>JAPFBE010000002.1:62145469-64842969 GCA_034336665.1 Luscinia megarhynchos | reverse complement strand
TTGATAAATTAGTATATTGTGTGTTTTTAAATGAATATGATTTATTGCTGTTGTCTACCCTATGAAGAAACACAAAAAAATTGTTTTCAGGATCATTGACTTGAACATATCAATGGCACTGTTGGACAATTCTTGCTGAGTGTTAAGATGATTTATGTAACAGACCGAAGGTTTCCACAGTAATGCATTATAGTCTCAAGCTATCAAGCCTCGTTCATGCAGAGACAAAAGCAGCTAAAACCCACTTGCTTCTGAAAGTCCTCCATTTAAAAATTAGAGATAAGGTTGATCCTATTAAAACTCCTGGAAATATCCACTGTCAAGTATATTATCCTAACTTTCAAATTTGTAAAAGGTACGTGGTTGTTTTTCCACTTCTAATGAGCTCATTGTTTTTACATTACTCTCAATTCATAAGTATTTCAGTTATGTAACAACGTGTTCAATAATAGAAGAGGAGACAGCCTGAAGCATCTATCTTTTAAAAACTGGCATCTTTCCACAGTTCAGATGCAGAAGCCTTGGTGCAAATGAAAAATTAAGACACGCTCTACATAGTTGGCAGAACCATTCATATCATTTAAATTAAATATCTATAGGCAAATTCCCAATTTTTAAGGAACTGCTGCTAGTATGAGATTCTGTTGAGTAAATGCATGGTGACTGATGCAACCACTGAGCACATGAATCAGACTGACTTAGTGAATGTTGTCTTCTGTGCTGTCATATAGGAGCAATTCTGCTCTTTCCAAAGGGATTCACACTGGTTGTTTGAAATCTTGCTGCCCCTTGTGGTCAGTCTGTTTGAACCTTCTCCTTTGATTTGCCTTCTCTGATCACTTTTTAAAATTCTATTAAAATTATTTTGAAACATAAGTAAATTTTGCTGGCCAATATGCAGTTATCACTGTAGAGTACTTAAGGAAAGGGGCTGTATTTGTATTTCCTGCCAGCATTTCCCTTATTTTCCTGATGAGTAACCTCAAAAGTAAATACTAGATTCTTTTGTGTTTGTGTTATCTGCACAGCAGGATGTGTAGCCTTAATTTGAGTTATGTGTTGCCAAAGTAAAGAATAGACATACACTTCCTCTCAGTGTCCCAGTTTTGCCCCTCCTTCCATAGCTTATTGCTGGATTTGGCCAGGCTGGGTGGCTTAAAAGGCAAATTGAATAGGACCAATGGGGTCTTACTCAGAAACAAAAGCTTGGGTTTGGGTTGGACAGTGAGTCAGGATTAACTGTTCTTATCATTTTATTCTGGCAAGCTTTTCTCATAAATTTATACGCCAAGGTAGCTTGTAGGTAATGAAGCCTCTTGATCTCAGTGGGCATCTCAATTTTATGAAGTTTCCATAATTTCAAGCAGAAATGCCACAAATATTTAGCCAAAAACATAGAATATTGTCCTCTAAATTTGGGACAATATTCTTAATTCAGAAATCTTTCATAACATTGTGTCTATAGGTAGCTCAAATTTAAGGATATTCAGTTCTGAGGTTCCCACTGTGTAGATTCCATCTGAACTAGACTGAAATCTGTTTATTATAAACACAGGTGTAATGAAAATGCTCTTTAAAATAAAGAAAAATATAAGCCTGTGTCTGTTCAATGCTGTGCAGTTGGTTTAATGGTGTTAATTTGCAGAGGGTTTTCTCTGTGGAGCACAATAAAGGAAAACCCATTGGAGTGGAGGGGAAAGACCCTAACCTTCCCAATCCCCAAGAAAAACCTAACAGAGCTGAAACTACAGGCCACCATTTATTATTAATACGTATGAACTATACTTATGATTGTAGTTGGATGCAGGGAGTACAGCCTTCCCTGATGCTCTGGATGCTAGATAACTGCTTTAATTAGAAATTCCAGATAAATGGCTTGTGGTGGAAGAAATGGTGCTCTTAGGAAGCTCAGAGGCTGGGACAGGATGATGACTGGTCTGGGAGTGGGAGTTCTTGCTGTGGGGTTAAGCTCAAGACTGGCTTTTTGGTAAATTTTCCTAAAATTTCCCTTTACAGAAGGTGACAATACAACATTCCAGGAGAGCTCACTGCCGGCAGTGGATCAGTTGCATCAAGGGGACCCCAGATGGTTACTAAAATAGGTTTTCCAATGGCAAGGAGAGAGGTGGCAGGAAAGTAGGAGTGGGTGTTTGAAGCTTGTAGCTGCTATTCACAGGACAAGCACATGTCCCATTCCTCGTGCCTTTCCTCCAGGCACAGTTGCAACAACCTTGTTCCTAGGATATGTTAGGCTTTGCTGCAGATCTATCTAGGAATTTTGGGTTTGATATGCCAGTGTGCTAAGTCATTACAAGCATCTGAACCAAGCTCCTGGTCAAGACAAACAAGTACCAGCAAATCATTGTTGAAGTAGCTTCCCTGAGGAAGTTATGTCTATATGTGTTACATGCACACAATACTGAGTGTGGAAATATCAAATTGGCTGAAAATGTGAGGTGAATAGGGTGCTCTGCAGATGCTTTTGAATATCTGTCCATACCATTAGCACATAGCTTGGATTGTGCCTAGCTTTACTTAAATAGTCCAATAGTTTATGTGTTAAGAAAAAAAATAAAAATAGAAAAACATAAGAAATACTATAATTTGAATTATATGTTACTTGGTGTGTCATTATGACTTTTGCTATATGTTTAAATGTAGTGGACAATGATATTGTAAGTGATGTGGGATCAAATACACTCTTAACTGGTTCACAAGCAATAACCATGGTGTGATTTTTTTATTAGTAATTAATCAGAGAACCACCATCTATTTAAAATGCTTAACATATAAAATATATATAACATTATTATATACCTACACATGACACAACTTGGATTGTGGAGCTACTACTGCTTAATATTTTCTTCTTAATAAGTGAAGCTAATGTCCTACTGGAAGTTCAGTTGATTCCACCATTTTTGAAGTATTACTAGTTAAAGATACAGTTGAAACAGAGAATCAAAAGTAAAACCTGGTCCATCCATATGTGACATGCAAAAATAAGCAGATATGTTAAGTGCCTCCAATAGCCTGTCAATATTTGATTTAGGAATACTTGCTTTTAAAAAAAAAGTAGTGAACTTAAGTCTCACAGGACAGTGCGAGAGAGAAAGTAGATGTTAGAGCTTTCTACCTGCAAAATCAGGGGAGAGAAAACCCTTTTGAGGCCATAAGTCTTTTGGGACAGTAGAAAAGACACTGGTGAACATAAATGTCATCTTTTCACAGCTAATGAATCCCTCCTGGAAGCTGTAGGCTATATGGATCCAAGCTCACCAGGATTACAGTTACCAAATCTAAGTGTACCTGCAGGGATAGTGCTGGTTCTAGGGGAGCATTATGGATGTTAAACCTTCCTTCATTTCTATTCCTAGCTGTTTACTTATTGTGGTATTACATCTTAGACTCACTTTAAGATCTAATTTAAACATCTTTTTCTTCATCATGGATTTTATATAATAGCAATTAAGAACTAGGTAGTGTATGCATTGTCCCTAATATTTTATTTGGTTTTGCAAAATTTACACATTGTTATTGAGTAAACGGGATGTTCTCTTTGCCATGTTTAAGCCTTCTCTCCATTTAGTGAGGGTCTATTTTACTGTATTTCCCCATGGAGAAGTAGCTGCATCATAGCTTGTAAAAGTAGGGGCATATGCAACTTACAGAGGTCAGTAGGCTCTCACCAGCTTGCCAATAAGGAGAAAGATGGGGCAAAGGGAGAGCAAACTCCTGTGCTGGAGGTGAGAAACACAGCTGGAATGCATGGGTAGAATCAAAGTCCTCACAGTGGTGATACCACTGTCAAACCCTGTTCTGTTGTTTTCATTTTTGGGCATTTCATCGGCCTTTCCAGTCTAGAATTCCTGTTCGATTTCATACTAAGATATTTGGTAAAAAAATTAAAACCTTTTTGGGGAAAAAAACAAAGCGGCCAAAACCATGGCAATGTGTGTTAGAGGAGGTTTTTCTGTGATCACCAGCTCACTGAAAACATTTAATGCTATTTTGGTCTGATTTAAGTTTATATATACATGCTCATACAGAGGAGAGTAACCTCTACATCAGAAGGACGTTATTACTATGATGACTAATGAAAAATCCCTTTGTTTATAATTGGCCATTGATTCTTCCCTTCTCCTTCTGCATGAATTCATACATGGTACTGTCCTTCATTTGGAAAATCATATTGGGGAAAGCATTTTCTTCCAGAAAAGCAGAGCAGGCTTTCAGGAAGAGCCATTGGAACTGGTCTGTTTAACTCTTTACTATGCTCACCTTTTCCTTTTAAATAATTTGCACATACCCACCCTATCCCATAAATGAGCCTACCTGCTATACAAAAAAACCTGTAGATAAGTAATAGCAGTTATCCACCTTGGTGCATTACTGTGACTTTGCTTGTGGCTTTTTGTTGGATCAGATTGAGTTGGATGACTTAATGGCAACAGACAACAAAAGACTAACAGCTGTTTGGTGGAGTTACTAATTCAGATAACTGACAAAATGTATCTATAATTCAGTTTCTAGATTAAGAAAGAAAAAAATATATATTTTTAGACACTTCAAATTTTTTTTATAAACACAAAGTGTACTCATGCTAGGTATGTACTGTTTCTTTTTCTTGGTAGCCGAGTAAATGCATGGCACTCCCATAAGCATAAAAGTGGTGTCTTTCTTCACTATGTGATTCTTGGTCTGAGTAGTAGGGAGTAAAATGAACCATTTTGTGCCAATATTAATTTTATAAATTATATTCTCTTTTCCACAATTCCCATGAAAAAGATATTCAGCTAGATGAACACTCTCGGAAAATTTTAATAGGACCCTTGAAATCCATTTGCATTCACCTTCTTTAAAAATACCTTTTTCTAAGGGCAAAGTATCATAGATTCTTATGCCTTAGAGGCATTTTTTCCTCCATACATAATGGTGAGACTTCACTTGTATAATATACAGATCTTGAAAATATTATTTTTAAATTGTAGATCGTGCTTACAAGTATGTGAGTTTGGTTCTTTTGTTTGTTCTGTATGACTATTATTGTTATTATTGACCACTGCTCATATGATTTTCATAGCACTTTCCATTTGTTGTTTTTTTTTTTTCCAGTCTTTTCCTGGCCCAAGTCTCGAAAGTGAGGATTTTAACATACCTCCTATAACTCCTCCGTCATTGCCTGACCACTCCCTGGTGCACTTGAATGAGATAGAGTCTGGGTACCACTCTCTGTGTCATCCCATGAACCACAATGGCCTCCTTCCATTCCACCCTCAAAACATGGATCTACCTGAAATTACAGTTTCCAACATGCTTGGCCAAGATGGGACGCTGCTTTCCAATTCCCTCTCTGTGGTAAGCACTTTTAATCTTTCCCTTGTTTTCTGTTTTAAGTGCAAAATCATGGAAACAGGGACCTGTTTGAAATCCTGCAAGGGGGCCAACAGCTGCACCACTCAAATTTTGGAGTGCACTGGCCTGACTCTGGGTGTTACATTGCATTCCCTGTGTCAAATCCTCCCCCCAGCAGAAGTGAGGAGGGATTTTCAGCTGAGTTCCTCAAAGCCTATCACCTTCCACTGCCTTGGGTAGAAGTGTTCCTGCTTTACAGGGATGTAAATAATGACAGAAAGAGGCTCTGACTTCTGCTGGAGCAGGGTTTGGATCCAGATGGCCGTTGTTCTGTATTTGTCTGATGAGGCTCTTTCCATTCTCATTTGCATGTGCTGAGAGATGTACAAAAATTTAATATCTCCTTTCTTGTTTACCGCACGTTTGGAAAACAGCAAATGTTATTTCTGATTCTAGGCCAAATCTTACAGCCTTTTTACAGTTCCCAGTCCTTAGCCAGCCAGAATCCAATTGAAATGACTGGACAACTTGCTTATAAAGTCTGTCAGATAGTCATTATGGTCGTAATCTTGAGAAGCCTGATATTATAAATCACTTCTTTGAATGTTAAATTGCTTGCAACAACTGCAGAGCTACTTTATGTGTTACATTTTCAAGTGGGCTCTACAATTAATTAGTATACTTCTTGCATAGCAGCTTCAGACAAGATTATTTCTCATTGATGTACAATTCTAACCCAAAGAGGTAAAAATCCCAGGAAAGAGGATGGAGCCTGACATTGTGTGTATCCCACGACACTTAAAGCACTAGGTGGGCTAAATGGGCTGCCCACGGTCTGCAGATCCCAACAGCCAAAGATAAGAATCTATTGTTCCTAGAGATAAAAGGTCTGGGCTTCTCACCAAAAGTTCTGCACTTAGGGACTGAGGCTGTTTAGGCTTCCCAGCTTGCTAGCTCCCCACCACATTATCTAAAAAACTTAAATCAGTTCTGGGGACCTCAGAGCTGACACAGCACATGGAGGTTTGGGTAGTGAGGGATTTAGATTCATCAGCCCCTCAGACTGACAGCCCCAGAGCCAGGGGCCATGGTGGCTGGCAAAGGCTTAATTTACAACAAAAATCTGCCTTGTCACATGGCTTCATTGCAACTTAATTTAAATAAAGCTACCTTGATTTTGAGGAGCTCTTCATTCCCTCTGAAGATGTCCAAAAAGCAGAGGGCACAAGTGTTGGTATCTTGTATATTGCACAGTTGTTATTGATTTACTAGGATGTTGCACACTTTGTGTTTGAGGTCAGAATCTGACCCTAGGGTTATGTTCAATAATGGGAGGAGTGGAGGAGAGGCAGATTTATATACAGAAATATAAATATGTTCTATGGAAAGAGCCTATATTTTCCTTGCTTTTCTACAGAGCTGATGGCATGCATTAAAGAGCTTGAGTGAAATCTTGTGTGAGGTTCTGAGAATCAGAGCTATGAAAGTACTTGAAAAAGTAAGAGAAATGCTTGACACTCTAGTCAAGACAGACAGTATTTCATTGAATTGACCTCTTTTGAGCCATGGTTATGGCTCAGAACTATGCATTCTTTTAAGCTGTGATGTTTCACATTAACCTTTTGCAACAAGCTCTGAACAAAGGGCCTTGAGAGTGTAGATCATCGTAGTGAATAATCACATTGAGGGTAAATACAGAAAAGCTGAATAATCTAACTAGGCAATTTTGCTATTGGAACTTAGTGAAGATCAGAAGAGTTGAAAATTTAGATGTCAAGGAAATACGTGCTGAATTTTGACAGTAATTTCTGAGGATTTGTTCAATAAATAAAGCATGATCCTTGAAGTGTCATGTGCTAAGTCAACTGTTATCCCTAACTTCCATGCCCTTTTTGCACAAGAGTGCCTCTTACCTAGCAATAGTTTTAACTCAAGCTGGCTTGTCTGTGCAGGGGATGAAGCTACAGCTCCTGTTAGAACAACTAGTAGGATGTTAACACCTCGATTTCATACAGTTCAAACCCTGTTTGGCAGTATAACTCCTCTAATTTGAATTTGATAGCTTCAGAGAAATTAACTTGAGGGAAATAATTTAACTCTTCAGTGGCTTTTTCAGTGAGTAGAATGACCCCATTGTTCTTTTGGCTTTGCACTGATGAAGAAAACAGGGGATTTTGTAGAGTTAATATTCTTTTCTTAGTTTTGAATCTTTATAACCCAGAACATTTAACATTTTTTCTTCAATATGACTCTTTTCTTGTGCTATTACTCATCTCCAAGTTTCCTTTTTACTATCTCATCAAACTCTGGTCTGTTTAACATGTTCTTGTCTAAATCACTCCTATATTGCCTCATATAGAACATAATTTGTAAGTTTCTCCAATCTATCTGAACCCTTGGCTTCATATAATTTCTAGCATATCAAGTACTGCTTAGTGTACTTGGAAAACATGTGTCTCACTTCATTTTTCAGGGCACTAATGGGTATTTTTAGAAAAAATATTCTTAGAAACAAATCTGTTGGCTGTTCTCTATCCCTAATTAATTTTACATCTTCAGCAAATTTTACTTACATTGGGACAAATTCAGCTGCACTGCAATGTGCCTCTGATTGAATTTGGTTTTTTCTTTATTTTAAATTCCTTCTTTTTAGCTAGTTTTTAACCGATGTTGATATTTTAGCAATAATACCTTCTTTTTTGTCTATTAGAACTAGTGAGTGTTTTTCAGTTTGTGTTTTTATAGCCAAAGTATTATTTAATGCTAGCCAAATGTGAGAAAGGAATCTCAGTGAGCTCAGAAACATTTGGAATATAGTTCAAAAACTAAGTATAGTGGTTTTCTTCATGTCAACTACCAGGTGTTTTCAGATGAGAATTTCTGTGATTTTGGACAGATTGAAAATTGAAGATGTACTCTTCCTAAAACCCCTTCAAATCTCCCCCCATCAGAAGTCCCTGTTTCACACTGTGCAGTACTCCCTCCAAGCTGCAGATGAAATCCTTTTCATTAAGGATGGCAGGATTTACCCCAATCTCTCTAAGAAGTCTCCTCTGCAGAAGTGCTTAAATGCACACAATAAGAGCCCACTTCCAGCTCAGTGAATGCATATTAGGGATCGGCCTCTTACACATTTTTACACTGTGGGAATTCTTTCTAAAAAAATTTTACAATACTGGGAGATGAAAATTTCTCATTGACATTGACAGTGTCTTAAATTTGGAATTAAGCTTCTTTGAAATTTTTTTTTGATTGATTGGACTTTCATATTGCATGCCCACTATTAAAAAAAAATCAAACAACAAAACAACTAAATTTTTTCCTTCTCATTATTCTGCTGTCAGTTCACATATTTACTTCTATGTTTGTATATTTCTGTATTTCTTCTTAGTTTGCATACATCATATACACCTGCACATACATCTTAGTTTATATCATGCTGTCACATACAGATTTCTTTAGGTGCTCATTATATCTGGATATCAGGGCTTCAGAAATCTACCAAATTTGTCCAGAATGTGAGTCACGGTGGTATTAACCCACAGTCCAGCCCCAACATGGGAGCCCTCTAAAATCCTCCTTCAAAATGGATATGACTTCTATTACCACTTCTTAATTGGATGCAATTTGATATACATAGAACTTCTTGTTAAATGAAAATATACTTATGGTCCTGTAAACATGCTCACTTCTATGTAATGGAGTAGGGATCCCTTCCTGGTTTCCAACCAGTTAAGGACTGTGTGAGTTTGGTTAGATCCCAGCTGGGGCTTGACCTGCCAGCCTTTTTCTGTTGGTGTGAGTTTTCCTGAAATATCCCAAAGGATATTTTCAAGGACCACAAGAGTTACCCTTCTAACATTTTCAAAAAATGCATGTTGTATGTATGTGTATTTATCTGTAAAAATGCTTTTGAATGAGTTCTATAAAATGAGTTTTTCTGTGCACACATAAAATTATAGACATTCCAGCTTCTTTAGTGTATCATATAGATGGCTGCTTTTTCTGCAAGAAACCAGGGTTAAAAATTACAGTGCTGTTTTTGCATAGTGGGATAAAACCCCCAACCTATTTTTTGAATGCTTTCATTTGTAATCTTGTCCTGATCTTTTTGAAAATGTGGCTCATGATGGTATAGCATAGAAAATTTACAAGAAAAAAATAGAAGATTTTGGTTTCTTGAAAAGCTTCAAATTTCTGGGTTTTAAATTTAACGTGGAAAAGATGTTAAAAGACAATAAAATCAGGGTGTTTATTTCCCAAATGCTCTACTTGTGCTGGCAGCAAAAGCCAGAATAATGTATATACTTAGGTTTATTGTCATTTTTAGTATACAGTCAAGGCACACTTTGAATTCAAAGGCTACTGTACAACTGTTTTGACAACCACCACATCAGTAGGTAATGTGCAGGACATATGAAACTGAAGCAAAAATGTTTCTTTAGGTCTATAGGGAGTGCAGTACATCAAGGAATTCAGATATATTAGAGCAGCATGAATTTCTAATATGTTGCTCTTATGGAAAAGACCACTGGCATATTGAATAATGCTGCTTTCAAAGCAGAGCAGAAAATGTGATTACAGACAATTTCATTGCTGTTTTTAAAATAAATATTTTTGAAATCTTGAGGTGTTTTATTTCATGCAATGCATAAAATATGAAACAGTGTGCTAAAGCTAAAGATCTTCTAGGTCACGGAAGAGTAGATGATGTCAGCTATAATTATTCAAATGTGGAATAATAGAAGCATTAGTTTAAAATAAAATGCATGTCACAAAGGCCCATGTCCTTATATTAAAAAAAGCAATAAAAAGCTGCTTTTTTTTTGCACACTTAGACAGTAGAATAAAGGCAATGAATAATTATTTAACATTATGTCCCAATTCATCAAAGCCTGAACAATTACATTATACTTTTTCATTAATTATATTTTTTAGATATGAGAGATTAATATCTTAAACAAAATGTGGCATTGTATAACAGGGGAAGGAAGCAGACAGCTACTTTTTTTTTTTTTTGCCATTTTTAATCTCAGGTAAAATGGAATTAGTATTTCTTATTCACAGTACAGTTGCTAATATATACAATAAAGGAGACTGTTGTTGCTGTACCTGGGATTTTTTTTTTACTGGTTTCATACATGTTTAGTTTAAATTCAGTATTCATGACTCATCTTGAGGCTGACCTATACAGCTGATTCTTTTTCTTTCTTTCCTTTTCTTTTCTTGCACCTTTAAGTGTTAGTGCGAACTACTGAGTCAAACAGAAATTCATTATTTCTGATAAACAAGATGAATGACTTTCATAACAATAACAAAAAAATAGATTTCTCTCCTAACCTAGGTGTTAAGACTTGAATCATGTTTGGATACTTTTTTCTAGCTTGTATTGCATGCCAGTGGTAGCAGATATGTTTTGTCTCTGGTGAATACTTCGCATTTGTGCCTCATTACCAGTCTCTGGTCTTCAGTTTACATCAAAATTTACTGTTATGCTACACATACCTGCTGCTACCCCATATTTTATTGCAGTGAGTTATTGCCATCAGAACCACCAAATCATAAAGCTAAGGTCATGGAACATCTTGTGTTAAAGTTGTTTGGTTTTTTTCTCTTATTAAGCAACTTTATATTCTTCTTTTCCCTAAAAAAGATTCAACCCAAACCAGAAAACAAACAAACAAACAAAAGAGCAAAAAACCCAACCAGCCAGACAACAACAAAAATACAACACCATGTTTTCCAAGCAGTTGTTTTTGGGGGTTTTTTTTCACTGGAATAAGCCTTGCATGGAGAAAGGTTAGTTAATGGGTGTTATATCAAACACTCTAACCAGCTCATGTTTGTCAGCATAACTTTTATTGTCTCTAGTAGAATTATGATGATTTATTCCATCAAGGGCTCTGGAACATCATTTTTATCTTTCCTTTCTTCTGATGTCTGCTCCACTCTTTTGTCATCAGAAAGACAACAGAAAGGATATATAGAGGAGCTGATTAAGATGTAATTTGATCAAGGTTTCATAAATACCTGAATATTGCATATCTGCTACTAGAAGGCTCTTTAGTGTGCTACAAAAAACTTCTGATGTCAGAAATTACAGCTGTATAAAATCAGAGTGGAAACAAAGCATGCATTTTTAGCAGTTATAGAGATCTGCCATTTAGCTACTGTGTACTGTGGCAGGTGATTGGTTCTCTGTGCCTCAGGATTAAGTTGAAATGGGACATCTCTCAAAAAAAGATGTGCTCTATCTGGGACTGGACCCCACACTACAGCAGGGGGAGCAGAACCTTCCCATGGCTCATGTCCCTGAGGCTTTCTCAGCAAAAATCATCAGTCCATGAATTGATAGAAGGGGCAACATTGCTGGTACCACCTCAGCTGGTAGCATCTCTTCAGTTTTCCCCTCCCAAGAGAACATCAGCAGAGTTAAAGAAAGCACTCTGTGTGTGCAGGCTACTGATGGCCCCCACCTTCTTCAGGTCAACGAGGACAAAAATTCCTGTGAAAGGATTTGTGGTGTTTTTTTTTTTTTCTGGTCTTAAAGCAGTATCTGGTAAAGTTCTACCCTCAGTCTCTAAGTACTAAGAGCTTACCTTAAAGATAGAGCAAGTAAATATTTGCACATAACTGGAGGAAAATATTTGTACACCAATGACCAGGACTCTTTTTAGAATAATTCCGGATCTCATTTTTAAAACTGAAAATGAAGCTGTTGATTTACTGTCAGTTGGGAAACACATCATCCTGCTTACTTGAGTGTGGTTGTTGAGAATCCACGTGGCTCACAAACTCAGTCAGAAAACAATTTCAGTATAATTTCAAGAAGAAATAACAAGGCAGAATATATCTTATTTTTGAAAACAACCTTCTACAGAAAATGCTTTGGTGACCTTTTTCACAGTGGTTACCCATTGTCTAACAGGAATTTTTTTTCTACATATAAAAAGTAAGAAAAAGAATTTTAGTTGCATTATTTTTTTTTCTTAGACTTTAACCAGATAGACACAGGCTAAGACAAGATGAATGTGGTGCAGAGAGAAAGACTTCAATTGTGGGTGGTAGATTATACAACACCTCACATGTGAAGTACTCACAGGAGTGATTAATGCATAAGCAACATCATAGCTGTAAGTGTCAAACAAAACAGATAATAGAGTATGCAAATAGAGGAAACATAACTCTCAGAAAATGTCAGAAATTCAGGGGTTTCAGCAGCAGAGATTGTTGACTTTAATCTGCTGCTTTTAACATTGCATGTACTTGTCGAGAACAGCATGATAATGAAATGTTTCTGAAGACTCACACTTTGGCAAAAAAAAAATCTTAGTGATCGTAAGTCCTGTATGGAATGGAAGTGAAATGTCTTTCTCAAAAACTGTGAACATACTTCTGTGAAGACAAAAAGGAAGGAGAAGCCCACAGTGCAGATGAAAAGGAGGGCTTTGTGCATCAGGTAGACAATAGAGTAGCCTCTATTTCCACCTGCTTCATCATTTAAATGTACGGATTTACATTCTTTGAAACTCAGAAGCAGCGAGAAGGCTGCACATCCCTCGTGGATTTGTACTGCAGTCACCATCTCATCCCATTTTGTTGTGTAGCAGAAGGGTGTGTGGACAAAAGCAGCCCCACTACAGAATGTTCTGTCTTAACTCTGGGTGCCTGCTGTAAGTTCAGCTGTGTCACCTGCTACAGTGTGAATTCTCCTCCTTAAATCTTGCACGTGCAGAGTCGTAGATGTCTAGCAAATTTTTTTCTTCATTTTGAGGGAAAAATTACATTCTTGGCTTTCCAAGTTGAAGGAATTTAAATGGTCCAATTAACAGTCTCAGGGGTTTTTTTATCTGTTGTAGTGGTTTTTACAAAGTTTTAAGTATTGCTGTTTGAGTTTACCTGTGACTTTTTACATGACAAATGGAAGAAAAATATTCTACGTGGTAGTTTTTTGAGATTTCAAGAAATAATCAGAAATAAAAAATAACTCATTTGTTGTTTTTATCCCTTTTTCTTTCACGAGGCAATTCAGAAATGCTTAAAGTGTAAGGTTGCCTACTTCTCCCCAGTCCTTTCAATCATATAAAGATTTAGATTGATGTTTGCCCCTCTGTTCCCCCTTTCACCTCCTCCTCATTTGTACAAAGCCTGCACTGATGCTCTATGTAAATGCCACATTGGGATTCCCTGTGGGCAGTGTGTAAAATCTCAAACCCCCACTGCTACTGTGATGCTGTACTTCAGCCACATGCATGTGACCCAGGATCTCTGTAGCCTCACTCACACACCTTTGAACTGCCCTCCTGGTATGTTATATGTGCTGTTGCCTCTATATTTGTACACTAAAGATGAGAAAGTGAATGTCCTTAATTCATTTTTTGTGCATATCATGGATGGATGCAATCAGAAAAAAGGACTTAAGGTATAAAGTGGCAGCAAGAAGCATTATGGAGTGAGGAGCCACCTCCAAGGCATGCTTGTGCATATCCTTCAGCTACAAAATCCCCACAATGAATGCTTTTCATCTAAAGTGAACAAAGAAATTTCACTTTATCTTACATATTGTCAGTTTGTATCCAAAATTCCTCTTTCAAACAAAATGCAGGGATATAAAAGAGTCAAAGGAGATGTTACAGGTGAGGATGGGCACTGTGTGCCTGCCCTGACCCAGAGCTGAAGTGGACTTCAGTGCTCAGAGTGCAGACACCCATATACATATATACATGGATACACATGTATGCATATCTATGAACATTTATATGCCTGTGTATATACACATATATGAACATTTATGTATCTGTGCATGTATATAAGTGTGTACCACACTGTTAATCACTGAAGCCCTCTGCTGGAAAGGGACAGGATGTAACATCTGAAACATCTCCCCTTCTCCCCAGATTGTGGATCCACGTTGATGATAAACAGAGACTGAAACTAAAGCCAAATTATTGAAGTAGATGCAATAGATTTAATTCATGTACATTTCTGCATTATACAATTTTTTTACCAAATCCCTGAGTTATAAGTGAGGCTACAGTGCCTGCCAGTGACTTTGATAATGGGTACTTTTGCTAATTGAGTTAATTGAGAAGGAAGTTGCCTAGTTGCTAAAGTGAGACATGGCATACCTAATGGATAGCAAGGTGAAAAAACTCCATATCACATCTTCAAAATTCTGCTTCCTGACAGTAACAATATCAGGTTATAAGTACATTCACTTCATCCTTACAAAAATTATCTAAGCTGAAAAAAAACAAAAAAGAGGCCTGCTCGGGTAGTATTTACAGGATCAGGGCCTTGATGAGAATGCAGTGCTTTTTTATTTGGAGATGCAACTTCTTTTTAATACATTTTAAGGTTACCTTCATTCACACATAAAGAATTTCAGAAATTAACTCAGTAACTAAGCTTTAGTTTCCAACACATGCCTTAATACTCAAGTGTGGGATCTCAGTTTAATGAATTTTATGACCCTCCCCTTTCTTATGTAGTAGCATAAAAACTGTTTAGTGCAATAGGCTTAGTCCTTATGTGGTTATTAAGTGCAGCTTAAGTTACCTGAGAGAAAGTATACAGCATTAAATAACCACTGGCAAAACTTTTAGAAGTTCTTTTTTGTACACAAAACAACTGACAGCATTTGAAAAATAATGCCATTGGCAGTCTGTTTTTCTGAAGCACCTTTCTTGTGCCTTGAAGTGCTTTGCAATCACTAATTAGCTGAGAAGGTAGTTTACTCATGACAGTGCAAGAAGATGTTTTCAATGCCAATCCCTCCCATCTGTCAAGTAGTATAATATAGGAGAGAAAAACATTTGCTTTATTAAAAAGCTAGTAAAATTTAATTCACAATATACAAAGATAAATTAATCCCAAGCTGAAAAAGAAAGGTCTTAAAGGAAGAGGAAGAATATGACTATGTGGGGGACCCGTAATAATGAAAGTGTTACCAGGAGCTGATTTCATGTTTGATGCTCAGTAACACAAAAGTGGTTAGCAGTGTGGTGAGAGTCAGCTTTCAGTATTAGAACTAGCACATGTCCTCACATGGAACAAAAGCAGGACTTAACTGCCATGTGCTGCACATCTAATATAAAGCTTTTACAGTGACTACATATTATGGTAGCTGAGACTCTCAAGCAACCTGGAAGTGATACAGCAACCTTATTTAAGAGCCATGGAAAAGATGCAGGGATTGCTTTGCTTGTCCTTGAAATGCAGTCAGCTCTGGGGAGAAGTGAAGTATCTGTTTAACCACAGAGTGTGATGTTCCACTGCCCCAGATTTCCAGTCCAAGCCCTTACAGGCTGGTTCCATAGTGCACATGTTTATTCTCACTTGTCATCAGCTTTTGAGAATTCAGGGAGAGGAATACTCACAACAGAGAAGTTCTCTGCCCAGGGCCTGGCCTGTGTAATTTTAATTGTGGCTGGCATTATTGCACTGACTTCATCATTTGTGGCCTCTGCCTCTGAACTACATTTTAGGAGCTCTGTGACTGACTGAAAACCTCTGTGGGATTTTCAGAAATATTCTGGCATAATGTTGATCCTGTCCTACTCTAGCAGAAGCTATCCCAGAGTTTCAAAAGAAGTAGAATTAGCTCTATAACAGATGTTTTCATTTGCTCATAAATGGTGAAAATTTAGATTTTACAGTATATAAAATTAAAGGTGTGTCAACAAAATTGTCAATAATGATCCACACTCATAATTCTGAAAAGTTTTTGGAAAATCAATGCAAGCTGTAACAAGACTGAAGAGAAAAATCATGATCTAAAGTCCTGTTTGGAAACAATTTTTTTTGATTCTTACATAATTAAAGACAATACAGGAAAGCTGTGCAACAGAAAAAAGTCACACGAGTAACTTAACTCTTAGATCCTGGCTCAGTACATCCATAATGTTGTGTTACTTACCAAATCACAGAAATTGGTCCAGAGGGAGCTGTAATGTCCCTCCTTTAATGTAGTCAAGACAGGATTTTAAAAGGTCATCTCACTGAAAGCGGGATACTCCATAGATTTGTCATTTCTGACAGATCTAACTTATTTTTTGGAGAATTCATCTAGACTCCTCAAGCAAGCTCTGGATAGAGGTTCTCATCCTTAAAAAATCACCATACATAACATCCAGCAGGCAGTGGAGGTTAATGAAGGTCATTTAATATTTTCAGTTGATTGTTGCTTATTTTTAAGATGTGCTCATATGTGTGTATATATTTATATTTTTAAGTGTATATTGATGTAAGACTATATGATAGGTAATAGATATTGATGGAACAGCTAGGAAATAAATAATCAAGAAGATGTACATTAACTCATACTGTTTTGGTTCATAGCTGACTTGACCATTTAAGAAACAGTAGAAAAATAATCAGCTTTCCCCAAATCTTATTAGTGTATAATCATGATCCAGATTGTATGAACCCATAAACTACACCGAGAAAAACAACTCTTCTTGAAGGTTCAGCCACAGAATTATTTAATGAAGTTGTTTAGTTAGTGCATATTTTAAATATTTTATTTATCATCATCCATTACTTAGAAAGTTAGGCTGAAGGAATGGATGTTTGTGATACCTAAGGAATGTCACTGTAAGTAATGGGATAAAAATAAGCAATGGGTGAAGGTTGGGAAAAAAACCCTTTTAATGGCATCTGAATAGTTTGCCAGGTAGTGTTAAAGCACTGGAACATGTACATATGGGAAAATGCTGCACTGGCTGAGAGATGGGTTGGATGATTTAATAGGCCCTTCTTTGAGATGTAATTTCTGTAACTGGTTGATACATACACTAGTGTTCGGATATTTGGACTTGTTTCTTGTTTGTCTGGCAAATTGTTTCTTGTGAAAGGTTATAAATTACAATAAATAGACTTTGCAGAAGATGAGCTACATGATATTCTTGGAAAGAGTTTTTCAGCTGATATCCAGACGTTAATGCCAAAGCAGAAAAAACCCAATAGAGCCCTAATCCCATGGCTTAGCTTGAGCACATTGCTAGGACGGTGCACTGCCATAAATAATATTTACATTGAATAGAGTTTTCTGTATTCAAGCAGCAATTTAGGATAGAAAGGATAAAACAGAGAAACAAATGTCATTTACTTAGAAGAATTTTTTTCCTTCTGATTTTGCAACAAAGAATTCACTGCTAGGGATTGATGAAAGGACAAGACGGGGAAAGAAGGGAAAGCAAGCATTTATAAAAATGTTGATCTAGTTATAATTAGATCCATTTTAGAACCAAAAGTTTTATGCAGAAACTGACAGAAGGATACACAATAATTATAGTTTGCTGACAAGCTGAATAGAGTTTCCTTTTTTTATCTCGTGGTTTTAGGAAACCAAACTGTAAATAAATATGCAGTTTGACAGATTGTAATTGCAATCAGCAAGGCGTCTTTTCATTTAATCAGATAGTGTTATTAAAATGGGGTTACAATTAAACATTTTATAGTGTGACGTAGAAGTCTATTAAAATTCTCCAGCAAACAGTAATTATCATTTGATGCTTCTGCAACCGATTTCCATTTGCAGAAACATTATTGGTTGTGACCTTCCAGTGGTTAGGTCTCAGTTTGCTGTTCTCTTCCTACTTTGATAGATGATATTAAGTATTCTCTTTTTTTACCTTGCTTACTGTGAAGCTTAAAACATTAATTTTGAATATTTTTTTTACCCTTGTTAAAACTTCATGACACGGGCCAAAGATGATTTGCACCAGAGGAAATGTGGAATTACCTAAGCAGAAATATTCTTAACTTTAGGAATTGTAATTCTGATCAACTCTAAATGTGTGGAAAACTGCTATTTTTTCCCCATAGTTTTGTAAACTACGTAGAAAAATATGAAGTCAGAAATGGTTCAGTATTCTGCTTTTTAAGACTTTTTCAGGCTGTAACTTCTCTCTGATATCACCACCCTCAAGAAGCAGAAAAGAGCAAGAAGAATCATTAGGAGACACAATTTTTTGGACATTCTTCAGGTGCATGTAACCCCACTAATGAAACACCACACAGAAAATATTTGGAGTGAAGGGAAGGAGTGATTTGCATTAGCAAAGAGTGAAAGTCTTTGAAAATGAGACAGCAAAGCTACTGCTCCTTTTACTCTGGGAGACATTTTTGGAGGAAACATCAGTGGTTTGAGGAAAGGCAACATTTTTCTTACTGGAAAGTAAACAGACAGTGGTATAAAACATATATTCTTGGTTCTTGTCACTAGTGGTTGACAAAGATAAAATAAGAAGGGAAAGAGAAGAAAAAAAGTAAGAAAAATCAAGTATGCTTTATTTTAGTGGAAAGTGAAGCCGTATGTATGAATACTTGAGTAAAAGAAAAAAGGAAAGAAATAATTTGACATACTGTGCATTTATTTTAACTTTACATTATCTTTGACTTGGAACCTCTTTATCTTACTTTCTTTGTTATGACTGTGTTGGTTTCCTCTTGTGCTTTTCAACAAGTACAGTCACTGCAGAGTAGGCTCATGCACAGTCTCTGACTCTTTACTGCATGCCCAAAAATTCTCTTCTCTTCATATCTGTGCATATATGCTTTTTCCTCCAGATCAATTTCCTGAGGAACAGCTTTCAAAAGGTTTGTCAGAGACAGGTCTTGCACCTTCACTCCATGTGGTTAAAGAATTGTATTGCCAAAAAACTCAGAAATTCAGTGGCCATGTAAAAATACAGCAGATTAACAAAGGAGATTTTAAATTGCACCTCAACCACTTTGGATAGGATAAGCAAAATGGTTGACTTTGCTCTTCCTTTCCAGCATCAAAACAAACAGGGCTAGAAGAGTTCCCTGACTGGTCCTCCCTGGACAACACAGGATTACTGCCTGTGCAGCTACAGCATGAGTTTGAGGTCACCAGCCTCTGCTAGGTTGTAAATGATCAAGGAAGAGAACCTAAAATACTGCTTGTTACTGAGCTTTTCCAATGACAAGCCCACATGTAAATAGGGAAGTAACACATGTAAATAGGGAAGTAACATTTAAAAGTGCATTAAAAAAAAAGTAACCAGATTCTCCCCAAGCCTGATTGTAATTTTTTCTAATATAAAGGAAGTATATGTTCAAAACAAGTCTAATGTTCAAAACAAGGAAAAACTAATCCACATCTCACCTGCATATAGTGACTTTTTTAAGAGCACATCACATGGTGTATACAGGTGTGAAGGAGAAGACAACCAGGATAAGAAATGCAGGTTGAACCCAAAGAAAATGATCCATCTTAGGGTTTTGTAGTGCTATACATCATGGACACTATCTGAGCACTCTATCTTACCTTATATAATCTTCACTATATATTTGAAAAATACAAGTTTAATTGTGGAATTGTTCTCATACAAGGACCCCCTTGGTTGGTATAAGAAGTATTTCTCAAGAGGAGGAAAGGCCTGGAGCAGCAAAGTGGCAAATGTACATAATATTGGACATTTGCATTCAGCTGAAATCTGAGGTTTGCTTTAATAATGCAGAGAGAGATGCCTGGTCTAGCACACGTGTCTGTCTTTGAATGTCATGTGTTTTAAAAATATGGAAGTTGCACAGGATATATGGTTTCTTCGTGTTCTTTGCATTTTCAGTTGTGTACTATATATTCACATACCACTCTGTGTTACAAGCCTGTTTGATTACTTTCAATTTTTGCCATAAGATTTTGTCACTCTTGCTGAAAATTTTAAGACATTTTCCTCCAGACTCATTCCTTTTTTCCCCCCTCAGATTTATTTACTACCTTTAGAAGTAGAAAAGTCCAATTTCAATCATGTTAGAAATAGCTCATTTTAGACAAGTACGTGCTGCTCTGCTTACAAAACATATATGAGTGGAATATGCAATTACCACAACTCAGTTTCCTGCCACAGAAACATTTCAGCATTATAGCATTACAGAAATAGAATGACATGCATAATGAAAGATTTCAAGATTCACCCAAGGCATTTATTCTCTTCACCTTAATGTTCTCAGCAGTAGCAGAGTATCCATTAAAAGGTACGATGAATTATGGTTGCTTAGCAACCATGGGGAGCTTGTAACAGCACCAAAGAATGAAATGGCTGGTTGATAAAATGAATTTTCTCTGAGCATTAGCCTGTTGAAACTGCCTTTTCTTGTGGAACATAAAGTGCATTTATTTGTCTCATGCATTTTTTATTAGAAAATTATTTGAGTTCCAGAGACTTGAATCGTTTTGCTACAGGAGATATTTGATTTTAATGTGTTGTACTAAAATAAGTAATAAAAGACATTTTCTTCAAAGTAAAGACACCAAGGAAACCTAGGTAGCTCCTTTTGAAGTTGGGAATAAAATCTTATATAAGGTATGTCATTACTCGTTTCTAATTAAGAATTTTATTAGCTAGGACTTAAGCTTCCATTTTACCTTTGAGGGAAGTTTGAGACAGTTAACCAATATGCAGTGACAAAAAGGAGAGGTTTGGAATTGATCTCATGGATTCATCATGAAAGAAGTAAGTTTTCTTCTCTTTTCCCAGATGGTATGGTAGTCATGTCTCAGAGAAGGTCACAAGTGGTTGCACATTCATATCTAGCAATCACAGCTTATTTCTGTGCTAAAAATGTGCATATCACAGGCTTCCAGCCTACAGTGAGGAGATGTTTCACTTTCCCCTGAGACTCTCTGGGCATTCAACAGCAGTCAGAGTTGGATGAGCATCTTTGGCAGAAAAGGGTTTTGTTGGAAAATGCCGGAACAGTGAAACCAGAGTTGAGGCAAGGGGAAAGTATCAGTTGCATTTAATCTTTTACTGCCAATATTTTCTGAGAATTGGGTCTGCATGGTCAGAACATGAGACAAGGGAGATCAAAAGAGAGTGAGACCTGCCCATTCTAAAATATTCAGACCATCTGACTGGGTATATGGGACCATATGGGCTTCTACACAGCATTATTTAGATGAAGAGGTTAACCTTTGGTTTTGTACTCCATAAGAATGCCCAAATTATTAGTTATTATCAGCTAATTGTATAGCCTTTCCTGTGAGACTCAAGACAATGTCATAATTGCTCTTCACACAATTTAATAAAGGTCTTTCAAAAGGCTTCAGACTTATTTTACTGTTGAACATTGTTCTCTTGACGCCAGTGTGAACACCTGAGTGAGAAGTGACCATAACCCTGCATGGTGAATCAGATTGTGACCTGTTGGGAGTGTTCTGAGCTCTCTGTGAGTTCTTGTTGCAAGCTGGACTTGCTGTTGACTTTTCTGGCAACCCAGACAATGTTGTGGGTGCAGATTGCATGGTGAGTCCAGGTGGCAGCTGAGAGGAATATCTGGGAAGCTGGGGCTGTGTAGAAGGCCTTCTTGTCTTAGAAGTGCACTTCTAATTCTGGACTGAGGCTAGAGTAAGGTAGCAAATCTAAAAATCAGGATCAGATGACTCATTTATGTCTTACCTACCTGTCAGGAAAGAATCAGTGTGAGACAGCATTGAAAAAATTGAAGCTTTGCAGTGAGCTGCCTTGTCATAGAAATTTTCGACCTGTATTTCTGTCTCCATATGGATTCTGGTGATGCTGCTGAGAGTACTGCTATCAACTGCTCTTGGGAAAGGATGGAACTATTGCAGTTAACATGATAGCAAATGTTGGCAGCCTAACAAAAAGACAGATTTTAGTTATGTTGACAACATGGCAACATTTTTTACAGAGCGTTTTTTACTGCAAATTAAATGCCCTGGGAGATACATAACTACAGACAGTGATAACCTTTTTGGACTAAAATATAATTCCTCTCAAGTGAAAATGAAAGCAAACTGATATTAAGCAGTAAGATCTTGCCTCTTTAAAGTATGTGCTAATAATCAAACATTAAAAGTAAAACTCTGGTCATCTACAAAGGTGCAAATTAAAATTCCAGAGAGACAGCTTGACTGATTTGTTTAACAAAGAGTTTAATACAGCAGAATCCCACTTGAACATAAAACTATTACACTCACAATAATCCTGTCTAGCTGTTGGGAGATCCAAATTAAAACTCTCACTGATATTTGCTTAAATCTCATAAATTGCACAGAATTAGAGCATATTGAAGTTGTGTATTTACTGTGATCTTACTGTCTAATAGGTTTTTAACAATTTAAAATGATGACTGAAAATAAGTATTTTCCCCTCAGATGATTCAAGTAGTGTATATTTCATTCCTGTATTCTAATTTAATACCCACTTGTTTATTAACTTACTAGTGTCAACATGACAAGGCTGTATTGAATGCAGACTAAATGTTCCATTTAAACAGATAATTTATTTTCATATTAGTATTAAGGTGTTATGAGGAGATTATTCAGTTGAAGTCAGTGGATTAATACTACTTCTCAAGGAGATATTTTCATGCTCATTTACTATGTTCCATTGTTTCCATTCATATGTATGGAAGAGCAGATGTTTGTTTCTTTTCCACTTGTGATTCCAGTGATTTAGTAACAATATTACTTACTGTGTTCTTTTCCACTCCTCAGTATCCTCTGGAGGATTTAATTTATGGATTTTTTTTTTTTATGAAAGTCTCAAAATTGTATGAACACGTGAAATTCACAGCAGTTTAGGGAAGGAATTGAAGTCCTTCTGAACATCTCAAATGACTAGCAAGTATTACAAAATTAGAATTACTGACCTCTTTTCTCCAGCCCAGCTGCAGAGACATTTTCAAGTCTTTTAAATCATGTGGGCAAGTAGAGATTTTAAATTTGTTCCTGTCAGTAAGATTCCAAACATTTTAGGTAGGACACATTGCAGATATTGACTTAGAAAAAAAAAGATAATAAATTAGGAGTGATAAAGGTAAAATGTAGCTTCAGATAGACACTGCTTTTTCCAGGTTTTGATAGTATGATAAAAATAATTTTGGCATTCACAGTGGAGTCCTTCTTTTGTGAGACTGATCTAATAAAAAAAGAATGTGCTCACACCCACCTAAGAAGTAATCATTATTCATGCTTTGTGGAAAAAGGTAGAGTTCCAGGTCTGCAGTTCTTGCTCACAGCTACATTACATAAGGAATTATATTAGTGTAATTTATGAAAATGTACAGTTGTGCCAGCTGCAGAACATAGAGTCAATCCTGTCTGATGTTGCACATCAGCAAAAATTATTAAACAAGGAGCTAACCACTCTTGCAGTAAAGAAGTGAGCAAAGTTAAAGCAGTAGAGAAGGCTTATTTCATGAAATATCCAGACATAAATGGCACCAAAATAGGACTCAAAGTATACATTCATGTGTGAATATAGCTGTAACCACAAAACTGCTGCCATGCTTTGGCTGTGGCCCTCTTCCAAAAGAACTTGTTATATCAGAGCAACACACCCAATGCATTTTTTGCACGAATATAATAAAATCAGGATGTGATTTGACCAAATGCACTGACATAACCACTGCATACATTTATGTGAGTCTGTCAAATGTGAAGCATGTTACATAAGAGCACACTTTCTTAGAGCTCCCTGAATAAAAAATGTACATAACCCTCCTCAGAAACAAAGTCAATAACGAGCTCTCTGGTTTCATGTACTTTTGTATGACTTCTGGTTAACTCAAAAGCCCCAAATATGAGATACAGAGCTCTGGAATATGATGTAGGTTTGAGATGCTCTCTGGGGAGCCTTTATCTGCATATAGGGTCTTTTTTAATATGCGACAGTTTTATATCAAGGATAATGATCTTTATATAATAAGTAATCTAAATACAGTCAAACACATCATGAGGGAACATGGTTTATTTGGTAGAACTGTTGCATAGATCAAATTTTAGATATCTTTTTAGTGGCTACATTAAAAAGGATATTTTTGCTGTTTTCTGGCATGTAGTGTATCTGTCGCTTAAAGTGGAAGGCATGTCACTCTGGTTTTTCTGTTGACACATGCTGCAGTCTGTTGGGAGTGTCATAGCCAAGAAAACCACCTTGTGATATTCTTCTCACTTTGCACAGACATGCCAAGAAATGCTGCCTTTCAGCACTACCAGCCACCAAATGTTGGCAAATTCTGGGCAGTGACCAGAGAGGTAGCTAATACATTCTTACTGTTCTCACTAGGAAATGAAGAATCCTTAGAAATTTCCATTCAGTGCAATTCTTGAAAGCATATATGCTGAGTCAGTGTCTTAATGCCTCCAGTTTTAGTCAAAGACAACTTTCTCCTATCATCTTTACAATTGCTATTTAGGTTTGTGCCAAGTCCTTTAAAATATTGGCTGAAAAGAGTAGCCTATTAAGCCCTCAGAAGGAGAAATATGGTAAAATGAAACACCAAGCTTGGTTCAGAGTCTGTGTCAAAAACTGACATAATATGGCCAGCAGCAGGGAGGGGGGAAAGGCAAAGGAACTCCCCATCTCAGGTTTTGAAAAGCAGCTATTCCAAAGCACAGAAAGTAGTTGTGTATGGCATAATGTCCATTTACCTAGGGAGAGGTTTCATTTCCTTTTAAAATAAGACTTTATTTTCATGTTTCAGCTTAATATCAGTCTGTATATGTTGTGTGCACACAGTAACAATTTTTCTGCATAAGTTCCTTAGTTGCCCTAACAGTTAAATGTGTCATTTCGGTTGGTTCGATGGACATCCAGCTACTAGGAAATGCAAATCATGGTATTCATCAGTCCTTATTCATGTACATGCAGAGTAGGAGAGTATCACAGTCAAATATGAATTTACAAGTTTAATGATTGATGTAAATTCTGCCTTCATACTGACATTACTGTCAGTGATAATGTGTTTACATATCTGAAAGGAGAGATGATTCCTTGGGTGTTAGTATGGAAGATCAAGTAAAAATCTGTCAGTTCCAGTTAAAGATGGAAAAAATAATGAGGATTATTTAGTGTTAATATGAAACAAGGAATATGAGGTTTTTCATGCCTGATTTCCCAGCCCTGAACCTTCAGGTTTCCATGCACATGGAATCAGCAAAGCTACCTTTAGCAGAAAAATCATGTTAAGGTCTTTTCAGAACAGATGTTTGTCTCCATCTTTAGTTTTACTGCCTACTGCACGAAGTACAGAATGGAGACATGATGTCTCTAGTGAACTGCTGAAGGATCCTTCAGAGAAGTTCTTATGGTCCCATTGCATTTCTGTGCAATTCACAAGGTTCCTCTGACAGGCTCACAGTCCAAACTACAGACAGGTTAAAGTGAATGATGGAAGAAGAGGTCAGATTGAGGACTTAATGACTGACAGAGAAGGCTACTCCTATGTCTTTTGGGTCATGATTCAAATCCCATAAAAATATTTGGAAAGACTTGCAATGCTTCTGATGGACTGAGAGTTAGACCTTTGTTATTCATAGAAGTGCTCTTATCTTGGTTTTTATTTTTGCTTGAGAAATTTCTTTCTATAGCTCTGTTTCTCTGTCTGTTGGGGAAAATATGTTTATCTGCATTACTAGCACATAGTGTTTGGAGGGTGCAGTAAAAGAGAGTGGTGGGATTCAAAATGTATGCAAAAAGTCTTTTGTATTTAAAAATCCTGTATTATGATACCTTATACAAATAAATTATCTGCTTTACCTTTCTCATTGTAAATTTAATACATTTCCTTAATTTTATACCTGTTTGTTTTGTTAGATAAAGCAGAAGCTATTCTGCTTCTGTATTCTTCCTCAATGCAGAATTTGAGTCGAAGGATTACATTTACTGTATCTGGGTATGGGGGAAAAACCATACCACCAAACAATACAGATGTTATAAAAAAAATCATAAATTTGTGTCAGTCTCTGCTTCCCAGGTCCTAATCGAGGATTTCTCATCTTCATTCATTGTCAGTTTTTCCAGAGCAGATTGAGATAAATGTCTTTTATCACCCAACAATTGCAGGTGCACATTCCACTTGGAGGAAGATGGTGGTAAGTGTCTGTATTAGATAGACAGAGTATAAAGGGCCAAAATTTTCCCCTGTGGTGGAAATGGGCTATAAAAGCAAGCAAGAATTTATTCTGTGTCTTTGTGTATCTGTGCAATGTTGTGTCCTGATGTTTGCCTATGCACTTCTGCTCTCTCCTTTCCTTAGGCTGAATGTGATATCCAGAGAATCCACCCCAAGAGGTGTGCTGGGTTAGGACAGCATAACCAAAATCCTCCTGGCTACTGGCATGGTTCAGCATGGTTCAAGAAATGGGGCTACAGTTTATGGTGGCAGAGTAAGGAGCTGGCTAAAAAACATGCCTGGGAAGTGTGGAGATCCTTCAAACTGCTTCATGAAGGAATAGTACAGAGGTGGCCTGCAGGGGAGCACTCTGAGCAGCTGTAGGGCTGACAAAAATCTATCCTGTAATGCTCAGACTTGTTCCTGGTGCCAGGAGATGTCGTCTTGTGGTGTGTTTTCACTTAGAAAAGATTTGGTGTCTTTTCTTCATGCATATGTTTGCTGGAGGAAGTAAACAGTACTGTCAGATCTAGGGAAATCATTACAGTTCTCAAGTTCATAATTTTAGATTTTATCCTGATGGTAGCATTTCCTTGGACCCCAGAAAACTGCAATAAGCATCCTGCATCAGATGCTGTACTTCTTTGATTTAGCTTTATTAAAATTGTGACAACACAACTTTTACGTGGATGAGGATGGAGAGGCATTTAATGTCTTTGCTTCCTATTATTTTAACCAAAGAGTTTTCAACCTCTGTCCGTAGCAGAACTTTTACCTTGGCATGAGAATAATTTATTTATTGTCTTGATTTTTGGAAGGCATTTGTGCAGTGAGCCAGATTGTTCTCTATTTTGCCACTGGGTTTTTTCCTGGCATGAATAAAGGCACTTTTGTGAAGATTTTATAACTCATGTGGTGAGACCTGTACCCATTCTTCAGTCCCTGTATGTTTTTACAAGCCCACTAAGCCATCCACTCCTGGCTGGAGGAGGAGTCCAGTAGCAGGAATTGAGAACAGCCACAGACTCATTTGCAAAGACTGGACATAAGCAGAGTGCCAAGAGGAAAGTTTGTTTTGCTAGGATTGTATCTGGACGTAGCAGCAGCACAGAGTCAGGCAAATTTTGGCTAGTGTTGCTGCCAGATAGAGACTGGTGGGATTTGCACTACTTTAATCATTCTAAAGGTAACCTGGCCAGCAAGTTATTTGCCATGTCTTGAATGGGTGAAAATTCTCATTATGTGCTATTGAGCTTGTGTTGGCCACTAGTAGTTGTTCTGTTCTGTGCCAATTTATGCTTATCAAGTATTAAAGTACTGCCTTGACATGGGATAGTTCAAGGAGTCTTTGTGAGATGTAATTTCATAACCATGTAAAAGACCTGGGGTTTGTTCCAAAACATACACATCAACTGAATCCAACTAGAACCAGCTAAACATTTTCTACTGGCAATTCTAATAGAGATTCTCTCATTTTTAGAAGTTTTAAGGATATTTTCATGACTTTTTGAAGACTTCTGTGCTGGTTACTTAGTTGGTGATTTCTTTGTTAGCATGTGCAAGTGTTCATTTATACTTTTGGCATCCTTATTTTACCATTTGCCTCCGTGGAGGAAAAGCTTTTTAAAATACACCAGTGAAATGTTAACTAAGAGTAAAATGTTCATATTTTAAGGTTATATTTTCTGGTTCTCACTGAGTGCTTACTTGGGATGAAATTGTCACTGAGATGTTTTAATTCTACCCATCCATGCTGGCTGGTCTGAGAGCTCCATTTTGTGCGAAGTGGCATTTTTAATTTGCAATTAAAAAAATCCCCCAACCTCCTGTAAGTTTGACTACATGCCCACCCCTCTCTTTCTGCATTCAGAGGAACCTGTCATCCTCCTGTGGGGGATTTCTTACAAATTAAAGAAAGGAGAATTGGCCTGTAAAGCCTCCACTATAAATACAGGAAGAGAAATTATCTTATAACATTAGTGCTGTTAACTATACTGTTCAAAGCTATTCAGATCACCTTGTTCTTTTCTTTTCAGGCATTCTTATTTCCATACCCCTAATGATACCTTAAGAGAGTCAGATTAGTTAGATAGAAGCACAACTCCTCCCATTTCAGACTGCAAACACAATATTGAGCTTGTAAACATACAGACTTGGCTTTTTGAATATCTGGTTCTAAATATTTCATGGCCCTTATGCAATACACCCTTATAATTGAATTGCAGAGAAAGGATAACATGTTGTTGTGTTGACCTCTGTAGGGTTTGTAATAATTCTTATCATGTATTTCCAGAAGATGTTATTTTATTCTTGGCATTGCAGACAAGCCCTTAGTGTATTTAGTTGGGAAGGGCTCCTTGTGTAAGAGCTGCTTGCTCAAGCAAGGACTGTTCAAATGGGTAAAGACAAATCACTTGGGGCTTATTTCTGACACTTAGGCACAATACTGTGCAAGAAGAAGAAGAAAATGAAGTGGGAATAGCTTTTCATGGGAACTCAGAGCTGCTCACGTACCCTGTTTAACATAGGGGCCTTTAGCATGGCTGCAGTAGTGTTGCAGAGGAACCTGTGAGAGTGAGTGTTGGACTTAACGTGAAGTTTGCTGAATACCATGAATAAATTGTTCAGTGTGCAATAGTATTAATTAAAGGCATGTGTGAAAGTTGCATATTGATAGGTTTGAGCTGTAGTTAAGCTACTTAAGCTGTAACTAGAAGTAGTATATGTGATATAGTAGAAGATTTGCATAGCATAAACATTGTGAGTATCAAGTTTTGGCCCATATACTTCCTGTGATATTATCATTGCTAATCTTATGGCATAGAGCTGCATGCCTGACAAGCTACTTATACATTATAATAAACTCTTATTATACAGGCACCCGTGCAGAGTAACCATAGTTACACACACAGTACCTTTCTTGGTTAAAGTAAACACAAATATAATCATTGGGGTCAGTACCAGAGCTTTGTAGGTTAAGAGTTTGCTGCCAGCAGTGAATAAAGGGAATGTATCCAGCAGTTCAAAGTAAAATTCACTCACCTTTTTATGAAGATTGAAACATGCTATTAAAGTAAATCATTACAGTAATTTGTTTTATTTTTGTCTTTGTGATATGATTACTTTGAGTCATCACATTTTTGTTAGAGAACCTGAAAAAAAAAATCTTTAGTACCAGCCTCATCATCTCAGTAGAGTAGCTTGACAGTCCATTCTAATGCATTTTAACTAACTTATAAATCATTTTCTGGAGGCTAATGATTTATTACTGCTGTAATGAACTTCAGAGGCATCAATACATTAGTATCCACTTTGAAAAAAAGCCATTGTCAAGTCCTATTGGAATGATGATCAGTTTACTATTGTTATTAATGACCCTGATCCACTCTTTGAATCTACGGATAACCCTGTTAGATGACAGAGGTCTTCCATTTGGGCAAAAATCAATGCATATGTAAAATAAAATTATGTGGCTTTCGGGACCTTTTATCAGTGCCTATGTTCCCATTGTCTGCAAAGGTTTGGAAGTACTTGTTATTTCACCAAAGGTGGGGTGGTTCAGGAATAGGAATCCCTGGAAGTACTTTATATTCAAAGTTAGGCAGTGTCACAGTTCTAGGAGAGACTGCTTGTTGCTTTTGTCCCCTAAACACTTTCCAGGTGGGAATATTCACTGGCTATTTAATAGACATGTGATGTCTCAAATGGAGTTCTCACTGCTCTATCCTGTATTTTATTCCTGTGGTGGAAGGAGTCTGTAATACAGGAAAGTTCTGTGTTACAGGCTGTATGTACCAAGTGCTGGTTCTCAAGTTTCTGAAGTATAGTGCTTTTCCCCTTTCTTTTTGAAATAGAAAATAGACCTCAGTGGCTTGACCAAAATAGTAATTACCATGTTAGGGTTTTTTTTCAGTGTTCAGAGATGTCAGAAATTTGACCTTTGAGGCTTTTAAATCTGACCTCGTTGCTTCTTTCCATTCATTAAGCTGCAACCTTTGCTCTCTTGTCATAAAAGATAAATGAAGATTCACACAATCTTTATTTAAGAGATTTATTGTTTACATTAATGTAGATTAAGTAGGAGCAAACCAATTATTTATTGTGCCAATCATGTCTTCTTGAACTTTAAGTTAGTTATCACAGTTCTATAATTACCATTTCCAAATGTTCATTGCAAACTGAAAGCATTAATAGATTTTGTAAATGTCTTTAAAGATGTTATTTTGTATGAATAAGTGGAAGATTATATCTAAACTCTCATGTAATCATCTAGAGAAAGAAATTAAATTTCAAAATTCAATAGATAAAATGTAGCCTTCATACACATAACATTGTCTTTAAATGATTCTTTTGCTCAGTATCTCCTGCTTTGGAAGCAAAAATAGAATTTTCTGTTGTCAAAGAATTTTTGACAAATTAAAAATTATGGAAATTTTATCAACTTAGGAGCTGTTCAAATTCATCTTTTTGCTTGTATAGTTTTTGATGAAGAAATGGATAGGCAAGACCATACTGGTGAGAATTTGTACACTTAGGTAGAAACCTGGGTTTTGTTACTGGGTTTGGTTTCCTTTTGTGAATGTATCCATCTGAAGGGAATTTGTTTGAAATTGCACATTTAATGCTCAATTATAACTAACGCCATGGATTCACAAAATGACAGGAAGAAAAGAGGCAAGAATACCCTCCAGCATGTGTGCTACCACATCCCCTGAGGTCTGGCTGAATCCAGCGTAAATGTTTATTCAGACATCTCAGGGGAAGGATGTATTGCACCCCCAGGAGCGATCACCTCTCTCCTTGCTTCAGGCATGACAGTGCCAGAGGCAGACACAGTGCTGCTGGAAATGTGGGAAGAGTCCTGCCCTTCCACCATTCATGTGCACCATGACCTGTAGCTATTCCCTTCCGCTGCAAAGCTCGGTGGTAACCAGATGATAGTTTCACTTCTAGCATCTAATGTGTGCTGCAATGTGTGAAATGCATGAGAAACACAGTCTTCCAAAGAGGCAGGAGAATCAGCTTTGGACGTGAAAGATGGTGAGAATAGTGCTGCTTTTAGACAGAGTCCTGGAAATGGGCAACAGTGGCAGCAGCTTGGAGTCCAAAACATGAGGGTTCACTTTGAAGAATATTTAGGCTAATAAGCTAAGCAAAACCTATACAACAGTGGAAATCAATGTGTACATTTAAATGTGAGTCATGTTGGGAGATCATCCTGATATGCTGCAGCAAGCAGTTCATACATTTCTGATCCTGACTCTTTGAGGCCTTGGGAGCCAAAGTATAGCTTAGCTCCTTGATTCATATGCACTTCAATGAAGCTTTGCTTCTTAAGCATGTCAGATGAGATCAAGCTTTGCAAATGCTCACAAGTTAACTAGCCAGACCTGCCACCTCTGAGCTACATTGGAAAATAACCCAAAGCCATGTGTCATGTATCCACACCTCGGAGAAGGACACATGGATAGACTGTTCAGGTCAGCCTACACACTGCAATTTGGGAGGAACAAATTAGATAACAGTGGGATAGCAATTAGGAATAGCTGCTTCATTCAGCAGTTTTTAGAAGGCTACGTAGCATGGCACTCATTTCAGTGAACATCTGCTACATAAATTAAATAGTTTCCAGGAGTTATCACAGAAATTGAAAGCTGTGTTCTAGTTCCACTTACTCTATTTTACTGTTATTCCTAGTGTAAGTGGGAGCTAAACTGTACAAAATTCTCTCTTTAAAATGTACACCTATATGAATGTACACCTGAATTCTTCATTAAAGTCAAGGTTTAATTTAGTTGTTAAACATCTATTTCCTTACATTTAGAATGGAATATAGTTGAATCGTCTCTCATCTAGACATCAGTATATATTATTCTATATATAACTTGTTTTTAAATACTCTCTTGTATTGATGATTTCCCTAATTTAATTACATTAAGTACTGAAACATATTGATTTCTCCCATGGGAAAACACTGTAACTTTATTGTTACAAGAACTGAATTCACAGAATGTAGATTTAAAGTGCTCGTTCTGCTTCTTTTAAAAAATGCATTTATTTCTCTGTGTGGGAGAACACTTTGCATTTCACCAATATGGTTAGGAAAACAAGATGTCCACAAGACAGTGTGCAAATAACTCATTAAGGATGGTATTTCTAAATATATAATAAACTATAGCCCTGGGTTATATCCCATCAATGTCAAAAGAAATAAAAAAATGCTGGTTTTTTTCTGTCCCTGAAACAGAATCTCTGTGCTAAAAACCATCACAGACTGCTCTAAAGAATCATTCTCTGATGCAGGGCAACCTGATTTCATCTTTTTTTTTGCAGATTCTATAAATTCCTTCCAGGAGAAGGGAAGGATTTCCTGTTGTACTTTCTACAATATTAATTACAGTGTCTGGATTTGCTAGAGGCAGAAAGATATCTCTTGTTAAATTGTTGACAGTAAAACATTTTCTTTAAAGTCAGTAAAGATTTTCACAGTAGTTTCCAGCTACAGTGGTCCAGTCAGACTTTAAAGATTATCACAAGTGACAACCACTTAGTAAGTGTAGAAATTGCATAGAACTCTGCAATAAAGGGATGCTCTGATGATTCAGAGTTTTAATCAACATATTCTAAAATTTCAGTCTTAGAATGCTGCCATAATATTAATGTTAGTAAATAGCATGGAATGAGGTGTAAAGGAAAAAAGCATTAAAGCAAAATAATTAGAAAATGAGATAAAACTGAAAAGTATGGCTTATATGTGGGCATTACTACTCACCTATATTTCAGCTGGGGAAATGAAAATTATCCAATGAATTTTAACACCTTGTAGAGTTCTTGTTTGCCCTTTGAACATGTTTATTTTTGCTAGTCCTGGAATTACAGAATTAATTTCAAGCTGAAAAATTTGAGCATCACATTGATATCATTCAAAAGTACTTCTGGTGTGTTCAGTCTACCAACATTGTTTGCAAACATATCAAGATTAATCGGTCACAAATCTGCTATCTTTTTCTAAAATTAAGGAAAACATTTTGGATGCAAGGACAGCTTGTCAGACTCCAGACTGCAGCAGATACAGAGGATGTTAGGCCTCAGTGTAGAAGGATGAAGGCACTACTTCTTTGTTTCTTTTCTTAATGTTGTTTTTTTTTCTTTTTGTTGTACTTCCTAACTAGTAGTGATAGTTACTTACATGCAAAATATTTTTCATTCAAACATAAGATTTAGCATCTGTTATGCTAAACACTGCAAACTGTAGTGTTTTTTCAGGCTATTATAGTGCCACAGATACTGTATGATATAAAGCATGCTTATCACTTTTCAGTATTTTAAAAACTAAGTTATTTTAGGAATACTTTGAAGAGACAGAACTATTATTTGTTTATGAACAGGGATTTGACTGTTTGTTTGTTTGCTTGTATATGTCAGCCCTTACCTCTTTTTTGTGCTGGAATGGGATTGATTTAGGTGGCAGAGAAATTATTAAGGAATTCAGTTTACCATTTCTTAGCAAAATAGAGCCCCACTTACTATCCTATGGTTTTGCTGACTCTGTAGTGCTGGCAGGAGTAAAATTTAATAAGCTGAAAAGATTAATTGGAGATATCAAGAGGAGCAAGTATTCTACGTATTCAACATATGTATTCTACCTATCTGAACAATCTCTCTTAAAAACCCACACTTCTTATGGCAGATGTTTTATTCTCAACTTTGAGAACAAAAAGTGTTTTTCTCAGGTGCTGTAAATGCCCAACATAAGATGTATTATGTGCACTGTGTAAAAGCAGTTCAGATTTTCAAAGTAAATCTCTAAATTATCTACATTTAATTTTATTTTTAAGTTTTCAGTATTTTTTTCCTCAGTACTGTAGACATAGGAATTAAAATTCTTTAAAATTTGCCTTCTGAAAGATTAAGAATAATTATATTCATGGGCTTGATTTTAAGGTTTCCATAATGGGATGTAGTTTTTACACAATGTTACAGAAGGCACTTTAGGATACTTACTTTTCTCTAGCATGTATTTTTATATTTATCTTGGTTCTCCTTAAAATCCTAGAATGTAGATGTGATGCCACTGCATTACATACGTAACTATACAATGCATTTTATAGTTATACATAACTATAAAATAGTTAATGATCAAGGCTAACAGAAGCATCTAGGTATGTTTTTTCTTTTATTCTCTTCCTAAAGAGCAAAACAAACAAGCCAAGATTTTCTTATTAATATGGTTTTAAGTGTAGCAACAGATGTATAATTTGTTGAAATACCTCTAAGTCAAATGCAGTGTGTTTCCTTTATTCTTCAGAGAAGGAGGACACTTGTAAACTCATTCAGTTGCTTATCTGTAAAAAACCACTGGGACCCTGAATTGGCCTTACATTCATGAGGAGCACGGCTGCTTTTTTCAGATGAAGAGTGAGACACTTAAAAGACAATTTCACTTACTGTAAATTGCACTATACATATGTAGCTTGTCTGTCTGAATCTTCACTACAGAAAGGGTATGGTGCATATTTAAAATAAGAGAAGGAAGGATAATTGAAGGAACTTAACCTTTCTAGTTGCATTACTCATATCCTCCTCTTTCAAAATAAAATGTACAAAAAGGCAAATGTATATACTTTTGAAGTTGAATTTTTTCCATTTGTTTTTTTTTTCCCCATATGCTTCTAATTTACTTATTCCACTAGTTGCTCGTGCATCCGTCATCATTCCTTCGTTAGTTATTAGTTATTAGTATTCATTAGTCCCAAGATCTATGTATTAACCTGGGAAGGTAATTATGAAAATTGCCCATGCAAATTGGGTAAAGGCACACATAAATTACCAGTTAGAGACTTAGCTAGTAGTCTGCTTGCATATTTACCTGAATTGCATTCATAATTGCAGCAATTATGTGAACAGTCATGGATGCAGTTCTGCACACATGGCAATTACATTTTAAAATTTCTTCATGAAGTGACTAAAATCATTACTTTGCTGAGAAAAGTATGAGAAGATAAGATAGTTACAAAACTCAGGATTACTAGTAGAGGATGGCCCTGCTCTAGGTTTTTAATGAAACTTAATGAAGTTACCCACTGGTTGAATGGTAGACTGGTGTGAATAGCTCAGCGAATATGAAGGCAGCATGAGAACAAGACAAAAGACTGCAGATACACCTTGGTGTTACTTGGGATGTTCCTCTGTCGTGTAATTTTAAGATTATGTGAATTCTAAGCTTTCTAATTGCTAACTGTTCTCTTCCATAGCATGTGAGTACTTGCCTGTCAGAGAGGCTTCCAGGGTTACCTTCTGGCAGAATAAGAGTTTGGCACATAGATTCCATTTTACATTTGGGTTCATTTTATCCAATTACACTGATCTGGATTGGACCTGTTAACACTTTGAAAATCAGATCCAAGGCCTCCGTGTTTCAACAGATCTGATTTATGGGCAGCAGAAGAATTTGGGGATTTCAGAACAAGCTTGGTGTGCTCACGAGCCTGGGAAATGTAAAGCTCTGTTTTGTGCTGTATGAATGTTATCAACTATCATCACATTTCATTCTAGATAACAGTAGGTTAGATGGTGCAAACAGAAGTTATAATATGACTAGATATCATTCAAGAAGGAAAGGAAAGGTGAAATGCATCCTTGAGGTCTTCAGATTTTCTATAAAATGAAGCAACTATTAATCCAGACTAAGGTGTTTCAACACTTTGATGAGCTTGTGAAGCTATGCTGAGAAAGCACCAGGGCCATTTCTTTGAAACACACAGTGGTTACAGCCTTCTCTAGCTAGAAGAATTCTATCTAAAGCACAACTTTGTAGGATCTAGGTAATCTGTCATGTTATCTTTGTATCCATAACTTTCTTCACCATGAAGTCATAATTTCCAAAGCTTGAAAGTTCTTCTATTTCAGGGTGGCTTTTTTTAAAGTTGTGGGCTCAAGTTCTGTAAATTTCTTTATTTACTGTTTTCTCCCTTGCAGAAGGCAATTGATTTCTCCCTAATTTTCTCTATGAAACTTTTCTGTATCTTAGTGGGTTTCATACAAAACAGGTGATTGATTTTTTCCTACAGTCTGTGTTAGGATATGCAAAACAAGTATTCTATCACAACACATTCTTCCCAAACACTCCACTTGCTTCCTTGGCATTCAGGGATGGAGTTAAATCACTGTATACATAATCATCAAATATTGCTTTCCCAGGTGTTAGTTGCTGCTCAGCAACCAGTTGAAAATACAAATTTGTAAGATGAAGGAAAAAAAGGGAGTTTTCTCAGTCAAACCAAGGCTACTGCTTTATTCTAAAGATTAATAGGACAATAAGGGTTTCATAATCAAAAAGAATAGATTGAATAATGAGTTTAAAAAGAAATAAGAATTTGAGATTGCCCAAAGTATTTATTTTCAAGTAGTTATGGGCTTTGCTTTTTTCTCTAAAGTTGTTTTGGGAAGTTGATCAGGCTTTAATAAGTAAGATAGCCACATTTAGAAATATCAAACCAGGAAAATAAAGATATATTCTTAATCAAAAATATGGTTCCCTGGATTATCTTCAGTCACATGCCAATATAATGGACATTAAGCAAAATAAATTTACTAATTTTCATCTTTTGAGACTGCTGGATATCTGTTCATATTCTACATAGTTGAAAATAAAATAATTGAGATTTTTCCTGTTTCAGAATTATAATATTGGACTTGGCAAGATGCAGATGGATAATTACACTGGAGATGTTAAATAGGTTTTAGAGACAAAATTGTAAATAATACAATACAGAAGAATGATGGACTTATTAGCATATCATTAGATTGCTTTTTCCCTGAGAGCCAAGCTTATTTTTCATAGCACAGAAAGTGCCTTGCCCAGCAGTAACACATGTGCTTAACATTTGCAAAACCCACAATATTTGACAATGGCATAAAGTTTATATTGCAGAGGAAATTATGACAATACAGTTAAAAATATCAGTAAGTTTATCACTTGATAACAAGATCATATGTATGGAAAACAATCTTTTCTGAGTTAAACATTTTACAAACCTTTTGTTTCAACTTCCATTAGTTCTATCACTCATGCTGAGAATTTACAGGGCTGCAACATAGCAGCAGGAAGATTTGTTAAAAGATTATTTCACTATGGTAATTTAAACTAATTTAAACATTCAACTCATTTTTATTAGTTGAAATTACTTTTTTTAAAAAAAGATTTTGTTCTCAATGAAAAGTAGAATCGTGGGATTTCAGAGCTACTGGTATCAGCCAGAAAAAATATCTTTCTCATGGAAAATTAGCTTAGTCCAGAAACTCACAGAATGCACTAAGAAAACCTGGATGACTGTGGATTTCAGGTGAATGATGGATAATGTGCAGTGATAATTCTGTGCAGTTTAGTATCAGAGTGGCTGGAAGTTACAGGAAGGTTCCTCTGGTTTAATGCACCTGCTGCATGTGGGAATGCAAGTGTGCCATGGATCCTACCCAGGACTGACATGGCTGGCAAAAGAGTTGCTTAGACAGAGATGGAATTTATCAATAGGCCTTCAGGGCACTGACCTGACTCTTCCTTAATCCAGCCACACCTAAAGTTGCTCACATTAAGACTTTGCTTAAGGATTAATTCTGTAGGAGATTTTGTTGCAGTCACAATGCCTTTTGTAAGTCACAACCCCAGACAGGACCCTATGGCCCTGGGAAATAATTTCAAGATGTTCCACATCACAGTGCCCAAGAGGAAGAATATAGAAAATGGCAGACTAGATCTGCCTATGTCACTTTGGGTTCAAAAATCCAGCTTCATATCCCACTGGATTGGAAACAAGATCCATTAAATGTTTGCACAGATCTTCAGGAATTCTCGTAAACTTAATGATGGGGGCAGTGAGATGACTAGAGCACATAGAAGACTCTGGTTTTAGTCCTTTCTTTGCCTTCTTTGTGACAGAAATTTTCATTTGAGGTTCCTTCTGCCTATATTTCTGTTCAGTGCCTAAATAGGTGGATGACACTGAAAAGACAGTCACTCCTCCCTTGCAAAAAGCTTTTTCAGTGAAGTAGCATACTTGGATTAAATCTCATCTACAGTATTTTTAAAATTCCTTGTTCTAGTTGATGTGCTGCTCCTTTGGGAAGGAATTAGTATTTCTTGTGACTGAGATGAGAAATCAATTTAGATCATTTAGGGTTTTTCTGTAGACATAGGACACACAAGACACCCCAGTATAATACCAACCTTTCAGCTGTCACAGCTGGTTTAGTGTGATTTTCTAACCAGAAGGAATTTTTTAATTCTTCCCACATGGACATAACTACACATTGCTATACATTACTTGAAGTGTATCCAATACAAATTCCTTTACTTGGGGATAGAGAGAGTTGGGTGCTGTGCCCTGGCTACCTTTGTACAATGTAAATTCCTTTATTTGGGGATAGAGAGAGTTGGGTGCTGTGCCCTGGCTACCTTTGTGTGTTAAAGCAGAGACAGCAAACAACATGTGACAGGTAGAAGTCACATTGCCCAACTCACTGCAGGAAGATAGTTTGACACTGCAGTGCTGAGCACCATAGAAAAAACTCAGAGCAGAGCAGAACAGAGTGGGATACAATAGAACAGAAGCCAACGAAGGTTACAGCAACCTCATGCTGGTGACTTTGTCATTGTTGGTCAGTCACAGGGCAGAGCATTGCAAAGCCAACAGCAGCTGCCTGCATCCCCTTCCCTCCTGCCCTACTCCAAACACACTGATAACATTATTTCCAAAGATCTGGTTTGTATTCCTAGACTTAATCATTTCATGTCCCCTGGATGCCTCTATTTTTATTGTATAAAAGAAGGGGGAACAATATTGTGTCTCTCAGGCATCTTTCTGGCTTCATTTCTTTTGATGAAATACCATTGATTTCAGGTGTGTTGGAGAGAATCTCTGAATATACTGCTTATTCAGGAGTTCTTTAGCATCACTAAAATAAATGTGAATGGCATTATATTTTTCCTTATGCAAATAACTGCTGAAATAGAAAATTGTTCTTTTGTTATTTGCAACTCCCCCCCCCCCCAAAAAAAAAACCTAAAACAAACCAACAAAACCAATTTAGTGATAATAGTGTTATCAGGAGATAGATGTGGTAGAATGTTTGCCTTGTACCTCCCAGATTCCATTTGTCTGCTGTCAACCTATACCTGCTGTGAAGCATTAGACACTTTAAAAAAGAAAAAGATAACACAAATTATTCACCATTAATTCTTTAAAATGAGTCACTATTAAAAGCTTAATTGTTTGCTGAGAGGGTCCAAATTAGTGGACTTTGCAAGATCAAACAAAATTGAAGATATTTGTCCAAATTAAAATGGAAACATGCATCCAGAATATACCAAATGAACATGTATGCTCCTGTAATAATAATTTTATTATCTTCAGCTTCCAGGCCAGACTTTTAATTATGACCCTTTATATCAGTGAAAACCATGTATTCAGGATTAAAAACCTATTTCTTTAACTAGTCTAGTTAAAGACTGTGGTTTGATATATTCTATGCTACAACTTTTATAAAAACCAGAGAACACTTCTAATAACACTTTTCTAATTTCATGGTTCAGTGCACAGTCAGTAAAGATTTAAATAATTCAGAAAGAAAGCCTATTCTGTTTCTTTATTAGAAGTTTGAGTCAGGCAAATTCTTTGACATTTAATAGGTTTTTAACCCTTTTAATAACTTCTTATAATGAAATTTATTGGAAGTTGTTTTAAATAAAGGGTTATTATATTAGAGTGAATAGCAGCCGGTAGTTTTTTATGATTAGTTTTGAGACCTTGGCCCTGTGTGACTCAAAGGATATTAAAACATAAAGTAGAGAAGAATGTTAATAGTCACCAAATTAACTGTGTACCAAGAAATATAGAAACTGTATATGACTGCATTTTTGTCATTATGTGATCGTACTATAAAATTTTGCAGTCAAATTTTGAGTATATAATAGCTTTAAAGGGGCTTAAGATCACTTACAGAACCACTACTATATAAAACAACCTGAAGTGGTTTAATTTTTAACAGAATGATTTTGAAAAGATTAGTGTAGTAGATTTAATAGGAGTGGGGATTTTTTATTATTTTTGTTTAGGGTTCTCTTTACATGTGAGGTTTCTGCTATTAAATTTTAAGACTGTTTTCCTAATCAACAGAAATTTTGAATTATCCTTTTCAATTTATTCTAAGAATGCAGTGGGTGTAGTATATAAAATACTCCTGTGTATAGCACTAGAATATTCCCCAAATACCCACTTACTTTAAAACTCAGTCTTTCATTATACAGTTAGCTGATACAGAAGAGAATTATAAAAATGAGATGATGAAAACACCCTCCTCTCACTCTGTTAGGTGGTGCTTTGAGTTATTCCTTTCAATGTGCTTTGAATGGTTCTCTGTGGTCATTTTACAATAACCTTGGCTCTCATAAAACTTTCTTTAGCACTTGTTCTCTTATAGGTATGCTAAAACAGGACTTGCTTGCAAATATGATTTCTACTTTAATTCAGAAAAGACTGGATAAATTGTGAATCTTTGGGTTTGATCCCTCTGTTCATGACAGGACACACATACCAAGTACCAGTTTTAGTCACTCTTATCAGTAAACACGAACTTCCTGTCAGATTTCAGAACTCCAAATATTTGGGTCAATTTTTTTCTTTTTCTCTGGTGTATAAATACAGATGTTCAAGGTATCTCAAGTTTTAAGCTCTCTCATGAATGAACATCACCATGATGGAAAACAACAGATGAAACTGCATGGTTTGCTTTTGATTCACTTAATCATTAATCTAGGATACTGACCATCAACATACATTGAACAGCCACGTGGTACCACTGCTTGATCACCTGTATGAACTGAATGAAAGGTGTCTAAAATTTACATTTCTGTGGTTTTAGGCACTCTTTTAAATTTGAATGTATGATTGTATAGAACCATAGAATATCCTGTGTTGGAAGGGACGCACAAGGATTATGTACTCCAAGTCCTGTACAAAACATCCCCAAGAGTCTCATCATCTGTATGAGGGCATTGTCCAAACACTTTTTGAGCTCTGTCAGACTTGGTGCTGTGACCACTTCCCTGGGTCATTTTTATGATGAATATTGTTTGCATTTTGTAGCAGTAAGAAAAAAAAATGATTAGGTCTTTTTGGTTTATCAGTTGTCTCAATCGTAAATTTTATCATTTCCCAAATACAATCCCTTCTCAGTCTGCCTGTTCTCAAAAACTTGGGTGGCAACTTAAATATTATCTTTTCTTCTCTTTTGAAACCTTCACGTACAGAATGAAGTGATTATGTAGGAATTAACTTCTTTTTCCTCTTTCTTTTTTTTAAATGAGCATCTCTGTGTCACTAGAAAACATCTTGCAGATGTGCATTGGCTTATGGTAGAAGACAATTAAAATGCCTGAAATAAAAGCACTAACATTTCTAAGCAAATTTCATGGCTTTTCAGGGGGTTGGCACAACCTGGGCTAATACTGCATTTTAATGTATTATTTGGGAGCAGAGAAACATTCAGATTTAATACAGCATGGGTAGTAGCACAAGTTTCCTGGGAATATAAATGAGAATACCACTATTAACAGAGATCCTTTTCTCCTACCAAAAGAATGTCCAAGAATGACCCAAGTGGGTCATGCCAGTGAAGAAAGAAGCACACTGTGGGTATCCTCATAGATAACACTTAATATCCTCTGGGGTTTTCTCCCAGTTTTTTTTAATTAGTAGATTGAACCGTAGCTTCGTATATGCTGAAAAATTGTTACTCTCTGACTTGCCTTGACCACTCAGACAAGAAACAAATAACTGTCAGCCCCTCCTGCAGTGCCCATCAGAAATATTCACAAGAGCATTTAACCTGAAGAAAATTATGCAAAAATCATTGCTAGACCTGATGGTGGTAACAGTAATGATGTCTGCCGTGCTTTGATATGAATGTTCTCAGAGTAGTGAGATACATGAACTTTACTTGCTTCAGTGAGTAAGCCCTGTGTATTTCTCTTTATGTTTTAATGTTTTCATCTCCAGTGAATTATCCCTGGTTTTTCTTGCATGTACTTAGACCTGTTGTATTTACTTCAATCTGTTAAGGCAACCTGTCTTTCTTCTTTCCATTTAGTGATAGCATTTATTATAAATGAATCTAAATAGGGAGGGACAATTGGGACTTCTACAGCTTTTCAGAGAGATGTTGCCTCACAGTTATTAATTATAAGTAGAAAAATAACATGAATTATTTTGCTAACAGCACATTCCCTTTGAAACTGCCTGTCTAATGCTTCTTAGAAAAAAAATTATTTGTTTCCTAAAGCTACATTAGTTAAGAGTCCTGCAGTTTGACTCTTTCTGCATCTTGCATGAGTTAACCAGCTTCTATCAAAAAGGCTGATCATTCAGTTTGGGGTTTTTTATTGCTATGAGAGATGAAGGATTCTATCTGAATTCTGTGTCAGATGAAAATATCTGTGTTTTGTGGACTTTGGAGCACAGTATTTTAAGAAATATGAAGGTTATTGGATATAGTCCAGAGGACAGCAGAAAGAATGATAAGAGGTGTAGAAAACACAGCACACGAACAAAGTCTTTCAATCTTCAGGTTTAGTTGTTTACTCTAAAGAAGAAAAAACCAAGAGGAAATTCATAATAGCCTTCTATTGTGCACAACTTTTCTCTAAAGAAAGAGAAAAACATTCCTCATGTCCACTGGGGGCAAAGCAAAAAGTAGTAGGTTTAAATTACAACAAAGGAGATTTAGGTGAGACATTATGGAAAAAAAGCCCTTTCCCCTGTAAGGATAGTTAAACACAAGAATTGCCTAGGGAGGTTATGAAGAGGTTAGACAAATATATGTCAGAAATGATTTAGGTATAGCTAATCCTGCTTTGAGATAATGTTGGACTAAATAACCTTTTGAGGCCCCTTCTAGCACTATTTTCTGTGATTCTGTGATTAGGACGCTGTACTCACATTGTCCTGCAGTGAGATGTTTCTTTACAGGGATGATATCACTGTATTCTGCACTGTATGTTTTGCTTTGTTTTTACTCTAAGCTGATGGGATGAATGATAGTCTGGTGTTTAAAACTCTTTAACCTTATTCTTAGTACTTCAGGAGCTTTGAGCAGGGCATTAGGAGCTCATCTTCAACCAATCAGCCCTGTTCTGGTTTTGCACTACCTGTGTGTCAATAAGGGGCTTTGGTACACACCTTAGATTTAGGGACTTGTACCGTCTTTTAATTTGCAGTCAAACACTTATATGGCTGATGCTCAGTTTCTGCTTATAAGCAAAATGCAAACAGGAAAAAAAAATAGTCAGGAGAAGAAATGCATCATAGCTTCCCCATTAGTAAAACCAAAATAAAACCAGGCATGTTCTAAAGCTGAGTATAACTCAAGTTGTGAAACATCCTGGAACTGACAGATGGAGAATGATATTTAAGTGACAGATATTATCATTATTACCTCATCACAGAGACAGTTGAAGACGTCAGTTTAAGACTGTCCTTATCTATCCTCTGTAACACTCAAAACTCTTTAACTTTGTTCTTCCATTTGGCATTCTGCCATCCATCAGGATTTCAGCTCAGCTTTGCATTCGGCAGGAGTGTGTTGGCAATATTGCCTCTGCATGCTGAACATGGCTCCAGCACAGATACACAGCGGTGGGCTTTGTAAAACTCCATCTGGAGGAACAAGGAATATGGGGTTTCAGACTCTGAAGCAGTTTAGAAGAAATTGGTCATACATTTTGACAGAGAGTGTGTCTGGTTAGTGTTACTATTCTGCAGAGAAGAGGTTGTCACAGCATCTGTGACAGGGACATGCTATTATGCCACAGCAGTGACCCAAGTGTGTAATTTTCATGGCTGAGTGTGTTCTTTAACCTGGAGTGGAGATGAGAGAGTTCTTGGTTTTGTTGATCCCTTAGGAGCATGAAAGTTCACGTTTTCCATGGTGTGATCTCACAACCTTTTACATTTATGTGCCTAGTTGCCCATTCTTACTCAAGGAATGTGCCGTATCCCTTTTCTTAGACAATCCCAGTTTTTTGCCAGGTAGGGGCAGGATGGAAGAAGGCAGGCTCTGCAGTGTGTGGTAAAGAGGAGAGCCAGAAGCCCCATCTGCAGATGTGAATCACATCTGTGGATCCTGAATGATGCAGCTCTGTGTGATGGACTTAGGCTGGCTTGTTCTCTGTAGGCAGGTCCCTTAGGTGAAGGTTTCTGGCTTAGCATCTGAAAGAGAAAATGTACTGTTAAACAAGCTTATTTGCTGCTTACACCTGGTTTTCTGAAGGTAGCCTGGTATTCATCTGATTTAAAAATTCAGGAGAGAAGCTGAATTCCTGTGAAAAGAAAAATGCAGTTGTTTTTTTTTTTACTCCACCACCTCATTTTCAGTCCTCAGAATTTCCCTAGTGAAGGGCTCTCTTGCAAATATATATGCACATGTGTTTTGTATGGGGATTCAGTACTGTTCAGTTGTATTATCTGAAAACACAGCCTATGTTCAGTACTGGAGCTAAAATTGTATCACAGACTGTTTAAAAATATATGTTGTTTAAAGAAGACAAACACAGAATGTTCTGTATTATCTATCTGATATTTGAAGCTCTTAAAGGAGAGATCTTTTTGAATAATAACAGAATAAGAGAATGACAGAATGGGTCAGGTTGGAAGGGACCACAGTGGGTCATCTGGTCCAGGGTCATCTCAGAGCACATGGCACAGGATTGCATCCAGATGGTTCTGAAATATCTCCAGTGAGGAAGACTCCACAACCTCTCTGGGCAATCTTTTCCAGTGCACAGTCACCCACTCACTCACATAACAAAAGAGTTCTTCCACATATTCAGGTAGAACTTTCTGTGCATCAGTTAAAGCAATTGTATCATATTTTATTTGAGGGGAAGTAATTAAAATGGTAGCTAGAGATAGATAATTTTGAAGTTCATTCACAATAAGAGTTAGGAGTTTCATATAGTGGTTGTTACATTTCTAGAGTCCATAAAATCATCAGGATGCTTACCCTTCCTAAAAAGCAGTCCAGCTTTTCCAGCCTTTCATGGAAGGGTTTACTCTGCACCACGAGATGGGGCCCCATGAAAACCCCAGGGCTCAGCCCCTGCAGGGTGAAGGGTGCCTGGGGAGGGCACACACCCACACTGAGTGCTGCAGACAGGGCAAAGGAAGGCTCTGGGGAGGGTTTTGCCTCCCTGTGCCCAGCACATGAGGAACTGTGTGGGTTCCCACCCCCTTACTGTTTGCCCATGCTGGCCAAGAGCACCTGGGGACCCCCAGTGCTGCTCCACTTTCCCCAGCTGCTGCCCAGCTCAACAGCTGGATCCAGAGCAGTGTCTGAGCAGCAGTCACAGCTTCATGGGCACAACTGGCTTGATACAGGTTGTCTGCTAGAGATAATGATAGCTTTCAAGGCTAATATGCTTGGCAAGGAGGAAGCTGATTCTGGAGGGAAGGGACCAAGAAATCAGTAGTAATTTAAAAATATAAATGTCTACCAGGATTCAAATTTCAGCCTTCAATTGATTTCATCCACTGTGCTCTCTGTGCTCGTCTCCTCTGGTGCTTTAGTAGTCATTAAATGAACTTAGAAAACAAGTTTGTATCGATAACTCTTTTTTTACCAAAAGCTATTAATTTCTAAAATAACAAAAATACAGGTATAATTGTGATGTCACATTGTCAGAAGCCAATTCAAATGCTTTTCAGAGACACAAGTACATGTAAAGTGGTAAGTATGCCATAACTAATGGTATTATTAGTTTGATTTACTGCCAACCAGTCACCTTTACGAAAATCAATCCCCAAGCTCATAAAATAAAATATCTCCCTAAAACTGATACATTTTTACACTGTCAATAATAAGAGAAAAGGTAAAGTTACAGGTTTATCTTTACTTTTTCCTTTGTGTTACTGTTTGAAAGGTATCTTACAGATTGCTGTGATATGTGGGAGTGTGTATATGAGCAAGAGATAGGTTATAGAAGTCATGAGCTATAAAAAGATTTTAAAAAAATAAAATCTGAGTGATCTTTAGACAATTCAGATGACATGTCTAACAAAGACTGTCAGTAAAATAAATGTGGCTATGTTAATATATTGAACCACTAACACATGTCCTTATCATAATGGAACTTACACAATGGTAGCTCCTGTCAGATTCTACTTTATACATGCACACATGTTTGTCTGATGCACAGAAAGACAACCATATCTATTTCATTTCAGCTCTAAATTGATACTTCCATTTTAAATCACCCACAGAACATCTTAGCTTAAATCTGAGCTTCTCTCTGATACTCTTTGCTATTTGTCGTGTTTCTGTATGAGTGTACTGAAAAGAGGTTACAGGCAATCTGCTGAGGTCTGTGTGCATGGTGCATTTGACCTCTGGACAAGAAAGGAGTTTCATCCTCCAGTGCTTTTAATTCTTATCCTTGCAGAGACTGAATCTGTTGCTTGCATTCAAATCGTATGTCTCGTTAATGCTAAGAAGCAGTGACCCACATAGCACAATGGATTCATTTGTCAATCCTGCCATTTCTGAGCTTTCCATTCATATATGTCTTAGCAGTAAATCGACTCAGAAATCATTTAATCAGTCTATCAATGCATCCTTCTTGTCAATGGTCTGAACCCTGAAAAGTCCAGTTTCTCATTGGGCAGCACCAGGTAAAATAGATTTGGACCTTATACTAGATATTCAGACTCTGAAAATTCGCAGCAGCTCCCAAATCTCAACTGAAAGCCACCAAAATCCTAAATTAAAAAAGCAAGATCTGGAAATTATCTTGAATTTTGAGGATATTCATGTTCTTGTCTAGGTCTGAAATTCAGACCTAGAAGCTGTCCCTGTTAGCATTTCAGAAATACTCTACACACAGTTACAGAAAGCAGTGCCCTTTTGTTGCCTCCATGAAAAAACCTCAGCTTTCATTGCTTTTTTTTTTTTTTTTTTTTTTTGCTTTTTTTTTCTATTTCCAAGGGCTGAGGCTAAAGCCTGAATTCTTTATAACAGTCAGTGTTATGCAAATGTCAATTATATCCTTACTATGTTTATTTTCAGTATTTACATGTTTATTTAAGTACTTGCCATTTCCTTTAAGCCTTACCTAGCCAATCAGGCCAACCGAGGTATAAAGGAACAGAACACTTTATTAGTGATATGCTTAATACAGTTTTTTTCCTCTTGTAGATGCAAGATTTACGGAATACAGAAGGAGCCCAGTATAGTTCCCATCCTCAGATGGCAACCATGAGGCCAAGGGTTCAACCTGCAGATATTAGGCAGCCAGGAATGATGCAGCACGGGCAGCTGACTACTATTAACCAGTCCCAGCTCAGTGCACAGCTTGGTTTGAATATGGGTGGAAACAATGTTCCTCACAACTCGCCCTCTCCACCTGGAAGCAAATCTGCAACTCCTTCACCATCCAGTTCAGTCCATGAAGATGAAGGAGAAGATAGCTCTAAGGTAGGCTTAGATGCTAGGATTACTATGTAAATGGTGGATATTTTTAGGACCTGCTAATTGAATGATATGGCCACAGTTATTAAGGTGATACTTTTTACATGATTGGTGGTTCACTGAAGTGAATAAAGGGTTATGAATGCAGAACTTATAATATCCAGACAACTCTTCAGGCAGCTTGAGTAAATTACATCATTCCTCTTCGTGAGAGCAAACTGGAATACTGTTAAACACAGAAGGGATAGTCATTCCTTTAGGACTTTAATATAAGGGTTGAGTTTTCTCACTTGCATAGCAGGGATGTTTGTTCCCAGTTAAAGATCAAGTTACTGCTATAAAAAGTATGAACAGTCTGTGCAATATGCTAGTCTTTGCTACTTGGTCACAGGATGAGTAAACAGAACATCATAGCAACCAGAACAGAAAGATCCTATGAACTTTTAAAACTTTACCTTGAAAATCTGGAAGACCCTGTATCATTTATACTTTTGAGAGGTGCTGACGCTTCGTCATGACATGTTTAAGCTTCATTTTCATGTCAGTATAGGAATGAAGTGATAAGGGTAATTTGCATAATAAATTTCTTTAAAGGATAAATGTCAATCTATATAGCAGGTTTTGCATGCAATAATCTCCCAAATCTCCCAAAAATCCTGAAAACCTCCCAGAAATACACAAGTCCATTATCTTAATTTTGCAGACAGAAAAGATGAGACACAGGAAGATTGGGACTTAGTACAAAGTCATCCCTTAAACCAGGAATATAGCATGCCAAAACTGAGAACCTCCTTAGCTGTGTTTTGTGGTCACTAGAAAAAAGCAGTCCTGTCAGAGCATGTGTGCCACAGCCATGTCTGGTAGGGAAAAGCTGCAGACTTGGGAATGTGAGGAAAACATATTGTGAGTCACTGAGGAGGTATAATCCAGTCAAAAATGTAAGTCTGATTTGTTTTAACATTAGATTGTTTTTCATGCCTCAAGCTATAAAATAATCATGTAATTGGAGACATATGTTTTACTACATTTTGAATAAATTCTGATTCAAAAGTTTTATTCCAGGACATTCCCCTGATTTCACAAACTTTAGGTTTTAAAAATTACTGAATAATTCATACATTTTAAATGAGCACTTTCTTACTGAGGGAGACTTTAGAATACAGCTATATAAAAATAATTCCAGGCAGCCTTTAGTTTTTCAGAATAATTTATTTGCTACTCCTGTTGCATTGCTAGTATTTTTGCATTGCTGGGAGTGTGCAAGATGCTCTAAACTTCTGAAAAAAATATCCATTCAGGTAATTACGATTTCCTTTCTACTTCTATCAAGTATTTCAGTTATTGAACCTACATTTTTCAGGTACTTATCGCTGTAGCACTTTATGCTAACAAAAGTGTAGGATTGTGTTTCAAGCAAGCAGTAGTTATCTGAAGCTAATGTTTTTAAGAGAGAAATACAAAGAACTGCAGGCTAATTAAAATTTGGGTCTTTGTGAAAGCCAGTTTACATAGTGTTCAACTTTTAACAAGGGTGTTATTTTGGAAAACTCTCTTTAAAATTCTCTTATGCTCAAAAGATGACAAATGGTACAATGCACAACACAAAATTAAATCCAGAGTGCTAAAGTAGATACACTGCCTTAAAATTATATTTATAATTTTACTGCTAAGAGAAAAGTTTTAAAGGATATTACATTTGGGTAATATTGACAGAGGGTTTAAATTCTCCATCTAGTGTGGTTTAAACAGCAAGCTTGATGGGGAGCAGATAATGCTGTCCATGAATTCTGTGGGACTTCTTAGGGCTTCATGAAAACACCTGAGGCTGGCCACCAATGGAGACAGGCAGTGGGCTGGCACACCTGATCCTATGCAATGGTTCTGTAATTCCCTCTGTAAAAGACAAGATGGGGTTGAATAATCAGTCTAAGGAGTGAAGTGTATTGCTGTACTTCAAGATTTCAAGCTCTCCACTGTGTATCTTTTTGTCACATTGCTCTTCCTGGAAGCTGCCTGTGAGTGGACAAGAATACTCAAAATAAACCAGTTTTCTGTGGAGATCTTTCTCCCAGATACAACAGTATTGCATTTTATCAGAGTTGCTTTTGAGGGGCCTGTGAAAGCTCTCACTCCAGAAATCCTTTTCCAAGTGAAAGAAGGCACTATATGGGGACAGGAGCAGACAGACTGACTGTTCTGTCTCTTGTGAGAACATCTATCTTTTAACTGAATGTAACTGCAAAATTTGGATTTTTCTCTTTGATTTATGAACTGTCATGCAGATGTGTGGTATTATTTAACAGATCAGGGCCAGAGCTCATTAGCTAGTCCCTTGGTAGGAGTGCATGGGTTGCAGTCATGGGGTGGCTGTTGGAGTTGACTTTGGGCAGGCAGAGATGTTCCTGCCATGAGGACTGCACAAAAATCAACTCCCCCTGAACTCACCATGTCATTAATAGCAATAGTGACCTTCTCCCTGTTTAACCAGAGGGACAAGATGTTTGTCTGTGTACCCACATTGATCAAAAAGACAAAGTACATTTCCAAATGGAAAATCACCTCAGTGTCAGATGACGTCCCTCAGTTTATACCAGCTGAAATATGTGAAAGAGAAGCCACTGGTCTTTTCATAGCATATTTGGTAGAGAAATCCCTAAAAATTATACCTATTTCTATCCAGACAAAAAATACAGAAATCTCAATATCCTGTCCATATTTACATGAATTTATAGAAGGAGCATGATGGAAGGTATAAAAAAAGGATGTACTTTATGTACTCATTTGAACTAAAAGTGTAATTGTTTCCCCACGAACCACTGATTTCCATGAATGAAGGAAGTGACCATTTCAGCTCAATATATATATATATTCTAAATTCCAGTATTAAGCTTTACAAGGTGATGTAATTGTTCGTGTACTGAGCTTAGTGGATGTTCATTCTATGATAAATATTCAAATTGTTGTAAGCCTTATCCAACATACACAGAACTAATGGCAGCAGCTGCTAAATATTATTTGGCAATACTCATTCTCATAAAGACTCTTTTATATAGGTTGTTCAGACTTCAACTGTCCTATATTCCCTTGCTCAAAGAAAGGGAAAGGAGATGCCTTATAGAGGGCTCAGTTTCCCTTCATGATATTGCTCTAGAAGTAGGACAGCTGAGATTGCTTGACCATAAGATCAGTGACAACTGCTGCATAATTGTAAGGCTGTATATACATTCAGAGAGCTGCTAAGGCCATGGAACTGTGAAAGGTAGCCTCAGACTAAGGGTATTGTCTCTGCAAGGGTGCACATCACTAAGGCTCCTGAATTCTTCTGAACCTCATATGTGGGGCTATCATTAGAAGAAGAAAAAAGGGAGAACTTAAAAATTAGTAGTTGTAAGTAACTACAAAAACATTCTAAACAGAATAGCCACTTAGCACATGCCTTATTCTGACCACCTCAACAGTGGAATATTACATTTATGTAATTCTTGCCATAACTCACTCTGCTGGATCGTTAAACGTGTACTTTGTTATTGCCAAGCATAATTGTGAGCTGCTGGAAGCATTACTGGTTTGTAAATAAGTATTTCTTCATAGATGGATAACAGGGTTTTCTTCCATCTTCATTTGCATTCACTTATGAGAGAAATTCAAATAATGTATTTTAGAGGGAAGATAGCAAGAGGGCTGCAAGTAGCAAGAATTAAATAACAGAAACACAATTACTAAAGAATTGCTGCAGCATATTCTCCTTATGTGGCAGAAGTTTTACAATATTTACTTTATATGATAGGAGTTATAAGTGGAATTCTGTGTTGTCTGTTCAGCCTATTATGCAGATGGTGCTTGATTAAAATCTATTTTAAACTACAGCGATTACTGCAAGATAGTGTGCATAAAACAGCTCTCCTAGCTCCATTAAAGGCTTTGGTACTATTGCAGTTTATTTTAAATATGCTTATAGACATTTTCCAGGTTCTCAAGGGACATTTAGATATCAACGATGTGCCTTACTTGATAGTTTTAAATCCTACACTAGATATTCTTGTGATCTATTACGTGTGCAACATGGTTAATGTACACTTTTTTAAAGTGAAAGATTATTGCTTTCTTGTGATAAATAAGTTAAATACATCACCATAATTAAGCAATAAGCCATGACAGGAGGTGGATTACCATGAGCTAACTACACCTCCAGGGATTTTGAGGCACAAGTCTATGCCTAGCAGAATATATATGGTTTTTATTTTATTTTCCATCTGTCTCTGCTTTGGTGGTTAGAAGTGGAGTCTATGAAGCTGATAGACTGATGGGAGCATAAGGTAGGCCATCATCTCAGCCATTTGCAAGGTTATTAGTACTGGAATTCTGGTATTCTTTTTATTTCGTTATTTTCATATAGGACAAACAGAATTTCCCCTGTGAATACTCTGTTTGTAACAGTGGGTTTTTGAAGTCTCTTGATCATTAAGGTTGGAGAGTAAGGTTTTAGAGCTGTTCACAGAACAGCTTACCAGAAGGCACTGACACAAGTTTCTGTAGTATATCACCTAGTTTAAGAGTAGTTGAAGAAACGTGGTACCCTAACATATAGAGAACTTTTAAATCTCATTGGTTCAAAAGCAAACTGAAAGGAGAAAAGTGTTAGCAAATCACACAGGTAAAATTTAAACTATAGGACTACTTATGTCAAAGTCTTCTTGCACATGGAGTTTGCACTGGACTTCCGAAAAGTATAGACTAATGTTCTCAAAGAAGAGCCCTATTTAATTATACTTTAACTGCTAGTATTGTGCATCCTGTAGAATTAAAAAATAGCAAGAGACAAAATGCCTTATGACTTAATAAAGGGTAGCACAATTCTGTTTTTCCATATTTTCCAAATGCTGACAACAGGCTGCATGTCTATTAACTTTGTATTAAATTTGCAACTATTGTACCATAATGCTCAGAAAACAAGCAACTTCATTTTAAAGTTGTGGTAATCTTTTTTTTTGCTGTTTTTAGTAAGTCACAGAGATCCAGATTGTTCACTAGGTTCTGTTGGACACCACATAGTGAGGCAAATAGGAGAATAAAAAAGCTCATTTTCTCAAAATGAGAATTTCCAGCTATTTTCCTCATGTAGTTCCAATGATTTGAACACCTGTATCCTCCTGTGCCACTTGATATGCATTATTAAAAAGTAGTAATAGAAGGAAGTGAAAGAAGTCATGCTAGTAGATCCTTAGCCTGGAGCATACCATTTACTCTTGATCTTCTCTTCTCTTAAAAATGCTTATGATGCACAGTACTTTGGTCATGCTGACAAAAGAAAAAAGCCTTTGAACCCACTTGTAAGATCACACACCATTTCTGCAGTTACAGTAAATTAAGTGATCATATCAAGAAAAGCTACTTTGCCATGGAGCTCCAATGTGTTTGAGAATCAGGTTACTGTCCCTTTATGTGCTTGTAAGTCATAGAATCCTAGAATCATTTAGGTTGGAAAAGACCTTCAGGATCATCTAATTTTTAGCCTAATTGTTAGTCTAACTGTTAACCTCACACTTCTAAGCCTGCCACATGTGCCCAGGAGCCACATTTACAGATCTTTTAAATGCCTCCAGGGAGAGTGACTCCACCGCTTCCCTGGGCAGCCTGTTCCAATGCTGACAATATTTTTGGGGAAGATTCTTTTCCTGATATCCAAACCTCCCCAGGGGTAACTTGAGGCCATTTCTTCTCCTTCTATGACTTGGGTCAAGAGACCAACACTCACCTTGCTGCAACCTTCTTTCAAGCAGTTATAGAGAGTGATAAGGTCTCCCCTTAGCCTTCTTTCCTCCAGGCTAAGCAACCCCTGTTTCCTCAGCTGCTCCTCACAAGACTCGAGCTCCAGACCTTCACCAGCTTCACTAGGAAAATAGGGTGCTTTGGTGTTTGAACAAATGTTCACATGCAGGGTTGTTTTCAGGTGGTGCATAAATAAGGCACATGAGCTTTCCTCCATACACCATTCCTCTTTCATTCCTCTCATACCATTTGCTTTTACAAATATAAAAACTACTCAGCTAAATCCAGATAAGTCAAAACTGATCCTTTAAAAGGCTCTAAACTACCTGTACTGGTAAAGGTTTGTTTCTTCAGACTTTAATTAGAAGGTGTGTAGGGGAATGTCTGTAACTTGAATTGCTTGGTTCACAATCAGATTTTCTTCAGTCCCTGGAAGATGGCTGCAATAGAAATTGATTTGAGCAGTAGTCTGGGGTCATTCTGGGGAAGGACAAGAATGAGCAAAAGGTAGAAATGACAGTGTTCCTGCTGTCTGCAGATGGTTCATGGGGTTGAACTGATACTCAGGCTATAAAGAAACTAATTTCATTTGAATTTTCTCATTATTTTCTTGTTATAGCCACTAGCAATAAAACTCAGAAAAGGTGAAAAGATGACCAGACAGAGATTATGGCAATTATATGAAAGAGAAATATAAAGTATTTAATGGAAAAATAGCATTATCTGAAATACTTATAATGAATTTTATACCTGTGACTAATGCAGATAGTGTCAACATTTTGATTATCAAAGATGAGAACAAAAATTCCATTTCTGCCTGCAAAATTTTTGTATCACACAGGCTGTAACAGTGGTTGGAGTGAATTAAACTGGCTCTTTTTAATAGTACTTTCCTAATTTTATGTTACAGGTCAACGGTGGTGAGAAGAGACCTGCTTCAGATATAGGAAAGAAACCCAAAACTCCCAAAAAGAAGAAGAAGAAGGACCCAAATGAGCCACAGAAGCCTGTGTCTGCCTATGCATTATTCTTTCGAGACACTCAAGCAGCCATCAAGGGCCAAAACCCCAATGCTACTTTTGGTGAAGTCTCTAAAATTGTAGCTTCAATGTGGGACGGCTTAGGAGAAGAACAAAAACAGGTACAATATGTGCTGTAGCTCTGAGGCTTTGTTTCAGGAAAGTGTTATCAGGGTCATCTGAGCACTGTAGGCAGATTCTTTTGTTAGCCAGGATGAAACTTGAATATGTGCCATCTCAGGAATATGATTTAAAGAGACTGAGATAAGGAGAATATTGTTTTATTTCATCTGTATGAAACCACTAAAAGAGTTTACTTTGCTTTGGGATGTGGCACAAATTTCAGGAATATATTTAGGAATATTTTAATGCTGAAATCTGTGGGCCTAGGATTTTACAATGTCATTGCCCTGTATGTGAAACTTCCATGTAAGAGGACCTTGCAGCCAAAGCTTAGATCTGTGTAGTGGGAGCTGACATATCTGAGCTCCCATTTGCAGATGTTTCCCATCCCCATGATCCCATGATGCCAGAATGCTCCCAAAGCACCTAGGTTTTGTGAAAAAGTTAGTGTTGTGTTGACCCTAGTAGACCTAGGGTGGATGCTGGCAAAGGGCATCCTCTAGCATGTGTGTGGGCAGTGGAGATCACTTCCCAGGGTTACTTCCATCTTCCATGGAAGGCCTTGGTTCTGCAAGGAGGCCAGCAGAGCTGGACCTGGAACTTTGCAGAAATCCTTCCAAGTCAGTCAAAGCTGTGTCTAAGTGGGCAACACTGGAAGCTCATCACATTTTAGTGGCGACAGCTGGCAAACACCATTGATCCTCACTGTAGCATGCCATTGCTCTTCTGTTGTTATTGGCTGCATTTTTGCTAACTGCCAACAGAATGGATTGGATTGATAAAGGAATGGGAACTTCTAAAAAGTAAACAGATATGGAAGGAAAGGATGTGCTGGGTGAGAGTTATATTGGCTACAGGAGACCATGGATTGGGGTTGATGTTAGCACAGGGAGTGGAAATGTGCTGGGAATTAACTGAATCTCATTCATTCATACACTGTTATTACAAAATGACATTTTAAAAAACTAAGAATTAACACAAACTTCTTGATTTTTTTTTGGTGTGTAAAAATATTTGAGCTTGGAAAAAAAGAAAAAGAAGGGTTACTTTGCTAATAACTGGGTGGTGTGGGTACATCTCGATCCTTGTTAAAGATACCAGTGTAAAAAGAATCAAGATTTGGCACTTGCTGACCAACTGAAAAAAAAAAAAACCCAAAACGAACCCCAAAAAGCTTTTGTTATCTAGTATCCACCAAAGAATAAGGCCAGCATGAGGAACGTTTAGCTGGAGGAAAGGTAACTTCCTGAGCACAGGGATCAGAAAAGTCACTTAGACTGGCACATTAGAGTTATTTTCTTGTGTTGTGTCTTTCTTTTCCCTTTTTAAATAAGCCCAGCAAAGGTCAACCTAAAAGACTGTAAAATGCTCATTTCCTTTGAGCTTGTCATGTGAGTAATGTCACCAAAATATTAAAGCTCATCTGTAGAAATGTGTACAAAAGTGCATGAAACCCTAAATTTCCAGCTTTAATTTTGATTTCCTATTCATGGTGGAGAGCAAAATTTAAATAAGTCCTATGCTGTAAGAGCAGAACAAAATTTATTTTCCTTATCTCTGTTGTTGCTAATTTAGGTTGAAACACAGATGAGTGATGTGTTATGGAATCCATATGACACATGCATGTAAAAATGGCTGCAACTATGTTTTTTTAAGCCAATTCTGTAAACAGTTTGGGTTAGCACATCTTTGTTGCTTTTTGACTCATTTTGCCTATTCATTCACATCAATTAAGCACATTTTTAAAATTCCAGGCCCAAGCCCTTTCTAATCTAACCCTGTACAAAAATTATAAAAGAAAGTCCCCATTTAAAAATATATATAATCGACAATCCTATTTTCTAAAATAAATTTAAACTCTTTTTTTATTCCATTAGGGATCTAATAGTACAAAGTAATGGTTACAAGACATTTTAACTGACCAGATAGTCTGTATTTTAAAGGCCTAATTTTTCAGATCCAGAGCATTAGTAACTGCTATAAAACCAATGTCTCTAGTAGGAAAATTGGACTCTAAAAATACAAATGATTAATGTAGCATTTGGTATTTGGCATTGAAGAAGCTTCAGAAATTCAAAAATAGTTAAATAAAGAAACAATAACATCATTAGAAGACTACTTTATTGATGAATTATACTTGCTGAAAAGGATTCAATTATCATAAAGCTTCTGGCTTATGTTTTGGAAGCTAATGCTTATTCTGGAATTTAAATAGAAATATGTTTCCAAATTATGTTTCCTGAATTGGAACTCCTTTTACTATTTAAATAGTAAATATAAATGAATCAGAAAGTAGAACATAATGCAGCTATTGAGAAAGAAGAATAGCCTCATGTTTTCATGCTAAAATGAAATCTTCTTTGTTCCTATGATCTGAGCCATTTTTTCCTGAAATGCATAGAATTCTTCTTGTTTATTCCTGAAGACTGACCACAGAATAAATAAAAGTATAGAAACTCAGTACAATAATGACCTAAGGGCAGTATGTGTATGTCCAAGACTTTGCAACAAAATTTTGATAACCTTGTATATTAGACTGTAGCTTGAAAATCTTTGTGCAATAACCACATATGTTTTTCAAACTGTGGAGGACTAGGAAAGTTTTGTTTGAGAAAATAGGATTTGAATGAGGAAAAAGGAAATGGTGCTATGAACTAGCTGATGATGGGTGCTTTACTGAAGTTAGGGGAGGGTTATGTTTAAAATGGATTACACTCTGATACTCTGACCATGGCAATAATACAATTTATTCGACTAAAGCTGATGCCAGTGTACTTCCCACTTATTTTATCAAATGAAGACATTTGAATTTTTGAATCATATGTTCCCATCAATTTCTGTGTGTGGAAGACCCATTTACAAACAATGCTGGTGTGTGCCTGTGTTTTGTTTGTCCAAATCTATCTACACAGAGTCTAGAAGTTAAAGGGAATTTAGTGGTCATGGTGGACTTTGTCATGGACTTCTCAAATTCTGGATAGAGATAATTATACATGATCAGAAGCAGGCACTGTACATTTTCCTTCATTTTCACTGTAAATGCTTTCTAAAATTGTTCAGATTAATAAATCTGTTAATGGTAGGCAGCTGTAGCAGTAGTATGTTGAGGTACATTCTCCAAAATGCTGTAGCCATAGCACTGAGATTTTTTTTTCAGTGACATTTCCAGTTCCTCTCTTATGATCACAAACACTGGTTTCTCCTTATTGCTATACTTCTGTAGATCCTGTTTCTGTAGCTTATCTATGTACATCTTTGCCCTTTGCACACTTTTTTACTGCAAAGGGGAGATAAACAGCCCCTAGGAAAGAAGGATCAGCATGCTAAATGGTTGAGTTGCTGGCTTTCAGACAGAACACTGGTTTAAACTAGGTAAAAAGGCTATTTAGGTCATTTTCTGTCCTTAGATGTAAAAGGAAAGTAATTTTAAATCAGTACCAGATGTGCATGTACTAAATGAACCTTAAGTTTCTAATTGGAGTTCTAGTAAAGCTGTAATAGATGTGGCAAATTACAAACAAAATGTTCTTGTTTACATTAGTGTAACTTTAAAACTTCAGCCAAAGACCTTAATAAATGTTCTGTTATTCTAAAAATGGAATTGAATGTCTATTCAACATTCAACAAAATTAATCTCTGGTGTAACTTCAGTGACTTAACTGGAATTCTAGTAGGAATTAATTTGGCCTCCTATGAACAGCTTAGTGTGCATACTGTGTGTGTGAGTGTGTGTTCCTGTGTGTTTGCTCCAGCTTTGCACTGGTCCTACAGCTGGGAGGAGGAGGAGGAGGGATTCACCTCGGGCACCCAAAACTTAGCAATCAGAAGAAGCAGGTGAAACCAAACCACTGCTTGAGTGCTGTGACAGATGCTTTCTTTCAGGCTGCATAATTCATAGACAGTAATATTAGCTGCAACAGTTCAGCTCAATAGCAACACCTCATTATTTTATCCCTCAGTATTTATTCCTATGGTTGACGCCTCATGAAATTACTGTTAATGTGTTTATATAAGGGCAGATCTGACACAAGTGGGAAGAATTTAATTTCCCACTCATTCTTTCCTGCTGATGTGTCCTCTTCCCCTGGTAGAAGTGGCAAGTGTAAATAGTTAATTTGCTTCAATTATGAGCCTGTCCTGCTAAATTAGAAGCAGCAGGGATATGAAGAGCCAGAATTATACATATGAGGCAGCTGACAAATCCTCCAAGCTCACAAAATCAAATCATTTACTCCTCATCGGTGCTCAAAGACCCACTAGATAAAAGCTGCAGTTTATTCTTTAGCATCTGATGGAACTTGGATTGTATGTTACCAATACTTTATGTAAAACTAAGTCCCTGTGCATTAGTGTCAATGTTTGTGATGTTGTTACCATTTTCACTATAACCCACAAGCTTTTGGGGGTTTTTATTTTGTCTCTAAAAGTAACCCAGGCTGATTTGGGCATGAAAAATAACAAAGTGTGTCTTAAAAGTTTCTCTTTTGACCACAGGGATGTTTCAGACATAGCAGCACGTTGTCCACCAGGTAGATCAGGAGGGGGTCTACAAGTGATGCTGGCCAGCACCTCATATCTCCACAGCTTCTCTCATGATGTGAGACACCACAAGTCACATTGAAGTGGGTCCAAGATCAGTGTTTCAAGAGGTCTTGAGCCCACCTGTCCTCGGGGAGCAGCCAGCCTAGGTCCTCCCTCCCAGGGTATTATCCCATCCCTTGGCAAGACAAGTGAGATCATCCATCCCATGGCTGGAGAGCCACCATGTCCCCACTGGCATTGCCATGCATGTGGGGTGCCCAGTGTCAGGATGTCAGACTGCTCAGGGCACTGGGTGCAGAAACAGCTTCAGAAGATGTGCAGACCACGAGGTCAAAGTAGTCAGTAGCATTTTAAAACAAATTTTCAATTTCTTCCCTTATCCATGCTGATATACTCACACAGACATTGTTTATCTATCTCTTATTCTCCCTTTAGAAACTCTTATTTGCTCCGTGCTAATGAAGCAATCTCCAAGGAATAACTGACACACTTGTAAGAGGATGAGAATGTACCTCCAGTTCAGTAAACAACCACACAAGGTTTAGCTTTGTTTTATTTTTGTAAATGAGAGTAGGAAGAGTAGGCACATCTGTGTGTGCACACTGCCAAAGTGAATTATAAGCAAAATGGATTCTGGAATAGGCATGACAGACAGCAACCTTGCATCTCTCCTCCAGCTACCTGCAACAGCAATGTTGCTTTAACCAGTGTTGCATCTTAGGTGTGTTTGGGAGATGCACTGTTTTCTTCACAAATTTCGGTATTGAAATTGCATCTCTACCCTTTGAAGGTCTAGACTGGGGTGTCAAGAGTTCAAAACAACTGATCCTCATCCTGGTGTATTCTCCTTCTCCCATCCTCTGAAAGCATCTGGGCTTAATGAGCTGGGTCATAAATGGGCCAAAAATAGGCACTAAGTCCAGATACAACTCATGTCTGTGTACATATACATAAATTTATATCTTCAGATTTTTTTAGAGCCCTGGCTTTTACATGGCCAGTCCTTGAACCCCTTGACTTCCATTGACTTCAGAGGGGAGAAGTATCAGGCCCTCTGGGAGCACTGAAGTCACAGGGAGCATCAGACATCCCCTGCTCATGGGTGGATTTCTAACATTCATTTGCAGCACACAACAAACATGGCTCCTAGAGAAATACTGCACAAGGCCCATGAGTTATGAAATGTTGACTTTAACTGCACCTTCTTATTGGAAGCAGTTGGGCCAAAAGGACCCTGGGTTTCAAATACTGCTGTAGCAATGTGCATAAATAATAGCCTTAATTTTCAATTTATTCTTTTTCCCCAGCTTTTAGCCATACATTTGAATTCAATAGAAACATGATTTTTAGGTGCATACATAAACCAGATTTAGGCCCAAATTATTATGCCTCCATTCAGGCTCACAATCCTTTATTTTTTTAAAAAAAAAAAAATAGTACCAGCAGGTGGAAATAGTCTCCCAGATAAATCATATGTTTAATGTCATTTGTTTTGTACTCAACTTTCCTCCAACGTGCTTCTGATAAAGTGTACAGTCCTGCTCCTGTAAGCTGAAAGCATCAGGACTATAAGATCAAATTTAAGCCTGGCACAAATGGCTGCAATTTCCTGTGTTCTCCAAGAGTCTCATTGTTTGTGCTAGAGCTGAATTTGGCCTGTGATCTTTCCCCCACATGCCAGAAAGACAGAACTCTTTCCCCTAAGCCTCTAATTTGTCATCAGTGTCTTTTCCATGCTCTACAGTCAAAGAGACTACTGAGCCATACAGCTAGCCCTGGGCCTCTTTGTTACTGTATGTACTTAGATTAAAAATCAAATGGTAACATATTTCAATGTCCATTAAGCATTTCTGAGGATTTTTTTTTTCTGACTGCTGTGGGAATATCTTTCTCCATCTTTTAGATGAGTGTGTCCAGCTCTAGGTGCCTTTGCTGCAAAATCAGGAGATTAAAACTAGAGATATGTCTCCCACTTGGAAAAAAATGCAAGTTTTCTCTATGAGCCGACATATTTAGGGCCAGGAATGATAATGTGAATGTGGAATTTAATTCTGGATTGGAGCCTACTGTATTTTATCAGATGACATTCCTGTAACTGTAGTCCGTGAAAATGACACTCCCATGGGATATAACACTGCAGAGACCAAGAATACAAAATCCATCCTGTTGCTTTTTGATTTTCTATTTTTGCATATACTGTTTTGTGGTGTTTCTGGAACACTTCCACCAAAACAAATGTGGGCCTTTTTCCATCATTTTAAAAAGATAAATGAAACTTGCTTGCAAGTCTCTGATCTAATGAGATGTCCACAAGATAAACAGAAAACTTCCCTGTCTTTCATACCATCTATATAGGCAAAGCCAGGGAAGTAGCATGGTTCTTTCTAATTTGCTTTGTCAGCTAGGAGAAGCAGAGCTTTTGCAGACTTCCAGGAAGCACAAATTCTGAAAGTCTCTTTTTCTCCAAAATTATGGGTCAGTTTAGTTCACTGTCTCTAGTGTCAAAGGGGACTGTAGTCACAAGCAATAGTTTTCCATTAGCACCTGATAGGCAAAACTGAGGATGTGGTTGCAAACATTTGAATGCCTGTTTTGGCTCTTGTGATGAGTGGGGGAAGGGAGATTTTTTCCCCTCAGGCAATAAGGGTGAAAGCCACAAGTGACAGGGTAGTAATCCTGCTGCCTATTGGGTTGTGATGTGTTGATAATCCTCCACAAGCAAGTTGGGATGAAGTTCATTGTGAAAAAAAGCCCAGTCAGAGCAAAAACCTGATTTTACAGGTGTATTCCAACTATATATATATATATATATATATATATATCTCAGTAATGAACTTCATACTATAGAACACATAGAAAAGCACAGGAGACATAAAGCCTGCCTCAAGGAATTTATGATCCAAAAAGACAAGAACTAAACAGCAGTTAAATACACAAAGTAAAACATGACCAGAATTTGGCAGCATAAAGTCAAAGTGCTAAGTTCTGTGGTTTTAATTTGGTGACTCTAGTATTTGTGAGTGGTTGTCCTATAACTTGCCAACCCTCTATCTCCAAGTGGAATTTTTGTGCATTCAATTTAAGGATGTGTATCACTTAATAAGAAGAGTTCAGTCCTTTCTGTAGGCTGCAGTAGCTCTGGTGGCCCACATGCATGGTCAACCTGAGCTAAAGATTCCTGGTGCAATGGCCTGGGCACTGGTACCAGCCTGTGAGAGCCCAGGATATTCATTTTCCCTGGTGACCTAATTCAAATTCTATATTATATTCTATATTCTATATTTATATTTGCATTTATATTTATATTATTTTATTTTTTAATTATATATATTTTTATACACAAAGTAGGTTTTTGTCAGTTTCTCTCCTTTTTACATGCTGTGCTGTACAGTGTAAGGGAATTTGAAGCTTGCACCTTGGAAGTGCAATTAAATAAGGACCTGTGTATTATGCTGTCTGCATTTGCTTGTGCAAAACACAGTAGGAAAATAATGCCAGCAAGTTCCATTTATGGACAAATGTATGCAGTCTTGGGGAAGAGAAAAAGAATAAATTAAACTGACCTACCCTGCATATACAAAATGATGTCTTTTTCTGCCAACATTCATTTTTCCACAACTGGGACAATATAGAAAATAAAGTACTGAGTAAGGCCACAAATATGCTGCTGAATCAGAATGGGCCTTTGCTGCCTGAGTGACAATCAGTTGACGTTCAATTATCATGTTAATTGAATTAAAGCAAAATGGAAATTACTTAATTCCATAACTATATGTTTCTGTCAAGTTACTTATGTAATAATTGTTGCTTGCTTGACAGAGGACAGGAAAATGACCCTATAGGAGATATCTAAAATGGCAAAAAAATATATATATAGTCTCACTATACAGTATAGATAAGCAACAGAACAGAACCCTGCTTTATGATACATGAAAAATGTTAATTGTATTATTGGATATGATGTGTTTTATAATTTGGCAGTGTCTTAGGCATGAAGCTCAAAAGACCTTCAGCTGTTTTCTAGGGCACACTTGAATGATGACACAAGCCTTTTTCCTCCCCAAAAGTGCTGCAAGGATGCAAGTCTTATACTTACAACAACATGAAACTATTTAAGCCTGAGGGCTAAAATATTCTCACAGCTGCAGAAAAAAAATTTTAGAAGAGTTTGAGAGGAGCAGCTGTCTTGTTCATACCTGTTTGAGGTAGTGCTGCAAATGCTGAAGACACTCCCCACTTGCCCTGCCTTCATAAACCCTCAGTACAAGTCCAGTCCATATGTAAATTGGTACCACTGCCAGGGCCACATTCATTTACCTTCAGAGAAAAATACTGACAGCCAGACCAGACCTTGTTGCTATTTATGTTACAAGTGTGTACTCCCCAGACAAACAGAATTTACCATAATTTTTAGTCTAGGCCATGACCAATCAATTTCCAAAACCAGCATGAGGATCATCAGCCTACTTGTACACTAACCTAAGCTGTGAGCACCTTCAGGAGGGTACAGACAGTGAGAGCTCAACCTGTTGTCCTCAGAGGACACACCAGTGCTTTTCCAGGGACAAGCTGATCACCTTCCAGACAAGCCAGCCTGCAGGGCCCATTCTTGCAAAAATCAAAGCAGGCTGATGTCATCTAAAACTTTTTCCCACCCTTTATTATTTTTTTTTTTTTACTATAATGACCTCCTATTAAATAGTTAAATTTTATAGTGCCAGGGAAGACATGGTGTTCATGTGGTTATTATTCATTCACCAAAAGATTCAAGAGGAGAGGGCAAAGCAGGGTGTACACTGGACATAATTAAATAACAATGGTCTGATGATGTTTCTATGAAGTAGTGATGTTTTAGATGGAGATTTGCAGGGCTGTTGTTAGCTTCATATTATTGAGTTAACCTTGTGCAATATGACTATTTGCTGGAAAAGTCAGGTCCCAGAGGACTCTTTCAATTATGCTGTGACTGTAAGAGCACAGCAGGAGTGTCTATTTTTTATATTTGTGTAATGCAAAATAAAACCCAATGTGGAAGCAGTAGATGCATGATCTTTTGAAGAACGTTATTCTGTGTAAAATTCTTTGTTCAGCTCTGTTTTTTTAAGTTGGCTATCAGAGTGATGCAGAGGCATTGCAATATACAAAGCACTGTAACTTAGTCTTTGTTCTGTAGGTCAAGCTGAATCCATTCCAACAACGAGGAACAGACTGCTGACTAATTTCTGATTTGTTTTCAAAACAAATAGTAATTCTCCTAATAATCACAAACTATTACAATTTAAGAAGTAAATTGCTAGCTTTTTATTACTATTATTTGTGGAACCATAGGAGATCAACAAACACTCTGTATTTATCTTAATCTGGAGAAATTACAAGGGTGCAAAGACACTGTTGCACAGCTAAAACAAATCTTTTTCCCTTTATGTCTTTATATTTACAATTTTAGAAGTCCAAGACTTCTCTGTTTCCATTATGATCTTTTGCTTCCCTGGGAAGCAAAATCTTTAATCCTTTTAGGCAGCCTCTGAGTTTTGCCAGCCTGTATCTAAGGTTTGTTCTGTGTCTGAAAGCAAAGCGTTAGTGAAACAAAAAATTGTTTCACGAGTGCATTCTTTATAAAAATGGTGCTGTACTGGATCCTTCCAGCCTGACATTACCACCCTCCCTTTGTAGTCTGCAACTGTATTGTCCTCTGTGTGTACACTCTGTGCTGCCAGGTCCTCTCCATTACAGGACTGCTGGTTTTATTGAAGCATTGGAAGATCAAAAGAGAGCACTTTAAAGTTTCATAAAGTTTATCTTTCTGGGGAGGAGATGTTCATGTGTGCTTTTAGCTGTAGAATTCAGAAGGACACCCTAAAATTGTCCTCCTAGACAGCTTTGCCTGTCTTTTAGTTTTGAATCAATAGCCCAGTTAACCAGGCAGTGAGGAATGGGAGGGGGAAGGTGAGCAGCCTGTGCTTTCCTCATGGAGGCTTTCCACTCATGCCCAGGTGGTACATTTGGCTGGAGAAGTGGACAACAGAGACACAAGGCTGCAGTTTCATTTTATGCAATATTATGAACCCCAAATGCCCATCCACATGTGGATTAACCTCTGGCACATGACTTAAAAATCATGAAATACAACAATAATAGAAAAGTAAATTTTCTTTCCCTTTATTTTTCTCCCTCACTTTTAAACCTTTAAATGTTTTTTTAACTTTTCCTTTCAACAAGAAAGATGAGGAGTCAGTCCTGCTTAGCTACATGAAGCCCAGATGCATGCATGACTCCTAAATCTACCCATTCAGGAAAAAACCCAAACCATGAAGTAGTGAGAAACTCATGACAATATTTGCAAACAACAATGTTGAGTTGTTCCTAATCTGTCACTGACATGGCTCTAAAAGAAAGTCATTAACTAGGCTCCATGGGTCAGAAGCTGTTTCTCCTGAGAGTTTTCAACCCTAAATATCTGCACATCCTTTTCTAACATCATGTTACTGTAGTGCTATGAGGTCCTGCCTAACCCTGCAGATAGTCTTTGATCTTGAAATCTGGGCAAAATTGAAGTGATTCTCCAAGGTCTTTAATCTATTATGAGATTGTGCACATGCCACATTTAAAATAATTTGGTGAGTTGAGAGAAATGTACAGAAATAGATCCATGCTTCTGAGAAGTTAATTAGACCGATATGGGATCAAGACTGGAATAATGACTAACATTTATTATCCTCAGCAGCTCCATGGGCTTCTTTGACTGCCCCCAACAGTTCACCCAGGGAAGAGAGAAATTCTCTTGTCTAATCTGTAGTGCTGTCATCTCCTCCTTCATTTAGCTCAAATGTCTTTCTGCAAACTCTCATCTTTCTCTGAGTTTTAACTGGTCTCACAAGTGGAAGCCAGTGGAGAGGGTCACACCTACCTTCCCCCATCCCCAAAGGTCCCATTTGAAAGTACTCCCCACACTTCACTTTGAGCAATTAAACCTGAGGTGCTATGAGGCATATTGTTTTTTCAGCACTGCTGATTAGTTAAATGCTGTTTCACAGTTGGAACAATATTTTCTTTAAAATAGTTGATGTTTATTATTTCACTCTTTAAGCAATATGAGGAGAAAAGGCTGTTTACTTAGAAAGACATTATGAAAATGCATGAAACACATCGGTGATATATAAAAACAAAACCAGATTCATTTACCAATGTGCCACTCTTTGTTTTTAGGTATACAAAAAGAAAACTGAAGCTGCCAAGAAGGAGTATCTGAAGCAGTTAGCTGCCTACAGAGCAAGCCTTGTATCCAAGGTAACACATAATATATATACATGCACACATATATATAGTGACATATTGCAAACCATTTTCAGCTGAGCACCCCAGTATTTAGTGCAAATAGCCTTGTTTATTATCACCTTAAACTTGTGTTTAAGTTGCAAATGCTCAATAAACACAGTCATCTATCCACGTAAAGATATCCTTTCCCTCCTGGTCATCAAGACAGCACTTCAGTTTGGGAGTAACATGCCAGTTCAACAGGGGAAGGAGGTAGTGGGAAACAGACCTCCATATAACAAACATGCCAGGCAGCCACTGTGCTGCCTATAAGGGAAAAAAATATATATATATATCATGCACAAAATGCCTGGGCTTGGTTTTGAGGGGTTTTTTTAGTACTGCTTTTTACCTTGCAATCACAAAGCAGAAATAGTCAAGCTCAGATGATATTGCAGATTTTTATAAGAGATGTGGATTTCCATTTTACATCCAGCAAGCCATTGTGAGCACAGCATAGGTCACCACTAAGACAATGGTGGAATGTTCCTTACTGGAACACACTAATATATAGCCACTAGCAATTATCTGAATAGATTTATTAGGCATTCTCAGTGCCCATAATTTTGCAGTAGACTCTTTAGAATTTGTAATAGACTTTTAAATATGCAGAAGAATGTGAAATTACTGTACTGTGTCAATGTGATAAAAACATTGAGCAACTTCAGAATCATACCAGTTAGAACCATTTGTTTTGGGTCTATCAAAACAAATTTAGATATACTTTGTTCTTATTTAAATAAAATCAATTCTAGAGGTAAAGAGCACAGTATGAATGACTGGCATATAGGATATGAGAAGAACTTTTTGGTTAGTTTCAAAATATTTTCGGAGCCCTGCACACAATACTACTCTGTATACTATATTAATTTTTCAGGGGGTTTGTTATATGATTAGCCATGCAAGGACTTTTCTTGCCTGTTTCTACGTTATTTCTTTATTTGGTCAGTGTTTGTTCTGAATTTAAAAGTCTGAAATATGGTTGCACCTAATTAATTTTGGGGAGTTGTGTCCTATAACTTTCCATTTTTTAGCTGCCATTAAAAATACTCCCTGTATTTAGTTAAAGTAATTTACAGTATACCTTTCATTTCTGTATTAGGGCTATTTGGCTCCAGAAATAATCATTGCCTTCAGAAAGAGTGCCATCTGAACACAAGCAATTCTTTCTGAAATAGTTTGTTTATTGGCAAAAGACAGGTCCAAAAAGCTCAAAATATTCCAAGTTTTAACCCAGCTCCTCACTTGATGAGATAACTTGGTTATGATTCTGCACATCATGGACTATTTATGTAACACTCTATGTGGCACGATATAAAAATGAGGGGTTTTTTTAAGATAAAAAATTCTATTATGGTGTTTTGTGAGGTTTGGTTTTTAGAAAAAAAAATTAGAAGACTGTTGATCAGTTCAGTGCATGAATCCATTTGTGCAAATATTCAAATTCGTTGTTAGCCAGAAAAGCACTGAAGCATTTTCTTAACTTTTAAGCAATTATTTAAATTCTGCCCGTAATGTAATGTTTTCCTCTAGTGTGGAAAGCATAAAAATATAAACTTCATGAAGCTGAGTGCTGATTGCTTATTCCCATGAACACACTCAGTGGATCTAACAGAGCTGGCATGTAGCTAAAGCAAGTCCATTTTGGAATAAGGATGTAAAATAACCATTTGTAATATAATAGCAGTATATTCTACATTATCATTATTAAATATTTATATGGCACCAGAAGAGTTGTTTTAGTTGTCTTTAGACAAGCCTGTAAGCATGAGAAAATATATATAATACATAATTAAGACTATTTGGAGTCAATGTGGCCTTGTTGTTACATTACTATCCATAAAACCTATCTTTGGCAGTATTATTAAAATTCCAAGACATCATTATCAAAAGTTTAGACATGCCGAAAGTAACACTTTTCCAAAAATTCTTGATTACCATATTAATGATTTGCTCACATATGTATTTTATACTTTGTACTTCATTCTTGTACCTCACACTTATAATCAGGTGTTCACCCTGGATCCTCCTGAGTTATACTTACTGCATGTTGTTTAATCTTGCTGCTTTATAGAATTTTCTGTGCTGCTCATCCCAACAGTGCTTTGATGCAAAGAAATTCTCACTAATACTTGGGAGCAGGAAGTTTATATTGTCCATATTTTCAAACACAATCAACTAATTGTGAAATCAGGTTCTCAGCAGTTTTGTGTGTTCTCCTTGGAATTTTTTTCAAAATATCTGAACAATATTAAGCCCTTCATGTTCATGGAAGAGCTTCAATGACTTCAGGGTGGCAGGTATGAGATGCTCAGTTGTGCTTCATATCCCATCACGAAATGCTTTTGCTATCTAAATGTTATCCAATTATCAAACTTTCTTTCATATCCCCTCCTAGAGGTCTCTGTCTGCAGGAAGAGGCACAAGTAGGCAAGGCTTCTGCTCTATGTCCAGATCAGCAGGTGACTCACACCTCCCAGAGCAGCTGCTTTTCCTGTTTCATAACCTTTTGACACTGATTCTGCTACCTTTTTTCATTAAGTAGTACTGGTTTTTAAACTAGTGAGCATATGAGAGTCTTTGTGTATGTTTCTCTGCATTTATTTGCAAGTCTCCTCTTTTTCTGAAATGCGTGGACTGGACATATGCCACGTTCTACCTCAGGGGTCCAGACTTGGAATTGAATTCATGGCACCATCTTGGCCATTTGAGATTCCAGAATAGTCAAAGTAGAGAAACAGGGTAGAACTCTATTGCCAGGACACTTCCTAGCCTCTGCCTGCCAGCAGAATAATGGAATTCAGACACACTGGTGTTCATCCCAAGCTCTGGGGTGAAAGTGGAGCACCAGGTGGAGAGAGTGGCCTTCTTCATGACACTCAGCTCCATGCCCCTTTACTCTGCTTCTTCCCTTCCCTTCCCTTCCCTTCCCTTCCCTTCCCTTCCCTTCCCTTCCCTTCCCTTCCCTTCCCTTCCCTTCCCTTCCCTTCCCTTCCCTTCCTTCCCTTCCCTTCCCTTCCCTTCCCTTCCCTTCCCTTCCCTTCCCTTCCCTTCCCTTCCCTTCCCTTCCCTTCCCTTCCCTTCCCTTCCCTTCCCTTCCCTTCCCTTCCCTTCCCTTCCCTTCCCTTCCCTTCCCTTCCCTTCCCTTCCCTTCCCTTCCCTTCCCTTCCCTTCCCTTCCCTTCCCTTCCCTTCCCTTCCCTTCCCTTCCCTTCCCTTCCCTTCCCTTCCCTTCCCTTCCCTTCCCTTCCCTTCCCTTCCCTTCCCTTCCCTTCCCTTCCTTCCCTTCCCTTCCCTTCCCTCCCTCCCCTTCCCTTCCCTGTTCATTGTTTTTAGAAAGCTGGGCAGTCCTGTTTGGAGTTTGGCACTCACACACACAGAGGTCACACCCACCCATAGTGTGTTTCATATCAGACATTATTGTTATATGTTATTTGACACAATCAGAGCTGGAAGAAGTGGAAGTGCACCAGCAACTCTGGTAATAAGATTGCCACTCCATCTCTAGTGCACTTTTAAATGCTTTTCATGATGTCTTTATCAGACGTGTATGGCTACTACTCAGTAAATATTCTAAACATGTGATTATATAAATATGTCAGTATGCATTAATTCCCATTCATATTTAAGTATATTTCCTGTATTTTCTCCCTTTTTATACTGACTGAAATTAATGGGTGTGTTGTTCAGTTTGTTCATGTGTGTAGGAATTGATAGGTGAAGTAAAACCACATAACAAAGCATTATATCTTCTGCTATGCAGATTGCCATATTGCTTAGAGTACTGACTAAGCCTTTGCATTGTAAACAAGTGTCTTTATATTTGCCCTTAGTTGCAACTTTTAGTACTATTCAGGTCCAGAAATGCAGTCTCTGGTATCTGGTAATTTGTACAGCATTACATAAAATGCTGTGAATTGCAATTTTACTTTTTTCATAAAACAAGCACTTTTTCTAGCTTAACCAGCTTTTTTTTCTGGCTGACATTAGATTTTTTTGCTTCGTCTTTCATATATATACATTTAATACAGATATATATGGGTAAATTTTAAATACTTCCATATATTACATAGGTTCATCTATGAATATTTATAAAACAATATATACCTTTTATGTATTCAACATGCATAACATATTTATGAGCATATAAGTAATACATATAAGTGTGTTAATTATAACACTACAACTGTATCTGTTTCAGTAGTACAAAAAAGATTTATCATTCCTGTTTTATTCTTTTTGACTAGATGAATCTTTAATTCTCTCTGTGTAGTGACACAATTTCAAGTTTCATAAAGATATATATTAGTGACTATGGCTGAAGCTAAAACCTCTCAGCAAGGGGAATATTATTCAAATTCAAAATACTCAGGCATATTTCAAAACTCTGATGTTGTATCTAAGTCTAGGTGGTGTCCTCACTTGACTTTGAAGTAAATGCATTGGACATTTTTCAGTTTTGTGAACAGTGCTAATCCTTTGGACATGTAAAATTGCTTCTTGAAAGATATGGCAGACTTAGCTTTTCCTAGTCCATCATCTGGCAATTGTGGTTCATAAGGAAACTAAAGGTCATATCTGTAAGGCTGACATTGCCTTAATGCCATTAGCACAGCAATTTGTAACCAGAGAGTTCTGGGGACCCAAAATATCTGTTACACTGCCTGTGTTGTAATAAAAATGATCAGCCTGAGGAATTCAAGTCTCTTAAAAATGCAGTGGACATAAATGAAAACATTTGACCTATTTGTAAAAAGCAATGTGGAGACCATGATTTAAAAAAAAATATATATCAACAAAACAGGCAAACAAAAACCAAACTAAAAAAAAAGCACTTTCCAAAAATAACCCAAACCCAAAGCTAAAATGGTCAAATTTATATTAGTTTCCAATTTCAAATATGTATGCAGTGAGAGCACTTGCCTAACATATGAGAAAAAGCAAAAAGATTTATTAGGTCTCCTTGATCATTCATTTCCCAGCTCCTAAATAAATGTATGTGTGCAGGTGTGCTCTCTCCACAATTTGTTTTCTGGAACTGCATAGCTTCATAGCATCCAGCTTCAGATGTAGGGGGGCACTCTATCCTGGTTCATTCCTTCCTGAAATAAGCAGCTGCTGGAGTTTAGGACATTTCTTTTGGGAATAAAATTCCTAATATCTCTTGACAAGAGTTAGTGACTGAACTGTCTTGTCTCCTGGTCAGTGCTTTAACAAGTTGGCTATTGCATGCAAGGAGAGCAGCATCCCTTCTGCTGCTGGCAAAGAGGCTCCTGCTTCTAACAGCTTCTCCTGCATTATATCCAGTCCTAGTCCATGCTGACTGTTTTGGAATTTCATAAACCAGTTTGGCTGTTCTCAGTGAAAGCATAAGAGAAATAATAAATAAAAAAATACAGTTATGTTTGATGCATGATTTTTTTTGTAGCTATTAAAGTGCTACAAGGCATATGGCAATATTTCCCTTTAAGCAATAACAAAACAATCCCAGAATTATGACATACACATACATGTTTTACTTTTTCCCACTAGAATTGCAAGATGGAAAAACTTTAATGGAAACTTCCAAACCAAGTACTTTATGCATCTGTGATCCCTCATTCTTTCATTATTTCTTGAGTTGTTATGATGTAGTCAGAAATTTTCAAAGAATTGTAAATTAAATCTTTTATGTGCAAATATGTGATGTATCAGAGTATCTGCTAAGTAAAGGTGTATTTATAAAACAATTGTCTAATCTCATCATAACACAAGCCCAAATATTTTTTTCATCTAGCAGGGTAACCAATGATCTACTGCAGTTGAAAAGAAAGAGCAAACTATATTTAAGTTATGCCATGAATTTGATTTGAGGCTAAATCATGTAATGCTTTACATTCAGCAGTGCAAAATCTGAGAGATGCTCTCACATAATTTCTGCCAAAAAGTGTCAGAAAAGTCTTGATCTTGATAGAAAGCAGATTCTGATTTGAAGAGGAACTGTGTGCGTTTTTGAAGTGAGTTAATAAAACTAGATTTCACTATTAGCCTAGTGCTTCCATTTGGGGAATTAAAACACTTGTATCAAATTAAAGTTGCATATCCTTTATCACATGTACCCAGGTTACATTCATAAAACATCCATTTTTACTTACATATCCTAAATGAATCTGTGACAATCCCCTACAGATGATGACAAAATGTATATTTAGATTTAAAGATGTTCTTCTGAGCCACCTTGACTAATTATAGATGACAATCCCATGGCTTACTCCTTTGTTTCTGGAACATCAAGAATGTGTCAAAAAGCTTTCTGAACTCTCTGGGGTCCCAGATGTTGTTATTGCAATAGGTGACTGGAATTAACAAAATGGGAAACGTCATTTGCTAAGAGCCTCTTGTGACTTAGGTAGGAAGGCAGCTGCACTGCAAATATGCACATGAGTTATCTGCTGGAGTGGATGGAGTTAAATCAAAGGCATCTCTGAAGGAGTTAAACACCTAAGCAGGAGGAGAAAGCAGTGCTGGAGAGAAGTCATTCTCTCATAAACACCAGGGGTATTAATAAAATGGCTGAGCCCATGCAGGCTAGACAAAGGGATTCTTCTCAAGGACAGGCTTGGGGTTGGAAGTGACCTAAAATGTCAAAATGTTACAAACAGACAGGATTATGTGAACACAGAAAAGCTGAGAGAAGGAATAAACAATTCAAGATGCTCCTTCCACCAAAGAGACAGCAAAGACAGCAGATGCAAACTTAAGCTTAGGTAAGCTTTGTAGGAGCTGCATAAATATGCAGCCAATTTCCTTCTATCTGCCTCTTTAATGTCACAGTACTGAAGATAACTCATTTTTAAGCTGAGTCAGGCCTGCCTAAGTTTGATCACAGCCTGCACAGCCTGGACCATTCTGGTACCATCTGACATAATCACTGCTGTTTCCTGAGTGTAACCTTCATTCTGGTCACAGAGTCTGAAAATTGTTGAATTCCTCAGCATAGCTCAAGGACAGACACCAATCACTAGGTGTGAGCATGGCACTGCCACGAAAAGGGACAGTGTGGCAACTATATAAGTTTGTGATACATATTCATGTAAAACCTGAAATAGGTTTAGCTCTTTTCCAGGTTTGAAAACACTCACACAGTACATGTTCTGGCTTTGTTAAAAAAAAACAAAAAACAAAAAACAACAAACAAACAAACAAAACAAAACAAAACAAAAACACAAAAAACCAACAAAAACCAAAAAATCTGAATTTGGAATGTTTTGTGTTTGCCCACAAGTAAAGCTGCTTGCAGAGTTTGTTGTTTGCATATTGGCCATAAGGCTCACTTTGTCCTTGAGGAGGTCTTTCTGCATGTATTTAAAGGACACATAAGCATCCCATAGTACCAAGAACATTTACTGAATATTTTACTACAAAGAAGAGCTTAATTGGCTTTTATTAATAAAGAAGCATTTTGATAATATCTCATCTGTAAACAGCTGAAATTATAGTGCTCCAATGGAAAGGCTTTGATCATTAATTTTCTGAAATCAATAGAACAAGAGAAAAACCCTTTCTTCTCTGTAAATAGAACATCTCTGATTTCTCTGAGACAACACTGACTTTTTAGTTTTACATTGCAAGAAGCAATGCTAATTGAGCACTGCTTACTAGAGTGAAATTATAGTAAAAATCTATTTAATTCCCACATCCTATTGTATAGTAGATAAGAGTTCTGAATATGAAATGTATAAAATATATAAGTTGAAGATGTCCATATACATCATGTGTGAATGCATTTATGTAGTCCTACTTACTACAAAACGTTTCTAACAAAATTGCATGAACACGTTAACAATGAAAATAAAGCACTTGTAGATTCTAGGCATACTTCTTATGGATCAGAGGTCAAAAGCAGTGATCATCACCTGGGAATGATTCTCAGCCTCTGTTACTCAGATCCTGCCTGGTTTTCATGAAAAATGAAATGGACATCCAGACATTAATACTTAAGTAGCAGTATTGTTGGGCTGTGATACAAATTCTGTTTGAATTAATAATAGATTTTCCTTTAAACTCAGTAGCCTAATGATCAGTCCCTTAGAGTACTGCCTTGTTAAAACATGTCCTTGCTTTACTTTCAGCCATATGGATGTTTATGTTCCAACAGAAATGGGATTAGAATCTCCAACAGTAGCCAGAAGGCAGACACAATTTAGAAAGAGAATCAATACCCATGTGTAGGTTTCAAGAGCTGTTTGGTTACACAGATACATAGGTGAGAGTTTAAAGTGGGAGTTTTCAAAGTGTTTCAAAGTTTTCAAATTATATCCCAAAGGGAGCTGTGGAGATGCCAAAATGGCATCATCTAGGCTGTTTTTTTTTCTATAACATAGCTAAATTGAGCAGGAATTTTCTATAACACAGCTAAATTGAGCATTATTTACCAAAAATAATTTTTCAGCCATAGGAGTGAGTCAGATGAGATGAAGAAAATGCCAATGTCACTTTCCTCTAAGGAACAGACTCACCCTCTGTACCTGGGTGCAGTGTGATAAGAATGACCACTAGTCCCAGGGCAGTTCCCTTCAGAAAAGAATAGTGAGCAATGCTTAACCCCTTATTTCTAATTTAATTCTTTACTTTGGCAGTAAAGCATAGAATTTTGGCACACAGTAGGGGAATAGAGGTGCATGGGAAAGCTCTCTTTGCACTAAAATTGGAAGGCAGGTCATGAGTTTGGTGAAAATCATGGGGAAGAACTTGATTCAGCACTTTCCAAACTTGGTAAAAAATTGTCAACTCTGTACACTTTCTCTTAAGAACAGCACACATCTGTATCATCACAAACTTCCTTAAAAATATTATACCAATAAAAAAGAATTTTGTGGACCAAGGGTTATGCACCACCAGTAATTTTAGTTAATATAATTATACTCATTATCATCAGAATTACAGTAGTACTTATTTTGTTCCTTCCCTTTTCCCATTTGCCTTCTAATTTCATTATCTTTCTGTAGGGATTTCAAAATCCCACAAAAATGTTCTTCCATTTTTTCTTTGTATTTCTATAAAACAACAGATTCTTTGGGAGGAGGGGTGGGAAGTGGATTTGTACTGTGCCTAAAGGGCAGTCATACTTCCTCTGTACCATTCCATTTCCTTGGCCTACCTACCTTGTCTTCACCTGCTGATTTTTTTTAAAATTTAATTTAGACAAGAGTATTAGGTGATGATGTTAGGAGAGACAGGTCCATAGGAAATCCTCCTCCTAGATTATGAAAAATATGAAGATTTGCAGTAAGACTTCAACTTATTCTCCAGAACAATATAAGCCACTCAAAGAGCATAAAGGACTGTTATAAAAAGCTAATTTGTAACTCTAGTGAATGTTCATGAATGTATTTGTAAAATACCACCTACCATTAACTAAATGTAATATTCTGTCACCCTCTAGTGGTGGGTTTACACCACCATTCTTCACCTAGTTGTGATGGAAGGTGCTCTCACTGCATGTCTAGTAGAAGACTTTATCACATTTGGGAGTTACTAAGCCCCAGTGTTTGGTGGCTGTGTGTATGGATTTGTAGTTTTGGTCTCCACTGTATAAATCTGAATTTTATCCAAGAACTTCGTCCTATAAATTAATGATGTAAATTGTCCGTGTTGTTTTGGGGCAGATTAATTAGAGGTTTGGGAGAGCTTTTTAAATTATTGTGTGCTCTTCTCCTTGGATAGGTCAAGAGAAAATTGGCTGAAATCCAACCTGCAAAGTAAGGACCATAACTGTGCATTTGAAGCCCTTTCTTTCTTAATTTCAATTTTTACCCATAATAAAACTCCTTGTCTAAAACTGTCTGGTGCTGCACTGGACCAGTGCAATGCCCATTCTAGTCTGTGAAAGCAGCAATTGGGCCCAAAATCATAGTGTTTCATACATGCTTCTTGGTTTATTTTACAGCAAAGTGACATCACAAAGCCGAAACACTTGACATTACCTATTTTATTAGCTCCAGCAATACTTACAAAATCTGTGTTTCTGACTCAGCTGCAGAAAAAAGGTGAAAGTACAGTATGCTGGAGAATGGCATTTAATGGGTTCATTTATCAAGATTCCAGTAACTGATAATATTGAGGTGTTTTGCACTGATATTGGACAATTTGGTTTCAGATCACATATGACTTAAAACATCCTAAGTTACAGCAAAATACTTGATCTTAGACTGTTGTGCTTTTTGCTGGATCAAGAGGTGGTGAAACATATAGAAAGCTAATTCATAGCTTGAGACAACTGAAACTGTCCCTTTTGATCACTCTGCAGACCTTTCCTCAGAGGTGTAGTGTTATTCATCTCTGACCAGAGACTGTGCAGTTCCTCTTAACATAATTCAGCATTTAAAGTATCAAATTATACTGTCTATATGTCTGTAATTTTATCAGTTTGGGCCGTGCATCCATCACTTACGTGTGAACTCAGAATTGACCAGTAATTAGATTGGTTCCCTGTATCTTTGTTAAAGGGGTATATGGCAGCAGCTTTGTAGTTACAAATGAAATAGAAGTGTGTATCAGTATGTCAAAGGCTTTTTGCAGCACTCACCTCACCAGGAGGATTAGTTTAGCCAATCTGCCCTTAGACACTTCAGGAGCAATTATCCCTGCTTGGACCACACAGAGCCTGCCAGCTACATCATGGAAAGACAAGCTGTTTCCATGAAGGGGCTATGCTCCCAGTAAAACTTCCAAGTCTCTCAAGAAAAAAACACAGCCTGCACCTCCTGTAATGTGTAATAAGCATGGGACACCCAAGAGGAGTCTCCTGACCACGCTGCTAATTAGCAAACATTCTGAATTGCTGAAATTTAGCAAACCTGCCAGTCGTTGCTTCTACACTCACGAGAGTGTTCTAAAAATACAACTGGGAAGAGAGGGGAAAAATTCTTCCCCATGTTTTCATGAACATTTATTCAGTGTTTAAAAAATAATGGCCAAATAATGGCAGATTTTTCAGCTACTTTCAGGCTTTTATGTCTGCATCTGAATCCTGCAAACATGCTCATAATACACATTGCACACGTGTACACCCACATGTGAGCAGAGCTAGGCAGATCCACAGAGACAGAGATTTGCATTAATTTTTTCATATTCATTTAATTTTCCTTCATTTACTGGAGAAAACAAGGGAGTTTTTGCTAGTGGAACTGCAGTTGCACATAGGGAAAAGGAAGTTATAATTCTCACCTTTATCATCGCATATAACGAAGCAATTTCAGTCACGCTCATATCAACGGTTTGTTGGTGGTGGTGCATCCTTCAGGAAGAATGCAAATCGACTTCACTGACCCTGCAGTGCTGAGAGTAACATGAAACTTACTCTGACTTGTAAACTGAGCAAACATGACACGGGAGATCACAGAATAAGGGCGTGTATGCATCTCTCAGCCTTGTTTTGACAAAGTGACTTTCTCCAGAGGGACATTCCTGACATTTTTTTCCAGCATGTTTCACCTTTCACTGATTATTAATCCCAGTATGACTTAACTTCAAATTATGATTCCCACCTATATGTGAGTTATTTCTTTTTTTCTTTTTTTCATCATTTATTTGAGCACACAGTTAGCACTCTGGATATCTAAGAAAATAAATGTATGAAAAACAATTGAGCAAATTGAGTTTAATCAAATGTAGCAAGTTATAAATATTAGAACAAAAAGTATTATTAAAATTCTTATTCATTAATGGAAAGCTTTTTTTATTAGTAACTTTAAGAAACCGGGCCAGACCATAATATTTCCGAAAACTGCAGTTTCTAATATTCTATGCATTATTCTTCTAGCTTTAGACTAAAGATAACTTCCCTATATCTGGTGCAGGCTATCATTTATAGAGCCATAAGTTTTAAACAGAATTTTCATAGCCTTATGAATTGGATTAATAAAGCATGTTTTGCTAAATAAGAAATTATTCAGAGTATTCCTATTTCTCTTAATGTGTGGCCTATGTAATATGTTTGATGGCATGGATAACATTCCAACACAAAATATTTCAACATAAAGGCATTGGCGCAGCAACTAGTGTATTTGTTCCATGCAGCAGAACAGCTGAGGATGGGGTTTAGCCTCTTCATCATGTTAACTAACTGGTAAATAACTATTAGCAATATCAATGTATATGGTAAAAGACTTTGGAAATCTTATCCATGGTTTGCAGATGGGAAAACATGGTATGTCAAAAATCACTACAGAGTTTTGTTGTAACCCACCCTCCTAATTCTCCTTTTAACTAGGCTGTGAAATCTGAGGACAATAATAGTGGCTGCTTATGTGAAAAAAATGTGTCAGGCTTGGTTGTCTTGGTTGTGTAAGATATTAGATCAGTGATGGCAGTTCCAAGTTTGGAAAAAGAAAATGCCAGGCTAGACCAGGAAAAAAAGGACCTAAACTACTTTTTTTTTTTTTTTTTTTTTTTTCAAATGTTGAAGGCAAAAGTGTAAGGTGAAAGAGACTAATTATTTTTTCTAGAGTAATAACTAAACTGAATTTCAAGGAGAATTTGATGATCCAGATAAATATTTACCTGTGGTGTAGCTCTTAAACAGGGACTTCAAGGGGGTGGAACAGCCATATTTGGTAGCTTCTAAGTACTTTTCTGATTATTGATTTTTGTTTTCCCCAACAGAGCTACAGCGAACCTGTTGATGTCAAAGCCTCTCCACAACCTCAGATGATGAATTCAAAGCAGTCAGTGTTTCACGGGCCTGCCCAGGCTCACTCTGCACTGTACCTCAGCTCCCACTACCACCAACAACCAGGAATGAACCCCCACATCACTGCCATGCATGCCAACATCCCCAGGAACATAGCGCCCAAGCCCAACAACCAAATGCCAGTGACTGTTTCCATAGCAAACATGGCTGTGTCCCCACCACCCCCTCTCCAGATTAGCCCCCCCCTGCACCAGCATCTCAACATCCAGCAGCACCAGCCCATCCCAATGCAGCAGCCCATTGGAAACCAGCTACCCATGCAGGTCCAGCCTGCTCTACACTCACCTACAATGCAGCAAGTAAGTTGGAGCTTTTCAGTTCTCTGGGGAATTACTTTATTTTGGGGAGAGGGCACAGGGAGGGGAGTCATCCAGAAGCTGGCATAGAGGGAGATTTAGATTGGCTTTAATTTTGCAGGTTCCAAGACCATGGTAGTATAGGCTTAGTATTTCAAGGGCAAGAACAATGAATGAGTTTAACCAGATGATGGAAAACTGCAGTAGAAGTGTTTGTGTGAGCAACAATGTCCACCATTGTCCATAGATCTATCTGCAAATCTGTGACTACCCTGAAATAGTGAAATACAAAGCTTTCAGGAGTCACACTTCACTAACAAAGGGCAGGCTGGAGAATTTTTTTTTATCTAGAAAAAGATATGATTTTAGCTTATGCTGTTATCCTTATGCTGACTGTGATGTGGAAGTGTCAGAGGAAACAAAGCAACCCAGGCTGTGTTGAACATGCTAGATTAAGAGAACACGAGTGTGTTACATTATGCCACATTCATAACTTCATTTTGCTAAATAGATAGACCTTCTTTTTACTGGAATTGAATGGGCTGTGTCCACCAACCCAAGATGAGGCTTTTTTTGTTTGCTTGGTTTTTTTCCTTACCCTGAATGTTTTAGATAGTTGATTCTCAACACACTCCAATGAGTTCTGAGTTAATGCTAACCATCCATGGTATTGTGCCTTCTAGGCTTACAAAGGGGTATAAAGAGAGCAGATAAACTGTTGATTTCATGAGAGAAAATTTCCTTTGGTATTGTATGAGATCCCACTATCCCAATATCTTGCTTTGCAAAGTGGCATTGAAATGAAAATTTTTTGAATGGAATTGCAAGAATCTACAAAATTTGTCTACACAAAACTTGTCAGCACCGGCTAATAATGCATAGTCATGAATTTGCTCCATGTTTTAAATATCTCTAAAAATTCACCTTTGTTAACAAGGCATTTGCATCTCCTTTCCAAGCCAGAAACATTTCATCTCAAGATTGGTCTTCAGAGTTGGGAATACTTGAACACAAACCATAGCTTCTTGGTGGGAGAACAATTTGACAGGGCAAGAAATTTTCGAAAGCAGAAAAAGCCCCAAAAGTGTTGAAAGTAAACTGGACTGATAAAACTATTTTTTCAGAAGATAAACCAAGGTATGCTCAGGATGATTTGGATTTATTCAGACACTTTGATCTTAGTCTCAGGAGTGATTTGGAGTAATCAAAAAGGAAAACTTGCAAAGTGTTCACATCTTTTTCCTAGTCCAGTTAATTTTTCACTATCAGAGAAAACAGACTGAACAGACTTATGACCACACATATGTGGAGTCATGTATTCATGGAGGTTTTCCTGCAGTTAGTGTGAGTGTTCCAGGAAAGCCATGCCCAAGTCTCAGAGAAACTCAGGAACTGACCCCAAGCCTGGGCAGCTGGAATTAACTAGAGGAAGTCCTAGGCAGGTGAGCCAGGAGAATCTGTCTGGAGACACAAAGCAATACTCTGGTTCATTTACCAAACATGAAACATTACATCTGTGACAGCAACCTGTTGAGATCCTATAGCTATATTTCAAGGAGTTTTTATTGCACAGTGATTCATTATTCCAAGTTAAGATTGTTTGCCAACTTCAGTATCACTTGTATATTACTCCCGAACTAATTTACTGAATAGATTTGAAAATCTGTCTCTATTTAGTGAATAAATAGCACAGTTGGAGCTAGCAAAAGGTATAATGCAGATGTTTGATACTTTCATTTTTTATACATAAAACATAATTTTTGTATGAATAAACACTTGGGCATTACTCTAAACTCTCTACCAAAGAAAAGGTAATGCAGTATGAATCTGGTAATGTTTCATTTTGCCAAGGTGCAAGCTTGTAGCATAAGGTGTGTGCATCCACAGTTTGAAAGTACTTTCAGTCATCTATGAGATATGTGGCATGCAGTTGACTTGTTTCTAGCTTAAGAAAAAACACAGGACACTTGGTTGTAGAAAACAGGTCTCTAGAAGTCAGAATGTAGACCTTTATCATGCTGAGTTGTTTTTTTTTTAACTAAAGACAATTACAGTTAAGTAAAAATGCTGTACCTTTGTGTTCCTGTTAAACTCACAAAATTTTAGGTTAAATGCTTTTTACCAGCCTATATTCCTTAGTCAGAAAGGCTGATGCTTTTAATGAAGACACCATTGTGAGATATTTCTGTTTCACTCAAGGTGTTTGTTACTTGTTGAAATGCTGCACTGCCAATCTACATGTCTCTTTAAGCACTATGTAATATCTACAAACCCATTTATATTTCTTGCACCCCTGCTTTTGCTCTACAGTAATGCAGCTTTTGAGTGTAATGCAGCTGGAAAATCTATGTCATTTCACTTTGGAATATTTTTGGGGTTTTTTTAGCATGCAACAGCTTATAAAGTTTGTGAATTATATAGCAAATATATAATATAGCAAATAAATATAGCAAAAATTTACATTACATATAGGGCTAGAGGTGTACTAACAACACCATGATTTGCCATGACAGAACAGAACAGTGGTATCCTGTTCAGTTTCTTAGGTATGACCCTTTTAGTCAAGAAATGATAGAAAACATAGCACCCTTTTTCACTGTGTTAGAATATAGAAGGCAGGTTGGTCACCAGGAGGCAAATAGCAAAAAGTCAAGAGACTACAACCTGAAAGTAAAGGCCTCTTTCTGACTCAATTGTCAAAGGACTTTGCTCTCCCTTCTGGTCAAAATAGAGCAAACACAGTGCTGATCACAGAGCTTGTTAAAGAGGAAAAGATGTAGTGGGAGAAAAATAGAGCCCTCCCAGCAGCTCACAGTCAACAGCAGAAAGGAGAAAGAGGAGGCACCACACTCTGTCTGGCCTATGGTGGGGAGGGAAGGGGAGGTCTGGATGTGATGCTCAGTCCCAAACAACACTGTGTAGAGCACTCTCCTGCGTAAAAAGACAGTCAAGAGGAATGAGAAGTATGAATTCTGATAAAGCAGAGCAACAGTTGCCTTTAAGCCAACTTTTTTTCACTTCCTCTTCCCTCAAGTTGTTTTATTTCCTCTGTGCTTAGGTATGGGCCCCTGTAAGCCTTTCCAAAGACTCATGAAAGCAGCAAGAACAGAAACTAGTTAACATACCACCCCCAAGGGAATCACTTGCAGCAGGAGTCATTTTCCTCTTTGGAAGCCCCAGCAATGCTCATACTAGATTAATGCATTATAAGGAAAAAAAAGAGGCAAATTTTGTCATGTCACACTGCAACATGGAGCTTAATAGGCAAGAGAAGAGTAAGTCTGCCAACAGCTTCCTAGCAGTCTTCTCCTCACATGGCTGGGCACCTTCATTGCAAACTGTGCTGGAGGCATGTTAGAAGTAGAAATTATCAATTGTGGGTTCTCTTTTTTTTTTTTTTTTTTCCTTTTTTTCCAGACATCCCTCTTTGAAACAGTACATGGCTCACTAGAGTGACATTCAACAGCAGCAGGTTCTGCAAATCCCTGCTCTCCACAGATCCCCTGCTTGAACTCTGGCTCTGTGACATTCGGTCAGTCATTTTCTCCAAGAAAAGGAGAATAGTTTCATATCAAAGGCCATCTTGTAGTATGTCTGAAGGACTGCCAAGTCCAAGAAAAAAACCACATAGAGATCCAGATTTCAGTCCTGGCAGACAGGAACACAATTCTCCAAAAACCATTGTGTGTGAAATTCACACACTCTTCTATGCAAACTTTGAGGAGGGACTGATAAGAAGTGCTGACCTGGGGAGAGAGTTCTGTTCCTACTGCTTCCAGGACAATGAGCTGATCTCCATCAGCTCTACAGGGAACAGCATGTCCTTCTCCATATCCAGCACTCCCTGCCTGCACGTGTGCAGCTGCCAAATCAAGAGTGACTGCCAGCTGGAGAAGGGCAGGTTCCTTTGAGGATACACAGAAACTACAGAACATCAAGAAAATCAGAAGTGTTGATAGTCAAAAATCCCCAGTGACTGCACAATTTCTGATATTTTTAAAATCAATTAACTTTGTGGAGTATGCAGCTGATGCAATGCATCCAAATTGTTCCGAAATGCAATGTAAAGTTTTGATATTAGCATTTTGGTCATAAGCCTAGCATTAGTAATTATTTTTTAAATTTATTTTCAACAATTTATTTTGAGTTATCTAAATTGTAACTTCTTGGAAGTAGATTTTTTTGTCTTTTTTCTCTTCTGCTCCAACAGTTATTGAATAAATTTTAAAAAGGATCACTACTTTGGGGTGCTTGTTTACAGTTATAGTCCTCTAAATACTAAAATATTGGCCATTAGTTCTATTGTCATGCTTAGATCCTGATTTAAATTAGATCCTGATTTTTATTTTCTTTAGCTTCTAATTCTGAAATTCATTATATTTTTCTTAAATATCATTAAAAGGAGCCGTTTAAAGTTTAATTTTACAAACTCAAAATCCACTCAGCTATAGTTTTTCTTTTATCCACCCTGGATGCATAGGTAGACTCACAGTAGACTTGAAGAAATGCTCATAGGAGCATCTTATCACTGTATGATTTTTAACTGATACAGAGTTGTTTCTCTCCAGTCTGTTTCTTAGGTTTGACATGATGTTTAATTTTTACCTAGTTGGCCTTACATGACCTGTTTATTAACCCTTCTCATTCAAATCAGCACTATTTCTCCAAAGTTCAGGCTGAACTAGCAGCTGAAGCCACAGCCTGTTTTCACTTGCAAGATCATTCTTCCCTTTCTCTACTCACACGGACATTTGTGCCTTTTCCTGAGCATACTCCTCTATCCAGCCTGTTCACTGTGCTCTTTGGTGTGAAGAGGGATGAGACTGAGGATTCACTCCCTCCTTAAAGCACCCAGGTCTTGTTAAGGATCCCTTTTAAGAAGTCCTACTGGAATCATCAGCTTCCCTGCTCAAAACCCTTCACCCAAGCATTGCATGGGATGGTGAGCCCCATGTCCACCTCTGTCCCATTTCAGTTCTCAGGCAGAGGAAGCAAAACTAGTTTCTTAATGTCTAGTAACCATGGCTGCAAGTACATATGCATAAAAACACCAGAAGATTAATGTATGTCACCTCTTTTTTTTTTTTTTTTTTAAATAATAACTCATTTCAGTCTACTTTTAGGTATTTCTTTTCTTGTTAGAAAATAAATGTATACAGCAAGATGATTGCATAGCCTGCCAGAAATAATAACCTCATTTTTTCTGGTATATATTTTATGTACAGCAAACTCAGGAACCTGCTGTATTTGTCCAGATTTCTTCTTCTTTTTTGTTAAGCTTTGTCTTCGAATGAGGTCAAGAGAAAAAAAAAATCATTAATATCTGTCAACTTCCTTTATAACCTTAAGGAAAAATCTTTGTATGATATCACACAGACAGATTTTCAATTTCCTTGTGTAATAAACAGATGCTTTAGGATTTGGATGTAATTTAAAGGTTTAAAATATCACATTGAGATTGATGAATAAATCAGTTGTGAAGACAAAAACATTGATGCCTGTTGAAAATACCTCTCCAGACAGGCAGGAAATGAAATTAGTTCCTAGTAAAGTGTGGAGATGAGGATCACTCTTTAGTTCTGCTGCAGGCTTTTTTAGGACTTGCTACAGTGGCACAACGAAACTGCTAGGGCTACAGAAATCTAATTAAAGAGCAAATGTCCCTCCTGACATCGAATTAATCTTTATCAAGTTCCCTATTTTTATTTCAATCTGGGACAAGAAAATGAAATTTAAAATTCTAGGCATGTTGCAAAACAGTTGGTGATTTTCTCTTGAGCATTACAATGCAAAAACATTCAGCATTGTTTAATTAGACCTCGAAGCACTCATTTTCTGAGCACTTTTTATTTCATCATTGTTTGTTAAGGGCTTACATAAATAATACCCAGATATGTACCACAAGTCTGGTACAAGACTGCTTCCTTCTGTTGTACTGATCTATATTTTCAGAGTTTTTCCTGTTGATGAAAAAGCTGAAGTAATTACTGTTTGCATCTTAAACAGTACCATACTGTATCAGTCCTTCATACTGAGTTGAGGTTTCTTAAATGACTTCTCTTTATCAAGCATGCTTTCCATCACAGTGCAGGTATTCTGGTAGCCCTCAACCCCTCCAGAGTGACCACTGAGACCCTTCTGTGACTGGAGCCTGGCTCAGACACCCCTGCACCATGTTAGCATTTGTCACCTGAGTGTGCCCTAAGAAACAGACCCCAGTCCCAGGTTACGCCTTATTTTGCAGATAGAACAATTAAATTTGGCTCTACAGCCCCAACCTTAACATGAGAGGTACCAATTCAGTCCAAACACATGTGCACACGTGCTTTGCTGGAAGACAGCCAAAGCAATTTGGCTCTGGTCACACAGAGAACCTGAAAAAATATGAGAATGCATCCGTGCCCAGTTCCTGAGCTAAAACACAGGACTGTTCTCTGACATCTAAGCTATTTATTTATCCTAATTCCAGAAGAAATGGAATGGATATTGTACTGGTGGTCTTTTCCTGGATTTGGAGGAACTGTCTCCTTGCTGCATGAGTGTTGTCCAGAGTTTGTGGATGCTCCCTCTCCCTGGAAGTGTTCAAGGCCAGGTTGGATGGACCTACAAGCAGCCAGGTTTAGTGGAAGTTGTCCCTGCCCGCAGCAGTGGGGCTGGAACCAGATGATCTTTAAGGTCCCTTCCAACCCAAACCATTCTATGATTTTATGGGTACTTGAGTCTCTGTGTCTGCTCACTTGCATGCTTTGCTACTGGCTACTGTCCCTATATGGTGTTCTTATTGTATATGTGTGCTAGATCAGAGGTTTCCAAGAGTGTTTAAGGTACTGAAGTGTTACTCAGGGTATCCTCCATCTGGAAAAGATTAAGGAACAAAGTTGCAGTCATTTATGCTCTAGACTAAAACCCATGATCAGGATGAGTGGAGTGAGGTGGCAGTGCACGTGAGAGTTAGGGCAAAACACCTACAGGACCTCAGGGAACAGCCAAGGAGGAGAGATGAGAAGAAGGAAGTAATGTTTCATTTGAAGGAAGGTAATTTCTGTGGATGAAGGGAGCCAAGTGAAAGCTGAGAATATTCATTTATCTTGACAAAAGGTAGCATGGCTTCCTTCTTAAACCTGCAGAAAAATATCTGTTGACAAAACTCCTGTCTTAATAAAGGCTCTGTAAGAAAAAAGCAATCACACACAATGCACTAATACTAAATTAACTAAAAGTTTTGAGAGTTAATTCTGTCTGTTTTGTATGTGGGTTTTGGCTGGAAGGAGCTTCCAAACTCATCTTGGTGCAAGTTCCATTTCTGATTTAGGAGCCACGTATCCAGTTAACCTGAGTGGGAACTGTATGCTCTTGCCCCAGCAAGGAGTTTGGTCTGTTTTTTTTCAGCAGACATTGATTGCTTTCATACAACATTCCCCTGATTTTACCCAGTGTAGCTCTTCCTACTTTACAGGAACACGATGTACAGGGTGAACCAGATGCACTAGCCTTGAAATTTCTTGTTCTTCTGGGTTTGAAACACAATATTTAAACATCAGAATATATCAAAAGAGCTAAAAATTATTATGACTTTCCATATGACAGAAAATTCAGAGAGCAGGTTAGATGTCTCTTTGTAACTTCCACTTTTTTTTCCTCGTTTCCTTGGTTTCAAAAGCAAGTTATTCTGTGCTACTTTCACTACATTAGTCCAACAACTGTTAAAAAGCTTTGGTTGAATTTCCGTTTAGTTGAGAGAGAAGTGCAAATAAAAGAAGCAGCAGATGGCCTCTTTGTGACTGAATGAAGAAAAAGGGTTTTGAGAACAATATGTGAATAGGTGTAGTCTAATAAAACAGTCAGCCACCTGCTGCCTACATCCTTCAAAAAGATTCTGTTGCATATTCTGGGAATTAGTGACTAGTGTGTATGCTTACGTTTAATCTAAATGGAAGCTCTAAGGAGCAAACAGACCTTTTTGTCCCAGTGCTGATTGAGTTGTTCTCTTGGTTTTGAATTGTTTCTGCTCTGTCTCCTTTAGTTCCATCTCTGTGTAACAGCGAACAGCACTTTGGCAGTGTTTCATTTCTCAAGAAATGAAGAAAGAAACCGAAGAAAGATTTTAAAAATTTAGAAAGCACCTACCTAATGCTTTCTATAAACTTTAGAAAGCATTTTTTGCCTATTTTAGGTTTTATAATCAAAATCACACCTGGAAAATAAGTCTTCTCTACCATTTCACAGTACACTCTGCATTTTTACTTTTTTTAATACACCCAACCTGTTGCTTTTTTTTCATACTTTGTAATGTACTTGTTTTCTCCTCTAGGGATTTACTCTTCAGCCTGATTATCAGAATATCATCAATCCAACATCAACAGCTGCACAAGTTGTTACCCAAGCAATGGAGTATGTTCGTTCAGGGTGCAGAAATCCTCCAGCACAGACCGTGGACTGGAATAATGACTACTGCAGTAATGGGTAAGCAGCCAGTGAATGCCACCTTGTGTTGAGCAACATTCATGACACAAGTATATGACAGAGAATTTGGGAACAGCATTGTTGCCCGTTTTCCTACAATGTTTCTGAAGTGTACCTGTGATGGCCATGTATTTATTCAGCAGTTAATCTGTTGTGGGAGACCAAGTGTTCAATACATACATTTGTTAGACATTGTTGTCACCTTATCACAGCACATGCACCTTCCAGGTCTCAGGGAACTTGCATTCCATAGAAGATCAGAACTGAAATCTTAAGGAGAAGGAGTAAGAAAGAAATTTTAAGATCATTATGTCTCAATGGGAGGCAAATGACATGAACTATTTTTTAGTCTGAGTCATGAAAATAACTAGCTTGGGTCATGAAAAACCCCATCAGTGAGGAGCAGGGCTGATACATGGAAGAGAAGGGCATGAGGAACACATGACTGTAACCAGAAACAAAATACCATACCTGTAGGAGCCCTGTGTCCTCAGTATATGGTTAGCAAACCCTTTGAACCTTCAACTTCTGGCAGCATGGTTTTTGTGGAGCCATGTTACTGTGCCAGGAACTGCCTGGAAACATTTAAGACTGAACAGAAGGTATCTCTTATGTTTTAAATTACAGATGCTGTGCATTGTGAACATTCCCACCAGCCTGACCTCCCCTTGACTTAGGCTGAATCCCCAAGGCAATGGCAGATAAAAGCTCTTGGTTGCTCTCAAAGTACTAAATTCAGACCAGACAAATGAACAGAAAGCAGAACTAAAGACCAATTTCATCCATTACATTTACTTAAACTGAGAATTTCACTTGCCTTATTGTTTAAAGTGTTTCTGGAACTCAAACAAGAACTGAATACTACTTTTGGGTGGCTACTAGTTCAGAATAACAGCTTTGCTACAACCTGCTGACACTGAGGCAGACTTTAACCAGTCTGAACAGCAACATCACTCCTTCCCATACCCATCACTGCTGCCCCATGACTTGTTCACAGAACAGTTTTGCTTCTGTGCTCTACCACCATGTCTTGACAATGGGCTGCAGGCCCACTCTGTGTAGAGAAGCCTTTGTAAATTCATGTGCACAAACTTAAACTTTGCTAAGCTTCTGCTGTTCCCTTGCAAGAGCATACCTGAACCTGCCAATCCACATGTTTTGGCTATATCTGTATTAATAAATCAAATATGCTCAGTAAATGGCTGTTCATGTTCATACAACAAAGCTCTCCTGCCTCTAAGGAAAGTGGCAGCTTCTTATAGGGCACTTATGGAACATCATTCCAAGACCTGTGCTAAATCCAGAGCTGCAAGCAGTATTTGACAGTCAGTGCTACCAGCTCACTAGTGCAGGTTATCCCAAACCAGTGCTTAAACCCATGTCCCAGTCCTGTGCAGTTTTAAAGCCAGATGTGGTCTCCAGGTTGCTGTATGTCACTATGATTTTTTCTTATTATTACCATGGCAATGCAGCTGTACTTCAGTGATATGCTTGGAATTAATGACATGCAGTGGGGTTGTGGGGCTGATTTTTTTTTTTTTTTGAAGAATAGAACTAAAAATTTTTCAAATATATAGAAAAAAAATCACATTTGTTCTTTTTCTCTTTGAACAGGGGCATGCAGAGGGACAAAGCACTCTACCTTACCTGAAAATCTGAAACACCTCTCCTTTCCTTTCACTGAGGAATGCAGGGAAGTCTTTTCATCATGGATTGCTTTATGCAGTCAAGGCAGTTCTGCATTTTATTAGAAAATACAAGTTGCTAAGCACTTAGGACTATTTGAGCTTGTGGGTCACCCACTCTGGAAAAAATAGTCTTGCTTCTTTCCTTTTCTTTTTTTTTTCCCCCCGTTTTTTCTCTTTCTTTCTCCTTTCCACCCCTTCCCTGAGATCCTGTAACGGACATTGCTTTTCTTCTTCCCTGAAGGAAACTTGGACCATTCAGATTTTATGTTGGTTTTTGCTGTGAAGTGCTGCGGTAGTAACTGCCTTAGCAACTGTAGATGTCTCGGATAAAAGTCCTGGATTTTCCATTGGTTTTTCATAATGGGTGTTTATATGAAACTACTAAAGACTTTTTAAATGGCTTGATGTAGCAGTCATAGCAAGTTTGTAAATAGCATCTATGTTACACTCTCCTAGAGTATAAAATGTGAATGTTTTTGTAGCTAATTGTAATTGAAACTGGCTCATTCCAGTTTATTGATTTCACAATAAGGGTAAAATTGGCAAACATTCATATTTTTACTTCATTTTTAAGCAACTGACTGATAGTCTATATTTTCAAAGTATTTGGAGAAAAGAAGTAAAGTAGTCCCAAATTATATTAATTAAAAATATTGGCTTCATCTCATGAAATAAATACAAAAAACTTAGGAGAAGAAACTAATGTTGATAAAGAGCAAACACATTTATTTTGTACTGCCTAAAGAAAATGCTTTTTTTTTTAAAGAAAATCACTTTATGTGTACTGGTTAGTAAACGTCATTTAAGTCCTTTTATGTATAAAACTGCCAAATGCTTACCTGATATTTTATTAGATGCAGAAACAGATTGGAGACAGCTAAATTATAACCTCTACATATGGCTATGTATTATTGTTTCTTCATACTGTGTCTGTATTTAATCTTTTTTATGGAACCTGTTGCGCCTATTTATGAAATAATAAATATAGGTGTTTGTAAGTAAATTTGTTAGCATTTTAAAGAGGTTTCTTTGACGCTTTAACTTTTGCTGGCACAAATTGTTCACAATTGATGTGAATACTTTATTTAGTTTTTACAGTGACAAATATAACAACAAACCTGCTTTAACGGCAGAAAATGAAGGTAACCAAGAGCTATTTCTCTATTTCTTTGGTTGTTATGGAAAAGAAAAAATGGTATTTTAAGTAATTCCCTTTTTAAAGCATTGTAGCAGGAAGTTGCCCGAAACTAAGACTTGAACCAACAAAACTAACTGAATAAAACTGCATAACGCTGCTTCTTGAAACTTCATCTTGTTTTGTTAATTTGTCAAGTGGAATAAACATATTACCAAAAAGAAATATTACCAAATATGCTTCAGCCATTTTATTATATATGCAAAAGTCCTACAGAATTTGAGGGAGTATATCAGAAATAAATCCTAAAATGAAAGGTAAGTTCTACAGCCACAGGAAAAGAGATAAAATTATCCAAAAGAAGATATTTTGTCAATGTTTGGAATCAGGGATAGGTCTGAAAATACATTTCTGTATGATTTTGTCCCAGTTGTCTGTCCCATTAATAGACAGTACTGCTGATTTGTATTTTCTGTGTGAAACAAAGGAAGCAATTCATATAGAATACACATTTGGCAATGCTGTTGGTTTTTCTTTATAAAACAAAACAGAAACAAAGGCGTGCTTGCTTCTGAATGATTTCAGGCAATGTAGAATCGAAATCACTTGGCATGTAATAACTAATAAATAATGCAGATCAGATGTGATTACTCAAATGACTGTAGCTGAGAGCTCTAATTTTCCTGTCTTGAAACTGTATGAGAATTCGTGATTAAATTCACAGTTTATTGTTTGTCTGTTTAGTACTTTAGAAATATATCAGCACTACTAATTACCCAATGTCTCCTATTTATTATATTATAGTAAACTACATTTTCCACTCATATTAATTCTAAAGAGAAAAGATAATTACTGAGAATGAGAAAAATCTCTACTTTGATTTTGACAGGCGGTTTTCCTTTTTCTTTTATGGAAAAGAATTGTCTTATCTTCATTTCTTTAAGAGCAGGTGTGCAGTCACTTAAAGTTGTTAATTTCGGTATCCAAGCAGAGTTCAAAATACAAGAAAACTTTAATGTAAATAAAAAAATTACATCATGAATAAAATACTTATTCTGTATGAACCTCTGGCTAGTTGTTGTTTCTCAGTCTGTAAGCAGGGGAACCTGTGGTGTGTTTGCTGTGCTGCACTTTACCCGTCCAGTCCTCTGAGTGTGGTTCTGTGTCTGGGCTCTGCTCAGATGAGACAACTGTGCTGGAAGAGCAGCAGGTTTTGGCCATGGGTATACTGAAACCATTTTTTTCCCAACAGAAAGATCCAACTTCAATCCAGAAATGCCAATTCTTCATGTCTGACCTCAAGAAAAATTAATGTTTGCCATCCATGGGCAGTCTGCTGTTTATTTTTGCCTGTGTATTGACAGATATAAATTGCCAATGGATGTTGGGATGCTTCTGCAAGCAGGTGAAACTCCACTGGAGCTGGTGAAGATGTGCCCCATCCTTCACTGCAGCACTGTGCCTTAGGCACCACAGTAACACAGACACACTGGTTGTAAGTTGCCATCTGTCCTAACCACAATAATGAGAAAGCACACAGGAACTAAACAACCTGCACATGGAAGCAACACAGTAACAGCAAGAAAATATGATAAAAACATCTGTCAGAGTGATAGAAATCAAATGAAATAGTCTGTCATTCATTGAAAATAATATATTTTAAAATTATTTTTAAAACATGGTGGACAAAATGCAAAGTTGGCAACATATGCTCTCTGCAGGTCGTGAATCCCATCTGCTTGCACAAGGTTAGCAGAGGTTTTACAAAGGAAAAGCTCTTTGACTTTACTGCTGCTCTCAGTGTGCCATGTTCTGGTGACAGGAGATATCCTGGTCTCTCTATCCCCAGACTCACATGTGTTCAAGTAGAAATCTCATCCAGCTGCTGCCTCTGACCAAGGAAGCCAAATTCCAATTCAAATGGGCCTGCCGTAGGATTTCCCCTCACACTCATCCACAGGCAGTAAGCAAGTAATGTATTCATAGAGGGCCCCAGCCATTCACAGGGAAATGTAATATATTCATGCCCACTTCTCTCTCTCTCACCAAATACCAGCTCCTGATTCCAGTGGCATCTCTGCCAAATATTCCCTGTGAGGCTCCTCTGTAAACAGGAAACCCAACAAAAAAAGAGCTCATTACTGAAGGTAAAACATGCTCTTACCACCTTCCTTAGCCTTTGGAGACATAATCCCACCCTGAACTATCATCTCCAAGTCTGAGTCTGCTTGTTTTTTCCCCAGTCCTGTAAACATGGCAGATCCACAGAGATATCTTTCTGTGTTCTGGGAAAATGGAGTAGGTAAAAATCTGTATTTTGCACACACTGTGAGAAGTAGCTGAGGAGTTTTTATGTAGCCCATACAGGACTTACTCCCTTGGACTCCCATTGATAGGTAGGTATAGAGGCAGATATAATTAGAGATTGAGGTATGGATATAGTCAAATGGACTAGACAGATAGACAGAAAAACAACCATTACATTAATTATTTTTTCTGGTGTTTTCAAGCCCTTTTGCATTGAAATAAAATACTATTTTGTGGGTATAGGAGCGTGCTGGCAGGAGTGCAGGAGGTGCTGAGCACCTTGGAGAACAGAAGGTGCTTTGTGTCAGGTCTCACAGACACCATTTGCTTTCCTTTGCAAACCCATGTATTTTATTATTACCCAGCAGCACATTAAATCACATCTCCAATGTAGCTCTTACTTCACCAACAAGAGGACAAGTGAGAACAATGACTTGTAACATTTCAGAGTCTGTCACAGTTACTGCCTAATTAGAGAAACCCACTAGCAAATGTGCATCTGCATGGATCCTGTGACTGTCATCATTTCACATTCTATTAAGGACTCGCTGCGATAGACACTTTACAAAGAAATTTTGTTCAGGCTAATACCGAGCTGGCAATCATGTAATCGGCCTGAAAATAAAATGAGAGAAGGGGGAAAAGAAAAAGAGATAGAGAGGAAGAGGAAAAGAAAATGAAGCCTACCTATTTGGAAAACAATCTGTGTGCAAAAATCCACAGTATACTGCGAAGAAGATCCTTACCCTCTGACAATTGTGTGTTTACAACGAGTCTGAGTATAATTGCTCTGATGGGCTGTCAAGGAAAAGATTAATTTGGCAAAGATTAGTATTGACTTGCTGTTTATTAAGGCTTTTAAACAGCTGTATCTGGCAACATTCCTATAAGTGCTTGTCATGTCTGAAAATCAGGCTCACACCCGGGTGCTTGCCAGCTGTTGCTAAACAATCTTACCACTTAGAGTATCTTTCTCCAGGCCAAACAGCAAGAGCAAAGTATTGCCAAATCAGTCTCTTTCATCCTGTCACTTTTCTAGGGGATCTGAGAGAGCAGCTATCAGTTGATGGCTGAGCTCATAGCAGCTGCCAGGAGAAGCAGGGTAGTTAGAGAGGGGTTACACCCTGCCCAGGGAGGGGTGCTGCTCTTAGTCACCTCACCGACATGGAAAAGCACAGCCTGCAACTGGTGCTAGTGCAGAGGGCTTTAAACCCCGTAACTCCTGGGATACAAATTAGGTAGGAGGCAGAACTCCAGAGCGCACAGTTCGTCCCCTCGGGCTCTGATGGATAAAGCCAACAGGAGAGGAGGGTACAGTAGCCACCATTTATCTTTATAAAATGAACCAACATTTTCTTTTATGACTTTTTTTACCCAGACTGCTGATAAACAAAAGTCATAAAAGCCATGCACACAAAATACCCTGGGTCAGTGGAAACCTGTAAAAGGAGAGATGTCAGCTGTTATTTTTGTTACATTACTTAAAACGTTTCAGCTGGCATTGTAGGTTTTAGTAGCAAGCTCAGAAACAAATAGTACCAGTGGAAAGAAGGATAAACGGCTGCAGCTAAATGCCAATACAAATAGCCATGTGTTACAATTAAAGTTGATTTGGCCTTTCAAATAGAAGTCTGATTTTCTGGGATTAATCTCGACCTTTTCAAGTTGCATTAGGCTGAAATAAGTTGTCAGAACAGATGTGAATTTTGTTTGCAGAGAACAATTGTAATCCAGTAACCCTTAGAACATCAGCATTTTCCAGACTGCTGGCCAGCTGAGCAGTGAGGATGTGGACCACAGACACCGAGCTCACACAGCAGGCAGAACCAGAGAATCAGAGCCATGACCAGAGGCTGGCTGTTTTGTTCAAATTCAAACCAAAATTCTTTTCCTTTTAGCTCTGAATTTACCCAACAGCACAGTGTATACACAACTGCCTGGGGAAAAATAAATAAAGTTAGATCAAGGATGGATATCTTTGTTATCTTTATAAACCGTGTTCTTTAGCTAAATCAAACATACAAGTCAGTGATCTTCCATGCACCACTTTTTCACAGAAGGCTGGGCACACATTTTGTAATGCAGAAGTCTCTGAAGGCTCCAAGAATCACACATTTCAGATGCTGCTCTAAACTGCTTTCTAAGAAGTTCTGCCTTACAATCTGCCTGGCTCCAATACTTTCAAAAAATGAAATAGAAAGGAAGACGAAGAAAACCTCTAGTGAACATTCAAGTTTCTCATACTTTGATACATGGAGACAGAAATTTCCCAGCTTTGTGCACGGCATATATGCTGACCTTGGTGCTCCCATAGTGCCAAGTTTCAGTGGAAAGTAAAAAAAGTCCAAAACCTTTCCAATATGGGCTGGGGGTGGGGGCACACAGGATGCTAGCACAATACCTGTGGCAGCATCAGCCCTCTGCAGACACTGCAGACACAAAGCCTGCAGGCTGCTTTTGTGAATCCAACTTTCCTCACAATGAAACACCTGGATCCATGTTTGAGCCATCAGAACAGTCATATTGTTAAATACTGAATATGCAAGAAAGATTTTTCCTGCTGTCTAAGTAGCACTGCTTAGATAGCAACACGAAGATCCAAAGTTCATTCAAAAACATGTCACCACTTGAGTAAATAAGGCTGATGCCCTAATTAGCAGAGGAAGCCTTCATGTTTTGCTCAGAGTTCAAAATAATGAGCTGAGCCTCTCCTCTCCTCTGGCATACAAGCATGTGCTACATGGTTTTGTTAAAGAGATGAAAATGAAAGGAAGTAAGTGATGTGCCCAAGGACATAGAGTAATTTAGAGGAAAGGTAGCTGAGATCTGAGAGTTTTGAAAAACAGTCTTCTGCTTTAGTCATAACTAAATTTCAAAATCTGTGAAGCAATGCTCAGATCCATGGGGGCAGCTTTAACTTAAGTGAGATTTTGCAAATAATAAATAGGGAGAAGTTGCCAGCTTTTATTTGTCTTCAGCAGTTTTCCACTTTCAAGCCATATGTGGACAGCTGAGTGCTATTTTCACACTTAACTCCTCTAAATTAAGTTTAAAAGATTAAAATAAAAAGAGAGAGAGACATCTGAGCAATCTCTGGCCCTGGGTTCCTGGAATCTTTGATTAAAATATCAAAGCTTGTGAGACTGGAATTTTGACTGTATCATTCATATCCCTAAAACTGATTTATTTCTCTTCTTTTTTTTTTTTTTCTTTCAGAATTTCTGCCTAGAAGTCAATGAAGCTTTTTACCTACCTTTCCACACCAGACCTGACAATGTACCATACATAAACATGTATCTGCCACCAAGAAGACTGATTGGACTCACCAGGACAGAGTTATGACAGCTGAATGGGACTGTCCTGCATCTGCATCCACAGCAGAAGCTGCCCTCTGCCAGCAGGCTGGAAGCAGGCACACAGTGAACTCCTGGCAGGAAGCTCATGCCACTGCAGTACATGGCTGATAGATTTTCAAGGCTGAGTATTTCTCAGCTCTCAAGGGAGAATATTTTCAGGACAATTTGAACAAAAGTCAGAAATAAGATGTCCTATCTTCTTGTACTGTTGTCACCTTCAGACTAAAGAACATGAGTCTAGAAGTGGGAAGGTTTCCAGAGGTGACTCCAGTACAAGGAAAACATTGACATACTGGAGGGAATCCAGAGGAGGCCATCGTGATGGTCAGGAACTGGAAGACAGGGCTGAGGTGGAGGGCTGAGAATGCTGAATCTGGTTAGTCTCAAGGAGAGGAATTCCATCTGCAGCCTGTAACTGCACAGAGGATCTTTATAGAGTAGACAAAACTTAAATCTTTCTGGAGGCATGCATGAAGGGCAAGACAAAACAGACATAAGCTGAAATAAGGAAAGTCCTGATTGCATATTATGGTAAAAATAATCACTGGGGGAAGGTTGAAAACACTGTAACGGAAGCCCAAAAAGACTGTAGGATTTCTATACTTGAAAATATTCAAAAGTCGAAGGATAGCCCTGAAAAGCTCTTTCTAAGTTGTACCAGCTTTGCCTCTCTGCAGAAAACCTGCAGAGATCCCTTCCAATCTAGTCTGTGATTCAGCTTCACACAAAATCCCCTACACATGGGATAGAAAAAAAGCCCAGCAGAACATGGTCATTTGGTCTCAGTCGTGGAAGAGAGTGAGAGTTGGTTGCTTCCTGTTACACATCTCATGCTACAGTGAATTGTGCTATTTTAAACTGAGGTTTTGCAGTCTGGTTTTACGTGTACAGAAAAAACAAAAGTGAACGTCATTAGTATCTGAATTTCCTGTAGAGGTTTATTTAAGGGGGAAAAAAAAGACTTCACAAGCAAATAAGAAATGCTAATCCACTAATCACTTTTCTGAAATGAATTTGGATTGCAGTATTGTGAGGGCAACTTTTCAGCAAAGACCCGAAGGAGTGTATTGGTTTTGCCAAAGCAAAACAAACTGGTTAAAGCTTGGACTCTGCAGAGCCAGTCCTCAGATAAGTGATGGAAAAAATACAGCTTTCCTTTTTAATATTTTTTGAACACACAGCATTCAGAATAAATCTCTGTGGGCTTCAATATGTGACTTTATATTTTAATGCTTTTCCTCAAACAGATGGTTTAGATAAAAACCTATTAGTTTCATTTGTGCAAATAGTTTCATACAAAAAATGTCTATTTTTAACATTTTTGCCTCAAGGCTTAGATATAACTTTTTCTTTTTTTTTAAGAAGTAGAGACATTTTCACCAGTGTCTATTATTTTAATCATCATCATTCTTACCATTGTATGATTCATATCAGAAAGTGGTTGATGAGTCCTTTAAAAAAATTTATGTCCAAAAAAGTGCATAAAATTACTTTACAATTTGATATATGCATCTTTTCATACAATCTTTATGTGTTTGCAATTTTCCATGACAGCATAGTTATGATTATTTAAATCTTTGCAAAAGTAGGGTATATGTTCTGTCAGATGTAATGATGCAAACCCTTAACACTTACTTAATCTTCCTTTTTTTTTTTGTTTTGTGTTTTTGGGGTTTTTTGTTTTTGGGGATTTTTTGGTTTTCTGGTTTTTTTTGTCTTGATGTCATTACTTTGGAGAATACATTCAGTGTGTGAAATCTGGAGGGGTTTCACTACTAGAAACTCTAATTGCCATTACACACAAAATCCTCTCCAGTTTCTGGGGATAGGAAATGATCCATAGCATTGAAATTAATGTGGCTCTGCTTTACACCTGCTGGGGGCAGGTTAGGAGGGCATACCTGAGCAGTTTGAAGTGTGTGAGGTCTTCCTATATTATTCAAAGAAATCTTTTGGGACTGAATGAAGCAGAACATGGGAAACACCAGTATCTCTTCATGATCATCATGGTTGGTCCAGAAAGATTCTCTGTGCTGTTTTCTCTCATTTCAACAGGGCTCTGCAGGTGCTCAGGGGTGTCCAGCACCCAGCCCATTGGTCCTGCAGAACAACAGAACCCAACAGTAACACCTCATGGAGGCACACTCTTAGGAACCTGATCATGCTGTCTCCTTTTGCAGCCTGAGGAGAAGGATCTGTACCTCCATGGAGCATAGTGTATAGGAAAAAATCCTCTCTCCTTTGCCTAATCATCTAAAACACATGGAGATATTAAATACTATGTCTACACTGGGAAATAATTTTGCTGACTAAGAGTTGATCAGCAGGTTGAAGAAATGTAGGAGACCAAAGCACTGGCAGCTCCTCTGCATGAAGTCCAGGGGTTTCACATGGGACTAACTTTGCTGTCTTCCCCTGCACTGCACCTCACCACCTGTAACTCAGCAATCCACACAGCAGCAATTAGGTGGAGGAACTCATATTTAGACCCTGATAGGTATTTAGCAAGCTAAATACCCTAACTGTAAACACAGAAATTTAAAACAAACAAATAAACCTTACATGGGTTTTCCTGGATTGGGCACTTCAGATACTGTGCCAGAGAAAATGTTGACAAGTAGCTGTGGGGAGATGAAGGTAAGGGAGTCTAAAGCACTAAAAAATGGTGTAAAAGAAAGGAAATAAATTCCCATCTGTCTTCAAGATGTGGGTTGGTGTAGAATCACATTCTGTTGGACATGCAGAGAACCTGAGCCTATGTAAAGAGAAACTACTCAGAAGAACAAAACTCTCCATGCAGTAAAGGGATTTCCAGCCATGAGTATATTGCTTTCAGGGTTTACACCAGAGGAGCAATACATTGACAGGCCGTGCCTTCATGTATACATCACTGTATTATTGCAGCTCTTCAGAAGTGCAGGAGGTTGTAATTAGTGAGCATCAGGGTGTGTAAGCCCCCTGCATGGTGCTGCCAAGGCTAATCCATGTCAGTGCCTACAGGCAATGCTGGAAAATAAAACATTTCAATGAACAGCACAGGAAAATCTAAGCCAGGCCAAGACAGCCACAAGCCCCTGTGATATAAAACAAAAGCAAATTAAATAAGCCATTTAAAATGAAATGGGTCAGAAATAGCTGCTGATCCAAGACTTATTTTATGGTGTGTTTCCTGAATCAAGATAAAAAGCTAGATTGGAAAGTGGCAAATGGGAATGTTGTGGTGTTTATTTCCTCACAGAATAATCCAAACAGATATAAGCACCTCACTTACACTGAGGGCTGTTTGAGACATCTCCACCCCACAGAGATTTTCACACCAGGAACAGGTAACTGTCCCATCTGATGCTCCTCATTGGACTGTGATATATGGATCCATTTGCCAAAGTCAAAAGTTAGTGAACTCCTTTTGTCACTGATGGCCCTCAGCTTTCCATTTGAGAGCAAATAAAGTTTTCAGGGCTTTATTTCCTTTTGGGTCAGTCTCTCCCTTCTTTGGCTTCCCTGCTCCACCATAATGCCTTGGCCCCACTGCCTGCCCTCCCAGATACCTGCCTCAGGAGTACAGCAGACACTTAGACTACAGGAGATGTCCCTCACAGGCTGGCAAGGAGCCTAATGAGGGCATTTTGGGGGATTCCACACCCAAAATGCTGCATCAGTACACCAACACAGCAGCAGGTGGATGGGCAAAGCTACTGAGTTACATCTTCATTTATCAGTCTCCTCCAGATTTTTCTGGAGGATCTTATCTCCACCCCTCTCTGTGCTTTGAAGTCAGCTTGGTCATCAGCCTTTGAGGTGGGTCATCAGCCATTGCCAACTGTTTCAGTCACACCTGAAAAATTAACTACTGTGTGCCATGCAAAACTGAGGTGGACTAAGAACTATCCCCATGGCTGGTATTTTATGGAATTGCATTCCAATTTTACAGAAGATTTTCAGCACATTCCTTTGGGTGAGCAGACATTCCCTTCCTCCCTGTGCTCTAAGGGAACTCTCACCACAGCAGCAAATAATCATTTCAGTGATTCTGTCATGATGAACATTTATACAGATAAACATTTATACAGATTCTAAAAGAGTAATATGTATCCAGTTAGAGAAAACAGACCCAAACCATGACCTGTGTGCCCTCAAAAGAGCTCTGAGTTGAACCACAATGATCCACTCAGGAATAAGCCACAAATCCAGAAAGAGCCAGTTGGTCTCTTTAAACACCAGGCTCATGGTACATATTTGCAAACAGAAAAACAATGTGACTCATCTTATGGACAATCTGTTGTGACTGATTTGCCTGCCTTGGTTATATTCCAAATGGTTCCTCTTATCTTGTTTGGGAAAAGAAATTGATGTTGAGGTTTTCATGGCTTTTCCAAAATAAATCAGGTGTCCTCTTGAGAGACACACGCAAGTCAAGAAGCCTAAGAAGATGTTCCTCAAGTAAGACCTCATTTTCTATCATCAAAATTAAAGGGATTTTTGTCATTGTTTAGAATACAACTGAATAAAGAAGCAGAAAACCAATATAGCCTGCAGAAATATATGAGTGAAACCAAGCAGTGAATGGTGTTGAATGAATGCCTGAATTCCACGGTACTCTGTTTTTCAAAAGGGAAACAGATAAAATAGGTAAAGGCACAGAAACAAACACTTAAAATGAATGAAACTCTGTTTCAAGAGAGAGAAAAAATTCCCTATTGTCCTCGAAACTGAGTCTTCCTTCCTTGTCCTCAGACAAGCCAGAGATTTAATTTGCCTCACACAAAGGAAGAGCTCCCAAAGGGAAAAGCATCCAATTTGCAATATGACATATGAATGCTCCACCTGCTTCAGGCCATGCAGAGAACCTTCCTCTTTCCAGAGGACACTGCTGCAGCAAGATCTCCATGGGGATTTAAAAAATTACAGCCTGTGATGATTTCTGGATATGAGCAAGTTTGACCTGAACAGTGATAAAAAAAACTCAGGTAAAAAATATCTGTCTTAGACATCAGCACATCTTTGGGATTTAAAAGACATAACAGCACTGCCAAATAACTTATTTCACCAGTTCAGTCTTGGATCCTGATATCTGTGTTTTTAAGTGGTTAAGTTTCTCCTTGACCCTCACACTTGAGGGTTCTTTCTTGGGATCATGGAATCTTAGAATAGTTTGCATTTAAAATGTCCTCTAGTCCCATTCCCCTGCAATGGGAAGAGAGAATTTTTTTAGATGAGGTTGCTCCAGGCCCCATCCTGACCTAATCCCTTCTCAGGACCCCATCAAGCCTGGCCTTGAATGTCTCCAGGAATGGGGTATCCAAATAATTCCTCATCCATCAAACAGTCCATCCATCAAATCCATGTCTCTCCAATTTAGAGAGAAGGATGTTGTTGGGGGCTCAGTCAAGGGCCTTACAGAGGTTCAGGTGGATGACATCTGTCAGCCTTCCCTTGTCCACTGCTGTAGTCACTCCAGTACAGAAGGCCACCAGGTTGGTCAGGTGGGACATGTCCTTGCTGAGGTCCAGAAGTTACTCTTCACTCCAGGCCTAGGTATGGTTTTAAGCCCATTTCCTACAGAAACCCCTTAGCTTTGTCATTGAGGATGAACAAGACTGCACCAACCCCAGCACTTTCCATACAGTGACCATCACCTCTGAGGAGCCTGCTCCCATTCCCACACACAGCCTATCTTTCCTGCCATATATTCCAGCAGGCTACAAAATCCTCATCTCTTCATGCAAACTGATCTGTGGTGTGGCTCTGGGCTAGGATGGGAGTGCTGCTGTCCCTGGCACTAGGGCTGTGAGGCACAGATGCAGCCAGATTGCCTGAGGGGAGTGGGAGGGGGCTGGACTGGCTGGGAAGAGGGCTGGACCACACCAAACTTAGGTCCAGGGTGGCTCCTTGTGCCCTGTGCCTTCAGCCACAGCATGGATAAATAGACACATCCATCCCTTGCACCCTTCCTGTGGCCCCCACAGGGACTCACTGGGAATAAATGGCCCAGCAAGCACACTGGCCAGCACCATGAGCAAGGCATCAGCCTCACAGCAGTGCTGGGCTTTGCATGCATGCAGAAAAGAGACTGATGAAATTTTTCTTCTCACACAGCTGTACTTAGGTCCCTGCCTCTTCTGGAGTTGTATATGCACATGAGGAAAAAGGAGTTTTAATTTCAGTTTTGAGTTTCCAAGCTATCTCTCTGAGATAGTAAAAATTATTTTGTAAATGTAATAGCATTTTTTTTAATGTAGGTTGTGCCAAACATAGCATGCAAAGTGAAGGAAACTCCAGATGGAATAAAATAAAACAGCTAATGGGAGAACATAATATACAGTAGCAAGGCTAAGTATTTGATAGTTTCTCTCTACTCAGTATTATTATCAGTAGCACTATATTCAGCCATGTGAATTATTATCCCAAGTCATGCTTCATCTTATAATGTGAAAAAGGCCATGTCTGAAAACTCTGATCAACATAAATTATGCAGCTTACAAGTAATTTCAAATTTATGTTTTGTTTCATTTTGTGATTCATGGCTGTAGTGATATCTCCATCCCAAAGCCCCTGAAGAGTCTGCTATATGCCAACCAGAAATGCACCAATTCTGCAAGCTGCAAACAGAGTGAGGTGGGCAGGGTGCACAGCCAGATCTGGAGCTGACTGGGAGGTGAAGAGGTTTGCTGCTAAGTGAGATTCCTGTCATTATCCCTAAATGTTTGAATAAAAGCAGGAGAGTTCTTATATTTGGAGATGGAGAAAGTTTTCTGCCCCAACAGGCATGGGTGGAACTGACCTGAGAAGATGATCACTTGTGAGCAGTGACTGTCACTCACTTTGGGGGCAAACCCAGTGGCACAGTTGTTGCTTGCAGTTGAGTACCATAGGCCATACAGTCCTGAGTGATACTCTCCAGATGGTGGGGTTCTTTTCAGCCCCTATACCCAGGTCAGGTGCCATTACCACAGGCCTTTTCTATCTCCAAGCCATGGAGTTTCAGCCCAAAGCCTAAGAGCTGTCTTTTCCAATACTGAATGAGACAGAGAAGCAGCTGCACAGAGTGTCCCACTGTCACAGAGCAACACATTACCATAATAGCAGCCAGATGGCCAGGCTTTGCCTTTATTATTGGAATTACCATTCACATCACAGGAGTGCTGATATTTCCCAGCCAAAATTGGCACTTGACAGACACATGATAAAATGCATCCTTCACCTACTGAGGTTCCCATCTAAAACATCAGGACAGACAAAAAGGCATAAAGAAGCAGGTGCACAGAGAAGTTAATGAATGGCCAGTGGTTCTAAGCAGAGCACTGGCAGCCCTGGAGAGCTGGCAAGTGCTGTGCTGCCCTCCTGGCCACACTGACCACCCCACACCTGCAGGGTCCCAGCCTGCTGGACACCTGCACAGGCCCCAGAGCAAAAGTTCCCAACTTCCCAGGCATGTGCTGGGATTACTCCTGCTGTGCCATACTAAATACTAATCTGGCAATACCAGAGGGCAAAGTGAAGTTTCAACATGTTAAAGACAGATTGTTCCTGGAAACCATTATATGCTGGCCACCCCTGGATTAAAAATTATGACAAATAAATTTTTCCAACATCTCCTTGCTATGTTACTGATACAAACTGATAGATTTTATCTTTGTCCCCTCCCATTAGGGGAAAAATATCTCGAAAGTGGTTACAACGAGCGCAGAGAAAGATCTACCATCAGATAGTAGATTTGCACTGGCTTTGTCTATTGTAAACCCACAAGGAATCACATGCCTTTTGGTTTTTAATTTTGCTGAGAATAGAAAAATCAGTTTAACAGAAGCATTAAAAATTTACCCACAAAGGTAAAAAAGCCCTGGGGGGAAAGATAACCATACGGGGATTATCGAGGTAGGTCACATTTTTCTCTCAAGTTGAGTAAACACCTCAAACTGATAAAATCTTGCAGCCACACTTCATTTGATATGAGAAAGCATCTGTGGGAGGGAAGCATCTGTTCATTATCACTCATGGGTTTAATTGTAGGGCTCTTATCACCCAGTGGTGTTTTCATACTTGCCAGAGGCACTACTATATGTCCAACTTCAACGAGAGAGAATGTTGTAGTGATAGGTGACTTGTTTCAAAATGGAAGATGGTTCCAAATAACCTGTTTTTGTTGTGAGAAATAGGAAAGGAGCAAATTTTGGGTAGTGGTGTCTCCTATAGGGTTTAAACTGATACCTTGGAGAATAATGTTATATGTATAAAGTTAATAATAATAAGTAATAACAATGTTTTGAAAGGCCATCCGGCTCCAATGAGTTCACTGCCTAGCAGTCACTGGAGCTTGTGTGATTCCTTTTTCCCCAGAGAGGAAAACTGACCCTTTGACTTATTTTAAAATAAATAAGTAAACCAAAACAATTTTCTACTTTTTTTTTTTTTTTTAAAAAGCAACTTGGATCTCAGCAACAAAAATGAATCCAAGGTGTGGCAAAAAGAATAGAAACACAGGAAAGAAATATGAAAGGGGAACAAAATTGATACAAGGGGTAATGTTATTAGAAAGATTTTGTCCATGTTTTCTTGCAGTGATGGCCCTCAATGCTTGTCACCTCTGCCCTTATGCTCTGCTCCCAGACTCAGGTCTGTGCTTCCAGTTCTTGTTTCCACTCGAAGCCTCTGACATCAGAAAATTTAAAAAAAAGGGTCACCAAATTCTTTTCAAATCACTTTTCCTACTTTCCCATGAAAAAAGAAATAATCATTGCAGGGCTGAAATAGTCCTCTCAGTGTGAGTTTAATTAATTGAAGCAAGATAGTCCCCAGGAATCAAGTCATAATGCCCATCAAAAACACTGTAGTAAGTAACCCCATAGCTATAGATGAGGGAGTTTTTTCATTTAGTTTCAATCTCAACCCTTCAGAAATCCTTTTTGTATTTCAGCCATGACTCAGCTGATTTAGGTACTTTAATTCCTCCTTTCTTCCTCCTTGCTTTCCATATTGTTCTGTATTCTCTAACAATACAGATATGAAATTCATGCTGTGAAAGATGAGAGGTAATCTCTGATAGCTACTTGTAAAGCTTGAGTTCAAAATAATCTTGTGACACAAAGGGCTGCCTTTCCTTGTTCTGTAGATTTATACTCAATACTGTTCACATGCCAAGGAGTTTACCAACGTGTTTATTTCCCTACATATGACCATCTCAGCATGCCAGTCTATTGAACTACACTCAGGAATAGCCATCCACTGCAATTACATGACATATTACATTAAAAAAAAAGCAAACATATTATGATGACATCTGAGGATTTCTTCTCCTAATGCTCTAAGAAGCTTAAGTTTCCAAAACTGTTTGTTTATCCAAAACCTTGTTATCACATACACTGAGATTTAAACCTGGAAACCCCTAGATTTGGCTGTGGTCAAGGGACAGTAAAAGAAACAGTTTTGAATGTTCAGCTCCTTTTGACTTGCACTGCCTCTGCTGTCCTTCTTGTGCTCAGAGTCCTGTTGCTCCTGCCTGGTCCCAGAGGTGCTTTTTTTGCTGCCCTGCAGGAAGACCTTTCTTTTTCTCTGTCCTTTGAATAAATCAGTAGTAAGTGTCCTGCATATACTGACACTGACTCTACCATAGGGCCCCATGACTGCAGCTCTGCCCCCTCCCCTCCCAGGCCTTGCTGCTGCCACCCAAAATTACTGGCTACTGGAACTAGCCAAGTTAAGCATCCTTTAGGACAGAGCAAACCCTTCATCCAGCTGGTGGCCCTGACCCCAGAGGCACTTTTGAGCTCACAATTAATCTAAGTTCCCCAAATTAGGATTTTTAGATCTTGTGCTCCCCAACTTCTTCACATTTCCTTTGTCTGCCAACTAGATCAGCACCACCCAGAGGGCTTTGTCACAACTCATCTGATTCTGATATAAATCAAATACAATAAATCAAAGCAGCTTTAGTAATATTGTGCTATGTTTCTACAATACATATTCAAATATAATTGAATTATGTTTCCTATAGCTGTTGACCACACAAAGCAGCATAACATATCAAGATACTACTGGAAAAAAGAGCACACAGAGGAGTTTGTATATGTCTTCTGTAGCCAAGACATTGTAAGAAATGTAATTTTCACTTTCCAGTTTTCAGTTTTTCCTATGAAGATTTTGTAGGTTTGCATTTTATTTACCTGGTTTAGGTTGGATTTTTTTTTTTAATTAAAAAAAAAAAGAAAAAAGTAGAGTTATTAGATTTGAGAAAATTATTGATTCTTTGGACATGAACTCCTAAGGGGCATTTTTATGGTGCCCATACTTTGCTTACCTCATCAAAACACTGCCCTTGACAAACAGAAAACATTTTCTTCCAGGTGGTTTTTATGTGTGGTCTGACATTTTCAGTCATAAATCCAGAATTTAAACTTAGAATGCATTTTTCAGAGTGCTTTTTCTACCTTCTACTTTTCCTTCAACAGTGACTAATGTGGTCCCTTGCTTGCAGTTCTCAGTTCCCAAAGAAAGAGGCCAAAAGTTATGATTGGGGAAACTTTTGCTGTACTTTCCTTCAAAGGGAAAATTCTCATTATCAGCAACTGATGGTCAGCCAAGTGATGGGCATTGTTTATATCAGGGACTGTGCAGTCTGGTGGGCAGTGCCTTCACTCCCTCTGAAAATTTGTCTGTAAAGAAGACTTTCACTCCCCATTGCTAACACTTTGGAGGATAAATCCACAGATCTACTATGCAAATCTGTTTCTTTACACTCTTCCAAAATGTAATGCAAGTGAAAAACCAGTCCCTGTCCCCAGCAGCTACTTATAAACACTGGAAACACAGGGAAGCCCTTTCCTACTGACATTTAGAGTCTCTTTCAGCACTAGGAAAGCACAGCAGGGGGTAGCTATTTGCACCACTGTTATACAGTCAAGGTACCAATGCCCCCTCTCCTAAGATATTAATAATTATATTCCTCTGTATTAAAATAATAGTGTGAACTATCAAATCAAATCATAAAGGTAAACATGGAGCTAATCAGAAAGGAGATTTAGGAGTTAGAGTATAATTCCCCCAAAGCCCCCAGCCTAATTAGTGAAGAAGATAAACTGGTTGACAGATTGCACAGCCAGAAAAACATAAAGCAAAGAAGGTTATAATATTTATTATTACTGTATAAGACAGTGATTAGACCCCCAACCTATGTACAGATCTAATCACCATCCTCTGGAAAGGATAATAGCCAGCCCTGCGAGTCTAGTTTGACAAATTAATCCAAGCCTGATCCAAATAAAGAGATTTGTAGTTTTCAATGAAAAATTAACTCCCTGGCTGTGCAGTGGGAACATCACCACATGCACTAATGGCTTCGTTACCAAGAGACAGTGCTGCACCATGTCTGTGCTCAAGGGTCTGTCACAGATCCACACACGGTTTGGTGCTGCAGCAAGGGTAAAGAATTAATGTAAAACATTATGTGTTTGTGAAGCATTAGTCATCATAGGACATAAAACCTAATCTTAGGAGGCAGACAGTAGTCTAAAAAGTGTGGGCTGACAAAGCTGGTCATTATCTATTCCATGGCCTTCTTGAAGGACATCTATATATTCCTGAAAGGTTACAATAAGGAAATTCTCACACTGAGTATTCCACCCACAGTCTAGAAAGAAAATCACCCAAACCAGATTTCAGTACATATTTGTACTATGATGTGGCAATTTGATAGCAACATGAGAAATAAGCAACATGAGTAATAAGTGAAATATAATGTGGACCCCTACATTTTGTCCATAAAAAGGAAGAGAGCATGGAGGTTGAAGAACTTAGGAAGTTTCAGAAAACAAAAAGCAGAATTGGAGCAAAGAATCTACCCAGCTGAGAAAGAGTGGGGAAAGGGAAGGCCTGAAATTTTTCCATGCAATGAAGTAGGTTTGTTGGTTTGTGCTCTACAAGAGCTCTAAGGATTTCACATGCTTCCATATATTTGAGGAAATGGCATGGCCATTTATTTCAGTGTTGTGGTCATTCCCTTGCAGAATATTAATAAATGTTGTCCAGATTATAGGCTTTACTTCATTCACCTGAACAGTACAAAAACTACATGCTGATATATCAAGCAAGCACAATTTCTGCTACAGTGCTTTTAATGAGATGTAGAGGAAGACTGAGACTACAAAGCTCAGCAGTTTGCCAGAGTGGGTTCCTACTTTTTATGTGTCTAGACTCCTGAAATGAAAGCCTTCACATGGAGTTAGCAGTAAGCACTCAGTGTGATCACAGGACAAGCTTTGTGTCTCAGAGCAGCTTCCACAGCAGTCAGCAACCTGAGAGATTCAGGCAGCTGCTGGGAGAAGCTGAGGACAGAGGTACATCTTCCCATCTCCTGCCCCATGCACACGGTTCTGTGCTGTCAGGACACACTCATTGATTTCCCTGGGTTTTCTCCAAACAGCTTTCTATAAGCATTCAGGAGGAACCAATTCCTCTTCCCAGGTGACAGCAGCAGCAACAACCTTTTGTCCAGAGAGCAGAAAACCTGAGTTCATTTCTGCTGTTTCCAAAGAAGACACCAACACATCGTTGCACAATGTCCCAAACACATGACTGAAAGATTTCCCTCAGTGGAGATGATGACCCTGAAGGAAATCTCTAAGAAATATTTATGTAAAGTATGCAGGTACCTTTGGGATTAGACAGCATTATTACAATATCTGACAGCTACATTTAACTTGGAAAATTAGACTGGACTGGGAATCTAACCTAATTTTCTACCTACATCTAATCTTCCTTCCCAAACTGTGCAAAATTCAGGGCAATCTTCCTTTTGGATTTTCAGTCTGAATGCTTTTTACAGTTCTGGCCAAAGAGCAGAACTTTTCAAGAGCTCACTTTCCAACCTTCTGAGATGAAAACCTTTACTAAAGCAATGAGGTGTGTTTTCCATCCTCTGTGGCTGTATCTGAGTGATTTAGAGAAGAAACATTACATTATTGTCTAGTGTCTTTTGAACAGCTGGGCTTTACAACAGTACAGACAAATAGTTGAGAATTCAGACTTCTATAATACTGTGAACTCAATATTCAGAGAACAGAATTTTTTAAAAAAATCTCCTTTTATTCCAACAGCTAAGTGTTTCCCTGAAATTCATATTTTATGGGACTAGATAACTAGCAGCAAGTTCTTAATCTACATGCCCAAAACACTGTTATGCATGTACTGTACAAAGATCATATGTGGTGATAACCAGATCCAGACATCAAAAAGGGGAAAACTCTCATAAAACATTTTCTGGAACTAGTAAACAAAGAAAAATACAAAGAAAATATAAAGATAAAAATGAAAAAGATTTAAAAGCAGGGGTTTTTTTTCACATAAATGGTTTGTCCATTGCCTAAATCATCTCCCAAGACATGGTTAGGCTAGGGAAAAGTTATGAGGAGAAATGTCTTCAAGTTACTAAGTCTAGCAAGGGCACCTAAGACCCACTGGTGCTCTTAGATAAATATGAAGTCTTTTGTTGTGTGTAAGGTTATTTTGCTGTTTGACTGTCCAAAGTGAGGCTGCCTCTGGTGCTACTGACAAAATGGACCTTAACATGCTATCCACAGTCTGCTAAAGAGTTACACTAAAGAAGGTCACACACTCAGTCTCATTTAACTAGACTGAAAGATTATGTAGGGAGAAGATACCACTCTGATCACTTAACCTGCTTTCCTGCCAGTGTGGTACAAGCCTGTTTGATCTACACCTCCAATGCAGGCACAGTCATGAGTGCTGAGCCATGAGCAGATGGCACAGGAGATGACTCCAACACTAATTGCTTATCCCATGCAAGTATTACAGCTCCTGGCTCTGAGAGGCTCTCTGTGTGCTGGAGAAGGTACTGAAATGGCCAGATTTCATCTCCTGCCAAACAGTGAAATAAATATGCTTGATTGGAAGAGTCTTGGGGTAGGATTTGAGTCAGAGATCAGCATTCAGATATTGACCATTGGGCTTCACACAGCTGGTTCCTGCCTGTAATGAAAAACACTTTAAAGAGCATGTGATCTCAACTTAGATATTTCCAAATGACTTCACCATGGATTTTGTAAACAATTAAAGTCTTCAACTACCATGGAGTGTGTGTGTCCTCAACTTCTCAACCAAAGAACCCTCTATTCTAACCTATTTTCCTCCTGCATTCAGCTTAGATTGTGACCAAAGGCATCCTCCTAACTGCTCCTTGTTGAGCTAAACAGACAGAGCTCTTGCTTTCCCTCTCCCTCTCTAAGGTATGTTTACTTGTCCTTCTGTATCTGTCATAACTGTTCCCTGAATGCTCTCCAAATTGCAAACATTTTCCTCAGGCTGCAGAGAAAACATTAACACAGGATTGCAGTAACAGTCAGATTCATGCCAAATGAAGAGGGAATATATTTTTCCAGCTCTTAAGATCGCTCTGTTTACAGTCCAAGGATCACATCAGCACTGCAGCCCACTGCCATACAATAAGCACTTCTATTGAGCTGACCTATTTCTTCACTGCTTGGTGATTTCATTTGCACAAAGAGGGCTAACTTGAGAGACATTATATGTGACTCTCATGAAAAATAAAATTCGTTTACAGTGAGCAGCTCACCCCCTTCTCTTTATCACTCACCTTTTCACTCAGTGTCCCTGATTTCTGCAAACCCAATCAGCAATGACAGACACAGGAAATATTCCAGATCTGCTCCCAGTGGGAAGAAGTAACTCTGCCCAACAGGTTTCTGACATTTGCAAGAACAAGTTAGGAAACTTTATATTCAGTTATATATGCCATGCTACTTTCTACCATTCCACCTTTCACCCTAAGATTGCTCTGAACTCTGTCCAAAACTTCTAAGAGTCAAGCACCACCACGCTTATCACCCAACTTCCCTAAAAAAACCTATCAGGCTGGTCAGACCAGATTTGTTTTCCATCTGTGTGTGTGAATTGATGTGCATTAGTACCATATTAACACTTTAAAGGAACCATAGCACAGGGCAATATTAGCATTTAGGTTTGCTTATTCTGTGTCAGCTGCTTATTATTTGAACAGGAAGGGCCTGATAGGTCCATAATTGCCTAGACTGTTACCTCTAAAATACAATGGGAACAGTTAAAAATATCAATTTTTTAGTGCTTCAATACAGACTAAATGCCAGCATTCATGTTCATTGACTACCTGTGCCAGCTCTTTTAAACTCATGTGTATGGGATGACCAAACTGCTGATTTGAAACCACCTTCTTCCACCTTCTTCCACAGCTGTTCTGGGGCATATTCTTCAGTTACAATTGGAGAGTACATTTTTGACATTGATACATTCTACGCTATATACTGTAGATACAGATAAATAGAAATGTTTCCCTCCTTTTACAGTACTATATTATGGTCATAACTTGACCTTTTTGCATTAATAAATTTCAGAAAGAATCACATAATTCTTTACATTTTGGTCATTAAGAAATCAACATTTATGATTAATATTTATTACTAGCAATATCTCCTTTCTCACAAAATATGGAAGGACAATTTGAATCCTTTCTTTAAGTAAGTTTAACTGATTTAGGCTTTTCTTTTTCAGCTGGAAAATGGGTTTTTTAGACTAATGGATACAATAGTGATTGTCATAATCTTATTCACTAGGGTTTTTATGTATATTTTTATGGTTTTAACTTATAAAACAAGCACTGAAATGTAGTCTTATTAATATAAAACTATGACAAGCACCCAGTCTTTCTCTATTCCAAAATATGAGGAGATGTTATATGATGTAATTAATGGCAGTCAAATGAAGAACAAATTTAAGGAAATATTATTTCATGCAAAGCATGGGATTTACAGCCCCAAGAGACTTTTCGAGTGAAATAGTGAATTGAGTGATTGGATTTTAAAAAGATCTAGATAATTATGTGACCATTAGCATTTATAATTATGCTAAGATAATTAAGTGTAATGAGACATCATGGTTCTTGATATAAACACTTTACTTACATAAGTCAGGAAGGAATATGTTTTAGGAAATCAGCATTTCACAAATGGCCAAGTGTATTTTGGTTTTCTTGTGCAGGCCTTTTTTTTTACACTTTTTCAATCAGACAATGAACATGTGTAGGCAGAATGATAGATTGAATGGGGTAGCCATCTATTTTACTCTAGAATACTCTATCTCCTCACCAGTTGAAGATAATAAAGTTTCACTGTCTATTTGTGAAACTCTTTATACATGTTCAAAATTGACTATTCAGAATTGCCACAGAGGAAATCCTATTTGGAGATATGTCAGTAACCTTATCTGCTATATCACCTCCTTGTTGCTTTTTCACAACCAGGAATTTCATTGATGGACATTGTAGTCTCAGAAGCCAGATGCTTTTCAAAGGAAATGTCATTGATCTAATAGAGGGCAGGCTTTTGGCAGAAGACAAAAAGTTACTGCATGTATAGTTTTAACATCGAAAAGATTTAAAAGGGTTTTTTGTTTCTTTATAAAAAAGTGTAAATCAGAGGTATGTCACTGCCGTTTATGAGGTTGAAAATCTGTGTTACTTTATTGCCCAGTCTGATTCTTCTTTATTCATTCATTTTAAATATGACAGTTGCTACATTTTGCTGGTGAATATCTTTGTTTTCAGGTTGCATGCCTGATTTATATAACCCTGCATAGATTTATATAACATTGCATAGATACTCAGAGTACACAAGGTAAATGTGGTTTGACTGAAATACCATTCTATTTTGGCTATGTTTAGTGGTTGCATTCACATCATGTCATCACAAAGAACAAATCTGATATATAGCCTAGGTATTTCTTGCCCATTTTGTTCATTAGGTGATAAGCAGTATTGTTTTGCACAGGCTGAAGTACAAATGGCTTGCTGCTCTGAAAGAAGCTGTACTTAAACTACTGAAGAGAAGTTTAAAAATTAGCTGGAAGTCAACAGATATGGCATATACAGCTGGTTCAAACAAAGAGTTTGTGTTGGCAAGTTATGCAATACTTCAGTATGTTGCTTTCCCTGGCTGTAATGTGATAACAGCACTTATTTCAACCACTCTGAAGCTGCAAAGATTTACAAAGCTCCTTAAGATCCACCTGCCAAATGTTCTTAGGGTAATGGTTAGACACAGAACTGTGGATACTTTTAGAATTTAGTTTAAAAAAACCCAACAAAACAACAACAACCAAAAAACAACAAAAAATAAACAAACAAAAAAACCCCACACAACAAACAAACAAAAACAAAACAAAACAAAAAGCCAAAAAACAATTAAAAAACAAAAAAAAATCAAAAAAACCCCTCTCCCACAGCTCACCTAGTGCACTTCAGTCACTGACAGGCATTCAGCCTATATGACCAGAGTAGAATAAGCCCAAAGTAACATCTTCTGAAATGCAAATATTTAAAATGTCTGCAGAGCCACTCCTGGATTCATCTGCATATTTGCTAAGGTAGGCATGGCCAAAGAGCTTTTCAAGTCAAATGACAATCTGTTATTTCAAAAACTAACTAAATGCAAGAAGACTTTTTGCACAAACAAGGTACACAAAACAAACTTGGTAATTGGAATTTCTGCTTAGACCTTTTTGCCAAGCAGAGGCTGACACAGAACACATTGCTATGTATTGTATTTATGTGTATGTATGTGGTCCTGTGCACAGCCAGGAGCTGGGCTTGATGATCCTTGTGGGTACAATTAAATCAGCTTATTCTGTGATTTTGGGATTCTGTCATTCTGGGATTCTGGGACTCTGTGTGTGAGCATAATGAGCTCTTCTAAGAGTTGAATGGAAAAGCTGCACTCCCATGTCAATGGACCAGCATAGGAGTTTATTCCTGTAACTAGAGCTGAGGTACCAGTAATCACTCCCCATCTGCAATAGGTAAAGAAATACCTGAATTCTGATTTCACCTCCCTTGTGTCCTTCAACATTTGCTCTTATCTAGTGAACAACCTGCAGCTCTAATAGTTGAGCCTCATATAAGCAATCCCTTACCCAGACTGCAGCCTGAGGAGAGGTTCACCTACATCTAATTTATGTTATACATATAGTGATGGCACCAACTTTTGAGAACATTTCCATGTTTATCTACCTGCCTATTGATCTATCACTCTTACACAATGCATAGCACTGTAGTGTCCATAACTCATAATACATGAGCAAACATTCAACTCTAATTTCTGTGTATTCTTGAAGAAAGAGGGATCTGCACATTTTAATAGGTCCAATGATTATTCCTGTCAAAGCACCTGATGAGGAAGAATTGATTGAGATGGACATCCTTTGTTTGAAAGGAAAAAAATCTGTTACCCTGCAGCTATGAAACAGCATTTTCTAGTCCTCATAAAGCCCCTTGGAAGTTTCAGAAAAAGTAACATACTCCTGAAATATCAACACACAGGATCTTTAAAGACTCATTTCTTGTTAAGCTGTCTCAGCTTCAGCCTGCCAACCGAGTCAGCCCAGCTTGGGTTATATTTCACTCACTTTTCCAAAATCCACTGCTGCTGAGTCCTGGATTATCCCTGTCTAAAAATTCAGTCCCCCTGTGTCTGAAGGTGAAATTTGGTTTAGCAGCAGGAAGGTGTTAACACAACCGCACTGTGGAGATTAACGTTACAGCAAATCCTCAAAAGAACCAGAAATATCCAACACACTCGAGATATCTATTTTTGATGAAAGCTTCAAGAAAGTAATAAAAGAATAGTGCTTTATAGTAGGTCAGTTATTAATTTTCTTGGAACACCAACAAGAGCTTGGCAAGAAGAAACATGTCTGCAATACAGTTTTTTGCTTTTTATGTAATAAGTAGTTCTGTATACCATTTAACTCTCTCTGTTCAAACTGCATATTTATTGTTTCACCTGCTTTGAATTAGCAACAGTAATCTCATTAATGAAAGGTTAGAAACACTGTTCAGTTTCATTGCAGTTGCTTCAGTATATGCTACTGCCCATGGTGAGATCTGGGTGTCAAGTCCCACTTCACTAATGGTGGTTCTGGAAGCTTTTGAGAAGGAATCTGAAAATATTTTAAAGAGCCAGTGACTGTCATCCTTCCAGTCATTTGAAACAAAATCACCTGAGGTATATACTAGATCTAATATATTTAATGCTGAGAAAAGCAACTGAATAAAAAGACATGATTTCTTAGGGGATTGCCATCTATGACATCTCTTACACTAACCTTTGATCCATATGGTTGAATGAGAAAAAAGTGGAGTGGACTTGCTCACTCAAGGTTTCATGCACATATTCCAAAGGTATGTAAACTTCATCAGTCTATAAATACATAGTTGTTTTGAGAATTTTCCCATCTGAGCTTACATGTTTCTAATAGTTCTGGTATTGTAAGAAATCGAAGCAGCAAAGGACAAAAAACCCCCCTCTCCCCTAAAAGCCTCTCACAGAACTATCATTACTGCTTTTAGACACAGCAGCAAAACAAACTAAGATGTGTTTGGAACCAGTGATTTAAAATCTGCAGTATGTGCACTCGAGTATGGGTGCTAGTCATGCATGTGCATAATCATGTTAAAACTGCGACCCCATGAGCCTAAGCTCAGGCTCAAATCACAGTTCTCTGAAATAAGTTTGACAAAACAGGGAAGAGCTTTTCCTGAGTAGCTTCTAGCTCTTCCACATCATATCCTCATATACTGTGTTGGGTAATGAAGAGAAATATGATTAAGGTATTTCAAGCCTGACATAAATATCTTTCCAGTGGAGAGGGTTTTGATAATGTAGCCTTGTGGACTGAATTTGGAATTTGCTTTGCTTCTGTAATTGGGCTTCTAATGCCAGCAGAATCAAGGCCTGAGAAGCAAACTAGAAATATATTTCAAGGGAATGACACATCTGTGGTACAGTAAAACCATTAGGCTACTGAATGCCTGTTTTGAATTACATCAAATCACCTGAAGACCATATGGCAAATGGAAATTTTTTAAGTTAACATTTACTACCTTATACAAGATTAAGAAAGATTTTTTTTTTAATTTTAGCTAAACCTATGTATGTAAACTCACTTGCTTTCAAGTTTTTGTAATCAATAACTGAAGGCCAAATGCAATCTGCTAGGAATGTACAATCTGCTAGGAATGATTAATCTGCAAAACACTGAGCCATCTTGCAGTGGAGAAATATTTTTTAAAATCCAGTGAATAAAGAACCAGTCACCTAATCCTTAAACAGTACCACTGATTCTTCTCAAATTTACTGGGGGTAACCATGACTAAGAATCTTAAAATTAGACAACTCAGGTGCTTAACTTTAGGAGCTAATATTTTTTAAAAATTTACATATTTTTCTATCCCTGAGAGGAGAAAGTGTATTAGGAAGTTTAATTTCCCTATGCACTTTTCCGTGTACATTCTATGCTGTTTGCAGGTTGCAGATGGAGAGAGCAGAGAGCAGTCCTAAGAAAGTTTTTGTGCAATGTGGCAGAAGATCTTAAATAAAATGTCAAACAGAATTTCATCATTTTCTAAGCACATTTACACATATACATGTAGCAAGTAGCCAAATTATTGCCCAAACCAGTTGTCTAACCGATTTAGTGAGCCTTTGCTTTGGTCCTTACTCTGACAAAATATGACACAATTTCACCTGAATTGTACCATGAGGATCAGGTCCATAGTCAATACATAGATTGAATCCAAATTCCTGAGAAAATCTGACCCTTTTAGACTAGAATTTCCATCACAATGGAATCTAATTTAAAGGCTGTTCTGAATACATCTTTCTCATTGCTGGGATGTTTTCTGTCTCTCCAGGCCCAGGATTAGAAATGTTGTTCCAGAGATGCTTGAAGTGGATTTTCTGTAGTGGGCCTTGAGCTTTCTGTCTCAAGAATACTTACTCTCAATAACTGAACATGAATATTTAGAAGTTGTAGTGCACAGATCAGCACTAAATACACATTTAAGGCAATAAGAATTGTGTGAGCATAGCTGAGTAATGACTACCTGGACTTAAATGTGCTCCTACCTAATGTTTTCAAAAATAGACATCTCTCAGTTAGATGTTTTTCCTGGGTATTTTTTGCCTTTCTAACTCACATAAGAAATAAAGAACACTGGTCTCTTAGAGATACCACCTAGTTTATTATTCATATTCTTACTTCATCCCAGTGAGAAAAAAGGAACCTCTCTAGATGGAAAAGTTTGCATTATGCATTCTGTCCAATAAAACACGGAGTTTTATTATTGTTGAGTTCTGGTTTGCTGGGCATAATACAGCATATCAATGAGATATTCTTGTTAAATATTTAGGACTTTATTTTAAAAGGGATATTTTTTAAAAGAATTACTATAATGAAAAGTGCATGCCAGATTTACACTTTGATATCATGGCTTATTTTTATGTCTTTACATTAATGTGGTTACCTAAACCATGTGTAGGATAAAGGCCTTTCTTATGTTTGTCCTGCTGTGTTCTGTCAGGTGTCATTTCAATTCACAGAAATGTTACTTGGCAACACAAACATCCATTATTTGTCCCTGATACTGCAATGGTTGTGACTGTGGCTGAGCTGCCAAATTACACCTGTTCAGGGACCATTCTCTGGCTCTGAAGTGAGGTGGCCTGGCCTGGTCCTGTCTACACCAGGAATCTCCTGTCATTCTGGTCTCCTTCAGGCCAGTGTGATATCTCTGAGGCTCTAACATATGATTATCATAGCATTTGTGTGTGCTCACATTGTTCACTGTAATACAGAAGGCACTGGGCACTGCAGTTCACCAAAACAGCACTTTTGCTGCATGAAAATAAAATTAAAATAGGGTTACACAATTTGGGTTTGATATGCCAATATGTTTGAGGACAAAAAGTTGCTTGCACAGTTTGGGAGAGCTGTATAGGGAGGAGGGGGAGGGTGGAGGGAGCCAACCAAGTTGCATCACTCTTGTTGACACTGCCCTTTTGGGAATGGTCTTTAATGACTCCAAACCCCCAAACTGACTCTGATCTTATAGCAGAGCATGCCAGTTGGCACAGGACAAAATCATGCCAGCAGGCTACTGAGTAATCATGCAGATTACTGGCTGAGCAGAGTGTGAGTTTCTCCATGACTCCAGCTACATAGTTGGGTAGGTGTGTGTTACACACTTCCCTGGATTCCAGTGGTTCAAGAGTGCAGCATTTGGGTGTGTCCATTAATTTGGGTGAGAACATCCTCTGGTCAGTTTTCCAAATGGGGTCATTAATTTTGATCTAATTATTCCTGATTTCCACTGGTGAATGAAAGTCTAAACTTCCATTTTGCCAAGTTTAACCCATGGTAATTGGAAAGCCACACCTATTTTCAGTTCTGAACTATGGGGCTCAACTTGGTGTCATAAACATGCCCAATGTGTGATTAATGGTCTGGGGAGTCAGTTCTTCTTGTCTGATAAACATCTGCTAAGATATACTTGAGTTTTCATCCCAGAGTTATTTAAAAAACTTGCAGATAGGTAGGACACTCAAGGTAGGACACTCAAGGACATGGTTTAGTGGTGGTGGGCTCAGCAGTATTAGGTTACACGGTTGCACTCAACAATCTGAAGAGTCTGTTCCAACCTAAATGATTCCATGATTCCATAATCTTTAGAGAGGTTTTGTGCCTGTCTGCCCTCCACCATGGTCTCTTCTGGGACCCCACAGCCTCCCAGGCAGCTTTCATGAGGGGCTGCAGGGCACAGGGGGTCTCGACAGGCACAGAAGCTGCAAAGACTTCCTTTGGAGAGTGGGTGGTCATCACCGAGATACAGCACCAGCAATTGCAGTTCTTTGTTAAAGACTCAGTCTTTCCAAAATTTCACACATTATTCAGGACTGGAATTGAGAGATTAAGAGGAGCATGAGCAGTTACCAAAGAGGGGAAAGAAAGTCTTTGCTCCTTTTACCACACTTAAGGGCTAAGGGAAGCCAGCTAAATTAAGTCTGATTTCTTGAGAAGATCTTCATGCACACAGCTGTTAATTTAATGTAAAGGAATGTACCTCATTTGAACTCCTCAGGCTTCTTTATTTTAAATTATTTTTTTAAATTATATTCATTTTTCTTTTGAAAATGAAATGTTTTCACAACATGTTTCTGTTTCTTTCAGTGAAAAATATTAGCACTTTCCAGTGGCCAAACATAATATGCCTTAATTCCAGTGGAATTTAATCAAAGACTGCACAGACCTGTGAATAAAAAGTATGCTTTATATTTCAAAATACAAAGGTGAAATTTAGTAGGTACTTGTAGATTTATTTTTGAATTTTAATGAGCCAGATTCTCAGTTTGTGTAAATCAGAAGAACTCCACTGATATTAAGGGAACTATGTCAGGTTGCCTTAGCTTCATATCTGACTTCACAACATTTTTTTTCTTTCTATTCAACTCAGCCTTCAGTACTCATGTACTAATAATTTGTCTGTAATCTGTATCTCAATGCTTTTTAAAATTATTCTTATAGTTGAAAGCAGAGCATTTGAATTTTTGACAATTAACAGGCTCTGTGAAGGAAAGGTTCAACTTTTCATTTGCACATTGTCCAAGCAGGATGGCCTATACCTAAAACTGTTTTCAGTGGAGAGTTAGTTAGTCTATAGATCTGTAAGATGCATACATCTTATCTGTGTGTACATTATTATAAGAAATAAGACAGAACTGAATGCAGCAGAGCTATGGGTCTGCCCTGTTAGGCAGCCAATGGCTAATCAGGACTAAAAGGGATAAGTAGTGGAGTGAGTGGACATGGAAAGACTTCCTAGGAACTTCCAGGAATGCTTCTGGTTGAGTCACAGTCATTTCTGTATTTTATCCCTTTTTATTCAGGTAGAAATGGTGTCCATATTCTTTGAACAGGGATCACGAGGTTCCATGAAGACACAGAGAGGCAAGGCGGCAGAGACCATGCCATTCAGGCAGTGCACTCACCCCTCCACCAGGGAGACCTACTGACTTTCCCTGTGTCTGTCCTCCTGAAAGTCCCTCTAGCAGCTCTTTCATTGAATGTTAGATTTTTGATTGTATTTTTTACAGACTGATTAATTTTGCAATGTTTTTAAAACCCTTTAGAAATTTATAGAAGTAAAATCGACTCTATGCTGCATAAACAAAAGAGGATTTGAAAAACAGCAACATAAGGAGAGGGCATTTTCTGAGCTACATACTTACAACCAAAATCAAGCCTTCTCATGCAATTAAAATTATTATGATTTTTTACCGGGCCTATAAAAAATTAGGATTTGTGATATGTGATTCCAGCACATGTGCATGAAGCACAAGAGCCTAAGAAATGTAACAGTGAAAAACTTATATAACAGTGTGTGATATTGAAAGGACAGATTCCTGAGCTTTTCCTCATTTCTCTTCTCTGCTTCGCTGGCAGTAAGCTTGCAAATTCAAATTTGAGATCCTATGATTTTATTTATAATGTAAAAATAGACATGCATCTAGAAACTACAGTTTCATCTAGTATTTTGGAGAACATTTTAATATATATTTCTATGCTTTCATATAAAGTTCAAATACTATTTGACTGGTACTGCATAAGACAGGGTGACTTTTCACATGGCTTATATTAGCTTAGCTCACATTTATCCAACTTTGTGAAGAGATTCATTTGTTGTAGTTGGATTAAATTTAGTGCAGATAGCCATGAAAACAAGGTATTTTTTAAGCCAAGATAGCCAAATTTGTCCTCATTTACCTCCTGTGGAAAGCCATTAACTTTCATGAGTAGAAAGGAGAGCTGAAATTGGTTTTGCATACTGTGGAAATCGCTTCAATGCTTTGCAACTCCTTTCCTTAAGCTTATCATGGTTAAGAGCATATGAGATGACAAATACAACCAATTTTTGACAATGGATATGTTGGCTAGAAAGTTGAAAATATTCCATTTAACTGAACTCTTTTTAAAGACAAAAAACTCCCAGAAAATACCATATTTATTTAGCTCAGTTGGTTAGAGCATGGTGCTAATAACAAGATTGTTGGTTCAGCCCCTTCAGAATTGGACTTGATGATCCCTGTGGGTCCCCTTTCAACTCAGAATATTCTGTGATTTGTAATCTATTTCTCAATAGTTGCAGAATCATTGAAGACAGGAGCTTATGAGCACATGAGAAACTGAAGTCCACCATGGCCTTATCTCTGCAGCAGTTAAACCACAACACAATGAAAAAATCCTGCAGATAAATGCTTCACTGCTTCACAGAAGTGGTGAAATCATGGGTATTTTCCCCTTCAGGATGAGTACCATCCAAGTTTTCCATACTGCACACAGATGAAAAAGTAATAGATAGCAAGAATGGAAGCACATAGCACAGGTTTTGATTGTGTAGAGCCTAATGATGTTGCTGATAGGGTTGTTTGTGGATAAGAATCAGAGGGAAGGCCAACAAGGCAGATATCCCTGTGGAATTCTGTTACAGACCAGCTAATTAGGATGAGGAGGTAGAATAAATATTCTATAAGTAGCCAGAAGAAGTCTCACAATATTCCTAGGCCTTGGTCTCATGGGGAAATTGAATTTATCAGATGTCTGCTGGAAATGCAACACAGCAGAGATGAAATAGTCCAGAATGTCCTGGAGAGCATGGAAGAAAAGTTCCTGACAGAGCTTGGTGAAGCCAACTAGGGAATGCACTCACTGAACCTATGGTTTGAACACAGAAGGACTGTGTTGGGTGAAGTCATGGTGGGAGGCCATGTGGGGCACAGCTATCACAAAATGATTAAGTTTTCAGTTCTCCAAATAAGGAAAGTGGCCAGCAGAACTGCCACCTTTGGACTTCCAGAAGGCAGAATTTGGCCTGTATAAGGGACTGGTTGAAGGGCAGTCCTGAAGAAGGAGCCCAGGAAGGCTGGACATTCTTCAAGAAGGACATTTTAAAGGCTCAGGAGCAAGCTGTCCCCATGGGCCAAAAGACAAGATGGTGGGGAAGAAGACCAGCCTGACTGGACAGAGAGCTTTGCTGGAAATGAGGAAAAAAAATTAGATTACATGACCTTTGGAAGAAGGGGCAGGCAACTCAGAAGAACTACAAGGATGTTATGATATTCTGTAGGGAGAAAATTAGAAGGGCCAAAGTCCAGGTAGGACTTAAGTTGGAGATTTTTACTTTGTGTTAAAAACATCCAGAGAAAAAGCATTATCGGGAGAAAATATGTTCCTTGATCCAACAAAAGCATTGCTGGTTGTTGATCTATGAAGATTTTTCTAAAATTTGGTTTTCTTTCCTTTGTAAAAGAAGAAAATATGTTGAAAGATCAAAACTTCTGACCATTAAATAAAAAATGCTCTCTTGCTGCTCTATTAGATCCTGAAAAGTCTCGCCAAAAGATCCATTTAACTGAGGATTTCTCAGATTTCAGTGTAAATAAATACAATACAGACATTTTGCTAGACAGTCTGTGAAGACATGCCTTTATTAGGAGACACAGTGGTCCTGCAATCACTTCCTCACACATATATCACAGAAGACTTCCTATTACATGACTTAGACCATCCAAGAAAAGTTCACCCTGCTTCACTCCCAATTCACACATTAAACCCAACATTTAACCTTGAAATACTGGCAATTTCCCCAAAGACACTGAGATATGGAAAAGTCCAGGATGCCCACAGGTTCTGCCTCATGGGTGGACACCTGATGGCCACAAACTTTGGTGGAAATGCTACTGTCCATACTTTGCAGACACTTCTCTCAGATTTTACACTGGAAAGCTTGGTTTGGTCTTTGGTGTATTACATTGAAAAACTGACTCTTTTTTTGCTTGGAAATGCTGCATATCCTGTTCCATGGTGGTATTTGTAGTATGTCATGAACTTTAACAAGACAGACGGAACACAGTCAGCCAGATTTCACTACTGCTTCTTGGGTTTATGTTTGTTTATTTTAATCTCCATTGTGTCTGTAATCTGCCCTCAACAAAACAAAGTACTTTGATCAGGCCAAGCCTTAAAAATAAAAAAAACCCCAAACACTGGCACAGAAATATTCTTATGCTATTGGTGATTAATATGTATACAGTGTTAGTTTAGTGCCATCAAGTGACCAAAAATATGAAACAGCACTCCTATTTTTTGCCAGTTTGTTTTTGGTTTTGTTTTTGGTCTTTGTTTTTAATCTAAAAAAAAGCTGATAAGTTATCCTTTTTGATATAAGCAGAGGCAAATAGCTTCACAAGCAATTTATTATCTACATCGAGGGCATTTCAAAAATGAAATTTTCAAGGAAGAATTCCAAAGTTAATTTCAAAATTTCTTCCACATATTGATATATAAAGGGACTCCTCTGTTTTCACAGTTTATGAGGTTTGAAGTACTTCACTCACCCCTGGCTGAAATCTTTGCTGTGTAGAACTCGATAGGAGATCTCTCCAAGGTGAAAACTCATAACAGTTTTTATTGTGTGGTGGTATCCAAAGGCTTGGATAGAGGGTTTTTTAATGAAGGACATCGTAAACTGTGCTTATCAATCTTTTTTTTTTTTTTTCCCCTGAAATGCAGTCTCTGTCAGAAGCAAGAATCTTAAATGGATTGAAATGGAGGCTCCAAGAAAAAATGTTCAGGTTTTAATATGTCCACTAATTGTATGATCAAACTTTGCATAAACAAACACTAATGTAAATGTAAGGTAAACTTCTAAGAAAATATTTCTGGAAATTATTTTCCGTATTTTGTCTGTCAAAAGAAATGTAAATAATTTTCAAGCACTCATTAATGTAGTAGATGAATACATATTAAGTTTCTGATTTATTAAGATGGAAACAATCTCAGAAGCAACAATCTGAGGTGGAGTGAGTCTGTTTTCTCCTGGCTGTCACACTGTTTTCCCACCAGAAGACACAGGTGTGTATCAGCCACCAGCTAAACTTAAGGCTAGAACTGGAAAAAAGCAATGCAAACACTTTACTAAACACACTAGAGAGTGAAGGGAGATGCTGGCAGAGCTTCCACAGACAGGACAGTAAATAGAAGTGTTTTAGAAGTCCCAGCTCATGCCTTGGTGTGCAATAAACAAGCTTCAAGGTTACTGCTCTGTCAGGGCTTGCTGGGGTTTACAGCAGAGCAAAATACCACTACAAATCATATTTGTTACCTGGTAGTCCCAATAGCAGAAATAACACCACAGGTGATTTTGTAGAAGTATTTTCTTGATAGTTTGTTGCATCTTCTCCTTTACAAATTAATTTCTGTAGCACCTGTAGACAGTTGGCACTTGTGACTACAGCTTCTGGTGAAATTTAAGGAAGAACAAACCTTTGTGGTGTTGCTGTTTCACAAGAGCCTGTGGCTTACAGTTAGAAAAATCCTGCAAGAATTGAAAGCTCGGCACATGTCCCCCAGTTTTGAACGTGTTTTCATGTGTTGGGTGGCAATAGCTTAAATGCAGGAGAGCAGTGTAATCAGTATTCATATATTTAGAAACTGCAGCATATAACTTCTTGTCTATTCATTGTACTTCCTCATGGTTTGTTTCTCACTTTCCCATGAAATTATAAAAATTTATAAGTTAAAAGCTATTTCCTTCTTAATAAATGTTCCAAATATCTCTAGAAAAAGGTAGGGGGGAAAAAGGTTGTTCAATATCTGGAGACACATGACTGTGACAAGAGCACAGAGGACAGCACAGACAGAACAGAGGAACACCTGTTGTAAAGTTATATGCATTTGCTGGCGAAAATTGAAAAACATTTTTTAAAAGAAAAATTTTCTCCTATGATAAGCTTTCAAATTGTGGAAAGGTTTTGTTACTGTGATTGAGAAGCACTGGTCAGAGTAGAGGAAAACTTGAATGTCAATCAAATTCTGTCAGAAATTGACAAACAGAATCTTACCATGTCCATCACAACATTTCCTTTCAGTAATGGCATTTGCTTATGTTCACATCACTTAATTTAGACTTCTGAGGTGTTGTTGGTTTCCTTGACTTTCTTATCATCCAGGTGCCATCATCAGCAACTAATGTAGCTCTACTGCTGTAATTGATTTAATGTCATGGGCCACAATATCCTGGGACATATTATACAAATCCAACCAAGAGATGCTCCTTCTCCCAAAGAAATAACTTTCTTCTTACATAAAGAGGTAACAAATCCTTACAGTGACATGAAGGAAAATAACCAGGGTCAAAACCATCCATCACACAGGTGCACCTGGCAAAAAAAATGAAGCCACATGAAGGACATAGATTTGGTGATCCATATAACAATGAAAAACCATACTCCTGGTTGGTTTTTTTTCTGTTCCCATGTTCCCAAGCCACAATAGCTCATTGCTTAAGTTGTTAACCTGAGTGTTGTATCCTTTAATGCCTGACAATTATAGATAACTGAACATATATGCTTCATTTGAAGCATGGATTTCAGATTCAAAATCTCAGAGGAAGAGTAAATGCCTTTTGCTTTAGACTTCAAAAACTTCTTGGGTACCTGAAGTATGTTTTTGCAGCTTGAGAAGTCTTTAATCTTTACCATCCAAGAGTGACTAGCCAAATACTCCTTCATTGTACAAACCATCCTTTTAAAAGAAGCAATCAGGTAACTTGAAGTTGAACTTCTTCTATTAATGGTCTTTTGCTTTAGGAATTTTAAAAAAATGAAGTATCAGAAGGCATACAGCATGAGGAGCTGTTCAATTTATTTTCTGCATATTGCTGAGTGATCTAGTCCTAAGTAGTTTCTCACACCCTATTCTGTTCCAATTCTTTGAACAGAAGGCTATTGAAGTCAAGCTATTATAATGAGGCAGCAATATCAAATACTGACTTTTTCTCTTTCATATCATACCAAGTGGGAATTCTAAATGTGATCCTGTAAAAATTACCATATGCTTATGAGTACTGAGCAGAAGCTCTAGCTTGGTTTTGGAAATTTTTCAGAACACACAGAACCCCAGAATTTCACCTCTGCTCCTCTTAAAATGCAGAAGACTGCTTTTCCTCTCTCCTCTTCGAACCAGTCAGCTGATAGCAGATATGTTTCCACAACAATTAAAAGCACAACTTACAAAATAGCTATATGAGCAGTGTGCTTCATGTCCAGGGAACTTTCCTCCACAATGCTGCCTGGTGTCCAGCTTGTCCAGGCATGTCTGATTACTATGAGATCAACAGAGTCACAGAGATTTTGAAAGGCTGAAAATGTGCTAAAGTTACTCCTGCATGTGTGTGAGTATGGCAACAGGTAAGTTTAATCTTTAGGGCAAATTTGAGATTGCTGTTAACAAATAATGCAGACATGGGTCATTTTATTCAGCTGTAGTAGCAGTACCTTAAAATTGAATGTCTAATTTAAGACAGCCATCTGGACTCTCTCCAGAGTGAGCAGAGATCCTATAGGAAGCAATCCGTTCCCCTTAGGTGTGAAGTCCAAGGTAAGTACAGTGAATCACCCACCTCTCTCCATGACACACAGTAGAAGTATGGAAGACTACCTTAGACTAAAGGCTTAATTTGCATATTTGGCTAAATTTAGATGAGAAGAATCCATCCTTAGTTCTTCAAGTGTAATTATTTCCTGAATAAATTCTGTTCTAAACAACTGCCCTAAATACATGTTTTTTGTATTCATTTGTCACTTCTCCAGCTGCCATAAAAAATATATATAACTCTATTGACTGGTGACAAAGGAGAAAGTGTTTTCCACTTTAGGAAAAAATCTAGTCTTGCATTCAGAAATGTAGTCATAGAACTTCTCTATTATACATCATACAAAGCATGCCAGGTTTTCTAGATGGGAATGAAGAAGGAAACGCCTTTATATATTTGTTGTATGTTCTTCAATATATGAAAAACAATCTAGTTTGCTTATGCAAGCCTTAGCCGTGCTGACTTTGTATCTTCCCCAGCTGACCACAAGTCTTAGCTTTTAGATGGGAGACTTATGGTAACATAGGTTTGCTCTTTATCTTTTCTGTTTTAGGAAAAGTGGGATAAAGTCAACCAATATACAAGAATATATGTCAATGAAACAATAAATTTGTATGATGTCTGAAAATTAATCTAAATTGTGCATTTGTTTTACTGATTTAAAATGGAAGCATGAATATTACTCTGTCCCAGCTCTTCTTTGCAGCAGGAATGCTGTTGGACACAGAGTTGAAGTATCTATTAGATAAACAGCCTAATATAGCTGGGACTATTACCTATGCAAAAAGTATAGGCATTTGGAACATTCCTAACTGAAGCATTTTAAAAGTTTCAAAGGCCAACTATATTAGCAAATTAAACAGTTTAGTTCTGCATCTCAATTCTTCTGCTTTATTTTCCCTCCCCTACATCCAAGAAAAACACCCTCTGCCAGAACACTGAACCCATAGACCAAAAAATAGAGAATTATGATTTTACCATTTACAAAGTGGGATTTAAACATCCCTTTGAGTTGTATACACATATACTCTTAGACATCTAGCCACATGCACCTGCTCATGAACAAAGGAATAAAATAATGTATTCATCAGCTAAGTAATGTTCTGCCAACAACTTAACTGTGCCCATTCAAAAACAGGGAAAACCCAAACAAGTTACTTTTAAAACTTACATTTAAGTGATATGTTATGGTGGTGGATAAAATGGAAACTGGTATCTAGTCTGTAAGGTTTATTATATATTGCTTTTGCATAGAGTATCTGTTCTTAATAGATGTTCCCTTCTTCCCTGAGACTTTTCAGGTTTTCTCTCACCATCACTATCCATGTTTATTTTCATTACTATAATATAAAATACAGCTCCATTGCCCTGTGGACTGTATGTAACAAGCTTACTGAAAGGCCTTTCCTTAAAACACCAGCTATACTGAAAAATTACTCAAGGACTCATCCATTTTTCAAACGAACATTTGTGGCACCACATTTAGCAGCTCTACAGTAGAGCAGAGTGACTCATACATCTAATGACATGAAGTATGTATGGGTGTTGGAGGGGAGCCAAGTCATCAGCTCCATGAAGTAGCAGGAACACTGAAGGGGATGTGGGAGTATCTTACTTGAACACATTTGGCTGTTTTTTCCAAATAGTTCATATGTGTTCCAAATCTGTTTTAATAAAGTAAATATATCCTTTTCTGTTACAAATTTGTCTCTGATCTTTAAAATTTATATGACTTCAAAGTGACTAAGTTAGTATTATTTTAGTTGCCAGCAATGCAGATGAATAAAAGTGTGCATGATTATTTCTGGACTACCATGCACTCTGCCTTATTTTATGAGTTCTCTTCAGGATGCTTCCAAAATGAAGTACAGGGATTTGCACATTAAGTTTGGTACATGCAGTGTGTATGTGGATTTTCAGTAGCTGAAAATCCAGCCCTAAAATTCTGCAGAGATTAACCCATGAAAAAGTTTTAGTAATGTTAGCAAAGAAGTATAGAGACCTAAAGGAGATGCTATCCTTCAAGGAGTACTAAAACCAAAACAATTTATAATCAAGTACTGTATTTCAGAATGGGTTTGGTTCATTAAGATTTCACTGGAAACATTTATTTGACATAAAATCTTTAATTTAAATTGACACATAAAATAATTGTACAAGCTTCTGTCATCCTTGCCTTTACAATTTGACTTATAGAACATCTTTAAATGTTGACACTATAAATCTGCCTTTAGGATTACTTTTTTCTCCATGGAAAATGGTGAATTATACATTTGCTTATTGATAAAAATTGGTAAAATAAAAATTTATTTTAAAATATGTGTACACATAAAAATTGACTTACAACTAGCTCAAAAATTTTAGCAGAGTTTAGTACAAGAAAGATGATTGCAAACTAGTTTAAATGCGTTCAAAACAGAGCTGGCAATTCTGTCATGAGGGTAAATTTTACATGACTGTTTTTAATCTAGTGGAGTTTCTGCATGTACCTCCAGGTTGTCACTCAGGGCAACAGCTAAGCCATGACATCTAATTGTTGTTGATTTTGTTATCGTTACTGTGGTAGAAGCAAAATGTACCAGTTAAAGATTTATTTATTGTTCTAGGCTCTGAGTGCACACACAGTGAAAAGACAGCATATGCCACAGAAAAATTGGGCCAGTGTTTCCCTTGCAGAAGTAAGTTTGTCCTAAACTTCTCCTGAAAGCAAAACTATTCATTCATAGCTTTCAAAAAATGCTTTCTTTACAAAAATGCAAACTTATATTTAATAATTTAAATGTCATTGTAAAATGAGAACTAACAATGTTGGGGTTTTACCCCCATGAAAAAACATGTGTTTCTGGTTTCTGACCAGTCCTACTAACAATAAGCTAAAGTACTCTTTACTAGTTTTGGCTTTGGTTAATGTGCCATGGGTTGGCTATTGACATATCTTTCAGAATAAATATATTATTGGATGAATCCTTGAAGTACACTCAGGAGTCTTTTGTACTCCCAACAGGAACTTCACCACTGACTTCATCAGTTGTGGTTAAGTCTACTCTGAACATGTTTAAAAATGCCCAATTGAATAGAATGGATGTACAAGAAACACTTGAGCATTGTATTTAATTAAGCTTTTCAGATATCTGAAGGACAAAGATTTAGTGGTGAATTACCATTGGGAATATCTGCCAGAAACAAAGAATGAAAAAGAAAAATTGAAAACAACTCGGAGTATTGGAAGTCAAATTCCAGGGATCCAGTGAGCCTATGGAAAAAATAAAGGTTTAGTAGCACCCCAGAGATGTGGTAGCATATCATGAGTGATAGCTGTATATAAGAATGCTAGGGAAAATGGGCACAGTAAATCAGGGGATGATGATTCAATGTGTATTGAATTCAGGAAAGAGACAAAGATACTGTTCCTGGTGAAAATTAGAAGGAGGAAGTAAAATTACATTATGATTCAGGTCTATTTTTCATAATAGACCACAGCTGTATCCAAAAGGAGGAAGTTGGTAGTTTTTCTAATGTATTCTGAGCAACAAATGAAGGTGTTCAAGAAGCTTGCCCATGAGATAACAATGGATTTAAATGACTTGAATAGCAGTTTGGAGAACAATATGGCAGGACACAAAATATCTATCAAGTTCTTGCAGTATTTTAGAGATCAACTTTTGCTTCACAATACAGAGGAAGTTACAAGAGGCATTACCAACTGGAACTTCATGACAAGTAGAGAGGAGCTCACTTTGATTTTAAAAGCAGAAAGTAAACTGAGTGAAAGTGATCATGACACATTTCACCAAAATAGACCTCCCTACTCTGCCAAAAAGAGGAAGAAAAAGCACGTCAGCATTGCCAGCCATGGATTGCATTGTTATGTAGAAAAAGTTAAGCTAGCTTTAATCTAGTCTAGGTACTAAAAGCAGGCTCATCATAATAGCATGCCAATCTATATGAGTTAATTAACCTCCTTTCTGTACAGTCTAGGCCTGAGCTCAGTCATTTAAAGCTAACCTAGATTTTCTACAGAGAACAATAGACTCATTTTTAATTAAGCACACAATAGCAAGCTATCTTGATGTGAACAAAAGGAAGGAAAGGAAGCTTAAGTAGACTGTGTTAACAGCACATTAAAAGCTCTTCAAGGATTTGAAGAAAGAAGTCAAAATAAGGGGACATAACTGAAGGGTAACATAAAAGAATATGAATAAAAGAATAAAATTACAAAGCCTACAGTACAAAATGAGTGACAGGTAAAAAAGAATATTAAATGCAACAAGAAAATGTTCTGAAAATACATTAGAAGTGCCCAGATACTTAGTTAAATTTATCTTAACATAGAGTTTAAAGAAGGAATGAGCTAAAAACTATTTAAATTTTATGCAATCAAGTTAATAGGGCCTAGAGAAATTTACTTAATAACATAGCAAAAACAATCTCTGAATTGCTAGAAGACTATATAGGTTTAAAGAGAAAAGAAAAGGATAAAATGCATCTATCTAAGGAAAGCAGTCCAGATTTATTTTGATGTCAAGGAATAATCTAGAAAAAATTTAACAATTAAAAAGTTACCATAAGTTTGTCAGGAACAGATGCTCTCACACCACTCTAATGCCCTTTTCTACAATAAATTTAGTTGATTCAGGGAAAAAGAGAATTAGTAAGATCTTGAGGTTAGTATCATTTAGACACTGTCCCATGACAGTTTCATTAAAACAAAAAGCAAAAGAAACTTAATTTTCATGAAAGCACCAAGCAATTGCCATATTGCTTTTAAAAACCAAACTTGGAAAGGACTTGCAATGAGAATCCATAAGGATCTGTTGTCACTTCAGTTCTATTCAGTATTTTCACTAGTGATTTGCAAGATGCAACAGAATATAGATATATTAAGAAACCTGGTTCTCTCCAATGTGAGAGCTAGAAGACAGTATCAAATTTCAAAATATTTTCTTAACTAAGATAAATGTCTGAAGTTAGCAAGATGAAAACATCACAGCTGAGGCAAAATATTATGCCTGAGAAGAACTTACATATATAGGAGAAGAATAGGTTCTGAGCAGAAATTTCTGTCACAATAAGACAAGCAAGTTCTTCCTGGGATATATTTATGAATGTCCCTCTCATGTGTAACACATGGGGCATAATTACTGCACTCTAGTTGGTGTTGATGCCTCATATCCTAAGATAAAGGCAGAAGTCATACTGGAAAGAAGGCAAAATAAACCTGGAAGAATAAATCATTTATGAGTGTAGTCTGTAAGAAAAGTGAAAAGGTGTTTCAAGTCTATGAGAGGATTATATACATATCCTCATATATAAACAATTATATGAATAAGTATATATTCATACTCAAGTATTTATTAAAATATAAGTGAGGCACACAAATACTGTCCACCTTCAAGTACTGCATCCAGCTCTGGGGTCATCAACACAGGAAGGATATCAACCTGCTGGAGCAAGTCCAGAGGAGGCCACCAAGATTATTAGAGGAATGGAACACCTCTGCTCTGAGGAAAGGCTGAGAGAATTGGGATTCTTCAGCCTGGAAAGGAGAAGGCTTCAGGGTGACCTAATTGTGATATTCCAGGACCTGAATGGAGACTACAAGAAGGATGGAGAGAGACTATTTACAAGAGCATGCCGTGAGAAGGACAAGGGGTAATGGCATCAAACTAAAAGAGAGAAACTTTAGATCAGATGTTAAGAAGAAATTCTTTACTCTGAGGGTGGTGAGGCACTGGAACAGCTTGCCCAGAGAAGTGGTGAATACACCATCCCTGGAAGTGTTTGAGGCCAGACTGGATGAAGCTCTGAGCCAACTGATCTAGTGGAAGGTGTCCATGTCCACGGTGAGGGGAGTTGGAACCACATGATTTTTAATGTCCCTTTCAACCCAAGCCTTTCCATGATTCTGCAATTTCATGATTTCCACTGGAAGTATGACAAGGAATTGCAGCAAAGAAAAATCAGGTTGGCTATTGGACAAACACCTATCCACAGATGCTGCTAGAAGTTTGTACAAGCAATATGCAAATATTGCAGATTTTCTTCAAACAGGTGCGTCTACAAATTGATTCAGAGAAACAGTTCATGCAGATGATAAAAGTGCATTTCAAACTGTATCTGCCTCCTTAGATTCTGTGAAGTATTCCTGAAGAGGACCTGAAAGACAATTAGCCAAAGTAAACCTACCTTCTGTAAATACAACAGTTCTTGTATTTATGTCCACAAATTGTAAATATTTGAGTAACATTGATCAACATATACCTGAATCCACCTCAGCGCAGAGAGTATACCAATCTCTTGAGGTCTAGAAGCCTGAAATTCTTTTAATTCCTATCTGAAAAATTATATCCTCTCCATGAATCCATTGTTCTAACTTATAAATATACAAAAAGCAGCATTTTTCTACTGCACAAGAGATCACGTCTGTAAACACATAATAAATTGTTTGGATACAGTGGCAGTTCCATGAATTGAAGGGTTTTTATACGAACGAATATATTTTACTTAACTCCCCTTTCCACAGTGATCTTTCTAGGCAATGATAGGAATTGAACAAACGGCATGAAGCTGAGTCACGGGAGGTTTAGGCTGAATATGAGGAAAAGGTTTTTCAACCAGAGGGTTGGGCACTGGAACAGGCTCTCCAAGGAAGTGGTCAGAGCCCCAAGCCTGACAGAGCTCACGAAGCATTTGGACAATGCTCTCGGGCACACGGCGTGACTCCTGGGGATGGTGCTGTGCGGGGAGTTGGATAATCCTGGTGGATCCCTTCCAGCTCCGCACATTCTGTGGTTCTAGGCTTTGAACACACCTCCTGCCCGGACAGCTTCTGTCACACGCGTTCCGGACACAATGATCTCACTGCAGTGGCACTACATTTAAAACTTTTATGTTAACCCACGTAACGAAGCTGTTCGGCAATGTAATGCAGCGTGAGCATCCCTCCGTGAGCGCCGCGGAGGCCCCGAAGGGCGGCAGAGACACGCAGCCCGGGCTACGGCGCAGAGCCCGGGGCTCCGGCCGCCTCCGGGGCTCCGGCCGCCTCCGCTCCCCGGCCCGCTCCCCGCGCCGCCTCCCCCGCCGCTCCGGCGGCACCAGCGGGGCGGGCCGCGCTCGCCAGCCCGGCTGCGGCCGCGGCCCGCTCGGCTCTCCCCGCCTCCCTGAGGCGCGGCCTGGCCCGGCCCGGCCTGCTGTGGCGGCGGCTCCGGCAGCTCGGCCGGGCGGCTCCATGGCTTTCATCCGCAGGCGGCGGCTGGAGCGGGAGCTGTACTCCAAGGAGAGGTGAGCGGCACTGCCCGGCCGGCCCGGCCGCCCCTCGGGCTCGGCCCGGCCCCTGGGAGCCGCCGGCGGAGCTGCGGCCGGCGGGGCCTCCGGAGAGGCCGCGGCGCGGCGGCCCGGGCGCTGTGCTGCCTCGGCGTTGTCATTGCCCTGACATCAGGTGGCTGCCGGCTCCCCTGGGTTAAGGCTGAAAGGGTGTGGAAAGGACCTGGGAAAACAGGAGTGCTGCTTGCCTTGCGTAGACTGCATGAAAAATAGCGTCTTGTAGATTTTTGTATGTTAGTTTGTTCTCGGTTCTGCTTGTGGCATGGAGCTGTGCTTCACTGTAGTTTGTTGTGACTTTTTTTTTCCTTTTTTTTCCCCTCCTGAACACTATAGTCAGTGTACTGTCAGCCCTTAAATTACAGACTCTGTGTTGTCTTTTTAAAGTGTTAAATTCAATTAGCCCGTTCCTGCTTGCTGACTGTAATCTTTGTTTTGTCTCTGAACCTACAACAAAGGCTTATCACACATGCTCGAGTGTATCCTGAATTTACTCTCTTGTATTTAGGTAGTGTCCCACTTTCCTTTGCCTGGCTTAGCTGTATCTGCCTTGTCAAAAAGTTTCAAAATCTCTTGCAAGCTTAATATTGTCACATGGGAGTTCTGTGTGAGGGCAGTAGGTCGGCGTGGGTCACACAGCAAGGGACAGAGGAGATCCCTTCCCTGGGGGGTCAGGGATCCCCATTTTTCTCCTGCTGGGATCCCGGGAAACAGCAGGCTGGTCCCGTGCGATCCCTGTGCTAATTCCTGCTGGTGCAGGTCTCTGCTGGCTACACAGCACTGTTTATTGTTGATGAGAAAACCACATGATGAGGAGCTGGACTCACTCTGTCCATATAAATTCTGATTCATAGCTGTACAGCCCATGAAGCTACCACTTCCTCTGAAGTGGTTTTTTTTTGAAGTACAGATGTGTTCTGGATCACGTTTTGTCTTCATGTATATCTTGTTGCTTGGGGGGCTGCTGTGGTTTCAGTTGTGTGTGAGGGGCTGCAGGCAGAAAGGACAAACTCCCGGTTTGAAGAAGGAAAAGAGAAATATTTTTAATTGTGAAGTAAAGCATCTTAATTGTAGGAAAAACAAGTAATATGACTGTTAGCTGTGTTATGGATTTAATGTGAATAGTCTTTTTTTTTCTTTTTTTTTTTTCTTTTTTTTTTTTTCTTTTTTGGGAAGCTGAGAAAAAAAGGCCAAAAATCAAACTTGTCCCAGAGAACCCAAGTGAGATCTAAATCTCTTCTAAAAAGCCCTGAGAACAAACTCAGTGTGCCAGCATTACTGAGCTACAGTTATTGATGAAAAGTTTTTTTTATTTGCTCATACTTGAAAGCATATCAGGAGGTTATTATTTGAGCTTGTAATTTGAGCACTGCATGAAAGATCAGTCTCGTTCTCATTTGCACTGGCAGCTTTTCCTATATCTGCAGACCCATTTTTTGTTTCTTCCCCTTGCCTAACAATTGGTATTAGTATAAAATCCAAGTTGATTTATATGTTTTGTACCCTATATCAGGTCCCTCCCTCTTTTCCTGCACTTTTCTCAACTAGGAAATCTTAAAAGCATTTAAGTGATTTGAAATATTATGAGCTTAGAAATATCAGATCAGAAACACTGTATTTTTGTTGGGTGTTGTCCTTCTACCTTAAAACAAAAAACCTGCTTGCTATGATTTCATTGAAGGGATAGGTTCTGAGAATTTTTTAACCTAGGTGCTTGGTAGCTGAGACTCCAACTTCTGCTTGAAAGCTTTGCTTGATATTTATATCCTTAGTGTAGATGTTTCCTAGTGAAATGACCAGGCAACTGCATTTAATGTGTGTTTTGATTTGGGATTTGTTGTTATTTTTTTGTTTTTTGTTACTTGTACATTGCTTTCTACAAAACTTTAAGCTATAAAAGTTCCAGTTAAGGGTACTGTGAAACTTGATAAGTAAGAAGTTAATCTTCTTAGGCAGCTGCTTTGGAGGGAAGGAAGATCAGATTGGTTTTAAGTGATCTGAAAAAAAATGTTTCTTCTTAAGTGATTAGTCTACTTTAATATCTAGTTACATAAACCCTCTTTTCTCACTATATGCCATTTTCTAGAAGAAAACAAGAAAATGCTGAAATGTCTATGTGCAGGACAGTTTGTTTAATCCCTGAAATATTCATCCTTCATGAACAATCCTTTTTTAGTGAACAATTTCAGTTACAAAGCATCAAATTAGATGATGTGGTGTTTGGCTCAGGTCGTTGCTTTCTGTATAAGTTCATTTCTCCCTTCTGCTGGCAGTGTGCCCAAATGCAGGCAAGTGTAAACACTTGGTACAGGGGCTCTCCATACAGTGCTGCTGGTTTGTCTTGCACCCTGCTTGGCTTCTGTGTGAGGGGTTCATCTCTTTTGCTGGATGGAAAAATCACACATGAAGCAACCTACTGGTAGCATGTAGGTGCTGCAGATGGATCTTTGGTGTGATGGTTGCATGAGCATTGAGTTCATATATATATTATGTATATATATATATACACACACATACTTTTTTACTTTTTTTTTCCCCATTGGTAGCCTTATCTTATCTCTTTAGACAAAATATACATGATTAAGGCTTTTATCCAAACATCAGCAAGTGAGTCCTACAGCTGGCCTATAGATAATTGCTCTTGTTGGGAGGAGGTTTAATTTTAGAGTTGGTTTTGCACAGCTGTGTGCTGCTGCTGGATTGGGCTGCCCTGCTTTTTCATCTTTGATAATTTTCTTCTGTTATCAGGATTGTACTTCCAGTTTCAGGTCAAGTGATTGTGCAAGGTGTGTTGAAAACTTGAAACCCTTGTGTCCAAGTAGATTTCCAGCCTGTGCTTTTCTGATGAAAGGGTGAAAACAGTAAGACTTCAATCACAGATTATGAATTTAAAGCAGGATCAATGGGTACCCTTCCTGGGTGGTATAAAAAGGATTTTGCTAGGGCACTGGTCCCTGCATGGTCATTCCTGTGTCCAGTTTGAATAAATCCAGTGCTGCAGTTGATAGGTGAAATTGGTATATAAAATAAACTGTGGCCTTGTTTTGTTTTTTTTTTTTCTTCCCCCAAATGTTTTTGGATGTCTGAGTCTTTTTCAAACTGAAGTATAGAGGACATGTACATCAAGCAAAGTAACATAGAATTCTCAAGTGGGCTAATCCTGATGCAACACACTTTTGTTTGGAGGATATTTTGTAGCATCTTGGCAGGATTTGTAAACCCCAGGTTGTAGTCGATAAAGGGTGATTGGCTTCTTGGCTGCACGCTCAGAACAATGCTGGGAATGTCTGGGTGCCTTTGGGTTCCCAAACCTTGTGTATTGGGAATGACATCATAGCAGCTGAAGTTTTGCAAGTTTTCTTGATACTTAGTGTCGAGTTTTCTTTTGCGTCTTGGTTGTGTTCTTGACTCATAATCCTCAGACCTTTTCTGAGTGGCAATTATATGGTAGCTCTTTGAAAAAGGAAGTGAGTTCTGTTTTTCTTGGCAAGATGATTACCTTTTTCTTTTTTCTACCTGGAGCTGTTTCTCAAAGGAATACTGATACCCTTCACGAGAAAATACCTTCCAACTGACTGGCATATGAATTTTTCAGTTATTCTTAATATAATCTTTCTGAGACTATACGAAGACAGGAATTTGAAAAAGATCTTCAAGCAAAATTACGTTGGCATGCTTTAATTTACCTCTCCTCTTAAGTGTAGGTGCTTACTGTTAAAGGTTTAACTCTTTACTCCACCAGGTTCTGTATACTTTTAATACTGTGTGGATTGAAGATGTTCCAACACAAAAGCTCTAAATAAAACCTTCATTAAAGTTATCTGGGGGGATGTAGAGATGTGTTTGCCTACACTGTACTGATCATCCATTGTTGTAGCTCCTACCCCTCCAACATATACCCTCAGACAGACAGGCACAACTATGGCTAAAAATCTTCTTTGCATTTTGGATTTGGGAAACTCCTTGTGTTATGGAAGTTGGAGGTGTTGGTTTTTCCCGCTGTGTGAGTTGTTGTTATAAAAGATACTCCCTTATCTAGCATATTCTTCTTTCTTCCCTCTCCAAGCTGCTGCTGTTGATTTTTGAATGCAGAACTTGCATTAAACTTGAGAAATAACAGTGTAAGTGCCTTTCCACTCTAAAGCTCAAGGCTTTGCCATAGTGGCAGTGGTGCTTACCAGTTTATTTTGCCCTGGAAAGTGAAACTGCATTTTTCCCAGCATCTCTTGACAGCAGAGCTCCTGTGTGGGTTTGCTGCATTCCAAAGGGTAATGTCTCATTCCTGATCACCTTGTTCTTGTGGCTGACCCCTTCAGATGGTACTGTTTCTGGCATTCCATGTACCCTTCCATGTGCAAAACTATCCTGGGAAAACTCCACAGCTCTTGCATTATGGCCTGTCTGCTAATGTGATAGTTTTAAGTCAAAATTGGCTGGTCTCCACAGCTGGAAATAGTTTTTGAGGTATTGCAAGTGTGTGGGACCAGCAAAGTAACAAAGTTACTGAAGCTGCTTTTTCTTTTTTTCTCTTCAAGTTCTATTTTTCAAATATTGCATGTGATAAGTAATCTTGGAAGTTCTCTGAAGGTTTGTTTGCTGTTGGTGAGACATTGAGGATAAAGACTGAACTGTTAAGAGGCTATAGTATAAGGCATTGAACATCTTGCAGACTCTCAACCCTTATAGCTACTTCCATGGGGTTTGAACTTTTTTGAAAATCTTGTCTAGTTTATGTCTTTGTCATTTTCAGAATAATATATTGGGGTTTTTTGGATAGTCTAGTATGTCAAGTTCATTGTACATGAAAAAATGGTCAATGGTCCCTGAAGACATGCCTGTGGCTTATTAACTTCATCAGTGTGTTGCAAACCATTAAATACCAGTGTGACCACAACACTTGTGGGCATAAACCTGTCTTTATTAGGATGCAAACATAAAAATATCCTGTAATAAGCTTTAAGGTGTGAGTTTTATTGCTGGATTTCAAAGGATTTTATGTCAAGAGATATTCGAGTTGCTTTTCAAGCTACAGCATTACCTTTCTCTAAGCAGATTTTTAATAAACACTCATTAATGATTTCTACTTGGGAAATTTCAAGTAACAATTGGGCTATTAATTTTGAAAATGGATCAAAATTAACTACTTCCTGGTAATAAGAAAAATGTCTCAAACCTGATCCTTTTCTGTTTGCCTGAACAATAACTTTATATTTGTTTATTACTGTATAACAGGAATACAAAGGTTTAGAGCACCAGGCAAAGATGTTTAATAGAAACTGGAGGGATCACCTACAAATATATGAGAACCAGAACTGGGCTTTGTTATTTGGTTGGTTTTTTAGATAATGGTTCTTGCTGAAAATTTAAAAGTGGAAAAAAAAATCAACCCTTTTTTTCATTTTAGATGCCAAAGCATTTTTATACATTACTCAGTTAGAACTTCTGATTTGCCTGAATGACTGCTTAGATTGAGGAGTTTTTATGTCTTGGTATCAGACTTGAAGACAAGGAAGGGTAGACTGGGAACAGACTGACTTATTGTTACTTGTCTTGACATTGATTTTTTGATCCAGACTGCTATTCCAGGTCAGTGTGACAAAGTCATAGGCTTACAGTGTGTGCTGTTGATTACACAGCACTGGGAACAGTACAGCTGCTCAGTGGCTGAAAACCAAAATATAATTTTCAACTCTTACAGGTTTAACCAGTTTCTTATAAAGGATATCTCATGCATTCTTTGCCTACTGTTACTTTTTGTTGTATTTTTTTTTAAGTCTTCCTGTCATGCACAGAATCAAATTACTATTTTAAATCTGTGTTAAACATGCATACAAATCCTTGTAGTAGGACCACATAGCAGTTGATAGTATATAAATTTGGTATATGGGTCATCTTGATATCACAAGTGTCTTTGGAATACCTCCTTTAGCTCTTTGAAAGGCAATCAGCTCAAAGCCCAGCTGCTTAGTTATATGTCAAAGATCCCCATTGCTGTAGTTTTATAGCTATTTTGATTGATATCCTATTTTTTCAGGCCTTCACAACATTGTTTGCAACGTGCAACTTATGCAACATGCCAGAGAGTGATCCTGTACCCTTACTATCTGTAGATACTTGTTAAACCTCCTGGCAAGCCTGAAGTATCCTCGTGTACAGTGATGGATCTCAAGAGAGACCCTGTTGATACAGTAACTGTCAGTGGCTCTGTTTACTTATGTGAAAGATATTTCTTCTGTGAAGATAAAAAGACTGTACTCTAGTAATATGAGGAAATGACTTTTCTTTGACAACTCTGTGGATCATTAACATAGGCAAACAAAATTTAAATACTTGAGCAGTAAAGACTGAGATGACTTGAGAAATTCCAGAAGGTTATTCCAAAGATCATGGATCATAATCTTCAGAGTTCATTATTGGCAGTAACTTGAGCTAGTCTAGATTTGTTAGCCAGTAGTGAGATGCAAGTCTGAAAATTTTGCTTTCACTTATGGTATCATATTAATTTTAAAAGGGGAAGTTTTTGTGACATAATCTTGGGACAGGCAGTAAATTTGTCTCAATTGCAGTAGGTGCTTGAGAGAAGTAGAGACTTGTGATTGCATTTGTGGAGATTTGATATCTGGGCTCTATCTGCCTGCAGAAGTGGCTTGTTGCAGCCTGAAAATATAGAAAAATGCAGTTAGAGTAAATGGACTTGCAAGTAGAGTAGCAGCAAGCATAGAAATGCTAGGAAAAGACTTCAGAACATGGAAGGCTCTGTGGAAAATAGGAGAGGAAGATAAATATGGAAAATGTACTTAGCCTATATCATGGACAACGTTTGAGGAAAAATGCTTTAACAGCTTCCAGCACAGCAATGCAACCCATTTTCCAGACAGAAAAGCTAAGGTGAGTGGGCAGATCATTGCACAGGAGGTCACTGGTCTCCAGCAAGAAGCTCTACAGTGATCCTGTCTGTAAGCCTGGAGAATGAGTACTCATGTGGAACAGACAGAGTGGATAGCAAAAGGATAAACTGGATGCTGCTAGTAAACATGGTATTAAAAAGGAATAAACCTACAATTTCCCCACAGTACCTATTTAGCCTATATAAAGAGCTTATCTTGAGTTTTTGTGCATATCTTTGCTTTTCCTTTTTCTTTTCTTCATGAAATCATCTGGTTCAGCGGCACTAAGTGTTATGCCGGGGAAAGAATACCTCAAATTCTTGCCCAGAGCTTCTTGTTTTGGGAAGGTGAATTGACTTAAGGCATCAAGTTGATTTATAAAGTGACAAGTACAAAGATACAATAGGTTCATAGAGGTGGTTATAATGACAACATTTCAAAGAGAACTCTCTTGGTTTATGTATTTTGGCTTATATTGAGCATATTATAGTTACTGTGAGTAACAGCAAATGTTTTGATATGAAAGCAGGACTTGTCTTGAATACATGAGGGATGCCTGCATTTACTAAAAATTTTACAAATCTAGTAAATACTAGTGCTGTCAACAGGTGGATTTGGAAAGAATATAAAAATGTGAAGAGTTTGTTAAAAGCATAGGTGGAGACGAAGGAAAGATCCCAAGAATGAAGAATTTCAGAAATTAGTTCTGTTGAACAGGCATTATAATTTTCTTGGAAAAAAAATAATTGTGGGACCATAAATGCCATTTATCTGAAGCTCACGTTCCCTATGTCAATAGTGGCTGTTTCCTGATGAAAGGGAATAGATTTTTTTTTCAAATAGATATGGGCTCTACCTTTGTTCTTGATTTTTTTTATTATTATTTAAATAATAATAATTGGCTTGTGGATAATAAATGGAATGTATATGCTTATCATACTAGAAAGAAAAACATTTTACTGGTGAGTTGCTCTTTATACATCCTAACATAGCTTTAGTAAAAGCTTTAAAAATATGATAGAACTTGCAAGATCTGAGTTTGCAAAATCAGAAATTTTAAGTTTGTCCTGTATGATTTCAACTGGATGCTAGTTGAAAAATGGGCTATGATGGTATCTGCATGGAATCTACTATGTTTCATCTTCTGAGTGTAATTCCATATGGCACAGAATAACCCTTGGGTCAGCTGGGGTCAGCTGTGCTGGCTGTGTCCTCTCAACTCCTCGTGCACCTCCAGCCTCCTTGCTGGCAGGGTGGGGTGAGAAGCAGAAAAGGCCTTGGCTCTGTTTAAGCACACTCAGTGCTTAAATCTTTGGATTATCAACAGTTTTCAGCACAAATCCAAAACAAAGCCCCATAGTAAATACTGCAAAGAAAACCAAGCCAAAACCAGCACAATGGCATCATAAAAAAACCTGTTTTCAAGAGAGGAAAGTAAAGATAAGGCCATTTTGAAAAAGCAGCAGAGCAGTAGGACAAAGTATCTTGGAAACACAAGCAGTTTTGAGTTACTTGTAGTTGTGGTAAAACCTTTATTGTTATGTTCTGTTTAAGATAACAACCACAACAAAATCTTTTAAGTGCACAAGATGTATTTTCAATAGTGTTATATTTTCCATTGTGAAATATGCTTTTTTGATGAACAGGCTGTTCAATTCGCTCAGTTGATTTTGTGAACTCTTGACATATTTACTGCTGTTTGAGTACTGCTCTGGGGACACTTGGTGTTTATTAGTGTTTTCACAGGCATTTCTATTGAAGCACATCATGAGCAAAATACAAAAAGCTCAAAATGTGAGTGTAAATAAATACTAAGTACTTGTGCAGATCAGATCAGTGCTGCGCACAAACAAGTTGTGCTTCCAACTGAAGTTGTTGTCCTGCTGTACCAATATCCACTGGCATTCTCTACAGCTGAAACAGTCACTGAGTGTTCACCCTGTTAGAAGGTTGTTGAGTTTTGATCACTTGTAGCAGTTTCAGTTAAGTTGGTAGAGAAAGCATTTTCATGTTTTCCCTAATCTGGCCTATTTGCATTTACTTGGTATCAGCACTGGCATTATTATGATCCTGGCAATTAAATACTTTTGAAGACCTCAGTTTCCTATTTTTGTTTCGTTGTTGTTGAGGTTTGTTGTTAATCACATTAGTCCATGAACAGAGGTACAGGGGAAGTCCAAAATGTGGTTGTTAAAGGAGGTAATGCTTCCTCAGAGGGCATCCATAGAGTGACTCAGTTGTGTTGTAAAATTTGTGCCAGTGTTTTCACTTAACATTTTATACCAATGTAATTTGGCTTGGTTTCAAAACAATCTAATTCCATCCATTCTAAGTGATTAGTTCCTTTTTGTGTCATTGCATGTTTTCCTGGCATACATTGATCAGGGCTAAAGCATAAACCTGCCTATATTCAAATAGTTTCCACCTTAGGTACTGGAATCAAATATCTAACCTTATATGTGTTGGAAGAGCATCAATTTATCTTCTTCGCATGTACACAAATTTTCCATATAGGTTGTTATTTAAAAAAGCTAAATTAATTAATTATTGGGGTGTGGGGTGCAGCAAAGAGATCAGTGAAAACTTTCCAAACACTGAGGTATTTTATTAAGAGTACTAACTGTTATGGTATTTTCTTGGAATAAAAGATTTATTTCTTTTTTATTTGTAGGTTTTCACTGCTCCTTCTTAACTTGGAAGAATATTACTTTGAACAGCATACAGCTAATCATATAATAAGTAAAGATTGCGAAGATGAAAGGTACAAAACTCTTACATACCTTAATTTACTGGAACCATTCTAGGCTCATGTATCTCGAACACATGCACAACTTTTTTTTAATTGTTCTTTTTAGAAAATTCAGAGGCTCCCTAAAAATCTGTTCAAAGTCAATAATTTTTGAACCAGATGACAATATCCAGCCCATTATCAAGGTAAGCAGTGCAAACATAAATTTCTTGGTAGCAAAAGATTCGGTTTTAAAAGCTTTTAAGAAAGACTGTGTTTTTATAACTTGTTGCAGATACCATTGAGGGATTGCATTAGTATAAAGGCCCCAGAAGATAATGAAGCAAACAACCCTTTCACACGGTAGGTAAATTTGGGATACTGTATGTATTTATCTTCTTTTAAAGCCCAAATGCCCATCATTTCAAATATCTTATTTACATTTTAGGAGTACACATGGAGGGATTTCTGTTGTATGTAACCAGGTAAGACCTGCATATAATAGATTCTTGATGTATGAATGGGTGAGGTTACATAAATGAACAAGTTTATGTTCCGTAATGGTATTTTTCCTCAAAGCTGTAGTCCAAGAGTGGGAAGTTCACTGAAAACAAAACTAATTAGTGTCAAAACCTTAGCATTAATGTGAAACTGTTGATGCTGGAAATTGCACTCTTAATTACTTAATTAAGTCATTAGTTCAACAAACTGAACTTTTTGCTCTGTATTTTATAATGGAGCTTAGGGAAACTTTAGAATTGAATGAAAAAGAAGAATAGACTGTAATAAAACTTGCTATTAATAATCTTTACTTTGGTCTTGTTTTGCTACTTTCATCTACTTTCTGCAGCGTGTTGTGGTAACGACAAAGCCACCTCGGTCCGTGCAGTTCAGCTTTGTGAAAACTCTGGGTTGTGCTGTGTGTCCACCAAATAGATTTCAGAAGTTGTCCTGAAATACTGTGTTCAAGCTTCAGTCAAGAGTTGCCATTGGTGGATGTATTCATTCTTAGAGTTAACCAAGGGGATGCACTTTAAATTTTGATAAATTTCGGTTGATAGATGTTCAAAAGCTTTAAAAATTTGAAAAAAAATGTTCACATGTTCTTCTCAGGATAGAACAGAGATGAGGCAGGAAATACAATTTTAAATATTCTTGTATATTTCTAAAATCTGTCTTTACCAGTGCCCAAGATTGATAGCCTTGCTCAGTTTCATGCTGCTGCAGTAAAAAGCAAACTCAAGTATTTAATATTGTCTATGCCAGAAAAGTTTGTGGTTTGTGTTGTAGTAATCAAGATATTTAATTTCATTTTGAAACTGCTTCTGTGGAAAATACTGTGTAATCTATTTCTTGAGTTGGCAGGTTTTCTCGTATACTCAGTGATTTTTAAAAAAGTATTTCTAACTCCTCCAGGCAATGCTTCCACTGTACATCATTACTATATGTTCTGAAGAACAAGTGATTATAAGAAACATCTTGTAGGAAAGAGGAATTAAGTTTTAAGATGGAAAGTGTGGTTAGCACCCCCCACTCCTCCCATTTGTGACTTGCCAGTCATCTTCCTATCTCTGAGGAAATGTTATTAAATACTTGAGTGACATCATAAATGCTGGTATTTTGTATCAAAGGCATATGGACTTCCAAGTGTCCAGTAGTCACTAGTTGTAATTATGATGGATCATGATCCAATTAAAAATCTGGTTTTTTAAGTAGAATTTTTGGCCTTGTAGGAAACCACACATAGGGAATACTTGGAGCACCTTAAACATCTTTGCCTTTTAGACTCAGAAAAAATTGTTAGTACATAGCTGGATAAGAAGCTTTTCTTTATGTAGCAGACACCCTTAGAGCTAATGGCTTTAAAATACAGTAAATGGGAATAATAATTTGAGATTATTTCGAAGTATATTTTAAGGTATTTTTTCTTTAAATAAAACTGGAGGAAATCCTTCCAAATAGGAAATTAGTACAGTATGCTAAAGTTTTTGCTCAGCTTACAAGTAAAAAAACCAAAACTATTATGTCTCCCCCTTATGTAATGTAGAGTACTCGGTATAGTTATCCTGCAGAAGAGCAATGAATGTAAAGCAGGTTTCTCATTCTGATTGTCCCATGGCCTGATTCAGGTCTGTAAATGCTGATGTCAGATGAAAGACACTAATTGCCATTGTTTTTTAGTGCAGCACATAGAGGGGCATGCTGAACTTATGGGCTTCTAAGCCTACCACTTGCTTTCTTTTAGCTGGATGTTTCTTGGAGCAGTTGTGTGGTGAAGGTTGGCTGTCAGCTTGTGGGAATAAGGAAGGATGCATGCAGCTGCCAGAAGGTTTCTGCATAGAGAGCATTGTACACACCCATTCTGGCAAGTTTAGTACTTGCCCTTGGTTTGAGGCTGCTGCCATGATGCCTTGGAGTGTAGAACCATAGGTGTTCTGTCTATAGGAAGGAAACTGAGGCACTGGGTAAGGACCTGTGATCAACCAAGTCTCTTGGAGGAGGAGTAGAACGCAGTAGGTTGTGCAGTTGTCACCCCAGGACAGCAGTTCTGTGTGTTTTGTTTAGTTCAGAACCAATCCTGAGCTTAGGCCTGAGATTTAGCAAGTTTGAGCCTTCTCTACAAACACCAAAAGCACAACTTATTTCTGGCTTGTCACCTTGAGATGGTGGATAGTGAGGCACAGCGTGCAAATTAGTGTGTTAGCAGTCATGTCTTTTTATAGGAGTTGTGAGAATGTTCTGGAGAAGGAGAGTACTTTTATGTGGGTTTTGGACAGGAAAGATGTTCTCAGAGATGGGGCTATCACCAGAGAAATAAAACTGTTCAAAAGCATGGTGTTGGATGAGGGAGGAAATCTAGTGTTCATTGCAATTGGAGCTGGAAGCAAAACGTTTAGCAGCTGAAGAAAGGCATTCATTTGAGAAAGTTTGCTCAGTGTATGTTGTGAATTGCCAGTCTGGGGTAATTCCTGTTTGGACAGAACCTTGAGCCACTAAAAGAGGGGGAGGATCTGCCTCACTGCATGTAGCTGTGTGTATTTGCTTTAGTATTGCAAATCCTTGAAAGTCATATGATTAGGATAAAACCCCACTAATCAACTGTATAAGTAAGCCTCTGAACTAAATTGTACTCTTGCCCTGCTTGCAATATAAAAGCTCATTGTTTTTCTGCAGTTTATCTGGGGTAGTTAAAGCAGGATATTACAACCCAGTGTTTTGCTTGCTTAAACAGTGTTCTTAGCTTTGTATTTACCAGTACTTCTGATTAATTTTATTATTTTTAAGGTGTGAATCTGTAATGTCTGTTACTCTTTCAGGTTTTTCTCATTAAAGAAAGAAATGTTATTGCACCTTATAAAACAGTAAGAGTAAGTATGTATTTTTTCACTGCTCTTAGCAAACTGGGGTTTTGTAAGGATTTATGTTCTCATTTCTGAAAGAGTAAGATGATTATCATTTGAGGAATATAACAATGAAGCTTTTAAAAAAATAATTGCATCTTGAAAAACCATGTCTAAATTCTTCCATGATGGCTTTCTGATACGTCTTGGAGGCCATGCTGCAAACTTCACACTTGCCATTTACCTTATGTGCAGCTCTATGGGCTCAACAGTCAGAGTTATCAGCTGACTGCTCATGTACAGTGGATGCTGCATCCTGGCTTAGTGGCTTCTCAGTTCTGCTCAGACCTGAGATGTGAGATTGCTGATTGGTATTTCCCAGCCAAGTTCTTCTCAGTTCAAAGAAATGGCAGATAGGGCTGCTCACAGCAGAAAATGGAGCTTTCTGCTGTGCTTCCTGGTTGCTTTCTGCTGATGGAGTCAGTCTGCTCCAGTTCTGAGCCTGGAGGCTTCAAGGCATACAAGTAAGAGTTCTTTGCTTAAACTGTGAGATTAGTTAAGATACAAACACACAATTTTTATTATGCTGAGTTAACTCACATTTTGCCCAAGAATTGAGGAAGACAGAATTATATTTCTCAATGTATTTGTTCAAGTAAGAAACTTCAAGAATGATGGAGTCCACAAATTTGTATTGCTATGGTGAACAGCAAATATGCAAGAGAGGATCTCTGTTCTCTTAACAAGTGCTTTGGATTGATTTTGTGATTAGATCTGCCTCTAAAATAAGACTTTAAACTTTTTTCTCTGTGGGTTTTTTTTTTTTTTTTTTTTTTTTTTTTTTTTTTGTTTGTTTGTTTTGTTTGTTTTTTTTAAATTCTGGTAATTCTTCATGTGTTGAACCTATTTTGTCTTCTAGTCCTTCCATGATCTGTGTTACAGCCATGTGCAAGATTTATTAAGTATCAGACGAATATCTTATCCCACTGCCAACACAGTGGAAAATAAGAGAATCAGAAGGGTTGTTTGGAAAGCTTTTCATTTCATTTTCTCCTAAGTTATGATTCATTCATAGCTAAAACATTTCTGACAGTTAGTCTTCACAATTTACTTTGCTAAAGTGCAGCTATGTTTCTGTGTTTTAAAATAAGAAATCTAGTTCACCTTCAGTCTTTTCTGATTTTTTTCTGTTGCTGCTGAATAACTTCTACTTGAATTGTTGCCAGTTCCATATATGTCACTGAGTGCTGGAATTGAGTAATACGTTTTATCTTCCATGTCTTTCTTTGATTGTTTCAGATCAATTACAAAATACTGAGCTGTTGTCTTTAATATGGCTGGAGAGCTACAGAGACAACTGCTCACAAAAACTGTCACATTGTGGGCTGTAAGCAATACTTGTAGACCATTCTCTAGGATTTCTGAGAGCTGTGTTTTTTCCTGTTGAAGAAAAACAATGCTCGGGTGAAATGTTGCAAGGCTTTTATCTGAATTGCTACTGAATTTCATGTCTCCCTATAATCCAGTTCCATTTACTTTTCGAAGCATGCTTTCCTTTTGCATTGCTGTCAATTCAGCTCAGATCACATACATTACACTGAAGATCATCTGTATTTTCATGTCTTCCTTCCTTCAGTTTAAAATTAATCCAGTTGTATCTACTGAGCAGTGTCTTGCTGTAGTTGTGCTGATCACTTGGTTGGTTTTTTTAAAGTCTAGCCTGAGAAATCACAAAACTCTGCAGTAACATATTGGTACAGTTTTATGCTACATTCAGGGGTTATGAAAGGATCCAACAACCTTTGCAAAATGTGAGTTGTGTGTAAAGTTAGTACCAGTTGATGCATAGACATACTTTTTATATACTTAAGTTAAAACTAGGAATGTCTACTGTAAAATGACACTTAAGAAAGCTGGGAAAACTTTGTAGGGGAAAAATTAGTGTGCCACATAAGCTGGTTGATGTGTTAGTGAGGCTTTTGTAAAAGACTAGTCAAAATAGACTGTGATTGGATTTGGGATCTTTTCAGCTCAAAACTACTTCTGTAGATGGCAATGACTAACTTTTTTAGCCTAGTCTTTAAAGATTTGGTAGGCTGGTGTCTTTCACATATGAGAATTACAGTAGCTGTTTAAAATGTAACATGCCATTTGCTAGTTCTATATTTGCATATGTTTAAAATAGCTATTAAAATAGCTGATATTAAAATAGGCAGAACAGGTACTACTTCTACATTTACTGATGTTTGCACTGCATTAACTTATTAACTTCAGAGCTATTGTGCTGTAATGTATTAAACAGCAGACAAAATACTGCACAGAGAGATTTCCACAGGGAATATCTATTTGTAAAGAAAAAAGATCAGGTTTTACATCTGCTTTTGGAATCTTTTTATAACACAATCTTTAAAAGCATAGTTTTACCAGGTTTTAGAGTTTAATTATTTAGGAGTTTTTAGTTTAGTTTGGTTTAATTTTATTTTTTTCCCTTGAGTTCTATTTGAAATTAATTTGTAGTAAATGTACTTTTAATTTTAGGGTAGAGCAGAACACTTATTCCAACTGGATGTTGCTGGGAAAGTAGGAGATGTTGTGCAAACTCTACATCAGGTAAGTGGTTATTTGATATCCCTGCATAGTTTGTCACAGCATCTTTTGATTTTTAGTATAGAGCTTTATTTGTTTTCAAGGTGAAAACCTTGGATTATCTATTTCTAAATTGTGGACTTGAACACAGCATCTAGTTCTGACAGCTGTTATAAGTGACCCATGTTAGATTTTAGTATGCAAGGTGGTAATAAGAAAAGTAGTAACATGGCAGTAGCAGAGAATAAATATGTCCTACTTTGAAAAGAAATAGTAATAGATCTTTTAGTATGCCATCACTGAGAATGCTAAAGCCCCTCCTGTTTCTGTTGACTTCTGAGTTGTATGGGACATCTTTGTGCTGTCTCACTTAAAGATCATTTTTTAGCTTTACAGAGCTTCTTGTCTAGATAAGATGGGGGATCAAGCTGCCATGGTGAGTATCTGATTATTTCTAATATCCCTGCTTAATAATGAATCTGTGATATCACTATTTAATAATTAACTTCACATTGCATTTGAATCAGAGCCCATTTTAATTTTTCTTTCCTTCCACATTAGATAACTGCTATATTGCAGTCACGCTTGGCTAGAACTTCATTTGATAAAAACAGGTACTTTTCTAATCACTTTCTACTGGGAAATAATTTTCATCTGGTTGGTTGATTACTCTACTGCACTGATGGTTAGATGGTTGTTTGGGTTAGTGTACCTTCTCTAATTCGGAGAGTTATCTTCTTTGTATTCTGAAGCATCTGGAATGGAGAGTGGGAAATTCTGTGATGATGAGTGTGATTTTGTTACTTGGTCTCCAAAGTGTTTCATTTCTCTGTGAATGTGTTGCAATTGGGCACCAGTATATGCCAAATTACGCTATAGTTCTAGAAAAGTCAACTGGCTCTGAGACTGGAGCAGAATGTAGCAGTGTTCCTTTCTAGAGTGTCTGTAAAAGTGGAGGTCCTATCAAAGAACTTTATTCCTATGTAAAATAGGCTTAGTGAAGTCCCCATTGTGATGTCCCAAGGCTGAGAGCTAACGAAAACCTTTCTAAATAATTTAAGGGTGCCTCTACCAAAGTAAGAACTGGAGGTAAACTTACTCCTTTTCTTCACTTGTAGATTTCAAAGCATTTCTGAAACGCTGCATATGGAATGTAAAGCAGAAATGGTGACGCCACTGGTGACTAATCCAGGGCATGTGTGCGTTAGTGATGCTAACTTGTACTTCCAGCCTCTTAATGGATATCCTGTAAGTGCCTCATAGATGGTCTTGCATACAGTGTGAGCACGCTGCCCTGCTAGTGGACAGTTTTAATTTTCTGTACTTTTTTCTCTGAAATGCACATCTCCAAGAAGACTATTTTCAGTTATAATAAGAAGGTCATTAGTTTTCCTTTGATCTCTGCTGCATTCAGTGTGTCTCTTCCTCTGAGGCTTCATTCTGTGCTAACTTGCTGCAAGTTTACCTCCTACTGACAAAGCACAAAATGTCCTTTGCTCATTCTCTACTAATATTTGAAGACTACTATTTGTAACGTTTCATTTAAGATAAATTTCTCAATCTTACTCTGATCCAACTTAGTGAGAGCTTTATATACATGTGGTTTACTTTGGGAGCTCTTAGCTAGGTTTTCTATTAAACTGATCATTTATTTCTCTGGAGGAAAACAGAGTGTGCATGTTGCAGGTGGATTACTGCTTTGAAGCTTTGTCATAGAAACAGTAGTGATCATGTGAGCAGGCCACTGACTTAGCTATGATTCTGTGAAATACCTTTAGTATGGACATGGCAGTAGCATGACCACCAGAAAACTTTAATTCTCAGGTTATTTTTTTTTCCAATTTGCTTGTCAGCATGTGAGACTGGATCAGCAGCCCTGGTGCTGCTCCAGCTGGGTATGACTGATCCTGCAGGCTGGTGGAGCACAGTCTGCCCAGGGATGAAGTATCAAGCTAGACCTATCCTCTAATTCCTGTGCTGGACTGCCAGTTCCCTCCACAGGGCTGAGGACTGCAGCATACCTTTAGTGCTCTCATCTCCTGGTGCCCTGTGGGGAATGAAAGGAATCTGTGCCTAATTTGAGTGCCCTAAGGATGAGGAAAAGACAAGCAGAAGATTCAGTGGAGTCTGGAGACTCCGACACAGGGAAAATAAAGGGAAAGCTCTGAGTGCTCTGAAAGGAACATTGAGTTAGAGAGATCATGTCTGTTACAAGAGGCAGGATTATTTGGAGCTAGCACAGAGTATGGAAAAGGGAATAGGAGAAAGCGTGTTTGACAAAGGAAGAGGAATTTGGGGGGCAGACTTTTTAGCAGAGCCTTTTACTGTAGGTAAAGGGTAATGGTTTTAAACTAGGACAGGCTAGATTCAAATTAGATAGAGAAAATAAATGTTTTTTTACAATGGGGGTGGTAAAACACTGGCACAGGTTGTCTGAAGAGGAGGTGGATGCCTCATCTCTGGAAGTATTTAAGGTTAGGTGGGGCCACACTCAGAGTAACTTGGCCTAGTTAAAGGTGTCCCTGCTCACTGCAGTGGGGTTGTACTAGATAGCCTTTAAAGGTCCCTTCCTACCTGAATTACCCTAGGATACTGACATGCAGTCAGTCCAGGCACGGGAAAGGCGTTTCGGTGGGATAACGGTGCCATCCTGATTCCCCCCGGCAGGTGGCACCCTTGGCACAGCCCAATGGCTTCCTTTCAATCCCGCTCATTGTTCTGCTTCTCTGGTGCATGAGCATTGCTGCTGGCGACAGACTGGGGATAATACACTGCTGCTTACTGATCCCTAAACTGCTCTGCTACTCAGGCAAAAAACAACAGCAAAGACAGGCTTCCTCTTTTTAACATAACTGCTTAGCATCACTATTCCACTGCTAATATGACATGGATGGATATTGTTTTCATATTGCTAGTATCTATAGTCAAGAAAAACTTCAGGTTGTCTGAGGAGGGTAAAGTAGAAGAACATAAACCTACTAGAATGTCTCCATGTTTTCTTGCCCCTCTCTCATCCCCCACAGAAACCAGTAGTACAAATAACACTGCAAAATGTGCGTCGCATCTATAAAAGAAGACATGGGCTGATGCCGCTGGTAAGCTCAAGTGTTTATTTTACTGTCTTGCTGTATATATGGTTTCTTAAAGAGACCAGCTGAAACAGTCTGCATCATTAGGTAAAAGCCATGTGTTCTTAAAAGCTCTGTATTAAATAGTGAACAGTACTCAATGATCCTTTCCAGTTTTTTAAGTGTTTTCTTTTCCTGTGTTGTCAAAAAGATGAAAACAGAGTGAATTCTGACAAGGATGAAAAACTTCTTTCATAAGCAGTCAGCACAGGAGAAGGGAGTACTGTTAGGGAGCAATTCATTCAATTTATCTCAAGCACCTATCACAGGATGGAATGAATTTCTCACAGTGTATTTTCTCTGGATTGATTAGTGGAGGAAGTTTGGTCACTGCTGCATATTGAGATTGATGTGGAATGATGATTCCTGCTGTACATGACTGAGGAATGTCAAGAGCTCTGCAGTGAAACCTAAATTGTGTGCTTTTGGTGTTAGCACTGAAATTCCAATCTTGTAGAAATCTTTTTGTCTCAAAACACATTTAAAACACATATACTTTTTTTTTTTTTGGCCTAAGTGAATGTAGTGATGCAAATAATTAAATGTCTGTTAGCTAGGGTTAATCAATCCAAACAGAGCCAATCTATTGGCTCAGTGTAAACTGAATGCTGTTATGATTGGAAATAAAAAATTTAGCTTGTTAGATTTTGTGGGAAAAAATATAGAAAAAATATTGCTACCCAATATAGAGTCATAAGTCTTAGATAAAAGTAACTGGAACGTTCTGTTAAAAACCACAAGTATTGCAGCTTGTCGATAATTGCTCTCATTTGTTTTTCCCCCCCCTTTAACATTTCAGGGACTTGAAGTATTTTGCACAGAAAACGATCTGTGTTCTGACATCTACTTGAAATTCTACAGCTGTCAGGATCGAGATGAGGTCTATCGCCTTATTGCAAAATATATAGGTTTGCAGTATTTATTTATTAATGTAGTGTGTAGCACCTTGTGAGGGGAAATTTGTCTGGATTTTGCTCTGTTGATGTGTGTGAAGAATGAGAAAAATAAACAGATATATAAGCTGTAAAAAAATTTTAATAGAAATAAGCCAAGATCAGGATGAATGTTGTGAAATGGTACCAGTTTGGTTGTGTTTGAAGAGCTGAGTGTGAAAGCTGAGGTGGCATTATTGAGACAAAACTAATTTTTTTTATCTGCTACTTGATACGCACTGTCATTTAACAACCCCTTTTCCCTCCCTTAAAAAAACAAAACAAAAATCTAACAAGTGAAACAAACAAAGCCACAAAATGCTATCTTCAAAGCAAGGGATAAATAAAATCCACTCATCTAAATTGTGTTTTGCTGAAAAAATGTAGACTAGTTTGTGTGTGGATTCCCCAAGCCTTCTGTTAAGACTCTCTTGAGAAACTTCCTGTAATAGGTGGATTACCAGTGCACACATAAGTGCCTGAACTTTCCTCAGTCTTAGGAGTGGTTGATGAAAACTACCATTCTGAAACTATTGAATTCTCATTTCTATTAAATCTTGTATGCCTTAATTCATAGAAAGTGATAGGTTTTTTTTTGCAGATTGTGAACAGAAACTTCCTAAAATGTGTGTGTCCTGGAACAAAAAAGGGACAAAAAGGCTAATTTTTTTCTGTAATTGGAAACATTGAAACTCATATAGACTTGAAATATTGAAAATATTTTTGCAAACTTTGTGCTATTTTGTTATTGTACCAGGGCTCTAGTTCTGTTTCAATGAATTCACCTAAATATCAATTGACATTTCACTTCTGCTTCACAAAGAAAAATAGAAAGGCCACATAAGAATGATAACTTTTCTTTAGAATTGTTTTAGTCTTTTAGATTTTTCTTGGAAAAGGAAACAGATTCTGACATCATTTTCTCTGTTACTGAAATACTGCATGCTGTTACCCTGCTTCAGACTTTTTCTGGATAATTTTCTAGGGTGAAATTTCAAGATGTAGATGAAAATGCTGATGATGTTGGTACTTAGAAATAAAAAAAAAGGGTGAGCCTTTTCCCTAAAAGTGTTTGTAGCACCTCAGTATCTCTCTGGCAGCAGAAGAGCCTCTCTTTGAAGAGAGGCTAACACTTTTTACTTGTAGAATTTAAAGTACTGAAGTGAAGGAAAGATTGGAGTTTGTCTTTTCACCCTTTACTGAGCTAAAATAGAGGCCTGCCATAATCTAATCCAAGTTTCTTTCTTGCCATTATGCCATGGTTCCAGTCCTTCAATTCTACTATTCCAGGCACTTGCCTAGGTGCTGTATATGGAATCAATAGAAGAAAGTTTAAATAAATAACCCAGTTTTCCAGCAGCATACATTGACATTACAGCTAATAAGCAGAGTAGAGCAGTTTGAATGTTGTGAGCTCCTGCCTACACTTCAAAGAGAACTCCAGGTGCATAATTCCCACTTTCTTGAGTGTGGGTCAAGTTTTCTTTTCCTCTACCCACTGTTGCAGTGGATCTAAAATTAAATCCTGTTCATGTACATACATGATTTATTTTCACAAGTTATGTTTCGTGGAGTAGGAAAATATATTTAACTTTTTTCTTGGCTCAAGGAGATGCTTCTAGAAATTTGAAATCTTAAAGGTTATGAGATTGCTGAGAGAGTTGTTCATGGTCTGCAAATATTTTTCCATTCCTATCTAAATATTCATCCATTCTTACTGTGTTTGGTTTCAGCACTCCTTCTTTATGTGGTTTTTTTTTTGGCCAAATGCAACTGAGACCCCTTTGCAGCGATAATAAAAAATGTGTAAAGTATGATAGCTATAGCAACATGAAGTTTTCAGTTAATTCTGACTTTTTCTATTATCTTATAGTATTTAGCATAATGTTAATCACAGTATAATTTGGGGACCAAACTCCAAACCTCACAACTCTTAATGTTTTATTTTAATTTATTTTATTTTATTTTAGAAAATCATATTGCAGAGCACACAGCTGAAAGTTATGTGTTGCAGTGGCAGCGAGGACATATATCAAATTACCAGTACCTTCTCCATCTCAACAATCTGGCTGATAGAAGCTGCAACGATCTCTCCCAGTATCCTGTATTTCCTTGGATCATAGCAGACTACTCTAGTTCAGTGTTAGGTATGTGTATATATAAAAACATGTTAGTGCATCATGACCTGCCTGAAATGTGTGTGTGGGACTTTTGCACTGTATAAACTTCGTGTTACATCAAATGAACCTGGCATTAGTGGTCTTGGATGGACCACTGCCCTTTAGCTTAGGGATATAGGGAAGGGTGTATTTATACACATACAGGGGTGTATATATATATAAATACCTCACCTTTTTTGTTAAGTATTTCACTTCTCCGATACCGAGTATGTACCAAACATCTGCGTGATTGTTTTGCAGATCAGCAGTACTGAACATAAAAAGACTTTCTGTGATTCTTATAAATGGAAAAGAACCAGTAAAATGACAGGTTTTGATTTGGTTTTTTTTGGGGAACAAGTTAGATGCACTGAAATGTGTAGAATCCAGGTGTTCTTTTATAATTCTTTGCATTGCAGATTGAATGCAGGAGGCTGACGAGGCTTGTGCCTAAAAAGGCTCCTTGATTAAGGTCTTAGTGCAGTTTGTGTTGGGATTTTGTCCTTTTGAGGATTATGTCCCTCTGCAAGAAGCAGAGTAGGGGCATCTTGTGTTATTCATCAGCACCTGCTCAAACAATTCAATCTGATTGTATGGTGGGACTTAACTGTAGCCTGACAGAATGGTTAATGAGTAGGAAGAAGATGATACCAGCTGCTTTTGTGCATTTGGTAGAAGTACCTTGATATGTGATATTACTTGTAAGAACTGTCCCATATATTAACTATTCCTTCTTAAGCAAGAGGTATGAGTTTACATGTACTTGGAAGGAAAATCAGTAGCCATCTACTGTAAGACTTTGTAGGATTGCAGTTAGTAGAGAGGGAGAAAATTACTGGAGGGGTTCTGTGTTGGCTTTTGTTTGCTTTGTTGCTGCTTGGATAAGTTGGGTTTTTTTTTGGTTTGTGTTTAAATATTGATTAGAGTACATTAAAGTCTAGTAGAATGCTTGGAGTCTATAACCAAGTATTTGATTTGTTGTTTTTTTTTTAAGATCTGACAAAGCCTGAAACATTTCGTGACCTTAGTAAACCAGTTGGTGCCCTGAATAAGGAAAGGCTGGATAGACTTGTGGTATGTATGTCTTGGCATTTATATACTGAATATTTTGTGCCTTGTACATATTGGCAATAAAAGGAGCTTTGTCCAGCAAGCTTTGGGAATTATGTCTTATGAATTACTGTATCAAAAATAAACTATAAACTTGATCAGAAGCAAACATGCCTGTAACCATTCCACATTTATTTTGCAGCTTAATTTCATCAGAACTGGTTTTGTCAGTACTAATTTAAAATTATTTGAATTCATTTCCTCTCTCTAACTACCTTTTCATAAGTATATATTTTAAAAATAATATTTAAAAATAATATCCCGAAATCCAGTTGATATATATATATATGGTGACACTGAGATGCTATAAACATACATGGATTTATGAAACTTCAAAACCCATGGATTTAAATGCGTAATGTAAAACACATGTTTGAAAGAAATAAGAAAAAATAATAGAAATCTTAAGTATTTCCATTTAAGAAAAATACTGCATTGGAGGGAGAGTGCTTCAAATGGAGGAAATTTGGATCCATGGAGGTCAAAGCACTAACTTGAAAATTCTATACGCTTATAATAGTGCACCAAGTTTTTCTGTTTCTCAAGGTAGGCAGGCTTTCCTTTCATAAGCAGTCAAACACCTACTTAAGACTTAGAAGGTCCTCAGTTGCTTGGCTTTAAATTATTTCTGTAAAATTATTCCAAAATAATTTACAGAACATTAGAAAAAATATTAGAATAAAATATTAGAATAGAATAACTCCACTGTATCAGTAAAAAAGACTTCAATGCTTCAAAATCATATAGGTTCATAAGATTGTGGAAGAGAAGGATATGAAGAATATTGTGTTTACAGTAACAGTAAATAAAGTCTTCCTGCTAAGATCTAACTTTCCTAAAAACTGTTATTGGCTTCATGCTTACTGCAGTAAAAGTCATTCTGTTTATATTATGATACGTTTTAGAGTAATGCATAGGAGCTTCAGACAGGAAGGAATCCTGTTGGAATTCTGAAGGAATTCCAGGTTGATGGCAGTCAGTATGTTCTTCCATACTCTCATTAAACTTGATGTGAAAGACAAAAAGGAGGCATTTGTTTGCACTTCTTTGAATTTGAGTCACTGCAGTTATGTGCTAAAGTGGGAGAGGGAAAAACACTGAATGCCTGTTAGTTCTGGATGATCAGTTATGGCATCTATATTGCTATATTGATTTACTGCTCTGATTAAAGCTACAAGGATATTAGAACTTAAGAGTTTGTTTTATCATTAGAAGAAAATTTGAGGGTGGGTGGTCCTAATCTGTTTCTTTAAAAAGAAAGTGTCTATGTGTTCTGCATTGAGGGAAAGCAGGAGTGCTGATTTGAAACAGAGGTTTCCTTCTTTCTTTCTTCCTATGTTGCAGACACGTTATCAGGAAATGCCAGAGCCCAAGTTCATGTATGGAAGCCATTATTCTTCTCCGGGTTATGTTTTGTTTTATCTCGTTAGAGTTGGTAAGACACCTTTTATATGCTCTCTGAGCAGACAGTTGCCTCCAAAGCAGACAAGGTTTGGAGCAAGCTGATGCTGTTTTTCTTTCTCCTTAGCTCCAGAATACATGCTCTGTCTGCAGAATGGAAAGTTTGATCATGCTGACAGAATGTTCAACAGGTTTGTTTACATTTCGTCTATAACTAGGCTGGTTTTGTTTTCCAATATGCCTCAATGGGGAGTGCAAAGCCTTAAAAATATTTTTTTTAACAAATGTATGATTGATCTGTCTTATCTAGCATTGCAGAAACCTGGAAAAACTGTTTGGATGGTGCAACAGATTTCAAAGAGGTAAATGGCTGGAAAGTTATTTAAATCTTCTCATCTGTGCTTAGCTTTCTCATCTACTGTTGATTTGTGAGTGTTTAGCTGGAGTGTGTTAGGTTTTTTGTTGTTTGTGCTTTTCAGTTGTGTGGATTTGATTTTTGGGTTTTTTGTAAGGCTGATGACTGCATTTTATGGATTCTTTATTAAATATATATTAATCCTGTATCAACTCCATGTTTGCTCATCTGTGCCTGCTTTCTGGCTTTTGGTTTAACAGAAGTATCATTGTGAATGTTAATGGAAATACATGGGAATTGCCAGAGTGTGGATTAAGGCTGAAAAGACAATTTTATGTGTTGTCTGCTGGAATCTTGTAAGGAGTTGGCTGTATTGCAACAATACATCTGGAGAGTTAAACGTAGAAGCAGTATCTTGGGTTTTTGAGCCTTGAGAAACCCTAACTTGTAGAATATATTGAGACTAATCAGCTGTCACATAGTAAATACTGTTAAACTCCTTTATCAAAGAAGCATTATTTTAAACAGTGATGCTTTTAAAAAAAATAGTCAGTTAATGGTTTGATATGGTGGTATTTAAATAATCGATTTAACATCTGAAATTTCATAATTTTAGTTTTATTCTAGATTTTAGTCTTGACTCTTACTTGATTTCTTAAGAATGAGAAGACAGCTATGCAATGACAGTTCTGAAGTTATTATGGATTTATATGTCACACATTACTTGTTAAAAGTGTGTGCTATTCTGAATTTAGCAATTTAGCTCAGAGAACTGTCATGTAGGGAAAACTTGGAAAGCCTGCCCAACTTTAAATTTGACATATAAACTTTAACAACTTTCTTTCATTTGAATGATCTGTTTAAGTGATCAAAACTAAGCTAATATTAAAACTTGGTTGTTTTTCCTTTGTTTTTCTAAATTCCAGTTGATTCCAGAATTTTATGAAAATGATTCTAGTTTTCTAGTAAATAGTTTGAAGTTGGACTTGGGGAAAAGGCAAGGTGGAAAGATGGTTGAAGATGTAGAGCTTCCACCTTGGGCATCAGGTAATAATAGTCAAATTTCTTGTATTATTAATTAATTCAAGATTGCTGGAATCATGACTCTTCCTCAAAAACTTCCATTCTGGTTTCTTCTAAATGATCTCTTTCTTTAAAGCACTGACATAAGTAATAGGTGCTTTTAATTTTTATAAGAAAACTGAGATTTAGTGTTGGGTGTTTTGTTGGTTTTTCAAGAATGAGGAGGAAGAGATAGATACCAATACTGAATGGGATATTTGCTCCTTTAATTAACCTTTCTCTCATCAGGTCCTGATGATTTTCTTCAGAAGAGCCAAGAGGCTTTAGAAAGTCCATATGTATCAGAACATCTTCATGAATGGATTGACATCATATTTGGCTACAAGCAGAAAGGAAGTGAAGCAGTGGCAGCTCACAATGGTAAATACACATTTATAGAACTAGCAAAAAAAAAGGGGATGCTTCAATTAGGCAGGTATGGTAAATCACAACATATCTGTAATGCTTATTTTGTTTTGAGTGTTCATAACTGTGCTTTGAATGCTTGATCCTTATTGGAAATAGTGACTTACCTGGTAGTATTGCCTTCGTGTTGATTTGCATCTTTGAGGTTGTGCTTCAGGGAGTGGACAAGATGATTCTGTAGCATTGCTGGGAATTGCTTGCATATCATGGTGTGGCAATATAGTGTGGAATTAGTGTTTCCCAATGAAAAATGGGAGCCTGCAAGGCCTCCAAATAAACATGTATTTAACCTTCCTCCACTGTAATTTCAGTGAGAGAATTTCAACACAATTTACCCCTGCTCCTGAGAGAATTGGCAAGGGAAAGGATGGGCTAATGGGCTCCAGGTCTTTGGAGCAAGAATGAGGAAAAAGTATGTGTTGGTTTGTTCTTGTATACACACAAAGCTGCATGTGAGACATTTCAATGTTTGCAGCCTTATTCTGAACATGTATCTAGCCACTATGGGCCCTTCCGAAGGGGGATGTTGTTATGTGACTGCTGTGGAGATGTGTTTATTTATACCCAATAGTATTACCAATGATTAACTTATTCATCAGTCTGGTATTTTATCTACCCATCAAGGGTATGTTACTACCCAACAAGGAAGTGCCCTCTTTTTAAAAAAGACTAGCAGATCAGACTTTTAGGGTGTTTATTCCAGAAGCCCTGATCCTTTTGAAGGACTGCAAGTAACAGAAAATGTTGAGATGGTTTGCACTTTAAAAGATAGAATAAGTTAAGAAAGGAAACCTTCCTACAACAGTGGTGAGGGTAGGAATAAGCAGCTCCTCATTTTGGTACTCACTACTATATTTTTAGAATTGTAGGGTTTGGCATGCAGTCATACTGTGAGCATAAATGTCTATTACAATGTACCACAGACTTTAAATACAGTAAATCAGCATATAAATTATGGCACCTATATTTTTACCTCTCAAAGGAGAACACTAATGAGAGCACTTTTTATGCATGATGTGCTGCTTCTGCTGCAGTATGGATTTTTATTAGCATAATGAGTTGCAGACATTTAAGTAGATAAGAGAAGCAGAAGGGATGTGTTTATGAATGAACTTAGGTCAAAGTAAATATTCTTAAGCAGAGGCCTCAAAGTCATTTGCGTCATAGCAATTCACCTGGAAAGGTGAATACACAGATCTTTCTGATTATTCTTTATTGTTTTTCTGTTCCATATCTGAAAATTAACCAGAGATTCAGGTATGCAGCTGTGCTTGCTTGCTTATTTATTTGTGTATTTATTTATTATTGGGGTTAGGTATTTAATGAAGCCTAAGTAAGCAACCCTTCCTTTATGAAAGTACTGATTCCTTCTGAAACTTTCTGAAAATCTCTTGGAAGTCCTAAGCTTGTTCAGGTAAAAAAAAAAAAAACAGTATTAAAATGTAAGCCCTCAAACACTAATCCCTGCTGAAATAACTTATTGTGAGTCAAAAATGCAGCTCTGTTTATAGGAAGATGAAGAAAATGAGCCTTGTATATCTACATTGTACAAATAAACTTTTTTTTTCCAGTGTTTCACCCGTTAACTTATGAAGGAGGAGTGGATTTAAACAGGTAATTAACAAGAATCTGAATGTTTTTGTTAAAGCAGTTTGCCAAGTTTCTCAGTATCTCTCCAAGTTCTCTGCTGACTGTAAAAGGGTCCATGAATGTACATAAATGGTGTTGCTCTTCCATTTTATACTCCCAAATATGCAGAGAACCAGCACTTTGTTTTCAGTTTTAGTTTGCATTGAAAGATTGTTACTTAAGCATTTCTTCAGTCTGGCTTTTGTAAAATTGCTTCATTTTTTCAGTCATTGAGAATATTGTTATTTTGCATAAACAAAGTTATGAAGCTGTTATATGATTGTAAATCTGCAGTGAATCAGTTCTAAAAGAATGTATGATGACCTGTAGTGCTGTAGTAACTTCACACGCAGTTCCATGCTTTCGGGGAAGGGGAGGGAAAAAAAGTACTTGCATCCTTGGCTTAATTATATATCTTGCTTTGTAAAGTATTTTGGACCCCAATGAAAAAGTAGCTCTGCTGACACAAATCCTGGAGTTTGGACAGACGCCAAAACAGTTGTTTACAACCCCTCATCCTCAAAGGAAAATTCAGAAATTGAAAAGCTTGTCTCAAACATCTAGTCACAGCATTTCCATAGCTGAGTCTCCAGGTAAATGTTTAATATAAACTAACAATGTGAAGGATTTGTAATTTTGAGTAGTATCTTTCTCCCACAGGTTCTCATTATACATCTCTCTTGGCTACTTTCCCTGTAAGCCAACTCAAGATAAATCCATGAACTGAATGTTGAAGAAAAACAAAGCTAGACCAGTTTCAAATTTGGAAAAACAGGTGTTGCCCTGTATTTTGCCTTGCAGTGGTCTCCTCTGGGACTGTTCAACCTCTGCTTCTGAAACTATGGGAGGGCTGTCATCCCTGGCTTTCCTGACACTTTAAATTCGAGCTGAGGTGATAGCAGTTTCAGTGGACATATCTGCAGGCATTCTAAATGATGCAAAGATTTATTTGGGTTTTTAACAGGAATGTCTTAGGGATAATCAATTAATTAGCTTGATCAAAGTAAACCCTAAGAACATAAATTAAGCATCTGATTTTATTTTTTCCTTTTCTATGACTCAAATGAAAATCTGAAAGGAAAATTGTTTCCCCCTGTACTACTACATACAGTAGGGACAGAGTTGACTGAATAACTTTCTTCTAGAAAAGGATTGTAATGCCCTCACAGGCTACATTTAAGTAGAGGAGTGACAATGAGTGCCACTTAGCATGGCAACCTGTAGCATCCAATGGCAAGAGGGGCTTTGAGAGTTGTGTGAGGTGATAGTAATGGTCATGTGTATTTGCTGCCTAAGTCATTAATTCACACATCCACAGTTTCTCTTGGGTTTGACCTTTTTATAATCAACATCTAATTATATCAATTTTGTTTGCATTTTTCATCCCTTAACTTTTGTAACAGTGAAATGAAGTTGTGACACTCTTAACAGAATGCAATAGAATGATAAAAGCATATACTTAATTGTAGCAGTAACTGGCTTTTCTAGTTCTTTTCCATGTAGAAAGCCCTTGACATTTAAAAAGAACATCAAAACATTGCTGTAGAGTCTTTAGTTTTTCTTTTTTTATTTGTTTGTTTTCCATTTTGGAATTGCATTCTGTAAAGTCTGCAGTTTAAAAGCACTAATTTGGTGAGAAAAATCATATTTTTGACTGTGTAAGCCTATGCAAACTCAGCAAGAGATTTGGGAAAAATAATGTGATCCTGTCACTCTCTGTATTAATCTAAGGATCTAATTCCTGAAGCTCTGCATGATTTCTGTAGTTTCATATTTATGTCAGCTACCTAGGTATTTGAAATATGTCTTTTTATTTTCTATTTGTGATGGAATTTTATTGTGGCATTTTATTGCAGTTTCTCCAAATGAAGAATCATTTGAAGATTTGACAGAAGAAAGTATAACACTTGCCTGGAACAATATTGCCAAACTAAAATTAGATAAGCAATATAAAATTCACAAAGAGTAGGTACTATTATTTTCAGTCAAAATTCTTCCACTGAATTGGGGTGGGGGATGTGTGTATCAATCTGAATGATGGGTTAGGGTTTAAGGTAAATACCTTAAACCATCTCACCTCATTGTGAGATGACTTAGTGATTTGATTATGCAAGAGGAACTTTAGTATGTGATGGGTTATGAATCCAGAGAAGGTATTTGTCACTTGATTTTTGCTGTTGTTTTTCCTTAACTCTAGATCTGTATAAGTTCATTATCACTGTAGTACCCAAAGCAGATATTGATTACTCTTCTCTAAAACTGGTAACAGGAGCCAGATAAAGACTTCTATTTTTTGTTTTTTACGACACCAGGAGGACACAATTACATCCCATCAGATTTGAAAAGTTAAACACTTAATTATTCCACTGTACACTTCAAGCTGCTGCTGCTGCATGAGCAGTTTGTCAAGTGTCCAGCTATAGGTTTTCAGTTAATCCAGGTACCAAACTATTGTTCTGATGGATTTCTGGGGAGTCAGGAGACAGTAGGGGCACTTTTCAGGCGAACTTTGAAAATACCTAATAATGAACAATATCCACTATATTTTAAAGAACAGGTTTTCCTTCGGTCCCATCTTTTGTCCTAGTGACTGGGCTGGTTAGGAGGATTTCTTACTGCCTCGAGTCCAGCTAGTTTTTTGGTGACTGTAATCCAATCTAGGAAAACATTATCATGTCCCTAAAACAAGGTAATATTTGTAGTGAGAAATCTGTTACCAGATTGTTAGCATTAGAGAAATCCTGATCCTGAAAAGAGACTCAAATTCCAGCTTCTGATCATTTTCATTACTTTTTTTTCTGGAGACTGCCGAGAAATAATGAGACACAGAGCTGCGGAACAGAACTTTGGCTGTGCAGGATGCTCTGTGCTTCCTAATTCCCTGTCATAAGCTTTATCTAAATTTCTACCTATAGTGACTTTGCCAGTGTCAAATTAAAGGAGAAAAAATGTGCAAGTTTCAATTCCTGACACTTGAGGTATTCAGTATCTGCTTGTAGGCAGCTTCCTGACTATTTGTAGCTAATCCAGAATTGGAAAAACTAAATCTGGAGCCATTTATCCTCTTGCATGGGCAAGTCCCTTCTGATGAAGATGGAGTTCTGACAGAACACTGTGGGGATCCTGTCCTGGTGTTTCACATATTATGTCAAGGTATATTTTTGTCTCTAGGCAGATAACACACCACTGTAGTGTTTTAATCTCCTTGGATGTCTTAGCTCTTACAGACCTCAAATAACAGATTTCAGCTGTAGTCTATTTACAGTATGGTGGTTAAGTTTCAAAATCTGTGAAATTGCCCACAAGCTTTCTTGTATTAAACAGGACAATTACTGGAATAGCAGTCACTTGCAATGGGTCTTCTGTTTTCACTACATCCCAGGGTAAGTATTGCACTGGTATTGACCACAACCTGCAGTGTAAACGCAGGTTAATGGGATTTTCTTTTAACAAAATGACGTGAAACTGAAATATATATCTGATGTAATTAAACAGCTTACCTGTATTTGCTCGGTTTTAGATGATTTTGGCTCAAGCATTTCAATACTATCTAGGCTTGGAAGATAATTTCTGTAATAATACTAATGGATAATAATGGAAGTTTGTCCATTTAGATACCAGAGTTCTTTTAGAGTTTGATGAGCATGGGGTGGTCCATCTGTAACTGGTGCAAAACAGGGCAGTTCCAGGCCCAAGTCACAAGCCTTATAAAGAGTTTCTCAGAGACTATGAGAAACCTGTGTCACCTTTTCATAATAAGATATTCAAGCAGGAGCAAAATTATTAATTTCTACGAATATAAAATAATCTTATTTTCCAATTTGTCCCTTATCCCCAGATTCAACTTTGAAGATGTTTTCCAAAGACTCAAAAACCATCCAGAGAAGTGTGTCCTTTTCAAACATGGTAAGCTGCTGTCAAAATAAGAACGAGATGACTGGCAATCTTCTGAAAGCTGCTCAGTGAGATGGCTCTTAGCATCCATCAATGCCTCTTTTCTTTCTCCTGCCTACTCAGTTGTATTGTGTTTGAATAATTTAGCAGTGTGAATTGAGACTCTCTCAAGCCAGCAGAAAGAGCACATTCTGCAAACAAGGGGAAAGAGCATTAAATGGTTACACTGGCTCTGTCCCTGCTATCCAGGGAAGAGTTTGTAGTAGATAGAGATAGTCTGGCATGAGCAGGGGTGTCTTTCTGAGCAACCTTGAACTGCCATTGAAATTGCAAAGCTTAAATTCCACCCACATGCTCACATCCAGCACTGCCTTACTGCACCAAGTGTTTGAAGCCTGTGAGTCAGCCAGTGAAAGAAAACCAAGCACAGGGAGTGGAATCTGTGCTGGGAGAGAATGAGCCATCCCTTCTTCCATGAGCAATGAGCTCAGCAACTTGTGAACAACATTTTTCTCCTGCTGCTAAAAGAGTTGGGAAAGGAATTTGAATTTGATTTTCTGTGCTAGAGCACTGTGGCCAGACCTGGCTTGTAAAGACACACTCCCAGTTGTCATATTCAGTCTTCTATTTGTGCAAGACACCACGGTATACCAGTTTTCTCTTTACCCTCTTCTCTAGAGGAAACAATAATGCCAAATGTGTTGCCCAGATAGAAGCCATAGCATGCTCTGACTGGTCCCCAAGTAAGTTGGAGGATCAAGACCCTAAGGTCTGCCATGGGACACACTAGAAGGTGAACCCAGATACCTCAATTCCTACTGCTTCAGCAAAAGGGAAACTTGGGAACATCACTTCTTGGCACTGTGAAACGGGAGCTCTTTGACTACTAAGCCAAAAGTCTGTTTTTCATGAGAAGGCCTTGTATACTCTTATTCTTCTCCCCTGTAGTTTTATTGCTGATCTAAATACTTACAGCAATGCTAGGAGTAGGGGTGTTTGCAGTCCAGCAGCTTACTCTTTTTCCAGTAATGATACCAGGTAGAAGCACTGGGTTGATTGGTGTTTTTTTCCTTGCTGTTTCTAGTAACAGTAATGTAACTGAGCAAGTATCTGTAAATAATGCTTCTTGTTGAGAGTAGTAGGAATTAGACAGTTATATTTGTTCTTGTACCTGTGATGGAGAACAAACATCAAAAGGAATCTGCATTTTTAGTTTCTGTTAGCTATTTGTGTTTAGAATTGACAGCATCTTGCAAGATGAAGAGCTGACCCAGTTACTTCTGAGTGAGGAATTACATACCATGTGCTTGAAATACATATTTCTTTGGGAGGATCTATCAGTTCTGCATGTATTTCTGAATGTTTCTGCTACCTTTATTTAATAGAGATTAAATTTTCTTGATGTTCAGTATCTTGCCTCTGAGGTTTTTCTTGATCAGTGTTCATATAACATCTGTATGTTATTTTTGTAGAAGATGAAAATGCTTTTTGTTGTCCAAAAGCATGTTAATGTACTTGAATTGGATTTGGAGTAAGAAATTGAGTATTTCTTTTTTTTTCCTTACAGGCTTTGTCATCTTGTATAATCTTACCAGGAGATACCACTGTCATAACTTCTTCGTGGGACAATCATATGTGTGTATTTATTTCCTATTGACTTTATTGAATTGCATGGAGTGCCTTGATTGTTATGTTTATGGTTTTAGATAGTGATACAGAAAATCATTTTGAAAGCACAGTGTCTGTATTTCTATTTTTCCCCACTAGATATCTGTTAGAAAACAAAGTTACTTTATTTAGAAAAAAAGCCCTTTAAGTTTTACAAAGTGTAATGCTTTTATAACCTTTCTCTGTTAGATATTTTTATTCAATTGCATTTGGAAGACAGCAAGATGTCCTATTGGGCCATGATGATGCAGTCAGCAAGATCTGTTGGCGTGATGGGCACTTATTTTCTGCATCTTGGGATTCCACTGTGAAGGTCTGTAGATGGGATTGTTACAGTTGCCTAACTATTTATAGCCAGCACTTTGTAATATTCAGCCAGCCAAATGCTTTGGGGTGGATGTACCTATACCTGGCTAGTATCACAGTAAGTTTTAGCTCAACTGTTTCAAAACATTTTTCAAGAAATTTCATTCATTCTAAGTTACTGTTAAAAATGAGGATTCTGAAGATGAACTGTTGGAAGAACTGGAATGTTTTGTGACTTTGGTGATTCTGTTTCCTGGGTAGAATAGACTTCTGAAATGTTTAATAATTTTGTAGTTTACATTCTTCAGCTAAGAGGACCAGAAACTTGCTAATCTAAAGAGCATGCCTACAGCTAGGTGGAAAGATAATTTGGAAGCTAGAGACAGGAAATAATTTCCCAAAGCCTGCTGTGTATGATATTTTTGGTAAGTACACATTTAGTGCAGTGATATACCCATGCTTAGGTAGGCCCTGAAGGCTGTCTGCAGTCAGCACAATTGTGTTCACCATGTGGCTCTGCTTAGGGTAAAGGAGTTCAGGTACCATTTCTTGCTGTATTCTGCCACGTAGGCAAGGCCCACAGGGAACACAAGCAGTCCTTCTTGTAATGTGAGAGTTCAGCAGTGAAGGAACTCATCTGGGGTTATACTGCTGCTTCCTTGAACAAACTTGACTATCTATGTTGTAGGTGTGGCACTGTCCTGGAGAGACCTTGAGCAATAAAAAACACCACTTTGAACTGCTTGCACAGTTAGAACATGATGTTAGTGTAAGTATGCTGATACAGTATCTCAGAATAAGAAAATTAATTGATGATTTAAATAATGATCTAGTGGTAAAGCACGAAAGATGGGGTTAGGGGCTGAGGGGTGTGTTTTGGGAAATGTATGTTTTGTTTTGGGGCTTTCACTGTCTGATGGTTCTGCACCAGTGTTCCCTGCTTCCTGGGTTGAAAGGTCCATTTCTTGGGACTGAAACACAGTGTAAACAGAGGTTTCTTAATTTGTCTTGCTCAGCTTGTATGCACAGAATTCCTATGGGGGGCAGGAAGGATTGGGTGGTTTTTGTTTGCTTCTTTGATTTTGAAAACAGATTAATCTTTTTTCAAGTGTTTTGATTATTACAACTCCCCCTTAATATAAGGCAAGCAAATGAAAAAGAAATCCTGAGTTGTTTACCATGCTATCATGGTAAATATCTTAGTGAATTTCACTGTAAATATACAAACACATTGTGTGCAATGAATCATAAATGTGTAACTGCATACTTTTATTTATAGCCTCTAACATCACTCTAATAAGATATTTAGAATGACTGTGTTCTAAACCTTCCTAAGAGTTAGTTTTTTAATAGGTCACAATGTTGGCAAATACTGAAACAGTTCTGGTAACATTTAAGAACTATACCCAAGAGAACTGGAAACAACTGATGGGTAGGAAGTTTCTTAAAAGTGAAAATTTTACCCTTAAGGGTGGAGTCTGGCAGTTAGATGGAGAGTATTGGTACTAAAAGCAATCTGAAATGTCATGTAGCATTTCTGATTCTGCAAAGCAAAAGCTTTTTAAAATATCTTCAAAGTGACCTATTTTTTCCTTTTATAGTTTGAATTTTTCATTCTAATACTTAATTAAGGATGTTGAGATTTAAATTCAAAGCTTTTTGTAAATAAAATACCATCTTTAGGGACAATGGGCTTGTTTTTTGTATGTTTAAAACCTGTTTTAAGATGGCTCACATGAAAGACTAGGGAAAATCACGGGATGTTTAACTTCCTAGGTAAATACAATCGACGTTAATGCTGCAAATACCATCCTGGCATCTGGAACCAAAGAGGGTACCATTAGTGTTTGGGACATTACTACAGCAACAATGTTGCACCAGTTGCCACGTCATTCTGGGACTGTATTTCACACTGCTTTTAGTCCTGGTATGTTGGATTTCAGTTTTTAATATGCACTGTTGGGAGTTTCAAGGGAAATCTTATTCTTGATACCATGTAATATATCTTTCTTATTGGAATTACTTCTTTAAGGGGGATGGTGAGATGTTCTGGATTGTCACACATCTCCTTTGTAAAGAATTTAATTGTACACAAAGCCATGCTAGGCTGTAGACCAGTGGTCTAGACTCTAAACCAAGCTTGTTTATCTTTGCTTACCTTAGATTTCCATTTAAATTATTATAATTTCCATTAAATTATTTATAGATAAGTAGGTCAGGCAATGTCACATCCAACATGCTGATCACAGAGTGCTTTGGTAACTAGAACTGAATGTCTGAACATGCTTTTTGTTGTTGTTGTTTCTTTTGTTTGCTTCCTTCTTTTGTACAGACAGCAGACATCTACTGAGTGCAGGGGAGGACTGTTGTTTTAAAGTAATAGATGTACAAACTGGAATGGTTGTATCTTCTGTGACCACTGAAGAGCCACAGAGGTAATGCTGAGAACATGCAGGTTATGGAGCTGGGTGGAGATGGTTGGTGACAGCAGAATAATACTGGGAATTTTGTTTTATTTAATCATTTTTTAGAGTGCAAAGACTGACATATAACCATGCTGTGTCCATTATGATCAAGCTTTCCAAACTGGGGCAAAACCAAATAGCTCTCTAAGTAAATAACTTTTCAATTACAACTTTCACGTCCCTTAAAGATGTTGACAGCTTTAAGTAGCTCTTCTGGCAGCTGAGCTACTGAAATGTCTAACAATTTGGGTTTTCTTACTTGAATCATGTCCATCACTAATATTGATTTTTTGGGTTTGTTTTGGAGGGTTTGTTTTAATGTTTTCTTTTTATTTTGATAGTCTTAAAAAAAGATTGGCTTTTAAAATCAAAGACTGATCACCTTTTTCCTCCAAGTGAAAAGTATAGTTATTTATGGTTTATCAGATAATCAGATGGTGCTTACTCAGTTACTGGAGTAAAAGTATAGCAGCTATACATGGAATACACTTGTTCATTTTTTTGTGGGTATACATAGCTACATATGCATGTTCACATATCTATTTTCACTAGTTATTTACCTGAAAGTCATCTTTGCTTTTTAAGTGATGGTTTCCGGAATATGAAGTGTCAGAAGTGAAAGTGATGACTCATGAGAGCACTGGGATATCACACACATGCATAGCTGACTAGGCCCTCTTCTGTTACAGGATTATGTCTCATACTCTGCCAGGGGAAGGCCTGGCTGGGTCTAGGGCAGTCACAGAACCAAGTTTGGGTCATGACTCATTAAAATAATTTGGGGACAATCTTTCTAGAAAGACTGTGTTAAAAGGTAGCTTCCTTTTGTTTCACATCTCTATTTCCAGTTATTTTTTGACCTAGTTTGGAAATGTTTGGCTGTTAGTCATGATGCAAAAGCTTAACATGAACTAATTTCAAACTTACTTGCAGGTGCTTCAAATGGGATGGAAATACCATTTTATCAGGATCTCAATCTGGTGAATTACTGGTTTGGGACCTTCTTGGAGGAAAAGTTACTGAAAGAATTAAAGGGCATACAGGTATGCCTGAACTATTCCCATTCTCAAAGTGAATGTGAGATTCCCATTTTCCAGCTCTTTTAGTACTGAAAAGTTTGAGAGTCATTTGCTCAGCCAGCTTGCTATTCCTGATGTCAGCTTTACCTGAAACACCAGAATTGAAAGTGAGCCTCCTAGGACATCAAATAAGAATAGAGGAATATTGTTTTGTACAAGACTGGCCAAAGGGAAATTACTTTCAATTTTTTCTAATTCACACAGCATTGCAAAAGTCAACATTTTTCTACCTCCTTGGCCCTTAAATATTGTATAGACGGTACCATATCCTTTGCCACAGTTTGTCCATGCTGAGTCTAACATTAAGTTCTCTAGTAAACTTGGCTTTGGATGGGGACTTGTAGGCTGATTAAATACATCTATATAGTCTCAGTACATCAGCAACCAGCATGTGTGGAGAAAAACTACCTAAGTTTTGTTAAGTCAAGTTTTTAAGGCTGTCTAACTAAGAACAGTTGTTTCAAACTTCCCTACTCTAAGTTTTACTCTGGAACTTGACCTGTGGAGAGATCATTCTGTAGTTGGGGACTTTTCAGAAGTGGGCTTCTGAGGCATATGTTACAAGATGTGAATACACTTTTAACATGAAAATTCTAAACAGCAGAGTGAAAAAGCTCATTCTCCGTGAATGCTTTCCTTAGTTGCCATCTGCATTCTGTACAGCAATGATGTCCCTCTAGTACCAAAAGTCAGCTGAGGCAATGGAATATGAGATCATTACTGTGAATAAGAGCAGCTACTTAGAACCCTACTAAAATTCCTCCTAGCATATATGGTGCCAATGATCAGACTATGCTAAACTCCCTCAAAAAGATCTGTTCTGTCATCTCAAGTACCACACTTATTTGCATTTGGATTTCCTTGTTTGTTGTTTTGTTTCCCAGGTGCTGTAACATCCATGTGGATGAATGAACAGTGCAACAGTGTTATTACAGGAGGGGAAGACAAACAAATCATGTTCTGGAAACTGCAATACTAAGTGCCTTTCCCTCCAGTCATTTAAATGAACTCTAATTTTAAACCAAACCTTTTAAAGGAACTTAACCGTGTGCAATGATGGCTGATGAAGTTCAACCAGATGGGAAGCTTTGTTCCACCACAACTTTCTGTTATGGTGACTTCACTGAGAGCTCTTAACTTCAATAGAGTATGCATTTGTTTTTCATGGACTATCATACTGAAATTGCTTGTGTAAAATTATATCTGATATGAAATTAAAGACTTATTTTTCTGTAACTAAAGAGCTCTTAACTTGTAGTCATTGTTTGTTTTGCATGGAATGTATCATAGCTTGCTATTTGAACTGCTTTGAAAGAAGAATCATTTGTATTCTTAATTTAAGCCTTTTAGGGTGTAGGGAGCTTAGTGCTGTCATATCATGTGCAGTCAACCTGTCTTCTTAGTGGAGATGCATGTGATTGTAAATACTGCTCCAAACACTGCAGGAGCTGTGGTTCTGAGTCCCCAGTCTGGGCTCCTAGATAGGCCTTAGCTATGGCTATTTGCAAAGGCATAGAGCACAATAAGAACAAATTCTCTTTTGCTTTTTCCTACTCAAAAACAGCACTAATGTACTGGTCTGAAAAAAAGACAAGCATAAAATTGATCTCCTAACAGACCAGCTACAGTTACATGTGCTGGGATAAATATCCCCTAATCCTGTGCCTGAAACTGGAGCATAAATCACTATCACTTTTTCTTTTCCTCATTTATATTGCTATCCTTCTCTTAGTAATCTTCAGCATTTTCATGTTTTGTTTAGTGTTCTCGACCTTCTTTAACTCAAATCACCTTTGGGATGGAATTTCAATGTCATTTAACAGAGCTACAGTTCCTGGGTTTATCCAATCCCCCAGCTGTCTTAACCCAGGAACAAAGCAGTGTTGCACAAGGATTACTTTCTCTGTAGGACTTCAGGGTATCTTTTTCTGGGAGGAACTGTTCTGCAGTGAAAGACTTGAAATAGCATTTAAATGGTTTATTTGCAGCAATAAGCATTTACATTTGTAATGAGTATGACTGAAGATCTATTTATTTCTCTTCTGGTCTTCCCTACTGCTGGTGTTGAGGTGCCCTGGCACTGTTTTCTACTAAACTGTGTTCAGTCAGAGATCCTGCCTTGGGTTTGACACCTAATGCCTATTCCAAGGCACAGCTGTTTCTTGGTAAAACAATCAGCTTATGGTTAGGCACTGTTCTCTCATTCCCCCAATTTCTATAAGCTGGTGTGTAAGCTTATTTTTCAGTAAGGTAAGGGTATTAAACCAAAGTGGTATTTATTTCAGCTGCTCTACATCCTTGGCTTAGCAGATAACTGGATTTTTATGTAATCAATGAGTGCATGTGGTGAAGCCACACATGGCAAAAGACTAAGCCATACCACGCACAGCTGCTGTACCAGCCTTAATCTTTGGTCTCTGCCCTGTTTCCTTCACCTTTAAATTTATTTTTTTCCCAAATATATCTGTGTGTAGGCAAAGATGATGATAGAATATTTTTTCTACATTTGCCTGGAAATTACTTGGGTGAATTCTGGAGTGTCCTTTGTCACAGAGGGTCTCCTGCTGAGCTAAACCAGATGAAAGTAACTTAGAACTGAGGAGCCACAAGCTTCAGGGTCAAACTACCTCAGAGAATATAATTTAACTTTCAATTAAATATGGATGCAGGTATGCATAGCTCTTGAGTGCAGCTGAGGTTTCCCTTCTGCTGTAAAGCATGCTCACAAAACAGAGCCCTTACTCACTGCTTCATTGCCTAAAGCAACCCTAGCTTTTTAAAGGGGAAAAAAACAGTCAACCCTGCTGCTGACTGGGTACTTGCTTGCAATTTCTATGAATTTATGTATTTTTTAATGTATTTTTATTAATTTATGCATTTAACTATAAGTTACTCTTCAATGCTAGCTAATATCTGGCTTAAAACAAGAGCTTTTTGACTATGCTTTTACTTCTGATTGCTATCTGCTATAGCTGGAAGTTCTACTGATGTTCTACTGGATTGCCCCAGTAGTTCCAGTGATCTGGCTGATTAAAAAAAAATATTGTCATTTTACATTCCTCCAGCATAGGGTTGTCTTGGTTTACTTTTTTTTTCAGTTTTAGTCAGATTTGTTCTTAGTAGGGAGTCACAAGATGTAAGTAACCAAATGCCACTTGTTAAGCTGTAAACAAAGTTTTAAAGCCCAATTAGATCTGTAATCAGCCCTTGCTGACTCATCTGCTCCTAAGTAAAAACTGGTTAGAAGCAGAGATCAGTGTCTGGGCTCCAGGGATTTCACAGCTAAGCAAAGGAGCTTGGCAAAGCCCTTAGAGATGACTGCAGGCACAAGGGCTATGCCCATGAGGCTGAATTATAACAGTGCTACATGAAGCCACCAATTACTGCCCGTGTAGGCTTGCCACAGTGGTTCCAGAAACACATCATTTAGTAACCAAACAGTCCCATTAAACTGGCTTGCAGGATGAATTTGATCACCTCTCCAGCCTAAAGTGCTGCAATGGTTTTCTCTGGGTTACCATTTGAGAAACAGCAGGCTGCATAAAAACTCTTGACTGCTGAACTTCAGTCCTTCCTGGAAGAGCAGGTCTCCCAATCCTGCTTTTCCTGCAAACAGGAAAAGCTACAATTAGCTACAGATGCTGATGAGGAAGTGGCAGATGAGACTGTTTATTGCAAACTGCCAAGCTCTGAAGTGTTTGCTTTGCTTTTTGGCATGATCTCTTACAATCTTTTGCAGTAAATGCCCTTTAAATGGACAAGCAAAAAAATAATTAAGATGCCACCACCCCCAGACCAATTCTGGATTCAAGTAAGTTGGAATAGCTAAACTGATTTCCCCAAACCTATCTTTACAAAATAATACCTCTGAAGTATTATTATACTGAAGTTCTTTACTTTGACTTTTCATGCTGTTCCCAGCTATGAGGAAGACTGAAGTTTAGTCATGCTAGATTTCATAGCTGAAACCTGGAACAGAGCAGAGGGGGAAGAAAATACTAAAATGGCAATCAATAAACTTCAAGTCTCAGTTGAACATGCCTCTAACCCATTGTGGTGGGCTGATCCCAATGATCAGCTGAGCCCCTCCTGAGCTGCTCACTCACCCTGCACCACAGCAAGAGGGGCAAAAGACTCAAAAGGGCAAAAGCTATGAAAATTTGTGGATTGCAATAGATGGGAGAATTAAGCAAAGGGAAAATAGAGAGTGGAGAAGAAATAAAAAAGTGATGCAAAGGTAATCATTCCCCTATTCCCCAGCAGACTGATGCCCAGACCAACCGCCTTGGAAAGATTTCCCCCCCCAATTATTGCTGAGTATAATGTCAAATAGTGTTGAATTTTCCTTTGGCCAGTTTGGGTCAGTGGTCCCAGCTGTGCTCCTGCTTCCTGGGGGCAGGGAGCAGAGTGAGAAGCAGGAGAGGCCTTGACACTGTGCACACACAACTCAGCAAACAACCTGCTGTGTTATCAGCCCTGCTTTGGTCACAGGCCTCCAACACAGCCCCATATCCACTCCTGCAAACAAACTTTAACTTCATCCCAGCCAGACCCAGCACACCCAGCAGCTGCAGGCAGTTTTACAGTGAAAGTGCAACTCCACAATTAGTACATCTTGTAGAACAGCTGGTTGCTATTCCTTATGTTAAGGTGTAAAGAATCCTAAGAGGGCTGGGGTTGGAAGGGATTTAAAGATCACCTAGTTCCCAACTCCCAGCCATGGGCAGGGACACCTTCCACTTGACCAAATTGCTGGGGTCCCATCCAGCCTGGCATTAAACACTTTGAGGGATGAGGCTTCCACAGCTTCTCTGGGCAACCCATTCCAGTGCCTCACCACCCTAACAGTGAAGAATTTTTTCCGTTAAACGCATCTTATTTAAACTAGCCCAGAGCTACCGTTCCAGAATATTCCAATGTTAAAATGAGTAAGCTGTTTAAAATATTTTACACTGCATTTCTTATCTTAGTTGTTGGCTAAAACTGACCTTGATAAAACAAGCCTGTTTTAGCTCATCTTAAGTATGTACACACACAGGATGTAAAGTTTTGGTCATTTATTTGGTTACGTCTGAATCCTTAGAAGAACATGGTTAAGGCGAGAGATAAGCATATTAGTTACAATTCATATAACAAGTAATAAAAAGATTCGAGTATCTGTACACTACTTTAATTAACCCTTACTTAGTGACTGATGCCTTGAGCTGTATTTAGCTAGGTGGCATTTTTGTGTAAACAGTATTTACTAGAACAAAAAATTAACTAGTACTAGCCTTACTTCTAATACACTATTTCAAATCTACTCTTGCAAACAAAAAGCAGTAAAAATATTCATTTGTCTTAAACATACAAAGCACACCATTGTCCTGGGTAACAACATGTAGCTTTGCAAGTGATACCTGGTTCCTTTAGTTGCAATGGCTTATAGTAGTAGTAAGCTAAATAAAAGACCTACGAAAAGAAGTTGTAACACAACTGGAATTTCACATTTGTCAAGCATGTAAGGCTGCAAGTTTTACAGTGTGTGAAGACACGAGATATGTTGAACGGTGACATTCCCAGCCATTATAGATGCAAATGCTTGATGCAGCATATCTTCTCTCAGCCTCCAGAAAGGCTCATGTGCAGAGAAAGAGATCACTGAGTATATTAGCCCAAGTTTAGTGGAATCATCATTATATATATGTACACACACATCCATGGTGCAAGTTTAGACTTCAGGAATAGAGTGATCCATCAGACTCTTCATGATGCTAGTTGCCATCCTAAGGAAAAGCGAAAAGGCATTCAGGTTTGGAAGACAACTACAGAAGACCATCAAGCTTCTGCTCACAAGAGCTTCGTCATTGCCAGCCCTTTAATACAAACCAAAAGCTGGACTTTCACTCCACTATTTTTGACAAGCTACAGACAGCTGCACCAAACTGCACACCCAGATGAAAAAGAAGCCCACAATACTCAACACTTCTGTTAGCATCTGAGCTGTGTTGTTGGTATCTTTCAGGGTATGGGCATGTGTGCAAGCAGAGAACAAGGGAAGGAGAGGGAAGAGAGGGAAAGGTGGCTGTTAGACTGAAAACTGCTTTATAGAAAGAGGATAGCAAGGAGGTTGAGCAGGAAAAAAAAAACGGAAAAAAACAACAAAAAAAACCACCCAGGAATTAGTTGCACTACAAACAACATTTTAGTTACAAGGTAACAAATTCTTGTTGTATCCAGTTCTCAGAAATTCAGGCTCAGTCAAAAGAAATCCAGAAAAAGTTTTTTCCAGAAACGAAAAAGCAAAGGATCATCACAAACATAGAATAGGTTAAAAGCAGTACTAAGACACACCAATTTGACCAAAACATCAGATTAAACAAATTTCAGGCACCCCCACCCCTCTTTCAGTCTTCAAGTAAAGTTTATAATTAGATCTTATCATGAATACACTTTATAGTCACTGTCCACTCAATTATAATTAACACCACGGCTGCTTTGTATTACCTACCTCTTTATTATATAGTCATAAATACTGGAAGGCATGACAGTGATGGTCACTACATTTCCAGCTGTTGCCAAGATGTCTGCAACCTGTGAGTCCTGTTAGTAAACAAGAAGTCATATGAGCAACACAACTTGAGCTGACTAAGAAAGCAGCAGTTCAAGGGCTTTTTCTAGACAAATTTAATGTGGCTTTGAGACCCCCTGCCCCCCAACTCCTTTTTGGAGCACTCAACCTTCAGGACAGTTCACTGAAACTGCAACACCATTTTACAGATGTTTGGTTAGGAGTATCTTGCATGAACTGACTAAAGAAGGGACACAGATGTCATACACAATTCCTGCTAAAATTCGATGCAGGTTGGAATAAGGAAGCTTACCCTTCGTTTTGCCAGCAAGGTTAGACTACAGATAAAAAGAGAGGGCCAGCCTTGCCAGGTAGAGGCAGAGAGGATGAGAATAAGCTGCCCTGACAACCAATACAAAATGTATAGAAGCCCAAACCATCTATGTCTCTCCAGTCAAGTCACATCATGACTGAATTCATTATTTTATGAACACTAAACAACATACTACAACCTTTTCCCCCCCTCTCCAAAACACACTATACAAGCATAAAAAGCTCCCAGCTGTCCACACCCCCCACACAGTAGTTATTTTACCTTCAACCCAATTACATTCTGGCCATTAATTTCACAGATGTTGTGCTCTGTCAGAAGTCCATTTCTTGCAGCAGAACTGTCTTTCACTATTGAGGTTATTTTTCCATTCTTGAATATGAAACCAACATGCCCTGTGCTGTCCTTATGCATGGTAATAATTCGTTCAAAAGGTCTAAAAAGACATTTAAAATACAAAGCAATGACTTCAGTATACTAAACCACAGAAAAAAACACATGCTATTTTAGCATCTTTAGCTTATAAAAATAATTGTACTCTAAGGGAACCATATGTTTTCTATAATGAAGTTGTTTGGTTTAATTTCATTTTGTTAATACTGTTGTATTAAAATATACTTGTTTATAAACCTTACATGTTTTCCCAGTTCTACAGATATTTCACCACAAAAATCCCATACAGTATCCACTTACCCACTACCCCAACCAAACATCCATTAAAAATCAAGTTCTCTACAAACATTATAAGGCTGATAAAATAGCACAGGCAGTTTTAACAACTGTAGGTAGACCACAGGATTCTGAGAGTACAAGGCTTCCCCAACAACATTTCTACGTCTTTGGGGACAATAAACCTTTAAATTGTGTCTTTAAAAGGCAGCAGGTACAGGAAGGGGGTGGCATGTTGGGCACAGAAGTGTAGACAGAGCAGGGAATTTACTGCCACAGTATTTTAATTCAGTGTTTGAAGTAACTGCCCTGATCAAAGCAGCTGCCCTCCACTGAGTCAGGCTTGCTTCTTAAGCAAGAAGGAACATGGAAAAAGCTTTGAGGCATATACTTAGTCACATGAAGTATCATCTGTCTTCTTGCAGCCTACAGGCCTTATGTTGAATCTGGCCTGTTGTTACTACATACAATTAGCTACAAGATCATTATTTTAAAAACATATTGAGTCATCAAGCATGCTTTTAGTAAAACTGGCATTAATCCTATGTAAGCAATAGAGGTCACAAGAAAAGCAATCACGCTACATAAAATGCAAATTAATTAATACAGCAAACGTTTTGATTCTATCTTTTATTGGTGACTTTCAGTTATACTAAATAAAAAAAATTGTATCTGAAAAAAAGTGCAGAACTCTTCAACTCAGAGTTTAAATTTAACTTGTGCCATCTCTCACTCACTAGTTTATCTTGGAAAAATGTTACACCTCATCATACTGGGGAAGTTTACAAATTAGGAACCACTTTGATTGTTCCCCACACCAGGGAACATTTCTGAAGATCTTTACTACTGAAGTACATGGACAAACAGATTTTGTTAAACCTGCTCAAGCAAGGGGAGACCCAAACCCCTCAGAATTACTCAGAGATAGATAATGGCAAATCCATATCTGCAGCTGGCTTTACCTGTCCCGAATGATCATTGAAATCCTTTCTGCAGAAGCCTGTTTCAGAACTTTATGAGCTTTATCAGAACTCCATCCCGCACAGTTTTCACCATTGATCTGCAGAACTTGGTCCCCAAACCGCAGGCCAGCAAGGGATGCTGGAGAGTTTGCCTGGACTAACTGGACAAATATACCCTACAAAAGAGGACAAAAAAGGGGGGGGAGTAGAAGGGGAAGTTCTTGCTTAAAGAGGAAGACCAGTCACAGAACACAGAGCCCCTAAAGTTTCCCATTCTACACAATATCTGCCAAACAGACAAGACAGAAGGACTTGCTAATTATCCCTTCTTAAGGGGCACTTTTGAAATTTCAGTTTCCTTCCAGATGTACTTAGAAGTCTGACAGATAATTAATGCCAGAACAAAGTTCAAAACCAAGCAAATCTGTCTAGATCTCTAAATATTAAAAATAAAAAAAACATGAGCATAACATTAAAGTCTTAAGCAAAGGGGTAAATACTTGTCTGTTCTAACAGATATTAGAAAACTATTTCTAGTCAAAGTAGCCCTAAAAACAAAGTAAAGCATATCAAAGCAAATTATAAATAATATCTTTCAGAGCAAGGGATGTTAAAAAAACCAACACCACTTCATGCTACTCTAAGAAAACCTCATTTTCTGCATAAGAAGAACTACAGAAAAGTATTTTACCCCTATATGCTACCATAAGTACAAATTTTTTTAAACATTCAGATTAAATGGCTTAAATAGTTTAAGCACGTTTAAAATAAAATGAGATGCTTCTAAGCTGTGGGCAGTTTTCTGCATACTGCTGAACATTAAGTGCTGCCCAGTGCTTCCACAAAGGTAAAGGCAAGAAATCCTGAACTGATAAAAAGTATTACAGCAGCCATGGAAGGACAAGTTCACACTCCAAACTGAGACAAAAAAATATTGTATGTATTTTTCAGGTCTTATAAAACACATGGCATTAAACTACAGCTGTAAATTCAGATCCTAGTCCAGAGAGCTGGAAATCTAGTTACAAGTGTAATGAAGGACTTAAAAATTCTGGTAACAGGTAAGAAACTATTATACAGAAAACTATTTTGTGACCACACACTTACTTATAATATAGTCCAGCAGTAAAATCTCAAGAGGCAAAAGCAATTCTACACTTACATTATCAACAGACTTAAGGCGAAGTCCAATTCTGCCATCTTGATCTTTACACAGAATTGCTTCACGGATGCCTTGCTTAATTTCTGCTCTGCGAATTCCAATATCATTTCCAGTCACTGGAGCTACCATGTAATTAGTGGAAGGTCGTGTTACCAGTTGCTGATTAAAACAAAACAGCCAGACAATTTAGTTTCAACGTTTAAGAACAACTATAAGTCAGTTTGTATGAAGTGATATTTTAAAAAAACAACACACAAAATAAGCCACAACACCAGGTCTCCCCCACCCCCTCCCAACATTGGAAATGGACTGCTCAGTTTCAGGAACAGACTAAAATAGGCACTGTTACTTAAATAATTCACCTCTCAGTCAAGTATGGTACTTAAGGCAAATAATAGTCCACTCTCTAGAATGCTAGATACACAATTAGTCTTTACACCTTTGTTTTCTAAAATATGCTTGACTGGTACCTACACCCTGTGGCTGAGCAGCTGCCACTGCTAAGTTTCTCTGCACCTCTTCCTCATTGAGGCTCAGGCCCATATACTGAGAGAGTTCTGGATACAATCTGGGGTACAAGCCTACAGGAGAAAAACAAAACAAAAATCAATATAGTTGTTGGTTTAACAGGAGGAGCAGTTAACTGCTTTTACATGCACAATTACCTCAATAAATCTTATGCTGTTATAATTATTTAATTGGAAAATTATGACAGAAAACCCACTTGAGTCAGAATTGTTATTCTGGCCTGGTTTAGAAGAGTAACCAGACAATCGGCAGTTCTGAGATAAAGAACTTAAAGAACTTTCAGTTTCAGTTACTCTATTCACCCTTTACAACATCAGACACATGGTGACATGTTCCAAAACCAACACTGTGCTGCATTCCATGAGGACAAGCCCTTACACTCTAGAACTTCTGGGCAATTAGTGGAGAATTACTCTCTTCCCTCACCCCAAATGAGGTGTGCTGAAGAAGACACACACAGACCTTCTACCAAATTCAAAACAGCACTCGCAAGAGGTATTCCTGCCAAGGGTAGTCCAGACCCAAGGCATGGGAAGGTTTCTGCAGAAGTCTCCTGGTTCTAAGGTTCACACTACAGTCTGTTTTGAGTCTTCATGAAAAAGCAGCTGTCACTTTCTCACACCTTCAAACTGAAGGAGCTTTATATATGCCTCTCAACAATCCAAAACACACAAAGCCTTTAAAATACCCCTCTATACCCCAGCAGAGAGAAGTGCTAGGGTGGGAGGAAAGGAAGCTGAAGTGATAGACTTGTCAGACCTTGAGCTGAACAACTCTGGAAATAAATTTGATATTGCTCTTGACATTTCACAGATCATTAACTGGTGCATTTAACAAGTACCAGTTACGAGAGCTCTTAAGAGTCCCCCTGATATTCTCACTAAATGAGTGGGAACAGAAAAGGCTACTTGGAGAGAGAGGCAGTGGAAAGGAGGGCTTCAGAAGCAACCAGACTCCCCAGTACACAAAGCTTAGGTTTCTAGTGTTCATTTATGGCCACAAATGTATAAAAACAGCTATTAAAAGAATCCATGTCTGACCAGAAACGGAAAGTAACTTTTCTGGGAAGGAGCAAAGGTCAGGGCAAGGTGAATGCCAGTATAAACAAGAGATTATTTTGCTCTTTAATAGGCTGCTTTGCATGAGAGCTGTCTGATCATATTTCTGGACTAACCTACTAGCTTATAGCTTCATCAATATTGATCAACGAGCTTTTCATGAATAAGTTTTCTATTTTTGCTTGCTTTTTCAAGCCCCTGGGATTATACATAACACAGCACAAGATTTCTGCAGCTACCCAATTCTTCTGTTTTGTAATAAAGATCACAACACAGGATGCATCTTTGCTGGCTGAATTACATTCTAATATAAAATAGTGCTCCAAGTAATGGAACACATGGTAGCACACAAAATGATGCTGTAGTCTCCTGTTTCTGTCAGAACAGATGCATTTCCAGTGGGTCTGGCATATCCTATAGATGATGCAAGGCCTTCTTTTATTTGGGATATATTGAATGATTAATCACTCTTCAGCCACAGAATTTCAGAGCAATTCACGTATAAACTGATGTCAAAATTATGTTTTGGTTCCCACTGGCCAAATACATGCAGGATAACTCGAACTATGGACAGCAGTAAAAATGCTGCCAAGACTGCTGAAGCAAACTCAGATCTAGTCTGTGAGGTTAGGCCAGATAAGTACCTAATCCAGAAAGGATCTACCAGAGGCAATTCTGGTGAGCTATGCAAACTCCTGCCTTAAAGACACTGTAGACACAGAAGCACCCAGTCAAGAACTAGAGACAAAGTTCCATCCACCAATCTTTAATAACTGATCAGCCAGAGTTCCTGACCACCATTCCAGCAGTGCTGCTGGTCCTGCTGGTTAGAGGCTTTAGGCCTTTTAGGCCAAGAGTAATTTACTAAAGCAGAGCTCTAACCTCAAACATACCTGTGCATCTTTGTGGATGTACATGTGCATGGGAAAAAAGAAGGAGAAAGTACAAGCACAAATCATTCAGCTTTAGATCTGATAGATTTCCCACCACATATTTGATTCCAAAATCTGCTGGAAGCTTAATGTTGATTGCACAACAAGATTAAGTGCCAACTTCCTGGGCACTTCTCTTGTTGACAGAGATTTGTCTTTGTCCCAGAGCAAATTCCTGTGTAGTGGAAAGACTCTGACTCATGCTCTCCTCTAAAAGCTTACAAATACATAAGTGATAAATAAGGACAATTAAGTGTCTGAGGAAACAGAGCTCAAAGGTACCAACGTCAAATCTTGTCATGCTAGGCTCACTTGGAAAAGGTTGCAAAAAGAGAAGGGTAACTGCTTGCCACAACTTCCTTTTATAAGCAAAAACAGTTTTTTTGACTCCTATAGCACCATACCAAGGTGGGTGTTGGCATTTCCAAAATGGAAATGTAAACAGGGTAACATTTATTTCCCTTTGTAAATAGGGTAACACATTTATAGCTATTTTTGACTGTACTGTTAATTTTAGGACTTCATAACTGCTTTCCACAACAGTAGGATACTATGCTGCACATGAGCTTACCTCCATCACTAGGAATTGGAGCAGAAGCTTCAGACAAGATTGCTGGATTAGCTGGATTTGAAGAAAAGGCAGTCTGAGCCTAAAAGCAATGAAACTCACATATGTTATCTTGTATAAGAAAAAATAAATCTTAATTATGCAGGCAGGAGACTCAGTATTTTCTTTTTTCTTATACATGCTAATTACTATTCATCTTGAAGTAATGAAGACAAGCTTTTTATGTGAAATAAAGAGCTTCAATATAACATGCTGTAATAGTATCAAAACTACTTTGGCAGATCAACTCACATATTCCTCAGAGACCAAGCTATAGTGATAATGCAGAAAGGCTTTCCTTCAACCTGTTCTGTTTACGTCATCAGGCAAGTTAAAAAGCCAAAGGAAACATTACCTTTGTCCAACAAAGCTTATAACTAAGTTTTAGGGCACAATCTTTGGCAGAGTATTTTGCAATTACTTTTTTCAGCTGGATAGCAGCAGTTTTACTTCTTCACACCATTTACAGACATTATTAGTAAGATCCATAGTTCTTTTCAGGTGTCAAGTTCTACTTGTCAGTTCTACTAGCATAATATCTTCTGAAAGAAGCAGACCTTCCTAGATGATTTTTCTACAGTACTTGCCACTACAGTGAACACATTAAGGTTTATTTCTGTATTTCTCACTGGTTTATTTTACTATGTTCTCTTATATTTGTGAGTCAGTTTCCTTCCTTCTCAATACATCAGCTCTATTTGTTGGCCTTGTGTGTTCACGACCAGTGAAAAATACAGTCTTAGAGAGGCCTCTTAAGCATGATGGAAATTGCTATCCCAGTAACTTTCCCGAGGTTGAATGTCAAAAGTGGAGGGGGACTGGGGGAGGAAGTACTCAATGCATAGTGAAACATTATGCTGAACAGAACACATAAATTTTCTAACACAACATGACAGTCAAATTACTTCATTATGTTAGGGAAACATTTAAAAATAGAAGACTTCTCAGTCCTGTACACTCCAGGAAGTTGTCTTTAGAAAAAGTTTCACAGCAAGAATGAGTCATTATTTAGCAATATCACGTGTATTTAGAAGCACAGGCTCCAACTCAAATGATGGACAAAAAGAGTAGGTTAGAATAATATTTAATGTAACAAATCTGTTTGTTTTAGCCAGCAGTCATTTGAATCTTACTCACTCATTGCAGATGCAGACATCTTTCAGCACTCTGCCCCCTTTTCTTCTAAGAATGCTCTCAGACTTATTTAAAGAGACAGCATTTTTATAATGCATTTTTTGGGAGAAGGAGATAATTTAGCCTTTGATACCAGCAGGTCCAGGCAAGGGATTCTGCCTCAGCCCTTGTGAGACCCCACCTGGAGTGCTGTGTCCAGCTCTGGGATCCCCAGTACAGGAAAGACATATCCAGCAGGTCCTGAGGAAATGATCACAGAAGAAATCTGAAGATGGAACACCTCTACTAAGAAAAGGCTGAGAGAGCTGGGGCTGTTTAGCCTGGAGAAGAGAAGGCTCTGGGGAGACCTTACAGCAGCCTTTCAATACTAAAGCGGGCTTGCAAGAAAGATGGTGACAAACCTTTTAGAAGGCCTGTTGTGATACTGCAGGGGTAAATATTTTAAACTAAGAGAGGGTTAGATTTATATTTATACCAGATATGAGAAAGAAGTTTTTTAAAATGAGGGTGTCAAGCACTGGAACAGGTTGTCCAGAGAGGACAACCCACCGTTGCAATGCCCCACACTTGAAGAATTCAAGGTCAGGTTGGACAAGGCTCTGAGCAAAGTGGTGGAGTTGAGTATGTCCATGCTTGCTGCAGAGGACTTTTACCCAAACTATTTAGTGATTCTATGAAAAGTATCAGTGAAAATGGAATGCCTTACTGATTACATTTATGAAAATTTTCAACTGTAATATATAAACTTTAGCAGTTAGTCAATAAAAGGCTAAAGGAGCACATTCTTGGCTTCAGGCTACTAAATTTTTAGTTTCAGCATTACCAGACTGTAGATAAAGGGCTGTGGTTATATAAGAAGAATGGAGTGGGCGGACAAGACAAGGAGAAATCCCAACATAGCACCCACAACTTCAAAAACCCCACCCCACACATACAAAAACAGATGAGACAAGGCATTGCACCTTGGGACACCACAGGAGAGTTAAGAAGCTGTTTTTGCAGTTTGCTTGATTGCTTCCCAATGAAAACAGCAAGAACAGAAGTAGCAGCCACCTTAAAACACATTATAACTCCTTGCTGTTGTTTCAACCAGGAAGGAATGCAGATTAAATTCAGGAAAAGGTAAAAAGTTGAAGAAAGTAAAGAAACTCCTTGTGAAATACATCCACGTCAAACTTCTCATAGAATTTTTAACCCATTAAAGTATTTATCATTATTTTGTTTCACAAATATTTAGTCCTCATGACATCTAGTAATAAAACTACCAACATTCTTACACATAAAGGTTTTGGCACAAAGGTGATAATCTTGGATGACCTGTGAGAACTGGTCACTACCATGAAATAGCCAGAGGACAAGTCTGATTCCAGATGGCATTAAGACAGCCAGTGCTTTTTTTTTCTTTTGTGCTCAAATGACCACAATAGCTTTCTGCCACAGATTTGGACACTGGGAATGAGATTCAGATTATCTATTAGATTAGTCATCAAGTCAGAGTTGAAGTATGTGAAGAGACTGGCTATATTCATCTACTGAAGTCCATGTATCTATACTTCAAAACACCCAAACATACTAAAGACAAATGAACACAAATGAATATAATAAAGCAAAACAAATATATCCAGGTGGTAAAATAAGCATTAAGCATATTAGATCAAACTACAAAGTAAGCAGGTTGTCTTTTCCCTTTCAGAATGAGATGGTAAAACAAGTTCTCAACTACAATAAGTCTCCCTTTCCTGGATTAAATATCAGATATACTATAGTCATCAGAACTCATCTTTTTTAAAGTCCACCATACCTGAATAACTTTGTCCACCTTCAGATCTTCTAGGGAAGGATAGAGAGACATTTTGATGAAGTCTTACTGGATAGAGGGCAGACTGGAAAAAAAACAAATGGGAAAGCAAACAAACAGGATTAATTTTCAGATATTTACTGAGTTTAACTCCTTAATTTATTTTTTTAAAAATAAATTAACCAGACTAAATGCTAAATAAGTGTTCTGTAACCTGCCAGTCAGCAGTAAAGATATCTGGCACTACAGATGAATTCCATTAAGACTACCCATTTAATCTGTTATCAGTAGCAGCCTTTGGCTAATAGGCTTTATTTAATATACTTAGCAATGTCAAAGTTTAGGTCTCAATGAGAAAACCTACACAGAGAAAAATATTTTATAGGAAGTAAAGAGAGACTTTAGGAGGCCAGGATGCAATTATGATGAGGGTTAAGAGGAAAAACCTAATCACCCTCCTCCCAACAGGGACAGTATTTTATATACAACTGTGGAAGCTTCCACTGTCGTCTAAAATATTTAAACACTTTCAACACTTCTAATTTTCCACTGACCTGCTTTTGGCTGGGATAGAACTAATGTTCTTCCTAGTGCTGTGTTGTGGATTTAGGATGAGAATATTAATAACACACTAATTGTTTTCATTGTTGCTAAAAAGTGTTTATACTAAGTCAAGGGCTTTTCAGTTTCTCACGGCCTTCCAGTGAGAAGGCTGGAGAGGCACAAAGAACTGGGAGGGGACACAGCCAGGACAGCTCACCCAAACTGGCCAAAGGGATCCAAGTGGCATCATGCTCAATATATAAACTGGGGAGAAAACTGGCCAAAGGCATGGCCATTGGTCAGCAAGTGGTGAGAGGTGGCAACGTGCATCATTCATTTTATATATTCCAACTATTTGAATATTTTTTCTTTTCTATCACATTAAACTACCTAATTATATCAACATGGGTTATTACATCAACCCATGACTTCTCACTTTACTCTTCTGATTCTCTTCCCCCACCCTGCTGGGGCAGGAGGAACCAGCAAGCAATTTTGTGGCACTCAGCTGCTGGCTGGGGTTAAATCATGAGATCCAGCAAGAAGCCACTAGAGAGAACTGGCTTCCCATGTCCATTTGCAAGACATTAATTGCAAAAAGAGACCTGTATAAACTAGGAAGATTCAGTCAGTGGTGAGTTTCAAAACACAGAGATTCCAGGCTGGCTCTCACGTGATGTTCAGAGAGCCCTGTGACAACTTATCAGGAAGTAATGAAAAAAAACAAGGGAGAGAAAAAAGCCCTAAGCAAAACTGAAAAATAAAATAAACCACTTCACATGATATTCTAAGGCACCATACTGACATCCAGCTCTGCTACAAGTCACCTGAGGCTTCAGGAAATCCCATTTTTCCAAAGCTCCTTAACTCACATATCACTGATATTAGCTGAACTTTTGAAACCCAAAATAAAACATTCCACATCAGTATATGGGAACATTTAGTGAGAGGGATGGAGAGCAATATAACCAGAAGACAACAAAATGTGATACAGTTTTGCATGTCACAGAAGGTACTGAGAACACAGTTAATACAGAAGTTCTATTAAAAGTTTTTGGTTTGGTATTCATTTTCTCATCCAAGGAAGAGAGGTTCTTATTAATGTAGCAATTTAGCAAAAAATTCAGGCTAAAAGTGATCATTGCATAAATCCTTGAGCTATTGCTTCTTTAAGTGCAGATATGAAGTCCATTTCTAAATGAACACCACACACACAGATGCCTAATGGGATACTGCAGTAGCACAATAGACATCTCTTCATATTACACTAAATTCATCAACAGCTTTTATGCTTGTTCAGCAGTGCCCAACAGCACAAGTATCATGTCAAACTGCAATTAAAACTTCAAAAAACCATGCCCTAAATTTGACAGAGATCTAAACCGTAAACACGGTCTGTTATTTTACATTAATTAATTGCCACTGACTTTCCAGATTAATTATTGCAACTCCACCAAACACAGTTAAAGCCTGGAAACCATAAATTAAACACACACATTTAAGGCCAGTTTGAAGTTCTGTTTTAATCCAGCATTGACCTGAAACAATGAAATGCTTTTGCTCATCCAAAATGGATAATAGCAAACAGAAGCCAAAGTCCTTGGTCAGGTAAGTGGTTCCTGGATGTTCCATTCTGCTGCTCACACCAGTCAAGGCACACACAGCATCAGACTTGGCATCTCCTTTTGTGCTACAGCTGCCCTGGTAGATTCAGGTGCTGGTCCCAGCACTGGCACATGTTCGAAGTCAGCACACCCCTGGCAGCAAGCAGGAAAAGAGGGCAGGCCAAGGACACTGTGTTCCCAAAGGAGTCACCCCACAGCAGGGTGAGGAGGGGCACAATGGCAGCACTTCGCAAGTGGTGATCTCTGGCATCCACAGAGCTGCAGAGCACAGCACAGGGAGTGCCTGGTCCCCTGCCCCAGTGACCAATTTCCATGGAACACGCTGGCCAGCTTTATTTCTCCTCCACAGACCAGGCTCTGCCCACAGTTACTTGGTTACATTTGTCAGAAAGGCAAATTTCCACTAGTTTATACAGACGTGCACAGTGCTCTCTGTAGAAAAGCATCAGCAAAACTGGACACATAATAGAGCTCAGATTACATAAGACAACACTCCAGAAGTTTATCCTGCCCTTGACAACCTCTCAGCCTCCCCTCCCCAGCCAAGGGTCAACAAACCCAAGTGTTTGTCACCAAGGATCTGCTGAGCTGGCTCCCTCATCATCAGTTCCTGGTTTTGGTTTTCCAACTAAAGAGCCAGAGCAACAGTCACCACTGTAACTGCATTCAGTGAGCTCATAACTTTGCATATGGTAACACAAATATCCCCCACTAGATAATGTGAGAGCCACAAGAATATTGTATTTAGTTTAAAAATGGATTTTTATGTAACAATTGCCACTGTCACAGATCACCAGTAACTGCAGGAAGAACTTCTCCAGGACTTCCGGGCAATGTTATTCACAGGATAAACATGAATTTCAGCTGGTGCTCTAACGGCTTTAGGCACTAGGGAGTGGATACCACAAAACGTGAGTCACTACAACCTCCTCTTCTGTCTTAAAAATCTACACCAACATCAGAATCACCTACCCCAGTCATTTCCATACTTCCACGTACTTTGAGGAGACCAAGTGTTTAGGGACGTAGAAGTGAAAACAAAAGCAAGAGCACGGGGCAGGAGCTGCAACCCACCTGGCGACCCGCAAAACCTGGCAGTAAAGACCTCGCCCCCTCGCATACACTTGGCTGGAAAGTCTGACCGCCCCTGCCAGCACTCCCACTAGGAGATCCTGTTTGCCAAAGGGAAGTACCGGGCCACCGATCAGAGAAGTATGAAAGGCGTCACTCGTGACAGCCTGAGCCTGCCAGCAGGAAGTCTCGAAGGTGGGAGTGATCCCGAACTGCTTTCGGTGGCTTGGCTGGGAGGAGACGCGCTTCCCGACAAATTCTTCAGGTCGGAAAGCATGAACACAGCACAGGATAGTCCTGCTAAAACCCCAACCTGGCCAGCCTGTGGGGACTACTGTCTTTGAAAGCACCAGCAGCCAAAACTGTGGGAGGGGAAAAAAAACAAAACAAAACAAAAAACGCCACCGCATATGTCTTCCTCCTGTAGCCCGCGGAAAAAGTACAGCAGGCCACAATGTTGGCACCTACACTGGAACACTGGATCTCGTTTCCAGAAATTAGAAGCTTACGAGCCCCAAAATTCATGTTTAAAGCAGATCGGGGACAACACCTCCCGAAGGTCAGGCCGAGACATCACGAACCGAGGAACGGTTTCGCAAGGCACGTTCTCCACTAATAACTCAGTATTTCCCTTCTGATACATATCTCATTAGCCTGGGAGCAATTGCCCTCATTATGCGTTCTGCTCGGAAACCTGCTGCCTCCATTTCAGACCTGAAGCCGGGCTCGCCTGCCTGAAAAGGCCCGTCCGATCTATCACTCCACCACTGCAGCACCTTTCAGCCCGTCTCAAGAGAAGTTAACGCAAACGCCCGAGCCCCCCGAGGGGCCAGCAGACGCTCCCACAGCCTCGGGCCGGGCACAGACAGACACACAGGGCCTTACCCCGGCGCTGCTCTCCTGCCCGCGGGCGGAGGAGCCCCTCGGGCCGGCAGCGCCCCGAGCCCGGCTGAGCCCTGCCCCCGGCCGGAGCGGGCACCGACACCGCCCTCGCAAGCGGCACAGCGGGGCCGCCTCAGCCCCCTCCCCGCTCCGCCGTGCCCGGCCCGCAGCCCCCCGCACAAAGGGCCGCGGGAGAGGATCCCGCCCGGGGAGGGACCCCGCCCGCCCGCCGGCCCCTCGCTTACCGCCGGCCCAGGGGGTTGTTGGTTCCGTCCGTCGGGGCCGCAGCACGGAGAGGGGCGGCAGCTCCGCTGGATCCCGGCAGCGCCGCTGTGAGGGAGCGGGGGCGGCGGCGGAACTGGCGCGGGCTGCGCATGCTCGGGCGGCCGGGGCCGGGGCCGGGGCCGGGGCCGGGGCCGGGGCCGGGGCCGGGGCCGGGTCTGCGTTTGGCCGGCGGCGCCTGTGGGGTGGCGGGGAGCGAACGGGCTGGCGGTGCCCTCGCTCTGCTCTGCCCGCTAGTCTCACGTAGAATCCTGCAGTCATCAAGGTTGGAAGAGATCTTCAGCATCATCCAGTGCATCCGTCTACCTGGCACTACCGCTATAACCACTGAACCACATCACCCAGCGCCAGACCCAGACGCCTCTTACTTAACACCTCCACCGATGGGTTGTCCCTGGACAACCTATTCCTGACCACTCTTACAGTGAAAAAAAAATAAATTATGATATCTGGTCTGAGTCTTCCCTGTCTCAGTCTAAGGCCGTTTGCTCTGATCCCCTCAGGGCAGGCACAGCAGAAGAGAGCGGCCCCCGCCTCAGCATCACCACCCAGGGAGCTGTAGGGTGTGATGGGGTCCCCTCTGAACCTCCCCCTGAGATTTCTTTGCTTTTGTAGGGCTTAGACTCATTCGTGTGCCTTTATCGGTGGATAGCTGTCGTCTTCATGAATAAAAAGTACGATTTTCTGCTAATTTTCCCATATTTTTTTCCCTGCTGTAACAAAGCACTCTCCACTGACGGCCTCGTGCCTGCCTTGTCCGCCGTGGATGGGCGAGCTGTGGCACACCAGGGCCGGAGCGACCAGATCACCTGTCCTACAGCCCAGCACCTGCCTGAGCCTTCTCCACGGGCAGGCAGCAGAGCTTCTAACCTGGAGAGGCTCCCCTGAAGAAACCACTATGTAAAGTGTACCAGTGACAGAGAAATCCCAAAACAAGCTCGGAAAGCTTTCATGAGCCAATTACCATAATTATCCCCCTTTGCCTTGTTTAGAGTATGAACTTCTCTAGCATCAATTTTCGGTCTTTCCTTCTTCATTACAATTCTTTGCCTGTTGTCAAGTCTTGTTCATCATGCAGATAATTAAATGTGGTGAGTGGCCTAGAGCTTCTCTTCACCTAAGAAGCCAGAGCATTCAGTAGAGGAGCTGAGCAGTACTCCAGCACGTAGGAAGGTCTACTCCCACCTACAGTCTGTTTCTCCTGCCCTCAGCCACTCCCAGCAGTTGCCAAGCTCTTCTGAGAGAAAGCTTAACTCATTGGCCCAGGAGAAATCAAATCCACCAAAAAACATGAATGCTTTTCTGCTGGTCAGTGAGCCGTACTAGCAATAAAAGGCTCTCTCAAGCACAAGCATGAGCCAGAGCAAGGGAGCGTGTGGCTGGAAACAGGAGAAAGGAGGAAGAGGAAGGAGAAATGGAAATGAGAGGGAAGGTTGTTTCACTTCATTCTGGCACTAACAGGCTGTTTCATTATTTGAGCTGCCTCTCCAACCACAACCCTAGTTCAGCTAAACAGAAGTTTTGTTGCACTATATATTTTTCTGTTGTTGTTGCAGTATATTTTCCAGTTCGTGATTCTCTCCAGTTGCCAGCATCTTTGGTGAGCACCGCAGGGACTGGGGTAGCAGGCACAGCAGTGCTGAATACAGAGGAACAGCAACTCTGGCTGCTCAGGGAGACTGCAATTTCTATATCCAATAATCAGCCAGACCTGGAACCTTCCTGCATGCCACTACCTGAACCATTGGCTGCTGAGTCATGCAACTACGGGTCATTAAATACATATGAAGTGAAATCTTGGGCTTAGGATGTAAGTTCACAAAAATCCTGTGTTATATGTCTTCTGGCCCAGGAGGAAGGGAGGGAATCTAGCTCTGGTTTAATAATGACAGATGATTACTGTTTTAAAAGTGCTAACTTTTCTATGTAGCCAAAGGAAATTTTAACATAAGTGCAGTGAAAGTTTTAAAACTGTGCTCAGACAAAAATTTCTTCATCCTGCAATGAGCTCAGTGCAGTGAAGCCCTGGACCCACCCTGTAGAATGAAGAGCATTGTGGTGTTTGTGTAGCATGGAAATTGCAGGTGTGTGACTGGGAGTTTTCCAGTGCAATTCTGCTGGGTGCCAGTGCTGACAACTGAAGGGTGGTGTTTTCTTGTGGTTTGACATTGAATGCTCCTCTCATTGTGAAGGCCATTCTTCTCTCCAGAAACTAAGTTGTTATTTGCTGTTTTCTGCATTACTTTATATCTCTGTAGTCTTTCAAGTCAGGCTGCTGTAATCCAGGGAGCAGCCTTTTCCAGTGGATATCAGACTTGCACTGTCAATGCAGGCTCCCTGATTTTACCCACAAGATTGTAACAGTTGTTAATTTTCTTTATGAGGATGTTCTAGCCCAAACACTTGGTTCCATATAGCTTATTACTTGTTGAGCATACAGAGTGTGCCCTATGACAGATACATAATCTAAGAGCAAGTCCAGGTTATGGGCAATAGCTCTGGCACCACATCCACCTGCAGGACATCCACTTTGGTATCAAAAGTGAATCTTGCCATCCTGTTTCTTCTTGCTTAAGAACAGCTATTGGAGAGAGAGATATTATACTTTTGTACTGAAAATTTTCTCAAAATTGTTCAATTTAAATATGGGAGTAAAACATAATAAACCAGAAGAATAATTGCTGAAAAATGGATATGTCTAATCTGTGCAACCAGTGTAGTTTGGCATGTCTCAGGGCCCTCATCCTTCAAACACATGGACCAAAGACAATTCCAGCTACTGGTCTAGTCTTGTTTCCTTCCCAAGGAAACCAAATCTTGGAAGGGGGTGGCACGTGCTTCAGTCACTCTGTGACATAAACTGATCAGCTGAGGCAAGGGAGATACTTCTGTTCCCTGGGGCTTAGAGGGGAGCAGAAGAAGGGCCAGACCATATCTTTCAAAGAACTCCACTGAGACTGGGGAGCTGTAAAAAGTCAGAGGTGAATCGCCCAAATAAATGGATCTAGATTAATTCCTGAGGTAAGTGCATCTATTGTTTGAGAGAACTGAAACAAATAGACAAGTTATTATTCTTTAAATTAGAATACTCATGGGCAAGTGTGATAATTTTCCATCATCAGTGTACTGTTTGTGGGTTTTTTGCTGGTCTAGTGCCAACTTTCAAAGAACAAAGAAACCACCCACTGATTGGTATTAGTCTCAGCTGTTGCAAAAATCTTAATAAAATAATATATAATTATTACTGAAAAATTCACATTTCTCCTTTGAAGCCGAAAACAAGTTGTGCTTTTGTTTGTAAGGAAGCTCTCCATCCATTCCAAAGTGAGACATTATTAGTGGTCACTCAAAACATGTACAAATTGTGCAAGATAGTAGCCTGTCAGCACTGGGAATGAAAAAAATCATATTAAGGTCGTTCCATGCCTGGGGTAGTTATAAGAGAGTTAATGGTTCCTGCTGTAAGCCAGGTGAAAGGAGTGTCCAGACATGTTTGTATTTCTAGAACAAACTTACCCCAAACCAGCTTAATTAACTGTGGGGCAGCATTGCACTGAGTTGTGCCTCTAGACTTCATGTACAAGAATTTTTGTACTTTCTATATGGAAAGAAGAATTTCAGTCTAAACCCCTGCTATGCAGAAGAGGTTACATTACAGGAGGTTTGCCCCAGTGAGGCACTTAACATAAAACACTTCTAGGTCACTTTTTTCCTCATTCCTTTTCATATTTTTTTGATCTTGCCTTTTAAGGGCATTATAACATATTACTTTCACCCACGGGGTGGATGGCACTCAGTGAGTTGTTTTCCACTGTTCAGCTGGCAGTTTCATGCCCAATTTCCTGTCTACTATTCAAACTCCACTCTAAAGATGGAAATACTAATGTTGTCACCATCCTTTCTAAGTAACGCTCTAACATCTGAGTGCTGTGCAAACATTTGCTCATTTATTTTCTGTCATAATTCCTGGGGTACAGGAATTCAAGCACTCAGGTTGAATAAGCTCACAGTGCATTATTCTGAGCTCTCAATTCTACAAACTCATGTCTCCTGTGTGTGGTTATGCAGGAGATATTTTGTTAAATCCCCACCTTTCTGACTTCACTCAGGATTGCATGTGCCCAACACTTCTGCAGATTAGATCTAGAGCCTCTGTGGGGAAAACAAAAAATGAGTAAAACACAGGAACTGCTTTGTGGAAAGTTTGGGAGAGGAGTTATTTGTCACTGCAGGAGAGCTCTGGAGCAGAGGTGAGAACAACACCCATCTCCACAGCCTGACAGTCCAGGCTGTGAGCAATAAGATGTTCCTCTGTCGTCCTCGTTCATTAGACACCTTCTAACCTTTGCAAACAGATGAAGAAGAGGTCCTTCAGACAAGAAGCTCCTTCATGCATGACCATGGGCCAGTCCTAGGAGACAGGAGGCAGGAGAGAGAGCCAGGGAAGGGTGGATTTGATCTCTACACAGGCAAGTGGGAGGAGTGACTGTGCTCTTCCTGTGCCTAATCCACAGGAGGGATTTTGCTGGAAAGAACTTAAATTACCTCGAATGGTTCTTTCCTACCTCTGACATACACGTTTCAGGGTTTAAAAATCCATATTCTTTGTTTTCATATTGTTAAGACTAGGCTGTCATGGCAAAAATAAGATGTGTATTTCACAGTAGCTGTTATATTTTCTGTTTAACTCTTTTCCCAGGGATTCAATATCTTTTCCTTTCTCCTGGGATCTCTAAATAAAGATTTTGTACCTTTATGTTAGATACAGTCTAGTTCAGGCTGAGGCTGGGGTCTAATATAGGTAATGTTCCATGGTCTAGATGAAGCATGAAGCAAGACAAAAGGACAGATCCCTCTGCCCTCAGAATCACAGAAGGATTTGGGTAGGAAGAGACCTTAAAGATTATATAATTCCAAACTCCTGCCATAAGCAGGAACACCTTCCACTAGACCAGGTTTCTCAAAGCTCCATCCAACCTGCTCTGAGCTCAAGTGCTTGTGGCAAATACAGCATGAGAAATCATGGGCTCTGATACCTCAGTGGGAACCTGGCTCTTTGTCTTAAAATGTCATCAAGGATAAATTTGAGCAGGCATCTGCCTCTGGGATGAGGTGGTGGGACAGATGTGGACAGTCCTTTTGTTCTGCTCTGGCGACTGGGGCTGTAACCTCTGGAAGAAGAGGCAGAGGAGAGTGGAGGCCAAGAGCAGCTGCTCCAGCAAGGCTCACTAGTGGCACCTGTTGGAGAATTTTTGTGGTAGCTTCGAGGTGAATTAAACACACCCTTGTGCTTAAAAATAAAATAAAAAGATAATGAACAATGCACTGGGCAGAGTCCCATTACAATATGCGGTTGTACATGGAATCTGCAAAGATGCATCACAAACAGATTCCTTACATGCACAGCATCAAATCCAAGATCATTTGCATGGGCATTTCCTGTGGATCCACCCTTCACCATGCTCTGCTGCTCAGAATTTGCCCTGATCTTGAGTCTCTGAGCACTTATTCAAGGATGGCTGCAAGACAAAGCTGAGACTCTTTCTTAGCTCATCACCAAGGGAAACTTCACTCTCTTGGAAGAAGTCTGTTCTGTCTCTGGCATTCCTGCTTCCAGCCAGTTTAACCCCTCCTTGCCTTCCATGGCAGATCATCCCTCAGTCACAAATTGCCACTGCTGAACAGTTATAATTAGAATTTCCCTTTTATGTCTGTCACCACTGGAAGTCTTTAGACCGAACCAAAAAGTTTGGGGGAGACTGTCGTGGGAACTTGAATTGCTGTGAGCAATCAGGGGATGGCTCATCCAAAGGCATGTGTTAGTGTTGGCACAGTGCCCTTACTTTTCTGGGGAGCTGTCTCCATGCTGACTCAGCAAGTCAAATGCTTCCCTTAGCTCAGGAGTGATTTTTGGCAGTCTGCCACTGCATTTCTGACCACACCAAACCCGTTCAATTTATGAGACCAGTCTTGAGCTATATAACTACTGGAATATCAATGTTTGTCTATTTGTTTAAAAAAACAATAAATTGTCCTCATTTGTAAAGTAACCAGCTGTTTAAATGCTTGTATTTTACCTTGTGTTTTGCCTTTATCTTCCTGATCTCTGCAACATCTACCTGTCCCACCTCCTCCATCAGCTTTTTCTTCCTGTTACTCTGTTCTTTTTGTGTTTTTCTGTTTTAATTTTTGTCTTTCTACCTGTAGTTTGTCTTTTCAACTGCAAAACAAAGCTGTAAGAGGTAGATCTCTGATCTTTGCCTATTTAAATAAAAATACTACAAAAGCATATAGAAATAAATAGGTGAAATGCAATAATACAGCAATTCTGGTAGTGGAAATTGTTATTACTTGTTAAGCAGAGATATATTTTTCCCAAATTAGCCATCTGTATTCAGTTGCAATTCGGTTTTCTTAGGCCAGAAGGCTGATTCACATGTAAACCAGTGGGCTGTGCTTTGGACAGTTTATTTAGTCTCATATTCATATCTTTTAAATCTAATCTGGACAATTGAACAGCCTTACTTTGAAATTGGTTTCATATTATGTCTGTTACACCACCATGCCTCATTTTTTTCCTTTCCTTTGCACAATGAAGATGTTGTTCACTGCCAGTTTGCTTTCTCCAAAAAAAAAACCCAAAAAAATGCAGAAAGCTTTGGCTTATAGAAGTATGATTGTGAAGAGGAATGTATCACAGAAAAGAATTGAAGTGATGGCTGGCAGATTTCTTCTGCAATATAGAAAGGTACTCACTCTTCAATCTTGGCTTGTATCATCCAATAATGTATTATAAAAAGTAGAATATAGCTATAGGAAAAAGAAATCTTTAAGTAAATCTAGTAGCAGAAGAATATGTATTTTCCTTTGGAAGAGTAAAATGTGGCTCAATTGCATAACTGTGTGCCCCACACTTCTTCTTCTTTGCATTTTGCACAGTCCAGTGAGGTTCAGATCTCCATACTTATATACAACCATTCTTGGCAAAATGTTCCATACCTAGGCAACAGGCTTGCATAAATCCACCAGGGATGCTCACAGAGGATGATTCCTGTGTTCATGTGTAGATCCAAAAGAAAAGTAATAAGATTCTGAAAGCAGAGAAAAACTGTCCAAGGAAAGCTGTGCTGATAATCACCACCATTTTCAGGCTGTGGATCCTTTCTAGCTGTATTGTTAATCCAGCTTCTCCATTTCCCCCAGTCTTCTGGAAGAAATCTCTTCTACAATCCCAAAGTGGGCTAATGGCTGCTGAAATCATGATCAGGGGGAAGTTGCTGGTGGTTTGCAACAACTATCATGCTCTGTCTCCCCTTAGACCTGTAGTTGCCATAGCTGAGATAAAAAGTCCCTACTGTGTCTACAGGTGCCACAATGGGTACAGGTGTCACTGAATCTCCATGGCTTCTAAATGCAGATGTAGAGGGAATTGTGAGTGTGATGAAGGAGGGGACATGAAGTAAATACTGCACTTAATGGATGCCTAACTCAGGCAGTGAATCATAATATCATAGAATGGTTTGGATTGGAAATGAGCCTTTAAGAACATCTAGGTCCAACCCTGCTGCCATGGGCAGGAACACCTTTCACTGGGTTGCTCAGAGTCCCATACACCCTGGTCTTGAATACTTCCAGGGATGGAAAGACCACAGCCTCTCTGGACAACCTGTTCTTTCTTCCTCTTATCTAATCTAAATCTACCTTCTTTCATTTTAAAACTGGTTCTGCTTGTCTGAACACTACATGTTTGTGAAAAAAGTCCCTATCCATACTTCTTGTAAGCCCACTTTATGTACTGGAGGGCTGATAGCAAAAGAGCAACTAGTAAGCTACAGGGCAGTGCACCTCTTTAAAAGAGGGAGGGGTGGGAGGGAGGGAGGGAGGGAAGGAAGGAAGGGAGCATCAGCAGAAGAAAAGCAATGGAAAGCAAAGTGAGACAGAAGGTGCTGTTACATTCCCTGCTCCATCTGCTGGAGCATCCCAGAATAGTTTGTAGTGCTCACCCAGTCAATTGGATTACAGCAATCTTCTCCTGGCTTATTACCTAACTACCTTTCTTCAGATAATTATTTGGTAGCAGCGAGCTGCATCATTTTTGTAGTCACATCTGAGTTTTGATTTCTTCCTGTTAAGTGTTTTGAGCACCTGCAATTTCATGTTTAGGTGTAACAGGATAATGTAGAAGCTTCTGTTTTGTTATGAAATGATACGATACAACTCAACTCCAGAGTTTAACAAAAGAAAAAATTGCTTTAAGAAGATGCAGTTCACTGCACTGGATGAGTGGTAATAACTCCTCATGATTTATTTTACAGCCATTTCCTTTTCCTGCTTGGCTTCCCATACCAGTTCTCTTTTATCTCCACTTTTATAATTGCTTCTTTACAGTTGCCCTTCTGCAATACTTAGAAAAAAGGTAGCTTTCATAAATCATAATATTCTCATTTGTTCACTTTAATCTTAAGTTTAATAGTTCACTTTTCTACAGTTTTAAGGAAACTGGTCATGACGGAATGCAACATATTAAAATATTTTCATTCAAGTAAAGGACAGTATTTCTGGTTGAGATTTAGTTTCTAGAGCTTGATATTAATAGGGAAGAGTGTGGCATTGTAAATCCCAGGTCTGATAGGAAGGTTACCAATTCCTAAAGAAAGAAGAAAATCCCAGAGAGAAAATGAATTTATATGGTGCAAATAAATCAAGTCCATTATCTGATATATAAGCACATTCAGAGGATACTCTGAGATAATTATGGAAATATTAACTTGGTCATTAGAGGATATGTCTATCCCTACTATTATTTAAATGGTCAAGGGCAATTGTCCTTTAACAGGATGCAAATAAACCCACTTTCCAAGCCTGTCTAAGTTTATAGTTTATATCAGTGTTGGTTATCCTAATGTAAAAACAAGGCATTGTCTGTGCAGAGTGCTTCATCATGAAAAAAATGACAGGGTCAACTATATCACAGTGATATCAGGTTAAAAAAGAATTGTACCTCTACAATCTGCATACAATCTACAGAAAAAAAAATATGATTATGACTTTTAAAAAATTTGGTTTCAATTTTTTTTCCGTAAGGGAACATGAAAATGCTATTTCCCTGGAGTCAGATGACTCACAAATTCTGCAGAAGGCAGAGTATAATGTAGGCAAATTTTGCCCTCTTAACAACCATGACATTTGTTAAAATAGAGCTGTGGAGTGATACTGTAGTTGCATGAATTTATTTTAGATTGTGTAGATCATTAAATAATGAAACTATGGCATTATTCTTTGCAACATCTTTTAATATAATTTCCCTCATATTCTTTTAGATAGTCTATTATAATTTAGGTATATAAGACTACCACCTATTCCATTGATCCAGGAAAATTAGGAAAAAGGTGACTCCATCTAGGGATCTGTTGGAATTACAGTCTCTCTGGGGAAGATGCTACATTTCTGGCATGATCCCTTGGTAACAGCAGCTGGTTTATGGAGGCAGGCTGGGCAATGTTGTGCCATGGTGTGTCAGGTCTGTTGTTGTGAGGGGACACGGCAGCCAGTGTTCTCTTCCCTGGGGCATTGCTGGTGCCTTTCAGTTTGCAGACTTAAGATGGCTGTGCCAAGTCAACACTGCTGCTGCACAAGGATCTTCAATTTCTGTACTGTCCTCACAGTACAGGATCCTGTGTGCTGAGAGCCATCATTCCTCTCTAAAAACAGATGTTTCTTGTGGCTGGTGAGGAGTACAACTTTATTTCTTGTTCTGTTTAACATTTTCAGTGATCCCAAAAGAGCCAGGTTTTCAGCTTGGCCCTCAGAAACCTCAGTGATCTTACCAGCATATCTCCATATCTTCATTAAAGTGATACTTGATGTAAATACAAAGAAAGATACGTAGGCACATGGAAGAAATACCATTTCTGTTGTATAGAAACAAGAAACAAATATTGACTTGCAGAGTTCAGTGGTTGCTGTAGAACACAGCACACAAGGAGGTTTACCAGTAGGTGGTGACATATAATTATTTATCAGCTATTTTCTGGCTGCAAAGATTCTGAGCTACAAGTAGCTTCACTGTGCAACTTCTTGTTTAAGCTTTCCTTTCATATTGCTCCATCTTTCTGAGATCTCTTTTGCAAGTTTTACAGCAGCAGAAGTGTTTCATAACTGCAATTGCATCTTCTGGCTGCAACATGTCAGCCTGCTCCTGTTCCGTGAACTGCAGGGCTGCCTTCCCACTGCTTGGTTTGTGTGGTTTCTGGGTTTTTTGTCTGTTGATGAAAGAAAATAACCCAGTTCTCACAGCACATACATGAGAGAAAAAAGAAAGTAAATCCTTTCTTTATAGTATGAACCTCTTATTTACTTCCCATGAATAAACAAGTTTTAGAGTTAGCTGTGTGGAAATCTGCTGTTTACTGCCAAATGTAATCAGCAGCCTCTCCTAAGTCCATCATACCCTTCTGCACATCAGTGCTCCCAAGTTATGAAGCCATCAGTAATCCTGGAGAAAAAAATGATACTCCTCAGCTTGGTCTATCTATTATTTTCTATTAATTTAAATACCGTGTGTGAGTTGTGACTAATGAAAGCCATATAGCCATAGTGTATGAGATGAAGCTTGGATTTAGATAGTGAGCAGATTTGGAGCAGGAGGAGAAAACAAGCCTTAACACTGCTCTTAGGCTGCAGGAATCACCACAGAAGTGAGCTGGGCCTGTTTGTTTTATGGGAAGGGTATTGGCTACATGGAGGCCACAGCCCAGCTTATTTCACAGGCTGGAGCAGAGGTGATAGATAAGAGTGCCCCTGGCAGCCTCTGCCCACAGCCAGTGGGTGTATCTGGGTGAAAAGTGTCTCAGTGCCCTTTGGGGGAAGGTGGTGCAATGTAACCATGCACCAGTCTCCCCACAGCTCCTGGCCCTGAAGGCAGGAGCAGCCCTGGTGAGGACAGGCTGCCAGGCTGGGCTGCAAGCAGCACCAAATGCACCTGACTGGGGGAAATGTCAGCACTCTCTCCCCTGCATCCACGTGCTCTGGAGCTGCTCTTTCTGAACTGACTCTAGCTCAGGGTTCATTGGCAAAAGGTCCTATCACAGTTCTTAAAACGTTTTGCATTTTCTAACTACTATTTGATGCATTGCTGAGTTCTTGATGAAAGCCCATGTTCAAACCTGCAGTGGCAAAGGCTTATACATTCAAACATATGCAGTGCTTTGCTCCTGATGCTGTCACTGGCCTGAATTGAAACTTGAGCCCAAGTTGTGTCAGTTTCTTCACATTGATATTCTTCTTACCATTTACACAAGGGGTTTTCTTCATGGAGCCAGGTCAGTATGTTTTTTCTGACTGCACCCATAACTTTTGTGGGTCACCCTCTTGGGCTGGGGCATGCACAAGCTCATGCACAGCACACAAAATGCTGCAGAAAATGTGCTACCTGTCAATCAGTGGGAACACATGGGGCTTTTAATCCCTGCTGTACAGACTAGTGGCAACTGCCTGAGCTCTGTCTGTGGGAAATAGTGTATTTGTCTGAAAACACCAAAATACCACACCCAGAGCATCAGGACACTCTGCTGATGCTGCTGAAAAATCAGGAAAGCCTAATGCCCACTAATATAAATGGAAGGAGATTCACACTTATCATCTGCTAAATTTGGTGGAGTATCCGTGGCAGACAAGAATCCTGCTTGCCTTTATCACAAGGACATAAGTCACAGGCTGCAGCCTGTTGTGGCTGTAGATTGGCCTATTTAAGACTTTCCTGAGAAAAAGCAATTTTTTCTGGTAATCTCCCAAAAAGCTCCTGTGCTCTGCCTACACCTGGTTATAATTTTAGAACTATTATATATGTACAAAGCAGAAAGTGAAAGAAGGTGGGCAGCTTTAGAGAAGTTACTCCTGCTGTCCTGGTAGCAGGATGCCATTTATAAATGATATTATCATCACATTGCAGCACAACAACCCAAAGCACGGAGGGAAAAGGCAAGTGTGACTGGCAGCTCTACCTAGTGCAACAAAAGATATGGTGAGGGGACACAGGCAACTGTTGCTGGTTAAATGCTATTCCTGTTGTTGGACACAAAACTAACAGTAACTTCTGACTTTCTTTTTCTGTGTTGTTTGGACGGCACATGCAAAAAAATTTAGACACCAATGTAATAAGATTATTATTCTTGTTTAGAATGAAGAAATCAGGATGAAATCAAAGATGACACCCAGAAATGAATTTTTCAATAATGCAAACAAGCAGGAAATGGGAAAGCAAGGTTTTTATAAAGCAATTATATAATAGCAAGCTAAATTCAGCTGATGAAAAAGAAGTTTTTATAGGAAAATAAATGAAATACCTGTGCTTAAATGAAAATGAGATATAGGACTGGAGCTGACACACAAAATGAGTGATTTTTAGATTAAGTGAGGGCAAATTATGATGCTGTAAATAAGGTTTATTTCTTCAGTATAGTAACTTAAAAATTGACTCAAATGTAGTGGCATGTGCAGAGCTACCCCATACCTCACTGCCTGCACTGGTTTGGAGCCAGGACAATATTTCCACTTGCCAGATTTTCCTGTCAGTGCCTTCAGTGTAGTGTTCAATTGCAACAGCAAGATGTCCAAATCTTTACTGTTTTAGCACACGGCTGTAGGGACACCAACAAAAATTGGTGCAAAAGTGAGTCTGGAAAACCCTTCAGTTTCTCTCTTAGAAACATATTAGGTGAAACATCATTATACCTGAGCTGCCTCCTTTATGGCTTGATGCCAGGTGTAGGAACAATCCAAAGTTTGAATTCTCATAAGTCAAGAACAGAAAGAAGAAAAGGTTTAGTGTGAAAATAAAAGGTGGTCCAAGGGCAATAAAAAAAAGCCCCAAACCAGTGTGGTTGTCTAGACCTACTTTCTTTTTCTTCTATGATTCACTGTATGATTCTGTGAAATCATCCAGTGATCCTTCCAGACAAACATTGTTAGAGGAAGTAAGTCCACCTCCGCAGCCATCCCTTTGCCCAACTGCTGACCGCCGCCGCTCCCTCTGGCAGGGGCACACCAGAGCCAGGGCAGCCACGAGGAGAAGGGAGGGAGCAGGCTGAAGGGCAGCAGGGCACACCAGAGCCAGGGCAGCCACGAGGAGAAGGGAGGGAGCAGGCTGGCAGCTGAAGGGCAGCAGGGGCTGCAGCCGCTGCTTAGCGCAGCCTGAATCTCCTGGACACCGGTCAGTAACTATTTCATGTATTGCTAAACTTGAACTGTAAACTGCAATTGGTAAATATGCAGGATTAATCAAAATGCACCTGGCTAACCTTCAAATTATCAACTATTACAGCTGTTTGGTTACTTTGGAACTGCAACTGCTGCGTGACATTAGCTCAAGGCCAGATCTGCAACTGTCTGCATCAATCCACCGAAGATCTCTGCAAAAAGGTGACAGAACAGAGAGGGTACAAGCTCTCTCCAGAAATGGTTAATCAATACCTTGCTAGGTTGACTCAGTGCCATTAGATACAGTGGTGTACCCACTGTATATAAATTGTGACCTGTCTTCTGTTTCATTCTCAGTCACCTCTCCTGCCATCCTGGTAGTTGCCCATTTTCCACTTGGAAGCTTTTTGGGCATAACCAGAAATGTTCCTAGCATCCTGGATCTGGGGAGCAGCAGTAATACTTTGTTGTGTGGCTTGGTTTCTTCTAGGGAGGAGGAGAAGGTAAGGGCTATTTTTGCAAAAGCATCTCAGTGTGCCTGGCCTTTATTTGTGTCAAATACCCAAATATCACTAAAAAAACTGTAGTCAGAATACATGCAGAATAGCATAGACAATGCTGTAGTTTGGTCTTTTGAGAGATTTATGTTCCAATCAAATTTTTGTGTATAAATTGTGCAATAATAGTGTAGTGATGCCTAGAGGTAGCTGTAGATACAAATCTATGCATAAGCAAGGTAATTAAAACATGAATTTGTATGTCCTGGTTTCCTAAAATTCTGGGCTGTAATTTCACCTGTATTGTAATCACAGTAAAAATCTACTTATATGTAATTATAGTTTAATACCTACTTACAAACATTTCCATATTATATCCAGTAACAAAATTTAATACAGGTAATATTTATGTACCATGTCTATTCCTTAGAAACATTTATTCTACTGACACATTCACATTCACATTCACGTAATTTGCTTAACTCTTATTTTTTAATTTCAGCAGTAATTCTTGTGTTTTATTTTTAAAAGTTTAATTTAAAAGGTGAAAATAATTGACTTTGTTTACTGTAAATGCTGAAATATTATATGAAAGTTATTTCAGCAGTTAAGATGTCTTGTTTCTATTCAAAAAAGAAAATCTTTCAAACATATGCTTCACTTTAAGTATCTGCTTAATTTAAAGCATTTAGCTTGATGGCACTTTGCCTGAAAGACTAACTATTATGCCTACTGAGAATCATAACAAAATCCCCATAATTTTAGAAAGATCTGGTTCATTAATGGGATATGCCAATAAAAACAACCTTTCTATACTAAGAAGTTTATTTGCTTGGTATTCAAATGAAATTGTGGATCATAAAATTGCCCCAAAATATATCAGATAATATCAGTGTGATGAATTATTCATGTGAAAATTTCATAACTCCATGTTAGCTAATGGCAATAATTTGAACAGGTGAAAAATATATGTCTGATCCAGGGAAAAGTAAGATGACATAATCAAACTGTGTTTTATTATGTCTATTAATAGTTGTTCTTTCTTACAAGGCTTGGCCCTTAAAGGGGAGAAAATTATTTGTAAACAAACTACTTCTTTGGGATTTTTTTCTTTTTTTTTTTACATTACACAAAACCTAACATCTGTATTTTTCATACCTGATAGTGTTGGAGAAGAATTCTTTATGCATAATTTTAAACTGAGCTTTTGTTTGTGTTTTGTAGGCGGCAAGGTGAGCCCCCACTTGAAAATGGGTTCTTTCCATACCTGGGCTGTGCCTTGCAGTTTGGTGCCAACCCCCTTGAATTCCTCAAAGAAAAGCAGAAGAAGCATGGCCACATCTTCACTTGCCATGTAGCAGGGAAATACATTCACTTCCTCACTGACCCCTTTTCATACCATGCATTGATGCGCCAGGGAAAATACTTGGACTGGAAAAAGTTCCATTTTGCTACTTCTGCCAAGGTACTCCTGGTTTTAATCTCTAACATGAGAGTATCTGCTGACATACCCAGTTAATCACTGTAAACATAATTATGCCTTTGAAATAGGATTGGTTTCAGATTTCTGCACTTTTACTGGTTTAAAATATTGCAGTCTTTTTTTTTCCTCTTCCTAAATGGAAAAGAAATTTGCAGTGATTTGGATTGTTCTAAGACTATGCATTATTCTAAGACTGTACAGTATTTTATTCATTATTATCCTTTCCTCTAGTAAGCTATAAAGTTATACTTTGGCTTTTGTTTCTGTTAGAATTTATCATCAAGGTAATGACAGGCTTTACTTATGAATACAATTTTTTTTGTGACAGGCTTTTGGGCATGGTAGCATTGACCCAGCAGAGGGAAACACCACTGAAAATTTTCATCAGACTTTCATTAGAACCCTTCAAGGCAATGCCCTAGATGCCCTCGTTGAAGCAATGATGGAAAACCTACAGTATGTCATGCTGCAGTCAAGAGCACCTAAGCTTCAGTCTAATGCCTGGGTGACAGAAGGACTTTACACCTTCTGTTGCCAAGTGATGTTCGAGTCTGGCTTTTTAACACTTTTTGGTAAAGCATTTAATTCAAATAATGACAAAAACCTGTCATCAAAGCAGGAAACTGAGAGAGCTCAAATCCTTAACGCCCTTGAAAACTTCAAGGAATTTGATAAGATTTTCCCAGCCCTCGTGGCAGGGCTGCCTATCCACCTCTTCAAGAGTGCCCACAGTGCACGTGAGAAAGCTGGGAGAGGCACTCCTGCACAAGAACCTCCAGAAGAGGGACAACCTCTCTGAGCTTGTCACCCTCCGCATGTTCCTGAATGACACCCTGTCTACCTTCGATGACATGGAAAAAGCAAAGACCCACGTGGCAGTGCTCTGGGCCTCTCAGGCAAACACCATTCCTGCCACTTTTTGGACCCTGTTCTATCTTCTTAAGTAAGTCCCAATCTTTCTTGCTATCTTTCCAAAACCAATTCATTAGTACAGGCCAATTCCACTGCTTGATACCTCATCAGTGATAAAAAACTTACTGTTTGCAAAAGAAGTGCTGTGCTGTTCTGGACTTTTACAGAAAAGCCCTTCATCCAACCCAGAACAAGTAGCACAGAGCAATTCTTTAAAAGCTTTTTTTTTTTGTGTTAAGAAACAGCACTCCAGGGCAATGCTACACTTTGTCAAGAAAGCTTGGGAGTAAATCTATATGATATGACATTAAAAGTTCTAGTTGCAGTCAAAACATTAGTGGTATTAAAGTCTACAAATATAACCAGACATTTTTAGACCATCTCACTAGAGGCAAAATGAGGTTTAACTTCATTATTGTTTTCACAGATACTTAATAGAAAATAATTTATATGTTGATAGATTCCACTGAAGCTCTGTACTGTAGGTTGCACCTGCTGTACTTATAACTCATGAGACAAGTGCACAGCTCAGATAATACTATCAAATGTCCATTTTAGATGGGCCTTTGCAGATTATCTGATTCAGCATAAATAACTCTGAAATATGTCTCTAAATTCCTAATGCTTTTACTTATCATATCTACTTGGTATTGCTAATTTTTGAGGTTATTTAGCACTTTTTGCTTCAAGAATGCATTTGCTTTAGATTTTCTGAACTTGGAGTCTTTTAACACCCTGATTGTGCTTTCATCAATACACTACTGCACCCTCTTTTATTGTGTCTATATATTTCACCATAGCTCATATATTCCATGTCTGAAAGAAAGGCTAGACAGTGAAGGGTACTATGTGGGCTCTTAGTATTAGGAAGATTCTTTTCAGCTAGACAGAATATTGTCACATCAGCCAGAATAAATGATGTCATAAAACTGATCTATAATCCTTCTCCTAAACTGTCTACCTGCAGTGGGGCTATTTCCTAATCTACAACTGGCTGGGTTTTTTCTTATTCTTGGCATTGCTTTTTAGTGACAGTACTGTTTATTACCTGAATTACGCACATCAGTTCTGTCCCACTTGTCGTTGCAGACAAAATCAAATACCTGGGGTTCCTTTCTTTTTTTTCTTTCCTTTGAGGTTATCATACCTTTGCCATGACATGAAAAAGTGGAACTGCAACATTTTGCTGCAACATTTTCATTTTATAAGGTTGTACCTGTCAGTAAACAAAATAAATTTTAATCAGGAAGAAAGTTAATAGCAAAATCCCCTCTTAAAGAATTTTTAAATTTAGAATTATGTTATACCTTTTCTCTTTTGATCTTAGGAGTCCAGAAGCAATGAGAGCTGCTACCAAAGAAGTGCAAAATGTTTTGGAAAGTGCTGAAGAGAGGATCAGCTTAGATGGCAAAAACTATTTCCTTGAACAGAAAACAGCTGGATAGTATGCCAATACTAGGTATGATTATTTTATCCAGAAATCACACTACAATTTCCATGGTCTTCTACTTGTTACCATATAAATGCTTGCTATGGAATTCCTATGGAATTAGCAAAGAAACAGTAGAACAGGAAACTATATATTCCTTAGGAACAGCCAACACAACCAGGCTTCCCAATGTCCCAGGTGGTACTGAGATTATTAAAATTCACATGAACAGCACTTTCTCATGGGTAATTCCATGTCTCAGTAATCCTGCACTGCTAAAAAACACAGACTCATGGATAATTCTGAACAATATTTCGTTTGGTTATGTCTTTAAATCAAAGTAAAAAGGTGCTGCCAAAACTTAAATCCCTATTCTTATCATGTGAAGCAAAGTTTTCTAATACCATTACTTCTATTTCCCGTTAATATTTTTTCAAATCATAAGCATATTTTTCAGAAGTTACAGAGAGTTTTGATAATGTTGCCTTTTAACTGCTGTTACTTTTTTAAAAAGTCAGCTAACATTGAAACAAAAAATTCCCATATTAGTTTTTTTTTTTTCTGAATATGGGTTTCTATACAGGACCTCTTAAAGCTTCAAAAAATTCTGCTCACTGCACTGTTTCTTTTTCTTGTTATGTTTTCAGTTTTCACTGGTTTGGTCTTTGTCTCAGAGTGAAAATATGTCTCACTTTTGAACATTTTTTCACCAACTCTAAGCATTTTTTTGTGGGAAAGCAGATTAGGTTCTCTCTGGTATCTGCAGAAGGGGTAGGAATGCTAAAAAGAAATGAGAAAGATACTTTCTTAGGCATTCAGAAAGTTAGAAATAGTTTAGAAATAGTTTAGAAATATTAAACTATTTCTTCTAATAAATTCAGGGTTTGATAATGGCTCTGAATAGTTCAACATCCATGATCTCAGTATATGAACATGTTTCCATGGCAATCATTCCTTGTCCTCTCCCAACAGACAGCATCATCAAGGAGGCCATGAGGCTCTCAAGTGCATCCATGACCTTCCGAGTGGCCAAGGAGGATTTCACTTTGCACTTGGAGAACGACTTTTACAACATCCGCAAAGATGATATTGTAGCTCTTTACCCTCAGCTGCTGCATTTCGATCAGGAAATCTATGCTGATCCCTTGGTGAGTACTTTTGTCAAACTGCATTAAACTTGGCACTCTGGCAGAATTTAACAGGTCTTTAGATAAAGCATTTATTGGGGCACCCCATGGGTGGTTTTCTGTTGTACAGGAAGTGCATTCTCACACCTGAAGATGTGATAATAGGAAAGAAAAAGAATAAAAGCAGTGCAAAACATGTTTCCACGTCACCTAAAGTTGTGCTACCAGCCCCAGACAGCCTTCTACTCACTGCCTTCCTCAGTGAGGGAAGATCACCATTATGAGGTCTTTGAAGAAGGATAAGGATAATAGTTTCCCAAAAGCACAGAATTATAATTATTCCAGTTCTTCTTCTGCTGCATGGACAAGAATGCAGGTTGCATTCCTTACTTTTAGAGGTCAGGAAGGAAAAGGAGAGTTATCAGCAAAGAGCCTGGGATCCACCATGGGGGCTGGTGGTACTGGACAAAGCTTTTATTGCTGGAGACATCTCTTTCCCAGCCTGCATTTTGTGTCTCAGCAGCTTTATCTGATTTTTGGAGGTATATCAAGGAACTCTTTTGTGTGTTTAATTGCAGACATTCAAATATGATCGCTTTCTGAACGAGAAGGGAGAGGAGAAGACCGACTTCTACCGCAATGGGCGGAAGCTGAAGCATTACTACATGCCTTTTGGGACAGGCATAGCAAAGTGCCCCGGCAGGTTGTTTGCTGTCCATGAGATCTAAACAATTTCTGGCTCTGATTCTTTCATATTTTGAGATAGAGCTCGTGGACACTAATGTGAAATGTCCCTCTCTTGATCAATCCCGTGCAGGACTGGGCATTTTGCAGCCATCCAATGATGTTGATTTCAGGTACAGGCTGAAAGGCTTATGAATATGCATTTTGCACTATGTACTAGTAGTACATAAATACACTGTATAGACTAACAGTACTAAATACACTGTATAACATATACTTTATATACATTTTATGTATATATGCAAATGAAATGCTTCAAGTCTTGGGGAAAAATCTATATGAATATGCTAGTTCAGCATTTTAAAGAAAAATTTGCACCAGTGTGGTACCAGCATGCAGTGGGCTTAATGTTCTCTTTTGATGCAAATGTCTCCCTTTTTACCAACCATTTTGAAAGGAAAGTTAAGATTTGCTGTTTCCCACAAGCAGAATTTCGTGAGCTAAATCACAATAATTTCAAAATTGTGCTACAGTTAAAATGTATTTTTTTCTATAATTGAAATGTTGGGTGGGGGCTGGGTCTCCTCACAGGTGAAATAAAGTTTTTGTTGTATAAAGGCAGATTCACAGTGGGGAGGGGATAGTTTCCTGGGGAATTGCACTTATGGTTTTATGAAAAACTAGTAGAAGACTTGAAAAAACCTACAGAAATGTTCACGTTCAAGTGAAACTGCAAAACTTGTAATATATTCTTTATAAGATACTTATTTTTAGAAAGTGCTAACTGTGTTAAAATAAATTATATTGGCTGAACCAAATGCATCTCTTGACTGTTTGTTATTTTAACCTCTTAACATTATCAAAGGTTTATGTACTCATCCAAAGCCACCCAAACCAGTTTAAAACTAACCAGCCCAAGCACCAGTATGGAGATAAATAAATATCTACCACATAATCACCAGTGGTTCTGGCTGCATTTGGCCTCAACTCCCTATTTCCATAAACCTGCTTAGGTCTTCCTAGTCTAATTCCACTAAAATTACCATGGGTAGTAGTATGCCCACACATTTTATTTTCAGTGGTGGCATGTCCATAAGAACAATTGTTTCAGGGTTAATACAATTTGGTTCTCTCTAACATCCCTGTCCTTTTCTGATACAAATGACAGATGTATGTATGTCACAAAAGTCCATTTTTAAATTAAATTTCTTCCAGATGAAAGAGAGAACTTTCTTATCATTTATTGATGAAAAGAACAAATGGACTTAAAACTTTTCTTTTATCCTGTTTTTTCTCAAGGACTTATGGTCTGACCTTTTGTTCTTAACTCAAAAGTAGGCCTTGTGAGAGAAGATGAGATACAGGACTATTTGATTTTCAAATTTCATATTCTGGCAAGCTATTCAGCCCAGCTGATAGATGTTCTTTTTTTCTCACTATCCACTGTGCTAAATATTCAAAGGTTAATAAAAAGATTATGCAGTGTGTGCATAACTCTATTTTGTGTGCAACACACATTTATTACCTGTGTGTTGTCTTTGTAATTTTATTTAATCTTTTTGCATTTTCAAAGGAGAACAGAGAACACCAATTTGTTGCACCCTGTATAACATTAAACAATTATGTATAAGAAGGGTTGAATTATTACTTTGGTTCTCTTGGTAAAGGTAGTATCCAGTACAGCTTGTTTTCACACTTCTGTTAATTATATTTTCTTATATTTATATAAATTATAGCATATTCAATGCTATAAGCTGTAAGGTAATTTGTTGAGTGTATGCAAGCCTGACATGCTCCCTGGCACGTTACTATCATTAGAGTATCTGCTCCTTCTTTCTTAAATAAATCCTGCTTGAAACAGCAGTTTTTGAGGGCAGCAAGGCTATACAATGTTACAAGCAAAATACACTTCCTTGATGAAAAGGAATTCAACATGAAATTACAACAACAGAAAAAAAAACCAAAACAACTGATAAAGTAATTCTAGGCTCCTTCAAAAATAAAGCCTCTTTTACATTCCATTGTCTTCTGCAAACTGACTGGTCCAGACTTTTCTGACTGTAGTTTAATGGATTTTTGTCTATGAGAAATTGAAGTATCCAGTAGCTCCTCGAGCTGATCTGACTTTCAGCTCCCCAAGTGTGGGAGAATGATGGAAGATTGGAGAGGAAGACTGTGAGCATGGTTAAATGGTTTGCAAGCTGGGGTGTCAAAAACCACATACATCATACCAGTCATTGTTTAGCCTCGTGCTGGGCAGCACCTGTGTTCAGATAACATAATCCAGTGGTAGATTTAGAGATCTCTTGTTGAGCATGGTTGAGATTCCTGCCCTGCTGTGGGAGCAATCCTATGGTAGTAAACTAGCCCTGCATGAATCCCTGATATACAGGAGGAAAGAGGTTTAGTGATCCCCAGCACTCACAGAGCTCCAAGGTGCCTGCATCCCTGCCTGTGTGCCTCTGCCCTGGGTGCTGCTTTGGGAATACCCACACTGGCATCACAATCAAACACAGCCAGCAACCAACCACCAAACAGCCAGTCACTCACTCCCCCAGCAGCAGGATCAGGGAGACAATCAGAAGGGTAAAACCTAGAGAATTTGCGCCTTGGTTTCAACAAAACAAATTTCATTTCCATTTCATCCACGTTGTTGTAGCTGTTCCTGTGTCCTGCCTGAGCTGGCTCACACACCAAGGAATACCAGCAACAGAGAACACAGGGGAAGGTAAAAACATCAGAGGATTCACCCCACAGATTAAAGTCCAGTTCTGAATTCTGGAGAAGATACTGCTTAAGAGCAGAATCACCATAAAGTGGTGGAAACCAGCACTGCCACCAGACAGGGCCCTGCAAGGGTGGCTCAAGTGCTCCTCAAAGGCTTCCACTTTGTGACAGAAGACACACAGATGAGCAGTTGGAATAGTTTGGATATGGATTTCCTTACATATATATATATATATACTGGGCTATATACAAGCATTTTGGTTTACTGCTGTAGCTGCTAATTTTCTAACCTCAGTTAAACCCCTGTTACTGGGGTTACACAGATGCAAATGAGGGGAGAAGAGAAAGTACAAAGTCTTTCTTAGTACAGAGTGGCACTATGCCTCAGCTAATGTAATCAAATACTTATCAATCAATACTCATCTGACTTGCCAGGGTCACAAACACCAGAAGGTTATACCAGGACAATTCTTTCTGCTGCCTCTCCTAAAAGCAGGACTTTTATTAAGACAAGAGAACAAAGAAAAATAATACTAAAACCATAAGAGCAATTACAAATATATTGAGCAGATCCAGGCTGGTAGGAAGCAGGCACCCTCTGATGTGGGCTCTGTGAGTATTTCACATTATGTATTTACTATTTACAATGCATGAAGAGGTATGGGCAGAAGAGGAGAGACCTCAGCCCCCAGGTGGGCACCCTAACCATTGGGATAGCTCAGACATTTTTCTCAGGGAATTTTTACTATGTTTTCTCTAAAAAAAGTAAGAGACTCAGCAGGATGATTTGCATGACTCCCTGACAGCCAAAGTGCTTTCCTAGTCTCTATCCTACAGAGCAGGCTCAATTTGAATTTGGGATTGGAGTCCCTGAGCAAGAGGAAATTAGTGAGTTCAGTCTCTCCCTCACCCTCAGAGGTCAACTCTAAGCTTGTGGTTGTACTCTAAAGGCTGAGTGAGAGTGAGGGATAACTCTTGAGGAACACATAGCATAACATAGATCAAGCACACCAGGGAGCTTAAATGTTCCGATTTTTCTGGACCCAGATGAGCTGGGTATTGGGTTAATCAGATGCCTCTGAACAGTGATTTGGGGATTAGGAGCAATGCACAGTTGGCTGAGACCACATGGCTCATAATCCAACAGAAGGAGGCATTTTGAGTGAGCAGATTCAACCTAGGCTACAAGAAATCTTTACTGATCATGGAGATCAGTATGTCCAAAGACATGGTGAGTTTACTAATGAAACAAGACACCATGACAGAAAATAAAACAGTTTTACAATTCTAAAACCATGCTGGCCACAGCTGTTGTCACAGAGCTGAGTTCAGACAGCCATTCTTCAACATGTTGACAGTGGTTTTAATCATAGATTTTTAAATTCTTCTTCAATTTTTTTTCATCTTACTGTAGGAATATCAGGATAAACTGATATTTATATTATGAGACCTCCTATGCAAGTTTCTTTTGAAATAAAAGAGGAAGCAAAAAAGAGTAAAAATCATGGGATAATTTTTCTGAAAACATTAAATACATCTTAGAGATAACTATTGCTTAGCTGATGATAGCATGCTTCAAGTTGCTCATTGTCATGATCTAAACAGATAGCTGTGGCAGAATGAGTAAGTATTTTCCTATAGGTATGAACTACACAGAGTGCTACATCTGTAGACTGCAGATAGAACAAGATTTTCTGATGCTCCTGCTCCTTGCAGGGGATTGGACTAGATGACCCATAATGATGTCTTCTAACCCAAGCTATTCTATGATTCTATGATTCTATGATTCTATGATTCTATGATCTCATCTCATTTACACCACCAGTTAATGAACATGCAGAGAAGGCTTGATCATAATTATGTCTAGCTGCACACAGGGGATTTGGTGGTAAAAGCAGTGCTTGCCTCCTAATAACCTTAGAATTAAATAATAAAAAGGTTACATACTATTAAGTGGAGTGCTATCAGTGTAAATACTCAGCTTGCTAACTCTTGTTGACTTTAATTTGTTTTCTGCCAAGACAGACAACTCTGTGGGACACATTTCAAATCAAATGATCTTCAGTGACCCGTGAGTCATGAAGGGAGAGAGTGGTTACTTCAGAACAACTCACTAAAGAGCTACAGATTTTTCAAATGAAAACTTCATTTTACTTAATTCACCTATAAATAAGATCCTGCGGGCTCTAATTATCTTTTTAAAGGTAACAGTAATTTCTAAAATTTGTCTCATTAGATAGCAGGATTCCACAGAAATTTTGAAAGATTGAAACACCTTGACTGGCTGATTCTCTCTTGTTTTGAGAACTCTTCAGTGTAACTGGCTGTGTAATTATTTTTCAGTAACAGTTGTATAACAGTCAATTGGAAAAGGATTGAAAAAGGTCCCCAGTAATTGCAGACATAAAAACACCCACAGGAAGAATATTAAATACTATAGACTGGAAGAAGTCAAGATAGAATTCACTTCTATAAGCTCTCCTTTATCCAGGGCAAGAACAACCAGAGCTTCCTTGGGATGCTTGGGATTTGTGCAAGGCTCCTAAAGAACAGACTTGCTCTCAGAGGTGCTCAGCAGGTTCAAAAATCCAGCTGGTTTTCTGCTGGGCTCTGGAGGGCTTTGAGAGGCCTCCCTGCTCGTGTTAGCTGCAGGTGAGCACCCTGTGCAGAGTGCTGTCTGCTGGGAGCACAGTGTCAGTCCCTGGACGTGCCTGTGCCTCTGCCAGCTGTGCCAGGGCCAGACTCGCCTCCCACTGGGTTTGGAGGGAGAACAGTGCCAGACCCCATCCCATCTCAGCCCATGCTCCATATGGACACCTGGACTCTAAAGGTAAGCCAGATCCTGCAAGGGAATTGGAGACGGATACGAACATTTTGTGCCTGCGAAAATGCTCCCCTCCTGCCATGAGCTTGCATGTCTGGCTGGAAGCAGAGGGTGAGGAACATTGGCCAAAGGGTTGCATCAGCAGGCCAGAGGGGAACTGGGTCTTGATGACCTGCAGTGACCTCAGCTCTGCTCTTCTTTAATGATAATTGCTCCTTAGGCTGAGGGAAAGACATCTCTGCTTTATGCAACATTTCAGCTCCACTGCTCTGCCCAAGTAAGCAAAACCTTATGAAGGCAAATAGTTAAGGAGGAACTTTCTAAAAATACATCCTCACATTGAACTGACAATTTCATGGCTATTTTATTTCTTGGATGTAAGAACTTGGAACAAGGAATAATATCCTTATGAAGATTAAAAGCTGATGTTAAAAACAACAGGGGAGCCATAAATGATGCAATTATATGAGTCGTGTTCACTGTGCCTCATATTCTTGGTACATTAACTTCTTGCATGTGTTATTAAGACACAGCAAACTTGGCTAAACAGACCAAAACAACTGTTGTCCATTGAAGTTCTATGTCTGGACTTAAAAGAGTTTCCTCTGTGTCTGTAAGAAGATTACAGTCAGAGGACTGTCTCTGAATCTGTTGATTTACTAATCCTGTCAACTTGCAGAAACCATAGCCAGAGAATAGGGGTGCTGGATGCAGATTTAAGATATACACCACATGCAGATATTTGCAGATGATGTTCCTAGTGGAGGCACTGCAGGGCCAGAAGAGAGTTGCCTGGCAGCAATTCAGAGGACCCCAGCTCCCTGCTGAAGTTCCTGGTGCAGACAGAGCAGAGGAGAGGGACGAAGAGCCAGCACCATCCTGCCCCATGAATGATTTCTAGAGCTAAATGGAGGCAAAAATTACTTGCTTATTTGTCAGCCTTCGCTGCTAAGAATATTTTTGCAATCATTATTTATTACTATTTCCACACAGATAAGGACCTGGTATAGGAATTGTGCAAACACAGAACAAATCCACCATGCCTCTCTCAGGGAAGTGACAGTCTAAGGAAATGACAAGGTGAAACCATCCATCTGGAAGAGGGCAAGGAATCAGTGAGGCAGCATTGCCAGAACGACAGCTGGTGGTCTGAACAGACCAAGAGGTTGGTTAAGGTCAAGTGCTGACACCAAAGCATCTTGATCTGGTCAGATCTAAAACACAAGAACTAGACAGTTAATACCAGATGACAGTGACATGAGGATTAAGGTAAAAAGCTCCTTGGAAGCAAAAAAAGAAAAGTTAATATTTGGTACTACAAAGAATGGAAGATAAGGTAGCAATGGAAGGGGGATGACAGCATAGAAAAATGCCCTTTGTGGCAAAAATACGAATGGATGTAGCAGGAGAGGAGAGGAGAGCACTAGAAGATTACTGCAGTGCAAGGAGGAAACACCTGGGTGAATGTTTTGTTTGGAGAATGGCTATGGAAGGCTATAACTTATCAGCAGTTATGCAGAAGGTAAGACAACATTTGAAGGAGTACATGGACAGTGACAGAGATTGCTGATGGGTGACCAAGGGTGAGGATGGGGCACGGATTTTGAGTCTTGAGCTGACTAAAGACAGTGTGAAGCAGCATCACTTGAGTGAAGAGGTATAAATTCAGTTGATGGGGAACCAGAACAGCACTTAAAAGCAGCACTCCACAATGTGATTTTTTAATGTGCATTCGGCAAGCTGTGAAGCAAGAAAGGAACAGAACACAAACGCAGAAATAAGCTTGCATTAGGTAACAATGTTTAGGGAGGAACAAAAGGTTAAGGGAGGGCATGACATCAGGGTGGCTCTGAGGAGATGCAATAGGATGGAGTCAGAAGATGAGGAGAAGAGGCCTGCAAGAGCGTGGTTCTGGGGGAACCATGAATCTCAATTTCCAGAGAAGACCTCAGACAGACCCTGTTCCAAAAAGTTACTCTGTAAATAAAATAGAGCAGACTGAATCCACATGCCTGTACTATGCAAATATTTGCCCCCACTCTGATCAAAGTTATTAGGTGATAATGTCCAGCCTTGAAACTGGCCTTGAACAGCATTTATTAAGGTGTTCCACTACTACAGCTATTGCTAAAGATCAGCATGTACCACCAATCAGCCTTGAACCTTGTGCAGAGGACTGCCAGTGAAGCCATACAAAATATAATGCATCTGGAGCCTGACAAAAAAACCCCCACATGCACCCATCACCAGCACCATAGAACCACTATTACAATTTATGTATTGTCAAAAATATGTTGGATAACAAGAGGCCGTAAAAGAAATACAGAATTTTACTGCTTCTTATGCTTATCTTGGGAATAATTCTAAGATTCTTGAGGTAAGATTTTTTGGTAACCTAAGAGCCTTTACTTCTAGTTCCTAATTTCAGTGTAATAGAGATTTTTTTAAATGTGGTAAGAATATGAGGAAGAAAAGGAAATAAAGGGTGCCACATATGTAAATGAAAATATGTTGTAGTCTGAAAAATATTAAGTTGTGCCACCAAAGATAAGATTTAAAAAATGCTGAAAGTCCTGTTTTGAGAGTGACAGACAGCCAAAGTGAGAGTCAGTTCACAGATTAAGAAATATGAATTAAGTTTCAAAACTCATCTAGCCAGTGGAGATCTGACCAGCACATGCAGGCAGCTGAACACCAGCAGCTGCCAAAGTATGTGGTGTTACTTTAGGGCAAACCAAATAAATCTCTAAATTGGCATGATGGCACTCACAAGGGGTTTGACTCATTTGTCCCCACACAGGAAGCAGAGGCATTTGAAATACCCTGTAGTAACCCATGTATCTCTAGACTCCCTTCTTACAGACTTACAGCCCCAAAAGTCAGGTGTCTGGTGTCTTCAAAGACTGAAAAGCTCCAGAATCTGATTGTGGGGTAACTGCCTGATCAAGCCCTAAACCTCCACTGAACAGAATGGGAGCTGGGCATTTTGCTCATACATGCACAGGTAGACACCTACATTTAACTCCCCTAGACTTTGAACTGAATCCCATTCTCAAAGTTTTGAGAACCATCAAAGAAATGCAAGCTCTGAATTCAGTTTTGGTCATCAGCTTTCAGTAACAAATGTTTATTTCAACAGAAATAATAGCTATTGAGCATATAAATAATGTGCCCTGGAGATTTCTGCTCTTGATTACACTCTGAAAGAGGTCCTGGAGAGACAGTGTTCTTGGTTTAGGAATTGCATCATGTAATTTTTGCATAAACCAAGGGAGTCAAGCACTGATCTCGGAAAATACTTTGGCCAACAACTTCTGAGGGAAAAATGTAAATTGCAGTCACTCAAACCAGCTATACAGGGTTCATATTTCCTGACAAGTTTCAATTCAAAATATGAAAATTAATTCTTTCCTTCCACTGTATTCAAAATGTCACATTCCTGGTCTTTTTTCCCATTGAAAAAGCTTTCATTTTGAAATTACTTCAAGTTAAAAGATTAAAAGATGGAAACCATATGATTTTATTTAATTTGATCTATACTGGCTGTCACAATGTTTTGGTTTGCTGAAAATTCTGACATATTTAACTGAGGTCAAATCTACTAAATGGTTATCATCCAATTCTTTCTGGAATTAAATATTTTCATAACTTCCCTAGTAACAAAAACTTGTTTTCAATCTTACCCATAGAACTGCTAACTTTCTCCTACCAGGCACTCATGTATTGAAATCTATTAAGAACTCATACAGTATTTACTTTTGAAAACATTTACCAACCAATTCCTTGGAGTTCTTTCATAGTAAAAGTTCCCCAAGACATTTAGCACTGGTTTGCTTCCTGTCTTGTCAATATCAGAAGGAACTTAATCTAAAACTTTCACCACAGGAAAACAAATCCTAGTATACTGCTCTGGAAATTCTCTATAACATTTACAGTAAGGATAGAAAGTAACTTTGTATTTTTCTATTAACTTGAAATGAACAGAAGACATGTATATGAGTATGAGCAGATTACAAAAATTATTTTCTATCTATTGCTGTATGCACAAATACAGATCAAACTAGAGAGATGTTTCTGTCTGCTGACATTAAATTTTGGTATGCAGTGTCTCATGACTATCACAGCCATAAATCACAAAGCAGTTGGTGAGATGCATGTTGCCCAAACCATTTACAATAAATATTCAGGTGCAGCACTGCACCTTAGTTCTCTACTTTAAAATATAACAGAAAATACCAATTCCCAAATTCTTGATTACAAATCAAAGTCATTGACTGCTATCTTGTGTTTTCTATTTATTTTTGTAAGCTTCTGCACATTTACATTTGTTGCTGCATGAGAACTTCATTAACTTACTTGCTTATACAGAGAGTAAAAGAAAACAGTCTCTACTAACAGAAGGTAAAAAAATCCTGTCTTGCTCAGCTCCTAGATGCATGTCAAATCTACTTCCATTGTTACTTCCCCCCCCACCCCCAAACTCAGAAAGAAATGACATTCAATAATCATATAATTCAAAATAAATAAAGAAACCAGAAGAAAACTGGAAAGTTCTTCTTGGCAAGAATTCTACTGTAAATGACAGTCTCACTAGTATACAATACAAAACCAAGTTGTATTAAAAAATTCATAAAGTCATGATTCTAAGAGCAAAGATTATGTTTTAGTCTTTGAGGTCATTTCCTTTCTTAATGCATATTCCAAATATTTATAAAATAAAGGCAAATAAATCCTTTTTCAAAGAGTTGTCTCTGGTGACAATGGTTCCAACAGGTCCACAAATCTTTATCCCTTTATCTTTCCATTTGTCATGTACATCACATTTGTCTTTTTCCTCTGCCAGGTAATTCATAGACTCATAGAGCAGTTTGGGTTGGAAAGGACCTTGGAGGGTCACCTAGTCCAAACCCCCTCTGCAATAAGCAGGACATTTTCAACTACATCAGAGCCCACTCCAACCTGACCTTGAATGTTTCCAGGGATAGGGCATCTACCACTTCTCTGGGCATCCAATTCTGGTGCTTACCACTCATACCATAAAAAAAAAATTCTTCATCTCTAGTCTCCTCTTTTAGTTTAAAAACTTTACCCCTTTTTCTATTGCTAAATTATTATATTTGCTAAAAAGCCTGTCCCCATCTTTCTTACAGGTCCTCTTTAAGTACTGAAAGCCTGCAGTAAGGTCTCCCTGGACCTTTGTCTTCTCTAGGCTGAACAATCCCAGCTCTCTCAGACTGCCTTTATAGGAGATGTGCTCCAGCTCTCTCTTTACTTTTGTGGCCCTTCTTTGGACTCACTTCTCCTTCCTGTGCTGAGGACCCCAGAGCTGGACACTGCACTTCAGGTACAGAGAGGGCAGAGTAGAGGGGCAGAATCACCTCTTCTTTTGATGCAGCCCAGGACACATTTGGCTTTCTGGGCTGTGAATGCACGTTGCTGGATCATGCCCAGCTTTTCATCCATCAGCACCCTTCAAGTCCTTCCCCAAAGAGCTGCCCCCAATGCCTTCATTCCCCAGCCTCTGCTGATAGCAAGGGTTGCCCTGATGCAGTTGAGGGACCCTGCACTTGGCCTTGTTTAACCTCTGATGCAGTGTTCAGAGGAAGATCATAAGAAGAGTCGCTTGCTGCTCAAGATATTTTTGTTTTGTTTGCCTTTTAACTTCCTTTTCTATAAAACCCATTGGATCACAGAATGAGAACAAATTCCTGCTGACTTCTACAGCAGTTCCATCTGTTCTGCTTTAGAACACAGAGGAAGAAGACAGAATAAAAGAAAAACAATAGAAAGGGGAAGTTCTCCCACAAAATAGGCTGCACTATCTGCAGTTTTTAGCATGTCACGGGGTTTAGGGATCAGATGCAATGATGGCTAAAATCAAATTACTGGAGTAAAATTGGGATGGCAATACTGCCAAAGTGCCCCGAACTTCATTTAAACGTGATGTTTGTCCACTTAGTCAAAAAAGTCAAAAGATAATCAAGATCTTTGATATGAAAAATTTAGCTTAGCTGTGGGGGAAAAAAAAGTGCAGAGTGCAACAAGAAGAATCCATTAGTGATGCTTACATGAAAAGAGACAATCTTTCATAACTGAGTTGAGGAAGAGTTGTTTTCTTTTCTTCTGTTTTAATATATTTCTTCCAAATAATTTCTTAAATAGGGACAAAAATATAGCTCTCAGAAAGCAGGGGAACCCTTGGAATACAAACTAATATGATCAGCCACCCAAGCAACTCATTACTCAAGCAGAAGCATTAGCTGCAGAAGACCAAATAAAATGGATGAGGTGCAATATAATAGATGAGATCCTGATAGTACAGAATGAAACTTTGTTGTCAGAAGACTCCCTTAGTTTCAGTGGCAGGTGTTTAACAAGGCAAGAATAGAAAAAAAAGGAATGACATTTATCAGATGGGCAGCCTCCTTCATAGAAGTATAGACTGAAAGCTCTGTGGGTGCTATGATAGCTGGAATAAGAAATCAGTGTCTTTCATTGTCACATCTGTTGAAGATTTTCTAGGAGAAATACCTGATATGAATTATAATCTATTCCTCCCTCAGAGTGTCAAGAGAGGAGAAGGAACCTCCTCCTAATCATTTGCCAGGACCACAACAGTATAGTTATGGGGTTTTTAAACTCTGTGTTGCAGGAATTAAATATCCTTATAACGGTGAACAATCTTTCTATAACAATGCTACAGAATCTCAAGTTCTCTGAATACATTACAAAAGTCCTTATTATTGACTATCATATTATTACTCTACAGGAAATCTGACTAATTTGTTCATCTAAGAGTATAATGGAATTGTAGAAAGGTTTAGGTTGGACGAGAGCTCAAAAATCATCTCAATTCCAAACAGCCTGCCATGGGCAGTGGCACCTTCCATTCGACCAGGTTGCTGGAGTCCCCATCCAACCTGGCCTCAAGCACTTTCAGGAATGGGGCATCCACAACTTCTCCAGGCAGCCTGTGCCAGTGCCTCACCTCTCTCACAGAGAATTCTCTAATGTCTTCTAATATCTAACCTAAACGTACTTTTCATTTGAAGCCATTCCCATCATCCTGTCACTACATGCTCTTGTAATTAGTCCCTCTCCATTGTTCCTAAAGGCTCCCTCTGGGTATTGGTAAGCTGTAATTAGGTCAACCCAAAGCCTTCTTTTTCCCAGGTTTAACAATCCAAATTCTCTCTATCTTTCCTTGCAGGAGAGGCACTTTATCCCTCTGATCATCTTCTTAGCAAATCTATTAGCAAATTGTAGCTTTCTTAATAATAAAGACATCTCACTATTTTAACAGCACTAAGTAAATTGTTACTGTGCATGTACAAAGCCAGCAGCACTCTCTGAGCTTGGATAGGTTACTCTACCAAGAAAACTCATAAAATTAAGTGCGTATTTGTTGGTGGCCTTGGTTATGAGTAAAGGCCATTTGGAAATCACTGACTCTGGGTCACCTCTACCTTCTCTGTTTGCGCAGTTGGTTGGGTAATAACACCCACAGAGACAACGAAGGCAAACAGACCTTGCCAGGTTGACATGTTCTGATACTGAGTATCACTGAAAGCCATAGCAGCTAGAATTGATGGGAACAGTAATACAGTCATGAACCTGATTTTTTATTGTTTTAAAGTTTTAGTGCAATAAAAAGACTGAAAAAGATTGAAACTGCAACCAGGCAGCCACTATTTTTCAGAACTGCAGACATGCTGAGAGACATGAAACCAGCCACAAAAAACCTAGGATGAAAGCATTGAACATAAAGTTCATTATTTTCATAGGTGCCTGCAGGCAGGCCAATAGGAATTGCTTAGGAAGACAGAATTTAAAGAGACTCTCTGTGCATGCATAAAATAATGTTTAGATGAGTAAATATATAAAAACTTCTGTGTGGAAGAGGTCAGTGCAGGTTAGAGAAGAAATGGGAATGATCAAAGTTCTTCCAAAATCCTTTCAAGGTTCTAGTTTTCTCACATTTATTTATTTGCTGACACTATGACTTACTACACATCCTTATCATATACATGATCTAAGCTTCTTTCTTGATTTGGGCCATGAGATACTATTACAAACACACAAAGCCCAGGCAGAACTGCATTCCAAAGCCAGGCTCTGCAACAACAGGGATACAGAAAATGATAGCTAAGTCTACCTTATATATTATTGAGTCCTTTGGTGGCAGGGTGTGTGTGGTTTATCCAAACTTTTCTACTCTTGGGATCTAAGAGATGGGGGGAAAAGTGAACCTGAACGCTGAGCAAATTCTTTTAAGGTCTAATTGTCTGATCCCTCCACTGAAACATTCAGTCCTTTCAGCAACCAAATCCCAGTTTACAATTTTCTTTTTGGAGACCAAAGTTACCAAGAAGTTCCAACTTGGTCTAAGGTCTGTGTCTGTTTCCATGAAATACAGTTTTCAGGAACAGGCCTCAGAAAATGTAACAAATTATTAGACTATAAGACCAGGAGTAAATAATTCAGTAAAAAATGTTTTGATGTAACCATTTGCCTATATTCACTTATGCTTCCTTCTCTGCTTTCAGTGATTCCTTTCAGACCACAGTATTTGAGGGCTGCTATGGGAAGAAGTCCTGCATTAATAACAATATGCAGGAATATAATTTTATAGTTAAAAGAGGTGAAAGCATACATGTGAAAACAATATTAAAACAAGAGAACCAATACTAAAAAAGTGATAAAGAAGTGGAAACTACTATTGAGATATTCATGGATAAAAAGAGATAGCACTTTTCTGCATTTGGAGGCAAAGCTTTCCCTATTGAAAATTTCTCCATTTCTTATACCAGGAATCAGTTTGCTAAGGGAAGAAGAATTCAAATGCAAATAGAAGTAAATATGATGGCTATGTCTTTCTCTATCAACTGCAAGCATTCAAAAAAATAGCACTTTCACATTCAGGCTGGGGTACTGCTTGGCAAAATCTATTTTAAAACAGACTAAAATGTCATGAGAGACTGTAAGAACATTTACATTGTGAACATTTGATTAATGATGACAGTGTAATTTGATTAGAAACAGTCATAAGATAAAAAAAAATTAATTCTTTGCACTGAAATGGAAATTTGTCTGCAGTTAACACAAGACAAGCACTGAAGTGCTCAGATTTTCATCGGTGTAGACCAATGAAACACTGTAGAAAGCTACTGCCATAAAAAGTTCATGAAAACGAAAAATTAATTTGGAAATCAGAAAATTTACTTTGTCCTCAAAGTGCAGTAATTTGGTAGTGTTAAGGTTACAGCTAATAAACAAATATTAATGGTTTTGTGTTTTTTTTTCCCTAGAACAGACAATCAAAATTCTTATATCAGCACCTAGTAAGTTACTAAGAATTCCATGAAATAAATACCAATTTCATGGCCCAGCATAAACAATCTCTTCTATTCAAACATCAGCTAGAAACATCACATTAGAAAAACGACTCACAGTTATTGCCATTTGTTAATTCTGGCTTGTTAGTATTTAAATGGTCTAAGAACTCACCAAATTAACTTGCACTGAGGAAGGTTCATAAAGGTAAAATGGTAGCTCTTCCAGAATAATTCCCTAAAGTTTTTTTTTTTTAATTCCACAGTTTAGAATTCCTTTCTTGGTTTATCTTAAGGCAGTGTGATATAACCAATCTATCTTCTCATGCCCCTGAAAAAGAGCTAAACCACATAGCTTGTAGATGACATATTTAATTCCAGAGCAGACAGCTCTCAGTGAATGGAAAAGAACCCTCCCCATTTCTCAGTTTTAGGTGAAAAAGTTTTTAAACATAGTTTCTTTTCTTTAACCTTCAGTTGTGCTGCCAGGGAGCTCTTCGATTATAGGCAGAACAAGACCATTACTAAAGAAGAGTTGCAACTAAGAAGTGTAAGAACTTAGTCTATGACCTGAGCTCTTTGATGTTCAGTGGACTTTTTTTTGGAAGGCCTATAATTTTCAAGGCTGGTTCTTTCCAGTAGTTCAGCTATTGAAAATTGTGTTTGAATTTCCCTTTGAGAATACCTGAACTGAATTTCCAGATTTGTACAAGCTTCTAATTTGTGTTATGCTTTTCTCTACCAAACAGTCCTCTAATACTTTCTCCCTCTGTGAAGTAACTGCCTTATTTTCTGTTTTGCAAGTTACCTGTTTTGAGTTACTTTTAAGATAAGAAATTTATTTTAGGACCAAAGACTCAATGGAAACACTCTCTTGAAAGAGAGTTCCTTAAGAAGTAGAACCAGCACTATAAACTCGGACTTGATCAAACTCACTATTAACAAACACAGGGGTTAAAATCATCTCCCAGTCACAAAGTCAATTCTGTAAACCTCAAATGGGTGTAGATGGCTCTGCTGCACTCTTTTCATCTGACCCCATTCCAGGGCCAGTGCCTTCCAGGCTAAATAGAAGCAGCCCCACATTTAATGTTTTCAGGAACCCATTCCAATTATACCCATCCTACAGGAACAGCAGAAGCTGACTGCTCTGGCATGCCATTGATTCAGTATTTACCCCAGACTCTTGCTGCTCAGTGTCTCGCCTGCCCAGAGAGCAGCACATGCCTACACTGAGGCCTGCTGGCTTTAAGCAGCATGAGCAAGGGGAGATGCAGCTCTGTCTCTTCTCCCTGCACAGAGTAAGATAATTTAAAGACCATGGGAGCTATAACTTAGTGCAAGCAACTAAGCAGGGAGCTAGCAAATAGCACCTCAGAGCACTTGTGTGCTCTTCCTTGCTTCATTTAATATTGGACAGATTTTCACCAAAGAGCAAGAACAGTATGAGATAACTGTTAATATATGCTAATTATACAAGTGTGTCCAGTAGTTTAATTAAAGCAGAATGTTTTCAAACATCAGTGTGCTGTTGAGAGAAAAAAAAACCAAACAAACCAAAACCCAAAACCTAAAAAGGCTGTGTTTATCCAGAATAAATGATTACAGAGGAGTTTTCTTAAAAGAAAAACATTCAGGTTTTGATTATTTGGCTCTTGTGTGATAAAGGATTTCTAGAAAATTCAAGCAGAGGTGAAGCCTCAACCTTTCATAGGCTGCCTACAATAGCAAGCAATAGGATTACTACCTGCATTTAATGGAAACAAAATGGAACTACCAAGCTTAGCAGCCTTACTGTGAGGGAAAGATTATCATCATCTATCAAGTTCTTTCTCCCTTGTAGCCAGTCTTAACTGCATATCCACATAGGTCTGCACTCAAAGAACAGTTTTGTGCCAAAAATGCCAAGATGTTAGCTACAAGTGACAATTCACAGTAATAAAAGCAATGACATAAAATTATGAGACAGAAGATTCCATAGGCTTTCAAGTACTGAGAAGCAGTGAAATATTTAAACATAAGCATTGATACATTTTCTTATTGCTTGACAAAATAATGTCAACTTCTGGGACCCCCAGTTACTCTCAGCTGCTATTAAACACTAAAATTTAACAGGTATTTGAAATAAGGAGAGTGTGATGATATGTAGTTGTAGGTTTTGGCCTAAGAGGTAAAAAACTTAATGATTTAATTAACCCTTTTTCTTCATATGTCACTGCTTAATCAATTACTTTACCAGAAGTAATAAGCAATGTAACTTTACCTATACTCTGAACTGAAACATGCCCAAACCACAGACTGTCCAAAATCGATATCACAAACTCTGGCCTCGCATTTATACAGAGAATTTTAGTATATTGCATATAAAATACATACATAGGACATGACAATTCCTTTGTGTTTAGGCTTAAATATTTGGCTGTGGAATAACACAAGAAGGCTTGTCTGTGATCTTAAACATAAAACTTTAATTACGTAGCACATTAAATGAATTATGATAAAAATCATGCAGATACTCAGACTGCAAAACAAAATACTTCAAATACAATTGCATGTTTAAAATCTACTCAAATATCTACTTTGAGGTAAAAATGTAAGAATACTTAGCAATTATAACCTTAACATAAATAAACAAGTATTGATATTTTCAGAACAAAATAAACACGGAAAACAGCAATTCTTAACACATTGGTAGAAGAGATACAGCCCACCTACTCTCCTTCAGAGTATGATCCACTCATCTGATATAAATCCAAAAATACCAAAAAAACTGCATACTACTAAAGCACAGCAGTCAGTTTCCCCCAACATAAGACTCCTACCTGCTTACTGCAGGGTTGGGGCAAGTTTTTTGAAAAAATATATAATTTCAAAAATGAAAGGGTTTAATTATACAGCTTCCAAACAAGCACAGTGAAAGCTGCACAACCAAACCCCCACTGAATACTACAAAATGCCTTTGGCCAAAGTTCCAAATATAAACAACCAAAATTCAGGTCAAAAATATGTGACCAATTGAAACTTTTATGCTGTCACTTGCATGCACAAAAGTAGACCAGTTCTGTGTTTGTGGACCTCAGCATATTTTTGTTTGGGGTTGTTTAAGTAACTGTTTGTGTAAAGAATCACATTGCTGCCCAGGGTCCAACTGCATATTCAGATTCAAAATAACCACAGGCCTTCTCTAAATCACATAATTTCCCCAAGATCAGGTCTCTCATATTTCTCTGACTTTCAAGAAAAAAAAAATCATATTTATTTTCATCACAAGTAGTACGACTAGAATACAAATAAGAACATTCTATTATAGTCTGCAACAGCTGAGGTTTGCATCTCCTGAACTGATTCACTCATGAGAGCAACAATACAAGGAAAATTACACGAAAACTAGAATATAAATATTATACTACACCACAAAGCACTACAAATAGAACGTACAAAAATTATATTAGGGCATTAATTATCTGTAAACCTTTTAAAAAGAACACCTTAATATTAATACAGTTTGCAAGGTAAACATAACCTACAGTCTAAGTTTTCAAATGGCTGTTTGTCAATGCAGCATAGAACATTTCCATAGTGCAAATCTTACCAACTGTATGAAAGATACTGTCCCCTTCAGAAAAATGCTCTATTCCCCACCCCCCTCAAAACAATGAGTCACAAAGTTCTATCTCATTTCACATTTAGTATAAGATGTGGTTTGAAACATACTAACATATAGAACCTTAATTTTAACACTGAAAAAAGGCTGAGTAATGTTGAGAAGTTAAAATAAAAAAGTTAGATATGTTATAGCTGGAAGACATGAAATCCAAAAATATGATCCCTGGAAAAGAGGAAATAAAAAGACACTGATATCACCTTTCTTTCATCTGTTGGAAACATATTGTATGACAGTACAGCAGGGTTTCTATATTGTACAACAACCACAAGTTTACTTTAATTGCTGAAGAATCACAGTGTTAAGTATATCTGCTTCTTGTAGTGTCAGGCTTTCATCTGTTAGTTCTTTATTTGGAAAGGTAGTCACAAGAACAAAATCCGTTGTTGCAAAAGCTGGACGGGACTGGATAATGAAATCTCGAATATGCTTAATCCTGTGAAAAGGATATGGACATGAAAACTCCATATGATTCCATCTGACATATATCTCTGAACATCAAGATGATCAGAGAACACAAAAACATCAAGCAGACTAAACCACTAAGTTCTAGATTTCACATTTCTCTTTGATCCGGATGACCAATGATTGCAGCCTACAATTTTTTGGTCCTTGCATTAAAAAAAAACCCTGAAAAAATACAGTGAATGCTGCTTGTTTTCTCAAATAACAGAAACAAAATGTGTAATAGGGAAGTTTATTGCAAACTGATACCTAACACAGTAAGTCAAATACTTTCAACATCACTGTCAGAAGTTTCACTATTAATTAGTATATTCCAAAAAGGTGAAATTATTAATGGAAGAAAGAATCTTAAAATATATGGTCACAGTGAAGAGAAAGCAGAGAGGAATTATTGATGCACTTCAATAGCAATTTCAATTTCACCTGGCAGTGAACTTCTGAACAATAGTTAATAAAACAGTCACATAAACAGTATAACAATAATAATTTAATTTTATAAGACATGGATAAAAAATAATATTTTAGAGATAAAATCCTGAAATTTGAGATTTTTCTATTAAGATATTAAGTTGAGAATAAATCTGTGAAGATCTGTAATTAATAAATTGGCAAATTTACTGTAGCTAAATAAGCAGGGATTTCAGCTTTCCATCAGTCTTCAAGGCATATGACATAAGTAATGCACTTTAGCAGCTGATTTTGATCATATATATAAAGATAATTGTAAAGATTGACAGTCAAGAAAAAGTTAATAAATTAAAGAAGCTCCTGTCAACACAATCTAGGTTGTTACAGATATTACTGGCAAGTTTACCACTTCTACCCTTCCACACAGACAGAACACACAAGTCAGATACAGAGGTCCCCGACAAGCCCCATGGTTTGTCTCAGTCACTTCTCAGCAGATTCTGTGAAGAAAGGATCCAGCCTGTACTCTCAGGGTATCAGGACCCCGGGATATTATCAGGTCTAAATTATCAAAACATACTGATGTGTCTTCCTCCTTACTGGCATCACACTAAAATTTCCTCACTGTCGTCTGTATATAATGTCAGGTAAGGAAAGCTACACTGTGTCCTTACTCTGAGCCAGGATGAAAAAAAGGAAACAGAGAAGCTCTCTATGTAACAATATTAACAGGGAATTGGGTACATGCTAACATCATCTCCAAGTCAGGATTCAAGTTGTAGCCATGTTGGAACACATTTGTGCCTAATTCCAATTCAGGCTGGCTTAAACGCTGTTTAAGCATGGGTGGAACTGCTGACCAAATCTCTGCCCAAAGATCTCTCGGCAGAGGAGAGCACAGCTTTGCAGAACCTTGCACTAACATAACCTCATGGGGTTGGCCAACACTGCTTCTGGCACTGCCCCAACGCCAACAAAATTGGTGCCAAGCTCTAATCAGCAAAGCTACTAAAAAATCTAAAACCTCCACCAAGTTCACACAATCCTTAGGAGATGACCATCCAAAACAGAAGTTGGTTCTCAGTATTATGTCCACCTGCATGCTGGAGTTGCAAATGAGCATGAAGCGTCCATATACCCTTCTGCATATGGGCTGCAGTCTACACTTATAGCCTGTGTCATGTTTTGTCACAACCTCGAGTATAACAAGGTAGAAAGCTGGAATTCTTGAATATGGGCCACAGGATTTCTCTGCCCATAGTACAGGCTATATTCCAATTGAGACTATACTCCACACGTAGCAATAAAGTGCTTTCACAGTGTTTCCCAAGTCATCCACCTGGTCCTCCCAAGGAGGGTCTAGGGCTGGGATGACTATGTGGGGCTATACAGGTTTCAGCTATCTTGGGAACAGTTATGGCTTGTACTATGTCCTTAAAAAAAAAAAAAAAAAAATCAAAGGACATAATTGGTTATAAAAGTTTGTACAGAAGTTGCAGTTATCAAATATATTGTGTTTCCAAGTACAGAATTTTTGACAGTCAGTTTAGCATACATCCATGTAATGAAAGTGACACAGACCTATACATTTCAGCAAGGCTGGTATTTCCCCCCTTTTGATGTCTTGTCAAGACTCATTCAATGACAAAACACAAACTTACTGAAATAGTTACTGTTACCTGCGTTGATGCAGAATCAATTTACCTGTGTGTTTGATTAAATCTTTGTATTAACCGGCTTCCATCTGCTAATCTAATTTGAATTTTAGTTGCTGGCATGGAATCATCAATCAGAACAGGTGCATTAAGAATGGATTTCTCCTCCTCCTCTGGGGAAGAAGGTGTGCTGACTATTTCAGGTGTAAGGCTATAGGATTGGAAAAAAAAAACAAAACAAACCAGATGTTACTAATGGAACCATGACAAAGTTGTCTAAAATTTTCAGTCACAGAAATGAAGCATATGAATACAGAGCACAGAACAGATCTAGCTTTTTTCACCTTCCAAGTTTTTGCCCTTCACCACTGAAAGCTTTGAATCTCAGTCTGGGCTTCACATATTCCTGTTCTTGGTGATCTTCCATATCCAAATTTACCTGGCCACCATGAACAAGTCGCTGCAGTTCCAAAGGAATTTCCCTTAATTACAAAAACAATAAATTACAATAATTACACTTTAAATTACATTCTGAACTGCAAAAAGAAATAATTCAAAAAGTACACACACCATATGAGTAAATACTAAGATTACATATACTTTGAAAGTCACATTGAATTGTTTTATGAATTGATTTCATCCTAAAAGAAGAAAAAAAAATCAGTGATCTAACAGTCAAAACCTAGACTATACTGACAGCTGAATTGAAGAATGAGCTAGGAAAAAATGTCAATATAAAAGCTGTGGCAAGAAGTACCATTTGGAGTTAAATCATCAAAGGAACCAAAGTAGTCAAAATTTTTAAGTGTCCCATGCATCTGGTGACAAATTTTATATTTTAAAAGACTATATTTTAAGGGTCCAAGCAAAGAAGAAGTGTGGAGATTTTAATAAGTATGTGGAGAATAGATTTTTCTTTGTTTCAAAGACATACCTCAGAAAAGTTGTCATTTTAACTTACCCTCTTTTAACAGACTCAAGAAATTGGGCATTTGTTGGATCTGAATAGGATCTCAACTCGCCATCATCTAAACTGAATCCATTCCTCCACAGTTTTAGCAAAACTTGAACCTATGAAGTAAAACACGTAAAAAAAAATGAAGAAAGACAAATAAGGCAGTACAATTTTGTACAGACTAGTTACAGAAATTTTGATCTATACTAAACAGATTTTGTACAAGACCACAAACAAGAAGGCAAATGACAAAATAAGAACAATATATTGCACTGTAACTGTCATTGTGAGATTATTTTTGAAAAAGCCCAATAGTTATAGTCTACTATCTTCTTCTAGACCACTTTCCTACTTCGAGAAAAAGAATCTATTAATCTGCTATCCACGACAAAGTGTGATACAGTGAAAGTGTAGTGATTTTCACAGTGTTCCAATTACTTTCAAAAGTAGCAAAATTTTTTATTGAGAAATTAAGAAAATAACCCATTGAATTACAAATTACTGCTGATACATCAGTTACAGCAAAACCTACACTTTCCTCAAATTATTACATGCTGAGCTCCAACAAAGCTGAAAGTAGCTCCATTCAGTTCAAATGCTAAGAATCCTGGAAACCAGCCTCCTTTGCTCCCTTATTTTGCTACATCCTACATAAAAGGTCCAGCCAGGGCCTTCCAGATTCAAAGCCTGCACCTCTCCTGCTTCTAACTGCTTTGCCATCCAGCAAATCTAGGCTTCCCCAGTCAGTATAACTACCTCATAAACCTATTTGTGCTGCCAGTAATGGACAAGCCCACTCCAACAAGATTCTGGCTGGGTACAGCTGGCTGTTACATGGAGTAGGATTACTGATGAGTAGCAGGCAGCAGCTCCTTGTGTGGCACAACAGCACCCCCTAGCCAGAACCACATCTTTGGCCTTAGTATTTGTTTCTAGACAAGCTGAAAATTTGCTTTAGCCAATCACAAAAATAGCAAAGTGCAGAGAACTTCATCTCTCCCCACCCTCTTCTTCACATCCTAGTTTTTAAGTGATAGGAAAGAAAGGCCTCTAACCTGCTGTTTCACCTCCCCTACAATGCATCCATGCCCTCCAGTTTGAGACGGGCTGTTTGCAAGCCACAACAAGAACCAATTCCTAAAAGGATTAAAATGTTAGCATAGCTAAGAGAATCCAGGACAACACCTGGTGGAAAGTAACTGAAAAGGAGGTGTGCTAAGAATTTTAAAGGAATTTACATCTGAGAGCTATAATGGAGGCCTTAGGGGTATCCAATGAACATCTCTTCGGAAACTTCAACAATTTCTACTGAACACATAGCTAATATTTAGATATTATTTTTTCCTCATAAAAATAGTTACGCTAATAGTGGTATTTCAAGCTGTAAATACGATTAAGCAGGCCTCAATTGGAGGTTCTGTTTTCTGCTATGAATTTTACTTACATCTTGATTTTCTCCATATATGTATTCAGAGTGCTTTTGTGATGAGTCACCCAATCTGTATCCACCACCAGAAAATGACTGAAAAAATATAAAGAAAAGCTTATAAAATAATTATCTGAAACAATTTATTAAAATTCTTACCTAGGTCCAAAAAAAAAAAAAAAAAAAAAGGAAAAAAAAAAAAAAGAAAAAACCATCCACAAGCTTGCTTCTGTGACAAAAAGCAAATACTGTTCTTTCATGTATTTTCAAAGTGGAAAATTCTATCTAGCAGATGTAGTCAGGCTAAGCAGGCTTTGTGACATACTTCAGCTTCTGTTCTGTGCACTTTTTCAAACATAAGACTCGTAAAATACTTCAGGATGGAAGGTCTTTAAAGGTCACAAACTTGAACGTTTCTAGGAATGGGGCATGCACCACCTCCCTGAGCAACCTGTTCTGGTTTTACCACACTCATTGTAAAAAATGTCTCTCTTATACCTAGTGTGAATCTACCTTCTTTTATCTGAAACCTTTATCCCTTGTCCTACCAAAACAGGGCCTGCTAAAAAGTCTATCCCCATCTTTCTTATAGGCCCTCCTTTAAGAACTGGAAGGCTGCAATAAGGTCTTCCCACACCCTTGTCTTCTCCAGGCAGAACAATCCAAACTCTTTCAGCCTTTCCTCATAGGAGGGATGCTCCACCAATCTGATTATTTTTGTGGCTTTCCTCCGGACTCACTCCAACAGGTCCATGTCTCTTTTGTGCTGTGGATCCCAGAGCTGGATATATTACTCCAGGAAGGCTCTCACCAGGGTAGAGAGGCAGCATCCCTTTCTCACCCTGGTGCCCATGCTTCTTGTGATGCAGCCCAGGACATATTTGGCTTTTTGGGCTTTGAGTGCACCTTGCTGGGTCATGTCCGGCTTTTCATCCACCAGTTCCCCCAAGTCCTTCCCCAGAGTTGCTCTCAATCCTTACATCCTCCAGCCTGTGCTGATACTGGGAGTTGCCCTGATGCAGATGCAGGATCCTGTATCTGGCTCGTGAGATTCTCATAAGCTCACTTCTTAAGCTTATCCAGATCTCTCTGGATGGCATCAAAGACCCCAGGCACTCCAAATGCAACTGGTGCCACCTGCAGACCTGCTGAGGGTGTGCTCAACCCCACTGTCTGTGTTACTGATGAAGACATTAAATAGCACTGGTCCCTCTGCAGATATCTTGTCACCAACCTCCATCTAGACAACTGTTGACCACAACTCTCTAGGAACAATTCTAAGATTTGGGATTCAAAGAGTTGGGCAAGATTTGGGATGCAAATTTAGTCTGGTTTCTTATTAATCAATTGTAATTAAAAACAAAGCATATTATTCCAGTTCATGATTATTTCTAACTATTTCCTCTGAAATTGTGTTGTTCCTTCTCTATTTTCTAGAGCAAGCTGTTTGAACACAGACAATATAAAACTGTGTTGAGCAAATCTGCTATATGCAAATCACAGAAAGTGGTACTCGTTCTCCCGTGGTTTGATGAATTTCAGAGACAAAAATGGAAAGACAGAGCACCACACTTCTCAACTTTTACCTTGGCTTTACTGAAATCACCAGATGCTCTTGAGGCTTCATCTAATGGGACAGCCCCATGTTCCTTTGCTTCCTTGAAGAGTTCAGCAACAATTTTACTTGGATTATTGGAAGCCCCAGAAATCTGTAATCCTCTATATTCGGAGTCACCTGAATAAAATCTTTAGAATAGTAATGCACATAAGCAACAATGCTTTAAATAACAAGCACAATTTTTCTCTTTCCATCAAAAGAAAAAAATTAATAAACAAAGAAACAAATCTAGCACAAAACCTTTTGCTTTCTGATAAATGTTTCACTTGGTTCTGACCCTCTCAACAACACAAGCAGTGCTATACCAAAGACACTTGACTAACAAAGAAGCAAAGTGCCTTCTGGAACAGATCCCAAAGATCAGAGGGAAAGACCATAAGTTTTAAGTGAGCAGAGTCCTGATAGAGCTGGGCATCTTATGTGGCTGTCACCTATCCCCCAGAAAGACTGATTTCCTCAGGGGTATCCTGTGCATGGCACTGTGCCTAGATAGAATATAAATTAACAGCTAACACCACCTTAGCAGATTTGAGTTTTTTAATTCAAAGATCTAGGCTACTTCCATTCAAAACAGTATCAGAAATAGAATTTGTTTTAATAACTATAATTAACTTTTCAAGGCATTTTAAAACCTGCAGAAACTGTTGTGAAAGCTAATTTGTAGATTTTTTTTTTCCTTCACAGTGCCATTACTAGTTCTTGAAGACAAAATGTTAAACTACAAATAATTCTGTTCGAATCTGTATCTGTTTGATGATGAAGATCAAGATATTCCTCAAGAATTATCTTGTGGCATTACAATCTCTAAGTACCATTGGAATAGATGCTAGATGTTAAAATAAATAGATGTTAAAAAAATCTGTATATAAATCAAAATCTGGCAACCCTGAATGTTTTGCCTTTGATTACAAGAAGCATTAATAACTACTAAGTGCTTTCCTCTTTCCTCAACTTTTACACTTCACCACTTGGGGTAAGGCAAATCAATTAATCCATGTAAAACTGTCTCTCAGACCAGTGCCTTCACAATGTGCTGATTCCATCATATTTTGCAATTACCAGAAGACAATATTGGGAATGAGGGTACTGTACAATCATACTGCTTTAATAATACCACATAATTGTCAGTCCCTGAGTAACATGTCTCATTTGTACATAAATCTGTGTTTATTACCCCAACTACCATTTACATGAAAAATCTTTAATTATTAGATTTAAGAGAATGATAGTGTTAAGGATATGAAACAAGAATTCTTAACAGAATTTGTATTCAAGAAATGAAGTACTCATATTTGAGCAACAGATAAACAGAAAAATTCAGGATATCCAGAGAGACGAAGAAGTTTTCGAGTACAAGTGTAAGTTACAACCTTTACCACCATAGAGGTTAAGACATCTACAGGTCCTACATCACTCCAGCCAGATTCTGCTAAATATAATTTTACAACAACAGTGTACAGCTAACACTCTAATAAGTTCCCTAGCTCTTTGTAGCACAGACCTAGCTCACATGCATTTTGAAAGAACATGAGGGAACAGAGTGTGAATTTGACACAAACCCCAATTACTTTCACAATTGTTAATTTTTTTTATTAATACCTTTGGTTTTCTTTGTCATCGCTCATGCTTCTCTCTGGTTTTCTCAACCGTTTAAGAGAATCCAGTTTAAGACTGCCAAGAGAATAAAAGAAAACATTTGAATATGACTGGCACATAAACTTCATATCTAACTTCTGAAACTACTTCTTTTTCAAAAACTAAGAATATTGAGTTGTGTTTTCTGGTTTTTGGAGTTTTGTTTGGTTGCTTGGTTTTTTGGGTTTGTTCTGGTTTGGGGTTTCTTTGCTGAAGCACACAGCCATGAACACTTCTCAGTGAGCAAGGAGGAAAGGGCACATGTAGGACAGAGACATTTTGCATTAACAGTTGGACTGGATGGTCACTATAGGTCTATTTTAACTGAACTATTTTTTTCTAGCATAGAAAAGCAGCACTGTTTCCATGCAATTAATGCACTGCTCCCATCTGAGAGCAAACTGAAGTCACTCACTCATCTCCTCCTTCTGACACATATTTCAGGATGAATACCAACAAATAACAAGTATTTGCCAACTATCACACTGAAGTATTTGAGATACTGTATTGCAGATTCTCCTTTGGTTGGGAGTGGGAAGTTATAACTTCATGAGATGTATTGGTAAATGGAGCTGTTTGCTTTACTTGTTTGTAAACTTAGTTCTACGTAGCTGGTTAGTCAGCTTAGGTGGTTTCACCAAAAGAAACAAAAAAAACTTCAAAACCCCCATAGTTCCAAGTGTTGCATACTGTGCTGAAGTCTCTCTTCCTGAAGAGAGTTCCTGAAGTTCATTTGCAGTGAACTTGAAGCATAACTGGTGACTAAGATCTTTTCTTTTGCTCGACCTCTTTTAACAGAGATCCATACTGGCAGCAGATGTTCAAAAACAAGTGACATACAAGACTTGTTATGGCATCACTGTCAGTAGTTTTATAAATATTTATTTTCTTTAAATAATTTTTTAAAGAATTAATTAAAAACTGTCAAGATACTTTTGCAAAAAGAATCCAAGACTATGCTGAATCTTTAAACGTTATATGAACTGCAAACACTGCAGTTTAGCAGTGTTCTAGCAAAAGCTAGACTGAAATATAGATATGCATCTTTCCTTCTACCTGCCCAACCCAGACATATTCATTAAGAAGTCCTTATTTCTGTCACCCCATAGGAATCTACTAAGGAACCCACAAATGAATTTTTAGAATCACTATTTTTCTCATCAGGCACTGCCATAAATACAACACTGAAAGCAGCTCACTTGCCAAGTTTCACACAAGCTGCCAGTTTACTGAATTTTGAAGAAGCAAAGAACAGCAGTAATTTTCTGATACAGCAGATTTCCAAATCATGTCTGTGTAAAAAAAAGAGCAACACAGCATTTTGCTTATAGCATCTCACATGAAGTGGGTTTAAAGAGTTTTGGAATACCTGGAATACCAATTGGTAAAAAGGCTCCTAAATAAATTTTAAAAGCATTCTGAGAAGACAGACAACACATTATGGCAGGGATTCACAATTTTTGATTATGATTCGCCATAGATTGTTTTTAATACAAGGAGGGAATTGAGCAGGAATGACAAAGTTTTGTGAGCTAATAAAACAGCTATCCACACATTTCTGAAAAACAAAACACATCTTACGTCTGTGACATCTTTGGGTTACTGATCTTTGTAGCTGTTGGCTTGTCAGAACACAACGACTGTCTTTTAGCTTCATCTTCATATAACTCTGCCAAGGCCAGCTGTAGGAAACAGAACTTTTTTTTGTAAGTCTGTAATTCCAGAACTACGTATAGAATAGAAATAAGGCTGAAATATGCATATCTCCAGAAAACTAGAAACATGAACATGAGGAACCCCACCTAAAATTCAACTCCCTTTGTCCTTTATGAAACAAAACAAAACAAACAAAAAAAAAAACTACACAGTGCTTAAATGCCATTATGACTTGGAACTTGTACTCCTTCTGTAATTTGGTTTCCACTGCTTCACTGGCTACATAAAACTTGTATTGGGTTCAGAGTCATGAGAGTAAATACACACAGAGCAGCTTAATATCTTAATGATAACAAACTGAAATAAAGCAGCAACCTAACACTCTGATAGAAGCAAATAATTAATTTTACAAACATTTTACATAGAAATGTAAAAAATATAATTCAAAAAACCTTGTACTGGGATGAAAAACAAATCCAGCCCTTCTGGCTTGAATTCAAGGCATCTCTCCACAAATACTGACACAAGCCTCAAAAAAATTTTCACAAAGATTCCCGAAATGCTGCCATATCACTGGCAAGTTCATTCTTAGAAAGTTATGCAAGGAACATACAATATTATTTCAGCAATCTTTCTTTTGTCCTGAGTAAGACTCTACTTTGTCAGATCATCCTTAGTTTTGTCCCCAAACTCTGCTCACACTGTGTGACTGACATTAGCATTTTATCATACACACCAGAAAAGGTAATAGGCTACAATTTCACTACAGTTTTATGTAGAGGGGATGCACATTGAAATAAAATGAAACATCATCTGTCCTGAAAACACACTGCTGTGAAGGCAGGGTACTAATCCCATATTTTTTGTTGTTTTTATAATATTATGAGGCATTTTCTGCAGGGAAAAATTAAATATGAGACATTATATCCATTAAGAAAATTAAATTGAGAAAAGAGAGCCCAAAAACCTGCTGATGACCTCTATTCCATCTGAGGATAGCAGAAAATACGTTTCAGATTCATAAAGCTGATGGGTAAGTCATAGACAACATATGTACCTGTACCATCCCTAATCCAAGGACTGAGGGATGCTGAGAGTGCACAGAAGGGCACGGCCAAGTTTCTGTGCTTTCCCCATTCTCCCTCTCATCTTGTGGCATCACAAATCGTGCACAGACCCAGGAGGGTACTTCCTCGGAGTTTAACACTTACTGTACCAGTAAGTATCCAGCCAAAATGCCAGTCTGCTTCAGCTAAGACCTTGTGAACCAAGAGTATTAACACAGACCTTATCACCGTTACATATTGTAACAATAAAAAAAGCAATCCCGGAGAATAGCACAATAATAACACTGGAGAAGAGAAGGCTCTGGAGAGATCTCACTGGGGCCTTTCTGTACTTAAAGAGAGCTTAGGAAAAAAGAGGGAGAGAGACTTCTTACATGGGCAGATAGTGATAGGACAAGGCAGAATGGTTCCAAACCTACAAGAGGGGAGGCTTAGATTAGATATCAGGAAGAAATTCTTTACTCAGAGGGTAGTGAGGCAAGGGAACAGACTCCCCAGAGAAGCTGTGGATGGTCCATCCCTGGGAGTGCTCAAGGCCAGGCTGGATGGGGCTCTGAGCAACCTGGTCTGCTGGAAGGTGTCCCTGCCCACGGCAGATATCTGTAAGATTCCTTCCAACTCAAAGCATCCTATGATTGCAGCAAAACTTAAGAAGAACCTATGAAAATTCCACAGAGTAACCAACAGTAACACTATACCCATCTTTCTCTACTAATTATGAATAATTAAATAGAACAGGGGCAACTTCAGTAACTAAGTTTCACCTGTTTTCCAATCAATTTCTTGCTAAAGGATTTTGAACCTTCATAAAAGTGACAAATCACACGCAAAAAACAAAAAAACGGAATACTGCTAAAAGGGTTTGTAATTAAGCATTTAAGTACCAATGCTGAATTACATTTGTGAAAAGATCTTGTCCTTAGTCTTACATCCCATCTGCAGAGACTGACATTTTCATACGGGACAAGACATTCCTATCAAATAATCAGGAAATACAACGGCACTGCATCCACGGACAGTTGAAACCCAACTAGTGAAGTGTCGGGAAAGCCTTTCCCGTTCTCTGGAGAGCTGAGCACACGCCGTCTCCTAAAGGGCCTAGTGCTCTTCCAGAGGCGTCCTCCCCTTCCCAGCCTCGGGAGCGGCGTGGGAGCTGAGGGAAGAGAAGGGGCCGAGCTCAGAGGGCTCAGGGGACCCGCGCACCGCCCGCTCCCCTCAGGGCCGGCCCGAAGGAAAGGCCGGGGGCGCCCCCGAGGGGACGCGGCGCTCCGCCCGGCCCGGCCCCGCCCCGGGAGCGGGGCGGCACCTCCGCCCTCTCACCTGCAAATCCCGGGCGCTGGGCGGGCGGCCGCTGCTTCGGGGCTGTCGATCCCTGCGGCCGCCGGCGGCCGGAGCAGCGGGCACATCCCCGTCCGGCGGCGCGGGCGCTGCTCCGCCGTCCGCCATCTTGTGGAGGCGGTGGCGAGCGCGGGCGGGGCGGGGCCAGCGCCGCGGAGCGGCCGCCATGGCAACGGGCGGGGCCGGGCCCCACGGTCAGAGCCTCGCCTGCTTCTGCACTTCAGCAAACAAAGCCGTCAGCGTTCCTTCGAGGCGAGCTGCGTGCTTGTCTGTCAGTGCTCAAAGCCCTGCTTGCTGCCTGAATGTCTTGCTTCTCGTGCTGCCTAGTCTGCAGGTGCAGTTCTTCCCTCGTTTGAGTCTGGAGTCCGTTTTGAGTCGGTGGTCAAAGAGTTGGTGGCTGTGGTCGCCCGCTGCCAGAATCATCTATCACAGGATCAAATACGCTGGAACAGACCTCTGAAATCATCGAGTCCAACCTGTGACCAAACACCACCATGTCAACTAGACCATGGCACTGAGTGGTGCCGTGCCCCATCCTGCCCTTCCTTGAGCACCTCCAGGGACGGTGATTCCACCACCTCCCTGGCTGCCCATTCCAATGTCTTACCCTAATTTCTGTGAAGAAATTGTTCTAATGTCCAACTTAAACCTCCCCTGGCTCAGCTTGACTGTGTTGTCTCATCCTGTTGCTGGGGAGAAGTGGCCAACTCCCACCTGGCTATTCTCCTTTCAGGGAGTTGGAGAGAGTCATAAGGCCATCCCTGAGAGTTCTTTTCAGTGTAAACCACCCCAGCTCCCTCAGCTTCTCCTCACGGGATCTGTGCTCCAGACCCTTCACCAGCTCCATTGCCCTCTTCTGCATCATTTTCTTTCCCCCATTACTGCTCAGTTCTGCCGACTTCACTCCTGGTAGCCCTTGTCCAGGCAGACCTTTCATTTTGAGATTATCTTCTTTTTTCCTTAAAACAGCTCTTTTCTCCTTAAAACTTAGCATGATGCCATGTTTCATGGGGTGTCCCTGTAGTTGTTCGGGGCCAGCTGTTCTGCCTGTGTGCCTTCCAAACTCTTCGTGTACCTCCAGCCTGCTCACTGGTGAGGCAGGGTGAGAAGCAGAAAGAGCATTGATGCTGTGTAAGCCCTGCTCAACAATAGTCAAAGCAGCATTGTGTTACCAACACTGGTTTTCAGTCACAAATCCAAAACACAGCGTTTATGAAAAATAAACTCCAGCCTAGACAGGATGAAGAACTCTTGACTGTGACTGGAAAGCTGAATGCAGTAGTGTGAAGCTGTAGTGGAATAGCCAGCTAACCATCCTCAGTTTTCTCTAGGGCTGTTCAGCTCAAACACCTGCTGCTTTCTAATCAATCTCTAGACCCTGTTGACACTGGATTACAGTCCAGAAACTGGCAATGGTAGCAAATGGAGCTGGGATTTCATAGAACCGTTTAAGGTGGACTATTAAACTGTGCACTTCATGCCTTCCAAGTCAGCCAAACTCTCAGTGAAAATGCAGACAGAACAGTCTGTCCCAGCCCACAAACAGCACAGGAAAAAACATGATCTGGTACCCAGATCCATCTCAAAGGCTGATGGTGACACTGGTATCTACACTGGTGGCAATATTGTTCTTATGGAGTTTGTAGATATGAATGATTGGGTTTTTTTTCTACAGAACTATATTGTGTGCTTGACGAAGGAGAATGGCACCACTGAGGAGATATATTCTATGTATACATATTTACATAACATTGCATATATAATACATTTCATGCAGCTCCCACATTCTGAACTTTATATGCCGGTGATGTATGCTTGCAAAGAGCTCTTTGCTTGATTTAGGAAAAAAAAGAACCTGAATAGAAATAGGATCTTCCCTCAGCTGACTCTTGTGCTTGAAGCATTCGTATAAGGACTATGCCAAGCACAAAGCTTTAGTCATGTTACTTCATTCAGCCTTCCTTGGGTCGATACATGGTGTGCAGCTGCTGTCTAAGTCAAAATGTCCTGTGGTGATGCAGACTGAATTAGAAGAGGATGTCTAAACTGTAATCACTTTAAAAGCCAAATAACTTCATTATAAAATCAGTTTTTTATAATTCGGTGTACCATATTTTGACAGGCATGTCTTCCCTAAACATTGGCATTATTTCTCTGAGATTGCCTCCTCGGCTTAAGGCTGTCAACAACATTTCAAGAGATCACCTGAATATAGATCAGTACATAATTATTTTCTCAGTGAAATTTATATTGTCACAGATATCTGGAAAGTTAAATTTGTGCAACCCAAGCATCCATTTTAATTTGCATAACATTGTTCTTGTGACCAATGTTTTCTCACACAGCTATAGATTTAAAACAGTTAATTACTACCTGACAGCTCTAGTTCTTTAGTTAAATTTGGCACTGTATTTTTCTTTATGTCTAAAATACGCTTCAATGATCCTAGATATTTTTCTCCTAGAGACTAAAACTAGGAGCATTTACAACCTATGTTTTTGGCAGTCAGGTCTTTTTTTTCCCAAAATTTCACTACAGTGTCAGTGCTGTCCAGAAAGAAGCATGAAAGCACATGTAAATATGAAATAATAACTAAGAAGTACTTATATAAAGTGACAAAATTCTCCACGCTAGAGTGTGGAGAATGCAGGTAAGTAAGACAAAAACTTTTAAATGCACTTCTGAAGCCCCAGTGAACTATAATATTTCCTTGATTAGAGAATTTGTATCTCTCTTACCCAAGAAGCAAATGAGTAAGAGCTGACAAAGCATTTATATTTAAATTAATTTGCTTGGTTTTTGCCAAAAATAGCTAGCCCTTTAAAACTGGTTTTGTGACTAGTGAGCAGCAGGGAATTCCCTGATGCTATTGCTTCTCCATAAGCTTCAGTCCCATGAAGCTTGTGCTGGAAAGGGAGGAGTGGAATAAGGAAGGGGGCATCTGTGCTTTGTGGTTGTGAAGTAAAATATGTTAGAGGGAAATTTCCCACAGAAAATAATTTAGGAGCAAGAAAGGGCTTGGGGTGAACACAATGGGTTGTCATGGCCTATGGTCACAATGTACCAGCTGTTTTGCAACTGATAACATTGTATGATAAATTAAAGGAAATTTTTTAGGGGCTAAGAGATTCACATTTGTATTAAAAAAAGAAAATCAACACCAAACACCAAAACAAATAGAACATAGTCTGTTAAAAATCTACACATATTTCTGATTTTTAAAGCACTACAGATCTTAAACTCAGTATGTTAAAATAGGTCTTTTGTTGCTGTTAAGGTCTAATGATCTGCTATTTCATCATCATTTCAACCTAGAATTATTTTGGCCTAACTTTGCAATTTGTATTGGATTTTATTCCAAACTTTGTACTACAATGACTGTAAAAGAGCAACAGTGTCTTCATTTCCCTCCTCACTTTGGTTGTCTCCAAATGTTTCATCATGGACAGCATTTTGGGTTTTGCTAGGATGATGAAATGATTTAATAATGTATCATGCAGTTATGGGATCTATAAATGACAGGTATTTGGATTATACTTGACAAGAATTGAACTTGGCAAAGTTTCCTGTCAAAGCCTAAACAGAATAAAATGAAAGATTAAGAGAGGAGAGAAACAAGAAAAAAAAAAAACAAAAACAAGCAAACAAAAAAACCCCATCAAAACAAAACAAAACAAAAAACTACTCCAAAACTGTGGCTTCAGTTGTAGCATACAAGAGCAGAATTGAACTGCTTCCAGTTACAGTGGGCAGATGAGGCTGGTCACTTCAATACCTTTGAAAAGAAAGTGCAAGTCATTAGGATCCTTGACATCCTTAACCTTGCAGTTCACACTATGTGAGCAAAGGGTTGAAGAGCACAGAGTAGGCAACAGGGAGGTTTAAGGATATCAGATAAACCTTCTGAATAAAATGTATGTGAAATAAAAAGTAAAGTAGATATGTTGTTGCATTTTTAAGGCTATTTTGAGATCAAGCCTTTCTGCTTTTCCTGCAGATGCTCTGAAAATCAGGATATTTAAATTCATTCTGCCAGTGCTAATGTATGTTTATTTCATTTTGATGCTCCAGTAGCCGTGCCCTTGCTTCCCTCAGGGGAGCTAATGGGTGCAGGGACATAATACAGACAAAGATGAAGGTTTCAGAGGTTTGACAATTGGTCTGTAGTGCAGCAACTGCTGCAAACCAGATTTATGAGACTGCAGTAGGAAAGCATCTTGATGAGGAAAAGCAGTGAGGACATATTTACATCGATGTGAGAGCAAGCTTGCAGGTGGTGGGTCTGCAAAAGACCTTCCACTGCCTCTGCTGTGGGGGAAGCTGGAAAAATAGACCTATTAAATAGTTCAACAGAAATAAAGAAGCCAAATGTCTACAAATCTATATCCTGCATTCCTTATTTCTATTTCTCCCTGTATATCTCCTCCCATTATATCCCAGTTCCAAGCCAAAATATCAGCTTCTTCCTTTCTGTCTTCCCTCAGGGCATTTTAGAACTTTCAATCTTTTCTGTAAGTGCCATTATCATTTTGTGTCCCCAGTATCCTTGCACTGCAATGGCACATCTCCCTTGCCAAGTGTCTTAGGTACCTATTTTGACCCCTCACTTGGATCCTGGACATCATCTGCTGAGTCTTGTCCAGAGCTGAATGTATGGCTGGCTACCTCCCAGAAGAATTAACAGACTTTATTTTCCTAATACTTCCCTTTTCCAATTAATTAATAGGATATCTCCACTTCATTTGGGCACCTATTTGGTGGATATGGCTATCTAGAAAAAAGGAAATAGAATTTGAGTTCAATATGCCAAAAAAAAAAAAAAAGTGATATATTTTCTCAGCTAAAAATAGAAGATGCACTCAGCTGGATTGGAAACATACTCCTGGATATGACGGTGTTAGGTGAAATGAATCCTCCTTTAGAAGTGTCACAACAGGTTGCTCATAATGTGTGAACAAATCACTCACTGTGCTGATGAATCCAATTTTGTTTCAGTTGCAATAATATGATGAGCTAGATAACATGAAAAAATTATGCAAAACAGGAGTAAACTCCCTGGATCCTTTCTATTGAGCAAGTTTTGTCTAAGTTAGTATTTAAGAGATTTAGATAAACCTCTTTTTCTGTTCTACTTAGATGAAACAAAATCAGTATAAATTATTCGGTGGGGTCTTCAAAGAGTTTAGGAAACAAGAATCTTTCTTTCTGCCTTCTCAAATATTCTTAGAGCTTAAATAAAATGTTAAGGGAAAACTTCCTGCCAGCATTACAATGAAAAAGATGTGAGATACCAGCAGGTGGTGCTGATACAACAAGTAAGCAGGATCCACTGGATCAGCTTTAAAGCCAACATCTCAAAACTTTTCCTTTCAGCTGATACCATTGCAATGTCACTTTCTAATTTTAAATATTGACATCTTATTGCTGTGAAGGCTAAGAGCTGTAGCTGTGTACCAATGCCACACAGGTCTAAGTTCTATATACACAGAGAACAAAAAGACAATATGCAGCATTCTGTTCCTCTGCTGGCACAGGAAAACAGGTAAAAAACATGTTACATGGCAGTCATGGAAATTCTCAGAAGTTTTGTCAAAAATGCTACTGGTGAACTATAGGTCAAGTTTTCTTTACCTTCAGTCTAGTTCTCACCTGCACAAATACCTCTGTATTACTGCAAACATAAAGAGACATGCCTGAAATGGTGCGTTGTGTGGCAGGCACTTGAAAAACAATTTGTAGAGAAATAGTCTCTGCAGAGAATAACATCCCTACCACTTCAACTTCTTATCTGAAATGGGATGATTTACCCTGTAACTTTTTCAAAGAAAAACATATTTCCCACAAGTCCTCTTAATACAAATATCCCATGGTTACGCTGTTGGGGAAAGCATCAGTTGTCTCTGATTTTGGTTTTCTTCCCTCCTGTCTGTCAGAGCAGAACTTTACCATAAATTAAGATGAAATTTTAGGAAACATCAGTTAAAGTTCAGGTAACACATTATAAGGAATTTAATCCCAGGAAATACTAATTTTTTCTTTATTTTGCTAGTGGTAATTGCAGTGCAGGGATTTGTTAAATTTCTGTTTCTTGTAAGTAGAATTACACAGAGTTCTCATGCTTACTTTCCCATTATTTGCACTGAGTCTTACAATATTTGATTAAGTCCCCAGTTATTTTGGAGACTACTGCAATTCTTTTCTGTAGTTGTTTTTCTATTTAAGTAAAGATCCTAGTTGCAGAGTAATGCTCAGAAAGACACATCTAGTAAGAAATCCCCACATTCAATTGTGTTCTTGACCCTAAGGGATGCATATTCCTTTTGGTCTTTGTTTCTTTTATCCTTTTTTTTTTTTTTTAAGGAGAGTAAAATTAAGAATGTACCTGGGAACATGGGCAATACTTCATCCTCATTCACTTAAGCTTCTGACCTTTAAATCATTGCAAGCTCTGGAAAGTCATCTACAGGCATCCTGTCTGTGCAGCCTTTCATTTCTCAATTTTACATTTCTCATCTTTGGCAGTTCTTTAATCTTCCCTCATTGCTGAAAGAGTAAATGGAAGCAATGAAGAGGTAAAGAAGAATTAAAGGAGGTGAATAACAAGAGACAGCTGTTGGCTGCTACTTCACAGCAACAGCAGTATCTTCTAGGCTCTTAGAGACAAATGATAGAAATCTGAATCTACAAATCACCCTCCCATTAATCTGCATTAATGGAGGCAGCCCGTGGTGGAGTCCTAGAACCTGCCACACCTTGCAAGCTGAGAGATGACAAACACCACCTGTGCCATTTCAGTGCATGTGAACTTTGGAAAAAGACATCGCCTGAAAAATGTCTGTAAAGAAAGAATCCTGGAAAAAGAGACATCTCCACTGAGTCTTTGAAGTGCTCTGTACAAAGCAAAAGCAGAGGAGTTCAGGAAAGGTCATTTGTTGTGGCATAAGTTGGTAGATTGCTCCTTGCAGGGTTCTGTAAACTAGAGTAGCTGTGAGTCAACTGCAACTTATTTTTGGAAGTAAAAGGTTTTTCTTCCATTAATTTTCTTTTTTTAATATCAGGTTTGGCCCTTGCTCAAATTGGGTTGAAATATTAAAATCTTGAAATCTATTCATTAACAAAATTATATAGGTCATTTAAACAAAAATTATTTCTTCATTATTTAGTTTAGATACCTTAAAGTAGCTTGAATTTCCAAATAAGTAGCTTAGTAGACTTGGAGTATCCCAATTAATAATATGTTAATAGATATTTTGACAGATTCAAAATTTACTCGTTTTTCCCAAAATATTTCTGGGGACAAATATTTGTTGAAGCTAAAGCCCTGTCCTCACTAACGTGTCTGCTGTGACAATCTGGCAGTGTGCAGTCCAAAAATATCCCTCGACTGAGAAATTTCTGCTCAACTGTATTTATAAGAGGGGAGGGTTAAGTAGTTCTGCAGTCCTGCTGCTTTGGCTTTCCCTGCAGATAACTAAGAAAATATTCTTGAAATTCTCCAAGTTCTTCTCCTAGTGAAGTCCCTCACCTGAGTCAAGGCACTTTCTTGTTATGTGCCTTTCTGTGGCACTACATTTCAAACTGCCTGATGTGAAACCATATTAACAAATTGTGGTAGAGCTAGTGCAAGAGTAAGGTAAAAATTATCCCAGGTTGGACCCTGAAGGAGGTTTGTGTGCAACGTGGTGATGCTGGATATCCTCCCATTCACCATGAATTTGGGAAAAGCTGCTGGTTGCTACAGCACTGAAAAGCAACATTAGCAGGACTTACATTATTAAAAGGATTTCTGAAGAGTTGATTCATATTTCTATTGTGATTTGCTATTTAGGAATCACAAGCTATTCATGGGTCCATCTGTCTTCGAAAAACAGGTTGTTGGGAGTTTCCTCTTGTGTGTTTATGTAAACCTTTATTTCTCTCTCTGACTTGTTTTGTATTAAAGTGAAAAGCACTTTAAAGCAAAAGGGTCTTCAACACTCCTCATTTTCCATTTACTGTGTAATTCTACATTATGATAGTAAAGGCAAAACCTTCCCAAGATGGATATTTCACGGCTGCACAGTTATGATGGAGCCAAACTCCCTGGAAAGATTCATTCACATGGAATATTTTGCAGAGTCCAAATCTCATGGGTTTCTGCACAAGTAGGCTGTAGGGCATTTTCGTCCTTGTATGAAACTGGTATTACGTGATATCAGTTTCTTATTCTACTGGATTTTTATTAAATTTGCTATCAAAACTTTCCAAATTTAGTCACTGTTATGATCTGTTGATTTGTTAATGGTTGTTCTTATGTTGCTTAACCCTGGTGACTGTGGAATTACATTCAGTATTGCTAGCTTCACCAAGTAGCTGGCATTGGCCCAGGAGTCAAAGATACTAGCAAGGTGTAGCACTTTCAGATGTGCTGATATTAATCTATCTAGCAGAGCCAGAACAAATGCTGTGGGTGAGCTCTATCAGCATACTTCTTCCAGGAGAAAAACAATAGCAAGATAAAGATCTTTGATCAAGAGAGATTTCTTTTGTAGTGACATCTCTGGCATGGCACATCTGTGAGGCAATTAGATGCTGCATTTGTATTAGGAAACAAACCAATTTCTATTGTGAAAGAAAAAGGAAAAAATATGGTGAATTACTCAGCAGAATATTGTTACATTAAGTAATTCAAAATAAGCATATTTTAAGCCATTGAGGGACTTTTCTATATTTTTCTCATTGGTAAAGACATTTAGCTCAAATTGCTTGTCTAAATATACTCTGAATTTTCAAAACTCCTCTGCTTCTGAATGTGAGTGGAGTATTGGATTGCACAGTTGAACTTCTGGATCATTTCACTCATCAGAAACTGATTTCAGTGCTAAACCAAGGAGGCCACTGTGTGGAATTTGCATTGGAATCTGGAGGTTTTGTTGTGTGTTTGGAAAGTGCTGATTTAAGGTGAAATATGGATTACAGGATTCAAAATTGTGATCTGTGATTTGATGAGTTGCTACTTGTCAACCACATGGGGAAAGCTGATTATGTGTGTTGTTAGCTAACGACAAAAATAAAGAAACATGACTTAGATTACCCACCTTTGAGTGAATATTGTAACCTTGCAAAAAGTTCAAGTTAGAAAAGTGAGTGTTTTTATTTAGGTTATGATACCTTGGAAAGGGTTAAAATAAGAGTGTTGAAAGAGACATAATGTAATAGGAGTGGTTCAGTCATCAGAATAATTATACTGATAGCAGAGTCCAAAACTTTTTCACATGTGGAAGAAGTTGGGGAGCCTTCAGGCTGTAATTTGATCTGCACAGGTTAACTGTCCTGACATAGTCAATTATTGTACCTTCTGTTACAACTGAAAGTGAAGTTTGCCAGAAATCAACAACTGAAGACATGGAAAGCAAAATTCAAAATCAGAATTCTATGAATGTTGGAAATTGAGATTTACAGGGGAGCATGCTTTGTATCTTAATTTACCAAAGTTATCAGTTGAATGTGTATTTTATGTACTTCCACAACACCTCTATCCTCTCTACAATACAATTTTATGACAGAGAGGCTGATTTTTCCAAGTTACTCAGGTAGCTACAGACACAGAAAAAAAATGTTTAATGGGATTTGGAATTTAGATACTTTTAAGAATCTGTTCATAAGTGATTTGCTTAGTATTGCAGTGCAAACCTGTGAAGGAGACTTGAGCGGAGTTTTCAGGAGAGGTCTCTCTGAAAAAGTTTAGTTCCAGAAGCATGCACTAATATTTGCTGCTTTTTTGCAACGACTTTTTTCCATCAACTTCTGACACAGTACAGGTTCTCTTTTGTTTAGCTTTACTGAAATTGGGGATGAAACATCTTGCTTCCTGTTATAACAAACTACCTCTTTGCATCCTGGACACTCACTTCTAATATAGTGTTTCTAACTTTTGTTCCTTTTCTGAATATACATTTAACTCATTTGTTCTTTGACTTTGAGAGACCATGGCATGAGGTCAACACTAAGAAGTGGTCAGAATTTTAAATATAGACTACAGACAGAGTTCCTGTTGACATTTGAAAAATCCGAGCTCTTCTATTAACCGTATGCATTAAGGTCAGTTAAAAATTAAGGCAGGATAGAAGTAAATTGCTTCCTTCTTCATGGTTTAAGAAAAGGAAAATGAATCTGAAATTGAAAGGTTTTTTAACAAACCAGTCTCATAAGGCTGAATAAATTAAACTGTCAGACTTTAGTCATTACACATCTTCCTGTGTGAAGCATGGAAATTGGAAGCACAGACTGTGCATATTATGTTAATACTATTTACTCTACTTGGTATCCATGACGTATCCTGGCGAGTCTAAGCTACAACAGAATTATGCCTTACAGAAAAGAAAGAGAAATAAGGTTAATGAAACAGCATCTTGGCACTATAGCTAAGTAAAACACATCTCTGACTAGAGTGCTGAGCAGTACTGGGGGTATTCATGAGCTATTCTGCAGATGCTATGGCTCACATTAGCATGTATAACACCAAATCATCCTGTCAAAGAACCCTTTTTCTGTTCAACAGAGTAACAAGGCATTGATTGTGATTGTTGGATTATAGAGTCTGTCTACTGAGATTCGTGCAAGATGTTAAAATGACACAAAGGACCATATTCTTCACTAGGATCCAGAAGTGCAGCTTTCATAAAATACGTTGTTCCCAAAATATAAGGAAAGTCTACATTTAGGAGTGTCTTCTGTTTCATTATGCTTTAGTGTTCTGGAGTGTCTTATATGGTGTTTCAATTTCACAGTAAACAAACTTCTCAGTTCCACCAAAGAGATATTTATTTAAAAATAATTTACAGAAAACCTATTGATTTTTCCCCAGGACAGAGTTTTATTTTGTCATATTGAGTGACATCCTGAAACCCATGGTATTATTTGAGAGTAGGCAATTTCTTTTCAGGTAAAGATGAGACAAAGTTGATGAGTATTTTTGTCTGCCCTACATTGCATTGGCTTTGACAGAATAAACACCAAAGCACTGTTGGATATTGGACTGTTCTTTTATGCTATGTAATGTAGATCCTATATAATACAGAGCTGATACTTCAGGAGTTAGTGATTACCTCTTGGGCTACAGGTAGCCTCCCATCCTCCTTTGTGCTGTAACCAACTAGTTTTACTTTGGAAAATCTTAGCATTAGTTCACTAACACAACATATATGCAAGCTGTGGTATGGATATGTAGGTGATGCTCATGCTGTGGCTTTAGCACTGTAGCATCTTGTACAGCTACATGGTGATTCTGCAGCTGGAACAAGAATGACCTTACTACATCTGCTTTGAGGTCAATTCCAAGAGTCATAGCCCATGGCAGCAAGGGTTTGGAATGAGATAACTCTTAAGGTCCCCTCCAGCCCTTAATATTGTTTAATTTTATGATTCTGTATGAGTGTTCTAGCAAGAGTGAAATTTGAAAAAAATGTAATTTCAGAAAGATTGGAAGTTTTCATTGTATTTTTTTCTTCAAAGTAAGGCATAATAACCATTTTTCACCACTTGGGTCCCCAGATGCATGGACAGTCAAGGCTGTTACATATGAACTAGGAGAGTCCTTTGCTGGTGTTGCTGAGTGTGAGAGTTCCAGATATGTCCATAGACTGGCCTAGAGATAAGCAAAACTAGGCAAAAGGTTAAAAAAAAGGTAAAAAATATATATTGTGACAGTAAGGTGGTGAATGGGAGATAGGGAGGGGGAGGAGACACTCTTGTGACTTAAAACAGGCCAATATGTCCCTAAGAGAGGCTCAAAACTCAAGAATTTGGTCTGAGAGCAGTCAAAGTCATGCTTATTTCTGTAAATAGCATATTTGATGTCAAAGAAGTTTCTGAAGGAGGTTATGAAGCTGAGTTGACATTGACAGTTTTCTTGCCCTTGGTATGCATCTTGAAGGTTGTACTATGATATGATTTGGAGGCAGATATTTCTGCTGAAAGAAAGTAGAATTTTCTAAGCCAGTGGTCACAGACACAAAATGACTTAAAATGAAAGCCAAATTATGGCTCTGGTGCAATATAATATATAAGAATCTATAGAAAAGTGACATATAGCACAATATTGAGAAGATTCTAATTTATTTTTTTAATTAGACAGGAAGTGACTGATGAAATTATTTGCATTTAGCACTGTGGAATGCAGTGAATTAATTTATACATCACATTAATATTTCTGTTTAAACCAGCATAACCTATTCCTAATTTGCTTTGCTGATGAAAATATACAGCTGTAATAAATTTGAGGATGAGAGGAAATTACCAAGTTCCAAAAGGCTGTTTCACAGCATGTTTTACCAAATAAAAATTTGGGCAGAGCATCTAGAGAATCTATAATCAAATTTCTCTTTATTAACAGTAAAGCTAAATGTGTTACTTCATTCACTTTAGATTCAACAACAAATTTAAAAAAGTTATGACTGGATAAATGTAGTGTATGAAAAGAGGAAAAACTAAAAAAAAATTTAAAATCATATAGATCCCAGGGTAATGCATTTGGTAAAAGACATGGAACAATAAAGGAATGTAGGTGACCACTTAATGGGAAAATGGAGGGAGCCCTTTAGGGACACCTCAGATACTTTTTCAGTTGACTCAGTGGCAAATATGTTTAATATACACTTAGTTGATTTTGCTACTTAATTTTAAAATTTCTTTTAAATGGGTGGTAGGGAGTCACAAAATTCACTGCATAAGAAATATATTGCTGAGAAGAAAAATATCTGAGAAAGAAACAAGATTATGCAAAATAAGGAGATTATACTCTAAATAAAAGAAGTAATCCTAGGCAAATTTACATGAGAAAAGAAGAAATCATGGAAGATCATTGTGGTTTTTGTGCAATGTTAATTTTAGTGGACTTTATGCCTTTGTCCAGACAATATAGGTGGGCTGTAGAACACAAAACAAGGCTGGAAAACTGATGTGTATCTTCTTCCCTCTGTTTTGAGGGAGTGACAAATATGGTTCCCACCAGACTTCAAGTGACCAATCTAAGTAGTTGAAAGATCCAAAACCCTGGAACTGTATAAATAAACATTAACTGTTCAAATAAAATATTTTGATCCAATTAACAGGATCTTTCTATAATTACAAATATTTCAGTACATAAACAGACCCCCTCAGACTGGTGGAGAATGTAAAGGGAACAAGTCTCCCCTGAAGGAAGGCTTTTGCAGAAAGCTGGCATTTGAGTTTAAAATTGCTCTTTGATTTAGACTGCACCAATCTGACAAACCTCACACACTGTGTAAGACACAACAACTGCTTATCGAACAGGGAAAATGTCAAAAAACAACATGATTTATTTGTCAGCAGCACAGGAAATGCACTCTACACTACAATGGGCTTGACCTAAGGCCCTTTAAATTTAACAAGAGAATTTGATAAGTCCTTAGCAACTACACCTTCAGGGGCAAGAAGAAGCCACTTCATCAAACTCTCCTGGCTGCTCTGGTGTGGCGGTCTCCCTAATATTTTCTCTCTCACCTCCACCTGGTGCTGGTACTAACCAAATGCTGAGATACTGATCTGCTTTTGCTGGAGAAAACAAGCAGTTTTACAGCCCCATGTTCTTCTTTTGTAACAGCTCCATCAGCAATGTTAACAGTTCTCTAAATGTGCTGGGCAAACCTCAGCATCCACACACCACCAAAGCAAAAGGGGCCACTTGAGGCCATTACAGCCAGCTGTGCTCCAAAGGTGGGATTTTTGGCAAACAGTCCTTGGGAAGCAAACAAACCTTTACATTTCTTTTGCATGGGGAGGTTTTTTTTAAAAGGGAAGGACTCAGGACATTGCATAGGGATGTGGGGCTCCTCCTTTGAGAAAATACCCATGCACAGAAATGAAATAAAGGAGCTTTTTTTATCTCCTGACTTAAATGACAAGGTGCTGGACTACATCCCGAGGGCACTGGGAGCTAGTGGAGCTGAAGCAAATAGGCAGGTGACAGAAGGAAAATTTTTAAAAATGCCAGACCTGGAGGCTTGGCCATGCTATTGTCTGTGCTACATTTGAGACATAAATATATCTGGTTAAAGTACAGTAACTGGTATTTTCCAAGCATTACAGGATTTTGGATCTCACGTCTTGGAGACCTTCAGCAGCAGGTGTGATTTCCTGGCTGCTCTTGAAAACCCAACCATTAGATATGTGCTACTTTTGCAGAAGTAAGAAACATCCTACCTACATCGTAAATAGTATAGCTTTGAAAACAGTACAATGATATTTTTCAGGTGATCCAGCTCTTGTGGCTGGGTTGAGGTAGGGTTTAAGGCCCAGCACAATGTTTTGTGTTGATGTAATTGTTAAGTGTTGGATCATGCAAATATGTGTGGAGAAGAAATGCCTGCAGTCTCACTTTTCCCTAGGTACATACAATGCACAAATATTTCAGCTCTTAAGTGCTTCATCAGGCAGTATTGTCAGTGTTTCCTTTGTGAAATGTGGTAAGTCAGAGGGATTTGTCCCATGAAGCACCAAATGAACCCTGCTGCTGTAAGTGACCTTTTAGGATATGATTACTTGGATTTATTTTCAAATATTGTGATTATTTATTCTACAAGTCAAATTTATCTTGCCAGACTGAGGTTAGAGTTCAGGTAGGTAGGACAGAACTTTGACATTTTAGCAATATTTTATTTTATAAACTTAAGGCTATGTTTGGTGAATTTTATTATGTTACAGAACTAGAAGGAAGATAATGGATGACTTTTTTGCCTCTTCACAGAGATTTTTATATTGAGATTCATCAAAGGCAGCAGAGCCTTAAAAGCCCATACAACAGACTATTCTACTCAGTTCCAAGAATATGTCATGTGGTTACATACTGAACAGGGCTGTGTGCAACAGACCAGACTTAGCTGAGCTGACTGAAGAAAATGTTATCATTAGCTCTGTAGGCAAACAACATTAGGAGACAGAAAACGCTTGTGGAAGCCAATATGATTAAATCACTACTTGCTAGTCACAATCATGTTGTCTGTCATGTCCAAATATATCAATGCAGTTATTGAAGGTAGAACTAACAAAGACTGAAAGTGTCAAATCTTTGAGGGGGGAAATGTATCAGTCTTATCCCTTCCTTTTTTTCCAGGCTAAAAAAGAAAAAGTCTTGATTAAAGGAAATGATATCATGGGATTTTCTAAGCAACATTCAAGATACTGAATAAAAAGATCAGCAGTAGAAATGAATCAAAACGTCAAGTAGATATTGTTAGGAAGTCTAGCTTTTGCTAAAGGTTCCTCATGATTTCCATACTAATTAACCAATGGAAGATGATCTTTTTTTTCCTGGTAAATTACCGTGCTTCAACAATCACTGTGGGTTACATGCAGAGACTTGTAATGAGTCACCTTAGGACCAGAATTTATCTCACTGCCACCCTACACATCTGGGCTGCATCTGGCCATCTGCTGGGACGATCCATGCAATGCTGGGCAGCAGTGCTGCATTGAGCCACTCAGGCATCTGGGTTCCCATGACTCTGAGAACCTCTGCAAGACTCTCTGTTTTGTGATGTAGATGTACTGCCAGTTGCATGTAAATGGTGTATGAGGGAGGCCAAGTGGCACTGACTTGCTTGTATCCACAGCACTTAGCATTCTGCTCCTCTAGAGTAGGTTTTTCAAGGAGAGACCCTGTTGAAACAGGCACAAACAGAGCAGGCTAGCAATTAAGTAATACTGGCACTCAGGGCTTTGGTTTCTGAGTTCACTTCTATGCCCTCTTTTGTTTAGCATTTAGTCCTGACCATGCAGTGCAAAGACATTCAGTTACATTGTTCCAGCTCCTATAATCTCCTACCTTACCCTCACTGCAGTGTCCTACCTGGCATGTTACACACAAATGTGTATGTTATTGTTACTTGAAAGGTACAATAATAAAGAAGGACTCATTCCTCACTGCAGTGCGTGCATTATGTCAAAAATTGGTGTATAATTTGGTTCTCAGACAGTGAAAAGTATGTAAACAGATGTGTCAAAAACCTCACCCTATGAACAATACCAGCTATCAGAAAAAAATTATATGCCGGTTGTGTAATGAAATTTGGAGAAACAGAAGCAGTTACCAGGCAGTGCTTTTAAATGTATCCATTGCTAGTGATGAGACTTTAAAGTCTTTCTGCTGCCACACAATGAAATGAACTGTATTGGAGCAAATGTAATAAACACCAGAAATATAATAAGTATTGTAGCCTGCTGCGAAAGGAAATGGTTTCCCTAGCAATAAAAAATGATGCCAGAAAAGCACCCTTTCTCTCTTCTTGCTTTCTTGCTGAGAATTTCTAAATTCTCCTGTTTACTGGCTGACAAGAAGAATCAAATATCTACTATCTAGCTTCAAATTATGTAAACAGATGCATAGTGAATAGATTTCATGCTGATTAGTGACTGGTAAATTTTATGATTTCAGTCTCTATTAAAAATATGAATGATTTTAAAATTAGTGTGCATTTCCTGCTGGATACAGTGAGAAAAAAATTGTGTTATATAACTGGCATGACATTTAAAATGGTGAACTTTGGTGTATCATCTACAGTGATTTCAGTTCTCATACCATTAGCTCACATGACTATATTTAATGTTTAAATCAAATTCTCAGATTTTGTACTTGGGGGAAATGGATAAGAAAGGATTTATGCTCTCACCCTATCCTAGTAGTTATTAGGAAATAAATATCTTTCAGATAGTGATTCATTTCTGTATTCTTCTGTTGAAAATTCTTATGAAAAATCCAGCAGGAATTCTGAAAATTAGGATTCCTGTAGTACCTGATTCTTCTTTACACTAACACCCAAATGCTGTTCTGACAACATGAAAGGAGTTGAAACCATACACATTTTATTCTCAAGATATAAGAAACACTTACTTGGTATTCCTGAACACAAAAAAAGTATGTGCTTTGTAAATATAATATATAAATCTATAATTCAGATTTTTTAAAAAAAATATTCTCCACTAAAACAACTACATACAAATTTAAAAATTCTGTATTGCTCTCCTTGAAAGAAGTAAACAAAACCAATCCCTTCCCTGCAAGTCTCTTGCCTATAAGTTTTGTGACTTACTTGTGAACCTTAGAGCACTGAGTTGTGGGATGTGCAGAGCTGGTTTTTGAAATAATGATCATAAAGTATTCTGAACAAAGACGAGGTGTGCACAGCATACATTGCTACTGTTTTGAAAATATATTCAAAAATGTAACATTCTGAAAGAATCTGTTCCTAGTGGGAGTGAAGAGAGCAAGGGACTAAAGAATAGATAGGTGAGTGGATGCTGCACAAAGCAGTAGGACAGTCATACAATTAAAATGCTATGGGTAGTCTGCAGTGTTGATGGTCAGGAAGAGTATTTTGCTTCCACACTGCAGGAATTCAATGGCAGTCTGGTGGACTAAAAGCTCAGTGTCTGATCTAAGTGCAACTTAAGAGTATGTGCAGTGCTGCCCAATTTTTGACCTTCACTAAATGCACATTTCAGTGTCAACCAAAAGGATTTCATACCTCAATAAATATGAAAAATCTTGACTATAGTTTTTCTGAAATACTTGCTATGGCTGAAAGTAAATCCAGCATTTAAGGGCTTTACATTAGATTCTCATTCCTGCCATAATGTGGCTGTGTGTGGCTGAAAGACAGTACTTTAATTCCTTGTCGGGCAATGGATTGGATGGCAAACATGTAAAGTACATTGGCCCCTGAGCCTTTGAGACACTTGGGAAACAATCCTGGTTTTGTGGTATGAAGTATAGATAATATAGTTTAATTTGAAAAGAAAACTTTCCCATGAAAAGCTGAGCCACAAATATCCTAAGGGAAATGATCAGATGAATATTATCTGCTTGAATTTCCTCTTTTCCTGTGTTCTCTCTCTTCCAGACCAGCTTGGAGCAGACTCCAAAATTTGATAAATTCACATGAAGTCATCAGTCTCGGAGCCTCTCAGAAGAGCTTGACACAGAACACCAGGCTGTTGATATTACTGTATTGCTTTTGAAAGGGTGAAGCTGACAGCAGCTCAGCCGTGTTTCAGGGGATGTGAATGTCTCTCATGTTATATTGAGGTCATCAAAGCACAGTATTTCTAATACAGTCTCTTTGCCATGAGTCTCTGATTTCCTTCTCCTGAATATGGACTTCAGCTTAGACTTCTCCGGCCCAACATTTAAAAATCAGTGCCCTTGAATCTTCCAGAGTTATTCTGCCTTCTTCTTGCAAATTCTTATTCCATGTGTTCAGGGCAGCTCTCACTATTGTCATGTCCACATGTGAATATATATTCTTCACTGTAGAGGGAAAAAATTGTCTCATTTTAAAGATTTCACTAGATAGAGGGCAAAAGCATTCTGTGGTTCTTTACTCTCAGTAAGACTTTATTTTTGCTTTAGCCATCTAAAATTGCCCTTTAACTCTTCATTTGATCTGTGAAAGGGAGTGTCTTAATGCAAGAGATAGCACAACCTGTATATATACTCCTAGGGATGCTTTTCCTCCATTCATTTATGGTGCCTTTTCATTTCATAGTACTCCCATGCTGTAAGCTTTATTGTTGATAGTTGTTGTTACTATGATATGTATTATTCTATGTATCCATTAAATATTAATCAAAGAATGTGGTTTTTTTCTGAAGAACACCAAGAGCTGTTTATCTAGTGATTTTTGATGTTCTAAGTAGTATAACACCAGCTTGAAGTGCTCTTTCTTTTTCTTCTGCCTTTTTATTTTGCTTTCACCACTGCCCTTCATTGGAGTTGGCCGAGGACAGCAATGTCATTGCTAAACATACAAAATAAGTGAGAATTGAATCACAAGAATTATTTCAGACTGAAAAGGAAGTCCCAATTTTATATCACCTTTTTTCTTCCTCCAAATATCCCATTATTAATTATGGGATGTAGTGTGTGTTCCCAGGGTGTCCTAAAAGGGCCTTGGAAGGAATGATCACACTGAGTGCAGAGTGGGGAAGGTTAACTCAGAGAGGCATTTCTGTCAGAGAGTTAAAGGGTGAGGAGGCTATACCTGGTGTGTCACCCCACAGCAGACACAAACCCATATGGCCAGTCCCAACCCAGCTCATCCCACAGGAAATCTCCCCATACAGCTTCACAGACTTCCACACCTCCTCCTACTCCAGAATCCCAGTCATGTGTTCTACCTGCTCCATAGGTATTTCTGAGATTTATCACATCTCTTGCTTTATTGCATATCTTGCTGACCTTAGAGTTATTATCTCACCTCCAGCTCCAAAGCTGAGTGTCCTGTCCCAGCTGGCAAGGAAGGAGGTCACCACTCTTGCTGTGGAGGATAATGTGTTGGTAGCAGTGCTATGGCTCCACAGATCAGGGGAGGTTGCAGCAGCCTGGAGGATGACTACATACAAAATATGGGGTCCAGGTATGCCTTCAGAATCCTAGCAGCTTTCACAGATTCCCTTCCACAAAGGTCCTTGATGAGATTTTTGGAAAGGAAGTTGAGGACAGAGGGTGATGTGTCAAGGCACTGCTCTGGTGACTGAAAAAACATAATTGGCAAAATGTCACAATCCATCTGTGGTGATGCATAAAATTTCCTCTGTGCCTTCTCAGACAGTTCACAGCATAGTGGAAGAGCACTCAAAGGAAGTGTTCAGCATTACTTCAGTGGTGATCGTGCTTAGATTGGGCAGTGGCATTTTCAAGTTTTCCAATGAAAATTAAAATATCACAGCTGGCAGAATTTCCAGCATCAGTTGCTAAAACTACATGATAAACTGAGTTTTCACTTCTCCTTACTGCATTGAATAAATTGAATTCCCTTCAGCTTGCTACATGCTGAATATTCAAGACCAGACTCCAAATGCTATGTTTCTGTCAGAGCAGCACTGACATTAAAAAATGTCCTCTCTAATATATGAAGATTCACCTTTCTGTTCTCAGTCACGAATTCTCTGTCTCCCAAATACTGCAGCTGTGCAGTATCACATGAACTACCAGTAGTCTTTCATCCTTGAAGTAGCTTTATGCCACTGCTAGAGGTTGTGTATCATTAAATTACACTTTGGCATTGTTTTGTGTGTAAGGGCCTATGGACATGCATTATTCAAAAAGGAAAAAGCTTTTCCAAGATTTAGCTAGGTTTAGCTGACTGCTTGCTCTTCTGGAAAGGAGAGAGGACTTGCATAATAACCATGACTCAAAGCAAGCATTCTCAGTGATGTTGTCTGATGCACTGCATTCAGCAGGCAAAACTAATACTAAAACTCTGGTTAACATGAAGTCACAGAGCATTCCTGCCACACAGCTTCTAGAGTTTTTCTGTTGCCAAGGTCTCCAACATGTCTTCCACTCAATAAATATTTGCTTGTTTGGAAATTTGGGGAAAGGGGTTAGCTGTTTTTAAAAAATACTTTCACTGCTTAGGCTGTGTATAAATTAACTTAAAGTAGGTAGTGTTGCAGTGAAGGCAATGGGAACACATTCTAATATCATGTGAGGAAGTTCAGTTTCAGGCCACATGAGTCCTTTCCTGAGTGTGATCTATAGTATTTCCTGTGGAGTTATTCCTGCCTGGCAGAAGGACTCCATTAGGACATGGTGCTATTACAAGTTCCTTTTTACCTTCACTGTGATCTCAGAGGGACAGTGTTTTATATTCTCTCAGACTTCCTTAGGAACTAATTTATCTTTGCAGAGCTTGTCTTGCTCTTTGGAAGGCAGAGGCTCTTATAATTAAGAATCTGGCTAAGATCGGTTCTGGGGAAAGATATATGCCTCTAGAATACTTTTTTTTTTTAAAGTGTATAGAATATGTTTTTTTCTCCCTCTCTTTAAAAAACACTTATCATGGTGAATAATTAATATGATCTGGGAGCACATGGCAACTTTTATCTGAAGTCTCCTATTCCAGGCGGAGGTAAGGGTTCTGATGACAGAAGAAGGAATGAAGCATTGAGAAGCTTAATTTAGGACAGATAAAGCTGCACAGGTCAGAGAAGATGCCACATGGGACAAAAGCAGTTTTGGGGAAGGAAGCAGCCACTGAAAACAATGAATAGTTTCCTTTCAGAGTGTCTTTCACTAGGGAGAAAAAATTACAAGCAAAATGTGAGTGAGATTAGAGCAGTCCTCAGGTCCAGGACCTAGAAGTTCAGACCTATATGTCACTGTAGGCAGAAAGCAATTATCTATCTGTACAGCCCAGCTAGCTCTCAGTAAGTGAGCTGGGTATTTCAGGTACAGCCAGGCATCCTAGAAGTGCCTGAGTTTATTCCTTTCCACATGCAGGAACATCATTTTGACAATGGAACTTAGAAATTGAACCATGAAATGTATTTGTTGAAAGGCAGAAATGAGCTTTCCCTAAATTATATAAATTGCAAATGGGCATGAAGGGAAGCTGATTTTCTACATGACTGAATATCCAGTTTCAGGGGACTAAAGATGAGGCTTTTGCAAGGTTATAGGATCCTGACAGAAGCCTGTAGTTCATGAACACTGTGGTGAACCTTATGGTTCATATGGCCTTGCTGTCTATGAATCACCATGTTACAGCCTGCCAGGCCTTTTTTATTTCATTGGTTTTTAAAGTCATGGCAACAATGATGCATCAAGTTAGCTTTTATACCTAACACAGCTTCCAAAACAACAGAGGAAAAAAAAACTTGTCTCCTCTACCAGGGGTTTGCACAGAAATGAAACAAAGTAGATAAGCAGATGCTTTCACTGAAATCTCAAGGCTATGGAAGGATTATCTCTCTCTACCTAAGTCAAACACACTGCAGTGAAATAGTGGTTTTTTTTGTATAAATACTGAAGTGTAAACTACAAGCTTCTCTCATGTGCAAAGAGCCTAAGAGCAAAACTAACTTTTCTCCATTTACTGAGCAAGGATTCCGTAAGGATATATTCTTACAGTAAAATTTTCTGCACGTCTTCCACGGTAGTGGTGACAGCTGGAACCAAATATCCCATGTAATACTCTGCTATCTGGTAAAATAGGCAAGTTAGGAGTGATCCTTGCCTTATGCTGTCTCCCTCATGATGCCTGGGAGCTGTGAGAAAAAGTGCAAATCAGTCAATGCCAAATACATTCCAGAGACCCTCCTAGTGTTTAGGAGTTAATATGATTTCAGTTCCCATGCTTGTGGACACTCCTCAGTGTCATTTCACTTTCTAGAAGAGAGGTCTATTATGAGTTCATTTTTATGACCTATAAATATATATTTTTAAGAGAGGCTGGTGTTTCACGTGACATCTACAGTGAAATTTGAAACAGCTTTTTCTTTTTCTTTGCTGGCTATTTAAATGTTTTAATACTGTCTCCAATGCCCAGCTCTTAGGCTGAACTTTTTTGAAAGTGCAAACAGATGTAGAAACAGAGGTAGATGCTTTTGTTAGCAAACAGGCTACCACTTCTGTAATGCCAGACAGTTTTTGAAAAGAGTTTTATAGTGCTTATGATTAAATGGATGGATATACACACACTGGGATAGCTTCTTTTTCAGAATAAAGCTAATCTAGGGATCACTTTCAGATGATTTTGTTTATTTTTTCCACACTGTTTTGGCTTCCATGAAGGTCTGCTTTAGAAAAGAACTAGGATTAAGTACAATTAAGAATGGATCTAATATTTCCTAGTAATAGGTATAAGGAAAACAGGTGAACCTTAAGAAAAGGTAAAGATGAATTTTGGTGAAATACATGCTTTATCCATTAGATTCACAGCCTTCCCATAGGAATATACATATGTTAAAGTACACTCAGGAGGGCTGTTATTCCTTGCTGCAGCTCTGAATTACAAATAAAAACATACATACATGGCTCACATAGGGCTGTTGTGCATAAAATATCAGTCTCTGGACCCACCTAGAAAAAATACCATTCCAATTATTTCACTAAGGCCAGTATATCAGCCAGGGGATTGTTGGGAAATAGTGATAAGAATACAACTGAAATTATTAAATTTGACTTGATTCACCTCATCCAGTACCTCTTACCTTATCTTATGGTAGAACTCGATAAAGATCAGAACTGTTTATTTTAATTAAAATAAACAGATCCACATAGCTAGAGGAACTACATTATTCTGAAGAGCTACCAATTCTGCTAGACTAGGTTTATAACTGCAGTACTCAGAAACCAAATTAATGTTAGGTGATCATCCCTTTAAAATACTTGGGTTTGGGCCTCTCTATGGCAATCACACCAATTTGGATGAATCCAGATAAGTCCAAATGCTCCAACTCATAGGTAACAGCATAGATACCAGACTGGTTACAGGCTGATAGTCAAATATCACTTTAGTGTGGTGCAAAGAAGAACCATTTTGTTTTGAGATCAGATGAAAGAGTGGTCCATAAACCCCTGAGGCATCTGGCAAATATCTAAAGCATTCATGCAAGTACTACAAGGGGAGAAAGTCTTCTGTCAGATAACTTAAAATCATTAGGTTACAGTCTGATAGTCGAAAAACCTCTGTGCTAGTCTTTGTAAGCAGTAAGTGAGAACTTCCTTTTGCCTCCATGTTTCTCTGGGTCGAAAAAAGGACAACTGTGACAGTAACAGAGTTTTTGACACCCATGCATAGAGATGCATGCAATACAATGATAGCTTTGGCCATAGAGAGTTAACAGGTGGGGTCCAAATACTGTAGTAGACTAAATCTCATTGGTAAATTGTGAGCATGTGTGCAGTTGTGGGGAGGATTGAAGCCAAAGTTAGGAAAAAAGCACAATTTCAGTGATCTTGCTGTGCCTGCATATAGTGTAACAACAAAAGCAATTGAGACCATGGAAGTTAAAGGGTTTTATTGACGAGGTAGATCATGTTGTACTGTTCCCATGTGGTCCTGTAAGCACACCATCAGCCAGCTAACCCAGCCAGCAGCAAGTGTAACTCAGATGGATTTAATGAGATATGTTTAATAAGTACATTCACAATCAAGTTCAGCACACAGCATTTTTTGTTTTCCCCAGGCTTCTGACAAAGCCTGTGACCAGCTGTGAAAGTTAATTGTATGTTATGCTGGAACTGTCTGGGGCTGGCAAAGAACCTTTATCCTATGGTATATTTTTGTCCCTTGGAAGCAACACAGAAGGAAAGAAGGAAGGTTGAATTTCATTTTCCCTGGTTTGACGTATAGCTAGTATGGCAATGTGTTGGAACATGTTTTTATGATGCAGTGAGTTCTAGATGTGCTCTTTTAAATTTTTCTCTTTTTGCTTCCACAAAGTGGAATGCAGACTCTCGGGGGTTCATTTTTGTTTAGCACAGGTAAATTCTGCAGTAGTTCTTGCCGAGTTTGCCACTACAGTAAACACTGAAGGAAATTTTCTGTATTCTTTTATATCCTTGAAAGGCTTTGTTTTTCTCATCCAGAACATTGCTTGGGTTTTTTTTTCTGCATTGCCTTCTAAAACCTTATCATCCCTTTAATAATATTACTTTACCATACCTTTACTAATATCACTGTGAGACCCATCTAGTCCAGTGTCATGGCTGGTGGTATTTGCATTCTAAACTGTCCTCTTTTGGCTTTTACTGATTGAGTTATTTGAAATCATAGCAGCCATTTTGAGTAGTCTGTTCCAACAGCAATTATTAAAATAAAACAACTTATATTCAGTCAGAGAGTGGATTTATAAGATTAGATCATATCAGATTATATCAGATTTTCAAAGTCTCCTTTTCTTCCTGCTTTTTGAGTAGTCTCTGCTGCATCTTCCTGGGGACTACACAATCACATCAAACCAAAAATCAGCTAATTCTTTGGTCATGGGGTTTATATTAAGAATATTCTTGGGCATTCCTTATCTCGTGGTGGGTTATGGGTTTGTTTCTTTGCTCCTGCAAACTCATGGATTGGATGTCTTGCCAAAATGAGTGGCAGTGAATGAAGTGGATGGAATGGGCATATTGCAGGATTAATTTCCTTGTGTTTCAGAAGAATCTGTTTTGTTTTTTTTTCATCAAATCAACTTTTTATGATCAAACAGAAGAATGACATAATCTTCTTTCTCTGCTTCCCAACATTCTTAATTGATCAAATTTTTTGTAAATGGAAGAAAATTTAATGTTTGCAAAACAGTAATTACTAGAGTGTGATTTGAAAGTTAAACAATAACTGAATTGCATGCCCTTAAGTGAAGAATTTTAAGACATTTTCTTCTGAAGATCTCTATTTTAACCTGCTTCCTGTAGATTATTTAGGTATCAGCTAAGGGGCTTTACAAAAAGTATGTTCAAAGTTATTAAAGTCAGAATAAAATCAGCCTTCCCAAATTCACACTTGTATGATTTATAATACAATAGAGTCATAGATTTGTTTCGGTTGGAAAAGACCTTTAAGATAATTGAGTGCATCCATTAAAATATTAGTGACAAGGCCACCACTTAACCATGTCCTATGCATCACATCAACACATATTTAGATATCCCCAGGGATGGTAACTCCACCACTTCCCTGTGGAGCATGTTCTGTTGCCTGACCACCCTTTTGGAAAAGAAGTTTCTCTTAATATACAAAGTTTCTCTTAATATACAATCTAAACGTCCCCTTGCACAACTGGAGGCCATTTCCTGTAGCTTCATCATTACCTGGGAGAAGAGGTTGACCCCACCTGGCTACAACCTCCTCTCAGGGAGTTGTAGAGGGTGATAATGTACTCCTTGAGTCTCCTTTTCCCCAGGCTAAACAACCCCAGCTCTCTCAGCTGCTCCTCATAGACGAGATCTGGGCTCCGGACTGTTCACCACCTTTGTTGCCCTTCTCTGGACACATTTGTTGCTCCTTGGTGTAACTTGGTTTCCAAACAGGTTTCATTAAGCTGGTGAGACTTCAGGAATAAAAAAGACAAGGCACCTGGGATAAGCAGGAGCTCTGCCTGGAAGTGACAGAAGTTTATAGGGCTGTGGGAACTTCAGTTCAAATTGGCCCCTTCAGCATGAAAATAGGTGCATTGGGCTGGCATCACCAGCACTGTGGGCACCACTGTACCCCTCTGCAGGTAGCTCAACTCTGCTCTCAGGTGTAAACCTCCTGGGACGTGGGACCTGCTTGCTAAGCAAATGACTTGCTGCTGATAAGGGGATGCTCTGTGGCTGCTGGCTCCTAGACTGGGAAGTAATTAATCTTCAGCTGCAGGTTAGTAAAAATCAGGCCTCGTAAGGGTGATAAATTACTCGTTTAAAAGTTATACTTGTAGTCTACTCTTAATAAACTTTAGCAATTCTCATCCACTGTGATGCTGCTACTTTCCAATAGAAGGGTGATAGAAAGATAACACTGCCCTTGGGGAAATCATCCTCTCACAGTTATTTAAATGCAACACTTCACCACAGACACCTTTTAGTGTTTTCAAATAAAAAATGTTATTGGATTGTGCATTTCCTGTGACCAGTTTCACTCTTGCCAGTTATTCTCTGAGCACTTCTCCAGCTGCATCCTGACATGTATGTACTTAAGATATTTTCCCTTTTTTCTGTGTATTCCTTTTTTCATGTTCTAAATATTTGCAGTTGATAATTTCCCAGGTTCCCTCCCAGAGCCCTCTTATCCACCAGCTTTTGCTCTCCCTTCCTGACAGTGACTGGTTCAGCCCACGTTCTGCATTCTGTATATCTGTTCTGTGGAAGTGCAAACTCTTCTTTAGCATTGCAGAAGATACCTTGAAACATTATCTTCACTGGATAGGGATCAAGCACTTTACAGAGCTTCTTATCCTTGATGTCCACCTGGAAGCTTTGACCAACATAAGACGCTCAAATTCTTGTGGATAGAGTGGGCTTTTGGAAAATCACATCTGCACTGGCTGTGCATATAACCTTGATCTGGGTTCAACCTGCACACCTGATTGCCTCAGCTTCTTATTTATAAAGTAGAAATCCAATGCTTATCAGGTAGCTTGGAGTAACGTGCTCAAAATTATGAGCTGGCATAAAATGTTAAGTAATTTTTATGGTCATGGAGTATTTAATCTCCAAATTAGATTTAGAAACAACTCTGAGAAATTCTTCTGCTTAAATCATGTGAAATATGTAAGTACCATCAAGAAATTTCAGAAATGTTGTTTAACATAATAGCACTATGACTGTAGTTAAGACCAAAATGATAAACCATAAAATGTTGTTAAAAATTGAATCATCAAGGAGAAAAAAACCCATTAATTTTATTTCCTAATGAGGTCTTCCAAATAGAGCCCTACCTTACCTTTACTCTGTAGGTACCTAGCCTGCAAAATGTATTGTACATTCAGCGACCTCAATACTCTATAAATATCATGAATGAGCAAATGTTGCAGTGTATAACATAGAAAAATTCATTTCCTCCATTTATTTCCTATTACTAAATCTTTTCACAAAATTGCAAGTTCCAGAATGAAAGGTCAAATGCCATAAAATAAAGATTAAATACTCCTAAAGGTTTCTCTCTAGTTACAGCTTCAGAGTGGGTTTCTTATAAATTCCATAAATGGAATGATTTTTACTTTGCTGCTTTGCTTCCGGTATTAAATGATGGAAGAAGAGGAGTCACCATAACAACTGTTCTACTGCCAAGAAAAGCAGCATTTTCTTAGAGCAGTACATCTATCATATAAATAGATCTATAAATATATATTTGGGGTGTATTGTCCAAGATTGACAGCGATTACATCACTGTTGACACAATTAAATGAAGAAGCACACCAACATCCTGTGTCCCAGCACTCACAGGGCCATAATTTCTCCTTTTTATTTTCTTCTCCTTGTGTGCACTTAACCAGGTATATTCAGCAGTATTTCTACATGGCATTATAACAGAGTTATAATGTTTCTATTTTCTCCTAGTGCAAAACCTATAAAAATATATTACATGGCACTGACAAAATTTAGGAGAGAGCAGGATCAGTTTCTTTATTCCCAAGTGGACCTGGACTGCTTGGGCTCCAGGGAGAACTATCCTGCTGCCCATGGCATTGGAGATAGGTGAGAAGTCTCAGAGGATGTCAAGGCCTGGAGCTTTGATGTAATGTTAATGTTTAATATCACTACTGAGCTTCCTCTGTTAAAAGTGTCTTTACCTCGTTAACAACATCAGTTCTTTCTTCCCATTATAAAGAAAACAACATTTGATACAAACAAGAAAGCAATCAAATCACAGTTGGAGTATTCCCTAGTCCATTCTAAAGTTTAAGTGTAGCTGGATAAAATAATTACAACACAGCAGTGTTGGTAAACAAAACTAATTTAAATATAATACCTCACTCCATGCATCCAAAAAGCTCTCTTAATCCCAGGTGGCATTTTGAGTCACAAGATTATGCATGTAATAGCAATAGACCTTTTTATCCCTCAGGTCTTCCCTTTCAGCCTCTGGAGGCAGATAGTATCTCACAGCTTGTCAGTGTGACAAGGAAAATGCTCGAATCAAACACTCCTGTGGACCATTATAGCACATAATAACAGAGGCTTTTGATGGCTTTATCAGACATGCATTGGAAGGTTCCCTTTCAAAAGACAAACAAATTATTTTGTTTTAATGCAAGCCTTTGGGATATACATATATTAAGAGAGATAGAAACTGAGAGACAAAATGGAGGGACAAAACTATTATGTCTCCAATCACACAGAACAATGTGGTTTATAATATATTATGTTTAAATTGAAATGCTCTCATCACTGATTCCCAGGGTTTTCAGAATGATTTCCAGGGTCTGCCCAGGGAGCTGAAGTCTGCAAATTGTATTATAGCCTTTGATGTTTAAAAGCTGTCCAGAGCTGCCCCACTTCAGGGGTGATTTTGTCAGGACTTGAAAGAATGAAATCAAGCCAGCGTGGAGGAAGCCTGTGTGCCAGACCCCTGCAAGGACAGCCTGAGGGACCACAGGGAGCTGTGTGGGTCACTTTCCAACTATCCTACAGAAGAAATAGCTGTGGGGAGTGTTAGATTGTCTAGCTGAGCTGTCTCTACCTGGAGAGGGGATCTGGTGAGTTCCTGTAGTCTCTGAGAATTTGTCACAGACGTGTGCAAATGTGCATGTGTACATTTGTACATGCTACAATTTCATCTACAGAAGGTGGACTGTGCTGTGCACACTGCTGGGGTGTGGAAGAGCCCAAATAATTTTGCAAAGGAGTGAAATTATGTCAGGTTGAAGCATGAGCTAATGAACACTGTGTTGTTAAGCTTTTGTGAAGACACTGTCCTTACTATTTTAAAGGACTTCTTAAAATACATGTTTCTTTTCAATCTCTTTACTGTTCCTCAAGCAGCTTGTCTGTATTTCCTATACAAGAAAATGGTGCTAGAGTTCTTTAACCTTATGATATAATAATATATTTTAGGATGATCAATACACTCTTGGTTTTTTTGTACCTCTTTGGTTTTTCAGAGAGTAGTTGAGGTTAGATGGGACCTCTGGAGACTGTGAAATCCAAACATTTTGCTTAAACATGATCAGCTAGAGCAAGTGCCCAAAGTGGTGTTGGATTGTACTTTGGATATTTCCAAGGATAGAGTCTTCACAGCCTCTCCCTGGAACAGTTTGGCTATAAGCATCCAGCTCTTTACAGCTTGTCTTCCTGCTCTAAAGTATAGCTTTTCCTACATTGCCAAATAATGATTTTTTTTTAAAATCTGCTCATAAAAATTACAGACAACAATTGTTTCCAGGTCCACAGCACATGGTTGGTTTATTAAGAGTCAGAGACAGCCACTTGCTGGAGACTGGGTAGCAGTGTTCTTCTTACAGTCCAGACCACCAGAAAGTTTGCTAGCCAACTTTCCCAGAGAGCAGCTACAAAGCAAGCATGTCTGCAAAGAGGGTAAGGAGCAATACTGTGAAACTCTGGCATGTGTTAAAGTATCTTTTACTTACCTGAGAATTCTGCTTCTAAATATGCCACAAGAGACCAGGTTAATGCTGCAGAATGGGTGCACCTGCTTTGAAATCTTATAGCAGTGTGAAAATGGTAATTCATTTAATTGATGCAAGCTTAGCATGCAGATAGTTTTAATAGATCCCTTTAAGGCAGTGTAGATAACTTTTTTAGAAATTCATTTAATATAAGTCCTCATAAATAATTTCTTCACATTATACACTGTCTTAAAGACTGTATGCCATCTGAGCAAATATCTAAATTCTGGGACTGAGCCTACCAGCTGATGCAGCTGTGGAGGCAATGACAAACTTGGTGTCACAGCAAAGATGCCAGACACTACATTTAGTTAGCATACCCAGCAGGTGGATTAATTCACAATAAAGCAACCATCTCTTAGGAATCTGTTGACCTTTTCCTCTGAGCTAAAGTGTAGGCATGATAACCTGGGACAGAAAAGTGATGGCTTCAACAAGTACAAATGCAATCTTGAACAGCTTAATTCAATAGGGAAGGTGCTATTCATTCCATTCACATAAGGCAATATTCACACTGTAATGAAAACAGTAATAATAAGCCATTGTATTCAACAGGACAAGCTAGTCAAGAAAATACTCTCTCTGTATCACATTTTGACACTTTTGGAAACATAAATTGGTTATGATTAACTCTAGAAGTGTTGCCTTGTCTTTTGCAAAACAGATGAGTGGATTTAGGAATTCATCCAGCAAAAAGGCAGCCAAGGCTTTGCTGCTGCCAACAAATACTCCACGATTTCCTCCACATGACTGTCACACTTGACCTCACCTCTGAACTGCAGCAATGTCTTGTGCTCCCCCTGCCCCTCAGTTGTTTCAGGTTTTTTACTTGCCAGATACTCTCTAGGTGTATTAGATTTTGTTTGCTTGTTTCTTAAATATTAACAAGTGTTGTCCACGGGATGACATCAAAACCAGCAGACTGATTTCTGTGGCAGTGCAAAACAGAGGAGACAGAGGCAGGCAGGCAAAATAGAGGCAGACTGTGACAAGACCTGCTCCATTCACTGCTCTGCCTGCAGCTCAGTGCTGTGGCTGGGATAAAACCCACAGCAGGGTCTCCTGGAACAAAACAATGCCTCAAAGAAGTTAAAAGCAGAGGGAATTGACTAGCTAGCTTTTTATTTTGGGGTTTTTTTAATGATTAAAAGTGTAAGGCTAACACTACAACCATAATATAGAAACACAATACTCTGACTTCTTTAATCATGGCTCTGGCAGAACACAAAGACAAAAACTCACAGTTTGGCTCATTGTCACATATTTCTCTCTTTAAATAAGGATTCATTTCTAAACCCTGTATCAGCTTCAAGCACAGTCAATGAAGCTTTTGGAACAATCCCTTCTCCAATAACACCATTCCTTCAGCACACACAGCTTAAGTCTTTTGCCACCACTGATTCCCATCTTCAACTTTTTTCCATTCTTTTATTTACCATTATCAAAAAATAAATATCCCTCAACATGTTTTTTTTCCCCTGTCCATGAATTATTCTGACAAAAACATACCAATTTTAAATCCTAATGTTTCCTATCTACTGCACAAGAAATCTAAATTATTCACATTCACTTCTGCTAATATGACCCATTCCAAGGGAATAAAAGTTATGAAGATCTATGATTTACCCCAACTGTGATTGCACTGCTTCAATCTATCAATAACACTTTCTTCTCCAAGGTAGTACCTTTGGCAGACAATCTGATTTGTTTTTGTGGCAATCTGTGATCAATCATCTTTCTGCTCATGCCAACATGGTCTCCAGGACATTTTCACTATGAGTTTCTAACACGTCCAGTTGGGGGCTAATTTTGAAATAAAATAATAAAAAAAGATTATTTTAAAAATAACTCATATGTAGGAAACCCCAATATAATAGATTTAATAGAGACAAACATGTAAGAATGAAAAGGAGAATTGTGTTAACAGCACTCACTTTTGTAGATTTTGTCAACATCCGTGTTTCTCAGGGAAATGTTACTGGTTTAAATGCAGGAATTCATAATTTTCTCAAATTTCTGTAACAAATATAACTATTGACAATTTAGGCATATGTATTACCAAACCCAAAGGAGCTATTTTTGTCCTAAAATAGACAATGCAACCAGCAAAATTTTATGGCTTCTAGTCATTAATTTATTTTTCACCTTCTCCTTCAGGGACATCAAACATAGCCTTATTACCAAGAGGAGCAGCCTCTCCTTGGTGTGACAGATAAAGAATTTAATCATTTGCCTTAGGCTTTGTCAAACATTTTTTTCTACTGTGTTGACAAAGAAATATCATTTAGGTCCTCAGAGCACTAATTTTATTTTACTTTCTTGTTTGGATTGGTAAGGAATGACAATAGAAATAACTGGTTTTAAAACTAAAGCATCAGCTTAAGCAGGTAAACTACTCTTGTGTCATTGGGAGAGGAGCTGTTTCCAGAATCTCTGCATGTCAACAGATGAGAAGGGGACAGAAATGAAGGTAACAGGGCCCTTTTCTCATTGAAAAGGTCACGTTCATAATTAGTTCACTACAGAGAAATACTTGCTATTCTCAAAGCTGGAATGGGCACCAGCTCCTTTGATCAGCACTTTGTGGGCAGCAGCATGTATACCCCCACACACAGGGACTGCTCTGTGGGGCTGGATCTTGCCTCAGATCTGTCTCCCAGTCTTTGCAATCCAACAAGATACACAGGTAAAATTTGTGAAACATCTCTGGAATAGTGATACACAAGTGATGCATTTTGATTCCTAAAAGATGTGTATGAGCAGCACCACTGGCCTGCTGGAGATTGGCACTGAATCAGACCCATGGGCTGTTGTGCTGCCAGCTTTTCCTCCTTCCCCTCTCCTACTGTGGTGTTTGGAGGCAAGGTAGAATTTGCCAGTTTCTTGGGTGTTTGAATGTCTTACACCTGTATATTGCAAACCTGTGCAAAATACAGCATAAGTGCACAAATATTGAGCTCCATTTTCAGTCTGAATTAATTTTCCTGTGAGAAAAAGCCTTTTGCTAGTCTGTTTCTGTGGTTATTTGGGATGAAAGTGTTCACTGGGACTGAGAGCTGCTTCAAAAGGCACAAAGTTACTCCTTTGGGAGCACTGCTATCTGAAATAGCCTCTAAAGAGAACAACAGATCCTATTTTCAGTCAGGCTCTGGGCTCAGAGTCAGATATAAACCATAGCTTTAGACCAAACCAGACCACTGAATCAGAACATGGCCAGTTCCAGGAAAAAAATTGGCTACAAATCCAGACCTGAGCATCATAGCTCAGAGCCTGTTTGAATGCATGCTTTGCTCCCTGTTCTTTGTTTCATTCTGAGCAGGCAGGACATAAGCAGGTTGCTGCTTATATCAGGCTGCTGCTGAGCACACTGAGTCATGTAGACCCATGTACCCCTTCTGGTAAAGGGATGGTGGCAGCAGTGGGAGCATTTAATGCACAGAGCCCTGATAATCTGTACACATGTGCAAATGCAGGGATATCACTTTTGGGATGGAGAGACCCAGAGATTGCTGGAGGCAATGCTGAGGGAGTGCCATAGGAGGTATTGCTGTCTTTGCTTTGGTCCCATACCCTCCCAACCCATCTGCTGCAAGTTGCTTCTGGAAGTTAGAGTGAACCAGGTGAAGATTTTGGCTCCGTTGGTATGGCCAGTCTCAAATGCTGAAACACAAAGGCATAATTTAATATATAGATGCTCAAGATAAGCACTGGCATCACAAAGAAGATAAGCCAGAGCCAACTGCACAGGCTGTGAAATACCCTTTTGCACTGCTTTTATGGGGACTTGGGGGATTCTGAGCCCCAGAAGTTGCTCCTCTCCCAGCTTTTCTTGGTGGCCTCCTTCCCATGAGAATTGAGAGTGAGCTGTGCTCTGATTATCTAAACTTCACCAGGGCCTGGTGGGAGCCCTGGCCAACCAGTATAAGCCAAAAAAGGCTTAGCAAGCTCTGCTCAGTTCTGTCTCCTGCCCCAAAGTGATCTCACAGGGAGAACTGAGGAGCACTGCTCCCAGAAAAGTAAGATGGGATGCATTTTCACACAATCTGATTTTCCCAAGGAGCTACAACTCAGTCCCCTCAGCAATGTGAATTAGTGTGGTAAGAGGGATGGTGCAGGTGGACAAACACTTCTGTCATTTAAAGTGCACTTGAAATCCTTCAGAAGACAGTAATAGCTCTTTCTTTTTCATTTTAGAAAGACAAGATGCCATTTAGAAGCTGATAGGTCTCAGAACAGCAAACTGGATGGGATATTCTTTACCAAAAGTATTGTTAGTTAAGCTAGTTCTTGTTTATCCCAGTGGAAGATTTTAACTGGGGTGAAAGCTTTGGGGCTAACCTCAACATCCAGATCCAATTTGTTAAACAGTGATAGTGATGCCTCCTTCCAAATACAGTTTTAGATCTACAGATGAATGGTGTTATGAAAGAGGATGGTGCTGCACAGACACTATTTTAATTACTACATACTCATGACTATGTCTACCATTTGTGGAAGTCCAGAGGACTGCCTCAAGGAATGAAGAATGAGACACAGCTTGTAGCATAGCAAAACTGAAAAGCAGAGTTCCAGGAGAGTCATCCTCAGCAAACCCTTTTCTGAGATTATAGCTGAAGTAACAGCAACAATTGGTAAACAGGCATTAATCAAGCCAGCAGATTTCCCTTAGTGTGAGTAATTAGCTACTCTGCCAGCTCCCAGTCTGCTCTGGAGGGTTGATTGGCTGGTAGAAAATTTTCATGGCAGATATATGAATGTACACACCCGTACACAGATCCTGACCAGATTATAAATTAGCTTTACCCTGGAAACTTCCATGCATAAATGCTATTTTGAGAAAGAGAAGTACTCTGTACAAAGCCACTTAGTGTGATGTCTTAGTTCCATGGCTGGCTATGGGACATTTTCTATTTATTTTTATGAATCTAGGATTTTACTGTCTGTTTTACTCACATGTATTCTCCCTGCACAATCGTAATCTTCAGGGGGTTTTGAACATCTGTCAGAACTGAAGTGGCAGAAGGAGATGGGCTGGTTTCTGTGCAGTGAACATATTTTGGAATCTAATAATGGGTTCAACTAAAGCATGAATTACCCTGACAGCAGATACACTTGGGTAACCACAATTGAAACAAGGACTAACTCTAATTTTTGAGTCTAATCTGCTGCCCACCTGTAACACAGGGGAAAACTCATAGGAGTACACTTCCTCCATAAATGAAGTTACTCATAGATACCTTTACTTGACTAATTCCTCAGTTTATTCCTTCCTAAAGCATACTCCTATGCTAAACTGCAACTGAGGAGTCCATCTGATAGAGTGGATTGGCAGCCTGGGTCTAAATAATCATGGGAGCATAAAAAGTAAGGTAAAAGAGAATGAAAAGACAATTATTTACCTTGTGGGGTACATTCACAAAGAATAACGTTTCTGAAAAGCAAGTAACAATTCTGAGTTCTCAAGCAAGTTGATGAAAGAGAGATCATATTTCCAGATGTCTGATGCTGGGTGTTCAGGAATGCTGCATGTGGAACCTGAAAAGTGAGGAATTCAAAATTGTTAGTCACCCAACAGAAATACTAGCTGATGTTCTTGGATTTGGTAACATTCCTAATTTTCAAACCTTCAGCTGGGTTTATTTTTTAAACTGTTGCTTTTCAGTTCAAGTGTTCATTTTCTCATTTCTTGATCTGCTCTTTTGGTTTCTCTCATTAAAGAGAAAGAGAGATAAACAGCAGAGTCCAGGGAGCTCATTTCACATGCAAGAAAGCACAGTTTTTTCAGCATTTTCTGTGTGTTTCTCTCTTCCTTTTGCTATTGCTGTTGCTTAAGTGCTGGCATGAGCAACCCATGTATCTGGAGGAGGTGTGTATGGTACAATCTCTGAGATTACAAATCTCTGGGATTACACAATCTCTGAGATTGTGTGAGATTGCAAAGGCAGCACATAACTGTATGGAGGTGCCTCTTATTCAAAATGCTATTTCCCAGCTGTTCCTTTTAATATATCAAAGAGTTTAGAATTAAATTACTCAAATCCAAGGCCATACAAGTCTTCTACCTCTCTTGTAGTCAGCAGTTTATACATGTATGTGAGTCAGACAGTAGAGCTGATGTCAAAGGTCTGAGCCTTGCAAAACAAAGCTATTCAAGGATGTTAAATCTTCACAAGACTGAAACATGACTGGAAAACCAAATGGATAATAGAGTCTGTGTTAACCAGTAATTTCTGCTGGAAGGATTTGTAACTCATCAAAGTAGAGGAAATCATCTGCATTAGTGTTTTATACAAACTGTTAGGCATGTCTGAGCTTTCAATTAAGTAGACTTGAAGAAGACTCAAGCGCTGGTTTCATTAGAATCTCATTTGTTGTTTACCTTAAGGGTATATATATAATTTGTGGGTTTTTTATTTACAATCAAAAATAAAATAATAAAACTACATCTAGCTACTTCCTTGTGAAAAGCAAATATTGCATAGCAAGCCCTGCCCTCTTCAATATTTGTACAGATTGGTAAGGCAGGGATTTACATGTATGAGTCTAACACTGCAGATGTGTATATACCACATGCATATATATTTTCTATCCTATAAAAGCATGCAGAGAAGGGAGGCTTTCTGGGCTATGTCAGAATCACTAGGAGGACCAATTGATCCAGAATTTGAGACAATCACCTGTGGCACAATGCTGTGCTGTGAGAGATGCCAAATCCAGCTCTGCATAAACCTGTTGTGTTACCAGGCGTGTTAAAGGGCTTTGTGCCAAATGCAAAGATTCAGGACCAGGTTCTGCAGGGTTTATCTGGGTATTTGGCTGCTCCAGACTGAACTTAATGAGACATTTGTTCAGTTTAGAGCTCTCCACTTCTGCCTTCTTGATTATTTTTCACTTTCTGTACAGTAGCACAACATAAACAGAGGGACAGTGTCTTGCTTTTTCTCTATGTATCTCTCCTACAGCATCAGGGTTGGGACATCTACTGGGAATGATCAATGTGTGCATGAACTTATCTTCCCCAGAAGAACTCCAAATTCTGCTTTACTTCTTCCATTATCTATTGGTAAAAATTGCTGCTACTGTCCCCTCTTACTATTTGCACAATAATGACATTGTTTATTGTAGAACAAATATAAGTGCTGCATTTAGAGATGGGGAGCAAGTTCAGATGCTTGGTTTTATATTATTGAGCAAATATGTATCTGGAGGAATCAATATATTTTGTTAGATCAGCTGATGAAAGTGGGGAAAAAAATACATACTTAAAAAAAAATAGGAGCCTTTCTGCTCATCCTAGACATTATTTGTGACAGTCTAGAACTCCAGTTTACAAATAGTCTCTATGTTAACTGTAGCCTTTGAGCTTCTTTCTGGCTGTATAAGATAAGAGCTTAGCTTCTTTGTGCATAAATGTGTCCACATGGAACAGATGCTCTTGAAATCAGAGAAAACATGGAAAAAATCATGAATATGGAAACAGTTTAAACTAACCTTTAAATTTCTCATGTGAAAACAATTAACACTTTATTTTATATTACTTTATTAGGAAGTAATAAAGTAATAAAACTCTAAAACTCTAGGGCTTTTTCTGATAACTCTGCTAGCTATAACACTGCTGATAACAAGACACATCTACTGATTATGCTATTTTGAGTGCTCCCTCCTTTCATCTCTTGCTCCCCTCCACACTCTCATTTTTGCATCTGTAATTAACTGTGGCCCTCAATAATAACCACCATCTCCCAAGCCTATTTTCTTCCCAGGATTTCAGCAGCAGTATCCATTTCAGGGCCTCAAATCAAGCAATGAAGGGAATTTGTCCTGTTCATGAAAAAATACTGATAATTACTAGGCACAGAGAGAGAAAGAGAAAGATCAGAAAAAAAATTAAAAGACAAACACTCAAAAAGTGAAAGAGAAGGAGGTTTTTGGGTCAATGATATCCAGGTAGCAGTGGCACCCTTCCCATCCAATAAACCCCAGCCTGTGCTCAATGCCTCATCTATCATTGCATGAGATGTGCTGTTAATTTCCAGGCAGTGAGTAACAAGAACAACTCCTACACCTGCACACCCCCTGCACAGGCACACTTGAATGGCAGGAGCATCTCTTGCCCATGACTGCCCTGGAGGTGCTTCTTTTACAGAGCCACACCATGGGCCATGTGGCAGTCCCAGCTGCTGCTGAGTGTCCCATAGGATCCAGCACCTGAAGGGTCAGCTCCAGGTCACACAGAGCCCTCTTAGTAATCCACAGAGAGAAGAGGAAATCGAAGGGAAGTGAGTGATAAAGCACAAAACTCATCCTCAGTGCATACATGGAGCTGTGGGCTCCTGCTGCACCAGGGTACCTTAATGCAAATCCTTCCTGCCCAAGCTTTGGGAAGTCACACAGAGACTCAGGGAGTTGCTTTATTTACACAAATCATGCTCTGCCAAATGCATGGGGGAGGACCCTTGGCAGCAAAACCTTATCTGCAATGTCTGCTGCTTGTCCCTGCACAGCAGGGCAGAGGCCAAGGGGCAGAGCTGCTTGGGAGCTCAGCCTTTGGCAGAGACATCTGGCACAATTTCCTGCAGTATGGGATATCTTTGGCATCAAGAGACCTTCCTGTGCTGCAGGGAAGCTAAGCTCACCTGGCTTTTGAGACCACACCCATCTTCAGAGCTGACAGGATTAAAAATCCGAAGGGTTTAGTGCAATAAGTGTGGCTGCTGCCAAGAATTAATGAGAAAAATCTCACAAACTTCTGGTACTTATTGATGAACAGTCTTCATCTTCCTATTTTACCTGGACAAGGCTCCCTTGGTAATTGTGGCAGATAGATAATAGATAGATAGATAGATAGATAGATAGATAGATAGATAGATAGATAGATAGATAGATAGATAGATAGATAGATAGAGAGATAGAGAGAGAGAGATAAGAGATCTCAAGATCTCAGCAGTCTGGGCTCTGTTAAGCTGCAGATGACTGAGTGCAATCAGAAGCATGCTCTGCCCTACTTGTGCAGCAAAATCAGTCAGGTTGGAATGTAATCTTAAGGCTGACTACACTGTTTTGATCCAACTTCCCCAAATCAATGCCATGCAAAGGAAAGTGATGGCAGTTAGAGAAAAGTGGAACCACATTTCCTTTGAGGACTCCCTCCTTTCCCCAAGAAGAATGTCATTTTAATGTTACCATTAGGTCCTGTGACTGGTACATGTCAAAATGCTAATGCTCACTGTTATTTTTCTATATCTCAGAAGAAAGCTGCTTATAGAAGTGACAATGATTCTTGTATGTGAGACAAATACTGAGGTCTTGTTAGAGATGTTTGCATTTTTCAATCAGAAAAAAAAAAAATAAAGGAAACTGGGTATCAAAAGGGCATTAGCAAAGTTTTCCCTTTCAGGACTTACAAAAAACTCCTCAGAATACAAAGGCAAACATCTGTTCAAATAAAGGGAGTTAGAGAACTGCCTTTTGTTGCATAGAAGTAATATTCCACCCATAAAAATTACCCACTCTGTGTTTCCCCAGACTTTATACCATACTCAGTTCTTCTCAGGATTATGTTTACTGGGAAATTTTGATTGTGTCATTTCTTTTCACTGCGAGCTAATTTATGGTTCCATGTAACTTAATCACATTTTCTTCAACCTTTTATTAACAATACAAGTCTGGGACAGATAAAAAGCCATCATTCAAAGGAATAACATACCTCCTTAACACAAACTGACATAGGAAAGCAGGCTAGGGCTCAGACAATCCCAGACCTGCTCCATTAAGAGATGAGATTTTTAACAACAGATCTGTCGGACCCCACTGGATATAATAGGCCCTCATCATGGCATGACAGGTGATTATGTTCTGGAAATGTTCCAGTGCCAGCTGTGCTGCTGCATGTTATTTGTAACCTCTGTAATTGCAGCTTTTCAAAACCATTTTTATTTGGAAAGCCAGTATAGAGGACAAAAAACCCCCTAAAAACAGCCTATGACCATTTGTTCAGAGAAGAAAAAAATCAGCATATCAAAGCCTGAATAGTAGTGGCCTGTTTTCTGAATTGCTGGCTTAGACACCCTTCTTCTAACAAACCCCCAAACCTTAATGTAATCATTGTTACATGTTTTCCCCTTTCCTCATCGTCCAGTTACTGTTCCTGCTTACAAATGAATGGATGAACAAGCATCTGCTTAATGCCTGCGAGGGCAATTCCTTCTGAAATATTGAAAAGCTGAGAAGCTGAGCCTGTTTATGAGCAGTAAGTAGAGAGTCTTCTGTGTGTCTCGGGGTTGAACCAAGGAGGAGTCAGAGAAATGAGCCATCTAAATTGTTCCCAGCTAAGCTTCACGTGTTTTTTTCAATTACACTTGCCTTAAAGATCCTGACACCATCAGGCTGTGCCTGGAATGAGCCTGAGCAACCACATGAACCCACTACCACCAGCTCTGGACCCTGCTGCAGCTCTGGTTAGGTCACTATTGTCACACCAAGTCACCATTCATGGTTCAAAACCACCCATGGAGAGAGGTCAATAATTTCCTTTGCTCTGTACAGAGCAGAGCAAACCTCTGATCTCCACATAAATTATAATTCTTTCACATTCTTCATCTTGCTTGCCTTAGAACTTAAGGAAAATTCTAGTCCTTGAATTTCATTCCTTAGGTCACATCTGAATATAGATTTAGAAATTAGTGGGAGAGGGTTACTCTGCCCCCCAAGTTACAAAAATTGCCTGCCTGTTATGCAAGTGATGGATTACTAAGGCAGTAATGTGGGTAGTTATATTCCTGGTGGAATAAATAATCTAGGCATGAATCACCTTTTCTCCATTGCTGTATATTCAGAGCAAATACTTTTATATCCATGATTTCTCAAACCATCCAAGAAAAAAGTATATAAAAAGAAGTCACATGAGAACGGAAGGAAGTTTGAAGAGCTTTCCTAGGATTTTTAGTTTCCAGGGTAACCATTTTACTCTGTAATCAATATGTTTGGCATGTTTCTATTGCTTTGTGACTGCTCCCACAGACAACATTAAAAGGTGTTTGGGGAAAACACTGGAAGCAAAGACAGCTACTAACTTTGGGAAAAAATGATTTGGATATGAAAAAAGGAAATAACTTATCCCCCAAACAGTCTAAAAGCATATCTGATTTTCTTGAGAAATAGTGGAGTAATTTTGTTTAATAGCTTTGCAGGTTTTGAGAGGATCCTTTGGAGTATATGAGTTTCAGCAAGTTGCACAAAAGCTACATTATAAGCTTCTTTCCCCACGTTAAATGTGCTGCTTTGTACACAGTATTGTGTCAATCAGTGAAGAATTACCTTCTGAGGGAGCACCTCCTAAGTTAAAAAAACACATAGCAAGCCCACCACCAAGCTGCTTTAGCAAAATAATTGACCAAAGTTACCTATTTTGATTTATTATTGATAAGACAACACCAGTATTAGCCACTGATCCAATGCATATTCTCAAGAATTTTAAGAGTATCCCTATTTTTGCAGTGTTTTCTAACAGAGGCCTTTCAGAGTGTTTTTGTAAATACAGGCAAGCATCGCTCTTAATCTAAGGGCAAAAAGCAATCAAACTATTTCCTCAACACTTTCACAGCAAAGCAGGACATGCCTTGTTGCCACAATCAAGGCTTTTTCCTTTGTAGACGTTTCACATCCTTCTTGTGTCTGTAGCTGCATGGAGCAGAAGTCTGTGACCCAATCCCTCTTACTCATCTCCTCCTGCCCTGTTTCTCCTCCTTCTTGGAGTGGTGCATCACAGGGCCTGCATCAGATGTCTGTGGTGGAGCTGGCCTGGGTAAAGGGGGTTGCATGACCTAAAGCCCTGTGTTTCAGAAAGAAAACAGCAAAGCGAACTTTAATATACTTGCTGTTTGTCAGAACCTCCTCCTACCCCCGCGTTCTGAACCCATGAGACATCAAAATGTTAGAATAACTATTTATTCAGCTCAGCCTATTTTTTATTCCAGTCTTTTTCAAACAGAGAATCTTCAAAAATTTCACAGCTCAAGATAAAATTAGAAACTGCTTTAAAGAACTTGCTGCAGAGATGGCAAGATTGCAAGAGAGGAGACATAAGGAGATATGTCAGAACAGAAAAGGAAGAAGATTTTATTAAAATGAATGTCTGTATGGATGGGCATTTCCAATATCAACAAGGTAAATAGAAAGGGGGAAAATGAAAAAAAAAAAAAAAGAAATTACCTATTAATTGTATTCACTGATTTTTAGTTAGATCATAAAGCATCCTTCCATTTGTTTCTGGGTGATATTGTGCAGATTCTGTGGTGTTTGCAGATGCCCCATGTGAAAATTGCTTGGTTCAATCAGTTCTTACTGAACCAATCCAAATTTTCTTTCTCTGAAAAAATATCAGAGGTCTTGGTGGTGAATTCAGTGAAAGGTGACAGACACTTCTGTCACTGATCATGCCCTGTTAACTGGTGGTGTGATAAAGGCTGTTCCCCCTCCTGGGAAGTGCTGCAAGGCAATTCTGAGATATTCAAGTCAGATGCTTGCTTCACCTGTGGCACTTGTTTTCCTTCATCTTACTTTATCTTTAAATAATAACTACTATTGTTTTTGCTTTCTATTATAGTTAAGGAATTATTTTGTATCCATACCAGTGGGGCCATTGCCTGAGGAAAAATAACCCTGTGGAGTAAAAGCCTATGATGCCAATGCCTGTTGCTTCTGATAAAGAAAAGGGAAACATTATTCTTGCAAAACAAATTGCAAAGGCTTTCCATATCTGCTCAGGTGAAAGGATGGACACCATGTTCACTGTGAGCCACAGATGGTGGTCTGTCAGCTCCTGGGTCTGCCCTGAGCCCAGCATGCCTGCAGCTGCATGAAGTAATGGTAACAGCATGGCTTTTGCAGGGTCTGCTGCAAAATGCACCACTCCAGACTGCACTGAGACGTGTGGCAACTTGTCTGTGCTGTCCCCTTGGCTGTGATGCCTGGAACATCAGCAGTACAGAGCTGCTGTTTCAGGGCTGGGTTGGATGCTCTCATGGTAGTTTCAGATACCATCAGCATTAGCCTTCAAACCCTTACCAAATTATTTCTCTTATACCTGTGAGAAGCCCATCCTGCATAAAGAAAAAAAGGCAAAACCACTTTCTTTTCCTCACACTTGCAAACACAAAAACCTCTGGCCTTTTCCTCATATTTTTTCAACCACACGATCCTGATTGGAAGCCTCATCTCTTTCTTTTTTTTGCTTCTTCAGCTTGACAACACTGTGTAAAAGTCTGTTTTACCAGCAGGAAGGAACCAGCAATGTGATTGTACCATTTTTTTGAGTCTAACCCCTCTTGGCCATTCTTATGGGGAGGATAGTAATGTGGACAGGGTACACCTTTCCCTCAGAGACACTCTTGATTTCTAGTTCCTCTGCTGCACCACATGCTTGTCTAGGCTACATATTAATTATTTAAAAATACATATTAAATCTGAGTTAGGGTTGAGAATATACACCAGTGTGTTAAGGTCATAAAACCTTACAGGGATATTATAATTATCCCATAAAGAAATATGACAATTCCAGTGATTTCAGGTGAAGCATAAAAGAAATTAAATTGGGTTAGAGATGGGCAAAATGTCTCCATATAACCTTTACGAGGCTCTCTAGTGAGTTCTTGAGAATTAAAAAAAGAAAAAAAATCAGTTTAGAGTAAAATATCTTCTTCATAAGCAAGCAATCATTGCTTTATGTTCCTATGTCTTGTAAGAACACTATACCTAAACCAGATTATCTGATTATGGTGTTTGAAATTTAATTAGTATTTCTGATGCAATGTCTGGGTCAACTCTGTCTTGGTTTACAGTGCTGTTCAGAGACAGGTTGCAACACACTGGAGCTCCAGTGAGGACATAAACATGGCTTTTGTTTGGACAGAACTTTCCCAGACTTGTTGCAAGTGTGCTCTACTCTCTCTTTCTTCTCTTAGAAGAAATTTCATTGTTCACACTAGACACTGTTCTGTTGTCTGCAGATGTTTCTTAATTGGTTTCTGTTTAAATGGCACCCATATGAGACCTACAAAAAGAAAAATAAAACAAAATTTGATTAAATGTTATGGAAAGGGGAGTTAAGGATAAAACACAAAGATTTCATGAGTAAAGGAAAAAATAAATAAGCCACCATGGGATGGATATAAGATGGCTTGATTACTATGGTGCATTTTCATTTCCATGTTGCATCTAAATTCAGTGGTATCGTGATAGAGTGACTGTACAGCCAAGATTATAACAATATCAAACTCAATCAGACTTTGCAGGTTCCAACCTTTGCAAAGGCATCTTGGGATGATCCAGCTATCCTTGCAAGTGCAAAGCAACCTGCCTGCACAGAAAAGGTGGAGAAATGTCAACAAATTCCTGTGATTATTGCCACTAAGTTGGAATTCCAGGCTGGTTGGAATGCTACAGTCATGCAGAAGAATGATATGTGGGAAAATGAGAGTGTAACTCAATCAAAACAACTTTCTTCTGTATGTGCATACACATAGGTATGTGTGCCTGAAGTAATAAACATTGTGTTTGCCTGGAGGAGGATGAATAGGCCAATGCCAAGCTGTGTGTAGGTTCCAGGCAGCAATCAGCTCAGGTTTAGCTGAGCTCAGAAACCAGCCCAGTTGTAGCCACAGTTCAGTACTCAAACCGATTTTGTATTAATTCCCCTTTGTGTATTGATTGCCATCTGTTCTCACTGTTGTTTTTTCATGTTCATATTCACCCTTTATTATTCCACATTGCAATACTCTCATTTATTAGTAATGTCAGGATTAGTGTCTCCACAAGATGAGCACCACACTCCTAATACTAGTCTCTGGCAGTGCTGTTCCTCTGGTTCAGCCCCCATTGTCATATATATCCCATTGTGTTGGGTATATAATTGTACTTGTTCTTCAATTAATTTGCTCACAGATTGAAGCATCCAGTGGACTCCCTGGTTTATGTGATATATTATATGCCATGCATAATTCTATGTTGTCCCATATGATGAAGCAGAAAAGGGCTCATCTTTATAACCCTTCTGATAATTGAGTTTCTGTGTTGGTTTAACTTCTCATATCAACTGAAACATGGCAAGGGCATGATGGGTTTTGCTTGTGTGCTCCCCATTTATGCTGTAGGTATCTATTTTGCTCCAAGTTTAGTCTGGGCTGCTGCACTTGAGGCAGTCAGAGCCCTGGAAGGCAGGCAGCAGCAGGGGATGTTTGTGGATCCAAGACTAGGCAGCTCAAGGACAGATGCTGCATCAGGAAGACTGCCATGCAGAGAGGCTGGAGGCTTCTGAGCAGGGCAGGAAACACAGAAATGCAGCCAGACCCCAAAGGTGATGGAGAGAAAGAGGTTTTCCTAACTGTGTAAAGTTTCTTGCAATTAGGAAGTCGGGGAAAGTTTCCAGTCTGTGAGCAAGAGAGAAGGAAGGGACCTATTCTGAAGAGCAGGGGGTTGGGATGTGGGGAAGAGAGTACTTATTTACAAGATGTTTTCTAATCTGTTTCAGATGCAGCTGATTCAGGTTTCCTTGGTGGCAACAGTGACTAAACTCTAGCCTGTCTTTTAGCAAAATGGATCTGCAGAGGCTAGAACTGTTGTAATGTGCTCAGCAGAAGGGAGAAGGTGTAAGGAGATCTGCCTCACCTTGGGTCGTGCCATGTTAATTTGAGTAGAAACCCTCTTCACCTTTTTGTATCTAATTCAAAGCCCCTCTATTATGCTTTTCTTAAACAGAGCAGACAAAATCCAGCCAGGCTTTTAGCAGCCTGCTTCAGAAACCAGCATTAGTCCTGGCACTGTTTTTTCCTTTCTTGGTGGCTTGTGCATACATCTAAGTACTTAAATCATCCTCAGCTCCCTTCTGAGGACCCACAGAGAAAGTCACTTCAATAAATCATTCTCTATTTAACTGAGGAGGATTCTCTACAAAGCCAAACTTTCTATTGCAATTAAGTGTTAGGGATGTTGTCCATGCAGTTTACCTTACATCAATCTTAGTCTGTTGGCAACATCCATACTGATCCTTCATGATTTTCAGTCACAAGTGCTGCTACTATAGATGCAATCTGTGCCCTTGGATATTTTAATAATCATCTTCTACAGTAATAATTACATTTTTATAGTACCTCTCCTGCCTTCTTGACACATGCTTCAGGGATTCAACAGTCTTCTTCTCTTTCCTTGGTTTGATTTTTTGATCCAAGTGTAGTCCAGAATCTTTCTGTTTGTGATCACAGCCACTGCCTTTAGGACATGACTGTTCTTTGTGTGCCTTTAAATGGGAGGTTGTCAGAGCAATCGATCAAAATGCAGGGTAAATTAAAAGTATTACTCTCCCTGCTTTTAGAAATTGTTGTTTGCCACTGTCTTCTTTGCCCTCAGCCATTTCCCTGTACCTTTTAATTTCTGCAAGCTCCATTCTGTTCAGGTGCCCGTCACATCGAGGTGCTAATGAGCTTGCAGCTCAAACAATGCCACATATGTTGCTAATATAAATGCTAAGCACTTGTGTTTGCATGCAAAGTATGTTTTGAAAAATGGGCTGATTATCATGAAGAGAATCAGGAATGTGCAGATGGCAACTCCATCCCCATCCTGCTCTGGGCAAGTGACCCCTGCTCTGTTGTGCCACGAGAGTCCATTATCCTGGCTCACAATGCTGATGCAGCCAGGGTCCCTTCATGCATATGTAGCATCAGAGAATTTTTCCTCTGAGTGTGTCAATAGTCCTGTTTCCCTGATTTCAGAGGTCACTGTGGCTCAGATAACAGGATTTTTATTTACAGAACATGAATGAAATTTGGCAAATCCTTGCACAGCATTATAAACTAATCTGGTTTAAAGTGTTTTCTTTGTGTTGTTTTCAAAGATTGCCAAGATACTGGGCTTGGTATGAGGCTCCTGCACGTTCATAGCAGGACACAGCATGCTAGAGATCTTTTTCATTAATGCCACTATGCATTTCTAAGACATGGCAGCATATAATTCCTTCTCCCGTGTAGTTGAAAAGCAGAAGGACTTGGGACATCTAATCAAATTCTCACACAAGAAATATGAAATTCCCACCTTCCTATCCCGTTCTTCTGCATATCTTTCACCTGCAGCATCCTTGCCTTTCTGGCTTGTGCTGCTCTCCCACAGGTGTGTAATATCATGGCACGACATGCTCCCTCCCTTTCAGTCCTTCTGACTTAAGTATTGTGCCTACCTATCTCCAGTCAGATGTTTCTTTTTCTTTCAAGCTTTTTGTGTTATCTAAGCCTCATATTCCAATTTTCCCACATCATTCTGACATCTTGTGTCTGTGAGGATGCTAAGTCTGCCTTCACTCATTCAATACATATCTTGCTTGAGACAGTATCTCTACTTCCTCTGCCAAAATTCACTTTTCTTCTCATCTTGACAGATTCACAGTTTCAGGCTCTGAACTCCCATTTTCTTCAAAGCCCAGTGTCTTTAAAGCTGGAAACAGCAGGGGTGCACCTTCTGCCTATGGTGTTGCCACCTTTCTCCTATCCAAATCTGGTAGGACCCAGAAACACACCTCATGAAGCACATGAGCTTCCCAGAGCTGCTCTGCCTATCTCCAGCCTCCAGGTATCACTTTTCCCTGTCAAAAAAATTTTAATTCACACTCTTTAGCCCCCCACATGATTACTATTTCTTCTCCTGTATTCAGCATGAAAATCTTCACGTTGTTCACCCTTTTGCACACGAGCTCCAGCCCTATGTGTTTCTCTTTCACGTTCTCATTGCAGAGACTAGGCTGGAGCTTGCCATGGCTTGGGAGAGGTCTTGGCACCAGCACAGCCTCTCCTGTTCATCAGAGTGGGGCAGGTGCTGCCCAAGGGAGCATTAATGCTTCACACCATGCCTGAAGTTGTGCTGATGAAGATCCTTCTCTCTGCTTACATGGGTGCCAGGTGTAACTTTTCTCAGAGCTGCCTATGCTGGTGGGAACTGGTGTACAAACCAGGAGAGCATGTCCAATTTAATTTAAATTTTATACATATTCCCTGTAATAATGAGATTTCAGGTACAAGCATACTAACCATTATGTTATATGGAAATTATATTTCCATATTTTCCCAGATGAAACATCACACAGATTTCATCTCTTTTTTTCTCCTGGAAAGGTCTGGAGGAGAATAATTTTTTTAATCTACTTTCAATTACTACAATTGCACAACCATAAAAACCCTACTAAGATAAAAAAACCTCTGGAAACTATTATGGAGCCACAGAAATGAACTCTTAAATTGCTGTGCTACATTTATTACCTAGCTCAGTAGGCTCTCAATGGTTTATTATAATTTTAAACTCAAAAAAGAGTGTATTCCTCAAAGGGCAGAAAAGTCTTCCTACCATTATTTTATTGTTTATCAAGTTAATGCAAAATCATTTCATAATGAATACACTTTTCATTTCCAGAATTTTTCTCTTTTGAAGCAATTTTCTGGGAAAATAAATGCTCTACTCTTTGCCTGTTTCATTTTATACTATTATTGTTTGGTTGTTTTCTCCCCTAGAGAGCTACTGACCTGTAATAATACTATCCGAGTTACAAGTACATTTAATTTAGGTATTCCTATCACCATTTCTGTATACTCTGTTTTTAAGTGATTATTGGAAAAATGATGGCTATTTTGCTGAACTTTTAATTTGCTAAAAAACCTATTTACATTTTCCCTCTACAATTAAATCTTTTTAAGAGAATATTCCGTTGGATCTGAAATGAACATTTATTTCACTGAGGAATAAAGGAAAAGCTCATTTTTGTTTCATTAAATTCTTTTTTCCCAACCCATCCTCAGTTTAGTTCTGTACTGATGACTCCATCCTTTACAGTTTTACTTAAAAGTGGTGCTCTAGTGTTAGTAGCAAAAATTTGTACATGCACAGTGGTCACAATCCTGTATGAATTGTACAGATGCAATTTAGGGATCCTAGTGTCCACCATCTATTTTCAAGTATTTGGCACACATACATAAACACATATAAGCAAAATACTAATACAAGATACAAATAAAATACAATTCCTAAACATCTCCATGATTATCCCACTGTCATTAAGTACAGAACAGTTTAGAGTCTTGTAACTGCACTGAGAAATTTCCTACAAAGTTTCTGGGTCAAATTAGTTCGATACCAACTGAGATCACTGTTTTGTGAGAAGTATTAGTCAGTCAGTGGAAAATGGTTTTGTCTATCACTGTCAGGACATACATGGAAAGATGGGGAGGTTTCATATTTTGGCCAGGTTCAGCCCAGTGCTGGACTGACTGCATGGACAGAGCCATCTCCTCTTCCACTGGTAGGACTTCCAGCTTCAAAGGACTCACCTTGACTTGGAAGGGAGGCTTGACAGATGGAGAAAGAATATATTCACTGCAGACAAAATTTCAGTACACAGTATTCCATGAACATGTCAAAAAGTTATGTGGGCTGATAGTTCAAAACCTCCTTTGAAAAAAGTTCTAGCAAGGACAAGTGTCCAAACAGCAAATTTGCCCTGCTTTTGTCCTCAACCAGTGCTGTGAGACCAGCAATCCCTCCATTCAGGGAATTCTGCATGGCTCACTCAGTAGCTTGTAATCCCTTAGACATTCTTCACAGTACAAATAATTGTAGTCTGGTCCTCCCTCAAAAAGCCAGTTTAAACCATCATCCCAAGCCTAAGATGTTCTGTGTGTTCTGTGCTTACACTTATGTGATTTTGTGGACACACACCCAACACTGGCAGTAGGGAGATAGAGATGAGTGTGTTCTCAGAAGCCTCACTCCCTCATGCTGGATTGCTGGTGAGGTCAGAATAGGCACTTGTGAGACAGTCACAACAGTTCCACTGTTACCCTGTGGTGTGTGGCTGTGTTTTAGCCACCTGTAGCTCCTCAGTCTGCAGCCAGTCTTGGTACTGCCTGTGAAGAGTGACTTCCAGGGTGTGTCTGGAGCCCCAGCACAGCCCAGAGGTGCCTCTGTGATAGTAACAAATGGCCCTGAGTCTCTAACAGGAGCACACCATGCACTGGCTGCATAAGGTGCTGAGCCTCAGAGGGAGAATGCAGAAACCTCCTGGAGATGCTTCTGCAAAGACAAATATACAATAATAGAGAAGAGACTTTGTTCAGTCAGCCAGAACAAATGTTGATTAGCAGAACTTAATGGAGCTTTCTACCTGTGATCAGATGCCTTGCCTACTTATTGAAAGGTTTGCCATTAAAAAATCCAAAACCTCACACCTCCTTTGAACTGCAAGTTTGCTTTTCTTGCAGTACAGCAAAGGAGACAATGAACGTAGAGGGCATGTGAAGAAGAATGTGAGAGTGCTTTCGAAGCAAAAATGAAGAAATAGTGGGGAAAAACTGCAGAGGAAAAATAAAAGAGCTGCACTCTTCCCTCTGCAGAATAAAAAGTGCAAGAACATATACAGTGAAAAATGAGTACCCAGGACAGCTGACTTTACAAGGAATTGCTAAGGATTCTCTACCCAATGTGCTAATGTTCTGAAGATATCAGCCATTGCAACCTCATATTTAACACACCTAATGATGGAGGAACCTTACCCTGTTGTCTCTATCTCTTAGTAGGATAAATCACTGGATTGCATCCCAGATGTCCCCTTTGTCCCAGTAATAGGTCTCTAAAGCATGATCTTGAGTCATACCTTCACTGCTTTAGCTCTCTTTGTGCAAAGCAGTTTTTCACACATTTTCTTGCAGGGCAGTAAATGAAGGGCTCAGTTGGTTGGTCTGGCTACTTGTGAGCCTCACTAGACTGGGTTCTCTTTGTGTGGACTCTAAATCTTTGTCCAATCTAGCTTGGAAAGGTCAAAAGTAGCTTGGTACAAAGAAATTGGACAAAGTGCATCCTCTCATAGCCCCTACCCCTGTGCAGCAATGAGTTATGCAGCAGTGGAATCTCCCCAGCTTGTGCCAAGAAGTGGCTCCCTTAGTTGTAGGAAGCAATTTAAAATTTAAAAAAGGTTGCTTATTTTGGAAAGAATTTGAAGTCACAGGCTGTGAAACTGGAGGTTTGTTTCTGTCATGCTGTGGGAGATGCTGGGGGACACTGGAGGTGAGAGGCAAGAGACCTTTTTGGGTACAGCTGCTTTTGGGTACACAGGAGGAAGTGCTTTTTACCTGCTTCTTTTTAGATAAGTAATTTGAAAACAAGAGAATGTCCAGGTGTGTTTTGATTTAAAGAGTTTGTTATGTTAGCTGCACTAAAGAAAGATGTTAAAATAAACCTTTTATTTAAAGGAGGATTTATTTATAAGGTGGGATGTGTGTACTCTTCCTGTCTTGCTGCATACATCTTGGTCTTTCCTCAGCTCTTTGACTTCTCCTTGTAATTATCAAAGAGCAAATAAAGTTATCAGTGTTTGCTATTAAGGAAAGTAATTCAGATCCAGAGAAGGCTTGTGGTTGTCTCTGCTTTGGTATTGTTCCATCAGGCTTTTCTTTGCCATTTACAGGTTCACTCTCAGCAGCTTAGTGTTGTATTTTGCAGACCATGGATGCAATATCAGCAGACAGTAGGGAAGCTGAATGGTTTTAGGGAGTCTACACGTCATATAAGGCAAATACCATTGTTTTCTTTCAAACCAAAAATGTCAAACACAAAAGGTCAGCTCAACCCTAACACAACCAGTATTCTCATGGCCTGTGCATGCATATGGCACCCTGCTCATATTCCTCAGATCTAAACTGAGATATGGAAAGTGAAGAAAGACAGAGCAGTGGCCCCTGGGGTGCTGTGATACTGTCCCAGTGGCCCCTTTGAAGGAGATAATGCCTCAGCTCACCCTGGGGACAGCCATGTCTGGCTACACTTCTTTAAACTGGGTGTACCTGGTTTTCCTGCACAGCTGTAATTTCTTTCTTTGGCCCTAAAAGTTTTCAAGAGGGAGGTCCCTGCTGCTGCAGCAATCACAGACTTTGAAAAGTCAGAGAGATCAAATGCCCTGTGGAATGCATTCAAGTTCCCATGGACCATGGGACTGAATAAAGAAGATATTGTAATACTTAGAAGAACCTTGTGATTATAATCACAAGATATTAGCAGATAAGAGATGTGTGTGCTGGGATATGATTTCAAACAAAGAGCTTCTGCTTACTGTGGAAAGTCTTATTCTTCTGGATGGAGGCTCTAGCTCTTCACAAACTAAAGTCAAAGTAGAGAAAAGTGAAAAAGTGAAATCAAATGTGTTAATGCAAGATGGAAAAAAATTGTCTATAGAAAGAGACACTTGGCCATTTTCATATACAACTGCCTCTAGAGTGAAGAAATGTGTAGTGGATAGCTAATGTTATGCTTCTATATGTTTGCTCTGGTGAAATGTCCAGCAGGTCTTCCAAATTTTAGAGCAGGCAAAACAAAAATCACTGCAATATGCAAAGAGTTTCACAGAGCTATCAAAGGAGCAGCATGCCTGGCCAATACTTACAGGCAAGTGTCTTAGAAGAGATTTGTAGAAGCAGAGTGCAAGCTGGGGGTACATGCACATGTGGCTGTGTGTGTTTGAGAAGACTGGAACAGGCTGCTGTCCTGAGCCTTGACTCTTGCCACTGGCAACGCTGCAGGCTGAGAGCTCTCTCTGCATACGTGGTGAGAGCAGCACAGCCTCCCTACTCTTGTGGGATTTGGCATCTTGTTATCCCTTCCACAGAGGATAATGGGAACAGAGTTTCCCAGAAATGGCAGGATTTACAGGGTGACTTGCTAAGGGAGAGGCATTCAGCTCTCCTGTGGTGCTGCTGCCCTCAGCTAAGCATTACAGTTTAAGAAGAGCTCGTGTTTTGCCTCTGCTCAGGATCCATGTATTTATGCAGGCTGTGTGCTCAGAATAGAGATGAATACACAATGCAATAAACAGTATTCCAAGGCTCAGTGATAAACTGATCCTTTCCCCCTCTGGTGGTGTCACTGATCCCACTGCCATCACCTTGTCTCATCACAGAGGTTGCACCTCGGTGTGTGTGGTGAATTAAAGGTTTTTTTCCAGTGTTAATGAGCTGAGGTGCTTTTCCTGCCGTGAACACTTGGTGTGTTTCTATACAAGAACCTTGCACAACCTCAGCACTTTTACTGAAGCTGCTTGGTGTTATTGATTTCTCCAGGTTCTGCTGTGAGGGCTTTGTGGTAAAAAGCAGTGACTCAGCTGATGTGCTCAGTGGAGCTGTTTCACGGGCTCAGACTGTGCTGCTGCTGCTGAGTGATTAAAAAAATCACAGGCAAGCTTTTGAATGTGTTTGAAGTGTAGGCAACAGCAAGGTTTTCTGGCAAATTTGCAGAGATTATTGCAAATACTTTCAATGGCAGACCCGATTCAGGGCATAAGCCCATGTGCTTCTGCAGCACCAGAAGGGGAGACAGAGATCAAAACTCCAGCTTCCCTCTTGGATGGAGCATGATGCACTGAAGCTAAGAACAATCCCGTCTGGGGTATTTGGAAGGGGAGATGCCTGGAAATGCTGGCCCAGCTGCAGTGTAATGGATACTGGGGCAGGTTGGTGCTGGGGATCTCAGCTCTCTATCTGCATCTGCCAGCCTGACTATGACAGTGATTTACTCAGGGTGACAGCATCCTTAAGTGGTCCCATGGAAACCTGCAGATGTGAAATGCTTGCCATCTCAACACAGAACAAAGCTGAAACCTCTCTGAAGTTCTCACAGACAGGAAATTCAGCAAGTGTGCAACCTGAGGAAGGAGAAGGAAAAAGTACAGCTGTCCTGGGAGGAAAAGTGGGGATTGTTTATCTGTTTCTGGAAGATTAATAAGCTGTTTATGCCTGTGATCTTGCTTATCTGAAGAGCAGGACTCCTAGAAGCTTTCAAATCACCACAGATTCATGGAAGTGTAGGTCAGAAGGCACCATATGGAGCTCTCTAGTTCAAACTCCTGCTAAAAGTATGTTTGTCACCAACACTTCATGAATTCATGGCTTTGTATGATATTGAAAAGCTTATTGGATGGAGATCCTACAACCTCAAAGGAAATCATGCTTTGGTGCTGTGCTGTCACCTCAGTGAAGAGGTCTTTTACCTGTCCTGAACCACTGAACACAGAGCTTGTGGCTATTGCCCTTTGTCACATGGTCTGCCACTACAAAGGACTTGTACAACCTTTTCAACTCTGGCTATATTAAATCACCTGTGCTATTTATTGTCTTCATTATTGACATAGATTAAGGGATCAAGTGAACCCTCAGCAAGTTAGCAGATGACACTGAGCTGAGTGGTGCAGTTCATACTGCACAAGTGTGAACAAGTCCAAGAAGTGAGCCCTCATGAGGTTTAACAAGACCAAGGGCTGGGTCAGGGCAACTCCCTGCCTCAACACAGGCTGGGGATGGACAGAGCAGCTCTGTGAGAAGGACTTGGGGATGTTGTGGATGAGAGGCTGGACATGACCCAGCCATGGGCACTCACAGCCCAGAAAGCCAAACGTGTCCTGGGCTGCACCAGAGCAGTGTGGGCAGCAGGGCAGGGAGGGGATTCTCCCCTCTGCTCTGCTCTGTGAGACCCCACCTGGAACCCTGCACCCAGCCCTGGGGTCCCAGCACAGGAGGGACATGGACCTGCTGGAGGGATTCCAGAGGAGGCCACCAAGATGATTAGAGGGTTGGAGCATAGCCTGGAAAAGGCTTCAGGGTGACCTCACTGTGCCTTCCAGTACCTGAATGAACCCACAAGAAAGATGGAGAGGGACTATTTAGAAGAGCATGTAGGGACAGGACAAGGGGAATGCCTCCAAACTGAGAGTAGGTTTAGATTAGATACTAAGAAGAAATTCTTTATTGTGAGGATGGCAAAGCAGTGCAACAGGTTGCCCAGAGCCCTTGTAGATGCCCTGTCCCTGGAAGTGCTCAAGGCTGGGTTGGATGGGGCTCTGAGCAACCTGTACTAGTGGAAGCTGTCCCTGCCTATGGCAGGGTGGCTGGAACTGGATGATCTCTAAGGTCCCTTGCAACCCAAATCGTTGCATGATTCTGTGATTCTGAAAAGCTGTAGGCTCTTATTGGATTCCCCCCAGCCTTTTCTTCACCAGACTAAAGAAGCCCAACCTTTCATTAGAGGATTCATCCAGCTGGACTTTCCTGTTAACCTTCCAGTGGATATTGTCCAGTTTCTCCAAGAACAAACAAAAAGGAAAGCCTGAGAGCCCCACCAATGGAGCAAGGCCAAGACTTCTGTGTTTCTCAGGATATGGAGCTGAAACACTCAGGCTTCCCACCACAGTACTAGAAGCCCATGCTGTGACACCACATCTCTCACATCCAAACGTTTACCTGGGATTCAGAAGTCTGTAGCAGGTAGCCAGATGTACCAAGAGGCACTTAGGCAGTTGCACACAGAAGACAACCTGGGAACATTGAAACAGAACTTTCTTTTTCACTGAGCATTTATGTTTTGACACCCTGATGTTCTTCAATTCCAGTAAAACATCTGAAATCATATGGGTTACTTCAGGAGAAGGGTGTTGGCTGGAGGAAGGGACTGTTGAGGGTTTAACCCATGCACATGCTCTGAATTGCTCAAGAGCATTGCCTTGCAAAGCAGAAATGGAAAAAACCAGAGAACAGACTGACCTGAATTCAAAGAACCTGACAACAAGCCCAGTTGTTGAAAGACTGTGACACAGAAACCTCACAGTGGGATCTCTGAAGGAAGGAGACCTTGGGAAAGAAAGGTGGACATACTGTTTGTATTCCACAGTCTCTTGGGTATCACTATCACTAGATCCATTACATGTTGCTGAGATCTCAAACAGCCAAACACAGGAAATATATTTTAAGTGGTATTTAAAAGTTTTGTTAAACTGTTAATATCAAGAAAACTCCCTCACCCTTCTGAGTCCTAAGAGAGCTGCTGTGGGGAAACAGCTGAGCTGCTTTCTTTCAAATCTGTACTCTCCCTGGATTTATGCATTCAATGACCTTGGCAGATGTACAGAAGGAACCCTTTACCATAGCAATAGATTGTTTTTCATTTCTTCCCAGACTAATTTACTCTCATCAAATACACAGATTTTGAAATTCCACTTTTTTCCTCCCTTTTCAGTAAAAGGATTTTTAAGTGCAGAGAAAAACCACATACTCCAGCTGTATGATTTCTCTTGCCCTCCTACAGCATCCCAAGATAGCAGATAAAAAGATGCTGTTTGAATTCTCTATTTTGAGTCCAGAATTTAAATTGCAGTTGAAGTTACTATCTACATTGGCAATTTTAGCTCTGTCATTATTGAAACCAATTCTTATTATCTAGACATGTGAAGATGTGGTGTGTTTTCCTTCATCTGAGAATATGCAGGAAGAGTGTTGAGACACAGATGAAGGGAATTTGGAGGATTCCCAACTTCAACAGAGTATTTGTTATGCTGGATCAAACAGGTTTCCTATCCCAGCCCTCTGCTCCCAGTCAGGACTGCTGTATTTGGTAAGGACTGGGATTCACGTGAGGAAAATGAAAAAACCTATCCATGACTGATATTCCATGCCAACAGTGCATTACTGTAGGTGGAGAGAGGTAATTTCCTCTGACCTTGGGAAAGAGCAGCTTAAGGAAAGAAGTTACTGTTATAGGGTCCAACAAATGCTGTAGTTAATTGTAAAAATCTATCCCTGCTTATGGAAAAAGAAGGTAATACTGGATGTGAAGGCTATAGTCAAGAAACATCAGCCAGTACTATAATTGATATTCAACAGATTTTGTTTAATGAAATATCTGGACATTTACATATTGTAGAAGCTTTTCTTTTAAAATGCAAATCTTTTTTCAAAGTTGCTTGATCTTCATTCTAGCCCAATGCCTCCCCACATTTCTAACTAGAATTACTCTTTCTTGCTGGGAAGCTGCCTGCAGGATGTACTCCTACAAGCATAGCAAGAGCCATCTCTGGGTACAACGAGTTCTTTCCCTAGAAACTTCCTCCCTGGAGCTATTCTAAAAGTCCTTGCAGGCTTAGCCTTCAGTTATCCAGAAAGATAGAGAACTGCTCATGTTTTCAAAAGATACTTGTGTATCTTGTCTAATCATGTTGTTAGTGAAAGCGAGCAGATTACAAAAATGTCTCAATCTAGGACAAGCTGTTATGGTGATTGGCTGTATATATGTATTCCAGAAAATAAACTGGGCTCATTGAATCCCTTACCCCTGCCACCTTTTTTTTTTTTTTTTCTGGTCAAGCATTACAGTTACAGCGGTACTAATGAAAATAACTGATGAAGCCTTTTGGTTGGAAAATTAGGTGTCTTTGCTAAATTGTCTTGTCTGTACTCATAGCTCTGAAAATGACATAATTCCTTTTGTATAATCCTGAAAGTGTGATTACTGCAAGTTCATCAGTTGTGGTTTTTACTCCTAACCTGCATCATGGCTTTTTATAGACAGTGGCATCAGCAGTCACTCTAAAAAGGTTTGTTCACAGAAACACATGACTGATGCCAAATATTTGCCCACTTCCAAAAGATTTCCTTATTTGTCTCTTTGTTAAATAGTGCTAATGGGATTTTCATTAGCCCCTCCTGAAGAGCTAATCAGCACAATTTACCTGAGCACACATCACACCAAGGGACTTCTCAGTAGATTATTGACAAAAAGAAGTACCAGTGCTGCCATTATGACAACTCATATTTACAGGGGAGGTGTGGTGTAATGCAAAAACTGGTCAAAGCCTTTTGTATTATAATATAGCCCTTCTGGCTCAGTTGCTCACTTATCTTCAGAAGGGGTTGCTCTTCCTTGCAGAGTGTAGCAGCACGAAGGCAAATGGAAACAGCCATGTTTCCCATAGAGATAAACATCAGTGATCTCCAGCTGTTCAGTGGTGCAGTAGTTCTCCTGAGTGCAGCCCACTGTTTCTGTTCCAAGCCTGGCTCCCCCTTTTACCACGACCTGGCTATTGTCATGTGTGGGAGAAGGAAAGCAGGTCGTGCTGCCAGTGGCTTCCCCCACCTCCTGTCCCTGGACAGGCTCCAGGGGCTTCACACACACCACCATGCCAGCTGGGCTGGCCAGGGTCCAGCTGTGGCTGTTTCTCTGCCTTTTCTCATGTCTGGTGTATTCTTACAAGAATTTCTGGCAAGCAACAAGCACGGAGGGTCTAAATTCATCACAGAAGTTGTTTGCAGAGAGCAGCCTGGAGATCTACATCTTCCCATGCAACCCAGCTGCTGGCAAGGAATACAGACCTCTGAGGAACACCTGGCTTTGGCCATTCTCCCTCTTTCTTGTCTGGTATTGTACATTGCTCTTCTCTCCCACATGATGGGAAAGAGAGCCACAGCAGTCAGTGCCATGCAAGGATGACAGGTGACACAGCTAGGGAGAGACATCCATGCTCACCCAGACATGAGCTGCAGGCAGTGGGTCTTGGAGACATCTACAGAAAGAGAGGACACTGTAATTTATAAAGATTGTGAGCCTTAGTGAGAGGAGGGGGGCATCCAGCTTACACTAACCTTCCCTGGGAAAGTAGCTCACAAGTAAATTTATAATGTAGTAGTGCATTTATTGTTTCCTGTCTTGACTGGGCCACAAAAAAATACAAGATAGAAGAAGGTGTGTATTTTTGTCTGCCAGGCTTTCATTTTACACGCCATATACTGGTCTAAGGCAGCCACTATTCAATTTCTACTCAGAATTCAATTGATAAGAAACAACTTTCTAAAAACTTGTCTTCTGCAGAGGTGTCTTTTCCTTAGGAAAAATATTCTGTAGAGTCTTTAAGCCATTTGCAGACAGACAAGAAAGCAAGATGACAGATTTCCTCCTGGAGAGTTCTGCTCAGACCTTTGCAGTGGGAGTGAGACCAGCTCTTCTGAGCTTGCAGAGACACACCAAAGTCCATCTCCATTTAAACTCCCAACAAAAATCTCTTAGACATTATACAGATGCAGATGGGACTCTGCTAAATCTTCAAAGCACTGATGCAGTTCTTTCATCCCCTGAAACCTCAGCAAATTAATACTACCTCAGCTTCTTACAGGTGAAACATGGTTCTCCCCATTTCAGATACAAAGCATGGAAGAGTAAATGGCTTCACATGCATGAAATAATCTCTGTCACACACCTAGACTTTGAACCCAAACTGAAGGTGTCCCAGGTGAAAGCCTCTACCCAGAACAACATAATGGTGAAATAGTGTCTATGGACACATCCTGAAGCTGGATGCTGTGCTATTAAGTGCAGTTCATTGCTCACAGGGATGGCAAGCATTGCTGCAAGTTAGCATAATCCTCTCCTGGGGCTCAGAGTAACTGGATTAACACCTATTATTTTCTGCACTAGAGTTGTTCAGGAGTAAGGAAACCTGGGGCCAAACCCATTAAAAATTTGGAAAAAGGAAAACTAGGACCTGGGAAGAGCCACCTGCATTCATACTAAGTATCATGAAGGTGTCTCAAATTCTTGGGGTTTATACATGCTGAAAAAGCTTGCAGGTCTTACTCTCCTCTCTCCCTTAGTAGAAGCTCAATGTAAAAATATAACTGAGAGATTAAAAAGACCTCCCCTTATATTTTTCCATGTATCTGTACTAGGGCTTAGCTAACTTAAGCTCTCTCTTAACAAATATCTTGTTAGCTCCAGCTGATCAGAGAGAGGCACATTAGGCTGGCAGAGCAATGCTCTTTTCTAAGAACAAAAACTTTTCACAGCTGGGTGCTGGCTTCTGTGTGAAGCCTTTCAAGTGTGTTTACAGCTGTGCCATGGCACTTCTGCTCTGAGAGGTTTATGCTCCTTCTACAGCAATCTGGTGGGTTTGGTACCTGTGCCAAGGCTGACCTCTCCCTGTTTAAGCTGGAACACATGCTGGCTTTGGCTGGCATGGATGGAGGGTCCATAGCCACTTGGACCACATGACTTGTTTGGGAATAAGACTGTCTGCCCCTCCCAAACAACCTTTTGGAAAAGAAGAACTAATGTGTCCTCAGCTTTGGTGTCTTAAGTCCTCAAGGTACTCCATCCCATTTTCTTCACAATCACTGGTGTAGATTACAAGATGCTTGAAGGAGCAGTAGTTCTGTTCTCTGCTTTCCAGTCTTTGGAAATCCTACTTTTATTTTCTAAGACATAGTTATTCATCAATCTAGCTCTGAAGAGATGTGAGGATTAATTTAGATGTCTTCTCTTCCACATACCAAAATCAAAGTTGTGAGGATTTTGTTATTTTACAGCTAGTTTCCCAGACAAAAGTATGATTGAAATCTTTTGGGTTTATTTCAGTTATGATAATAATGTAGTGTGTTTCTTTAAAAAAAGAATTCTTTTAAACAAATATCTTTCTGCCAACACTGTAATTCTAGAAATGGTACACTGCAATTAATCTTATCCTCAATCTACCCAGCTTTGGTTAATTCAGACTTCTCTGCTTTAGAAAAAGGGTTTCCTTTGATGAGTCAGTATCCCTGGAGGTACTTAGAAGATGTGTAGTTATGGCACTTAGGGACATGGCTTAGTGGTGGGCTTGGCAGTGCTGGGTTTATGGTTGTACTCAAGGATTTTGGAGGTCTTTTCCAGTGTGAATGATTGGATGATTTTATGGGTCTCTGATGCTGCTTCATTTCAGCTGCCACATTGTGTGAGCTGCAGTGACCTGAATATACCTGAATCCCAGGGTTAGCCAGCAGGTTTTCTCAGTGTGCTTCTTCCAGCTCTTTTCCTTCCCAAGACAGCTGAGAAGTCCAATTACAGGCAAGGAAGGAGTAAGAAGTGGGTAAAGGGACTGGAAGAGGACAGAGCTGAGTTGGCATTGCCTTGTGGCAGAGCTCAGCAGGGGGAGAAAGGCAGAGCACTGCACCCTCTCCATCCATCTTCTACTTTGCTGCCTTCACAGCAGTTTTAGGAAACTATCCTGGAGGAGGTCAGAAAGTTTCTGCAGTAGGAAGAAAGGAAAATACTTGGAAATTTTGCTTAAATCAGACATATTTTCTTTCTCTCCCCCTTTTTCTCTTAATGGAATCTGTTGCTTTAACATTTCTGTGCCTTTGTCTCCATTTTCTACTCTGCTTTTACTTAAAGGCAGCAATTTTGCTCAAGAGATTCATAACAATGGAAAATAGAAGTCTCATTGATATTTTAGACAACAAAGAAAAAACTGAACAAGAAGGTAATTAAAGTAAAATCATGAAAGCTTTCCATTCTACAAGGTAAAAAAAGTGTCTCTAAATCCCAGTTTAATTTTTCTTGCTGTGTTGACTATCCAGCTCCAATGAACAGACAAATGTTCTAACGTATTTCCCTTTATGTACATATTTTTTATTCTTTTCCCTGTACTTATATTACAAAAGGTTGAGAAGCTGGAAGTGGTTTTGTGGACAAAGGAAGAGTCTGATGCTTATTAGGTTCTAAATCTGTTTGAAATAATGAATTGCAACCTACTGTAATTAAATAAAAAACATTGAGTGTTATTAACTAAGCAAATCAAGAACAATTTGCAAAGTTTGTATTTTCTTCCACAGATATTTCCCTGCATACAAGAACTCTGTGTGCTAAACCTTAAAGACTCGATGTCAATCACAAAGGACACCTTTCTTTTACAGATGGGAGAATTGCATTTTTTTTATTCAATGTAATATTATATTATTTAAAGTTCAGAACTATTGTATAAAAAGCTTATGCAAGAATTTTAGCAGTAAGCCCCATATTTCTTCCATTGAAGATATTTTGCTACACATCAGTTCCAGCAGAAAGATTAATATTAGTGGTATCATTGAATTATTTGAATATACACTGCTTGATAATTTGGCTCTGAAAACTCACACCACAGACTATTATCTTGAGCACTCTGACACTAAGAAAATTCCTCCTTACAGCAAAAATTCCATCCAGGAGCAAGTACTTGAATTCATTACATGTAGCTCACATTCTGATCCTTAAGAGTTAATTTATTCTGTCCCATATAGTACTTTGAAGGGCAGTTGATGAAAATTACTTTGGGAGACCTTAATGGACCTAAAGGCTTCTTCAGTTTGGAGGAGCACAACATTGCCCAGGATAGGGGTATGGTAGCAGATGATTACAGAAGCAAAACATCTTTGGTTGTATGGCTTTGTGCACCACCTATTTTCTTTTTTTTCCTATCTCCCTGTTGCAAGGAACCTGTTCACTCTAATATATCACTGGGTTGTATGATGTGCCTTGCAGGATCCAGCAAGGTACAAACCCAGGTAAAATTGCTCTTTCCCTTTTTACTCATATTAAAGGCAGCCAGTTTCCCAGCACAGTAAAGCAAATAAAGCAATTCCTAAAAACTCAGTAGCTGCAGGGCTTTTAAAAGAAAAACATTGTCAAGGAAAAGTGTTTCCTTCCCAGCTCTGAAGGGAGAGAGCCCAAAGAATGGCTGCAGTGTACAATGAGCAGCATCCCTGAGCAGCATCCAGATGCCAGTATTTCACCAGAAGTGCAAATCTTTTCTGCACCTTGAGTCAAGCCCAGGTCTAATTGTTGAAGTAAGTATCTTCTGTTAGGACACATGACAGCACACCCTGCAAAAGTAAGGAGGCTCCTCAGCCTCCACCTTGCTCAGAGGGCAGCACCAGCTGTACTGTGTGCTGAGTGATGTCCTTTACTCCCTCCTAAGGAGGGGTTTTACAGGATTTCCTCCCCATGTTAGTTTGAATTCTATGACATGGATTAGGAGTAAAGCTGAAGCTCTGAAATCCCTTTAGCCCATTACCTCCCAACTTCTCAAGACCCAGTGTCTGTAAAAGATAGATGGGTTCAGGTTTATGTCTTTAGCTCACTTCCTCCTAAGTGCAGAGAAGTGTTTGCCTGGGTTTTGTGTAGCTATCCTTAACCAAACCTCAGTGTTCAACCTGGTTAATCCTCATGACTTCTCTGTGCACACATAATCCAAACAGCCATCTTTCCCAATATTTTACTTTCTTATTTTCTATTTGTATAACTCCCGTGAGGTTTGCAGGCTGCATCTAGTTCCCTCAGGGAGGTGGCAAAATCACAGCAAATCAGGCTCTTTGCTCTAAAATTTCCCAAAGATCAAAGTTTAGTTATCATTAAAATGTAAATGTCACAATATTATGAAACTGGTTCATCAGGAAAGAACATATCTTCCTCTTTGAAAGTGTTTCTATGTGATGTGACATTTTGGTAACATTTGAGGTAGGACTCTTTTTTCTTTTTAATGATCTTTTCCTTTTTCTTTTTTTTCTTTTTTTTTTTTTTTGGTTTTTGGCCATTAGAACTATGCTGCTGCCACCTGCTAAAATAACATTTAAAATATAGTATTTCACAAAATCATCTTCTTTTTCAAACTTACTCCAACATCTACCTTATTGTTTTATTTAATGTGTTTTTCAGGGCTAGAGAAATGCAAATGACTAATGAATATTAAGAAAGCATGGCTCCTAATCTCTTCATAAATACACTCACATTATCAATATACCACAGCAAGAGATGAGTTGCTGGGTGTTTGGGAACAGGGGATCCACTTGAAAAAACATTGATGAAGAAACAGAAAACTTGAGATCATGACATGCTACATTTCACATTGTAAGTGCTCTATGCCAGGATTGAAGCATCTCACAAAAGCATCCATTAGAGTAATTAAACTGATGGGAAAGAGATTTCCAAAGATGCATTGCATAAAGCAATAATACTGTATCTAGGAACTATGTAGTGATTATATCAGGTAATGCTGATTCATCAGGTGATTACTTTAAGCCAGCAGCCTGGAAATATTCATCCCCACAGCAGCCAGCTTTGATAAATGATTGTTAGTTCATCATGATGATGATGATGTTAGTTCAGCCTGAAATCAGTATTTATTGCTATTAATATTTTATCTCAGGCCCTGGAGATGCTGGTCAGCCAGTGCTGGGCTGCAGAGGGTTTTCTCACCTGCCAGTCCCTTCATGGTGCCATGGCTCAGCCTCCAAAGCACAGCCAGACACCTCTCATCCAGCATGGCCTTCATGGGTGCAGGCAGAGGTGGAAGCAGCTCCTAGCTGCTTTCTAGTGCATTCAATTCAAGTTACTGATTTTTAACTAGTGCATTTCTCCAGTCATAATAAATATGAAAGCAAAAATGGAGAAGGTCAGTACAAGTGGCTTGGTTGAGGAATCATATTTTTTTTTCCATAAGCAATAAAAATCATCTATATTTTAAATTGTACCTTTTTTAAGATCAAAATTTTTAACTGCTGAATCTTGGCTTGGAAGTTTTAGTGGAGTTGCCCCTGAAGGATCACAATTCAGGACAAAACTCCTACAGACCAATGGCACATTTTGCTTTATAACTTTACCACTCAGAAATTGCTGCAAGTCAGGAGACATTCTGTAGCTGTTTTAATACAAAAATCTTTAATGGAAGTGGTAATGGCCATTAAAGAGAAATTTAATAGAGAGTGGATCTTAAGAAAATAAGAAAACAAGTCCAGACTATATTTATTTGCTCATTTTGGCTTGGACATCTTAAGGCACTCAACTAGCTTAGGTGTTTGGTTGTTTGTTTAGCTTTTTTTTCATTACAATGCAACTATAACCATACCTTGTAACAACTCTGATATAATTTGGAAAGGAAACACATATTTCAAGAGTTTTAACTTGTTTTGCCTTGTTTTCCCTTTTTAAAATAGCATTTTTCAGACTGTGTTTATATTTTTCCCTCTATAGATAAACACTATTAGCTTACACCATCATATCATTGTTAGTGTGCAGCAGGCTACTTCAGGAAATTCTGGTTTTCAGCCTCTGTTACAAACTGATTTTTGTTTTAATATGACTGAATTGGTGTGGAAAGGTAGGAATATTATCTGTTATTGCAATGCTGTAAATACATTGTGTATGGAAAACCTAAGTGATAAAGAGCTTTATTAACTGTGATTTATATTGATCTATATGATCACAAAATCACCAGAGTTTGGAACAACCTAATTTGTTTTTAGTGTTGCCTGAAAGACTAGTAATTACAGTCATAAACCAATTACTGAAGTAAAGCATAGTAAATATAAAAACAAAAGCAGTCACAAGATATTTCATTAGGAAGCCCACAAAGTTAAAACAGAAGTTACTTCATGTTTATATGACACTGGAACTGACACTGTGACAGGTGAATTTTCAAGCAGTTTCCCACTTAAAACTCACATTTATGAGGCTTCCAGAAGTATTTTTGCTTTGGTTTGCCAGTTGTAAGCATAGTCCCAAAGCTGTCCTGTCGATTTAAGTGGACGCTGTTAATTTTATTTCTGTGCTGTGTGTGGGTGAGAAGCCCTGAGCAGACCCAGAAGTTGGCAGGCTGGGGTGAGGCCACAGTGAAGGACTCTGGAGAGCAAGTTTGTGGATTAATAGAGCAAGAGTCGCCCTTGGCAAAGCCAACAATTGTTGACTGATATATGAACTGGACAAGTAAGAAGCAAAATCATTATTTTCACTCTTTCAAGTCAAGCAGAGTTCAGCAGGAATTAGCTAACATGCAGAGGTCAGGCTGGCTGAGAAATAATGGGAGCCCCACCCTCAGAGCTGGACACTTACACACATATAGCACTGTGCTTCATCTCTCTTCTGCTGAAAATAACTTCTTTTTTAATTAACACATTTCTAAGGAGCCTCAGAGGAAGATTAGAGTGAGATGGCAAAAGGATAATGAAGACACAGCAATACTAAAATTTCCACTGTGGTGTCACTTCACAGTGCCTATTAAAGAATCAGTTGGTAGAGGAGACATAAGTCCTTCTGAAACTTGTGCTCCAGGCATCACCACAGTGGGACCTCATTCCTGAGGGAATAGAAGAGAAAAGGGAGTTATAAAGAGAAAGTAACTCCTCTACGTGGTGGATGGAGACTGATGAGCACTGTCACTGTCTACATGATCTCTGAAGACAACATTGGGGGTTACATATCTGTTCCCACAAGTGTATCACTAGGATTCCTCACTAAAATTTGGCAAGAACTTACAATAATAACTCATTGAAACAGAAAATTATAAAACATTATTAATAATAGATCATCAATTTTGAGAACTGCAATTGCTCAAGAATTTTGAAGAACCATTGGCTTTTTTTTCTTAAAACATAAAAGAATTAATGAAATCTGAAAATGGAGCAAAATTGTTTTGGTTTTGCCAGAGGAAGAAAAGAGCCTGACAAACTGAACACTCTAACACAGCAAGGTGCCTGCCCAGAATGATGTCTGGTGGGGTTAACCAGCAGCTGATACAAGGCCATGTGTATTGAAGGGAAAGTGCACAGCTGGGTGCTAAGTCAGGTGTAAATATTCCAGAAAAAGGGGGTGCTAGTAAGAGCTGTTCTAATGGAATATGAGGTGACCCAGGGCAACTGCTGATGCAATCACTCCCCAACCCTGTTCTGTCACTGGGATCTGGGCTAGCCTCAACACTTAGAGCAATGTGTTGTTTTTTTCCTGCTGTTTTGTGAATTGTTTCTATAATGTGCATCATTGCAGCTGAAGTGGGTTAGGGAGAAAAGGCATGGGGTGCTGTGCTAACTGGTGACTTTGTGCCTTGTGAATGGCAGGAAGGGGCAAGGCTCTGGTCAGGCAGGGAGGGAGAACTTCAGACACAGCTTGTCAAGCTCTGCCATCACTCCAAAATGTGCAAAGACTGCACAAAAACAAGAGAATATCATTAACACTACATCAATGGCGCATGCAGGGTTATCTTGGCTGTGCTAGTCACTTCTGCTAGGACACCTTGGAACAGGCAGGATGAAAATCTCTTCATCTGACAGCTGTTTAGTGTACCCAAGAAAAAGCTGTGTCACACTCACAGTTTCTGTGCAGTGAGCAAAGCTGTGGTAGTGAGCTCTTCAAATGTACAGCACTACCTTGGGGCTGCTCTTTGAAGCTGGACAAATTCAGACTGCAAAGGAGATTACAATTTATCTAAGCAGGGGGTTATTAAACACTGAAATGATTTAGTAAAAGCTGTTGTGGGTTCTCCATCACTGCCTTTGTCCAAATCAAAATAGGATTACTCAACTGAAATACTGTGTGATTTGGAGGGGAAATAATTCATGGATATAATTGGTGTTATAGAGAAAGTCAGGCAAAACAATTAAAGTGATCTCATCTGGCCTAAAAATTGATGAGTCTGTATAAAACGAAAAAAGCCCAAACCAAAACGTCACAAAACTGACTCAGGGGGAATTAATTTCTAGAGGCTGCATTTCACAATGGAGTACCTCTTTCCACTAGCACAAATCCATACCTTGGTGCTGCATTCATCAAAAACATTAAGGAGACAAGTTACTTTTTAAAGGAAGTCACAGTTGTAGTCCTTGGGTGAAATCAGAGCCTCAGTGACAGAAATAACAGGAGTTCCATTTCTACAGGAGGTCAGAATTTTATCTGCTTTTTCCCTCCTTTTACAATCATAAGTGTGTCTCATTCTGCAGGATTTTATAGAATGATACAGGGGATTTTCTGCTCTGCAAGTTGTGGTATTTCTTTTGGAAATAAAGAAAACCCAGCATACACTGGCTGAGTGGTTGGCTTTGATCTGATGGTATCTTGAAGTCCAGGATTAGACAAACACAGCAATGTCACTGATATTTTTCAACTACAGAGGGTTGCATTTATATCAGTGTGGCATCCTCAGAAATAATGATCTGGTGCTTTTAATAGTTTATTGTTAGGAAGGTCTCAAAGTCAGAGTGAAACTGCAGACTACATGCCAAGAATCACTGCTAGCAGCCCAGAAATTGAACTACAAATGAAAAAGTAAGCATTTTAATGAAAAGCATTTTAAATACATTGAAAGAAAAACAGATTAGGTGAAAGAGATAATGGACAAAGTTTCCAAAGCAAAGGAAAGAAAACCCTCTTTAGAGCAAGGTTACTGTATGCTGACTGTGCAGGAGAGGTTGCAAAAATAGTGGTTCCTCAATGCAAAGCCTGTTGCATTTTGACACAGTGATGTCTTATCTCTGTGCACATACTGAATTGTCAGAGACATTTCACTCAGCATCCAAGGACCCCAAAGAAGCCTCCTGTTCAGATTCTGACCTGGGCTGGCTGCCAAGCTGAAATGCAGCATTTTGTTTCTCACGTTCTCATTCTGAGGTGGCACTTTGAGAAGGCAGTCAATCCAATCCCACCTCTCAGTGGTTGCCAACTTGCAGCTGTTTTGCAGTCTGTAATCTAATCTGCATAAAGAAAAATCTGTGGCCTCTGTTTATTTAGCTTTCAGCGGTTTACATCTGACAAATGTAGGTATTTTAGAATATTTGGTATGAGCACAAACTCTTTTTCTATAGCGTGAACACTCTTGGAGAGCCTCAGAAAAGGAGGTTTTATTCCTACATTTTCCTACAGAGAACACATTTCTATGTTTTTCAGATTTTTTTTTTTAAAGAACTGCAAAAAGGAGGGACTGTAACAACTATAAATGCCTGCTTCATCTTACAGATTAGCCTGGAACAGCAGCTGGCAGATGTGCTGATAAAAGCAACCCCCTTTCAGGAGAGAATTCTCTCCAGAAATGATTGAGATCTCAAAATTCAATTTTCAAATGATTTCAAAAGCTCTCAAGGAGCAGAAAACACCTCCCTTTGTGGTGCAGAAGTGCAGGGTCTCAGAGCAGAGGTGACTTGACCACAGGACATATTGATTTTGTGAATTCTCCAGGTCCCAAAGATCCACCCAGTTTAGACATGAGTTGCCAGATGTGAGCTGGTACATCCTGGGACACCAGCTGCTTCACTGTCCATCTCCAGTTGTGATATCACATTGTGAAAACACCCTCACACCATGCCAAGCATATGCTCTTACACATCAAACAATTCATGGTGGTGCAAGGGCTGCTGGTGTTTTTTGAAGGAGACCTGTCTTTGGGAAGCAGGGCAAAGAGAGCTTGGTAAAGCAGCTGCCATCTCAGAGCAACAACTCAGACAATAAATCTACTCACTTTAAAGGTGGAGCCAGCTCCACCTGTGAGCAGCAGCCTCTGAGCAGTGGGCTGAGGGCAGCAGCAGAGCCTTCCACTGCTTACAGTCCACACATCCCTGGCAGCAGAGGTTTACTGCTCCTTCCTGACTCACTTGTCAGCCAAATTCTGTGCTAGAAATAATGCAGAATGGTTTCAACTGAATTACTTGATTTGGAGTTCCTATAATTTGAAGGTGGCTTTTTTATTTCCCTTGTCCCACATACAATTTTCTCAATGTCAGCTCTATCACGCACTTTTGAAAAATAAGCAGGGCTCAAAATGAGTTATTTCTTGTGGGAAAACGGTCTGTTGGGAACACATTACCCATTCCATTTACTAATCAGAATCTTCTGATAATTTTTACTGTGCATTGCAAATGCAGGCAGCCCGCATTACATCTGCAGTGCTCAGATAGACTGGAACTTCTCCAAAGTGCTCCTCAAAATTTTATTTTTAAAATTTTCCATGAACTTACTGTTCCTTCATCTTGGTCACAAATGCATATTTATGCAATAGACTAACTACATGCAATAGTTTAGTAGAGTTACATGTACCATAGCCTCAAAAAATAGAGTCTCAAAGAATGTAGAAACTGTTGCCTAAATAAATAAATGCTTCAACCTGAGGAAGCTGAAAGACTGAAAACATCAGCAAGGAAAATAAATGGCCTCAGCTTACAGTAAAAGAAGCAACAGGAAAACTAAAATTTTAGTGATATTCTTCATGAAACAGTTTCATATACTAAAGTGAAGACCCAGCTTGTTGTCAGAAAAATTTCAAGGATGAGCCAAACAGCTGCAGCCCTGGCTTTTTTGACCATTCAACATCAGAATAATAAGGTCCAGGACAAAGGATGCTCAGCTTCTGAGTAGCTGACGTGGAAACATGGGGCTGGGAAAGAAGCAGCACTGGTGAAATACAGGGCAAACACAGAGACAAGAAGCATTGCTCTACAGAAGTATAACTTCCTACACCATGGTGGGAAGGGACATGTGAGCCAGCCAGCCAGCTTCTGAGTGTGTCATTTCTCCCCACACCTACTACATCACTGTGGAAATGCTGGTTATTTGCAGCAGCAAAAATGTGGTGGCGTGCAGGACAGGACCGAAAAAAAGTTGCAATTTGTTTTCAGCAGAAGCTCTGAGGGTGCCTGGATTTAGCATCTTGTTCCAAGAAGTGGGTAAAACCTTTCCAAAACCTTTAAGGGATGCAGCTCCTGCCTCCACTGTTGCAGTGCCTCCTCCTAAGGGGGTGGTTCTGAAGGGAACCCACAGAGAAAAATTTCCTGGAGCCCTGGACCTCTCCTATTGCTCTCATCTCTGCTGTGTTTCACTGCTGAGAGTACAAAGACCTCCAGTATTCTTATCTTGGCATTCCCCACTCAGAGGAATGAGAGAAGCATTACAAATGAGTCTGTAGGGATGCATTGTGAAAGCAGTAATAAAAACTAAAAAGCCAGCACCGGTGGCTGTGGCTGCTCAGATCCTTTGGGAGCCCTGGGCAGTGAAGCTGTTCCACACCCCTGCTCTGAAATGCCTGGCATTTAAACCTGGTGACAAGCTCTGCTCCTGCAGACTGTTCATGAGGAAGGTCTTATGGCCAGATTGTCACAGTTAATGTCATTTTCAGGTCACATTTCTGTTCCCCCTTCTACTCTCCTGCAGTCCCATGTGCTAAAGCAGCCAACTCTCCTCTTGCTGTCCCCCATACCAGGCACAACATGATCAGGATACACTAACATCAAGGTTGCTCTAAAAATTCATGCCCCTTTTCCTGCTTTCTCATTTAATGCTTTTAAAGCAAGTCTATCTATATTTTTGGAGCCTAAAAACTTACTTGTAGCTGTTGGGAAAGACACATGCAATAGTCAGCATCAGTCAGGAAAATCATCTCTATGTTTTATTGTTAATAATATTTTTCTGAAGAGGTTGATCTTCATAACTCAGCTATTCATAACCTACTCCATGTTCTTATCTACATGACCTGCTTTCATCTGGCCCAGTAAAAAAAAAAGGTGCTGTGTGTCAATACAGGGGTTCATATTGAATTACTTCTCTAAATTAATATATATCAAAAAACCCAAAACAAACCATCACTATTCACAACCACATTCAGGCAATGGATTAGATTTACTGCATACTAATATGAACCTATAAATTATTTTTAAAAATACTGTATTGAAACATTATTAATAGCCAAAGCCTGGCTGGTGGCATGGTTTTGTAGAGCTAATCCATCCTTCAAATGCACTCAGTTTCCCCCATACCTAGCATGTTGTGCTGCATCACAGAAGGGGCTGATGCAGGTGCAGGACCTCATGGCTCCTGAAGTCACACAAGCTCTGCCTTTCAGTATGCCACTGACTTTTGCCCAGTAGCTACTGAATGAGTACTCTGCCGAGATTTTAACCATGAGAAATGCCATTTTCTGCTCAGCAAAACATGGTCAGGAAACCCCTTTCCATAAGTTTTCAACACTTTCCACAATTTCATGGCATTACACATCTGTTCACTCAGCAGCCCCCTGAACACAGCATGACCCTGAGCATCAGCTCTGTGTGGAACTGGTGTGGGAATGAACCCACGAGAAAAATCTTCAATTTCACACCACAGCTGCCTTTGGGTATTAAACCATCCATGTCTCTGAGCGATGACAGCACATGGATGTCCTGCACATGGTGGGGCAATAGCCAGAACAGGGCCCTCAAGAGCTCTGCTTGACTGCTCTTCTGAAGCAGAGCTGGAAATAGGACAGACAGAAGTGAACACTTTTCCATGGTGACCTCCAAGGAGCATGGTCCATACCAAAAACTTCACAAATGATCTCTCAAATAAACAATGTCCCACAAAGATTTTTGATATCACAGCTGACTAATTAAATGTGGTTTGGAGCAGGGTAAATTTGCTTTCAAATAGCACCGGTCATACACTGCTCCTGTAAGACCTTACTAGTGGTTAGAGTTGAGCAGCAGGGGCACCCCTGAGGCTTGACATGAATATTCACAATGGCTCATTAGCTGTTCCATAAAAATTCAGAAAACAAATGTGTGCTACTTGTGTCACAGTAGAGACACACCCTGTGCTGGGCAGGTAGGTCCTGACCTTCTCCTCATACCAGTACTAGTGGTCTGTGCTTCACCAAACCTCTTCTCTGCCTCATCTCTGCAAGGTTCACTCCTCCATGGCTCCTACCTGCAGTGTCTGGAGGGATTTCCCCCTAGTACTTTTTGAGACAACAGAATAACAGGTGAGAAAGTGGTAGAGAACTAGTGCATGATATTCACAATAGAGAGAAAGAAATCCCATCCCCAAATAGGCCAAAATATTAAGTTCTCACAGTGGATGAAATGCTGTATGTCCCACTAAAGATCAGTAGTAAAGCTCCCACTGACTTTCAGTGGGAATGTGGGTACTCATTTCTCCATGGTCTTCCCAGATGAAGCATCCAGAGAGGTCTCAAGGTTTTCTTATGCCAAACAAGTTTTACGGTTTCCTGTGGGGAAAATCCAGAATCATGGAATTATTTGGGTTAGAAGAGACCTTTAAAGGCCATCTAGTCCAATCCCCTCTGCAATGAGCAGGGACATCTTCAACTCGACCAAGTTGTTCACAGCCCAGTCCAAGCTGACCTGGAATATCTCCAGGGATGGGGCATCCACTACCTCTCTGGGCAACCTGTTCAAGTGTTTTAGAACACTCACAGTATAACATTTCTTCCAAATATCTAGTCTGACTACCCTCTTTCAACTTAAATCTATTATACCTTGTCTTATTGCTACTTATATGCTTATATTTTTGCACTCTATAAGTGCAAACACACACACAGATACACACAAACACTCTTTATTAGCTTCTTTAGCTTTGTTTGACTGTACAGAATCTTTGAGGAAAAAAACCACCAAACCTGCAATTTCATTACAAAAAAACAGCAAGAAAATTGTTTTATGCTATGGCTCCATGCCTGAACTCTACCTCCTGAATTCAGTACCAGAGAATATATATCTACTGATAAAAACTCCTATTTTCACTCAGTCTGTAGGAGGAACATGAACATGCTAGAAACAAAAACCAAGGGAAGTTGAAAGCACTTTGACAGCTCTTTGTTCAGAGTCATTAAACACAAAACAATCACGGAATCTATTAGGTTGGAAAAGACCTTTAGGATCACCAAGTGCCAAGTTTGCCACATGACAACGAAAAACCATGTCCCTGAGTGCCACATATTCACATCTTTTAAATACCTCCAGGGATGGTGACTCTACCATACAATGTTTTATCCCCATATCCTGTCACTTTTCTTTAGGAGAGGATCCTGACTCCCACCTGGCTACAATCTCCTTTCAGGCAGTCCTAGAGAGCAATAAGATCTCCCCCTGAGCCTCCTTTCCTCCAGGATAAACAATCCCAGCTCCCTCAGCTGCTCCTCATGAGATTTGTGCTCCAGACCCTTCCCCAGCTCTGTTGCCCCTCTCTAGAAATGCTCCAGCACCTAAGTGTCTGTCTTGCAGAAGATATACCAGGTGGACACAGACCCATCAGTTTGCAGAAAGCATTTTCAGATGGGATGATTGAGTTTTGTGCCAGTTTTGTGTAAGCTGATATGCTCCGAGGTATGCAAAACATGAATGAAGAAAATCAAGATTTTCCAAAACCTAGTACTGTGATTTTCATGCAGACACATTAACCTATACTTCCCAGTCTTGCAAGATATTAATATATAAGACTCTCTTAGTTTTCCATTGCCCCCTACAATAATTTTAAAATAAGGAACAAAACTCCCATCTTCCAAAATTTTAATAAAACAAAGTTCAGATTAATTTTATCCAGTTACTTAAGTCACTCCAAATCACTGTTGGTACATTTCTAAATGCTGTGTGCTGAGAGTAGCAAAGCTTTTGCAGTTCAGAATGGCAAGACAGTCTTCATAAAAGATTAATATACTTGAAAAGCAGGTCATTTATTAAAAGATCTTTTAAAAGCTTCCTTTCTTAAAAAGCAAAACTATCTGCCCACCTCCACATCTCATCTGAAAGCATTTCCATACACAGCTGCTCTCCAAATTTCAACCCTGTTCCTTTTTTTGTCTTTATGTTTTAAGACATGAATAGCAGGCATTTAGTGAAACAGCAGCGTGCTTCAGCAAGTGCCTTCTGCTTCCAGTCTCCCAGACACCCAGATCCCCTTCTCACACATAGGAAGCCTCAGACCTTCAGCCCCTGCATGAGATGGCAGTCTGGGGACTTCTAAACCTTCTCTTACCACAGCTGAGAGTCTTCCACAATAGCCAGGGTGAGGACAGCCTTTGTCCCTCCTGGATCATCCACTGTCCTTTTGTTTTACAAATCCTTTTAGGCAGTGCTGCCTGGGAACTGCACAGGCAGCACAAGTGGTCTGGATGCCAAGGGTGCAAGACACACACAGCTACCCTGTTACCAAACAGCAGAAGGCAAAACAATAAATATTTCCTGGATAGTGGGCCCATAGCATCCTGCCCACTGCAAATTGTACCACCCTTTGCATGCATCTCAAGCCAGCATTTTATTTGGAGACAAAGAAATAGCAGGAGAATGCATTGAGTGAGATGTGACAGAGAAAAAAAATACACATAATTTTGGACCAAGAAGTTGATACTTCCGTGATATGTTTGACATCCTGTTCTTCATGAGTGTTTTCAATCACTGCATCTTCATGACACCCCAGAAAATTAAAAATAATCCATTAAAAAGATTACTATCTTTTCAGGACACGGCAGCTCAACTGTAGCCACAGAGTTACTCTCCTGGGAACAGGCTGTCATGAACACAGTGGTTATGAAAGACAGAACAAGTTGTGGGAAAGTTGCTTTGAAAGGAGGTTAAGAGAGGAGAATATGATGACCTTGGTCATAAGTTTCAAAGCAGAGATGATGTAAAACTCAGACACCACAAGGGAAGGAAGACACAGAAAAGAAGAAAGCTGGGAAAACTCAGAAAGGGCGAGACACCAAGAAGATGGAGATGACTTGCTGTGCCAAAAGCAAGAAACAATAATAGCACCAAATACTAGCACTCTCTCACTCTTGTCAAAAGATCATCATGAAAATTACTTTAAATTTAGAAGAATGACATTCAAGAGACTACTTTTTTCGATCTATGAATGTTTTATAAATAAATAGTTTTTCATTATTTATTTTTTTTTAGACACTGCTTATTATTAATCACTTTTGATGGGCAGCCACAACCAAGTTCCTAAGTAATCAAACACAGAATCTGCTTGAAGGATGTTCATACCTACCAGGGCAAGACAGATGGTGTAGTGTAGGTGTCTCCACTTTAGATTGCACTGCAGCCCAAGGGACATCAACTGAGTATTTAGCAATAATATAGTGAATGCAACAAATGGTAGGACTCAGCTATTGATCACCATTTGGGCTTTCAGGGAGAAAAATAAAAGACATTTATGGGTTAATACTTCTAACTGAAATGTGCTTATTTAGAGGTTCACTTAACAGATGCCATCATCAGGAGATAAAAGTCCTTACACTGAACAGTGAATTTTAATGGCCTTTCCCATTAAGCTATGGATGACATATTTCAAAAGGGCAGATTATTGGAGTCTCTCTGCTGACAGCTAGGAATGTCAAATGAATTCAGAATATCAGTGAATATTTAAGCCTTGGTAACAAGGATTTTAATATAGAGCTATCTTATAATTCAGGACAAAACACCTTGAGCAATTTATTCTCCTGTATAGCACGTTTATATTCATTGCCAAAATAGGCAATGGACCCTTACTGTTCATGGGAACAAAAACTCCAGATGCTCTTATATTCTGAGCTTAATGTGCTTAGTTACTGGTGTAGCAGCATTACTCACAAAGAATAAGAGTTTTATGGCCTTGGAAAAATGGACCCTCCCAGATTTGTTAGACTACTCTGCTCAATAAAATGTTTCCTATAAACAAATGAGCTCTGAATATAATATACTAAACATTACCACCCCATAATCAATAGGTATTAGGAAGCTTGTTTTTAAGGTTTAGTTCCTTTCCCATCCTCCTGCAGACTGCAATTATGCAGCTCTGTACTGCAGAGCTCCATTAAGCACTTTGTTTTTCATTGAATGGCTAGAATCAAGTGCGTATGGCTTCCACGGATGGATAAACTGCTGCAAAAAGAGGTAAGTCAGCAATACTGATTGGCTCTGTTGTCTGAGTGTGCCTTTTGATTTTTGAATTACTGCCAAAAGCATCATCATTCCCGTGTTTACCCTTCAAAAGCCCTCGGTCACTCAGTGCATACACTCACAGCAGAGCTCTCCTCTGCAGAAACAGTATTCTTAAAAAAAAAGACAATTTCAGTACTTGTATTTGTTGAATGTAATCTTGTGGCACAGATCCTCTATCTCTCATCTTTTATGAGGTTGTTACTTACTATACAATATGAAGTGATTAAAAGATCAGTTTTACTTTGATGCCCACTTCTTTCAGCCAGATAAATGGTTTACCTCTGTGCAAAGCTGCAAGTAGCCTTCAAAGTGTAATTGGTCACACCATTTTCCTCTTCCCTTCCCTCTCTGGCAAGTCAAAGTAACAGAACCACCATAAACATCTGTGGTGATTTCTTTTGTCTGTCTGTATGTGTATGAGCTCATACCAATCACTGAAGACACGCTGCATTTTTCTTCACTGCTGTGGCCAGGACTGTCAGTGCTGGGCTCAGCACTGGATTTCACAGGCTTGCATTTCCCTCCAGAGCTGTAACAAGAGCTGCTGTTTAGCTGTGAACACCTACTGTGCACTTTGTACCTGGGTAAATGCCTGCTGGACACAGCATGAGCATGACCAGAACAGGTTCCTGATGAAGCATTTCAGCTGGTTACAGTCGTTTGTGAATTCAACATTCAGCACTCAAGAATCTCCTAAGACAGAGACAAGTAATGCACTCGATGTGATAGGATTACCTGTCTGCAAAAGGCAGATAATATATAATATTATATTATATAGAATGGTTATTCCCGATTTGAATACAAAAACAATCAGACACCAATGATTTGGGTTTTATGCAAATGTACAGGTGATAACAAGACCATAAATAATTAAATACTATTTTGCATAAATGGCAATAAAACAACAAATGAAGGCAATTGTCACCTGCTTCGTTCAAAGCCTTTGTGGACTTCTTGCAATCCCATGATTTCTATTATTGCAATCTCACCAGAGTTGCAAGTTCAGCTGACTGTGAAAGTTTAGGCCCAGTAAAATCTTATTCATGTGCACACTGTAGGAAGCAGGGATAGCAAAGGCAGAGCCTGTGCTGCTCCAAGGGTGCTACCTAAGATCTTGAGTGAGGAAATGCCCTCTTACAGATAGCTCACAACCCCTTGCATGATTAAAAGGAAATCCCAAAAAACCTCAGGAAACAAGTTCAGAATACTAGCATATGCTCTAATCCATTTTCTAGTTATAAAGGCTTCTTTATTACTGTTTTTGGCTGACAACACTTGAGAGAGCATGTTTATCATCATTCTGAAAACACTTGAGAGAGAACAATGTGGGTGCATTTTTTATTTAGGTTTTAACTTCTTTATTTCATTGCTGTACAGCTGCATTACACTTGGCTTTAGTCCCTCAAGCATTATTTTCCTTGGCAAAACAGTCACTGAACTGAGTAGAACTTACTATTGGAAAAATATGCTTGAAAAACCAGTGTGATGTCAATGCCAACTGAAACCCATGGAGCTTAAAATGTCACAAATGTGCCTGTAGCTGAAATACAGAGCTCCTCCTCTTTTTTTTTTTTGTCTGAGCTAAGAATATTGTAAGTCTTAGGTTGTGAAGTCAACTGTAAAAATCATAGAGTAGCCTTCTGAAGCTGAATGTGTGCTGAAACTGAATGTGTGCTTCCCCCCCTTCATGAACAAACATTTAAGGATCAATTACACAAAACTGGATGTAGGATAATTCCATAGGAAACAAATGACTGCATGGCTCCACTTCCAGTCTTGCCTGCATTAACTGTAGCTATCTGTAAGAAGTTGGGCTACAGGCTTCTCAGAGAAAAGATAGAACCCGACTTTGTAAAACATCTTTAATGTTCAAATATATAAATAAGCACTACTGAAGAATAATTCAGAGGACTGCAGTGATTCATTACGAACAGAGGCTATAAACGGGAACAGTAACATTGCTAGGTAGGGAAGAAGCAAGCTATATTTAGGAGTCTTGAAAATCTCTTCTAGTTCTTCAGACAGATCATGCTGCTATAGTTATTTTATAAAAAATTATATTCTGAAAAGCACTTTAGTAAAAGAAACCTTTTACTGGGACTATTATTTAACCAAGACCTTCTACAGCACTAAAACACACTGCAATTGAGTTCCTGATACAGTTTGAAGAATGGGAGGGGCGAAAATAAGAGCAAAAAAACCCTACCATACCTGCACCAGGAGCTATTTATTAGCATAACACTCTTCCTTTTAAAGATTTTGTAACAACTGAAGTATATACAAAGTCTTACAGCATTTACACAATAAAAAAGGTTCCTATTAGCTGATGTAGTATAAGGTAGTGCTGCAATTTACTTCAAAGCATGAATACAATAATCATGAAGCAGAACACTGTACTTTCAACTTCTCCAGTACCACACCACCACTGCCAGTTGAAATGACAGTTAATTAAACCACTGGGAAGGCAGATTGTTGAAAGATTTGTAACAGGTTGATTCGCAGCACTTACCATCTTAAGGAGGAAAAAAAATAGAAAAGAAAAGCTACATACTGTCATGTTTCTACACTTTCCTAGAGCTGGAACAAACTTTCACAGCCTTAGATATAACATATGCAAGACAACATAATCACATTTTTTCAGATATAGTTCAGCTACTGAGTGTATTTACTTCTGAATAGGAGGCATTATATTGATATGGCTGTGTGTTTCCATTTTTGTTCATTAACTGCTCAAATAGGTCCACAAAAAAAATTAAGACAGCATGGAGTTTGTAGTCATGATGTGTTTTGACTAATAAAGGCATTCAATATCAGCTATAGGATCTAATTATTCCCGTCAAAAGTTTAAGACCAGGAATCTTTGAGTAAAAATCAAACCCACAAAATCCTGCACCTGTGCCATTTTGATCTGTTGAATCCAACCTTCTTTAAACTTTTCCAACTGGTACAATACAAAATCATTAAAATGCTTACACCAACCCAAATGCAAGACTCATTTAGTTTATGAGAGGTCAAGCAGATTCACTAGACTACTTCTGCTGTAAAACAGAGGGAGCTTATCTAGGAAAAAGAAACTTTTACTGAACAGTGCCTTACTACAAATAGGGATATATAGTTTAACAATGATACATAATTTAAGAACATAGCATTCTTTGCCTTTTAGAAACAGCTTTCATGTGCCAATAATGCACTTTCTACAAGAGATAAGGCTGCTTTGCCTATCGTCGTATGCCTAAACCTCATTTTTTGGCCAATTCTACATTTCTTCCCCTCAAAGGGATTCTGTTTCAACTTAGAAACGAGTAACGTCAGTTGACAATATCTGTATTAAGACAAAAAGTGACATATATAAAATCCACAAGGAACCACATAAATACCAAAGAAGTCATATAACCTTTCCATGTAAACACTTTGATTATACTGAAGCCCTAATCAGATTCTTGTCTTAAACTTTTGGCAGATAACGTGTATGCTCAGCCAGGCTTTGTAGTTAGTTATTGTTCAAGTGGAAGCCAGGTCAGCTCACATGTTGACAGGCATGCAACTTGGAAACATTGCACAACAAGCAACACAAAGAGATTTGAGAAGGGTACAAGACTTCAAGTAGACTTCACAACCCTTCACAAACTTAATATTCACAGACAAAGATACAGTCCTTGCTTTTTTCTACGGTGTATTTCTCACACATGGGACACTTTCTGTGACTCTCTAGCTTGCTTGATGCTATATAACCACTTGATGATTCTGGCATTCCTCTCAATGGCAGAAATGCCGTATGGCACACGGTCATTGGCACTGTCATCATTTCTAAGGTCACTGTTGCTGTCCTGAGACTGTTCACAGTCTGAGCTAATCATGCTTGCGCTGCGAAAGTTGAGGGATATAATATCAGAGTTAGCCCTTGCAAAGTTTTCCATCCCAAGGTTTTCAAGCTCTTCAGGATCCAGTCCGCAGTAGTTAAAGAATCGTTCGACATCTGCGTCAACGCGAAAGTATCTGTCGCTTAAGTCTGATTTTGATCGCTGCAGGGAGGGTCTTCTACTAACTCCGCATCCAGACTCGACTGCCTCAATCTCTGGGGATTTCAGGGTGGCAATGGCAGCGATTTTGGGCTTTGGAGGCAGAGGCGGGGCTGAACTACTGCAGGGTATTGCTTTTAAGGGCTTTGCACTAGTTACTTTCCTAATGTCTGAAGAGCTGTGAGAGACATGCAAGAAAGTCTCTGCTGACTGATCTAGGAGCCTTCTGCTGACATTGGAGCTGCTCTCCTGCGGGCTGCTCCGGCCCTGCGTGGGGTAAACCTTCAAGGATTCGGCGAACGAGTGTCGGTTCAGCTCTGTCGAATCGGCCCTGTGGGGTGGCCAATTTCGGGGACCGTGCTTATGCCCTGAACCTGAGCTGGAGCCTTCAGAGCTGTTGATGATGTTCTTCAAAATCTCGAGTTTCAGATTTTCTCTCTGGACTCCACTCTCAGTCTTCGCATTGTTGCTGAAGACTTTCAAGGTGGGGCTCCCCAGCGCTCGCTTGGCCGCGGGACAGACGGGCGGCTTCGCCAGCACCGCCGGCTTCACGGGCTCCTGCTTGGCATTGATGACCTCCTGGCTCTTGACATACTTGGCCTTGTCGGCTTCCAGCCTCTCCACTGCGCTCAGTCTTTTGGGATTAGGCTCCGCCTGCCTGCGAAAATAGTCAGGTCCTTTGTTCAGGATGCGAGGGGAACGGCAGATGTGAAAGTCACGGCAGGGCTGACCGGCTTCACCATGCTACCTGTCGGTAATGTTTCTGTAGGCATGTTTGGTGGTCTTTCCCCCGCAGCCGTTTTGGATTCTTCTCTGGGATCTCCTAAATGCACGGTGCAGAAACATGTACATTAAGCACAATGAATAGCCGATGAATCCTGGGATCTGAGCGTTAGCAGCAGTGCCTCATCTCACAGCTCATTAAATAGCACGGCGTTTCTCTTTTAAAGGCAGCCTTTGTAGGGCAAGGGCACCCGACACAAGTCCCTGTTAGTCTGCTCCGCTGGCTCCTTTCTTCTGGCTGAAAGACGTGGGAGTCCGGCCGTCCCCTGTGCGCCCCGGGAGCGGCAGGGATCTGAAAGGCAGAATAACCAACCACACGTTAGCGGCAGCGCCTGACATCAGAGCGGTAGCAACAGCCGCCTCCCGGCCCTCCTCTCCCAGCGCCGCCCGCCCGGGATGCTGCTGCTGCTGGCACAGGGATGCAGCGCTCAGGAGCCCTGCCCCGCGCTTGCCAGCGCCCCTCTGCACCTCACAAGATGTGTATTCTTTGATATTTACACTCCGAGCTTGGATTCAACAAAATTAAGCCCCACCACAATACAGCCGTACATTTCTAGGGGGAGAAAGGGAAGCAGGATGAGACAATTCAGAGATTTGGACCCACCCATCTCCCAGTAAAAGAGCACTTCATATCAATATATTTGACTCAGTTAAGCTGATTTGTGAACATGTTTTGTCTCTAACCCCAATTTTTCTCTTTATAGGCAACATACTGTATAAATCTCAGCCATCAAGTGTATTTTCTTTGCTCATTAAATCATCCAGGAAACAATACGGTCCAAAAAGCAGAGAGTAAACAGAGACACGTAGAGTTATAAGTGCAACCCTCATCTTTCATTGCTATTCTAATATAGAATCAATAAATAAAAACAGGAGATGTCGCTAAACCCACCAATTCCAGTTCCTAGTCTGTTTGAACATTAGTACCCATAGCACTGGTGCTCCAGCAGTAAAAGGCTTTCCAAGCTCTCATGATCACCTTACAGGCTTAACAGAACAACAAAAAATGGCTTTGGTTTTTTATATAAGATTTTGGGAACATGCAAAACCATCGTGACTGGGTTTGAAAATGAAGAACTTGTCTTCAACATGTAGGTACAACCATTCATGTTTTCTATCAAGCATTAAGTACAAATGAAATTTAACTTCATCTAAATTATTTTAAGGTTTTATCACTGAGATTGTCACAACAGTCTAAAACCCAAGACCATGGACGATATTACAAGTGCTGAAACAATTTTTCCTACACGAGGCACTGAAGGGCACTTATCACAGAATCTACTTTTCAAGCAGTGATTTTGCTAATGGGTCTCATTTGTTTTATTACTGCCCCATTAATCTATGCTGCCCTCCTTAATATCCCATTTCTATTATCATTGTGATCTTCAGGGAGAGAAAGAAAACAGCTGCTACTTCTTCACTCTATCCTAAAGAAAACAGAGCAGCATCCTTCCCTGGGATGACTTGCTCTCATCCTGTGTATTCTCATCCATCAATACCCAGCTTACTAACACAGGGTTTACATTGTTTTAGCAAAAAAACCCAAAACAAACACCCCATTAAAAAAAAAAGAAATTCCAGCTGAAGTTACATTAACAGTAAAAACAAAATAACCTCAACTACTGATGCCCAGAAATATGTGATATATGCTTAAATATTTTCTACATATTATCCAAGGTCAAAGCAAGCAAATAAAATATACAAATGCTATAATGAGATTATAGGAAAAAGCTGAGCTTTCTCCTGAAGCCTCACTGTCACAAGCATTCTTCAAATACAAACTAACATATTTAGGTGGGTGATAAACCAGACACACATTCAGTGCAATTGAAGGGTAGTGAAATGTTAATTAAGCTTCTCTTTCAATGTTGTTTTATAAATCCTAGTGCTAACTCCTCAGCAGTTTGACTTCCTGAATTTAAACTAAGTCTCTCTGAAAGAGAAAAAGCTTTCCTCATTTGAATCAACATATTTATTGGTACTGTTTTGAAATTAAGTATGAAACTTCCAAATGTGCAGAAGTCAATTCTAACATGCATCTGCATACACATTTCTCTTCCATAAACAAAGCAAATCTTTCCACATTGCCAGCTCAGAGCTGGATGGCTAAATGCCTGTATAAATACCCCATTGATGTGTATACTTAATACCTGTATGCAGAAATCAAATCTGTGTGAGAGCCAGGACAGAAATGTCCACCTGAGCCAGCACAGGGAGCCTGGGGGGTAACAGCCAAGTGGTTACGTGGCCAGCCCTGGAGGCTTTGTACCTGTGGGGCTGCTGCTATAAATTAAGGAACATGCAGCTATGAAAAGGGATCAACTATTTGTGTATTGTTTAAATTGCTTCATTGCACTGAAGTGTTGCATTTGAATATCACCAGAAAGCTTAGTCAGTATTCTCATCTCAGAGAGATAAAAATTATTAACCAGATACAATTAAAAAAAGAAAGAGTGGTGAAAGAGAGGTGGATGAGTGTAAAATCTAATGAAACTTCTGCCTGTGCTGGTGATAGCTGCAGCCTGATCCTACTGCTAACTGGGGAAGTGAGTTCAATTCCTCCCAGCCTCTCTTCTGTCCATGGGCACCTGAAACACCACAGCAACATTGTAGAGCTTTGCTACTTATTAATTTTATTGTTAATGATAGAGGTTGAGAGCAGCAGTACAATGCAGTCTCAGGAAGACTTAGATTCCAGTTGGGAAAAATCACCACTGCAGCAACCAGGGCCTAGAAGTGCTTTTTTTTCTGGCTTAAACTCTAAAGAAACTCACTGCTTAGGTATCTGAATTCCGTGTTGGGTACATCTCTGGTACCAGTAACATCCTGCAGAAATTCAAAGGCAAATAGGTTTTCTTCACCCACTCCCAGAAAATGTGTGAAATATACCTAGGGACCCAAGGAATGTTCCTTTCTCTCTGTTTACATCCAGAGATCTGCTCTATAGGTGTAATCCTTCTATGGACTGAACTGTGTTTTTCAGGATTTACTCTGGATTTCCATTATTGCTCTTCCTTACAAAACTAGTAGATTTAAGAAATTATTTCAAGAAAAACAAAGACAAAAAACTTATGCATGCATCCAAACATAGTTCTATTTAATACCATCATACACCAATAAATAGTTTCTGAAAGGTCTTATGGAGCTCCTCTAATACCCCACAACTATTGCAGATCTGCTGAGTAGAATTCAAAATGCACAAAGTTTTGGTTTTTTAAAGCTGCATTTTCAGCCATACACTTCAATACAGAATTCCTTTGTGTCAGAGGAAGAGATTCAAAGAACTTAATTCATTCTAGGCATCACACTCTAATCACTCGAGTCCATAACGTTTGTCAGATATTCATATTTAAATAACCAATGCACTATCTGTATGATTTAGGGGAACACAACACAGTCTAGAGCAGCAATAGCTATTCAACTAACATTAACTACAAATAAATCTCCTGTAAAATATTCTTTCCTTAATTTAAAGCCAAGCCAGAAAGAGCAGATAAACTATGCAGAAACTTTGGAATCCCAGGTCCATATATTCTAAATATGCAGTTTCTTGAAATGTATGAGAAATTTATGAACAGACCCCATTGTGACAAGTATTTATTTCTAGCACTATTATGAATACAATAGTACTGTACAATAATAGAGTTCATTTTTTCCTCTCATACCTAAAACTGCATTCTAAACACAGACTGAATGATGTCAACTGACAGTAAATAACACACTTCCCTCCTCAGTTCTGTGGTGCACTGTAGCTCCTACGCATTGGCCACGTTTCAGCCAGTCTTTTTCTAAAAGCATCCACAGAAAGGCAGTACATATTTACACATTTAAATTACTAAAAAAGCAGCAAAAAGCCATGTGAAAATGTGGTTCAAATGAAACAAGTGAAATTTCTGCCCTTGACTTTGGTGAGGACATTGCTTCACCTGATGAAGTTACCATGAAGCTCACTCCCCTAATTCATCCCTCTGGGACAGCAGATGAAGGGATTGCACAGAAGGGAGGATGATGTACAGTGGGTAAATATAATGAAGGCTGACAACCTTTACTCTGCTTTCCTTGATATTTAAAGGCCTGTGTCAATTTTATTTTCCAGGTGATAAAATATAACTACAACTACCTCAAGATGCACCATAAACATGACATATATTCCAATATAAGCAATCAAGAAGTGGCTTCAACAGGACTCAAAGAGATCACAAAACAAAACCTGCACAGGAACACGGGACACAGATGGAAAATGTCAGGTTCCTCTAACATCTGGGTGCACTTCAGAGTTGCAGGTCCCCTTACAAAGATTCTGCTTTTTTAACAGTCACTGCAAAACCTACAAATGAGAGCTTCACTGAGAATGACCAGCTACAGATCTATGTGCTAAGTTCAACTAATATGTATGCCTAAAACTGATACAAGTTATTCTGTGGATAATTGACATTGTAAACCTCACATATATACGTTGCTAAGTTTAAAAAAACAGACAAAGCCTAAGTAAACTTGACTGAATTTGATAAAAGGTCATCCATATCCAGAATGGCAGCAGTATTTCATTTTTTAAACCAATTTTAGATAAAGATGTGTATGCTGTGTAGTCTTGGTCTCACATAATATTAACTGTCAAGATAAAGCATGAAGAGATGAAATAGTCTTTCAGATCCACCATGACTCAAAATACCAATGAAAGTGCCTATTTTCAACTCTGTTTCTCCCTAAAACATAATACAGTGAACAGTAAGAGCTATTTGCATCTGTTCAAGTATACATGTGAACCTTCAAAAGGTCATGAATAATGTGAACTACAGCGACCTAAAACTAAGAGTGGAAGAATTATGTAGGCAAGAAAATTTTCCACCAAGTGGGAAGGTAGTAACTTTGGCAAAGTTCACTGCACTTTTCACTGCTGATGTGTTACTTCAACCAAAAAAACCCAAACTCCAAGCAGCATTGTTTGCAACAGCTTCCATAGCTGAGCATAACACAGGCTGATATATTTATGCTAATTCTGCTTTGCTCTTACATCAAAGGCTTTTGAGACAAAACTCTCCATAAATAAAACAGTGTCACCACTGAGCACTCTTTCTATTTCAATGTGCAGTGAAAATGATGAGGCTTAAAGCAGGACATTGCCAAAATGAGAAATGCTAACACTTTTAAGGTGAAATAGCTGCTGGAAAATCCATGGAGGTATAAACATCTGGAAAACAGGAAAGCAACCTAGCAGCTATACTTACATACTAACCCTGTAATGTATGCCTAGAGCTCACTGGGAGTTGGATAGAAATAGCCTCTTTGAAAGAAAAAAACTTCAGAAAGAATTTTGCTTCTTTTTAATTCTGAAGTCCATCACTGTTTACATCTCCTACCCAGGAGCAATAATCCACTCTCAGTGATGCTTCTGGGTTAAATTCTGCCCTATAGGTACCTCACAATGATGGAAACTCTGATTTCTTTCAACAGGCTGCATAAATGAACAAGAAAGCCCAGAAATTAAATTCCCCTCTCTTCCAACAAGACAGTACAAACCAAAATAAAATGTCTTATTATTTAGAGCAATACTACAGGCTGTTTGTAAAAGCAGTTTTCTTTGGACCCCTGTGTTGCTTAGACAGCATTGTATTCTTTGCAGTAATTTCAGTTGCTCATTTAAACAAACAAACAAACAAATAAAGAAAAAGAGAAGGGCCTTAAAATTATAATAAGGAATATAATGTTTTACTACATTTGTAACCTTATGTGAATATTTCTATTTCAGTGTGTATTTTATGAGAATGATGCTCTAAACACTTTGCAAAGTTTTAGAAAACACTCTTACTGCTTGTTCATCAGACAGTGTCAATGGTCTCAAGCCCAACCCACTTTTATACTTTTAATTTTACAGCTCTCTATATGGTCATGTTTTAAATTTACAACAAGCCACAATTCCCAGTTTAGCCAGCGGTTTCCTGAGCCTAGACAGTTTTCCTAGGACCTTTTAAGCACATTTAGAGATCAACACAATCCTCTTCTTTTCAATACAGGATACTTGGCTCTGGTGTTCAGTTACATTTCAGAGGTTCATCAAACCCTGATATAGGTCCCTGCTGTACCAAGTCCCACCTTACTTCTCACCTACTCCTCCACTTCACTATCCCATTTTTGCAAGGTGTAGTAACTCCTGCTCTGATGGAAGAAGCAGTGCCATCTGCACTGCACTTTTCCTTTTCTCTAATGATAGGAAAAGCTAGCATCTCATCTCCTTGCTCTGGTAGATGACCTTCAGGGCCATGCTTGGACTTGGCATCCTGGTAAACCACCTTTTTCACCTTTTTTCCTGGTGGTAGCACTTGCAATGTGTGCGTAGGAAAAAAAATATTGGGGGTTCACTGCTGCAAAGTGGGGGAAAATAGAGGGAGGCAGAACAACAAAATAGTTTCAATTATGAAGCTCAGCAAAAATGCTTCAAATTGAATACTATTCATTCTAGAGCCATCTCAAGTCCATGGTAATTCTTAATAAGCCCACCTTCAGAGTGAGACATATTTTAAGCCACCAAAATCTTCATGGCAATAGGTTCTGTAGAAATCATATGCATTTGCAAAGAAGGAAATAAAAATCTATCTGCAGAAATGTGGCAATACACCTACAAAACACCCTCCTTCTAGTATTACCACAGATACATCACCTCACTAGCAGAATTTTCAGATCCATCACCCACGTGGTCCCTTCAACAACACTGCCAAGTCTGGTCCTCAACAAAAGAAGCACGAGTGTCATCAGTAATCAGGCAGCTGGGAAACTGCTCAGCAACTTCTGCAGCATCCCTCACCAGAAACATGATAGTTTTTAACTCACCTACAGAACATACATCTTGATAGCAGTATTTTCAAAATGCCACTTCTGAGTAATTCAGTTTGCCACCACACTGGGATAAATTAAACATAGTCCTAAATCCTTTAAATGTTTTGAAAATTTGTGTGAATGTTAAAGCACTCTACTTCAATATACCAGTGCAGCTATGGGATCAGACTTGGCCTTAACTACACCATGGAGTAAGTCCTAAAACATAAACCACTTTGGCTTAAAGCTTTTTATCTTGGAAATATTAAGAAATCAAGCCAGATTTAAATGGGATAAAGTGCAAGTATAGATTTTCAAAATGAATGTTCATATCAAATGTGCAGTGTGCCTACCAACACAGCCTTGTAGTCAAAGACTTAAGGACCCATGCCCAGAAGACTTCTGCAGGTTCATCTCCTTCACAGCTACTGCTGCATGGCAGCATCAAGCTGAACCTTCAAAACTCATCAGCACTGACACACACACACACCTAACATGGCATAACTTCTGTGGGGAAACAGTCTCTGTACACCATCAAAGTGGCAGCAGCACTCATAAAATCTTGGGTAGCTGATATTTAACCTTGGATCTCACCACAAAGTACATGTTTCTCTGCCAGTACTTTTTTTCCCCTCAACTAATACATTGAGAATCACTTCTGAGCTCTTCTGTCAGCCTACAAGGCCCCAGCTCTGCCCTGAACAGCAAACCAAGTCAAACCTGGACACTTCCCCCATCTCCCATATATGACTTATATGGCTGCCCATCTCTCCCGCTCCACTTCTACAGAAGGGATCTGTGAAAAATCTGGAATGATCATGAGCATGTGGGACAGAAGACATGCTCAGGGAAAGAGGCCCATGGGCATGCCTTGAGCACCAAAGCCACCTGGCATAGGTGAAGCTCCTATTTCTATTAGCAGACATGCAAGCAACTAAGCCTGATGATAATTCCCAATCTGTAGGAAAAAACAGGGATCTCTTCACCTTAGTCATCCACACTCTTATCCAGCAGGTATCTGCCAGACCCAAAGATGAAGCCAGAGTTGTGGAAGATGACAAAGAAAACACATCCTCCACTAGATTTGGAGTCCAGACTGGAAGGGCAGATACTCAGAGTACCAGGCTATACCTTGTATTATACAAATGTCTCAAACGTGGGTGTTAAGAGGATGGTGCCAGGCTCTTTTCAGTGGTGCACAGTGACGGGACAAGGAGCAATGACAGGAACAAAACCAGAAGTTACACCTCAGCACGAGGAAGAACTTCCTTACATTGAGGGTGGCAGAGCACTGGAACAGCTGCCCAGGGAGCTTGTGGAGTCTCTGTCTCTGGAGACATTCAAAATCCACCTGGACACCTTCCTGTGTCACCTGCTCTGGGTGACCCTGCCTTGGCAGGAGGCTTGGATGAGATCATCTCCAGAGGTGCCTTCCAACCCTAATTATTTTGTGATTTAGTATGTAGAAACAGATCCTTCTCCAGCACTTTCTTTCAAAGGCTTCCACTTTAAAACAAAAAAACCAAGTATTTGCAAGTTTTTTTTTAAAAAAAAAGAGCAAAAAAAAGACCACATATGGTACTTGACAATGAAATTGGATTACTAACCCTGCTCCAGTGCAATTAAATAATTTCTAGCAAGTAGGACATTTCAGCTGAAATAGGAAGACCAACTTGGTTCTTCCTCAGGAGATCAGAAAGTTGCCCCAGTTTGGGGACTGGGGATTTAATCCAATCTCCCATTTCTCAAAAGAGTTCAGTAATCTCTGATTTTATGTACATACACACTGCTGCCAAGCTTGCTCTTCTGAGAAAGGCAAAAACTGACCTGACTGTCATAAAAGATAAGTTGCCATGTTTAGGCTCTTAGTAATTGATGGAAAGTTCTCTAAAATTGTTTACAATGAAAAATATGTTAAATTTTAAGTGAGAAATAACTATAAACCCACATGAAAACAGTTTCAGTTAGACACTCCCTTGCAGTTACTAATCCTGCAAAACTCTAGAAATGTTCAAACACATGAAGACCCAAAGTAAACAAATACAGCCCAGAAAAGAAAAACTATTCCAGCAATTTACACAGTCAAAAAAATAAACCATAAAGAGCTATTATAAATGGAAAAAGACATCATACTTAAAATTTCCTTTCCTTTAGAGATATTTATAGTAAAAGAATCTCTTGAAAATGCTTATTTTCAAAGTTTCAAAAGAAAGCTTAATAACACCTTCCAGAAGTTTCTTACATGCTGTGAAAATATATTTAAAAGAAATAGTGCCCAAGCATAAATATTTCTTATAATGCTTGTCAAGATTTTACAAGCAAGAAAATCAGAAAGCCATCTAATTATTTATATTCAAATATTTTCTTACTTGAACAGCTTGTTACATGGAAAATTCTTTTTAATAAATTCTATACATGAACACTAGCGCTTCATCTTTAGAACTAAATATTAAAGTATAGCTAATTAATGTCTGTTACTGACATTAAAAACTTACAAGGCCACCTTTAATAGGCAATACAGTAGGCACAATTAAAAAATGAGCATGGTAAAACCAGTACCATTAGAAAAAGGATAATGTTCAGCCAAGGGGATACAATGGAGTGGCCTAAATCTGAGAACTGTGGACTTTGAGCTGCTCTTCTGATTAGCTGTGGGGTCTTGTTTGTCAAAACTCTTTGTATTAAACAGCCTTTTTTGTAACATGAGATATTACCACAGTAAGGTCAGCACGGTTATTTCAAAATAATGTCTACAAACTAATTGCCCTGAGTTAACCATTTCTAAGCATTGCAACTCTAAATACATGAAATATTGCACTTTTTTCCTTAAATAAACACACTCTAAAAGTTTTGACTGTGTAAAAACAAATCAAGTATTTTTAAAATTATATTTGGAAAAAAACCCCAACAACTAAAACAAACCATAGATGATTTACAGCAGTGTTCAAGGACACTGTAACCTTCAGAGCAACTCCATGAATGATTTCTTTTATTTTTGAAAGGTACAGATATGTTTTTCTCTAGATAAGAGGACATTTTCCCATACCACAGGATAGTCCATTCCCCTTTTCTCTAACCTCATGTCAAAGGGTACATGTTGTTAGAAGTCAAGAAAGAAAACTGAAGGTAACCCCTCCTGCCCAGCTGCCTGCCAGCACATCACCCCCACCACTGCTGGGGAACTGAGTTTCTTCACTGAAGGTGTCCCTCATCACTGATCTTTAAAAACTAATGAAAAGTGAGAGCTGGCTGTGTCACCCCAGCCAGGACTGAATGCTGCCTTCACCACAAATCACAAATCCAATATTTTCTGTTGACAAAATGAGCAATGTATTTCCAACAAAATTACAGACCTACTGGAGCATCTGTATGAACACAAAACATTGAATCCAATTTCTAAGATGGAAGAAATAAATCCCATCCAGCACAACACATGAGGAAGGTAAAAATAAGAAATGTGGCTGTAAAATTAGTGTAGATTAACTTGTGATCACAAAAATTTACACAGTTCTTTGAATGCTCCTGGTGTCAGTCCATGGCACAGCTAAAATGGTTTTTCTGCCTTAATTTCATACTAAGTATGAAACGTATCTGGAATTTCAAGTTCCCAATTCCTCAGCTGACAGAAATGGCTTCCGAGATGATTTTCACATTCTGGGAACAGATTTTTACTCTTAAATTAGCCATGTGTACTCTCAGACTTAACATTTTGTCTTGAAATAAAACAGCAGCGATAATTGTTAATTTAAGACCCCACACAATGCAAATTTATGTTCTGGAGCCAAATATGCTGATTGGAAACAGATGAACATGAAATGCCTTTTACTGAGCAGAATTAAAACTAAAGTATTAGTGAAGTGTGTTGCAAATTTGACACATGACATACGAGACATTGATTATTGGTTTTTTTTTCTTTGCTACAATGAAATACCAGAAGTGCCCTATTAATCTTTCAAGAATTGTACAAATGTTGTAACAAAGTGCCACATGTTCAGCTCCTGTCCCCTCCTGCCCTCATGGGTTTCAGCTGCTTTACCTGTCCTCACCAAGGATGAAGCTATTCTTTTCATTATTCCTGACACTGGATTTCTCACATCTTTTGTTTTGGAGCTTCAGTGACAAAAATAAAGATTTTAAGCTTTAATGCTCGTCTTCTACTCACACCTTGATATCAAGCTCAGAGTGTCATGGATGGACTTGTGCCTGAGCACTGGAAAAAAGCACCCCAGCTTTCAAAATGGGCAGGGAAGAGGACAGAGGGAATGACCAGCCAGCCAGCCTCACCTTCCTCCCTGAAAAGGGAGGCCATCTCTATCCACATGGATGACAAGAAAGTGCTCAGGAGTACCAGTTTATTACCTCACCAGTATCAGTTTAGTACCTCATTAAAAGTAAATCATGCTTCTACCTTCAGCAAGGCTTCTGACCCTGTCTCTCACAACATCCTCATAAGGAAACTCAGGAAGTGTGGGCTGGATGCCTGGACAGTGAGGTGGAGCAAGAACAGGCTGAGCAGCAGATCCCAAGGGTCATCATCAGTGGCACAGGGTCTAGCCAGAGGCCTGTCACCTGTGGTGTCCCCCAGAGTTCTGTACTGGGCTCAGTACTGCTTAACGTGTTCATCAGTGATTTGGATGATGGACTAAACGCCTCCTCAGCAAGTTCACTGATGACACCAAGCTGGGAGCAGTGGCCAGTTCTGCAGAGGGCTGTGTGGCCCTTCAGAGGGACCTTGACAGTTTGGAGACATGGACAGAGAAGAATCTTCTGAAGTTTAACAGGGGCAAATGCAGGGTCCTGTGCCTGGGGAGGAACAACTGCATGCACCAGCCCAGGCTGGGGCTGACCTGCTGGGGAGCAGCTCTGCAGAGAAGGGCCTGGGGTCCTGCTGGACAGCATCTGCCCATGGCCAGCAGTGCCCTGGGCTGCATGAGAAGGGCATTGCCAGCAGTTGGGACAGCTGATCCTGCCCCTCTCCTCAGCCCTGTGAGGACACATCCAGAGTGCTGTGTCTGCTCTGGGCTCCTCAGGACAAGAGACAGGGAGCTCCTGGAGCAGGTCCAGCAAAGGACAATAAAGAAGATTAAAGGGGCTGAAGCATCTCTCTTGTGAGGGAAGGCTTTGGGACTTGGGCCTGTCAGCCCTGAGAAGAGATGACTGAGAGGGGACCTCTTCCATGTCTATCAGTATCTGAAGGGAGGGTGCCAAGGAGATGGATCCAGGCTCTTCTCAGAGGTGCCAAGCAATAGAACAAGAGGCAACAGGCAGAATCTGATCCACAAAAAGTTCCACCTGAATATAAGAATATCTTTACCAGCAGAACTTCTTTACTGATCACACATTGCCCAGAAGGGGTTACAGAGTCTCCCTTGCTGGAGATATTCAAGAACTGTCACGTACTTTAGGATGACATTGCTTAAGCAGGGAGGTTGGACCAGATGACCCACTATGGTCCCTTCCAACCTCACCCCTTCTCTGATTCTGGGTGACTCAGTATTTGGAAAATTACAGTAATAACCAAATAAGTAACAGAAAGCTCTGAAACATTGAGATTTTCCAGTGCTCATTTGCACTGAAGGTCTCTGTTACAAAAAGCTAATGAAATCTACTGAATGGAAAAACAGTAACCAAAGTACAGGCTGGGTATAAAGGATGGTAAAAAGCCTGGAACTACTGGAATACCTCCAAAAAGGAATGAGGTAAGTAACAGAAATAAACAGAAAGCTCTGGACGACTAAGGCAAGTCCTTGTTCACTTGCACTGGAGGTCTCCATTGTAAAAAGCTAAAACAAATTTACTGAATGGAGTGACTGCAACCAAACAGTACAGGTTGGGAATACAGGGTGAGAAAAAGCCTGGAACTACTGGAGTACTTCCAAAAGGATTCTGCAACATTGACACTTACACGGCTGCATGACTGAGGCCAGCAAGAGAAGAGAAAGCCTCAATCTTTCTGAAATGGCATTCAATGATATACTTTCACCTAATGAATCTGCCAACCCAATCAACTAGTAAAGGTGGAGGAAGAGAAACTCATCATCACAACACAACTCCCGAGACAGCAGAGGAGGACACAGTAAAATCATTCTGGAATTGCTCTCCTTTTATCCACCCCAGGGAAAAAAAAAAGTGCATTTTAATTCAGAAAGGTACCTGTAAAAGCAGAATGCCAAACTCTTGTTCACACTCTGAACAGGGGAATGTAATGTTCCGGAGGATTCTGAAAAATAAAGACATGAAAAGAATATATGAAAAAGGCATAAAAAAACCTCCAAAATTCAACATAGCAGTAGCACTGCAGGTGCATGCACATCAGTGTTGATGGTCATGGAAACAGGACACCAAGGCCAGGAGAAGGGAGGGGAAGAAGTGCAAGGCAGCCACAACAGCAGTTGGGACTATGTCACGTGAAAGGTGAGATAAATGATGACATCAGTGTGGCTGAAGCCTATGAGCTGTGTAAATAATGACAACTAATTAAAAGGTCATTAGGGAAGTCCCAGAACACAAGCTTGCATGATGCAGTATCCAATGTGTGAGATGAAATGCATCCGTGCTGGGGAATCAAGGAATAAATGTAAACAGGGCCAAAAGGTCAAAATGCAATCTTTAATTCACTGATGAAATAAAACAAAAAACTGTGCTTTTTAAGTTCTTGTTATAGATAAACAATCCCTTTTGTTGTGTTTTGGGCTACTTCCAAATAAGAAGAGAGGAAATACTGCAAATAAAAACCCCACATCTCTGTCTCTATGATAAAATTTAGTAGGGCACAGAATCAATGTCAGCTACTTTACAAGTAACTGAGGGGAAAATATCAATATGTAAACGTTACTGTTATTTCAGGGCAGCTGCTAGTTGATTTTGACATAAAAATATGGAATCTACCGTGATCATCTGTTTTCCCATACTCAATGTTAAGGTCAAAGAGCAAAATATTTGTGTGCTTAAAAACCCTCCATACTTCCCTTGCTAGGAGGGATGACAGGATATGTAGCAAGCTAACAACAAAAAGCATGAAAAATTTACTCTTTAATTTTTATATGTCTATATGTAAAAGTTTTGCTTTTTTTTTTTCCTTAGTCTCTTTCCCTTTTCTCAAACACTTATTCTAGACAATGCTTTTTAAAATCATGGTAGTATTGTATTTACAAAACATTGTTCCTGTCTAATCAATCAATACATGTTTCATTTCATATGAAATAACTTCTCCTTTTTCTCCATAAATTATTAGCTGCTTTTCAGAGATATAAACCAGTTATTAAAGTCCACATAGAAAAAAAAATCCAAACCTTTGTATTTTGTGTCACCTGCTAAAAATTATTGTAGGTAACTTTACAATAAATTGGCTGAGAGATAAGCACATAATTTTAGAATTTTGAGATAATATTCCTGTAACTAAGCACTTGTGTATGCAATAGGTAAAGGAAAAATAAGTCAGTGTATTTCTTTGGGAGGAAAACCCCTCTGCTGTGGGATGCAGCTTTCTAGACATCTTTTTATGTGGAAGAAAGGTAGTGATGGAGGAAGGGGAGCTGCATTCTTCCTCTCTGCTGTGAGGCTGGTGACAGCCAGCAGAAGGGCAGAAATGCCAAGCTGAGGAAGACCCACTATCACAATGGCTTTTAAGAGAGCTCCAGAACACAGTTACCACAAGTGCACGCACAAAAGAGTTTTCTTCTTCCCCTACCAACAAGAACACACTTTTACTTTCTAAATGATACAAGTATATAGACATAATAACTCACATCCACCTGGTTTATTCCAATAGCAGTAATTCAAACAGACACATTTATGATAATAATGTCAGTGTGAACTACATAGTGGAATATGTTGTTTAGTGAACACCAGTGTACACTATGCTAAGAATGTATAGCCTATTTTATCTTCTAAGTGCTAGAAAGAGGTCACAGGAATAAAAAGTGGAAGTATTAATACTGGAGGTGGTCTTGTACAGTGAGATGCCATAATCCTCTGGTGCCACACTAAACATACTGCTCCAGGTCTCAAGGATTTCCCAAGAGAGTATCCATTAAATTGGGAAACCACTAGGAAAGCACACACCACATGGGCTTCACTGAGCTTGGCCCTGGACCCAGGACAGAAATGACAAACCTCAAAAAAAATACCTGTTCTGTGGAGCTTTTAGTGCATCACTGGTTTCATCATTCACACCATGGAACAAAACCCCAACAATACTATTTAGCACCTGCAACAGCAGGGTGCCCTGGCAAAACTGTCAATGGATAAAGCCTACAGAGTGATGTGGAGGCAGAACAAGTTCTGAGCTAAGTTACAGGCTGTATAAGTTCTCCAATGTAACACACAGTATTCTTGTGACTACACGTCTCACGCATGGGACTGCAAACAGCAGTGTGGACAACCCTCTGTGAGGACTGCCAGCAGGACAGCAAATCCCTCAGACAGGCAGCACTGGCAGGATGAACAGCCCAAGGCAGATCCATGTACTAATGGCCTCTTTAAGCAGATGAACTGCTCTGGTAATAGATGCCCAGCAGCACTTTATCAGTCCAAGACAGTGCCCTTCAGCCACACATTTCAGACAAATCTCTTCATCAACACAACACCCTTAACACAGCTGAGAAGCTGTGTTACATACACCACAGTGAGTATTTTTAAACATTAACATGGAACTCCAAGAAAAGGTAGAGAAAATGAAGAATGTAGCATACATTTCAGTAGAATTTATGAGCAAGGACTTATTAGGATAGGCAAAAGCACCAGATCCCCCTTTCCCAATTTAATATACTTTAGCATAAAAGGTGTCACATGAATAGTTTTCAAGTTCTAATTACTCATGCAAGGGCAATTCTAATGTGTTTAGCAAGCACCATGCCAGACTCCTGTCATCAAATTTTGGTTACCCCAGCTACCTCTCTGTATGGCCCAGTTCCAGTGCAGAAAAACCCAAAAAGACCACCAAGGACTTATATGAACTTGTTTTTCTCCATGAAAATGTGAAAGGAAGACAATAAATAGACAAGAAATGAACAGACTCTGCTTGTCCCACTCCTTCTGTGGAATTTGCAGTAGAATACAAGACCAGCCCTGCACTGGAAGAACCAACACACTTGTGATAAACCAATACCAAATGCTTGGCCTCCAGGAAGGCAACTTATGTCAATTCTTAGGTGCTTTTTAATTCTTTCTTGGATTTCTTCCTGGATCTGGAGCGCCAGGATTTCATTCTCCTGCAATTGTATGACTCAGATGAAAATACAGAAGGATATGCTGCTGCTCAGCTTTACACTGGATGCACAATAGAGTTTGAAAATGTTTGTTACCATTGAGAGCTCAGTGTTTTTTCCTGGTGATGGACAGACCTGCTTTAGGCAGGCAGGCACAGTGGAGCACAGATGCTGTGGTGTGCACCAACAGCTGTGCACAGTCACCATTCCACTTCTTTCTCATTGACACTATGTTTTAGATCTTTTTTTTTCCCTTTAAGTAACTCAACAAGGCCTGTGCAAGCAGATTTGTGTCACAGAATCAGAGAAGAGTTTGGGTTCAAAGGGACATCCCCACCATGACCAGGGACACCTTCCACTAGACCAAGTTGGCTCCAAGCTCCATCCAGCCTGGTTCACTCCAAGAGGAAAGATTGATCTCCTCAACACTTTCTCTTAGGAACATTAAGTGCCCCCACAGTACTTCTCTTAAAAATCAATAATAGATATGCTGATGTAGTGCCAAACATACAGTAGCTGAGATGTGTGAAGAACTGATTGGTCACTGGCTCCTACTAGACTGGTGCAAATGGCCTCAACATGAATATTTAAAGGAACTGGCCTTATCTTTTCAGTTCTCTTTGGGAGAGAGAGAGAGGGGGAGAAAATAAGAGAAAGAAAAAACAAAAAAATATATATCTTAAACCATATGAGATCCAAAAACAACATAAGGACAGATAATATCAGACTTCTCAAAATCACAAAAAATGACGACACTGAGTGATGTACACAAAGCTGGTTTCCCTTCTGAGCTTCAGCTAAGATTTGATCTCCCCTGTAAGGGCAGAAAATGCTTCACACATAGGGAGTACCCAAACCAAGATAAGAAACTCTGGACTAGACTCAGACTGTGAAAAAATATTCACTTCTTTAATTATATGGGTGTGAGCTACCATATTCTCCTCTGAACTGACATTTCTCTGTAGCTTTTCTCTATAAAATCCCACACTCATTCAAATCTCTCTCAAAAAAAACCTGGAACGCCTAGAAAAACAGTCCACAATGGCTGGGCAGCTGGCATACTGCAATGGCTCATTATCCTAATTTCAACAGGAAATCTTGTATGTGCTGGTGATATCAAGGTCAAGTGGAAAATTTTAACAACCAATACGAGAAGATATGTGCATCTTTAAGTTTGTAACTAGATAAGTTCTAAACATTTTAACCGTTTTTTAGAAATGTATTTTTTGATCATTTGGTAAGCAAAAGGATATGCAAATTGTTCAGGGAAGAGTGATGCTCCTTGTCAAGACAGACTGGCTGACTTGGGGACAGCCACACCCAAGCTGGGTACTGGCAGGACAGAAACTCTCCTGCCATTTGTGGTGCCAGGCCACTCCAGAATACAACACATTTAGAAGACTAAATTAAATAATATCTTCATAATGAGGTTGAGACCTTTAGCATTGAGAGTCATTGAAACCCAAATATAACGTACAAAACTACAGAAAAGACCACCTCATTCCACCAGTCATCCCTTTAGCTGGTCTCTTGCCAGTTCAATATTCTTACAACAAAAAGCACCCATGATATGAGAAAAACAAATCTCAGAGTCCTGTGACTGGCATTGCATATTCAAAATTTAAAAATCCCAAAGGAAAGAAGGACCAAAGTGTTTTCACGTAAGCAAGAGCCCAGTGAGGATCTGAAAATGAAGAAAGTGGCCAGCCTAACATCTGGATTTCTTATTTGAGATACATCTGAAGAATGGAAGAGACATCTGTCCCTGGATATTATCAGCAGAGGGACACATCTCATAACAAATTCTCAAAGGCATTTTCAAGGACCTATCTTCTTCAGCATCTCTTAACTCAAAAGCATGGTGTGCCCCGTGCATGCAGGCACTGCAGTGAGGACAAAGGGAGTGTAGCTGATTTTTTCTATTTTTACTTGCTGGAAAACAGGGAGTTTGCTTCCTCAGCCTGGCTCCTCTTTAGAGAACCACAAACTGCCAAAGCTTATCTCAGTTTAATCTCAGAGATATGAATCTTAATGAAGAATAATTGAAGCAAAGACTGTTTTGCCTTGCTGATGGAAACTGAAATGAAAGAAAAATGGAATGAAATTATTATAAAACAATTTTCAGATAGGCAACATCATGCCAACTAAATGCACATTTTGAAAAGCCAAAATATTTCTACCTAAATATACTTTCTATAGCTGTTCTGCTTTTTGCCCTCATGCAGAGAAGTCTCATCCTTGAACATTAAAATCATAGAAACACCACGACAGGAAAAGTGAAAACCACGCATGAAACTTTATTTGAACTACCTGGATGACAACAAATCTTAATTAGGAGACCACACACTGCCATGTGCAGACACACAAAGAGGAATGCTCTGTGCCCAAGCTGGCCAACCTTTAAATGAGTGGAAAGGGAGCTCAAAGCTGCTGCCCATGCTCTGCTGAGGAGCACACAGTCCATTAATGCAGCAGGAGGTGGGAAACAAGCTGCACGACATAGAAAAGCTTATTTCCAACGTTTTCCATGAGCTAAAAAAAAAAATAAAAAATTAAAACACCTCCTAAACATCTTTCTTTGCAAAAATATTAATCCCACCACTCTTTTTGACAAAAAATATCGTAATAGAGGGGAAAAATGAAGCAAAACAAGCCCCAAATATCAAGGCAGTGACACAGCCACAAAAGAGGAATGGAAATGTTTCAGAGAATGAAATTCAATTCATCGCTGACCTTTGCCTGAATGAAACATTGGAAAATTCTGCTGGCTTTGATGACTACCAGCAAAAGGTGATTTAAAGAGTGTGATGGTTTATATGAAATATTAATATTTGGATGTGTCAGTGATCTTGCTCAGAAAGTGTACCTGGTGTTTCCCATAATGGAATCCTCTATTTCTTCACTTGCATAGTGGTTTTTTGTGATGATCTCAAAGGTCTTTTCCAATCTAGTTTATTCTGTGATTCTGTGTTTTGTTGGCTTTTTTTTTTGTTTTAATTGTTAATCACATAATTATGATTCACAAATATTGCAGGTAGCCTCTCATTCCAAGAGTTAACACTGAGCAGATTTTTGACAAATCTAATTTTATTCAGTATTGCCTAATCTACCAAAAAAAAAAAAAAAAAACAAAAAAAAAGACACCACAAAAAACCTATTTTTGAAATAAATAACTTAAATTGGAGAGGTGTAACCAGAGAACATTTGAAGCTTACTATCTTTCCTAACAGTTAATCCACATCACAGATATAAAAGTGTTTTTATAAGCAGATAGACCTTTTTCATAATTTTTTACCAAAAAAAGAGAAAGATATATTCAGGTACTGAAAAAGCTAGGCTCGTATTTTTCATGGAAATTCTTAATTAAGGCTAAGTTCAGAGATTCTGTGCACACTTTCAAGAGGTACTTAGCATCCAGAAGTCAAACTGTGACCATGAAATAGGTGCTTGGTGTCTGTGGAGACCAAATTTAGCAAATCAAATTGGAATGTACCAAGTTGAAGACTGCCTTTTGAAATACTAGACTTTGTGCACTTTTGCTACATGAAGAAGGCACCATGCAAGTGGAAGGAATACAGTCCATTCCTCCTCATATCCCTGGCCCATCACCCTTGGCAGCAGATCATACACATCCATTATTAACACCTCTTGCTGAAGAGGGGGAGATGAAAACAGGACTTAGCTGCCTATGTGCTGAAAGTACCAAAAGGGGATTCTTGCTTCCTGTCTACAAGAGAATCCCTTTGATTTTTATGCAGTTATCTAATTAAATTTCACTGTGCATATTAAGTTTTCAGATGTCTAGATATTTTATGCTCAGCCCCAAATCAAAAGAGCACACATTCAGAAATGACCCTTTCACTAAAAGAAACAAAGCCAAAAACTAAGATAAGGTTTGTTGTATGTAAAGACATCCCCCACTCTAGTTGTTTCCTCAGTTCAACCAAGGAGAAGAGATCATGGACATAACTTCTAACTAGGTCACAAACTCTACCTTTCTAATATTTTATTCATGCACCTTGCAAAGTGATGCACATTATTTCAAGTTCCAAGAGGGGCATCATGCTATGAGCAACAGCTCTTCATAAGTGCTTCAGTATTGTGTTGGGATTACTTTATTTTAGGGATGGAGAGACAGATCCAATTTCTTCAGCCAGTGAGAAATAGCAACATAAAATCAAGTTGTCAGTCTCTTGACATACTATTTGCTTTAACTTATACTCAATTCCTTGATGAGTTGGTGGATTACTCTAGAGGAATTCTCAAATATACTTGTAAGAAGACCGTCCAAAGCCTACATTAGCCATGCAGAATTTGTGCATATTTTAAACAATATTTAATGGTCATAATGATTTTAGAATATATATACAGAATAACTGTGTGTTAATTTTCAGCTGGGAGATAGTGGATATCTCAAAAAATTACATGAGAATTCATCAAGTGCCATTGCTCTCTGCTCATTAACCAGGGGAGTCTAAGCATGCCTGATTCTGCTTAGGATCTTCAAACCTGATGTCTTCTTTCAGGCCAGTATTTGCTACACCTGATTCACTAAGATTCAGAAATTCTATTTGAAATTTTCTTTTTCTCCCCTAACTAGAAGATGTTGGATATCTACACCACACTCTGAGCTGCTGAGAAAGAGAAGGGCCTTTGCAGAGGTTAAAACCAGGCTCTGGGCACTGAGCCAGTTTCCAAATGTTCTTTGACTCACTAAATTGTATTTGGATTTGCTGTGAGAGTAGACAGTACCTGGATAGAAACTCTTGAAATAACAGGGGCAACCTAATATAAAAATAGGGAATCAGCAGAAGAAGCTATTTAAGAGCCATTTTCCCACTCCATTTGCTAACAGAATATGACTTACACATAGAAATAGACTTACACATAGACCTGGAGTAGCCTTTTTTGGGTTGGATGTTGGAATTGGACTGTAGAATATTTAATTTCACACTGGACAACACATTTTAAATTCTTTAAGAAAAAAAGTCAGGATCAAGTCTTGCTGGATAGGTACAGCTGTAAAAATGAACATCATGAGAGATACAAGCAACTGAGTTAAGAATTAACAGTTGCTTTTTTCCTCTTCTACTATCACACATAGATTTTGATGTGACATCACACTCCATGGCCCTGAGCAACCTGATCAGATGGGACTCAGGTTGGTCAGCAGGATGGACTAGGTGACCCCTGCAAGCCCACTCCAACCTATATGATTCTCTGATCCCATCTTGCTACCTGTGGTGCCAAAAATCAAGTGTTTCTTTGTCTCACCCTCTCCTCAGCAGCTGATGATCCAGACATGGAAGACAGAATAATAAGCAAGCACATGTTTAAATTCATCACCACCTATATCCACCTCTTTCCATTTCTCCATGCTTGAAAGACTGGAATATTTGCTTCTCAGTATGCACTGGGCATTTCCTCTGCTCTTTTGCTTTTTGCTGATTTACTTGTCAACAGCACACAAAACTAACTTGAGAAAATCAAGAAAACATGAGGAAGAGAACAGGAGTCACGTAGAGAAAGAAAAACATCATCTCTTCCCATTTAGCAGCAGGCACCCGTAATTTATTCAAACAGGCAGTGCTGTGCAGGACTGCTTTCTGTACAGCATTAAGGAATCAGTTCAGGAAAGGGGGTGAGAAGGATAAAAAGCTGCTAATGCCAGTGTTTAACTGTCAGCAGAGGCTAAACAGAGGGCTGATGGGCTGTGCCATTCTGTGCAAGCCTGGTTGTCATGCTGAAAACATGCCCCAAATTCCCTGTATTGGTGATATACATGATACACTGAGACAAATCAAGTGACAGGTATAACAAATGCTGCTATTTAGAAACTCCTTAATCAAAGGAGATGTTCTGATGCCCCAAAACATGTATTACGCAGGGAAATTGCTGAAAGTACTCCATAAATTTCTGTGGTACATATCACATGGACTGAACTAGCCAGTCCAATAATGATGTGACCTGCTCCTTGCAGCTCACAGAAGACAGTGTTGAGGCAGAACTGTGCAATGATTAAGTCAAAACAAAATAGAAGCAATATTGAGTTAGGCTGTTTGATTCTCCCCAGTGTTTCTGCCAACAGAGCACGCAAGAACATACCAATATTTGCAGTGATACAAGTCAGTACCAGTATTCCCAGCAGACACTGAGCAACAGAGACCTCTGAATTAATTTTTTCTGTTTAGTGAAAGTAAATAATAGCATTATTAGAGACTGACAGAGGACAAGCAAACTAAACTAACTCAGCAAACCCACACAAAACCTGGGTAATTAAACTCCCATTTTTCACAGCAAGGATGTCTGGAATCTCAACACTGCAAAACATGTGACACTTCCCCCATTCAATTTTCCTTAAATCAGCTCTTTTCTTCACTATCCCCACCAAACACAAACTACATTTTGAAAGGACCCATTTTAAGAGATAAGCACAACTCCATAATGAAGCTACTGAAATCAAAGCCCAGCCCTCTGGTATTTTGCCACATGGCTCCTGGGAGTCACTAAAGAACCAAGCACTCAGTGGATTCTCATCTTAAAGATGTTCAGAGCAAGACTCAGAGCCTGGATTCACAGCCACCTTATCTGCTAGTTACTAATGCAGAGAAGCAAACTTTGAGTGAATCTCCACGTGGCTTTGCAATGCAGATGCTGTCACACTGGATGTAAGCCATGATACTACAAATGTGGTTTATGGTTGGTAAGGTTTCCAGACAATGTCCCTGCATTGCCAACAGTCTCTTCTTCAGTTTATTATCTCATTGTTTATGCTGTCATTATCCAATCTGACTATTACACCAGCATACCAGGAACCTGCTGCAAAGGAGTACTTATGAGGGTGGAAGTGCTTTACTTAGAATATTTCATATGAAAGAATAAATGCATACAGCTCCCACCTCTGCATCTTTGTTTTCAGGACCCAAGCATTATTAACAGCTCTTCTGATAAGGAAACTATTACTGTTCTTACACAAAAATAGGTGGTGCTAAGGATATATATTATATATGCAATCCTTATTAATTTAATAATGAACAACTTATTTGCACTCATAACCTATACCTCAGCTACAAAGACAGCACAGCAGCCCTCCACTGGTCACCACAGTCACAATGGCTTCATCCTACAATCCCTCCACCAAAGTTCACAGTAAATAAATGCACAACCAATATAAACTGCATCACTTCTGAATCTCTGCTTTGTGAGTTATGGGGATGCCATAGCAGCCACAATGTACTAACTGCAAAACACTACACCTATCCCAAATTCTCCTTCAGCAAACTGCATACCTGGTGGGACCAAGCAGTGATAGGTGAGGGGCAGCCAAAGAAGTGCCTGCCCTTTCCAGCCTTTCAGCTGGCCAAGATGCTGGTGGATAGCTCACCTGTTGGATGAAAGCAGCTTAGAGTAGGATAATCCTGGGAAGGGGCTGTGAGGTTCCCAGCACAGCCAGCTGCTGCACTGCTTGCTTTGCAGAGGTGCTCCTGCTGTGACAAACTCTGGAGCAGGTCCCAGGAAGCAGGAGCAGAGAGGGGCAGGACACCCCAGCCCAGCCCAGGGGAAGCAGAGTGCACTGTTTGCACTGCAGGCCAGCTCCTGTTCCCCTGCCTGATAAAGACAAAGCTTTTATCCCTTGGCAGTTCTGGGAACAGAATATTGTCTTGTGAAATTCCAACACTGTTTTAATGCCATCATTATTAGCATTGTCTTCAGACAATAAAATGTTCTGTGGAAGTTGCTGTGGGCTCAAGCAGTGAATACACACTGAGTCACCCCATATTAACTTAAATAGCACAACTGTGTGAACACATGTTCTTCAGTTAAATCTACACATACTCAAAAGTAAAAATAGGCAGATCTTCAAGGAAGAACTTGCTTTCCACACAATTCAAAAGAACCCTCACTGTGTGCCTCCACAGCCTCAACAAACATGTGGCAAAATGCTTAGTGAGACTACTCCTATTTTCTGATCTGGTAATAGATAGGCATACAAAGCCACCCCCAAAGGGCTGTGTAATTAAAAAATGTGTGTGCTTAAACCTGGCTTTATCTATCCCAGGACCTTCACAACACAGGCAGAGGTGGTACCCACATGCAGCCAACACAGAGCAGCTTCTGTCCCCCTCCTTTCCCTTCAAATCACAACAACTCTCAAGATGAAAACTGCTCAGATGCTTTCTCACTATCTGCAATAACACACCCCTCATGTTATGTTCAGAGCAGGAGATACCCACAAGATTTCAAGGTGGAGCACAGGGACAGTCCATGGCCCAGACACTTATCACAGGACTTGCTGCACTGCCAATTCACCAAGCACTGCTGATACCAAAGCTCATAAAACCAAAGCAAACACCTGATCTGTGTCCAGACTTGTCCGTGCTTCTGTCCCTTAACTAAATCATCACTAGGAATAGAAACTGCATCAAGAGATTCTGTACTTTGAAATGAAACTACAGAAGGTACTGAGGGTTAAAATGAGCACACTCTTTTTTTTGTTTTTTTACACCTCTGAAACCATCCAGCACAGTTCTCCTCACACCAAAGCTGCACAGCTGCCTGCAGGCACATTACTTTACACTTCCTAAAACAAAACCTCCTACTTCTAACAGTTCTAACAAACAACCAGATACACTCCAACCAGGTATCACAATTTCAAAATCTCAAAATACTGGGCACTTGAACAACTGCCCTGACTGACAGAGCATGACTTCAGTACAATAAGAATTCAAGGGATGCAATTTGAGGCAAATAAAGCCTTCATACCACGAAAGATACCTTAATTCTCTTCCACTATGAGGAGTTCTGATGTACTCACCTGAAGCTCCTGTCCTTGCCTTACTTCTTGCAGGAACTGCTTTCCCTTCCTGTCCAATAATTCCTCGTGGACAAGAGCTAGGGAAAGGAATTTCCCAACTGCCTGGCAGTTTTAAACCCAAGTTAGAAAACATTAGTAAACAATACAGCACATAAAAGTGTTCAAATAATTAATAAATAATTAGTAAAAATAGCACTAATAAAAAAACCTTTGGTTTTTAACCACAGAATAAATCTGAGGGGGACATTGTTTCCCAGCTCCCCTAAATTTTCAATCTCTCCCTTTCTACCTTGAAGCAACAGTGTCTAACATGAGGAAAAGCTACTTTCTTGCCTGTGAGGAAAGCTGTGGACCATAGCTTCTGACATATGCAGAATGAAGGCAATACATAAAAATCTGAAGAAACAAATTTTTATCCCCATATCTGAATCCTTAATTTCTGCAATTGCCTGTACAGAACAATGAACAACATTACATAAACAGCCATCAGTCTCAAACTTCATTTAAGCCCATGTTGGAGGTGTCTGGGAGGAGCTGGCAGCTGGCCACCTTGCCAGGGACACACTACCTTTTGGAGCTGCTTTTACCCTACACTCCTTTCCCCTTTTCTCCCTGGCAGATCTCTTGTGCAATGCAAGCCTGGTTATCTCTGCCAGACCAAAAGAGGCCAGCCCAGCCCAGCCATGGTGTCCCTCCCAGATTTGCAATTTTGGCTGAATTACAGACAAAACAACAGTGTGCCCATGTCCAAAGCATCAGTGCGTGCCACAGGTTTTGTGACTGCTGGGGCTCCCTGGGTCCCTGGCATGGTTTATGTGGTGGGCAGAGCCAACAGCTCCCCCAGTTCTCTCTCCTTTGCCCAACTGGAAATGGAAACCCAATAGAAAACAGCTGGAACAGCAATGCCAGAGCTCCTTGGGACACCACAACCTGGTGAAGAAAGGTAGCATGCTACTGTCACCAAACACTACTGAGGAAACTAATGACTTCAAGCCCATGGACACAGGGAAGGAGTAGGGATGTGAGAAATTTGTAGGTGCTTGCTCCCAGGTCCCTCCCAGCTTGAAGTTTATGCTCTGGGATGGATTTCCTTTCCCCCAGAGGAGGCCATTGGAAGCCTTGCAGGTGCCAGTAAGGGGGTGTCACCCTCGCATGTGACAGTCCTCTCCCTCCAGATTAGACAAAGGGAGCCAGAAACAACAACTCCAGCACTGAACACAACTAGCATAAATTGCAAAGTAGCACTGGGATTGAGGGAAATGTTAACACAGCTTCCAGAGCTGAAGTTTTCAGCGTTCTCACATCACAAGCACCAAGGGAAGGGAGCAGGGTTTCTGGGGCAGGTTGTTATGGCAGCCCTGCACTGCCTTGCACCAAGATTGCCTGCATGGCAAAGTGCAGCACGTTTAGCTAACTCCTCCTGTAAGTCACTGCTGCTTATGTGGAATCCAGATGGATATTTTTAATCATGCTCCCTAACTGCTGACATTTTCATAGTAGCTGCCAAGCAGGTGAATCGTTGAACAATACCATGCAAAAACTCCACAAACCCTCAGAATTTCAGGTCAGATAGTTTCCTCTGCTGCTTAGCACCCCAGATGTTTCAAACAAGGAGAGAGTGCAGTGCACAGGGGTAGCCTTCCAGAAAAGCTGACTTTCTGAGGCTTACAGCTTATCCTCTGTAGCTCCAGAAGGCTTATACTTCAACCATGTGAAAATGTTATCACTTATTATTACACTATATTTCATGCTCAATATTTATGCCCTTTTCTCTGGTGCCAAAAACTCATGTTGATACCTTAAACTTTACTGTGCAAATGCAAGACTTCTATTTTTGGGATGCCTTTTTATTTTTTTGCTTTTCTTTCTTGCCCCTCCTCCCTCAGACATGAAGGTAAGCCTTAAGATTTATTCAAAAATCCAAGAGCAATGCAATCTTGGTGAAAAAAATATCTACAATGACAAAATACACTGAGCATTAAAATATATTAAAAACACCCTTTTTTTTTATTTCACACATTCAATCCTAGAGTGATTTTTATTAGCCTACAGAACATTAAAGCTTTGTAAAGTCAAATTTATAACAGAACTTGAAACAACCCCAGCCTATGAAGTGCTGTTATAACACAAATTCTAAGTGTCAAACTTTAGTGAATTATGTAACTCAGCACTTCCCCTCTTTTTTAGCAGTAATCTTATATGAAAAGCTGTTATCACAAAAATTGCCTGACCTTGTGCTGTAAATATCTCATTATTTTATTTATCTTACAGCTGTTATGAAAGTAAAAGTGACAAACCATGCATTAAATTGCTGATTTTGTGAACTGTTTTGAAAGCTTGAATTTCATTATAAGTTCTGGATTAAAATACATGGATAAAAGCAAAAGGATAAGACAAAACAGGAATGAGTACGTAGATCAAAAAATCAGGTTTTAAAGGTTGATCTTGTAAAATGTATGGGAGGTAATAGTCAACAAGAATTATCTGTCAAAGCCAGCAATTTGGGCAGTATTCAAAATAATGAACTGCATATTCCTTCTTCTTAGATTCATTAAGTTTCTTGCAATTGCTCCTTCTGCACAAACACAGAATATTCTAATTTTTGGGCACAATCTTTGGGTAAATCTTTTGTTTTCTTCTCAGTAGTTAAAATAAAAATTTAACAATATGAACGTTTACCTAGCTTCCACAGTTCACAAAGTGAGCAACTACTGCTCTTTCTGAAGAAATTTATGTAGTAAATATGCAAGACCTACATGCATACATACGTGCATTTCTCTTGAAGTACATAAAAGCACAATAACTTGAAGTAAAAACCACACAAAAATGCTAAATAAATCTCTAAGTGCTACATTTTCACAGTGAAGCACCACATTCTATCAATGTTACACCTATTTTTCATGTGATGTCATGCAGGCACTGAAAAGATAAATATATACCATGCTGACAGTGAAAACTTCTATACAAGATCATGATTTTTCTTACATTACTTTACTAATCCTTATAAAACTGCTTTTTTTCCTCCACTTGAATTCAATTATATTCTTTCATTCATCAACAATAGGAAACAGATAACTAAAATGTCAAATGTTGCCATCAATATCACTGTTGCAGTAGAAAGCTTTAAACCTGAAGAGATAATTAGGATTCTAGAATCATTAAGCTTAGAAAAGGCCTCTAAGATCATGGAGCCCAACCTTTAGCCCAGCAGCACCATGTTTATCACTAAGCCCTATCTCCTCGTGCCACATCCAGTATTTAATACAGTATTTATGTATTTTATTCTGAATGCCAGAAAAATCACTGCTTTCCTGCCCAGCATACTCTCCATCTACTGCAGAGAAGGATGAAGATCTTAAGCAAAATATTATTGTTTATAATGCAAAATATTTTACAAAGAGTAAACAGAATCTACCTCATGGATGGGGGAGATAAGTGAAAAATGCCAGAAATACTGTCAGAGAGTGAGCCTATTCACTAAAGAAGCTATTTAGTTCCCAGATTAAAACACCAAAGAACAAGAAGAATAGATGATCACCATCCCCCCAGATCACTCAGATTCGGAGAGAGGAGAAAAAAATAACTTCTAGACTAATAAAAACAACAGGATATCAAATGTAGTCATCACATCTTGTGAAAACTTTTCATATTTTCCTCATGATGCAAATTAAATCTCCTTCTCCCCCCTACATTTCAAGACATTTTCTGGATTAGCTCCAGGGAAAGAGAAGCACAGATGAGCTAAAACAAGTAACCCAACTTATCAAACACACTGTGAGGCTGGATGCATATGGAAATGAAATATATTCACAAGCAGATAGACTAGATATGTCAGTATGTTTTTGCCATCTCTGATATAAAAATAGGTGTCAGCAAAAACCTAGTATAAATTCTTGCAAGCCCCTGCAGGAATGCTGTTGTTTTCCTCTGGATGGTTCAACCAGCACAATCACTCAGAAACTTCTCATAATTAAGGAAAAAAAGGGGTGGGAGGGGATCCACCCCAAACCCTCTCTCCTGTTGTGTTCAAAACACCTACCAAAAACCCCCTTCCACCTTACAGGGGAAAGCCTCCCTGGGTTTTTCTGTTCTGGGTTTTTCTGTGAGCAGGCATCACAAGCGCCGAGTGCGGGGGCTGATGCCAAGCGCTCCTCAAACTCGCACTCCTACACCCTGGATGTGTTTGCCCCTGCTCATGCACACATAAAAGACAAAAGGTGGCAAACCCTGGCAGCCCTGACCTGAAGGAAGCACCAAGCACAGTCAGCCACCCTCCCAATCATTTTATGCAGACTGCACAGATGCTCCTCCTCCGGCACCACTCTGGGCAACAGCGATGCACACAATGAAAACTGAGCTCTCTTAAAAAATTAAAACAAAAATAAATTAAAAAAAGGGAATTAGAAATGTTTCACCTTCAGGCAGCTCTTGGTTTCTCCTCCCACCCTAAAAAAGCTAATGTGTTGCTTTTGTAAGCTATTATTAATTCCTATATACATAAATATAGCGATTTCATGCCTGTTCTATAAAATTAACAAATTGAACTGCCAAAACACACCCCACTGCATGACCAAAATGCAATATATTTTATCTCACTCAAGCTTCTCAATTACAACTTGTCTTTTTCTGCATTTCTTTCTCTTGCTTTCTCTTTTTCTCTCCATTCTGCCCCAGATTTCCAAACTCCAAATTTCAGTAGATTAAATTAGTGGAAATCTTGCTCCTGAAAAAAAATCATTTCTTGGTCTGCAACTGCAGCAGACAGACAAGCTGCAGCCTGAGGACGCTGGATCAGCCACGGAGTATGGAGCATTTCATATTTAGGTCACTTGTGCTGCTCTGACCCCAGTGAACAGCGACGGCGTGTTTTTCCACACTTGACTGTTCTCCTGCTGACCTGCGCCTCGAACAAGACAAGTCCCCATGCAATTTAAAGAACAAGGTCAGCACAGGAGACACTGAATGCTAAATATGCTAGGAAAGGGGCAGAGCAACTGGGAAGAAGAATTCACTCTCCCAAAGTTTGCTGATGGAGACTGAAGGCACAAACACTAAAACTGCACGAACACACATCCTTTGGCGTGCTTGCTGCCTGCATGACTGGGATCCAAAGAGGGGACTGATGGCAGGCAGAAATTGTCACCATGTGAGGCAAAGCAGAGCTGAGCCAGCAGCACACACGATAAGAATTATCTCTGCTGGAGGCTGCTGGCTGCCGTGCCAGCACCTGGACTCAGTGCTGACAAACGCTGGGGGACGCCGGCGCCGAGGCCAGAGCCCACGGGTGATAAACGCAGCACCTCGGGCTGAGGCTGCCAAACCAGCAGAGCACCCACCTGCAAAGGAGCCAACCCTGCCCAGTCAGGAGTAAAACTCCTTGGGGAAGCAGCTGCTTGCTGCAGGAAGGTGGGATGTGTAGCCCATGGTAGTGGAAGGCGAAAGGGAGAAAGCCCCAGTTCTCTTCCCTTGGGGCTCGGAGCAGGAGGCAGGGCAAGCTCCAACTGCACCTTTGTAACAACAGCTACTCAAACTGCTCTCTAGTTACTGGACTGAACATTTGTGTTTATTCTCCTGTAGTTCTCAAAAAAAAAAAAAAAAAAGAAAAAAAAAAAAGGATTATACACTTTGCATAACGCAACAATTATTTATACAAAGAATGGTTCCTGCACAACTGTGGTGTTTAACTACATGTGACTCCACAGGGGAAAAGCTTATACAATAAGCTTATGCCCCTAACTCTTATCCTACTGGTTCAAAACTGCAGCACGTCCCTGTGGACATCCTCAAGCACAAGCAGCATGGGCAGTCCAGAGGAAGATAACCTGGAAAGAACTCTGCCCACTGGCTAAAGGCTTAGACAAAGATTAACAGAGGGATCAACTGGAGAAGCAACACCTACTGAATACTCACTAGTAAATAAAGCAATCAAGCTTGTCACTGGGCATTGCAAAAGATTCCCAAAGGGGAAAACCAATCTGGACAGGCTCTAGTAGGAGGAGAAACTTTGTTTTAATGACTTTTGGATAAATGCATGGGTTAGTGATGTTTTACCCAAAGGATAAAGTAGTATGGCCAGCAAGACCAGAGCAGTGATCTCCTGTACTTGGCACAGTGAGGCTGAATCTCAAATCCTGTGCTCAGGTTTGGGCCCTTCACTACAAGAAAGACATTGAGATGTTGGAGCACGTCCAGAGAAAGGCAAAGGACCTGGGTAAGGGTCAGGAGCACAAACATTATGAGGAGCAGCTGAGCGAGCTGGGGCTGTTCACCCTGGAGAAAAGGAGGCACAGGGGAGACCTTATCACTCTCTACAACTGCCTGAAAGGATCTTGTAGTGAGGTGGGGTCAGTCTCTTCCCCCAGGTAACAAGTGATAGGACAAGAGCAAACGGCCTCAAGTTGTGCCATGGAAGGTCAAGATCTGATACTAGGAAAAACTTTTTCATGAAAAGCACTGGAACAGGCTGCCCACTGAGTGGAGGTATGTAAAAATGTGGCAATGCAGTGCTTAGGGACATGATTTAATGGTGACTTTGGCAGTGACAGGTTAAGGGTTGAACTTGCTGACACTATATGTCCTTTCCAACCTAAACAATTATTTGATTCTCAGTTTTTAAAGAGTTTTAAAGAACAAGGAGATATACCAGCATAGATCCAACTTGGGGGCAAAAATCCCGTCACATTTTGTGTAGATAGAGATAAGTTACATGAAAAAGCTGAGAATGAAATTATAAAGGAAATAAAAGTCAGTATCATCTCTGTATTGTGACAACAGAAAGCAGATCTGTCATAGTAAGTAAAGTTCATAGTGCTAATTTAGTTAATAGGTTTTTAGAGAAACAGTAAAGTTCATTCACAGGGTACAATTTTTTTTTCAGTGTTGGGAGATTTACAGGAGAATCAGAGACAGGCATTGTCCTTGCAATTTTCACACATCTAAAAGACTAATAAGCAACTAGAAATTGTTAGGAAAAGAGACTGATCCTTTCTCCAATCCTGCCAATTGAAGATTATTCTCTACCATCTCCTAGCTAATGGCTTGTAAGATCTAGAACTAGAAACCACAGGTGGTAGAGCTTTTTCCCAGTTTCTGTAGCAGACCATTCTCTGGATATATGCATCTAAAAAATGAATAATTTTACGTTTTTCTCTGTTAATTCCTGTTTTTTGTTACATCAGCTATATTGAAGGTTTCTTTTGTATTTCAATTTTATTTCACCCTCTATTCTATTTCTCACATTTGTGCTTTTCTTTCCTGAAATACTTCAAATATTGTTGACAATATCCCCCAAGGTACAAAGCATCTACAACTGACTGCCTAGATGAGGCATCCACACAGGAGAAATAGAGTTTGTTGCAATGCCAACCAACATCAACAGGGATCCAGCTTCAGTGGGGTCAGAACCAAACCTTCAGAGCCACTACTCTCCCCTGCAATTGGGCATCTTTATATGGCCAACCATTGTGAGGCTCCCTCCCATTTCAGACCCTTCCTGGTATTATTCCCAAGTATTTTATGGCATAACCCTTTTTGAAGTCTCTCCACAACATGCAATAGTTTCACTTGGGATACACTTCTGTAAAGTTAATTGCAGTTTTGCATTTTGTTTTATGTTTCTGACCTCTTTAGGTTCTTTTCAACTTTGAATATTTGTCCAGACATGTATTTTCAGCTCTTCATAATTTGAATGTCATTCATACAGCTTCTGAATCCTCCTCATATGATCAGTTCAGTTTAGAATGGACAAAAAATGAAGCCTTTTGGAGAGACAAAGCAGGACAAAGTTTCTGAAGAAACACATAGATAAATCCTGTTTTATCACACTTACCATCAGATTATTTTGCTGGAGTAATTTTGACTGGAAGTCCTAAAATACTGGCAGAAATGAAATAGAATCTATTTTGAAGGGAAAAACCCCTGATTACCCAGAATTAAAGTTATATAAGCTTAGACTGACTTCTTTAATAAAGCAATGGGAAGCTGCAAACTGAGGAGAAGACATCAGACCCATGGATCAGAGATCATATTACTGTATTAGAGAAAAATAGACATGACAGAGATAACCACTTACTGGGAATATTAAATAATATTGCTGCTTAAAAAATAAGAAAATTGCAGAAAATAATTCTTTATAGAGTTACAGCTAGGCTATTTTTAGCAACTGAGGGGTTTTTTATTTGCTAGTCTAAAAACAACAGTGCCTCTGCAAACAAAATGTAGGAAGCTGGGGAAGAAAAAGAAGAGGTTGTATTAAAACTTGAGTTTGAAAATGCATGTCTATTTTCAATAATTTTTCTGCAGTAGACAAATATAGAAAAGAAAGGTGATGTAGGGACCATATGGCATGTTAATTCCAGTTGTGACAACAGCTCTGTTGTCTGTCTATCCCTAAAGGTGCAACTTGTGTAACTGACACCAGGAGCAAAGCCCAGTCTCATCAGGCATGGCAAATATTAATGTGTAGGCAAATAAAAGCTTGGAACTGGGAACAAAAATTGAATGACCAGCCCTGCAAACCACCTCTTCCCTGATGGGGAGCACTGCTGAGTGCACAAAGAAGTAACAACTTCTAAGGTGTTCAGGGAAGGTAGGATCAACCAAACAAAAATAACCCTGGAGCAAGGACGAAACATGCAGCTTATGAAAAAGAGCATGCAACAACAACAAAAAACTATCCATAGAACATGCTTGGAAAAGAAGGCTGGAACACTCTCCTATAAATCCAACCAGTCTGTACTGCACTAGCACAAAACTGAAGTGTCCAACAGGATGCTGGCACAGGTGCTGTGGGTAAGAGCACCCCACCTTTGTGGGAAGGCACAGCCCCAAGAGCTCAGTGGTGATGCACTCATGACTTCCCTCCAGGTGAAGGAATGAGGAGAGGACACCAACTAGCCCACAGACAGCCTGCACCAGGATGCTGCAGACAGATGTTTGGATTTGGGGCATGTTCTGTACCACAGCATGGCAGTGGGTGGCTGCTGCTGTTGGAGGGACTCAGCTTTGCCTCCCTGCATCAGTCTCCTCATCTGGCAAGGAGGCAAATAGTGCACTTAGAGAAAACAAAACAAGACAAGCAAATAAAATAACTAATCTTCCAAAACCATCCCAAACAAAAAACACAACCCAAACAAAAAAACCTAAACCAAAACCAATGACTCAATTCAGAAATAAAAGAAAAAAAGAAGGAAACCACCACCACTGCCCCTTACCCCCCAACAAGCCCTCTGAAATCAATTAGATTATGGTTATAAAAAAATCATCCTAATCTATTTCAATCTTGAAAAACTATAGGATACTGATTCTCTAGCAAGTGGAGATGGGAAAAGCCTCTCCAACATCCATTAAAAAACATTTAGCAGCTAAGGGATATGGAACCGGGAAAACTAAACGGGATGCTCAGGCAGGACACAAATTCTTAAACTAAATAACTGTTGTCAAAGTGGTTTTTTTAGTAGGCAAATCCAGACAGGCTTACAATTTTTTTTTTGTCTCTAGATAATTCCCCAATGTCATTGCTGCTGCTGGTGAGCTCTAAGAAGCAAAACACACGAAAATAGCACATGAAAAAAGGAAATGGTTCTTGCTAGATAATGTAATTCAAACTCTAAAGATTTATTTACTCTTGCAGAGGAAAGGGAGCAGCTGAAGCACAGCTGGGATAACTCAGCAGCACGAGCTGCCACACGCTCCCCCACGCCACGGCCTCTGGCTGGGCCAGGAGGCTGCAGGGGAAGGGGGAGCAGAGCCAGGCTGGAACACACAGCTGTGATCTCAGCAGCTCCAGCTTGCACTCTCCACCCAGCACAAAAACCCAGCCTTAGGACATGGTGCACCTTTTCCTTACACTGATGAGAGGAGGCTGAGTTCCTCACCAGTGCCCCTTTCCATGCTACATCCAGTGTCCTTGGAAGGGTCCCACGGATGTTTGCCCCAACCTCCCCCTGAGATCTGGTCAGGAGCCCATCCCAGACTGAGACCAGCTTCCTTAGGCACCATTCCAGCACTGTAAGTTACCTCCCTGACCTAAAATGAGGCTATTTTGGCCCAGCAGCACATCACTAGGTTGCTGAAGACTGTGTGTCTGGGTTGGGTCAGGCTGCCAGGAGAAGAGGCTTGGTGATGAGGATGGGTGGCTGCAGGCACCCTCTGCAATTGAATATGGGATCTGTATTCCCCTGGCAGCATGGCTTTGCCTGCCTCTCATGTGGCAGCAAGACCTTTCTCCCTCCTCTGAAAAACCTTTGGGTTACACTAGTGCAACTGTAGAGGGGCAGCAAAATCAAGATAAAGAAGTGATCCAGGATGAAAATGATGTCATCTCCTCAAAAGGAGGTAGGGAAGACAGGGAAGAAAAGTATAATTTGTAGCTTGTCTCAATTGCAAGTAGATTCATAACTGTGAGAAACGTGCATGATTTCCTTTAGCTTAGTTCAGTTTTTCTTTAAAAATCTTAACTTTAACTACTTTGTTAAATGCATATGACATGGCCTGTTCACAGCACTGGTTACTGCCTATAAATTCCTACCTGCACAGCATTAATCATGATGGGAAAGCCTGAAATCCTGGCACGAATGCAGCACCGCCTTGTTTTGGTTTGGGGTGTTTCTCCCCTCGAGCTGCAAGCAGCCCTGCACACAGGAGCACTGACTGCATGGTCAGATGAGAAGGTAAAGCAGCCCTGAGACACAGGCTGAAGTTGTTCTGCTTCAGAGCCAGCACCCTCTTGGGCTGGTATGGCACATGAACCATCTCCATAGTACAGGGACACCTGAGAACGTGCCAGCTGCATTCTGCTCACAGATTTAACAGTAATCCTTGTGACCAGAAGGGCTCAAAATGCCTTTTACTTTTTCCCCTTATTTTTTTCCTTTTACTTTTATTAAAAGCTCAGAATCTAGAACACTCTCATTTTGCCCAAGTTGGTGTTACAACCTAATCCTGCCTGTTGATTTCCAGATCTGTCAATTTAGTGCCACTTAAACATTAAGAATAAAACCTACCTCCACTCCCAAGAAAAGGATTTAGGAAATTATAATGAAACAAGAAGGACACTAAATTGCTACAAAGTAGACTTGGTAAAGAATATTATTGTTTAGACAACTTTGTTTTAACTGTATTTCTTGATATTCCAATCTTTTCGTCACTTATTTTCAGGTAAAAGTCTTCCTCAGACTGCAGAATCAGTTCAACTGAGATCTAATAAATAATGCTTATTTCCCATGCTAAGATTCATTCTGCTTAACTTAATTGAGCTAGGTAAAGAAGTGACAAATCCAGTTGTGTACATGTATATATTGATATGAGAAAAAAACATGGCACCTTCTACTGAGAGTGAAGAATAGTTGCCAAGAATCTCCTGTAATGAAAAAGACTAACTTAGCAGTACCCCAGGCATGTTCAGGCCTTGCTAACCCCACACAACTCCAGTTTTTGCCAACCTCAGCCAGAAACAAGGGCTCATGAGCAGCCTCTGAGGGTGTTATGAGAAGAGGTTCAGGGAATTGAGCCTACAGATTTCTCTACCACATAGGAAGTTACCCATGACACCAAGTGTAACAGGCATGCTCCCTACTTCTGGCAACTTTTTTTTGGTTGTTTATAAATTGAGTATCATAGTACTAGTTACACAGCACTTAAACAGAACTATTCTTTTTCAAATAAACAGAAATTAAATGGCAGTAAACTCACAAGTCCAGCTGACACAATTCAATGCCACTGGGAAAAAAATCTGAGACCACACACAAGTAAGATGATGCAGGACCTGTCAGCACCCAGGACTCAAAGTGCAATTTACAGTCCCAGTATCAGGAGAACGAAGCAAATACCCCTAATAACACTTTCCTGCAGCTGGGGGATTAGGGAGCTGCAGCTAACATGGTCTTCACCATGGTACCCCAAAGTCCAATTCCAAGAAGAAAGCAGAAGGATTTAATAAGGAACACTGCAGAAGCATTAAGATAAATCTAGTTCAGATATTTTTAACAGTATAAGCAAATGTGGATCCTAATAGAAATTTAAGGGTGGAAAGAAGTCCACATGTGTCTAGAGGGTTCATCCTAAACATTTAGCAGCTACATTCACAATAAGTCTTTTCATGTTTTGGTATACTAGTGCAATGGTTGTGTTCTCAAAGGTAGCCTGAAGGGTTTCTAAATTAGTATGTCAATGTTACCATGGTAACATAATGTACTACCAAAATGGACCACTTTTTATACAGCCACTATAATCGAGTTAGTGACCAAGCAAGTTATAAAAACTCTTGCTTTTTCAGTTTTGGGGGGTTGGGGTTTTATTGGGCTTTTTCCTTTGTTTGTATTTGGTTCTTTTAACTATTTATTATTATTTTTACTACTTCTATATATTTTTAAAATATTATTGAGAATTCGTTTTGTTTATCATGCAGGAATAAATAACAAAAATAGAATCACTGCCACCAGCAGAAAAATCAGCTCTTAGGACTTTCTAAGGGCAGTTGTAGTTTCAGTTTCCAGGCATATAAAGTTTTAACACCCCACCTCTGGTTTTACTTTTGCAGACTGCTCACAAACAGAAGACATTCTTTCCTTATCACAACACTATTTAAAACACAGCAACATCTCACTCTCAGAGCTTCTTACACACCAGGATCCTGACCAACATGCTGTCTCTGATACCCTGGGGAATGTTAAATGGCACTGGATGCCCTAAAAGTCAACCTGCCATCCTTGATCAGACAATCTTCAAACTGAGAATACTCAAGTTAAAAACACTCTCATGTAAAGTTCAGTGTTCAAAAGGCATCATCTTCACGGTCATCACATCCACACAGACCAGAGTATCTGTCCTACATTCACACAAATTTGTTAAACACATGAGCTTCTTTGTATCCCCAAAAGAGTACCATCACCCCCAGAATAAATACTCTCTGTACAGCCATTACCAACAAGGGCCACAGGATCCCATGTGGACAAGGAGCCACATCCATCCAGCAAGTTTTCATGCAATGGTCTTTATTCAAATAGCATCAAGTATTTGAATTAAAATCCTGAAGACTTGTTCTTGGATCTTTTCTATTAAGAGACAGTATCTAACTGTATATTTTTTGTATCGTAAGCCTGCTGCAACTGCTCTACTTGGGGCATTCTTGTGGTCTTGCTGATTTATAAAAAGAAAAATGAAAAAGATATTGAGATTATATGAACTCATTTCTGACTCTTGTTGTGCTGAAATGAAAGAGGAAAATAAAAGTCATTGATTTATGGTTGTGTCAACAAGAGCTTGATGTACTGGTTTACAATATCACTTGCCAATAGCACTAACATTCTAAGTCGATCTCTCAGCTCAATTTGTCAAGTTAGATACACTTTTGTTATGAAAATTAATAAGAATGTTTACTTTTATTAGTGTGAGAATATATCAATATCCAACTTTTCTACTTTTGGTCTGGCTGACTAGTTTTTATTCTTCTGGATGATACTGCCATTTATAGTTGAGAGAGAATGCCTAAGCATACTTGACTAATCTACTAAAACAACTTGCTGTAATTTATATTCCTTTCAGAAAGCTGGAGGAAAAGGAAGAAACAGTGTCCAAAGACACAATGCAAATCCTTCCAAGGATGACTTATAAGAGCCCGCAATTGCTCCTCATCTTCCTTTGCCCCATGAAACAACAGTAAAGGAGAGAGTACCATGGGATTCCCACTCCACTCAACCCCCAGCTTTCCAAAAAATCACATCTGGAAGATACAAAGGACAACATCAGTCAAAATGCACTAGATATATGTGTGTGTAGTGGCATATATACATATGTACATACAAAATCTCTCTATGTATGAATATACAGTGCAACAATTTAACTTGTGTGATTCCCAGTGTGGGTGCACATACTAGGTATGAGTGACTTTCTGCTGTATGGGTGGAGCTTGGTGAAAGAGTGTACTACAATCTTTTCAAAAAACAAATAAGCATGAATGAGCCACTAAAGTGAAATTACACATAAAGATCAAATCATTGTCCACCTTCAGCCTGCTGGACTTCCTAACTTTAAATGGCTGGTTTAACAGAATTGTCCAGTCTGCAATACACTGCAATGATTTGTGTGTGTGGCTTCCTCTTCTGCTGATTAAAGCTTTTAGGCTATAACTAAAACAAAAGGTGGCTCAGGGACTTTTTCATATACAGCAATGAACACACACCTGAGCAAAAAAGTTAAAAATACCACAATCTTATTTTTACTCCCTAAAAAGTACAAAAGAACTATATCTGCAAGTGCTCCAAATGTCACCAAAAAAACCCAAGTTCAAAGGCATTAGCAATTGCACATTCCCCTATTATGTTGTAAAAGATGCAGTGTGAAAAATCCTTTAGGATAATCTTCTCCGAATCATTAATTCCCTTCCATTTACATGAGAAAAGAAACACCAGATCTTTTTATGCAGTTTGTCACAAAAATCACAGCCTGAGGTACTGCTCACTAAACATTGAGGACTCACAACCTAGTCTTTTCCCAGCTGTTTTGAAGGACAGATCCTTATTTTAGGATTTTCCCATTCACATCATTAGATAAAATAATCCTCCCTCACTCCAGCAGTCGTAACAGCTGCATCTTAATTGGAAAGAAAACCAATAAGGACCAGAACCAACAACTGTTACTGCAAACTAGTGGCTCTGAATGCCAAGCAGCTGCCTTTCTGCCAAAAAACAATACATGACTTGTAAAAGTAAGGTGCTTGAAAACAAATCAAATACCAAAACTAAGCTACTGCAACGAGGACATTGTATTTTAGTGATAAAAATGCATGAGACACCAGCCAATTTCAAGCTGCAATCACTTGAACAAAATCCTTACATGTAAGACATCATTTATAGGAAAAAATTTGAAATACCAACTGTAGAACTTACGACTTAATAGATGGGATGCCAACTGCTAAAATAATTCATGCACCTGGTTGCTTTTATAGTGTGTGAACTCATGGGGTCGTGCAAAACTTCAGGTTATTTTCAATGATGACTATGCTGAGAGCATACCTGTCCTTTGAGGATGGAGAGCACTTCTGGATCTTCATCATCTTCATCATGCCTCTCCTGTTATGCCCTTTTGCTGCACAACTGTGTTCCTTAAAACACCAAAGTTTTACTGGAAAAATCCACTGATTGTCAGAGCAATGTTTAAAATACAGAATCTTCTCTTGTCGAGAGCAGTATTTATGTACATGGCAAAAAAAATGAAACTGCTGTAACAGTGTGAAAGAGTTGTGAATTTGCAAGGGAAGCACAGTTCAAGATTGGGTCCTTCTCCATCACCTTGGCTGTGACATGTGGAAGGAAGGAGAGGGGCTTCTGGGCAGCCACCTCACAGTGCTCCTCACTTTCCCTCTACTCCACCTGCTGCAAAAACAGTCCCTGGGTAAGGAAAAAAAATCCCATTTTGAAGTTTTTTTGCAGTTGCTTAGCAACTACTAGCAAACCTTAAGAGATTTCAGTCAATGGCACACCCACCTCTCAACATGCTGCCAGGTGCATGAGGAACACACCAGCTCAGCCCCAGGATGGCCCCAACAGCAGCATGTCCCTCCTCACCTTTCAAACCTGCTTCCAGCTGCTGCTTTCTTGCACATTCCAAAACCCCCAGAACCACAGAGAGGCACAGCAAAGCACCCATGTGCTGGCGATGAGAAGATTTTTTAATTGCAAAGATGCCAGCTACACCCTGTCCTCAGTTACCACTCACATACAAACCACCACTGCCTTAAAGAGCAATTGAGATTGAAAAGCTGTCCCTGAACTTGCCCTCCTGAGGTAGAGACCAGGTTTCTTCCCAAGCCATGGAATGTATAGGCAGTGACCACTGCAGGCAATTCCCACACTACCTGTTATCAGTTTCGGTGGGAAGCACTGGCCAAACTGCACAAAACGTTTGGCCTTTGTGATCACACACCACTGCCATGCCAAATGTTTTCAGATTTTAAAACTCTATATACAGATAAATACAGATATATGTATGTGAGGACAGACAGATTTTGATGTGGAACAAAAGTTCTTCTACCACTCTTCTGTAAACTGCCACTAGATGCATACAATCTATATCAACTATGCTGGAAAAAACATTTTATTTTTTTTAAAATGCTTCACTTCACAGAAGAGTACATATGGAGGGGAAAAAAACCCCACACCACAATGTAGTGCAAACAAGTTTGACATTATCAGTATAGGAAATGTTGTTAACCAAAAGTAAAAATTTACGCTGGAAATGAAACCATTTGTAACCAGCACAGGAGTTAAATTCAGAAACAGCTTGTCCAAGTACAGCAATGCAGCCACCAAGCTGCAGCCACATAAAAGCCATGTACCCTGTCCCTTCCACAGCTGGCAGAGAGAAGGACCACCTCCAGCACCCAAGCTGGGTGGAGAAGCCATACCCACACCTGCCTGTTTCTCTTCACTGACAGCAATGGCACTGTGGCAACAGGACTGGCTTAGCCCAGTCAGGGCATCCCACCCTGGAGCTGAGCTGTCCAGGGTGAGGGACAGGGGCCTCCAGGGATCCCTGCTTTTTCCAGCTTCCCCCACTGCAGTTCAGGCCAGAGCTGGGAACTGCCCAGCCCCAGTGGTTTTGTTCATTTTCTGTGATCCTTAATGGCAACTGTGAACTCTCATGTGCTACCTTTACACCAAAACAACTTCAACAAAATGTAGCCCCTGTGGTAAACACAGAAGAAATAGGCCAGCACATTTCTAAGACAGAGAAAGGCTCAGAGCCCATTTGAATTTCAAGGTGCATCTTGTGTCCTGTACTTAGTTCAATCCTTAAACTAGGAAATTCCTTAATTTTACTCTGTCCACTCCCTCTTTTAAACTAGTACCCAGTACTTTTTGAAAATTTATCTGCCCTAACTCATCACCAATGACCTTCACTTATGAAAGTGTGGTGCTGCCAAGTGGACCTCTGTGATGGTACTTCACAATCAACTCACCTGGCACCTCCAAGGGACCTGAGACATTCTTTATGCCTGTAATTCTCAGTATAACAAAACCAAATATTGCTTTCTGATTTCTTAAGAGAGGTGCTGTTTGCAAATCTCTCCTAAACATCTTGCAGCAGTAAATGTTTAGAAGTTTTTTTGGTTTCTTTCAACAGTGCCTCAGTGATTTTAATAGCTCTGTACTTCCAAGTGTTTTTATGTGCACACTAGAAACAGAGGTAAAGGCCTCAATAAGTAGTTTGGTTGTGGGTGGTTTATTTTTCCCTTTGGTTGTTCTCTTTTTGTTAACAAAGTGACCTCAGTAGCATTGCCTCCACTGAGAGCCAAGTGCATGCAGCACAGTTCTGAATAACCTGGTAAACAAAACTGGCCTTAAGACTTTCAGGCATCTTTTAAAAAGCCCCACCACCAAACCTGAAAGGACAACAATAAAAGCCCCACTGGTTTTCCAGGACAGTATTAAAGAGAGTTAATTAATGCTTGGAACCATGGCGTGGGTTTGACCGTATCGCTCCTGTTTTGTACATAAAGAAAGCACTCAGACAGTGGAAGAGAAGTGCAATAATTATTGCAATTCCTGGCTCCTGAAGGTAGGTTGCATCCCTTCTGCCAGGCCACATTGCAACCCTCAAATGACACGTCTCCCTTTGCTCCCACAGCCACCAGACATGCACAAATCATTTTGGGAAACAAAAACACATACTGAGTTTGTTTCGTACCTTCAATACCAAATAGCTCCATAACAAGTTGTATTTTGTTTCATTATTCTTTAAGATTTCCTTTATCTTGTATTAATGTTATACTTTATCTTCCTTCCCAGGACAATTTGCTTTTGTAACTGATTGTATTTCTCACTGCAGACAAATCCATTCACCTAGAAATGCCACTAGACTGGACTTGTTCTCTGTAATCAGTGACACCACAGCAGTTTCTGTTGCATTACAAGCCTTTGCCTATCATCTGCAAAGAAAACTCTTCCCAGCAGATATGATGCTGCAGATGCAATGCAACACAAACACAGGTCCTCCTGAAAAAGATCTTTTCCTAGGTCTTCATTTAAATGTTACTAATACTTATTTTGCAAGAGTGCCTGGTGATACTAGGTAAATTAAAAGAACACAGTGGAGCACACTGAATTTATTTAAAACACCTTTTAAGAGGTGGAAGGGATGTAAAACAAAGCACAAAGACTACTGTTTGAAAGTGTAAAGAAAAGGTGACTTAGGATGGCATTATGGAGACAAGAAACCAAAAATTCTGGTAATGGAAGATGACAGATAATGTTAAGTTATTCTACCAAGAGTTTCAATATTTGGTACAACAGGGAAGAAGGAACCAGCAAAACATGTAAAGACAGATGATGTGATCAAAGCCACAGGCTTTGGGAAATGCTCTTTCAAGCAGTATTCAGAATTGATGTAAGTGGGACAAGGCTGCTTTCATCCAGGCAGGAGAGTGACAACAGAGTATTTCAGTAGTACAGTAAGACACATGGATGGCAGATTTCATAGTATGGGCAGAGAGAGAAGTCTGCATCTCAGATATGCTACACTGGGAAAATCCTCAGGATATGGGCTTTCCCTGCTTGGGGGGGCCTTGGAAGAGATAAAATAGGGTACAGGGGTAGGAAGGAGTGGTCAGTTTTTATTCCACTGCTGTGGTATATGGTGATGACTGCTTTTGTTTATATCTTCCATTTATTATCATTATAATTATTATTATAATTATAAAATATTAACATGTTTAAGACAGGAAGAAAAAGTCAAGTGGATTGCAGAATTTTTACCTTAAACCACTTTCATAATTTCTCCACAAGTGCTGCTTTGTCTGGAAAGATCATCACAAAGGCTCCTTAAGGCACAAGGCTCTCAGCAGGCTAACTTGACAGAAATTGCACTTCCTACACAAGTTAAGTGACCTGTATTGACAAGAAATATTAGGACACTTTGGGGGTTTAAAAGGCTCTGAAAGCAAATTAAAGATTCCAGCTGAGCAGAGGCCAATTTAGAAGGGAGATTAATGCTAACCCTGTTTTCATACACTTAAAAATTATACAGACAACCCCCAACATCTATACAGAAATAAAAGTTTTAATCCAACTATATCAAAGACAGCACAAGTACTAAAAACTTATGTAGACTACTTAAGGACTTAAGTTTCAAGGGAGAGTACATTTAAAGAAGTAAAAGTCACCTCAGGTGACAGCTTATGTGAAATAAGAAAATCCCTGATGATTCCAAAACTATGCTAAAATCATGCTAGATGCAATGGGGACTGAAACAAAATTACACTTAGTATGGTTTTTTTCTTTGAGAAGGAAAAATGCAATTACATTTTTTGAGGCTGTATCAGTTCTGCATTAGTAACTGGGCCACCTGACTTCTCCCACAAGTGCAAGAAATTGAAATAAACCAGTAGTAAAAATTAACCTCATCCACCTAGTTCTTAAGTCTTAGCTACTTATTCTTGAAATGCAATAACAATTCCATTTTGAAGACAAAACTCAAATGGAGTCCCCAGAGGCATCACCACAGCTGGGTTTCTCCCCTCTTTACAAAAACACTCAGAGGTTCCAAATTTTTCCCTAGCACAGCAAGGGCACTGTGGAGTAGTGCAAGGTAAAGAGCCAGGTTTTGATTAGTACTTCTGGCTGAAAGAAACCAAACATAGCAAAATCTCAAGAAGTCACACCTCTGTCACAGTGCTCTACATAAAAACCCCTGGTGCAAGTCTACCTTGGTGGAACTCGCAGTTGCTTCATCACCACTGGGCTTGGTGGGACAGAATCCTCAAACTGGCAGGCTTCAGGAAGAAACATCCTAAAAACAGAGTCCATCCAACACCTCCACACTTAATGAAAACTCCTTTCCAGCTGTGAGGAAAAGCAGGAAACTCACACCCTGGTACTTGCTGAAGGCATTATTGATAACCCCATTTTGAAGGTCAATATCAAGTTTTTAAAGAAAACCCAGTAAACTTCCAAATAAACTCCTTCCATCTAAGTGCTCCAAGCAGCTGAACAGGAACTTCTGGCAATTCCATTGTCTCTTCCCTTGGAGTTTGGAAGGGCAGAACCATGTGAGAGAGCACCAGTCCCACTGCTGGCAGAACCAAGCCAACCTCTGACCCACAGGGCAGCTTCAACTACAGGCAGGTCCCACTTTTACTGAAGAATGTCACACCAGGCCTGTGAACATCTCCAGATACATCATGAAAAGGAAATGAAAAGCAAGTTTCATGCTTTAAAATATGAATAGGGCTTTTTCTTGCTTCAGATGGCCTAACAGTCCTTGAAACTAAAAATCACAGCAAGTATGAGCATTATAGATTTGGAAAAAAAAGGGGCTGGGGACAGAGAGAGGAAGGGATAATTAAAAACACAGAGGCAAGGGGGTAAAGAAGAGCAGGGAAGGGAGACTGGAGCTGTCAGTGCAAACCCATTCATTCTTCCTGTATGTTTGTGATACCTGACAAGACAACTTCACTACCAATGGATACCTCTAAATGATTTTCAAAAGACAGCTGCACTGACCCAAGAAAGTAATCTATTCAAGTGTAAAAGCCATAGCTGCTAAACTAAAATGAACAGTTCATAAGGATTAAAGGGTTTATCAGATTAATTTTTGAAAATCCAACAGCAAAAAAAAAGACAGTTCCAAACTTTCTAGTGGCTGTGATTGAAACTGGTATGTTAAACATGGAGCTAATAAGCAAGCTCTCAGAACCAGAGTTTGGCTTCTTTCATCTTCAAAACAGATTTTATTATTACTGTCGTTATTTTTGCAAGTGCATTTCTAAGAAGTAACTTCAAGACCTCTGAACTAGCAGGAAAAACTAAATCCCACACCATATTTGACCATGAAGAGTTGGAAGAGAGAACTTGGCATTGCCATTTACTTGAACAAAAATCCAAATGCTTATGGGAAGAAAGATAATGTTTTTTTCAACTTTATATATAAAACCTCAAGCCTGAATAATTTGTCATTTATCATGGCCAAGATATAAACAAAGAAAATGTCTTCAACCCCAAACAACATAATGGTCATCATTTAAAGAAGGGGGAAATTGACTTTAATGTGGGTTGAAAAGGAGAAAGAAAATGTGTCAGTACTGTAAGGCAAGATTCATGACTTTGAAGGGACATGATGAAGAACTGTGCAAGTGTCTCCTTTTCCCCACAAAGTATCCAATTCATGCTACAAAGGATGCTCACAGACAGCTTCCTCCAACACTACCCCCCAGGATCATCCACATGCCAAGAGACTCCATGTAATTTTAGCAGTCAGCCCTATCCAGCTTTCTAGTTTTCAAGAACACCATAAGACAGCCAGACACAGCTGTGGGCTGCAGAAATAGGGCTGAATACCAGCAAAGCCATAATTATGCACATGTAGGACTCAAAAAGTACTTGAAAAAAATCCAAAGTATTGAGTACTGTATATAGATACATAAACTCAGACCAGTTTTCCTGTGTTTACTGCTTAATTTGGAGCTACCTTTTAAAGAAAGAGGAGTCTAGCTGAGGGTGAACCTCCCTCTTCTGACCCAGAGCCTTTTGCTCTCTGCTTTCTCTCCTCCAGATCTCCTCCTGGACAATTCATGCCCACTTATATTCAATGTGCACTGGAACAAAGATGCAATTATGTGTAAGTAGTGCCCAAGAGAAATCATCTACTAAAAATAAATCTGTATTTAAAGCAATTGTATCCAGCATTTTTTTTTACTATACAGATATAGCATATTTGTGGGGAAGGGAAAAAAAAACCCACTCAATGACTGCACAAAGCATGTGTGGCCTGTATGAAATGGCATTAGGATACTTAAAAAAATATATAAATATATATATATATATATATATATATATATATAAATACCTTCTACTCCTCCCTTTTCCATCTCTGATATTCTCCAGCTTGTTCTAGTTTTCAAGTATGTTTACACTGGAGATAGAAATAGGTAGATGTATACATACCTGTACATGTGTACACTCATACCTAGGATATACTCAGCTATAAAATGTTATACTATTTGGATTGCAGAATTAATATAAAAAAGAATAACTTGCCTAGAGTTGCAAGGCCTGCTTGGTCTGCTGTTTGAGGGCTTCTAGTAACAGAATCACAGAACAGCTGGGGCTGGAAGGCACCTCTGGAGCCTGTCTAGTTCAAGCCCTTGCTGACATCAGGGCTGCCCAGGACCACATCCCAGCTGGGTTATGAAAATCTCCAAGGACGAAGACTTTACCACCTCATGGGGTAATCTGTGCCAGCATTTGATCATGCTCAGAGTATAAAAGGGTTTGCCTACATTTAAATGGAATTGCCTGTATTTCAGTTTGTGCCTATTGCTTCCTATTCTGTCACGGGAAACCACTGAGAAGGCTCCATGTTCTTTACTCCCTCCATCAGGCACTGATACACACTTGATGCCTTGGGTTTTAGCTTTTCTATTTTTCAGATTCACAGCTGCTTGGTGTGTAAGAAAGCTGCTGCTCCTGAAACAACTGTAAAAACAGAGACTGAAGCAGACAAAAACATGCTTTAAATGATTCCTCTTCTGTGCCTGAAGAACATGTGCATGAACATGCCAGTTCATGATAATCACTATATTTTTTTGCATGATACCCAACTGTATAAGACACTACTACTGTTAGATATTTATTACTGTTAATTATTGTTTATTGTTACTTAATTACTTACTGTTAATAGATATTTAGTGTTAGATATGTACTGTTCTTAGATACATATCCATTGTTAGATATTTATCTACTATTAGATATTTATCTGTTGTTAGTTACTTACTATTAGATATTTGTCTGTTGTTAAACACCTATTATTAGTAGATATTTAGAATAGACACTTGACAAGGTAAAAGCCTTGCCAAGCCTCTAAAGAGGGGAAATGATGCCTTGGGTTTTAGCTTTTATAGTTTTCGGATTCTTTGCTGCTTGGTGTGTAACTCAAACTTTGTGTTAGGTGTTTTAGTAAATTCTCTTCACAAGGTAGTTAGACAAAACAATCCCTTCCCAGCTTGAGAATCAAGGACAAGGTACCCAAAAAGCATAAACAGTGGCAAAGGGGGAGGGGTAAACCAGGGCGTTGAGACTTCATAATCTGGGGCTGTGGTTGGACAATTAATCCCAAAATGTAGATGAACCAAAATTTATGAAACCGTAAATTATGACTAGGAACCATTTTGGATTTGATTTGGGTGTAGCCCCAGTTGGACTCTGCACTGCCCAAAGTGCATCCTTTCAATAAATACCTATTTTATTATTTTTGCTCTGTCTAGTCTCTGTTCCAGGTCAGCCTTTCCAGGCACCACACTAACAATTTCATAATTAATTTTAGTGAAAAGCAGGTGGAAAAAAAAAAAAGCTCTGTGTAGGATCCTAAGGATCCTAATGCTTCCAGGACTATTTTTCACAAAGCCAGAAGTAAGAGTAGTTATAAAAAAAATCAATGATAATCCAACACCAGATGGATTTAGTATCTGCAATGTTTTCTAAGAATGGATGTGTTTTAAGAGTTAGTTATAGACATGCTTTTGCTGCAAATTTAGGCTTCAGAGTTGCAAATTTAGGCTTCAGTACTTCACACTGAAATAAAATATAAAAGTATAAGTTGTTTTGAAGCATAAGAAAAGAGGAAATACTTGCAAAAACTCTGTCTCTTTAGGGAGGTCAAAATCAGATAGTAAAAAAGCAGTTTTCCTACACATACCATAGTCCTCATCAAGTCACACTACAGATGAAGAACCCAAATCCTGTATAGTCTAGCACAGGATAGGAGCATAACCTGCTTGGCTGTTTTTCTGTGAGGATTTCATGAAGTCAGTCTGAAAAACCTCCTCCCAGTGGACAGCCTGTGGCAGGATCCTTTAGGCACCCAGTGCAGCCAACGTGCCAAGTGCCAGCAAAAGAAGAAGAGCAAAATAAATGTGACTTTAAGGCAGTTAAGTACCCACACATCTTGGAGCCCTGCAGGCACCAGCCAAGCTGTCAAAATTCAGATCAGTAATGTGCTGCAACTGTGTGAGACACCTCCTAAGGGCAGGAGGAGCAGAAGCAGCTCCTTGGGTCAAGCTCTTGCAGAAACACACCTGTGGTGTGAGGTACCCACATGAAGGCATGAAAGGAGTCCTGTTTGCAGAAAGTGGTCAGCAAAGCTCATAAATCACTCGAGAAAGGCCTGATCTAGAGATGACAGGAAGATGAACGGAGATGCTTGCTTTCAGTAAAGAGGTAACTGGCTGAGAGAAAAAAAGCAGATATGTCAGACTTGAAAAGGTCAGGGGCACAATTTGTATTTGTCAGAATGAGCTTTCCAAGCAGGAGTCAAGGACATCTTACTCCAACAAATAAATACATAATAACTTAAAACATCAAGCATCTTTGGTAAGAGATCTTACATTCTTCACCTGTGTGCTGTCCTTGGGAACCTCTGCATAAGTGATATTTTTGGATATTATTGTGGTTTAACTCCAGTCAGCAGCCACTTGCTCACTCTCCCAAACAGCAGGATCAGGGAGAGAATAGGAAAGGTAAAAGCAAGGAAACTCATGGGTGGAGATAAGGACAATTAAACAGGGAAAACTGACCAAGGAATGACTTCACTGCTTCCCTGGGCAAGCAGGTGTTCAGCCAGGCCCTGGGAGAGCAGGGCCCCATTACACAGCAGTGACTTGGGAAGACAAACACCATCACCCCAAATGTCCCCCTTCCTCCTCCTTCCCCCAGATTTACATACTGAACGTGATGCCACGTGGTCTGGAATATCCCTTTGGTCAGCTGGGGTCACCTGTCCTGGCTGTGTCTCCTCCCACCCTCCCATGCACACCCTCTTCCCTCACCAGCATGAGAAGCAGGAAAGGCCTTGGCTCTGTGCAAGCCCTGCTGGGTGATAATAAAAACATCTCTATGTTATCAGTCTGTGTTCAGTACAAATCCAAAACACTGCCCCATACAGCCAATGGGAAGAAATTCAACAACCCCAGCTGAAACCAGTGCAGGGAGGTGGCTATAGAGATGCCAAAGAGCCCAAGGTTGAAAGACAGGTAGAAACCGAAGGGTAGAAAGAAGGACTGGAGAAAGTGGGGGGAAAAAAGAAGAGTAGATTTAAATGGGAAAATAGAACAGACAAATTTAGAAAGGTGGTGGCAGCAAAGAGAGGAAGAACTGTGGTGAAGAGAAACAAGAAGCACCAAAACACTGGAGGATAATGACATCATCATATTCGGAGGTCCTCTTCTGCTGCACCCCCCATGGTACCCGTGTTTCACAGAAAAGTTACAGCAATTGCACAGCCCCTGCCAGTCCCAGCTCCTGAAGAGCTAGAGGCCAAAATAGCAACTTCTGCACTCCACAATACAGTGAAGGAAAACAGGGGACACCACATGGCACAGAACCATGGATTACAGTAAGGCTGATGTAACAGTAATGGAAGAGGAAGGGATATAATTTATCATGTCCTTCGTATATCTTTTGACTAGACTGCTGTTGTAATGTCACAGTAGAAGTACCAAAGCTGCACACTCATTTCCAGATGACTGCAATGCCCAAAATACCCAATGACAATTATGACATTGAGACAGAAGGAAATCATCCTTACCCTGGGAAGTTTGTACTGTAAGCGCTTATACAGACAGGAATAGTTACACTGATCTTATATTTTTCACTCTGTGTAAAGATATCTGCAGTGATGGTTTATAATCCTAAAGCACAGACTGTTCAGCCTACCTTGAAACTCCACAGTTTGTGGTCACATAAAAGATAATTCATCTTTATTGTCTCCATTTCTCCCTTCCATTCTAGCCTTTTCCTGCCTAGATTATACAGGCAGGAAACATTTTGGCACAGCCACTGTATCATATTGTGCTTTTGTATTATAGGCCAACACACCACATTGTATTAACATCTCTCCTTCAGTAACATTATATACTAAACCAGACCTTAAAAAAACCACTTATATCCAGAGATGCTAAAGGACCCTAAATAGATGAAAGATATAAAGGTTCACAAACTTGTGAAAATGTGCATACCACTGCAAATCTAGATATCCACATTTCTCTCCAGTTAAACAGCACTAACCACATGTACAAGTCTTCTGACACATTGCATTACTTTATTACAGCATTGTTTCTATATACTTCCAAATCAGGAAGTAGAACAACCTTTGGTTTAGTCTACCAACTTTCACAATGTTAAGCTCTCTTAAAAGATAAGCAAGAACTTAATATCCTTCTTTGCCATTAACTAGGGTTTTTTTCCTACACACATTCAGGAAGGTATGGATGATACAGTAAAATTACTCTACAATACCCAACAGATAAGTAGCCAAATAAGTAGATGACCACAGGATCATCATCAATGTATATATTGTTTCAATTAATAAACCAATATACTACAGAAGTATGCAAGAGGTTCACAACAGGGCACAAACCCAAAAAACATCTGTTATGGAACGGACAATTAATGTCTAAAAATAACATTTTTACAAAGTGAGGATCGAGGTTGGAAGCTCCAGGTGCTTCATGGAAAGATGCAGCAAATATTTGTGCCTACAGGTGGCCAAAGCACATTCATGAAAGACAATGTGAAATTAAGACAGGAATCTCATTACCAGGATTATGTAGACAATAGCATCCAGGATTACCATTTGCTGGCTGTAGTCTGCATTTAATCTACCAGTCACACTTAATACTGCAGGTAATACATTTAAGAACAATTTAAATGAATCATAACAGGAGATTAAGTGTAAAAAAAATAATATCCATTTTGCTTTTAATTCACCATACCATTGTGAGAACTGCAAAAAAGAGCCACTTTCACTTCCTGCTCTATCAAACACAACCCTACTCTTAAGACTGCAAATGCCTGACACACAGCTGCCCAAAGCAAGACATATTTCATTCATTCAGTTTCTAAATCCACATGGTTAGTCCCCAGGGTAACTTGTGCCAGGCAAAGAGTTCAGCAGGAGGGGAAGGGAGGACAGGGCAGATGTTCCCTGCCACCAGTTCTCCTGTGCCCAAGTCCCAGGGCATGGGAGGACACATGTCCCTGAACTGGAGCAACAGCTGTCTGCATACAAGGAACATTTTGGACCCCATTAAACAGTGCTGCTGCATCAGTGTAGGGAGGAGTGTCACAACAATAAGGCCTTCCCCAGCTGATGCATACTGTGCTGAGCCCACAGAGAGAATCTCCACTGAGGGCTCATCCTGCACCTCCACCCAGCCCAAAAGTCTTCAGATTATAAGAATGAAATGACCTTCACTCAACAAAATACAGAAAACAGGCTATTGATTTCCTGTGAACTCTCAGAGTGTTATAATAAGCATTTATGGATGCACTATTGAATGTCTCAACCATTTAAGCAGACAGTCATTTCATCAGCAAAGTAATAACTGGAATTAGTTCCAAAAACAGAGGAAAAGCAAAAAGGAGCTTTAGGGCACAATGTCACTTTTCTCATTCTAATATAAACCTATATGCATTTATCACTGGCTGCTACTCGACTTAAAAACTGTAAGGCATGTAAGTACAAATCCTCCAAAATAAACACTGTGGTAATACTTTAAATCCTTACGACTCTTTTCTAGAGTATCTCTTTCACTTCTAACAGGCTACAAAAAAAATGCATTAACCTTAAGTATCATTTTCCCCCTTCAGACTTGGTAAGGGTTTAAGTAATACCAAATTCACTTATATGCATAGCAGTAAAAGGACATAATATCTTAATAGGGAAGAGCTAGTGCAGCAGTTTATTACAGCCACTCAGTTTACTGTATATATCCCATCTCCAGCCAGCAGCCAAATCTGGTGTTTCTAACATAACTCTTCCAAGAGTATTTCTATTGGATTATGATGAGAATACTGGTATGACATTGGAAGTGTTTTCTACACAAACATATGTTAGACTTTATATGGTAGAAAATATATATGTATTTATACATGTTTACCAGCATATATAAATTAAACACTTGAGATCTTGACTTTCACAACCTGCTTTTTGTGCCTTTACCATACATGTATGTATATACACACATACTGTATTCCTGTTGGGAAAGAAAGTTTCCTTTTCACATAAAAAAGGACTTGGGAGATTTACTACAAGGCAACACATCAGAAATGAGTTCACAGAGGCACATAACAAACACGCTACGCATACATCTCCTAACAAAAGAGTAATTAAAATCTTCTACATCAAGAAACTCATGACAAAGCTTGAATACAAAATCTCATTGATAATAATCTGAAGTGTGTTAAATTTCCTGGAGCAATACACTGGTTATAGTTAAAATATGCTTATAGCAACAAGGATGTCAACTTTTTTAGAGAGTAATTCATATGAACTGTTGCTTCTATTTGTTTTCTTGGCTTAAGAGAAGAAAAATGAGGTTGTAACAAAACGAAGCAATAACAAAGTAACATATTCCTTGCTGTTAAGTATTGCAAAGTTAAATTACAGTGTCATCAGTTCTAGTTTCACTACTGCCACGTTTTCTTGTGATGCTTGCACAGATCATCACAGCTCTTTCTGGTGCAAAGACATCCCTACCTGAATAGCTGCTGGAGCATCGTTTCAGTTCCAGTGGGTGGTGGTATTACCTGTATCCACCACCAAAAATATGATAACCCTTACAGTGTTTTTCCAGACATACTTTATGTTGCTTACAAATCAAAATAGCCTAATACAAGGAGTAGAAATATCAACTTCTCCTCTCTTGGAAGCCCATTTGTCTGGATATGGTAAACATGATTCAGCTGAGGATATTTCTACATTTCATTATTACTAACATTGATTTCAGTTACTCCTCCATGGGATGCTGCTTCAAAGGTTATAAAAACATGGATAAATTACCTAAGGTGAGCCTCTGTTAAAAAAGGCAGAAGGCATAAATCAGCTTAGAACATCTTTAAAACACTTTTGGTTGGTAACTGGGGGAATGAGGGAATATGAAACAGCTCAAAAACAACATGCCTTCACATCTTGAGTCCTCCCTGTACAGGCTTAACTGTCACAATGCAAAAATAGTATTTTCCAAGGCTGCCTAAAAGAAAACAACTTCAAAACCAGCTCCTGGAATATGGAAAAACAACTTGCTCTTGACTAAAATAGATGCCAAGTTAACTTAGTCACTAGCAAAACTTCCAAACTGTTATGTGCCAGCTGTGATTAAACCTCCCAAATACTCTTCTGTTTGAATATACAATCACAAATAATAAAGAATGTGTCTTTGCTGTGCCCACTGCCATATAAAGTTGGAACTGAATAAATGCTCACATTTGAGGGTATCTCCTCAGAAGGTAACACAGTTTAACACCAAATACTTGAAAAGGGAACAACCTAAATTTTACTTTGGTTTATACAGTAGAAGAAAACCTCTTCAAGGATAAGCACAGAGGGAAGAATGAAGACTAATACCAAAATAGCTCCTGCTCCTAACACCTTTCTGATCCTGGCTGAGACAATCTACTCGTACCTCGGACGCATGGTGGCAGCCAGCCAGCCAGATGACTGGTGACTTAATATACAAGTTCATGTGGGCTCTGGAGTCTGACACAGACAAGGGCATTAACTCTGAAGTCTCACCAGTCAGCCTTAATAACCAAAACTGATCAAATGAGTCATGACTACATTATGAGACTGATTTTCAGTACTTTATGCTTGCTTTCTTTTGTTCTGAACAGCTTTCACTGGAGAATGTTCTCATTAAATATGCATGCTTTTTATAGGAAAAGTTGTGATCAATTGATGCGTAGGTCAAGCATGAAAAAAACTTAAATGAGATGACGCTATGATAAATACTGTAATAGTCTCAGAATCACAGATTAAAAGGTTGGCATAAATATATCTTGTTTCTTTCTACTGCTGAAGGCAGTTCTCACAATAAACAAGGCTTTGGGCCAAAATTCAGCCTTTGAGAACAACAAATACATATAAAATACATGTATGTGCAAGCAAAGGGTATATTGAAATCTACCAGGCTGAATAGCTTCAGTTTCATTTTGAAAGCCACTTAAAATAAAAGCCAGTAGATGAAACAAAGAATCCACCCAAACATGAAGGCTCCAGCATCTTTGTTGAAAGAACAATAGCATAATACTCCTCATCCCTCTACCTTGTTGCAAGAGAGCCATCAAGATAGTTATTGCTATGATTATATTAAAGAATATTTCACAAAATTATTCTTTAAATTTATCAATATTTACAGATATATCTTCATATGCTAGTAGTTTTAAATGCTCTAATTCAATTGCTCGGCAGAAAACATTCCAACAAAAAAATATTTCTATTAGCATAACAAAAGGCAACCAGTAAAATCACTCTCATGCACAGGCTCAAAATTTCAAATGAAAGCAATATTCTCGGTATCAATCCCCTCTATTTTTGAGCTGAACCCACTCTAATGATACATTTTGTAATCTGATGGCTCTCCCACCAGGAGTATACGTGATATTAACGAAAGCAAGATCAAATTAAACAGATGACATGATTAACAGTATTCATTTCATGCATGACTGTTTTAGCGGAGAGATAAAGACCTGAAAGTAATTACCACCAAGTACAACTCCTCCACTGACCTCTCTGCTCCCAGCTAGCAGTCCTTAAGTACTGATGCTTTGCAACAAAGCCCAGTGCCTTTCATCTGCGGGCTTCCTCTTACGCTCCGAGCTGAGCACCTCTCCCTTGCATGCACGCAGTACCTCTGTATCTATGTCTGTAATGCAGCATAAAGATTACTGGGGAAACCTATCAAAGGGGCAGGCAGCAACCCCGGCCGCCAATAAGCGGGAGGCACATGCAGAATCCAGCACATGCTCGCTGAGGCTCGCAGGCTGGCACCGCTGTTAGCAGGCTGCTAATCTAATTATAGCCCTTCCCGAGCGCAGGCTGCTGAGACACAGCCCGGCACATCGCACCTCGCAGAGCAGCGGCGGCACTGCCATCCGCCGGCGTGCGCGCCGCAAACCCCGCCTGCGGCTGCTGCTGCTGCTGCTTTCCCCGAGCGAGTCACCTGGGAGGGCTTGCTCCATCTCCGAAAACAAGGATGTGCTCAGCTGTGCCCTTCGAGGGGCTGACCACTCGGGTTTGCTAGGGCTAGTCCGAGGAGACAATGAAATGAAGCTGCTGGTTCTGCCAGTAGGAATTCTTGTTTTGAGTGTACGCGTTGCCAGCGCCCCGCAGAGCAGATCTCAGGTTCTGTGCAGCCCACGGCGTGGACCTCAGATCAGCGAGGCACCACACGCATGCTTTCAGTGCACAGGAGCCCTACAGAAGTCAACAGGACCCCTTCTGTCCTTTACATTCACCCGTGGGCAGACACCCAGATGATCAGAGGGCTTCTGTGTGCATTGGCACATAAAGTCCAAACTAAGCTTTCACGAGGCTAGGGTGCAAATGCCAAGGAAATTTTTGCCATCATGCAAAACAACTTAAGTCACTTGGCAAATCAGCAAAGACTGCTTAGATGTATGGGGAACTAACACAACTAAGTTCTACATGCTTACTTAAGCTTATTTAATAAATAAGTCCACAAAACAAAGGAATGTTATGATCTAAGAAAACATTGTGTACTTGAAAGATATCAGGAGCTTTTACAAGGTAAATAATTATGCAAAAAGATACAGAAGCTTGTTTAGTCTTCCTTGGTAGTACACTTCGATTAATCCTCACTCTGTTTAGCACAAACAGAAAAACACTGTTCAGATGTTTCCTGTTCCTACATGGTTCATATAATCACCTAAGCTCTACACTGACCAAAAGGTTTTCAAACAGCAGTGACAAGATGGAAATACAAAGCCTGACTGTCAAAAAAAAACAGTTGTGGTGCCAACTCTCTCGTAAGATACAGCACATTTTTCATGACTGATATTACAAAATATCATAATGCTTCAGCATTATACACATACAAACTACAATGCATTTTTAAGATGTTTCACTGTTATACATAAACCATATCCATAAACATTACACTAGCAAGATCTTGAGCCCCACTGCCATAATGAATTCCACTGTGCCCACACTTGCATTTTTTTCTAATTCTTTATTCTTATCACCAGCATCACACGGTATCAGGCACAATCCAAGAACATTACATTAAAGGCTGTCTATAAGCACTTTCTAGCTATTGTACTTACTTCAGTACAAAAATTATTTGGTACTATATGAAATTCTACTAATGGAACAAGATCTCAATGTGGTAACAGTGGAAGAACCGTATTTACTGGCAATATGTAAATAGCTATGTCAGCTTTCTTAATCTGCCAGTGAAAATTGCTCACAAAGAGTTGCTCTTTGCTAGAAGTAGACTTCATCAATGCCAGAATAATATTCTCAAAGCTATATATGCCTAGAAATAAAAAATATATGCAGGAATAGTGACATTTTGCTCCTTGATTCAATGTTCAGTCAATATTAAGTTCTGTGCTTCGATAAAAGAAGGCTGTTTTAAGTCTTTCCTTTTAGATTACATCATCTAACAAGCTCATCGATTTTTATAAACTGTTCTTCTTTAAAATACTGTGGAATATTCCAAGTTTCTCTGCCATACTGCTTGAAACCAGGAAATTATGCATTTAATGAACAAAGGCAGGAGAAGCAGTTATACAGGGGTTAAAAACTTAATTGGAAGAGTTCAAGAGGCGTGAAAAGGATGCACAACGATTTGATGATCAGATCAAAAATGTTGTTTTTCTAACAACATTTTTTTAAAGGTAGCAGCAGGGGAATAAGACCAATAAGTCCTCTGATTATTGGGAATGCTCACATTTGCTAAGCAAAAGAAAAGATGCACAAACACAAACAAGAAATAAAGTCAAAGAGACTCAAATAATTTTTTTAATCTAATCCCCATCTGCAAACCACCAAGGCATGTATGACACTTGAAAAAATGACCAAAAAAACTGAAACAGGAATTCACCAGGCTTCAGCTGCATGGAACTCTCAGTTTTGGCTCTCTCCCATGCAACCTGCTAAGCCTGCATGTGTGTCCCCCTCTGCCCAGCAGCTCCCCAAGCCCTTGATGCTTCACCCTGTTCAGTTCCAGCAGGCTCCCCAGCAGCCAACCTCTGCCTTCTCCTACAGCTGCTGGCTCCAAGGGCACGTTCAGCCACAGCCCCAGCAAGGGGCTCTCAACATACCATTGCAGCAGGGTGTTTATCCCAGGAGTTGCTTTCTTTTTTAAAACACCACGGTAGCAGCTGCAAAACCCACAAACAGCTGCTAAGATGCATTTCAAGAAACACCTATTTGTCTCTGCAACAGAATCAGTACTCACTAAACCTCTGTGTTTAGCTGTGCAGATCAGGAAGAAGAGTGCCAAGGTGTGTCAATATTTACAGTTGCTTTTAACCACTGTGAACGATATGCTGGGTCAGGAAGGTATGGGGAACTGCACAGTGGGGCTAACATGCAGAGTCAGTGGTCTGAACAAGAACCCACATTTGGCAATGGCAGGTGGCTAAAACTCCATCTGAGGACAATGCAGAGCTCCACCAGCCTGCCCTGCTGCCCGTGGTGATGGCACACGAGCACCTGGACGATGCACTGGACCTGTGACAGGACAGAGCCATCTACAGACGTGCCAGCAAGAGGAGCCAAGAGAGGTTTCATAAGGACACAGCCACAAGAGACTCATCAAATCCCAGAGAATACAGGTTTCATGAGGACACGGTCACAAGAGACTCCAGCAAGCCTCTGTTGGAAATGAACAAATTGTGAAAGGTACACAAGTTGGCCAATATTGGGCAGACTTTCATCGAAAGCAAAAGCCTGTCCCTGGCACAAGTTACCCGCCTGTGCTAAGCTGCAAGTTCCTGCTCCTCCACATGGAAACAGGAGGTCTCTACAACATTTTTAGCAACTATAAGCAAGTCAGGCTTTCTCTAGCTCAGCTCCTTGACGGAGGAATTTAAATTAAATTTTTCCAAAACCATATGGTCTGAGGCAGATGCCCATCACAGAGGGGAGGAGAGAGGAAAACCTATGAGGGGATGATGAATTCATCATATGACACAAAAACCAGCCTCCTACAGTGAAAACTGTCTAGCTAGCACATTAATGAATTTTACACTTCATTTAGGCATATCTAAGTGAATTAACAAACAGATTAGTATTTTGGGAACAAATAACTTTTTGCAATATTATTATCACTTCTGTAAGTACTTCCATATCCAATTATTTTAATACAAGAGTATCTTAAAAATTTTTGATGTGTCTCGCAACTGAACAGGTTTTACTCTGGACACCACTTAACCTTTGGCTTAAAAATGTATCAGATATTGCTTGCAAACTGCCACCTCAGTTACTTAATTAGATTTTGCAAAGTATAGTAAGCATATGGAATGAAAATGAGTTGAGCAAAATGGCTGGTGAATCAACATGCTGCATTCCTAAAGGCAATAGTGTGTATATTTCCAAGCTGTAGCCTTGAGAGGTTGAACTGAACCAATTACTCTAATGAATATTTTACTTGGCTTGATGCATTCATTAGACTTTTAGAAGTAAGTTAAACCATCCCATGGTTATGTTTACATAACAATAAAATCTTAAGATTTTTGGATGGTACTTCTGATACTCACACAATTTAAAAGGTAACGGGACAATTTTCTCTTCCACTAATTTTTTTGCATTCCAGTTTTCCTTCCCAAAAAATTTTATCTAGCATTAGTTTCTTTTTCTTTTGAAAACGACCTTTGATTTCACAATAGCTATCTGCTGAGCTCTTTCCTTTCCTAACAAGTATATGGGAAGTCTGCCAACTGGTGGCAAACTCGTCACTAGGCCCATCATTTAGGGAGGAAAATGAAACATGGGCGTAGCATTTGCTGTATAAACTTTTCTCTGGAAGTCACAAATGCCTTGGGGTTGGCACTCAGCATGAACAAACTTATTTTCATTTTGCACAGCACAGGGACATTTCCTGGATTGCCCCAGTTGTGAGTGGTAAGCAAGCAGTTACCTGTCCACGTGTACATTTGTCAATGCTCTCAATCATGTTTTTGAAGTTGGACAGAAACCTGGAACTTCAAGCATTTTTTCAAATGAGCTCATTATATCCATGAACGCTCCCAGACAGAACTGCTCTGTAAGACTAATAACAGGCAGAGATGTCTCTATATTAATGCCAGAGACTTGGTGCAGGATGGCACTAAGGTTGATCCCTACAGATTATTTTTATTGCATTCTTATTCACTCTTATCTCAGAATCATAGAAAAGCAAACAAAAACATCCTCCACACCCACTTTCTAAAGAACATTACCATCCCTTGCCTCCACAGACCTACACACCAGCAGCACCTCACTGCAGACCTGACTGAAATGATGCCACCAGCCCAGCACTGCCACCTTGGAGAGCCAGGGGAGAACTGTGAACTGTGTTTCATCCTACTGCTGATGGATGTGGCATAAAAGGATCTCAAGGGAAGTCTGCAAGAGCACTTGCACTTCGGACACAAAACCAAACGTGGAATAACACAGTAGTATTGTATTCTTAGGAACACACAAATCCCAAACAAAAGGTCATGTAAAAGATTTCACATCACTCTGAAACATGCTTCCCTTTACATACCACTCAACACATCTTCATACCAATGTCAACTTTCCATTCCTTCTCAAGTTCCATCCCTTTTTCCTTCAGTGCAAGGTTTTCTTTGCATCTATACCATATTTCAGCAGTCGCCTCAAACACAAATATGCTTTGTGCCCTCTTGCATTTCCACCTTATTTTCCCCTCCCTTTCCTCACAGCTGCTGGCAGAGACACAGTATGAACTGTCCTTTTCAAAAGGGGCAACACCTGTCAGCACAACCAAGGCTAATCAAGACCAAAACGTGTGCCTTGCAGCCACCATTTCACAGCCTCTGGCTGACCAGCTAGACAGCCACAAAAGTTGGTGAACCACAGAAAGGGACCACACTGTTTACAATAAACACTGAAATAGCTTTAAACAGTGCATCCAGAACATGGATCCCATATAACTCATGACTGACTCACTCAGAACCAATGATCATGACCACTAGCGAGTCAAAGGTTGGAAAATATATTACAAAAAAACCAGCCTTTGCTTCCCAAATGGTTAGGTGAGAAAGACACATTTGCAGACAACAACAAACAGGTTTTAAAAAAAGCACAATTTAAAAACAAACAAACAAAGCCAACAACAAAAACAAATCAAACAAAAAACCCAACAAAAACAAGAAAAAACCACCAACATCTTACATTAGTCATGGGAAGTCCTAATACAAGGTATAATGGTAGCAAAAATTAACTGCTCACAAGAACATGGGAGATTAACACTACACTGGAACAAGCCACCAAAGGGCTTCATAAGTGGAGACACAAATTTTTGGTAGCTGCTTGTAGAAAATAGGGACCCTGAGAGCATCCCTTAAACCAGAAAGCTGATAGACAAGCACTGATTTCCCCAGTGGAAGAGCAGAAAAAAAAGAGTTTGCAATATAGTAAGTAAACTTCCTGCACCTCCACATTATTAAACTTCATCACCCCTGCTGGCATTTTCTTCTTCTCTATTTAGTAGCATATTCACTATGATCACCTTGCTGAAATGGGTGACACAACCTGATGCTGAGTAAATCCAACTGAGATAAGATTGGCCTGGGAAAACCTTAAATAAAAGTCTTCCATTAGAGGACAGGTGTAATTTTTCAAAAATGCTGTGCTGCAAAGAGTGCAAAGGCTGAAAGATGAAGTATAGCATTCCTCCCTTTGAAGAAAAAACTCTGCCAGACCTGCTCACTTCTGTAATTAAGAATGTTATTTCCAATTCTGAGTAGAAAGAGCAGCTCCAAGGTTTTCTTTGATCTTGTGTGATGACAATGAACACCCATCAGGCTCTCTAAACCCCATTGTTTTATTATTCTTCAAAGACTGTTTTTCACTCTCTTACATCCCTCTATGTGAGAAGGTGTTTATGTTGAGCTGCAGGATGCAGCAACTAGAAAGCAAGCCAAGGTGCAACTGCTGGAACAAGAAGTGATTCTTTGCAGACACTAATGCATACAGGCACTTGCACAAAACCCTCCTTGCTGCCAGGCAGCTCCCTGGGAGCTCAGAGATTGCAAACCTTTGAGACTTCAAGTCTCCAGTCCACACCCATAATTCAGGGTTTCAGAGGCACTCTAAGATCTTATTACTTTACACCAGAATTGAAGATATTTAGCACAATGAATCCCAGAAGAAAACTATGCAATGGCTTTGGTTACCACAGGCTAACGAGTTTGAAGACAGCCTATTAAGTGACAATGTCTTTTAGCCAAAAGTAAAATAAATTTAGATTTTAATCTTAGTAAGATTATAATTAAATTTCTAGAAATCCTGTCCATATAAAACCAGCAACTGTGACTCGCCATACTGGAACCCAGTCTCACGGTTTTCTTACGAGAAGCCAGAAGCATTTTGCTGGCACAGATGAAAAGCCTCTCCAGGAAGAAAGATTTAATTATTTAATAGAACAAGCCAAAAGCTCTTTTATGAAGGAGTCATCAGGACTCTTGTTCCATATAATGTTCCCAAAGAAGAGCATACTTTCATCTTGGACAGCTTGTACACCTAGCAAGTTAAATTTTGCTGAGCTGATAAGATCCCCTTACCCTTCTTCCAAGAACTACCTGATGCTTTTGTGCAAACCCCTAATGCAAAATGAGTACACAAGTCACATAAGAAGGGCTATAAAGATTTTGCATAAATGGAGACAAATGAGTGGCTATTCCTCAAGCAGAGTGGCTCCCACCTCTACCTTTCCATCCTTTTCTGAACATTTGAGCAGACACTCCCATCCCTGCACAGTGCTCCAACCAAGGTGAGAGTGAAGATCCTACCAAAATTAGCATGAGAGCTAAGAAAGTGCTCTGAAAAATACAGGAAACATGCACTAGGGGAATTCTGCCACATTCGGGGGACAAATTACTTACTGTTCAGCCTTTTCAAACCTTCCTTGGGCAAAATAGCAGGCCTTTTCTTCATCTTCCTTTCCTAGTCCTGGGAGGAAAAAAAAGGTGCCAAATTTCCCAGAGGCACATGTCTGCATGGCACAGTAGCCTCACAAAAGTCACCACTTGTAATACTACTGGTGTCAATAATCAGAATTTCTTCAGGTGGCAATTCTTATGAAGTGCCCACACCAGAAGGAACCTTTCAGACCTTTGTCCCAGATGCAACTCCACTGCACTTCCAGAACAAGTCTCTAAAAGCACAAGCATTAGAATTTTCATTTTTAAATTAAGCAAATTGCAAGCACATAACAACCTTCATCTCACAGGCACTGTAATTTAACACTGCTTACACACACATCACGTTAGTGGGCATTTATTAATTTGTCAAGAATTTATATCAACATAAGATTAGGAAAAATCAGGGTAATGGTTACAGGCCTGAACCTAGTCTTCATTGTAAACTCACATACAGTTTGTGAGCACCAAGAGACAACAAGTATCACTCAGCTTTTCCAATAATGTATCCAGTGAAGCTCAGTGCATTTCTGAGACCATTGATTTCCCACTACATCAAGTGGATGACTCTCAGCTGTGAGTCTTAAAGTCCTGAACATATCAGTGGTAGGAAGGGAAATCAGTAATCCCATACAACACAACCTTAATGGCATAACAGGAGCCCTTTTTGTCCCCACAGAAAGTAGGCACAAACAGGGGAAGAGAAGGTCAAAATGTAAGCACTCAAAACTAAATGAAGTCAGAATTGGACCTTTCAGTCAAACATTTCTCTCCTGCACATTCTACAACAATGCAACCTTTACTGACAGGAGCCAAGAAAGTATTTTCTTGAAATCTGCCTTAACCAGGATTTATAGAAGAAGCTGCTCCAAGAGTAATCCTCAAATGAAACAGACACTGATATTTTCAAAGCTAGTTCCAGCAGTCTGTAGTCAAAACATAAGCAGCATAACCACAGTAAAAGGGCTGCTAGAAAAATGAAACATTAGCAAGTTTCAGAGTTGCCTAAGTGTTTAACACAGACTTCACCATTGGCATTATTTGTATTCTATAACAGAAACTGCATGACTATGAAAAATGGCATAACTTGAAAAATGTCATAATTTCTATACTCAGTTGGACTGCTGCTGGCAATCCTACCATATCCCACCCATTAGCATGAATATTCCCATTTGGAAGGACTGAGTGGAAGCAATGTGAATAACTCCACACATAGTGCTGAGTTTTCATTCTGATCAGTTCAACACATAGGCTGCAGCATGTGCATGGCTAACTTGTAAAAATCAAATCATTTATCTGTCTTACAATATTCAAGCTGTTCGGAGTACATACAGCTTCCCCATTTATATAATTCCATATCTGTTTCATTTAAAATAAACAAACAGCTCTGACATATTGATGTTGGGAAGAATTCAGAAGGCTGATTTTCCCTTGTGGTACTCCAGATATAATAAACTCTTGTGGGAAACAAGCACACTACATCAGGTAAAAGTAGCTTCTACTATTGTTTTGCATCACATCAATAAAATGAGACCAAAACCCAACCAAATTAGATGTACAATTTCTTAATTTTACACTCTATGTTAGAGCAAAGAACTATTTCAGAAGTCTGTATTCATTCAGAACTTGGGATTTAAATTGACTTTCACAGACCTAAGAGTGCATAAAGTCATGAAAATTGTCATGTTCTGCAGTATTCACATCATTTTTTTGGGTCTCTCTATACTTATTATTTTAATTCCCAAAACTAGTAGAAGAAAAAATTTGGAGCAAAATGAGTGGCTCTTTAAAGTCTGCCAAATTATATCAAATATTAGAACATCTAATATCTCCCAACCCATGACACTCCTTCAGCCATACTGCAGCTGAGTATGAGTTAATGTTCAGCAGAATTTATACAGGTAACTTCCTCAAGCAAATGAAAATTCAAAACTAACTAACTGGGGATAAGTGAGCTGGCCTGGATATAAAAAAAATTTAGTCTAAAATCTGTAGAAGCTGCTGGTGGTAAAAGAGATGCATGTCTGCACTTGAGAGGTACACTATGTCAGAAAAAGCCTAAACACAACAAAAACAAAGGAAAACTAAAAAAAATATGTCAAAGAAGAAAAAGGCAAGAAAAATACACATAAAAGGTATTCATAGGCAAAGAACTCCAGAAAACCAAGGATGCCTCCCAGGTGGCAATATATCTTTGCTCACCTCATCAACTTGCAAAACCTGCTGCAGGCAGATCTACACAACTGGTGAGGAAAACAGTAGAATTGTCATTGTTGTATAGATTATTCGCATCTCACTATTACAAATCTCAGGGGAACTTACCAATAACTACTTTGAAAACAAAATTATCCAGGCAAGATCCTTCCCAGCAGCAACACAAGCAGCAGCTCATACTTGCCAGCTGTATTCCTTGTAGTGCAGACATAACTTTTTTTACAGACAGACAGATTTAATTTACATAGTCTTCGAGACAGTCAGATGGAAAAAGAGTATTGATCTCTTGCCTGAACCCCTGCAATTCAGTACTTTGATAGAATTAGCTAGAAGGGCTGAGCCCTTCACTGTGGTGAAATACCAAGCTCTGCAGCACACAGCAATCCCTTGGTGGAGGAGGAATGTAGCTAAAGCCAGGGTTGTGCCTTGGCAAAGACCAACCACCAAAAGGAAGGCACCTGCTGCAGGTAGCAGAGAGAAGACATCTCTTCTTAAGAACAGCATCACCTCAATCTGAAAAGTGCAGCCTGTTGGCAGGTGGGGTCAAGTTATGCTGTATTTAAGGTACTGTGGAAGGAGACCAAGAACTTATCCTCTGTATGCCTTGGCCATCCCAAGAGAAAGGTGCAGAGGCTGGATTCATGAGAACACTTGGGAACACTTCCCACGTTGTTTTGGTTTTTTGTTTTTCTAAACATTATTAAACTCACTGTAGCCTACCATTGAGAAAATGAAGATAGAAACAAGGATAAGAAGACAGAACAAAGCTAAAGATAGGTATAGTTACCTGATGCTTTAGATAACTGGTGAGTCATTTGAGTACTTGCCCTAGAATTAAAGCATTCAGAAATTAAAGGCTGCTGTCATGCAATCTATAAAAGAATGAAAGACTGCACTATGTGCATATCCAGGCTACATCTCACAAAATCCTTCTGCCCCACCCCTTTGCAAAAATTACCTGTATTTTTTGCCACAAGATAAATCAATTTATTTCTTTATACAAAGTTCTTTAATACAAGGAGTATCATTAATTTGAAGAGACTCAAAATATTAATCTAATATAATATAGAGACAACATCATTTAGGACACCTTCTCCTGCTTCCCTTGACACTGATATTTAAAATGTTGACTGTGGCTTAAATAGGTGCATGCAGTAACTTAGTGTAATCAAAAGCAATTGTCCAAGGAAATGTGATCTAATACTTGTAATTTAAAATTATCTTGCAATCTGAACTAGAGAATAAAGAAAACAGAGACATCATTCAGGTGAGTCAACATTTTCATTACAGGCTGCCTATTGCAGTGAAAAAAGTGAATGAGCATTGCAAAAGAAATTCCTGTAGAAATGAGTTAAGATGTTACTTGAAACAGTCACAGAATAAGCATTGTTTATATAGATTTATTCATTTCTTTGAACCTGTTTTTGTTAGTAGAACACAGAAAGAGAAGAGAGATGACAAACAGAAAACTCTTCAGAAGACAAACCCCTACAGAAATAATACAGGCAACAGAAAATTTCATTTCAAACTGATATGAATTTAGCAAGCTTGGAAATAGAACTGATTACACTTTAATGCCAAACAGTTCCAGATTAAGACAATTTAAACCACATTGAAATTACTGTTTTTTGGCTGAGGCCATGTACCTTGCTATTTCTTTATCTGAGCAGCTCACTCTAGAGTGCTTCTCATCAAATATTGTTTATATGACACAGGAGAAAATACTTCACTCCTTTGAAAGCTTAGAGCACCTAATCTAGTAAAAATTACAAACTGTGGCTGCAGCAGGCAGCAGCAGCAATAAAAGAGGCACAGTGATATTTGACTTTTTTTTTGCTAAACAGTATTAAACAGATCAATGCAAAAACATGTTCCTTTCTGGAAAATACTTTACAGATCAGAAAACTATTTTGAAGATGTTGACACATTCAAATCAGGGAAGGCTGACTTAGCTTCCAAACTGTGCATTTATCAGGCACAAATATTTATACTTAAGTTGATTAAGAAGTCTGTTAATAAGAAACCTGTTAATTGTTGGGCGTAACAAGCTCTTCTCAGTACATTGTGCCATTGTAGGAGGACTCAGGGACAACGGTGGAAAAATAAAATCAGCTGCAAAAATGTTCACAGAGAATTTATTTTCTATTCTTTGTACTCCTCGGACTTGAAGAGATCACAGAGCCTAGTACCAGTTCCTCTGAAAAAAAAAAATAGGGATTTTTTTCATTCAACACATCTTCTAAGAAACAGGCCTAGGTGGGAAAAATTTAATTTTATTGCAGAGCAGGTAATTCTGGATCACCCACTATCACCACCATGACATTAGCTGTCCTTATGGAAGGATAAAGACTATCTTGAAAAGCTACATTTGATGCCATGATGCAGCTTCTGTAAACTGGGAGACAACTCCAGAACTGGCAATGACAGTGGTAAAATTCCAGGACTGAGGTCCTCCACTGGAAGTGCACTTACAGCTCACCACCTTGCAGATAAAGAGAGCTGCTTCCTCCATGAAGGAGAGGAGTCCTTGGTGCAGAAAACACACAGGTGCTGCCTTCTGAACAGCTCAATGCCCCATACCACCACTGGTCAGTGCTACCAGGGCTCAGTGAAAAACCCACAGTGGGCACTCAGTGCTCGAGATCAGCCACCCATGGGTTAATGTGACCTACTGGCACCATTTGGTACATCAAGCCCCTTATGCAGCCACATCTACTGGATGCAACAGGAGGGTTATCCCACCCCATGCCTCAGTTCTGTAAACTTTCTCACTTGGACAGGGCCCCAAAAATTTTTGTTTAATAAAAATTAGATCCACCAAAGGAGTTAAATTTCTTTAAAAGAGATAGAGGATCCAATGTAATTAGAACAAAGAAAACAACCTCTCATATACTATATGTTTTTGGAATAACCTTCTTCATAAATTTAGGTTTAATCTTCCTTACAAAAATTTTACAAGGGGCAGAATTTGGTTGTTTTCACATTTTATGGCTCTTTCAGAGAAGTAATAAGATTACATACCTACTATTTTGATAGTGTACCTCTGGCAATTAATACAGTTGAAAATGCCATTATCTCTGAACATGTATCCACCAAAGGAACAGCAGGAACACCGAGTCTGTTTAGTTATCAGGGGTGAGGGTGGAAAATCTGAGCATCTCCTAGGAGAATAACTTTATAATTGTCACAGCTGAAAGAAAAGTTCCGTAAAGAACAAAGCTTGCAACTCACACCAAGTCACTTCTGCATATCAACACTGACTAGCAGCCAGGATCTTATCAAACTGTTGATTGTTGGTTTTGGTTTTTTGTAAGCGTTTAACAATAAAAAGTAATCAGAAGAAAAGGCAGAGGCAACCCATACACCTCTACCCTTCAAGTCATCTCCTCTTGAGAAAGCAACTGCAGAATTTCTGGTTGACATGAGATGATGCAAAAGCCACAAAACTCGTTTAGCTGTGTGGTTTCCAGCAGTGACTGCCCAGAGCCACCTGTGAGACAAAGAGCAGGTTTGTGACACACAGGTTGTGACAATGAGTACCTCACTGGACATTGTACTGCACTGTGGATGCCACTGCACTCTGCAGACCTCTATTTCCTGGACTTTGCAACACAACCATCCTTCAAAGACACAGCTCAGAGGGCCGTATCTCCCTCCCTCCAGTGCTTTCCATCCACATGCTGTCCATGCTAGGATCTCCACCTCTACTTCTGCCTCTCCACCAGTGTGCCTGCAGTGCTTTCTTCTGGGCAAGCTCTGCTGTCCCTCCTTCATTTCTGTGAATATCAGTGACCCCTTCCCTCCCCTCTTACCCTACCTGTTCCTCCTTCCCCAAGACCTCCCACTTGCCCCAGCCTCTCACTAGCACAAATCCCTTCACTAAGCAGCTTCCAAACACGGCTCAGCAGTGCTGCTGAGCAGCACAGCAACTTCAGTCTCACCACCAGCCCCCTTCTACCTCCACAGAGCCTCATTTTTCTAGATAGTGGCAGTGCAAATACTTAATCTCTAAACTCTGCTGTTCTAATTCTTATGAACTAGAGTAGCAGAAATGGAAGAAGTAGTAGCAGCATAAAGTGCAAGTTCAATAGTAAAAAACTGCTAAAAATGCAGTCATCAGCCAGAAACAAGGGAAGAATAAAGACCATAGTCTCAGCTATAAGTTGCTGTTATGAAACCACCTGTGATGGGGCTCTTGAGCAAAAGGTATCTCTGGAAGTGAAGAACATACTACAGATTATGAACTTTCAGTAAGCTGGAGATGTGCAACCTTGTCATCTGAGAAACTGAGTTAAAAGAACATCTGAACCAGTTGAAGAAACAAAACCACATTTTCAGCTACTCCAGCAAAATGAGATCTTGCACATCCCAGAGGTGCACAGAGCGAAAACCACAACAGCAAGAAAATGTAGTTTGTTCACCCACATTTTTCCTTTGAACCAGCAGAGACATGCTGGTTCAAGATACAGATTGGAGGGAACAACCATTCCTTTAGAGGAACAAGGTTTCTACAGCTCATAGAAAACAGACATCAGGCCTATCACATGAAACAGAGGATTTCCCATGTATTACCTGTGGTATAACCAGTAAGATGAGCACACACCAGTGAATTCATGAATTTACCATGCATTCATTCATCACTGTTCTTTTGCATAGGAGTACAGCTGTATTTTTGTATCATGTAGCAGAGCTGTAGTACAGAGTAAGAAAAGCTGGTGCCAGCAGAGGGAGGCAGTTGCTCTCCAGGACATGCATCTTCACATTCCCCAATGCACAGTAGGAAGCCAACAAGTTTGTTTTTGTAGAAGTGAACTCACCCCTCAGCCATTGTGTAAATGTGGCTTTAAATCAAGCTGTAATTAGATTTTGCTGTATTTAACAAAACCCCTCTTGTGCTCCTCTTTTCCAGCTCTAGACAGGAAAGAAATGTATTTGTGAAAGAAAAAAGGAAAAAAGTTTATGCCTCTTCCCAGAGCATGTCCTGGCATGCATGCAAAAGCAAGTACAAAACATAAAACAATAAGCTTACAGGACACTCAATCTTCACATTACGTAGGAACACAAGGATCTCTCAGCTGGTCCACTGTTAAATGTCAGCTCATTATTATCAATATTCTGCTTCACCACATTAACCTTGTCAAAAGATACTAACAATCCAACCCTTGGAGTTTAGCTTCTCTTCATAAATTTAACTTACTTGGCAGAAACAGAAGTGGAAAATCTCTGCTAAAGACTCAGGCAAATTAGGACTGCCACGCAGTCCTTCTAGGACAGATTTTTTCCCCCTCTCAACTTTTATAGTCATAGCATTCCCATTTTTAACCAAACAGCTTTATCCCCCACTAGCAGTCTTTGTGTATTCTGGTAAATCCAAAATAAAACTGTGTTTGTGTTTTTGTTTGTGGTTTTTTTTTTGTTTTCGGTTTTTGGGTTTTTTTTTCAAATCTCCTTTACTATAATACATGTTGCACAAGGTGGTTTTATTTTGTGTAAGTTCTTTATAGACTAAACTGTGTAATTCCACTGCACTTTACACTGCCATATGTAGAACTGCATAGCAAATGCAGTTGAGTACACTCAGAATAATAAAACAGCTTCAACTGTATTTCGATTAAAGGCTTACAAAGAACTTTATGGTGATGGCAACAGCAGTGGATACAATGGTAAACTGGTGCAAGGAAGTCAAGAGGACATGCCCAAGGGCACACAGCAAGTCAGCTGCTGTTTCAACAACAAAAAGTTTCTGCTTTTAATCTAGATCTTCCCAGTGAGTCAAAACCTACTGATAACTATCCGGTCCTATAAAAGTCTCAGGTCCTTTAGAAGAAAGGAGAGGAGAGAACTGCTAATGCAGTAGATGCACAGACATCTAACCACTGCCTAAAATTAAACTATTTACAAAATTACTAATTTTTAGGAGAGCTTGAAAAGTGTGCCTTTTCTAAATCAACTTATTTTAAGAACATATACTCTAACAGCCTAATTCTCTATAAATCATCTGTTATGCTGCAAGTTTTAAGAAACCTAAAGCTGATTTAGACAATTCAAACGATAACCTCATTCTGAAGCAATTTTGCAGTTTAATCTCTAAACGCAAAAGATCAAAGTAAGAACAAATAATGGAAGCAGATTATCCTCCTACACCTGTAGGAGAATTCTTAAATTTGGTTGTTGTTGGTTGGGTTTTTTTAATAGCCAATACTACCTCTTCCTGAAGCAGGATAATGAAGTTTGGTTCAGCACCAATCCAAAATGTCAACATGAAAATTCTTACTATGTGCAAACAGTTGATGATTTTGAAACTCATAAATAATCTCAGCAAAAACTCACATTATTCAGTATCCTAATCCTTACTCTGTCTCTACTGATGCATAAATAAAACAATTTAAACATCCTGAATAAAAGAAACTTAAATTTGACGTAATCAAAGACACTATAGGTAAATTTATTTTCTCTCACCTTCTTTGACTCATAGAAAACAAGATCTGGTTTATTTTTCTGTAAGTCTGAAAGTTGGCACAGTATAATGCTATCTACAAATGTGTGAAGCATTTTGAGTATTTGACCAAACCAGCAATTCAGAAAAAAATGGGAGTGAAATCCCATAAAGCAGGTGAATGGTATGGTGCCCTGACTAGGAAAGGTAAGTTTCCACACTACCTCCAAAAGCAGAAGCATACAATAGGATTAGCCTTATCTTATTTAAGTGTCTTAACAGCAAGACTGCATCCTCCTGACAACATACTGTTTTTCCAGCAGGACTCAAATTCCAAGTAAGAGCAATTCTTAAAATAAAGTAGCTATGTCTGGCAGAGCTGGAACCTTGAGGACAACACAAACACACAAACCAGTTTATTCAGGTTTGACTAAAGAAGAAAAACTACATTTCAGGCTAGACAAAAATAAAACCCAACACACCTAAAGAAGCTTCCAGACTACCATTTTTAGGTCATGCCCTGTACTTTGTCCCTGCTCTTCAATTCATATATGGGAAGGCCAGATCATAAAGTGGATTCCCCTGTGGCATTTCAAATCAGATTATTCTCTACATGATAATTACTGCCATTCTTCTCATCACTTGCATAGTATTTTGCTAGTCTGAGAATGTTGTGTTTATTTCTGAGAAGCTTTTTTTAATCCCTTCAAAGTACCAGCATCCTAAGCGCAGCTATCTCATGCTCCATGAACTTTAGTGCAAATGCTGTAAGCATTTTCTTTTCTTCTTAACAACTTCATTACAGTGTTTACACAGGAATACAGTGCTTGTACTGTAAGCATGCAAAGCAAATATTCTGTAGTAAATGTAAGCTTTATTCAAAGTATAGTTTTAGAAGTCTTTATGGCGTACTCCAGCCTGGACTGCCAGTGCTAGTGCAGGGAAAATGGCAAAAGGAGAACTTTGGTGACAGACCTTTCCTGCTAACAAGAACTTTGGAACAATCAAACAGAAAACCTATGGGCCAAATGTATTTCCAAAATGTGCCTGCTCCTCTTTGCTAACCCAGGACATCCTGAGTTATCCCCGCAAAAAGGACCTCAGTTCCTATACACTGTCTTCTCAAGCTGTTTATTCACTATGAGATTGTTAAGTATATGAGAGAAAAATGGCTGAAGGATAAAAAACCTGGATCACAGTCGCATGAGAACTGGAAGTAGAACTTTTCTTCTTAAAGAACAAGATGCCATGTCCTTTTGGCAAGCTAGCAATCAAGTGATTTTCCTTCTGGTAGAACTAAGTATGACCAAGACACAGACCACCAGTGACAGACTTCCCAAAGAAATACAGCATTCAGGGAGAAAAGCAGTGTCAGGGATCCCTAAGGGCCTTTCCAGAAAAGACTTTCTGCCAGAAGGAAAACTCTTAAGCAAGACTGAAAATCCCATTAAGGAAAAAAATAAGAAGAGAAACAACAACAGCCTCTTAAAGTGGAGAGTTTAAATAATGTCAAAGCTATTAGTGGAGGCAGTGAGCAATCAGAAAGGAAACAAAGGCAAATACTATGAAAATCTGCATTGTTGGCTTCACTTATGAAAACACCTCATGGTTTTCCTCCAAAATTTTTTTTGGACTCACACAAAACTCTTGCATTTTACCAGTTCTAGCAGGAGAAAAATCAAACATTTAATAGTCAGGGCTTACTCTGTACAAAGTGGAAGACGATTATGCTAGCCTGTAATGCTTACACTGAAGGAGTGCCTGCTTTTTGGTGTTGCTCTTTCATTTGTTTTTAAGGGGGGAAAAAAGACTGCACTGAAAGGCACACATGGCCATGTACATAGATCTGCTTTTGCTGTTATCAGTACCACAGACCTAAGTACTGAAATTCAGGAAACACAGAAAATCACTGAATGATTTAATGAAAAAAATATTGTAAGACCACTGAACCTGCTATTTTGAAATCCAATCTAGTATTAATGGCAATAAAGCAAAGAATAAATCCAACACCACAATCTCAGAGATACAGTGATGCCTGAATAAATCAAAATCACCAGTTTTGGTTTGTGGTACAGAAGTTTACATTTGAATGCAGCTGGATTGCAGTCAGCCAGCCAGCTCCCACAGCAGTCCCTGCAAGCTGTATTGATTTCTAGGGAAGAAAAGGCACTGTAAATCTGCCTGAGCAGCATTGCGTCATACTTTTGGTTGGCTTGAAAAAAGCAAATTAAATGTTTTCCATTAGCATGGTAAAGAAGCTATACAATTTTGTTTTTATTTCAAACAGTGTCTCAAGTTACAGAACACTTTAGCTAACTCTGTGGCAAGGACTACATGCTCTGTGTTTGTGAAGCCAGCAATTCATGCTTATGTGAAACCAGATGTGTGCACTGCACAGTTCCCAGGGCTGGGAAGGGCTTTTTAAAACGTGTTGCTGTCGGATAAAAAGGACTCTGCTTTTCACTTGGATCATGGAATATACTGAAGCAGAAACAACATGTTCTTGCAGGGAAGGGGAAAGAGGGGAAGAGCAAAGGGTCAGAAGCAGAAGAAAACTTTAAGGCCATAAAAACCACACACAGAACAGCACAGGAGCAATGCTGTAGTACAACAAAGAGCAGCACAGATCTAAAAAGCAATAAGCATAACATGATTTGAGGTAACAAGAACTCCTTGATCAATTATTCATATAATTTACAACAGCTACAGCTGCATCAATGAGGGGAAAAAAAAAAAGGAATCTAGGGCAAATATAAAATCTTCACAGCTATGAAGTGTCCTTGATTTTCACCAGAACATTTGGCTGTCTCATATCATGTGTTTCTAGTTAGCAACAAACCCCTCCAACAAAGGGAAACAAGAGACAGAGAGGCACAGAACAAACTGCCTTGCTGGAAGCAGTGAGAGTGCTCAAGGCTGCATTTCACTCACAGATGCTGTGCATCACCAAAACCCAGCACCACACTGACACTGCTGTGTTTGAAAGCTAACCACCACCCCACCTAGATACATCCATGCACCCCATGGGATTATGAGGATACCTTCTGTGAAGTCTTTACTCTCTCAATGCATAAAACAGCACTTTGAAAACAAATAAATGTTTAAATAACTCCCAGAAGAAATGCTACATCTTCATAATGTAATGTTATCTCAACTTGTATTGCTTTGTGCACTCCTAAGGCAAATGTAACAAAGGGAAACATTACAGAGATAAGTATTTCTGGATGAGGTCTTTGCCTTCAGTTTGAAATCACTTTGTAACCATCAGCAGCAGCTTTTCTGCTCTGTCAAGGTTTGAATACAGTGTCCTCAGTTGTTCAAGATGACCTTGCTAGTGGACTGGAGAAACAGGGGTGCAGCTGAAATCCAAGAAATGTGAAGCAAAGAGAGAGGGCAGCAAAGGGATGAGGGGGCCTAACTGTGCTTACTCCTCACCCCCAGACACAAGCAGATCAGGAGGGAAGGTTGAGCTGAAGCACTGACTGAGGGAGAACTCAACACTGATTTTGATTTTACTCCATGGATGGAAGGACAATGAACTTAGGTCTAGTTTCAGAGCGCTAATTTCAGTTTAAATTAAGATCAATAAAGGGTTAACTAGAAAAATCAGCAATTCTTCTCAGGTGAATCAAGAAATATTAATGAAGTTAACATCTTGCAACAGGTAGCTTTTGAAAATGGAGAGGCTGACAGAATTTTAAAAGCACCTAAGTTCAATCCTAAATAAATCTGTAGGAAACATTTCCACTACTCCTCACTTTTTTCAGCCAACTCTCTACACTTAGTTCAGTTGATCTCATCAGTATGAAGGAAAGATCCTGTATATATCATCATTACATTCAAAACACTGGCAAACAAAACCATAGCACAGTCTAATCTCCTAAGTGTGCACACTGTAACACTGATAAGTTCAATAAAGTTCTTGGGGTCACATGCTTTTTTTCCATCAGTGTGTATCCTGAACAAGCAAGAACAGGTTCTGGATGCTAAGAAATCACCACAGTGCTGATAAAAAGAAAATCATCATATACAAACCTCATTCTTCTCCCATTTCTGAAGATACCAGAGAGTGTTTCTGTATTTTTGTGGCCACTCAAAGCGAGCCCTGAGTGTGGCACTTGAAGTGGGATATGTTTCTAATAACAGAGTATGCTGTAGAGCTCAGAAACAGTCTGTTCCCTTGCCAACAAAGAACTGTAGATATATCTTTCTACTAATAATCTAAGGAATTACTTCTGGCTCTAACCTACAATTCATATTATGTTGTTTTCTTCTCCCTGCCCCCAGCATTTGCTATTATAACATTTGTATCAGGTAGCAAGGAGCTATACACACGAAAAAAGGAGAAAGCTCAGAGATGCACTTGAGCATTTATTTTGCAAAAAGAAAAATTCTTATTTTGAAATATTATCAGACAATTCAATCTGCTTGAAAAATGAATCACTTTACCTTGGTGTAAGACTGCTGAACTCCTGCCAAGGTTGCCTGGCCTGTTAGGAGGTCCTCACCTTTGGCAGAGGTCTCCAGATGAGGTCAGATCTCTTCACCCTGGAATTCCCAGAGGCTCCCTGCATCAATGCCTGGAAACACAGCAATAAGGAAGACATTTAGTTTCACCATCAAAGCCACACTTTTAGAATGGATAAGAGAACAGTGTCCTTAAAGGCTGCATCTTGGTTTCAACAATGTAAATTTCCAAAAATTAGAACCCTATGTAATCTTTTTGGAGACTTAAAGGCAGCAAAGAAGTGTTTATTTAGCAATACTGGACAAGCATTCAGTCAGCTATAGATGGTCTCTAGCCTTTATACTGCCAGTCCCAACAGCATAATCTCCAAGCTCTGAAATTTAACAGGTGACCTACAGGTACGAATTCTGAATTTCTCTCATGTCATTATTTTCCCCACACTGAAACTGCTCAGAGACATGCATTGGAAATGCTGCAGGGCAAAGAGCACGAGTGTGACACTTCATCTTCTCAGGGGACTCACACAGTGCAGCATCCCTGCAGGAAAGGAACACTGCCTGCAAACCACCTAGCCTGCCTGCACATGGCCTCCACCCAGCTGACAAAGCAGTCCTTGCTAAAGTCCACTCCAGAACAATGTCTTACGCTCAGAAAAAATAAAAATAAAAATCCTTAAATTCCACCATCAGAAGGGAAGGATAATGAGACTGTCTTCCTGAAATGAATGTGTTTCACCACTGCTTTTTACATGCACAACAATCACACAGAATTTAGTAGTTTACAAGCTGTGACCTAAATCCTTGTTTATGTTCTTTTTCTCAAAATGCCACCTGAGGTAAGACCAGCTCTAATCACAGAAAAGTACTCGGGTACATGATATTTCTGTGGTTTTATTTGACAGTATGTGGTCAAGCACTCTTACTGGCACAAGCAGATGGCACAGCAGCTTCCTCTAAGCAAACAATTCTGAGTGGTTTCAAATTACTTTAATTTTCTAATCAGCTATTCACTCTAGAAACAGGACTGCAGTCAGGTTACAGACCATGTGATGCAACATGGGGTTCCTTTAGCAAAAATCTCAAAAATATATGCAGAAACAGCTTAAGCACAAGTTTAAGAAAATAATTTTTGGTCTCATACTGTTAACAAACTGAACTGGTAGCAATATTCATCAGATGGATTGGTATCTTTATGTAAATACTTAAAATTAGAAAAAACTAACAAGAGAAAGATGAAGGCATAAGCATATTCAGAGTGGCATAACATTACAGCTACTCAGCTATTATGAACCTGCTGTAGTACTGTTATTGTGGTTTTGGTAAAAAAAAATTAAAAACATGGCAAGAAAAAAAAATGTTTTTCAGCCTTACCTTGTTTAGTACAACAAAGCACAACAACAGATTATCAGCCAGAAACACACTCTTGTATTATTACAAATTATTCTGATATCTAAATTACTGTATTTTAAGCAGCAATTCTGAATGATGCTCATTTCAGTCTAAAAAACAAAGCAACTGTGTAAGCAAAAGGATCCCTGTAAGTTCATACTTGACAAGTCAAAGGGGAAAAAAGTGAACACGGTCATCAGTGGCAGATAATAAATCTGTTCCAGCCATGTTGATTGGCCAACAGCCTGAGCAAGTTCAAGTACAAACACTTATTTCCAAGCTGAATGACACATTTTAACAGCTATCAAGTGGTCAGGATAGAAGACATCCCCAAAATCCCTAGAAGACTGCTAGATCTACTCCTTAAAAACAAAAACTTGTGACAAAATACTGTAGGGAAAAAAGGTTCCCCACAGTATTTTGTGCAGGTAAATACTCAGCTTCACAAATTCCTTCCCTTCTGCCTGTTGAAATTAAGAGTCCCTTTCTTTTTGCTTCTCCATTAAATTGCTGGTTTAGAATCTGCAAAAAATATGGTCCCAAATTTATATTTGGTATTACTAGTGTTACCAGTCTCATATGGGAAATAAATATGATTAGGTAGAACATATTCATGTTTATAGATGAAATTTTGGTATTGAGTGTATGTGTGTGCACGCATCTGCACAAATATATTTATATTAAATAGCTGCAAAGTTATCAGTCAGCTTCTCTAAAATGCTCAGAACTGCACTTCAAAAATATTTTTATGAACCTGTTTTGTATTTATAGACTACATCCTGAGTTTCAGCCTTTATCCAACAAGCTGGAGCCTTTTATGACACATGTAGTTTCCTGCTTCGTTATCCAGTATCAACAAGTCTTTGGGCTTCTTATTCTGAAAGGACTTTTGATCCTCAATTGCTATGTTCTTCCTCTCTTGCTAAGTATAAAATCAAAGTTTTAATACTTACAAAAATACACATCTCATGGAAGAGAAGCCAAACGAAATTTAGAAGGATTTGTGAATGAATGAATGGCCTTCTTATTCTAATAATCCCAAAGGCATCAACCTAAACCTTCAAACCTCACTCAAGTCTACCATGAGGTTTCCATAATCCAAACGAAAGTCTTTAAAAACATAGGATTTCTTTACAAAGAAGTAAGCTGATATGGAAGCCCAGCAGCATATGATTAAGCATTTGATAACGGGATGCTTTGATAAGGCGTTACCTTAATCTCTGTCATGGAGAAGCAGCATAAATCAGGAAACTGAAATTAGGCAGCTGGAGGAATCTAGCCACTCAAACAAGATGTACTTTCTGTGTCAAAAAAGATATTAATGCTCTCTGCAGCCAAACCTCTGAGAGAGAATAAAGTCATTTAACAAGGCAGAAGAGGTTGAGAAGACCTCAGCTTTATATGTAGCTACAAACAAGGGAATATCTAGCTAGCAATGAGTATTGTGAAAACTATTCAACCTTTTTAATGCAGACCCTACATTTTCACACCCAGCAGGTACAGACTCACTACTCTCACATCTCTATAATTTCCAGGTAAAAATCTCACATCGAGCATAAATTGAAAGGTACAGTCAATTTAGAGAACACAGTTTCCAAAAACATTAGTGGAGTTTTGTTAGCAAGGGTCCATAACCACTAACTCTGGCAGCTTCTACTCCAGAGAGATTCACATTTACATCAACAATAAAACTAAATTGTAATCTGTTTCCATGTTCAGCATTAAACCCCTGAAAAGACTGAGGAATCAAATTAAAGATATACAGAAAAATCACAAGTCAGGCACTTCCCACAATTAATATTAATACATTCATACTTAACACACTGCTACTTTAATTACTACTCTATTTTATTTTTGTTGGCTAGTAAATAGTATCTTCAGTACTGAAGGTTTTACTTTTGAGGTGGAATAACACTCATCTTTTCTGACTTGATACCCATTTGTTAGAAGCATTCATCCCAACTCAGATCAAGACTAATAAATTTAGTCACCTAGACACCTAGAAGGTACTAAGAGGAGCCTTACTCTCTGCAAAGTTTGATGAAAATACTGCTAATTTTCCCAAGCAAGAGTTACATCCAGTGGACAACTGGAACAAAGATGTAACAACACCTTTAAAAGTTTCAAGACTTCACTACCACTATTCTTGCAGCCCTAAGTATCTCACCAGGATAGCACAGCAATCTAGCCACTAAAAACTGTCAGGGAAAGTTACAGCACATTTGCAGAAGCATAAAAATGCACTAGTCTCCTAAACATGAATTATACTGAAACAAAGCTTCAATTAGAAGCAGATCACCAAGTCCAACACACTAATACTTTTCTCTGCATGCATGTCTGAGAAACACATCTACAAGAAGAGACAAAAAGCAGATCTTCATTTTACCTTTATTAGTTTTCTGCCCACTTTCTTAACTACTTTTTTTTTTCTACTCTCCAGCACCAAGGGCTTCATTTGCAGTTTGTACCAGTTATTAAAATCTAATTGGAAACAAAAAAAACACTAAAAAAAAAAAAAAATAACAAAAAAAACCAAAACCTAAAAAAGCGAATACAGAAAAAAACCCCAGGTTTTCTGGCCAGCCTACTGCCTGGTTCTACAGGATAGGATTTGTTTTTCTAAAGTTAAAAAGTAAATGAAAAATATGTATAGCCATCATGACAGAGTAATTAGGGTGCTTAAGCATCAGTGGGCAGCCTGGTAAAACAGGGCTCCAAAGATGAGCAAAAAGAGATGATGTGTTTATTGGGGAAGAAATTGTTCTGGAGGGGATTGAAGGACAGGGAAATTACAGACTTGAACAAAGCAGCAGCATGGATGGACCTGATGGGTTTCCAGGCTGTCACTTTCTTTGTGCACCTGAGGAACAGTCAGATACCAAACAAACTAAAGACAACAAAAAAGCAATCAGAATTAGGTCTGCTAAGACAGGTGGCTATCAAGACGATAAACACAATTCTTAGAGAAAACCATTCCTTCAAGAAACTCCCTAGAAAAGCAGATAATGATGGAAAGTACTCCCCAGCTGAAAGCACAAACACAGTTCAAGGAGTGCCAGCAAAACCTGCAACTGGGAATTTATGAACTGTGTTTATATGCTTATGTACCACTTCCTACCCTCTTCAGTCTTTGAGAATATGGATCTCTTGCCAAGGGACTTGAAAGAAGAGAGCCTGTAAACTTGTGAACGTTCCTGAGTTTGGTGACAACAGCCAACTAAGAGTTCAAAGAAAGGCTGCAAAATGAGAAAAATGAGGCACACCATGAAAAAAGAGGAAAGCAAAACGAGGCACATGATGAAAAGCAAGTATAATGATTCAAGAGTGGGGTGGTGTGGGAAGCAGAAAAGGCCTTGACACCGTGCAAGCTCTGCTCAGGAATAAGAAAAACATATCTGTATTATCAACACTGATTTCAGTACAAATCCAAAACATGTCTCCAGACTAGCTACTATGAAGAAAATTTACTCTATCCAAGCCAAAACCAGCATAAAGTGACATCAGAAGATAGGCTTAAGAAGGGGCCTGGTACCATGATTAATTTTAAGTAAACAAGACCAGGAAATTTATTCAAAACAACTGGGTTTCTTAAGTTTTCTCTGTGAAAGGGGATAGGAAAATGCCACAGTGTCTTTTTACTGCAAACATTACAGAGAACCATAAAACAGAGAATAGAAGCTGAAATTAAGACAAAATAAGAGACTTTTTGTAAGAGTTCTTGGTGAATTCTCTATCAGTCCAAAAAAAAAAAAAAAGTCAATGAAGCTTCTAAAAAGGACATCATTAAAGTAGTTAATTTTCAAATGTTCAAAAAATAATGTACTCTCTGAGACCTTATTGATGATCCAGGGAAGATGTTGGTATACTTGATTTCAGAGTTATTCCCCAAATATAATGGTTTCTGAATGACAGCCTGGGCATAACCCCAGAAGTAAGCCAAATTCTGAATGTCCTGCTTTTCAGTTTGCCATTTAGCTTTACTCATTTTCCATAGCCACCATGAAAGCATAACCACTTTGCTGTTCATAAGATGCAAGCTAAGTAATTGGTTTGACTTTGGAACAAACATTAGAAGCAACCATATGCTATCACCATCTTTGCCTGATATTTGGAAAAAATCTGAAGACAAGACATTGATGAAAATATACATGAGAGCAATTAATTATTTGCAGCTCAAAGGAGAAACATGTATGTTACACTGACTGCCTGCATTCTTAAAATAAACTTCCTAAAAATCAGGAGCACTTAATGGGCAGAATTGGTAATCTACTAAGCATAAGAAAAGCATGAAACAGACTTTAGATCTAACAAGGGTGACACCACTCTCTAGCTTTTAAGAGTGATGCCATTATCATCTTAAGAATGATAGTCTGGAATACATAGACATTTTCAAAAGTCTTTGCAACATCAAAGTTACACAAATGCTCCTTAATGACTTCAGATTTGGACTCATGATTGTTTTTGTTGCAAATCCAGCCACAGGAGGAGAAGTAGGACGTTTATATAAATTATAAAACAAACTTGCCATAGCCTCTAATCTTTCCATCATCTTGGCAGATCTGCATAAAATAAGCTCTGCAAGAGACATGAGAATTCTAACCCTTCCTGGCAGTGAACCCCCATGTGAGATGTGTTCCTTCTCCCTTGAGTGTGACCAAGGGACAATGACTAACATTCAAAGCAATAAAAGTGACACCCAATTCCATTAAGTAATCAGATCAAGGCAGCTCTCAGGTTTTCAGTTCACAGTCAGATGCTGAAGCAAAACCTGCCCAAGTAATTCTGCCAGGGAATGATGCCAGGGAACTGCAAGAGTGGTTCTCCAAAGTACCTGAATGACTAGAGGCAGTACGACACTTTCATCAGATCTACAGGAAATCAGGAAGTAAGAAAGTGCCAAATGGCTACAGAAAATCAAGCCATGCACACATTTTGGAGGAGTTTCAGGTCACCTTTGTTTGCTCACTGGCCAACACAATAACTGAATTTATAATATAAACTTCAGACTAGAACAAGCAAAATAATTAATAATGAGATAGCTGCAAATGCAGAGGAAACCTCACCAGCCCACCCCCCAGGCACCTAAAAAAAATCCCAGAAAAAACCAACCAACCAACCAAACAAACCACTTCAGAAGAGTTAGCCCCAAAAAAGTTAGGCACTTCATAAGAAGTAAGAGAAAAACAGCAGGAGGAATCAGCTGAGGTAAACAGTCATTGATTTATCAATTCATTACACATGACTGAAACACAGATGGACATTACAGCCTGTAAAGATGAATTTTCCTTTGGCATGAAAGACTCTGCAGCCCACATTTCTACATTCAAGTTTCCAAGAAAAGACTTTTCATCAGCAAGTTACTAAAACCCCAAAGCAGCAAGAATTCACTTAAATCTCTATTCTATCTCTGCTTAAGGACATCCACTTGCTTACTCTGCTTCACACTCAGACTGTCAGTTCTCTCTTCACAACTCAGTATTACCAGGAAGAACAACTTGGTTCCTGATTATTCAACTGTAATTGTTTCTCTTAGGATGTTTTACAGCTGGAGGAGGAAAAGATACAAACAGGTGACCTCAGCTTTGACTTTAAATCAATCAACAAATGAAATGTTAGTAGTAAGAGACATGAAACAGACACATTACCCATAATAGGAAATACTAAATCTACAGCTGGGCTTCAAAACAAAACCCTAAGGTCCACTTTGCTGGGAATAAGAAGATATACAAAGCTTTGACTTGGGGTCAGGCCAGAGGGTCAAATATACAAAGAGGATATAAATCAGACTTTATTTCTAAAACTTGCTTGCCAAAGGACAAGACAGTGAGCACGGAAGTATTTATGAAAACATATCAACACTGGAAAAAAGGCAAGTACAAGGGCATGCAGATGTCAGCCAGCCACAGATGTGCTGCCTGCTTTAGCAGTCAGACCTAATCCTGTCCCCAGCCAAGCCTGGGGACCTGGCTCTCACATCCAGGTTTTAAACTCCCCAGGACAGCATATAAGTGGGGAGGACCCCAGCAGCCACACTAATGACCAGGCTGGGGATTCAGGAAGACTCAAATCAAGACACCTCAGAGGACACATACCAAAAACTTTTCCTAGAAACTACATTAAGCCATTACTGTTGTTTATTATATATATCTAATACTGGACCACGACAAAGAACAAGGAATTTATTGCTTCCCTTTGTGACCTGTTCCAATACTACACTATCATCACTGATAGGAACAGTAAAACAGTAACACACTTGCAGGAAACAAAAAGAGTGCTGGGTATAGGATATCGATGATTTAACTTTAATGAGGTTGTGGAAAGAGTCCTTGCATCGTGCCTGGTGCATGATGGAAAAGGGATGTCATACCAAAAGTCTTCCTCTCTGGACAACAAGGAGAACCCATCTCCAGGCCATGGGCTCATCATAGGATTACTCAGCAGATGGTCATGAAAGCAGGAATTAAGTGTAACGTGCCAGCTCTGCAAAAGCCTACATTCATCAGAGGTATTTAATAATAACATTTTTGTGCTGCACACCACAATTTTGAGAAACTGAGAAGCAAACAGCAATGTAGTTACTGATCCAACTCCAGCCTAGAAGCAGGCACTTGGAGGCAATTCTGTACAGAAGGAAAAAATACATAAGATGCCACAATTGATTAATTTTCTTTGTTTAAAGCTAGTTACAAAAAATTATTTCTTGTTTATGCAAATTATTACTAACCAGAATTTCAGTGCAATGGCACAGCATTCCATACCCCAGAGAAAGCAAATCCAGGACCCTGTTCATCTCCAAGGAGCAGGAAGCTGGCAAGCAAGCAAGGGGCAAGCAGCCAAACCAACCACCACTGCTAAGAGCAGCATAAATCAACAGTTTGAATCAGAAGGCTTTACACTTCCTTTCTGAGGACGCAGCCACTTACTGCTTCTTTTAGAAACATTTATCAACCTTGTATCAGGTCACTTTGGAAGAGAAGAAAGGGGCAACAGTTGCAGAGTACCTCCATGGGTTTGACCTTGATTCGGACCACTTGACTGTCAAACGTAAAAAACAGGAGTAAAACTCAAGAGACTACAATCTCAAACTGTTCTGACAAACATAACTCAGCACAGCGTAAGATAACATAGAACTTTGACACTTTTCTTATACTTTATAAATAAAAATATCAAGCAGTCACATCATGTCACCAGATGCAGGACAAAAAGCCAAGGACAGCCATGTGCTTAGTTTTCCTTTGACAACACTTACCCTCATTTAACACCACCGAGTCCAGGGAAGAAGGAAAAGAGCAGAGAGTATTTTAAAAAAAAACTTTACAAAATGGAAACAGAATTCACAAAGTAGATAGCTACTTCAAAGCACCAGTCATAAAAGGAAAGATGCATGGGAGCTGGCAGCTGGTCAGTCACACATCAGTCCAAAAGCAAGGACTCTGTTCTACTCTGAAGCCAAAGGGCAACTGGGAGATTGTTCTGTCCTATCACTCATCCTGAAAATTCCTAGCAATTCTTTTTAAATAATGAGATGGACCACTAACATTTACACTAGTTAACCTTTGGAATCTCTAAAGAACAACAGCTAAAAAAAATTATGCCAAACAAAAAAAAAAAAAAAAAATCTCCAAAAAACACAAGAAACATTTTTCTACATCAAAACAGATATTTTTCACTGGAGGCACCCACATATCCCCTAAAGATGCACATTTTGATGATTCCATCAGGCTAATAAGAAGCTGATGTGGCATTCTTCCTTGTAGAAGTTGACAATATTATGATATTGCAGAAAATCCTTTAATTTACATATTATTATGTAATAATGATTATTATTTATTCTTGGTTATTTACAAAGACAGGCACCCAAATAAGTACTAAATCCCAGACACAATTTGAACATTCTGAAGTTCAGTATGAGGCATCTAAGGCGATGCTTGTGAAACATACAAAATTAATCAAAATTATCAAAAGCTCTATAGACAGAAGAAACAAACTTTAAAAATAAGTCAAATATCTAAAGAGATATCTATCTCAATTTTTATTGCAGCACTATAATTTCTACTCCTACATTTGCATAGTGTGCAAACAGTGCATTTAAATGTCCAGTTATTACCACAGAAGCAGAGCAGTTTGCACTGGAAGGGACCTCCAAGGGCCATCTAGTTCCAACCCTCTGCAATGAGCAAAGACATTTTCAACTAGATTAGATTGCTCAGAGCTCCATTCAACCTGACCTTGAATGCTTCCAGAGATGTGGCATCTACCACTGCTCTGTAATGATAAAAAGGAGATAAATTGTCAGAAGCATGCTTTCTCAGACCCTGCTGAGAAAGTGTTTCATATGATTCAAGCAGAACGTGTTTCAATCTGCTTGACACAAACCAGAGAAGAATTATTTTATTATACTTTCAAGAAAAAGTAGTGTACCAAAAGTCACCATTTGATCACTAACTAAAAAAGTTAAAATAAAATACGTGGGATGTTAACAAAATTTGGCAGGTATTCCTAAAATACATTTAACATTATTCTTTCATGTGCTTTTTGTTTTTAATGATCTTGATAATCTTTGCTGGTTTTACATGTAAATAACTTAACTATGCAAGTTAACTTTTTAATCCAGGAAATTTCAAGTGAATTTCAACACTTTAAGAATTGTTGGGCACAAACTTTCTCTGTATTGACAATACTTTAGCATTCACACTGCACAGCAATTTAATCAGGATGTTATAATTTGGTTCTGTGTGGGTGTCAACTTGCTTCAAAGTCTGCTTCACATCTACAGAAGTTATTCACAAAGAAGATGTAATTATATTAATCACATGGGCTGATACAATATATAAGGCTTCAGCACATCTCCCTTTGGGAAGTTAGGACCTGCAGCTCCACATATTGGAAGACTTCCCCTGAAAGCAGTAAATACATTTCTTGACTGGTTGCACAAACCCAGTTTTGCTGGTCCTGTAGCAGCACATAGTCTCCTGTCCAATCTCTCCAACATCCACAAGATCAACACAGGAATCTTTAACACAAACATTTTAACTAAAAATTATCTTTTCTCCCTCAAGTCTGCACTCTTTCATACAGTGCCAGGCATCAAAATACAGACTAAAGTTCCAAATCCTAGTATTTGAAGGAGCTGTACCAGAAACAACTTCAAAATGCCAACACAAAGGGTATCTAAATTAACCTATTTTTTTTGTCCATAGCTTACAAACAGAATGTTTATGAGAAGACTCTTACCTTGATTTACATAACTTGCAAATTGATGGAAAATTCATTACATTCCCCTGTATAAATTATTCCATGATTAATTATCCTAATTTAATGACCTTTGCTTTCAAGCTGACACAAAAGATTAAGACAAAATTAAAGGCTTCATAGAACTATTTTCCCCAAGTTTGTTTAAACGTCTAATATAGTAGATTACTCTGTGTAAGAGCCAAGAATTTATTCTTCCAGTTTAACAGAACTCTTCAAGTGTTTTCAGATTAGATACACAAGACCAGGCCAAGTCACTGTGCAGCTAAACACACAGGGCAGTAGCTGCTGGGGAAGAGGAACAGGAAAGCTACACAAGTCCAAGTGAGAGATTTCATGTTTTAGCATCTCCCAATGATCTACAAGAATTGGCAAGCTTCCCATATTTATTTATTTTACTGATGGTCATGTATGTTTTCAGGAAAACAAAAAAAAAAAAAAAACCTCAGTCCTGTGGCCCATTTTGTTACATCAATACCATAAGACCTCTTTTGGGTAGAGTGTGGTCACACTTGGGTCAGGAGGCTGGGGATGTGGCCTGGAGCTGGACAGCAGGCAAGGGGAAATGCCATGAGTCCCCAGCCCCAAGCCTGGCCCCACTCTAACACACACAAAGAACAGGTCCTGTGAGGCTCTGTGATGGTGTTCAAAACCACACAGAAGGAAGATATTGGGGTGCTGGAGCACATCCAGAGGAGGGAAACAAAGCTGAGGAAGGGTCTGGAGCACGAGTCCTGTGAGGAGCTGCTGAGGGAGCTGGGGTTGTTTAGTCTGGAGAAAAGAATGCTCACGGGGGAACCTTACTGATGTCTACAGCTACTGAGAAGAGGTTGCAGCCAGGTGGGGGTCAGTCTCTTCTGCCAAGTAACAAGTGACAGGAAAAGAGGAAAGTGGCCTCAAGCTGTGTGAAGGAAGGTTTAGACTGGCTAATAAGAAAAAAAAATTCCTCACCAAAAGAGCTGTCAAGCACCAGAACCGCCTGCCCAAGGAAGTGATGGAGTCACCATACCTCTGTGTAGATGTGGTGCTCAGGGACATGCCTGAGCAGTGGACTCAGTTAGGGACAGTGTTAGGTTAATGGTTGGACTCAATGACCTTGGAGGTCTTTTCAAAACTAAATGACTCTACAATTCTAACGTGAGCATCTTAACACCCTGATGGAAAGGAAAAATGCTCCCATCCATGTTTGAGAGCAACAGTGCTTCCCCAGTGAGGAAGCTTTCTAGTCATGGAGGATAATTTTTGAGGAATAAAGATTTAAGTTATTAATAAGAATGAAATCTCTTGACCTAGATTTTCTCCAGCTTAAACAAAAACAAACTATACACACACATCACAGCCTTCCTCTACAAACACAAACATATTACACTCAGCATATGGCAGAGCACTTCAAAACAGATATTTCACAATGAAAACAAAAAAAGGCTCTTAGTGCTCCTCCCTCACCCAGCTTTGTCTAAGAACATGAATACAGATGATGTTTGATTAAAACAGAAACCTGAACCCCAAGTTGAACGTATTTACTTTTCAAAAGCATTTTACAATTTGATTTTCTTCTTGCCTGCTGTGATAATTGATGAAAACTACACAGGGATTAAAATGAGCACAGGTGCGTGTCTACATAGTTCAAAGAGATTTGATCTTGAATGAAAATAATAATAATAATATTAAAAAGCTAGAGTATTTTTAGGGGTGGATTTAACATAGCCTAACCAAATAAGCCTAGATTAAAACTAGGATTTTACAGTCCAGGTTTCACATTACTGAAATTTAAAATGTGTATTTCATAATGTATCAGAAACTTTGGCAAGCAGTACCTTATTTACTTCCATTTACAGCCCTCCATATCATATGTCAGAGCAGATCCAGAGAAAAAAACAATAGAGGCACTACGAACAGTAAAGAGCACTAAAGCACAATACAAGGGCATGTGTTGCAAAAAACATTTGGCACTCAATCAACCTTATTTTTAAATTTGTGAGAGGTAAAAGGAAAGTCTACGAGCTGAGAATATCTTTCTGCCAATATCCAAATCAGCACAAAACCCGTGCTTATTTTCTTTGCCAAATTTATCCTGCTACAGCTGAATCACAACTTCCTTGCACCCATGAGGTCAGGAACCATTTGAAAAGAAATGCACGATGCAGCTAATCTTTGTGTCAGCTCGTCATATCTAATGCAGAAAACATGATTTCCCCCATTTTTCTGTCCCAGCTTCCTCCAGAAAAGCTAACTAGCATGTTGCTCATCCCAAATTTGTCACACTACTTTGTTAAAAACATTTTAAAGACTTAAATTTAAAAGACCATTGCACACAAATCACACAGGAGAAAGAATTTATTCCATGTCAAGGCTTACTGCTGAGCTTCTATTAAGAACTGAAAAAAAAACCCAAACCAACAGCACTCAGTTGTATAGAAAACAAATTTGTCTCAAAGGAGGACTCTACACTTATGTAGGCATTTTTACACAACAGCTGCTTTCTTGCCTAAACTACCTAAAAACACTGTTCCTACAATAACATGTACTCAATCTTCTTTCTGAAGCAGAATCCAATATATTTTTAGGCCTCTGAATAATAACAGCAGGAGATTACAAATATATGGATCAGAGATGGAAGAATTCCCTACCCTCCCTTCCCTCCCCACGCAGGGGGGCATGCTCCTGACTCCATCATTTGGGACACAAGAGCTAATCAGCACTTCCTCCCTACAGGCTTAATTTCCACTTAAGCACCTTTTTGAGTAGTGAGAATGAGGGAATACTGGCAATCATTTCACAGAAACACATCAGGGAAATTGTCAACATCTGAAATTTTCCCCAGCGGCCCCCTGTAACTTCATTTACCTCCATACACTTTCCTGTACACCTTAGCCACGGATTTATACTTTTGTAGTGCCCAAAAATAAATTAACTCCAACTCCATGTCAAGCATCTTATTGACTTAGTGGTTTTGAAACCCCTGAAATTTTTACTTTAGATTTTCACACAACCCTCAGAGGACTCACCAGGGCACCAAGCCCAAATTTTGCAACAGACTGGTAAAGAAACTGAAATTAAGACATGAAAACCTGAAAAAAATTAACCCACCACAAACATATGCTTCTAGTATGTTTTTTTTAATCAAAAACCCATCCTATGCCATTACCACACAATTCAAAAATACTCCTTTCAATTCTGTTAGAACACCAAGAAACTAATTTTCCTGTTGCTTAAACCATCTTGTATGCTTGCTATTGATTTAACTTATAAAGACAGATTATTTAAATAGCTCCCTACATGCATAACTTTCAAGGATAAACAAAAAACTGCATAAAGAGAAAACAGTCTTTTACCAATTTCTTGTCAACTAAACATATTGCTGAACAAATTTAGTTGCCAGGTCTTTGCCTGGCCAATATAAAATCTGAGATGCAGTTCAATTTCTGCACACCACATTCAAAACTGCAAAGATCATTAAAGTACAAAAAAGCAAGACCACTAAAAAAGTGAACAATTGTTTTTCACATTTAACAAAAATTTTCATGTCAGTTCAAGCCCCGAAGAAAATAAACACTGGTTGCTTTTTGTTTTTTAATTATAGCATATAATTCTGTACATAAGAAACTATATATATTTACTATAGAGTTTGAAAGTAACAAAGAGGGGACTAAGGCATGCATTGAAAAACACTTAAGACTTCAAATCCAGAATAACTTAGGTACTTTAAAATAACCTAAATATAAAATTGCTGTCATTTAGTTTTAATTAACACATAACCAATTTGTTTTCTGCATGAATTTGCATAGTACATGGCTAATTACTACCTTGTGAAGAGTCTGGGGGGAAAAAAAAAAGGCATAAATCTTTACACAGTTCATCAACAATAAAAACCAAAATACCACAGTGAGTGCCTTTTTTTTTTTTTGTGACAGCAAGTGTAAATAAAAACACACATTTTAACACACAGGCAACCAAACAGGAATAAGACTGTGAAGTGAAACAGGGCAGGAAACCCAGGATTAAGGCTGAAACTTTATTCTAATCCCTCTGCTCACACAAGTAGCGGCCACCAGGCAGCATGTGGTCTGGGCATGCACCTGCAATACACAGGCAGGATTTAAAAGTGCTTACAAAGAGATCAAGTCTTCTCAGAGAAAAGTTTCTCTTTGGCTTAGGAAGTGGAGCATCCACCTTCTCCAAAAAAACAAACAATAACCATGTGCTTGTCAGTGATTTTGCCAGAATGATAACCTGGATGTGACAGATGCACAACCCATCATTCCTGGGGATTGACTTGACCGTAGGAAAAAGCTCAAGAAAAGACAAAAAAACCCCACCAAAACCAAAAACCCTCTTGCTGTGAGCATATTAAAGAGTTCAAGTTGACAGCCATGCCACACTACTACTCTGTGAACTTTGTATCACCTTTATGTAAATTCCTGTATTAACTGATGAAGTCTACCCACTTGGTGAAGGTATTCCAGCTGGTAAAGGAATTCCAGCTGTCTCTGTCTGGTGCACCTGGGAGCTAAATGAACATTCTCAAGTCCACAGATCCAATTTGTATCATGGAAAGACTGGGTCACTACTAAAAAGTGAATGGGGAGGGGTTTCCAAATCCTGTGATCATAAGTTTAGCATAGAGTACATTAAAAAGAGAGACAGAGATGAAAATACTTTCCAGTGTGGCAGCTTTGAGAAGAATCTCTTTGCCTCTGAGACCAAAGCTATTGCTCTCAGTCCTAAGCAATTTTGTTACAAAAGTTTAAATACTAATAGAGCAAGAGACATTTTGCTTATATTTAGTGCTGTTTCTCTTGAAGTGGAATAGAAGTGAATCTGGTGAACTATGCCCATAAACTGGGTTCAACTCCTACCCGTTTATTTAGCCAAATACTGGCAATAACAAAACCACAATTCAACACTGTGAAGTGGAAATGCTTGCAGGCTATTTTCTGACCTTCCCCTCAAGCATACACAACCAGCTGATTGCCATCAGGGGTGGTTTCATACTGCCTCATGCTCCACCACTAGGTTCTTCTGTTGCCTGAAGAGTCAGCTGCAGTCCAGCAACAGGGATCACAGAGCAAGGGACAACTTACTTATTCCTGTACACCATATGGATGCTTGCTCATTTGAACTCAAGCTACAGGATCACATCACTAAGTAAACAAAGAATTTTATGGCATTCATTATTATTTTAAAGCTGTCAGACATCATATCTGCCAGATCTGACTAGGAAGAAACTGTCAGAAGTTAACAAGCTCCTAAAAACTGGAGCTCGCTGAGCTGATACTAAAAGATACTTGGAGAAAATTAAACAGCATTTCAGCTTCCAAACTGAAGATGTTTACATAATTAAGATATGCAAATAAGGATAAACAAAAAGAAAGGGAGAAAAATCTTAAAAAGCTCTGACTATACCTGCAACCATTTTCCTACTTACAAAGCTGCAGCCTTGACTGACAATCAAGTACTAATACTAATCGTTATTTAGAAGTTCATGGTAATTATATAACTTATCCTTTTAAACAGTTTACTGTATTCAGTACTAAACAGCTTTATCCTGCATAAAATCAAGCCAAGATACAACAGAGCTCCTTCTCTGCAATTCTCAGTTTTTCCTTTGAAAAGCAAACTCATTATGTTCTATTAAGAGAATAAAGTCTCTAAAAGAAGACTAAATTCTTTCTTTCTTTCTCAAAGGCAGGCTCTGAAGAGATTGCATAAAAAGAGATTTTATTCTTGGCTCAAATATGAACATTTGAGAATCACTACTTTTGAGCAAGGACTCACCCACTTAAAGGCAGAAGAATTTATTTTGAAAAGTGGTGTGAAATTTCAGGGGGAAAAAAAACCAAAACACATGTATCTTGCACTTCCCAGCTTTTGGTACTTTTCCAGTTAAGACAAAAATCTCAAAATAACCTCTTCCCCATATAACTGTTTTCTCACAGATGCTGCCAAGCTATCTTATACCACCAGCAAGAACTTCTACAATAAAGTAACTATTTCGAGACAAGCCGACTCAGAGGATTGACAGGAAGATAAAAGTAAGATCATTTCAGGTATTTTAGGAGAGAACCTGGGGAATGTGTTTCCCTGGATGCCCAGACTGCCCTGCCACCAGTGTGATCAGCATCCTTCAGAAGATGTGAGGGAGCAATGCTGTAGCTCAGAATTCATGGACAACCTCAAAGCACAGGGCAGGGCAAGAGTTTGAGCCCAGCCCTCCTGCTAAGGACTATGTTCCTAGCATAGCTAACAGTCCTCAGAGGAGCAACACTTCTCCTTTGGATGCTGAGCATGTACTGGAACTGTTTCCTCAGACTCAGTCCAAACCAGCTGCAGAAAGGGAAAGCTCATCTCGATTATTAGATCAGGTCCCTACAGAAACATTTAGGACTTTTAAACAAAGGGTATTATTTGTGTGTGGACACATGTGGACACCATCATGTTACAGAAAGAATACCTAGGGATAGAGAGGATTCAGTCTTCTGTCTCCAAGACTCAAGATTACCTGCAGACATCCACATAACATTTCTCGACTGTTGAGAAATGCCACAAATCAGAAACCAGATCAACTCCTTTTCCCCATCTCATGCATGCTTTGCATGCTAGGAATGTTCCTTTGTGTATTCTCATACTGTTTAATGTGAAGGATTTGTTATTTCTCTCTACTTAAGATGCAAAATCTCAACTATGACCTGTGAATGCTCTGCATGGCTGAATTCCTGGCACAGCATCCACTGAACCATCTGTGGTTCTCCTGTTAAGTGTCCATCACAGAACCAGAGGTGAGAGACACCAAAGGACTCAAGAGGGATGGCCAGGTAGAGCCTATGGTCCAACCCAGAGGCCAGCCATGCCCTAATCCAGGGGAGAGGCAGGCCAGGCTGTGTTCCCCGGGCTCCTGCAGGAAGCCTGAACTTGGGGCACAGCAGGGAGGCTCTGTGCTTTCCAGGGGCTGCCTCTCCCCAAGATCATTGGGAAGCACAGCTGCAAGGTGCACCCTGCTGCCAGGACAAGCCCAACACGTGCATCCTGCCATCAAGATGGGACTGAGGAGTGACACTGCACAAGCCTGCCCTCAGCCTCTGCCTGGCTGCAGATGTGTCTTTACAGCAGGAGTGGGAAAAAACAGCATCAGATGGTGACTATTTTGATAACTGCCCTCCTATCACAAGCATCAGTCTCCAGCTAGAATTACTGTACCAGGCCCCAGCTCATCTCTTCTTTTCCTTTTTTATTTACACACCCACACCCTGGAATGTACATAGGAGTAAATTAAGGCATCTGTATTATATAGGTCAAGTCCTGGCCTGTTCATCTACATACATTAGCATACAGGTAAAAGTACATCAAAAATAAAGCATTAATGGTTAGCTCAAATACACATCCTAGGCACTGTTAGAAGGAAAAAAAAAAATAACCAGCTAAAAAAATTTAAGACAACAGAAAAGTAACAACAGAGACAGTAAGGCGGTACTTCATTTGAATCTTTTTCCCAAGAAAATTTTCCTTTGAGAACACTTAGATCTATTTATGAGTAGACAACAAAATAAACCAGACATCTTAATTTTATTTACTTTACATTTTATATGTAGTCAGGCTGAAGACCACATATATAAATCAAGATTACTTTGTCTTGAAATGAGCTTTTAAATCATCTGAAAACTTTGCACACAGTTTTCATGTAGAATAGCTCTCTTTTCATGAAGAACATATCCCCTTTCGTCCTAAGTCAGAAAAGAATTGGTTAGAACAAAAACCATCATGCAATTCAGAACATATAAGGAGGTATGTTCTGTAATTTCTCATCAGGGAAAATAAGTTCTCCTATACTTTAAGGCTGCCAAAGTCTGCGAATTTGTGACTAGAGATATCATAATATTTAAAAAAAGAAACTGGACAACAAACCAGTGGCACACACCTTTCAATGCCAAAAGCCTTCAGAGATACAAAGCATAGAAACAACAATTAATTCAGCCATACTCCAGAACTGTAATTCCCTCCTCCATATCCAAGCTCTGCATCTCCCTTACCCTTGGAGAACACTCACTATAGGTGCCAGTGATGCTTATAGGGCAGTGACTACAGAGTTTGACATTGTCATTTACACTTTTATTAATTGCCATGTCAATGAGTTGGTTGATGATGGAAAAAAATTGTAAGAGTTGTTGAACTTGGTGAACAAGAGATACCTCAGCTCTGTTTATCTTCTCATCAGACACCACAATCTTCACAATTATGACAAAGTGAGTTCTGACGTTAATTGGAGAAAAATCCCAGCCTAGGAAAATCTCTGCATTTCTGTGTAACTCTGCAAAACAACTTCAAAGACAGAAGGAAAAAAAAAGAACTTGTGCCCATGTGACTGTTCTACAGAAGAACAAGAGGCCATTATCTCCACTCCTACATATCAGTTATTAGGATAACAAGTAACGTGAATTTTAGAAGTTGGGTATTCTATATATTGCCTGTTAAGAAGAGAAAGGTATTAAGGAAACAATGGGAAACCCACAGTTGCAACTCCAGATCTGTAATGCAAAAAGGACTACGTGGAGAACTATTTTATTGCTTCTTTCAGCTTAGTATATTATGGTACTAAATTACACTTCATTGAAGCCAGACTTCATAGGGATTGTCAGCACTCTTCTGTCTGGTTCAATGTCAAGAACAGCTGGCATAATTTTCAAATATAACGTGGCTTTCACAATTTGCACGAAGTTGAATGAAGTTCTCCATGAAAGCAAATCACACTGATTAAGGAACAGGTTTTTTTGCTTCTCATTAGAAGTTCAGCTTTAAATTAGTAGAAGTTCAAGACATGGGAAAGACGTAGGAGAAAGATTGCAACCTCACAGCAGGCAGCTTTGCATGAGACAGTATCTGTATCACAACTACCACAATACAAGCTGCCTTCCTGCCTTCATGTCCAACTCATACAGCAATTCCTTCGGGCTTGAACCTGCAGCAACAGGTGACAGCCTCTGACCTGCAGAGCTGCAATACCAACCACGTCCAGTTCAAGGGCTTTTGGATACCAATCTGTCCTTCCAGTCTGCACCTTCCTGTCCCAGCTCAGCTGCAACACCTACAGGGAACAGTGATATCAGGGAAAGTGTTCTGGGCACACAGCAAACTCCAGCAAAGGGTACTGTGAGAGTGAGCCTGGATCTGTCAGGTGGGCAGGCTTACTACTCAGCATCTATGCTGATCCTCTCTGAGTAAAACATATAATACCATCCTGTTACTTATCAGCAAAGCAAGCCTTACTGCCACTAGTAGCATTTGATTAGCCTTGACCACAACAACAGCACAGGAGGTAAATATTTCTCTCTGCTCTTTGGCTCAGTATCACACAATCTAGTAAAATAAGTAGGAAGTGGAGTGTGAGGATCTGATTTCACACTGGGGCAAGGCACCTTAAAAAAAAAAAATCTTTTCAGTAACAGTCATCCAGAAGTAATATGGAAATCAAATTAGTTGATTGCAACAATCTAAACAGCATCATTTGATACATTCATAGAGGTTCTTGGATAATGAAAGTTTAGAAGGAGAAATCCTATATTTTATTAAATTCAGCATAGCTGGGGGACAGGGCCTCTCCCTACAGCTTCTGCCTACTGCATTTTAGGCCAAGTAATGAAAACATTAATGCAGCTTAGCCAGCAAAGTTAATTCAGCTTCTGTCTCTCCAAAACCTGTAATTCTCCAGTCTAGTCTTCATGAAGAGCACTTAAAAATGTTTCAGATATAAGATGAACATCCATATAATCATCTCTGCACATGCCTGCTTATTAAAGGTATGGATGCTACTCCAGAAGGAACTGCAGAGTACACAGCTCTCTTCCCAGGCACTGGGGCACAAGCAGGTGTACCTGCAAGGTTAGGATATAAAAAGTAAGCCCAGGAAATGGCATGAAGAATTCACCAGGACACTGTGGATAAGCCAGTCATGAGGACACAGCTGTTTCACAGCTGCACAGTATCCAAATCACCATGATTGCACAGGCTCACACACATGGAAGCCCAGCATGAGCTATAAAGTTGATACGGCATGGGCTCTGGGGACAGTAGCAAAGCAGGGCACCAACAGAGGGAATGCCAAGTAAAATTCAAGAGCTGCTTAGGATGTGAGGTGCCACTGGAACCCAGGGAAGTAACTATACTCTTAATTCTCCATATAATGCTTACCAAGGGATCCCTCTAGGATAGTCCAGTATCAATTCTTTTAGCCCAGCATCTGATTTCTCACTCTTCAGAAGATAAGCCCTTACTTCCTGATCTTAAGGGATGCCTCCTTATTTTTTCATTCACATTCAGAATTTACTCAGAAAATTTTTTCTTCATCCTTGATCCCCCCAGACTGCATAATACAGGTGATCAAGAATAGTAGGCCACCGAACCACCAATGACTAAAGATTTTGGTGACCACTGACTCAATTTCACATTTTTATTATGTTTGTGAGAAAATCTGCTGCAATAATCTTGTTCTAGCTCATCAGCACTTCTGCTCTTCAGTATATATTCTGGATAAAGCCCATGCAGACAAACTAGCAGGGTGATATCTCACATTATTCTTTGTCTTCCTGGTTCAATCTCTCATGTAGCTCATGTTTGCTGCCAGATTCCAGGTTCCTAGGTCAGGAGATGGTGTTTCACACAACTGTCTGTGTGCCAGGATGGATGGCTTCACAACTGGGACCACAGCATCAGAACAGCACAAAAGTGTAGAACCAAGAGACTTTAGGAATAAATAGTATCAAAAAATAAAATCAGAGAGGCCAAAGAGCATTGATGGGCCCACATCTCAGAACTGTGAAATGCCCATTTAAAATTTCACTCCCAATAGCAACAATGCAAAGAAACTCCCAGAAAGGCGTGCAGCCAATTATTGCCCTGAATACTACCAATTCCACATTTGCTGAGTGAAAACCATTTGTCTATTTGTGTGCATTTCTGCAATTGCACTTTTCATTCATTAAGATGAGAAATTGCCTTTTTTATGCAATCTGCTACTATTCAGATAGCAAAACAAAGTAATGTCTGGTAGCAGACTTGCTGGTTTTGGCTTTAGAAGGGTGGGGGGTTTTTTCCTCTCTTCCTGTGAGAGGAAAGCTTTTCCCAAAGGATTCAAGCAATTTCATAAAACAAATGTAAAAACAAAGACACTTTTGTTTAAGGACTGAAGGGTTTGTTTTGGTTTAAGGGAGATTGAGAGGGAAGGAAGAGAGAAATGGTACTGATCATCTTTCAATTAAACAGGGAAAAAAAAAAGGTTCTTAGGACTAAAAGAAATTTGTGTGATAGCACAAACTTGCTATAATAAATAAGCCATCAGAAAACAAATCAAGATTTATTTTCTAAATAAACAAACTTGTTTATTTTAGCCACAAGTGAACACCTCAAATGACTACAGCAAAGATCAGAGGAAAATAACATTTCTCTCCAAATTGAAGAGAGCACTGTGCACACTCCTATATGCTGTGCTCCATTAGAGTCAGTGTCTGTTTTTCCTCACAGTCTATCAAACAGAAAGAAAGGGGTGCAAGGGGGAAAGACCTGAAACCTGTGGTTTTAAATAAACAAAGATTTGGGGGATTCACTTCAGCTAGAAGTTCTGAAGCTCAACCTAATAAGCATCATTTCATTTGTAGGAAATAGGATCCAATATTACAACAGGAGGAAGCCCCAAACTTGCACTGAAAACAGTGCAAGATGGAGACAGCACAGCAACAATAAATAAAGACAATTAACTAGAACACCTGAAATCCTTCAGTAAAGCATGCATGGAGGCCTTGCAGGAAATCTGAATAAGCAGATCTTCACACCTGCCAAACTCTCCAAGCATTTGTACTAACAAATGCAGAAACCACACATTATGGAACTGTGATTCTAGTTTCTGATTAGTAGATACTAATTAATAAAATCAACTGATTTATTGTAAGTCCTTACATATTGTATCAAGTTTTATTATGTAGAGAGACAATCACAAGTGATCTTCAGGGACAAAATAACATCTATCCAAATGGAGCAAGAGCAAACCATGAAGTCCCATTCACACTGCCTACCATTTAAATTCATTCAGGATTGACAGCCACTTCAATTATCATTCAACACCCAAACTAACACACTGGGACAGCCCTACAGTAATAACATTCAGTAATATTGCAGCTCAGAAAGACAAAACAATACAGTTAATAAGAATCTTGCAATTAAATACAACATGCACAATGAATGTATCATGTTACTTACTTGCATAAGCAATTTACAAATATGAGTTTTTCAAAATATAATTTTGAAGTGTGTAGCTGCATAAAAAGTGACAAACAGTTCTTAAAGTTCTTAAGTAAGATTTAAAGAATGGTCAAAACCCACTGGAGTTAGACAGGAAGACAAATAACAGATTGACAAACAAATCACAGCAACATTAAGTTTTATATATATGAAATAAAGTGTAAATAAAATGCATATTATCATCACCATAATCTCAAAAGGGTTCTACCCAACCATTGCTTAAATGACTCTTTTCCATCCTAATTTCAACTGCATATATCTACATATGCACATGCATACATGAGAAACAGTTTTCTTGTGGTTGTTTGACCTCCCAAGTAGTAGCATGCACAGATTAACTTGTCAAAGAGAGAGAGACAACAGACAAAGGTCATTAGAAATCCAGAGGTCTGGGTCCACTCATGAATTTGGGTAGTTACTTAAAACAGACTTTTCCAGTACTGTGGAGAGGCACTGGATGAAGAAGACAACCCAGACAATACTCGACTCTGTTATTATCTTCCTGGTCCAATAAAGTCTTCAAACATTTCCTCCCACTTCTTAATGCAGACTTTTCCAAGACCTCAAATTGTAACAAAAAATTATTTGAGTGATTTTTGTTTTTAAAGAACACAGCAAAGCATCAAGAGACAAGTGCTCTGCTCTTTGATTCGCTAAAGACAGTTTGAATTTAGGTTGACTCTCTCCCTTGTAAATAGGAAATAACTTTTCCACCTCATCCATTAATATTTGGGACTTGAAGGCTGTCAAGTGAAAGATGTTATAATGCCCAGCACAGGCCTAGTCTCATCTTTAACTATACACCCAACACTTGTATAGTAGGGCAATAGCAGTAAATGAAAAACAACAGTAAGCAAACAGCCCAATAATGTGTGCTACAACAACAGGACAATACATTCAATTTTCCCTGGGATTGTTTAAGTATTCTTCTGATGGCTCAACACAATCTTTTCACAACTACTTCCTATGGGGCATGCTGACACATTGAGCTCACTACATAGCTCCTCTTTAAAGCAAAAAATACACAAGTATTTAAAGCAAACACCTCAAATTCAATAGTTCAGATTTTTAATAAACTACATCAGAAGAGAGTTTGCAACTGGATTATTTCTAAGGAAGTAAGACAACTCATAAATTCAAAACAAATAGCCATAAAGCAATATCAAGATACTGATCTTGCTTTGATGTACAAGCACACTCAAAGCACCTTATTTTTGAAATGGTTCTTCTCAGAACACACTCACACAAGTGATATATTATTTTTTCTTTCTGAAGTCATCCCAAAACTTCCAGAAGTTTCACTGGGCATACACAGACCAGGCACAAGACAGCTTATGAACAGAGACTGATGCTATAGCAAAGATCAAGCTAAGCCAACATGGCATAGCCCTCAAACCAATGTGCCAGCTTTACACTTTCAGTGGGGCACCCAGGGCAAGTGTGTCTCAACTGGCACATACCTCAATTGCTTCCCAGTGGTTGGGTTGCACTGGCCCTTGCACAGCTCAGCACCAACACCTGGCCAGGTACTGCAAAGGGAAGCCACAGACAAACACACATCCCCCCAGCTGGGAGCCCCCACCATGGCTGTTCAACAGCTCTGCACAAGGCTCTGCCCAAGCCCCTCCCCAGTCTCCTACTCCCAGGAGCACAGTCCCCAACAAGAGGATGCAGCCAGCACCACAAAATGCTCCTAAGACCAGAGAGCATGAAATCAGGCAGAGGATAAAAATGGGCACTCACTCGACAGGGGAACCCTTTTATTTATTTATGGGTGCAAGTCAGCCAACCTGACCTCCAGCCTGCACGTCCATTTATGCATCTTATGTCCTACACATATTAATTTGTGGTTATCTTTAATATTTTATGAGTTAAGCTTCATTCACTCCATTATGCACCTAAAAGAGAACAAAACAGCTACTAATGTCATAGATAAGTGTTTTTACTGGCTATAAATTCCATCCACCATCATGTGACTAGACAACACATACCCCCCAAAAAATAAGTGCTTCTGCTCATCACACCTCCTTTACTGAAGTGACTTCTATCTCTGTTAATTAACTCTGATCAAAGCATAAAATATGGCAGCTTCAGTTATCTGAACTGCTCAATTCCTGAACAATCACATGCAAACTTCAACACTTAGCTGGGATTCAGGATACATACAGCTAGGAAGGCATCCAAAATCTGACAGCAAGGCAACTCCTTTTGAATTCCCCACATACTTTATCCTCATATTCATTCACCAAACTACCCTTCTGTACATCAAATTTTTAACCCAAAAATCACAGGTGAACCTTCAGTTTATGACCCTTCCTCTCCTCCAAGAATTTTCCACAGGGAATCTCTAAGCAGCTGCTATCTCCCATCTCTGCCATTACTAAGACACAAAAGCCAAAGTAGTTCAAGCTTTGGTCTCTCATGTAACTCCAGACTGTTCACACTACACAATCTTTGTAGCTTGGATGTCCATCTACATGTTCCACTAGGATTTAATATTTTCTGTTCATAAGTGCCCAGAACTATACAGTATTTGACACCCTAATGCCTTGTCTAATAACCTGTCTCTCTTCACTGAAGAGCTCTTCCTGAGCATCGTGTTTGCTCCCATTTCATGGTCAGTATCAAATGAAAGTCATCCCCATTTGACTATGGCTGTCAGGCCTTTTCCTCCAAACCTGTTTTAAGGGATGTCTTGCCAGCTGATAGCAGATGTGTTGCTAATTATTACTCAGTAGATAACTTTGCTTTTGGAGCTATTTAACTTTCTGTCATTCCTATTGTTTCAGTCATCACAGACATTCAATTCTTCCTGTGCAATAATCCAACCCACCTCGGTGCTGACTACGTTTCCCCACTTTGCCTCATCAGCAATTGTCCTTGTAGTTATTTCAGCTGGTATGGTGAAGTAAAGAGACCAGCTCCCCACTAACACTGATGCAAGGCATGAATAATTCCTTTATTCAGGCAGGCAAACTCATAATTTCTCCTTCAGGAGACACCTTTAGCTAAGCCTCACGCTTCCAATTTAGTTATTTTTGGTGTATACACATGGAATTGAAGCCTTCTGCTCCTATTGTCTAGGACATTCAGTATTTAACCAATAATAATATTACTTTAGTCTCCCATGACCTAATTGTGGCAAATACATGATGCATTTTATCCTGTTTTCCACTTAGCTTTATATACTTAATTACCTTTTCTATTCCAAATTTATTCAAAATCCTTGAATTCTACTGTGACCAGAGTAAAAGGTGTGAAGATATCATTCTCTTCTCCTTTTAAAATAAAAGGAAGTATGCATCTTTTGCTCTCTTGCTACCACAACTGCTACCTTCAGCCTAACAGATAATACCCAATTCTATTTTTTAACCTGGCTCCAGTGTCCTGCACCAGCTCTTTCAGAGCAGAGACCCTTAGATTTAGTCTGACTGGGAACAGACATAATACATTTATTCTAGCCATTTCCATTTGGCACCCTATCTTTCTCCCATGTATATCTAAACTAAACAACTAAAACAAGAACTGCTAATTTTAGAGGCATCAAGCATTTTTCATGCAGACTGGTCCTCACAACATCACAGCCAAATTCTCTTTTCCTGCTCTTTTTATTTCCCACCCCCCCCTCTTCATCTTAAATTTCTTCATCCTCTAGCTTTTGGCAGTTCACATGCTATCCCTGCAGTTTCTGCTCTCCAACAATCAATCCTCTCTTTTCCTTCATTCCTTTTAGGTTTTCTGGTAACTTGCAGTATCTTATTCTCACAGCAAGGTCCACAGCCCCACTTGGCAAGCTTTTCCTCCTCCTTAAAATGCAGTTTCCAAGCAGCTATTGTACCTTCCACTTATGACAGTCCAAGCTCTTTTTTTTCCCCCCCTCTCTTTTTAATTTAAACCTCCAACTCCTGCAAGTCCTTAGCTCCATGGACAACACAAACTAGTTCTTCTAACTCCTCAGAACTTGCCCTACTAAAATAAAGCTTCCTTGAAAGAAAAACACTTTGTAGTTGACATATACTTTCCCTTCAGTTTAATTCAAAATTATTAAATTTTTTTGTGGCTGATCAACACATGTGCTTAAGGCCTTATGGAAGGGAGCTGTAATCTGGCAGCAGAAAACAGACATACTGTCAGCCAGTGACAGACCAGAGATGTTCCAGAATTTAAAGATAGACCCTCTAGTTCTGGGCAGGCTGCAAACATAGGCCTTCATTACTCTGCATTCCACTACAATTAATGGCCCAAACCTACCCTATGATAATTCAGTGTACTGACTTCTCTAGTCTGCACTGGGAAACATACTTACAAAAGTACATTAGAGGAACACCTTCCCTTTACACACTAGCACACTATCCAAAATGAGCTCTGTAGCTCCAAGCAATCAAAACATGTTTGCAAAGTTGCATCCTATAATTTGACTCAGTTTCGCCTCAGTAAATCAACTTAGACGTCCAGATTTTGAAACAGAAGCACGAACCTTTCACAGAAAACCATCTCCCATCCAGGGGAAGACTGCACCTCTATTAAGTGCAGCAACAGCTGCATCTTCAGCATGGTCACCACAAGCCCAAGAGGGGAAGAGAAGGATGGTGCAGGTGCCCAACTGCTACAACACAACACAGAAAGAGCCTCTGAAGCAAAGTGTGAGTGAATGATGTCCACATGAATCTGGAAAACATCACTTCCCTCTTAGCTTTAGCTTGGGATACAATTTGCTTAACACGGATGCACTGGCATGAAGGCAGTCCAGGCCTTCTGTGCAGCAGAAAGGACTTGCTGGCACAGGCTATCAGTCCCATCGAGGCAGCAAACCACACTTACCACCACATTCCTGGTGTGCCTGCACCTACAGGGCAGCACACAGGCACCTGCCTGCTGCCTCCTGAAACCCAGAGGGAAAACTCAGTACTGCAGCATGAAACAGCAGCTGGCATGCCAAGTTACTAACCCAGATGAAATGGGGGCCTGAGAGGGCACACAGCTCTGTCAGCTCCAGCAGCCCCACACCACGGCGAGGGCTGCCCACCAACCAGGAAGGATCCATGGTCTCTGCATCCACCTCCCTTGCCACCAACACCATGTTCATCTCCCCATGGAGCACCTCAGGCTGCTGGTGCCTGCTGCTCTCATGACCAGTCTCACCAGTTTAAGCCCAGCCTTTCCAGCAGTGGGGTGGGTGTTCTGCCACCCCCCAAACTGGGGAGCATGGCACTGGACACCTTGAAAAAGCAAGTCATTGTTAGCCATGCACAAAGCAGTAGCATCTTACCTTTCACTCCAGAAGTGCTTAAAAGCGTTTTATCCTGTGAAGGCCAAGTCAGTTGAGTGCACATGTGGTACGGATTACACTGACCCTTTTAGAGCTCTCAACATTTTTAAAAAAGTAGGACACCTAACATTAGATGCCATAAAGTTGCACACACCAAGATCTGCCAGTGGGCTTTAAGGCACAACTAAGGAATAGTTGCTTTATACAGCATGGCTCTCACAGCACACATGAAATAACTTATAAATGCCAAGTATGACCCTGTACCACACTAAATCAATACAGGCGTTTTACAAAAAATGCCTCCATTGGATGAACTGAAGTGACCTTTGCAAAGCCACCCAACAAATCAGCACCAGATTTACAAACAGTACAAGTATTTAGTACAGTTCAGTAGAGCTGAGTGATAAAAAAGGTCTACATTAAAGATAAAAGTTGTCCGAATGTCTACAAAATGCAACAACATTATCATTGCAAGCACAAAGAACACGTTTCATCCTTAAATATCTGAGAATCTGGAGACTTTAAATATGAGGAACAATCCACATGCAAAGAACCATGAAATTCAAGCTTAAAAAGTTAACACTACGATTCACTGGAGATGTTAATTTGCCAGCGCCAGATCTTTGCAACTTTCGACCGCCTTCTCTGCACTATCAGCTGCCATACATATCAGACCCTCAGACACAATCCCACTGCTTTCCCCTCCTTTACACAGATGCCTGCCTGAGCGAAGGAAGGAGGACGAGCAGGAAAAAACCCACCCCGTTTAAACCCAAGAGCCCCCTCCCCTGGGCCAGCTGAAGTTTTCTGAGGTCAGAGCAGCACTCGGAGAGGAGAGCAGGCGCCGGCAGGCCCCTTGGCAGGCGGTGCTGTGACAGACGCGGGGCAGGCAGCCATGTGCTCAGCCCCGCATCCCCCGAAAGCGCATCCCGGCAGGAAGTTCTCACCACGCACCGGCTCGGGGAGTAACTCGGAGGAGCCCAGCAGTATCGCTTCCAGCGGCTTTCTCCTGGGCCATATGTTTTCCCCTGCCATTTAGCGAGGCAATTCAGAGGAGCCAAACCGCCCCACCCGCCCCGCCGGCGGGCTGGGGGCTGGAGCCGCCGCCCCGGTCGGGGGGCGAAGCCGGCTGGGCGGGCAGCGCCCGCGGCACCGCGCCCCGAGCCGCCGGGAGCCCCCGCCCGAGCGCCGGCAGCGCGCCGGGCAGGGCTGGGCAGGGCTGGGCGGCTCCGGCTGCAGCCCCCGGCGGCTCGCCGCCTCCCGGCCCCGCGCAGCCCCTCCGCCCGACACCGCCGGGCTGCGGGTCCCGCCCGCCCCGCCCCGGGGAGCCGCGGCTCGGAGCCGGGGCTCGGAGCCGCGCTCAGCCCTTACCGTGCCGGGCAGCGCGGCGGGAGCGCCCGCGGAGCGGCGAGCGGAGCCGCGGAGCAGCCGGAGCAGCCGGGCCGAGCGAGCCGCCGCCGCCGCCGCGAGGAGGAGGCGGAGGGGCGGGGACGGGCGAGGGGAGGAGACGGGGCGGAACCGGGCGAGCAGCGCCGCGCAGCCGGCGCTTCCTCCCGCCGGGCCGGGATCAGCGGGGGGAGCCGGGCTCGCCCCTTCTCCGGCCCCCGCACCGGGCACCCGCCGGGCCGGGATCAGCGGGGGGAGCCGGGCTCGCCCCTTCCCCTGCCCCCCGCACCGGGCACCCGCCGGGCCGGGATCAGCGGGGGGAGCCGGGCTCGCCCCTTCCCCGGCCCCCCGCACCGGGCACCGCCGCGCCGCCTGTGCTGAGATCGCTGCCGCGGCGCTGGCAGGCGCGGAGCCGCTCCGCCGCGGTTAACTGGGGTCTGTGATGAAAACTCCTCCACCTGTGCCAAACGCGGCTCGGCTCCCGGCACTGAAGGCAGCCTACGCGCCGTGCTTCAGCTGCCTGTTTATGCCTCGGGAGCTGACTGGTGACTCCTGCTAAATTAAGGGTGGGTTTTTTATTGCTCAGGGTAGATCGCATCGCCAAGATTGGTATCTTGGTATTCTGCACTTGGCAGCAACCAAGAAGCTTTGAAAAACTAATTTCAAATGCACCTTTGCCCCATTGTCTGTAGTAGGTCACAGATCTTTCCAACCCTTCTGCATATTGATCTACGTGTCCAATTGAAGGTACCTTTCTCAAAGCTTTTTTTATGTTTTCTTTTTCACAATACGTTAGTGCTCATCCTATAAACCTCCTCCAAGCTTACCGATTTTGTCATTCAGTTCAGGTACCTGAGGTCAGCGCATGCAGTCCAGTGATGCCAGTTAAAACAGTAGAAGAGGGAGATTTCTCCTCATTCACATCTAACTTAAAAGAACCTGATAGAAATACCCTTGTATCAGGCCTTCTCTGAATCATAGTTAGACTTTAGTGGTTTGCATAGAGGTGGAATGAGCAGTCACTGTGGACTTTTAAGAAGGCAGCAACAAAACTTGACTGCCCTAGGGTTGTTAAAACCAGGAATAAACTCTAAGTAGCCTCCTTTAAAAGGTCTTTTCACATAATGTTCATTAAGCCCCAGCAGTTAAAAGATCCCAGCTGGGAGCTCTCACTATGCAGAGTTCTGCTTCCCAGATTCAGAGGGATAGAGTAGAACAGGGTTTTAGATGCTAAGCCAGCTCCTCGGGTTTAGTACTAGACCATGTTGCAGTTTTGTGCTCCAAAAGAAGCAGATGATTTAGCAGTTCCCCTAGCTATTAGCTAGAAATTTTCTGCATGGTCCATGAGGTATGTGAGGAAGAAGGGGGATCTGTGGCATGTAAGCTCTTCCACTTTACCCAGGCAGACCTTCTGCTTTCTGCACGTGTTAGCATAGCTGCATCAGAAAAAGGGAATGAAAAGTATGTGAATTTGAATCTTTAATCCTGTAGCTGTGTTGTAGGGGAAATATTTTTTTTTCTTTTATCTTAAAATTTAAAAATTATGTGCTTGGGGGCAAAAAGTCTGAAAATGTAAAACAGTGTAGTAAGCATGGAGAAGCCTGCCTAAGACACAAGCCAGCCTTAAAGCCAGAGTGCTAGAGGTGTAGGATACATCCTAGGTGCTGGTGGGATCTGCTTGCTGCATTATGCACCAGGGCCAGAAGGCAGCCATCAGCCCTCAGCATGGGCAGAATGAAGCCTCTGCCACAATGGCACAGACATTTGTCACATGGTCAGTCCACAGGCATCCCACCTCTTGTGGCCAACTTTTACAGGATGTGTGCATTGTGCCCTTCACTCTTTAGGCTGAGTCTACATAGTAAAGGGAGGAGTAGATAAATGCAGCTGTCATATGAAATTAGGTGACCTGTTCTGGCCAGAAAATTTCCCAATTCCTAGTCAAAACAGAGGTTTATCGATAGCTTAACTTCAAATCAATATACTGATGTTTCCCAGAGCCTAGGTGCATGTACAGCAGCTCTGTTGTGCCCTTTCTGACAAAACAAGACCTATGGAGTTGTTTCTTACACTACTTCCTTTTACTTCTTACACACTTACCTGTGTAAATTTTTCACACCCGGGCATCAGATGATGGATAGCTTATTATGCCACATTGTGCAGCTGCTGCCTCTGAGAAATATGGAATAATACAATTAATGCATGACATTTTAATATAGCTACTAAAATATGATCTTTGTTCTCACTGTCAAGACTAGTGACAGAAGCCTCAGACAGATGACCAACCCACTGAAGCAGTGGTGAGATGTCCTGCCACTGCAAGGCCTTGAGCTCATCATGAACACCCATGGACTTTACCACGTGCCAGGTGCCTTTAATGAAACCAGCACCCTGGCCCTAAGATGATGTTTAAGAGTACATTAAATGGTTATCTTCATGCACAAATCTTTGTGTTTTAAAACACTGTAACCCCTGATTAATAAATCATATCTAAGACAAGAAACCAATTTTATAAACATGCATGTACCAGATTAAACTCACTCAAAATAAGTCTTCTAAATAGGAGTAAAAATTGTGCATAAGAAATTGCGTTGTCTGGAACTAAGTCAAGAACCCCTGGAAATGAACATAAAATTATCACATTCCAGACTGTTTCTTCTTTGTGCTTTCCAAGTAACAGATTCTTGAAAAATGCATTAATCCTCTCAGTCCATTAAAACATTTCACAACTTTCAAAAGATTTTGAGATAAAAAAATTAAAACCACACCAATTGATCATAACTCTCTTCCTAAATCCATATTCTTATAAGACCAAGAATAAAGCATTTGTTGCTCTAATCAATGGGTTTACTCAGAAACAGCTGACACCACTTAAAGTTGTGTTAATTAACGCAGGTGCTCAAGGTCCAGTTCTAATGCAGACAAGCTGTGTCCACCTTAAACAGCGCCTCGTTATTGTTCACGCTACTTGAATCTGCCATTAATAGTAAGTCTCCATCTCACAGCTGCTGCTGAACCTAAGGCCTGCTTGCATTCAAAGAGGATTTCAGTTCTAGTTTGGCACAGTATATGCTATTCACAAAGTCACCTGTAACTGTAAGAACGACTAAGAACAAAGCCACTCATTTTCCACTTGTTAGCTCTAAAATCCCTGCTGTGGAAAGTTTGGGGTTTTGACATGTATTCCTTGTGTAGACTTACGTGTAATGCTCAAATACATTAAAAAATTCAGGCTGCTGCCTGAATTACTGTAGCACTCAGGCTGACTAAGCCACAGTAACTCAGGTACTGAGTGGTGTAGCCCTCCTAGCTGCCCCTACCTCTGTAAGGGTTTACAATATTTATCCTTGTAAATATTCTCTCCAGTCTACTGACCAGGAGGTGTGAGCTGGGGTCACTCACAAGATCAAGTGACCAAGCAGTAAGCTGCAGCAGCTACCCCCTCACCAAGTATTTCAGTGTACTCAGCCTTGGTTAAATCCATTAGTGAGGCATGTGCACGATCTCTGATGGCCAGCCTGGTCTGCCTGCTCAGACTATGCAGCCGTCACCTCAGCTGTGCCTGCTGAGGTGGGAGTGAGATGGCCAGACAAAACACTGCCTTAGCCATCACAGCTGGATCAGCCCACGTCTGCACATTACTGAGTCGCATGTACACATTCAACAAAGCTCAGTGAGCAATATTTAACAAAAACATGGCTGAGTTCTCCAGTCCTGTATTTGCTCTGCAGAGTATTTGTATAAGTTATGGGAGTTTTTTACTTTGATCATGAGCTTTGTAAGAAAACGTGTGAGCAACATGTTACTCAGGGCTATAAATGGTGCAGGTATTTAGGAGTGCTGGGAAAAGTGTTTTCTCAGTATTGTTTGAAGCAGGGGGCTGATTACAAAGGAGCAGTGTTAGTCATGCTGACCCATTCTTCTGGTGCTCAGTAAGAGGGAGAAACAAGGCAGAAACCTCTCTCCTCCTCAGCTTCTTGAAGGTCTCAGCAGTACCTGGAATCCTATAATGGTTTATGTTGGAAAAGACCCTTAAGGTCATCCAGTTCCAGCCCCACTGCCACAAGCAGGAACACTTCCAGTAGACAAGGTTGCTCAGAGCCCAACCCAACCTGGCCTTGAAAATTTTCAGGGATAGGAACCTGTTTCAGTGTTTCACCACCCTCATAGTGAAGAATTTCTTCCTTATCTAATTTTAACCTACCTTCTTTCAGTTTAAAGCCATTACACTTGTCCTATCTTTAGGACTGTTTATTTTCCAGTTTTGGAAGGTGTGTGCAGGTAACACCAGCCAAAATGAAGGAACTGAAAGATGTGAGGCCATGACTGTGTCACTTGACATCCTGCCTCAACCCATGCAAGCAGAGAAATACAGGTCTGCTCCTGTTTCCTACATACACCTACTTAGAGAACACAGACCCATTAAAGCTGAGCCAGACAGATATCTTTTCTTTAATTAGCTGGTCCTTTTAAGAGTCCCAGGAAAATATTATAAGCAATACCATATGATTGCTTAAGAACAAACGAGATACTTTTAAACACCCTTTATTACTAAGGTTGCATAAGCATTCCAACAATCAAATCTAACAGTTTGTTATCATAGTTGCAATCCCTTTGGCTTAGTAGCTGCAAGATGAATAGCATGTCATATCTCTTATCAGCAAAAAGATGCCTGCCTTTGTAAACAAAACTGTCAAGACTGATTCTCCATACACATTTGCAAATTATACTCATTGGTTATGTGTCTTGCAGCATATTTAGTGTGCTGCCAAGGGAATGCTACCCTCACATCAGTTTCATATGCTACCAACATCTTAATATTGTCAAAGAACAGCTAGGTACCTTGCCAACTGTAGCTTGATTTCACCACTGTCTCCTACAGATCCCTGATGAAAAACCTTCCTATTATCTAGTTTAGAAACATTCAAACCTAGCATATAAATGAGAAATAAATGTGGTATCCTGATATTTAGCCTGCTCCAAAGAGCCCTGTGTCCTCATCCCAGCACCAGCATTTTACTTACTGCCTGGCCAGAAGGAATTCAATTGCTTGTCTCAGTTTAACTGGATGCAATATGATAACAATATCACTTACTCAGCGTTGGAGGAGAGTAAATTAATTGTGATGTGTACCCTGTGCTCTAAGGATATAGAGAAAAATATGAACTTATGAGTTCAAACCCCCCCCACCCTTTGACATTTAATGTTTTTTGAATTTTATTTAATCTGCATAATAAATGCAGAGGACAAAATTGATAGTCACTGACATTCTTTAAAGGGAGAATTCCATTTTTGTGATCTTTATATGGAAAAACCTCTTACCATACCACATTAACTATAATATATAATATATTAAAATACTGATACTAAAATTGCTGTAATTTTGTTGCTTTCACTTACAGAAGTAGGCTCAATTTTTTATGAAAGCCACTATCATGCTAGTTTTGACATTTTATGTTAATGATGTATAATAAAGTAATGTCATTTCAACAGAGAACTCTAATTAGTTGCCAGTAACACGATATAGCCTTGTATAATTACAAATTTTGTGTGTGAGGAGAGCTGCCTTGTTCTCATTACAGCAACTAAAACCACAGAGCATCACATTTCTCAGTGTTGTACCAGAGGAATGTAGGAACACACTCATGACCACAGGAGGGAATGGCACTAACAAGAGAATCGGTAACAGATAGAAAATGTGATGACACAAACTGCCCGTCATAATTCATCCATGGAAGGAGCCCCCACCCTGCTGCTGTGCTCACGTCAGCCTGCAGCACTCTGGCTGTTGCTCAGCTCCCAAACACTGGGGCAGACCTTTCCTCTCTGCAGCTCACCAAGCCAGCCTGGGAAGCGATGCTATCAGGGAAGTCTGGATCAGAAGGGGAGGTGAGAAAGATCTAGCAGATCCCATAGCACACAGCTAGCAGATCCCATAGCACACAGCAAGCACTGGCAGAGAGTGACTCCAGGATCATTGCCTGTTGCATGGCTTTCTCCCTTAAATCCCCGGAGCTAGAAAATTTGAGCGGGGTCAAAATTGCTGAGTGTGACTGAGTATCATCCAAGCCAGATGAGATGCAGTGTAGATGTTTGAGTGTGAATAAATCCAAAAGCAGCAAGGTCTGATTTCAGGGTCTCTCCATTATTTAAGTGTTGTGTGTGGTACAGAAATAGCTCAGAATAGCAGGAGGAAAATGGTGAAACAACACACCAAGTTCTCAAGAGCCAAACATGGTTTGGATTGGTAAATCATTAATCCAGAAAGTGGTGTTTGAAAGAAAGCTCTATTTAGCCTTTTTTAGAGATGTATTTACTTGTTGTTTTCCTCAGAAAAGAGGATTACCTTACAAGGATCTTGAGAACAGTTAAGGAAAAAAAAAGAAGGAATATTAAAAGATGAGCATGAGCTGATTTTATGCAGAAATTAATAACTTGTTGTTCGAAACAACTATGATATATCAAAATAAAGTTTAATTAATCATAATGTTTCTTTTATGGTATCTATTGTATCCATATGATTTTCTAAACATGAGGGCAGTCTGCTTGTGCTGAAGTACTTTGCAATTCCAGTAACACAAAAATGTGGCAAGCAAAAATCTTAGCTAAAGTCTGAAATATAAGGTTAGCACATGAAACCTTGTATGCCTTTACAGTTATGTGCATGTTTTTTCTCCTCTTCAGTAAAGCTCTCTGCTCAAAGGAACAGATGCCTCTTTCTCCAGAACAGTTTCTGTTCTCCAGAGCTTCATCTGCTAGAGTGGCTTCCCTGAACCAGCTCTTTCCCATTTTTTTCACAGTGTTTGTCAAGAGGGGTCCAGAAGACTGATGGTTTAAAGTTGCATGAGAGGTTTCAGCTCCCCTTTGGCTAAGAGCTGGCAGCAATGCTCTCTCCCTCCCTCTGGCCCCCAGCTGGTGTGGGATCCTACCAGGGCACGGGTTGAGTTACATAAATGTCCCTCTGTGGTGTCAGAGGAGGGTGGGGTTATTGGGGGTTAGTTCTGCAGAACATGAAACTACCCGACTTTCCAAGCCTTGCTTGTTCTTTCTCACTTGCCTTCAGCCAGCAGCACAAGAGGCAGCTCAACGTGGCCTCACACTGTCTAACCCCAAATGTGCAATGCCTCCCTGGCACTCACCTGCAGCGCTCCTCCAGCTGCACCCCAGGCACTGCTACTCCCAGAAGAATGCATCCAACTCCCCAGCAAGGGCAGATTGGGAAAAAAGAGGGAAAAAATGTCAATCCATGTTGTTGCACTGAAGCTGCTCAGAAAGAGCTTGCCACCCCCCAGAGTTATCAGCTCTTGCTGCTAGTAGGTATTTGATCATACTTATATTGTGTGTGGGGGTAGTGGCTGTGTCCCTTTCTATGCTGGCTATTCCAAGAGCTTCTTTTGACAGCTCAGACATGAAAAGATTTGTTATTTTTTGAAATGTAATGGTAGAGGTTTTATACTTTGGGCCAGAGTGTCAGTGGAGGCTCTTTGGTGATGTGTGCACTGGAAGTGACAAGCAGTGAATAACTGACATCAGGCATAAGTAATATTTGTAGTCTGACTTTGATATGTTATTCTTTAAAAAATCCAGTCTGTAAATACAGTCTACATTTGTTAACTTGAAAGGAAGGAAAGGGGATGAGTGCAAATACAGAGGAGAGAAATGAATAACCATGACAAGGAGAAAAAGCAAGCAGAAATAAGCTGATAAAGATAAAAAGGAGAGGGATTACTAAGAGAGAGAATATAGAGCATACAAATGGATCAACACTAATATAAAATTTCTAAAAAGCAGGAGAAAAATTGAAGATGAAAGCAATCTCAGTTTAACAGATCAGAAGAAAAAAGAAAGTGTTTATAAACTCTAATCTGAATTCCTATATACAGCCAATAATAACTTCAGCATCCTATTAAATATTTGTGGTTTTTGTAAGACAGGTATGTGATGAAGTCCCATTGATTGTGAGACACTGGTTTGCAAGCAACAAAGATCCTGTAAAGGTATTTAAAATATACAGTAGGATCAGGCAGGATGATGGGTATGTGTAGTGTAAAAGCAATTTGGATGGTGATGAAGTCAAACCATAAAACAAATATGGTTAACCCCCACAAGAACAATGCAGTTTTTCAACAACAAATTACTTATTCCATGGAAGACATTTGAATGAGCTTGTGGGGCTCTTTCAGAGACTCCAGTGAGGCCCATGACTGTATTTTCATTCAGACTTTTTGCTTTTCTTTGATAATTATCTGTAGACTGGAAATGGCAGTGAAACCAAGAAGCTATAAGACAGTATGTACTTTTCCTGAGTTCTTTATTCAACAGTGACAATTATTTTCTTCAAAAGCAGCAGCAGGTATAATCTAGCGGGGAACAAATCTCTGTAGTCATTGCAGTATCTTCCAAAAAGAAATATTTTACAAAAGAAAAACAGAAGAGAGAGATATATGGGGTTTCCAGAACAGGTCAGTGGCTGGAGCAGAGTATCAGCTCCCATGTGGTGGTGGTCTCATTATCACTCCCAAACAGTTTAACATAGAAGAGTTGTCAGATAAAACTTCATATCAGTCAGCACACTTTTTCAATTTACTGAACACAATAACATGAAAAGTAAGCAAATCTGCATGTTTAAAGAGCATAAATCATGGAAGAGACACATTCTATATCCACATTAAAAAAATAAAAACTACATGATTTTAATATTGTATTAAAGAGGTGGAGCATCAACTGTCTTTTTTCTGTAGTTGGCTGCTTGTAAGATTTAGCTTGCAGCAGAAAAGCCATACATTAAGCTTTTACAAAGGGATGGAGCCAAGACTGGGTATGGCAGAATAGGGACTGCACTCAGCTCCACTTCCAGAGCAGCTGCAGGTGCTAAACAGCCATCAAATGTTTGCCTTTCCACAGCTGGGAACGGAGATGCCACATTTGAAAACATCCTTTCTGTGCTTCTGTTCCAGGAACTGAATAAATATTTGCTATTTCTTCATTTCACAGACCCTCTGCAAAATGACATTATAAAGTGTGTAAATTGTCAGGAAATCTTGGCTAGAAGGCACTACACAAAACTAGGCAGTAGTACCTTATTATTTAATAGATTAACTAAAGGAGATACATATTGCTTGTTTGATTGCTGAGTGCAGCAATGCAGGTATTTATTTCACACCAAACAGATCTGTTGTAGGTGTTTGTAAAAATGATAGTGTCTTCTAAATTTACCTTTAAAAGAGTGTGCAAAATAACTATAAAAGAGTGAGGCATTTTTATGAGGAAAACAGCAGTCTACAAAGATATGGTGTAACATTATAGTAACATTACAGAATCTGAAAGTATACTTTGCAACAAAAACTCGTCCATAAAATTTTATTTATTCTTTCAATAATTCATTTTAAAATGTTTACATATTCCTTTTTTTCCAGAATTTCTAAAATCACTCCTGAAGTTATTCCCAGTTGTTCAAATGACAGATGTTTTATTAAAGGTACCATATACTGGGATATATCCTACTTTGCTCATCTGACATTTTTCAATATCAACAAGAGATTTTATGTGAAGGAAAGATGGGAATTGTTGGTGCATGTGAAGAAAGATTGGGTTCTTGTGTTTTATATGCCATTAAAAGAATCCTGATACAATTCACAGCTGCAGGAAAACCACTGTGCAATATTTAATGGTATATTGTCACAAACTATAAGTGGAATTTTGCTTGCAATCGTAAATCCTAATTTTACAGTATTAAATAAAGATAAAAAGCACAACCTGAGTTCAGAAACATAAAACATCCTTTTTCAGGTGTGCCTCCAACTTAATTTGTGTTTTCAGTAATAGACTTTGACTACCACTCAAACATTTTCCTGATTTTTGACCAGGTGTATGTAATATTCATAATCTATTAAAAAAAACATGGAGAGAACACTATTAACCTTTGGGGAAATATTTCTTTGTTGTTAATGCTGCAGATTTAAATTTAAGCATATATTCAAGATATACATTCAGCTTCAAATAGGTTCAGTTCTACATTAAATGAAGTTTCTTCAGAGATATGTAAAGTAGTTAAGAAGGCTGCATACAGCTGATTTCATGAGAAACATAAATTAATATTCTTGTCTACTAAAGCTTCCAACTTTTATTTATTGTCTGCCTCAGTATATTATAAAACCTTACTTGGTTTTGCAAAGCTGTTATTAATGTGTTTTATTCATAAAAGAAAGTGGCAAAACCATGTTGCTAATCCTCTTGACTCCATAATAAATCATTGCTTGTTTGCTGTACTCTAATATGTATTTTTAATAATGCAGAAGCAAGCTTAGGTCCTTAGGTAACAAAAATCTCCGTATAAAACAACTGCTCTTTCACCCAAAAAAAAAAAAAAAAAGGGATCTCATCTTTCTAAAATCCCTTGCACTTTGAAAACTTTTGGGGCTTTCATATATGAGGCTTGCAGGTGCCAAGCTGTTTCCTTGTTTCCTTTCATTGGGAAGGGAATGCACTCTGTGCATTGCTGTGCACAGTCATTAAACCAGCCAGGGACAACTTGGGTTGGTACCCACAGAGTAAAGGAAAGTGAGAGTAATACATGTTGTCCTTTGCCTTTTTGTTAAATTTGAGGTTGATTTGTAGCAACAACTATCTCCTTTTGCTGAAAGTAATTTAAATATACTAGGCAGGAAAGATTGTACAACTGTTGAGTATATTGTGCTTAGTCCCCTTCATAAGAAGTATGAAACACATTTTAATAGATTGATAATAAGCTATGACTTCATCTTTTTCTAAATTTAATTTTGTTGTTGTTGTTGTTGTTTGATTATACATATGGAATGTGTTAAACTCAATGTATACCCTTGCTAAAATACCGTGTTCAAAATACAATCTGAAGTTAGAACTGCTTATGTCAGAATCCTATGTTATGCTACAAATTGCTACTGTTCATAAGAAATCTTGTATTATAAACAACTATCTTCCTAGGCCTCAGGTGACTTTTAATTAAAGCATGTATTCCCTTTCTGTATTCCCTCAAATTTCTTGGAGATGTTAATCTTGGTGTTTTGAAATATTTAATTTTTTTTTTAAACTTCAAAGTATTTTGCAACATTGGCTCTCTAAGAATGCTTGCTAACTTTAAATATTCCATATTTCTAATATTAAGTCTTTGCCATTGCATGTGCCACTAGTAGAGGGAGTGGTGGAAACTTTCTCCACCTGAATTAAGTTCAATCATAAGAAGGTGCTAAATCTCACTTGACCAAAATGGGCCACAGAGTACATTTTCCTGCACAAGTCCAGGTCTGCCTTGGCAGATCACTTGAGTTTTTCTTGAAGGAAGGAAGAGAACAAACATCTCTAGGAGCACAGTGAATCAGATGTAAACTGACTCTGCCCTCAAGAGAGTCACTTTCAGTAATTACCAGCAAGATTTCTAATGCTAAAAAGTCTTTTACAGTTGAAATTCCTGTCATTTTGCATTTACCCAGGAAGCACCTGAGTGTTACAAGATAGATGTAACAGTTTCTACGAATTTAGTCAAGTGTGCTAGAAACACTGTAGATACTTTGATTTCCTCTCCTTTGTTTCCTCGCTCTAAAGTGTCCCCCTTAAGAAAACCCCAGAGGAGTTTCCCACATTCCCCCATCAGCTGAGCACACCTGCACTGGCTCAGCCTGTGTCCTCACGAACCTGCTTGCAGCACTCCTTTGCAGATCATGGTGTGGTTGAACAAAGTGACCCTGCAAAGCCAGCTGCTGGCCCCACCACAGACCTTATTGCTGTGGCACCCCACAGCAAAGACAAACAATGGAAGGGGAAAAAGAGTTTTCAGCCACCTTTCCTCTGTAGAGGTATTGGGAAAGTTATACCTGTGGTTAAGGTACGAGAAACCAGCAGAACAATATATTTTCCTTCTAAAAAATCACAATTGTACCGTGGCAGAAAAATCAGAGAGTGAGAGAAGTCCTCCATCGTGTATCTTTTCTCCATACAGAATTTATTACTCTTCAAAGCTTGAAGAACTTTTCTTTTTTAGAAACTTCCATGTAAACCCAAGTCTCACCAACTTCTTGGTGCTTAAGGAGACTACATAATAAATCTTTTACTTGGGGATTAAAAAAACCAGTTATTAGGAGATATGTGTCTGAGTAGCATAACAACTTCTGAAAAATTTACCATGAGACAAAGAATACATATTTATGAGATTAGTTCAGTTCTCTTAACATACCATAGTTCTCCTGGGATGTCATAAGAAATATGAATGCCATAAGGTTGTAAACAACAGAAACTGCAATTACTGTAGAACTTAATAAATTCTTCATATATGTGTTTACTTCCAACATAATATGCAGTATAGCCAGTTTTTAAGTAAACAAAACTGATGCGAGTGTGATGATTCATGTCTACAGCTAGATTAAAAGAAATATGAAATATGCTAATACTGCTGGAAAACATTTGCTAATAGGAATTATTTTTTTTTCATCTATGGAATAAATGTATTTTGTATTGATCATCATTAACCATTCACTGTTAAATAAGGGAAAACAAAACCAAAATAAAAACAAAAAACCCCTAGAAAAAGCCAACATATCATAATGAAACCATACTTGCATATTTCATATAAGACTTTTATTTCAATAGACAAGCCCTGGGAGTTAATGAATATAGTTTCTCCTTATCTGAAACATTAATCTAATACTGGTTTTAGAAGTATTTGGGGGGAAATTACTCCATAATAATAAAGCTGTTGCTAGGAGGCTTGGAGAAACCTAAACCAATTTGGCTTGGAGAAAGAGATAATCAGTGTCTTAGTGCTTTCTTTCTAACGTGCCCCTCGTGCTTTTACCCGAGAGCAGGAAACCAGTGAGTGGAGAATAAATCTCCATTCTGATTGTTTACAGAGCATAATGAGGGCCTCGAGCAAAGAAATGCACCATTTGCTTTGTACCTGCAGCTGAACTGCAGCACATCCCGTTTGATACCCGCCCAGTACCCTGCCGGACACGGAGCAAAAAGCTGTCATTTTAGATGAGCACATCATGACTCTGCAAGGCTATAGTTATTTGGAGGAAAGTTTAAAATAGTCCATCCCAGAAGGTGTTTCTGGTCCTTTCAGATTTTATAGCAGTGGCCTCAAATTTCAGTTCTCTCATTTTTATTTCTCTCATTTTCTTCCCCCTTAGCATCTGATCCTAACATAATTTACTGTCTTTATTTCTCTAGTCTCCCCCTTTTCCCAAATCCTGCTTCTTTTACTTTTTCTTCAGTGCATGTCTCATTCTGGAGAGGAAGACTGAGATTTTGACAGCATTCCCCTCTCTCCCCACTCCATTAAAAAATATACTTCCTATGCTTTCAGCTGTGATCACTCAATGGCTGTGTTTTACAAGATGAAGCCTCTCTGTGGGCTTCAGTGGCTCCCTGGGCATCTCCAGACTCCCACCCTGTATTGCTCACCATGCCTTGCCTGTAGCATGGCTTATTCTCATTTTCTTTCTTGCCTCAGTGCCTCTGACCCTGGAATCCAAAACCTCTTTTTTTCTCTCTGAGTATGTTGTGTTCCTCTCTGTTTCTCTAGTACTCCCTCTTGGATCTCCTGTTGTTTCTCAAGGTCAAGCAGCTGTAAAATGGAACTTCTCTTACTTTTTCCTAAAATGCCTTCCCTCCCCCATTGCTCTATCAACAGTTTTCTCTGACATGTCAAAGCTCAGCATTAAGTTTGATCTTTCTCATTTCATTCTCTTCACATTAAGACTGTCACTAATTATTTTTGCTTAATCTGGAATGTTCAAAACAGCAGGCCTTTTTTAGTGGGTATGTGATAAAAAATAACTAACTCTGATCCTCTCATAATTAGTATTAACCCCTTCTTATTACCTTTCTTTTTTAACCTTTACCATGTATGCCATTTCAAATAAGCTTTACCCAACCTTAGGCTCACTCACCACAGCCCCCATAGATCTTGCTCACAGAATTCACACTTCCTCACCCTCATCTTAAGATTCTTTGCAGTTTCTATCTGACAATATTTTATCTGACAATACCTCTTTCCCTCTACTGTCCTCATCTCTCTCTAGATAATACTTAATAATACTTAAGATTTCTCTTCATCCCTCTTTTTCATGGTAGTCTTCCCTCTCCAAGCAAGCTTACTTTTCCTTCCTTTCTTGTATTCCTTCTTCCATCTCAATCCTCTAAACACATAAAAATTACTTTTTATTGGAATCAACTATTAAGAGCAAAAAATTCCAAAACAACCCCAAAACTGTTCAGAGCATGCTTTTGAATTCTGATATTTACAAGTCAAAGGGAGGGCAAAAAAGACATTTGTTGCATTTCAAAGCAAGAAGAAAATACATTGCTGTTTATCTGTTGGTGTATGAGGTACCACGAAGGGTTTCTGTAAGTGGTATTACCTATGCTAAATTTCCTGCAGTCAAACCCCGTCAGTGAGACTTTAATTTTTCTGTTGCAACAGTAATTTTCTTAAAGACTTGATCCAACAAAGTACTTAAATGCTTGTTTGTGTTCAGACTTGTGAGTGACCTCACTGCAGATACCAGAATTGTACACCTCATATACTTGCAATTAAGCACACAAACAATTGTTCTACTCAAATTGTGCTTTAAGTTAGCTTAGTGGTTTATTACATTGTTTTGCTTTCAGGACACAAAAGAAATCATTTAAAGAAATGCATCTTGCAAGATGCAGTATTTAAGCAGATTTTTCAGGTTTCAAAATATTTTTAGCTGAGGCATTAACTTTATTCTATTCTACATTAGTCTTCTGGCTTTTATGGAAGTTCACAGATAAAACAAAGAGTATGTTAAAAAAATGTGAAATCTCCTTATACTAATACATGGGAATGAAAATTCTTGACATTTTTTCCCTACCTCATGAAAAATGCCTTACCATAACGATACATTTTAAAAGTGCATTCTTTTTAATGAATACTGGCTTCCTCAGAAATAAAGATATGGATAAATGGATATTGAAATGTAGAAAAATATGCCATAGAGCATTTATTGATTTAAAAAAAAGGCTTGGTGCTCTTTCACAGAAATTACTGCAAGCTATTGTAATATTGACAGTGGTTCAAGCCCTTCAAAGTCTAATTGTCTTGTGTCTGGTGCCAAACCAAAAGGTCCAACTGCATACAGAAGAGAAAAAAAGATGTAATTTATGTTTGGTACTAAAAAATTGTTATATCCTTAAAATACCAGGCAGGATAGGAGGAGTACTTGGAATACTGAGTAGTGTTTATATAACATAATAAATTTTAAGCTTACAAAGAAACGGAACTTTTCCTTATAATTAAAAACAATGTTTTTACTCTTTTAAACATTTGCAGGTCAGTATTTCCCATAATAGTGAATAAACCTTGAAAATTTTGCTCTGATAATAAATACTTACCCCTTCCTCAAGGGACGGGAAGTTTCATGAGTTGATCATAAAATGAGTGCTCAACAGACTCACAGAGAAGCTGTGAATGCAGCTGAAATAGCTTGGCTCAGTCTTTTGGATTTTAACCATTTTTTTCCTTCCAGAAGTTACCCTTTTTTGGATACCTTCTTCCAACAAATACCACCGTTTCAGATCTTCACTACCCTTCCACATATCCTTTTCCAGAAATTACTGCATTAAAGCATCAGAATCTCCCACTGCTTCAAAATATAAATCACTCTGAGACAATAGCTCTGAAGGTCACCTCCCAGAATCTTTTCTATTGATTAGCATTAAAAACTATTAGGTGTCTGGCTGGGTGAGTGCCTGTTAGGCTAATGAGGTTTTAGTCTGTTTTATGGAAGAGCACATGTACAAATTTGGATCTTTTTCTTCCAGGTATCCTACTGCTACATTTAAATATTCCATAAGGTATGGGCTGGGAGAAGACCAGGGGATTTTCTCTCGTGGTGCACTGTTGAAGAAGAGCACAAACAGCTGACATACCCTGGGTGTGCTGGAGGGGAGTCAGAACAGCTCTGTGCAGCACAGATAGTCCCTTTCATCCGTGAGATCAGAGCTTGGGCCCCTGCACCCATCAGACCACTGTGGCTTTCAGCAGGGAACTTTGGGTTAATGTTCCCGTTTTTAAATGTCTTATTCTGTGCTTGCTGCCAGCTGAGGAGCACTCTGGGCATTGGGAGGATGAGTGTGAAGGAAAGGTGTTGGCTTGTCTCATATGTGGGGAGAGTTGCTGGTGTGCATCTTCTGCCCGGTGCAGGGGGAAGCACTGAGGACAGTGCTCTGAGATCAGCCTCGTGGGGCTGATCAGCTCCCTGGCCAAAGGCCATCTGCCTAGAGAGCCTCTTCTTCCAAAACAGTTTTGAAACCTCTGGCTATGGTGGTGGACAATGTGCTGCCTGGAATTTCTCAGTTTTTGTCAGAGCAGACATTTCTGTGGTGTTACTGTATTCAGGCTATGGGTAGTTCATATTTCTGAAGAAGAGCTGTGTATGATTCCAAAGTTCTTCTCTGTTCCTATCACATAGGGGGAAAAAAAGCTGTGCAGTTAGTTCTTCAATGCAAGGGTTAAAAGCTGCTGACTGTTTTCTGAGCTGGGGCCCCTGTTCCATCTATACACGTGCAAGTGACACTCATACCCACAAAACTCACTTAATTGAGGACTGAGTCATTCCCTCCTACATTCAAACCCATGCTCCCAACAGCTGGCACACAGAGTCCTTTGCAGCTTTTAGAGTTTTGGGAGGGTTTTGGTGGAATTTTCTTGTATATACTGTATATTTCTTGTTAAATCACAGTCACAGTCTTCCCTAACCCTGACATTCCCAGTTTCTACTGGCAGGATATCAATAGCTTTTCTTCCTGTTGTCAGTTCTACTGTTGCTCCTATAAAGATGCTTCTGGGAGTTTTGAGAGGTTTGATTCCTTGAGACAAAGACACCAGCATCAGCCTGGTTCCCATGGCTACAGCTCCTCAATCTCTACTCAATACAGACTTTTCAGCCACTCTCATTCAAAAAAAAAATCCTTCTCTTATCTCTGGACACGGCAAGTTGAATTGCAGATTCCTCCTGTTATTCACACTGGCAGGAAGAAACTCTAAAGAAAAAACTTAAATAAACACTTGAGTGTAAAGACTCACTGTGACTGTTCCATTCAAGATTAATGCTGACACAAATATATCATACAGTCCTGTACATAAATATGCCAGGATCCATCATGAAATGACTTCTAGGGTTTTTTTTTTTCTCGTATTTTTCAACCAGAGGACTAAGTGAATAACTAATTTTTATGGTTTGCTTGAATAAATTTGGCTAAATTCTTAGGATTCCCAAATCAAATGAGTAAAATTAACAGTTTTATCCAAAATGAGAGCATTGTGTTCCCTGTTTTCACACTGAAGAACAAGACAAGCCAAAATAAAATAAATTTTTTTTTCCATGAGGACAATTTTAATGAATATAAGTAATAGAAAACACAGATATAGCTCTGACAACCATACACAAAATAAAGTGAGAAATTTAATTTCTGTTCTCTCTTTTCAGGCAAGCCAGGGTCCACTTCCCTGACTGACCCGGAGTTTTTTGCCTTATTTCAATAAGTCTTTAAGGACTTTGCACAAAACCTAACTTAGCTTTAACAGTTTTCTTCCTGCATCATATCATATTCTCTGGAGGAGTAGTTTAAGCAGTCTCCTGAAGTGCCTTTATATTGGGAGAAAATATCAAATTCAGGCTTTTCAGATCCAAAAAACATCCCAACTCCTTAACTGGTCAGTGAGGATTTCTTTACTTCTCATTTCTAAATCTAGTCATACACATGGGCAAAATTCACTGAAGTGTCTTCAGGATGAAGAAACTTGCACTGCTATAATTTAATAAACTGCTTTACAGTTTTGCCAAAACAGCATGTAGAATTTGAAGGGAGAACCAGTTAATACCTTACAGTCATGTGTTAACACGCCATACATCTGATGGTCCAAAATACTTGATTTGGGTACAATTTAAACAAGAACAAGTCTAGAATGTCTGTGGGTTTTACACTGATTTACCACCACATACATTGCCCAAACTGTACAAAACTCTAGAAAATGGAAAATCTTCTGGTAGCACAGTATCAATAACATCTGGTTGAAACATTGCTTGAAACTATCATTTTGCAAAAGATAGAAACCTTCTTTTGAACTATGAATAAAATAATAGCACTATGGTACATAAAATACCATGCCTTGATTTATTTTTTCCTGGAACTGATGAAAAAATATCAGCTGAACCAAGGATAAGGAGCCAGATTTAGATACTAAAAATTGATTAGCTAACAGAAAATACATTTATACTCAATTATACTGGCAGACTTTTCTAAAGACACAGTTGCTTTTGGGACAAATATGAGGTGAAATTTCAGTGTGTGGGATTCCTATACAAGTTTCTGTTTGCTGTTTTTTGGGAGCCTGGATTAAATCAACCCTCAAAGTACTTTTCCTGCAATGACACAGCTCTGCTCCACCAAGTGTCTGCTGTCATGGTAGTTTAGCTCCCTGATCCCTCTGAGGGATTGCTCTCCTAGTGACAGGAATGGTGGGGCTGTCTAGTGGCTGGGTTCCCCTTGGCTCTCCAAAAGGGGATGGTGGCATGTAAGGAATGTGTACATTTGACTGGGATTTATGGATAACAAAGGACTGAGCTGGAATAGTTTATTTGTCACAAGCTGCTGCTATTTGGGGATCAACTTTTCACCGTGTGTGCAACAAGGCTGATGTTTTTGGAAGGCTTCAAATCTCCAGCATATGTGTGGTACAAGTGGTCTCTGTGCAAGTTAAATACACAGTCAGGGTCACTGTGGACCATCTGTGCACCACACATGGGGAATCTGACACTTTCTATCATCATTAAGCATGATATTCATGCAATACTCAGCTCAGGCTTAAACAATGGGCAGAGCAACTAAAATGAAATCAACCCACAGCCATCCACCCTCCTTTCATGCTGGGATCCTCCTCAGAAATATCTTCTTCCCAAAGCTGTGAATAACAGTAGGTTTAATTTGACCATTTGACAAATTTATCTGACCAGGAATATGCACTTCTGGGCAAGTAAACCCTCCTCAGCAGCACATTAAAAAAGGTCAGATGAACTGCTGGTTAAGGCTGCCTATTTCTCTCTCTTTGACAGAGCCTAAAATGAAAACCTAAGCAGTGAACACCCACCTGCCAAGAGACATTACAGCTGGGTGAGAAGCATGGTGCTGTGTCTTCCAAAAAGCTTTTAGCTAAATCTAGGTCCTTTCAAAATGCTCTGTGCCTTTCCAGGGCTGCCTGCCATTGCATCTGTCCTGCCTTCAATCTGCTTGCCACTTGCAGGACTTGTGGGCAAGCCTGAGGCCAGCAGCAGGAGCTGACTCCCCTTTCACAGTTTTCCTACACATCCACTATCTGGCTCATGGACTTTCTGTGGATATACACCCAGACCTTGTGTACCTCTACAAGGTCTCCTCAGCAAGTCTTCCCTCCCCAGACTTAATTGCTTAATTAACAGCTCCCCTTCCAACCCCTGCTACCAACATCTTGAACTGTCTGCTTGGGCACTGGCATCCCTGGGCAGAGCTATAGGAGAGTGGATGCAGTAAGAAGCTAAATGGGATGATGAATCTGGTTTTTGTTTTTGAAACAAAGAAACCAAGGACTGTATGTAGTAGTGATGAAATACATCCTACATTCATTTTAAACCATCACTGGTGATGCTATTATGTTTCCCCAAATTAAAAGGAATCTATCTTGGGGGAATTATTTTGCCTACTGTCAAACTCATGGATCTGGACCTTGGCTTGAATGTAAAAATCTTGCCAGGGGCTCTTCCACCAGCTTTTATCTGGGAGAAGTGGAAGTGAAATTTCTCTCAGAAGTCAAGCATGCATTTATATGCAACTTAAAACTTAACTACTCTCTCAAAATGGCCATTTACTCTTCTCAAATCATTAACATCCCCTTGGATACCAATTGCAGTAAATATTTAAAATGACTCCTTTTCTCAGAATTTCCATTATTATAAGAAGTAACTCAAAGTGAAACTGCCTGTAATTTCAGGCAGATCAATGAAATCCACCTTAGACTGATCTATTCAAGAATGTACTCATTGAGTACAATTTAGGAAAAAACTTGCTAATTCTCCAGAATTAGGCTTCTTAAACACTTCCAAGTGCTACAAGTAAAATTTTGTTTAGTGCTGAAGAACAGACCTGTTTCCTGCTATATTTTTGAAACTCTACAATAGCCTTTCATCTCACAAGTGTGTGAATGAAGTTTCAGTTAGGACTATTATGTACAACCTAATCTCTGTGCAGCACAACTTTTCAATGATCTCCATGGCAAAAGAAGTACTAAGAAATCAGCAAGAACCACTCACTACATTTCTGAGGCATCTTTTGTTATCAAAGGTATGTTGAGCATAGTCTGTTAAATCTGTTAACAACTTATTTCCCATTTAATTGCTCCCTCAAGAGTCATTGTTATTTCATATGGTCTCTTAATAAAAATAATATACCAATAAAGTAATTAACACATGTAATATAATGTTTATTCATAAGATGTTCTCTCTATAATAAGCCATTTTGACATACTCTCCCTCTCTGAAGGTCTCATGAATCAGTAATTAAGGAAGCCCTCTTTTTAGGAAGATTCCTTTCATTGGAACAACACTTTCAGACATGTGGTATGATTCTTGTGTGTCCTACACAGGGCCAGGAATTGGATTTGGTGATTCTGATGGGTCCTTTCCAACTCAATATATTCTATGATTCTGTACTGATAATTTTCCCTCATCTCAGGAGCTTGACTGTGATGAAGCAGTGTCCTGTACTTAAACAGGTAGGAGAAACTAAACCTAAGAAGCTGCCAGCTTCAAGGGGCAAACCCTCTCCTTTCACTGACAAATGGGATGCCAAGGCTGCTCCTCATCATGTCCAGCAAAGCTGAGCACACGTGCATGAAGATCAAAGAGAAAAATCCAAGGGGGGTGGGAACTCTCCATGCTCTTCAGTAGATACAGATGATCTAGGAGACATTTTATTTTGTGTCTTCCAGCTGCCTCTATCTTTCATGGGGATGAGCAATCCTTGCTTATTCTCAAATCCTGGCCAGCCCCTCAACATCATGTCACTTTGGCTGGAGTGAACACTTTCCTTCTGTGACAGCCTTGAGTGAAAGAGCTCATAAGAGCTTGGTTGGTACTATCATATTTTTCTGGTTCCTGATCTATTCCTCTGAAACAACATTGAGGCTACTCATAAATATTCAGAAACCATTTATGAACTCAAATTTTTAGTCTTCTTCAACCAAGTGAGCTATATCATCAAGTTTAGTATGCTAACTTTGGGGAATTCACTTTTTTCCCAAACATTTTTCTTTATATATCACTCATATATTACCCTACAGCTCCATGATATTTTGTATATTTAATATATTGCATGTTAATTCAAGATCAACATCCTGTGTTGGAGTTTTGCCTTAGAAGAGAGCTGACACAAAAGTGTTGGACTACCCTACTACCTGGATTGCAAACACCAGACTTTATGGGGAGTCTATGATATAGAGATTGGCTCTCTATTTCTCCACTGGATATTATATGCCCATTTGTGCTTTGATAGGTTGGAAAAAAGTGGGATTGCTCAAGAGATTTGTAAATGACAGGTAACACCTCCAGAACTGAGCTGACATTGCTCACCACCACTACCACACAGCCCTAAAGTTGTTCTACAATTCACACATTTTTATTTCTTTATTCACCATGCTTCCATGCTGGCCTATTGGTATATTTAGCCAATGAAAAACATGTTAAATTTCAAAACAGAGAAAATTCAGTGTGGACAGCTCTTGTTTTGATCAAACTTTTCTGGACTCCAAGAATACAAGAGATTAATTTGGTTAGGGTAGTGGTGGGAAAGGATTTTGCACGTCTCCCATTTTGAAGATTTTTGTGATTGTTATTTTTTATTAGGATGCAAGTGTTATAAAAATGTCTGTTGAAAAAGCATTTTGCCTTCTGCCTCATTGCTCTGATGGTACCTTCCACTGTGTAAAGTTGCATTATATCCACTGAAAGACATAAATGGAGCATAAACTAATATAGCAATGACTAAAGAGCCAGGATGGGGGTGATTGAGAGATCCCATCACATATGCTCTTCTTGAGTCACTGACACGGTTACAGCCTGGCAAGATGCTGATATTTGACCTCCATTTCATAGGACAGGGTGAACTGCTGACAGATGTTGACCTTACAGGCTTGCACATCTGCAGTGCTTCCCTGCCATTTGTGCAAATAGCTTTGATTAGCTCATTTTCAGATTGTGCTTCAGTGCCCATTTGTTTTGCCTGGTTCTTGACAAAACACAGTACAGTCAATCTGAGTACAAAAAATGTGATCAGTTTTTGGTTAAGTAAAGGGGAAAGGATTGTATTTCACACAGTTTTTAACATAATATGTCAGAATAAGAAAAACAAACACATCACAGTGTTATTTTGTGTATGTTCTGCATTTTTAATAATCTTTGAACTGATGCTCCCTCTTTTATTCCGTGATTGTAATAATCTGGATTTATTTTGTTCCTGGTAATGAAAGGAAATTGTGTGCAAATTCTATTCCCAGACGAGCCAGATTAACAGCTGTAAAACCCTTCAACCCTCTAGTTGGCAAATGATTTATTGACATGACATTCAAATGTGTTTTGCTTCAGCATTAATGACAGGAGTTCCAGAACTTGTCACTAAGGTGATAAATGGATCCTTATATGCACAGCCTTGAAAAACTGGGAATAGTGCCATTTTCCCCCTTCAATTTATTGAAAATCACCTCTCTTTACATTTACAGGAAGTAACAACTTTTTTTTTCCATGCTGTAGTTATAATATATCACCATTTTGTTTATGAACAGTTAATTACTTTATTTGACCTTGTGTTGTTGGAAGGGTATGGGTTAGTACACAGGAAAAGCACTCTGAAAACAGCTGTTGCAGGACTGATATTTTTTTGACCTTGAAGAAGATGACTGGAATGAATAAAGCAGCCTAATCAAATATAATAGTAGTAAAACTGCTATGGTCATGAAATGCACTGACGGCACATTTCCTAATGTGTCTGGTTTAAGCATATCTCTACAAGCTTATAAAAATGGGGAAAAGAGCTTCCCAAGGACAAGTTGTTCCTATACTGAGAAAAAAACATAGCAGTTGCTGAAATATTTATGCAGATAAAAAAAAAAACAGATTTAATCATGTTCTTATCAAAAGTTAGAGCTCTCTGATATTTGCTAAAGAAAAATGTGAGAAATAGTAAGTTTCACTCTTACTCAAAGTGCAGAGAGAAATTCCATTTATTTTATATCAAAAGCTTTTACTCTGAAGGTTCATAGGCATTTGTGAAAAAGTACCTATTTTAGTGAATTTCTTATTTGGGATTTGATTTCACAAAAATATTGTGAATCCAACAAAATGAGTTTGATTTCAAAACCAAAGAGTTCAGGCTGTTCATTCTATGATGGTTGTTATTTCAGCCAACTGATTTAACTTGTAGAAAAGAGATAAGAATTCTACAATGTTCAAACAAAAATGAAACAATTTTGTTCTGAAAGGTTTCAGTAATTTCCATTCTTTCACATTATTAACAGTGACCAAGTTGTGAACATTTTCCTGATTGACTGTTTGACCTGGTTTGGGTGAGAAAAATTACTTTTTAAAAAAACTCAACAGTTTCCCAGGACACAAAGACCATTTTCATTCCTGTGTATTAACAAAATTTTGTAACAAACTCAATCTGTTAGCACGGGTTGTTTGGTATTTTGAAAATACTCTGGATTCAGATGTCCCTGATAGGTTCATACCTTTTGCTGGGGTGGGTAGGCAGTATGACACCAATTATTTCACAGCTCAGACACTGCACAGCAATGCAGGCATGCTGGAAGGACCCAGGTGTCAGACTGCAAGGGAGGGAGAAGGCAGGAGTGAGAATCAGTGTTGACTGCCCCAAATTCACTTTTTTCAGCAGGGACTATGCCAGCCTCCTCAACTCACTGCTTAAGGTGCCTAAACTGAACTGCTGCTATTCAGATGAAAACTGGGACTTCTCTGCCAAAGAAAGCAGGAGTAAGCTCAGTGTGAGTGGATCAATTGCTCTGATATAAAGCTCAGTACAAAATGCCACCCAGACTAGGAACAGCTTCTGCATCTCTAGCACAGACCATCCATTACAAACCCAACAGCCCAGGCACTGTAATTAATACAGTGCCAGTAGTTTTTAAATGTGAGTGTACTTTGTCACAACTCTAAAGTGAAAAATTGGATTGAAACTCTTGGGAGAACAAATTTCCCTTCTCCAGTGGATCTGCAGCTCTTGTGCATAGCAATCCTCCAAAATTCATGCATCTGGAAAAAGGATAAGATGAAAGCAGAAACTGCCCTTGCATGCAAAAAGCTTAAAAGTAACAGGGAATTTACTGATCTTTGATATGCACCAACAATGTTTAAATGTCTCTGAGAATTTTTTTATTAAACTTTTTTCCCCATCCTTCCTAACAGTAGTACAGAAATAGCTCCATTATTGACTGTTCTATAAAAATTTATCTTCATCTTGGACAAAGTCAGATTCATAGCTGGTATAATTCTGAATGCTGTTTGTTCTGGAAAATGAGGCCTGTTCCTTAGTCAATTAGATTTCCATGCAAAACTATCTGCTATGATTCCCAGGAGCTTTATTCCATGTGAAAGGTTAAAGGTAGGTTTCCCAAGTCTTATAGGAAACACTCCTACTGTTCAATAGTGCAGGATGCAATTTAAGGTCAGCATTAGTTAAGAGGAAAATATGAGCTGTTTTATACTTGAACAGAAACCACAGGCCTTGCAAAATACCAGTAAGGTTTCAGTGCTGTAAGAAAAATAGTGATGCATTTTTTATTGTTATGAAATTCCTGATAAAGGTTGAAAGAGCTTTCACAGCAGAGATTTAAATAAAGTTTCTATTACACTGCTTCCTGGCATTTCATCAAATCAGATGGATGTAGGCAACATATAATATTATCAACATCAATCCCACATTCAGACTCTCCAAAGCATCTGAAGACATCTTTAGGAGTGCATGGGGTTATTTTTGCTTATTTGCCAATACCTATGGTGTAAGCTGGAGCCATCATGATGCTGTGAAGTAGCTCATTCTGATAAGAGGTAGGACATTGCTTTTAGCCTGTGTTGCTCATTGTTGGCTCCTTTCAGGCTGCCTTGTGTTGAGGTGTCTGTGAAGTGCTGGTGTGGTCCCCAGCAAAGTTGGCTATTGTCTTCTGCAGCCTCCCTGTGACCTGTTTTCAAAAAGAGGAGCAGGTGGAGAGGCTGTGATAAAGAGAATGGCTGAGATTAAGATATGATACATCAGCTTGTTTAGGTGTATTATTTAGGTGTACAGTGCCTATTATATGCACTCATATATGACTTGGAAGGAGGGGTGATCGCTGTGGAAAAGATGAGTCAAGGTGACTGAGAAGAACCAGAGGGCTGAGGAGGAATTCAGACCTCAGTTAGCCAGATGAATGACGACAAGTGAATTTCATGCCTGTTGATGAGGAAAGTATGAGCTACCCAAACATTAGAGAATTCTCAATTAACCTTATCAGGGCAGCAGAGGGGACAGGTTCTCACCATAGCGCCATTAGGGCTCTGCTGAGTGCAGTCAATAAAAGACAGGATATGCTGCAGAGATAAGAATGGGATGATAAACTCTGCAGAAGGTATAATGCTGTAACCAAGTGTGCCTCCCCATCTAAAATACAAAGAACAGCACTGGAGAGAGGAAAACAGCAAGTTCAGGAAAGAATGGTGGAAAAAATCACCCTGTGAAGGTGGAACTCCCTACAACAGAAAGTCAATAGAATCAGGAATTTAAAAATAATTTTAAAATTATTATAAAGAATGACAACAGTTTTGGGAAATAGCTTGAAAATTTAATGTATAGGCTAATCTTTGTTGGGTCAGGAGTAGACACAATGATGGGAGACAGCTAACACACTTGTACTTACTGAGAAGTTCTTAAATCCTGCATTGAAACATCTGCTGGGCACAGGTTGAGAGTACTGGATGGTATTTTTACGGTAATGATTCTGAACTCATATATTGCTTGAACATTAAAGAGGAAAGAATAGTACAGAGTGACTAATACAGTTGCTCATAGCTTTACCCCTAAAACACTTAAAAATTATTTTTCAGAGCTCCCTTGAATTTCTATGAAAAGTTACTGTTAACATGCCTTCTTTGTGCTTGTTCAGACATAAATCAAAAAAGAATATTTCCATCAAAAGATCAGCGTGAGACCAACCTCTGAATGCTGACCTCAGAAAAGTTGTCTTGTGCTGCTGCAAAATTAGACACTTCTGTGTCTCTGCTCTGAATAAGTTGTTAACCTTCACCCTTTTCCCAGCATTTGCAGAAATAATCATTGCTACTTATCGTTGTTACTCATTGTTATCAAAACACATGTGTTTTGAAATCTTTGCCTTGAGAAGATTTTGCAAAAATTGCATACGTACAATTAAAACTAATGGGATATGAATAAACTGGAGCTAACAAGCCACAAAGACCCATTTGAAAAATTACTTTTAAGATGTGATTTGAATACTATGATAGAGAGCACCTGATGAGTGAAAAATCCTAGATTGAAGAAAAGGCATGAAATGATAGACCATTAGAGAGGGAAGGACAGATGCATTTGTTCTATAGATGTACTTTAAAATTTACTTCTTTTTTAATTCTTCTCCCATGGTAAGCCAAAGCCAAACTTCAGACATTTTCAATTTATTTTCCTTTTCATGGTCCACTGGACTTGTCACACCTTGCATTCAGTGCAAGATTTGGAAAATGCTCACATTTACAGTGTTACCTATTGCCTACACTGGGCTGGGTTTGAGCCCATGTTGCAGGGTATAAATACCTTTGTATGACCAAGTGTCCTCTGACAGGGAATTGCTGTAGGTGAGCAGAACTGAGAGTTTCTTCAGGTTTAAGCGCCAGAGTGACCCTAGCTTTCTAATTTAAGAGCAGGTTTTGTTCTGTGAGTCCAGAGGTTGCACTGGTTACTCCCTTGCATCTCAAAACTAGACCAAACAGAGAGAAAAACAAACATGTCTCTCAGTATTGTCTAAGAGCAAGCTTAGATCTCTGCCCACTTGGTGTGCTGCCTGTTCTGAATCTCACCTGAGGCAGCTGGCACTTCTCCTGCACTGCAGGGTGAGCTGCAGTGTCCAAACCAGGACAGCAGATTCCTCCTGAGGAGGCAGGGCACACTGGGCATTGCAACACCCCCTGGGAGGCACAGCTGCATTCCACCCTCTAACTCAGCTGAGGAGAGCCCCAGGGCATTCTGGCACTTACTCAGACTTTTGAGAACACTCTTAATAAATAGCAACACAAGTAGAAAAAAGAGTTAACATAGCATCACTTACACGCTTTTACTAACCTGGTATACAAAGATCATGTAGTCCATAAATATTCTGAGAGAACACAAGGAATTATAAAAGTCATGTGGTCCAGTGTTCAGGACAATACATGTCAGAAAAATCTCAGTCCTTTCTGCATAGAGATCAAAACTTGTATTTGGGCAGAGGAGACAGATCTGACCTTGCTGTGAAGACTAAATGTCTTCACCACATACAGTGGCACACTGTTCCAGTGGCTAATTATTCACCCTTGCTGCTGGGAATGTGCTATTTCTGGTTTGATTTTGTTTAGCTTCTGCTTCTATTTCAGCTTTTTTTGTTTGCTTGTTTGTCTTTCTTGTCTTATTCTGTCTTTGTAAAATTAAAGAGACAGCCACAGCCAGTAATCTTTTTTTTATGTTGGCACTATTAGACTGTAAATACATCACTGCTTAGCCAAATTCAGGTTGAGCACCTCAGATTTCAGTATCTATGTTAGACTTTCCATAGCACAAATTATTTCTGTTCTTTCTGATCCCTCTTTTGTTTGCCCTTTTCTCTGACACCAGGATCAAACTGTTCCTGTGCCAGACTTTACTGTCTTGTACACAGAGGTAATACCTCTCTGTCTGCTCTAGCTGCCTATCAAACCAAAGATACCACTTGGCAGGATGGGTATTTTCTCTTTAGCCTAAGCTGAGTTTGTTGGACTGGTGCAGCTGTGGAAAGGGGGGAAGGGATGGAAATTTCTCCACAGCAGTACAGAAAAATGAGCTGCTGCTCCTTCTGGAATAAGGTTTGGGCGTAATCCCCTGTGTGCATGGAACAAGGTGATTTATTGCCAGTGTGGCTGGGCACCTACTGTTAGTGTGCACAGGATCTGCTGCCCGTGGAAACCTGGGGCAGGAGATCAGGACAGCCCTGAGGCTGCAGACAGCCAGCTTTTCTCTGGGTGAATGTCTGTGAACTTTGATAATTCTACTGAATGTCAGGGTTGTAAAAGACGTGCAATGTTTTAAGTAAGCGCCTCTGGGTTAGTACCTAAAACTGTTTTCTATCAGAATTGAGAGATCCTTTATGGTTATAGTCTTTCCACTTTCTGTGCATTATGTCAGCTATATTTTTTAAACAAGTGTACTCAAAATTGTTCAGCAGACATTTTCTTCACATATATTTCAAACTATTTCTTATCTAAAAGAGAATTAAAAAAATAAGATATATGCTGTCACTTATCTGCAGGTTACTTAAGTAACCTGCTATTTCTTCTGCTCCAGGATTGAATGAATCACATTTTTGTAAGCAGAAGGAAACATAACCAAAAGATTTCCAGATAGTCTCTGTGGTCATTAGATCTAAGTACCTGGTAACATTAGTAATTTCACTGTGTGTTATCTGAATCTTTAGGCTTTGAATCATCTCTCAGTTTGGCTGTATGTTCCTGAGCCAATTTTGAAAAAGGAAATTAGGTTACTAATTTTGAAAGCTGAATGGCATCAGAGTGAATTAGGCTCTAAAATCTGGCTTGATTCCGTTCACTATCTGTGCCATGACTGCAAGGCACTATAAGTCAGCCATGCCTTTGCAATAATTTGTGGTTTCTTATTTTACACTGAAAAAGTTATCCTAAATACACAATATATTCAGCCATAAAATTTGCTAATGTATTTATATGCTGTTATGAGTAACACAGGCATTCTTAATTAATAAGTCACAATTTCTTATTAGGTCCCTACTCACTAAGTGGCACGTGACTCAGTTAAAAGGAAATCATCAGGCAAAGCTCTGGTGAGTGCTTTAGAAATACTGTAATGGCTGCACTGCAATTAATGAAGTGTTAGAGATAATCCATTGCCATCTGTCTTTATTTTGCTAAGCCACTCAAGCAGAGACCATATTTGAAGGGAGAAAAGAAAATCCAGATCTAGAAGAATACTGCAAATGAGTATTCACCAACATTTGTTCCAGCTCTGAGCAGCTGTTCAGTTGTGATCGTGTTCATACCTCCTTTTATTCTCTATTCATGATCATTCTCACAAATGAGGTTTTTCTTCACACAAATACCTAATTGCGAAGGAGCACGTTGCTATTCTTCTATTCACGAGTGCTTTTGCCTCTCAGCCAGGGACCCAAATCAAACTGTCTGACTCTGCTGGTCGACAGCTGGCTGCTCACAACAACCTGGGAGCAGCTCTGAGGTGAGACTTGCACAAAGGGCTTTGGTACAAAAGTCCCCAGGACTCCCCACTTCTGAATCTCGAGTAACACAGAGAACAAATGCAGAAATGACTGAGATTGTCAGGAATATGGCTCACTAAACCCTTTGGCCAGCTGCAGAGTTTCCTAAGCTCTAAGCCGGGCTGCAGCCCCAGGGGCTTGGAAGGGCTGGTCTGAAGGTAGGGAGCTCTTTTTCTTCTTTTTAACTGAGACACAATGAGGGCAACAATCTTTTCAAATGGCCGTGCTCATATGCATACTTATATGAACATATGTGGTGGCAGTGCTGTATGGGGATACAGATGGAATTCCCTTGTATCTCTGCATCTCAGGAATTTTAAGTGATTTTTTTTTTTCTGGTTCTGGTTCTGCTTTCCCCCCTTCATCATGGAGACTCACCCCTCTGTTCTACCTACCCACCTTGTGCTCATCAATTACAGATAAAGTGCAATCATTAGTATACTTGCACCACTCTGAAGACAACTAACTCTCTTTCTAAAAAAGTTTAATTAGTCTTTGTCTGGAACATTGACCTGCTAGTCAGTCCTTTTATATCAAACAGAAAATGTATGCTAATAATTATAAGTCCACAGCTCTCTCCAGGCAATGATTTTTGTGATAATGAAGGCAAAAACTGGTAAAATCAGAAGATGGTTGGTGAGCATCTTTAAAACAGTGTGAAAAGCACTGACCTTTATGACTGTTTATTCCACTCAGTAAAATTGTCCAAATGAAACACTGGCAGTTTTATTACCTAGCCGACTATAATAAACCAAAATTCAATATCCTTTTTTCACTACAACTATTATTTTGGAGCATCTTGAAAGATTGTGTTCTTCATGTCCAGAAACATAAAATGCAGTAATTCAAGGTACACCAAACAGTTTGCCAAATAGATTTTGACAAAGATTCTTCATCAATATTTTACTGAGAATGAAAAATGAACATCTCCTTTTTATTTATTCTCTCAGGAGCCTAGCAACCTCTCACTGTGCTTCAAGGGAAAACTCAGTGCTTCTGAAATGATAAAGTCTTTCATGCAATCTTTTAAGAAGGTTCCAGCACCACACATCCGTAACTTCTCATTTACTTTTTAATGGGATCTTTTTCTCAAATTCAGATCTGGCATATTTTTGAGTAGTATTCATGGCAAAGCAACATCTTGTCTGCATAGGTGTTTATTCCTGCAGAGATCTGCGTTTTGATTTTATCTGTGTGTGAAATGAATTCTGACAGCTCAGCTTATCAGTAAAAATGAAGGCTGCTTTTACAAAATCAGTCTGCTCATGCACCTCCCTGCTAAACAGGCTACAAAAGTCTGGCAGTTTCATCAGGGTGAGGAAGCCTCTAAGCCTGTTGGTTTCCACTTCATGACTTAATTATAATGCTATGTGGGGTGAAGTCGTTCAAAAAGCTGAACAAAAATGAAGACCTCTCCTTACTTGTTGATAGTCAAATATTCCCACCTTTGCCATTCATGAGCATTTTATCCATGTTTGATTCCACTAAGGGAAACATGCACACGTGGCAGAGGCACAGATACTGCATTTCACAGGCCACTGAGGAATTCTAACCTAAGTGCTCTAATGGCTCCTTGGCAGTTCCTGCCTCCTTTTACTGAGAAGCTGGGGGAGAGGTCACACCTCCCATTTTGTTGAAAGTGGAGGTTCCTAAAGGAGATGGGAGGGAGACTTCCCACAGCACCATGAAATGGGCCCTTCTTTGGAAATCCCATGCCTGCCTACAGAGGGAATGCCAGGGCAGTGAGGCCTTCTCTTCCTTACTGGCATGGGTCTCTTGGAGAAGGACAATGTGGACAGACAGTCACACTTCCTCAGCTGACACTCAGCCCTTGGCTATCAAGTGATCCACGGCCTTGGGTGCCAGCTAGCACTGGCTATGCTATTTTGGGCTCATCTTTTAGTGATGGCAGAAGGTAGGACTTACACTCTAAGTCTTTCTGATGGCCAAAAAATATATTTTAATTGGCCTCAGTCCTGTTACTGTGAGTGATTTGAATTATAATGATACCTCTAGTATTTTTCACAGGAAAATGTGCAGTATGTCACAGACCTCTGGAAAGGATGAACAAACCCGTGGCTCAGAATGATCAAAAGCAGCTTTTGGTGCATCATTCTGCAATGGAGATTTTCCTGCAGCCTCTTTTTCTGTAGCATTTATCTTTAAAATTTTTCTCAGCATCAATCTGTTGGTTATTCCATCACAGAAAGGAATCCTCCTTTGCAACTTGTGATGAAGCTGCAAGCACACATAAAACATCTTAGATCATAGAGATTTTCTCAGAAGTGACTGATAATCAAAGAGATAAACTGACAGGGAGATTGTTGATGTAGAAGTAAGGCCTTGACATAAATCTTTCTAAGGAAAGGGAATAGCTGGTAAAGAAAATGAAAAATAGAGTGTCAAATATTCAGGAAGGTGAATAGAAGTCTAGGTTACAGTGCACTTGCACATCCAGAATATCTACTCTGAGAGGACAGTAAATTAGAGCATCTGTTCTACCCAGCATTCATATTTCAGTATTGTTTTGGTGTATGTTCCTGGTTTGATGGGGTCAGAAGTTCATTGCATCTAAATGCATGTTTGTCTCCTTAAATGATCTTTCAGATCGTGTTTACTTGTTTACTTCTGTCCTCAGATGGGGATGTACCAGTGAAAACTGGCTGCTGTGCATTTTGATGTTACAAGATGCAGAGCACTGCACATCCCTGCATCTGAGGGCACAGTTAAGCCCTCAGAACAGCTGAATTGTGTCTTTGTACAACAGGGGATTTGATAATTGGGCAGATGAAGCATGAAGGAATGAAGCTAGAGAGCTGGTGGCCCAAATTCCAGGCTGAATCCAACAAATTGCATTGTAAGAATGATTTTCTGTCCTTAAAACATCTTTATAGCAGGGCTGTAATGGAGATAAAGGAAATGTTATTTACTGCTGTAGTATCACTCAAATGCCATTCTTTTAGAAGGATGCTATGCTGCTCATAAGCAGACACAGGCAGCAGTTGAGTCATGGTGCTGTCTGCATTTGTAGCTGTTCCCACTGAGCAAAATCCTAAGGCCATTCAGTGCCTGCATGCCATGGAGCAGGGGCATGTCAGAAACACATCCTGTTATGTTTGGGGTGCAGCTAGAGATAATAATGAGTTGGCTTATAGTTTTATTCAGCAATGATTAGATGCATCTCTGCCAAATATGTAGAAAAAACATCTGTAATGTTCATGTCAGTGTTGGATCCATATTCCTTAGTCAGTTGTGCATGAGAAAAGGAAGTATTTTGAAATATTGCCAGCACATGGATATTAGGTTATTACTTTAATTGACTGCATCAGCAAATGCACAGAGGTATCACTTAACAGACAAGTTTCTCTTAGTTAGTCTCTGGTAGTGGATTTCTGTTCACATAAATGGAGTTTCTAGAGCTTCCTGAGGAAAGAAATATGAGGAGCAGACATCCCATTTATCATCCTCAGGCCAGTGGGGACGTTGAATATTTTAACTGAGTTTTGACAAATTGTGTGCAAGTCGGTGATCTCGGAATGAAGTTCTGGAAACCATTGGCTATGCATTTGTAAAAACAAGTAGGAAATTTAATATGTTAGGAGCCAGAGGGAAGGAGTATGCCAGTGTCGTGCAGAGAAAAACTTATGCTTGAGACAGGGAATAAACTGTAGTTATAATTACAGAAAAAAATTGGCTGCACTGAAGGATGTTTTGTCATCGATTTCAGAGAGAATAGAATTTCATCCAGAGCATGTAGCAGTAAACAGTATTTGTTAGGATTGTATCTTTAAGATAGATACAGGTGTAAACTAAAGGACAGATGGTCCAGAGTGAGCAGTAACAGTTAGGAATAAAATTACTTTTTTCCCTGAACAATGAACTTTGTGTATACTTTTGTAATAGCATTTTTTTTTGCTCTGCAGGGCAATTTGAGAAAATGTTTTGTTCCTTCTCCTTCTTTAAATTTGATGCTTTCAAGCTGGTTTATGTGAAAAGGAAAAAGAAAGCAATTCTTAGGTAAGCACTTGCTGTTCCAGGAGGAAATCTTTTGACATTTGCCTTGTCCATGAATGTAGTGGCACTGAGTGCCAATCCCTAGAAAAGAAGTTTCACATCAGTGCAGGAGTTGACAGTAACTGTGTGTGTTGATGCCAGCTTTGTGCAGGGCTGTGATCTCTCACTGGCCCTGTAGAAGTGCCACACTGCCCCTTCTTTCCAGACATGTCAGCAGGTCCTGAGAGCACATTTCTGTTAGCTGAGCATTCCCATGGCACACTGCTAAAAAAAGCTGCTACTAGTTCCTGACCTGAGACCTCAATGCAATACAAAATGCTTTCTCACAGTACCTCTGGCTTAAAACCTGTAGGAAGCATTCTTATTTTACTTGTTGTGCAGAAAGCAAGGCTGCAAGAGGAACTATGTGGACACAGAACATATTCTGCCAGTGGCAAAACAAGCATTATGAACTTCACTGAAGTATGAAACAAAGTTTGTTTTTAGCAGTAGGGAAAGCACTAAAGGTACATTCTATTCATTCCAGATCTACCTGGGGTCCCAGAGCTCCACAGAGATGAAATTACAGCAGTTCTGTGATGCCAGCGCTTCACGGACTGTCTTTTCCCTGGGTGACACCTCATGAAGAGGATATTATCTTAGCTGGACATCACCAGCTGTGTAAACTCAGGACTTGAAAAATCCCCTCTTCTAAATTCCCTCATTAAAAATTGAGGAAATTTGGCATCTCCTGAAACACTTTGGCAAGCATGCAAAGCTTTTAACTTCCCTGCTTCCATTTCCATGCTGAAAAATCAAGACTGGGGGAAAAGATTTTTACTTTTTTTTCCCACTTGATATTATAGTGTTTTGAATGCAGAAATTCAAGGAACATGGAATATAAATGTGCAATGAAAGAACTGATCTGACTGCCAGAACCTCAGCCAAGATTCAGTGCAGCTGTGGCTCAGCAAGGGGAGATAGGTCAGGAAGTCTCTCTATCATCCACATTGGTCTGGCTGTTCAGAATATCAATTCTGCTCATTGCTGTTGGATTATACACTGAGAAGAAGAGGAAAATTAACTTGCTCTCTGGAATGCAAGATGAGAAATAGTTTTGCTGCCCAGCCTCACATTTTTGAGCTATGATTCTGCTGATATCAGCAGCTGTCTGCTGAATCATCCTTCTCTTCTGCTGTTGCCTTGGTCCTTTTAAAGGAAGAATAACCACAGTGAAATAAGATGGAATAAAATGCAGCAGATCTTCAAAGGGATTACTGCAGCAGGGACTGGAGATCCACAAAAAGACACAGTAAACATAAAATGAACACAAACAGATTCTGCTGTTCAAAAATGTGAGTTTCAATTGTTTTGATACAAATATTCCAACCAAACATAGAAACAGAAACTCCAGAATAGCACAAAAATGATAACACACATGCAAGGACACACACACAAATACTTGCAAGCTTTCTGTTACATGCCAGACCCTGGAAGCAGGAGATTATTAGCCTGTTTTTCATGAGTTTCATGTCTAATTTTTGTCTCTATTCTAACAGAATAATTTCTCTGACTTCAAGAGATATGTTCCTCACTATTCCAAGAAGGGTACCACATATAGGCTGGAGAAATACATGTAACTTACCCAGACAAATAAATTTCCAGATGCTTTTCTGCCTTCAGTGAAAAACTGGGGGTTTAATCTTGCCGTCTAAACATGACAGTAAAGATTTTTTGCTTTCACAAATGAATAATATTCCAGATTATCTTCTGTGTGTTTCAGTTGCTATTTCTGCAAACATATATATATATTTTCATTTGTCCTAAATTTGCTAATTTTTTCAATAAATAAAAACTACAATAAATATTACTGGCACTGTTTATTAAAGTATACAAAAGTGTTTAATCCATATCATAGTTTTAAAACAAATTTTCCATTTAGAATTAATATAGCACAACTGAAAACTGATAACAAAGTATAATGTCTAGAGCTGCTATGTATATATAACAGCTGAAGAAGTGCATTTCCATATTATCATTTCAATGAATTGCACTTCTCCTAATGGAAAATTCAATTTAATAAAAAAAGTCTTCTCTTGTTTTGTTTTTTGTTTTTATGTTTGGCTTCAATTTGGTTTGTGTTCGGCTTGACTGGGTTTTTGTTGTTGCTTTTTTTTTGTTTGTTATTTTATATAAAATGTCTGTATTTTAGGATTTTGGGTCCAACTATCTTCCCCCAGCCTTTGATAATACCACTTGGGTGGCAGGAGAAGTGCTCATTACTAGGGTTTGTTTTGTGCTGTGTGTGAACACTTAGCCCTGACCCTCCCTGGGACATATGTTCCTCCAAAAGCTGATTGAGGGAGGCAAAGTTGGACTTCTGCTCTGAATTTCTCTCCCAAAAGCCCATCCTCTTCTATTGATACCAAGATATTTTTGGCTGCACTTTCCAGGGGAATATTACCAAATGGATAAGGAAATGGAGAAGCTGTTTAATATTTATGTGTTTTAGAGTGGCGTCTTGGTCAGCTTCTGGAATGAAATAAAGTGGTGCACAAAAGCTCTAGAAAGCCCTGGCTGATGACTGCAGGACTGAGAGGAGCAATTCTAGTGGGATGGCCCCAGGGTGACCCAGGGCAGCTCACTAAGCCAGCCAAACCCTACCCTGTTTTTTCCCTTAGTTTTCTGCTGATTCAGGGAGTTGAATCATCTCCCCGGGAGGTCAGAGCAAGGTGAGAACGGAGAGGAGAAGGAAGAAGAGGAAGAGCCTGGCCCCTTCAACAACACCAGTCTTCACATGGGGCTCAGCCCAGCTCAGCTGATCACTTTTTGGCTCAATTCAATGAAATACTGAGATAAATTTAACACTCAAGACCTACTCATTCACCGCCTCCACATATCAATGAAGAATAGTTTATGCATGCAGAATTTCCAATCACTTCATGTGTATTTCAACAATAATATTCACATGTCTGCATATTTGGTTTAGCCCTGCTCAGCAAGAAACAGATCCTCAGTCTCTGTCAGGTATGCAATTTCTGTGTGGGTATGCTGTTCAGTGTGGTCCATTCAGCAGGAACTAGTTAATTTACTTGTGAGTTAATCCGGAAAACCTCTGTGGCAGTCTGAAACAAAGAGGGATTGATGAAAAAACAGACACAGCAGTCATTTATTTGGTGATGTGGTCTGAATAAGAGAAGAACAGTAATGGGTTATTTAAACAAGCCTGCTTTATTGTCTTTGTGCTAACAAGATTCTGTGACATTACAGAAGGAGATCATCAAAAGGTCCAGTAAAGTTCCCTGCCCTTTAGTGTAAAATTTCTCCAATTTCCTCCAGGCAGAAACAATCTGCTGACTAGTGGCATCTGCCCTGTGCTGCACAGGCTCTTTTAGAGTGAATGAAGTTGTGCTTCCTTCCACATTTAACTAAGGGAAGTGAAGAAAGAATGGCTTGCCGGATGCATACATGCATGTGCTTATATATAACACTACATATGTGTGCATGTACATATGCTGGGATCTGTGTGTATGTGTGATGTATGTATTACATATGTATATATATATATATAGAGAGAGAGAGATGATTGTAAGTATTATAATTACATATAGGCAAAAAAAATTAAACTAGACCTGCAAAAGTATGGCTTAGGGTTGATCAAAAACATCAAGGCAGGAAGTGAGTTGGTACATTGCTGCTTAGGTCACGTAGGCTGGCAGCAGGAAAAACATTGCCTTGTCAGCCTGTATCTGCAAAAAGCAAATACATTCTGGTTGAGGCCATCTGCCCCTTTAATGTGACTTAGGCACACAGGGTGGGTAATGCCAGAATGTTTTAGTGGGGCTGTCCTGTCTAAGGAGAGTGAAGATGCTCAGTATTTGATATGTGGAACAGTTGGAGATATGGCAGAGTGGACCAACAGAAAAGAACTTACAAGGAAAGATTAAAAGACTTGAACTTGTATATCCTAAAGAAGAAAAGATTAAGGAGAAGACAAAATAATAGCCTTCCAGTAAAAGATTAAAAGACAAAAAGGAATAAATTGTCCCTAGAACCATGATGAATCAGATAAGGAGCAATAAAATCAGATTGTATCGAGGAAGATTTAGGTCAGGGACTATGAAGAGTTTCTGCAGGGAGTGAGTACATATTTACACAGAGGAGATGTGACTGCCAGCACTGAGGTCTTCAAGAACAGAGCAGAAGAGAAGCAATCTTGAGGGGCCTGGATTATGGTTTTCTGCAGAAGGCTGGAATTCTTAAGGCTCCTGCCAGGCTCATTTTCTGACTTTTCAGTAATTTTCAAGCTATTTTATCTGGTCCAATGATTTCTGACTAGAAAATTGAATCAGCATGTACCAGGGACCCTTGGGATATGCCAGGAAAAGACGAAGACATCTGATGATCATGCATCTGCTACACAAGTGTGACATGCCCAGACAAGGAGAACACAGACTGCAAGTGAATCTTTCTGGTATATTTTATATAATAGTTGGAGACACTGAAATTGGCTTTGTGTGCACATGAAATGGAGACAAATGCTCCTTTATTTCCCAAAACACAGAGAAATGCATTAAAACAAATGTTCTGGGTTAGGATTAAGCTCGACAAATCCAGGAAACTGAGAGTTAAACTTCTCACTCTTTCCCACAACTGAAAGCTGTTGTGCTTGGTCCTTGATGCATAGCTTGAATTTTTGCATAGTTTAGTTAATTTAGAGGATTTAGGAAGGCTTGCTATAAATATTATGTAACAGTAACAGCCTGTTGTATTAAGAATGAATACCAAGGACTTTATCAGAGACAGGTTTGAATCATGGCAAGGGGGTATGTAGGAAATGATGTTAAAATAGATGTAGAAGCAGTTCAAGCATACTAATATATGCTAATTTTTTTTTATCTTCAATTCAGCTTGCTTTCTCCTGACCCCATTTTCCAAAGGACCAAACTATGTTGCAAAACCAGAAAACCAAGTACTGCATAATACTTTTTGGACTTTCTTGGATGCATTAACTCAAAGACTTCTTATGACTTCAGTGGATTCGAATCTTATGAATGCCTGAGAGCAGTGTATGGTGATAATGTAACCAGCAACATAATTTATGTTCATAGTTTTGGAGGAGGGAGAGAAATAATAGATTATGCTACTTTGAATAGCAGCACATTACTTTATCACAGCATTTCACCCTTTCAGCACCACCATCTGTCATGTTTTGGAAAACCCAGATAAAGTAGAGTAGGGGAAGAGGTTTATACACACAAATGACAATAACCATCAACTCCTTTCCCCCAGCATGCCCACAGATTGCTCATGAGGTTTGCCTGCCATCCTTGGAACTTTCCAGCCAGAGATTTTGCAGGGAAAAAAACACATTCGAAATAAAAGCAAATAATGAGTGTGAACAGACAGAAAGGGAGCAAGGGAGAAGGTGGCTTTTAAGAGCAAGACTACTGGCAGCAGGACAGTGGAAGCCTGTGATCTTTAGAAGTGCTCTCCACGCATGGAGCACTATCTGCAGATTGTCTGTGGCACTGATTGTGTGACCCAGGCCCAGTGGACTTGTGAGGTGCTCGAGGTGTTGGCCTGCAGGGAAGGAATGGTTTGCCATCAGCAGAGGGATTAGCCAGAAGCTGAGGCCAACCCCAAAGTACACAGTGTCCTCACTGACTGTCCTCTAGCAGGCAGAGCTGGGTGCTGGCAACAGGGTCCATCAAGAGCATCCTCTCCCCCAGTAAGTGAAAAACCAGGATCCAGGGACACCTGGGAGCAGTAGAAGAAGGGACCAAAGACAGGACTGGAAACAAGGCTGCTACACAGACCCAAGCCCTGTCCATGAGTCTGGATGAAAGGCAAGAAAAGCCTGAGCTGAAACAGGGTTCCAAAGCCCCAAGAAAGATGTGGGACAGTACCTTAATGGTCCCCAATCCACATGGTACCGTGAGATGGCAACCAAAATTTAGGGTTTTATACAACATTGTTCTGCACAACCAGAGGGATTTATAGCCCAGTCTTGAGGAAAGTTTGCAAAATAGAAATTGGCCAGTTTGGAGTAATACCATTTCCAGGTAGACTTTGTTAGTTATTTGATTATCCATCATTTAAAACCACTTCTTTTCCTAAGGAGCACACTTTCAATGGTCATATTAGATAATGTCACTTATTAGATCCTCCTTCTGGGACTCAAATCTTGCCCAATTACCAAAACAGACAAGTTTGTATTGGCAGAAGCCTGTTACTGTGCAGTGTAAAAAGGGAGGGCATGGAGCACTGGAAAGGTTAATATGTAAGTAAGAAGCAGTTCCTGCTGCTTCAAATTGCTTGCCCCCGTTCTGACCTGAGAGAATGGCAGAGAAAGGAAAGTATCATTAAAAAGCTACAGGTACTGGATTTTGAGTTGCATCTGGACTAAACATATCCAGACAATGTTTTCTTAGCTCTTTCCACATCTTTGAAGCAAGCTGCGTTCCTGTGAACTTCTCTGAGCATCAAATGTCAAGCCAAATCCAAGATTATTAAGTGATATGCATATCCTTTAACCTGACAGAGAAAAATTAGGTTTGGATTGCCTACTTAACACTGTGAATCAAGCTAAAACAAGCATTGCTTTGTTTTCTAGTCTCAGAAGTCAGGAGGTAGCACATGCTCTTGCACAGAAAGCCAAGGGAGGGCTTTGCACCAATCCTGCCTTTGGGTTTATGGAGCCAGTTGATGCTAAGCAGGCCCTGGCCCTTACCCCTGCAAAATTCACATCTTGGTGAAAATCTGTAACACAATTCAAGAGCCATTCTGCTGTGGTTGCAAGAGTCACAAAAGTGATTCTCCAAACCATGGATAAGTTGGTAGAAAAGATGCCATCTGAATTCTGAGTACAAAGAACTGAGATGGGGTTTGGTGCATCCTATGCAATAAATGTCTACATAGCTCATTCTGTTTTGATCCAGGAAGTTGAATGCTGTGGCCCAAGTTGCTGGGTTTTGGGGTTTTTTACAGTGACAGAACACCAGCAGAGTGGGATTGATGACAATTTTGGGCACTGCTGAGACCCCAGCAATCTGCTGAGGGTCTTGCTGAAGGAGTAAGTTCAGCAGCTGAAAATTTTAATAAATTCTATATACTGTAGCTCTGGCTGGTATAAACCTTCCATCTCCAATGAAATGTGGCTAGCAACATAAAATTAGATGGGAGATCTTGTGCTGTCGACATTCCATGGAGAAGGCTTAGCAGGGCTGTATCTCCTGGTTCTGCAATCTCCTCCTGCATCTAGTACTGCAGCAGAAACCTTCTGCCATGTCACAGACCCTAACTGTGGTCATCACAGCCTTGAGGACCGTGAAGAGACACAGGTAAGGGAGTTGTAGGGGATCTGGCACCCTCAGAGATTCCCTTCTGCTGAAATTCCCTGGGAGACCAAATGAGAACAGCATCTCATCTGGTCCTCCTCCACATCCAAGTCTTCCTCTACTTTAGTCAGAAGGTGGAACAATGGAGTCCTGCTGTAATATAAAAACAATATTTCAGGAATAGCTGAGCCCAAAGGAATATCTGTATGGAGGAAAGCTTCTTTCAACACACGGGATGGGATATTGCATTTCTGGCATTCTCCATACAGATACATACTTCTGATTCAGCTAAAAGTGTCCAGTACATATTTCATCAGAATTCTGTCTTAAATAAATCACAGGAAGAAAAGCCTCTGAAGAACAAGGGTAAACTGTCAGCACTTCTCTAACACTGAGACACTACTACGTGTTCCACACTTTCCTGTCTATAGCAGACTGTGAATGGATAAGGAGCAAGCATTTGGAGTGGGTTCAGAAGCATGCCTCACAAATAAAGGTAAGATCACAGGGCTCTTGTCTTTTTGTGCTGAAGGAGGTGGAAACACCACACCTCTCTAAGAAAGCAAGAAATCTGTTTCACACCACTGGCAACAGCTGTCACCTCCCCAAGTAGGTGAGAGCACCTAGAGATGCTACAGGACAGCAGCCTGTTCACACCTCCTGGCTGGAGCTCTGTGCTGGTGACAGAGTTCTTGCTGGAAAATCAGCAGCTCCCACTGTTTTCATGCTGTTTTCCCTCACTGCCTGTTCCTTGGCCTTTCAGCAGGCTCCATGGGCATCAGAGCACATGCTTGCCTGGCACTCACCAGCCTGTCTGCACCCAGGGCACTGACCCACGGTGGAGCTGGGGTGGCTGGCTGGCTCCTGGGCTCAGTAGGCACTGCCCCTGGACTCCAAACTTCCTCAGTCCTCCTCACCTGGATGGGATTATGTACAGTGTTCCCAGTGCTTCATGTATTGCTCTCTGGGCTGTGTCTCTAGCTCTTCTGATAGCAGCTGAAGAATTTACTGACAGGAAGGCTGGGGTGGCAGAAGGGGCAGGAAGAAGTGTTTATTTCCAGTGTCCCAGGCCATTCTCCTCTTTCTTCCTTAACCTCGTGCTCAGCATACATTCTGTGGCCAAGTGTAGCAGTTTTTTATTACCCTTTGTTTTAGTTTCATATTGGGCTGGGGTGGAAGTCGTCCTCCCCAGACATTTCCTATTCCTGCATGTCTGCAGTGGCTCTGAACACAGCACCTATTGCTATTACCACCCCAAGTACCCTGGGGAAAAGTTTCAAGTCTTAAAATTCCTGAGGCAAGCATGATTAATTTGTAATTAGAGAGTAAGTGGTGCAGTCCAGAGTATAAAACTATTGACAGAGACTATGACTCAAGGCTTAAATTTGAAGCTCACTTTGATGACCTGGAGCAAGTCTCTGTCCTCATTTCTTTTTCACCTCTTGAGATGTGTAAGCTTAGTAGTCTCTTACAGTGTGTTTGCCCAGACAGTCTCTACCAGGTCTTCTTTTCTCTTTGGGAAATCATCTAAGTACCATTGTAATGCAAAACCAAATAGTTTTATAAAGCAGAAAAGACCCCACAATCAACAGACTACCATACACAGTAATATGGAAAAGAATAAATATTTGAAGAGGAAGAAAAACGTTAAGTTTAATTTGCCTCCATTTGTACTTCTCCCTTTGGACTGTGTGATACTAGACTGTTGTTCCTTACTTAAAGAGGTAGAATATTTTAGGGAGTTTGAATGCAAAAAGCTGACTTACTGGTACTACACTTCAAATGTCACCTCAGAATCTGACACTGTTCAGCCATGAGTAGTTACAGCTGGAATATTTCACAGCACGGCAGTCATAAAGTTATTCCTTAATGCTGAAAAGTTGGATGAATGAAAACATTTAAAAATATTAATGTGCCTGCATGCTGTGGATCCCTCTCTCCTATGGTTAAGGCAAGGTAAGAACTAATAAGAACATATGCTGGTATTTCTCCTTTGAATTTATTTTACCAATGTCTTTTAAAAAGCCTAGTCATTTCTAAAAAGGCCTTAGATGGAACTCAGGACAGAAATCACAGAAATCAAAATTGCTTTCACATTTTAGAAAAATCCTTTTGAAGTATCCAATTTCCCCCATGTTTTTAATGCTGTTTTCACAGTTCTTTACTAGCCTTATAACCTTGTGGTACCTTGCTGATATTTCCATCAGTGGATAATTAAAAGGACATCAAGTTCTCATTGGCTGTGACTGACAGATGTCCTTTTAAACACATGGTTGCTGGGTAACAAGACCTTACACTGCATTCCTTCCTTGAAATGTTTGTCCTATTTTTTATATATTCCTGCCAGTAAGTGTGTCAGCATTCAGCCAGTGTGCTGGAGGGCAAAATGCTAGCTTGAGCTTTTTTTGTATCATGTGGTGCTTCCTAAAAGGAAAAATAGCCAGAGCAACAGAAGAGCTTGCATACATTATGTGGTGAAGGGGTGTATCAACTTGACTTCCACTTTCCTACCATATTTTTCTGGCCAAATTGTTCTTTGAGTGGAAATGCTTATTGTTCTTTGAGTGGAAATGCTTAAGGACTTTTACTCCTATTTAGCAGTGTGTCCTCTTGAAAAGCCACTGAAATCTAAAGCACAACTGGGCATGCAACAATGTGGCCTGACATGTCCTGAATGACCTTTTTGATCATAATATAGGATATTTGAAAGCTCCAATTTCTTGTGGCGGTGATCAACATATTGTGAAAACAAGAAAAAAAGATAGAAAGAAGGTGAAATCAAATAGCAACAACGTGTAGTTTAGCAAGGATTCTGCAAAGGCTACTTGAAGTCTCTTGGGTACACTCCAAAAGCCCTTGAAATACCCCCACGTTCCCCCACTCCATCTTAACAGCCTGCTGCAGTGCCCTTTGTGTGCATATCTTCTGATAGCCTCTGTTTGGCTGACTTTTCAGGAAACTTTGGTCCACTTACTGAAAAAAAAAAATAGGAACAACAAACAAGCACAGAGAAGACTGAGAAAGGGCAGAGAGTAAAAGGCATTTGGGGACAGACTCTGGACTTTTTCAAATAATTGGGAATTAAAAAAAATTAAAAAGAGGTAGGGCTTTGTCATGAGATGCTGCACTTACAAGGATTAAGCAGCTGACTGTACATCTTTATACCAGTAAAGAGGAGAAAGAAACACAGTATTTGTTCCAGAAATTCCCCCAGGACTTTTGTCTTTTTCATAGATGTTTTGCTCTCAAGGGTTGTTTTTCTTTTTTTTGCTCTACCACTCAGCCACTAAATGAACTTGTGAGAACAAACTAAACAGTAAATAAAGGCTGAGTACTGAATCTGTGAAAGCATCCAGCAGATAACAGGATGGGGTAGAGTTCCAGCTTCAACTGCATCATCATGAAAATCATAGCAAAGTGGTAACTTATTTCTGGCATTTTCTGTTTTAGAGAAACCCAACTTTGTGAATTTGATGCTAACAGTCTATTTGATTTAAATAATAATATGGAAATAAACATCATATTGAGAGGGAGAATGGGTAGGAGATCAAATACATTTGCATACAAAGCGTATCTAGTGTACTCATCATCCTTTCATATATACTGTGAACTAAATTCTCTCCTCAGATACAATGGCACAAATCCAGATGAATTTTATTGGCTTTGATAGAAGTAATCTGAATTCCATAATGAATGAGAGGAGGGAAAATATTTCTATGCAACAGCTTCTTATGAAAATTGCCAATGAGTTTGTGTCATTTAATCAAGATTTTCTGTGAACGAACAAATTCCAAGCCATTTCTATCAAAAGCCTTCAAAAGACTTGTTGCTTATTTGCTTGTAAATCAAATAATTTGTCAGGAAACCAGGAGATAATGAGAAAACCTACTGCTGGAGGAAAAAATGTTTTACAGCATAGATTTGGGGAATAAATGCTACTGAGGACTGCATCTGCTCTGAGGAACACTTGCCATGACCCTCAGGGCAGCTGCTCTAGAGCTGGGTACTGTGCAGCCCTCAGAACACCTTCTTCCTCCATATCTACCGTATTTTTTGCCCTCCCTCCCCATGAAACTGGTCTCAGATACCATTTGTGATGCTTTGAGTGCTGCAAAAACAGTTCAGGCATTTCTCTGACCTTCCAGGGAGGGGTCTTCCAGCATACTGCAATAATTTTAGTCCTCCAGATGCTCTCAGGTCCAGATGAACATGCAGGCAGCTCTTGCCTGGTACAGGCTAATAGGGGCTGCAGGGGGAATGGATGCCTGGAGTAGGGAGAGCAGATAACAACCTTCACAGCTGCTCTCCAGACCCAGGGCAAGGAAAGTGAGAGATGAACAAAAGATGAGATGAGGGGGATGCTGAAACCAACTGCTCTGATCTTGATGGTGACAAAATCTGAATTCAAGCATTGATTGTCTTTTGTCATTTCTGTATTTCTTGGTCACTAGGGGAAAGTTTGCACATGAAAGTGCATTTTACTAGAATTTGGAAAGGGCTTCAGATTAGTAAATGAGCTCTGTATGTGCTTATTTAATTAATGTCATGAACATAAGCTAAGAAGTGATGTTTAGAAAAACAGTAATTAATGTTGTGGGTATGGGGGTAAATGATGTAATTGATTCCAGATTAAGTTTTTCAAGTGAAAATTTTAGTATTTGTGAACAGACCCTCTGTTTCCTCATGTAGCTTTAGTAAGGAAAAGATCAAATGAGGGAACAAACTATCTTTGTAGTTACTAAGACTGTGCTTATTTTACCTTCTGCTGACCCAGGGTGCAAAAGAGCCAATTTAAATCCTCTCTTTAAGGAAGCTTTAAAGGAAGTGAGCTTGTATCTTATAAGAGTGACCTAATCCCAGCATTACTGGTGTTTTGCTGAGAAATTCCCTGGACTGTCATCATTTCTGTTCCTAAGGTGCTCAGTTAACCTGAGAATTGTGTTGCTGTTATAATCCAGGAAAAAAAAAGAAGCAGAACAGGAGGTAAGGTTGCAGAGCAGAATTAGATGATAGTCCATTTAGTGGAGCAGTGGTTTGGGGTTTTTTTTGAGCAAAGAAGTAACAGTCTTCAGGAAACTAGAGAATTTCTTCACATTAAGAAAGCCAGACTTTAAGTTCTTAGTCAAAGCTATCAAGATGGAGGCTGTAATGTTCCCTGTTTACAAACCTAGGCTTTATTAAAGAGCTAAAGGCTGTTTGGTATAACCTGAAAAATGCTAATTGTTTCACAAGTTTTGACTTGCAATTAAGTTTTTGGGTTGGGTTTTTTTTCCTATGAGAAATGATCCTTCTAAGAAAAAGATTTTCAATCTTTTTGTTCCTGGATTTACTTTGCCAATTAACTGAACAAAAGTTTCTAAAATCACCAGGATACACAGCCAAAATCTCGTTTTGCTAACTGTTTTCTCCCTTCTGCTGGCAAGGAAGACCAATGAATTTTTCCTTTTCCTTCTTTCATTCTTGTCCTTACTTGCCCTCTTTTGCCCCTTTTCTGGTTCTTCCCTTCAGCTGTGCTGTTTGAGGGTTATTCACCCTCTATTCTCCTCGCTCAGTAAGAGCCTTCATGCTTTTGGGCTGCCAACATCAAAGAGGTTGCAGCAGCTCAGCAGAGCCTCGGGAGAGCAGAACAAAGGGGTTAGGATGAACGTCTTGGGCCAGCTCCACTGCATTAAGCACAGGGGCAGGGATGAAAAGGGCCCTTGCTTCCCAGGGACCAACCAGGGCTCAGCTTGCACCTGAGTAAAGTACACAATTATTCTGAGAATAAAATATTCTGGATTTACACAACTGTCTTGCTTTTGTTTTCTTTCTGGTTCAACGCCTTATAGATTATTTTCCAATTACTGCCTTGGAAGATTTTCTCATGTTCTACTTCTACAGTCAGTGGAAAACAAGATAATAAACACTGGCTATTGCATAACATCATAAACTGTTTGTTTTATTCCATTATGTTTATTTAATGATGTGACTCCAAACAATCTGGCCCTTTGGGATGGGCTTTAAGGGATTCATGTCCCTGCAGAAAACATAACTGATTTCATTTTCTGTCCTTCCCATGAAAAAACAGGGACTACTTCCACAGGAAATGGAGTATGAGCTACGTGCCAAACGGTGGTGGGTAGCAGAAGAATGTCTTAAGGACAATGCCTTCTACTCTGCATCAGGCATTTGAAAGCCCTGGGTGGGTCTTCAAGGTTTGCCATGAAGATCTGCAGAAGTATAGGGTCATCACAATAAAAAGCTTCAAAAGGTGACAGACATCAGTGACTTCATAACTCCCTGTGTCTCTTTCCATGTCGCTGTAGTTGTGGTCCTTGGGGGAAAAAACCACTGAAATTTCATTGTTTCTCACATGCATAATGCCAATAGGCCTACAAGAGCCAAAAAGCCTTTTTTTCTCCTCAAACTCTCTGACTCAACAGGTTCTAGTTCTCCAAGGTGGGTGTGCCAAGACCTCAATGGGAGCAGGAGAAGGAAATGAAGTGCCACATCCCACCTTCTCCTTACTAGGGGCTATGGGAAGGATTTGTGCATAGAAGCTCTCTACGAGAGAAGGAGTAGAACGTGGAAACCACAGTCAGCTAAAATAGAGAACTTTGTTTTAAAAAACTAAAATAGAGAAGAACTGTGTTTTAAACAGCTTCTTATTCAACCATCATCCAGCATAAATCTTGGGTATAACCTAGGGTAGATTCCACCATGTTATGGAATAAACAACACTGAAAACAACTGCTTCTGCAGAGAAAATAAGATTAAATATTTCTTCTTTCAAAAATTAGTAGAAAACAAATATTTTTCAAGGATCTGGTGATCTCGACAAAACTAAGGAGCCTTTATGCAATTACTATATTACTTCAGTGTATGCTGTTCTTCTGCAACTTTCTTTCCTCGTATTTGACCCAGAAAGCTTAGGGATACATAATTCAGTGGGTGTTTCCTATATTGTTCTAGATGCAACCACAATGCAGAGCTGTGACAAAGTAAGAGGCTGTAGGGTTTAATAGAAGTTAAGAGATTCATGTAAGTTGACAGGGATACAAGTAACCCAGATTCGATCTGGCCTGTGTACAGATTCAGCCTCTCAGAAGATAAGGTATCTACATTTTTTTCAGATAATAATCACTAAAAAAAGAACAGTTAATGGCTGTTCTCTTCACTCCTCCTGACAAAAAAATTGACATGAAATCTCACCATAAATCAGAGAGTATAAAGCATGTACAGAAATAATAATAAAACAGTAAGGATAGCAGGACAAATTCAGATTTCTAATTATTAGGTAATAGTATTTTATTTAGTGTAAAGATAGTGTCCAGCTCTAGGCACCCCAGTAGAAGAGATGCATAGAGCTACTGGAGAGAATCCAGTGAAGGGCTTATTGAGGAGCTGGAGCATCTTCCCTGTGAGAAAAGGCTGAGAGAGCTGGGTCTGTTCAGCCTCGAGAAGAGATGGCTCAGGGGGTCTCAGCAAAGTGTGCAAATACCTGACAAAGGGATGAAAGGAGGTGAAGCCAGGCTCTTCTCAGTAGTGCCTAGTGACAGGACTAGAGGTGATGGGCAGAAATGGAAGCTCAGGAGAGTCTCTCTGAATGTCAGGAAATGTTTTTTACTCTGAGTGTGACTGAGCACTGGCATAGGCTGTCCAGAGAGACAGTGGAACCTCCAGCCTTGGAGATAGTTGAAACCTTTATGAATATGGTTCTGGGAAACTCCCTGTAGGTTCCCCTGCTTAATCAGAGAGATTAGACCCCATGGCCTCCAGAGTCCAACCTGAACCCTTCTGTGGTTCTGAGAAGGGAATTGTAGCCCTGCAGCTCATTGAACTGCAGACACAGTGGTGCTTCAGTGAATGAGTGGAATGCTATGAAAAATACAAGGCTCATTTTCCAGTGAAGTCAAGCACATCTTTTCTAGCCTTTTCTTCACTGGAACTAGGATTGTTTAGTAAAGACCAATCTGTTGAACATTTTTTCCCCAAATCTGAAGAGTAACAATAGAGTGACAGATGAGGATGGCACTACTTGCAGAAAATTATAGTTCATACAGATGGCAAATTTTCCACCCTGGAACATTGTATTTTGTCTTGTAAGGAATTTCTATCATTTCTTTCATAGTGAAAGATTTGCAAGGCAAATGTTGAAGCAGAACACCTACCATTTTGTGATGAATCCTGAAAAAAGATTCTGAGCTGTTAGGCAATGGCTCCCAGCTCTGCCTTACACATGGACATCACTTCAACCTGCTTCCTGCTCTCGAGGGTGTCATTTGCACAACCACTGGTTTCACTGCATTAACTTACTCTTGCAATCTGCAGATGATAAAAGTCTGTAAGTGGAGGTGGAAACCCTGGAGATAAAGGAAAATGGTGGGATTTTCTTTAGGAGCATTGATTGCCTTATGCAGGCTGTAAGAGAGACACAGACCATACACACTCTAAGTTGTCCAAGGGATGTCATGGTCCAGTCTTCTCTGCACTTTTGCAGGGAAACCACCATCCAAACAATCCTTAAACAGTCCTGAGTTCTACTCCTATTTTTGGAGACTTGTTTATTGTGCAGGAAAGCACTTCAAAGATTTCCTTGGTCTCCATGTGCTGTATTCCTGCAACAATATAAAAGATAATTATTCCAAACCCAGGATGAGAAAGGGGCCTGGGTAAAGGGGCCTGGATGAAGGTTGGAGATGCACTCTTTACAGGAAAAAGAAGGATCCAAATTTCTGATCACTGCCATCATCTAACCCTACTACGTGGGTGCCAGGATCTAGCTAGGTCTGCTAGTACATCCTTCATGGATTTCATAAGGAATGCCAGAGTATTCAGGAAAATTATATTTGTTGAGTACCATATAATCACAGCAAGGAGGAAGAACAAACTGAAATTTTAAACACAAGATTCCCAAGTTCTTTAAAAATCAGATTTTCCTTTTCATCCAGCTGTCAGCTGGATTTTGCCTTTATTTGAATTGGAAGCAGCAGAAGTGTGATTCTCTACACTGTGGGGTTGCAATTGAGGGATGCTGTGGAATGAAACCCTATGGCCAAGAACAGACTGTGCTGTGTGAAGGACTGAGGATGTTGGCAGTTCTCACTAACTAAGAAATTGTGACTGGATTCCAGTCATGTAGCTCATAGCTTTGGTAATATTTTTAAAGTATGGTGTCTTTAAACAGAAACCTACATGCTTTTACCTGGAGTGAACTGAAAATTTATGCTTTGCAAAATAAATCATTAATCCTGTACCAAGATAAATAGCAAAAAGAAACAGCGTCAAAACTTTGACATTTTGGGCAATATTTTGCTCTTGCATTACTGTCCAAAGATGCTCCTCCCACATACAAGAGCACCAACTGGCACATTAGAAAGTGCATATTGTGAATTTTTGTTTCACAGAAGCCTATTTTCCTCTTGATCACAAAAGGAGGGAGGTTTAAGAAGCATGATACCACACCAGAGAAAATGGCATCTTATGAGCAGCACCTGGAAAATGAACATAGGCAAGGGAGAGTAGGCACACAGGATGGCGAGTGGGTTATAAAATACCTGATGATGTACAGCCTAAAGGTTAATCTAACCCCTTATGTTTTAAACATAACCTGTTTTGAAATGCACGAATTAAAATTATATAAACAATAAAATTTTTTTTAAAGCCTTTGTTTAATAATGGTCCGATAACAGGTTTGGTAGCAATTTGATTAAAAAAAATGTTGCTTTCATGCATTTTCTCTGTCTGGTTTCCACCTGACATACCAGCACATTTTACCCAGAAAGTCTGATAGCACAAGTTGGTCTCATTTGATGTATTGGCTTGGATTATGGCAGACTTCAAATCACTTCCTGATTCAGTTCTAGTTTTCCAGTGCATGACTGAGTTCTCCAAAGGATACTTTGAAGTGATAGTGCAATAACACTGCCTTTGTCTGATGTGTCTGACAGTATTTGGCACTCTTCTCTATCTCACACACAGTCTGGTCTTGCTAATAAAAATAACAGCCAACAATTCTATCATGTTCTTAATGCTGATGAAGAAAATCTCTAAGATGCCATTGTAACTGAAGATAAATTATGACCATTATAAAGAACAGAACAGAATTCCCTCCTGCTTCCCCTGCCCCCAACAAAATGCATTTTAGGTTCACCAAAGCTGCATTTCAGTGGATCACAATATAGGGTCCATTCAGTCTGGAGTGAGTGTTTGCTGCAAATCCTCTAAAGCTCCAGAGTGGCATTTGCCCTGCAGGCAATGACTATGGACATCAGACACAGTGCAGGCCCTGTACTGGCATTTGCAAGAATAATAGGCTATCCATCAGAACAGTAATTTTCCTCACTCCGGGATCCCAGGCTGAGAAAAGGTTAGTCCTACAGGCCTGAGGGAAACTGCAGAGCACAATAGAGTTTACACCACTACATGATTGTTATAATTTCATGAGCTGATAAACACTGTTATTGTTGATAACCATCTCAGTTTCTGAAGAAATATTATAAAGTGAGCTCAAGGCTTGGCACTGAAAAAGTTATTTATTTTTGCAGAGGTACTACATAGCTTTATCTGTTTTGCTTTTGCAAGTGCTAAATTAAACATGATAAAGGCAGAATCTTGAACCCTCAGGCATCTATGACAAAATGCAAATTTCCTGCTGCTTAGCTAGCACCACAAACTCTTTGTTGGGAGCTCTTCACTCTGTAGAGAATACAAAACTTTTGATCCTCTTTCCCTTGATGTCAATGGGGCTTTAACTTCATAGACAGCAGAGGCAGGCCCATAATAACCTTGCTTGTTCAAGTTATTCCTAACAAATTTTAGCATGGTGTGATGAGGTTTCTCTGCCCCTGGGACACCTCAGATGCTCAGGAGCTCTCCCCAAGGCCCAGATAGTGGTTATGACAGAACTGCAAGGCTGTGAGATGCATGACAAACAGGTTAAACTCCAGAAGCAGCACACTAAATTGCTCTCACACCCAAAGTGCCTCATCATCATTGCTTCTTGCCTTTTCTCCATCTAGCTGCTTTTCCCTGTCCTCAGGAGAGAGCAAAGGTTTAAAGGAGTGAGTTTGGCAATGAAGTCACAGATTCATAGTCTTAGGTACAGAAAGATGAGAGCAATTTCCTTCTTTTCTACCAAAAGCTGAATGTTCAGGTCGTGTCTTTCATTATGGTCAAGTGGCACTACAGGATATCATACAGAATATCAAGCCCATGGTGTTTTGGTTTATTTTTTTCCAAAATTTATTCATGATCTTTATGCATGTTTAAATTATTTATCTTGATTATAGAGCTGCATGAATCCTGGGCATCTTTTCTAATTATCTGTGTACTCAAACATTTGGGATTGCAATGGTTTTTTTTCCTTTGGGTTTCAAAATTATATTTGGGCACTATTCCAATAACAGCATTTGATAATAAAACCCATAACCCTTTGAGTTCTAAAACAATTTAGGTATCACTATTTGCTGAGTTGGCATCAGTTTGCAAAATGTTAGCTCCAGTGAGACAGGCTCTTTGCTTGTTTGGAATGACTGTGGTTTATATATTAGTTCTGGGCAGCTCTGTTTCCTGAAACAGATTTATATCAGTCTATTTGGTAAAGCTGGTGAAATGAAAAATATGTATTTTTTTGTTCAAAAGTTTTTCTTTTTTTGCTCCAGTTTCTTGCTTCTTGTATGATTCTTATTATGTGATTTAAAAGCTCATCAGCATCATCTGGCCATAAATGTCTTCAGCAAATCCATGTCTTCTGTGTTTCGTGGTTGCTGAGCTGTGGCAGATGTTTATGCAAAGCAAACACTGAGAACAAGAAGACATATCACAAACAAGAAGTTATTTGAGCTGTAGAATGTGTCGTTTTTATTTTACTCCAGCACGTTGGAGGAGATACAGACACACTAAACCAGAATGTACTTGATCAGCAAAGGTGATGAAAATACTTTTTGTCCATTCCTGTTTAGCTCCAATAGTTGACACCATGCTAAGTGCATTAAAGAACATCTGTTTCAGTGTGCATTTGAGTGTATGTATACATTTCAGTGTATGTTGGATATCCATGATCCTATAGTCTTTCCAATAATAATACAGTAGACTGATGTTTTTTCTTCTTGTTTGCTTTGTGTCTTTCTATTTGTTAATACTTTGATGAAAACAAATTTTGGGTGAACAATTGTTTGGATTAGTCCAGTTTGCTCTCCAAACTCAGCAGTTATTTTCCAGTGTCTGCATCCAGGACAAATACTCTTTTCTGTATCACAAGGAACAGTACAGAACGAAACCATTGCAAAAAGCAAGAAACTGTACCTAAACCTTACATGAGAGCATTTACCATACCTGCTGTTAGAGCAGAGGCTGTACCTTCAGAGCTGCCCTTGATAATGATGCTCACTTTCTGCAGAAGGGGAAAGGGAGCAGGGTTTACACAGCTGAGGTGGCTTCTTCCTGTGGCCAACCACCATGGGTTCACAGCCAGGTTTTCCACAGCAAGTTCTTTCAATCAAATCCCTGCTTATTTAGTTATGTATCTAGAGGCCTTCATCTTTCTTTTAAAACCAAATATTTCTAGCCTGGCCTTCTAAAGAGAACTTCAAAGCTCAATGCTGCTTGAATTGCCGAAGTTTTAAAAGTAGAAAGCAAGTAAAAAAGACCAAAAAATTGCCTCATGGTTATAGGTGTTTGGAATTGCCAGTGTTTACAGTTTTTTACTATTCTTTTGAGAATAATGATGTCTAAAGAAATAGCTGAACACCTCGAGATCCTGAAACTAGAAAGATTCACACGAAGGTGTGTCCCCTTTAGTTGTGTTGATTTCAAGATCTTCAGCTTCAGTCTGGCAATTAATTTACATTTCTAGCTGCTCCTGGGTCTCCTGCCACATTGTCCTCTTACTCCCCAACAGCCTTTACTGCAGTCATGAATATTCACATAAATGCCACTACTTTCCTCCTGCTAAGGGTTTGAGGAAGGAGACATGCAAACATAGGAACTGACTCAAAATAATCAGTCAAACTCCTACGGTTTCCTTCCAGTATCTGAAAGCTCTTGGCCAAGCATAGATTGAAGAGCAACAGGAGTGTGGCAATTGCACCACAAAATGTGCTTTCTGGCCTATTTCCCCTATTTAGTCCACCAACCCCAGTAAGCTTGAAATTATTCTTGCCTTTCTTCTTCATGCTTTTGGTTTTTAGAGGAATCAAGTGGCATCTTTCTTACAAGAAGTCAAAAGGACAAGGAAGGGAATGCAAGTGATGCCAGCAAAGAAGCCACCAATAATCAGGGGAATAGATCTTGCAAAGAGATTGTCTCCTGTCTGTCACCACTATCTGTGAGGAAGAAAGCAGGAAATGACCTGCTAGATTGTTTCTGCTTCTGGATCAATAAATAAAATCTCTACACTCTCCCTGAAAGAAATCCTGCTGTCATTGTGGTCTGACTAACAAATTCAAGTCAAAGTGAGATTAATATCTAACAGCAGCTACTTAATCACGAGAAACAACAACAGTCACCCTGGCTACCTTTAGATCAGGTTTTTAAATTATGGAGCAGATAGAGCTGCTGAGCTTCTCACCCAGAATGCAAATTAAAGGTAATTTATTAACATGGAGTCAGATCTAGGAAAACAAAGAGTTGTCTGATTTTTTCCCATTGTAATGTAGAAGATTTCTGCTTATCAGGGATTCTTCATTGCACAAGGTGGGGAAAGGCAATTCTTCAATGCCCCAAACATAGAATCAAATGTAGTAAAATAAACAATTAAAAGAAATCCTTGGTGCCCTGAGTTTTAGCCTAAAACTGCTAGCACAATTTATGATTTCTGTTAACATTGGTTGCTTACTCCCTCAAAAATTTCCTGTGTAGCAAATCTTGAAGGAAAAAGAAGGAAAGAAGGTGGAAAGGAAGGAAAGGAAGGAAAGGAAGGAAAAGGAAGGGAAGGAAGGGAAGGAAGGGAAGGAAGGGAAGGAAGGGAAGGAAGGGAAGGAAGGGAAGGAAGGAAGGAAGGAAGGAAGGAAGGAAGGGAAGGAAGGGAAGGAAGGGAAGGAAGGGAAGGAAGGGAAGGAAGGGAAGGAAGGGAAGGGAAGGAAGGAAGGGAAGGAAGGGAAGGAAGGGAAGGAAGGGAAGGAAGGGAAGGAAGGAAGGAAGGAAGGAAGGAAGGAAGGAAGGAAGGAAGGAAGGAAGGAAGGAAGGAAGGAAGGAAGGAAGGAAGGAAGGAAGGAAGGAAGGAAGGAAGGAAGGAAGGAAGGAAGGAAGGAAGGAAGGAAGGAAGGAAGGAAGGAAGGAAGGAAGGAAGGAAGGAAGGAAGGAAGGAAGGAAGGAAGGAAGGAAGGAAGGAAGGAAGGAAGGAAGGAAGGAAGGAAGGAAGGAAGGAAAGGAAGGAAGGAAGGAAGGAAGGAAGGAAAAGAGAGAAAGAGAAAGAAAGAAAGAAAGAAAGAAAGAAAGAAAGAAAGAAAGAAAGAAAGAAAGAAAGAAAGAAAGAAAGAAAGAAAGAAAGAAAGAAAGAAAGAAAAGAAAGAAAGAAAGAAAGAAAAGAGGAAACAAATTTATAATCATTCAAATCTGCAGATAATCAGGATTTTATGTGGTTGCATATATGGAAAAAACAGTTTTGGAATCTCTTGGCTGTTGACTTTTGTTTCTTTGCTTAAGGTTTGAATAAATAGCTCAGAGAGATCTGAGATTCTTTGATATCTCAAATCTTATTAATGCAAAATTTCCAGGAGAGTTGATCTGACAGTTTTGTAGAAGTACTTAAATAAAAAAGCTGAGAACTTGTCTTTTTAAGCTTGTGAAGAGATTTGTATCTCTCACTGCTGAAGAAGGCTGATGCCAAATGAACACAGACTAGGCTCCACAAACACAATTTAAATCTCTCTGGGGAGTATGAATATTTGGCAGCTAATTTGGTCAAGATATCTATTTCTGGATAGAGGGATTCAAATCTTCAAAGTCACAAGTTTACTCTGACTCACTCTACAAACCCTCTCTCTTTGCACTACCCTGGAAGGTCATCAGTAGAGAATAACCTAGTTTTTGTGTCCAAGTAATGTGCCCAACATGAGGACGTTCAGATGATACACTTCTTCTTCTCTTACTCAATGTCCATTAATTTTTCTTTTTAATTTTAAACTTTATACTGTGTAATGGCTGGGTAATATTATAAACACTTTTTCAATCAGATAATGAGTGGCCTATTTAAACTTGTTCCATTGCCCAGTAATCTACTTTTATTTTCAGTGGAAAAATGACAGTTTTCACACATGGGAGCATTGCATCAAGTAGAGACATCAGGGAAAGGCTGTAGAATAATTTACTAAATAAGTGATTGTTAAGGATATTACCTTTTTTTCTAAATAATGAAAAGAACAAAAACTGATCCAGAAGCATTTTTATTTTTCTGTCTTCACTCTTAGGAAGTATTTCTTTTGGTATATTTACATGGCAATGACTTGTTTGGTATATTCTTTCACATCCTATTCTGGTTTTGCGGTTCTTTGGCAAGTGATTAAGAACTTTTTGACATCCAGCACAAGTTTCAGTTGCCATCTACCCCATCAGTTGAGTTTATGGAAACAAAACTGGAGAACTTGGTAAGATACTCATAGGCTGTAAAAGCATTACATCACGCTGGAAGTTAAATACTAAATTAAGGAATATGAGATGCTTTCACAGACTGAGAAGAATTAAAAACTGAAAAGAAAGAACTGATTAGAGAGCAAATTGTAATTAGAATGTTCTAAGACTAATGTCACCATTAAAATTCACTCTGTGGTGGACTAAAATTTAGAATTGATCCCAGACAAGGCAAGATGATTCATAATAATCTTGTAATATAAAGTTCTCTCTAAATCTGGAGAGATCCCATGCATTCTTGCAACCCCAGAAATCCGAGTAATAAAAGATGCACAATGTTTAATTGGAGTTGGCAGTTAAACAAAACACAGCAATGCTGTCATATTTAAATTGATGTCATTTTAAATGATTACATGGTAAAAGATTTCCCACTGTTTATCTGCAGATATTCTGCAAAAATAAATAAAAATAATGACTCCCATGGCCATGGGGCATAGACTGCTATTTTTTCCTTCTATTTACAGCACAGACCATAGGAGGGAAATTATGCAAGAAAAGCAGCTCATCAGTTTTCAAACCAGGGGTTTCAATTGCAAATGCAGTGTGACAGCAGACATTTTCCTCTGTCAAAAAGTAACAAAGTAACTGAAAGAAAAGGAAAATGGGGCCTGAAAACAAATTGGTCTTTCAGGAAAAAAAAACAAAAACGAAGGACAGAAGTAGGAGCCGGTGGCTGGGAAGCCTGAGGTGTTGTTTTGTGAGATGAACATATACAAAATAGAAGGGCTTGGCCAATGCCATGCTTTTGGTTTTAATTTGTTGGATGTTTGGGGAGTAGTACAGATGTGGTCATTTATCATGATCTGCATCCATCCAGCCCACATCCCCTCTAATTGCTCTTAGGTGATACAGGCTTTTAGAGACACAAGAGCTTCAAACTATCAGGGTACCAGAAGGGAAGGGCAGCTTCTCATCTGTACTGACATGCTGGGATTGTGTATATGGCACCTGCCTGGCAGAGGGACTCTCTAGGAATAATACTCTGAAATTCAATCTTCTATCTCAAATTGCTCCTTAAGGGTTTCTTAAAAAGTTTTCATGAAGTTCTAGGATCTTCTCAGTAATGTTTGCATTCTCTTCAGTCACTTTCTTATTTGTGAATAATACATGGCTCACCATCAGTATAAGTAATTACCTGGGAGCCTGAAACATCTATTTCTATCCAGATGATCTATTAGTTTCCTTGTTTCTTTTTGTTAGTATCTTGCTTGCATCTGAAAAGTTTATACATAGGCAGAAAAACTTACTCTTGAGCCAAATATGATGCAAATAATTGTTACTGGGTTGAGCAAACCCATGATTCAAACAGCCATAGGAAAAAAGGGAAATATCTTCCCTATTATTCATTTACTTATAGAAAGTGATAGCATTACAATGTCTTTTCAATGAAGATAATTGATGTTCTAAGTTCTCCTTCAACAACATACTATCAAAATGTCCCTCTGAAACATCTCATCCAGAAGCTTGAATGCATCAGAGAGTAACTAGATTTCAGTCCTGGTAAAAAAAGGCGCTTCTAGAACTTGACACCTGATGCCCAATTGATTTGTACTTCAAAACATTTGCACGGTGCAGTAACACTGGCAAAGCCAAACATCTGATCAGCTCCACGGCTTTTTTCAATCACAGAAATAAAAAAAAGCTTATCAAGAGCTGCTTCTTCTTGCCAATGGACAAATTACTCAGTTGCCAAATTGTTTGAAATATCTGCTTGTTCTCAAAGATCTGAGGGGAGAAAAATCATCAAGGAAGAGGTCAAGTTTTATCTTTATCTCGCTAGACAGGGCTGGGTAAGTAAGCTCCCTGCCTTGCTCTGTGCCTTGCCTGCCTGGTACAGGACAATATTCAGAAGGCTTCTTTTGTAATGTCACACTCTAATATTCCAGCTGGTCTTTTAACAAGTTACAGAGGGAGAAGGTAACTTCAAACCTTTCCCACGTCTGTGACAAAATTAGAAATGTTCCGTAAGGGTTTACAAACAAGGTGTGTTGACCCAGTTCTCGCCTTGCTCACTGTGAGACTGCAGTGGTTTGGTTTACCTGAATGCGTGAAAGCAAAAAAAAACCAGAAAAACAAGCAGAATGACAAGAATGGACTGAGATAAGCCACTTCTCAGCAAACACTTAACAGTTGTTAAAAGACAATGCCAGGACAGGAAAATGCCTGGGGATTCAAAGATCTAAATAATAAAGCTTAAAAAAAAACTGGCAGAGTTTAAAAGGGAGTTTTTTCCCAAAATAAATATTCTTCGGTTTTAAAAAAGCTTTTTAGTTATTGAATACCCTCTTACTTCCAACTTTCAAAAGAAGAATGGCCAGGGCAAACATGGTCCAATGTGCTGTGTAAACACAAGAGATAAACAGGACACTGAAGCAGAAAGAGATTTGAGAATCTCATCTTGGCTTCAAATGTAAGTGCCTGGTAAAAAAGAGTCCAATAAGAAAACAGAAAAGGTGCAACTGAACAACAATCGCTTGTAAAAAACTGGATTTGCTGGTAAACTACTTACTGCTTTTCAAATAAAGGCTCGGACATCTAGTCAATAGAGTGAAAAGGGATGATCTTTTACTTCGTGACTTGTATCTGAAAAACTGGCACATACAAAGTAATAAAAATATTCTAGTGTCTAAAAAAGAAATCTTTCTTACATTTAGTTTCTTCACTTTCTCACCAAAATTAGTTTGTTAACTTATTTTATACTAATACACAAATACGTCATTCTTGCAACAAATTGCAAACATGTAACTAAGACACAAATAATAACAAACCAATTTCTTTTGTTTCACAAGAGCCTTCCAACAAGGAATAATCATAATCACAACCTTCATCTCCCACCCAAGCAACCTCAAGCATGACTCAGTCCAGTTTAACCCTGCTCTTCCTCTCCGTTGTCTGCTCAAACAAAGGAAATTTACAGTGGGCAGTCATAAGAGCCTGAAATAACCTGATATCCCTCCTTTGCTGCCTATCTTCTCCTGGTACTCTATCTTGAAATGAAGTCATACGCTACATTTGTGACATCCCATTCATTTCCATGGAAACAGATTACCAGTTCACAGGCGTTTATGGCTTCACTGCCACATAAAGGGAAGGAACTGATCTCTGTGAAAGAAAGCTCTCCCTGAAAACAGCAGCAACAGACGTGGTTTCTGATAGAAATAGACGTATTATCACATTTCTCATTTCCCTTTAAATTCCAATTGACATGCCTGAGACTGGATGCATGGCTGCACTTACATCCTTGTAATTAATGATGCATTATTCATAGCAACTCATACCTGCTCTGAAAGATGTTATTTGAAGGCTCCATTCTACCTTACTTCCTCTTACTTCTGGATTTTCATTCTTTTCTCTTAACAAGATATTCAAGTCAGAAAGCAGCATCCTTCCCCTCCTTCCATCTTTATTTTTCTCCTGTCAACCATCTTAACTTTCAGAATCCACTCCAGCATATTCGTCCCTCATGTTTTTCAGGGATCCATTACAGGTGTTCCAATTTTGCATCTTATGTCATTTATCCTAGTTTACTAAATAGCAGTAAGACATTCAGAAGGAGGCAGAGGCAACAAAATGAACACAGCAACCAAAATGAACTAGATTCTGCCTAGTTCAGTGGCTTGAAATTTGACCTAAATCTTTTAGTCCTGGGGATCATCACCAGCATTTTCCATATTTCCATATTTCCATCGCTTGGTTACATTGCTGTAAATTAGGGCTGCCCTCAGGTTGTTCTGATTTGCACTCAAGCTGCCACTTGCCCATTGAGCTATTTGGAGACATTGATGTTGGCTGCAGCACAGGCTCACTCCAACTGTTCATCCACATCTTTTCATCTAGAAGCCACAGGACACTGAATGGGGACAAATGTGAGGTCATTTGTCTTCATAACTGCTTATAAAGAACCTTGGTGGTCCCATTTCAAAAATATCTCCCCTTCCCAAGTGACTCCAAACCAAATGGCCGGGTGTGAGCTACACCTGTGCTCTCCTTGTGTGCTTCAGGGCTTTAAGAAGTTTTTTTTTCCATTTTCCTTGCTGCAGCTGTTCATGTTGCTGATGAGAAGTTTGGCAGGGCAGGACCTGCTGTTGTTTAAAAGGACACCCTAAGTGACCTGCCCTCACAGTCAGGCTGTAGACAGGATGAACACTTTTTCTGAGATCTGACAGAGACTGCAGAAGCAAGGGACAAGAAAGCATTGATCTAATGAGTCTTTCATCTGAGGAAAGCTGCCCAGTGGGGAGACAGTGTGGGATGACACAGAATCAAAGGAGTGTCTGAGCTCCAGCTGAAGGCAGGGGAAAGGGGATGTTTATAAACCAGGAGAAGCTGCACAGCAGCCCCTCTGTCCTGGAGCTGAGCACACCTGGCCCTGAGTCATTCAGCAGGATGTAAATCCAGGTGATACTCTTTGATACTAAGTTCAAGGCAAGAGTGAAGTCTGGCTGTTGTGCTACCTGCCTTCTAGATGGCAACCTACAAATAGCTCACAGACACAGTGAATGCACCCGAAGAAAAGCAGGGAAGTGGAGGGGGGGTCTGGAGCACAAGTCATATGAGGAGTGGCTGGGGTTGTTTTATCTGGAGAAAAGGAGACTCAGGTAGGACCTCTCTGCAACTACCTGAAAGGAGGTTTTACTGAAGTGGGGATTGGTTTCTTCTCCCAGGTAAAAAGAAATTGTCTGTAGTTGTGCCAGGGAAGGCTTAGATTAGATATTAGGATAAAAATCTTCACTGAAAGGGTGGTCAAGAATTGGAGCAGGCTTCCCAGGGAAGTGGTTGAGTCATTATCCCCAGAGGTATTCAAAAACCATGTGTGTGTGATGCTTAGGGACATGCTTGAGCAGTGACCTTGGCAGTACTTGTTTAACTGCTGGGATCAGTGATCTTAAAGATCCTTTCCAACCTGAATGATTCTATGATTGTACGTGATAGACTCAAGGGTAAAGGGGTAAGAATAGAAAAATGGAAGAGCAAAGAAAGTCAGATATGAATGATCCATCCATATCTCCATCTCTTTCTCCCAGAAATATGTATTTTAGTGCACTCAGTACCAAAGATATGAAAGATCAGCCCTAAGTCAGAACACATTAAAATATTACTGTCTATAAATTTCTGAAAACAACTTTAAACAGAAGATGAAATATATACTAAATTAATATATAGACATAAAATATGATAGCAAAATTAGAGACCAGTTTTTTGATATAGTATTTATTAATATACTGTTGAGTGGTCTTCAGTGTAAAAGAGTGGCCTCTGATCATAAAAATGCTCCTAAGGGAAGGTCATGGCACTCCTTATCCGAGTAATGATTGCAGGTTTGTGCAGTATGTATGTAGCAGACTATCAGAAATATTTGTTTGTTTTATCAACTAATTAATTATGATTTATTGTATATTACAAATATATATTTTCATATATATATTATATATACATATTTATATATATTTTATATATGTGTATATATGTGTGTATATATATAAAAATAAAAATTATAAATAATTCATGGATGTAACATGAAAAGTGCACTTTTCATTTTGCTGGGCAACATGGAAGTTTCTCATGACACCTTTTCACCTTATATCTTCTATTAGACATTTCTATCAGCTGTTTTCACAAATGTTGTAAATAATATGTGTGGCTTTGGTTCATCATAAAGCCCTGTTTTGAGGCTGCATGCCCATGCTATACCCTATATACATATAGTTTCCCTATGTGAGGGGTTGGTGAGTGGGGCAGAGTTTACCCCATACCTAATTACCTAATACTTAATTACAGCATACCTAAAAGTACCTAACATGTAGGTTATACCAGTGTTCAGAGCACCCCTGGCAGTCTCCTGACACACATAATTTTTGGCATTATGTTATTTCTGAGAAAAAAATCCAGAGCTGTTAATGCTGTTAAACAACTGCTATTTCTTTACTGAATTTGCCTGGGGCAAACATTAACAGTGATACTACATTACACATTGACAGAAACACAAAGGTGTACATTTTAAAATAAATAATTGTCTAGACTAATTTTGTCTCTTAACAGCAGCCTACAGTAGCATCAGAAAGTAACACAGAGTGAATTAGCACTTGGCTCACCTCTACAGAGAAGTTGGGTATTGCCATGCTCTTTTTAGAGGCAGGAGAAGCAAAGAGATCAAGACCAGTGTTCTCAGTCAGTGTAAATTCAGCTCATGTAGTTGCATTAGAAAAGACTAAATGGAGGTTAAACTCCACATCTTTTCTACAGTATCTGCAATAATTTTCCAGAAACATGTTCCTGAGAATTTCTTGCAACTCAAACCACCTTGACTGTCCATTATTAAGTATGGAAGACATCTGTTGTCACTCAAAACACCCTCTAAATGCTCTTCTATAAGCAGAAGGGCTTGATTTTCTCTCTTGTCTGTACCACTTGTTTATTTATTTCATGACACTTTAACCCAGGGTTTTTTTTAAATTCCAACAGTTCATTTCCTTGAATAAAAGTACTGACATAAATTACCTGCTTTAGGAAAGTGTTGAACATCTGTGATATCTTGTTTAGCTTGGGTCTGCCTGAACAATCCCCTTTTGGTCCTTGGTGTCCCAGTTGAGGAAGTTTAGAAATAAAGAGATGTGATAAAGGTGACTGAAACTATACAAGAGTAGAAGAGTTGTGTCCAGCCACAGCAGGGATCTCTGGTACATAGAAGCCCTGCTGAAACTGCTTCCTGCAACCTACAGCAGTGTTTTCTCCAAATCACAGTTGTCAATCCAAACTGTGGAGATAAGTGCAACAGGCAAAATATGGGGCCAGGACTTTTCCCTTTATGGGAAGCATTACATTTAATAAAGTGTTTTTTTCATCCATAAACTACTAAACAACAAAGACCCTCACGTTGATAGGAATTAAACTGTTCCAGCTGCAATCTCTGCCTCTCTGTTGCTGTGGAGCTAATCCAACACAAGAGAAAAGATCCTGCCTTTTTGCTTTATTCCCTGGACAACCACCCTATATAAACAAACTGCTACCTCATTCCCATTGATATAAAGTGGTCCTTACCAATGGTGCCAGAAGGGCCCAATTGAGCCTGTGCCAAAAGTACAAATGGTGTCAGCACATTTCTTAAGAATCTGGATGACAACATCACAACACCACATTAGCCTCAATACAGAAACACAAAAACTTCATTATATTTATCTGACAGAAATGTGCACAGAGGCAGATTTGATTTCTGGGTCATGAGGGGCACCATACAACATGTCCATAGCACAGACTGTTTTTAACCTGCTTGTCCTCTGCCCATGGCTTTCCTTCCCTTTGACTGAAGTGTTTGTCTTCCTGCTGCTTTATTCTTTCTCCTCTGAGCTCCTCTCCTCTTTTACAGTTACTCCAGTTTCACCAGCTCTTCAGTTCTTTACATGATCTCCCTTTCCTTTCACTTGGATAAATCTACTTGCCAGGTCAACAATATCTTTCTGTTTCCTTTCATATTTATAATGACACTTATCTTGGTCCCCTTTCTTTTTTTTTTTTTGCCATCTTTGATTTGTTTCTCAAAACTACTGTTCTTCTTTTCATAAAGTATCCCAACACCAAGAGATAAAATAGTAATACAACCTGATCTTTCTCATCTTACTTCCATTCCTATTCACAATTCTTTCCTCCTTTCTATCCTTTCTCTTCTACTGTTTTCTCCTCATACCTGTGCTGTCACAGGAGCTCTGTTCCATACATTGTCACAATCTCATCAAATTAGTTTTTTCCCTTTTTTTATCATCAAGTATTTTCACTTTCCTAGTGCTTTTCCCCCCCTCCTACTGCAAGGTTTATTGCCTTTTCCATGGAAAAGTACTCTTGACAGCTATTTTTTCTATCTTCCTCCTTTCATATCCAAGCTCACTGAATAATCTCAGGTTGCACATTTCAGTTCCATTGAAGATGCCTTCATCCCCTTGCATTCACCTTCAGACACACTTATTGTGCAATGTCTTCTAATCAAAATTTGAAGGAAAATACTCCATCTTTAGATATGTCCTTCACTTTTGTTGGGGCAGTTCTAGTCTTTTTCTTGAAACTGCACTTCCTCTCACCAGCTGTTACTCTGGTGTTCCTTGGTTTTCTTACTCCCTTCAGCATATCTGTCAGAAGCATGTCTTTGCCTTCCCTTAGCTCTCAGTGGGATCCCAAATGTGTCTGTCCTTGCTTCCATTCTCATCTTTATAACTTACCTCTGTTTAATCTCATCAACAGAGCACAAATTCAATTATCCTCTCAATACAGATGACCTACAAATCTCTTCCCCTACCCAAGACCTCTCCTTTAAAATCTTAGCTGAGTATCATTGTTGCACCAAAGTCTCATTAGCTGCAATACTGTTAATCCTGTTTGTGAGTGTTTCTCTGCCTCAAACATTAACTGTGTCCCCTGAAATCTCATCATGAGGTAGCACTTCCCCATTTTTTTCTCAGTCAGTGTGAGTCTGTGAGCTCCCACTTCCAGCTGGTTCCTGGTATCACTCTGTGGCATTCATTTATTATTAGTTACACACATTGCAATTTAATTTTGCTAGGAATTAAAAATCTGAGTATTTTTAGAACTAGATTTAAACATGAACATGTTTAAGAGCTTACTTCTCAGCTGAATGGCAAGCTATGTAACATTTCAAAATAAGTATGGTTTGTTCATTATAAGATGTATATTAAAAATATACATCCTCTGTCCTTTGAGATACTGCATTTTACCAACTATCCAGTACATTCACTTGCCATCATATCTCAGCCAGTTCAATACAACTTTCTTTAGCAAATGTTTAACACAGTTCAGCTAGATCAGCTGTCCATTTGCCAAGTGTCCAAGTACAGAGCCTTTTCTTTGCAAACCCTTGCCTTGCTGCCATCTCTGTCTTCCTTTTCAGGTTCTCCCAGCCTACTGCCATCCTCCCTGTTTTTGATTCTAATCAGCCCTGAGCACTTGCCCTTTCATCATCTCCTTGTTCAAATTTGAAATGAACATCTCTATGCTGTCTCCTACACAGCCCCTTACACACGACAGGCAATCCATAAGTATGTGCAAAGGATATTAATTTTCTCTAAAAGCCATATTAAAGCATTCCTCTCCTAAGCAGTCTTGGGAAAAAAACACTGTCAAGCAGGACTTCTACTGTGGTAGGTCTACTGGCATGGACCAATATTGTTCCATTGTTTGTCAATTTGTTGTTCTATTTATTGTGTCATGACCTATACTTGACTGAATTTATTTTTGGACCAGGGATCATCTGTTCTGTCCTGGTACAGGATGTTACAAAACAGCATAGACAGCTACCATTTACCATTTCTAGGAACAGCAATTTTAGCATGTTGTCCTGAAACAAACTGTCAACTTCTACTAATATTATTTTTCTTATGTAGGAAAAATGAAGAGCGGGTCTTATAGCAAGTTAATTTGCCACCTTTCTTAAAGGAAAATCTGTTTAACAGATTTTTCTGTTGTTCTCAGCAGGCTTCCCAAGACAGCAATCCTGGGTGTGCAAACACTGTTGATTAGAGGCTGGTGGTGCATCTCCAACCTCTGTCTCATGCTGCACTCAGAGGTGAGGAAGACAGATTTCTACCTACTTATCAGAGGTGATAATTTTTACTGTAAACCCAGTGGCTTTCACTTCTAAAATAATAAATAGATATTTAGAGCAAAGAAATAGCTGGATATTAGCAGCAACATGGGTGTTTTTCCACAAGGGCAGCCAAGTGTCACCCAGAAATCATCAGGCTCAGTGCTGCTTGTTGCACTCAGTGGTCTCCTGACATTCAGTTATTGAGCTCTGATCCAATAGCTTGGATGACAAATGGCATTTTTTTCAAATGTGTGTACCACTATGATCTGGCAGTATGCCCAGCAGATTCCACCAAAGATAGGCTGCAGAATAAGAAAGATGGACCTGGATCTGTATTGTATTTTCAGATAACAAAAAACATGATTCCTCTGAATCATTTCAAAGGATATCAAATAGTTGTGGGGTGGTTTGTTTTTTTTTGTGTTTTTTTTTTTTTTTTTTTTTTTTTTTTTTTTTTGTTTAACAGGAAAAAGAAAATAGACTACTGACTTGAGTTCCAAACACTCTTTTCCACACAGGGGCTATTCAGTTTAGGGGATACACTCTTCCTCCCTCTGTTCTACAAACTCTCAAACTAGTACCAAAGAAGTGCTAGTACCAAAAATATACAACCTCAGGTAAACACCCACAGCACATATTTCTCTGAGCTGTTGATGATTCAACAGTGGTTGATAAAAGGCAGAGCTGTGATGGCCTTGCTGGCACATGTTCAGCGTCTCTTCTATGGGTATAAAATTAAAAAATAATTTTTAAAAAAGCTTGAGAGAAAAACTGTATATGTAAACATATGTGAAATTAGATCCATATATGAGATTAGATCTATAGGATAAGTCTATTTCAGTCATTTGCCACTCAGGCCAACTTATTAGAGGTCTAACATGGTGGAGTTCCAGCTCAGTGCACACACACACACTGATAAATGCTCTACAGAGAGAAGAACTACAATGATAATTTGGTATTTCATTGTATTAGTTATTCAAATCATCCTTCGCAGTCCATCATTACCTTCCACCATAGCATATTTATAAATAATTCTGGTTTGTAGAATGCATTTGAAATTTTTCCATCTATCTATCTATCTATCTATCTATCTATCTATCTATCTATCTATCTATCTATCTATCTATCTATCTATCTATCTATCTATATGTCTTCTAATTAAACATTTGTCAAATATGCTAGCTAGCTAAACATTAGTTTAACACTAGTTAAAAAACTAGTGTTCATTTTGGTATTTCTCTGCAAGAATTTCAGTATGAGATATTTGCTGTTTGGGATATCATTCACTTGAGTTCATGCTAAGAAAGACAATAAATTAAGCAGCAGTTGGTCATTAGAAGCTTATATATTTCATATTCAGTACACACATACTTCTTAATCCTAAATAAATTATATTAATCACATTTTAATTATGCATCTGCCCTATTACATTAGAATTAGGGGTTAAAGTTGGCAATAAAACCAGTCAGAGTTTCACCATCTGCAGATCAGGCTTTGCATGACCTACTGGGTATTTTTAAAATATTTCGATGTTAAAAGTAGTAATCACCTATGGATTTTTAAAATATGTTTGACAGTTGGCATTCATCCACAATTAATGGGTAACCAGGGGTCCTCTTCACTTGTCTGTGTAATTCAGTCATCATTTAGTGACAAATTGCAGAAAAATCCTGTTTTGTTCATATAATAAAAATCAATGGTGGTAGTTTCTGACATGGAAAGATGCTGAAGATTCCCATCTTGACACTGCCCCACACAACAACCTTATCCCTACACTGGAGAGGTGCCAATTTGTCAGATAGAGCACTCAGTGGATAAGGAATTGGCTGTATTGCTGCACTCAAAGTGTTGCAGTCAATGGCTCGTAATTCCAAGTGGAGGTTGGTGAGGAGTGGCATGGCTCAGGGGTTGGCACTGGGACCAATGGTGCTCCACATCTTTGCTGTGACATGGACAGTGGGGTGCAGTGCACCCTCAGCTCCTGACAGCACCAAGCTGTGGGGCAGTTCACTTGCTGGAGGGAAGGGATGCCATCCAGGGCACCTGGACAGGCTTGAGGGGTGGCCCTGTGTGAACCTCCAGAAGTTCCACAAGACCAAATGCAAGGTCCAGAACCTCAGGCAAGGCAATCCCAGACACAAATGGGCAGAGAATGGATTGAGGGCAGATCTGAGGAGAAGGGCTTGGGGGTGTTGATTCAAGAAGCTCAACATGACCTGGCAATGCACCCTCACAGCCCAGAATGCCAGCCCTGACCTGTGAAGCCAGCTGGGTGGTTCTGCCCCTCTCTGCTCTCCTGAGGCCCCTGCAGTACCTGCAGTCCAGCTCTGGGGACATGGAGTTTTGGAATAGGTCTAGAAGAAGGTGAGGGAGATTATCAGAGGGCTGGAGCACCCCTCCTATGGCAACAGACTGACAGAGCTGGGGTTATTCAGCCTGAATAAGCTGGAGAGGAAATTTTGGCAAGTGCTTGTATTTAAATGACAAGGGGGCAACATCTTTAAACTGAGTGAAAGTAGGCTGAGATTAGATATAAGGCTGAAAATTTTTAAGATGAGGGTGGTGAGGAGGTAGAACAGGTTGTTAAGAATGGCCCATCCCTGGAAGTGTTCAAGGCCAGGCTGGATGGGACTTCAAGCAACCTTGTCTAGTGGAAGTTGTCACTCCCTGTTTTGAACTAGATGATCTTGAAGGTGACTTCCAATCCAAACCATTCTTTGATTCTATGATCTTTCACTAGAAACCTGGGATTTGCAAACATACAGGGGTTCACACAAGCTATTTCTAAGCAATGTTCAGATGCTGAATGCTGAAGTGGCAGAACTGAGTGCATGTTTTCCATATATCGAGGTTCTGATTTGTTCTCAGACAACATGTTCATTAATTTTCCTGAAATTTTCCTGAAGTGAAGTCTAAAGGATTCATGCCTCTGCATGCAATACCTACATGATCCTTCATTAACTATGTGACATTTTTTAATGGGATTTTAACTTCTGGAAATAGCCAGAGATCCATGTGGGAGTGGCAGGTATCACTCAGGATACTATGGGGGAAATGTGTCTTTCTAAAGTGGCAGCTAGAGATGAGACTGCACACCTTGGAGCATTTCAGCTGGCAGCAAACACTTCAGATAAACGAAACCAATCCACATTTTCCACCATATATTCAAACATGCACTTTGAAATAGCAAAAATATGTAAAATAGGTAGATCTTAGCCATTCCCCTTGTAAATTGCACCTTAAATGTTTCTGCCCAACTTCATATGACCACTGTCATTTTACAGCAGGTTTGTGCAATTTTGCCCAAAGTTTATTCCCACTTCCATTTGGAAGCAGAACTGAAACTCGGAAAAACTAAGCTACATGTGAAATATTCTGCAGAATTTCAGTAATTCTGGGTATGAAATGAACCTCACAGGTCAGGAAAAGAGTTCTCTTTCGCTTCACTGTACACCATTATTTGTATTACCACTCCCTGCTGAGTTATACATCCCCTTCTGAAGGCTTAACTGAACCATAAATTAGCTTGAAATAATTTCTATCTCTAATGAGGGGATGCTGTTAAATTTCTGGAGGGGGATATCCTCACTTCTCACAAACTGTACTTATCATGAAGAGGAAACCAAACACAAATAGGGAGGGAAGTGGTACAGGTGTTATTAATCCATCTCTCTTTTTCAATTAATTACCCCGAGGATTTCCCTTAGGCCAGGCATAGCAACTCTAAGACCACCTAGTGCATGAAATAGGGAGGGAAAATACTAGTTGAAAGCAGCTGAAAACCTGGAAACTAGGTACTAGGGATCATCTTAATATAAAATAAAGTGTGTGGGCACAAAACATTAAATTGTATGGCTGGGGATCAATAATCCTCAGCCTTAGGAGCACAAAATAAAGGGAGGCAGTCAGCAGGGCTACAGCATCATTCAGCAAACACTTGGCAGCCATTCCCATTTGAAAGCCACGATGTGATACTTGGGGAGCATTCCAGCTGAACATGACTGCTTTTATTTGTATGGCTTTGGCAGTATAGCTCCAGCAGCCTGCATCCCTCATTCCTCAGTTCTGTTGCTACTGCTTTGGTGGGTTTGTCAAGGAATCTTGTTTGCTGCTTCCAAGTGCCAGATGATCTGTCTTCAGTGAATGTCAAAACTCTCTGCTTTTGTCCCTCATATATGTGACCATACAGTTGCCTGTGGATGCTTACACTTACTTGTGCTGAACCAAATAAATACATTAAAGCACATCTAACCTAAAACATTGTTTTAAGCTGTTACAGGGAATCCATGTTGGATGGTCAGGCCATTCTGAGGCAATGTTACCTAGTGTTGGCTTCTCAGGAAATTTGCTTGTCAGTTTGCATCTAGCCAAAACCACATAGATGCAGAGACTAATAAGAGATTTGGGAGGAAGGAACAGCTATCCTGAGGAAGAACACGATTTTCCTGAAAAGCATGACACTGCGGCTCAAAAAAGACATGAGCTGCTAAATACACTTTAAAACCTTGCATGATCATGAGACCAAGACATGATATAAATGATATCTCTGGATCATGTGGTATAGGGTACTTCCAAGACTTTTCATCTTTCACTCCAGCTTGGACAGATGGATAGCCTCAGGAAATATTTCAGGGAACATGGAAGAGGACTTGCCGTACATGTGGAAAAGCATCTTTCAGATTTAAATGCCTATTACAAGGTTGCCAAGGTTGAAGATCTCAGTTCTTTCAATTTTCTGTCATTTAAGTGATTTTGCAGGGTTTGGTGGGCATGCATTGGAACAGGAGCAGTTTGCAATGGGTGTAGACAAAATTCTTTTCACTTTTAGGAGAAATCTGCATTGGAACACACTACCAGCAAATTTTTGTCATCCCCATTGCTGGAGACCCAGCTGCAAAAAGTCCTGAGATACTGGGCCTGCCCTTACAGATAGCCTTAAATGGAGCAGGAGGATGGACTAGAGATTCTCTGAGTGCCTCCCAACCTCAGTCACCATGTGATTCTTTGAGTCTGCATTGCTTCTTTGAGGTAATATTTTAGAAGCAAATTTCTTAGAAGGTTTTACATAAGGTAACTGGAAAGATTTGGAGGAAAAGCACCACCAAAAAGAACCAAGGAATAGTTAGAGGTGAGAAAACTCTCTGTTTGTGTGAGGCAGGCATGTCTTCTCCCTTCTTCTTCCTGATCATGGTTACTCTTGCTTGCCATTTGAATTACTAAAGGCATTTTCCTGTAGACAAGGTAAGAGAAGGTCCATAACCATTAATATAAAGATGGAGCTCAAGAAAGAGGCACTTTCTCTTTGTATTAGTGTTCAAACAAAGCAAAAGCATTTAAGAAAGGAAAAAAATGATGAAAAACCCAATCATTCTTCTATTGTTATTTTATGGAGTTTTACAATGATTTACAACAGCTATGATCTATGGGGGGAGGGTGAACACAATTGAAAGTTTGATGCCAAATTTTATTGTTATATGCAAAAGGATGACCATGAATCTTAGCTCCAGCTTCAGTCATCCAGTGGAGTAGAAACCCTTGTTTGGCTTTCCATCATATTTCTCCAGGGCCCAGATCTGTCCTGTAAGATGCCCAAAGACAAGATCCATTCCCAGACAGGATATTAATTCAAGAAGCAGCCATTAATTTACTTGCTTACTTTATAATGTTGAGGGTTTTTCCCCTTTCTTATGTATATATTTTTGAATTTTTATTAAAATTTTGATTATTATTATTATTATTACCATTTGCCTCAGCATCATCCTTGACTTACTTGTTTTCAAAAGACACTGCCTACAGCCTGTGTAACTCCATCCACTGGAAGTAGAGGGAATTATCTTAAATGGCAGTGTGGTCACCCAGCAGGTAAGAGATTGGGGTATTGATGCCTGATCCTATATTTTGGAGCACTCAGTGGATAAAGAATTGGCTGGATAGTCACATTTATAGAGTTGTGATCCACAGCTTGATGACCAAGGGGAGACCAGCAGCAAGTGTGTTCCTCAGGGATTTTTACTAGGACAGCATTTAACATGAGAGTGACATCTTACAAGGTCATGTAATGAGGGGTAATGACTTTAAACCCAGAGAGTAGGTTCAACTTATAAGGAAGAAATTCTTCACTGAGAATTTGGTGAGGCACTAGAATAGATTGGCCAAAGAAGCTGTGGATGCCCCAACCTTGAAATTTTCAAGGCCAGGGTAGATGTGGCTTTGAGAAACCTAGTCTAGTGAAAGCTGTCCCTGCCTATGGCAGAGGGAGTTGGAATGAGATGTTCTTGACAGTCCCTTCCAACCCAAAACATTTTATGATTCTATGACTCCATGATTCTATGATTCTATGATGCTATGATTCTATGATTCTATGATTCTATGATTGATTTTATGATTATATGATTCTACGATTCTACGATTCTGTGAATTTGCTTTAAGATAGGGATGTTTGTATGTCCATAAGCTTTATGAAAATGAGGAGATGTGAGACAGTGACTAGTCAAAAACCTTCTATAATACATATGCACATTCTGAATATCCAGTAACACAAATGATTAAGAGCTGGCTTCCTTGGTGTAGCAGCTATATGGACTAAAGCATTTTTGGCTGCAGTGGGTACTAACTGTTGTATGGTCTGGTCATCTTCTGTCTCTCTGATCTTGTGACCTGTGAATGTATTTTATATGAGTGCTTTAGGTTACCTCCTCCTGTGAAGGACTTTCTACTTGCCTCAGTGCAAAGGATTATTGCTTTCTTGCTCCTTTGGTGTCAATCTATCATCTGAAGTATAACTTATATGTACCACCTTCTATAGTCACAGAGAAAAGAGGAATTTAATTTCCCTAGACCAGCTTTTCAGACACTCTCTCAAGGACAACTCTGCTGAGCAGTGCCAAATGTGTTCTGTGTCTAATACCTAAAGTGGAGATTTCCAGTCCATAGTCTGTGAGCACAGACAGACTGTTAAGATGAAAAGGAAGGGTTTCCCAATATTCCTCCTGCTTTAAACTACTAACCCCAAAGTTCTACAAAAGTAAAGATAGAAGTTGCAGGACTATGCATAGATCTAGAGTCAAATATCTAATGTGCACTAGAAAGAATGGGAACATATGGAGAAATGAGTAGCTGCAGAAAGAAATCTGTGAATGCACAAATTGTTTGAAGTCTTTGAATTTCATGCATGCAGTGCCCTTCTCTCCACTAACTGCAATGGGAATCTGAGAAGAGCTAACTGTTAGAATCAAACCAGCAACTCCTAAAGGTAAAATAGTTTTTCTTCTTTAAACTTAAACATATTCCCATCACTAACAAAGAACCATTGTTTTGCTTCCAGAAATAGCGAGCAGCTTATTAGTGAAGCTGGTTATGCAGAGGAGGTGCTTGCCTGAGACTGAGGCACAGTAACTGTGCACACTGGAGCTGAGGAAGTTGCCATATGGGGAGAAATCACTGGAAGCCTGGCACGGGGTGTGAAGCTCTGCTGTCATATGATAACTGAGAGGAATTTCTTTTGGGAGAGAGAGCCTTGCAAGCTAAGGGTCAGAATTAATGATGCAAATAGCAGAACTCCTGGCAGGCGTTTCGCTCCTATTTAGAGAATTTGCTTTACTAAACAAGAGTTAAGCTAGTGCAAAATCTTACATAGCTGCTGACTTGTAATCAATTAATTAATGCATAAGTTTTAATGGTTATTAATAAAGTCATGTATCTATATGCTCCATCTGTCCTTAATACTAAAATTGTTTTAAAGTGATAGGTTGTGACTATATAGCATGCTTGCTGCTAAAATTGTCAATTTCAAATTCAAACTGAAATAAAATACTTCACTTCTTGTATTTGTTACACTTTAATGATAATAAATTTCTAGAACAATGTAATGCTAAATAATAGTGCTAATTTAGGCTTGATGCTGTTCATAGCCCTTGAATCATTTTCATACATTTTTGTAACAGGAACAACTCATTAAAAGTGCATAAATGCTGAGGTTTATAACCTTTTCCCCAGGCAGAATTTCCTGAACAAATTGCATTTAATTACTTGAAATTACTAGTCTCTAAATTTATTGAGCTACACATTCACAAGTGGGAGTTAAGAATATGACCTTCCATGTAACCTTCTTCCATGCCCACCAATGTGGGACATCCCAACGAAGTCCAGAAACTGTAATTAGATACAAATCTGCTGTAGAAAGTAAAAATAATCTGAAAATAAACATCCCCTGCATTGAGACCCTTGATGAAACTCAGCTCCAATGAAGTCTATGTATAGTATAGAGAAACTAAACTTCCAGAGATCACACTGAGGTCAGGATTTCACCCCAGAATGATCCTTTGCCAAAGCAACACATTTTCCAGTAATATCTTCAGCCATAGAAATTTATTCATATTTTCAAACAAAGGGCCCAACAGATTTTTTTCTTTCTTTGGCATGTTCTCTCTTTTCATGTCTTTCTTTTTCATTGTCTCTCCATATCTTTTTTTTCTTTTTGAATGGCTCCAAATATACATAAGTGAACATTTCCTACTGATGTCCCAGAAGAATGCTTTGGAAAGCAAATCAGAGAACAGAAATAACTGTATTTAATTTAAGCTGGCTAAGAACATGCATCTCTTGCAATACCAACCCCACCCCACTCCCCAAAAAACCAACACCCCCTCCACATCCCCAAAACATTTGATTTTCTTCTTAGGAAAATCAATAGGTTGAGTAAAAAAAATAGTATTTTCTAAATAGAAATAAATTGGAGAAAGTGTATTGAAGTGCATTTGTTGCAAATCTATAATCCTGGATAACACTGAATCCTTACAGGTTTCTGGAGTTCAGAAGTTAAATGAATCTCTATTAACATCTATCTCCTGGGAAAAAAATAATCAGATTGAAGTTACAGTAATTTGAAACTTTTTCAGCAAAACATAGGATCAGATTTAACTCAAGTTTCTGCTCATGTTTTCATACTTACCCAATACTTCAGTAAGGTTCCCCACAGTTTACAAAATTTTTACTTAACTTGGATAAAGTTTTGAGCAAACCTGGGGTTAATTATGACTTCATGTAGAAACCATGATAAACACTGTGGTTTTGTAGAATTTTGATTCAAAACCAAGCAAGACTTGTGGGTTTTGGCTGAGCATCACTGAGTTTCAGTTGTGTGCTAACCCAAAACTGGAAACAAAAATTGCCTCTGGTAATATGAAAAAAAATTAAAAAACTAGGGCATTGAAACTGCACACAACTGAGTTTAATACTCTGTTATTTGCAGCTTGGCAAGCTGTCTCACGACTTTCTATGAACACCTGGTGACAACTCTTCATGACAACAAATGAAAAGCAATGGTGTTACAGGGTGGGTTTTTCCCCTTGTGTCCTGAATGTTGTGGGATTTTCCTGTAAATATCTAGACCTGTGACACACCAGGATCTGCTAATTCTGTACCAGAGGGGAGAGGGGAGAGGAGAGGGGAGGGGAGGGAAGTTTCAGGGAATTTTCAGGGAAGTTTCTGGGAAGGGAAGTCCCGTGGAAGGAAGCCCCAGGGAAGCTCCAGGAAGGCCGAAGCTCCAGGAAGGGAAGTCTAGGAAGCTCCAGGAAGGAAGCTCCAGGAAGCTCCAGGGAAGCCCCAGGAAGCTCCAGGAAGGGAAGTCTCTGGCCCCAGGAAGCCCAGGAAATTCCAGGAAGCTCCAGGAAGCTCCAGGAAGTTCCAGGAAGCCCAGGAAGGAAGGGAAGGAAGGAAGGGAAGGGAAGGGAAGGGAAGGGAAGGGAAGGGAAGGGAAGGGAAGGGAAGGGAAGGGAAGGGAAGGGAAGGGAAGGGAAGGGGAAGGGAAGGGAAGGAAGGAAGGCATGGAAGGAAGGAAGGAAGGGAAGGAAGGGAAGGAAGTTTCAGGAAGGGAAGTTTCAGGGAAGCTTCAGGAAGCTGCCCCAGGGGTGCCCCAGGAAGCCCCAGGAAGCCCCAGGAAGGGAAGCCCCAGGAAGGGAAGCTCCAGGAAGCCCCAGGAAGCTCCAGGAAGGGAAGTTCCAGGAATGCCCGGTGGAAGGGAAGTTTCCAGGAAGTTTCCAGGAAGTTTGGTGGAAGCTTCCAGGAAGGAAGCCCCAGGAAGGAAGGGGCCGGGAAGCTCCAGGAAGGAAGCCCCCAGGAAGGGAAGGGAAGCTCAGGAAGGAAGTTTGTGGGAAGGGAAGTTTCAGGGAAGTTTCAGGGAAGTTCAGGGAAGTTTGTGAAGCCAGGGAAGTTTCAGGAAGGGAAGTTTCAGGAAGGGAAGGGAAGGGAAGTTTGCGGTTTCAGGGAAGGGAAGTTTGTGGAAGGGAAGTTCAGGAAGTTTGCGGAAGGAAGGGAAGTTTAGGAAGGCTTCAGGAAGTTTCCAGGGAAGTTTGTGGTGCTTCAGGAAGCCTTGTGGAAGTTTCAGGGAAGTTTCAGGGAAGTTTCAGGGAAGTTTCAGGAAGTTTGTGGAAGGGAAGGGAAGGGAAGGAAGGGAAGGGAAGGGAAGGGAAGGAAGGGAAGGGAAGGGAAGGAAGGGAAGGGAAGGGAAGGGAAGGGAAGGGAAGGGAAGGGAAGGGAAGGGAAGGGAAGGGAAGGGAAGGGAAGGGAAGGGAAGGGAAGGGAAGGGAAGGGGAAGGGAAGGGAAGGAAGGAAGGAAGGGAAGCAGCGGGAAGGGAAGGGAAGGGAAGGGAAGGGAAGGGAAGGGAAGGGAAGGGAAGGGAAGGGAAGGGAAGGGAAGGGAAGGGAAGGGAAACCTCAACATTTCCAAACCAGTTTCTAATATGTGATTTCCAGATACCACAACTGTATCTGGAAGAATTTACTCCAATATAGCTCCCAGCTGGAGCTGTAATCAAGTCCATCTTTTATAAATGGACTGACTAACTAACAAACAGCAAATGTTGGTGAGAGTGAGACTGGTGAAAGCCAAAGAAATTATCCAGCACAAATAGAAAATATATATTACTTGTGTATAGCAATTTTCTAGGGAAATCTAGAAATACAGCAGCCACAAAGAAACCATCTCTTGAGCATATATTCCAATGGAATAAAATTCCATTTGGAATAATATGTCTGAGCTACATAAAGTCTGTATCTCTTTACCTATTTAGCACCTCCATGTTCATATGATAGATGCTCTCACTTCAATGAAAAGCCTGTGCTGTGCTAGTCTTGCTTAAGATCCTTCATAACATTAAAATTTATTTAAATTTTATTTGGTGTTTTCATATCTACAGTAGCAACATCTGCTTAAATGCTCACTTTTTAAATATGCAGTGTTATTGCTGATATGTTCTCACTTTCTCCTTGCATAATGTTAAGAGCTGATTTGCTTTGTTTTGCTCTTCACTTTTCATGTAGTAAAAAAGCATCAGCAGAGTTTTCTAACAGCAAAATAGAGATGACAGGCTTTTGCAGGGTGTTGTTTTCATCTCTGTGGCTATGGCTCCCTAGCACATTCTCACCTGTGACAGCTTTGAGGCATCTTTCTATGTTCAAGTGACTCAATATAATGCCAGACTAGATCCTAAAATACTTGCACTTACATTAGTGTCATGCTCTGATAAGGTTATCAGGCTCTGAATTTTTGAGTGAAATTATAGTTCAAGGCCAGTTCAACTGGGTATCCCTGTACAGCTTTATGACACTGCAACCTCCTTCCAGCTTACAAACATTAATTATCTCCTGTCATAACTGGTTTCACATCACTGACATTACTGTAACTCAGTATATTCTAAAGATTATAACAAAAATTGAGACCTGTTGACTGAATAAGTATTTTTATCAATTCAAGAAGTGCATTTGTCAGTGCTGGTTTTGACTAACACCAAAATGAACCATTCAGGGTCTAATAATTGTAGGAATATAAGTATTGATGCAGGTTTGACAAAAGTAATTAGTGGATGACTTTTAGCCAAGAATTAGAAAAATTATAATACTGGTGAGCTATGGTATCAAAGGAAGGAGATGCATTTAAGAATGTTTCCAAGAATGTTTATTGCAGGAAGCACTGGTATAATCCTGTTCCACCCTCTGGCCATACCACAAAGCTCCTGTTTGTTCCACTCACAGCTTCATGCACAATCTTCCATCACTGCACTATATCAGAGTACTGCAAATGTGCTTCTGGCTGCCTGGATTAGGACCATACTCCATTTCCCCTCCTTGACACTTACACATTTAAACAGTGACAAGCATTGGTCGTTTGGCTGTGATTGCACATTGCTAATGGGTGTTTATGAAAAGTATCCAAGAAGAGGAGAAGATAAACAAAGTGAAAACAAAATAAGCAAAGTGACAAAAACAATAGCAAAGTCTCCATCCAGCTGAACTAGAGGCAAAGGATGTAAATATCTCAGTGGAGGAACTCTGCAAGGGCTTGTATCTGCAGGAGAGAGAAATTAATTTATTTATAAAAGGATGTGAAAAATGTAAGATGCTGGAATCATCTGCTATTTTTTTCCCTATTGAATAGCAAACTAACATGTTACTTGCCAAGTTTTTTATTTGCATGTGGAACTTAACCTTTTCCTGTGTGTGTGCCTCTTGATGAAGGTTTTGATGAAATTCCCCAAACCAAACAACAAAAACCTAACCAGGAATGAAAATGTTATTTCTTCTGTACCGTCTATTTTTACCAGAGAAACAGACTTGTCTCAATTTAAAGATATTCCATGGAATTATCTAAATAATTTTTATTAGATAATGGAGAAGTTGGATTCAGATGTCGTTCTGCTCTCAAAGAGCATTATCAGAAAAGAAAACCAGAACTCAAAGGCATATTGACCACCCACAAGTGCAGCTTCTGACTCCAGAGACCACACTCTCCTCCCTCCTCCAAGGAGGGGCAGGCAAGGGGGCAAAAGTGGACATGTGTTAGCTTTGTTCCAGTTAGCTCATAGAGGTGGATGGACAACTCAGCTTCAGATCCTGATTCAGCCTCAGCTTTGCATTGATCATGGTGTTCAAAAGTAGTCACTGGGTTTTTGAGTCTTTGACCTAGTACAGCTTAAGAGTTTAAAACATCTGTAACTTCAGCCCAAAGATCACTGTAGGTTCAGCCTATGTTGGCCACAGCTGACCTCTGCCAGCAGCAGTTAAAGGGAATTCGGAGAGGGCACCAAGCCTGGCTGCTTTCCCTGGCTTATTCCTCTGGTACTCACCCAGCCCTCGCAGTCACGACCTTATGGATCTTAGAGGATGCACCTTTGTCTGGTCACTCACTGTTTCTTTATTTTACTCTGTCCCTTGAACCTACTGAAGATTCTGTCTCTGTCTTACACTCTATCAGGAATGAGAAAATTAGGTTTTATTTCAGAGTGACACACTTCTCTGCTGAGAAAAAAAAACACAAGACTCACCTAAAAATTGTCAAATAAAATACAAAAATGCATCAAAAAATACAGGGCACCAATTGTTTCTAGTCACTTAAACAGTGAAAGAACATGAAATATACACTGGAAATAAAGTGCCCAAAGTCGGAGGGTCAGTCCTTTTTAATTAATTGGTGTGCAGCTTAGCATCCTGCATAGGCCCACAAATCTCAGTCTTTTCCTCCTTCAATATAAGTACCAAGACAGTTTTCTGGGCCCATGTCTCAAGCCAGACAAATAAATTCTTCTGAACACTGAAGGACCAACAAAAGCCACCTTGCCTTTCTATCTCTTTTTCCTTTGTTTTCCTTTTAACACACATACAGCAGTAATGTGTCATTTGTAATTACACATTAATCCAAAAGATTCAATGAAATGAAGGAATTTGCTTTGTCTGTCTTTTTGGGAGAGGATAAACAGGCAAAACACACTTAAAAAAGCAATTCTCAAAGCTGTATCTTCTGACCCCTCTTCTTTCCAGAGACTGTGATGTGCTTGAGCCCTTCCCTTTCATCAAATACACGTAAACCCCATGGACTTTTCTGCTCCAAATCCTGCCTGTTCCAGCCCCTTGCAGACAACCTTAGCAACTCAAGCTCAAGCAAAACCAACTGTGAGCCTATCCAGCCTAACTCTGCCAATTCCTACATTCCAGTTTAGCCTTTGCTAGCTGCCTTGAACTCCCTTTGCAACTATCGTCAGCTTTGCTCAAAATAATAAAGGGAAAAATCTCTTTATCCTTCACCCCACCCCAGCTCCTCATAGCTTGGTTCCTGGCTTGCTTTGGCTCCTACTGGAAGGAAAATGCAGTAATATTTTCCTCCTGCCCAAGTTCAGTGTGGTTTACCATTTTAGTGGGGATGAAAAAGGTTTGAGTTTGCAGGCAGCCAGCCACTGCCTCACACAGCCAGCACGGTCCAGCCCAAGGCACTGCCCTCAACCACCCTCAATCCCCACCACCACTGTGCCTGCTAGAATAAATATTATGTGCCCTATAAGGCTCCCAGGTAGGAGGGAACTACTGCACTGGAGGAGAGGAGAAAAGGTGAACAAACAGAATGGAGAGAGAAGGAAGACAAAAGACAGATGAAACTTTTGGTGAGAACTTGTTCCTCAGCTGAAGATACATCTTCTGCTCCCCCAGGAGCTTCTGACTTGTTTCACCAGTTAGGAAACAGCTGAAATATGAAATATGAAATATGAAATATGAAATATGAAATATGCTTAGAACATAATTAGTCAACTAAATGTAAGTAATGAGCTAAAAGATGGAACAATAAGAAAATAACACATTTTTATGGAACAAATAGAACCAAAAAGTTGAAAATCCTTAAAGAGAAATACTCAAAAATCTGACTAGTTTAACTAAAATTTAAAGATGGAAATCACTGTGACTCAGGCATGAATGGGAGAATATAAATAGTCTCAGTGGGAGATTTTTCATATGTTCCATTATGAGCTATTTATGTTTCATTTGATACATGAATGAGATGTCTTATTTTATCATAATAGCAACCTTGATTGCATACATTTGTCCTCAAGGCTTGTGTAGTAGAAGGCAAGAGGGTGATCAGCACTCTTGGAGTCTACTGCCATGATGGCTTGTGCCCCTTCACATCCAGCAAAAGAGGTGGCAAGGAGAATTGGCACGAGATCTGAGATGCTTCATGGCCAGCAGAAAGCCCACACCATGGCTGGAACTCCAGCTACTGTTTCAGTCATCCTGTGACATCAGATATAATACTCACCCTCTCACTAAAATGACCATGCTTTTGGAATTGATTTCCCTCACAGCAGCACTGCTCAAACTGGGCAAAAGCCTGACAGAACTAGCTGATGGGTCAGCAGCAGCCAGGAGCAGATTATGAGAGAAAGAGAATCAAAGGAGGGAAAGCACATGCCATAGCAGTCACAATATCCTCTCACATCTGCTGGCATGGTCTGCTCCAGAGACATTTGAGCTGCAGATTGCAGCTGAACCTCAATCTGCAAATAGCCCTTGTGTGTGCAAGGGATAACAGTGAACAAATGTTGTTTTTCTGAGTTTATCAAACATCGTGGACACTCTGCTGTGAAGGATGAGTTTTCCTCATCCACAGCCAGAGGAAGTTCATCATAGCACTCTTTATCTTCTGCTAAATCTTTGAGTTTTAGCTGCTGTTACAAGACAGTTGGCAGGGGTTGGGCCATTTGGCTTTCTGCAAAAAATCTGATACCCTTTTCAGGGGAATTTTCCACACATGGAAGTGGTTGTTCTCAGAAAGAGCACACCAGACATGCAGGAAGCTGTGTGAGTGAACAGAGCTCATGTAGTGCTACATGCCCAGAAAAACTCCCTCTGCATCTGGTGGTCTATGGCTCAGGCAGTCCTGGAGATGGAGGTCTCTGTGTTCAGTAGTCTCCAGACGCCTTCCCTTACATGAATGTCCCTAATCCTCTTTTTGAAGTAATGTGACTTTTACAGTCCACATCACAGGAAGGAGTTTCATAGCTCAACTGCTCATTTAATGAAAAATATTCTTGACTCCTGGAGCTTGGCTCCTACCAGCTTTGAAAGACAACCACCAGTGCAAACACAGAAAGAGACTGAGTCATTATCCTCAGCTTTTCTAGCAGTTTTCATAGGTTTTGGTCATCTTTTCCCCAGGCTGAAGAGAAGGATCACACCATATCCTGACAATCTGGATCATTTTTTCCATCTCCTGGCTTCTCCTCTAATCTTCTTGTTCTTTTTCCTAAAAGACTGAGCAAGCAGAGAAGACCACACAGTGTCCAAAACTTGAGTGCAGCATGGAGTTATACAGTAACATACAGTCATTTTTTAATTGCAAACTATTCCTCTCATTCCTACCATTCTTTTTGGTTTGTTTTGCTTTGAGTTGCAAGTACTTTTAGTAGATTTATCTATTTATAACCCCAAATCTTGTTTATGTGTTAATAGTGTCAGGTCAGACTCTTTTGCTGGGTGAGTAGTGCTAGAGTTCTTCCTCCCCTGTGTGTACCACTTACATCTCTGTTTATTCAAATAGCACAGGTCTCCATTTCTCAGGTGAATAAGTAATTGTTTTTAAGATAAGTTGTTTATAAAGGAAATTATATAGAGTAATAAGAAACACAACCAATCCTATGTAGTGCAAAGGGAATATTTAACACTGTCATCACTCCTCTTTGTGCCTCTCTAGGAAAATTAGCCTTCAGGATTAAATTTTGATGCATAAAGACTATAAAATTGTTCAAGGCAGCAGATGTCTTTCACCCACCCCCTAAAAGGGCACTGCCTTTAGGGGATATATATGTATATATCCCACATTATAAAATAGGACAGAATAAGGTGAGATGTTATTCTGGTAACTAAAGTCAATGTAAGTATAAAGCATGAGTTTTTTAAGACACCACTAGAAATATCAGCAGTCCAGCACAGCAAACTCTAACTGTGCAAGAAACCCTAAATCAGGGCAACAGCTGCCCAGTTTAAGGTTGCATATCAGTATTACAGGACTAAGTACAAGCATGAAATTTGGACTGTCTGTTAAAAAGGAGTAAAAATGAAAGAGGCATCCAGACGACTTTCAGCTATTTAGTGAATTCCTATCCTGCATCAATATTGTCTTTAATAGCAATTGGTAGACTTGTCTTCAGTATTTTGCTATCTCAAGTTGTAAAAATATTTCCCACTGTTTAAATTTTATGACACAGTGCTTCTCTTTTTCCAGCCCAAAAAGATCATGTCATGGAGTGTCTTGTAACTTTTTTATTGAGTCCTTGTGCTCTTGCACTGTCCTTACCACTCAGAAATTAGGTGATTTGAGCTGCAAGAAAGAATCAAGACACTGTTGTATCAGAGTTATATTTGTGGCAGCTAGACTGAAAGCTGAGATAAAATGATTTGATACACAAAAGCATGAAATATACCAGTGAATTACCAAAGAAATGAAAGGAACCTGGTCCATGTGGAAGATGTCCCTGCCTATGGGGGTGTGTTGGAATAAACGAGGTGTTGTTTTAGGTCTCTTCCTACCAAAACCTTCTATGATTTTATGATTTCATGCTTACTTTCTAGCAGAAGTTGAGCCAAAGCTCATTATTTTAGGATCAGTATTTCAAAACACAATATTTAAAAATTATTCCAAGGACAGCAAGGAGAAACTAGTCTATATTATGCTTCCCAAGTTATTAAAATAGTATGACTGCTTTAATAGCAGTTCTCTTCCCTTTCTTTTTTCTCTATTTCATTTTTTTAATATTCTCTATTGCATTTGCTTGGCTGAGTGAAAATATTCACCAAATTGAATATAGAAACCAACAAAACTGTCAAGTGAGAGCCATGATAATTTCTGTCTAAAAACTTATTTTTCACCATTAAAAGAGCATAAGGAACAACTGAGAGATCTTTATACAAAGAAAGTCTCAGAGAGACTACGGAGGACAGGGAAAGGGGCCAAATGAAAATCTGTGCACCTGCCATCCATCAGAAACACGTGTTTCAGGTGGCTGTAATAGATGGCTATGCATGCATCTAGAGAAATAATCTCGCCTCATAAACCCTCAAACTGAAAAGCTGCCTAAGAGATAGAATAATTTGATACTGGTGTATGCATTTTTTACTGTATAGAACTCATTGTAAATCATCATGCTGTGTGCACTGAGAAATGAATGGTGTTCAAGGTGAGAACCTGTAGACACTAATTTCATACTGTATCTAAAATATTGCACCCTCATGGCCATTAAATGATCTATAAAAGGATTGAGTAGTTCAGCCAAATAACCTTGGTTAACTATCACAAATTATTGTTCAATCACTCATCTTGTGGCCAAAGAATAAAGTTGAGTATCTTGCTAAAGGTTTTTAATTTGCAAAAACTGTGCAGACCCTGTGCGAAAGGCCATTCCATGGAATTCAGCAAATTACTTCTATGCTTGGGAAACATTTCGAGATTGCTTTTACCAGCGCATGGAAGGATTTTATTTGGTCTTAACTAAAATGCAATTGGAAGACCTGGAGACAGACAGCCATCAGTCTACAAAAGGTCTATTAGTCCATTTACCACCCATAAAACCCATCAGCTTGGTTGGATATATGGGACCACACACAGTGCTGCTGAGTTTCCATTTCAGCTTCTTCCACCACTGACATTCTTCCCCATTAGCAAACAAAATGGACAACAGTTTCCAGGCTGACAATCCCAATATCTAGGAGTCTTTGGACCAAGGCCTCCATCTCCACTCTCTCCATTTCCATGGGAAGAAATAAAAGCTGATTGTGTATTAGCAAACTGTGTTGGAATATCAGTGTTTATTTACTACAGGTAGGCAACTCCTGGTGCACATCAAGAATTTAAAAGGCCATGTTTAAATCACAGAATCATAGAAATGCTTGGGTTGGAAGGGACCTTCAAGTCTATCTGGTTCCAGCATCCTGCCATGGCTAGGGAAACCTTCCACTGGCCCAGGCTGCTCAAAGTCCCATCCAGCCTGGAATGGAATATTTCCAGGGATGGGACATTCACAACTTCTTTGGCCAACCTATTCCAGTGCCTTACCACCTCCACAGTAAAGAATTGTTTCCTAATATCTAAGTTAAAGGTATATTCTTTCAGTTTGGATTCTTTCACCCTTGTCCTGTCATATAAATAGTATCTCTCCCAATGGGGAAATATTTGGAGGGAGAGGGGGAAGGGGAAATTAAAGGAAAAATGGACAACAGATAATGAGCAACACACGTCACAACAGTAGGGAGGGATGAAGAGTATAATTTATTTATTTATATTTATTTATGAATGCTGAGGTGAAGAGAGTATTAGAAGAACAGTAACATTTCCAAGATCTGAATCAGGACTTGCAGGACTATAAAATGAGATGTCTAAAAGGACTTTTACAATTGCATCACACAGTTGATTGAGCACAGCAGTTGAAGGTAGCAAAAGGACAAAATCATTTATATAGTGCAGATCAAGAGAAGACTGTGAAATAAATGGCAAGTTTTTGGCAAATATATTTTTATATTCATAAAGGACAAAGATAGTGGTGTTAGAGGACAAATAGTTCATGTTGCTCTGAGTTCTAGCAAATATGAGCGATTGTGAGCTGAGCTCACTGTGGCTAATAACAATTAAAAATGTTAAAGAGCTTATACAGCATACCTAATATTAATAAGCAATATTTGACATGACCTCAAGAAAGATCATCCATTTCAGAAAAATATGAACCTTAACAAAAGTTGCCTAACAATCATCCTAACAGGCAATGCAACAAGGTCAAGCCAAGGCACAGAAGAATTAATTCTCTTTCTTGGAGTCAGATGTTAACCTAAGGCTGGAAGGGACCTCTGACATTCGTCCCACCCCTGATCAAAGCAGGGCCAGCACTGGAGGTAGAAAAGTTCCTTAGGGTTGTGTCCAGTCATGTTTTGAGTATTTCCAAGGACTGGTATCTCACAGTTTATATGTACACCAGTTCCAGTGTTTGAGCCTCCTTCTCTATGAAGTGCCAGTAATCAGGAGAACAGGCAATTTATCAAGGCTGGCTCTAAAACCATTTAACTGTGAAGAAATTGAGAAGAACTTAGGTCTGCAGGCTACTGGCATAAGGGATTGTTCAACGAAAAGACATTGGCTTTTATTGTTTGCCAGTTTCCTGCCATTACATAGGAGACATTTGCAGTATTTTAGAAATTATTTTAGGTGTGGATTAAATGGCTCTCCACTTCTGGTGATAACTTTAATAACTTGGTTTTCCCCATTGCATTTGTTTCTTGATCTTATCCTCCCAGTAGAAAATCACATCCCCACAAAAAATGAGATGTTTTTTCACTGTCTTCCAGCACTGATACATACGGAAAATAAACTGTCACATGAGCAAAAATCATAACAAAGAGACAGAGCCAGATTCAGCAAAAGATTCCAAGAAAGCAGAACTGTGTGAAGGCACTTGCTTGGCTTCACTTTGCAACTGACATAAAGTTGTCCATCTTGGCAAAACTGAATTCATGGGAAATCCAGACCACGCTCGGGAAGGAACATTTCATGGAAACAAAAAGGACTTCCCTTGTCAGAAAGCAATTTTTGCCTGTGGACTGGTTGACTGAAAACTGCAAACCTGAGCAAATCTGGTGGAATAAAGTTTGTACAAAGTGGAAGACAGAAAGTAAACACACAAAAAACATGTTGCATCCTAGGTTAACAACTTTTGTGAGCTGGGTTGAAGCTGACTTCATACCCTATATGCCTCGGTTATGAATGATCCATGGAGGGAGAAAATGTGTTGCATCCCTGACTGAGATTTTGTTATACTTTTGCAGAAGCAACAGCTGCCCAATCTGCCAACCCTGCTGCTATGTGATGCTGCCCCTGAAAATGGTAAAAAAATCAAAATAGCATGCCTTAGACTGCTTGGTGAAGATGGAGTGCAGGATCACAAAACAGGGGACCTACCCTTTAGTGCATGGGGAATCATACAGCTGATCCCATCACAATTGGTGAAACATTTGCACTTCTCTTTCCCTCCCCCTCCTGTGATGCCACACAGATCCTCTGCTTGTCTGGTGTTAACAAGAACAAGACCCCAGGTCATGTGAGGAGCCAAGTCCTTCATGTAATGGGAATGATAGATAAAGTCCTGGGTATAAAATCAGCCAAATGAAAAAAGGACAAAGCAGACACTTTTGTTTCAGTAAAAAATAGCAATTATTCTTGTGTTTCTTAATCACACATTTATATCCCTCCTTTTTCTTTCTTTTTATTTTTTTTTTTAATTTTAAGTGAACTTCCATGCTAGTGGTTATTGCTTTGCCAGTAATGTCTGGTTCTGCCTGATAACATCAAGCTTTGTAAAACAATGTAGTATTGTCTACAATCCCTGCTATTATAGTAAGTTAACAGTTAGTGTAAACAGAAGGGCTCTTCGTAGAGAAGATGAACAGAAGATATATTTTGAATTAAGGACAAAGCAAACACTCCAGCTGGCAAACATTGCAGGAATAGTTCATTCTTTCAAAAAACTGCATTGGGTTTGCACTGCCAATAGTATACACAGAGTCATTGTTCCAGCCTCAGCAAGAGGGTTATTTATACACTTTGAATGCATACTGCTCTCTCCTAAACTTCACAAAAGCAATCCGTTAAAAATCATACCAAAATATGAGGGTTTGTCCTAATGTTTGAGGTTCATTTTCTCTAGTGGGTGCCACTAAAGCTTTTAAACACGTCTTGAGGACAGAGGGGAATATTAGGTCACACAGTCAGATCTATTTTATATCATGGTCCATAAATTTTATTCCAGCTACTACTGTATGGAGCCCAATGGCTGACATTTGAGTTAAGTGTGTGCTTGGAAGGTTTGCAGCCTTGAATCTACCACTTTCTGATGTAACTGTTCCAGCAGAAATCAACCTCACCATTAAACATTTGTATTGTACTACCATTTGATTTTCTTTGGCTTTGATTTCTGTTCTTAGGTTCCCATTGTGCTTTTCTCTGTTCCTTTAAAAAGCCCTTTAATAACTGTTATTTCTTTACCATCCAAAAACCCTGAACCACCTGAATGCCATGTATTTTTGGTTCATTGGTACTTCTGAAAAAACCCAGGAGAGGAAAAGCAGAGAAGCAGTTTTACTAGAATCTAATTTTTTTTTTTGTTTTGTTTGGGTTTCTTTAAAAAAAAAACTATTTCAGTTTACATGGGAACATCTTGTAGTTCAAATTTGTTATTTCTACTTGGAAAAAAACTTTCAGCAACTTTCAACTTTGATAAAAGGCATACAGAAACACCTGCCCAAAATTACCCCCAAAACCCAGAAGGAAGTTCAGTAAAATTCATGTTAATTGTTTACCTTATCCAGTGTGCATTTTTTGCTAGAATGGTTAATCAGCATTTACATACAACAAAGCACTTCAATTTTTAGTATTATTTAGTATTATGATGATTTCCCTAAATTGCATCTGCTACAAAACCTCTGCCATTCTTCTTAACTGAATATATTTGATGTGGAACATGAAATAACCATTACTATAGCATAGAAACATTGGCTGTCTTTACTGTTTCACCAGAACTAGATGTCTTTTCAGTGCATCAGGAAGGGTTTCAAGAGGATTGAAACCTGCATTTCTTGAATTAGGATTGTTTAAAGGTTAACTACATATTCAATCCAAAAAAGTTGACTAGGCATTGGATCTTACAAGAATACACATGCATTTGAATATGTAGGAATGTCTGTCCTCTATATAGTCCTCTCACACTCTACCTACACATCAATAACTAGGCAGAAAAATATAAGATGAAATTTATTATTAATTATCTCTAAGAAAATAGCTCCCTGTGATATGCAGACAAGACCACCATTAAGCAAATATTTATGTTCCAGAAGACATCAATTTTCCATGCTTCTGATCTCATTCTCATACATGTTGCACAAGCCACTATGAATGTTTGTCTTTGGCTTCCCATTCTTGCTTTCATTTAGGAGCACAAATCTAACTTGCATCATGAGAGTATTAAAGGGCAAAATAGCCTCTAAAATTCAATCAATGGCATCTATGCAATTTTAATGGAAGTATAAAGAGCAATTTCCATCTTTTCTGCCCTCATTACAGAAATAATGATATTTTCACCTCCACTGATCTGTTAGTATGCCTTGCTATTGGCATTACACCCCACATTAACATCCCTTCACTTATAAAGGTGATGATGATACACAATTAGTGAAACTTTCATTTTAGCCAGAATCAGCACATTGCAATCAATATAGTATTATGCCTTCTGTGATCCTAATAATTTTACTACTGAACTTAATTGGCAATCAACAAAATTAGAATGATCACTAGTCAGTAGGGATCTTCATGCACTCTAAAGTATTTGCTTTAGGATCAGTGAAAAAGTAGGAAAGTTGCCAAGAGTTTTCTGGCTGGCAAGTCCTTAGAGGCTTAACAGACTTCCCAGACTTCTCATTTTTCAAGAGAAAAAAAGCAGTTTTGAAAAGTTTAAAAAGACTGCAGGCTTTATGGAGCTTGGTGATAACTTTTAGAGGGAGCAATTTCCTATTTTGTAAAGTTACTCAGACAAGTTTCCAGGCCACTTGGCAGTGCCAGGTAAAAGCCTTCACTGTACAGACCTCAGCTCTGCCATCCTCTGATGTACAAGTGGCCAAGTTCTCTTGTGCTGCATTAGAGATGGACCCACCAGACTTTCCCACCTGCTTTTCTCAGCAAAGACAGGCCTTGCCACCTGATGGTGGCATGAAGCAAGCCTAATGTTTTACCAGATTGGAGAATATTTGCAATGGTGCAGAAAATAATAATGATTTTGCATCACATTCCTTAATTATGGACTTTTGCATGTAATCTCTTTTCTGTATGGAAATAAAACTGCTGAACAATGGGAAATGCTGCTTTGAGAAGGAGAATAGATATGTCTATGAAAACAGATGACTTGAAAATGCAGGAAAAGGGTTACTTGTAAGCCTCATACTCTTTAACATATCTACATGGTGTGTGAGCCTGATCTGGTTAATAACAAAATAGATACCAATTAAACCACTTGATATAAAATCCCAAATATAAATTTATATAAAATAAATTTACATAAAATTCCCAAATCTCAGATGTACATTTTGGCTTTATTTAGCAGATTACATGTAACATCAGCTGTTTGCTTCTGTTTTTTTTTCCCCAAGAGAATGAAGCACCTGAATACACTCTAACTTCTACCAGCCCTTGAATTATTAAAAGTTTTTCATATAACCTTATGAACTGGATGGTGGAATCTCCAAACCTGGAAAATTCCAAGACCTCACAGATGCCAAAGAGGTCTTGAAAAGATGAAACAGCTGAATGAAAAGATTTCAGCCACAGGAAGGGAAATAAGAACAAATTTAGTTCCATTCCACCTCAAATAATCTTACTGAGAGAACTGTAGTAGTTTGTTTGGCTTTTTGGAATACTGGGTGGCAGCAGAACAATGCAGCACTAGGAAATGCCTCTCTGCTCTTGCATCTGTAAGGCAAGCAACTAAGCAGGCGAGCCAACATTTCTCTCTCTCACTTTAACTGAAACAAGAATCTGGCATGGCAAATTGAAGTCCCATTGAAACAGAGCCACTATGAAAATACAGAGGAAATCCAGTCTCAGACTGGTTCTGACACTGCAGAGCTTTCACTTTTTATGTAAGATTTTATATAAAGTGGTTTTACCTTATAAATAGACAGGAAGAGACACAAGGGAGACACAAGAACGTTTTGGTAATTCCTAAATAGTTCCTTTTCCTCTTCTTTGTTTTCCTGATGCACTCCCCCGATAGCAGGCTGTCAGCACCACTCAGGTTTGCTCTGCAGTCAGATGCACTGTGCAGCACCACAGCTCATGAAAGCTTTTGAATTAGTGCCTGAGTCCAGAGGTGACCCAGGACCAAGCTGCTCAAGTCTAATCTCCCTTCCTTGCAAGGTGCTACTTCTTCTGGACAAATTGCTTTCACAGTCCCAAAGTAATTGCATCAATTAAGAGCTAATTTCCCCTCTACTAAAGTCTTTTAAGTGTTTTGAGTGTGGTCCATTATGGCCTGCTAAGTATGATGGCAAAACTAGCCGAGTCATTATCCACACAGCAGTGGAAGCTGCTTGGAAGGGCATTGCAAAGCAGTCTCCAGTGACCGTGGGTGCTGTGCCACGAGTTCCAGAGGGATGGGGCAAATCCCCAGGAACAGGTCACAAGCCTGTGTACCTTTCAGATCCTACAAATGCTTTTTTCCCTCCTGTTTTTAACCAGTAAGAAATTGCTTTGCTGAAGATAAATGCACCCAGTGAAATTATATAGATAGCAGCAGTTGATAATTTGCTAGAGCAGATTCTCTGAAAAAGACAGGAAAAAAAATCAATGGGGATATCTCTGGTGTATTGATTAGCAGATGGATATTCATATTATCAGAGATACAAAGTAATTTAAGAAACCGAGTGAGAATTGAAATGGATTGTATCATTAGTTAAGCTGGATAGGGCGATGCAAGAAGCAAAATGAATTCTGAGCTCTTTAAAGGAAGCAGCTATGAATGCTCTAATTTCAAAGTAGAAATAAATGGGAATTAAAAAAAAAGTTTCAGTAATTCTGTTTAAAATTGCTTCAGCTTCCTGGAACAGAATTACTAAAATGAGGGCAGAGAGGGGAAGCCTCAGGAAAAAAAAACTGAGTTATGGTGACTGCAACCACTATGAGAGTGCCCAAAATACGCTGGGACTGTCTGCTGTGGTGAGCCCAGCTGGGATGCCCTGAGCAGGTGGTGGGATGGCAAGGCAGTGGAGGTGGGGCTGGGAGTGCAAACAGAGGTAGCTGCTCCATCCTGAGCTGGGTCCATGCTGCAGATGCTGGGTGCTGCATTCCTGCTGTGAGACACTTTGCTTCCCCTGGTGAGGGAATCCACAAACCTCCACTCTAAAGGGAAAAATTCCAACACCCCCTCTCGAGGGGTTACCCTGTAGAAATATGACAACCCAATAAACAGAGCTCTGATGAAATATGGTCCACATCTGTAGCCACTTTATAGTTGACCAAATGAGCAGCCTGGAGTTTGTATTTGCTAGAGCTAAGATAATAACAGTCCTGAGAATTCCCAGCAGTTGTTTGCTTTGATTTGCAGAATGTTTGTTACACTACATTATAATCAAAAATTGGGTATATCCGCTGGTAAAAATCTCATGAGTTACAAAAACAAAGCTTCTGCCAATATTGCTTTATATTAAAAAATGGGAGAAAATTAACAGATTTTTTTATGAGATAGTGAGGGTTTTGTTGCTTTTTAGGCTTTTTTTGGCTGCAGAATCTTATGGCCTATGCCATGACTCAGTAAAAAAAAAAAATTAAAAATTAACTTAAATTAAATTAATTTAAAAATTAAGGATATGCTTATCACTTGGATCAAGAACGTATGTACTGCTTCCAGAAGTTAAATAAAAGTTGTATGAGATAAAAAAGAAAAGAAGAAAATCCATTCCAAAGTGTAGGTTGATCAGAGGATCAAGATATGAGCACTAGGCAATTTCAGTGGCTGAAAGAGTTCAATGCCATAGAAATGGGAAATGGGAGATTTACTTTCCTGGATATCCATCTGTTCAAAAAGGAACATTGACCCAATTGGCAAGGTTCTCAACCTAGTTTGTTTTAAAGAGGGTTTGGAAGTTGCTGTAAGTGCAGGCAAATTTTAAATTCAATTACAACCAGAGGAGGAGGCTGCAAATCTGATGGCAAAATTAGGTAGAAGAGGACTTTAACAGGAGTTAATTTAGTATGAGAAAGAAACACACATAGACAGCAGAATAAGGAGCTGGGAGTCCGACAAAGTAGTCAACGTGTCTGAAATGCCATTTGATGACCATCCTTGTTTTGTATGTTCAAAAGGAAAAAAAACAAACAATAAAGTTCAACTGTTATACTAAATTATGAAGGTAATTCTTCCCCTGAATAAAAAATTACCAGTGGTAAATGCCAAAAGCAAGGGTAAAAGTAGGGTATACAATAAAGGATGCTTGTAAAGAAAATAGCATTAAAAAATTTAACTTAAGATCTCAAACAAACAGAAAAGCTCATGAGTTTTTGTTTTGTTTTGCGTCTTTTTAGAATTCCGTATACTAGAAACAACAAGGCAACAAGTAAGGGTTCAGAAAATTCAAGAAACAGAAAAAGAAGGCAGAGAGAGACATCTCAAAGAAAATCTATTACTTCCCAAAAAAGCTCAGAAGTCAGGTAGTAAAGTGAGAGCTGAAGTATTGAGTGCCTGTTTTTTTTCAGGCTGCAGGAGGGAGATTAGTATTCACCAGACACTGAAACAAAGTAAATAGGGAAATGGGGCAACACAGACCAGAGCGGGGTAAAGAGTAAATTAAAGAGTGTTTAGACCGTGCAGATGTATTCGAGTCAGCAGCGCCTGACAAAATCCATGTCCGTGTACTTTGGGAACAAAGCAGCTGACAGAGATCTGAGATCCCTCACAGACCAGGGGAGGTATGGGAGGACACAGTCTGGAAAGAAGGAAAAGGACAGGAATTCTAGGGCAATCAGCCTAATTTATTTTTACCCAAGAGAATTGTTACCAAAACCCAATGCTTTCACAGACACCTAGGGAGTAAGGAGGCACATGAAGATGAAGTTACCTCCAGTTCACTTCAAACTGCAGGGCACATCACACTGGGAGCTCTCTGCTGCTTAACACTTACTTTACATTTTCTCTTTAAGAACTTACTGCTCCAACAGAGCACATGTGTCTGAACTACCTGAGAAAAAGCAGGCTCAGGAGCATTGTCAGGATCCAAATTCAGCTCATTCTTGATGAATCCAGGGATGGGTGGTCTGGAATATTTCAGATTAAATTGAATGAAGATAGGTCCAAAAAGCTATGCTGCTTGAAGAGAAATCAAATGTGAAAAATGTGGAATAACAAGCTGGGAAAAACCTTGCAGGGAAACAGGAAATCAAAAAAAACTGTGGCACCTACAGAACACATCCCAGAATGGAGAGGAATTCCAACCAGCCCAAGATCTTGTTAGTGTCCTGCTAACATTTAATTATGTATCTTATTTAAGCATATATGTAAAAAGGAGATTCGAAGTGTAGTCCAAGAGAGTAGTACTGTGAAGAAATAGAAGTTTCCATGCCACATGAACATGGAGAAATGGTACAGTTTTGTTGAAGAGATCCCTCAGGAGTGTCTAGAAGCACATCTCAGCAGCTCCTTCAGCCACTATTCAACCCATTCAGTAAGTGCAGGTAGTCTCTTCCATGGCAGACCAAGAAAATTAATTTAAGCCATTACATTGGAAATACTTTTGTGTTGGAAAGGTTTTCTGAAAGGGCTAAAGAGCATAAACCACTGGCTTCAGGTAGTAAGCAGGTTAGATCCTGCAGCATGGGTATTTCTCACAATTTGCTGTGACACTATACTATAAATCCATATAGACTTGGTGTCCACTAAGAGATCTTTATAGAAGAATTATGTTATGTTGGTACCTAGGATTGAGATCTCAGTCTCCATGCAAGTACACATTACCTGAGATTCTGTATAAGGGCATGTGCAGGAAAAGAAAAACCTAAACACCTTAGTCTGAGTGGTGTTAGCAGAAGTGTCACTTGCAGGAACCCCAAGACAAGTGTTCTGCTCTGCTGCCTGCTTTAGGAACCTGAGATAATCTGCAGGGTTGTGCACCACCTCTCAGCAAGTACATAACAAATCAGAGAATAAGGAGGAGAGAAACAAGTCTGAAAAGAGGATTGGAGGAATGAAGTTTTGAGGAAAATAGAGATGTTTGAGAAAGTTGTTACACCATTTTCTTCCTGTGTGCAAAATGCTTTAAAAAAGACAGTGGAGATCAGTAGTTCTGGATATAAAGGATAGAGCGTAGTTTTGCAGCAAGGTTTGTTGAAGGTGATATGAGAGCAAGGTGACCAAAGCCATAGGATGACATCTCATGACAGTTCCCTGAAGAAGAAATAACACAAAGGACATTGCTGTCATTTACTCCCTTCTCCCACCCTGTGAACCCTTGCTCTGATCGATGCCTACCTGCAGTGCTAACTGAAGGGCTCCAGGTATTTGTCCATCCACTCCGTCTGTGTGTCAGCCCATGATGGTGCAGAGGGGAAGAAGGGGGAGTGCAGAGCTTTCAGAGGGACTGACAGGAAAGGAAGAGAGGAGAGCACAGCTCGGTGGTGAGACAGACAGCAGTGACACAGATACCTCTTTTTCAGATGGTCACAGAATCTGTCACTTAGTTTGTTTCCTTCACTGTATTTTTTCTAATTCACATTTCTACCTCCTTTTTCTCTTTCCTCTCTGTCTCTGTTTCTCATAAACTTTTCTCTCTTGCCTTACCATTTTTTCCAGTTTCCTTTTTTTTTTTTTTCTTCCCAGAATGAAACCCTGTGTTTCCAAGTCACATTTTGATTGTCTAGTTGTGGTGGGTTTTCTCTCCTGTGGCTCTGTTCTATAGCTGGGCCCTGCACATATTTTCACTGTGGAGCACTTTTGCCAAGGAAAACATGGACTTCTCTGAACTGTTCAGCACTAGAAAAGACCAGGCTAAGGAGAAGGAAGCATGATGCTGGAGGAGAGAATGATGGGAAAGTGTTCCTTGACGTGTAATATACCTGATTCAAGCAGGAAACTTGGCAGACCTGACCAAGGAAAAGCAGGACCAGACTGCCTAACATCTGCTCAGAATTACCTATGGGCCAGCAATCAAGAGGTGCTAACACCCAGCACAGACCCTTTATTTCTTTTCAGCAAGAAATCAGTTCAAACCCTCTCAAGGACACCCTTGGTGCTGTGTCTTCCCACCAAGGCAAGCAAAGAGTCACTAATTGGATCACCTTCCTGGAGGTCTGATAAATGCCTTGATGTGACTGACCATTTTAGGAATTTCAGCCTGAAGGAGGAATTCAAAGAAAGAAAAAATAATTTGAAGAGTGGTGTCACATGCACTGAGTCTCAGGAAAAAAAAAAGAGGAAAGTGAGGAATAGGTGCTATTAAGAAGGAAAGAAATCAGATATGCTATTACAGAACAGTTCAAATGGTCAGATAAAAGGCTGATTATGTGGTCTCTTGGAATGAGCCACCATGTAATTTCGATCATTACCAGCCACTTTCTGTCACAGCAGATAATTACTGCTTGTGAGACGTGACCAGAATACTTGGTGACAAACATATCTTCAGTCCAGACTTCAATTTCAATCTTAAAGTGGTTTGTTTTCAAAAATCACATGTCATTTCACTGAGTACTTAGACACAAGGAATTCAGCCAGTCAGATGCCTACAGTGAAACTGCTCCCTGCAACTCCAACTCTGTATGTAGCCAGATAGAGAAAGCCTCACAAGGAGCTGCAGCTCATTTTACCCTCGAGTGGCTGCTCTGCACACAACAACAAGGCAATCCATTCTTCTTTTGCAGGTACAAAAGTGATTGATGACCCAAAGGAGAGCTGGAGAAGCACCTTTATGCCTTAAAATGCTGAAGTGATCTCTGCATGCTGACCATAAGCATTTTCTTCTTTCTCTCACATTAAACAGCTGCATAAACTAGTATCAAAAAATGGAAACAAGAAGTTATTAAGAAAGTTTCTTGGATATAAGATTAGAAGAATGTGTATTGAAAATAAGCATCAGGCTTATTTTCAGCCTTAAAATGAGACACAGGAGACTCAGATTAGATATTAGAAATTTTTTTTTCACTGTTAGTGTGGTCAGGCACTGGAATAGGCTGTCCAGGGAGATGCTGGAATAACCATCCCTGGAAGCATTTAAGAGGCATCTGGATCTAGCACTGTGTGATGTTGTTTAGTGGTTTAGGGGTTACAGTGGTAGTGCTGGGTTGATGGTTTGACTTGATAATCTTAAAGGTCTCTTCCAGCCATGATGATGCTATGAATAATGCAGGCATTTGTCAATAGACCACTATTTCTACTAGAGCAAGCAAAAAAAAGGGGTAAGGAAAACCAAAACATTCTCAGTGCATTTTGAATGCAGTGTTGATGGAGAAAGGAGAAACAGGTCCTCCTAAGAGTCTCTTAGTTTATTTTCCATAAATCTGCTGGGCAGCTTGAATCGATAGAGTCTTCTGGAGCACCTGAGGGCTATTAGAGCTCTTTTCTATCATATACTGTTTTATAACAGCTCAGTTTATTCAGGCTGAGTGTGTCTGTTTGCATATCTATCCTTAGAACTAATCTGAAATAATGATGTAATAATGGTTTTAAGGATAGGACTCTTTGCCATATAAATCTTAGGTTTTAAATTATACAGAGGCCCAGTGGCCCTTTAGAGCTCTTGCACTCCCTGACTGATAAGATTTAAGTCCCTGAGGTCCAAAATTAACTGTGCTATAGCATGCATTATGGCTGCATCACAGAGCAATTTTATCAGCAGTAGGAGACAGCAGAATTGCACAAGTCTGGTGCTATCAATAGGAAGTGATGACTCACCCAGCTAGTACTTTCAAAGTGGCAATATCCTACACACTAAAAATACCTTTTGAGGGTGATAAGTGACCCCATTGCCAGGAATAGGTGAAAGAATGTTAGCAGCAAGAAGAAGGAAAAATAAGTCTTTACACATTGCACCCTTTATTTCTGATACCTGCGGAAAAAACCTCATTTAGGTTGTGAGCTTGACCATTAAATTGAGTGAGCTTTTCAAGCTTTATTGAAGTGATTTTTGAAGTGAGATGTTATCCTTATAAAACAAGTTCATGTCAGTCTTCACAGACCCCAGTGACAACAGTCTGATCATATAAACACAGACAGATACAAGGATGGGACGTGTTCAAATAGCTCTGTGATAAAAGAACAACCTGACTGGAATGAATGGTGGGTAATGCTTAGAACAAGAGGTGAAAGGTGCTCAGGAAAGTTAAAATAAAGAATTCTTAGTACTCAGAATGAATCCTAAAGAGGAATGACATGATTTGGTTATGTGCAAGCCTATCTATTCTGCCATTCAAAGATTTTGAAGGCCATTTATATGAAGCTCCAGAGACAGTGTTTGATAAGCTTAACAATCCATGTGGCACCCTTCCAAATCTGCATGAGGTAGCACAAATTCAAGTTGCTTCCAGCTTTCTAGAGAATAGATTGAATGTTAAGTAGAGCAAAGCAAAGCAGGTTTCTGCTCTATGTCTAGACTTCGATGGTAAATGACTTTTTTGAGGGTGCAGTGAGTAGAAAAATGACTGCTTGCCCTTGAGTCACAGCCAAGCTCAGACTGGCTCTATATCATTGATGAATACTGATGCAAGAGGAATGAATAAACTTCTGCAATAACATTTGATCTACACTGTCACTGAGAACTTTTTGAAAGGAAGAATGTGGATATACTACTTATGTAAAGGAAAAGCAAGAAACAAAATTGCATTTTAAGCTGTCTTAATTTATTTTATATCGTTCACTGGGGTCTAGATTTAATGGGTTTCTATTTTATATATAATCATGTATTTTCTTTGTTAGCAGACTGATGTTGATTTCTAAAAGAATACAGATGCAGGTTAAATGTTCTTGGGTTTTGTGCTCTTTACTAGGGTTTTTTGCTCTAAAGTTCCTCTGGTGTTTAGCAACCTGTGTGCTCCACAGAAAAAAGCCTTCCCCTGACTAACATCCACTTTTCTTTATTACAGAGTCATTCTTCTCCTTCTATGAACCTCACAAGTATTTTGATGCTCTTTTTGAGAATTTCAGACTCTTCCATACTTGGCTGATGTTGGGCAGTGAGTTCAAATGTCATCAGGTCCCTGGAAAGCCAAACGTGTACACACAGATTGAGAGCAAGTACATTTTGTCTCTGTTAGAAGTCAGCAATAAAGGGACTCCTTGAAATGCTGGATTTGCCCCTGGCCTTTTGCTGAAACTGCTCCTCAGCCTCTGGATTCCTCTCTGGTGAAACAGAAAAATGATGTAAGAGAACTCTAATTCCTAAACTGCAAACCAAGTGAAATGTATGTACAGGCTTTATGTTAGGTACTGGTAAAGGCAGCAGACTTTTCTTTGGACTGGAGCTTTTACCAGCTTGCTTGTAATCCACTATGAAAAGGTCAGTAAAAATCTGCAGTGCTCGTTCCAGACTCACAATTCAGATGTGTCTCCTTGGCCTCTTCTTGAAGGACACAGAAACAATAAGAGCAGAAGCAGTAGAAATTCAGGGAAATGGCAAATACATTTATCTAAGAAAGATAGAGTTCCAGCAAGATAAGAGCAGTGCAACAAATAGAGATGAGGCAAATACCAGGTCCCAGCTCCTGCTGAAACCACCTAAAGGGCAGACTGGCACTGTCAGAGGTATTAATGTCTCCTGATTATCTCCAGCTACACCTTCCCATCAGCAGCTGTGTGCTAGTGCCTCTATGACATGAGAGAATCAGAAAACTAGTCTGGTCACAAATATTCACTTTTTATTATTTTTGGACTGGTTTTCAGGCAGATCAGTTTACTGAACTGGTTCACTGGACTTCAGGATGAATAGTAGAGGTGGCAAAAAAGGAGAATTGGGAATGTATGGCCAAGGTTAGGTGAGACAGGCTCCACTTCTGTTGACTTAGGGCCGTTGTAAAATCACAACCTAAGCTGTAAATACTTGAAAAGCTGGTAGATATTTCTTTCAGTGCAGCTGTGCAGGACAATAGGTAGTGAAACATACGGAGTTCTGGGCTCCAAATAATTGTGTTCACAGAGCAGATACAACACTTGAGCTAAAGAAATTCTCCTTGATACTGATATAAATAAATTAAAGTATCAGAAACTATTAACAGAAAAGTGATTTAAATGATTAGCAGCCAACTTCATTTACACTAAGTAGAAAATATACAGAATACAGTCTATTCCCACACCTTGACAGAAATTTAAACTCAATAGGGAAAGACAATAAACTCCCAAGCCTATCTTCCTGGGAGGTCAGTAGTACAGAATTCAGAGGTAGTTCTGTTCTGCAGTTTTTAGCAAAACACTGCTTCCAGGGAACTCCAGCTAGTGGAACAGCATATGTGACCTGAAACCCAGTTTGTTTGGAAATGGCTGCATATATACAAGTCTTAGAGGAGTGAAATTAAGTAAGACCTTCCAGCAAAGAGCAACAAAAAGCTACAGGGTAAGTTGCCCAAGCCATGGGACATCTTCTATATAACTGAGAAAAAGCTGCAGATGATGACAAATGATTAGATAGCAGAGAAATACTGCTGCATTCTTTTTCTTTCTTTTAAGACAACCCAATAAATGCACACATTTTATAAATTAAAACTGCTGTTTATAAGTAGCATGAAGTTCTGAAACGAAGCACACCTCTTGTGGTTCCTCTTTCAAGCTGCTTCTTCAGTGACATTGCTAAGCTAACAGCTCAATTTCCCTGCCTATTATACAGCTACCTTTCTTTGACAACCAAGCATCCCTGACAAGGTAGTTTCATTGAACTTATTCCCGAAGACTGCATTTTTTAAAGAAAAACATGCAAGATACCAGGGGATATATCCATATTAGTAAATTCTGGCATCCCACCAACAGTAGGAACTAATGGGTAGGTAGCAATTTCACATCACCCATTTATTTCCTGTGTATGTTTTTCCCCATACATAGAAATAACTGTCAAAGCAGGCTTAAGAATATTCTACATCCAAGCAGGATGAGAAACAGTATTAAACAAAAGACATTGCTGCTCAGACTATGTGATTAAATTTTATTTGTTTTTCAATTTTTAAAATTTTCTATTTTGCCATTTTGATTGAAATGATGCCTAATAAATAAGCCATTTTGAGTTGGTGTTTTCAGGGTTAGTTTGTTGATGTAGGTTTTACTTTTCTTCTTTTTGCTATATACAGTGTAATGTGTGTCTTAAATCAAATGTTCTTCTGCTCAGAAAAGAACATCCTCAGAGACACAAATTCCATATTTAAAATGTATTGCATTTTGATGCCTCATCCACCTGGCTGATGATGGAGTTGCAATCCCACTTTGTGCACAAGCTTTTGATCTAAACATCATTTTTTTAGTACTATTGTTTCCCCTTTGGAAGAAATAGAACAAAATAAAAATTTCATCAGTTCGCTTTGAAGGGAGTTATGTTTTATTTTGGGCCTTTAAAAACCAGTTGCATGACATGGAAATGATCTTAGATTTTTTAGAAGGTTTTGTTTTGTTCTGTTTTCTCTGTCTGCTTTCCCCATTCCCATTGCCTCCCGTCTTTCACCTGAATCAACCCTTCTTTCCCTTTGATAATCAAACTTCCATTTAACTGCCAGCCTTGTCATGTCTGTAGTTAAGTGAAATAAGCATAACCGTGCATGAAGCCTCGAAAATAACAAACTCATAAATGAACTGCCTGTGCAAAAATAGATATATACATGAATAATGGTATGGTGATCCTGTCTATGTATGCAGGAATGATTTAATTCCAGATTATTACACATTTCTCCAAATTTACTGATTGCTTTCAGTATCTAAAAATTGTGAGAGTCCAAGTTCCTCCATGTTTGAAAACTGATGAAAGCTTCCTCTTATCTGAATTCTCAGGTGTCCAGGAAAAACCATTTTATAGCCCTACTTTATAGGTTAACACCTGGGGGTTCTTGCTTTAGGAATTAATGTTAGAAACGGAACAATTTTAATTTTCCTCCTGTGCTGCTTATTTCACAAATTGCAGAAGGTATTTGTCTTAGGCAGATATCTCTTGGGTCCCAGTCCCCATTCATGAAAACTAAGGTCTGGTCACAATCTCCTGTGGCATCCTTCTGCCCTCTTGCCTGGTTTCCTTCCAGAGGATACTGGGCTGCAGAAGAGTACAATATGCTTGGTTCTGAGCAGTGATTTCAAATGAATGTTTTGAAATCCTGGCATGAATGTTAACAATGAGGTGCACAAGGAGAGAGGTTGTGCTTTATGGAGAAGAGAATAAAGTCATAGCCTGGTTATGGATTCTGTCTAAATCTGTATCACCAAAAAAATGACAGAGATAAAAAACACAGCCTTCTTCTATTTCCCCAGGGAAGACCTGAACCAGTCATCAAGATATGTATCACTGTCAGGTGAGGGAAGGGCAGGTTTTGTATCCTGACTTACATCTGCCATCTGAACACGACAGTCCTTGCCCTGAGTGGAGCATTGCATTCCCAGGCATGCAGCAGGAGAGGAAGCTGCATGCTCTGGCCTAACCCTGAATAGACAGTATGCATTGTAAAACCACATTGCCATCCTTTTTTGCCTTGGGTGCAGTGCACACCCACTGCTTCAGTTGTGTAGACTGCTCAAATGTTGGCTAATGTGGTTGTTTTATGCCCTTAGTGCTCTGCTTCCTGGACATCTCAAGATCCTGATCATAAGAGACATTGTAAGAAGAAAAATCTATTTCTTTTTAATGACTACAAGTCTATCAAGAGACAATAACATAACTCCAGGTCTCTGAAGTAACACATGAAAAGAATTACAAGATAAAAGTCTCAACAGACTCGGGATATGACTGGTTGCAAGTAGTTCATTTGTTGGTCACAACTAAAATACAGGGCTTGCTCCTAAAAACTTCTTTTGCTATTAAAATAAGATTCTTTTTAATTTGAAAAATCTTCTAAATCCATCTACCTGTACATCTGTCTGCCTACTTGTGTGTTTACCTACCCACTTACCAAGCAGCCTGGCTATCAATCAAACACATTATGTTGCTGAGCTGGCCCTTTGTTAAGAAGGGGCAAAATGAATGCTGTGTGATGTTCTGTGTCCCTTGGTTCACAGAGGTCTAATCAGAGCTAGATTCAGAAATGAATAGCAAAAAATGAGCCAGTGAAATCAGAGTGCTTTGGTCAAATAACAGAATAAGGAAAGATTCAACAAAGCTGGCTATGCAACTAAAATGTACATGAGTTTGTAATACTTGAATACAGGAAGAGTTCTGCTGCATTTATGGGTAGAGCTGTATTTGAGAAGTTTGAGTTTCCAGACCCTGAATACATCAATCAGATTGTGCAGTTTACAAAATGGACAAGCCTAAATATCATGTTTCATGAAGGTGAAGCTTTGATGTCTTGACTCACTGCAAGATGTCAAGAACAGCAGTGCTTGGGAAAAAGTGCAACTGGAGCAGTCTGTAGGCTCCAGACATGCTTTGGTATATTGCTGCCCATCAGCATTCAAAGCTGCAGGAATGACCTACTCCTTTTTGAGAGCAAGGACTGAAAGAGGCAAGCAAGGCATAAATGGATTTCAGCAAAGTACTTCTATCTAAAGCTTTTCCAGACTGATGGAGGTTCCAGTTAGGAAATGAGACAACAGAAAATGGAAGGGAAATTACAATGACACTGGGTAAAGCAACAAAGAAAAGGAGCAGCGGTGACAGAAAAACAATTATGGTCTGTGTATTTTATAGCTTGAGTGAGTAGGAGTGTTTCTCCCACCATACTGGCATGAAAGCAAGAAGAGCATCTCATGCCAGGGGAGTAGCAGATGGAGCAGCTATATTTCATGTGAGAACTTGTGTTCTGGGACTGTCAAGCTGCTGTGGGAGCTGCTCAAAATTTGTGTGTCAGCATTGCTGCAGCCCATGACTTATATTCCAAGGACAAAAAATAATTTTGGGTTGTATTATTTACAGAAATACAGGCTGTCCTTTATTCTGTGTAATTCTGTGTTTTATTGCCTTCTTTATCCCATGTTAAAATACTTTCTGGAAGTGTTTTAACTAAACTCTGATATGTGTGAGTCATGTTCACATCCAGTCTCCAGAATAAGTTACGTGTACAATACAGAAATTAGTTTCCTGTTACATATAAAAATGTTGTCAAGGAAAAATTCCCCTTTCATGACAAGAGGGATGTAGGGTATTTTGCAGTTGCTCATGTGAGCTGGGGACTTTTGGAAATGTCCAGTTGTTATGGACATTGCAGTCTGACTGAGATATGTCAACACATTTTTATCAGGACAGTTTTTGGGACAGACAAAAATGCCAGACACTTATCCCCAAATACCTCTTCCATGTGGCAAAGTATGGTCTGTGAAATCTTCTGAACCTGTATGCTGAGTGATTGATGTAGGGATTGATGTAGAGTACACAGAGGGAGGATGTTGTGGCCACAGCTCTCACAGTGCACTCTCCTTGACTTCCAGCAAGAGCTGAATCTTCTTTGTTGACACCTGGCCTCTTTTCATCTGCAGAGTGAACTTACCCAAGCAGTGGGGCACACCAGCTGTGGGGTAGCCCACATGTGATGTACATGGCAAACCCCTGCCTGACTGCTGACACACTTTGGTTAAGAACTGAATCCACATCCTACAGGATCTCCCAACATTCTATGCAGTGCAGGCTGGAGGCACAGACTCCACTTAAGCACAGTGCAGAGTTGCAACTTCTTTGAACATTTAGACATACAGCATCTAACTTCTGCTGAGCTTTTCATATTTCAGTGTTTGAAATGTCCAGGGAAAGAAAAATATAATAAAATCCTTTTCAAGGTGGCAAGAATGCAAACAAAAATCTTTAAACCAAAAAAATATTTTCTAAGCTAATCTCTGGCTTTTAAGCCTAAATATCTCACGAACAATTTGCAGCTTCATTAAGAAACCACAGGGCTAGCCTACAGCAAAGGTCAATTAGCAGCTTCAACCTATCTGTCAACTTGCTGAAGAGCAATTTGCACATCCAGTTCTTTGATAGATTATCAAATTATTTTTTCAAAGGAGGAATTTATGCATAATGATAATGGCTAGTTAAATGACATGAGCACAATTTATCAATGACTTTTTATTTTTTCTTCTTGTAGAGGACAGTCTCAAAAGCCTACACATCTCCTGCAATAATTTCAGTTCAAAATGGAAAGCAGCTTGAAAATCCTAACATCATCTTTCTGTGCTTCAGTTCAGCAGGAAGAAAGATGAAAAGTTACTAAAAAGTTAAAATATCATAGCGATCAGGAAGCAATTCTGTTTATTTAGCTCATTTTTAGTATAAATATTTAGAAGACAAATGTAGAGAGAACAGGATGAGATAAAACTCCCCACACAGCTTAAAAAAATTTAAGTGCAAATAGTCAATGACAAAATAGCAGAATAATGACCAAGAAAAAACTTCTACAAAAGCATACAAAAAGCCAGGGCTGGATGTGATCATGTTTCAGCCTTGGACACATGCTGTATTCTTAGAATACAGGAAGCTCCTCATCATGCCAGCTTTCAAACAAAGGCAACAAAAAGAGAAGCATTGCTTAAAAAAGCTAAAATACATTCTGTTTAACAATACAAAACATTCAAAAAAGAAAAGACAGAAATATCGCAAGCTCACATTTGGCTAAAATTCTCTTTTCAGCAAAACCCTCTAAATTTCAAAGATAGTTGAATTCATTTAAAGAAAAGCATTGATCTGGAGAATGGTTTTGCATTACTCTCATAACATGAACTCTATGAACAATAATTGTGCTTCATGGCCCACTAGACCTAGTAATGTAATTCAGTCCAGAAATTTGCAAATATATTATACATTAGCAGGAGAAAAATGAGATACTAGAACCAATTGTGAAAGCTGCAGATATATTTAAGGTTGGCAAACTGAACAACACTAATGTCTTTTATATATATGTTTCAGGGATCTTCTAAATATTTAACAACAATAATAATTCTAAGAAATATTGTTTATGAATGGGTGATTAAAAGAGCACTGAGCAGGTGAGCTCCTCGTTCTCTTTAGCCATTCAGGCACAGGGTGGGGCTTTCCTCTGGTGAGCAATGGGGTTATTCAAAGAGGGCTCTAGGGAGTGCAACAAACAGGGGTGTGGTATGGTAGTTTGCAGGTTTCCTCCTGCTGGTGGGGTTTTTAGTTTGTTGTTTGTTGTGTTTCTCTTGGTTGGTTGGTTTGGGTTTTTTTTTGTTAGTAGTGTTTTTCACACGATCCAAAACTGCAGTTAGTACAAGTGTGTGTAGGCAAATAGAACTGTCCAAAGAGGACGTGTCTGTCCAGATGTGGAGTGCTTGAGTTTATCAGGTACCTGGGGCATTGCAGAAGTCTGCCTGCAGTCTGACCAGGTGAAGGATCTCCTTTCTCTGGTGGCCAAGCTGAGGGAGGAGGTTTAAAGGCTAAGGAGAATTAGGGAAAGTGAAAGGGAAATAGGTTGGTGGAGTTCTGCCCTTCCACCGAGGCCCACCAGGCATCAGAGGACTCCCATGTCAGGCCAAAGGACACCTGGGGGATGAAGGGGAGTGGAAACGAGTCCCTGTTCAGGGAGGTAATAATAAAGGTTCCTCCTGACCCCCATCTCCTACCCAGGTGCCACTTCAGAATGGATATGAGGCCCTGGATCTAGAGGGTCTGCCAGATGGGGTGGAAGAAAGTTATCTGCCCAGTGAGCCTCCCAGTTACACTCCATCTGTGAGACAGATCACCAGCCCTAACACCAAAGAGAAGGGCACTTGTAGTGGGTGACTCCTTTCTGAGGGGAACAGAGGTCAACTAGACCCATCCCACAGGAGCTGTGCTGCCTCCCTGGGGCCTGGGCTCAGGATATCCCTGAGAGATTCCCTGGGCTGATTCAGCCCCCTGATTATTACCTACTCCTGACACTCCAGGCTGGCAGTGATGAGATTCAAAAGAGGAGCGTCAGGGCAATTAAAAGGGAGTTTATGACATTGGATCAAGTCGTTGATAGAGCAAGAGTGCAGGCAGTGTTCTGCTCAGTCCCTTTGGTGGCAGAGAAAAACAGGGAAAGAAATAGGAGAGCTCACATTATTAACAAGTGGCTCAAGGGTTGGTGTCATCGGCAGAATTTTGGGTTCTTTGATCATGGGGGAACTTTTTTGGCACCTGGCCTGCTGGAATTGGGTGGGCTCCATCTTTCTGTTGAGGGCAGAAGGATTTTAGCTCATGAACTGGCAGAACTTGTTGAGAGAGCTTTAAACTCTCTAGGTTTGAAGGGGGAAGGGATGCAGCTGGGCTGTCTGGAAGCAGGCTCAAGGGTGGTAAGCCTGAGCTAGGGGTGAAATCAGTAGCCCAGCTGAGGTGCATGTACACCAATGCACACAGCATGGGTAACAAACAAGAGGAGCTGGAGGCCATGGTGCAACAGCAGAGCTGTGATGTAGTCACCACCATTGAAATGTGGTGGGACAACTCACACAGCTGGGCTGCTGCACTGGATGTCTAAAAGCTCTTCAGAAGAGACAGGAAAGGGAGAAGAGGTGGAGGGGTTGCCCCACCTAGGAAGGCTTTGATACCATGGGTATTGAAACCAATCATGATGAAGTTGAATGCCTGTGGGTAAGAATTAAGGAGAAGGCCAACAAGGCTGACATCCTACTGGGAATCTGTTACTGTCCACTAAACCAGGAAGAAGAGGTGGACAACTTAGTCTGTAAGCAGCTGGAGAATGTTTCAGGACCATCAGCCCTTGTTCTTATAGGTGCAGAAAAGAGAAAATTCAGGAAGTGCTTAGTGTGTGGAGGACAACTTTTTGTCATCTCTGGTGGATGAGCCCACCAGGGAGTGACTATGTTAGATCTGTTGTTTGCAAATAGAGATGGGCTGGTGGGGGATGTGGTGGTTGGAGGCCATGAAATTACAGAGTTCTCAATATTTGGTGAAATCAGGAGGAACATCTATAAGACTTTTACATTGAATCTCTAGAGAGCAGACCTTGGCCTATTCAGGAGACTTAATCAGAAAGTTTCTTGGGAAGCAGCCCTGAAAAACAAAGAAGTCCTGGAAAGGTGGGCATGCTTCAAAACAGAGATCCTGAAGGCACAGGAACAGACTGTTCTTGTGTGCCAGAAGATGAGTTGACAAGGCAAAAGTCCAGCCTGGATGGGCAACAAGGTTTGGAAGGGATTTAGGAATAAAAAGAGGATGTATCATCTTTGGAAGGAGGATCAGGTCTTTCAGGAAGTATTTAAGGGGGTTGCTAGAGTATATTGGAAAAAAATTAGGGAGGCCAAAGCTCAGTTTGAACCTTATTTGGCAACTTTTGTAAAGGATAATAAAAAATATTTTTACAAATATATTAATAGTAAAAGGTAGAGTAAGACCAACCTTTGTTCTCTACTGGATGAGGGAGGGAACTTTGAAACTGCAGATGAGGAGAAGGCAGAAGTGCTTAACACCTTCTTTGCCTCAGTCTTTAGTGGGAAGATGGCTTGTCCTCCGGATAACTGTCCTCCTGGGCTGGTAGATGGTGTCAGGGAGCAGAATGGTACCCCTGTTATCCAGGAGGAGGCAGTCAGAGAACTGCTGAGCCCCTTGGATTTTCATAAATCTGTGGGACCAGATGGGATCCATCCCAGAGTGATGAGGGAGCTGGCAGATGAGCTTGTGAAGCCTCTCTCCATCATTTACCAGCAGTCCTGGCTCACTGGTGAGATTCCAGATAACTGGAAGCTGGCCAGTGTGACACCCATTTACAAAAAGGGTGGGAAGGAGGATCCTGGCAATTATAGGCATGACCTCAGTGCCAGGTAAGGTTATGGAGCAGTTTATAGAGTGTCATCACACAGCACTTAGAGGATGGCCAGGGTATCAGACCCAGCCAGCATGGGTTTAGGAGGGGCAGGTCGTGTTTGACCAACCTGGTCTCCTTTTATGACCAGATGACCTTGCAGTCATAGTCTTAACACACAGTCTTAAGCTGCACCAAGGGAAATATAGATTCAATATCAGGAAAAGGTTTCTTACAGGAAGAGTGATAAAGTCCTGGAATTGTCTGTCCAGGGACGTGGTGGAATCACCATTCCTGGATGTGTTTAAAAAAGGATTGGATGTGGCACTCGTGCCATGGTTTAGTTGAGGTTTAGTAGGGCATGAGTTGGACTCTATGACCTTGGAGGCCTTTTCCAACCTAGTGATTCTGTGTCATTCTGTGAAGATGAACCCATATTCATGTCTGAGTATGAAATGACTGCCATACAGTAAGGTCCATTTTATTTATTCTGAGCACATAAAGAGCATGAAACTCTTCCTTGTTCTACTCTAAAGAAAAATTCCATTTAAACTAGAAGTGATGTTTATAATAAGGGTGAATTTTCCTCCAGGAAAGTAACTTAGGAAGTAATCTTAAATTGGTTCACTTATGACTCTGTGAACTTTAGATTAAGGCTTGCAAGAAAATAGTTTTATAAGCTATTGAAACAAAACCTGCAACAAAACAAAAAGAAAATTTTCATTGCAATCTGGATCCACAACAAAATTATTGATATTTTCATCCTACTCACCTTGTTGGATGCTGTTTTTTTATTGTAACATTAAGACTTAGACAAATAGTTGTCAGTACCTCTCCAACCTTTTAACCATTTGAGATGTTCCCAAAAATCCATCAGGATAGTCCCTCCATATGAAAAGATTCTCAGTAGTTTGATACTTTAACAGAAGTTTAGGCACAAAAAAAGCCTGTCTGACATACTGAGTTTGGGCTTGTATCTTTGGCAAGCTGTACAATGGGAATAAAGCTGCAGAAGGTCAGGGGCTGATGACAGTGTGAAGTAGAAACAGAAACCACTCTGCTGAGGATGTGACTGGGGCAGGCTCTGTGCAACATCCACTACACAGCCAAACTGTTGCATTTGCCTGTTCTGCTTATTTTTGCATTCATCAAGAGCATAGGCATCCTTTTATATCCTAAAAGTGTTAGTTTATGCATACATTCTGTATTTGACACATAGTGTGTTAAAAGACACTCTGCCATGTTTGGGAAGTGAAATAATTGTATTGAGGTTGATTCTCATTGATGCCATACTTCTGCAATCTTACCAAAAGGTTAATGACAAAATGTTAATGAGGAAAATGTCTGGAAACCAGGATGGCTGGGTTGTATGGCTATCTCCTCTGTATGGTAGCATATTTTGAATTGTTCACACTATTTTCAGAGTTTATTTTCTTAATTTCATTTAAAAGGCTGCATAGGCCTGAATCTTTACATATTCCCCTCTCAAGAACAGACCTTGAAAAGCTCATTTTGAGTTTTCCTGTTTTAGTATCTGATGGTCTGGGTAGCTTTTAAAGCTTTGTTCTGAAATTATACTGGAAAATGCTGTTTAACATCCCTTGGATATTAATGCTGTTGACAGGACAGTATTTCAGAGTCAGAACTGAATTAAAATTCAGAGATCTAATTTATATGAGTTTGGTGTTTTGTTGTTGAACTTCAGTGGCAGATGCATTTATGATGTAAAGTTAAAATACATTTCCATTTATTCCTTTCACAATTGATCTAGAACTCCCAGTCCATTTTCTCCCATAATATCTTTGTTTTTGTCTTTGAAATTATATCTCTGTTAGAGAACTAATGTAATTTATTCATGTGTAGCATAATGTTTAAAAGAAATTACTGTTTGGCATGAAGAAAATAGATGGATTCTGAGAAATTGTCTTGAGCAGGCTCATCTGAGAGGTTACATAATTGATATTTGCTATTATTGTCTGCATTTCTTGAATTTTTCATATGAAATTTAATCAACAAGCAACTAAATAAAATGAAACTAAAGCAGACTAAAATATAAATAGATCCACTACCTGGCAGCTCATGTCAAAAGGTAATAATAAAATATATTCTCAGTTTGAATATTTATACAAGGAGATTTTCTGAGAGAGCAAGTATTCTTAAATAAGATCAATTTACAGCACATTTTTTCCACATCTCTAGGAGGTTCCTAGAGCTTAAATAATTTCATGAATTCATTTATTTTGACATCTCAAGAAAGCTGTTTATAATGAAGTGATGCCCAAACAAATCCACCTACGATGAACTGGAGAAAGTGTTAGCCTGGGTTTGATTGAAGAGACAGGAGAAACTTTTCCCTATATAAAAAGTCTTTTTATTTTCATAAATATCCTATGTGCAAGGGAAAGTGCAACCACTTGGTTGAAGACTAGCACATATTGAAACCCAGCTGAAATGAATAGCAAATTTTTTTCTGATTTCAGTAAAAAAAGAACCTATTTCAAGGCCCTCCAGTGATGTAAGATGGCTGAAATGATTTAGTCAATTAACAAAAAAGGGGGAATTTGCATATCATGTCTCATCAGGGCATGATACATTAATTTCAATGTAAATATATTAAATCCTTGGAGTACCTAAGTGAGAGCATATGTTCTTGTATATACTAGAAAAACTGAAAACTGTGAAAATTATAAAATTATGTTAACAGTCCAGAAATTACTCTCTTGCAGAAAAATGGAAGCAGAAACTGTGTTCCTTTAAAAAATATTCCTCATAGTTACAAGAATAAAATGCAAACACCTTGCCCTTAAAGACAGAATAATTCGTAGTTATTTTTTACTCCTGTTCCTTAAATGTCATCTATGCTAAATATTAAGCAAGAATGATGTGGGACACATTTGCCCTTTGGAAACACAAAAACAATTGTCACCAGGTTTCTTATTTCATTTTAGATATCAACTATTTCAAGATTCTCCAAAACTTTTTATTAACAAGTGGAAATGAATTGATTGGGAGAAGGTTGTTCATGATGAATAAATGTAGATTTAACAGCATCATACTAAGGCACAGTTTATTGACTATATGTTTTATTTGGTGTTGACAGCCCAAAGAGGCACAGCTGTCTGGTGCTTCCTTCTAAGACTAATTTCAATTATGCACAGGTCTCTATGTGTTATGGGTTGTGCTGTGCTTTGTGTTGATCTTGGTTTTTATTAAAACATATAAAAATTATAGGAAACTTTTCAGTATACAACAAGCCACCACCAGTAATCCTTCCTGACATTTTAAGATAATTAAAATCAGCCTCCAGTTGTGAATACAATGCAGACAAGGTCCTTCATTGCTGCAGGATGGTGAGTTGACCCTGGCACATCAACCCAAAATGGGTGGGGAAATAGCCACGTGCCATTTATTTTGCCGAAATGGGGCATCACAAGGAGCTTTGTGGGCTGTCATAGTCTTTGGAAGACCGACCAGGTGAGTGCTGCCCTCTGCTCCTTCTCAGCTCATGAGCAAAGGAAGATGAATGACAAGTTGTTACTAGCAGAGATATGACTTGTCCTGTTGGAACAAGGGGCTATTTTACTCAGGAGAAATCTCTTAGGGAAGAGATGGAAGGAAGGGATTACTAATGATAAATTAAGCCAAAAATTGCCCATCTAATTGAGTGCACCATGACTTGCAGGGATATGGGGACATGAAATATGTAAGATTAGCAGAAAATTTACCTTCTTGGGGAAAAAAAACCCCACACCATTAAACCACATTACTAAAACCTTGGGAAAAACTCTATGCACAAAATAAAAGTAAAATGTAACTTTTTAAGGAAAGACAGGGAGGGTAGATAGGGAGAACAATGTGGAGCCTTCAACACACCCTTGTTTGCCTCAGAGTTATCTGTAATATAGGGAATATGGGACATTGAGCATTCACAGATCACTTATGGTTCAGTAACAAAACCAGTGGAATGTTCTATAAGTAAAAACCAGAGTAAGTTACTCAGCAAGCACTTCTTAGTAGTATATGAAACATAAATCATGTTATTAGTATCATCAGTCCAGGAAACTTTTTATGAAGTATTTGTGTGGGGCCCCATGATGTTTAAGAATGGAAATTACAGAGGGAAAAAAGTGCTTCTGCTAAAATGTAGGGGCTTTGAGACACTGGTAAACAATAATGCAGACAGGGAAGCTACACAACAAAAGCTCTCTTAATAGATGGTATATACCAACAGAATACAGAACTGAAGCTTGGAATTCTGTAAGGAATTAAAATTCACAGCAGGGGAAACAACCTAATTAATGCCTCTGAGTGACATGGATTAGTGAAAAAGGACTGTTTGGACACCATAATCCATGAAGTGAAAGTAATTTTATCCCTGTGTGAAACACAGGTGAGGCTAATACTGAAATACAGCATGCAGTTTTGGTGGCTGCATTTATAGTGAGGTTTAGAAGTCTCAAGAGAGCTTCAGGGATAACCACAGTACTTATTCTATGTTCTGGAGAAAGCATCTTGCTGTTAAAAGCTTAATGCTTAAATCTGGTTAGCTTATTAAAAAGGAAGATTGAGGAGTGATTCGATTACAGAGTATAATGTCTTCACAAGGAGAAAACAGGGGGGAATACATAGCCTTTTATTTAGTGAGAAAGGTGTAAGAAAATGTAAGAAATTGAATCAGATAAATTCTAATAGGATATTTCCTATTAGTACTAAACACAGTAACATTCCAAAAGATTATTTCCTGAAGTAAACTGCTTAGAAAATCCATCGTCTCCTAAACTCTCCTCATCCTTAAATCAAAGTAGCATACTTTGCTTTGAAGATGTGCTATCAAAACACAAAGCCATTGGATCCAGTAGGAGTAGAGCAGTATGTGGTATGTGATACAGGTGATCAGCCTAACTGGCTGAGGGCTTACACTACTGCTTGTTGGAAATCCTTTGAATTCAGCAAATCACCACCTCCTAAGCCCCTCCATTTACATCTGCTCATTAGGTACTGAAAGAACTTTAACAAGTGACTGCCAGAGGAGCACCCCTCTGGCAGTGAGTAGGCTCCATCCCCACAACCCATGGGTGGCATCCCATCCCTCACACAGCTCTTGAGGAAACCATTCTTTAGAATTGCTTAAGTGTAGTCTTTGGACAGCTCTTCAAATTGCTTCCTGTCCTTGGAGGAAAATACGTGGGACAACACTGTAAAAGAATGTGATTACACACTCTGCTGCACTGCAATATCTTGCCATGCAAATGCTTTTTGCAGCAAAGGAGGAGGAACCAGCCCCTCTAGACTGCAGGGTCTCACATGGGTCTGTGCTAAGACACCAGGGTGGGTAGGCAGGCAAACCTTGCAAAAGAGGATGAAAATGTCAAAGAAATAAAGATGAAAGCAAAACCAAATGTGAACAGAAATAAGTGAAATATGTGAAAACAAAGAAGCTAGGACTAGGAGCTAGAACTCCTGCACAAGGAAAAGGAACTGTTTCCAATTGAGCATCCTACCTGGAGCCACAATGCCTACTGAAATTCTGAAATTCAGGGGTGGGAAAGTGGCAAGAAAATGGATAATCTGTACTGAAAGAGCCTACAGGACTAGATAATAAAAGACAATGTCAGTAGATGATAAAATTGTGATTTAAATATATGGAAATATAATTTTACACAGAAATGCTAGACTTATGAATTGCTAAATACTGAGAATGAGAGCACAATTCCACCCAAGGATAAAAAAGAAAGGGAAATGTTTCATAAAATATATTCTATACATTCAGAAGTAATAGCCTCATTATTACTGGCCCAGTGAATGCTGCAAGATAGAGGTTTATCCATAGAGTCACAAAAATGAAGTTAGCAATGAGACTGCTATTGCCATGATTCCTATTGTTGTAGTTGCTACACGAGCAATAGCTCTGCTATTAAATCTCTGAGCACAGAGGGAAGTTCTCAGCAGTGAGTAGTCAAGGGGGGCTGAATGTTGCATTCTGCCTGGTTCATTTTATATTTAGATTCACTGCAAGTTTATAGGCCAAAAGGATCATTCCATAAAAAGCCTGAAGAAAAGAGGAAATGAGAATGGAAAACCAGGTGCTGTGGAGATCTCTCCTGCTTCCTAAAACATCAGTGAGCAGTTTAAAATAATTCTTGTGAGGCAATAAAAAGAGTAAACAGTATCCATATCCAGCAAAAGTTTGCCCTGCTTGTAAAAGCTAGGATGTCTGTCCTTCCTAATGCACATCCACCTTCTGTGTTCAATTTTCACTTCTCAGCCAGTTTTTCCCTCTGTTACTCAGATCACTTTACTTTCTGGTCCAAACTGCAAGGCACACTTGAGATGTCTAGGCCAAAATGTCAGTAATTTTGTTTGTGAAGTTGCTTGCAAAGCCAAGGGCCTGTACTCTCTGCAGAACTCTTCAGTGCATGCTTTTAAGGCTTCACTATTTTGTAGAGTTTGACTCCTAAAGCTGTCAGCCATCACAAAGCAGCTGTTAGAACAAAACATTAGAGGCACTTGGAAATCTGTAAAGAATCAGAATTGGTGAATCATTATCTATGACATTTAAGGAACTGAAACACCTGAAAATGTGACATGAATCATATTTCTCTTTGTCACCACCATGACTCACTGTTTCCCACTTGAAGTAAGATGTTCTTTAACTTTCTTTCTTTTATACATTTGGCACATGGGAAATATCCCTCAGGTCACTGGGATGATTTTACCTGAAAAGAGGCAATTATACCTATGTAAGGAAAGTTCACACAGAGGCAAGAAAAGTTCAGGGTCAAGATTTTGTAAATATCAAGTTGCATATTAATTTTTAAATATAACTTAAAGCATAAGTGTACATAGCCTCTCCTCAGGGAATGAGACACATGTGGCTTCAGAAATTATAAATAACAGGTGTGGAAATTCTCCTAAAGGCTTGTTGACAGCTCTTGAGAAACCACCTGCTCCTAGAAGCCAAAGAGCTGACTGTCACACCAACAATTTACAAAAGTTATACTGAAACTCCCTTTAGACATTAAAAGAGAGGGCAAAAGGCACATCTAACGACATCCAAGAGCTCTAGGATGGGGATACTGATGAGGGATTAAATCTGTTGGGGATTCACCTAGAGATGACCACTGGAGATAGAAGTCTGGGTGCTCTGAAAAGCCCATCTTTCTCAGTTCCAATTCTCCTTAGAACAGTGTCCCTGGCCTGCACCCCAGTGCCACCATGCTATGCTCCTCTCTCCTCCTCTGCAGAAGTATTTTCTTGCCATGACTTCTTGTGAAAGGTGAGATTTATCTGGGAAAGGATTCAAGCAGAAATCTCAAGATAAAAACATCTCAGATTACCCTGCGCTCTGATAAATTCACTTTCTAAAATATTTCTTTTTCATCTTAGAAGGCTTTTCTCAGATATTGTCTCCAATGATCACTTTAAAGGCTTATTCTCCTTCTTTGTATTTACACTTCTCTTTGGTTTCCAGACAGGACTTTGAACACAATATTATTTCATTAAGCTCTGCTATCCATTCCTAGATAGTGTTTTCATTGGTATCTTGCCCTTCTTTCAATTTTCTCAAACTGAAAGCACCTTTCTCTTGCACACTCTTGTCTTTGATTTATAACATAATACTTAGGTCTTTTCTCTTCAGAAGAGGTGTTTGCTGTTATCTAGGTCCATATTACTTATTGGAGGACATTATATCCCCAGAGGCCAAACAGAGCAGCACCAATTTATCTAGCATTTTTTCCCCAGAAACAAAATGAAGTCTGAAGTTTCTCTCAACTATAAGAAACATTTTCTTTCTGGGATGTCATCCCATCCATTAAGGGTGTATTTAATTTAGCAATAGAAGAGCCATGTAAATAGAATTGGCAGTGAGCTAATAACCTAATAAAGCATTTCTCATAGCTTGTCCTGATTAACAACACTCCTGCACCAAGGTTGTATCATGAACTAAAATCTGTTTCCAAGTGATATCTTGTTAGTTACTCAAGACCCAGGAACCTGGGGCAGGGGGAATGGTGCCAGGGTTTGTTTTCTTTTTTCTAGCAAGGATGAGAGTTGTTTGGTGTGTGGAGGCTGTTCCAGCACAGACAGATGTTGCACAAGTGCTCTTGAGATTGCTGTTGGGGAAGCCAGTAAGTGCTCCCCAGAACATGGCCATAAACCCCTCATGCATCCTGCCACACCAGCAGGGAGCAGAGCAGCTCTGGGTGCCCACTGGACCCTTCTTTTTCATTGCCATAGGACAGACTGGATAACATTTAACTCAGATTATATAACATGGGGGTTTGGGGTTTTTTTTCTGGAGGGAATCTGGTTCCATCATTCACAGAACTCCCTATTTTTATCTTCTTTTTCAATGTTATTTCCATGTTATTTGATTAGGTTGTCATGCCATGCTATGGACTTCATAGCTGTATATCTCTTAAGAAACATTTTAAAAGTTCATTAAAAAAGTGAAAAGGTGCAGAAAAAATAGGAAACAACAACAAAAAAAAACCTCCCTTGAATCCCAAGATCTCTCAAGTTAAATTTCAATATTTCAATGACAAGATGTGCACAATCTTTAAATGATGGGAGGTAGAACTTTTTCAGATATTCTCATCTTGTTTGGGCTATTTGTTTATACATGTCTGAATGAATTTTTGGAAAATAATTTAACCTGACAGCCCTGTGTCAGACAAATTTGTAACATGAGCATTAGATGAAAGTATGTATAAACCTAGTTTATTGATTGAGAAAATACATAATTTGTAACAGCTTGCATTGCAAAAGGTGGGCTATTTCTTGTGCCTTAATTGTAAACTACAAATAAACACTGAAATGACAAATTTCTGATACTTTAACAAGCTCAGTTTACCATTAGGAAGATATACAAAGTCCGTATAGATGATTTTTTTTGGAAATAAATCTTAGAAATGTCAAAGCAAATTCATTTAAAAATGTGTCAGTCACACAAAGACTAAAAAAATTGATCATAGAGCCTGAAACTAAAGGTCTGAATGCTCATTACCAGCTCAGACCTGCATATGGCAGACTAAGAATTACTATTGTAAAATCTCAGAAAGTTTGTGAAATAGGTTTTCTGCCTTTATTTTAGGCTTTCACAATAGAAGTGATGATATTATTATCCTCCCTCTGCAATTTAAATTTCATTTTTACTCATTTACTAAAACTGCTTGAACGTTATCTCAACCTCTGCTGACATTTATGTCTTCTGAAAATAAAAGAATTTGAAAATAGACTTTTCTTCATTGGTGAGTAAGCACAATCTGACTATTTATGTGGAAGGTTGAGTTAAATAAGCCCCAGGAGAACCTGAAATGTAGCTTAGCTTCTTCCACAAGCCATCTGCTGTCCCTGTTTCTACAGAAAAGAAAACAGACTTCACCTTATGGCTGCTTTGCAAAGAACTGCAGGCAATGAAATGCTGAGTCACTGGGAAGGTTGGGTCATGCAGCCTGGACTAACTCCTGCCAAATGCAACTTGAAAGTTGGGAGTAGGGAAGAAAGTTTCCTTTTGGGTGAATGGTTTCACAATTGTCCACAGCAAGTTTTTCCTACATACATTTTTCTCTCCAGAATCTCATATCTGATCCATAAGTGATGCTATGTTAGAGGGGACAAGTGAAGCTGGTAATTGGGAGATCTGGATCTGAGAATGATTTTTGTCTTTTTCCTGTGAGTGCTGGGGGCAAAAAGATAGCTCAGCTATAAACAGAGCTTAAAACTAGATTTAACAGGGGAAGGGGATGGAATTCCAAGCACTCTAGAGAAACCAGGGGCTGATAAGGCATTAGTAAGAAACAGGGAAACACCTGGGAATTGCCTCAAGGGAATTAGGAAGAATTTTAAAAAGAGGAGTCTCACTATTCCTTCAACTGTTAGCAATTCCACAGTTGCTTACCTGATTTTTCAGTTGTCCAAGGATAAAGTCTGACACATGATGGATGAGATAGAATGCTTTATAAAGGACTAAAAAGTTTATCTCTTATTCAAGTCAAGGACTTCATCTCTTTTTTCCTCTAGTCTCCATGGCTCTAGACACCTTTTCATATTGTTATTTCTAGACTGATGCCTGGGAAGCTGTCAATGCTGAGATGTTTCAACATTATTTCAGAAAAAATATAAGCAAGAAATGTTTTAATGCAGAATAAGATTTTGGCACTTTTCTGATAAGCTTTGCTTTTCCTATGTATATATGAAAGATTCCTTGCTGGAAAACAAGAGGCCTTGTGTTGATATATCTCTCCTCCATATGTTAGAATTGATTTTACTAGCTTCACATGGAGATATTGGAGTTCCTTTTTAGCAAACTTTCCTGTTCTGCAGCACAGTTTGAGAATAGACTTTCTTTTCCCCCTTTTGTCCTAGCTTCACAGCTTGCTGTGGGCATCAGAAATCAATGAGTCTTCTAACTGTGAGTGGGCAGTATATAATGACAGAATTAAAATTTATTATTTTGCAATGCAGGAGATCCATGCAGTACTTGGCACAAATGAGCTCAAATGGGGTGTTCTTGGTGATTTATCCTTAAGATAAATCCTTATTAAAATAAATAACATTAATTGTGGTTCAAGTATCAACATTAAATTCTTTCTAACCATGCCAAGCTACCTCATCTTCAGAATGTCTGACAATAAAGTGAGAGTAGTCTCAGCCATAGTTTCCTTGGCAAACACATGAACATCTCACAGCACTACCAAAAGGGCAGTGAGACAGCATAACACGTGGCCTGGAAAAGTTTTGAATGCCCAACCTTGGCAAGTATTCAAGGCCAGGTTGAACAGGGCCCAGAGTAACCTGGTTTAGTGGATGGTGTCCCTGCCCATGGGAGGGACAGAAGTGTGCCCTGGGAGCCAGGAGGGCCAACCCTGTCCTGGGGTGCATCAGACACAGCATTGCCAGCCAGGCAACGGCAGTGGCTCTGCTGCTCTCCTCTGCACTGCAGTGGCCCCACCCTAAGTGCTGTGTGCAATTTTAGGCATCCCACTATTAGAAAGCTGTAAAGATATTCTCTATTAGTTTTGCAATGGTATAGTGTCCAAAGGAGGGCTACAAAAATGGTCAAGAGTCTTGAGGGGAAACCTTATGAGGAATGGCTGAGATCACTTGGTCTGTTCAGCTTGGAGAAGAGGAGAAGGGGAGACTTCATTGCAGTCTACATCTTCCTCATGAGGAAAAGCAGAGGGGCAGGCATTGACATCTTCTCTCTGGTAACCACTGACAGGACTCAAGGAAATGGCCTGGAGCTCTGTCAGGGTAGGTTTAGATGAGATACTCAGAAAAGATTCTTCACTCAGAGGAAGGTTGGGCAGTGGAACAGGCACCCCAGGGAAGTGGTCACAGCTCCAAGCCTGACAGAGTTCAAGAAGAGTTTGGTAACACTCTCAAGGCACATAGTGTGACTCTGGAGGATGTTCTGTGCAGGGCCAGGAGTTGGATGTCCATGCTCCTTGTGGGTGCATTCCAGCTCAGGATATTCTTTGATTCTACGATCATCTAACTAGATGATCTTGAAAACCCCTTCAAACCCAAACCACTCTATGCTGACCTTGCTCATCACCCTGCCAAAAGTGATTTCAATGGGCAGTTGAGGTGATCTCCTTATCATCATCACAATGTGCAGCAGCTAAATGAAATACACTTGGTTACTTCAGGTAAAATAAGGAATGATTCTGGAGATCTTCCTTCAAGCCTGAGCCTTTACCACCTGGAGAATGAAACATCATCTACAGCCAGCTCTGCATGGGTACAGAGAAATGCAGTTACCACATAGTAGTGGGGAAGATGCTAAATAGAAAAATGGTGAAACAGCATCAGCTTATTCAGAAAGCCTGCCTTTTATTTTTTCATAGATGGAACAAGGCAGGTGTGATATACCTCAGCCCATATACCTCAGCCAGTTACTTTCCCTTCCTACTTTCCTTTTACACCTATCAGCAGGCTTTCAAGCAACAGAGGTAATGTTTTGTGAGATGGGAACTGACACTTAGGTCCCATTGCAACTTCTGCAATCATGAATAGAAGAAGGATAATTCAGGTGCAGATCAGGATCTGAGCCCAATATTAGTCCTATGTTTCTTGTTACAGGATTACAGCAGGCAAGTCACCAAAACTCTGCCTCTGTTTAAAATGGACATAATGATACTTCATAGCTGCTATTGTAAAAATTTAATAAGTCGTCTGAGCACAACAAAAATATGCATGATGCAATCATGTATGTTACATTTTTAGGTAAAGTAGCTGTAACAATCTTTAGAAAACAAATCATTACATGTTGATGGCAAAGCAGGAAACTGAGGCATTCCTTGTTCTGGGCAGGAAGGGCTTCTTGTCTGTCCTGCAGTGTCTCCCATTTTTAAGTTAGTTTTAAGGCCATTTTCAGTGCCTGGGTGTCTCCATCTTTTCTCACTGTCTCTAGAAGCTTTAATATCCTGACCTGAGGATATAGCCCTGGATGAAACCAGAAACCTTAGGGAGCTAGTTGAAAACAGACTAAACAGGGAAATAGTTTTCCCAAGCACACATTCCCTTTTATCTAGCCACAAAAACTTCACTTTTAATAGCTTCCCTGAATGGACATATAACCCTCTCTTCATTTCATCTGGACATACAAGCCTGTAATTTGATTTGTGTAACTAACATTTGTAACCTTCATTCCCTGTGGCTTACTGTAGGACAGGCTGCAGAACAGCACTTCCTAGCCAGGGGAGGGACAAGTTTTGGTAACTGCAGGAAGGAAATGGATGAGTAACACACTGCCTCTAGGGAAAAAGAGAGATGGGTCCACTCCTCAAAAGGGAACAAAGTATAACATCCCTATTACAGTAGGTTTCCTGAGTCAGGCTCTTGGGATAAAACTAACCCCCCACCACCTGCCTGCTAAGAAACTTTGCTCTGAAATGTAGAATATATGCTACCCAGCCCCATTGCACAGTTATACCATGTAATGTTAATCATTCAGGGAAAGAACTAGAATCCAGCTTTCCTGAGCTTCAGGTAATGCCCCTAATTCATAAGCCAAAAGATTGCTCTTTCCTCTGTAGTGAATGTTTTTTCTCATTACTTGTTAGCAGGGTGCTGAGAATGCAACTGAGGATGCAGACCTGTCCTGGGGTTTAGGACTATTGTCAGGGGATGGAGCATGGATTGGTGGGGCTCCTTGCAAGAGGAGTACTTATCTTAAAGGTGGGCAAAAACGTCTCCTTCCCTTTTGAAGTGATGGGAAATAATTTCTCTCTTTGAAACAAAAAAATAAATCTAAGCCTTTAGTTTGGTTCTGAGGTCTAGGCAGTGGACCCTTAGTGGTCGTAAGAACATCCCTATCTATCTCAGAATAAAGTACAGGGGTTTATAGGAAGAAATTCCTCTGGTTTATGTGGCTTTAGGTCCCATCTCTGTCTCTCTGTTTTTTGTGTGTACCTCACAGGAAACTTTCTCATCTATTCTAAGCCCCATGCAGTGCCAAGGGCACTCATGGTCTCCTCCATGTCAAATGCAAATACTCAAACCCCCAGGATGACCATTTAGGGAGTTTCTCCCACCTTGCAGAAGAGCTCCCCCATCTGTGGTGTACATATATACCCATCTATAGATCAGATATGGAAGATTCTGTCTTCATACATATCAGCAAGCACACTATGGGTATTCCACAGGATGTATGTCAGTGTTTCTGATAGCACCATTGGGTCCAAAGGGCTTTACATCATTTTCATTGCAACTGGGAAAATAACATAAAAATTGAATGAAATTACATATGTGCACATGAGATTGCAGAGGCAGCAACCATTCATGCATTGAAAAGTAGTCAAAAGAGGTTGTCCTCATTTCTGCCATACATTTCCAAACACAATTGCACGTACTGAAGTCCCTGCTGTAAAAAGCCCGGCATAAGGTGAAGTCAGATAAATCAGATGTTAGATTATTTCTTTTTCTCCTCGACCTATGATAGTGGTAAAACCTAAGTGATGCTCAGGTCCTTCAGGCACAGCCCTAATTCTGTTTTCAATTACACTATCAGACAACATAAGCATAATGATATCCAATCTTCCTGTCCATAGTATTTGCACTCCATTAATGCCTGAACATGCAGCAGCTCCAGTCTAGTAAAAGAGACCCTGCCTGAGAAAATTTTAGTCTAAATAAGCAAAGATGGAGGAGCTATTTCAAGAGACCTCGCTGAGGGATTAAGAGATGTCAGACTTTCTGGCAGGAAGCCTGTGGGAGGTCAGGGAACTGAACTGAGGGCTGCAAACCCCCAGCAGCATCAGTCTCCAAATTGCTCTTTACCTGGCAGCTGCCTGCCAGAGAGATGTGGTGGTTGCTAAATGAAAAGCAGATGGAGTTAAGTTTAGTTAAAGTAGACAGTCATAACAACAAAGAGCTCTCATCTAATCACCCAGCAGTAGTAGGGCTGGAAATGTAATCAAGTTGTTTTCTATAAATCATTTTCACAAGATAAGAGGCCTGGCTATACAGCATGGCTCACTAAGTATTTACACTGTAAACTTTCCTGCCCTCAGCACCACCCCTTTGCTCTGAATTATTGCTTTAATGAATTTAATCATGAAATGTAACAGTTGGATAATAAGAACCCTGTAAACTCCCCCCTCCTTTCCTTTTAAATTAAATTACATATTGGTAGTAAAAACATGATTATTTGAAGGTTGCGTTTATGGGAATTCTTGCCCTCTGAGGAGGGTGGTGAGGAAAAGAAAAAAAGAAAGAAAGTTTTTACTTACAAGAGAAAACAGCTTGTGGAAATAATTACACAACTTGTGAGCCTTGCACAGCATTTGTATTTAGCTACTTTATACTCAAGCCTTTAGAAACAGGCAAGTAGTCTGTCTTTCAGACAATTGAATATATAAAGTGTCTCAGTTATTGTACTATTTTACTAATGTATTGCCAAGATAAAGTGATTGAATCTTCTGAAGAGGAGGGGGAGAACACTGATAATGTCTATTGTAATGAGGAACAATAATGGGCATAAAAGTTTATTAACTCTACAGGTCACTGCACAGCAACAGCAGAGAAGAAGTAAAAGGGAAATTCAGTTGTGTTCTGTTGGAGCCCACAGCATGCACTGAGCTCCTCGTTAGGTGGGTTCATAGTTCTCCAAACCAGACAGGTCACTAGCTGGGATGGGAGAGCCAGGGAACAGAGCTTTGCTGCTTCAGCTGCACCCCAGCCTGTCCCCAGCATTCAGACAGCTCTCTGCTTTCCTCTGATTGGGGTTTTTTAAGATTTTCAAGATTAACATGTTTTGGTTTACAGTCCATGCTCCCATTCACTTCTAGGTTCTTACAGGCTGGCCACACCAATGTCTTTTCCTGCAGCCCCAATCTCTTATGCTGAAGGCAATTGAAAAGAATGAATCACTCCAGTATTAAATAAACTCCTGTTGGCTCAGGTCACTGCTGCGGCCTCTGGAGGATTTAAAGTAAACAAAGGAGTTGGATGACAGTGCATTTTTTACTTACTTTGTTTAAAGTTGGGCATTGTTTTTCTGGAAAGACAAAGCACTTTCCCTTATTTTGAGTCCTTGCATTTCAATTATGCTGGAAAATGGTGATGTTTGCCAGACTGGCCTGTTTCCTGCTGCCAGCATCTTCCTGACAATGTTTGAACGACTACAGGGACAGACATGTCCCAGAGCTGCCCTGCAAGCTCAGGTCTATCAGAAGACAGAAACAGGACTGGTACTTGTATGAGCTCTCTCAGATGAATTTTTTTTCTAACTCATACACTAATTTTAATTGTACAGCTTGCTGCATGGAACCCTACAAGTATTGGCAGCCAAAGCAAGACAGCAAAAGAAAGTGAGCTATTTTAATAGTGCATTTTCTGAGGATTTAGATGCTTGCCTCATTTGGTATCTAGCATCTTGTGCCTGTTTAAATAGTTGATTTGATAATAATATCCAAAAAGTCTTTGTTAAACCCATTAAAAAACCTCTGTAATAATGAAATTCAGCCATTCAATAATGAATACAGCCTCATTTGGTGCAGTAGTTTCTATTTTCCTCTCCTACAGTTTGAAATCTGACAACGCTGCAGCAAACAAACAGCAGATGGGATTGTAACAGGGCTTTTAAAATAATGAATATCCATAATTCTGCACTAAGACTCAGTCTCTGCCCTTGGATGGCATCTAGGGTGCTGGTAATGCCACTAACAAAATAAGGCAGATTGCTGTTTTTCTGTCACACAAGTGAAATACTATCAGCACAGTGTGCAGGAGTGTGCTGATGTTGTACATCACGGGCAGGAGTTTGAGAGGAGGAGAGGGAGAGGGAGGGAAGCTGCATGAAGACATCAGCACAGTGCTGGGCCAGGGCTGTAAATCCCAGGGATGGGGTTTATGAGCTGTGGGGCTCTGTGGTGTGTTGCACACTCCCAAGGCTCTGAGGGGCCTGAGAGAGGTCTGGAGTTAGCTCTGAGCCCGGGGAGAGTGAGCCTGCCTCTGTCCAAAATCTAATGAGTCTCTGTCATCCCGCCAAGACGAGAGGAAGGAAATGTTAATAGATGCATCAAAGTCCAGTTCACACAAGCATCCCCCTGGGATATCAGACCAGCTGTGAGAAATGCTTCAATAAGTCATGCAGGGCTTTGCTCCCTCCTCACAGGGCTTCTTGTAGATTTTATCCCAGGGAGATTTCATATGAAAGGTGTATTGTTCAAGCCAGCCAAAGCAAGGGTCTTCTCCCCAGTCCTCCAGGCCCATAATAACAGGGTCATTCTCCCCCAGGAACTCTCTGAGTGATCTCCTGGGTCTTGCCCTCTTGACTAGCCCCTGTGTTTTAACTTCCCAGCTGCCTGGACCTCAGCAGCACAGAGCCTGGGCACCCAGCAGCCCTTGGCACACAGGTCGGGGTGCCTCCTGTGCCTCCAGGGATGAGCCCTGGTGGGGTCTGTCACCAGCTCTCCGGGGCTCTCTTCCCAGGACCAGAAAATCCTCTGAATAAACAAGGGAAACAGCAAAGTGGCCAAGGTGACTTTGCAGGTTTGCAGACATACCTGCCTTGCCCTAGGGGGAATTTAAACAATTACACTCAGCAAACTGGGTTGCTCAGCTAAAAATTCTCTGTGACTGTGTTAAGGCTGGCAGCTAAAATAGAGGGAATGCATCTCCCTGCACTATTAGAAGTAACAGACTACTTTAGATTATTTTTTTTTAATTTACTTTTACTATTTCCTTTGCAAATTGCTAGGCACTTCTAAACACAAACCAGTTTTTGCCCTTTCAACTTTCCTCACATTACAGCCCAGCTAACTCCATTAGCAAATAAAGTAAATAGCCAGAGCACTCATGAAAGTCTAAATTCCCTGAAGGTAATAACTGCATAAAACACATGGGAGTTGTTATTTCAAGGCAAGGAAATGGAAAGCTTTTAGTTTATCATTAAGCCAGCTTAGTATTTTGGTAGGCCTTGGCTCTATTTATTAACAATTTATAAAGTCAGGCAGGGGTGAATCTACGTAAGTGATACATATTTTTGTACTGAGATGTGGGACTTGTGCTATTTGTCCTGAACTCTGTGTAAACAGTGCTTAATAAGCTCTGACTTGGCTTTTCCTACTAAACAGTTTGCCTGTGTGAACTCAAGCCACTGCAAGTTCTTGCAAGAATTACCCTTCAATGCAGTACTGATGTCAGGAAGCATCTTTCCAGGCTGCCATTAGTTCAAAATTCAATATTTAGAAACAAAACCGATATAAGGAGCCTTTGAGCTCTCACAAAAGGATTAGGAGGTGTTATATCCTTATGGAGGAAGGGGCAGGGATGAATGAGTAAGAATGAAAAACACTCCACGAAGGAGAAGAGCAAATGGAGACACTGTCACAGATGTGATCCATGGGAGCCTAGGTCCAGCAGCTTGCAAGGACATACTGGTTCCATCTTTTGCCTGACATGTTTTCTAGCTGTAGCCTGACTTTTCTGGTCCCATCTTTTAGTCCTTCTAGTCTTTGTTCCCCTGAATTCCCTTTCCTTTTGTCAGTTCAATGTGCACATGAGAATGCAGAGGCAGCAATTATTCATGCATTGGAAAGTGGTCAGTTCTAGTGTTGCAATGGTTAGACCAAGTTTATATTAGTTCTTTCAAGGTGTTTGCAATGCTCAGCAAAACTGTGAAATAAAAAACTCAGGTACTAAATTTTGTGACCAGTTAGTAAGATGTGTGCTTTCATTTGGAAAAGCTCTGCTGATGAGGTGCCCACCCTTGGCCTCATTCACTCTGTTGTGTATGTGTGCTACCTCAGGGGAGGACACTGGACAGACACCCAGATGTGCACAGTGGTTGTCTTCTGATATTTCTTCAGGGGTCATGTGCTTGCTATAAGCAGCCACAAACTGACTGGCATTGCTCAAAAATCCACCAATTGCAAATGCTGATGACACCAAGTTTCTAGCAGCATAGATTGTTACATTAGATTATTTAAAGTACAACCAGGCTGGCATTTTAGGTCACTGTTTTCTACTCACTAAACTCCTCTGACAGTCTAAGGGCATCCTAGCTCTTTAATAATTTGGACATTTACCCATTTGTGGTATCATGCAGTATCAGAGGCTCTGGGCTTAATTCTGTGGGCAGCCTTTGTCAGTTTTCCTGCCTGCAAGACACTCTGCTGAGACCAATGTCATTCTCCAGAGAATGTGGGGCAGAGCTACCTTTTTTGCAAAACCTTTTTTTTTGTGTGTGTTGTCACTTTTCTGAGATCTTGATTTTGAAGGAACCAAAGCCCTGGAAATGGGTGGTTGATAGTGGAGACAATACTCTGAGAGACAATACATAAAGTTATTGTGGGATTACATACAGATTAAACTGGAAAAAGGTAAATTAACAGCCCAAAAGCTTCCTGTTTCAGATTACTTTATTTCTTGTACTTTCTACTCTGTGGATAGTGGGACTGTTCAAGCCTGAGAGGACAATTATGAACAGCAATTAGTGGAACATGCTGCCTGTTAACTCTGACACAGCCTCTGTTATGAAGCACTCACTTCATAGGCAAGGAAATAGTAATCATTTAATATCTTTTGTGTGGCAGCATTTCTGCAGTGATCCATTTCAGAAACAGAAATGGAAGTGGGATGAGTAGAGAGAGGAAAAACCCAACCCTGTTTGCTCTTCCCTTCCCATGGGTCACCAGAAAGGCAGGAATTCTCACTATATATAAATATTTATGTGTAATACAAAACATCTATTTCTATTAGAAATCTGTATTTTAAAAATCTATTTTTAGAAATGAATTGCAAATTTGAAATGCAGCTAGAATAAAAAGAACCAAAAACGTTTAATACTGAAAGTTCATTACATCACTCATTTCCCATTCCTCTCTGATGACTGCTCAAGGAACCAGGATACTTAATTCAGATGTAAAGATATGAGTTGTAGCTCACAGGCTTTCCACCTTCTAGTGAAATGGAAAAGATTTGAGTGAGTTCATGAAAGCAGACTATCTTTTACTGTTCTCTCTTACTGGCTGAACCAAGACTGTTCCACCAGGGCCTTCTGCTCCCACTGAGAATTGGTGCAGTTTTGTTGATTTTCGTTCCCTTTTAAGAATACAATTTGTAAAGTTAGTTTCAGCTCAGGTTTATTTATGTTTTTTTCGATACCTTTTATCAGATTGTACTCTCCTAAGGGAACAGAAATATAATTTCTTTTCCAATCTGCTGTGCTAAACAGACTTTTTCCTTTCCTTTACTCATTCAAGGTCAGGTCTAGATCCAGACATCTGTTTTCAACATCGTATTTTGTATAATAATTCTCAGATTACACTCTGTGGCAGCAATAGTGGGTGGGACATGAACACCTTACAGAGTATTTAAAGAATCAGTTGCATCTTTCCTGCATGCTGCTACAGCCAAGTTCCCAGAAATCTGTCCATTTCCAGCATAAAGACCAGAAATTACTCTCTTTGGAAATGTTTGGAACATGGGTTACTTTGATACTTTGCTCTTTAATGCAAATGTTTTCCTGATAAAATATCACAGACTTTCCATGCATGCACACAAACTAATGAACTCAAAGTTTTCTTTACTTCAGGAGCTCTGTTATCATGATTGCGTGGTGGTTTTACATCTTTGGACTAATAAATATGTAATTTAGTGTTCAAAGGAGATAAATAGTTATAGCTCTGTGCTGTCAGCCAATATGACATGTATACTTTTGGGTACAGATATGGCACACAAAATAAGCCATCAACTTCCTCTTTGCTGCACCTCTACTTGTAAATACAAGACTGACTATCTAAACCACATTAACACTGAGTTCTTTACATGCTCTGGTGTTTAGGGATAATACTTTGGTGTTCTAAACCTCATCAGAAAGAATACTAATAGGTAAGCCTCACATAAAAAGCCTGAAATTTATCTTAATCTGGATAAATAATTAATCCCAAATTTGACTTGATTTCTTTGTTGTGCAAATGATACCATTTCCTCTTGACCTGCCATCTTCTCTCCTGGTCTTCAGAGCAGCCATCTGCAGTTCTGCCTCCATCCTGCCTCCCTGATTTCTGGGGCTGGGCATGATCCCCTAACCATGGTCCCTCTGGAGCAGAGCCCTGTACACTGTCCTGCATTCATTTGGCACCCAGCTCTCCTGCTGTGAGGGTCACATCACATCACATGGTATTTCTATGTATAAAGGACAAGGTAATGCTCCTGAAGTTTGTTGCACAAAAGAGGCAAAAGCTACAAGCCTCAGTGCAGTTTAGCAACACAAATATCTTATAGAGCCTTTATCAGGAGTTAGGAGCCCTGCAAGGCAGACTCTGACTTACAATCCCCCTTTCCCATCCTGACATTTCCAGCTTGGCCACAGCAGTCATGAAATAATTATGAAGGGCAGGAGGATTGCTGCAAGAATTGATCTATATTTACATGAGATTCTGTTGCAGAAGAGGAGGTTTTTCAGATAAGAAATCAACTACTCACAGTGAAACAAAATCATTTATTATTAACCCCAGAATGGCAGAGGGGAAGAAAGTTCATAATTATTATTTATTTCTAAGCTAAGAAAAATATATATAATATTGGAATTTATTTTCTCCTCTGTTACATTTTCCCCCATTTGACTACCTGTCTTGATGTCAAATATTTTTCATCCTGTCCTATATCATTAACAAGAACTTAATCAGAAAACCCCTCTTGCTACACTGTATGCATTAATGTACACTCTACATACAATAATGCATTATATAGACAATATGTGCAATAATAATCGAGTAGCCTTCAGGGTTTACAAAAATGCCAACTTCCATGCCATTATTGGCAGCAGTACCTTTTCTATGAAAAGTTATGATGCTATTTTGCAGCATCTATTTGGTCCTGGGAGGGAAGAAGGAAGGGAGGAGAAATGGACACTCAACAGCTTTTTGGGTAGAGTCTCTAGCTGCCAGTCATACAAGACATCATCATTTTTGGGATGGCAAAGCCATGGAAATATCCTCTCTGTGGTGCTTGTGGGTGCTTGTGCAGATGCCTGACTCTGCTGTGCTTCAGTCCCAGGTAGATACCTTTCCCACCTCCACGAACCAATACTAACCACAAATGCCATCTGCCAGATGCACAGGTTACACAGCAGGAAGGGCCCTTTCGTCAGAGCTGCCTGGAGTGACCCACATCGCTCCTCTTTCTGGAAATCATCCTGCTCAACACCCAGAACCTCCCCTGAGCACTGTAAAACCCTGTGACTTGCTGCAGTAGCTGCCATGTGGTGTTTTGGGCTTCTTGCCAGCATCAAAGGAGTGGCCTGTCTTCCCAGAAGCTTTCCAAGCTCTTTGCAGTGGAAGTGTCCTCCAACAGTATCTGGTGCTGCTCAGATATGCCACTGACAGAAATACAAACGAGGTATAATGGCATTTTTGGATCAGGTCTCTGCTCCATAATTGAGGTACAGAAGAGCTATCTTCAAACAGGATATTTGAAGTTCCCAAACCTTCAACCTGACCTGCGAATAACCTGTGCAACATCCTCTTGTAAAGAATTACCAATGCCTTAAAGCAATAAATATAATTTACGAATATATTTGAGACCAGAATTCATAAAGTTCATCCAAAGTCCTTTTGACCACCAGGTTTTCATTTTTACCAACTTTACAAGACATTTATGTTCCTGCACATTCTGCAGAGAGATAAGAATTTTTCGTTACGTGCTGTAATTTACAGGATAATTGTTCAACGCACCTGTGTTTCCATAATTGTGAGAGTCCAGCATTTCTTGTTTAAAGGCTTAATAACTTCATTTACTATGATACTCAAATTTTACAGTGCAAATTATATGCAACTTTGAAGCGCTGCATAAAATATTTATACCATGCCTAGATGTGGCAGCTACATTCCCGATTACATTTTTATTCCTGTTAATTATAAATCAAACATGCAGTGGTGATTGCTTTTTTTGTTCCCTTGGCAAGAATATTTGCAATGAAACTATCTCTGTGCAGAGTCCTTCTGACAGCTCACCAGCACATCAAACTCCAAATTATGAAGACAATTCCCATATAAAACGCACAAGATATTATTCTGTGGAACTTTTCAAGGTCTCCTTCAGGGCTACCACTTGACTTTGGCTTTGCATAAATTGTGAGGCTCCGTGTGAGTGGTGTTTGTGACAGATAATGGCATCATAACTCTTTATCAGTACTCTTCTGGATCATCCAGTTTCCTGCTGGAGGCTGCCTGCAGGTCGAGTCGTCAGCAGTATTGCCTGTGTTTGTGCAAAGATACACTGGCACAGGCAGCAAACTTTTGTGTGAAGACTGTGACAGTATTCCACTGAAAACTAGCCTGCTTGCTTTTCTAAATAAAGCAGGGATTGTGAAACCCACATGTGGAATGGTAATCCTGACTCTCATTCTGCCAGCCCTGACAGCTCAAACCCAGCCATTCCGTCTCTTCCTCTAAGTATCTGAGGGACATCTAGCCTTGTTAACACATAGAAATAATTTTGTTTTGCTATCCTACAAGTTAAGAGTGGTAAGCTCGTGTAACTTTACAGTCTGTTCTCCAGCTATGACTGATTCAACCTCACAGAACTGCAAACTGCTCTATGAATTATAGAGAATGACAGCTGTGGTACTTGTTATAAGTAAGTCAGCTGAATTCTGCACTGGCTTCAGTCCTTCTCCTTGCTCTAACTGCACATTCTCCATCTTCACACTTGTACAGCCACCAATGAAATTGTTTAGTCAGATTTTTATTTTTTTTAAATAAACTTCTACAAATGGACCACCCTCTACTCACTGAATAGCAAGTACATAATTGATGTAACAGTGCCAAAAGTCTTGATGGTACATGTATGTAGGACTGGATGTCATAATTTTAATGGCACACACTGTTTTATGCATCATTAACACTTCAGCTGAAATCCTCATGTTTTAGAGGCCAGATTAAAATTGTGTTCTTTGAGAGATTGAATGCCCTATTATTTTAGGATATAATTCTATTAGAAAAATAAACTCTTAATCTGAATTTTATGAGAGTTTCCATTTCATTACATGAATTTTGTTCCTAACTGGAATTTTTAGTAACCCATTTAATTACTGATATAGATCTCATTTCTCTTTTGTTTTTTTTTTTAGTAACAAATTCCACAAACATATTGATTTTAAAAATTCAATTAATGATTTTTACCCACAAATCATTCATCAGCAATTCATTATATGTGCTTCCTACTTCAAAATCAAGATAGCAGTTGCTTGGATTAGAAACATGAGTTCTGTACTACAAAACATTTCTGAGCCTTGACAGGGTAAGCCACATTCCTAATACCATGTGTCATAAACAGATAGCAAATAAAAAGTTCATTATCACTGAAGTGGGACCCTAATGGATTTTTTCTCCCCAAATACTGTTTTAGACTTGCTGTAGGTAAGAGAAAGAGCAGTAAATAGGTGCCTGGCACAGGGATACTCCTTTCTGTATTCAAACCTATTAAAAATATTAAATTCAATTTTTTTATCCTTCTAAGGCTAAAGATAAAAGGCCTTGCACAGCAAGCATCATCACTAACAAAAACCCAACACATCCCCAACTCCAGCCAACATGGATACAATCAGAACTATTTGGACAATCCAAAGAGCAGACTCCAGTGAAGCCAGCTCATGATGTAACTACAGTCTCTCCCCCTCCTTTATAGTTTTAGAGATTTCTAGAGTCCTAAATAACTGTGCAAATGGGAACAGCAGACTCACTGCAAGCATTTGACCAAAATTCTCTAATGCAAATCAATGATCAAGGTTGTGCTGCTTTTCAGCTTGTTTTAGGGATGGGTTTTAGTCAGGCTCTGAAACAGGATGTATTGACAAAATACATTGAACCAACTTTGTTCTTCTCAGTCTCTGAAATAATGAGTTGGTGTTGGACTGCAGATTTATGAGCAGGTAGCTTTTAGGCAGGTATGGCTGCAACAGAGTGTAAGCATTTATTCTTACAGAGAACAAAAACCCCAAACCCAAAAACAAACAGTCTGTCTAAAAAGAGAGGAAAGAATAAATAACCATTAATTAAAATTCATCTCAAACTCCCCTTTAAAAGCATCAATAAAGGCAATAAAATGCAGCATTAACAGAGTTTTGAGTCCTCAATCCCAAATTCAATATTAAAGATTATTTTTTACGGATAAATCTAGGTGTTAATTCTTGATTTGCTAAGTCAGTATTTTTACAGACAAAACTACTCAGGAAAAAAAAAAGAGATGAACAAAAAACTCATGCTTGAAGGATTATTTTGAAGTGTCAAATCAAGGAAACTTGCAGGTGAGGCAATCCCAGCCATCTGTGTGAGGAGTGCACCTCACATAATTTCTGGGATGCAATCAGAATGGAAAGGGTCCAGGAGGACCCCAGGCTACAATTTGTGCATGTTCTTGTCCCATATTGATGGTTTTCATTAGGTCTCCCTACCCAGACAGGCTGGGAGATAGAACTCCAAACCTTCCCCAAGCCTTTCTCCTTCCCCTTCTGCCCTGCCTGTGCTAAACACACTGTGGCTCAGGAGAGCATCTTAATAACGTACATTTTACCAGGGAAAGGGGTACAGAAGTGCTTTAGAGCAACAAAAAAATAAAGTTAGCATTATCCAGGAGGTGTTTCCTAGCTGTTGTGCTGTTGCTCAGCACTGGCAGAGCTCACCAGCAGGAAGTGTAAAACTGCTGTCTCCTCTGAGGTCAGAGTTGTGCAGTTAATCAAGAATGTATTCTGTACCCGGGAAACAAAAAAGACCATGAAAACTGAATTCACTGCTGTTGAAAAGGACCCTTTTACTCTTAGTATGGAATTGTTTTTGCATTTATTTCAGTTGGGAGTTTCTGCAGCTATGCTGTGAAAGGTCAGGGTAATGACAACAGCGTGGGGCTTTACCCTCTGCTCGTGTTTCAGCTACTGCCTCTGCCTATCTGCCACATTTATAACACTGAGAAAAGATGAAACTCTTCTTAAACAGCTGAGGGAAGAGTGTTAGCTACAGAAAATGAGGCATTTTGCACAGTGGTTGCATATTACCTTGGGGATTAAATGCTTGAAGGGAAACTTGTATAACCCAGGTGTCTGGGTGGGTAGAGAAATGACAACCACAGTTGTACTGGGTTCCAAGTGCATGCCATTCTGAGAAAACAGGCATGAGTATTGTGACAGCTGCAGCACTGGAAAGCAAAGAAATCTTACAGGCAGGGTGACAAATGGAACTTATACTTTCCTTGCAGAAGAGAAAGTCTATTCTTATGACAATTAATTCCTGGATTTCTAAATAATAACTATATTATAGAAGAGGGAAAAAATAGTCTCTTCAATAATTAAGTAACTCACATTTAAAGTATTGAGGGAAATAATAGAAGAATAGATTTCTGAGTCAGTTTTGATGGCAATTATTCTGGTGGGAAAAGGAGGTGGATTCTCAGCTTTCAGACAAGCTCCACTTATGATTTCAATGTGACTGTTCCTGGTCCTCCACAATGGACAGCAAAAGACATGGTTCCAACAAAGCCCTGCAAAGGGATGGCAAGCAGGCTTTGCTTTTAATTGCAAAGTCATACATTTAAGTTTCTCTTTTTTCAGGAAGGCTAGATGCCTTTCAAAAAACATTGTGCTGTCTGGAAAAGGGTAAGTTCCCTAAAGGAGGCTAATGTTAGTGAGGAGAAGACTCACCAGCACAATTCTGTGCCTCTGCTCTTCCCTCACCCCAGGCCTCCATGGGTGTATTCTCCAGGACAGCTCTAGGGCACTGTGTCCACTGACAGTACAGGAGGACAAAGCAGAGTCCAAGCAGAGAAGGATTTGAAAACTACCTGGTCTGCTAAGACTTGAGTAAAAGGACAACAGAGAACAACCACCAAAATAATCCCAACCTAAGTCAATCAAAGTCTCTGGACCTTGCAAGAGGTGAGGTATGGGTGGGGGATAAAAACAGAGCTTACTGGTCCTTACCATGGACCAATTTCTCTGCCAACAGGGTAATTTTTACCAGCAATTCCTAAATTTATCATGAGTGTAAAGTGCTGGACCATACTCCTTTCATGGGGACATTTTGCTCTCCCCAGCTCTGGCTGTCAGCCACATTTTGGCTAAGCTGTTTCTTCTAACTCCCTTTCAGACAGCTAAAGCCCTAGCAGCAGCCATTAGAGCAATGTGTGCCAGCACTTGAGAAAGGACACATGTGAGCTCTTCCACTCCTATTTAGAAATCACTTCAGCCCCCAAAAGCCTCTTGTTATCCTCCCCAGTGAGTGTGACCTCCTGCCACCCTGGTCAGCACAGTCCTTTCCTCCAGCACGTCCATCCTCTTTTACATAAAACAGGGCTCTGCAGTGCCAGGCTCTACAGCACCACAGGGACTGTACAGCCAAAGCTGCTCATCCCTGCAGCCCCCACTCACCTCTGCAGCATTCCAGACCCTCTGACAAGAAGGCTAGGAGATAAAACAATGCCTGTGAGAGCAGGCAGCACACAGAGGCTGGTGTAATTTGTATGACTGTAAACACAGGAGTCTGTTTTTCACACATTGCACAGAACAAATCCCTGAAAGGCAATGAAAACAAACACCTCCAAATAGAATTTTTGTTCTGTGTGGAAACATCTCCATTGCAGCTATTTTGAGATATGAAACCATCAGCAATATTTAATACTTTTTATTTTTTAATAAAAAATTTTCAGATTATTGTGATTTTGTCCACGAATTCAGAAAAAGGAGGCAGAGGCCTCCTGATACTTTTCCTCAGGACAGCATTCAGGCTTATTAGTAAATCAGAGTTAGTTTCCCCATGATTTTGCCATTTGCATTATTTCACCTCAGAGGAAAGCAGCCCCTGCATTTTTCTGTAGCACTCTGCTTTCCTACAGTATTGATGAATCAGACAGCAGTGATGAAAACTGGCTATAGGATAAACTTGAATGCCTGTCCTTACAGAGACCTTGACATTCCCATTAAAAGCAGTGGCCTGCTTTAATATGTGTCATATCCTCATACTCTTCTGAGTTTTTCATCTGCTACCCACGGCTGTTCCTGCATCTATGAACAAAATTAATTTTCCACTGCAAAGTCTGAGTAGCAGATAGGGATGTCAGAGCTTTGCAATGGAAAGGGAATCTTATTCATAGCTGATTGAATTATCCAAGTGAAATGCCAAGTCAGTGTTTGGTTATCTACCTGAAATCATCCAGCAATACCATTCCTAGTGCCAGCCTGTATGAAACAGAGGATCTGAGAGGGCAGCAGAAGGCAATCTATGGAAGAAACAATCTTTGCTATCTGATGTGTGACACCTTGTCACACAGGGGAATAACATCCCTTTCTGGGAAGGGACTGTCTAATAAAGGTAATGGCCTATTTTGACTTGCCTTTATAAAGAAGAGGCACTGCTGGAATGGAAGGTACTTGTCAAATTCTATTTGTCCTTTGGAAATTTACCCCAGGCAACAAGTTTCCTTGATGCTTATCATGAGCTTCCCTTTTGTAGCACAGTGCAAATTATTGACACCCATGATCCTAACACAGCACTTTCAGAATCACTCCTGGCATATTAATTTTTTTAATGAAGAATGCAAGGTATGCAAGAAGTTTTGCAACACTAGAACTTGGAAGTTCTGGTCCAATCTATTCAAAGTTAATTGAAAAAAAAAAAATTCCAATACCAGAGAAGCAACTGGCTGGGCTATCTAATCCTCCACTGTCACTTTCTAGACTCCAGAATTGCTGTCCACTACATATTGCCAGAACATAAATTGCATATCTGGAAAAGTAGATGAAATCTCAAAATATGCGAGTTTCCAAAAGATGCCATGAGAAAAATTGAAGGAAGCTGATTAACTGCAGACGTATGAAAATGCAAAGCTCTCCTCTAGTGAAAGAAAAATAATTCAGTTCTTTCTGTCCTTTTAGACTGTGTGGCTTTAATAAACTCCAAGAAGCTGTTGGGGAGGGGGAACTATCCATGTGCCCACACAGCTTCAAGCTTATCTTTCTGTAAAATAATGAATTGCTTTAAATCCATCCCCTACAGCATGACCCAGCTACCCAGTAACAAGGTAGGAGACTGAGTGGGTTTCCTGTGCTTGATTGCTTCTTAATCATATTCTGTGCACAAAATGCCTTCAGAAATCTATTTTACTTTGTATTGTATTCTCTGTTCAGAATGAGAATTAATTCAGCACCAAATTAGTACCTGAGCACATCAGAGTCACAAAGCTCCCTGTATATTGCAGTGCAGACATACAAAGCAAAAAAAAACAATCTACGTATTTTGAGTGTTAAGTCCCATATATGAATCTGGAACAAAAAGTCATTTGTTATGTTATTTCAGAAGAACAAGTAGAAACTTACCTTTTTAGGTTACTAATTTGGAAAAAAAACCCAAATTCATTACCTCATATATCCTCTATTTGTATAGTTACAGTTTTAGCTCTTAATGTGTGGCTTTTTCAAGACAAATGTGAAGCATCAATCATCTGGCAGTTAGCTGTGGAAATCTTCCCCAAATTAAATACTAACTGTTAGTCAGATACATCTCATCTGTGTAAAGGTATGGAGGACACCAGCTGATTTAGGAGTGCTACTTTTCACAATATACCCATTAAAACAGTATTTTTAGATATTGTTGAGTGGCATTAATTTGTTTAAGAACTTGACTTCCCTCAAGACCATCATAAAAGGCATCACTTCTGTTGCAAAAGGCATAGTACACCATTACTAGAGTTTTCTTTTCCCTTGCTAGTTGAAATAAACTGGCTGGTGTTCTATAAATATTTTACTTTTGTGTCAATTTAATTTTTTTCCATCTCAACTTTCAATTAGATTTGCCTTGCTTGCATTGAAGATGCTGATAATCTTAGACTAGAAGAAATGGACAGTGTCCTGTCAGGCACACAAACTCCTTTCTAAACAGTACAGCCCATCCCAGGGTGACAGCATGTGGGAAAATGGAAAGGTGTGAGCTGTGCCTGACATCATAAAACCTGGCTCTCAGGATGGCACATGAGTAAATCCTTTAATTCTGATTTTGGTCAAAAGGTATACACCAGAGAGAGAGAGTCTCAAAAGCCTGAGCTCTTAAGTAGAATCCTGGGAGTTTTCTCTGTAAAACCACTTCATCCCACTGCTTTTCCCAGCAGGAGCCAAGCAGAAACAAGAGAAGACAAGTCACCTCTTGCCCCAGGGCTGCTGTTCTTCCTTTCTTATGCAAACACCTGAAGGCCTCCAGTGACCATCCTGACAGGGGCAGCACTAACAGCAGATCATGTCACTCTGCTCAAGGGAGCTCAAAAGATTAAGGAGGAATAAGAGTTGGAGGACAGAAGGGAGGAAAATATTTTCAAGAGGGAAATACCTGTCTGGGTGGGAAGGAGGGCAAGGGAGCTGTTGCTGAGGTGCTCCTGTACAGCTCGAGTTTGGAGGATATTCATGGGTATGGGAGGGATGCACACGGCATGGATGCTTTATATGCTTGTACCCATTTCTTAAAAACCAGAATCCAGAATTTCTAAGTGTCTTTCAGGTTCACAGGACATTTTCTTTAACTTCTCTTTTTCCCATGAGATTATAAACAGTTTATAGGAGTTTTAAACTGAGACAAGCAGGACTTAGATGTAGAGAAAGTATCAAATAAACCTGAGCAAAAGAAAAGATTACACTTTAGATGGAGGATAAAAGTGTCATAAAAATATATCTATATGTGTCTGTGTGTGGTGCACGTAGCTGTATATACAGGCATATGCATAATCATATTCATTTTAGAAGCCCTACAGTGACTCTGGGAGGTTAACAACACTTCATTCTTATCCCAAAAAGCAATCCAGTAGTTGTAGATGTCATTTTCCCATCCTACTCAGTATGGATTCAGTGATAATATCTGTGTTATCAACATAAAACAGTAGCATGCAGGATTAAAATTAGCAAGCATGATAAACAAACATGGCAAACAAACAACCTAACCTGCTGAATTATTACATTCTGGAAGGAATGAGGAATGGAGGTAAACCTACTGCAAAGAGCATGCTTGACTATAACAAAAACACTTGCTGGTTTTCCTCATGGATTTTATTTTAATAATAAATGTAATAATTTGTAGCCTCTGATTTCTCATCTCAACTTCCTTATTGTCCTAAGGAGTTCCTGCATGTAATTGACTCATCTCAAGATATATCTTTGTGTCAGCTGTCTATTCTCACTCAGTGAGATGGCAAGGGCCAACTTAAACTTACAAGTTCTTGCCATTGCCCTTATCTGTGGCCACCTTCTTCTGTGTTGTGGTTTGCCATCCCTCTGATTTTTCTGGTTACAGCTTCCCAAACATTCACTAAACACAATAAAAGCAGGACTTCATGCAATTTCATATGGGGAGGAGGTAATCTTTGACATCAAGGTCAATGTACATATATATATAAAAAATAACTGAATGTTCTCAGTTGCCATAGAAAAGGCATGTTGAACATGTCAATTATTAACTAAAGTGCAACACTTGTGCTGAAACATTCCCTCCTCACACCATGCTTTAAAAATAATCATAACTGCATACAGTACAAAGTGTTCAAGACATGCACTGATTCCTAGTTATTATAAATATGCAAAACTTGACAGTCAAGTATGGCCAAGGAGTCTTAAATCCTCTTACATATTCAACAGAGGCACTTTTGCAAATTTGCTGCATGAACAGAAACTCAGGCTTGGATTTACTGCTTGTCGTGTCCTCTCACTGTGCTGGGCAGTTAAGGGAGCACTCTGCTCAGGAGGATCACTGCGTGGAGTTTCTGAGGTCCCTCTTGGACTGCAAAATCCCAGCAGCATTCAGTCTGGAAGGCTTCTTCTTGCTGACCTTCTCTGCTCTACATCTGCCTTAAAAACCCTGTGGTGGAAAAGGCAGAGTGATTTGCAGAGTGGGTGAGGGCAGAGGGCTTGGTGGGGGCAGCTGGAGTGCATGGGACTTGAGCCAGCCAGCTGTTCCCTGGTGGCTGTAGGTGTTTTGGGGACTGCTGTAAAGCAGACCTCACAGCATCTGATGCTGTCTTGTGAGAAATTCATAAAGCAGTTTTGTTGGATTTTAAAAACTTTTTTGTTTTTAGTAGAATTTTTATCATTTCAATAAATACATCTACTAATGGTGTTGTACCTTTATTTCATATCTTAAGCTCAGCAAATCAAAAATTTTATTAGATGATACATCCTTTACTCCTGACTTACCAACAACTCTGGAATGGTGAGTTTTAATGAGATGATAAAAAATATTCAGGTTGCATTAGCCATTCCAATATTACAGCAAGGAAAGCCAAACAACCTCCAGTGTAATGTATCAGGTGATATGCAGCCAAAATACCTACAGAGGACTGGTTTTTCAAAGAGTGCATACTCAAACTGAACCCTGATGAACATTTTAACAGGGCCATTCAGAAGAAACTAAAGAAATTGTGCTAAAACTCACAAAAATTCCCACTATGTTTTCTGCAAGATTGTATTTATTACTGAAACCTTTCCACATTTAAATATTCTAACAGCCCCCGTGAAATAATGTCAGATGTATTGAAATAATATTGGGATAGATTTTACAAACCCTTGCTGATGAGGAGGAGCAGCACAGGAGCCTCTGGCCATTGTGGCAATGGCATCAGTCTGGTTTTGTGGGCCTTGGCCATTTGCTAAAGTTCACAGACAACTGAACTCAAAGCAGCATTCACATGGAAACAGTGGCTTCCAAGATCTGAAACTACAGATGTTCAAAGTGTAAAATATTTTTCTGCAGAGAAAAGCTTTTAGGATCCAGTTCTGAATGCAAGCTGCTGTTGTCCTTGGAGATGTGTATTATGGAGTGGAGGAGAAAAGGTTTCCTGTTTGGAGGAAAAATCCTGTATCTATTCATCTGCAGCTGCACTTACTCACAAAACTAGATTACCTGCCAATAAGATAAATTCATGGACTGATGTGCTGAGAGAAAAGGCAGTAGCATAAAATCCAAGAGAAAAAGCATGATTTTAAAAGCATGATATTATAAGGAAATTGCTGTAAATGACAGAGTTCTGATATCTGCTGTGTTTGGAAAATGCCTTTTAGTAGCACAGCCACACTTTTATGTGGGAACTTGTGTCCACCCTTTCAAAGCTCCACAACAAGGAGCCAGATGAAGAGGACTCAGCTTGGTGATGGGGCAAATGTCCAGGCTTCAGCTGAGACAGAGTTAGTTTTCTTCCTAGTAATTGGTATAGTGCTGGTTTTTTTTATTCAGTATGAGAATAATGTTGATATCATATAGATCATTTAAGTTGTTGCTTAACAGTGCTTATCCCTAAGTAAATAATTATTATTATTATTATTCCTATTATTATTATTACCACCTTTATTACAGTTATTAAGCTGCTCTTGTCTCAGTCCATGGTTTTAATCTTTCTGATTCTTCTCCAAAATCCCACTGCGGGGGGGTGGGGAGCTGAGCAAGTGGCTGTGAGGGACGTGGTTGCAGGTTAAAGCCAAAACAATATAGATTTATAATTCTGGGGAAGGAGTCAGTAAAACAAGCTGGGGCATACAGGCTCCACTCAGGCAGCAGTAAACCTTTTGTACACTTAAATCCTGTGTAAAATGTTATCCTTTAAGAGACCTAAAGTCCACAGCAGCCTCTGTCATGCTTTGGCATGTTCTTGTGTTAATAACAAGAGCCACACAACTCCACTCAAGCACCCATTTAACTAAGTGCTGGATAATATATTAAAAATTATTAAAAAAAGCTGCACTGTTGTGAAGGTGGAGGAAGAGCAGATCCTTCAGTAGATGCTAATTGTCCCAAAGAAACTCTTTCTAGTGTCTCAAGGCAGGAAAGTTTATGAGCAGGTATAGTAAAACCTGGCAGGAGGCACTTTATTTCATGTTTCCATCTGCCAGTTATATTTCATGAAATGGAAGACTGTCCTTTCACCCCATAAATTCACCTTTTTTACAGCAGAAATTTTACATGAAATACTAATAATGTTGTTTCAGGGGATCAACCAAAGGACATAACTGGCAATTAAAGAGCTCCGATTGTATAAAAATTTTTTGTGTCGACTTATTTCAACAGATTACTGAATTTCTATTGAAATGGTGTTCTGAAGGGGCTTAGAAATGTTTTAAGCATATGTTCCAGGGCTACAGTCCCAGCACTGAATACTAATACCCCAGTTTGAGATGTGCACTCTCATGTGTCACAGATATCATAGTTTCTGTTCATTTTCCATGAATTATTGAAATGAAGAATTATTTCCTGTTTTCTTTATCGAATCAACACTTACTACCAGCAGAGCTGGAAGGAGTAAAATCCAGGAAATGTGCTGCAGTAGATAAGAATTGAAAGCAGTGTGTTGGGGATGGTACCTGTATTTACATATTTGTATTTTATTAAGTAATTGAAAGAGCCTGCCCATGCTGTATAATTCATGCATCATAAACAAACACAAACCAGATAACTGGAAGCAAAGGCTCACACAGCAGCAACAATTCATACCTCCCCTGCAGTGGCTGTCTGGGCAATTCTCCACTTTGTTTTGCAAAATTCCCTCTACACAACTCTTTTAAGGATAGTTTCAGCTTGCTGGGAATTACTATATAAGGTCTTTTCAGGGTCAAGAAGTAAAAACAAGGTATGAGAGTGCACACAAATTCAAAAGTTAAATTTAATCCTAGGAATTTGATTTGTGTACTGCATGGAATTCTGAATAGCAGGAATGGGAGGGAAAAAGTAGTGACTAATGTCAGTTTAATGGCCAGAGTGAATCAGACTGTACACAGGTCCAGAGGAATTACGTGCTATTTAGATGTGTTCATGGGTTTATATCACCTGGCAGGGACCCAAAAAGGCAGCCCAGAGCTGAGTCTAAACCAATATGCAGCCATGTAATCAGCTCCTTTCCCAGCTTAAGGCATGGCGAAGGATATGGATGTATCTGTGCAGATTTATGTAAAAACATGAAGAGTTGAGAACAAAACCTTGCACTTTGCTCCTGTAGGGGACAGCTTGGAAGGTACCAAGGGGTAAGAGCTGTTGATCAAGTTGTCCAATACTTGCTTGGGAACTCTTGTGAGATGTGATGAGCTCAGCAGGGGGGTTTGGATGGACTTAAATCCGTCTGGAGAATTCCAATATTCACCACGGTTTTTGAGCTCTCCATACTGTCAATACCGAGGGAAAATAAATCAAAATACATTTTCAATTAAAAAGCCCAAGCAAAACAAAACTTCCCTTTTCCTTTAACACAGATTTAATGCAAATTAGTTTTGATATTACATGTGAACTGTCTGTTACAGATTGCACATACTTAGAGAAAGTTTGTATTGAAAATATCCAAATCTTCAGTCAAAAATTTCAGAAGACATCAAGCTGGTGAAGAGCCAAGATTGGAACCTGAAACCAAAGCATATTAAGATAATAAAATGTTTTTCAACAACAGCTTTCTTTTCCAACACTTGTCTCTGTTTCAGTTATTTAGTTTAGACCAGTGCTATAGCTACATCATATGATATCCAGAAAAAGAGGGCAAAGACAATTTGTTTTCCTCTCCCAATTTATCAATGAAAACAAGATACTGGAAAGTGAGATACACTAACTCTAAAATTCTAAAAGTTGTGGCAACAGGGATGAAAGGCCTCTGCTCAGTAAACAGCAGTAAAATCTATTTAATAAACAAAAATCATTAACTGTACAACACAGCCTGATATACAAGAAAATGGATTTATTCCATATATTTATTGCAATATGTCATATATTTTTAGGAATTTTATTTATATCCATATTTTTTTGCTACCTTCATGATCTTAGTGTCCAATAACTTTCAACTGTGTCAATCATTTTCATATTGCAAAACTAAATAAGCCATTTTTTTTCCAATGAGCACAAACAGCTAAATATCCCAGATCACAATTTTATCCAGACAATCCAGATTAAGTGAAATATGCATGTTGATAAGAATAATTTTTAACAGTCTCTGGAGGCAAGAAGTATTTTTTCTAGGCTGAGCTACATCAGGATAAGAAACCTTCCTCTCAGATTTTCAGTTCTGCAGGCCTGACCTCCAGAATCTGTAGACCCTTCATTTTTTTCTACAACCAGTATTTTTGAAAGCAGGTTTGTTTCGAAATGGTCTCTACGTCTCAGTTTTCTCTTTTTCTAAAATAATTATTCCTATTTTTCTCACCCCTGATTTACAAAATCTGACACATCATTTTGCATTCATTCATAACACAGCATGACAAAGAACTGCCAGGAGGAAACAAGGATTAAGGGTTGACTTTTCTCAAGTTGGCTAAAAGTGAATATTTTATTCTCTCATTCCAAAAAACCCCAAGTGTATGCTACAGATTTTCCAAGGACACCAAAATATTTCATTATGTATTTAGACAGCTATAAATATATTTTACTTTCCAAAACCAATGGATGCCTCTTCTTCTAAAACCATCCTGGACTCTTGGTTAAGTCTATATTCAGATATTCTTCAAAGAACTCCTTTGATTCCCTTTTTTAAAAAAGAAAATTTATTACAGAGTACATGTTTGTCCCAGTTTCTGCATTTAAGTGGGAATCATGTTTGGAGTACAAGAATCCATTCTAATACAACCTAGTGATTTCTGTTTCAGGGCATATTTTTTGAACATTTTTATTACATTTGCATAAAGATGCTGGGCCAGCTTTACAGACCTTGGGGCTTTGCAAGGCAAAAATAAATATGACTGGTGGAGACAGAAAACGCCTTTCTCTGAAAAACTAGAGAACACCTAAAATTTGACTCATATCTCGTAATACAGGGGTGATAGAAGAAACTTCAATTAAACCTTCCCCTTGCTCACACAGGGGTGACACCACAGCTAATCCTGCACGTGGTCTGTCCTACTGGCACAGACAGCTGCCACAGGCACACTGGTTAGCTGGGAAAATGCCACACCAGTAAAGCCCAGGGGCTTTGCTCCAGGCTGGGGAGCATCACACATGAACTCAGCCCACTGACAGACCTCATGAAATGATCACCCAGACTCAACACTCTCAAGCATTTTGCCATTTCGGTGCAACAGGAACTAATGAGGCCAGATTTTGGATCATATAAAGCCTGCAATAAAAGAACAAATCTTTCTCACAAAAGTCCAATTTACCTGAGAGCTTTTTGTGTAAAAATAGTTCTTTATTAATATTCTACAGCAGGGAGTTGGAGGTATATTCAATCTTTATTTTTCACAGAGTGAAGAGAAATCTAAAGAAATTCTCCAGTGACTCGACCAGGCTTGGCTGGAAATACAGACTTGACTTTATCAAGTATGTTTCAGGAATAAAACTAAAAACTATGTTTGAAATTAAACTGGTGCCAAAAACCTAATTTCGGGCAGCCTGTAAGTCTTTCCTTGCAAAGTCTAATAATTCTCCTGTCACTTTTTAATACAGCTTTTGTGTGTAGATTCAAGCTGTCTCCTGAGCACAAGGAACAATGTTCAATTTGCTGCACCTGAATATTCAGTTCTGCCTATCCCAAAAACCCATGCAGCTCAAATCATCATTTCTCACAGGGATGTGAGGGGGGATGTCTTGGCAGAGTTTGTGGGACAAAATGAGCACTTGAACACATTGCACCAGTGCTGTTAAGATCTTGACTTCCTAAGTGCTGAGCTAACACAAACTGATAACACTGCCACTTTATCACTTGGCAGCATCTGCTCACTTAATGTTCCACAATGCCATGAATGATGATACCTGTTACCAAAAATAACATCCACACAACCAGCCATGAAGACAACACATTTGTACACCGTGCTCCTGACAATCCAAATGTGGTTTTGAATATTTCCCAGCCTTGGAACCAAGTCTTGCTGTACAACCCTCTTTCTGTTTGGTGTTATCAGCCAGTGCCAAGACAGAAGGCACTGCTGATCTACTGTGCTATTTGACTGGTGAAATGTGGTCAATCCCTCAGGCTACCAGGGTTCTCAGAGAGCTTTAATATGTGGAATGACTTCATTTCCTGACCTGGATGCCCAGGCTACTGCTGACCCAGACAACATGCAGCTTCCCTGAGGTCCAAGGCTGATAACAGAGACATCCCAGCAGCACAGCAAACCTGGATTTGCAGCTCAACAGCTTTTTTTTTTTTCATTTTCCAGGGTCAACTTTCAACCTTAGCTGGCTCAGATCTAACCCACAGCATCAGGAAGCCAGCAGGCTTGAAAATACACTCTCATTGGAACCTTGGATTTTTTTCCTCCTTTCCTAGCTCTTGCAGATGGATGCAGTCCATTTGCTTACACAACAGGGCTTCTTAATCCAGGAAGCATTAAGTCATTCCTGCTTCACCTTCAAGATATAGAAGCTTGGCCCAATTTGTTTGGTCTAGTTTTATTTTTTAATGTAATTTATGAGTTAACAAATTCTGCATGTAGGCTTTGCAGCATCTCATTTTTAGAGGTACATAGAAGTAATACTTCCATAAACACAATTTTAATATATTATCATCAAACCACAGGCAGCTTTGTAGTAAGTCTGACAAAAAACCCAAAAAGCTATATGCCAGTGTTATACTGTTAATGAGAAAGACAAGCACTTTTTCTCTTCCAATTTTTCCCTTTTTTGAAGGATTAATATACTAAAATGAACTAACTGAAACACCCCTCTAGGGTAGCTAGTAGGTTGTTAGACAACAAAAAAGCATTATGAAAACATTAGCTTAAACAAATAATATTTATAACACAGATGAAAAGTTGTTTTAATTTCTTATACCCAGGAATAATATTACTGATCCTCATTTTTGGACAGAAAAATAGAAACATGTGGCTTCTTAGGATAGAAGGAAAAGAGTACTCTTCCAAATACAATATTCATTTCAGTTCTAGCCATACCAAATAATAGTTAGTGATTTATTGTCAGTTTGATTTATGGCATGAGCAAGGTCCTGCCAAATTACCAGTTCCTCGAACTGCAGTTTCCACTCAGCTCCTCCACAGCTCACAGGGAAGTACAGCTCAAAAGATGTGATATGGTGTCCTAAAGGGACTTGGTGTAAGAGAAACCAGGAGATAGCAGAGAGCAATCTGCTAAGGAACAAAAAATGTAGCTTGGCAGGAAATGCCCGGAAAATGTGAAGCAAAGGAAGGCTGAATCAGACTGGGAGCCAAGGCTGTTATTTATGAAATCAAGCCTAAATTACTGCATAATGTTGTGTCTTCCAAACCAAAGGAACAGCTCACACAAGGAAACTTGATCAAAATAACCTTGCTGCTCTGTTAGAGACTTTCTCTCCTGGATCACCTACTATCCTGAGCTGGTGGGTAACCTGAGGTATCAGACACACACCCAAACATTGTAATCTAGAGCTATAGTTACATTCATTTGAAGATTCATCGCTGTTTGATGGGAGAAGGATCTGCAATTAAAATCCATGTCAACAAGCAGAAGTCAAATGCAAGGGCAAGGTCACACAGATAGAGGAAAACATCTGCTCTGTACACTTTACAGAACATAATGACACAGTGCCTTGGAGAAACAACTGTTTCACTTTAATTTTAGAAAATCAAAGGAGTAATGATGACTCTGAAAAGATGTAGCATGATTTAGAACACAAAGGCAGGAAAGAAGAAATTGTTTCTAAGGCAGTATTAGGACAATACTTTGCCTGAAGCCCATGATCCACTTTCACAAACTTGCTGTTGTGAAAACATATTTAAAAGTAAATAAATGTTTATGTGGTGTTTGGAATCTGAGCAGATAAAAACTGATAAACAAGGACTATATTACCAATATTTAAATCTTGATAAATCTCACAATCAAGAATCCAGGGGTCCTAATTATATGTGGATGCTGGGGTCCCAATTATAGGTAATTTTAGTCCACTTTCACATAGCAGCCAGAAATAAACTGCAAGCAGATCTGGTTTCTAATTGCATAAGCACGTTTTTGTTGTTGTGCTGCTTGAAGTCAGCAGTGGGGTTATGAGAACACTTGGCAGTTTTAAGTTGTGCTCCTGCAGGAGTGAGAAAGGTGTCAGAAGCCACTCAGCAGAAGTGACAATGGCAGCAGATTGGGACCAGCAGGTCCAGAGGAGGGCCATGAAGATAAACTGAGGGCTGGAACACCTCTCCTGTGAGGACAGGCTGAGACTGCTGGGGCTGGGCTGCTCAGCCTGGAGAAGAGAAGGTGCTGGGGACATTCTGGAGCAGCCTTCCAGTACCTAAATAAGGCCTATAAAAAGGGAGAGATTTTTTACACAGGCATGTTGTGCTAAGATAAAGGGGTAAGGCTGTAAACACAAAAAGGCAGGTTTAGATAGATACTAGGAAGAAATTCTTTGCTGTGAGGATGGTGAGATATTGGAACAGGTTGCTCAGAGAAGTTGTGAGCACCTCATCCCTGAAAGTGCCCAAGGGCCTCTGAATAACCTGGTCTAGTGGGAGGCATCCTGTCCCTGGCGGGGACATTGGAACTAGATGGTCCCTTCCAATCCAAACCCTTCCATGATTATATGAACCCAAAATCAGGATAAACCCAGACACAGCTCTGCATGCTAAGCTAATAGCCCAGTGTAGACTCACCCATGGTTCAGCTGGAGTTGACACACAGCTCTTCCCTGACAGATAACACAAACTGGCAAAGGATCTGACAGAAAGTGCAGCAGCAGCATCTGCCTTCCCTTGAACTAAATTTACAAATGGGTTTCCCATTTCCTCACTGTGCATGTAATTTACAACTCCATTATCTTTGTCCCTCTTACCCTACTTGTTTTTTTGGTTTTGCTTTTGTTTTTTTGGTTTTGCTTTTGTTTTTTTTCTCTGCGGGTGAGGAATGAATCGTCCATTTCCTCTTTCAGTTTTTGTTTCCCTCATACCCTTCTTGCACCATAATTTAGCTGTGATTTATTTAGCAGTCCTGTTCCAAACAGGTGTCTGTTTTCTGGCTGCCCCTGTAAATGCAGCTCCAGAGACAGATGGTAATAGTTAGCTGCCTTCTGCACCTGCACGGATGAGAGCAGATCTGAAGAACCTCTGCTGTATTTTGAGTAGCTCAGAGCAGTATTTCGACGAACCTGTGGCTAAAATAAGTAGCCAACTGTATCTAGCTTGGCACTGAAACTGTGGTGATCATTCGTGCAGCTGAATTTAAGACAGAAAATGGGTTTGGGAAACTAAGATAAAGGCAGGACAATTTGGCACATCATCAGCCAAAAAGGCACCTCAGGAACACCAGCATGAATGAGCAATACCTGCCCACATCCTTTCTGTCATGTTACAGAATCTCTTGCTGCAAATTAATTCATTTACTGTATTTCAGACCATGCTCAGCTGTCAAGATTCAGCAAAGGGTTTGGGGACTTCTTAATTAAGTACAGTAATGCTAATTTTCCAAACATGCGACAGCTTCCTTTGGTTACTGGACCTGTCTGACCTATAAAGCTCTGACACAGGATGAGGAAGGTGTGGAAGAGAGATTTGAACCCTGAGGTTTTTGAAAGAGTTAATCATCCTGAGAACTAGTGAGCTAGAAAGAGAGGGGGGAGAGAGAAAAGAGAGAGAAAGAGAGGCGAGGACTAGAAGGGGGAACTAAGGAAGAGTCTTCAAATCCATGCAGCATAAATGTGGGAGACAATTACTGAAAGAAACAAAAGGTTGGATGGGGCTTTGAGCCACCTAAAAAAAACCCAAACCAAACCAAACCAAACCAAACAAAAACCAAAAACAAGGAAAACGACAAAAGAAAATCAGTGAAGAGTATGAAAAATCTGGAAATAGTCATTAGAAATTTCAGTCCCAGGAAGCTGTACACTGGAAAACAGGTTGATTTATTCAAAAGCTGTTTCTAGACATGTTCTGAAGCAAGATGTTTGTCTCTGATTGGTGCAGATCAACAGCAGTTCTAGGCACCAGGTCAGGTATTCAGCTGCACAGCAGAAAAGTCAGATTCAAGGAGATTGGAGCTACACTAGGTTCTCAAAGTCAATCATCAGAGGCTTCAGGTACTTTTCCTGGAGGAATAAGGCATAAGCAGCTCTCTGCACAGCATGAAGGACACCTCCTTTCTGGCATATATTTTTTGTAATTAAAAAGAAGAATACAGGATAAAAAACACCCCAAATTGTCAAATAAATAAAAATATATTATCTTTCTAAGACAATACAAAACACCAGTAGCATACATTGGCAAAAGTGTGCACAGATTCATTAATGCAGGGTTGAACTTTATATTTCAAAGGACAATTCCATAAAAGCAGGTACTTTCTCCTGACTGCTACACTTTAGAAATTCACTACCAAAGTAATCACTCTCTAGATTTGAGACTCATATTATTCAGTGGGAGAAAATAAATCTCTCTAAGAGTTCTGTTAGCAGAGAGAAATTAAAACTCTTTAGAGGCATTATTGTTTCAATATTAATAATACTAATCTGCAAATCTATTTTTCTAATAATTTTCTGAAGCTGTGATCAAAATTTTAAGTCAGGTATTTCTTTTCAGACCCCATAGTTTTTTATAATTCCAGGGAGAGAAGACTCTAATAACATTTCTTCAAATCCCTGTTAAGAATCACCTCACGTACAGAAAAAATAAGTGCCTTGTAAAGAATGATAGGCTTAAGTAGTTTTTCCTCTATTAGAATTGAATAATATTTAAGACTTTCTTATCTTGAAATTACTCTATATCATAGAAAATCTAAAAACTCCCTCACCACAATTCTATTTCAACGGAAACAAGCCATTTCACTCAAAATTTTCTCACACACTCTAAAACTTATGCATTTTTCCACTTTTGTTATATGTAAAATAAATGGTAATTTTTAACCTGCCGATCACTTTGTTGGCACATTTGCATTGCAGGATTCCTGCTTTGGGGTTTTTTTAATGCTATTTTTATGCCAGAAAGCATGGCTAGAGGGTAGATACTGCCCAAGAGTGATTTGAACCTCATGGAATTTATGATAAATGTTATTGGAAAGGACAAGATACTAATACATTATAAGAATCTGTATAGACTGGAAATTGAACTGGTAAATATGTTAAGTCACAGACTCTTGGGAAAGGACTAAAGGCAATACAATTTATTCCTTTTAATCATTAAGAAACTACTTGAAATATTTTATTCTCCTTTGCTGCCAAGAAATCTTGTGATGTTATACAGGAAACTAAATCTGTGTTTTGAGGACTCATGTTTTGATGTGAAATACACAATTATGAGCCAGACCATGCATTTGGTTATGGGTTAAACCAAAGGGCTATTTTGCCAAGTGCCTGTTGGAAATTGTCAGCAGAAACTTTTGGAGTGACTATGAGGGTGAGTGAAGTGGCCTGCCATGCATCTTCAATAAATGCATTCAACAGGAATCTGGAAATGCCTCTTAAAGAGCCACCTCTATTAATGTGACTAATTTCATGGACCCTTGAGTAAACTGATCTCCAGTGGAGAGTAGCTTTATATTATGCATTATGGGAAATACTAAATAATAATGTCATGCAACATAACACCTGTTATATATCTACAATAACTCCCCTTATCTCTAGGTCTGTGTTGTCATGCCTTCTCTATGTGTGGCTCTGACATAAAATGGTCAAATGCAATTTTTAGCTTTGTAGCATTCACTTCAATTTTGCATTAGCAGGCAATACAAAGGTGTTAGTGTCTGTCTTTTGCAGGGCTACTCATATAAGGAAAGAACAAACAGATCATCAGTAATTGTGAAAAAGAGGTGCAGAGTGGAGGGGAATAAAGTTGTAATGAAGCTTGGAAGAGTCCTTACCTTTCAGAAAGCAGCTCTTCCAATGACTATTCTCTTCTTCTCCCTCAGCATTATGCACTCTTTTTCACTTCTTCCACGTCATAATCATGAAGATCTGCATACCAGAGATTCAACATTGACAAGAAGGATGGATAAAGCAGAAGTTGTTTATTCCTCCTGTTTCCAAGTGCAGAAGGGAGGCTGGAGCACAAGCCAGAGGCACACCTGCCAGAGCTATCTTAGGCCAATACTTCCAGGAGCCAAGGGACATTAGAGACACTGGCACTTGCCCCTAACCCCTTCTGTCCCCACAGGCTTCTCCTGGCCAAGGGACACTCCCCCACCTGCTCCAGATGAGATCTCACCAGCCATCAGTCTTTCCCCCCCCTGCTACAGCTCCTTCCTCAGGCAATGGGCTCCTGAATCCCAGCTACCTCTACTCCTCACTCCAGTGATCACTGTTTTAGGGAAACCAGTCCCCTAAAAAACGAGGCACTAGTGGTCGGGCAGAGCACTTAAAATTCTATAAAGTGTTTGGACACAACACAGACCAAAATACATTCTTCCCATGGTGCCTTCAGCCCAAAGATTACTTTTGGATGAACCAATATCAAATGAGATCTGTTCAGCTCATATCTGCAGGGCTGCTCCAGGCTGACACTGGTTGGACCAGAAGCATTCAGGGTCATAATGTTTGTTTATTTTGCTGGCTGAAATTATTAATTATTTAGAAACAAGTCTATCATAGGCAGAGCATTTCAGGAACAAGTCTATCATAGGCAGAGCATTTCCTTCAATTAATTGAAATTAGCATTTTGTTTATAGCACAGAGTAAGCCTTTTCCTTTTCATAGTTCAAAGTGAACCCTGGGGGTTCTAAATATGCCTCCTGGTGATTTAATTAAAAGATAAATATTCACTCAAAAAAGAAGAGGAAAAACTACGGAAAGGAAAGGAGGAAAAGCTACAATTTAAAAAGTGGTAGCTGTGAGGAAAAGGAGCTCACTAAATAAAAAGTGAAAAGAAAACCAGAAGTGACTAACAGAAGTGTATGAATTCAGGCAAAGAAGAAATGAAGGAAAAGAAGTTGTGAATGTGGAGCTAAAGAGTAAACAATACACAAGGAATATACTGTTTAGTACACACAGGTGACATGAGCAAGTGAGGGACAGATCCACCAGGGCTTGGCTGGCTTTGTAGGGTGGAGGAGCAGAGCTAAGGTTCCCAAATGGTTGCTGTTCCCCACAACACAAGACTCCAGCATACAAGAAATCCCACCCTATTCTGGGGAAACAGGCTAACCAAAGCAAGGTTCACAGGAGTCAGGATCCAGTGCCAGATCCTGGTGGGGAGCAGGTAAGCAGCCAAGTCTGATGCAGGTGGTGTGCATGAAAGCCTTATGCACTGATGACCTCTAACACACCATGACAGGAGTAGAAGTGGAGTATGAAGTGCAGATTGTCAAAGACAGGAGATGGGATGGAATCTTATCTGGGTGAAAGTTACAGGGTGTGTCCTGATGCCAGGGTCTGTCCCTCAGGCACTGCACTTGGCACAGGATAATCAAAGACCACCACAGTGCTTCACAGCCTGCCTGCTGGGCTCCATGTGCTGTGAGGAAGCAGGAATGATGGGCAGCACCAGCCTCACACTGGTGTGCTGAGATAAAGCTGCCTGAAAACCTTGCCCACACCACAGCCTGTACTGGCAGCAGCATGGGGGGAGAATCCCTCCACTTCTGCCTCCAATTCCTGCAGAGCTTCAGGTGCTCCATCAAGATGCATTTCTCCTGCTGTCAGAGCTCCACCACTACAGCACTGCTGCCACTGAGCCAGCCAGCCCTCAGTTCTCTCTGGCATGTAATTATTATTGCCTGTAGTTTCAAATGACTACGGAAAATTGTTTCTGCTGACAAAATAGTTATGAAATAAGTGTTCTCCTAGCTCACATTCTTTTAACTGCTTAAAGATTTTCATCTCTTAAAAACCACATCTGATGTCCTTTTAATTCATATTGACCATTGAGTGTTCACAAAAACCTGTTCCATTTCACAGCTTCCTGAAGATACACCTCCCTGATATCCTGTGTCTCCTTTTTTCATCTCCAGATCCTAAACAGTCTTTTCAGCTTTAACATGGAGAAATGATACTGGCCCAAAAAGGAAAATTTTCAAACACCAGTGGTAGTAATAACTACACACTCAGTTCAAATTGTCCTTCTGTATGGTATTTGCTACAGGTTGAATCAAATAATTAATTGAAATATAAAAAAAAAAAGGAAAACAAAACAAAACAGCAAGTGGAAGATGAATTTACTGTCAATATTAAATTGCAGTGGTGAATCTGAAATTTAAGTCCCTGCCATTTAATACAGTCACTAATTTTTAAGGCTGGGGGTTTCCATTCATCACCATGTCTATGAATGTCACACACAAGATTCAGTGCATGCTGTTGAGCTCAGCTGGGCATGCTGCCTTTTAAGAGTAGCTATGTTAAATACAGTGTGAGTAAAACAAATGGGTCTTATGGATTCAGAAAGCAGAAGTACTTCTGATCCTATCCAGTGAATATACACCCTGTTACCAGTTTGGGATTAAGTCAGCAAGCAAGCTGATTTTCTCATGTTTCTCAAAGTAAGAAAGGTTTCTTCTAGAAATGCAATAAAAGTGTTAACAGAAAGAGCCCACCTAGCTGAACATTCCCTTTTCTAAAACGTTCTTCCTCAAGGATACTTCCCCATAGCTTCTATTAACATCAGGGGAAGGTAAGCACATATGGAAACATATGAATATACAGCCTGAAGAACTGTAATATGCATATACACTTACATAGGAATATAGATTCTTCACAGCTCCACCCAGAAAGTGGAGACTTAGCAGAGCAAGGATATTAAAAATCCTAACTGAGCTTGTCATGAACTCCAGAAAAATTTTAATTCTCCTTCTCTTGGAAGAGATGAATAGGAAACAGTTTTGGGTGGGGAGAAACTGTTGGATTGCAATAAAGATTCTGGGCTGATGAAACAGCTCAGCATTTCTGAGTTCCTGTCTCACTGGCTATGATGTGGTTCTGCTCATGAGTATCCCAGCTGAAGCTCAGGAAGGCAGCAATGAGTTTCAAAGCCTTAGGGTTGCTGCCAAGGAAGTGGAGTGTTCTGAGACAGAAAATGAGAGAACATAGCTGTCTCTAGTGCTCATATCTTCAGTCTTACTGCTGTGGCTGCAGGAGCTGGTGGTATGGCTGCACCTCAGAAAGCCAAAGGCTGGACCCAGCTTTGAAAATTTTGGTTTGGGCATGAGTGACTAATACAAGCATAAGGCTCTGATAAAAAAATTAGTCCCTGAACAGCCTAAAGCTGAGTTTCCAATAAAATATTTTTTTTTCTCACAGAAAATGTCACTTTTTAATCCAATAAACAAAATCTTAAAACCTGGATATTCCAATAGAAAATGAACTTTAATTCAAGAAAATGGCAGAGTCAGTGATTCAAGCTTTTATTTGCCTAGATGAGTCTAAATCTTCAGTAGCAATATGCTTCTCAGACCTCCTGTGAGATTCTCTTGAAACATATGCTCCTTTTGTCTCTAAACAAGACAGTGTTGCATCAAATAATTTTTTGTCTAAAATTTTGACCTGTGGGAGGTAGAGTAAGCTTTTAGGTGTCTGAAGCAGAACTCTGATAAGCCCCATCAAAATCATTTTATCTTTCCACCAGAAGGCTGGATGATGAGCTACACAGCACCTCAGAACTGTTCAAAGGCTTTTGCTAACTGGTAATATAAAGATCAGAGCCAGTTTGCCTACAATCATATTCAAAAGAGAAGATACACATCAAATCCAGACAGCTGGAAAAAAAATCTCCAGGCTGTATAAGTGGAAGCCACAATGCCTGAAGCAGCTTTTCATATCTTTCACCTCTACAAAATTTTCTTGTCTTCAAAACTCTCATATGCTGCAGCCCCATGGAAACATTTATTTTCAAATACATATTTATATACCTACCCTGCCAAGGGTAATGTTAGGGCTCCAAAAGAAATGGATAATCATACCAGTCTGAATTCACTGCCAGTCTGTTGCAAGCATGAAAAAAGCAGCTTTCTCTTTTTTTGCCATTGGTGATCTGGTTTCTGTCTGGGGTAGAGTTCACTTTCTTCCCAGTGGCTGTATGGAGCTATCTCCTGGGTTTGTGCTGGTGTAACAGAGGGATGTTTGTTGTTGCTGAGCAGGGCTTGCACAGAGCCAAGGCTTTTTCAGATCCTCACCCCACCCCTCCAGCGAGGGGGCTGGGGCTGCACAAGGACTGGGGGGACACAGCTGGGACAGGTGACTCTGTGTGACCAGAGGGATGTCCCAGACCATTGGCATCAGGCTCAGCAAACAGAGCTGGACAAAAAAGGATGAAGGGGGGATGCTCAGTGTTGGAATTTCTCCTCCCAAGTTGCCTGCAATGTGATGAAGCAGAGGTTTCCAGGGGATGGCAGAACACCTGCCTGCCCATGGGAAATGATGAATGCACTCCTTGTTTTATTTAGCTGGTGTGCAAGGATTTTGCTTTCCATATTCATCTCAACTCAGGAGTTCTCTCACTTGTACCCTTCTGATTTTCTCTCCCATCCTGCAGAGAGGGAGTGAGCCAGTGGCTGTATGGAGCTTAGTTGCCAGCTGAGGTTAAACCACAAGTATTGTCCAGATCTTTATCAGAACAATGGTATTTATCCTGAAGATTTAAGGCATCACAAAATACTACCCTTGCCTTCCTTTCACATTCCCTTCTCTGAAAAAGCTATGGGATTAGACATAAGGAAAAGTACAAGGAATCTTCAATATGTCAGTGATTTAAAACACCTATCATGTAATTTTGATGGTAGAAATGAATGCTGCTAAAAATTACATGCACATGATGTGTGGGGATACTGCTGAGTTTTCTTCGTCTGTGACTCCTCTCAAAATGATTCACTCTATTTCACTAAATCTGAAAGAAATTATGTGGCAGTACATGCATAATAGATACTTGTGCATTCAAAAAAATCATGCATATACATTACCTAAAAGGCAAACACACTTCAGCCAAGCAAGGCTAACAATGATTAATCATACTTTCATTTCCATCTATCTTCCAAGTTAATATGGTGGCAACATTGCTATTATCTGAAACTGAGCTCAGTCCACAGCAATGCCTGCTGTGATTATTGATGAGCTGTGGCTTGATAAATGTTTCAACTCTTGGTAAAGCCCAGTGCACCCTGAATTTTGATTATACTCAACCTTCCTCAAATCTTCATATAGGGAAGAAACTGCAGCTCATGTGACTATGAACAAAGATCTGATCTACTGCTCAAACAGAGCCAAAGCAGTGGAGGGCAGAAATCTGCTTGGTGGAAAAGCCTCTGCCTCCTCCAAAGATAATGTCATTGGTAGTACCTTGAAAACGACCACTTTGGTTTGCACAAATCTTTGTCTAAGTGCTCTGAAAATGTTTTAATGCTTTCCACTACCCCCCCATTACCTGGATGGACAGAGAATGAAATATTCTCCCACTTCACTGGCGGCAGTGATTACACCCCAGTACAGTGAGAGCACATTTCCTTGGCCTGAGGTGCTGTAACTCTGCCCTGCTCTTTCAATGACTTTGTGAACAAAGTCCTGCTAGCTTTCTGCAGATTGCCAGCCAAGGACCATCATACTCCTGCCCTGGTGCTGACTTCATGGACCACTCAGCAGCCTGAGGAAATCCCTTGTTGGAGCTCCACTTCCAGTCATCTCTGTAGAGTGGTATGGTGAAAGAAAATAAAATGAGCAGCTCTGGGGAAGTTTGGAAACATGTTTATGCCTACTTGTGGCAGATACTGCTGACCAGATCTCCTCTCAGACTCCCACAGCTCTTGAGTAACACGTTTTGTGCTGACCACATAACATGCTGCAGGCATCTCCTTCCCCTACAAGTTTCTCTGTGAAATCCTTTGCAAATTTCAGAATTCCCTTCTTTACTTCCTTTCTCTGCAAGCAATGTCAGAGGCCATGTAAATAACTTGTCATGGGTCAGGAACCATGACTTTACACAGTGAGTCTGCATACCTAAATAAAATGCATACCTAAATAAAAAATAACAGCTGCCTAGGTATGTGCCCAAGGTGCATCAGACCATGGCAGATTTTCAGAGGAGGGAATTGTCCTGAGGCAATGCAGGTTACTTCTGGAACTCAAAGTATTGTGGGAAAGTATTATATCCTTCCCATGGTTTTACATTTCTTCTGAGGCCTTTCTAAAGGATGGGATATTGAACAAGTCTGGCCTGATTCAACTTTTCATGAATCACTGTTCTGCAGGCTGGGGACAGGTGATCTGGGTCTCCTATGGGAAAGAGATCATAGTAGGTCACTTCCTACTGAAATGATTCTATTCTATTCTATTCTATTCTATTCTATTCTATTCTATTCTATTCTATTCTATTCTATTCTATTCTATTCTATTCTATTCTATTCTATTCTATTCTATTCTATTCTATTCTATTCTATTTCTACTCTAGAAAGGTGCCTACTCTGCAAATTGGTTCTGTGCCTGTGATTCCCCTGGCTGATTTCCTCACAGTTCCTGATCCTCCAAACTTTGTCACCACATAGCAGGGCACTATTCATGCCTCATCGTTCTCCTGGAAAGGGAATTCAATATCCATTTCATGTATTTTCAGGCTAATTTTCAGCCCCTCAATTTCAAAAACCAGAAAGGAACCTCCATCAAAGATGAAAATATGGAGATGGAACAATCCTATAGAGTATGGAGCCCCAGGATCAGACAGCAGCCTCAAACACCCATTCATGGCACACCAGTTTTGCAGTATCTACCAGAACTCATAAGAAACATTCCAATTGTCATAACTCTCTCTCTCTCTTTTTTTTCCCCCAAGGGAGTTTAGAGTTATGTCCCACTAAAAAGTTTAGCTTGTAATACTTCAAAGCTTCTTATTTTCCCTGCTTTACAGGAACAAACAGAGTATGCCACATTTCCCAGCAATATAAAATAACTCCATCTAGCAAAATGAAGTGTGTGTTCAGTAAAAACAAGAATTTCTCTTTGCTCCTCATTAATTATCTTCATTAATTATCTGAATCCTAACCAAAGAATCCAGTGGTTTGTGTAAAATGGGGTAATGATTGTGATTTGAACTCTATTTCCACACAGCTGGAGAACATCTTCTCTTTTCCTCATCCAAAAAATATGAAAGAAAATCAAAATACCATTTCTGTTCTGCTGCTTGTTTCAGCAGTCATTCCCATCTGTGTTAATTCTAGCTGGCTTCTTCGGTAGCAAACAACACAGCTCCAGCTAATTCCATTATTCAAAATGAGCTTCTAAACTCCACTTTATTCAGATGACAGGATGGGGTTGCTGCAAAGTATTTATTTAGCTTTCTATGATGCCATGGTGGCATAGGACCAGCATGGATAAATCTGTGTGACCCCAGTTGCTGGCACAAGAGTAAAAACTGTCAGGGGAAGGAAAAAAGTGTTGCCAGATTGCACTGCTCTCCAATAAAGAGACCTAGTCAGCAGGTTTTTTTGTAGAAATGTCTCTGAAGAGAAAACATCTTTCTGAAAATGACTGGAGAGAAGTAATATTAATTTTTCCATAACTTTTTGCTCTACCACTAAAAAGGCATTTAGTCCCTAATTTGTGCTCAGTGTTGTTGTTTAGATTGATTAAAAAACTGTGTGCATGACAGGGACAGCAGTCTAGATCCCCTTGTATTCCCCTTTTCTCAGAAGCACAGTGTTCAGGGGAGGATTCAGTGCAGATTGCTTGGTCCATCAAAAGTGGAACGGGCATGAAAAACCTGAGCTTCAAGTTTCTATGCCAAAATTTAAGTACAAGTACTTAAAAAAAGGTCCAAACTCAAAGCAGATGTTTAAATACAATTTTTAATTGTTTTGTTGAGACAACTGTCTTTTTGTATTTTTTTCTTACAGAATTTTGTACTCCACTGATGCTTTTAGAGCTAATTTTTTGCATTTTTCAAAATTTAGAGTTACAGCATAGGTATGTTGAAGTATTAGGGCTTTTCTGTTTTTATTAAAAAATCTAGTTTGCAGATCTGTTGGAAAACCTCAGCTCTCTTACAGTCACTAAAGACTGTGTTTTACTTAGGTCACACATTATATTCCTTCAGCAGCTGTTGAAATTAGGAGATCATCTAAGTCAGTTAATCATGTCCTCCTAAGGTAAATTTTCTGTACTGAGCAGAACGGAATCGAATTTTGAGTATAATGTAAAATGGAAAAAAATAAATCCTAATGACTTTTTCCCCCACAAATATGCATAAGATAGTGACACATTTCTCCTAGTCTAGCTGTTTTCCAAAAATAAACAAACAGTTTCACACAGAATCTGCTTTGAATTTCAAAGGCAGTGATGGAAAAGAGAGGACTAGATAGCATATGGTTTTGCACAGAATTGGTTGAACACTCTCTAAGAAAAATAAAGCTATGTCATTAAGGATTTCTGCCCTTGAAAAATATATAAATTTCCTGCAATTTCTAAATCTTGCTTATGTCCCAGACAGCTCCAAGCCTTAATATGTTGATTTTGCTGGACAAGGGGTGTTTTAAACATGTTTTGGTAATGCCAATCAGTATCCTGACAGGCAAGGAAAGCTATAGGAACAAAATCATAGTCTGAGATAAAGCATGAGTTTTGAAGCTGAGCAGATATTTCCACACAGCCAAATCATTTAACCCACCAAAATTCAAATTTTATTTCCCACAGTCTCCAGAACAGCTAAGGATGTGGCTAATTCAAAATTATTTTCGCCAATGACATGAACACTTTGATTTGGCTTCAGAATAACTTGAGATAGTTATGTGTGAGTGTCCAAAATTTACTCTTTTATTACAATAAAACCATATTCACATTCATTGCCTTGAGCTGAACTGGATACAGTCATCACATAAGGTATTAGGAAACACAGCTGAAAGTAATGATGTTAATATAAACTGGTGCAATAAACCAGACATCATGCCATTTAAACTTATTTTCTTTCCTGCAAGATAACAATGCCAAAAAAGAATATAAGATTTTTTTTCACTGAGGTGGCATTAGTGGGAGTTCAGATTTCAGACTTCTCATCATAACTTTCCTAGATTTATTTATATCATGGGAAAATTCAGAACCACTGAAGGTCACCTAGTTCAATTTTCTCCTGAAGCAGTGTCAGTTATGAATTAAATCAGGCCACGTCACTCATGGATTTATTGTGTTCAACAATGTTCTACATTGATTAGATACTGTGTATAAGCATAAAGAAAAAAAAATTAAGCTAATTGAAAAGTTAGATTCTAACAAACTAAAAGAACCTCAAACCCAGCAAACCATTCCAAAAAATTTAAATCATCAATTTATATTAAAAGGGGCATTCTTTAATGACTACTGTCTCTGAAATAATTTTGTAGTGATGCCAATTGCCATTTCTTTACTGGAAGTGATGGCAGATCCTTTGCTGTCTGGGGCCTGAGGTGAAGACTTAAGCTACATTTTTCTATAGTACCTAGGATCAGCCACAGATAAGATGCAGCTGAGTGGTGTTTCTTGGGAAAACAGCTTGAATGATGCTCACAGAACGAGAATGAAAGGAGAAAATTACCTCAGAAATGCAGTACTTAGAAAACTTCTGATTGCATTAATTCAGTTTATGACACTGTTCAATCCCATGCTGACTGGGAATAGACCAGATGCAAAACACAGATTCCCCACCAAGTTCATTTTGTAGAATGTGGGGATCTGAGCTATGATCCTGTTCTGATTTGGATTTGGGGGGTTTCAAGGAGGTGCCCTCTTTCCTACTTTGGTCAAAACGGACCAGGATTGGCCAATCTTGCAAAGTCAACAACAACATAAATGTTTAACTTCTGGCTCTGTGCTCTGAGAAGTTACCAGGCTTACTTATGGGATATCAGAAATCTAATGCAAAATCTGAATTTCCAGATTTAGATCTCATTTGTCCTCAGCTTAAAGACAAATGCCTGATCAACCCTAATCTGTCTGAAAGTTTTAGCTCCCTTCCAAACCTTTCAGTATTCTTTCCACTCCTGAATTACAAGTTCTAGCTTCCTCAACTTGCAGCAATGGTGTTGGTTAAAATGAATGTTAGGCATTTGCCATTCAATCCTTCAGGGTAATCAGATCCTGCAGCATTCACCCTGGGATTTACAAACACAGCTTTCCTCTGTCTGCCCCTAATGCAGTCCTGCAGCTTTTTGCAGCTCCAACAAGGATGCAGCATGTGTCAGCTAATGGTTTCCCCTTTTCCTCTGCATGTGGGAGATATGTAAGTGTCCTCACTGAAAGTGTTGTGCTGTACTCTCACAGGGGATACAAGTAAGTCTCACTTCAGCCTGAAGCATTTCTTTCAGCTATAATAAGACATCTAAAAGTCAGGGTTTCAGAGTGGGCCAAAAAGCATCTTAGTGCTTACCACTGCTGTGTTTCACTAGCTGCTGATGCACAGTTAGTCCTGACTGCCCACAGACCAGGTGTTGAAATGCCACCCTGTGTGCAGGTGCTTGCATTGGGGACATCCCAAGTGTGCATCCCCCAGCCTGGATTCTGCTGGTGAGTCTGACCAGTGAGAACCATCCCACAACAGATAAAATCTGGTGCTCTCTTTGCCTTGTCCTCCTGAGCAGCAGCACCCAGACATGAGACCCAGCAGGTCCCAGCAGAGATGATAACATCAGCAGAGGGTGGTTCTCAAGCCATCCAGCTACGGGCTTTCTGAAGCATCAAGCACTTCTGTGGGGAGGGGTGGGAAGAACAAGTGCCATACTTTACTTTGCTGCACATTGCTATAATAGAGGAAGGATTTTTCTGTTAGCTCTCACTTCACGTTCTTGACAGGCTGCAGCTGTGGTAATGAGCTGATTTCAAGGTGAAGGAGGTGTCTAAGAGCTTTTGGAAGTCTCAGTGAGCCCTTATCTGCCTACCCTTAAAAATGTGACCCAGGGTCACAGGGCCACCAGCTGGCAGGTTCCACAGGGGTCACCTCTGAACCTCACTCATCAGATGCCTTTTCTGGGGAGGTGTGTGGCTGACTGCTGTGCACTGCTAGGGTGAAACCATGGTGATCCTGGAAGAAGCTCTGTCCTACGGCAGCTGCCAGCTCTTCAACTCACTTTGTGTTAAAAAACACATATTCTTCTAGCTGGGGAAAATAGTTCTGAAGTAGTGTGGTGGCAGAAATGAGTAATAAATAGTGTGCATTTGTCAAAAAGCAGAGCTTTCAGTTTCCTTGGAAACTGAACATTTTGTGGGTTTATGGTACTGTACTCAGCAGAGAGTGGCTGAGTGCTGTGTGAGTGTACACACAGCCACAAAGGCAGGCTCTCTTGGCTAAAGGTTTCAGTGTCTATTACATGTTTGGTAAAATACAGCTAAAGGGACTTCTCTGACTGGGCAACTCAGAAACCATAATGATGGGAAAAACTTTTTTCATCAAAAATAAGTGCAGTTAAGGGAAGAGAACATTATTTGAAATCTTCTCAGCTTAGTCATTGATGAACTTTGTATTTTATTTTATTGCAGAATGAAACTGTGGTTAGAATCTAGGTTTGATAGTTTTGTGATCCTCCTCTAAGTAGTTAAAATACCAGCCAAACCCACTCCTTTTGTCTCTGGACAGAAATTACAGTGTAACCATACCATAAGTAAGACAAGAACTTATTCCCATTAAACAATACTTAAGAAACTAGCAAATAAAGTCCTCACAGTTGGGGCCAGAACCCCAAAGGCTCACAGGAAAAACATCCTGACACCCTTCATCTCCTCAAGGCCTCCAGACTCATAATATTTTTCCTTATAAATCCCCTTCACTTCCAGTTATCCAACTGCATGGATCTAGCCTGTGGATTAAGCATTTACTCAGAACTACTTCTCCCTCTAAGGCTGTAACACCTAAAAGCTGTCAGCACCACTTGTCACCAAATATTCACTTTACTCAGAGCCTGAAATCCATTCAGTTTTAACAGTGGCCAGCAGCAGTTTGGGAATATTTCTCTGGGCACAAGAGCACTTTTCCCCAGCAGCTTTGCAACCCATGGTGTCAAATAATTTTTCCAGGCACCATGTTAAAGCCTGAAAAATAAGATATTCTTTTTCCATTTGTCTTGGTCCATCACTCAGCTGTGTAATATTTCAAGTCTGCAGGAACATTGTAAACTAGAGGTTTCAGTGAAATTAAGATTTTTAAGCCTGATGAACAAAGCACATAGTTAAAGGATGTGACAAGGGAATCATACCACAGATTATGGAGAGTTGGAAGGGACCTGCAAGGATCACTGAATGCAGCTCCTGGCCGTGCACAGCACCATCTCCACCATCCCTGAGTCACACCATGTGCCTGAGAGCATTGTCCAAAGTTGTTCTTGAGCTCTGTCAGGCTTGGGGCTGTGACCCTGGGGACCCTGTTCCAGTGCCCAGACACCCTCTGGGTGAAGAACTTTTTTCTAACATCCAACCCAAACTTCCCCTGGCACAAACTTCAACCTTTCCCTTGGTATCTGTCACTGGATACCCCAGACTTACCAAAGAGGAAAAAGGCCAAAACAAAATTAATTTCTCTTCTCCTTCTCACTAACATATGGATGTCTCAATCCTTAGCACATTATTTTTTTGGTTTTGGCAGTATGTCACTACTCCCAAAGGAATAGATTGGATATCTGTTCATGATGGCCACAACAGTTCTGGAGTAAAGATCTTAGAGGAAATATTATGAGAATTCTCTCAGACCCAATCCAAACAATACATAACACCTTTTGCACCACATTTAGGAGAGAGAGGGACTCCAGCTTCCAGCTGCAAAGCTGGAGAACAGATGTTTCAGCTGCAGTGTGGACACAGGTGTGAGGACTTACAATTTGAAAACAATGAATTTAAAAGGGAACATTTGTCCAAGTAAAATGAAGGAGTGGTAGACAATAGATTTCTGACATCCTGGAAAATTCTTGCAAACGATACTGTGTCTATCAGGGCTGTAAGATTATTGCTAGCTTATGCTAGCTAACCTAGAATACCACATGATGTCCTGAAAGCTGTTGCCAGGGGCAGTGCACTGGGATGATTGCACAGCTCTGCCTGCTCAGTCAGGTTCATACAGTCACAGCCTCCCTCCTTCTGGCCAGAAGTCACACGAGTGGTGTCATCAGGGTGTGAGAGAGGACTTGGTGACAGCTCTTATGCCTGAGAATATGAAATCCCTGAAGCTTTCCACACCATCCTCACTTCCACCAAAACCAGTCAGACCATAGCCAGGAGGAATGGAGACTTCATTTAAGGGAAAAACAATTGCTTTCAGCTGTGTTTCGTTTCCAGGGCTGTCCTCTGGAGGGACTTAAGTAGAAACGGGAATGCAAATAAAAGTGAAGTGTCTTGTGCAAGTCCCTGTAATGACAGGGAAGAGGTGGAGCAGTGCTTGGAGGTGCTCCTCACATGGTAGGAGCAGTGATGGCAGTGGTGACCACCCAAAACCATTCACAATGCTTTCCTACTCCTTCTCTCAGCAGCAAGCACTGCCAGAGCAAGAGAGGCTCTGCCACACCCTGCCACAGGCAGAGGAAGAGGCTTCCCTGGGCATTCCACAGTGCTCCAAACTGAAAAAAGCACAGGCAAAAACATCCTACAAAGTGTTTTTAAACAAATAAATTGACCAGGATCTGAAGAAAAGTTGGGCTTCGATTTTATTTTTTTTCCCCCAGGAGAGTATTTAAACGACCTCCTGGGCCAAGTAACTAAATTTTCCTCTCCTCTAAATGAAGCATTGAATTTCATGATATAAAACTTCAATTTTTTCCTTCCTGTGGCTATATCTGTATGGCATTACATTGGTTAACAGTAACTGCCAGAAATCCTCACACTGCAGGTGGCACAGAAATGTCAATTTTAATTCAGCATTTTATATTCAATACGAATTCTAAGCTCATGTATGGGAGAAATTTTTTCTCATGGAAAGAATCAGCAAAACTTGTATGTGGAGGAATAGTGTCAAGATGTGTACTACGGCCCTGAAAATTAGTCTCTACTGTATATGTGTGATGTGTATGTATGAATATTACATATGTATATACATGCACACACAAAATTTATTTCCAACATTAAGGTCATCATGTTACAGTCATTTACACTTCCAAGACTGATTTAATCCTCTTGGTGCTGTTTTTGTCAAGCCTCACAATGAACTTCAGAAGCTGTCAGTGCCAGCTGAACGATGCTGTTGAACCAGTTTCCAAGATGAATTCAAATATTCATGTGCAAGAGGAAAACTGAGATTCAAAGTCAGCTCCTAAATTACGAGATGATAGATATTTCTTTTCATAAATAGTCTCAACATTACTGCCAGAGAAGAAAATCAAAGGGGAACTGATAACTTCTGTTAACATTTTGGACCTTCCCTTGATGCCACATTTGGCTGAGGATGGTCATCAGAGGTGGATGGATTGAGTCAAGTTTCCACTACACAGGCAGTTTTTTTCCTAAAGCACTGCAGGTCAGAAGCCTCTTTAGTAGGTGGTTTTAGGCCAACACAGAGCTGTAATGCAGAGCACTATAGAAAATCAGACTCAACACTTGACCTCAGGAATCCACATCTGGGTGCTCCTCAGCATCTCCAGGTGCTGGTGCAACTGTGCAATGAGCAATGAGTTTTCTTTAATGCATGGAACAGGACTTTTACCATCAGTTTGAGTGGTTTATTCATTAGACATTTTGTCTACCAGTGGTAATATTGAAGCATGGTGCCTGTTGTGTGAAATGTGTTTTGAGCCTTGCCTGCCACCACATGCTTGCCTGAACTCTGGGCTGCCAGGAGCATCTCCTTCAATCCTGCCTTTCCTATCCCGAGCAATTGATCTTCTTTTACCAACTTGTCTAAAAGAGCAAATGGCTTTGCTTCCTCTTCACACTGCTCACTCTTACTTGATGTCTTTTCTCTTGGCTCAAGGGCCTCCCATGAGCACTGACAGAAATTCACATACACTAAGAATTATTGTCCCAACTCTTCAGCCTCCTCAGGCTTCAGGGGTGCAGTGGGCAGGGTGTGTGCCATGAGGCTGTGTGGGTGCTGCAGTCAGTACACCCAGAGCACTGACTGGAACTCTTCAAGATCTCCATCCTCCCTCTTTTACAGGCAGCATCTCCAGCCCTGGTTCTAGCTTCATGTAACTGAGTAACACAATCTGTGTGAAGGCTATTGTCAGTCTTGCACCTCTTCCCTTTCCCCTTCCAGCTATGAAACCAAGATGACATGGTTTGGAGGGTCTTTCTTTTGAGCAATGAATTTACAAACTGTCTTTTCTTTTTCCTGCCAGCGACTCAACCCTAGGGAAATAAAATAATGCAAGTAAACATTGAAAATTAATTTTCAAAGGTCTCTAAAAACATGATTTGCAGCAGATTTTTGGCAAATTTTGATTATTTGTTTCATGGTATTCTGTCTTTACAGGGTAAAAGACTTGATTTGCAAGTGAGCTACATGTCTGCAAATTTAGCATGCTCAGATGGGAAACTTCCAGGCATGAGTCTTGGAGCTGCTCCAGAAGGTCCATTTTTGAATGTTCCCCTCAGCTTGGAAGGCTTCATAGCATGTTAGAAATGCTAAATAATGAAGAGCTCACTTATGCCTTGCTGAAGACACCTCTGCATTACAATCTGCAGGGTGAGGCTGGCTGCAGTGTGTAGGAATCCTCTTTTAGCTTTTCTGTTTGGTTGCTTCTGAATGAGTAAAAAAGTCAGGTGGACCAGGACGTGAAAAAAAACATTCACATGCCCTCTTAGGTGGAGGCAGCATCTGATGACAATAATAACAACTTAATATAACATTTGCCATGCACTCATATCTGTGAGTGCTTCAGCTTAGGGCTTGAGCAGCAAACCAGCAACTCAAAATCACACAAACAAACAGACTGTGTTTACAAACATGGTTTATAATCCCACTGTGTAAAGTGATTACTACATTACCCAGATGGCCAGATGCTTTCATGAGCATCCCAGATGAGACAATTCCCTTCTCCACAGTGCAAACTGACAGGCCTAATTCTGAGCTCAGGCTGGTTCAGATATCTATTTTTGAGTCATGTACCAATCAAAGCCACTGACACCAGAATGGTGATGACATTGGTTATTTTCTTTCTAATGCTTTAAAATTTTTGCTTTAAGTGATTGTAGAATAAGCAGCAAAATTATGCTTTGGGAATCATTAAAAACCTGCACCCCAGTTCTGCATCTCCAGGGAGACTGTATATGGACCACCAAAGTTTGTAACCAACTGTGAAATAGGATGATACAGAGTGGTCACAGGAAGAAACAACCATCTTCCACTCTGGTATTCACTTTCTTTAAAAGAGCAGCAAGGCCTAGAGGGCCTGCTTGTCAAAATCCAAACCAGGGTGTCTGTTTTCAAACTGGTACATTTCAAAATCAAGACATCTCAGCAGTGAACGAATGAACCCTGCAGCAGCCTTGAACTCTAAAATACGTTATTGGGTGCCTGGGGAGAAATGTTCATTCCCTGCTGAAATAAGTTGCTCTAACTCTAGCAAGGCAACAAACATGAAAAAAAGGAAAAACCTTTTTTCCTCTGAAATTGCAGCCTGAACACCAAACAAAAATCCACTTGAAGTCAAAGCTCTGAGGAAAATGGGTTTCATGTGGACTTGAACAAAAACTCTTCCTTCACACAACAAAATAAATATCACAATTCTAGCAGTAACTCTTTCTTTAAAGACTTTACCCTAAGTAAAGGCCAAGAAAGTCAGCTGGTTAAACGGATGTGCTGGAGGAGAACTGCTGCCATCATCCACACAATGCTGTGCCTAAGATGGTCTTCAAAAAGAACAGCATTAGGAAGAACCAGGTAGGCACATGGAGCAGATTGCAGCCCTGGGTGGTACCTCAGCACCTGCACCCCAATCAGGGGTTCTCCTGTGCTCAACCCCCACGTTTTTCACATGGTTGATTGCTTTTATAACCAAAGAACCATAGGATAGTTTGGGTCAGAAGGGACTTTCAAGACTATTCCACCCCCCCTGCAATGAGCAGGATCATCTTTAACTCGAGCAGGATGCTCAGAGCCCCATCCAACCTGGCCTTGGATGTTTTCAGGGATGTGGCATCCACCACCTCTCTGGGCAACCTGTGCCACCCTCATTGAAAACAAAATTTCCTTTTACCTTTGGGCTTTAGTGAGGGCTGGAGTTTGGGACTGAGCAAACCAGTGTCAGCCATAGATTTGTGCCACTGCTGTGCTGACAAGGATGGGGGTGAAACACACTTTATAGGAATAAACAAAGGTGGAAAAAGGAGGTGGGTAGGTGAAGGTGTTGTTGATTTCCTTCCACTCATCTCCCAGGGGTGGTCCCAGGGTCTGTGTTGGAGAGCTGCAGAGCTGGGTCATCCTTTGTGGGTGGTGGAGCACTGATCTTCCACCCTAGGAGCTGCAGTAATTCACAACACCTATTTAAATTTAAAGTTGTTTTTAAAATTTTTAAGCAGAGTATTCAGAAGATTTGGATAAGGATGTGAGATTCAGCACTGGAAATAAGGAGATACATGGATTTATTCAGAAGTGAAAGGTTCAAAAACAGAATTCAGGCAGGTTCACTGGCAATTCTGGGGTCATGATGAATTTTATTCTCCCCACACTGAAAATTTATGGAGAATAAAGGGGTAATCTATGCAACTGGAACAGCCCCTCTCCCTACACACGCTGCTGAATGTACAAACCCCGGTCCTGTGTTTTAAAGGGACTTGCATTTTTAACTGTAACTATTGGTGAAACACAATATTCTTCCTTCCCACTACTCCTGATTGGTTTATACCTCTGGGCCATGTCAGCTACCTGAACCCTGATACTATGTAAATAACATCAAATAAGTTGCCGGTCACCCAAAGACATAGGATCGACAAAGGTTTATGCTGTGGCAGATCTTTATGCCTTGGCTGATTAATCTCTTGGAAGCAGCACCAGAGGCCAGTGCAGGATGCCAAGTTTAAGCATAAGTCTTTATTAGAGTGGGACCTAGGATGGTCAGGGACATTATATAAATGCACTAAATAAATAACCTTTTAGTCCACTGAGATAGAAATTTAACAGCACTGTTTGACTGAACACGTACGGAGTGCTTTGCAGTGGAGAGATGACAATAACATACTGGTGAAAAAGGGGAAAGCATTGACCTTAAGTGTCTGTGAGAACTGTAGATAAGTCCATGACCTGCAGCTTCTGAAGAAAACAGTATTTCAAACACAGGGCAAAATAAACTGAACTCTGGCATCAGCAAAACAGAGATTAAATGCTTGAGAAGACAAAAAGCCTGTGCTGACAGTTCAAAGGAAATAAGCTGGACAATAATCAAAATTCAGCTTGGCTGAATACTGGAGTCTGGTACAACTCTAAGAGACAAGTTTTCCAATTCACCTTTTTAACAATTAGAGGGATCCTATAACAGGAGTCCTATAACAGCTGATCAGGTTTTGGTTTTTTTAGGAGAGGCCAATAGACAAATGTTAACATTCACATTGTTTGCAGCTTCATTGCTAAGTGAGTATTTAATGAAGCAGTGAACTTCTGCAAATTCAAGCATCTGTGCACTACTGTGCTAACTAGATAGTATTTTTCAAATTGCTTAACTGCATGAGTGACTCCAAAGTGAGCTTGTGTGAAAGAGAATCACCTGGAATATTTTTTTCCCCTAGACCATACTAGGTGGGGCTCAGTTTGGCGGTGCTCAGTAAATGTCTCATTCCTCCTTCATGAGCAGAGCTCCTGGCCCAAACTTGTTCATGCTCTCTGTGAGACTTATGTAACTACAGATAAAAGCCCTTCCTCACCAAAGTCGCTATGGACAAAAATAAAGTTGTGCACCATCAGCATAAAGTGATAAGTACTAACAAGCAAAAGGAGACAGCTCGGAAGAGGGACAGTGTTTCAAAAAGGGAAGAAGACAAAAGTCATTAAATGGATGCTCATGGAAACCAGATTGAATCAGTGAGGCAAAAGATGTCTCCACAGTTATGGACTTCAGGAATGAAGTTTAGATGAGAGCATAAATCACCCAAGGCCCCCCCAACACCCTTAGGCTGAGATGCTTGTGGTCCATTTCACCCTGCTGAAATAAGCCAAATAGACATGAATATGTCTGATCTTCTAAGGGAATTTACAGCTCTGAAGATCTTCCCTTCAACAGTCATGCCTCACTCTCATTCACACTGGCTAGTTTCTTTCTCTGGACAGCAGAGGTAGAAAAACAGTGGTTTTGGATATGATTTCAATTATTATGGTAGTCTTGCTATTGTAGCAACTCAAATGTAATCTCAAATAGTCTTTAGTTTCACATGATTAACAATAGTTGTTCAAAGAGTACAGGCTGGCATATTAAGGTAATCCACCACAGTAAGAAAAAAAGAAATTTCCACAATGAACAGTGAGAACTGAACCCTTTAGATGGTCGCTAAAGCTGCAACCATAAGAGCTTCATCTAAGGGAACACAGACAGAAATAAAATGGAGATTTATTCAGGTCATGCTTAGCTGATGAAGTAAGCCTTGCTTTGTAACATGATGAAAAGGTCAGTATCAGGTCTGAGTTACGTATTCTGTTAATTCACATGGCAAGTACAGGTAGTTTTCACTGGAATACATACAGTGTTCCCCATAATGGGAAAAGCTTTACTAGCCTTTGAAAAGAAACAGATTTTTAGTGATATTTATAACTACATCTATGGGCTATTTAGAACTCAAGTGTAGACTTCTGCTTTTCACTCCTAGCCACAGATGTGACTCTGCCGAGTGTCACTGCACGGGAAGTTGGGAAAATGGATTATTAGAGACTGAGCAATTTGTGAGGATTTAATGAAAGCATAGTGATAACAAACAAGTATCACTTAAGGGCTGTCTCATTTCTTGACACTGTGTCAGTCACACCAAGAACTGGTCAAGGAAATGTGTTAGCCCAAATGGATTGGTGGGTGGGAGTGGGAAGGAAGAAAGAGACCACTATTAAGTGAAGGAAAAATACAGCAGAGTATCTAATTTTCTTTTGTAAATGGCCACATACCAAAAAGAACAACAAACTCCAATTCCACATGAGCTATTTTTAGGTGAGCCTTCAAGATTTTTCTCAGGCAAAAGAAAAAAATCAATGCTTCAGTGTTGTTGTTCTCTTGTTACTGTTGCTTTTAGAAGCAGATCAATTTTAAATGAAAACAGTGCTCTCTTGAAATGAAAATGAGAAATTTTTATCTAGAATATGTCAAGATAAATATGCTGATATTTTCCATTATTAAAATGTCTAAATGAATGCTTCTGCTCTTTGGTATCTTCCCCCATCTTTTTAATTTTTTGACTAAAATTATTGACTCACATTCAAAAAAAACCTGGTGCCTATGATATGTCTACAATATGTGCACTTCTTTTTGCCAGGACAAAACCAGTACATGACAGAGCCTGAGGATCAGAAGAGCTCATAGCCAGCTGCTGAGGCCAGCCCCCAGCTAATGGGAGCTGCCCACCAGCAAAAATCTGTGCACAAAAAGCCACTGCAACCCTCAGGCTTGGTGAGAAAAAAGAGAGAGTGGGGAGACACAACACAGCTGCTTTTGAACCCTCTTTCTCTTTGCTATCAGTAAATGGAAGTAAATCCCTAGCTTTGGCTGCAGAGTTGCTAAAATAACTTTGCTTTGGCTAATAAGTTGTTAGGGTAAGAAATAAGAGACCTTCCCTTCCCTTCCCTTCCCTTCCCTTCCCTTCCCTTCCCTTCCCTTCCCTTCCCTTCCCTTCCCTTCCCTTCCCTTCCCTTCCCTTCCCTTCCCCTTCCCTTTCCCTTCCCTTCCCTTCCCTTCCCTTCCCTTCCCTTCCCTTCCCTTCCCTTCCCTTCCCTTCCCTTCCCTTCCCTTCCCTTCCCTTCCCTTCCCTTCCCTTCCCTTCCCTTCCCTTCCCTTCCCTTCCCTTCCCTTCCCTTCCCTTCCTTTCTTTTTTGCCTAACCCTTCATTTCAGCTTCCACAGTACCTGCAGTATGATTTTTTCTCAGTGTCAGATCAATAGAGCCCTTTCTCCCTGTGTGCTGGGGAGCCCAAAGCAGCACGTGCAGGCCACCTCACCTGCCCTGGATCCCATCACCTGGCCCTTTTTAACCAGTGGAATTCCTGTCCACCTCCAGAATCCCGCAGCATGAGGAGCTTCCTAGGCTGTCTCATGGAGGCAACAAAGCACAAAGCCTGGTGAGAAGGGGGAGGAGGCTGCCAAGGCAGACTTCAGCTACTTCTGCAAGCAGCCTGAGGGATCATTCTTTGTTAACTCATGCGTGCTAAGCCCCTCAAGCTCCTTTCCCATTCTCCTCACTGTCTAAACTTCATGTCTCAAACCCTCTCTGTTGGCTTTGATGAGAATGACTCCATTTTGCAGCAATAAGGGGTGAATAAATCTCCACATTGACTCATGGACCGTGCACCACACTTGTGAATCTCTGCAACTTCATTTCTTCACTTTGGAAAAACAGAAGGTTCAGGTCACAGACTTACACACTAGCTGAGCACTGAAGCTGCCTTTAATTCTGACATTCACTTAATGCTGACAAATTAGTTGAGTTCTTGCAATTTACATGAGGTCTCATCAGAATATAGTCCAATATTCAATTAGGAACATTTTTTGGGGAGGAGGCATCATGCAGAACTTTGAACACTATGATCAATATATTAAAGGACAGGGAGCCTTTGAAGCAGAGCTGCTCTAATTAATCTACTCTATTTTGCATTTTGCTTGTCTCAGAAAAAATATTCTTTCACTTCCAGTCTGTTCCCTGTATTGATAACTGATCCTGCCCCAGCATGGAGGGACTGGATGAGCAACTCCCCTAGATGATCCTCAGCTCTCCATTTCTGAGATACTCTAATGAATGGGCTAATTAAGCAGAAACCAGCAAACAAAACCAAAACATATTCATCTCTTCTGCAAATGCATCCTGGCTATTCTACATTTATAGGCATAAGCAATCCTTAGATTTGTCTGCTTTCTTTGAAGCACTTACTGATGTGGTACCAGCCAGGCCTTGATGTACTACAGCATGCCAGAGTGGGAATCCATTACAAGACAACCACAAAATATATGCTCAGTGGCTTGGGAAAAATAGATGCTGCATTAATTATATGACATAGTAAAACTAAGCAGAAACAAAATCACATGTGCAGTTAATGAAGGGCAGGAAAGTTAGATTATTAGATTAATTCATTAATTATATAGATTTATTTATTAGTTATTAGATTTAAGAGCATAATACTAAGCAAGTATTTTGCTCCAGATGGCACGATTTGCTGAATTCAAGGCACTGCTAAACATGAACAGTCTCTCTGGGTCCTACACTTCTTCATGCTTAGAGTGTAGAACATTAGGGGTCAGAGTATCTGAGGTCAGATTCAAATACCTCCAGAGAGGAGTATAAATAAATGATTTAAACTTGCAGCCACCTGTGGTGAGGGTTATCATCCCTTTACTCTAAAGGGAGAGCAATCACCAGTAGGCCTCAGCAATTATGAAATGCAGGGTGATGTTACTTTACCACTGCAGGCTTCAGATACCATTACATTTACCTACATGACACCACAATTATGGGAACCCCAAATTGTGTCCTATGCTGCACTGGCAGCCCTCAAACTCTTCCTGTGCAGCCTGGAAAAGGGTGGCAATGTATGAGGGATGCCAGGAAGGCAGCACACACAGCATTTCCCAAAGAAAACTCACATCCCCCCTTCTCTTCCCACTCTGTACAGGGGCTGGGCACATCAGCAATGCACAGGTCACAACTGTGAGGACAAGAAATGGTGGCCTGCCCACAAATAATGGGTTGTCACTGCTTTCTGTGTACAAGGGATGCTTCTCCAGGGCATCAGCTCAGGCAGGACACTGCACTGAGGAGTAAGTGAAATGGGCACATCAGCATTCTGCCTCACCATCAGCACGGATGGTGGAGGGCTTGTCCCAGCTGAAACCCCACAAGGACATATTGTGCTTAGCATGGGCCCTATAAATAAAATGGTACTGCCCATCCATCTCCCTCACTGTTTGTCCCCACCTTTCCCTGATTTTTCCTGGCCTGCTCGTTTGAGAGCTGTGCAACTGGATACAAAGCTAAGGGGGTAAAAATGGTTTTTGGATACCACTTTGAGCTCAGAGCATGACCAATTTTGTCTTTCTTGATAAGACTGAGTGATTTGGGAATAAAACAGAATGTCATTATATCATCATTTGAAAGAATGTAGTGCAGCCTCACAAATGCAAAGTGCAAACCTTTGATTGCACAGGCAGACTTACCTTTGGCACTACATACAAGTGCTTTACTTTGCAGATCTACCACTCATTCAGTGGAGGTTTTGATGAAATCCTATTTAACATGAGAAATTATTGGTACCTGAGGACAGATAGATCAACAAATATTATTTATTTGCAGCCCAGTACCCAATTGCAGGAATTTGCTAATAATTGACAACAACCAATAAAATTAAAAAAAAAAAAAAATCATCTGTAAGACTTGTGGAGATTCCAAGGCTTAAAACAGAACAGAAGTCGTCTTCAAAATTCCCTGGACAAAAGAGAAGCTATAGTTAAAGTGGAATTTCAACTAGCTCTCATTGTAATTTGCAAACATAAACTGAAGTGGTTACTGTATATTCTATGGTAATAATTTACTTTTAGAGATATCTAGCACTAAGCAGTTGGCCAGGAGCACTGTAATGTATTGATAATGAATTAACTTTGAGAAGCACTTTGCATCTAAATGATGCCAGTGTACTTTCTAGATTAAACCTGGCTGTTGTAACTCCACCACAGCTGGAGTGATTTCAGAGAATCCACACTTGTACACTTGAGTGAAGGATGCAAGGATATTTTTCTTTTTATGCACGTTGACATTCAGTCATTAGTGAACAGCTGTCTATTAGCTAACAACACTGCTTCATGTGACCTCAGATAATAGTGGTATGAATGAAACCTGGAGGGAAATGAGACAGACCTAAATCATAAACTGAGAGGTTTGCATCTGAATAAATATGCCAGGGACCAATTAGCAGCACAATTATTGATTCACATGCTGGAACGCATAAGACAATTATTCAGCTCTTGATTTTTCCCCTATGAATCTGCCCAAGAAGAGACATTTTTGAATACAGACTTGTTGAGTCCTTTTGATACCTAATCACTACCATTCCCATTACCAAACACTTTATGGGGGCAGATTCCCCCCATGTAGTTCCTTTGCACATCAAAGTCCTTTTGTTCCTTGCACATGTGGCAGAACTCCCACAAGAAGTCAGGTAAAAATAAAAATAAAAGTGACTCAGAACCTTGTGATTAACCTCCAAGCAATTTATCTAGAATTGATTAGCTAGCTCAAGTCAAATATTAATTACTCCCATCTGTTCCTGAGGTAGGTGGGCCTGCAGAGCCCTCCAACACTGGGATCCAGAAGGCAACTTTCCCATGTTCATGGGTGCTTGGCTCCAGTGTTTTGGCTGGGGCTTTGCCATCTCTCCTTTCTGTGACAGAATGCTGTGCTATTGTAACTAAAAAACTCCATCTGCTGTATGGGAAACCGAATTGCAGTTAATGTCCATGTATTTCTCGTGCCTGTGCTCAGGGGGAGGACTGCCATTCAGGCAGTCCTGTTACAGGGCTGTACAGATCCAGACAGGCTATTTGTGTGCTTTAGACTCCTTTCCACTAATATGTAGTAACAACAGAAGAAAAATAGTCGGTCCTGACACGGATCATGAAGGTCGAGTTGCTTCTGCAAAGTAACCCATTGGGATCACCCCAGAGTTGTGTGGCCAAGCACAGGAGAGGGACTCCCACTGGTTTCAGGAAGCTCTGGCTCAGGTTTGAGTGTTCTGCACTACTTTTCTGTGACCTCAGTTTCCCACAGTGCTTGGCACAGCTCCAGTGCTCCCACAGATCCACCCGTGGGCTCACAGCCTGCAGCAGGCTCCTGCAGAGCCTCGAGCAGAGGAAGGGCAGTCCCTGCAGGAAGGCATGCAGCTCCTGAACAGTGGCTGGAGGAGACAGACCATTGCAGAAAGTCATTAGGGTGTTTAGGAGATGAGACTACAAAAGCTTAGAGATTTGCTCTTCAAATACCAGTTCCCTGGTGCAACACAGTTCTTACCCTGTGACAGCGTCTCATAGCAACTCCTCATTAATTTGTTTAAATATTTTTCCTTTAATGGAATCCCAGCCTCTCTGACTCCTCTCACTGGTATCCACCTACCCAGACCCTTCCTGCAGAGGCAGTGTGGTGGTGCTGTGAGCTGGCAAGGCAGGTGGCAAGGGGCAAGGTGGCTGTGGCCACCCAACAGGGCAGGACAGCCTGTTCCTTCCCCAGGCAGCCAGGGGTGCCTGGCACAGGGGCCAAGGAACCAGAAAGATGTGACAAATTAGGAGTGCTTTGGGATGTCAACAGCATGCTGGGGCACCAAGAACAAAACCCTGTTTTTGCAGGCATCACATTCCCTCAATGAATCTGTTAATAAAAAAGAACAAACACTACAAAGTTTGGTATTAAAATGCAGAACTACAGAAAGACACCATAGCAGCAATTCCAGACAAAACTAAAGAAATCTGTAACTCTAATCAAGACCAACTGAGAAAAAGACCTTAACACATGATGAAGAGGGAACCAGAAGCTCACATCTTATTATTTTGCTCTGGGATTTCAAAAACCTGCTCGACATTTGGAACATGCAAAACTTAAGAGATTTCAGAAACAGCAAAATACAATCAACAAACTTTATCCAGTCATCAAAATGTCAAAGTTGTTTTTCAGTCAATTCCTGACACTTTAGCATTTGCCTCGACCTTCCAGTGATTTAATACCTACTCCTGATACTTTTCTTCTGGTACATATTATGGAGGGCATCAGGATAACTGTACTTGCATCACCAGGTGTGGAATGCTGTGATCCCAAATTAAAAAGCATCAATTATTGTACTGAGTTGATAAAGGCTGTTCTCATGCTTCACAAATACCTGAATGCTCTCATTTGGTGTCAATGTTCACAGCCTGTGTCTGATCACTCATGGTCACAGTGGGACACCTCCAGAGCCATCACGGCAACCCTCTGGGCTACTGTGAACTCACTGCTTTCAAAAACCCACCTAAACCTCCACCCACAAGACTGAGACACACTCACCAAGCACTTCTTATTTTTCTGGGGCAGTCATTTGCTCAAATGCCATTCAAGCTGTATGGCTTTTTGTGGGTCACTGTTCCAGAATTCATTGTCAGGAGACAGCACTGGAGAATTCAGAGTTTCCAAAGATTTATAAAGCAACCTGGAAAAAAAGCCACAGAATTAACTAATAAGAGCATTTAAAATAGATTCTAGGAAAAAAAATACTGTCTTGCTGCAATAATAGCATCTCCAAACTATTTTTATACACAGGATCCATCCTTGCCAATTAGACTGTGTTAGATAATCTGGAGAAGAAAATTATTTTGTGATCATTTAAGATTAATATCTTATACAGAGTTATGCTCTTATGTCTGCTCCTATGTCAAGCTGTCAGATAAAGTGCTAAAGTAGAAATAAAACAAGTACCAGATTTCCTTTTTTGTCTGGCTTTAAGAAAATTATACTGAGTGCCCCAAATAAATGCTCATTATGTTACTTTTCTTAAAATAAGATTAGTGAGAAAATAGTGTAGCACATAAAAAATTCCTCTGCTATCTTAGATTAGTTGGCAGTCTCTGAGAGAGAGACTAGACATTCCTTTTATCTGATGGAATAAAATCTTTCTTCCTGGACTGAACTATGGCAGCTTTATTCATTAGTATTTGCTTTTTTTTCCTATAGAAAAATGCTGGTGGGTGAAGGAAGCAGACTACTCAGGACATAATTAACTTAGACTTTTGGAAGCTGCAGTTTGCTGCTCCCTGCAGGCTGGGAAAATCACTGAAATCCACATTTTCACTGAAATAAATTCCCTAGAGGAGCTGGGACATTATCTCCCCATGCCACTGTTCACAATCTGGAAAACAAGGGTCAAGTATTTTGTCACTTTAAAGGAGACATGAAAGAATGACACTGTTTGACTTACAGGTAGTCTGGAGATAGATATTTGCTAGTGAAATATAAAAAAGTATTTATCTCAGAATTTCATCTCCTCAGCCAACCAAAGATATCAAAAATAAGTAGAGCCAAAAAAAAGTAGAGCATTTACCACCTTGTACTGAAAAAAATATCCTAGCACTTGCATAGTGAGACATAAGGAGACAGAAAGCTGTGCTTGGAGGGTTAACTCCTCTGGGATGAGCAGAGGTTGGTGCCTTTGTGAAATATGGGATTGGGAGTCACAGACCCCCTTCCTGCTTGGGGTTTGTACAGTCATCAGTGCACTAAGTGTCCTGGTCAGTGACAGGTGCTCACAGGCTTCTGCAGTGCCACAAACAACACTGACAAAGAACAGGCTCAGAAACAATTTGAACAACCACTAATCTTGTGCAGGTTCAGAGGGACCAGAGATTTAGGGACCCTGCATAATATATTGCAGGGTTTTGATTCCTTTTCAAATTGCAAGGCTGGGGAATGTCAGTCCCTGAGCCTTTAAATGTATGATCAAAATAAGCACACAGAGCAGAGGAATGCAGCACATTTGTCAAGTGGGGTATCATGATGCCTCCAGGAAGACACTTCTGTCAGTTGTGGCAGCTTCCTGAACATTGGTAGTGTTGTTTTTTAGGAATATTACCATCTACAGAAGAAAAAAATTAATTAAAATTTGGGACCAAAACTATTAACTGAACTTTTGGAAATTAACGCCATCTACAAGCCAAGCAGCACAGATTTGTCCATTGCCAAGCAAGGCTGATTCACAAATCAAGCCATCAAAAATTATATAAAATTGTAGCAAATTTCACTTCTGACTTCTGTGTTGAGAAACTGTAGAGAAAGAGTTTTCTTTGGCAAGGCAAATCAATTTCTACTTTCAGCTACAGCCTACCTTAATCCTCAATGATAGATGTTAGCACCTTCTTACTTTGGTTTCTGTGCCAGCAATGAGCAATATCCCACAAAGCGTGGTTCTCACTACCAACACCTTCCCACCAAGAGCAAGACCGTGGCAGATTCTCCCAACAGTTATTGCTTGCACCATCTTCATATCTGTTTCAATAGCTTTTGATCAAAACAGCCTGGAAATTCTGGACACAGTGCAAGTTGTCAACACACAGATAGCTTGAACAGTAAGTAACCATGGCATTGCTCTGCCACCACTGTGTTTTTAAGCATCCAGCCTTGGCAAAACACAAGTGAAATCTCCAGATGTGCAACACAGTGCTCTGATGAGCTTCTTGACAAAAACTGCCAAATTAACACCCTGTTAATGATTTCATCTGGCACTTGCACACTGAACTGAAATTGCATAGCTTACAAGGAAAACTAGATCAAGACTAATGTCTCAAGTTTCTCATTTAGGAAAACCTTCCAAAATTTTTAGATGATATGTTGAAAATTTCCTTCTTTTTTTCTATGTGAGAAGAGGCTGAAAGAGATAGGACTCCACAGCTGATAGGAGATTTAAAGGCACCTGATCAATGTACATTGGTTAGAAACACTGATGGGAACAAATGACAGTGGGGAAACCAGACTACTCTTAGTAGTGGCCACTGATGGAACAAGAGGTAACAGACACAAATTAGAACACATTATATTCCAACTGCACACAAGAAAACAATTTTTTACCATCAGGCTTGTCAAAATCTGGTTACCCAAGGAAGTTGTTGAGTCTCTATCCTTGGTGGTATTCAAAACTTGATTGGGCATGGTCCTGAGCAACCTGCTGTTGGGTGACCCTGTTTGAACTGGGGAGTTGAACTAGAGGACTGGTATCAGCACAGGCTGAGGATGGAGGGGTCAAGAGAAGCCCTGAGAAGGATCTGAAGGTACTGGTGAGAGGCTGGACATGACCCAGCAGTGTGCACTTGGACCGCAGCAAGCCAAAGTGTCCTGGGCTGCATCCAAAGCAGCCTGGCCAGCAGGAACACAGAGGGGACTCTGTCCCTCTGCTTCACTCTAATAAGACCCCACCTGGAGCACTGCATCCAGCTCTGGGGTCCCCAGCACAGGAGGCAGGAAGGACATAGACCTGTTGGAACAAATCTGGAGGAAGCCACCAAGATAATTAGAGGAATGGAGCACCTCTCCTATGAGGAAATGCTGAGACAGCTGGGATTTTTCAGCCTGGAGAGGAGAAGGCTTCAGGGTGACCTCATGGTGACCTTTCAGTACCTGAAGGGAGCCTTGAAGCAAGATGGAAAGGGACTTTTTACAAGGGCATGTAAAGGGAGGATAAGGGATTTTGTTTTAAACTGAAAGAAAGTAGATTTAGATCACACATTAAGTGTGATTAGGATGCTTTATTCTTTATTCTGAGGGTGGTGAGGCACTGCAACAGTTTGCCCAAAGAAATGGTGGATGCCTTATCCCTGGAAGCATTCAAGGCCACATTGGATGGGGCTCTGAGCAACCTGGACTAGCTGTCAGGGTCCCTGCCCATGGCAGGAGGTTTGGAAGTGGATCATCTTGAAGGTTTCTTCCAAACCAAGCCATTCTATGGTTCTAGGATGACCTTCAAAATCCCTTCTGACCCTAATCCTTCTGTGTTTCTTCGATTCTCTTTTTTTCTTATAAAGCATTGTGTCCCAGAAATTATGTGCACTGTAAAGGTTTCTGAGACAATGGATGATCCCAAGCTGCTCTAGTAGGATCATCACAGCCAAAATCTATGTATTCCAGAATATCTTATGGCAATCACAGTCATCAACAAACTTCTGAAATATAAGAGAAAAAATTGCAGTGCCATTCTGGACACAAAGTACAAATGGTGGGTCATGGAAATTGGTATCTCTTGTAGGTATTGATGGAAGTATTTTAAGTTTATTCTAGGGTTATAGCAGTTGGTCTTGGAAATTTAATTCCCTCTGGACTCTCAAATTTAGCATATCAGGAAATTTTTTGCTCCTCAGACCCAGAAAAGTTGTGGTTACCCATTAGAAATCAGATTATTTTCTGCAAGAGGATGTAATAGAGCACTGAATGGTCAGGAACATGACTAGGCTAAGGGTATTCCGATGGATCACACTTCATATCTGATTCATGCTAAAAACTGAAAATTGAGACCAAGAGAAAGAAAAAATGAATTTTCCTGGCATCCTATTTCATTCTTCATTGCTAAAAATAACTCCTTGTTTTCAGTCAAAAATAGTGAAGCAGACTGAATAACCATGAGGAAACTAAGTAATATATCCAAGGATTTGGGGCTCTGTTACTTCAACTGGTAATTGATTTTCTTCTAATAGTTTCATTACCACTGGTGGTACTAATTATTTGCATGACTGGAAACATAAGTCAAGTTCCAGTCTATTAGTAAGGTGACCCTGAAGGCGCAGACTCATCAAACAGGGATGGGAACCAAGATGGAATTTGGTTAATGTGATTTGAATCTTCATTATATAATTAAATAAAATTAATCATGAATATATCTTCATTATATAGTTCACATTAAAATGTGAAACTACAACCAATAAATGTAGTTCATTTGAAAATTTATGTCTGACCAAGCCTGATTATAGTGTAAAGCTAAGTTCACATCTTCTTAATGTTCTCTCTACCACATCTTAAATCCCTTTTTACTTTTTAAAAAAAACAACATGTCATAGTCTTGGCTAACTTCATAATATCATGTAGAGTTACAACCATCAATTCTTTGACCCAAAACTGCAGCTTGGGAATAGAATATACACATTTTATGAGGAAAATTAAATGGAAACAGGCTAAATTTAAAAAATAAAAACAAAGTCCACAAACAGTATTTTTTCACTTTTGCTGTTTCAGTTTTGTCATCGACATAAAAGATTTGCAAATGGTAAGAGAAATCTGGCATCTGGCTGTGAACTAAAGAGTGTTTTTAATAGATCTCAGAAACATTTGTTGTAAAGAAAGACTCTCAGCTCTCTTATCTAACACCAAATAATTAGCCTCAGTAGTTATAAACTGCTTCCAAATGAATAAGCTTTTGATAGGAAACAATGAAATTTCAGTAAAAATCTGATCATGGTAAAATCGCTCATGGAAAGAAATGGCTCAGCACCTTATACATCCTGTAAAAACAAGGACTCCATGGTATTATCTCATTTGATATAGATATTGCAAACAACAAAACCCCCAAATGTTACTCATACTAAGCAGTTGTGATTACTCACAGTTTTCATTTGATTAAAATGTATTAAAATTGAAATTTAAATTTATCTAGAGTTAGAACTCTATTCCATGGTGGCTGATTTTTTTGGCTGGTTTTTTTCAATATTGCAATTTGGTTTTGTATTTCAAATTTATGTTTAAATTTATGCTAGACAGTTAATGACAGGCCTAGGAAAAACTATAATTTTTTTGTTTTGTTTTGCATGAAGCATCTGTCTTTTTAATACTTTTCCCCACTATGAAATATATTTCTTCTCCTGTCTTAATCATAGGTAGGTAATCATGGGACCTTTTCTATGCAGGCAACCAGTGGAGTTCTCATCATTTTGCAATATATAGCAGCTACCACTGCTTTTAATGGATAAGAGTTAGGGTTAAGCACTTTTGCAGCTCTGGTCATTTCCTTCAGTTACCTAATTGCCAAAATAAATCTTTTTAAAGGCCTACACTTCTCAGACTGATGGAAAAGGAAATATTGATGAAAAGTTAGGAGTATTGATGGGATGCATGAAGGTAATTGAAATGGAAATGCCTTCTAATTAAATATCTGATTTAGGATTTGTAAAGGTACATTGTCCTAGATAGGCCATTGATCTGAGACTATTGCTCCTGCAGAGCACTGTGTTCTGCAGGACAAGTTCTTGAGACAGGAAAGGAATCATTTATTCATTAAGGATTTCAAATTGCTAGGCTATAAGGAATCCATTCCTCATTCTCCTCCTGCCTCCTTCAGTGCCCTGCTTCCACTGCTGTCACACACCTACCCCCAACTAAAAGCTTCATGCATTAAAAAATGAGATTAATAGGTCAAAATCCCTAGGAAAAAAAAACATAGGAAAAAATCCCAGAAATATTTCATAATGTGTCTGAAAGAGATGAGGTTACCCTTGCTGACCACTTTCCCTTCTCACCTATGGAAGACATCCTACTGCATTATAAAAAAACACCAAGGCTCTTGGCCATGGCTTCCAGACTCTGGGCTTGGCATCTGCCTTTTAGACAGGGTGGAGGAGGGCAATCTGACAGGAGGGAAAACAGAGAAAATTTCCTTGGGAAAATTGCCTTGCTTCTCTTGAACTGATCCATAAATGACACAATTCTACAGGATGTTTTGACTTCTTTCATACTGACATTTCTTGACAGGAATAAAAGTTAAAAAAAAAAAAAAAAAGAAAAGAATAAACAAGAAATTTTCTCTGAAAATTTCCATGTGCCTATATTCCAGATCTCAAACATTAGCATGTTTCCTTGTTAAATCCAAAGAGTTAAAGGGAAGAGATCTAAACAGCACAGTGATCAATAGTTTATGTTTGGCTGATGTTAAAATAGGTTCTGGGGATCTCTTGACAGTTTTGCTCAAAGCACACAGAGAATTGCTATAAATATCTTCACTGGCATAAGGCAGTGCTGCTCCACTCTGGGAACTCAAAGTGAGCCCTCTGTGCTTAGCAAGCTCACCCCTCAACCACAAGCACCAGGGCAATTTCACATCTCCCACTCCTCTGTATGGCCCCTTTCTGTGGGAGGACAAGCCCTCACCTCCAGGCACAGGTTTCCTATACATACCATATACATTCCTGGAGCTGAGCACATGAAAAAAGGTTTTATCCAGGTTTTGCCATGTTTACTAAATAATTCAACACACTGTTTCTTCTTAAGATTGCTGCCTGGATGTATTCGAAGTTTGAGCACAGCACTGTTTATTTGGGTTCATTAAGTTCCTACTGTTCAGCTGAACTTGTCACAGGGTTTTGGAGTTTTTTGATTTGTTGTTTTTGTGTTTGTTTTGTTGGTTTGGGTTTGTTTGGTTTTGGTTTGCATTTTGTTTTATTTGGGGGCCTTTCCTGAGCATAAGCAGCATTGATGAAACAATTTTTCACCAATTAATATAAAGGAAGTCTCAAATGTTTAAATACAGGCCTGGCCCATCAAGACTGCTTTGAGGAATAAGCTGTTATTTGATTTCCTGGTGGGATTAGTTCTTGTTGAATACATTTTTAATGTACTTCTGGTATCTAATGAATTATGTAGCATGCCCCTTTTTCTTCTGCCAAATGAGGTTTGGAAGAAATCAGGTCAAGTCCGATGGCAAAAAAAAACTTACGTAGTATTCTGAAATAACCCCTAGTCAGAGTGAAAGAATCATTGTGGTAGAAATTAATTTCAGATGAAAAAAAGGAAAATATTACAAAAAAAAGCCAGGCTTCCTTACTTTTGTGGACACCCCTCCCCCCAAAATTTATTGCAATAGGGCAGAGGCCAGGTACCAATTTTACAGGTCTTAGTGAAAACCAGATTTGAAATAATCAAAAAAAAGTTATTTGTCCATTGTGTAGCAGGCATGTGGCACCTCTACAGGGGAGAGGTTTCTGTGGATATAAGTAGAGCCTGGACACAACTTTGAAGAGAACCATTGTCAATTATTAAATAGAGCAATCCTGGAATTCCCAGGAAATTCCCTGAGCTTAAAAATCTCTGATGCAGGAAGAGCAGTAGGTGAAAAGCCATATGAGCTTGTCCTGTCCCATCTGCTTCCTGGGCACCCATAGTCACCACTGTTATGATTGCTGTGTTCCCATCATGATTAAAAGGGAAAAAGAACTTTGTTTCAGGCAAAACCAGGAACACACATCCAAACTCAAAGCCAGTTTTTTTAAGAAAGGTTTGGCTGTTATTTCCATGGAATAGCATTGCTAATGCAGCAAGGGCATATGCTTTTCAACATGAGGTGTGGGGATGACTCCTAACATCTCCCTCCCCTTAGCTTTGCCTCCTTTATACTGACACACTGGTTCACTCCAGGATGAGTGATGGAATCTGGATAGGACTGAACTTAAACATGTGTATTCAGTAAAGCCATTCTACTTCTGTCAAATTTTCTGAAGTTTCTCAGTTCTTTTTTGTTCTTTTTTTTTTTCCTAGTCTACAACATTTTGGTTATTGTCATCAAAAACTGAGCAGGTACATAATTTCTAATTAAACTTTGACCACTACCTCATTTGTTCATTTTTTTTAAAAAATTGCACATTTTTAATTTTCCTGACAAGAATCAAATTAACGATTTTGAATTGCCTTGAGCTAATACCATTCTCAAAGTCCTGCACACCTACATGCTCTATTTTGATTGGGATAACTGGCCTTTTCAGACCAGACTTGGAAGATTATTTATCATGTGGGTTTTTTACTTAATTAAATATCAGTTACCTTGTTTTTTACTGAAGTAATTTGAACTCAAATATTCCCTAGGGGATTCTGAAGCAGAAAAATGTTTTTCTACCTCCCACTTCCAATATGCTGATTTATTTTCCAAAATTTCAGTTCCTGAGGCAGCCAATGTCACACAAACCTTGAAAGAAGGAAAAAAGTTATTTCAAACAAAAGACTTTTACTTTCTATCCCCCCAACAAATACTATTGTCTTTCAATTCTATTTTTCTTTTTCCTCAAAAGATGTCATTAATCACTACTGATAAAGGCTTTAGTTAATCAAAACCTACATTGACACAGCATCTGAAATTTACCTGTTAATATAAAATCCCCTACAGTTACTCTGCTCTTCTTCCATCCATTCAAATTCCTGTCTGTATGACTCAGAACTGGAACATGAACTTGGCTTATCCACCTCTCACAAAAGTAGTTTTGTCAGCAGTTTAGACCACCTGAAACAGGTTTCTCTTAATTTTTTCTTTTGGAGCTCTTCCCTTGAATACACTTAATTAAATATTAATTGTCCCCAGAGGGAAAAAAAAAATGAGGAGAGGGTGACTTCTACTGGGTGGAAATGAGAAAGCCACGTTGCAGTCCCTGCTGTGAAAATTATGTAATTACACATACAAAGCAGAGAAGAGGGGGTTTTTCAGAGAAAAAAAAAAACCTTCTGGGACACCCATAGGTGCAACAATTTATCTTTTCACCAGTTTGTCTTTCACTGGAAATATTTTCAACAGTGAAAAACTGGAAGGTAGAGATGCAGCACCAATAGTGCATCTCCCTGGGCTTTTTCTGCAGGACTAAGCATATCCTGAGGCTGTTTAACTTGAGACAGGCTTGCACACAAGATGAGTAGAGAGGTGTGTGCTCAGCCACAAGCTAGCAAAACTGGAGAAGTTGTTTGCATGTAGACAATTTGTGAGCAGCCCAGTCAAGGTCCTGGGCACACATGGCTCTATCAGCCTGTGTGAGCAGCAGCCCTTCACCACGACCAAGGAAAGGATCCCTCACTGCCAGCACACTGTGAGCACGGAAATTGGACAGGGAATTTCGTGTGTGACAAATGGGATGGGGTTTCCTCACCAGCACTACAGTCAAGCCATGGATGTCTTTATCACATCTGACCTTAGTCTCTCCAAAGGGGCAATGAGAATTGCAAGACATCTGGACAACAGATGTGAAATGCAATCCACCCTTGTCTACTGTGTTTGTACCATTATATTCTGAGCAGAGCTCAGGGACATGTATCATCTTTGTAAGTGATTACACAAAGTGAAGGGTAACTGGGATTCTGGCAATCCACCTCCAGATGGGCAAGGAGATGTACAGGACCAGAATAGTCAGGCAAACAGGAGGAGGTAGGAGCCAGTCTGATAATTAATATATGAAAAGGAAAAAGGTGTTACTGTAATAAGTAGTAAATTGAGTGCCTTTGCTAAAGTGATCACTGTCCATGCTGTTTGTATTCTTGTGTGTTTCTTGGCTTCTTGCTTCCCCTGGTGGCATAGGTGAAAATCTCTGGTGACCAGAGATTGTTTTTGGATGCCTGGAAATTTATGCAGTGATATGACTGGGAGGAAGAGCTGTGGCCTCTCACTTGGGCTGGCTGGGAGCAATGACAAATTCAGTAATGCAGCATGGGAAATTGCACTGCACTAGCCAGCTAAAATGAACACAGTAAAAATTAGGGCCATAAATAGGGCATTTCTAACACTGGGTTGGAAATCCCAGCCCTTTATTTCTTTTTAGGTAGGCACATAAGCCCCAGTAAGAGAACAATACCCCATCTTTCTGTCTGCTATCTAACCATGTATAGAGAGCTCTGCTTCAAAGACATAACAATAGAAACACGAGATAGATGATGGATAACAGAAAATGCACCAACAAAATCCAGCTGACTCAAATTTTCCACAGAGCACTTTTCACACTGGAAAATATATGGAAAGACTAGTTTTGAACGGTTTTATTTTGAATTTATCAGATTGGATTGACCTTCGTAGAACTGAAATACAACTCCAAAACAAGTTAAAATGCACCCGTCTGTCATTTTGCATTTTCCCCACTTTTTTCACTCTGAAATACTTTTTTTTTTTTTTTCTTAGATATCAAGATAATTTCAGGGAACAAAAGTCCCTTTTTTCATTATCCTCCTGGAATAACCTGAAAATCCTTTTTCAGACAGAAACAGAGTTTTGTTTCGTCTTTGTTTACAACACTTAGAAAGCGGTGGTTTTTCTTTTCCTTCTCCTTTTTTTAAATACATCAGGATTTATGGAATTGATTATTGGGGGCTGTCTCTATGCAGTATCTCTGTTCTCTGTTCCTTAATACCCTGAGTATGTTGTCACTCACATTTGTCCTTCTGAGGAAGACAAGACCCTGAAAGGACTCGAAGTTAATAAGTCCATAGACACTTTCTAAGAAGATGAAATATACTTTTATTATCTCATAACGATTTGATGCAGGTATTGAGCATTGCAACTGTTCAAGCTGACTTGCCCTATTTTCCATTCTGTCTTCTAGTGAGGGTCTTCTGGGGAGGGTCTTTCACAAAATTCTGGAAATTAGCGGTGTAATGAGCTGTAATGTCATGTTTTATTGACTTCCATATGCCAACAGATTCAGCTGAATTCTCACATAGATAATATTTGGAGATAAAGGCCAGAAGTTTTATTTGACATTGTCTGTCAGGAAAGTTTTAGAAATGCAGAGGGAAATTCCCTGGTTTTTATTAAATGTACTGTACTTTTCTACAAGCTATTGAAAATCATTCAGTCTCATTTTTCATTTAAATGCCACATCTCTTCATACAGCTGATGTTACCTTATGTGCAATAGTAGACCAGGTTTTACTCTCACACAGATTAAGAGTAGATAGCATAGGCTATCAGAGAGTAGATAACAGATAATCTGCATTCACTGTGCTTATACCAGTAAAAGGAGTTTGCATTTAGCACGTCTGCCAAAGGATAAAGATCAAAGGTAGCTATGGAACTCAGTGAGTTATTGATCAGCAGATTTAATTCAGCATGTTAAGAAAAAAAACTTGTATGAGAAAGGCAGATGCTATCCTGTCTACTCCAATATATGTTTCAGGACATAAAAAGATAAAGAATTCACCTTCCTCCAACCAAAAAGCACAAAAAGCCCTCCAACAAGCCATTAGAGGAAAAAAGTTTCAACTTCTAGCCAATTAGGCTTTTATTCACCAAATTTCCTTATATTATGACCATTCAATAAGCCACTTTTTCTGAATTCCTGCCTCTGAAAAAATGACACAAAAATCTTTTACAGCTATTTTCCCATGCAGTGCTATGAAAGATGTAGAAATCCTTCCTGACACAGGTTTTTCCATTTGCATCCAAAACCATATAGCATATTTTCACTTGATAATCTACAGGAGTTTATAATGGATAAAAAAAGTGTGAAAATGAATAGAGAGATGGCAACTCTGCTTCAAAGTCAGAAAAGGCTGATTAGGATTCCCTGTGCAGCTTTCCTGAAGCCTGTTTCTGTGCACTTTTGATCACATTGTCTCTCATTACATGGTCACATACAGCTCTTTTCACAGGGCACGAGTGCACTCTGTGCCTCAGATGAGCAATGATCACTGACAGAGGAATTACTTCATGTTTTCTGCACTGCTCAGCATGCACAGCACATTTACTGCATCACACCAAGGCAGAGAGCATCTCTTCACTGTTCATTTTGGTCTGTTCTCCTCTGCATCAAATTTCTTATCCTACTCATTCCTGGCCCCACCTTTTAATCTTCCCATCTTAGTCTCAATTTCCTCAGTCAGGCTCAGCCTTATCTGGTGTCTGACTCCTGTACACCCATTCCAGTCTGAGTGACATTGCAGCTGCTTCAAGTCTTTGTTAAGGTAGCAGAGAAAGTTTAAGCATTAAGAGTGAAACCTGGACTGAAATCTACTAAAGCCCTGAGCAAACACTTGGTAACCCCACAGGGCTGAGCCCCACATCACCAATGTTCAATGTGGTACAGCAGAGAAGTGCCTGTAGGCTGCCTCTCCATTTCCAGTGCCAGCTGCTTTCAGCCTCCCTCTTCACATCTATTTTCTCTTTCCATAAACCTATTGGACTACTCTGCAAAGAAACTGGGATAGAGCTAATCATGGAGGGGTCCTGAGACATTATTTCCTAGATAGCAGCACAAATGGCAATAATACTGTTATTAATGTCTGTTTCTCCAAAACAGCTCTGATATCCCTTTACAGCAAGGCTTCCACTTTGCCTCAAGAGCAGGAATGTCAGCCTGTTCAGTCTAGGTAATATTCACACATTCTGGGTCCTGGACACTGGCTCAAAGGCACAAGCAAAGCTGTTGTGTCACCTTGCCTTGACATTCTGTGGGACATCAAAGCAGAAAGCAGATGCTTACAAAAGTCCATTCATCAGCCAAGAGCTCTATCTCAGGCTGATTCCCAGCCTGCAGCTCTCAGCACTGCCCAGCTAACAAACATGTACAGGGGCTTTCTGCAAAAATGCAGTGCAAACAGGAAAGCTTGAGGCAAAAGAACACATGATAACCAACATCAATGCACTAAATGCTTCTATTCAGGATGACATAAGCTCATTTTACATTTGCTTACCCAGGACTTACTGTGTCAAAAGAAAAAGTGAAAGACAATTTTTTTCAGCTTTTTCATAAATTTCAGTTCCCATCTTTTATTACTCTGTTATTAGTCATGCATGTTTCTTTAATAAAAGCTATACCCAGGGAGAAAACTCTCTAAATAGTCCCTAATTTAGTCCCTCAAAGGAATTTGGCAGCCATCTCAGAGGATTAAATGCTGATCAAGTAACAGCCTAAAACTGAGAAGCAAGATGCTGTTTTGCAGCCTCCCAGGTTTTTCTGGTAAAGAGCTGAGACTTTTGTTGCCCCCATTACCCAGGGAGGAAGTCAATCTGCTGGATGCTGCTGAAAACAAGACTCTTCCCTTATCTTCCTATCTTGCAAATGCAATGAATGTTTGGCTTTATGTTTTATTGCTTCTATTCTCATCCTGCAAGGAGCCCTGAGGCCTCATGCCTCTTCCCTGGCATATATTATTGCACAGCTGGGGCCAATGCAGTTCAAGGAGAAAGTACTACCCTGGTGAGTAGCTTAAGCCTAGTTTCACCAGAAGACTTACTTGAAAAGTTTCCATCCATTTATTTATCAGATTTGGGAGTTAATTAGCCCTTTCATTTGTAGAATACGCTTCACTCAAAACTTGGGTTTGTTTGTTTATGTTTTTCTTATGGTCAGGAAAACTTTTTGGCAGGTTTCAGCCAAGCTTTGAGGGAAAATCTTTAGAACCTTCAAGCCAGATATACACACATATGTCTAAACCTGCCAGTTTGGGTTTTTATTTTCAGGACAAAACTGATAACCACTTTTGCATTCAGCAAGACACTGCATGAGTTGAAGTTATGGGGCTTTCCCATCAATTTTTACTCCCACTTTTTTTTTTTTCTCCATCTAAAATTTGCGAGTTAAAATACTGTTAACTGCATAGAGATTGCTGATGTTTACTCCAATTTATGGTCAAGCTGATGGAAGCATGTGGGCCTCCTGTTTTTCCTCTGTCAAATCCACCAGGACTTCATCATGGACTGTCAGCACGAGTTCCAGCTGCATGGATAAGGCACTGAGTGAAATCAGAAACTTCATCTGCAGCCAGCTGTACGCAGTGTGTGGCAGTGCACCCTCTTCAAAATGGTGGTGACCACATCCTCCAAAAATGAACACATTCAGAAATGTGTTAAAGACACCATCCTATGAGACAAAGCAGCTCAAAGTCTGCGATCCTCTTTAGGAGGCACTCTGGGAACCACTCAGGAAACTCTGTCAGGTTTCACAAGAAGATCAAAATATTGGTGGCAAGTGGAAGCCCTGGAAGAAGACTGTTCTTGTGTTTTCCACTGCATTTGTTCCTAAGTGTCAAGTTACTTTCTGCACAGGTATTTGAACATATGAAATGCCTTAATCCACTCACTACTCTCTCTAGTAGTTCCATTGTTGGAATAGAACTATAGTATAAAAACAACATCTCTAAATTGAAAGAGTGGAGATTTAGAATAGATAATAGGAAAAAATTCTTTACTGTGAGTGGTGAGACACTGGAAAAGTTGCCCTGAGAAGCTGTGGATGTCCCAAATCTGGGAGTGCTCAAGGCCAGGTTGGATGAGCAACCTGGTCTAATGGAAGGTGTCCCTGCTTGTGGAATGGGAGATGGAACTGGATGACCTTGAAAGTCCATTCCAAACTAAGCCAATCTATTATTCTATAGTTATACGATTGATTCTATGATTTATTCATAATTTAAGAATTATTTAATAGCTGCATGCTATGAGAGGTTATTTGTGACCTCAAGCACAAGGTCATACAGATAGAAGTATATGTTTAAATACATACTTCTACACAGAAAGAAATTCTATTAACAGTTAAATGCTCAAATATCTGTTTATGATTCTCTGAGTTCTATTTACTGACAATTCTTTTTTCAGTTGCTAAACATGAGCTTGCTGTTTTCACAGTATGAACTCCTTCTGCAGGGAGACAGAGGTTTCACATACAATAGGACAGAAAATGTAAACAGCAAATAATGAGGACAACATGAGTTTACAGCAATCTCAAACTCAGTTTTTTTAATTCCCTTTGCATGAACTTTATCTATGCAGGTTCTCCCTGTCTACAATCAAGGAAAATATTGATCTGAGAATGAATAAAAGAATGGCCATAGTTAAAAAGGATGCACAAATACTCTTCAATCAGACACCAAGCACCCAAAAAACCAAATAAATAAGTTTGATACACCATTTTGACTGAGTATTCTGTTTTTAATCTGGATAGACTTAGTGAGGAAAATCCTCATGGCCTTGATTTCTCTGCTGAATTCAGGAAATAAGATATTATACTGAAGCCAGTTATAGTGTTTTCATTTTCCACAGCTACCAAACATGCCAGACCACTAGACACAAGTCAGAAACATCTTCTAGATATCAAGGGAACATATTAATAGGAAAATATTCTCAGGTATGTATGCTAGCTGTCTCAAGAAATCTTACTCTCTCATTCTCATCTGGGATGCAAATGATGCTTGTTTGCTGCTCCTCTGCCTTGAGCTGGTGGGCAGGGGGAGCAGGTCTGCTGCACGAAAGGCAGCAAGAGGGGAGGCTGGGGTCAGGGGCACGGCCAGGGGCTGGCACTTCAGCACTGGTTTCTGTGGGCTTCATGGAGAAAGGGCCTCCAGGGCTTCCAGTCATGTTAGCCCGAATTAGCCCAAGTTTAGTTCAGTTTTGCTCTTTCTTTGGGGGTTAGAGGTGCACAAAAAAGAAAGCAAAACTGAAGGAAATTGACCCCACTTGCGAAAATCTGCTGAGGAAGGGAAAATTTATTTTTCTATCTTTACAATTAGAATGCTTCATCAAGCAAATGGGAGTGCAGCAGGACTTTGTGTCCTAGAATTCATCCTGTGGAGACTAAGAACTCTTTGGCCAGCTCCTTCCTAAAAGAGGTGGTGCAGCTTTACCTCAAAGCTCTGATGCAGTGTTCCTCACAGTTTAAATATTTTGTGCTTAATATTGTGAAGGAAAGCTACTGAGGCAGTGGGTGGGTACATTTTTCCTTAGGGATCTGGTGTAATGGGATCAGAGTTCTTTTCAACTGACATTAGCTATATAAGAGATAGCTTGTCCCCTGTTGCCTGTCTGCTCAATAGAGAAAAACAATTCACTTTAGTTTATGAGCAGAAAAATGCAATCCAGTGGTTTTACTTTGCTTACACTGACTATGATAGAGCCTAATTACTGGAATTTACAAAGGTAGATGAGATGAATCCCACACAAGTTGTTTCACCTTGAAAAATGCATATGGATTTTGCACAGCTCCTCACAACCTAAGATGCATCAGGAGGTGCCTGAAATCAGACAGCAGGGTGAATATAGGCGTGTTCCTGCACTTTTTAAAAAATCCACAGCCAGTCTTCCTAGAAAACTGAGTTCAAGTTTCATGCCTGTTATAAAATATATGCTTAATTTCCCTGGTAAAATATGAAGCTCTCAGTCCTGTCTCTTGCTATGCCCAAAATGCCTGGTATTAGGATAAAGAAAATGAGTGCCTTTCATCCCTGAAATAGTCTTCCATTCCCACAAAGCAACGATGTCCCAAGGATTAATTCTAGGCTACTGGGCAGATGTGTGAAAAGTACCAAAGGAAAGCACTCCTTACAGCTGCAATCAGTCCTGATGATTTCAAGCAACACAACCACATAGCAGCTTTCATTCCAGTCCTTCCCATTCCCTTTATAATATCTATCCAGATGCCACTATGCTCTTGTGTGTGCTTTTCTCATCCTTCAGCTCTTCCACCACAATTCTCATCTGCTATTAGGGGCAGTGCTGGCAAAGCCCTGTCCCAAACCACTTTCTCTTGGCACATGGGATCCCCCTCCTAATGATCTGCTTCCCAGTTGCTTTGGAAAGACAAAAATTAGAGACTTATCCAAACCACAGAAACACACCAAGAATTACAGCAGTTCAAGAGTCTCTACTCAGAAAATATTTCAACAAGACTACATGAAGTCTCAAAAACACATTAAACAGAAATTACTTTCTGTAATAGCACAGTCCTGCCAGAGTTGGGTTTTGTCTGCATGAGACACATCAGCATCTCCTAATATGAGTAAGAAAGTTTTACATGACATCAAAATCACACTTCCTAAACTCACAGTGTGCTCTGACGGAAGGTGGCATAAATCTTAAATTATTTCATTGCTATAATTATTCTAGGTTTAAGGCAGCGTAATAGGGAATAAAATATATTCTAGCAAGCACTGCTAGCCCTCACTGTGACATCACATTTTAAATTCATGGAGAATTTTAACTAACGGAACTGAAAGAGGAAGATAGAACTAGAATGTGGAAAAAAGTCACTTTCAAATGAATTTATTTATAATGGTTTCCTCTGAAGCAGCTTGCAAGCAATGCAACCACTCATCCAGAATGAGATTATTTTTCCAACTTTAGCTAATGTTGATTTAAATACCATTTTAGTAACAGTGAAAGAAAACTAACACTTGATTAATTTTTATTTTTATTAATTATCCCAATATTTCTAAGTATTTTCTAAATACTTCCTGTGTTAGATTCTAATATCACTTAAATTTTGTTTTCCATTACTTCAATTTCATTAGCCCCAAAGAAATTATTCCAGATATTTGCCAGGATAATTTGGAACATAAGCATTATTTAATTTTAAATAATCATTTTAAAGTGCATAATGAAAATGTTATTCCCACCTCCCTTTATTTATTCTGACAACAGGAAAAATTAAGTGACTCCAAGGAGCTGAACAGCATGCAAAGCATGATTTAAACACTACTAAAATGCAGTCTAAATAGATGATTTTAATGTGGTTGAACAACCATTAACCCTGGGATCACATAATTACATTACTATTAAAAAAAAAGTTTAAATAATAAAAATTTGTAGACAAGAGCTGAAGGACTGACCATAGTGAGTGCTTTGAGATATGCCTGATTCTGCAGCTTGCATTTAGAGCTTTGAGACATCAGCTACTGAGCTACGAGCCTCCTTCGTCTCAGCAGAGCTGCTGAGACTCCACAAATAAGAATTGTTTTCTGAAGAGAGAAATAACTCTTTTCTCAGAAGTAAGGCTCTCCAAAATATCCAGATGGCAACATTACCTAAGTAACATTCTAGAGTGATGCTAAATTTACAAGGTGCCTACGGCAAGGGATATGCAGAGAGCCATCTGTGTTTCAATGATACTTCACCAGTAGTTAGAACTATCAGCAACAACAAAATATAAAAAATATCCCCTCGTGGATATAACTTATGATATCTCTCACTGATAATATACTGTCATCCAGACTTCATTAAATGTAAATGCAAGGATGGAGACCCAATCAGTCCTTTGGATAACCTCTGCAGAATCCAGCCACCTTATAGTAAAACAAATTGTTTTCTTGTGTGCAGTTGGAATACTGTGTGTTCTTGTTTGTGTCCTATCTGTAGTCTTTCAGGTATGTCAAATGTACCACAAAATGTTCATTTATGGAATATTAGAATGTTCAGACCTTCTTTCACAGAATGTTAGAATGCTCAGGCTATATTTCAAAGAATGTTAGAATCTTTTCTCTTATTTTCCTTAAGTTTATTTTCTGGTATGACCTCCAGTTATTTAGCATAGACTTATTTCTACAACTGGATTTCTCTGGCAATTCAGTTGCCCATTAAGAAGAGCTCTTACACACACCATTAGCAACAACATGCAACAGATATGTTGCATGAGGAAAGAAGCAAATTTATTGAACCATGGTAACAAAAAAAAAAAACCCCAAAACCAAACCAGTTTAACTCTTCAGTCATTTTAGAACCTGTCTTTAGCTGAAGTCCTACTAATTCACAGACTGTGATTCTTTTATTTTGGTAAACCTTCCATTGCTCGTGGAGGGTTTCAGAATTCACCACAGTACCTGATTATTAATGTACCTATCTTTTCACTATTTCCAATCCACCTCACCTACGGGATGCTTCACAGGATATTTCCACTAACGGCTCCCATTAGTATTGACTGTTGCCCACATCAAATGTTTAATCTGCACTGTCAGGTTTAATCATGTGTTTGTTGAACAAGATCCATTATTGTCTTTGCTTGTATTGCAGAGACAGCTTAGTAGGGTTTCTCACTTCACAGATTATTGAATCTTCCTTTGATGAAATGTGCTGTTTTCTAGCTTTATAATTACAAGCATTTAATTATTAAGAATCTTGGAGAATTCTGAATGGTACAAGATAAAGGCTTTTCAGTCAGCACTTTGGACCCTGACTTGCCCCAGCATCTCTTGTGGAACAAATCTAAAATACACAACACGTGAAGGCATCAATGATTTTCTATGTAATACATACATGTATACATACATAGAGAAAGATCCCTGGAGCACCAGCTACAGTTTTGGCTCAGGCAATGTAGTGTGACAAATTTACACATGGACATTCGCTTCAAACACTTCCTGGACAAATTCACCTCTGTTGAGATCCATGACCAGTATGTTAAAGTGCTTGTTGAGACTGCACGTAGCCCTCTGGTGATTGTGTTGATGGATGATAGCTTTCTACAGCAGGAGGAGATTGAGCCCCTAGGGCTGATTCTTTCACATGTGTTCACCTTGTTTCTTTGACCATGAAGCTTTGTTCATATGCCAGTATCTTAGCAACAGCAGAAAGTCTGATTCTACTAAGTTCACCGTTTCCTCCCTGTGAATTTAATACAATGATGAGACTCCAGTTTATTTATTTGCCTTTTGAGGGTACAGAATGCCAGCTTCATACCAGAAATATAGCAATACACAAGTATTTTGGCAGACTGTTATGTTTGTGACCTAAGAGTTTTAATGTCCTGAAATTAGGGACCAATAGTAAGAAAATAACCTGCAACTTCATGAAATGTCTTAAAATACACCAGCAAGAAATGAAAAGTTTCTGGAAATAATACGTTACTTGACTACAGAGTAAGGGACATAAACTGTATGGGAGAGTGTATCTGTACAGCAGTAGGACTGCAGTCATGTTCAGCAAGGTACAATTTGAATTGCTTGGAAGACAGCATTCATAGCCATATATCTCCAAATATTTTGTGCTTAAGCAAAGATTGGAAACCATGCTAAAGGGTGCTTTCCTACGGTGTGGAAAGGCACTGATAAAGATAAATGAAAGAATAATATGACCTATTTTAACAAATTATTTCTTTAGGTGCAACTTTAAAAATAGCTTTTTCCCTACCTCTTTGTCATTAGTATTGAAACGTTCAAGGTTATGTTGGAAGGTATGTATTGAGAGCCCAGTTCTGCAGCCCCTACCTGCAAGTCATAAGGAAGAGAGCTGAACAGGGTCTGTGAGTGGCATTCATCTTATGTACACAATAGGCAAAAAACCCACCCCAAAACACATATTGATTTCAGACTAATAGGTTCTTTTTCAAAAATGAATATGGTGAACAATGCACTTTTAATATCTAAACAGCAGTGTCCATCTCTCTCCCTTTCTTCTTGTTCAGGTTTTCCAGGTACATCTAGAGCCTGGACCCCCATATTTGGTTGTATTCAGTTCTGGCACACCCTAACCCTTTTGTGTGACTTACAACAACACTCCTTGTCTCTGATGTTAATGCAAGAATCTGGCTGGTTGGAGACCTGCCCAGTATGTGCTAACTGACCACAGAGAACTTGTATGGGAATGTGAGCCACATCAGCTCCATGAAAACTAGTCTCTCTCCTTCTGAAACTACAACACACATTTCATGCTTCCCTGGCTGTAAATTTGCTTCAAAACTCAACATTTGCACACTGATTGAAGAGCAATAACAAGAGGCCTTCATAGTGAACTGGCAACATTTTAAAATTAGAATTCTGAATTAAACATATTCATGGTCACCCTGAGACTACACACTGAAGAAAGCTTTAGCATAAGATGCAAAGAGTTTTAACAGAGGTGTTCACATGAAGATTTTTACTCTCCAAGAAGTGTCTTCCTCGTTCACTTGCAGAAGAATAGGAAAAAAGAGGTGAGATTTGGAAGGAAAATCCTCACTTTATTGAATTCAATGTGCTTGAGTCTAAGTGTCTTGTAATACATTCATTTTATTCCAGAGAAACACTGTCATTAAGAGAAAACTGGCAAAATTTTATTCACAATTATTATTAGGAGTAAAAGATTAATGTGGATCAATTGCAGAAAACTAGGACAATAGTAAAATAAGGAATACATTTTTATGAGGACAAAAATAATTTTAAATAGACTTTTCAAACTCTTTAATGTTAAAATACATGTATCAATCAACAATATTTTCTTTGACTAACGAGGAAAAAATGTTTAAGGCATCAAATTTTAGTCTTTTTTAAAAATTACTATTGCTCTTACTGTTCAGGATAATAATAGAAATCCATATTACTCGTCTAGAATACTTTGTGAGGGTCATAATTACATGTTTGCCATCCAAAAGAGTGGTTTAACATTGAACCTGCATGCTATGCCCAATACTTTCTGTTTGCTTTGCTGGGTTAGTTTTCAGATGGATGAGCTCCCCAGCCTGCATGGAGGAGGTGGAAATACAGCTGGGGAAACGTTGCAGAGAGATCAGGCAAGTTTGGGCTTGTACCAAGCTAAAGGTGGGCAGCATTACACAGGGACTGGCTCAATTTGCAGAAAAGCTCCATGATTAGCTGTCCTGGAACAACTAGGGGTTAAGGAGTCCAGGGCCAGAAATAAGCAGTCATGTGGCAAGAGAGGAGCAAAAACTCTCTGCAGCTGTGACTGCCACCCAACTGCTGAGGAACTCATAGCATTCCATGTCAATTCTGTAGCTTTCTGCAGTGCTGGAAGCAAGAGAATATACTGGCTTGTTTTGGACAGAAAATCTGTGACCACTCTGGGAGGTGCCTCTGTTTAACAGCACGGTGTTAAAATGAACTTCTGCCTAGCTGAGATGGTATTACCATCACAATCCTTTCTGAAAGGCTCTGTTAGAGTTCATCGGCAATTAAACTCCTCAGGCAATATATAAGAGAATTTTAAAAAGTCCACTCTCCACAAACTTTGAAATACAGTTTTTTCACTGTCTTGAACTTACATGCCACCAATTCCTTCATAAATGGAATGAGTATTTCATGCTAATAATTATTTCTAATTCATATGTAGATGCTGTTCTAATCTGATATCATTTTTACTTACTATACATACTTGAACTTTTGCACACAAGACCAGAAATTACTATCACATCATTTACTACTATACTCTCTTTATTTTGGACCCCTAAACTTTACTCCATACTAAGCTAAGTAACTTACTTGATCAAAGTGCAGGCTGTACATGACAGCTGTCACAAAATCCCTTAATATTCCTCCAGTTTGATGTCTTCCCCACTGCTTTATTGTCAGCACAGCAGTTTCCTTGCTGTCACCAGCAGATTTTTCTGCTTTCCTTGATTTTTATGACACTCTCTCAGACTGCATTGTATAGCTACAGTGCAATTCACGAGTCCTGGGCACTTCCTAAGATGAAATGCACTGTGGTTTAGAGTCTCCACAGCCTTGGTGTTCAGTTACCAGTGAAATTACATTTAACTCCCAAGCTGTTTACAATTCAAACAAAAGGATTTCTCTATACAGCATCCAAACCCGACAGAGTTACAAGCACTTAAGCTTTTTGCACAAAGATCAAATATAAAAAACCTCTTTCCTCTTATTTCCTTTGATTGCAGTCATCTGCATACCATATAGCTTAGCTTGTATCTACAGAGCCTCTTTTTATTTATCACATAAGCTTTTACCAATATTCTAATCCTCGCTCTTCTAATCCTCTAAGGGTTCCATACAAATCCGGTCTTTTTCCCTTCTAAACTTCTTAATTTCTTGCTTATTCAGAAGATATTTCTACACTTGACTCCCTAAAGACTTGGAGATATATATATATATATTTCAGAACAGTTGTTAAGCTTTGTACCAAACTAGCCTACTAACAAATCTGTGACTCAAAAAAAAGCTAAATTCCACTCTTTCCCATTTTCCTAAACCAAGTTTACCTGTACTCATAAGATGGCCTAAGGTCTTGAAGGAGCACACTAAAAAATCTGTAGTTAGTTAAGTGCTGATCTGATTTATAAACCCTGTGTCCATTTAAACTTGTTCCAAACATTTCTCTTAATCACTTTTCTATCAGATCAAGCAGAAGGTGCTGGTATCAGAATTCCCCAGACCACTCCACAGGTCCTTTAAGGCTGTCTTCTCACTCCTTAATTCCAGAGCTCACAGCACATGGCTGCAGCCGCTCTTCTGCAAATCCAGGCTTGGACAATACTCTTTTCCACAGTCTCACCATAATCAGCTCTCTTCCCATCACTTTGCATCTGCTTTCACCTTGGATGCCCTCTCCTGGATCAGGCTCCTCCATTCTCCCTTAGGCCTTTTCCTGAATTAAGGTAGTGCATTTTATAATTTTGGCATTGCCATGAAACCAGAACCAAGCCTGGCACAGAGCCAGACTTGCTGTAAGCAGCATTCCCTGGAAACAGCTTAGTGCACTGAGAAACTCATGAGAGCGAGTAGGCAGGAGGGCAAAACAATGTCTGCTGACAATCAGAGGAGCTTTGCTGCATCACTGCTGGCAGAACATCTCAGTATCCACGTTAAACTGACCTGGAGCAATCCAGGAACAGGCTCTGCACAGCTCATACTAGGGGGCCATTTATGCCCATGACAGCTCTAGTTCTGGCAGTGTGACTTGCTGCAAGCTCCAGGACCTGGATCCTGTCCTAGTGAGAAATACAGATGTCATTCCTACCTGGATTGCAGATTATAGCACCTTCCTACATTTATATTTTACATAATTACACATTTGTTAGGGTTGGAAAGGACCTCTGGAGAACTTCTATTCCAATCCTTTCTGCCAAGGCAGAGTCACCTAGAGCAGGTAACACAGGCACAAGTCCAAGTGAGTGAATGTCTCCAGAAAGGGAGATTCCACAGCTTCCCTAGGCAACCTTTTCCAGTGCTCTGCCACTCCCAGTGTATAAAAGTCCAGGTGTAACTTTGTGTGTTTAAACTTGTGGTCATTGCTCCTTATCCTGTTACTGGGCACACTGGAAAGAATCTGGCACCATCCTCTTGTTACCTACTTTTGGGATATTTATATATGTTAATGAGATCCCCTCTCAGTCTTCTCCTTTCTAGACTAAACAGGCTCAGCTCCTGAAGTCTCTCCTCATCTGAGAGATGCTCCAAACCCGTAATCATCTTTGTGGACCTCCTATGTACCCATCTCCAGTAGCTCCTTTCTTTCCTGAACTTTGGAGACCAGAACTGAACACAATACTCCAGGTGTGGCCTCACTAGGGCCCAAGAGAGAGGATCACCTCTGTTGACCTGCTGGCCACACTTATCCCAATGCACCCCAGAGTATTATTTGTCCTCCTGGCCAGAAGGGCACTGCTGGCTCACGGTCAGCTTGCCATCTTCTAAGACTCCCAGGTCTCTGCAGAGCTGCTCTCTAGTAGGTCAGTCCCAACCTGTCCTGGGGTTATTCCTCCTCAGGAATACACTTGCCCTTGTTGAATTTCACTAGTTTCTCTCTGTCCAACTTTCCAGCCAATCAAGATTCTGCCAAATGGCAGCCCAGCCTCAGGTGTACTTGGAGCTGTCCTCTCTCCATGAAGGAAACGGAAGCATCTACGACAAAAGAGCACACTATGGAGAGGAAACCTTTGAGGAAAAGCTGGTCTATACGTACCTAGGAACCCTTCATTAGGATGAAGAAATTTAAAAAATAGACTTTAAAATAGAGATATTCATCCACCTTTTTGTGGGTTTTTTTTTGCCTTGTTTGGTCCATCTTCATGCTGCACACATTTTGTAACATTCTGCTTTTATTTTACATACTAACTTAAATAAAGCCCTTAATAATACCCTTAGGCTGGGTATGTCTTTGAAACTCCTCACAAGGCTCTCAACCCTGCGTGGTCAGATGGGATATAAGAAAGCTTTCCATAATTGCCACTGCAAACAGGATTGGATGAAGTGGTATCACAAACAAAACAACCAGAAAAGAAGACATGAGAAAAGAGAAATAAGGAAGAAGCTGATTGTCTAAACCAAAAACAACTATTCACAGCTGCCCATACACACACACTGCTCCAATCAAATGCTCTAAGCAAAGGAAAGCTATCCCTCACTATGAGAAAAACCTTGTATGGGACTCTGCCATGGACTACCTTCCCAGCACTAACAGGGAAATGTAGTGGCTGCAGCTGGTGCTGGCACTTGCACAGCAGGTTCCCCTCAGGTACTTTGGTACCATCTGCCATCTGCTCTCTCGGCCTTTCGGAAGCACAGACACAGCAGATTTTTTCATGTGCTGCAGCCCAAACTCAGCTCTGAGCCAGAAGGACTCTCATCTTTTCCACAGACACGCTGCAACTGCAGCCACAAAAACTGAGCACTCAGGAAGGCTCCCTAAACGGTTTCCTAAACTGCCAGAGTCACAGAGAAATAACAACCTGCACAGCACTTCTGTGGCTGCTGACAGACCCTGTTAACCTGCCTGCATGGCTGCTGCTGTGGAAGGTGTGGGCATTGCCTGCTTTTCCACGAGTCAGCAATGATGCTGGCAAAGCAGCCATGACAATATGCTGCACTGTAAAGCACTGCTGACAAAACACTGCTAGCCTGGACAAGGTGGGAGCTCACTAGTTTACACATTCTTGCTGCGGGCTCTAAAAGTCAGAGACACCAAGTTCCCTGTGCTCTGGCATGCTCCTCATTTTCATAAGGAACATTTCCATTAGAATTTGTCCTCAGTCCTAATGTAAAGGGATAAATCTGCTTTTGCTAATAATGAACACTTTTTTTTTTCTCACAAGCTGATTTCAATTTATGCCTATAGCATGGTCTCTGGAAACTCATCTTACAGGTTGAATCAATAAAGAAACCTTGCCTAAACTATCTTTATACCATCTGCCAAGAGCACTTTGCAAAGATCTCTGTGGTGTTCTGGCCCAGGTGAAGTGAATAGCACCCGAGATAAACATGAGGAACCTGATTGAGAGATCTTGGGAAAACAATATGGAAGATGCCAGACTGCAACCTTTAAAAATGATATTGGTAATTACAGAGTAAGATTGCTACAGAGAAACAGGCTGATAGCATATTGTCTATTGGTTGTATGATTGCACTCAGTAATGAACACTTTTCTAAAATCTGGCACAGATGGTACATACAGTAGCACAGAAATAAAGAGCCCTCTGTGCACCATCCTCTTCACAGCTTACACTACTGTTAATATTTTCAATGTTTACTGCAGGCATAAAAATGTAAGCACCAACTAATAAATCAAATAATTTTCTACACCTCTGTAAGGTCTTTGCAAACTTCAGCGGGACAAAAAGCCTAGTATTTCACTTTCTTTTCATTAAGAAACCAGTTCATAAAGTTGCAGCTTTTCTTCCTTCTTCTTTTTCATCCCCCATAGTGGAATTTAAAGTTCCTGTTTACTCAATGTACACAAACTGTTACTGATAGCATCAGGCAGCACTGCTGTTGGCTATTTTGCTTATTACTGACACAAATCTACTCTAAGACAAACCATGTGCTGCTGCATAGCTTCTTGCCATTAATTATTATATGAAATGTTGAACTGTGAAATCAATATTAAGGAAAATTAGTAGTGCATCCTTTCAAACTCTCATTCTACCAGAGAATCAACTGCAGAGAAAGAAAAACAAATAATAAAACCAAGAATTTTCATCTTAAAAGGAATGGGAATCTGGAACACATGGACTTTCTAGTTTTTGCCTAAGAGGGCATAAAGTTTGACCTCAGCATAGCTGGAGTAAAACTCAACTCCTGAATCCCAGCTCCTGAATTCAAATGAAATGCTTTCTCATTCTATGATCCCTTAACTTTCCCTTCCTTCTCATACACTTGAACTTCAGAGAGGATGAAATCCTGCAGGACACTGGATATGTAACCATGTAAATGTAGATGCTAATAAAATGGAAATGCAGAGGAGACTATATGGCAACTTCAGTTTGCAAGGCTGGTCTTAATTTTGGTCTTTACAGCTTTCACATTCTTGATTATGTAAGTTTAGCACTTAAAAAAAATAAAGTGCCCAAGAAAACAGTTATAATGCATGATTCCTAGTAATTAGTTCTCCCCCCAGTCACTACCAAAATCTGTTTCTACAACTTGCTATCAACAGACAACATTGCTTGAGTAAAAATACGCAATTAATCAAACAATGCTGAATAACAAAATTCCTTTGTAATTTACTGAAGACTACTAAAAGGAATCAGAAATATGAACAGAAAGAAATTAGACTCTTCCTAGCTCCCACCCCAGATGTCCATCCGGGCTATGAAGTTTCACACTCCCCCAAAACAAATGAGGTGCAAAGAAAAAGTGTAAATTAAGACAGGTAGGCCTTCATCACATCACTTGGCTTGGATTTGCTTCATTTTACTGAATGAGAGGAATTCTTCGAGGAAGAGGGGGGCAGAGAGTCCCAAACTTCCCGAACCAGTATGACAAAAACAAGAGCTGTTCAGCAGTGATGCTCAGCACCGCTAAGAGCGCGCCTTCAGAAATTTAGCGGCAATTTACTCCAACAGCGATTTCCATCGGAAAACTCCTTCCCAACGAGCTCGGGCTCGGGCTCGGGCTCCTGGCGCGGAGGAAGCAAGCCACCCGAGGCCGCGGAGCCCGGCAGGAGCAGCGGGCGCTGCCGCGGCACGGCGGCCCCGGCGGCCGGCCCGGCGCGCTCGGCGGGCCCCGCCCCGCCTGACCCGGATACAGACGGCGCTGCCGCCCGGCCGCGAGCGTGCAGCCGGCCCGGCGCCGCCGCAGCAGCGGGAGCCCAGCGCCCCGGCCGCGCCATGGCGTTGTGGTGAGCGCCCGGCCCCGCCGCCCCCCGCCCCGCGGCCATGGCCCCCATGGGCATCCGCCTCTCGCCGCTCGGCATGGCCGTGTTCTGCCTGCTGGGGCTGGGCGTCCTCTACCACCTCTACTCCGGCTTCCTGGCCGGCCGCTTCGCCTTCTTCATGCTGAGCGAGCCGGCGGCCGGCGGGCCCGAGGCGCCGCACGGCTCTGCGCCCGGCGGCGCCGTGGACCTGCGGGAGCTGCTGGCCGTGTCCGTGCTGGCCGCCGTCAGGGGCGGCGAGGAGGTGAAGCGGGTCCGCGAGGGGAACGTCCTCAACGCCAAGGCCAAGGGCAAGACGCGGGAGGGGGCCGAGGAGCAGCTGACCAGCGGCGACCTCCTGTCCAACCGCAGGATGTTCTACCTGCTGAAGGGCGCCTTCCCCGCCGTGCAGGTGCGTGCCGGGTGCCTTCGGTGGGGCGGGGGCTGCGGCGGGCCCGGCGCCGGGACCCCGCTGCGGAGCCCCGCTGTGCAGCCCCGGCGGCTCCCCGGTCCGTGACCGCCGGCGGGAAGCGCTGCCCTCCCTCCTCCCGCTTTTCCTTCCCCTCCCGCTGGATCTGTGGCAGTGCCACCTCACGCTCCTTGCGCTTTTCCTTCCCCTCCCGCTGGATCTGTGGCAGTGCCACCTCACGCTCCTTGCGCTTTTCCGTCCCCTCCCGCTGGATCTGTGGCAGTGCCACCTCACGCTCCTTGCCGGGGGTGTTGGGTTGCAGGGGAAGGAGTTGGAGCGTGTTGCAAGCGAGGTGAAACTGTGGAACGCTGCGGGCGTGGAGGGGTGAAAGGAAGCGCCGGGTCTCGCTGTTGTGGATCATGAGCTCTGTGTACATCGCAAATTCTGCCTACGGTTCAGATGCAGAAATTAGGAATGCTGTTGTTTTGGTAGTTATCCTTCATGCCAGTTGTTTTTCCTGCCGTCAGTTCTGGGGAGGGCCAGGAGCAGCGGCTGGGGCTTCGAGGGTTGGGAACATAGCGCTGCAATAGCCGAGTGTTTAGCGCTTGTGGCTGTGGGACAGCAGATAAGCACAGCTGTGTCAATACTGTGGATCACTGCCTACCTGAGAAAAATGAGTGTACTTTGCTTTCGGAGGTGTACACCCCTTCCTGCTCTCCTTCACTTCTGAAATCTAGGTCTGTCTCTTAAGGTCGCACCCTAACCTTTGAACTATACTCTGAGGATTTTTGGGGTTTGTTGGCATTGTTTCTGCTTACACTTCAGTCAATGGGAGCTTCTGTCTTTTGATGTTAAATTCCATAGCTTTTCACGGCCGTTTGAAATGGAGAGAAAACCCTAAATTTGGATCTTAGAGGTGGTGATCACATGCTTCTGCTGGATGGGTTGATAGAAAAAGTAGCTAAGTTTAGTTTTTGGTTATTGAGTTACTATTCAGTTTTCAGTAACTGTTTTGGAAGTTCCACAGAAAAATGTGTAGTTTTTTGTTTTGTTGGTTTTTTCTGGTTTTTTTTTGTTTGTTTGTTTGTTTGTTTTGGTGGGATTTTAAAGTGTTGTAAAGAAATTAATGAATATGAAATCTAGAGGAAACAACAAATTTTTCAATGTTTGAAATAAACTTGAGATGTGACTAGCCTTCCTCTACAGAAAGGTAATGCAGTTTCTGTTTTGAAGATTTCCTGGATTGTCCGTCAGTGAAAAGGCATCTTCACAGGCTCAGTGTTAAAGGAAGGAGAAGTATTGACCCCTATTCTCTTGCACTATTAGGAGATTTCAAAGATCTTAGCTTTGCAGCTTAGCTGGGTCGAAACCTCGCTGCTTTCTCCCATTTCACAGATGGAGGGACTTCATTCATCTAGATGTAAGAGTTGCCTGTGCTTCTATAGAAAGCTGGGGATTCTGTCTGGGCTTGAAGAACACAGTGAACTGTGTATTGCCTGCCCTGTGGTCACATGTAAACTCTGCCCTGGGCTTGGGATCCTTAGCAGTGACAGTCTGACTTGTGTCTTTCTGGCAGAGGGTGTTAACTTTGGACTTCTACTTTTTAAAAATCTTTGGCACTCCCTTTTATTATTTTTCTTACAGGTAATGTGTGCTGCTAGTCTTTAAGAATAGATAGTATTTTTGAAAGAGCAGATATGTTCTCAAAGGCAGTATAAAACTGAAAATGTGTACATAGGTCTGTGGAACTGGAAAATACCAGGCATATGTCTTTTCTTTTTCCCCACTCCTCCTCAGATTGATCTTGAGCATTGAGGATGTCTAGCATGAGTGTACTTGATAAGTTTTTCAGGTGATCTGGAGTTATTCAGTCTGACAGATCAGCTGTGGGATGTTAAAAATTCTGAGAACATGATGGGGATAATAGCTGCTTACTTCATGTGGTGTTTAAAAATTTCTCACTAAGCTGTATGTACACTGATAAGGCATTTTGTCTCTTAAAGTCTGTGATGAAGATGTATTCATAAACATTTTCCCAAACTAAAATAAAAGCTTTCTTTTACTACTATATACATGCTGTGTGTGCTTCTCAGGTGTGAAGGCAAGCTATCATTTCAATCTACTAATCCTTGAAGTTAACTTCAGAGCAACCTGTCTAAAACTGCAGCTCTTTCACAGAACAGACCTGCTGAGTTTTGGTGTGAATATAAGGATTATAGAGGATTTTCTGAGGCAGTATAAAATTGCATCATGTAAGAAATATCTTACTTTATATCTGTAGTCTTATCCCCCTGTACAGAGTGACACTCGAGAATAAAAGATGCTGCTGAATAAACCTCTCTCCTTGCCAGAGAAGATGATGCTAATAAAAGCTGTCAAACAAAAACTGCAAGAATTCCAAGAGTAAGCTTATACAAAATGCTGATTTTCTCACCAGGAGTACCTCAGTATTTAAATTGTTGCCAAATGCTGCAGCCAGGAAGATGAGCCAGCACAAAAGCTAAAATATGCCTGTAAAGCAAAGGAGATGGAGTTGTTCAGTCTGGACAAGAGAAGGCTCCTGCAAGATGTGACAACAGCCTTTTAGTATCTGAAGGGGGCTTAGGAGAGCTGGAGAGGAGCTTTGTACAAGGGCATATGTTGACAGGACAAGGGGGAATGGCTTTCAGCTGAAGGAGTGCAGGTTTAGATTGGACATTAGGGCAAAATTCTTTACTGTGGGAGTGATGAGGCACTAGACCAGGTTGCCCAGAGAAGTTTTGGAGAGTGCTCCCTGGAAGTGTTCAAAGCCAGGCAGGATAAGGCACTGAGCAACCTGGTGTCCCTACCCATGGCAGAGGGGCTGGAGTGAGATCTGGAAGGTACCTTACAGCCCAAACTATTGTATTACTCTGCGATTCTCTAAGAATAACTGTGGCTTTAAAATGTTTCGAAATAACCAAGGGGAAAAGTAATTTGTCTGAAATAAACTTAACTCAGTGAGCAGCACTGGATTCCCTGTTATTTGCTGCTGGACATAAAAAGGGAAAGCATGCAGTCTTTCTGAAGCAGATCTGAGTCTCTTAAAGTGTGGTTATTAAGAGAAGATAGAAGAGTTAGACTTCTCACTTGCAGAAGCTGAAATAAATCTGGAAAAAGTCTTATAATACTAAGAGTTGGGATTTATAAAGAAAGCCTTGAGGGGAAAAAAATCCCACAGAAAGTGTTTGCCTTTGTTCTCTTGAGTAAAGGTATTGTCTCTACAGAGGAAGAGGAACTCCACTGCTGACATCACCTGCTCTGTTTGATACAAATAGATGTGTTTGTATCAGTTCAGACTTCTCAAGGCTATGTTAGGTAAGACTGAAGAGATGCGGCTGGATTGTGTTTTATCACTGCGTAGATTTAGTTTAGATTTAGGGGTGGTGTTTTCATATCCCTCAGAAATAGGGCTAAGAAAGATAAGGGACAAAGGGGCAAGTCACTATTACTATTACCTAGTGTTGTCTGATTGCACTCAACATCCAGCAGTAAATATTTGCATGTGTATTCCATGAAGCATCTTTGTACAGTTGATTTGAAAATATACTTAGTGCCAAAACCTATACATTGCTTTCTCTTGGTGAAATTCTCAACTGCAGTTACAGGCTTGAAGTGTTTCCACTCCTGCATTACACTATGTTGTCCTCATTTATTTGACATGCTAAGAACAAGTTAAACCTCTGATTCAGCTGTAATCATCCCCTCTGCTGCTTTCATTTTTTATTTATTTTATGTATCTTTTCTGAGTTACTTCTTTCTTGGTTGGTTCTCCGTGAAGTCTTATTGTTCTTGTGCTGGAACAGTGGGCGTGTGATAAGGACTGGGTGGGAATTTTAGGTGAGGGTATTAAGGAGATGCTTGAGCCCAGCCCTGCTGCTGGGGTGGGAATGGAATGGGGAGGCATTCTTTCCAAATTCAGTGAGAGACTAGGCAGAAGTGCTGGTATGTTCTGCTCAGAAGAGCTTCTGTGAAGAAATGATCTCATGATACCAGGGTTTCAGCAGCATTACCTACTGAAAGATCCCTCTCAGCATCATGCCTTAGGGCCTTGCTCTTTTAATGTGGCCTGTCCAGGGATCAATGTCAGGATCTTGATAACTGATTGTATCCCGAGTAAAAATTTAAAATAAAAGTTATTTAAAAGGAAGGTTATTTAGGAATACCCTGGTTCACAGCCCATCTCCAGCACATCTGAAGGAGCAGCCCTACTTGATCACAAAGGCAGGGATGATTTACAGGTTGTTCCTTAAACTTTCACTTTGACCAGATTATGTCTTGTCCTCTGACTGAAAAGCCAGTTTTAAAGTGACACAATTCTGCTATTTCGCTGCTGTACTATACTAGAATTATTTTCACAGCATGCAGACTTCAGTCTTAATAGTCAGATTGTATTCTGCCCTGCATTCTCATTTTTAACTGTTTTGTCTCTTTTGTTTAGGCTTTCAGCACCTATATCTCTTAGTTTTTAGTGTAAATACTGAACAGAGTTTCATCTTGTTTGCTCCCTTTTTTTATATTGTGACTGTGATGGAAATCAAGTCTTCTTCTGTCCCAGTCTTTTTCTTTGGGCATCTTTTCAAGTATTGCCGCTGTTCTGAATCCAAATGTTTTTATGTCTTTTTCCCAGTTAAGACTGATGATAAATACTGCATTTCAAGCTTATGCATGATGATGCAGGAATCAGCACTTGACATGAAACCTTAAATGTCACTTTTACTTTGATTTTCTTCCAAATTAATCTGACTTTTGAAGATTAATGACCCGAAGCATTCCTATTTTTATCAGGCTCTCTGAAGTACTGTCTAGGTTTAAACTCACTGTTTATAGGCTTCTGACCACAGTGCCAACTACCATACCTAAAAAACTGGAATTTTATCTGAGATGGGAAGCGCTGCAGCTGATACTGATTCTGTGTGAAAGATCTGTTGAAGAAATAGGTTTAAAAAATAAAAGATTACTTAAACTTCAGAGGTATTGCACTTTAGTGAGTAGGTTCAGTAATTTGGGGTTTCATGTTGTGAGAATAGCCTCCTCAGGTCTTTAGGGCTTTTAATAATTTTAATGTTCTTCTGACCCAGATGATCTTTGTAACTGCCAGTGGGTTTCTAAGTAAAACAAGAAGTGTGAATGTTAATCTGAAATCTCAGTAATAGGTGTTGTTTGGAGGTGCATCTCCTAACATGGTTCCAAATTATGCCAGATTACTTATGCCAACTCTCTCTGCATAAAAATGAAGTTAAAGACTGTAACTTTATGGTAATGAGTTCTGTTATTATCTTTTCAGGTGCAATTACAAGTAGTTCATTTGGCTTGTTTGTGCACTGTGGGTGTTTAATCTATCATCTGAGCAGCTGGAGAGTTTAATTTCTTAGTGTAGCCACTCACAAACAGTGAACTTTTTTGGGTATTATCTATTTTATTGGTAGATTTCTAATTTGTCCTTATTTGGATGTTTTCTTAAAATGAGGTGTTGCAACTCTTGTGACAAGCAAGTCATCTCTTTCTCTTTGCTAGACTTGGGTCAGTGTAGAACTGTGATGTTTGCTATCTACCGAAACCACTTGTGTGAGCTAATGAGCAAGTGGCTTTATTTTCCTGGTCTGAAATTCTAGTTGTTTCTGCAGATTACCAGTGGAAACAGTGAATCCTGTGATCCGTGCTGATTCTCTCAATTCCACTTTTGTTTTCACCAACCTCTATTCATTGTAAGTTTGTAGAAGCAGAGCTGTCATTGGATATGTCTTTAACATTTATTTACTCTTTGTTTCAGTGTGCTTCCTGCTGGCTTAATGGCCAAGGCACCTAATGAGTTTTGATAAGCACTAATTGAGCTTCTTGACATTTAGGCTTCTCCAGATTCTTCTTTGCATATTCTGTCCTCTTGTTCCTGCATTGACTTCTTGTTGCTAAAATAAACAAAGATGTAGTTGATGGTAGAGGAAAACCTCTGTCTGCCTTGACTTAGGTGCCTTGAAAAAGGCATGTGTCCTTCTTCAGTGTTGTCATATAATTATAGAAATACTTGCTGTTTTCTGATCAAATTAATGGCAACATCAGACCAGTGGGTTTTAAGCCTCTTATTATTTTATACATTTGTATGATTTTATACCTTACACATTGATATACAAATATGCTTTGTAGTTTTAAACTTAATTAAAAATTAGGGCTTTAAACGTATGGTTTCTAAATTTAACTACCTTTTAATAATTTTTTCCTTTTTTTTCTTTTTTTTAGAAAACCATGTGTTCAGCAAGGTCTTCTTTCCTTTTATAACAAAATCTGCCTTGCTAAAACTCTATGTAAATTGAACCTTGGCAAGAGGAACATTTTTTAAAACATGAAGATCACCTGTAAAAGCTTATTTTTCCTTTTTCATATGTTGTGATAATCTGAGGAGGAAAAGAACCTTCTCAAAACCAAGCAGCTGGCTTTAAAAAAGTCAGTGTATTAAATAAAATCAGGGTTTGGTTTTTTTTGGTTTTTTTACTATGCTGGTAGGGCTATTATTCAAATTTTTTAAAGCTTAAAGCCATTTTATATTTACAAAAAGAGGTGGTACTTTGATTTCCCAGTTTGCATTCTTTTTGGCGTTAAGTAACCTAAGATTTCAAGAAGCAGCTTTCATTCATAGTGAAAACTGCTGTTTACCACCCCCAAATTCGAAAGTTGGGAGGGATCATGAGTGGTCCTGGATGCAGGTGAGCGAAGTCTTGGTGTGATCCTGTTGGGAATGCACAGCCCCTCCCTTTGTAAGAGATTCTGGAGCCTTGTTTATTACAAGGGTAGGTTAGATATTTTCATCAGATACTGGAAATAATGGTGCTTTGAGTGCTTTTTGCTCTCCTGGAGAGTGCTCTCCTGTTGAGCATATTTATATGTCCTGACTTGTTGAGTGGGTGTTTACATTCAGAGGTTTTGGCATCTGATTCCTTCACACGGTTTGTGTATGTACAGATGCTGTGAGAAGCTGAGACAGCTTTCATCTCTGATACATTTGAGGAGAAAAACAGGGAAGCAGAGCCAATGGAGGTAAAACAGTCTGTCTTGTAGTGCAGTGAATATAGTGTTGCTCTCTGGTGCAGTGCTGCAGCAGTGGTTGAAGGGGGTCTCTAGATGGGAGAAATCCCAAAGACTGCTGGTTGAACCACTCCCCTCTGAGTAGGGACATGTCTGAAGCACAGTCAGATAAGAGCTAATCAATTACATGCAGCTACCTCATAGGTCAGTATACCTTCCAAGGTGTGTAGTTGTGGGTATCATGGAGTCATAAAATAACTTGTCTTTTTCAAGATACTGGATTATTTGCATATTAAAATATAAAATTAATATTGAGCTGGAGAAGTATGAAGGGAGGGAGAAGAAGTACTAAATTTAAAAAAAAATCATATGCCACCAAACAAACACTTTCTAAGAAAAGCATTGCATTTTCATGTACTGATGCCTTTGAAGTTTGAAGTATTTGAACAGAAGCTTCTTGAGGGGGAACCAGAAGTTTATATATATTTTTTCACTTTAACTTACCTTCATTGGGGAATTCAAAGGCTAAACTACAGTTGTGTTCACTCTTTCAGACCAGGAAAAATCCTGAAGGTAGTGCACCATGCCAGGGGCAGCTAGCTAATATTCAAGTAAGTTTTTTGGGTGACAAACTGCCACAAAGCCAGCAGGAGTGCTGGTGGGGACTGAACCAGCACAGGACAAGAGCCACTGTGAGGTTCCCTGAAGTCTTTGGGGTCAGGACTGTTGGCTGTTCAGAGCACTGCATTTATCCAGACAGGTTCATGGTACGCTGGATTTGGTTTCTTCCTGTGTTCCTGAGCAGATCTGTATTCCAATCACCGTTGAGCTGTACAGGAGTGCTCTCTGTGCAGAGCTTTCCAAAGACTGGAAACACCTGGGTGCTTTGGAAGGCACACCTTCCAAAAGGTATGCCTGGACTGATCCTGGTATTGATGTTGGACCTCTGCTGCTGGCTCCCATGAGCAGCATCCCTCATTTGTTATGGAATTCCTGCACCTTACAGGCTGGTTTTGGGGAAGGTGTGTGCAGGTGAGATGCAGCCAGATTGCCTCGTTTATGAAATAATGGTTTTGGGGATTTTTTGCTTTTAAACAGTATTCCATGCACTGATTTACATATGTTTTATTAAATCTCTGTGTTTGATGCAGTTCTTTGTGAGGAGGGCTTTTGATTCAAGCATAACTGGGGAAGATTGCTAAAATGTAGTTAATCTTCATGTCAGTGCTCAGTTTCCAGAACTTCCCCAGACGGGCTTGTACGCCTTAAAGCTGTTAGGCAATTAACCCCAGAGCATCTTGCTGAAGTAGGCTCTAGTGCCTGAAATATTTGGCCTTGTGATTGTCTTTCTACCAGAGCTACTCCTAATTTATGAGTGAGGATTTGGGATTGCAGTGAACTACATATCCATATCACTTGAGCAAAAGTTTAAAGTGTAAGATTGCGGCCTCTGGAGGCTGCCAGCAAATGAGAGTGACAAATAGGAACATGGAATTAACACAGAGGCATGTTTGCCAGGAATATTCTCCTTCATTAATAAAAAGAAAGAAAACAGGAGGAGTAATAGAAGTTTTAAGGATTGGTGAGTCCCTCTCAGGCAAGTATTCAGCCAAAGCTACAGAGTAAACGGTCATATGAATGGAAGAACGAGTGACCCACTTGGGGTTTTGTTTTTGTTTGTTTTGGTTTTTTTTTTTTTTTTTTTTTTACTTTCTCCAGATGTCTGTGCAACTTTATCACTCTTTCCCTGCTGTTTTTTGTTTGTTTTTTTTCCTAGTGGAATAATCATGTCTGTTGGGAGAGACTCCTCACATGCATTATAAATGTTGCAGTGTCATGGCCACTGCTACAAAATCTGAGCTAGTAGGTGGTGTTTCTCTGAAAACAGTACCTTTCAGATAGTTGCAGGCTTTGCATTTTAGTGTACTGTAACAACAGATATCCTTCCTTTTGAGCATTGGTTCCAACCCTTTAACTTTTTGGAGGCCCCTTTCTTCTGTTGAGGAAATGTTTTTTTTATGGTGGTATGTCATGTGCTGTAGTGGAACTTAGACTACCCAGGGGCTATGTTGAGACTGCCAGATCTGTGGAACTATTCATCTTGACTTTGCAGGACTGTTTTCCCTAGGGGAAAATGCAATCATCAGGTTTATTGTACAGTGACAGATGTTTAATTTGTAAATGTCACGGCAACTTCAAGAGCTCCGTGTTTGGCATATAATGCTTCAAATACTGGTTTTACGTGAGAAGACAGCTATGATGTATGGCTGGAGGTGCTGCAGTTCTGCTTCCTTTTTCTTTTCAAATTCTCTTGGAGAAAATGGCCATTAACTCTTGGCTAATACCCTGTTACAGTTGAGGTGTATGTGATGCTTTTTCTTGTCATGATACGAATTACTTAAAAATCCTGCTCATATAAGCTCTGTCACATTCAAATGTAGTCTGATAGCTCCTTCGTTTTCATTGTCTTTCCATGTCACTCACCTACAACTTTCGGGACAACTGCATCTCTGGTCATCCAAAAACATTGTGCTACTGCACTCACAAGTAATTTGTGTTGGGTTTTGCAGAATGGTGCTCCACTACCTGGCCAAACTCTGCTTGATGTACAGTAATGCCCTCTGGTGTGGAGTAAAGTTCATTAAGCTGGGCAGCAGGTGGCAATAGGCTTAAATGTGATTTTGACTGCTGTTAGTAAATGTTCTTCATGGGCCATCTTAGGGCCTTACCCCAACCTACCCTACAAATGGGTATGGGATGTTGCTTGTTTGTGGAATAAATTCATCTGACTTCATCTAGTAGTTAAATTCAATTGAGCTGCTTAAATTTCTAGTTGTGACTCAATGCCTGCAGCAGGAAAATATATATACTAAGATTTCTTCTTGTCCAAGTCATGCACAGTCTGCACAATATCTGGTGATAATATATTTCTGCATTTCCATGTGGTTCTACTGGCCTTATAAATTGAATTTTAGACCCCCTGCTGTCTGTGTACTGTATGATTCTCCAGAGTCAAATGTTCTGCCTGTAGTACTTGAAGCAACTGCATCTAAATACTGATTTTAAAAAATGGGACTTGTACTGTGGGAATGTTCAGTAAGGAGAGCTGCAGCCAAAGCAACAGTGTCCAGCTGAGGTGTAGTTCACAGTAAAATTCTCGAACTGTGGTTTACATTGCTTGTCACATGACTGTAATAGCCTGTGAGTTGCTGAAAAAATGACTAATTCCTGCATTTGAGGTGAAGGAAGAAAGAGAAAATGTGAGCAAACATGTAATTTTCCCAAGTGCCACAGTTACTGTATCCCATATGTTAATGCAACTACTTCTGTCCTTTCACCACAGATAAATTCTGAGGAGCGTGTTGATACAGCTGATCAGGAGACAGTCTCCTGGGATCACAGTATTCCTGAAGACATAAAGCAAAAAATACAGCCTAAAGAGGTGCCAGCAGAAAGTGTCACTGTCTGGATCGATCCTTTAGATGCTACACAAGAATATACAGGTAGCTGATTGTTGTTGACAAATCGTGTGTGTAATTTTGATGTTTGCCTTTTATACTGGAGACAAGATTGTGTTTAAAAGGACATCTCTTGTTAAAATGTCTTAGTCAAAGCTAATGTGATTTAATTGAACAAATTGCATAATGAAATCTCTGTAGCTCTCAAATTACAACATTTACTTTTATATATTCCAACTCTGAAATTACTCTGGTATCCTTTCAACTAAGTAATTGCTATAATAAATGGTAACTGTCAATTATGGATTGTACTGGAATTACACATCTCTTTATTCCAGTCATTACTGCGGCAACTCTAAGTATCATAGATTCTTGGTTTTGTTTATTTAAAGGGAATACTAAGTAAATATCCTATTTAACCCGATATAAGAAAATTTTTGTCATCATTTTTTATAAAAAGCATGCATAATTCAGTCTTCCCCTTTCCAAAGATTTTAGGATGTTCATAAGCAGTTCAATGCAATCCAACTAAAATTCTTGCTAATAAGTACTAAGGAACAACTAGAAAAATGGGATTATTTTTTTGTGACTATGTAACTGATACAATTATCCTTTCCCAGTGGGTGTTCTTTGGTTTTTGAATTACCATTTTTGAACCAATAGAGGATAGGAGGTGAGGCAGAGAAGGAAGACTAGAGGGGCACAGATTTCCAGAAAATACATGTTGCATAAGACAAAGCTGTTAGCATTAGATCTGGTAGGAGTATAGGTCATATCTACTGGATAAAATTTCTGGAAAGCTGAAAAGTCTTCAAAGTCTTTTGACAACTGAAAGGTTATTTGAAGATACAGCAAAGATACATAGCTGCAAGAGGCAGAATGTAAACTAGTATTCAGAGAATAGTCTGAATAATCTCCTGTCTGTTTTCCTTTAGTGTTGTTGGCATCTGATTGTAAACTTGCTCACTTTCTTGTTTTGCCCACAGAGGATCTTCGACAGTATGTCACGACAATGGTTTGTGTGGCTGTAAATGGTAAACCAGTAATAGGTGTGATACACAAGCCCTTCTCATCATACACAGGTACCTTCATGCCTTCACCTATTTCCATCATAGTCAGTCATGATACTAGTTAAAATTTGATGTTTGAGAGAACATCTGTAGCTGTAAGTGAGAAGATATACCTTCTACAGCAGCAAAAGGAGCACTGCAGCAGACCACACAATTAGAGCTGTAGATGTGTTCTGTGCTATAAAACCACCAAGGAAAATGCTGCCCTTGTTTTAAAATAAAAAATGGTGCATTTAGAACAAACTAACTGACAATATTTTTAAGAACTAAGATCCCTTGATTACAATGTTTATAGCAAACAAAAAAAAAATTAAACCTACAATACCAGCTTCATATGGGCTTTTAGTCCTTAGTAAAAAAGAGTACTTTGCTCATTTAGCAGAATAACTTGGGTCTGTGGTAGTGTACCTAGGAGCTGCTGTTTATTTGGTGTGAATAAAAAAAGATTGAATAAAGACCTTAATGGCAACTGTTTGTATGTAACAGGCAAGACTGTCTAGCATAGTCTTATTGATTATCTGACATTCTTTTAATGCCACAGCTGTGAAGTAATTAATTCTTTAGCATTGATGATGTATCAGCGAGCATTGCTGCAAGTGTGGCGATTTGTATGCATTTCTGAAAGCTTCAGAGTCGTTTAAGTATTCATGTCTTACTGTGTATTTCAAACAGGAATTTTTGTTTACATTTTCCCTTAGGCAATACTGACCTCTAGAGTTCTGAAGTTTTGCAGTACCTCTGGCATGAAAAACTAAGTGAATGAATGCATTTGTATTTGTTGTCCTTTTTTGGCCCACTGAACACTTAATATTTTGTGCTAAATATTTTGCTGTCTATAAATAGGAATTTAATTACCAGTCACTTAAGTATGTGCTACATTCCAATATGCTTCAAGAATCTTGGAGATTTTGGAACATACTTTTTTTGGTGTCAGTACCTACCTGAAGAAATGGGTTTTTAGCATTGTAATGTGGAGAATTTATCCCCTTTGATAATAGTGAAGTGTGCAATGTTCAGACATGGATTCAGATGAGATGCAATGAATTCTGTCATTCTGTGTGACAAGTATTCATTTTCTAAGTTGGAAATACTGCTATGTTTTGAATCAGATTGTTCCTAATACTACCGCACAAATACAAAGCAATAAAGGGCAGTCAGCATTGTTATTGCACACAGCTCAGTCTGTTGCCAAACAATCTGGCTCTCTACTGAGATGAAATTGCTGGGTAGTTTACTAAGTAAATGTCAGATTAATGGTTAGGGGATGCCACCTACCAAGCTTGGCTTTGAACTTCATGATGAAACAGGTGGGAAGTTGTGAATTCTAAATTCAGTTCTCTGAAACATAACATCAAATATTTTTCTTTGTAGCACTATCCTCCTGAGCTATTTCCTTCTTTAGCATTACAAAATGACTCCATAGCATTTTTGATATCTACTTTAAAGGGTAATGGGGCTTTTTGTTCTTACATAAAAACATTGTCTGAGGAAATATTTTATGTATTTCTGACTAGGAGCCATCCTTTTAACTTTGGTGGCTTTCTAATTGCAAATTCTAAATATTTACTACTTGGGATTTTTCCTCTTACTCTGTTTTTTGGAAGAATCACATGAGAACAGTCAGGCTTGGTATAATGCCATATGCACCAACGTGTGTGTGGCCTCTTTCTCTTCCCTTGTGTGCACATGTGGGTATGCACCCCATCCTCTGTCAGCCCTAACTTTCTCTTTTACAGTAGTGAGAGATATTAAGTCAGAGGTATCAATTACATATGGTTAAATAAGCACCCTTTTATCTCACACTTAACAGATTGTCTTTTGTAAATCTCAGCAGAATTTTTGTTTCTCTTGTAGCTTGGGCAATGGTGGATGGTGGGTCAAATGTAAAAGCTCGTTCTTCCTACAATGAGAAGACTCCAAGGATTATTGTGTCCCGCTCCCATGCAGGAAAAGTTAAGCAGGTTGCACGGCAGACATTTGGAAATAAAACTGTGATAATCCCCGCTGGTGGAGCAGGTTTGGTTCTTTAATCATCCTTTCCATTTTATTGCTTCTGAATGTTTTAATGATGTAGCTGTTACTAGACAGAAGGATGTACTGTGGTGTCTTCTCTTTTTACTCTTTCCTTTTGCTCTTCACATCACTGTAAGCAAACGCTTGACAGCAGGGACACAGTTTTTCCTGTATTTGGGAACCTACACGGAAACTTGGTTCAGACTTCAGGCTGTTCACAAGTCAGTGTGTTACTGAATCTGAGCCTGGGCCAGCAATGTTGTTGTGGTCCTTTGATTGAAACACACTGATGTGTGTTCCTGGAAGGCACTGATGCCTCAGTGGGAGAAAAAGGATTGTGTGAACACAGGCACAATCATGGAAGAGAATCTGTTGGTTGTTAGTTAGCTGTTAGTATGGTTGATTTTAAAAAAAAGAATAAGAAAAAGGCCATTAAGGTTTGATAGTGCTTATTGCATTTATGTCAAAAGAGAAAATTAATATCACTGAAGTCCATTTTTATCTGCCTCATACTCAATTTAAAGAAGTTTTAGAATACTTATGTGATGTTCTTGTGCATCTGTTACTTACAGCACATAAATGGGAGGCACCAGTGTGAACAAGAACTGTTTTAAAGTCTCAGAAAAGCCATGCAAAAATTTTTTGTACAGAAATGTATGTTTTTTGTGTCTTTAATGTGAAAAGCCAGAGCTCCCTTACAGATTATTTAGTCAAGAAGGTCTTGCATTGCTTCTTTGTAATGACTCTAAATGACAGACAGTCAAAGTCTAACTGATTATAGCAGGTCTTGTCCAGGGCTTGATTCTGTTTAAGAAGATGAACAAATGAACAGATTAATGAAACAAGAATATTGGTGGAAGAGCTGAAAAAAATCCATAGAAGAATGAAAACTGTTTTGAGCAATTACTTTGTATTGCATAATGAATAATAAAGAGGAATGCCCTGGGATTATTTGCTTTATTACAGAGTGGAGTATACATCTTCCTTCCTTTGCAAAAAAAAGCCAGGGAGAGAAAGATAGACTTAAGCATGATACAGGGATTGAGAAATGAATGAGTGAACATAAGAGCAGAGCTGTATTTGAGTTTCTGGTCTTGTTCTTTTAATGTGTTCAACAGGAAGGGTTGGTTTAATGTTTTTATTTTTTTTACCTCTGCTCATGTCTTGTAGGTTATAAAGTGCTGGCCCTCCTTGACGTGCCTGAAAAGAATCAAGAAGAAGCTGATGTGTACATCCATGTCACCTACATTAAGAAGTGGGACATATGTGCTGGAAATGCAGTGTTGAGAGCATTGGGTGGCCATATGACTACCCTGACTGGTGAAGAAATTAGTTACACTGGCTCAGATGGCAATGAAGGAGGACTTATAGCCAGTATCAACATGAACCATAAAGCACTAATAGAAAAACTTCCAGACCTGGAAAAAGCATCACACAAATAAGCATGACTGGTGGAGGAGTACAAGTTGTGCTTTTATAGCCTCCAGATGCTCTGTCTGAAGAAGCAGGTGTGAAGACCTGCTGGAAAAGATGCACAGTAAAGCAAAGCAGTTTGGTGTGGGTTTGGGGACTATATCTTGGGTTTTGTCAGTGATGGTATTTAAAAAGAATAAAATAATAATAATAATTGGAAGTAGGAGGGCGACCGATGGTCTCACACATCAGTTTCCATGTTTTATTTTTTTCAGACTGTTTTCATGCAGTTCTTATACTCAAGGTGCGTTTACCGTATATATATATATTGGTGAACATAGGTGAACTAAAGAAAAATCCAATTTTTTTTTTAAATAACTAAGTATTTCTCACAGGAATTTCTTGAAACCTCTTACATCTTACTATAGTTTTAGCAATTCCATAATAAATTAGGTAGGAAAAAAAGCTTGATTTGTATAGGCATCTGTAAACAGTTTATCAGGAATCATGACCTCGTATTTTGTACTCCCTGAATGGAAAGCACAAGAAGGTTGATTCAAATCTATATGCAGCAACAGTATCTTTGACAGTGTGGCACTCTCTGCTTTTTAAGAGGAAAAAAAGAAATGTTCTGTACTATTTTGACTTTTTTCCTGAGGATGTAAACCAGTTTTAGTTCAGGTGGGTTGTGAATCTCAGTGTTTTATTAATCAGTGTAATTATTTCCTTATACCTTTTTAAAAGAAGGCGGTGTTTCCTTGTGTAGTTTTTAGCAGTTAGTTCTTGTCCTTGATTTCTGCAAAGAGTGTTGAAGATGCATGCTAGATTTTTCTCTAATGTAGGGCTTGTTCATCCTGTGGTGTTTGTGCCTATAGAAGCAGCCTCTTCCTTCACTACCTGTTGTTTTGTTTGCTTGGGTTTTCTTTCCATTGAACAGAGTCATAGGGAATGAGTTTAACAGAAATAGCAGGTTGACTGGTTATTTCCATTTCCAACACAAGGTATAAACCAGCACTTTTTCTACAACTCCAGGAATAGTCTTTTCGCTTCCAGCACGCTATTTTCTGCAGAAAGCTCTTTAGCCATTCCAAACAGCTTGTGCTTGTTTGGTTTGTGGTAATTTACAGAGAGGAGAGACCATTTGAACTTGAATCTGCTTAAGCAAGTTTGAAGAACATGTGGCACTTGAAGTACAGCAGGGTCTGCAGAACCTTTCTGAAAAATGTTCTTTGCAATCCAGTACATACAGAACGCGAGTCCTTTGATGTCTAATGATAATTTGTCGTACCTCTAAAATATGTCGACTTCTATCTCCAAACATGTCTGCATTGTTGTTCTCTTCGTCCTCCTGAAAGATTTCAGAAAGTTAAAATGTATGTGTTATTTGAATTATCAGAAAATAATGGCCCATCTCTCCTCAAGAATGCTAAAATTCTTGGTTAATATGGATGGTTTCTGTTCAAAGTTTGTTCAGTCTAGGCTTAGGCTGCTTGATCCAAACCCTTAGTTCTTTAATTTCAACTTCTTTCATATTGTTAATGAGAACTGCTGTTCTGATTAAAAAGAGGTTTTTCTCCTTAGGTCAGTAGTGGAGAATGTTTAGATACTGCTTTAACTTCTAACTGAAGTTCACATTTCTAAAAGACCTCACAGATGTTGCATAACTACAGATGCAGACTTTTCTTTCTTAAACTTACTGGCAAAGGAGACTGAAGCTTAGTCCTACAAGCCTTTTGGTACAGGTAGTTTTTTTTGGAGAATTTCTTTTCCAACACACACTAATGCTGCTCTTTGAAAATAACTTTTACACATAGATAATACACAAAGCAATTTTACTTTCAGTTCTTAAATTTAAGAAACTGCTATATGCTGTGACAAATAAGTGATCATGCCCTTTTTAAAAAGGGTCTGATCTATTTCAAGAAGTTGTTGAGCTTCCAAACTTCAGTGAAGAATAAAAAAAACATATTTATCAAGATTTTAACATTTTATAAGAAGATTGCAGCTTTTTAAAGGCTGATTTAAATGTCTTAAAGCCTAATTTAATTAAAAAAGCTTTTTGTATGTTTATTTGTTAAAGAACATGGATTAAAATTTAAATATGAGAAATAGCCATAGTTAGCCTAGTATAAAAATCTGATTGTGTCACAGAGATCGAATGCACAATATTTAAGTAGGCAATTAAGATAAAATCTGTGGCAAATTGGAGCTTTAGAATCAACTTGAAATCCTATGTAAACATGAAAATGGGACTGCTTTTATTTTGAGGAATGCTTCTATCTCTTCCTTGTATAAGCTGTGATCAAACTTCCTGTATGGGAAATAATAATTTTATGTAATGTACAAGGGCTTACTTGTATCTTAGTTGATGACATAGACCAGTGAACTAAAGTATTTGCCTAAGTTACTTTTTCTTAGGAAAACACAGTACCTTAAGAGAGGTCCTCCTTTCCTTCCTCCCACATGCTGGCTAAGATGCCTAGCCTTCCATTAGGAAGACTTCTGCTTGTTTAGACACATTAATATTCTAAATTGCTTTGTTGCAATGGATCCCAGTGTTCAGTACCTTTCACAGGGGACCATTACTGGCCTAGTCTCACTCCTGGTGAAACTGAGGAAAAGGTGAGAATGTGGTGCCCATTAATTACTTGTAGTAGAACCTGAGCTCGTAGAGCTTTCCCGCAGTTGAGGGCTCAGTAGTGCTTGTGGTCTCCCAGTGTAATTTAAAGAGTAGCTGCTTTGGTGTGAGAATAGGTGAGCAGCTGGTGAATATCAGTTTAAGAGATCATTTTGCAATAAATGTAGCCTCTTATGCAGACCAGCAAGTATTCACAAGTGCTTGCTTAGTGCACTCATCCCAGTGCACTTTCTTTGTATAGTGTTAACACTTAGTGTGTCACTTCTTTGGCTGTGTTTACATTCCATCCTGAAATGTTCTGCTTAAGTTCTGGCTTAAATACTTGTTTGGTCTCATCAGTGTGGATGTGACTTAACCTATGGCCAGAGGCTAGAAAACGGCATACCCACATCTCACTGCTGGGCTACAACAGTGTTCTTTACATCCTAGCCTTTTCCACATGAGGCTGTCACACACCATTTTTAGGGATGTTACTTAAAACAATTGCATGTTGGAGGTGGGTCCTACAAAAGTATATATATTTTTAAAAACTCTAGAAAAAATCATAGTAGCATTCTAGCTCCAAATAAGGGAAGTAAGAGAATGTATTATTTTAGCATTGGTTTTCCAATGGTGGATATTTTGAGTGACTATTATGATTAAAGTGGTTGCAAGTGAAGTTATTCTAAAGCTGTATGTATTTTCTCTTTTTCATTCTTCTAAAAAGAGTGTATGATAGTATAGATAATGCCTGGTACTGTACCAAGAGTTCTAGCTTTCATTCCTTGAATGAATGTTTTCTAAATAAATGGACACAGAAATAAATGGGTTGAATATTGTATTTAACTGGTTTGAGATTAACCTGTTTGCCAGACTTTTACAGATGGATTTAAGATCTATTTGTTCTGATCTGCAGAGGACATAATGGTAATGAAAATACTTAGTAGATATGGCATACTGGGATAGTGAGTTAACCATGTAGGTGAAGCTGCAAAGTCATCTAGTGATATTGTTCCAAAGATTTACTTCATGGTTGTTACAGGGGACAGATTTTCTAATTGGCTTCAGGTGTAAGAAAAGTTTTGATTATTTTTTTTTGTTTTTTTAATGGGCAATGGCTAAATATCAGAAATGGGAGGGGAGTCAGTACTGGGGTTCATCTCTGCTTTTTTTGTTTATAAATAAGTGTATTCCAGTGTCTTTGTAGCATCCTGTTATCTGTTTGGGTTGTACAACAGTAGTGCAGTATTGTATACTCTTGATTTTAAAGAAGGACTCCACATCTCCCAAGAACTGTGTAGTGAGAAGTGACCAGGTGTCATTCTGGGCCTCTTCTGTGTTGTGCCAGCAGGAAATTCAATGTCTCCTGAATATCATTCCAGTAGCAGTTTCTCTCACAAAAAACTGCTTTTCTAGGCTATTGTCTCCCCAGTTATGCCCAACCTCTTTGTAGATCTGTTTTCTGAAGTAAACTAGAGCAGTGGAAAGAAGCAGATGGCAGTTGCAACAGAGGGCAATTATTTTTGTTTCTTTATTTTAAATTTCTTTGGTTGTTTCGTGTCTCTTGTATTGCAGGGGTTAGATAATAATACAGATAAAAATCAGTGGGCCACAAATAAATGCCTGTGGGATTTCAAGCCCAAGCTGGAGGAGAGTAGGAAGGACTGTCTCTAACCAAGGCAAATCTGAATGAATGGGTTTCAGTCAGGGCACTCATGTTGAGCCCTTCTTCAGTTTAGGCCCTTTCACACAAACAATTACAGATTTGACTTTGCCAAAGTATCACTGATAGTCTTGGCTTTTAGTCTGCTGTGCTCAATGATAAAACTTCACTATATCTGCTTCACTGTAATGTAACTCACTGAGACAGGAATATGGTAACTGAGGATTGAGGGTAACTGAGGTAACAAGTTGATTGCTTGGCTTGTGAACCACAACTTTTTATGGCAGCTCTTGCAGTGATGGCCTAGTACTCGCTGTAAGTGTCTTCCCACTCCATGAGCAATCCATATTGAGAAGCTGTGGAAGCCTTTTATCTTACAGTTTTCAGGTGCCACAGCAGCTCTTTCAGCTCTTCTGTGAGAACTGCTCATTCAGTTTCCTTCTGAGGCTCTCTCTAGAGCTAGTAATTAGTAACTACTTTTCCCTCTGCTTTTCCTCTCTGTTTCCTTCTGATCCTTGATCCTTTTAGTCGATGTGGACAAGAAAAATGAGATCAGAGGTGAAGACAGTCCCAGTGTGAGGACCCCAGCAGTCAACTATAATTTATCCTGAAGCTGTAATGTTTGGAACTAAGGTCTAAGGTAGTGACTGATTCTACCAGAATTTGAATAGTTGCCAACAAAATAATGGGAACATGAAGAGGTTCATGCAGTTAGGGGTTCTGAACATACAAAAAAGATGCAGGTGGACTAAGGAGAAGGTAAACACCCAGAAAGAAGGAGAAAATGGTTTTTCAATATAATACTCCAAGCATTTGGCATTTGTGGCCCCCCTGGGTGCAGAGCTTCATTGTTTATGAAAGAGGCTGCATTGGCCCTCTGTGAAAGATTTGATTTTGTTGAACTCAATAGCAGTATTCCCACTGAACTCAATGTGAGCAGCACCAAGCCAGATAAAACAGGAGCAGTAAATTAAGCTAAATTCTGAAAAGCTCAAGCTCTGTCAACAGAGCAAACAACCTGGGTTGTGTTAAAGTTGCCTCTTAACAGGTTCAGTCTACATTTGGAAACTTCATCCCAGTGTCTGAGATTCTAAGTCTTTCAGGTTTTTCAAGGTCTACAACTGATAGAGCCCACTTTCAGGTAACATTTTCTACCCCATTATTCCTTATTTGCAATTCACATTTCATTTTTTCTCTCCAAGGGATTAGCAGCACTCCAGCATTTTTACTGTTGTATTAGCATTTTCCAATTGTGTGCCAAATTGAAATAACAATTCTATAAATAAATTCTCTGAAAATACTGGTCTGTGAGGGTGTTTTTCTATATTTTTGTATTTTGTCTTTCTAGGAGGTATTTATTGTTTCTTTGTGCTCCAGATTTTTTTTCAAATAGCACATGTCATGTTGCTTCAGTTGTGCTGTATCCATCTTGTGTGTGAGACTGCCTGCCTTACTGATAAGTCCAGCAATGTTTATGATAAATATAATTCAAGATCTCACTGTTTTTGTTTTCATACCTGTGAAAGCTGGTCAGTGTGTGAAAGTGAGTGCTTAGAAATCCCCCAGATACTATTGCTCTTTGGATCCAAAGAAGTTTTCCTTCCAACATAATTTCCATATTTCTTCCTAATTACATTACACCATTCTGCTTGAGTCTTTTGTTTCCATGAGAAAAGTAGTAGCAGGGTTGTAACTGTACCATTATTAGCCCTTATTCTATTAATGTCCCACTCTCCATAAGTGAAACCATGGAGCAAGTTGAAAGATCCTTTAATGTCCCACATCCATACAGCATTTTGGGCAGTTCGTGAGTGCAACTTCAAATGTTCCTTCTCACCCTCCCCAGTATATACATTGGATGTACAATGAAATTGTCTGTCATCCTGGACTTAGGCAACGTATACCACAGAGTTGTGCGTGGATGTTTTAAAAACCCTGGATCCTGTGTCATCTAACAAGATAAGGAATTTGGAGTCTATTGCAAAATGCATCTTCATGAGAAGATGCAACCCAGAGGAGGAGGGATTCTTCCCATTTGCAAAGTGAGTAAGTGCATGACTCTGTGTGTGTGGTACATGGCTTGTTGTAAACAGTTGTATCCTTTGGAAGGCCTGAAGGGTCCAGATGGAGGTGGATGTGTGCTCTGCTGCCAGCCATTTACATGAGGCTCTCAAATGTGCCTTTCTCACACTTGGTCTATGATGTCCTGCCCCAGGTGCAGCATTTTGCAGGTTTCATTATTTACAGCGGTGTGAAAGCTAACGTGTAACAATGTACAAAAACTATACAGTCCATGGTGGCATCCTGCTTCTCAACAACGTAAACCAAATTTATGTCTCCCGTTTGTCTGTTGGGTCAGCTTCTTGCCTATAGTGTGTTCCACAACTTTTTGTTTTTGTTTATTCTCTTCAGCGAACCATGCTGTCCATATTCAATTCATAAATGTAATCTAAGCTTGTTAAAAATGCAGTAAGTTGAGTTTATGCTGTGCATGTCTGAGAGCCACTTGTATGTTTCTTTCTTACAGTAGTAAGACTGTGCTGAGTAGACTTCTCATCTGTTGGCACACGGATATCCTGCACACTAAGTACATTCTGCACACAGAATATTTTGAGCTGGAAGTAACCCACAGAGAGTCCAACTCTGAAGTGAACAGCCCATACAGGGATCAAACCCACAAGCTTGGCATCATTTGCAAAATTGTGCTCTGGCCAGCTGAGCTGAAGGCTTTTGAGTCACTAAAAGCCCTCCTACAAATGTCCGTTCATTTGCATGCTACAATAATTAAACTGTTTTCCAGGATAATGCTGCACAGCACCTTTTTAACTTGGTCTGAGCGCTAACTCACTTGCTTAAAGGTATTCTAGGAGTCTGTGAGTCAAAGACCATTTCTGATCCCCAGGCAAAGGGCTGAAGTTCCGCTGCAGAGGATGGAAGTTTGACCTGGCACCAGTGGGTACAGAGCAGAGATTGTCAGTCAGGCAGCTGGGAAGGGGCTGTGGGAATGCTCTGCAGTCAGGGCAGAATAAATGGAGTGGCTGCCCATCACCTCTGCTGTAGGCCTAATCCTGGTGACCCTTTATTTGTCATACATCTTAAGTAAAATTACTCCAAATTACAGGAATTCTTCTACATTAAGTGCTGTGATCTAAATTAAAAGCACAACAAACATTGTGCTAAGAGGTAATAATTCTATTAGGGTATGCACAGAGGTGAAACAGACAGATTTGGCTTTTACATTTGAAAACTGCTTATTTTTCTTCGAAAGGGATATGTTCATTAGAGAATGAAGGATGTGCCAAGTTTGCAGTGCTCTAATCTGAACTCCACCCGGGCTGGGTGGGTATGTTCTGTTTGTATTTGCAGAGGGACAATAACATGGGCCACATTCTATTTCTGCAAGGGGAGAGTGTTCAACTAAAATAAATAATGAGGATAAAATAGATATGAGATCTGTACTAGGGGAAAGGCGAGTGCTTTAACCTGCTTCCCATAATATTCTGGAATCTTAATACCTGAAACTGTTGGAAATATTTGTATCAGCTGTAAAGATTTTAGTTTATTTTAGCAAAAGTAAAGTATTTATTGTATGCAATATTTTCTCTTGGAACTGAACTGAACTAACCCACGTCTCTCTTTGCTGTTCTGATAAGATACCAATCTTCTTACAAAAATACTTTTATGCAGGTGTTGCAATGGCTTTTGGAATCTAAATTGCACTCCATCCTAATAGATTTAGAGCAAGAACAGTAGGTACAGCAGAAAAGGTTTTAGTGTTGACGCTGGGATCTCTAAAGGGCTTAGAAGAGAGGGGAACAGAGGCCAGTAGAGGGCTCTATCTTTTCATTAATCCCTTGAAGAGCCAAAGATATCTTGGGTGTCTATGAACTTACATGCCTGTTTCATTTCTTACAAAGAAAAGTTGCCTTTTTTTATTTTTTTCCCCTCACCTGTGACATGTCTTCAGCTCAGCGGGAGCAATTGATACAATTAAGTCTTCCTTCAAGATAGAAAAGAGCAGATTTCTTTTTGCCCTTTCTTAAACATGAGAGAAATTGTATCTATCCTTATCTGGAAATGTTACATCTTGAAGCAATTCCATAACAGATTTCCAGGCTCTTTCAGGCCACTGTGCATGCAAGAACAGTGACCACACTAATATTTTATCAGCTTCTTGTCACTCGAAGTTGTTTGGAGTTTATTTTTCTTATCTCTTGTCACGGGCATTTGTTGTCCTTTGTGTTCACTTCTCATATGCAGGGAAAAAAATAAGTAATTTTCTCTTTTAGCCTTTTGCAGGAAGCTAGCTGTGCTTTCATCCACAATTGCCTCTTCCAGTACTGTATTAAAAATGTGATGTTACGTCTTTCTTTGCATTGCCTTTAATTTGTACAACATGGACTTCTAGTGACTGCTACCTCCAGACCTGTGGAACAGAGAAAAAAAGAAATGTGCCCAACTAAAGCAGGGGTGCATTGTTCTCTCATTTAATCAAACCTGAGGCAAGATGAGAGAGAGGTGTAATTCTGAAGAACATCCGTTTGCTAAGTCCCAAACTTCATTCTCCTGCAGGGATGACTGCTCCCCTAGTGAAAGCCAATGTAAACATGTCTGTCAGAGGGATGGTACAGATACCAGAGAGTCTAACAACAGCAAAAAGAAAAGCTGGGGAAAGCTAGGCATCCTAATTTTAAACAGAGAGCTAATTTGGGAGTTGTCATTTATGTGTGCAAGTAATTCATTCTGCTATTTATATATAGCTGCATATTTAAGTGTAATATTTAAAAATGTGAAAATGAAGTTCCTTAGCTACTTTGGGAGATCAAAGACAGTTAAGAAAAGGAAGCTAGTGTTAACAAAAAACAAAAAAAAAAACAAAACAAACAAAAAACAAAACAAAACAAAAACAAAAAAAAAAAAAAAGAGAAAGCACTGTCCATTTGCTTGAGCAGCTGTCCACACTATAAACTGAGATGCTTTGAATCCCTGAGTCTTTCCTGGTCTGTGCTCATCATAGGCAGTTTCTGCAGTGCAGTCTCTGCATCAGGGCTTGGCTGAGCTTTGCTGTGTGTCTGGGGGTGGTTCATTGTCCTACACAGGTATTAAACAGCTCGGGTCTCAGTGTGGGCCCCCGAGGGGCATCACTCATCACTGAGCTCCCTCTGATCTCTGCATGGCACCTCCAGCCAATTCCTCATCCACTGAACCAACTCCGACCATCAGCTCCACACTTCTCCAACTTGGAGAGAAGGATGATGTCGGGACCATGGCAAAGATCACTCAAACCAAATATTTAGTATGAAAATTTCATATCAAAATGAGATGAAAATCATGAAAACATGATGTATTGAAGCCAAGAAGAAAATATCCAATCACTGACATTTCATAAAAATTACTTTAAAGCCAAAGCTGAAAAATTGCATAGGTTAATTACTTCAGTTTTGGTTTGATTTATGGATTTTTGTTCTTTTGTTTGTAGGTTTTTTTTTTACTTGAACTAACATCCATTAAGACGGGATTTTATTAAAAATACAAAATTCACTCTTTTATGTTTCAGTATTTCTGTATTATATTTATGAATGCCTAATAGACAAAGCATAGGAAGCTTGCTTGAAATGGTAATGAAAAATTAATGCTTCAAAGATGTTTTCAGTGTTGGAGAACCCACTCATCTATATTTGTCTGTCATGCCCTGGTTTGTGGATGACACTATTTAAAAAATGGGACAAATAATGTAAAACAAAAGATTTTTAGGATCAACACAGCAGTCTCTTCAACATCTCTAGAAATACTTTTCTCCTAATGGAAGAACCTTTTATTTCACTACATTGAATATTAAAATTCTTGATAGTAACAGACTGCTCCTGTGTCCTCCTTTTTAAACCACCAAGAGAGTTTGGGGGTTTCTTTACATTTTCAAAGGAACAGATCTGAATAATATTACAGATATCATGTTCTGAGCCTTTTTATAACACTTCTACCTTCAAAAGTATGGAATAAAAATGGTAAGGGACTTTCTCACGTCAGTATGATTGTATGCTTCTTGTTCTAAGTGGTTCATTGTAGTCATCTTCTCCTTGTCACCATTACGGTGCCCTTAGTTACAGAGTGGAAAGAACATCTGAGGCTCTTCAGATGATGAGTTTCATCCATTTCCTCCTGCTTCAGTACAGCCATTTCTCCCTAGAAAATTTGAGCATTAGCCAAAGGGTATAACTGTATTACTTTAGGTAGAAATTCAGGTCATCCTCTCTGTAAGGACACGAGGTGAATTCAGGCTCTGTTTCCTCCTTGTAACCCTAAGTGGAAACCCTTGATATTTATGCAGGTGACACTGGTTTTGTCTCAGGAGTGTTTCATGTCTTGAAGACTCTCCAAATCATTTTATGATGGAGTTTGACTAAAATCTAAACTGCATGATTCAGCTGATTGCTACAGTGAAAAGGTTTGTGAGTCCTTAATCAGAACTGCAAATACTTGAGTGCTTTGAAAATCCTTCCAGGGTGAATTCACACAGAACTCCATCATAAGAAAACTCAGAATGGGAATTTAAAGTAAAACTAAATCACAAAGTTCTATTTTTTGTCTCAGATGTATGACTGTTTTTGGCAAGAGTAACTTTTGAATTTCCCTTCTTTGTGTGGATATTAGAATAGGTATATTTCTGAGCAGTTTTTATCAATAAGGCTCTTGGACATCTGAAACTTCAGAGACAATTCTGCTTTTCTATTTACTTTTAGAGTCTTTGATTGGCTCCAAATAATTTGTGCATGAAAAGGAGAAGGAACAAGTCTGCGGAACAATTTCTATGACGGTGGAAGCAGATTTGAAGAAAAAACCTGTTTTCAATTTCTCTTTTGTTATAAGGCATTAAATGATTTATATCTGATCTAAAAATCAAAACCTTTCCAAATTGCCACTTCCTTTCTTTCCTTCTTAGTTCTTGGTACATGACTCCATCCTAGTAAGAAGAAACTTGTTCTGGGAGATTAACTAGGAAAGGATTGGGCTAATGTTACATGAATTTGAGAAATTCAAGGAACTTTTAGTTCCTCTGTGCTATAGGCAGTGAGAAGCAGAGCCAGGAGTGCATTTATCTAGTGGTACAGAGTGTCCTCCACTTTGCACAGAAAGGGCCAAATTGTAGGGAATTAGCAACTTTTCCTCTTTGGGCTATATGTCTGGAGCCTGGGACAGACTTGGCATGTGAGCTCAGAGCAATTTGTCCTCCTCTGCCTCCATTTTGAGTCAGAAAATTTTGAATTACATTTAGAAAAATTCTGTTAGAATGTAGAATAATGGCAACTTTAAAAATGAGTATGAATTTATACCCGTGTGCATCTTACTAAGCTCATTTTCTTGGCCTAGCAAGGAGGTTAAGGTTTACCTGCATTTCTCCTGTTGCAATTTACTCTTTTTGAGAGTGCTAAGGTATCACACAGTCACTCAATAGGAGCTAAGTAGAAGTGTCAAAAATTGATGTTCCAATGCTTTTCTTTTTTTCTTTTGAGGTGAAGGAATGAACCTTTTTGTAGAAAAGTAAGTTTCTGCCAGACACTGTAACATGTGCCAGGATCACTGTCTCATTGCAAAAAAAAGGCAAAACACGTGCAAGGTGTATCATTGCCAGTAGATACAGAGAAATTATAACTATTAAAAATTATTGCTGTCTTTGTTGTTATTACTGTTACTTGGGCTTACAGCAGGGAGAAGTGAAAGCTAAAAGTGGCAATTTAATAGCAGCTTGAGGCATAGCTACAGAGATATCAGGGTTACACCCTTCTTGGTGTCACAAAAGGCTTTTGCAAAAACTTCTTCTCTGTGGGAGTAGGATGTGGTTGTGGAGTTTCCAGGCTTGGAGGTTTTCAACATCAGGCTGAACAAAACTATAAACAACCAGATCTAGATCTGGTGACAATTGTGTTTGAGCAACCCCTGGGATGGTTTTACTACTGACCTTTAGAGTTCCCTTCCTCTCAACATTACTTGAGCACATGAGATTAAGATTAAAATGGTCTGGATAATGCTGGGGAAAGCCCTCTGGCAGGACTTTTGGGTCCTCTAGTATTGCAGAAAGCTTCACATGGTTAGCACATGGGTTTCACTGGCCCCTTTAGGGTCCTCAAGCTGTGAATACTCAGCATTTCTGAAAATCCTGGTCAGATCACCATAGGATGGCTGTGGAATTAGGTAGCTCTCATTTAATGCATGACAAAAAGAGTTCTGAAACAAAACTGTGTTCCAGGATTTTTACTGATTTTTTTAAATGGATTATTTTTTGCCTTGTTTGGAAACATTTTGTATTGCAAATTTCTTATCAATTACTTAAACTGTTCATAAAAAACTAGGATCAGTGTACATGAACTTCAGCCTCTTTCAGAGATAAACTCTCTGGTGAGAGTCTCTGCAGCACTGAGTTACTGCCATACACAGTAGTTAAACCAAGTCAAGCAGGGCAAAAAAATCAGTGAGAAAGGAGAACAGGCAAAATTTGGACTACTTCCAAAATCAGCTGTTTCTTAGTGTAAAAGAATGACATTTAGTAGGCCTTTTTGTGTTGTGCAGTAAACATGTCCTGGGCAGAAGAGCTCCAGTTGTTCAGGCACAGGCTTAAGAAGGAAAATGTCCCTGCAGCTGCAAGGCTGCAAGGCTGACATTCACAGGAATATTTGTTCCATTTATTCTTTCTCCATTTCTGTCAGGCAGATGTAACAGAGAAAACCTTCAGGAAAGTGTCCTGAGAGATATCTCAGATGCTTCAGATCAGCTCCTAGACACTTAGAGGAAAAGTTGGTTTCAGATCCCCCCTTTTCTTTTCCCTTGTTACCTCTCCTCCCCTCCATCCCTCACTCTAACCTTGCTAACAGGCACTGCTCTGCCGTGGATTCCACTGCTATTGTCTCAGCAGAACAAACCCATCTGACAACATCTGCTGCTACTGCCCTTCTCTTGTTGCCCTTGAGCACTCTCCTGACCCTGTGCAGAGCTGTTTAAACTCTCTAAGGCAACACAACAGCTCACCTGGCCAAAAAATAGGGATACATTTCAGATCTGAGCTAGGCTGTCACTCAGAAGGAGGATGCAGGAGGCAGGAGCTAAGTTGCACTTGCTTGATGCAAAAATGCCTGCACAACTCTGACCCACTGTCACTTTGTGCTCATAGCTCCTGAAATGCAACTATACAATCACATTATTTTTCTATTTCCAGTGAAGAAGTGAAGAAGCAATGTATATTCTGGCACCTATGTTCTGTCAGTCTTGCAAAATTATTGACCTTCATATTGCTTGACAGCGAGTTCAATATACTAAATTTAGGAAAGGGCCATAGATCATTTCTATAGCTTCATAACCAGGCTTATAAAAAGACTTATGAAAGATGTTTGTGCAAGGAGGCTTCTGCAACCTGCACACAGTGATGCTTTGGAAAAATTCCAGGTGGATGTCTGCTCCTTGAACATCTTGTTCTTTTGCTCCAAATTTTCTGATCTGTTAGCATCAGTATCAGAAGAATCAGAGAAAGAAGCTTGGACTGCCCTCCTCTCTCAGCTTCAACTGTAACACTGGTATGACCCTGGGTACTGACCAAAATTCTGATTTCCATAGAGAAATCAAAACATGAATATGGTGAATTGCAATTATGCAGAGCCAAATTCGTGCCCCTACTTTGTGATTTTGTGCAAGTTTGCTACCAAAACCAGCCAGTAATAGTTTCCTGTTCGTCTCTTCCCAGCTCTGTAACATTGGGGGTGCCCATTTTTGTCAGAATATTTTTTACATTTTGCTGTAGAGTTCAGATCTTTAATCCTCTGCCCTGTGACAGCTAGTTTTAGATCCATCCATATACTGAGTGTGCAGAATATCATCCGGACCAGCTCCTTTCACACAGGTCAGTGCAAACAGCAACTTCATAGGTGAGTAGCCAGGAATCTCCAAAATGTCACCTTTTAGTTAAGAGATCATTAAACCAGAGTATTTCTGATGCCCTAGATTTTCTAGTTCCTGTCTAGGCTGTACAAAAATGTCCCCTGTACTTTCTCAGCCTCATTTCCCACTGCACAGTGATAAAAATCAGGCCTCTTTTCCTCTCCTTTCACACCAGGTAGTGATTTCTCTAGCCAAGGAATGCAGCTGCCTCTGCTGTTGTGATGGCAATGCAAGCGTGGTCCATTCTGGTCTGACTGATCCATGGCCTGCCTGATCTATTCTGGGTTCTCAGGTTATCATTCCATCTGCTCACTTATGTGTCCACATTGGGATTGAAGCAAGAAATTAAAGTTGTGAGAAATAACAGTAGAAACACCTTATTTTGGAAATATTGAATCTAGTGCTGATGAAACAAAAAAACTCAACAAAACAAACCAAAATCAAAACCAAAACCAAAAGAAAAAAATATGTGAAAATGGACAAAAAATGGATAATACAGAAGACTAAGAAATAAGAAATGGTCTGTAGAGCAACAAAAACCATTCTATAAATCACTGTAATAAAGACAATAAAATTTCAGAAAATCACTGGTCAGTAGTTGGACAGCTTAATTTTTGATTCTGTACTTGCATTATTAAAGCACCAATATATTATCTTTTTTGAGATAGTGTAACAATTAGCTTTTAAGACACAGTCATATGCATTTTCTGGAGACATGGAATGCTTTCAGATTAATAAAGAGATTAATAAAGATTAATAAGAGAAATTTGATTTAATAAATTATAGACAACCTGCCTTCCCCCCCAAAAACCAAGTTGAAGAGTCAGAGATAGAAGACAGCAAGGAAATTAAAAAAACATTTTTCACGTTTAAAATAAATAAGTAGAGATTACACAAATGCATTATTTATTTATCCAAAGTAATAATAATGCCTTCCTGAAACAACATAAAATTGTTACCAATTGTGTTTAGACTCAATTACAGTATTTTTAGTCATCATGTTTTACTCTGCCTTCTGTCTGTGGGTTGTTGAAGAAGAGTTGGTTGTTTGCAAGATTCAACTGTGCCCTGGAAAACACTGACTCATATTCCTGAGACCTGGTTTCCTTGTGCAAAAAGGCCACTGCACACCTGGAAGGACCTTACTAAACACTTCAGCAGAGACACAGAGTAGCATCTTTGGGGAGCCTCCTTTATTGCTGCTCGTGGCTTTGGCAGAGGGCAGAGCTGAGGAGCAGATCTGCTGCCCCAGGGCAACGAGCTGCAGTGGCTGTCTGTCTTGGGGTGACTTTATGGTGCTTGTATCCCCAAATCATCCCTTCTGTTGGTGTTGAATATTGAGTTCTGCAGCTTTCAGACTGGTTCCAGGAGTGAAGGGGGAGAAAAGAGGTGAAGAGTTTGTTATCAGAGACTGCACTTGCTCCCCTTCATCCTTCTCACAGATTGTGTTGTCTGCTGTGGACAGCAGGAGAGAGCTCTCCTTTGCTCTTGGTTAGTCTTTCTCACTAGCTGAGTCAGAGAAGTCCCCTGGACTGCTTTTCCCTTTTTCCTGGAACGGTTTGAACCTGCTCTGGACTGAAAACCCAGAGGAGCACTGTGAGCTCACACCTGTGGCCCACCAGGCCTGGCCTGGGCCGCGGCATCTCCCAGCGCCACAGTTGGCAAATTCTTCTGAGTTTGTGTGTTGGGTTGATGTGGCCAGAAGTGTCTATTCTATCACCATCAGCCGAGTGGGGTGGTGATTTCCTTATCTCCGTGGCACATATTACCTGCTAATAGGCCATCTTTAATACCAGGTGGGGCAATCATCTTTATCTTTTCCACAACCCATCCTCCCTCCAGGAAGATATCATCTGCTGCTGGGCCACTGAGTCCCCACTGTATGACTGATAAAATTACATCATCCCACCGGGAGATGCTCCAGCCAGGGGGAGGAGCCAAGCCTTTCCTACCTAGATAAAAACTGAGATTTTGGACAGCAAGTGACCATCTTCCCACTGGATTCCTGAGGAAAAACAGACCTTTCCACATCATCCCTGGACCTTCAGAGGAAAACTGCACCTTCTACAGGCCCACAGCTTCAGCTGAACCACACCTGCCACTGCAGAGGGACTGTAGCCACCATTTAATGGGACTGCTACCAACACCCTGACTGACTGACAGGGTGTCAGGTTGTATTCTGACTCTGTCAGTGTTTTGGGATTGTTCTTTGTAATACTGTATTTCTATTTTAATTTTCCTAGTAAAGAACTGTTATTCCTAATTCCCATATCTTTTCCTGAGAGCACCTTAATTTCAAAAATACAATAATAATAATTTGTGAGTGCAGGGGTTTACATTCTCCATTTCAAAGAGAAGCTTCTGCCTTTATTGGCAGACACCTGTCCTTCAAACCAGGAGAGTTTGTCATCTCTTCAGAGACGGTGAGAGGTTTTGCTGTTCAGTATTGTTCATTTTTGTTCTGGGAAGTGCTTTGCCTTTTAAATAAACAGGGGTTTTTTTCCACTTCACTCTGAGGAAATATTTCCCCATGCCAGTTGGGGAGCTGGTTAAATCTGTTTCCTAGAGGGACCCCATTCAGAGGTTTTCTCCCAAATTTGCCCTAAACCAGGACACTGTCCCAGCACGGGTCCAGCTGTCCCCTCCTGCTGTCCCAGCCGTGTCCCACAGATGTATTTCCCTGGGCTCCACGGTGGCACACAGGGACAGCAGGCACAGGCACAAGTCAGCTGCCACAGAGGCAGTGGTGCCGCTTTCAGCCCCACTCCTGGCTGGTGCAGTATGGGGCGTGCTGCAGACCCACAGTGCAAACCCTCCAGCTCAGCATTCCTCTTCCACACAGCTGCGAGCCTCAGCCTGGAACATCTTAGTTCCCTCTGTAGCAGGGACATCTCAAGAGTACCCTGCATTGGATCCATGGTGACAAAAATAGTCTTGAAACAGGTGGAAGATGGAAATAAAAATGAATGAGCGTAATGAAAGGATGAACACCATTGAAACTGTTTCTGATAATCATTCCTAATTTCTTCTTTTTATTCTTTCTAATTCGAGTTCTTTAATAATAAGTACAAACCTTCTCCATGCCTTTTATGTTGCTGCATAACTGGTGAGCTACCAAACTCTGCCACAGAGAGGAAGCAGAGTATCATTGTAAACCCATGCTGGTGTAAGCAGCAGCTCCAGCTTTCTGATGGACTTGAAGCTGTGCTAATAAAAGACAAAACTTTGAAACACTTCCTTCATCAACTTTTTTGCAGTGTTCCCCTCTCCTTAGTATTGTTATGAATGATGACAAACTACTTAGAAACAGGATGGTACCAGGTTGGTTCCCCTTTTGGACTGTAATGTATTGTTTGGCTGCAGAAAAACTTCCTTAGCCTTGCGCTGGGATGACAGGATTGTAGCTTAAAATGAAAACATTTATTTTAGAAGGTACTGATTAACTGTTAAACAGGTTTCTTTTCTGAAATGGCTGACAAGGAACACCGAAGTTTAATGTCAGTGGAATAGAAGCATGATTAATCTCACATGAACAGGCTAAAAATTGTAATGAATTATTGCACGATATTTTTTATAGTCAGACCTTTGGGTGAGTGCTTGTTAGAATAGTCTTCTACAGATGTGAACATGACCTACACCAAGCTATCTCCATGCAGAGCTTCTTTTAAATAAAGTTTTGAGGTGGTAGATGAACCTGAAAGTTCCTTTAGTTTGAGTGATGAGCAAAAGGAATGTAACAGTATTGGGCCCTGGGTATGTGAGAGCTTGTTGCTTTTCCTAATCTTTTTGTGTGCTTGCTTCAGAGAGATTGAAAACCATCACAGATATCAAAGCCTGGAAGGTTAGAAAGTAAGTGCATGCAGCTAATTTGCCTTTTCCAAAGAAGAGGAGACTAAAAATAAATACATGGCAAGAGGGATGAATAGAAAACTTAAAAACTGTGTAAGTAATTTCAACTGATATCTGCTAGGAGGAAGCTGAATTTGGAAATTAAGTCCTACTAATGCCACCAGATTTACTGACGTCATCAGATTAATGTTATTACTCCTTTAGAATTGCATGTATATTGACAAGGAAAACTAATAATAGCCCTGCTGCCTTTGTAGGAACAGTTGTGTACTCTCAGATAAATACAACAAAAACGAGTGCTGCAGCCCAAAAAAATCTCATGTGTAAAACCATCCTCACTGAAGCGAGTTGAAAGGATTGGTTTTGCACAGATGTTAACATGGCAGGACACTGGCCTCTGATTCAGGCATGCTGCTGAGGGGGTGCTAATAGGCTCTGAAACTTCTGCTTTATAATATGCTGTCTGGTGAAGGCTAATGAGAAAAGCCCAAATGTTGATTTGGGTAAGGTACTAATTACTTTGTTTCTTCTTCCTGTCTGATACCAAATTGTGGAGTGATTTGAGAGTCCAAGAAGAAAGAAATTCATCCCATCAGAAACACAGGAGTTAGAGCACAGCACCTGCAACAGTGAGACAGCAGATGGACTGTACTGCAGCCCTTGAGCCTCCCAGGGCTGCAGCACCCAGGTGCTTGATTTGAGCTGCATTGTTTTCCCAGGCAGGATGCAGGACAGGGTCTGGTGGCAGATCTGAGCACCCAGGCAGGACTGAGGGTCTTCATTTCAGATGCAGGAATTAGTGTCTGTTTCTGCAGTGCCCAGAAGAGTGAATTGCCACTGCAGCATTCAGCAAAAACCATCTTAGTTGCTGACCTGTAGGCTTCAGGGATATTAAGTTAACCTTGTCAGTTCCCTTTAGCTCACTCTGTTTCATTGACTGCTTCCTTCCCAAGCTCTAATGCAGAACTTAGCAAAAATTCAAGAAGGGATTACAAAGTCCCAACAATCTTCAGAAATAGAAACTTGGGTCTCATTTTGCTCATAAAACAGTGAAGATTGTTTTAATGGAATAATTTAGTCATATCATGGCAAAATTTTTATTTTGTGGGGGGATTTTTGAGTAGTGGTGGACTTTGTTTAAAAAAAGGAGAACTTTTTTTCAATGGTACTAAATTCTTTAACTTCACTGCTTTAGTCAATTTTCTTTAATGTTTCTTAATGCAGACAAGCTGTTAGAAGAACCTTGGTGTAAAAATAGAATTTAAAATCAACACTTTTTACAGTATTGGAAATCCTGTGCACTTTCTTAAGTAAAATTATACAAAGGCAAGAGTTTTAAATAACTGTGATTCCAAAAGATAGCACTTATCTGTGTTCATTGAGTATTTTATGGAAGTGTTAAAATACAGATGTCAATATTTATTTTGAATCTTTGAAACTTCATTATAATTCTAATTCGAAGTAGAGAAAACTTTAATTCCTGTGTGTCAGTCACTGAGTTTTTTGCTTCTCTAGCTCAACACTCATTTTTAGCAGAGCAGGTGACAGAACATCCAGATGTCAAATGGATTTGTTCGTAGTCAGGGGTGACAAGGGTGCCTTGAAACAGAAATGCCACACTGAGAGGCATGCCAGACCGTGGGATCTCTGTTGGAAAACAACATTCTTGACATCTAATCTACCTGCCATAAATTACCTCTCTTTGAGTTAGACACAGCAGAAAGGTGATTTCACCATTGTCAGAAGGAAAGAGGATGGCTCTGGGGTTGGAAAAAAAATAATGATGTTTTGTCTGTAGTTGTTTAATGCGTAGAAATATTACTAATTAGCATGCTTGTGTCACCATTGCCTGTCACCTTTGCCCAGGGGCTGCATTAATGTGGAGATTTCAGACAGACACATTAGTATGTATGCTTGGTCAAAATTCTCTTTCACAGATTTTCAACTGGTAATGTTAATTTCTCTGCCACTTAGAGTGGCAATGCAAAAGAACACTGGGAGATCAAAACGGACATATGCAATGACTATTTTCATTTCTTGGAAAAACAGTAAAAATTTGTCTCTGTAATTTTCATTGCTGCTACAAATTTTCAGGGAGAGATAGAGCTGTTTATTTTTGAGACCTTCTCTGTCACGTTTTGGTTGGTCACAAGGGTTTTGATATTAGATTGAAATTTCACAGGTGACAAGGCTTTTAATGAAGGAGCCCCAGAACTGTGTAACTACCTGTTCCCTAGAATTTAGCATCATCATTTTTTACCATTCTGTCCTTGCTTTAATGACCACCTGAATTTTTTAAGTATTACTATTTTTTTATTTGCTTATGTTTCTGTATTTTGGGGCATTTTCAGAAGAGGAAAAACTATACGAGTTTGGGTTCTTTTTGTGCAACATTCAGCATTATTGAAAAAAAGTGGTCTTTTATACTCTGAAAAGTAATTTGTGGTATTTGAGGAGGACATCAGACATTCAAGGTAACACATCAGTGAAGTCTCTCTAATAAGGCCAACCAGTAAGCAAAAGATCCAATTGATTAGTTCAGTAAAGAAGAGGCTAAGAAAAAATGCTGCTGCTTTTTGTGCCTGCTGTCAGCATGAGGAGCTGCAGGAAGAGCTCTGCACTGGGTGCTCATCCCAGGCTGTGCAGCAGGACTGCACCAAAGCACGAGGAAGGAGCAAGCTTTTTCTGCTGCCTTCTAAGGGTGTGGGACCTTTGTCCAAGCGTGTAGGATTTCTAAGAAAAGTGTGGAAATGCTTGTCCTTACACCTCCTGCATAGATCTGGGTCTGCTCTTCAGGGGTTTTCACCTGGTGACCTGAAGGTGAATAGAAGCTGCTTCAGGGCCAGAGAAAGTTCTACTCCCTCCATCTCCAGCCTCAGTGCCTGGAAGTACATTCCAGCTTTTCCAGGGAGACCACTGCTGTGTAAATTACAACAGGCAGGACTGAACACTGTGAGGACAGACACAAGGGGGGAATATCTCATGCCACATGTTGGAATATGCAACTTAGGAGGAAATAACACCTCTTTTCCTTTGTCTTGGGCTGATAAAGGCAAGCAGGATAACCTATTGCAATCTTCAGTCCCCAGATATAAAGCATCAGTTCAGTGACTTTCAAATTAATGCCAAAAGTGAAATAAAACCAACAAAAACTACTCCCTAAAAAACATCCATCTAGCCTTTTCCAGAGCAGGTGCAACTATAGTGCCTGGTCCAAAATTAACCCAGACATTCAGTTAAACCAATGTCAATTCACTTATAAATTGAACTAAAGACAATGTGCATTACTCAGAATTTTATTAGTATTAATAATGTTGTTATTTTGTTATTACTATTTTTCTCCGTGAGGCAACAATAGGATTTGGGAAGTATTTCAAACAGAAATTTGAAATCCTGCTCTTTAAACAATTACCAGTATTGTCATTTGCCTGGAAGGATCTATGCAAAAAAAAAAAAGTTTCCATGGGAACAGTAGGTAATTCTGTCATGCCTTTAACCTCCCTAATCCCAGGGGTGGGAGATTCAACCAGAGTCTTCAGTTCTGGCAATTCTACTTATACTGGTGGATTCTAGTCCAGAGGGGAACATATTCAATGGGGGAAAATTGTGACTCACTTATATTAATGATGTAAGGTCTACCTTGAAGTATGATTTCCTGAAAAGCAACACCCTGCTCTACCCAAAATGATCAAAGACCCACATCTGGGCCCAGATTAGGAAATAATTTGAAAAAATGTGTATATATATATATATATATATATATATATATAAAAATATACAACAAAAAAAAATGGAAAAAATTTAATCCTCTAGAATAAAACTGGCTTGTGTTTCCAACCTGAGCCACTGCAATTAGTCTTCACCTTGATTAACTGCTGATTAATTATTCTCAGTTAACATTGTGAAAGAACATTTGTATCCCCCCATTACTTCTGTTTTATTTGGATCTTGTCCTTTAAAGAAAGCTTCTGTTTAAGTCCACAGTACTTTGAACACTTATTGTAGGAACAATATCCGGTGGAATAAAGGTTCATACTCTAATTTTGCTATTTAGCAATCAAGTGAGAAACCAGAAAGCAGAAAAAACTCACTTTGAAGATAACTGCTTCAGCATCAGCTGATCAGTCTGATAAAAATACAAGAATTTTTGGTTTCAATAATGATGAGGAGGTCAAATGGGTTATTGAACCTCAGTCAGCAATATTTTCTATAGAAAGCTTGATAGAAAACAAGGTAAAAATAGGTAAATATAGGATTTCATCATTAATTTGGAAATACCTTGACTATAATACACATGGAGTTTATTTGAAATTACTCTGAAAGAGTGCTTCAGTAAGAAGAAGAAAGTCTTCTGTCTTTTTAAACAAGTATGTTAAAACTAAAGAGGTTTTTGGAAAAAACTCTGTAAAAAAACCCCTGTATGACTAAATAACATAACAAAAAAATCTTCTTTCAATTGCAAAGCCAAAATGAGCATTTGGAAATTGCATCCTTTTTCAATCTCAGTAGCACTTGCAAACCATGCTCTGTGCTCTCTGGTTAATATTGGGAAGTCCAAGTTGCTTATTATTTTGTTTCCTATGAAAGGATGCTAAATATGTGTCCTCTGAGCTGAAAGGAGCTAATCATACTATATTTAGTCAGTCCTGAATGAAAGAACAGCTCAGAAGTGTGCAAAGATGTATATCTCAAAACAGTGGGTGGAAAAAAGAGAGCTTTCAAGTGGATCATGGTCTTTTCTTTGTTCTTCCTACGTCATTAGTGGTTTATTAGGCCAATAATTTTGGTCATTTAAATACTACAACACATGTCTTTTGCCTTTGCATAGACTTTTCTATGGAACTCATATTATTTTGTACCCAATTATTCCCAGACATCTTGCAGTAAAGTGCCCTGGCAGGAAATATGCATTAAGAGGTGCTAGAAAAAGAATTACCGAGGCCCAGACACAAAAGGCTTCACAGAGCACAGAGAGCTCAGGTAGAGTGGTTTAATTACAAAATATGACACAAATAAAGTAGACCAAAGCAGGTCAATTTTAGCTGAAGAAAGGCAGAACAATTTACAACACAGCTCAGTCAAGTCTATTTGAGACTATAGAAAAAATCAGATCTGAGTGAAATCTTGACTCATAGATGGCCCAAAGAATTGCTTGGATGTGAAGGTTGAGTTTAGGTTAATAATGTTTCTGCTGCTTTATCTTTAGCTGTATAGCAACCCTGCTTCATCAGTCTGCCCTCCTTCCCTGGGTGACATTATTCAGCTTGTCAGAGGGTCAGCGTGCTCAGGGGCATGGGCACCTACTAGGGAACAAGGCTTTTGGGGAAAACATCCCAGGTTCTGTCAGAGACTAAGAGCTAGCATCAGCAAGGCCTGTACCTAGGCACTCACATGTGTATGTATATGTATATGTACATGTACATGCACATATATAATCCTCAACTTGAAGATATATAAATTAGGAGCTTAAATGTGAAAAAATGAAAAAAAACCAAAACTGTATCCAAAACAAGCACACCCATCTGGTGTCTCTGCTACCAGGACAGTTTTTACCTCTCATGTTACTTTATGGCATGGAATGGTCTCTACTGACCCCCTGCCCACCTGGCATATTTCTGACATGTCAGGATTCCCTCCAGTGGCTTCACAACACCCACATTTTGGGCATGGCTGCAGTATTTGGCATCCCACCACCTTATGTATATCAGAGCTGTTGCAGCACTAAGCTAAAGCCTCCTCTGAATCTTGCCAAAGTAAACCCACCATGATATTCCACAGAGGTCCTGGAAGCTGGGAGCTATGGACACAACATTTCTTGGAAGAAGTAGCATAATTCTCATTATTTGGGAGCTGGAAAATAAAATACTGCTCTCTCCTATTATTTCAAGGGACAGATTTTGAAGCTCTCAAATCAGAAAGAAGCAAAACTAAAGTCTAGCAATTACTTTCCTTTTCTTGATCTTATTTTGCATTGAGTAAGTACATATAATTTGGACACAGAATCCACAAGTTTTCTTGGAATGCTGATTTGTTATACCTCCTACAAAAGTTTCCATCAGAGAAAGTCATGAACAGTAGCAAATAAATATCAATGCAATGCACCTTGGCTCCTTTTATGATCAAAGAATAGAGTGAAAACAAAACTTTGTCCAAGAGCAAGAATTGTGATGATACCCTTCCAACAGCAAGTGTGCTAGAACTAGCCTCTCCTTTGAGGAAAGGCTGAGAATTGGGGTTGTTCAGGCTGGAGAAGAGGAGACTTTATTGCAGCCTGCTGTAATAACTAACAGTCCTGGCTTGTCTTATTTTTCCCTCTGACTATGTATTCTTCCACAATCTTAAAATTTTATTAGTTAAGAACAAGAATCTTATTAGTCTCTAATAATGGCATTACTTGTTTCTATTCTTTGTCACTGATTTTATTAAATCTTTGTGGCAAAGCTTAATCTCAGTAGTTGTGAGCCCTCTGACTAAAACAGGCTGGTACCCACGCTGTCCTGCATCTATATCATCTTTATAATGAGGAAAAGCATAATAAGAGGAAAAATCTGAGAGGTTAGGAAAGGATAAGGAACTTTTTTTGGTGTCCAGCATATTACGGCATTGAAATCCATTCACTGTATCCAATGACCTTCTGAAAGGGGCTGATTTTTAGGCCAATCTTGATCACCAATATAAACACATTTGAACTGAAAATTTGCATGACAAATGATGATTGACAATAAGGAAAGATTCAAATAAGCTTCCATAAGTTATGCTGAGAATCTCTGATCAATATCGGGATCAAGAAAAATAAATTTTTAATCCTCATTCCTTTCCTCATTCATCACTTTCATTGTTGAATTTGCCAAGAATGAATGGACTCATCTTGGGAAGGGACTTTATGCCTTCAAACCTGGAAAATTATGCACTTTAAATCCATAGTTGAAGTCAAGGGTGTGTGCCCACAGTGAGGGGCACAGCAGGAACTGGCAATTTTTCTCAAAACTGTGGGAGTATTTTGAAAGCAAGCTTTATCCCTTCCTTTTGAGAAACAGCTGTCAGGATATGATAGAATTTTAAGAAATATCGTTTTAAACTCAAGGTAGGTTTATTAAATTATTTTAGTTGAGAACAACTGTTGTTGTTTTCTGTATATGGAGGTTGTCACCTGTGTTTGCATCTCATCCACAAATCCAAGTGATTTGAATACTCTGTACTGTGCTGCAAACTTCAGTGATTTCTATGTGAACACTGGAAAAATGGGCAGAAGGTTGATGTGACAAACAGAAGTGGATAAAACTTTACAATTCTACCTTAACATTCAAAGCCACTTGTTTTACTCTTCATTTTCTGTTGCAGAGATATGAAATGCAAATACAGTACAAGTAAAATATGCTAAGAAGTGAAGTTTGCTGTAATCTTAAACATATTGATCAAGGGATCATATTAAATGAGGAATTGCTCTGTTCTTGATCTGTTTTTCCATTTGAATGAAGAAGTTGGTGTATCTTTAGAGAAGCAGGATGCAATAGAAAATCTATGTATAACTTCCAAATCACTGCAATATTGCATTACAGTTAGTAGTTTCCAAAGGTTACTCATATATGAGCTCAAAATGGGTTCTTGCATCCCAGTTGCACTCTTGGCAGACATTTATCTGCATAGGCACTTACTTCTCATGAAAAATGTATGATCTGCATTGTGAAAATAAATGAAAAGAAGCAAAGCAAAGAAGTTCCATTTTCAGCTAGCTGCTGCCTGTCAGGCAGCACATTATTTCAGCTCTCAATTGTTCTTTGCTCTCTGTCAGTGATCATATTAATTTTTTTCAAAAATCCTTAAGCTTCAGTGTGCACATTCAACCTGTTCCAGTGAATACGACAGAGGTCATGCCTGCAAAAGTTTTGCTAAAGTCAACATGACTTTGTGAAACTAAGGAGGCAGGGCTGAGTGACTCTACTGTATCTTTGTGAATATAGTGGGGATTAAGCTGGGACAGTTAATAGAGCAGCTTTTTCAGCCTCTTGAGGAGGATCTGCCACCCTAATGCAGTCATGCCTCAACAGAAGGTCTGTCAGCTCCAGAGCTGTTCAGGTCATAATCAGTGACACAAAACAAACCAAAACCATTGCCAGTTTACTTTAGACAGCCTCCTACAGGAGCATCCATCCCAGAGGAGAAGTAGAAATCTACTGTCTTCCAGCTTCCACATGTGAGCTCAGATCCAGAGAGATTATTAGGAGATATGTACACAACTAGAACTTCAAGCTTGTGCATGGCAAATCGTAATGTCTCACTACAGGATGATTGTATCTCCAATTAGCTTATTTTCTTCTTTTTCTCTTCAATAAGACAAGGCATTCCATTCAACTCAGAATTCTGTTTTGAACTTGTCTTTATTTAGTTTGTAGTAGTAACAAGAACCTTGGTAAACTAGAGGTAAAACATTGCAACATACTGCACTATGTAAAGTGTTCCCTGTTAAAACAGATATTGAGTAGTGGATGTAAGGACATATATCTACATAAACCATAGCTGAAACCTCACCCATTTTCTCTATTTTCCATTCCACCACACTGATGGTTTTGTGGCCCTGACATTCATCTGGGATCACCTGGTGTCATTGTAAAGCAGGGTGGTGTTTGTACACTTCACAATATGAGCATCCTCATGGTGCCACCAGACACCTTAATGCCCACACCCTGAAGCTGTTCCTCTGTGGTCCAGTTAAGGACAATGTGTCAGGATGTGGCCAGGGACTGGCAAGGAGGGACTCCAGGGGAGCAGAGAGAGCCCTCTCATCACTGAGTTACACATCAGTCAGAAACCTTTCTTTACCTTCAGCCCAAACGATCATTTCTTTCAATCCCTTTTATTGTTTGAAGGATAAATAGTTTCATATGCCAGGTATTATGTTCACAGACCTGAACAGCCCTTTGTTCAAAAAGAGAATCCAGGCACCCTGCCCCAACCTTTAATTGCTGCTCAAAGAAGGAAGTGCATTTTCTTCCCCCTTTCAGAAAAAAGAAAAAAGACCATGAGATTTTTTTTTTAGGATTATGTCATGCTGTCTTCAAAATGTCCCATTACTTCGGGGAATAGTTAATTTGCATGCAGTTTTCACACTATGTTCCTCAGAAAAAGTTTTAGTGCTATATAGTAGATTGGGCAGAAACTCCATTTTCATTAAGACAGTCTTCATCATTTTCAAAATATTTTAACATAAAGAGTTCAGCATAATGACATTTCTGCTAGCATGTTCAACAAATAGTTATTTAGGAAAAAAAAAGTTCTTCAAAAAGAAAATACCATGCTCTTGCTTTAGTATCTCTCTGTAGTTCCCAAACTAAATAATCTTTACTGGGAGGAGAAAAATTATGCAAGGCCTTTTGAATGCTCTCAAGTTCCTAATACTTTCTAGCACAAGAATAGTCCTGGGGATTTTTTTTCAGTTTATTCATTCTACTTCATTTCAACTTCCACATTTAATCTCTCAAGCAGTTAGATTTTTTGTGTGGCTGCAGAAACCTGATCAACATTCTGCTCTAAGACATGCATAAAAATCTGTCATCATTATTACCAACCCTTACAATGTTACGCAGTCTACTTTGCCCATGGATCATGAAATGTGAAAAATTCAAGAGAAATCTCCCAATGAAGCTCTAATGCTGCTTTACCTGATACAAGAATTCTATAAAAAACCCTCATATATAAGGCTTTATGTTTCATCCTTTAAGTGCTTAGTAAAAAATGTTGCTCATGTGGTAATAATTAAATTCTTTTCTGTGAATTATTAAGCCAATGATATTGGGCAAGTGTATAATTTTTAGTTATTTTTTTCTTCTTGAACTATATTTTAAAATGCATCACTCAAAATGTATAATATAAACAATAGTGTGGAATGAAGTTCTGTTATGACACAAAAAATCTAAGCTTTCCTGGAAAGATCTAATTTCCCGAGGGACATCTTTAAGATGAAGTAGTCCTTTTATCTAAGGTTAGAAATATAAGGCATGTGTTGGATTTCTGCTCAGAAAATTTTACTTGGGATGAAATGATCTGGATTGGTCAGAAAAAAATTTAATTTTCAAAAATGAAAGCTGTTTCTGTACATTACCACACTGAGGTCCAGTGCAAGTTGTTCTGCATGCTTTAAATGTAAATCATTAGGTAAGTCATTTAGTTTTCTTGTCTGCTTCTGTGGAAACAAAGTATTAATGGAATAACATTGATTTTTCTTGCTTCATGATTAAATAAAATTGTACAAATAAGGAGAGAAACAGTTCCCTCTGATTTAGTCTTTTATGAGATTAACTGACAACAATGAAGGAGAGAGTGGTGTCTCACAGTTAATTGCACCCATTTTACTTTCCAATTTCTTTCCTTCCCTTGCAAAGCTTGCACTGAGCACTCCACAAAATCTAGAATCCAGCCTTTGGTGCAGACCATGGTGAGGATGCAGAGAACCACCTGCAGCCTGTGGAGACCCCACACCAGAGCAGCAGGGAACTGTGACCCTATAGAGAGTCAGTGCTGGAGCAGGTTTGCTGGCAGGACTTGTAACCCTGCAGGGAAAATGTCCTGAAGCAGCCTGTTCCTGAAGGACTGCACCTTGTCTGCTCCTGAAGTGATGCCTTGGGTTTTAGCTTTTATATTTTTCAGAATCTCTGCTGCTTAGTGTTTAACTCTGAAACTTCATGTTAGGTGTTAGTAAGTTCTTCTCACAGGGTAGTTAGACAAAACAATCCCTTCCCAGCTTGAGAATCAAGGAGAACTGGTACCCAAAAAGCATAAACAATGGCAAAGGAAAGGGGGCAAGCCAGGGTGCTCAGATTCCATAGCCTGGGGCTGTGGTTGGATATTTGACCCCAATATGTAGATGAACCAAAACTTATATGTGACCAGAATCCATTTTGGATTTGATTTGGGTGTAGCCCCAACCAGGCTCTTGCACTGCCAAAGTGCATCCTTTCAATAAATACCTATTTTATCCCTTTTGCCCTGTCTAGTCTCTGTTGCAGGTCAGCCTTTCCAGGCATCAGAAGGAAGGGAACCAAGCTGGAGAGCTCACTGAAGAACTGCACCCCATGGGTAGGACTCACGTTGGAGAAGTCCTTGGAGGGATCCTATACTGGAGCAGGGGAAGACTGTGAGGAGTCCTCCCTCTGAGCAGGAAGGAGAGGCAGAGACAATGTGCAGTGAACTGACTGCAGCTCCCATTTCCCATCCCCCTGTGCCACTGGGGAGAAGAGGCAGAGAAAAAGGGGGATGAAGTTGAGCCTGGGAAGAAGGGAGGAGTACGAAGAGGGTAATTTGTGATTTACTTACTAATTCTCATTCTTCCTACTCTGAACTGATTGGTAATAAATTAAATTCATTTCCCCAAGTCAAGTCTGTTTTGCCCATGATGATAATTGGTGAGTGATCTCTACCTGTTCTTATTAACCCATACACCTTTTGTTATTTTTTTCCCTTGTTCAGGAATGATAAAGTGGCTTTGATGGGCACCTGGCATCCAGCCAGGGTCAACCCACCACAGGATGTTGAGACTTGATGTGGTTTCAAACAATAAAAAGAAGGAAAAAAACTTATTGGCATAGTTGCAAACTATGAAAATCTGCACAATGTGTTATATTCTTCACTATGGACTCAAGAGAAGTCCAGTAATTTGTTGTGCTGGCAGCTCTTGGAAGGTGAAGACTGCTTATTTTCTCTGTGAATAGAAGAAAGTCATGAAGAGTTCTGTGAAGATATTTTCTTCTGAAGAAATTTTGTCCATTTTCTTATAATGCCATAGAGATGATTTAGAGTGCAGTAGCCTTTATGTCTTCTCTCCAGATAGGAAAGTCAGAAGTATTAGTTATTAGTACCAAACCAGTGGGAGAAGGCTTGCTAGGCTTTGTCTCTATTCACTATCCAGAAATGGACAGGTGAATAACTCTCAGCTAGAAATGCATCTAGAAATATTGTGGAGTAATTTTACTAAGTCAACTATTTTGGAGGAGAAATAAGAGAAATAAAAAATGTTTAAAAAATGCTTCAAAACATCAAAAATTGTTTTTATCTACTTATAAAAAATGGGTTTTATTTATCTTTTATCCAGTTGCATTATAATTATTATTTTGACTTAATTTTGGGTAATGTTAGGTTTTAACGTGTATGATCTCTTCTACACAAATTTCCCTAGAAATATTATTACCCTGTTTGGAGGGCTATTTCTAGTATTTCAAATTAATATAAGTTATATTTTTAAATTAGTTCTGTGATATTTTAAGTTGGACATCACGTACTCCATTTTAAATTTAATTTATATTAATGTCACACATAGTATTACTTGTCATGGAAAATAGTAATAAAATCCATTTGAGGCAGTCTGTATTTACTCTGCAGAAATTATGAATGATACACAGAGTAGTGAAAGGGCATGTCATTCAGAAATATATTCTGGACAATTTTTTGCTACTTTGCTGAATATCATATGTGTGATAACCCAAATGGGGTTATTATCTCACAGTATGTTATAGTTGTACCATCCAATACTCATTTGGCTGATTCATTAATGACAGTTGAAATCTAGAAAATAATCCTGATGTAACTGTGCTGAACAGTCAGAAAGAAAGCATTTTTAAATCATGTCAGGACATTTTAAAATACTATTTGCATCTTCTACGCCTCAGTAAAATGCCTGTGAGTATAACCCTCAGAAAGAATAAACCTGTCTATCTCTTATTTTAAAAAATCCATTAATTTTGTTGAGGTTATGAACAAATCACTTCTGTACAGTGCAGTAAGGGTAAATAGGAAACTTAAAATCTTTCCAGTGTTTACATTTCCAGGCATATTGGTTGTGACGTTATCAGATTTTAATTAAATTATTAGCATTACAGAAAGCAGAGCCAGTGGTTAACTAATCTAAAATAAAAATCACAGAGATTTCTCTGCAAAATTTTGAGATAATCCCAATTTTAAAAGACCAAATCAAATATTTATTTTTAATTTTTTAGATCCCATAGATCTAACACACTATTTTTAAACACTGGCCCATGCCTTGAAAACTTTAAAATGAAAGCTCAAAATGTTTATGTCAGAAAAGACATGTACTAACTTCTCTGGCATTACTTTGCTCCCTCTTTGTAGCATATTTTTTAACATTGTTTGGGAATTTCTTAAATGTTCATGAATATTTCTGATCATCCAAAGGTATGCTTTCTGGTGAATAAACTTACTGAATAAAATAAAACAGTGAAATAGAAGACCTCTTCCCATACTGATCCGAATTTTTCTCTTCTGAGTTTCAGGAGTCTGACTTTGAGACAGAAACCTATTCTGTATCTAAAAAAGTGTAATATATACCTCTCTCTTGAGTTGTTTGCATTCACAGTGCATACATAATCAACATTTTTCTGAGGTGAAATCTGCTAAATAGTATTGTTTTGATGAAGGCTTTATTTGAACACCAATTGCTTGATGTTCCTATGGCAGCAAAGTGATGGCAAATCTCTAAACTATGTTCTTTAAAATCCCCACGCCTGTAAAAATAAATTATTCATACTCAGAGATATCTCAGTGCTATCTCTAACTAGTTCTGTCAGAGTTTTTACCTTCTTTCCCCTCAGTTTTTAATCAAACTTTCTTGGTTCCTGAGTTTTGACAGGCTGATAGACACACAGTAATCAGTGCAAGTTGTACAAGGTCCTCTCAGAGTACTGGTGCTTGCCTATACCATTACCATCAATTTTATTCTAGAGATATGACATTACCAGGAGATTTTTGGAGTCATTAGTCATCAACCATGATTTCAGTGGACTTCCAGGAAGTCACAAAAGCCTCTGATTTCTAATATTTTTTAAATTAATGTAGAACCTTGAAATTAACTAAATGCTTGAATGTTTTAAGGCATTTTTAACAGACATCATTTTTAAAAACAAAGTGCTAGCATGTAAAATAAGAAAGAGAGCTAAAGCCCAGAAGTCATAGTAAAATCATAAGTAAGGAACTAGACTGTCCTCCACAGACTATTCAGACAATGTGTGGTGGGGACACTCAGTGGTGCTGCCTGTGACATGAAGGAAAGCAATCAGAAGGATGTCTTGTCATATATGTGCTGCTGAAGCCAAAACAAATATACAGCATTAAAAGTTACAACAGTGCTTCACAATCAAATGTTAAATAAATTTGTCTCCAGGTCAGGGCAACTTAAAACAGGCAGGATTGCAGCACGAAGGAGAATGAAGCCTGAGGTGGTTAATATGTCTTTGATGGCAAAATTGGTTTGCTGTAGTGTGAATGTTTAAGTAAAATAAAACAAGAAAAATTTATCCTCTTGAGCAAGGTTTGAGATCACAAAACACCAGTAGAATAGAACAGATTTTGAGGCTGAAGCCTGGGAGTTTAAAATTATTTACCAAATAAAAAGTTCTGCCAGTTCAATTTTATTCCACTTCCCTCTTTTATTTGTAGAAATTGCTGAACAGAAGTACTTAAATTACTAATTCAGAAGACTAAATACCTATGTAAAAAAATATCAAAATCTTCGAGTAAATTCATCTTACTCAGCCATTTAGCTGCAGGAACTGTAAGTTCTTTTGAAAACACTGATGGTCCTATCCATATCTTTCTGTCTCTATCATAGCAGTGATCAGGATTCATCTCTACCAATAAAAAGGGGCAAGGACAGTTTTTCTGCTTTCACTCTTAACTTTTCAGTTCTCCTTTAGTTTTACTGCATGGAAGTAAAAAGGCTCCCACAGAGCTCAGTGCTCACATCAGAACCTCGGCTGCACAGACTGATGCTGCTCTCACAGGACACCATCAGAGCCCTCCTATGTGTGTGTGAGATCCCACAGCCCCTTCTGTGTCCCCCAACAAACACAACTGGCACTTGTGCTGGGAGAGCCCCACGCTGCATCCCAGGGATTCCCAGAGACAATTTCCTGAGATAACCAGCACAGGGACACAGCATGGACTGGGATGCTCTGATCCTTGTTGGAGGCACAGTCCATGCCTGTGCTTATCCATGGCCCATTTACATCCAGACTGCACAGGCTTGTTCCACAACTGTGCACTCATTCTTCTCCCACAGGTTCATTTCACCTCACAGAGTTTTCAGTCATATCAGTCTATAATGAAATACAGACTGCACTGATCATTTCACACTTCAAAAGTCTGTTGCAGGTTAAGAAACAAATGGTTGTGTTTTGAATTTTAAAGAAAATACTTTCCCTTCCTTCTAGTGTGTGTTATTCAGGTCAACTTACTTCTATTAACTTATTTCTACTGTCTATTATGAAGACAGATTGAAGAAGTACTTTACGAACAATAAATAAAAGTAAACTGCTGTCTCAAGCACAATGAAACAAACAGGCCAACAAATAAAAACTACACCCAGCTCATCAAAGTTGCAGTGGCAGTAGCAGCAAGAAATCCTAAATCTTAAATATTCCAAGGCAGGACAATGATACAGTGTATGGTAGTTCTGTGTCACACTTTAAAACTCAAGTGTGTCTCCATTGCTCTATCATTCCCACGAGCACAGTTTCTCTTCACATAAAATATTTTTGGCTGAGGCTACTTATATTGTAACATGAATGTTTGGTAGACAATTTACTGGATGAAGGGAATTCTGGGCATGTCTGGATACCCTCTTTCTTAACATCTTTTGTCTTGGACCATTCCTTACAGGCTCAGAAGAGACTAATTTCCTTGACTCCTAGATTGACACTGAATATAGAAATATGGACAGTGTCATCTTGGTCCCTATCCCAGGTGCCAAAGTCTCCAAAGATCTAATCCAGGCCAGACCATTTCCTTGGAGGATCCCACTTTGGGCTGGCAAAGTGTACCAGCTCAGCTTCCCACCTTCTCTGGCCAATGGATTTCATCTGGAGTGAGGAAGATGTGGAAGTGAGATTGGGCTGAAACCACTGTCTCATCATAGATGAGTGAAGGAGCAGATCTGAAGCAGTGGCTCAGAGGAAAAAAAACAAAAAAACCAAAAAAAACCCTCTTTCTGCTCTTGGCACTCCTGGGATACCTTTGGTAGGCAGAACCTGAGACCTGATGACAACCACAGTTGGGGTGACCAGTTAAGTGACATGAGCAGGTTAGTGACATGAGCAGGCTGCTAATGATGTGATTAACTCATCCCCACTACTGCTTGTTAGTCCTATTTTATATTTCGCTAACTTGATGGTGACATTTCAAGCAGCAAATTAAAATAAGCCATCAGTGGGAACGCCCTGGATGCTGTTGGACCAGCTCTTCTGACTTGCAGGAAAATTGGTAGAGCCTTTCCTATGAAAACATCCAGTGATGCAATAACTCTGATAGTTTCTAGGAAAACATATGAGCCATAAATTCCCTAGACTGTTTTCTTTGGTGATGTCCTTTTTTTGTGTCATCTCCCTCAAGGAGCAGTCCAAAATTAGGGAGGAGTTCATCAAGGACAGATGAATGCAACTTTGGAGCTTGATTTAACATCTGAAGAGACCCTCAGAATCCTCATAATGAACTCAATATAATTACACTGTTTGCTGACATGGTGCTGTTTTCCTCTTACAGGTTTTTCTCCTAGAGAATGTTTTGAAGGAATGTAAGGGCACTGATAAAAACACACAGAAGAGCAAGGACATTCAACATTAGGGACAAACATCTAGGCTGACACTCCATTATTAACATTTGCCTTTTGTCCCTTGTTTAATGCTGTCAGGAGCCATGAGAGAGTGATGGAGGGATTTCAACCCTGGCTGGGCTTATTTGTGCTTCGACCTTCAAGTGTGTTTTCATTAGGCAGAAATTAAATATTTTCTAATGAGTTAATGAGGAAAGTACTTTAAAATAAAAATAGCAACTGAAATTTTACTTTTAAATGCTATCAGACATAAGTCATGAATATGAAAGGGTTGATCAGACTTCCATTTTTATTAATATAGTGATCTGAAAAACTAAGGAAAAAAAGCAAGATAATCTTCACGTTTAGAAAAGTGAATTCCAAAATCTATCACCATAAAAGAACCAGCACTGTCTTTCCTACAAAGAATTTTGATTAGTCTCTTGGACTTATTAAGTCCCAGTGGTGGCAAGTTGTGACCATTTGTCTGCTAAATAGTTTCTATTTTTCAAAGGAAGCTATCCCTTGAGATAAAAGTATTGCTATAAAAATTCACTAACATTTATTTTTGGAGAAAGAAAGAAGATGAAAATATGGGGAGTTTTCTAAGCTTCTCAGCTACTTAATTTGATACTTGAGCAGCACAAACTAATTTGCTAGTATCTAGGATTAAAACACATATATACATTCATATTTTCCTTACTGTGTTGCCCATGCTTTTCTATTTCACACCTCCACTCATTTCCCATTATTTCAGAAGTCCCATTAATCTGAATAAATGAAATCAACAGCCCTCAGAAAGCTCTCTCAGAGCTGAGGTTGCAGGCATCAACTCTGAAATTTGAAAATTGAACTGAAACATAGGTGATATGCTCACTGATGAAAGATATTTTTAATGCTTTAAACAATGACTGGGGTTTGAAAATGTGGAAAATAAAGCATTTCAAAAACAAATATACAGATGAGTTGGTTGAAATTTGGGAAAATATAGTTTTAGAACAAAGCCCAAAGGAAAATCATTTTCTATTTGCTCAATTTGAGAGAGGCAGTGGACAAGCTTCCCTGGATGGTAATTTATATCTGGGTTCAGTAAATATTCACCTTTCCTCTTTATGCATTTAAATAAAAGCTGTCACAATAAAAAGGTCACAAGTGTCTTGCAGAGATTTTTTCCTGTACTTTGTAAAAGAATTCATTGTCTGTGCTACAATCTCTCTTGAGCTCATGGTCCCAACCACAAAGAACTGTACACAGGTGTAACTTGCAAGGTCATCTACTTAATGCTGCTATTTCTACATCTGAAGTAATTGCTGCATTTGACTGTTCAATTACTCTACAGATTTTGGATTTGGTGTATTTTCACCAGGTTAAGTCTATTTAGGCATGCATAGTAAAGCATGAAAATTCAATTGCAACGCTATTTCTGTAGACATACAAAAATAAAATGGAGTGTAAGCCATAATTCAATTACAAAAAACAATTTTCCAAGGAAATGCTTCAGCTGAAGGGATGAAAAGCTGGCATGGATGTGCAGTCCACCAGGGTGGACTCTGGGCTGAGAGCCTGGCTTAGTGGCACTAGAAAGCCACTGTCCTGCTGTCAGAATTGTGGGAGAACATTGGGACTGTGCTCCCCAACTTCTGCTGGGAGCAGAAATCATCACCCTTGGCATGGGCTGAGCCTGGTTGCAGGAACCTCTGTTCATCAGCAGACAGGATTTCCATGTAGAGAGGTGATGGGAAGAATTTATATTGAATAATTTTTTTTTTTTTTTGCATTTGCTGCCAAATGTAGCTCAGGTAAGGAGAGAATTTGAAGAACCACTATAAAGAGTCAATTTTTGTTGGAGAGTTGGAGATTTATTTGAACAACAGTGAAACAGAGTCTGAGCTGATGAAGAGGTTACATGAAATATGTGGAAGGAAAAAATATTTGAATGTAATAGAAAAATTAAACTTGCCAGTTATATTCCCATTGAACTGTTGTACCCCCACTGGAGCAAACAATCCAACTGCATAACCCTTGTCCTTTTCCAGACAATTAATACTCCAGTGAAAATAAGCTTTTCAGGGATATTTATAGCCACAGCAGAAATTAGTTCAATTCTGACTGCAGCTGAAAGATAATCAGCATGATGGTGCTTCCTATACATTTTTCTCTGACAAGCAGATTCTGGATAAAACCACTGTGCAAAGTAAAAAGATAGAGCAGAGTTCTGTGAAATTGCTTGTAAGGCCACAGATACACAAAGTCACATACATACAGGAGATTTTAAACACAGGACAAATGGATTAATGCATTTATCAGTATAAGTATAGAAATACATTATGCATTTACTAATATATTGACTAGATGGAGAAGCTCATTACACAGTGGGAAATTTTGAATTATCAGGAAAACCATTTACTTGCAAGTCCCATGTTTGCCTGAGACAAAGTTTTGACTCCCAAATAATTCCCATGCTCTTGAGTGCTACTTTATAACAGATCTGGTTGTACAATCAGAAATCATATAAGAACAGGATTCAAATAAAAGCATCCAGTTATGATGCTCTTCATCTATTGTGATGAGAAGTTTCTTCATTGGTGAATATGCCACAAACTGTCGTGTACAAATTCCCTTATTGTGAAGCAATAAGGTTTCCTTGTGTGCCTTTTAATAGACACATCATGAAATGTTCATGTTAACATTAAAATTCTTATAGAAGAACAATTCATTCTTCTGGTCTTTTTTGCTTTTTGCTTTTACACTTCCTCATAGCAGGTAAGAGAACATCACTCATGCATTTGATGTCTCTGCTAAAGAGAACCTTCATTAGAATACTGCTAAACTACTTCTAAGCTCCAGGAAAAGCCTCTCACAAAAATCATTGACTCCACTGGTTTTACTTTTCTGGAAAATTGTTAAACACATATTGCATTTAATGGTAAAAATATTACATCTGGATATTCATACTTTAATCAGAATGGACATTTCTGTTCTACTTAGGTGTTTGCATTGTGAAATTAGATACACTTGCTGACTAATCACCATGGCTAAATGAAACCAACAATTACCTCATTATCACTACACAAAACATAAAATTATCTACATGCTATGATGTGTCAATGGGTTTGTAGGAGGATATTCCTTTATTCTTTTGGAAACTTCCATGAAAATTTTATGTCATGACATGCAGCTGAGCACATGACTTAAGTGGCTCCTAGAAAACCAAAAGGTGAAAAAAAAAATGGAAAAACCAGTTCTGCCTGTGAGAGCAATTTTATGAACACTAATGTACTACTGAAGGATAGGACCTGGTGGTAATAATTGATTTCAAATATTTTGACATCAAGTGGGAATTAAAACAGTGGATTATAAACAAACACACAGGTCTATGAAATCTTGTGGGAGCAAGCTGATGTGTTTTTTTCTGACAACATGGGCCAATTTACCTTTATTCCAGCTAGGAAATGAATGGAGAGTGATTTGTTTAATAGCAGATGCTTGTGTGAATGTGGTTGTACAACAGAGGAGTTCACTGGACTTAGTGAACACAGGCTGAAATACACTTATCTGATTCTGTATACACTGTGTAAAGGTGTTGTACACACTGCTTAACAGTACTGCCCCCAAAATTATTGAAAATTGACCTAAAGAAATTTTCTGAATTTTAGAAAAAAAAGTCTGAGGGTAACACTATGGAGCTATGGTGAAAAAATTCTGGGATTTCCTTTGACATATATAAGAGTAACTTCTGTACTGGGGCAACTGGGCTACAGGATTTCAGCTAAAATTCCTTAGCTTTCTTAGAAGCTGCAGTCAGGAAAGGATAGGGAAAGGCACACTGGGACAAGGGAGAGACATGAATGTGAGAGATGGAAAGGTAGAGTATGTCAGGAGAAAGAAAGAGGCCAGAACAGAAGGATGCACTGTGAAATATGGGGTCAGCAGAACACAAGCCTTCAATAAACTCCACAGTCACTGTTACAGCTGAAATGGATTTACACTGATGTAATCAAGTCCCCACCTTTTCAATGCTTTGCTTTCAATTCAAATTTTTTAAAAATTGATTTATTTCTTTAAAAAATGAGCAACAGCAACATGATTACTTTTATTTACTTGCCTTTTGTGCTAGTTTCCAAAAAAAAAAAAAAAAAAAAAAGAGAGAGAGAGAGAGAATGTTTCATGCTTACGGAAAAGACCAGCAGAAAACCCCAGCAGTTCCTATGTTCACTGTAAGTATCACAGAATCATAAAATGGCTTGGGTTGGAAGAGACTTAAGATCATCTGCTTGTGACCCCCCTTCCAAGGACAGGATCACCTTCCACTAGACCAAAGCCCCATCCAACCCTGATCTACTGGTGACCACCCTCGCAGTGAAGAATTCCTCTCTAATATCTGACCTCCACCTCTGTCAGTTTGAAGCCATTCCCCCTCGTCCCGTCACTACAAGGTGCTGTAAATTGTCCCTTTCATATGTACAGTGCATTTTTCTGTTGCTTTGCAACTTTTACTTAAGAAGGGCATCGGCCACTCCTGTTCTGCTATAGAAGCACCCCCCCACAGGTGAAAGTGAAAGGTGAAAGGACTGAAAAGAAGCAGAGAGACAAATAAACTGTCTGGATTTCTGTTTCTTTGTGACAAAAAGCAGGTTGTGAGGGACATCTGTTCTCAGAAAACATCAATTCAAACAGACACAAAGAGTTGGTAGAACGCTTGCCTTTGCAGACATCTGCCACTTGTAAAGTCAACTTAGCAATATAGAAGAGGAGACAGCTCTCTAACACATTCCAGGGACACAGTATCATGGAAAGACAATATTTTATTTCAATTAAAGGACAGTTTTTCTGCAATAGCACATGAATATGTGACAAGCATGAGTGAAATTAGGCTGGTATCAGGAAGTTCAAATTACCCCAATAGTGAAGGTTCTGGATCAGCTTTTTAATTGGGGTAATAGTAAAAAACAATAAAAAATAGTAAAAAACATTTTTCACAGAAAGATAGATCTCAGTGAATGCAGTAACACCTTTTGAATAGTTCAACTGACTGAATAAAACCTTTGCTATCAGGTCTTTATTGCACTGTCAAAACAAATAATTACTGTACATAATTAATTCCATGCTTCAGTGCTCTGCTGCTCAGCTGCAAGCCTAAGAAGGTTTTTTTCACTCCTGAGGAATAACAAAGCCCTTGAGTTTTATTCACTTGCCCTCCTTTGAAGCAGCAGGGATAAACCACAATGTGGGCCACTCACTGGTACTGGGGAAGCAAGACTTTGAGTATGTCTCTTATTTGTGATTAACCCACTGACCAGACATGGGGACTGGAAGGGGATTTCCTTCTGGATTTCACACTTTTCTGGAGAACAAATCGTATCTTGCTTCCTAGGGTGAGTTGAGCATTTTATCTAAGAGATTCCAGGGACAATTATTTAGGGATTGACATCCTTTGTCTTCTCCTGTTCTCCTTTTGCACACTGAAAATTTGCTTATTCTGGTCTTCAGATCGTTGCAGGGAATATCCCTGGCAGCTTCAGACCATTTCACTTCCAGGCTGTTTGTTGTGCAGCTGTGAACTCAGAGCAAGCTACAAAGCCAGGCACAGGAGTGAGCAGAGAAATGTCTTGCTCTGAGCTCTGTGCTGCTCTTTTTCACACAGAGGTAAAAATCGCTGAGGTCTGGGAGGGAGTATTGCAGGGAAATATCACAAGAAGCTTAACCTCTTTCTGCAGGCACTCACTGCTGTGCTCTGCTGAGGCCAGGACACTGGGATATTGCTGTGCACACTGCAGCCACTGCAACATCTCCTCCACCAGCCTAGGCTTTTCAGGGTCTAGGATCTTAGAAATGAGTCTGCTTTTTCACAAACAAACTGTGAATGTAGCTCAGGCTTCACCTTCACCTCATCTGTCAGTCCTAACCCTAACAACCTCAGTCTCCCATCCATACTTTGACATTTTTCCCTTTCTGTGAGGAAAGAATAGCAGAAAAAAGTATGGAGGGACCTCCTTTTGGTTTGGTACACTCAATTTGCTTTCTAACTAAACGCCAGCCACTAAAACCTCCCATGTTATTGCAACATGACCAATGTATTTGGGGAAACAACACATTCTGATTTTTCTTATTCAAAAGGTGCATCTTCAGAGTGTTTGAAGCTCTGACCAAGCCTGTGGCCAGAACACAAAAGGGTGAGAGAAATATGTACTTCTGACCATCCTGGTGATGGGCATGCAGGGTAAGTTCTACATCCTGCATAGCAAAGAATGTGATCTTCCACTTCCATGGAATACAAAGGTCCAAAATTAACCTCAAGGGCAAACACCTTATTCAATGCACAAGAGTGTTCTGTTCCTTTTCTCTTTTCTTCTCTTCCTAGCTCGCATGCTTAGGAGTTGGTTACCTCTCTGCTTCCATGTTTTCCACCTGAGAAACTCATGGCCATGGAAAAGAAATCAGGGCAATAGGAAGCAATGAACTCTCACTTGAATTAGTATTAACTAATGCTCTATTCAGGATTTTATCAAGGTGGTATCTCCAAACACCATGAAATAATTAAGAATACCACTGATCATGGCCTATGGGGAAGTATACTTCAAAAACCCTGATTTAGGGACCCTGATAGAAAGCAACTTTGCAAGCAGTCTCATTAATTGTGGTGGTATTCAGTGCAGGAAACAGCAAAACACGATCCTAAATGAGACTTCAGGAAAGTAATTACCTGCACGTGTAACATATATCATTCTTACCATACTATTATTTCTTTAAAATTGTCAGAGCTTAACATTCATGCTTTCTTTGAAACATAATTCTTCTGTCATTGTGTTCTGATGACTCATCATCCAAGGCACTCCAATGAATCATATTAGTGTTCTCTCAAAATAAAGGTATAACTAGATATAACTTTGGAACACAGTTTTCTAAAATGTTCCTAGACAAAGTTTTCTGCCTGTATTACAAGCATCTGGTCATGAGATTTTAATGGCTTGAAATTTCATACAGACAAGGATGACTCAAGCAAACAGTGGATGGATAAAAGTCTGTGCTCACATACATAGTGATAGGTCAAACTTTTTAAATATTTTATTTGTTGCTGTTTGCTTAGTTTTTGGTTTGGTTTTGAATAAAGGTTTTTACACTGAGTCATCAGAGATCATTAGACAAGTAAGGATCTTCAGATTTTCTGTGTATAAGTATTTTAAAGTGTCATAGCCATCACAGATGTGCATGACTTGAACACATAAAGATTACTGTATTAAAGTAGGAACTGAGATAGGAGGTTGGTTTTAATCTTAGCTGTGTCTAATTTTGAATCCTGAATTCTTAGACAGTGATGCTACCTGGTAAAATACATGAAGCATTGAAAAGCTGGAGGAATGTCCATTACCCACATTCTATAAGTCTATTTTTCTGTCATTCTTTGACATTTCAGACATTAATTTTGTTTCAGCAGCACACTGCCACAGAAATAGATTCTTTAAGTTTTCTTAGTATGGTAAAATGCTACTGTTGTAGGTCTGTAAGCTTAGCTTTTTGGGTTTTATAACAACTTTGCTGTTAGGTGAAAGAGATTAAATAATCTAACCTTTGGACACACTTTAGGATGACTTGTAAGTTTGAGAGAAAAACTGTGGCTTTTGCAATACTTTTTCTCTTTTATAACTACATTTGCCCCCTTTTTTTTCCTACTCCTCCCAAAACATGCCACCTGGGAACAGGGAAAGAGCTGGACTTGCACTAAGGCTAGGCTAATGGTGCTAATAACATAAAGGCATGTATTGGCATAAAATGGATAATGTGAAATATGAAGTATAATTTCCTTTCAAATGCCCAGAGAATAGAAAGTGGTACATAGAAAGGTGAATATTATTTCTCATGGCATATTTTGAATCAGCTTCTCATTCTTTGACTAGCATTTTAAACTTCATTTTTAACTATCTACTGCTTTATTTTTGAACACTGCCTGTTTTTTCAGACCTTCATCCTTGGCTTGAGAGTAGATAATTCCCTTTAACTTCATTACAGCTTTTGCTACCACCGTGGTTCAAAAATTCTCCTTTGAAAAGCTGCAAGGAAGTGTTGTGCAGTAGGATTGTGCAATCCAGGTCTCACCCCAGGCAAGTTGTTTGTGTTAGACAGATACTTAAAATCCTACTAAAAGTCCTGTCCTTAAAAGGACCAGCTCATACATAATGTCACTTAAAAAGAAAAAAACACTTCTTATAGAAGAGGACATCATAATGTTCTTGCTGTTCTTGTGCCCAGAGAGAGAAACACTCTGCAGTGTGATTTAATCTAAACCTGTCCAACCCTGAGCATGTTTTTGTAGGTGTTTAGCCCTTTCAGGTGCAGAGAGAGGGGATGGTTTCTGCATCACTGCAGTTATACTACAGTAGTGGCCTCCTGGTATGCTGGGGCACACTACAGTGAGGTCTTCCACCCCAGTGAGATGCAATGCAAGGCAAAGATGCTTGAGATTATCTTGACATCTGTTCCCGTGCGCTGAACCGGGAATCAGCCAGAGGTTTGCAGAATTAGATTTATCTGTCTTATAAAAAGCTTTATGGCATTCTGGAAAAGGTAAATTTCAGAGTGCTGTAATACTCAAGATGTATTAAAGATTTTTAGGAAAGGTTTTTTCTTTATGATACTTTCCCGAAATGCTGATAAAAAGTTTTCCCTGTAGAACACTTTTGTATCTCTGCACTATTTTTTATTCTCTAGAGCTTCTTTCCTGCCAGTGTAAAATACTGCTTAGCATTCATACCTCCTCCTAGTCAAGTTTAGACTGTTTCTAACACTGCCTTCAGGGTTTATAAAAATATATGCAATACTATTGAGAAAGATGATATAATTATATGGGAGGAAGAGAAATTGGATGCCATGATGAGATAGAATTATTACAGCAGCAGAGAGCACTGTGTGAAAACCATATAGATAGATGGGCAGTATTTAATATTACCAATGGTTCTTTAAAATCAAAGTTTGCTTCTTCCAGAAGAAAAGTAAAAAAAAAATAATAATAATAAAACCTGAAGTACAAATAAATTCAGGTATTGTCCCTCTTCTGTAGCTGCAAGGCCCCTTCTGAAACTCTGTGAAATGGCTCAATTTTCTGAGTACTTGCTAGTCACAGCTCTCATGATGCCCATGTCCTAGACAAACAGCCAGAGTACAAATAAGCATCAGTTATAGGTGCAAAACAGAGGCTGATGTGTCTTGAATACACCAAATTGCTCATGGAGACCTCGTGCAGTCTGACTCCAGGAACATGCCAGGTCTTCCTGTGCTGGGTTTGCTAAGCTTGGTAGTTCTGACTCTAACAAAAAGCTGGGCAAGTAATTTTCAGAAAAATATTAATTCATCCTGCTTGCAATGAAAGGGAGTGATCAGTGAGGTCAATGAAGACTTTCCTCCTTGGATTTTCTCATGGAGAAGAAATTCAGTACTGAAACTTGCTCAAACAGATTTGTACTTGAACTTAGAATCAATTTTTTTGAGCATCTGAAGAAGAATAGGAAAGTATAGAAAGACAGTGCTAATAGAGTTTTCAGGAGATAATTTCCTAACTCATCTCACCTTGTTTTTGGGGAGATTGCAGCCTGACATTAAAGGTCCCTTACTAGTGGTGAGCCAATGAAGCTTGCAATGGAAAACTCAGTACAAGTTTTCTTCTACTCTCTTGAAGGAGCAATTTCATGACTGAAAAATTATTAGGCATGTGCAAATCTGCTCATCATCATTACTTTGTGCAGGTTTTCTGATGAATGCTAGGAAAACTTTGTATTGCAACTTCTGGTTGTCCTGAAAAGAGATCTTAAATATTCAGGCCCGCAGATGGAGGATGAATTAGATGATGTTACTGGAGACACTGAAAAAATTTTATCCCCATTTCATATATAAAAAATACTTTCATTCATGAAAGGAATAATAACAAAACTTTTCAAAATAAGCATGAGTGTAGATACCCAGATATAGAGAAAACACTTGATCAAGATGTTGATTGTACTGACAGAGAGCTTTCCAGCCAAGCAACTCAATGTTTTCTCTCCATCTTCACAGGAGTCTCTGCTGCCAAAAAAACACAGACTACAAAGGCTTCTGGCTTTGCAAAAGTGGCAGCAGAGTTTCACTGCCATTCTCTCTCTCTGTGCTGAACAGATCTGACAGACCACTGCTTATCACTGCATTGCACACTGTAAAACAACTTGCACAGGGATGGAAAACGCATTTTTTCCAACACGACCCAGATGAAAGCAGAGCTTCAGACATGCAATTTTTCATCCTTAGAAAAAGGAGACAGGCAACTTCTAGGTCGGAGAAATTTAAAAAATAGAGTGGACCTTAGAACAGATGCAAGTGTAGGTGGATATTTGGGGTCAAGTCACCTTTACCTAGTAACACTTCAGGACTGATTTTAGTCTTGGAATAGTAGCGGTGAACTCGGCCACCTCCAGACATTATTTCCTTTTGAAAAGGTATCAAAAGCAAAAAGTTAGGTCAGCAGTTCAATACCAAGGGAAAAAGCCAGCACTGTGCTGCATCTTCCTCACTGACACTGACAATTTAATTGTCTATATGAGTCTCAAGTAGGAAACATACATTTTCCTGCATGAGCCATCTAATGCTTCATACCCCATCTCATCATGAGAAATACCCTCTAAGTCCTCTAGATTTTAAACAGTAAAATAAATGCATATCTAGACAAAACTGTACATGAAGACTAGCACAGATGAATTGGTGTTGTAGAGTATAAGAAAACAGCATCAACAGCCCAGGCAAAACTTTCAAATGAACATTTCTTCTGCTTTCTCTCCTCTCTCACTTGATTCCTTCAACACGAGAATCTTGAATAAAATGTTGTGAAGTTTCTTTGCTTGTCACTGCTTTCTTTAAATAGTCATATAAGGACACTAAAGCAAAATTACTCACTAAGCCATGAACCATTAACACCAGCCTAGGTAGCCCAGAGAAGCTGTGGATGCCCCATCCCTGGGAGTGTCTAAGGCCAGACTGGGTGGAGTTCTGAGCTCTGGTCTAATGGAAGATGTCCCTGCTTGTGGCAGAGAGGCTGAATCTAGACATCTTTAATGTCCCCTACAACACACATCATTAGATAATTTTATGATTCTAATGAATAACTGCTAATACAAAAAGTGAAAGTTGCCAGTTGGCAAAGTTGCAAAACTTGTGATGGCATAAAAGGAGGTAGAGGAAAGCATGTGCCTTACCAAAACATATAGCCCTTCACATAACAGCATGCATCTGTTTTCTATTGATATGCTTTCTACTGACAGTAGTTGAAGACCTTTAAGACTGGGATAGGTCAGACTGTAATTCTTAGAATTTGTTTTCCTTTTAATAGAAAACTTCATATGCATCTTGTTTTCAGAGGACTGTAATTCTGTTTTGCAATGAAATTATCCTGGCTATTTAATCTAAGGACCGAAGTATGCTCTAGCAAAAAAAAAAAAAAAAAAAAAAAAAAAGAAACTATTTAGAGAATTATATCAGTAAGCATTGAATTATCAGATTATCTGGTCTATGTGATCCTTTTAAAAATCATCATCTTTTTCCAAATAGGCTAAACACAACTTATTACATGACTATAAACTCAACGGATCTGCAGGTCTGAAAGATCTGCCTTGCATTTTGGGAACTAAAAAAAAAAATTTATATTGAATTTCCTCAATATTTGTTCAAATGATTAAGCAAATTTGCTTGAGTGTCTTTTCAATCTCTTGATGCTTTCTTTTAACAACATAATTTTAATCATTACTGATACTATCTTTGGTACTTTTAGGTAGCATTACAGAATCACTGGGATAATTTAAATCCAGTCACAGAAGTTTGCTCAGTTACTCCATCATTTACTCCCAGAGATCCTTGTGCCACAGGCCAGACAAGCCCCAGAACATGGGATAGGGCAACACCTGAGCTCTTGCCAGCTTTCTTCTGGATCAGCTGAGTAAAGTTTTCTGCTACATACTCCACATTTTCTTATATGATGTCTACTAGCAGTTCATGCATAAACATTCATCCCATTCCCTCCTAGCAGGGCATGGAACAGCTGCACAGGCTCTGTGGGGAGCCTGAACTCTGGTGTGATCTTCACAGCAGTGAAGGGGGCACAGATCACAGGTAACAGAGGTAGCCCTACATGCCTGTACTCACCTCCCTGGTCCATACTCATCTGGACCATGGCTAAAGTATGCTAGGGGCTAAAATAGTGATACAGAGACAATTTTTTCCAAATATATATTCTGCATGTTTGCAAAATTGTAAGCTGTAATGTAGAAAGTGAACTGTGGAAACATTTTCCTTCCTTATCAAAATCATAAATTTCTTTAGTCTTAACTAAGACATTCTGCAAGACTGATAAAAAAAACCCCAATTTTCTTTTGACTGAATGAAATGTGTGATTGAACAGTGTATACGTATGTTCTTGAAGACTATTTCCCAAAGAATTCAAGATTTCAGGATCAGGGTATTAAATGTAGGACAAGAAAAAGTCAGTGTTTTTGCATGTGTGTTTGTGTGTGCTTTTGTTCTGTAATCTCTAGTTTGGGTTAAGAGCTATATTACTTACAAGAAAAAAACTGAATTTTCTAAATACTGTTTTTTACATTTGAATATGGTTAAAAGCTTATTTCCAGCTTCAAGCCATATGGCAAGTGATGATTCACATTTGAAAATAATTCCTGCTTTAACTGCCTCTGGTTGCTCCCGGGAATAAAAACTGAAACAAGAAAAGCAAGCAAAAAGAGTATTCCCAAACTGCCTGTTTGCTGGAGCTAGATAAAACCCATATCTGAAATATTTAACATGCTTTCCTACATGCACATTTCCAGAAGACTTCTTGGTCACCCAAGCATTTTCTGATCACTTCAGCTGGCCCATGTGTCCAGGAGCAGCCAAAACCCATCAAGATTTTGGTGGCTGCTCTGTCTGGGCTGCAGCCAGCAGCAGTGTTATGAGTCTCTGCAGAACTTCAGAGGCTCTGTGCCTGCAGATGAAGCCTGTCAAGGAGGGGCTCTGGGCTTGGCTCCCACTGCCAGGGTCTGCTCCAGGGTATGGCATGCACTGAGAGAGTTTGTGTCCCTGTCCTCTGCCTGAGGGAAGTGGCTCCAGGGGTGTGCACAGCACATGAGCCCGGCTCAGGGGGAATTCCTGCCCCAAGAGACAGCACAGCAATACCCAAGGGCACCATTCCTGCTCCAAGCAGCATCTGATCAAAATTAGTGATCATCTGCCAGGCACAGCCTAGTGCCACTGAGGTCAGACTGATTAAATCACAGGGCTGGAAGTGAAACAAGGGTAAGACAACAAGTGAGTCCCAGCACCAGGAAGAAAAAGGAAAGAACATAGTACTTAAATCCAGCAGAGAAATGAAAAACCATGGAGCAGATCCAGCTGCTCTTGAACTTGGCTGTGAGCTCCTTTGGACTTTATGAAGACATAAAACTGGAGAATAATCTCTATTATGCATCCAGATGTGCCTTGATAGTCTCATCAAATCAGGGAAAACATCAACACCAAATCTTGATTGCACAAGATTTCAAATTGAAGAGTTCCCAAAGTGAGGAAGAATAATATGTAGGAATTATTTTAAAATCATCTTCTCCCAGTTAACTCTCTTCACCCCCTGCCTGCCAGATGATGTAGTAGCTAGTATATAGAATATTAGCTTATATAGTAAGCTAAATAACAATTGCTGCCTCGTTTTCAATGACATTTTTGAGCTATTTCACAGATCAGTACATAGATCACACAGAAACATAAACCTTGAAGATTTTGCACTGGGTCAGGACCAAGTATAATTTGTCTCCTCTCATCTCCCTTTCACTCTTTCCTGGCACCACCAGGCTCCTGAAGAGAGCATGTCTAAACTGCCTTCATGCCAAAAACTTAATTGTCTCACCAGTGGACAGCTTTTAGCTCTCCTCCTGGCAGGTGAAAAATGAAGGGCAAAATGAAACATCATCAGCTCCTAAGGAAATGCTTCCTTGCTTTGGACTTCTTATGCTTTGTGTCTTTACAACTTTTGGAGACTGAATAAGGTTTGCCATTTTTGAATATATTATAGACTATCATTTTCACATCTGCTTTCACCATGTACATAAAGTTCTAGTGTATTAGAAATTGCTCAAGTAAATAAACAGTTATGAAATCCCTTAATTTTATGAAGATTATATTGTTGAGCTAGTCCCTTTCTGCCAAAAAGCCAGCTGTAAAATCTCAATTCTCAAATATATAATTATGAATTTTTAATTTTACAGAACATTATCTTATCCAAGAAACTAAATACATTATTGATACTATTGCAGAAGACCTAAAGAATTAGCCATCTAAAAGAAAATTAGACAGTAACATTTGTTTATAATGTGTTTTAGAAAAATGCTCACATGAAGGTTCATGTAATTTAAATTACCATCCTGTTTCTTTCTGCCTATTCTTAAAAAAAAACCCCAAACAATGTTAACACAGAAATGAATACAGTGCATCTATATTGTATATACTTCTACACATTGATGCTACAGAAAAAATGCAAATATCTTTTGTTAAATAAATGTGAATGGTCTCATAGTGAATACATTTTGTGAACAGGTGCGTACATACAGAAAACCAGATGAATCACAAGATAATACTGATTTAGAAAATTGAGATTCTGTGGAGTGTTTGCCTTAATTGTGACAGTATTTTGCTGTAAACTATTGAAACTTCTTCTCAGTTAGATGGATTCTCTAGACTGCTGAGGCTGCCAGGCCAGAACCCAGTCCACCTGGGTGCTTAAGCAGGATGAGATAAAGGCATCTCACCCGGATGTAGGAGCACTTGATGTACTTGAGAGGGGAAGAGAACACAATGAAGCATAATGAAGGCACACTTCTCTTTCCCCAGTTTCTTTATACTGGGAAGATTTCTCATTTTCAGATGAAAAACTGTATTTAGAATCACACAAATCAATTTGACCTGAAGAAACACAATTCCACTTACTACTTGTGCAGGGATGCTTTAAAGCATTTCCACAACCTTCTTTGCAAATAATTCACTTTGCTGCCCAAGCATTCTATGCTGCATTCACCCCAGGCCAAGGCCATCTCCCACATGTATAAAACCAAAAGAGTGTGATATGAATGACATCCATTCTGTTTTGGAGAAGTTCCTGAGAAAGAAGATCAGCTAGACTTGCCACTGCATCTTTCAAGGTTGATGGTAAGACTTTAGCATAAGAGTTTATCTCATCCTCCACCAGTACAAGATGTAGCCAAGGCTCAATGCCCTGCTGCACACAGCACTTACACCAGCAGGGCCAGCTCAGAGTGTTCCAGAAGGTAAGGATGCACTGACAGTGAAATTGATGTCTGCAGATGATGATCTCATTTAAGGCACTTTCCCAGACCTCTTGAAAATACTGCATCAATCTCCAGCATCCCACAGGGCACAGGTTGAAAATATCCAATCTGGAGCTGTCGTTCCTGTTACTGGAGTGCCATATGCTTCCCAGAAGACAGAACAAACTCAGTGTTCACAAGAAAAAAAACAAACAAACAGAACAAAAACAAAAACAAAAACAGAGGAAAGCTGGAGAAATCATCTTTCTCTCTCTAGAGCTCATTCTCTTTTGTATCCTTCCTGTTTGAGGCACACATATTGGATGGTGGGGCCAAAACAGCAGCTGAAAAATACCTGCTTTAACCACCTATACATAGAGATACAATAATATAGTGCTGCTAATGGTTGGGTGGAGAGGAGTTAAATTCCTTGCAAATGCATGAAGAAAAGAAAGACAACCAAAACAGAGACAAAGGTATCACAGCTGGAGGAAAATGGAAACAGCAGCAATCAAAGGTTGATGTTCCAGGAGGTCATCAGGATCCACTCCAACTTTGTGGAGATGCTGAGATAAAGGGTCTTTTCTGATTGATTTGACCAACTTTGAATGCCTTCCCTAATCATGTTAATGAATGCTCAGTGATGTCACAGTATTTATTTACAGAAGCCTTGACTGTTTCTTAAGCAATTGTAATCATGGTAGATTTGTTTCCTGCCAGTACAATCAACCCACACACTCCCATTTTGTGACCCAAAGGTGAACACTGCCTAGCAGAGATTACAGCATCCTTCTGTAACTCTCAGCTAATTATAATTAAATAAATATTTTTCTATTTTCCCCCTGTATTTCTAGTTTCTTTTGGCTTGTCCTGTCAGCCTGCAACTCAGCAGCACCACAATATAGAGCTCTTTATCACATCATTTAATTCTCTCCATCCAGTGAACGCCTGACTACCAAACTGCCAGGTACCAAAAATTTTGTGAAATAAAATCAGGTTGGGCTTTTATCACCCTATACAGGTCAAAACAAACAAGTTGTGAAACCACTTTCAACATATTTACCTGAAAGCTGTCTGCTCTTTAGAATGGATGGACACTCCCTGGAAAGGAATTCCAATTCCATATGTATATAATAACTAGTAAAGAAAGTAGGCAATATTAATAAACTGTTCTTGGTAAGTATACAAACAGCAGTAGGGATGTAAGATATTAGCATATGCATCTGCTATTCCCATGATTTATTAGGAAAAATGAAATAAATTATTATACATATTGACTAACTGCTAATACTTTTCTTGAGTTTTATTTTGAATTCTTATTTATTGGCTCCATGGTTCTATGTGAAGCCTTCCCCAAAGGCAAGCACATTCATTTAATAGTAAGCAGTTAAACATTTCAAACAGCTTGAGAAACAGTCCATAATAATAAAAGGGATATACTTAATCTGGATATGCAAATTTCATACATTTCTCCAGGGCAGTGTATTCCCACTGCAGTGTTTTGCCAGCTTAAATGCCAGCACAGCTGTCTTTATCTTTCCCCCTGGGTACTAGTGTTTCTTTTAATGTTTCACGAGGGAAATAAAAAAGGGGAGTTTGGTACAAATAATTTTAGTTTTTATAAGAAGAGAGAGTTCACACTCAGGACTGGCACTCTATCAAAGGAGCTTTTCACTTATTTGTGGGTCATTTGTGGAAGAGACTTTATTTATCAGGCTTCTGAGACAATTCTTTAGGTCTGTTGACACCAATAAAGCTAAGTGGCACACATAAAGGTTGAAAAACCAAGTCTTTTGTGCCATTACAGCAATTCTGGAAACATTTTGAGTTATACTACAAATATTTACCTGATGTCACCAGACAGCTTTTTCATACAAATTCTGCCCTTAAGCATTCTGGGGAATCCTTCTACAAGTGTTGTACCAGGTGGTTTTTATTGGCATCATTCAGCTGTCAGGCTGCCTTTTTGAACAGCTCACCCTGCCACAGCTTCTTGCTGTTGCTGCAGTATTTTTTTATTGCAAATAAATACTGAAATCTTTGCCTGATGTACAACTTTAGAAACTGAGCAGAGATTTTCTGGGGTAACTGAAACAGTGCAGGACTCTACTAGCTAAAGATCTACCCCTCAGCTGTTTGCTTACATGGAGCCTTCCTTCTCTGTCTTGCAGACAATAAATGCATGATGCTGCAGATGTTGCTTCATCCAATTGCAGTGACTCCACAACTCCAACCTGGCCTCCAGGCTGATCCACCCCATGGATTAGGAACAAGGACATTCAGTCTCAGTGAACACAGGATTTTATGGCTTTATACCAATGCTTGCAACTCTTTAATGAATGCACTATTCTGGCAGATAATTTTGCCCCAGGTGTTTTAAGACCAAGAGAGCTTCATTAGTACCAACGATTCCAGTCTCCTCTTCTTCAGGCTAGAACAGACCAAGTGACCTCTTCCCAGGAACTACCAACTGCCTAACAGACAGACTGTCCTGGTTTGAAGGACAGGTGTCTGCCAATAAAGACAGAAGCTTCTCTTTGAAATGGAGAATGTAACCCCCGCACTCCAAATTATTGTTATAAATTTGAAATTAAGGGGCTCTCAGGAAAAGATATGGGAATTAAGTATAACAGTTCTTTACTAGGAAAGTTAAAATAGAAATGCAGTATTACAAAGAACAATCCCAAAACACTGACAGAGTCAGAATACAACCTGACACCCTGTCAGTCAGTTAGGATGTTGGTAGCAGTCCCATGGCTGCATTCTCCTGCAGTGGCAGGTGTGGTTCAGCTGGAGCAGTGCTCCTGTAGAAAGGTGCTGTTTTCCTCTGAAGGTCCAGGGATGATGTGGAAAGGTCCAGCTTTCCTCTGGAATCCAGTGGAAAGACAGTATCTTGTATCTCTCTTATTTTCTTCTTATTTCCAGGGTGAGTGAATTCAGTTTTCATTAAGCTACTGTGAAGATTTGAGCCAGCTTTGCTCACAATCCTCCTTCCTTTCTGCCAAGGACTAGACTTGCTCCATTTCTTCTTCACCTGGAGGTAAATCAAGGTGAAATTTATTACAAATATGGAACTAGATAACACCAAATCTAAGCACAGCATAACCTCACTCATTTTCTCCTTTTTAATTACACATGGGCATCTGTGACACATCATAGAACTGGCACTTTAAAGTACAGCATTGCTCCTTCTTTTGACTGTTTTGTTGATGTGCCAGTGCCTCATCAGGAAAAATGATGACTAGAGATCAGAGAAGAATTAATCTGGTCTGCAGATCCTATATGTTCTCTGAAACGTTGCTTTTGGAGAGAGGAAACCAAATGTATGAGGGATTCATACCCTTCTGTCTTTGGAGCCTTGACCTGTTACAGTCAGTCAATTGCTAGATAATCAAAAGTAAAAGAAATCTGAATAGGTCATTATGGGCAGGAAAATGCAAAATAGGGATCATAATGTAATAATATCCTTTTTTTTATAATTGAATTTGCAACTCCTTTATTCTTGGCACCACCAAGTCAGTATTGGGGTCGATGGTGGTCCCCAACAATACTTTTTAGGGTTTGCAGATATCAGGGCAAGAGTGGCAAAAGTAAAAGAAGAGCAGTGCGACGACCACGACTTAGCAACATAAAACAGTTTAATAATAGTGAAAGTAAATGTGGATGAGGCCAAAAAAGTCCGCACCAAGGGGATACTAACCAAGAGGACAAGGTCTCTTCAGGGGCCAGTGGTCAAAGACAAAGATACTGGGAGGTTCAGGGTATAAATGTGGTGTAGGAGAGGGGGTGGAGTTGAGGTTAGGGTCCAGTGGGTATAGGGGAAAATGGTGCAGAGGTGGGGTGAGGGAAGGCAGGGTCCAGTGGGGAAGGCTGGGTGGGACACTGCCCCAACTGAAGGCCAATGGAAGGGAGAACATTCTAGGAACTGGGAGTGGTAATAATTAACTGGGAAATGAGGGCTAGGAATTTGTATGAGATATTAACATAGGCAATCCCATAACTCCTTGGAACTTTTTTCTTGGGGTCACCACAACTCCAACAAATGCCTCCCAAGCTTTAGAGGAGAGGTATAAGGTTGTTGTTGGTTTGTTGTTTTTGGTTTTGTTTTTTTTTTCTCTTTTCTGGTGATTGTTGCTTGACTTGGAATGCTGGTGAGGTTGACTCCCAGAAGTCAGTATGTCTGCCTCCTGATCTCAGGGGTTACACAGCTTTGCTTAAACTCTTAATAGTGAGCTGCATGTTTTATTAATCATCTTCACTGTGAAGTGCCACAATGGCCAAGTTACCAATATTTCATATGTTAAAGCACATCATAGCAAGGGCAATGAGGAATGAGTGGAAATGGATGTTGCCATAATCCACCAGGAGAACCAGAAGAAGGAATGATTCTTGCAGTAGGTAACCGTCTTCTAGAGCAGGTTAGTTAGAAATCTGGTTCATGTAGTGTAAGCTCCCAAAGCCAGATTACATTTCCCAGAAAACATTAAGGGAGAGCCTATCCTATGGGAAAGGGATTAGCTCCACAGCTGGCAGCGCCAAAATACTTTGGTTTTCAGCTCCTTGTCAACAAATCAAATATCTCAGCAGGTGTAAGCCCCTGGGCTGCAGGCAACAATTGCTCTTGCATTCCTTTTTCATATCTACAGTTCCAACAGAAAAACCCTGTCCCAAATCTAGAAACCAACATAATAACAGAGGAAATATATATACATCTGTCTGCTGACTGCTGGCCTAGGGCCTGAGTGACTGATTAAAATCAATTACTCAGAAATGGCTGCAATTTTTTCTTCATTATACATACTTGTAATCCAGATGGAGGTAAGTTTATTTATAGCACAATGAAGCATTACCCTATTCAATTTCTGCTAAATTACTGTCTACCATGAGTTTGGCAATTTTAATAATAAATATTCTGTGCCAATTTTTAGAGAAGTGCAATTTTCTCCTTGTTAAATAGTCCTTTACAACAGAGCAAACAAACAAACAAAAAAAAAAAGACTGTTCATCCTAACACATCTCAGTCAACATGTATGTGTGGTAAACCAACACAGGAAATTTGAATTATTTTAAAGTTGTAAAGGTGTGTTTCTATGGTTTTGGTTTTACCTCTATGATTGAACTCTGTCTTTTCTTACAGAAAAAAGATTACGAGTATAAATACAATCCTTTTGTTTGGTGCTATCGAAATGTGGGGAAGGAAGTAAATAGAACAGAAACTGCAAAACAAAGCATTATTTGAGAACAATGGCCATGTACATTTGAAATCTGGTCAGAAAATGAAGGGAAAAAAAAGCTTTTATCATGAAGGGTCTGGAGATACAATATTCATTCCAGAGGAATTCTGCTACAATATTTCAATCTCAGTAAGGGGTATACAGCACTTTCAGGATCCCTCTCTTGTCCTCAAGTATCACTTCTGAATAGAGGGGTATCACTTTGGAGTAGCATGCCACGAGCTTTTCAGAATGACAATTGTTTAGGAAAAGTCCACAAGAATACTTCAGCAAGCTGCTCTGTAGCTGCAAGTGAAATCATACAGAAAACAAGTGAAATCAAGTTGCAAACTTGAGAATATCTGAATAAACATCAAGGTCAAGCACTTGTGAAACTCTGACTCAGAGCACTGCTTTTTTTTGTCTGCCAGGGGCACATGAAACTGCAAGACTGAATTTTTTAACACACTTTCTTTGAGAGAGATCATGTGTCTGCAAGGCACTTCTCTATACGTGCCAAACTGCATTTTCTACATCATCAATGTGAATTGATTTTATCATACTTTAGAATACACACAGTATATTACTCATCAATCCAATGGCATTTCATTCTTTACCTAAATGAAATATTGCTCATGATCTCTTCTTATGCTCTCACTCCATTTCACCAATCAACCATAATAATGCTGTTTAAATCTATCTGTAAGATTAGTCACAATCTTGAAATTTTATGGTGCATAGAAAAATTGATACTGGTAAATTTTAGCTGAGGAAAAGGAAAATGAAATGAGATATTGTTTAAAAGGTTAAATATTTTCTTGATGTATCTGTGTTACATCATGGTTAAACAAAAGCCTTTGAGGTGGGAACATGTCCAACTTTCAGAAAGGAGGATTTTACCCACATGGATCAGTCTATTCATGATAACAATAAAAGGTATACCTCTAAGATTTGACTCCAGCAAGGACTTTGATCTCCAAGCTATCTATTATGTGTATGATTATATATACAAAGTCCTTTTCTCAGTTATATATGAGATTTCTAGCATTTATCAAAAAAGGAAGAAATTAGCATACTCCCCTCCCATGTATACTTTAGCCCTTTATATCCTCCTTAAATTTCTTTAAGCAGTCATTTTGTTTCTCAGTTTTTTCTACCTGAGAAAGCCTGCAGCCCTGTTTTATATATCACCCAGAAACTGCAGGTATAACTTATCCACCATGACATGAAATACTGGAGATATTTTGTGCTCATCCATTTATGCACATTTTATTAAAAGAAAATAATGATATTTCTTTAGCCACCAACCAACAACACCTTTATAAAGTTCTGTATTTTCTGAATTTATATTTAAAAAATATTTTACTTCATTGCTTTTGATGCCTTACAGAAGAGGCAGATGCCATTAGACATGCTCCTTATTTCCCTGCCTACAAGACCTGAGCTCAGGATCATCTGTCAGAAATAGTGTGACCTGTAGGTTAATGGACTGAGAATAAATTGAGATGAAAACCCCAACACATCTAAACTGGAACTAACTCTAATGCAAGAGTTTAACAGTCAGTCATACTTATACTTCACCTCTTCTCATTGTCCAGAATTTCTGTGCTTCAATATCCTTCTCTTAATATTGGCAACTGATTCTTCAGAAAGTGGCAGATAAAGCCCATGCTGAGCTAGCAGGAGTGCTAAGGGCAGCTGGTTTTCAAGAGGTCTGGAACACTCAGGGCTCTGTTTATTAGCAGTATCAGGCAGGTGATCCTTATCAGTCCAAATGTCATGATAGATGAAAATCCCAGAAAAATCAATCTGTATTTTAATCAGGTGCAACCAATGAGAATTCTGAGGTCCCTCGGCAATTTAATTGGGCTGTTAGATCATCAGAATATTTCAGTGGGAAACTAAGAACCTAAATGTTTACTCAGTTCTAGATCTTGTAAACACCTTCTCACCATTTTAAAGACTCCTTTTGCCATTTGGGATTTTTCTCTGAAGATTTATTACCACAAATCATCTCTAGCCTTACCCAGATTTGTTCCTGAGTGTAGAGTGAAGAACATTACGAGAAGGAGTAGAAGTAGAAAACCTGATTAAAAAGGCAGGGAAAAAAACAACAACAACTACAACAAGAACAACAACAATAAAATACACAAGAAAATTGCAGTCCTTGGTGTTCAATAAACATATAATCTGCTCTGAAAGAAAACCACAGCTGTGAAAGGAAAAAAAGGATTAAGTTTCAGCTGTGACAGAGCTGATACAATTACAGACAAGGCTTATCTTGTGAAAGTGGTTAAAGAGTAAGTCTGAAAATAAAGAAGATTAGGAAAAGAAAACTCCTAGTCAACCTGTGATTATATACTATCGGAGCAATAGATCTGAATCTCAGATTTGAAAAAATGCCTTTAAGATTTTTTTTTCTGTGTTTCCACCTGACATGGATTAAGCTAAATAAGATTTTTTTGTAGCTCAGATACAGCCTAAAAAATTTCGCCAGGGTTGCTGTGTTAAATGTGAGCTGCATAATACAAATAAGCCTCGTGCATCCATTACTCAAAACTGATGTAAAATCCACCTTTGCTCTCATCCGTTTCTGGAGTCTGAGAACCCACACAAAATATTCCCTTGAAAGTTTCAGCTTCCCTTAGAAACCCAGCAGGAAACCCACTTCTGCAGAAGTTATAAAGGAAACTTTCCTTTGTCATTCTCCACCACTGACTCTTAATGGGGAGCAGCTTGAGGAGCTGTAGCTGCTGGAGCACATCCCTCTCCTCCTGAAGGCAACATCTGCCTAAGTGAGAGCCCCAAGACTGCTGGGAGCCCCCTGCCCCTTTCCTCTCCCTGACAGCAGCCAAATCCCACGTCTCCACAGCTGGGCACTGCCAGCTTGGACAGCTGAGTCCCTGCAGAAAGCCTTGGGTGTTGGTGCCGCAGGACTCGCCCATCTGCACCACTCCGTGCAGGCATGACAAATCAGAACCTAGCATTAAGAAAACATTTTCTTGTAACAAAGCTAGAAAACTGCATTTAGTCAGACATCCTTAATTAGAGCAGCTGCCAGGAAAATAAGTGCTTTGACTAGAAAAATAAAGAGATCTGCTATGCCTTTTGCTCTGCTCAACCCACTTGAATGTGGCCCAAACATAAGACAAAAATATTAATTGAATTCATGTTTTACAGATTTGGATCTATTCAGCTGTTGAGTACTCTCGAGTCTAAATAACAGCTCTATTAATTATTACCCACAGTCCTCTGTTTAGAGCCACAGCTGTTTTCCTTTTTCACAGACATTTTTCACAAATTACAAAACTACCTAAATTAATAAAAGTCTAGGCACATATGACTGCAAGAACTGGGAAGAGTTTCAGCTCATAAACTGTGTGAGTCTCCACGCTGCTAATTCAGAGCAACAGAGCTACTTTATCAGTCAGCTTTCATCACTTAATGAAGTTACTTAAATATTGAAAAACGCAGCCTGAATATCTTTAATGTGGGTGGGAAAGATGTCTGGACTAGCTACTGCTGTTTCTAGTATCTTTTGGAAGCTGTATCTAATTTCCTAAACTTACATAACACTTCATGGTATCACTATATGTGTGCCCAAGAGGACCACCACCTATCAGGAAAATCAGATTATGAGGTTTTCAGAGAGCTTTTCTTGGCAGCTGGGAAGAAAAAAACTTCTTTGTGAAAGCTGGTTACATGGGCTTGGAGACAAATGGAAGAGCTAAGCTGGTGCTACAACTGTTTTCTCACAGTTTTATTCCTCCAGAGCAGAGGTGATCTGGCGTGATCAAAAACGTGGACTTGGCTCTTGGGATTTGTAAGAGCAGCAATCCAATTTTTGCCTCTAGTTACAGAAGAAATTAAACACATGAACAATATGAAGTGCCACATGTAATTTTTCTGGGAAAATGCCCATAAACCAATACTGCATTTCAGCACATTTATTAAAATGTGTGCATTTTGCTGCGAGGTTTGAAAGAGTGCATATTTTTCTTGATGAACATAAATGCATCCTATTAATATGAAAAATTACTGTAACAACTCAAAATGAGGAGAGGAGAGGAGAGGAGAGGAGAGGAGAGGAGAGGAGAGGAGAGGAGAGGAGAGGGAGAGGAGAGGAGAGGAGAGGAGAGGAGAGGAGAGGAGAGGAGAGGAGAGGAGAGGAGAGGAGAGGAGAGGAGAGGAGAGGAGAGGAGAGGAGAGGAGAGGAGAGGAGAGGAGAGGAGAGGAGAGGAGAGGAGAGGAGAGGAGAGGAGAGGAGAGGAGGAGATCCAAGAGAATTAATTTGCTTTTTGAAAGATGTGTCAACATCTAAGCCAAAGTACCAGCAAAGTCTTTGTTGTGCCAGGCACCAACTGGACTGCCTGAACCTTCAGAGCAACCAGCCAGTTTCACTGCTCTCTTTCCCTCTGTGGGTACGAAAAAACAGGAAGGAGAAAAAGCAATAAATGCATTCATTCCCTCCTCCCTTCCATGCCCTGCTATTCTACTCTAACTGCATTTCCTATGTCAGTAACACAATTTTTAGGTCAATGTGAACATGTTCCTTTGTGTTTGTAATCTGAATGCTCTCCTAGTCTATCTCATTGTTCTTTCTGGGAATTGAAGGTACTTTTCAAGGCTGAAGGGGCTGGGGCTTTTTCCCCCTAAAACACTAATTTTCTTGATTACAATAAACCAACATTTCTCCTTTGGTGAGTATAAAGGATGTCATTTGCTGATTAGATTTGCAGCAGTTTTAAGACATGGTTTGCATCACACTAGATTTCATCCTTGGAGATCTTAAACTGAGATGGTGTGCAGAGAGTTCTTGTATTACCAGCAGGGGCTTGGACCATTTTTTTTCCTCTCAGGCTGTTGGAGAGGGCAGTAAGGATGATAAGTCAACTGAAGATCAACTCTGCACCAGCTAGAGTTCAAACTCATTTGCAGTTTTTTCCTATGAAATCACTTTAAGAGCACAAACAGGTGAAACTAGGAAAGAATTGAAACATATTTGGGAGTTATGACTTCTAAAGCATAAAGAACAAAAAGAGATTACTTTTAAGACAAGGCAAAAGCTGTATCATAGATAATTTGAAACTGTTCTCTGTAGTGTTCCCTATAAACTTTCTAGTGACCTTCATGTATTTCCCAGGTACATATTCCTATACATTATTTTATCTAAAAATGAAATGCTTGACTTTTATAGGTTCTGTTTATAGACTCTAGGGCACTAGTTCTCTGTGGAAAGGGTGGTTTTATGGAATTCATGCCTTCTGCACACAGAAGGAATGTACAAAACTGATCAGAAGGTTACTGCCTTTCAGAAAAAAAATTCTCCCAATAGACAGAATATGCATACACTGCAGGAAAGTGTCATGTTGTGTCTTTTTTTCTCTTTTCCATGAAAATATTTGCTGTAAACATTGTAATCTCTTCTCACCAGTTATTTCCCCTGCATCTTTACAAATGAGGCAGCTCTCTAAAACTCTTCTAGAAAAGTCCATATCCCAAAGAATTTTGTTAATAAATAACAGACACTACAACAAATTTAGAGGACTCTTCTTGTGTTATATCATTCCAGCAGATCTTTTAGTTACTTATTTCTTGTTCAAATTTAAAACCATCTGAAACAGGGATCTTGAATTTTGACGTTGATTATAAAATCACCAGCACATTCTGTTCATCTCTGTTAAGCCATCGACACAAAGAGGGATGTTTCCTCAAGCTTATACACATCTAATTTCAAGTGTTGAAAAACCTTCCTCCAGTCAGGCAGAAGTAACAGAAGAGTCCCATGGAAGTAGAAATGTAAGTGCCAGAAGTGTTATAACTAATTACTAATGAATGAATGATGTAAATGAGACAGAAAAAAATATAACAAAAAACGACTAACACATACTGATGATTCTTAAAGGAAAAACATGAAAAGCATACATGCACAATAATTTCATTAGCCACCTCCCCTCTTCCTTTTTTTAATTAAACTTATCCAGGAGAAAGGATGCTTTCAAAACCTTTATTAATGCTTCTCTTTATTATACAGAACAGGATTTGCATACCTGCCCCTTTTCTCACTTTTTTACTTCTAGCTTCACTAGGTACTAGAATATACTTAATATTCTGTACCAATAGTCTTTTTTCATTGAATACCTTTGTCTTTCTAAGTGACAGCCTCAATCATACCAGACAAAAGCAGAGTGAAGTTTGCATTAACAGAATATACTAAACATATCATGGTCTTCATTCATTGAAGAAGCATTTGCATAATTGCCCTAAATTAGAGACATTTAATTTTAAGTGATTTACTAAAAGTTGAAAAAGACTTTTTATTCTCGATTGTATATAGTCTGATTCATGACAAATCCTTTGTTGCATGTCACACAGGAATTTTCTATTTCTTGTCAAGATATTCACTTGATAACAACTTTTCTACCAGAGAAGTTCGTGGTGGAGAGTCACACTGTGGTACAGTAATACAGATACTCAAACTTCACAGGTAGAAAGGGGAAACCACTGCTGACTTCTGAAGGTATCTAAACCTTTCTGCATAGCTTTTAGAAACAAACACATCATGTTCTAAATTTTATTTTGTATTTCTCTTCGGATTCATAAGTCTTGATCAATTTCTGCCTTGACACAAGCTAGTCCACCTCCTCCTCAGTTATGATGTGCAAATGTGCATAAAAAGCGATGCAGATTCAAAGGGTAGAGGACAAGTAGGAAGATTTGGAAACATTTTTTTGAACCTTCCTTTATAATTTCTGCTGTCTTAACAGATAGATAATGAAACCAGGTTTGTGAGAATCCTCATCTAATTCCTTCATTGACAGGAACTTTTCAAATGTGCTGCCTACGCATAAGAATCAAGTCCTACTTGAATGGCACTCACATGCCACCAGATCCCTGAGACAACCATGGTCTTCTAGGCTGACAGCAGGTGGGATATCACCCCAGAGCTTCTGATGTGCCACTCTGCAGTCAGCTGAGTGTGGGCAACAGAGACAAGCCCTTCCTCACTGATTTTCCTGTCACATCCTGTCAAAAACCACCTTTTCGCTGGTATTTGAGCTGAGGTGGTTTAAAATAGTGTGTCAGCACCTAGGAGATGTGATCAGCCACCGTTAATCACAGAGCTGAGTCATTCAGGTGGATGAGCATGCAAGGCTACTGAGGATGGATCTGGAAGCAGCTGGGAAATCTTCCCAGCTGGGAAGAGTAGAAGTTCCAGCATTTGCATGAAATCATCCATCAGCTTGCTTCATGAGACTGTGAGACTGACACCTTGCTCCAGACTCTGTCAGGCTGGACACATCACAGCAAGAGTGCTGCATCCAAAATGAGCCCCCAGCAGCTCACCCATCTGGATGCCTGGGCAAGAAGGACCCTGTGACATATCATGACACACCATGGCAATTACACATGGTAATAGGATCCTCATCCCTTCTTTTATGACTCTGTTCCAGATAGGCGACATCAGCAAAAATTGGCGTTGAATACTCTGACTTCAATGATCTATTCCAACTCCCCCTGTTTGTTTTTTTTTTTGTTGTTGTTGTTGTTTTTGGGGTTTTTTTTTCTTTAGAGAGGTTATTGTCTTTCACAGATCTCAGCAAGATTTCTGAAAAATCCAGATTTATTTTTTTTCTGCAGAAGCGAGGATTGTTCTGTTGGTTACAATGAAGTGATGCAGAATTAATGTAACTAGTTCCCATCAGCTTTCTCCTGATTTAGACCAATGTATCTGATACCAAATTTGGGGCAAAGTTGTGATTATCTATTCTTTTTTTAACATCTTTAAATTTTCAGATTAAATTTTATTTGTGTTCTGCCTCTAAATCCTGCTGACAAAACAATGTTCCATCAATGTGTCTGGGATGAAAATGGTGGGGTTTGCAGCAGGAAAATGTTTCAGCTTCTAGTGTAAATCTTGTCATAACTGATCCATTACTCATAACTCTAATTTTACTATATAGCACAGGAGAGTAAATGTAAGGAAGGAAATAGTTTTTTTGTGCATTATTAATCTTTATAGTGCAGAATAGATGTTAAAGAAAATTAATCCACAGTAAAAATCCTTGAAAGAGTTTTTTTCATTAAAATATTTAACACTCTAGGAGCCAGAACACTTAAAAAAGAAAGTTCTTATTTCAAAGAGACAGTGTCATATAACCATTACCACCCTATGGGGAAAAGTTCATGCTGATATCATTGCATTTTCACACTTTGCTTTTCTTGCACCACTCTGAATATGGCTTTTTGAGATCAATAACAGTCTTGATCTATTCCATGGATTTCACCCTGTTAATGGATGAGTGGAAAATACCTGCTCACTGCTAATTTCTGTAAATAGTTTGGTAAAACTCAAGTTAAATAATCCTTTTCTGAATGTTGTTCTTTTTGTTCCTAAACCATTGATAAACAAATATATAAAAACCTTCCTGCTGCACAATGTGAACAGCAGATAGTTTACAAAACTCAAATTATCTAGGACACTAATAGACTAATAAATTCCTCTTTAAATTAAGAGAATGTGGTAAAGGAAATAAAAATAACCTTTTACAAGAAATTTACTGGCTATTATTCTAACATACAGACTTCTGTAATGCTGGTGATTTCTGCAGAAGCTTAACAGAGCTCTAACCCAGCTGTGCTGCTTCAGCTCAGGTCTAAGAAATAATGAAGTACCCTGGAGATGGAGCTTCAAGTTGCAAGGAACAGATGTACTAGATTTTCATAAATAAATGTAGATTATGACTTTACTTCTGCTTTTGTGCTATTTGCTTGGTTTTAAACAACCCATCATTTGCCATTCAGGTTGAATTTAGAACGTGATAGAAATGTATAGATTAGGAATACAAAATTTTCTCTTCAGTGAGAAAGAAAAACAAGTGCTCAATTTGTGACAGTTTTTTGTGTTTTACTTCCTACATTTATGTCCTACTGGTCTCTTACCTTCCTTCACAGAACTATAGGGTTATCATAAGCAGGAGTGATGAAAAGGCAGGTTGAGATGGATGTCACCAACATTGAATTCACTAAGTGTCTATATGTTTCTTCACTAAAATTCTGCATAATTTACTTCTTAAACATCTACTGATCAGAAAGGAATAAGAATATGTCAGTACTCGAAAGAAAACCTGAATTGTCAAGACAGTTTTGCCTTCCTTACCAGGAACCAAAGACCTCAGTTATCAGATCCCTAGTCTCCAAAATAATCTGCTCCTGCAACATGAAAATATTAGTCAACAATGCAAGAAAAGGTATTTAAAGAACATCTACAGGCAATCTACTGATGCCAAGGCATTTAGTCATAAAACAAGCTGAATCTTAACTTAAGAAATAATTAAACTAAACTCCTACTGCACTATTAGTGATACAGATTCAAGTAGCTAATATGTAATTGTCCATACTTTTCTTGTAAGTTCTTTAAGAAATTATGATAATGAACATTTATAAATGATGGGCAAAATCACAACTCATTTGTTGGTCTGCCTTCTCTTTTCCTGCATTTCAGAATAATTTTGTTTCAGATGGCTTGCTGAAGGCACAGTAAGTGTTCAAAAGGCTAAATACAAAGATCAGTAAGTGGCATGTAAACAGCAGTTGCTCATGATTAATAAATAAAAAAGTAATCAGCAGATGCATTGTTTGCTTCCTGTGTAAGTAACTTCCATGGCAAAATAAGGTCATAGTGGCTAATGTGATTGTGTGTCTGTGTTTGTGTCTTTAATTTTGGATTAATGTCACCTTAACCCACAGGTTTAGATGAAGAAGAATTTAAAATAGATCAAGTAACAAATACACAGCATACAGTCTAATTCCACCTTTATTTGGCCATGGTCTCACTGCATAGTACTTAAACAGGGTTTTCTTAGGGCCCTATTTGATGAATGAGTATAAAACCTGGAATTTTTAACAATAATAGTTGGCTTCAAGACAGATTTCATGCACTCTGTCTGCACACCATACAAACTGCAGAATTTTTTTTTAATGTGGGTTGTCTTTTTTCTTTGTTTTTTTAAATACCACGGATAATGTGAGGGTTATCTCAAAGCCTGCTGTTTTGGCAGTCATAACATGGCACTGAGGGAAGATATGCACACATCAGCACATGACACTGTCCAGGAGTGTGAGGTGTGCCAGAGATGAAATGGTTCAGGCTGTACACAGCATCTGCCTGGAGCACACTCTGTGATGAACTCTGCTCCAGCTTCTTAAACACAGTTACTTGGCTTGCTTCAGCCAAGATGTCCAGGGGTAAACCAGCATGTGTGATGTGGAACCAGGACCCTGGAGACAAGCAAGGAGAGGTCAAAGAGGCAGTGTTGTCACATCATGGCAGTTCCATGGTTTCAATGGAGACAGTGAGCAAAGTCTCCTTTACAGCCTGAATATCTGCACTAGTGACAACACATGAATGGCATCACTTAGACTTGCTTTAGAGCCCAATTGCAGGGAAACTTCTGCAGTATTCAGTTAGTATGGTAGTAAATTTACAAGAAATCAGGTTAGGTTAATAGCACATTTTATAAACACATCAGATAATATTCCATCCAGCATTTTGCTACTAACATCAATATGCTACACTAATCACCACATTATAGGTTTTCTTTTCTGTAACTCGTCTCTGTTTTTGAAGGTAAAATCTCTCCAGTTTTATGTGGTTCCTCATTTATATATATTTAGAATATTTGTATCTCTGTCTCCGTGGGTTTGTATTTAACATTTTTTCAGCTTGCAGTCAGATAAAGAAGGTTTTTCCTTTTTTATACTTCTGACTGCCTGAAAAGTGCTGAAATAATGCTGTCATTTCTCAATAAATTCCTGATTGTTTAGTGATCAAAATAGAAAGCAGTGAGTATATGTTCAAAAATATTTTCCAGCATAGTAGAGACTTTCAATACCTAATATTTTTTGTTCATGATGCTTCAGCAACCATGCAGGTTTAAAATCCTGATATGAGACTTTAGTTTTAGCATGTGCTGGATTCCTGTTGGTTTGTTATGTCCATAACATCATAAACTGTTGCTGCATTTGCAAAACAAGGGATATAAGGGACAGTAATTCTAAATTGTAGGGGAAACAAATTTGCTGGTAAAAATCAGCCTACTACAGATTAGAAATCCTACTGCTAGAAATTAAATGTTCTTTTCATGGGGTCTCTCAGTCTCTTCTGAAATTAGAAACAACAGGTGGATGTATCTGCAAAACTGCCTGATATTCCTATAGCTGTTGGAGCACCAATCTCACATTTTGTGTATCATTACTTTTGCTTCACTATGAACAACACAGAGAAGAAAAAAATTCAGAAACTTGAAAAAATCAATTTGTCTAATATCCAACAGACTGATTACTCTGAGCTCTGTAGATTGACAATAGATTGACAACCCAACATTATTTCACCAAATACTACATCACTGGCAAAGAAAAGATAAGTGACATTATAATGCTTAGTGAATCATTCCACTTGCAAATGCTGACACCTCTTCCTTTCTATCAGACCAAAAGAAAACATCATAATTACATCTAAGATGCAAGTGATGGCATTCTCATTTGACACTACAGTAGAACTGTGAAACATAGCAGAGACTGCTGAAGATAGATCTTCATGTTTTCCAATTCCCAGACTGAATTACTCCACATACACAAGCAACATGTCTCAAACCAGCCTTTCAGTCACCTGGCTATCTCACCAGAAAGTTCTTAAAGCTCTCTCTGAGCAGCCTTAAATCAACATTAACACTGCTGTTTCCTATACATATGACCTTGCAGCCTACAAAGGAGAAAAAAGCATATGAAAATGGAAGTAGACTTGTGAGTGGGTAAGTTGAAAGCTCGAATAAATATTGACAAACTAAGAGGACAAAAGAAAGAGTGAGAGGTTCTAACTTTGTCTTCTAATTACTTTTGGTTAACAATAATGATGATCCACATCACAAACACTCCAAACCCTAAACCAAAATGTTTAGGAAAAGCACCAAGTGAAAATAAAACCAGAATTAATGGATAGATATGGGCTTTGAAGCCATCTTAGGAAGTCATTGAGTTCCATCTCCTGCTCAAAGCAGGGATTACTCTGATGCTCTGGATTGCACAGAGCCTTTTTCTGCCAAAAAATCCAACTAACCTCTACCATAATCCTATCACCTGTTATCTTTGCAGCAGAGCAAGGATGAAGCCCCCACCCCTTTTATTTTCTCATCTTGTGGAAAAAAAAGATTTGTATAATAATATATAACAAAACAAATTGGAGAATGGGGGGCAGGCTTGGTGCTTATGAGACTAAACTTCCAGAATATTCTGAAGCATTGACCTTCAGTTGGCATGTTAATGAGCTAATGGGAAGTTGTGAGAGTCATAGGGGAAACATTGGCAGGAAACAACTTCAGGGAGAAGTGTCAGCAGAAAGTGTCATTGGATATAAGCTTACCTGAGGAACATGCCAAATCTGGAAAGGTTTTTTTTCCCAGTGAAAATTTCTGATTGGCTCAAGCTACCATAACTGATTTTTTTTTATTGCTTGCATTTCTTCTTCACAAGTGAGAATTATTAAGGAACCATCTGGAACATCTGACTCTCAATTTGTGAAGGTTCAAGGAGATAGCTTGTAATTTTTAGAAAAACTGGTAATTTTATCTTTTTAAAACTTGTTTTCTCTTCATTACTCATGAGCAGTTTTGTGCCCCTACACCATTACATCTCTGTGATTTGTACCAGGGATGTAAAGTATCTTTAAAGTGGTTTATGACACTTCCCTCACTCCCAAGCTTCAAAGCACAGAATAGTTGATTCAAAGATTAGTTTGTTCTCTTTCTCAAGGAAGTTTAAAGTCCACAAGCTTGTGATTTAAGAAATGCAAATAAACTGAGCAGCTGCTTATTTTTAATTGCTGATCTGTTTTATTCTTAAATTTTTTTTGCAGAAAACCAAGAAAACTACTCAAAAGTTGCAGTGTGTGACTCCAATAACCACGTTTTCTCAATGCCAGATAGTAGATATGCAATGAGAAAATGCAGCTCTCAAGCATTTTTATTTCTCAAAACTGATCTTGTGAGTCCATAGAATCATAGAAACATAGAAACATGGAATGCTTTGGGTTGATAGGAGCCTTAAATCATCTTGTTTCAACACAGGCAAGGACGCCTTCCACTACACCAGGTTGCTCAAAGCCCACCCAGCCTGATCTTGAACTCCTCCAGGGATGGGACATTATTATAGTCATGAGCCACTTTTGAATTTTTTGATATTTGCCAGTACAAAGAAAAGGTCAATTTAAAACAGCTAGGGGAAAAAAGAGAAAGGTGGTTTATTTGAAAGTCTTATACCCAATGTTTAAAAACAATAAGCTCTTGTAAGTTACTGTAGCAGTAACCTGAGGAATGTTCTACATCTATTAATTTTCATAGTAGCATTATTTCTCATTGCTTTTTTTTCCCTCTGTCTCTTTTTGTCTGTTATTACCAACTGCTAAGGGAAGAAAAAAGACCAACAAAAGAAAAAATCCCACCAAAACCCAATAAACCTAACCAACACTGGCTGTATTTAAGTCCTGGTTTTGTTGCTGTGAATAGCTATTTAGCAACCAGCAGGCTTTCCTGCCAAACCATTTCTGTGGTGTAGTGGATACAGAAATTGCTCAGTCCACAGCTGTGCAGCTCCTGTCACTAGAAAGATCCTGATGAATAATTCAGAAATCATGTCCTGCTGACCTCACATATAATAGAAATATAGTCAAATTCAAGCAGGAAAGACAATTTTTTGTTACTCTTTTAATTTGCCTCAGCAGTAATTTTCACTGAAAATTAACTGCACTATTCCTCATGCTAATTTTAAAGTTAGCTGTATTTTACACTGAAGCAGGCTTGAAAATCAGCAGCAGCAACGAGGAACTGAACTTATTCTGTCAGCTCAGTATTGGTAGGGGCCACATAACAATTTCCATGAGTTTTTATCAAAGGTATGTGCAAGTCCTCACTGCACAAACAACTCCACAGCCTCTGCTGCAGTCACTGGCACCAGAATGGCAGCACAAGTTTAGGGCAGGCAGTGGAGGGGTCCTGGGGTGTCAGCATCAGGGACTCATAAAGTACAACCCTGCAATAAACTTGGGATCCAGTGCAGGAAATAATCTGAGAACTTTCTGTTTCCTTTATAATTCTACTAGGAACATGGGTGAACTAAAGCAAAGTGGGAACATATTCCTTGTTAAGATCAGCCCTTACATCAGTTTGGATGAGACCTTCTCAACTAAGACCACATAATAAAGTCAGTGGTAGTAAATTTACCACCATTGCCAAGTGCTTAAGAGAATTTGAATGTAAGTTTCCAGTTTTTAACTTCTTCAGCTACAACCTGCTTATTAATTGAAACTTTTTACAAGTTGTAACTTTTCAGGTTCAGACTTTTTTAATAGACTGATTTGAAATATATGTCATAAGCTGCAAATTTTTCTCATTTGTTGAATTAGGTTACTTCTGTTGAATGTGTGCTTGGATGGAAGGTGGAATTACTCAAACCCATTCTGGACAGTGAATCTGTATTTGCTCAATACCCTGTTACTTATTTTTTTCTATGAAAAATTATGTATATTGTCCAGCTTGTGCTGAATGGTAGTGAGTCCCCTTTGACTCTCTTTAAAGCCCATAATACTTTCTCACACCCATCCTATATTAGGCATTTTGATAGAAAGAAAAGAAGGCTGCTGGTTAGAACAATAACCATTTTTAAAATTGCTCCCTTCATTAGCAGACAAGTAGGGGTGCCAGGCAGGAATGTCAAGTCTTGGTTTAGAGTCACAGAAAGGAGGTGTTACTGCATTAAGGATGTTGTGGACTGACTGAATAACTTGGGACTGTTCTGAGCAGGAAATGTTTGAAGCTGTTGGGGGAATCCATGGAGGACAGAGAGAAGGCTGACCTGGTGGGCTGGTGGCTGGAGCTGAGGGACAGAAGTGGCTCTAAATAAGAAAAGGGAATGTCACAGTGAAGAAAGAGTCAAGAAAAAGTGAGGCAATGAGAGTCAGAGAGAGGTGGAGTGAGTCCAGAGATAAATTTTAATGCTGGGAGAATAAAAGTGTGAAAAACAGAGTAATAAGCAACAAACAGACCTTTATCAAGTGGTTTGCACCAGATATTCTCAGTTTTACCCTCTGAAAGGCAGAATGAAAAAAGACAAGGTTATAAAGAGGAATTCTACTCATCTTTGCCTCCAAACCCTAGCTCCTTCTTTCACCAGATCTTTCCCCAGCATATTCCATTTTTCCCATCTTGCCTACTGGTACTTCTCTGTTAAAAAAAAAAAATAAAATAAAAAATGGAAAGTTCATAATGAAAAGGCTTATTAAATCCAGAAGATCTGTATTATTTTCTCTGCTTATTCTGACTACCAGCCACTGCCAGGATGCAACACACCTCCCAGCACTAACCTGCTCTGTATAGGTCCAACCTCCCTTTGGCTGGGAGAAAAGAGACATATCCTGAGGTCTGATACCACCTTCTGTGCCAGGACACGAGGGAAGTGAGAAAACAGGCATTGCCAACCTCTCTGAAACAAAGGCTGGCATTGATTGTTTCTAGCTCTGCCTTGGCTTCTTCAGTGTTTCTTTAAAACCTGAGCCACTGCTACATCATCATTGAAATCAGCAAATGCTCAGTGAAAAAATAGATTGGTAATGGACTCAGCAGAAGTCTGCAGTTTCCCAAAGTCATGCAAATGACCCATGAGAGCAGGGCTGACTAATTTTCAGTGGAAACTCTGCACCCTCACAAATACCACATGGAAACCTTTAAACCTACAGTATTTGTTCTCCTCTGCAAGGGAGTCCTCATGAGTGGTGTCGTGCCCAGATCACCCAGTGAAAACAGTGATGCTCCTACTGTCACATGGGATTAACCAAGCCCTGTAAAAGATGACAGCTCTGAGAATCTCAGGGTTTCTGGCAAGCCCTACATGTAAGGACAGAGTTGTATGAGTGTGTGTATATTTTTGCATGTCTGAATGATAGGAATAATTGCATGCTACTGAGTATTCATGTCACACAGATTGTGTTTTGTTCAATACAGAAGAGTGCTTGGAGTTTGGTGAATTGTGAAAAGTGGGCAGGATATGAAATGGCATAATCCTGACAGATTTTCCTAGTTTATGGATTGGGTAGAAACAGAAATAAATCCTCTCAGTATGCTTGGATTGGTTCTTAGCTAAAAATGAGAGGTTTCAGTTTTGTCTCCTATTGAGTAACTCAAACTGAGTTACAGAAAGAGTATCAGGGCAGAAGTAGATGGTGTAGCAACTGCTGTGAGCTGAAGGCTGCAGGCCAGGGAAAAGTTTGACAAACCAAGGTCCTGAATTTATTTTTTTTTTTACTTCCTTTACTGAGCTTCATTTAATACTTCAAAACTTTTTTTTTGTTATATTTTTTCTTCTCTGAGTTCATTCTTGTATAACATAATGTCATAATTAATATTTAGGAGAATATTTTTTATGTTTGGTTGCTGCATTCCAGAATTGCTTATAGGCTAAATTTACCAATCTTAAGGCCCAAATTAAAATGCTAAAACTATACATCATCAATGAGTATAGCCTGGCATTGAGAAGTACAGTTGATGCCTCCAGTGGAATTAGTTATTGTCCTTGCCATAGTCTCTGAAGACATTGCAAACTTAATGATGTTTTATCCTGTATCTGCCATTCTTATTTTATCCCCAAGGATATGCACTATAAGGTGGTTCAAATCAACAAATTATAAAGATATAAACCAGAGCAAATTATAATATTATAATTATAATATTTAATATTAACTAATATTATTTATTATAAATATAAAGGGTTTTTAAAAGGTTTTCTATATCCCTTTCAGCTGTGACAATGTTACTTTCTCTTTCCCTGTTTTGTTAAAACCTTAAGCACACTCCATTGATAAATTCATTGCAATTTTTTTACTTCTCTGGCTAATGTAGTGGAAAGCATCCTTCCTCCTGGCTATGCTGATTCAATCAAGCATGTACTTATTTTTATTCTCATGTTGAGGAGGATTTGATAACCTAGCTATCAAAAACTGTGTTGTGAGAGACTATGGATGCAGAGAATACTATATTTTTGTAAAAAACCTGGAGAATCAAAAAAACCAAAGTGTCTCAGTACCTCTTTTTGGGCCTGAACAAAAATCAGCCAAGTTTAATATAATTAGAGTTTGGAAACACTTGTCCTGACTTTAATTATATTTGGCTTAATTAGTTCTGACTTTAATTTAATTATGTTTAGCTTAATTATGTTTAACAATTTGATAAAATGCACGGTAAGTCTCTCTTAGCAAATCCTCCCTTGCTCACTAACAAGGGAGAAGCAGCAAGTTACTCAGTTCTTCAGCAGAAAAGTTGAGAAAGAATTATTGTTAATAGAACTAGATTATCTTTTCAGGGGAAGGTTATTTGAAATAAGACTCAGTGAAAAGGTTTATATATCATCAAAGGGGTATCTGCTCTGAGACTGTGTGTTTAAGCACCCATATGAAATCTGAGCTTTTTTCCAGCATTGATATTATTAATTCAGACCTCATTTCCCAGCCTCCTCCTGCCCTGTTCATAAACTCTGGAGGTGATTCCTACAGCCTCAGGGTTCCATCTTCACAGCCTAATTGTCTTCTCAGTTCTTATATGTGTCCAGGACTTTTGCCAGGAGATTATTAACACAAAGATGCACTGATTTTTATTGGTTTGCTGCTGTGAAGCTTTTATGAGTTCCAGTCCTGGTCTATTTTGCATGTACTGGAGAGGGAAACAGGATATGGAGTAAAAATTGTGGCTTCCCCATACCTGGAAGTGTTTAAGGCCAGATTGGATGCAGCTTTGGGACACCTGGTCTAGTTTCTGTGTTGTGTTGGATAAGTTTGCTCATAATACCTCATGGCATCCTTAGACAATTAATCTATTTTGGTACAGGAATGTCTTCATTTGATTAAATTTGGCTTTTCACTTAATAAAGTGAACACTGTAAGGGAAGCTCCTTTGTTCTCATAGGGTTTTTTCTAGGACTTGATTGTTTCACAGCTTTTGGGTATGCTATGAGTGCAGTGAGATTTGAAGAATATAATTTACTGGAGTTTGGATTTTCACCAGATACTACTGCCTTTTTTATGCTTATTCTGGTACCTGGATGGTCAAGTGTTGGAATATTTCAGATGTGGTTTGGATGATGGTGATAACTGGTCATGCAGATGAAATCAGGAACAGTGTTAAAGATGTCACTTTAGTACCTAGGTACAGCAGGGGTTTGCTGGGCTTTTAGATATTAATTCCTGCCATCTTTTCTTCTGAATATTCATTTGATTAGTAGGTGCCAAATCAACAGTAGTCTGGAATGAATTATATTTATTTAACTCACTCCTCTCCTAATAAGGTCCTTGTAGAAATTTAAGCTGCTACTATGCTGTATAGTAAATACCACACAGCCTAAAACATATGATTGTGGCTAATGTTTAACATCTAGAGCAATAACTACTTTTAAAATGGTGTAAGAAAATAGTGGAAAAGAAACATAATGATAGTTTTTGTACTGATGATTATATACCAAAAGTAGAGCCTTGCACAAACCTCATCTAATACACAAAATGGAAAAACAATTTTCTCCATTGCTGATTCTCATTGCAGGAATAAAATAAAATGCAATTCAAATGTATCCTCAAAGCTTCCACTACACAGCCTGTCTTAACCTACAGCATCACTTTTTTCCTCTAACCTATTACTAACTCATCAGCATAAGCAAAGGAATTAGATATTTTCAATAGTATTTGCAATTATAATGAATACCAGTGATTGCATGACTCCTTCCCATAGTTGTCCTTGAGATGATTATGTGCATGGGTTTCAAAAGGACCAACAACCCCTCTGCAAACACTTAAAACTCTGGTTTGGACTTTAATTTAAAATCTGGATCCTTTCTTCCCTCTAACACAATACTACATTTTCTCCATAAAATTTTTTTCACTAAAAATTTTTTCACTAGTTTTTGCATCTTTTAGTCTTCCCTGTAGGTTTTCTTGGTGACATGCAATAACTTTGTGGGGTCCTTTCACTCCACAGTCATCCCTCAACAGCACACACAGAAAAAAAACCCACTGTTGTTCATTCAAGGATCAATCCTCATGAGCATGTACCAAAATTATCTGCACTAATCTCTGCACTCACAGATCTAAGGGCAGTTTCCATCTAAAACCTCTTTCCTTTTTCTGAGCATCACTTGGAGAACGAAATGGTAAAGATAAGGTAGGTAACTATGTTCACCTGTCTATGGTGAAACTCTGGAAACTGGGTTAATTAGCAATTGCAGGTATACAGTGTTGAAAGACACAATACAGTCCTTCATGCTAATTCAATCTTAGACAGGGATTCATAACAGCTGTCAGAAAAGGTCTCCAGCCAAGCTCCATTTCTGATCCTTGATATTTTTCCTTCTAAAGGCTGTGCAGTGCAACATTAATGAGGCTCATAACTCTCTCTCCACTTCCTGCCATCTGCTTTCCTCTCCCACCCATTTTCCAGGTTTTCCCTTCTGTCACCTTGCATCAAATTAACACAATTAAAACACATCCAAACCTGAGAGCTTAGGTCCCTCAAGGGATCCCAGTGCTGCCAAGCAGACATTCCTAGTGTGGGCTGCAGGGGCAATGGATGTACAAGAGGAAACAGGAGCATGTCCTAAACGTTCTTGGACAAAACACTATCTTCAGCTCTTCCTCACTGCTCTGTTTTGGACATCTGAAAAGGTCATATCAGGACAAGTGCACATGTTTTTCAAGGACAAGGTAATATATCTGGGGATGATAGATACAGTAAAAATTGAAGTTCTGTTCAAACAAAAGTCTGTGCTCACTGCTCTTATTATTTTCATTATAAATACCTTTTATTCTGAGAGGGAGATATCTCCTACCATACTCTCCCAGTTGTCACTTGTAATTGGACTATAAGCTGGGCAGGAGTGTGTGTCAATCTGCTGGAGTGGAGGAAGGCTCTACAGAGGGATCTGTCCAGGTGGATCAAAGGGCTGAGGACAATTGTATGACACCCAAAAAGGTAAAGTGCTGGGTCACAGCCACCCAAGGGTCACTACATACTTGGAGAGGCTTGGCTGGAAAGCTCTCCAGAGGACAGGACCTGGGAGTGCTGGGTGACAGCCAGCTGGCAGCAGTGTGTGCCCAGGTGCCCTGGCTTGTGGCAGAAATATCATGTCCAGCAGGGATTGTCCCCCTGTACCCAGCACTGCTGAAGCCACACCTCAAAATCTGCATCCAGTTCTGAGCCCCTCACTGCAAGGGAAGACACTGAGGTGCTGGAGCAGGTCCAGAGAAGGGCAACAGAGCTGGTGAAGGCTCTGGAACACAGGTCTGATGAGGAGGGTAAGGGTTGGTCTCTTCTCCCAGGTAAAAAGTGATGGAACAACAAGGAATGGCCATGAGTTGTACCAGGGGAGGTTTAGTTTGGCTATTAGGAAACATTTCTTACACAGTAAATTTTTTAAGCATTAGAACAGACTGCCCAGGGAAAATGCTGTAGCTACCATTGGTGGAGACACTTAAAAGATGTGTAGATGTGGCACTCAGCAACATGGTTTAGAGGAGGACTTGGCAGTGTTAGGTTAATGGCTGGACTCGATAAACTAACAGGTCTTTTCCAAGCAAAACAACTTTATAATTCTATGAGTTATGAGCTCGCTGCCTCATGAGGAAGAAAATTAAAAAGCCAAAGTATAACATTTTTATTCAATTCAATTGAATTCACCAGCAGAATAGGGGGATGGGCAAATAGAGGGAGACTTTTTATTTTGAGAGAAAAGCTTCCCTTGGGACTGAAGCATAAAAAAAGACATAAGATGTTTGATTTCCTCTCTGCCCCTCCCCAAACAAAGAGAAAAGCAAGAAAAAAAGAAAAAGAGAAAAAAGAAGACAAAGAAAAAAGACCTTAAAAATAATCTCAGTGTTTAATATGCCTTGCTACAGATAACTCAATATCTCACCACCTTCCAGGGTGTTTTTCCTTCCTTTGCAATGCAGTTTTCATTTCCACTGTAGCATTAGCCAGAAAGCCTTCTGCACATTTGTTTCATCTGCTCCTCTCAGAAATGTAAGCAGGAGACAAGTCTATTAATACCACCAAAAAAAATGTACTCAACGTGCAAGTAATTCCACAAGGTACAAGCTGCAAGTGCTTGTTCATCTGAAGCTATTGCCACAGCTCAAGTAATTACTGAAAGGCAAAATAAGAAAGATGGTATCCATTTAATAAGCAAGATTACAGCCTTTAGGGTGTCTTCGATTATCTTTACACAACTGTTAATCTTTTCAATGTTACAGCATCTGTGATTAAAGTTATAGGTGCTAATGAAGTGTGGCCTTATTTAATACTTTTCATGTGACAAGCAGAGGCTTATGATGGATGCTGCTATTACACTCAGAGTGGGTAAATCTGCCATCAGCTGTGTAGCACCCAGATTACCTGAGTGCATGAAGTCACTGCACAGGGATGCTGGACTCATCTTCCTGTTGACAGCACCACTGAGAAGGGTGGCAGCTCTCAGAGGAAAAGATCAAGGATGAGGAGAGATGAAGGAACAAGACCACTTGATATTAACACAGTATTAAAGGTACTATAAATTCTGGCAGCTGGTGACAGACGTAAAAGGCACTAAATTAAAAAAAAAAAATTAAAATCCACAGATATTATGCATTTCCAGAGCTTTCACTTTGTTCTAGGGGTTTGAGGAATATTGACACTTTGCCCCAGAGCATGGCCAAAAAGCCCCACTGAAACATCAGTATGGTGAATAAATTGCAGAAACAGCCAGACTGCAGAGTTACACAAAATTTGCAGGTGTATACATAATTACACTTTCATTATATCTTAATAGAAGTGATTCCACATCTGTCAGTAGGAGTCCTATTTTCCCAGCCAAAATCAAAGCTGTAGGTCATAAAAACATGTCAGAGTGGCTAATTAGTACCATTGAGTTTAGGAAGCCAGTTCATCCAAATGGACTAAATATTCTATATCTGCTTAGGAAGGGAAACATCTGTGAGCATAGACCTTCCTGCAAGTACCTAAGTAATTATTTACCTTTATGTTTATAGGCCCTAAATGCACTCTTTCAGTTGTCCTAAGTATGTTCCCACTGTAATAATCAGAAATTGCTAGTCTGATTAAAAAAAAAGTGTGCAAAACCTGCATTCATCAAAGATGGAATATTCACAGGTGTAGTGGTTAGGTTCTCTCCTGCATATGTACTCAGTAAAATCCTTAATGCATGTGGCAAAACCAAATGCAGGAGCTTTGGAGAAGGTGCAACCTATGTGGCATGACTTATAAGCACAAATATATAAATACTGATTGCTTTGAATTACTATAGTCCACAGTCCATCTGGAAACATCACCTGAAGGAGGTCATCACCTGGAAACTTTTATTTCATGAAGACCCAGAAATTTTGCTTCTCCTGAGCCCTTCTCTGCAATGTCTGCCATCCTCTTTAAGACTAAAAAGCAGTCAGATACAATGAAATATCTTTATTTCCTCAGAGCCTTATGCCTGTCTGTGGTCACTGCGTTGTTTTTGATCAAAGGACTTTCATTACTGATTGTCTTTAACCAACTTCTGACATCGGACTTTTCTCTCCTATTGTTTTCACAATCTGATCTTCATTGCTGAAAACCAGGAACTCCCCAGCCTTTTGAAATAATTTGTCTTTAATACAGGAAGTTTTACGAATTTTAAAACTTTCCTGCCTAACATACATATGAGGATCTCATTGTGTCTAATTACATGGGTTGGAATTAATACATCAATGTCTTACATGACTGCATTCTAACCTGAAAGGCTGATTGTATCTGTGAGAGCACTGTCACATATTGCAGGAACTAATTAAAGACTGCACAACTTCACAAATCTCTTGTTTGATCAAATGTGCTGCAATTATATCGGTGTCAGAGGGTGGATTTAGAGAGAAAGATAAAACTTACATAGGTGAGAGCTTCTACACCCATTGTAAAACTTGAATGAAAACATTACAGCTAAATTGCTCTCTTAATATTTTTTTAAAATCACAGGCATTAAGAAAAGAAAGTTTTAGTGGATTTGATATAATCTTTTGCTAAACAACTGATTGATAAAATACACCTTCATTCTTGGATACAAAATGCTGAAGAATTTTTTTCTTCTTTCTCTTTTCTTGTCTTGTTTACTGTTAAGTTTTATTTTAACACTAGCATATGTGAACAAATAAAAAGTAACACACATTAGGTAGTGACATCAAAGACTACAGAATTAACTCAGGAGTTCGATTCAATGGGTTCCTTCCCACTCAGGATATTCCAAGATTCTATGAACCCTGCTAAAAAACTAAACAAGCTTCCACCATGGAAAATACCTGTAATTCCTAATGTTCCACAAAAGTAATTTTTAGCTTACTATAACTTCTGAAAACATCTTTGTTACAAGATATTTTCTTCAAAATCCTCCGTTTCCAGAACACCTCTATAGCCAGCCAGGGTAAAATGTTTTAAGGGTCTGCTTGAAGCATTTTGTGGAAAAGTCAGCAACTGGGCCAGGCAAAGTGATTAGAGCTCTTTATAACCCATAGTGACCTCTAGAAAGCAACCAGCAGAGCTTTGGTTTGAAAGAGGAAAAGAGGAAATTATTAAAAGATACAGATATTTCTGCCAACCTGCTGATGTAGAATCAGAGAGCTTGCAAAAGCCACAGGGCAGGGGAAAACCAGGTGAGTAACTGTGATGATCCAAAAAAAGCCTGGAAGATCATTAAAAATCTATAATAGAGGCCAGCTTTGCAAACCATACAATTAATCCCATTGCATGTACCTGGAAGGTTGTTTCACTGCCCAGGTTGTTCCATGCCTGCCCACACCTAGAGACACACAGGGCAGAAATGTTCTCCTTCACAGCCTGCCCTTCCTCCTGAGGCTGTTGCTGCATTTATGCTCTTGGATTTTCAATTGCTCCTTAAACAGGAGCTATGATGCTTCAAAATAATTGATTATTCCTCTCCATAGATCCTTAGCATCTTCCAAAATATTCCAATACTCTGTAGGCAGTGGGGTGGCACAGGAGGCTCCCATTACACTACACTGCTCTTCTCCCTCCATGGATGCATATCCTTGCTCCCACCTCCCTGTTTGGTAATGTTCAAAAGGGAAAATTACACTCAATTTTTATGTCTAGACAGAGAGATTTGCTTTCAAAACTGCAATTATATTTTTAAAGTTTGAAATGACTAGCTAATGAACTGATCTCACTATATAAATGAAAATTAAGAAGTGGTTATTCAATACTATCAGCACAGATACCGAAATCTGCTCTTTCTGAACAGAAAATTCTGTTACCTGCTGTTCAGTTAATTCACTATTTGGATTTTCCTCAGCATTTCTAAATCCAATAGAAACTGTGTAAATACTTTTAAATTATTAAGAGAAAATAACAAGTTTTCGTCTTTATATAGGTTGTCAGAATTTCCACAAGAAGCTTGAACTGGAAAGATTATTTCAAAAAATAATATTTTTCAATGCATTATAGAAGGCCACTCAATTGGATTTCACATATAGTGGAATTACTAGAATGGTTACTTCTGAGTTAAGTGAACAAGTAATTCTCAAGAAAAATCATCAGTGGGCTGCACAATGTAACTTTACTTTGTCTTAGGTGTTTTGCCTTTGAAGTTAACAGCTTACCACAATTATACTTTAAGGGTCTCACAATGATTATTCATGGATCTTTGCTATTATGTCAGTGAATCATCAAAGGAAAAAGGTTAGATTGATTTCTGCAAAAGATGAAGCTTTGTCAAAGACAATTTTCAGAATAAAAGGAAAAATGCAGTTTTTGGTTTGTAATGAAGCAAAGGTATTAAAAACCACACAGATAATTATGTTCCAACATAAGACTTCTTTTGTGTGTGAAGAACAACCTTTTAAAAGCAATGCACAGGGAACTAAATACACTAACCACATAATTCTTTTTGATAGGATTTGTCCAGGTTTCTTCTTGTGTACTGCAATGAAAGTTCACTCTCAGAGAACCCAGCTCAAAGGCTTTTTGCTAAAGACAGCACTGCACCAGGTGGAAAACACAAAATGAAGAAATAGGCTTCAGCTGCATCAAAGAGAACATGAATTCTGCTGTCCTTAATAGATGAAAGGGAAAAGCATTGTTGCAGTACAACATCCTGCTCTTCTTAATTATTGTCATTGCATGAGAAGTGCACTATATTGTGCAACCCCTCTTAATGTGGAAAGATCTCTTAGCTATTCTCTACATAATTATACAATAATTAAAATACAACCAAGGACTATCAAATTCTGCAAAAGAGTTTTTCAACAATTTCTGTGAATCCCATTATAATGAGTTCTGAGTAAAAAGCAGAGAGCATCTGTTTTGTACTTTCTAATCATATGTCCTTTCTGAAAAACTGGGGACTATCAAATCAACTTATTTGGCCAGGTTGAAACCGGGGTAGAATTGAAACTTGTGATGTTACGAAGCTGTTTGGACTCAAACTCTTCTTTGGTACCAAAGCAAGACTTAAAGGTACATTGGGGACTGTATCACTCTGACCAAAAGAAGTGTAGAAATAGGTGTTGGGATTACAAGATTGACCTCCTTGTAAATATTGTGAAATCTAATAAAATCTTTCATTACCAAATGTGTAATTAGCTGAACTTCTCAATTTCCCACTGAATATTAAGAAGTATGTGAACTCCTGCATTTTTACCAGGAAGGGCATTCATACACCAGAAGCAAATTTTCCTTGTCCATAAAGTTCTCTCTTTCACACTGCTCTGTGCTTTTTTTTTCACTGTTGGAAAAGTCACAGAGAAGGTTTAAAAGTGCTCCTGATTTAGCTGAGTGATCCTTGGGGTATCCCACATGGAATATCCATATTGCATGAAGTGCCAAGGGACTTCCCAGGCACTCAGTCTTGAAGACTTTGGAAAAAACCATACCAAAACAAAATAACTAGATAAATAAAACAAAAGGTCCTTTGGAGATAGTGTCAGCTGGAATAATTTTTAGATGAAAGGCCCTGACCATCCCACTAAAAGTACTTTTACAGGTTTAATTTTCTAGGTAAAGTGTTCTTGGAATGGAGAATATTCCATCAGGAAATGGTGAGGACTTTGTGGGAAAGATTTTGAAGGGACCACAAGGAGGGTGTTGTCCTGCCATTGACCATGCAAATAAATATTTTCACAGCTGCTTGGAAGGTTAGAACTGCCAGCTGTCATTCAAAGAGAGCAAGATGCACAAACACCTTTGATGTATTCAATCTCAGCCTTCAGAACTTAATCTAGCTATGCAATGTAGAAGAATGTGGTAGCAGAAACTGAGAAGCTTGGCTAATGAAAGCTGGGGAAAAGCAGATTAAAGGGATAGCAGAACATTTCAAAGCCCATTTACAGAACAAAGAGTTTTCAAAATCTTCAATGCAACCAAAAGAGGTGTTGTGCTTTCTGATTTCTTCTTCTTCCCATAATGAGAAGTTTGGTAGGGGAATCTATGAGCAGATAGAGTCTTCTTCACTTTGGGTAGTGGGTTATGTAATCTGTGAAGACTAACAAATTTTATTCTTGATTCCCCCTCTATTGCTGACAGCCATTTGAGATTAAGCAAGTCAAGACAGACAGTAAAGGAGATGTCAATGATGTGGTATTTTATCTAAATCCCTTATATTTTCATGCTCTGACTCATCTAAATTTGTCCTGGTCTCTTCAGAAGAAAACATTTTTTCATGAGTATCAACCTCCCCAAACTAGTGATATTTCTACAAGTAAAAGGCCATGCCACATGTCAGAAAAATAGGTCTTAGTCTTCTTAGTATTTAAAGAGCAAAGAAGAGCTATGCTGTCTGCAATTTCCCAGTGACAATAGCTCCATGCTCCAGCCATCATTATATGGTTTACAGATGTTATTGAAGCTGCTACAAGAAAAGCCAGCTGATGGACAAAGAAGGTCCAGATCTCATTTCTGAGGATAAAAACATTCTTCTATGATTGCACACAGGTAGCTTACTGGGGAACTTGTCAAATATTTCTTATTCTGACAGGGAAAAGATTGCATTCACCACTTAAACTTGTTTCATTTCCTGAGATCACATCTCAAAATTCATTTTCACAGCTATGGGTCCATTTTCAGAAGGGAAATTTCCATTTTTAGGTTACTTCACCTATTTATTCTAGGTTCCCTGATGAAGACTGTTCTGTCTCAATTCACTTATCATGCAAAGTTCATTGAAGTTCACAACTAATTTGACAGATTCATAATTAATACTTCCTAAAAATTAACTTACTCTCAAAGACCAACTTCAATGAGCGTAAGAAATTGATGTCATAATGGCAAAATCATGAATTACAGCAAAAATTCCTAATCATGGGCAATCACCAATCTGAGAAAGAAGCAAGCCAATACAGTGACTTTTAATGACTTTTTAATACCTAGAGCATTATGATCTATCCACTGACTAAGGGAATTGTATCTGGAAAGTGTTAGGTAGGAGGCTTACATAATGTAGTTCATCTAAAGTGCTTTCCTAGAACTTCCTGACTGAATTTTGCACACTGCATTTGAATACAATACTGCTCTTCATTTCTTAGGTTATTGTCACAAATCCAAAAAACTTGTGAATGTTCATCACAGACTTTTTCCTTCCTGTGTTTCCTTTTCTAGCCTAAAGTTTTCAATGACTCCTCTTTTAATTCAGTGCCACATTCAAATGAGAAAATAAAGTTTGAGCATAGATTTATTTTATATTCATTTTAATTCCCATTCCACGTGCTTTTCACAGCTGCTCATTTTATTGAGTCTCTTCTCCAAATGAAAACTCCAGCTGCTCTGGCCTCACAAACCATATAATACACGTTGTATAAGCCTGTTTCAGTAGACTGTTACAGAGACTCAATGGTTATTGTTTTCCTCATCTTCCACCTCTAGCCAGAAAATCTAGTGTTTAGGTTTCAGTTGCAAATGCAGTCTTTGAAAGTCCCTTTGAAAGTACAAGCAGTTTCTTACTTGCATTCCTTAGAAAATGAGAGAGAAACACAGAATCACAGAATATTCTCAATTGGAAGGTAGTCTCAAGGATCATCAAGTTGAGCTCCTGCACAGCCCCATCCCCAAGAGTCACACCACACAAAAAGTTTCTTGAGCTCTGTCAGGCTTGGGGCTGTGGGCACTTCCCTGGGGAGCCTGTTCCAGTGCCCAACCAGCCTCTGGGGGAAGAACCTTTTCTTAATTTGCAACCCGAATCTCCCTTGACACAACTTCAGGCCATTCCCTTGGGTCGTGTCACCGACCACCACAGAGATCAGTGCCTGCCCTCCCCCTTCCCCCCAAGAGGAAGCTGTAGGCTGTGATGAGGTCTGCCTTCAGTCTCCTCTCCTCCAGGCTGAGCAGACCCAGTGCCCTCAGCCACTCCTCACACAGCTTGCCTTCACCTTCCTCATGGCCCTCCTTTGGACACTCTCTAATAGATTTATGTCCTTCTTATATTGTGGCACCCAAAACTGCACATAGGACTCGAGGTGAGGCTGCCCCAGCTCAGAGCAGAGCAGGACAATCCCCTCCCTTGCCCAGCTGTGATGCTGTCCCTGATGCCCCCAGGACAGAGTTGCCCCTGACTCCAGGGCACTGCTGGCTCATGCTCAGCTTGCCATCAACCCTTTCCAAAGTACAGCTTGCCATCATCTCATAGCTTGCTTTCTTTATTCTCCTCAGTAATTTCCAGGTTATGGGACAACTTTAAAGAAAATCTGGCATGTTTCCAGATGAGCCAGTTTCCCTATGCCTAATGCAAATAGGTGTACAGGCTGAGAGGAGAAACCCTTTGGCCACACCATTCATTCAGCCCTTTTCAGGCATCAAAGAATGTTCATGCACAACCTTTAGGTCCAGACAGTCCTTTAGGATGAGTTATTGATCCTGATGTTGAGGTACTTTTACATATAAAGAGCTCTGTAACATCAATGAAGTGCCTGGCTTCTGGCCATTGCCAGTCAATGGAACATGGGCAAATGTGCCTGTGTTTGCAAAACACCTGACATTTAACATCCCATGGGGCAGTTCATAATGCAAGAGGTCTCCATTCACCCTAGAGAGTCTCAGCTCCAGAGTCTAACTACAGTTTTTCTTGGAATAGCTTTGGGACACCAAGAAATCTATACTCACTAACAACACAAGCAGGTCAGGCTCTGAAATCAGTTAATTTCTATGCCAGAAGTAGCACTGATTCCTGTTACATTTCTACTTAGAATGCACACTTTGCCTTCTGGAGAAGCTCTTGGAAGTCAACTGGGTTTTGTTTGTTGATACCAGCCTCTCCAGGGGTATTGATGGGAAGTCTGTGTACCTGTCTCACATGCAGTCATCCTGCTCATTGCCACAGACCTCTCCAACTGTGTGTCTATATTTTATTTCTCACTGCTGAGCAAACTGCTAGAGGTACTTGCCAAAGGATGCTGCAAAGTCTGTTAATAGTGTCAATTCCTTGAATCCTCTTGTATTGTCATGACCCAGGACCATACAGCAAAAATAAATCAGGTAACACCAACTGAATAATGTCTTTTGGAGCCCATGGGAAAGATTTTGAAACACTCCTGGTATGAAATTCCAGCAGTACAGCAGTGAGACTTGCTCTGCATCATCAACTTCAAAACAGCACTTCTTTTCAATAACCTGATGGCTGATGAAGAAAATAAACTGCAAAAGCAGCTGTTTGGAGTGGTACTATCAAACAGCCATGCTAATACTCCAAAAAGGATAAATTTCCAAATCTAATCCTTTAGGGGATGGATCTGGACTTAACCCATGCTAAAAGAAGCATCTGGATTTATTGCAAATTTTGGTGGTAAGAAGTTGGTTGCAAACTGCAAATAGGTCCTTAGGTTCCCACTTTCAGCACTGCTCTTCACTTTGCCTCTTAAAACCTCCAAACTCTAAGCAATGGTTTGCTGCCTAATTCTTAGTATCCTGCCTTAGTTTTTCAGTGGAGTCTGTTGATTTATCACAGCACAGGAGAGAGGATGAAGGAAAAGAAAAGCTTCCTCTGTTTTTTCAAACTTTATAATTTATCTTTGTGAATGCTAAGATGGTAGCTAAGGACACAGAAATCAGAATAATTAAACTATGTTGTTCCTCATTCTCATATTTTTATCTTTAGTTTTTCCTTTTATGTGCAACTTAACAGATTTTAACTTCAGCTTTCATTTTCACTGAACAATACCACATGCTTCAGCTTCAGCTATTTCTATTTGTTTTCACAAAAAAAAAATGTTGCAGTTCAGAAGCAATGCTTTACTGTGAAATTGTTCTTCTGTTGAAAAATAATGTGTGCAATTAAATCAATACTGTTATGTTTCCAATTAATAAAAATTTTAAGAACTAGTTTTCATATACTAAAAAGTTCCTCCAGGCTCATTGCAAAACATTGATACATTATCAAATGCATTAGCAACAAAACTGCTGAACACAGACTTAATTTATTAGATTAAGCAAATATTTAAAATTCTTTCTAGTTTACAGGGTTCTTTTAATACTGAGAAAGACTGTTTCCAAGGGGTTTACACTGTACCATTACCTGTTCTGTCTCACTCTCTGTTCACCATGATTTTCCATGAAAGACCCAGTCCAGTAAGGCCTTGGAGCTTTCCAATTCTGCTGCTTCAGTAAACATCTGCAATCCTTCGAAGGTGATCAGCTCCTTCTTCAGATAGAAGTACAGTATAGACATGTGAATTATTTAATGAGTTATAATGCAGCAATTTTATTTGAAATGTTCTTCAATTCCCTCCAGGCTACCCCATTTCTACTGCAATATGATAACTAATCCTATATTTATTGCTTGTGAACTCACACAAATTTAAAGCTAAGAGACTGGGCAATTTCTCATAAGAAAAAATACAAAAGAAAAAGCAGATGTCTACTAACACCCACTATCAGAGCTGTGAGTCCCCTCATCTTTATAACATTTGATAATAAACTCCTTCAATTTGGTTGGATGTTTATAGTTTTCTATCCATAGTAGATCAATTTTTGCCCTTAGCCTTTGAGATGCTTGTACAAACCCTTAAAATTTACAATTAAAACTTTAAAGTAATTTTTTCCAGAAATGACAGCTTACAGAGTAAATAAATTTATTTTGAAATTGATATGAAGCTTCTATCTACTAAACTGCAAAGCCCAGAAGGTGCTGCTATAATACAACTCAAATGCCCACCTGCTGAGCAGGGTGAGCATTCTTTGGGCTCTTTGCTTATGATTTTGTCTATAACCTCTCATCATTGATGTCTTCATGGAACTTTTCAAAGAAAAAGAGTGAAATCATTATGTTATTCATTATGAATAATTACCTGGTTGTAAGAAACATCCATTTGTGACAGCCATAGATTTTTTTCTCCACATGCTCAAAATTCAATACAAATCTGCTTCCTTTCATTGGTCATCTGCTTTGCTATGGTGGTGATTAAATGTGATTATATACTTGATGTTGTCTTTTCCCCTCAAGCAACTAAATTTCAAAATGCAGAGTCTAAGTACTTCTACAACAGATTTTTTTGTCAATCTATAATATCAACTGTACAGTAAATTAGATAGAGCTCCATGCTTCAGTATTGTTCATGTCTGAGTCTCAGGTGGTATTGATGAGTTGGTTTTGTGCTCATCTGAAATAAGCAGGAACCAAAATGTTGAACATTATACTGTATTATACATAATAAAGTCAATCCTTTCAAGAGGCTAAAAATGTAAGGGGAAGTTTTAGTGGAGAAAGTGAAGGCAATAACATTTTGTCTTCCTGTGGGAAAAGACTTTGTGAGAGTTATTAACAATAAATTCCTTTGATTTTTGCTCTTCTCTCTCAGAAAGCTTGGCTCTGAATTTCTAGACCAGCACTTTCCTAAGGATCACCCTACCAACTTCCAAGCAAGACCAAAAAGCTGGGACATCCCCAGACTACTCTAGGCACATCCAGTTTGCCCTCTATGAGTACCTTTAGGAACAACCACAATCATACAAGATCTAGCCCACTTTGGGACCTGCTTTACTTCCAGCTCCCCTCTGTAAGGCCCATCCCAGTGATCCAGCCCATGCCCTCACCCTGCACCATCTGCCAGGTTTCTGCAGACCACCTTTGCACCATCACCCCTGCAGCCTGTGGGTGGCCAGGGGGCAGGACCTCCAGAAAATCCTGGCTAGAACTGGACAAACTCACTGCCCCAGTGCTACCAGGGACCAGCTTTACCTCCATGAGTGCACAATCAACTATATTTCAGATGCTAATGAAAGTACTGGGGATTTGACTGAGCCACGTGAGGTTGCCAGCCTACAAAGTATAGGCTGTTGTCACTTTTCAGAGGGCCTGCAGCATTTTCCAAGAGTTTTCTTCTTCTCAAAATGCCTGAAAATGCCCCAAGACTGTGAGACATGGGAAAAACCATGCCCTGGTCCTGCTGCTTCACCTGCATGCTCCTGGGTGCTTGGTGACATTCTCCCTGCAGAACTGAGAGTTGGCCCACATCCAGTTTCTCCTTGAATCCTTCAGAGCTCTCTTGGATTAAGTTTATCTATAGACCTCCTTACACCTTGGTCTGGGACAGATTTTTATTCAAACGAACACAGGAGAAATAAATGCAGGTTGGTCCTAGAGCGATTTTCACTCAGGGAGATTAATCTGCCAGATGAAACCAGTAAACTAAAACTGAGAGCACCAATGCTTAATAGTAATAATAGTCCCACTAGTTCAGGCCACAGCTCACACAGTCTGCTGAAGTACTTTCTGGAAGTCTCCATCATCATAGTCAAAAACTCAAATTCAAAAGCAGAATGTGAGAAAGAGAAAAAACCCTTGGACCTTGAGAGAAGCTCTTGTAACCTCACAGCTGCCCGTTTCTCCACCTAGCTGCTTTGTCTCTTGCTGGTGAATGAACAACCTCAACAATGACTTTACAGGTTCCCCTGGGTCTATCCATTTCCCTGGGTCAATGCTCCTTCTAAAGCTGCTGCATCTTGCAGGTCCTGGAGAGCCAGGGAAGCTGCTGTCTGGTGCTCATGGACAGCACAGTGGCAAATTAATAATGAGGAGGGAAATAACAGCCTGTGGTTTTCCTACCAGATCCTGAGATCACAAATTTTCTGTTATGCCCTTATTGCTGGAAACTCATGTTTCTGGTCTTCCTACTTATTCTCTTGGAGATTCTTCAGTATGGAAAATCATATCTCATTTGCTTTCCTAGCCATGGCACTTCATTCTTCCATCCTTCTTTCAGGACTTACCCTTCACTGCCAGCTGAAGTGATCCTGGAGCACCTTGGCATGCACAGTAAGCATGTCCTAACCCTGTGGGGAATTTGGCAAATGCACCAAGCCCCAGCCTCCATCTCCAGACTCTCCTTGGACAGGCCAAGTGCAATCTCATTGATTGATTCACTTGGAAGGCATATTCTGCTTAGTGGTTCCAAAAATGACCTTCCTTCCACTATGGGAAGAGTGTGGGGGCTTCCTTTGAGCTTCAGGCTGTCCCTCCAATAGGATGGTGTCATCTTTTCACAAATGAACAGTGGCACCCCATTAGTGCAGAGGCAGAAACACACATAGGAGGAGATTCCATGGAGTAAATGAAGTTTTGCCTCCAGCACTTCAGCCCTGGAGGCAGAAGAGCTCTGGCAGACAGAGCACAAGTACAGTGTGGGCAGGGCCCTGCCTCTTCCAGGATGCCCACAGACCCAGGGGGAGCAGAGGGCATTGTGGCAGCATTGGCACAGATGTGAAGGTGCAGAGAGATTCATGGGTTTGCATGAGTGAGACATGGAGGAAATGTTAAAAACATTAAAAACACCTGTATATTCATATTTCACTTCTGGTGTTTATCTAGCCCACACCCATTAAAACACACAGGATGAAAATAAAACTTTTTTTACATTCAATTCATACCTGAATGGATCTTCACCAGATGTAATGGTAGCATGTAGCACCAAAGAGCAGGCAAAGGAACAGCTGGAAAATCTTATGTCTCCTGTCCTCCAGAATTCTGCCTCTCCACCCTAGATAAAAGCCAAAGTGCTGAGAGCATGAAGGTACTTCCTCCTTTTTTTTTCTTTCCTGTGCCACACCAAGTCAAATACATTTCACCCTGAAAAGGAAACATATAACACACTGGAAAGAAGAATGCTGAAGTCTTCCAGGCTTTTTTGGCATAACTAGGCTTACTAAAAAATACAGGAGCCTGGGAGTGCTGACTGGAAAGTGGCCAGCTGTTGAATTCATGTGCTTTTAATATCTGTCACTACAGCTCAAATACCCTGACTCTTTTGAGAAGGGTCCATTCATCTCAACCTCTACTTTTCAGAGACTTGTCTCTGACATGTTAAATGCTTCAAAACCAAATGTCCATACATAAAGTTTTAATTATGGTTCAGATATGGAAATTTGTAGTTTTCATAGCAATTTGTAGTTTTTTTACTTACTGTGGCATATAAGTACACAACTCTTCATCTCCTTTAAAGTGATGTAAAGCCATTTTAAAACCCATACAGGTTCTAATGTGAACTGATATCAGGCATGTATCATAAGGCTGCCTGTAACTCAGAATTGCACATAAAATTAATTTTAAAACCCATCCAACAAGGTAAGAAACTGGACATCCCTTACTTACACTGAATTTTATGTCCTAGAGTAGAACAGGTCTGGGATTTTCAGATTCCTGCCATCCTGGCCAAAGTGAGAGTTCTATATATATATACACTCTGTATATATATTTAGCCCTCAAGTTCTGATAGCACAAAACAGAGAGTCAAAACAGAGGACATCTGAAGAAAGGCAAACAAGGTAACCTTAGACACAAAGCTTGAATCTCTATGTTCTGCTTATGTTATGATGTACTTCTCTGCCACAGTTTAACTTCTACTTTTCATAAGTCTAGAAGAACTCAGTCTTATATGTGCAAGAAAAAAATAACACCACCATGGTTTGAAAAATGGGGTTTGTGCAACTTTTATTTTCTGGAGAAAATTCAGTGTCATGATAGAGGAGATATCTACAATAATTTTGGAAATAAATTTTAATGTGACTTCTCTTAATTTTTCTCTTTATTCTTTAAGAACAGAATGCATGATCCTCACACAATGTAAGTGCATTTTATGATCAAAATTCCCCTATTACTTTTCAAATAAAGAAATATTAATGCTTTGATAATATGGTGAGAGCAACAGTGACATGGTAAGAAGAAATAAATGGTTTGTGGGGGAAGGCTGCATGCTTAAATTACAAAGTCCTTTCATTCTACGAGGACATCATGTTCTTCTTGGGCTGGTCTGGTGAAAGAGAAAGGAGCAAGAAAATTTCTTCTTATATTTAGTTAGATGCTAGTTTCTATGGAGACAAGTTTCTCCAGTCATTTTTATTTGCAGGCATTAATAGCATAAACAATGCAGAGCAGCAAGGGTTTAACCCTGGATTGAACCCCATATTGAGCACATTCTGTAGGGAGAAAAATGAATGTCTAAATTGGATACAAGAGCCATTATAGAATCTCGTTAACATTCAATCTTGTTAACTGGACTCTGGCAGTACAAAGAAAAAGACTGAAGAGTCACGTATCCTCTTTTTAAATGTGGATCCCCTGCATCCTCTTTTCAAGTGTGTTTTGTACAGAAACCTGAGAGGGCAGCATCATCTGCCCCCTGGCTGTCCCTGTGCAGCTGATGACACACATTGCTGTGCATTAATTACCTTCCCCTGCTTTCACTGGCACCCACAGAGAGGCTGGTGGCTCCCAAGCCTGAGGACATGACTGGCTATGCCAGGACATGTGAAAGCAATGAAATAAGCAACCTTCTTTGGTGCAATTGAAGTAATTTGGCATGAATGTGAAGACTCATATCATTTTGTGAATTTAAGTGATCAAAAAGGGGAAAAAAGAACAGCTACTTTCAAGTATCAGGCAATCCAATTTCTAGGAGCGATTTTTTCCCAGACTTTCCTTTCTCCCCTCCCTGCACATACTTTGATTACCAATTTATTATTTCTAACTGAATAAAAAAATTAGAGTGAACATTTAGCTATCCACATGTCTCTTATATATGCAGATCAGAATATTAACTTTCTCGAGTTTTCAGGGATTGGGGGAGGGAAGAGCTGTTACTGTTCAAATACCAAATTTCTCAATGGCATTATACAATACTTCTTACCTGAAACTTCATTTTCATTATTTATCTGTTTAATTATATGGAGGAATCGACCTTAAAAGGAAGAAGAATTTCCATGGATGTGGAAGAAGAGATATTAGCTAAATATTTTTAAATTCATTCAGAATGTGTGAAGATTGCCCAATTAATATATGACTATTACTTAATTAAACTGCATTTACCCATTTTAGCTTTGACAGATACTCCAGTTATTAAATAAGCAGGTATGCACTTTTTTTTCATTTTTCCAAAAATATGACACAAACATGGTGGCCTTAATCTGAAAATCAGAAGTAGCAAAAATAGAGGAATTAGATATTCAGAGTTAAAAATATTCTCTCAATATTAGCAAAACGCATACAGTGACTCTGCCAAGCACACAACCTTTAAAAGAGAAGAGCCAGGACACAGCTGATGCTTGCCCAATTGTGAGCTGTCAGAAATTTTGTACTTAATAACTGACTGGATCTGTGGAAGGTTGGCAGGTGAAATCTGGATTCCTTGTGTTCTCTGGCTGGATTGTCTGGTTCTTGTAGGGCATGAACCTGCATGGATGCAGGTCAGACACCCTCTGACCCATTAGGGAGAGCACTGCCATAAGCACTGGTTTTGCACAGCAGCCTTTTCCTCAGCAAAGCCATTAACACCTCTCTCTCTTGCTGTTGAGATTTTTTTTCTACCCAGCAATCCACTCCCATAAAACCTGGAGTAGCTTTATATCCCTGAGGCAGCAGCTGCCCTCCAGCATTTGACTGAAGCTGAGCAGAAGGTCCAGGACTGAGCCTGATGAGCAGACTTGCAAATGAAAGGACATTACATAAACCTCATGTTCTCAAGAAGGTGACTGCTAGATAATTGAAATAGACTCTTTTTCCTCACAGTTTGCCAGCCTGAAGCTCTCAGTTATAGCATGTGGTACATGGATAATATATATTAGGGAGTTAATTTGTTCTGACTACTGCCTGTATCATTTCTGGGCATGTATCAGTTAGTTATTTCACTTTTCTCCCTTCACACAGAAGCTCTTTGATCATTGGCCTACCCATTTGATCTAAGCTACAGCTGATTTCACTTTATATCTGAATGCCATAAAATTGCTTAAGGTTAAACAAAAAAAAAAAAAAAGCATTTCTGCATTTTTTGTAAATACCTAGGAAGATATTAAGACTTAATCTGGAAGTAATACCACCAAATTTCTTAACAAGGATATCCTACATGAGAGGGATTCAAGGAGGAAATGTGCTGTCAACTTGGAGGATGAGGATCTCTAAAACAGAGAAATACAAAACTCAGTGCAGAAAAGATGATGGGAACTGCAGCAGGATTTTACAAAGGCTGAGGAAAGGAAATTGCCAGGTGACAGGCTGGTGAGGAGGAGGAGAAGGAGGAGAAGGAGAAGAGAGAGCTGACCTGCTTCAAGCATGTGCAGAAGTTCAGGAAAAGGCCATATGGTGCAAAACTTAAGCCAGGCCAGCTGTTCCAGGGACAAGTGGGGTTTTTGGGGGCATTGGGTGCATACTTAAAGGACACCCATGCTGGCCACATTCAGCTTGTGGCCAAGTCTCAGTGCAGTGGTGGCTGCTTTGTGCAGGACTGGATAGAGCCCATGAAGACAAGGGGAAAAGATGGAAAGAATAAAATAACTAAAAAATAAAATAAAATAAAATAAAATAAAATAAAATAAAATAAAATAAAATAAAATAAAATAAAATAAAATAAAATAAAATAAAATAAAATAGCACAGCTGAGCTGTTGGTGACGAAGCAGTATAACAGTGAAATGGTGAAGGTTGAGCAAAACAACTTGGGGCATGAATGATCTTGGAGAGGTGAAAATTCACTGAAAAAGGTGGAAAAGTGGGAGGGTAGGATATAATGTGTAAAGAAAGTGCAATACATTTGAGTATGTTTTTTACAGCTCGAGGAATTGCTTCTGTTTTCAAGAAAAATTTGGCATCCTCATTAGGACATACCTCTTTCTATAGATTTATAAATTCAGTTCTTCAATCGAAAAGACTTGCTGTCATATTATCTGAAACTTTTTTGAAATCTACCATAAAATACAGCACAGCATCTATGGGTGGTTAAAGGAGGAGCAGTAAGCCTTGTGCACAGGACAGAACTCAGGCACAAAAGGAAGAAGCAGTCATCTGACCTTTCTGTTTGGCACAGCTGCACATCTCCACGTCCCAATCTGGCAAACTGTTGGCTCCCTGATGTGCCTGCAACTCTTCTTTGAAAATAACATCTATCCAGCCTATTGCAGCTTTCCAAGACCTGTGGCAAAGCAATTAGAAAGAAAATTGGTGCATTATCGATTGCAAACTTAGCCTGGTCTTAGGCAGTTACTTACATTGATTAGACTGCTCCCTTTCTCTACATTAATTTTCCAGTTGAGTAATCAAGAAATAAGTTTGGATTAAAGGCAGAGTGTATTTGACAACTTTGTTACTTAGCTGTTGTGCTCAGGAATTCAAATGTATCTCATATGTCAGGGAAGATTTTTTTCTGATGCTCTTTTTCTAGCAAACTTAGTTGGTTTGCTGAGGTTGTCCCAGTGGTGGCTCCACAGAATACACTCTGGTCAAGCTCATTTTCACTACAGTAAGCTGTTTTTTTTTCCTTACTTGGCAAAACTCTGCTTCTTCCCACACTGTTAGAACAGAAACATGAATAAAGAGTTTCCAGGCTGATTTCAGGCCTGGATGCTGTAAATGAGCCTACAATCTGCAAAGAGTAGTTACTACCCTTAAATAAGCTTTCCTGTTGCTGCTAACCTACTCTATGTAAGACCCAAACAACACACACAAAATTCTACAAAAAAACATAAGATGTATTATCAGGCAAATGAAAAGATAAATAGCCTTTCTTCATCTCAATGAGTAAGAATAGAATGCTAAAACTTTAGTGAAACTCTACACAGCTAAAAGTGTGTTTCTGGACATGATGAGTACTATTTAAGTTCCTCTCAACTGACAGCACTTATGAAGTTGGAGATATTTATTTACAAGTCCTTAGCACTACATTTCCAGAATTCTTAGTATAATGAGGAAACCTTTTACCTACCAACCTGAAAAACTACCATTCTCTGATGGTTTGACCATCTCTGAAATGAAAAGCAGAGCTGAGTTCATACTTGGCTCATTATGTTTCACCATGGCAAAGGGTATAGAGCTCACTGACTCTAACTCAAAGGAACGGAGACATTGACTTTTACCCAAACTGTAGAGAACATCACAATGTTTTAAGGTAGTGCTTATATCTAAACTGCATGGGACTTTTCAACATTTGTTTATATAGTCTACCATCTCCAGAAAAAAAAAATCCATCTAGATAATATGTTTTGGATACTGAGAGAGAGGAAATATTTCTTGCACCCAATTACTCCATCCCCAGCAGCAGGAAATTCTTCGGGGGAGGGCATTGAATAATATGTGTTTGCACATGCAAATAATACAATGTAAAGGTTTGATATGGATAATCTTTGGTGTGCAGACTTTAGCACCAGCTCTTCAGCGACTTTTGGCAGACCCTGGAGCAATCTGTACACCCAAAGGGCCTGAGAGGAGTCGGTCAACCGGACAGAAATGGGCAGTCTCCACTAGCACTTTCTTTTCTGATGAGGAGAGGTTCTTCACTGAGCCCCTAAGGCTGACCCCCAAAGCACCTTGGAGCACATGCACCAGCTGTTCTCAGATGACCCCAGCCAGAGCAGCAGCCACCCAACACTGCAGCCCCTCATGGGCATGGGGACTCAGGGGCTGCAGGGGAGCTGGCCTGCAGCAAACCTTCCTACTCTGCTTCATTCAGGCTGGCAGCACCAGCTGCTGCTGCTGTGCACTACAAGATAAAAAAAAAGGAGACAACTGACCCCAGTCCCTAGAGAGTTGATAGATGTGCTAGGCCAGGGAGGAAGAGGATGGTTCATTGTTCTCTAATGGCTACAGCTCCCCTGCCCATTACTGTACTGGACATTAAAAATTGACCCATCAAATGGAGAATGTAATTAGCTGGGACGGGGATGTGGTGAGTGCACATGGATGCTTTACCAGTGTTGATATTCTCTTATTTTGCCCTGGTTTGTTTTACTTTTCAGTCACCAGAAAATGCAGCATCTGCCACCCCACTGTCCGGGAGACCCTGCCTCTCCCCATAATGTCAAGGCAGCAGAAAAATTTCCTGGGTCAGGCTGTGGAGGTGCTTGGAGAGGAGGCAGGGGGAGGTCAATTCCTACAGATCTGCTTCATATCTGTCCCACTGCAGAACCCACCTCAAATTAAACCTTTTTTCCCTTTCAGTCCTACAAACTGCTGTGACAGCAGAGGGAGGCTTGTAATGCTGAGATTTATTCTCTCACAGCAATGTCCACACAGAGTTTGCTTACTCAAGCATTGTACAAGAGGGGTCTAGCTCTGCCTGCAATGCTGCAGCTGTATCAAAAGAAAGGAGATGTGGCTTGCTCACCCTTTGTGTGGGATGGCACAGCAGTGTTTGAAGAGGCCTGTGTTCTCTCTCAAATAATAGCACTGACAGCTTGTTCAGAGTACTTGATAGGGACAGCATCAACACAGGATGGTGCTAGTTCTGAACCTGCTAGTTCTGTGCTGGAACACAGAATTTTGCTGTATCTCTTGGATTTTTTTATTTTTCATTTTCCTAATGGATGTTGTTCCCCATAATGTCACCAGAAGAAAGGACCCTGCAAAACTATCACATGTACAACAACAACAAAAGGCTGACAGCTTCCACGTGACAGTAAAAACAGCTTACTAATGTATTTGGCAAGAAGAACAGGCTGAAGCAAATAAAACCCATTTCCTCAGAGGTGATTAAACAGAACTGTGTTGCAGGTACAGTTAAGCACAGTTAAGGTTTCAAGCACAGCTGTCAAAGCTTGAACATTGGCTGTTCCCCAATGTAATGTCAGGTCTGTGTCCTTACCTTTTCCTATGGAATCTGGACACTGCAGGTTCACTTCAAATTAAGCTGTTTCAAAGCAGCCATGCTCTCTGAAATGTGAAAGTTTGTATTTAATGGCTTTTGGTTTCTCTCAGATTGGTTAAATAATGACATATCCTAAGAAGCATTTTATTTTGATTACTTGGTTTTACTGGCGAGGACTCTAAAAGAAAAATGTAGCAAAACAAGAGATCAACTCTGGTCCTGAAATGACTTAGGCATTTCTTAACTTTCTCACAGTTAATACTTCATAATCCCTTGACTGCTAGTTAATTTAATTTTTGTGCTAGAAAAAAAACAACTGGAAATGAATGATTCATTTTTGTGTTGAAGGGATTTTATTTTTTAATACCACTTGTGGAGACAATTACTTGCAGTCTTCTCAAATGGTAGAACTATATAATAGGACTTGAAATATTAATGCAAATTAATGCAGTCACAATTGCTTGCATTTACTCCTTTTGTCAACAATATGAGTAAGTGATTAAGCTATTTTATATGATATTTTCTTTTGAGCAGAGGAACATAATTTTTGAGAATATATTTCTTCAGTCTTCACTGACAGAGAGATATATAATTTTTGGCAAATCTACCATTGATCTTTGACCCAGACTTGAAAGACAGGATTTACTGAAATAGTTATTTTAGATTAAAATAGCAACCCTTCTTAGATGGACAATTTTAAAAATCTATCAGAAATCACAGATAATTTTGTTATTTATAGTTGTTATCCTTTTTATATCATGAGTAACTTGATTGCTTGCAACTGGTTCTCTGTTGTCAGTGATCATGAATGACTCCATAGACTAATTCTTTTCAAAACAGCAGGCTGATCAGAATAGTGTCATGAAAATTATTTTCAGATGGAGAAAGAAAAATGATGATGTCACAAAAGCATCATTTTCTTGGAATTTCTGAGAATTTTTTTATAAGAAAACTTTTCTTTGCATTGGAGAAAATTATCTGCAGTATTAATTTAAACTTTTTCCCCTTCCAGAAAAATCCAGAGTGGAAAGTGTTCTCTATCTTTTTCGCCTTATAAGATCCAATACAATCTTTTAAAACCCATCCATTATATCTCTTATTACCCATAAGCCAAAAAGGAAGTAACAAAGACAATTTTTTTCATATAGTTTTAAGTGAAATGATAATTCCAGAAACATAAGAACTTCACTTAAGCTGAACTTAACTTTATCTTGGAAATACAATGCATTTTCTATGAGTTGATATAAACATGTTTAAACATAGTTGAAGGGAAAAGCCATCTCTTGTATGCACCCCAAATCCTCAGATGGCATTTGTTATATTTTATGATTCAGTATTGTTGTTGGAATCTCAGTATGCACTGTTAAAAGGGATCAGTTTTCAAAATTTTAGATTTGGGTGTGCAAGAATACTCCAGGAAGCTGCTAAGAAGAATAGCAAAGTCAAAGAAGGTAAATTGGCTTTTTACTCCTGAATAGTTTTTATATGGCATTGCAATCTGTTCTGTTAAAAATTAGATCACTTCAGAGAAATTTATAACAAGAAGGGAAAGACAGTATTTAGTAAGGAGAGAAGACAAAAGAAGAAAGATACCAGATGCTATATAAATCTGAGCTGTATTTTTTTCCAATGAAATTTTCATAGGAAATAATTTGTTTGACATGATGAAAGATGCTGAAGTTTAATAATCACACAATTGCTAATATCTTAGAAAAATAAGTTTCTCTGCCATTATTGTTATAGCTTCTGTGTGGATTATACAAACTTTAGGAGTCAAGTAACATGTTTTTGGTCTCCCAGGATCACATCCTGAAATAGGATTATAGGATTAACCTCTTTAAATAACTAAGAATATGCTTTCCCACAGGAAGAACATCATGCAAAGAAATGGTATCCATGTTGCAGGCAGGTTTTTAGTATTCAATTCAATGAGTTCTTCACTATGGCAATGTGTTGAAGGTGGTAGAGATGATGATTACATAAAAAAAGCCTGAGACTCAGAGCTGTTTAAGATATTTAGAGTCAGGGACACATTAATTTTTAAAGAATATTCATTAAGATGGATTGGCTAGGACTGGGGTTGGTACCTCAGGGTTTCCAAATTTCCTTTTCTGGGCTGTTCAGTACCGGTAGGTGACTCCCAACTAATTTTTCATGTCTAAATCAGCATTCATTGTAAGTGGTCTTTACCACCAGAAAAGGAAATGTGCATATGTGCATGTGGATGAAAACAGCAGCAGCTGCTGAGCAGCACCCACATTGTGAGGTCTAATACAAATGGGGCAGGGCACAAGGGCTGCCATAGGAGGGCAAGGCTCTCACATTCCTAGAAAACACCTGCAGGGATCCACAGCAGATCTGATAGGTACTCCCCTGCTCTTTTTAACTTGCTTTACACCCACGGGATTTTCTTTTAAGCTCCCAACAATAATTTGCTGCTTCTAAACAATTCCCTACTTTGAAAAACATATTCACGTATCAACCAAGTGATAATTCTTATTGTTTTGAGGGCTGCAGGTTAAAGCAAAAAAAAGATTAATCCCCTTTGGTTGAAAAAACACTTCATACTATAACTGCAAAATAATTTTTGGTGAATAAAAATATTAAACTAGATTGAAATGTTAATGGCTAAAATGATTTTAATTTCTGCTGTTTGGGGGACTGAATTCTGGAATCCTGAATCATAATAATTAAGGTATTTCAACTGTATGGATCCCTTCAGGTAATTGTCCACAGCAACAAAAAGTGTCCTAGTAGCCCCAGATTTAGGAAATAATTGCATGGCCAGTGTGAAGAGGCTGGTAAATTCAAGGAGGGCAAGAGCAAGGTGTGCATTGCAGGGCTGTGATATGTGTGTTCCCAGGAGCCTCAGCACTCCACAGAACTGTAACAACAGGACTGGCTGGGGAGTCCTAATTCTGAGGAGAATCAAAATAAATTTGGAAGAACTCCTTCATCCCCTCATTTGTATAAGCATATTTAAGGACTAATAGCCCCTACATTTCAGTAGGAATTGTTCTATACTATACAAATTTAGCTGAACCTTAACACATGTTTTGCCTGTGAATATTTAAATGTGCCTGAGATAGGCTGGGATTTGGTTGGGAACAGCCAAACCAGTGTTCTCATGCTATCAGCACTTCAGGTCTGATAGGGGAGCAGAATGTATGAAATGAATATTCCCCAGTGTATATACAGGCTAAGATGCATGGGTAGTAGAACAAATTGAGAATAAACTGCAATATATATTGACCAGCTGGAGCAGTAAGCTTTGCAGACAAGTGTATGGTTTCCTTTAGAAAGAAATTTAAGAGGGAATGGAGTCATGTAGTCCAGGCCTGCAGACATCCTCACAGGGCACTGTTGAAACAAAAGAGCAGCAAGCCAAGTAAAGGGCACCTTGCTGGTGGACAGGGCAAGCTGCAAGTGCTGCAAACACAATATGAAGAACCAGTTATGAGCCTTTTGTTAAAAGGAAAAGATTAATGCTCTGGTTTGAATGCATATAAATGGCTATGCCCAGAAATTCTGTTCTGAAGAAAGAAACTCGTGCAAAGCACGTAAAACCTGTGTTACATGTCCAGGTGGCATTTCTGGAGGAATCAGAGTTACTCCAAAGTTTAAGTCCCACCATTTACATTTCAGACACAGGTTTCAGCATACTGTAATGTGCCTAGGAGACTGCAGGACTTATCCAAAAATTGTGTAAGTGACTGGAAATCTCCCCAATGATTTAAATGGGCTTGGTTGAAGCCCCAGGTCTCATACACAATAAGCCATGTCCAGACTCCAGAGCAAGTGTAGGATAACATGGCCTGTGCATGTGTGTGTGTGCAGTGGGGAAACAGCACAGTACAGATCCTGCTGTGAAACAAAGGAAGCAGCTGGTGAACCAACCCTCTGAGCTTTGGACTCTTCAGGGTAATTAATCTTGTATAAAATATGAAGCTATGATGAAGGAAAAACTAATATCATGGTAGAGTCATAAGCATTTGCCACTTGAACCTGACATAGTAACACATCAGCCCTAATTCTGGTTTGAGTTATCAGTACATGTCAACTGCAGACACTGCTCCAGTGAAATGCAAGACAAGAAAAATATGCTCCACCTGAATATAGACCTTAGCTTAATAAAATGTTAGCTAATATACAATACCATCCCTAAACCCTAAAATAAGAAGAAAATTCTGCCCAAAATTAAACACACCAACTTATTTTATTTACCTTTTATTTTTTCATATTTTATTTCTACATTGCCCTGTGGTTCAAGTTACTAATTTTTTATGGCCAGTATTTCGCTAAAAAAATATTAAATGAGCCAGAAAGAAGTACAAACTTTGTACTTGTTCATAAACTTGATGAAAATAAGGTGTAATAGTTCTATAGCCATACCCTGAAAATTTACTCATTGCTATAGTTCCCCTTTAAGTCTGGACTATTGAAAAATTGTGCTCCCAGAGAAGCTCCATAAGCCACCTCTAGCTACTGTGTTTGCTAAATTTAATTTATTTTTCTTCATTTTGGCAGAAAACCAGATTAGTTTCATATAGAGAACAGAAAAGACAGCTACACTTAGAAGAGTAGTTTTCTTTCTTCTCTTTGCAAAAATGAAAGGGTAGCAATGTAATGTTAGCCAAGCAGTACTGGTTCTCCTCACAGATAAACAATTTTGCTTTGTTCATCTTCCAGCAAGCATATTGTGGGTAACTTCCTAATCAAAGGCTCTCTATTTTCACCTTAAAATCAGTTTTTGAAAATGTCACACTTCTACAGGCTCTCCAAACCATGCATGAGAAAGCACCCAACGTTTTCTGTTGTTGAAGTCTCCTGCCTGATCTTAAAAAAACCCTCCCACAAACAGCTAAGATTCAAAATGAGAGTTATGATTGCAAAATCCTTTTTCCATGCTCAACACCATCCTCTCCTAGTACCTCAAAGCCCCACTGAGGAGATTGCTCTGTATGGGAGACAACAGACAGAATCCCAAAAACTATTCTTTGAAGAATGTGATGATACATCCCACATAAGAAAACATAAGCTGTGTGGTAAAGAGAGAGGGCAGGTTTCACAAAAAATAAAGGCTTATGTTGTGCCTTGTTGATTGTATCTGATTAATGACAGTAACACCAAAGTTTTAGATTATTGTAAGGTGAAAAAAAAATAATTTCCCTTTACCAATTTTGCCTCAGATCTGTTTTGCATAATGTGATTTTGAGCTCCTTAGGGTAAAGGTTGATTTCATGCCAGCATGTATTGAGGAAACTCAATGGATCAGGTGTCTCAGGAATGTTTCGGCTCTAGCTCACTTTTGCAAGTCCACACCAGGTTTTGCCATGATTTATGGTTTTCTCTCAATGGCATATGTAAAGCTGAATTACTGATCCCAGTTTTAGCCAGAGAGGATGAGAGTACACCACAGCTTGTAGCTCCTTCTTGTTTCAGAAAGGACAAGGAAGGGGGTTGGCAAACTTCCTAGCCCAAGAAACTCCCTTTGTGAAGCCAGGATCAAGGAGCATAAAGACATGTGCATTCCCATTTTGTGCCACCTCTGTCTTTAGGACTTCTGCATTTCCCATGCCTGAAATTTGGAAACTTTAATGAGCAAATGCATAATGAAGAGTAAAATACTCTTGTATTTAAGTGTTAAGAAGAAGCATTTTCAGAAGGAATTCTGTTCAACAAGTCATGTGAAAATTAAATTTTTGAAATCTATTTCCTTCCTACTCTTCTTAGTTTATGCTGCTACCAGGAGCTCAAGTTAAATGTCAATTTCAAATAGTGTTTTTCAAATGTCTTTTTTATTAGCAGCCACTTGCTATGTTTGAATAGTGGTGGTGTAAGATTTGCTTCAACTATTCATTTTTCAAGCATGTGCTAAGTCCCACACTATTGTTTTCCCTCTCAAAATAGGATAGCTGCAATTTAAAACCATGGACTAGAGAATAATGCATATTTATTGAAAATTTTCAAATTAGCAAATATGAGAATTGCAATCTGTAAAGTTTCAAAATTCACAAAGTTTTTTTCTCAAAACAGCAGGATAAATATTAATAGTTCAACTTCTACTTTTTTTGCTGCTTTTGTTCATGAAGATATTCCTGAATCAGGAAGAATGAGGAAGAACCAGAAAGAGTCAGAAAGAACCAGGAAGAATCAGAAAGAATGAAAAACAAATATTTGATCAGGAAATATATCTGTTAATAAGCTAAAGATGTGAAGTTGTACCACCACATTGGCAGTCCACAGACTGAGCTCATCTAGAGTATATAAAAGTTGTAATTGTTTTTGAAAAATCATACGAGGATGAATCACAAGGAACAAAATCCCAGATATAAGAGAATTAGTAATCAATAATTTAATAGCCCCAAAAATGGATGCATACACCAGGACTAATAGATAGTCTTCCTCATCATTTAATAAAGCTTGCACAATGTGGTCTTAGAGAACAATCCTTCTGTAGACAGGACAATGGACACATGGTAATACATTTTATAGCACAACACATAATTTCATTTTTTACTGCCTTCCACCATCCCAAATTCATACATTTTCAGATAGAAAAACAAAAGTTATAACACAATTTCCAAAACCAGATAATAGATGTCTTAGTTGGGAAATACTATATAAATATATAGCAAAATACTATATTGTTAAACACTTCTGTTTACCAATCAATTACAGCATTCATCATCATAATTATTAGTGCTTGATTCCACTATATAGAATCTTGAGCCCTGAGCTTTTATAAGTCATTTAAGAGCATAACTATACAAAAAAATAGCCCCTAATTTTCATTCTTTCTGTGGTTCTACTGCCAATCTAAAGAAAATGCTTGTTAACAAAGCTAAACTAATGTTAAGCACAAAAATTATGCACAATCCAACACATACATAAACTAATAGCTGTCTTCGGAGACATTTGGATACTAAAATTAAAATGTAAACTAGACTTTTTCATTAAAGGTCTCAAGTGATAATCATTGTGTTTGCTCTTAATTCAATTGTTTGAAGAAAAAATAATAAACACATCGTGATACCTCTTAACAAGGTATAACACTTTGTTATTGCTTGTTTGCTGCTTAGCTTGTCACAAGAAATTGCAAATATCCATCATTCCCCACGATTGCTCATACAATCAAACAAGGAAGCAAACTTGACCCTGAAATTTTCTGTCTATAAGGAGGTGGTTGAAAAATTTCCCAGCTGTGTCATATGTATACTTTATTGTTAAATGCTGTTGAATGCTCAAAAGCAATTTATCCTCTTTTTAGTTTGAAAACAGTGAATTTACAATGGTGTTAATAACTGCTTTAGGATACATACAGGTTGGTCTACAGAAATTTGTAGACATTTTAGCAGAGTTTTATACAGAAATTAATAAAAAAAATACAACACATTTTTGCCAGCAGGTAAACCTGCCTCTTCACCATGAGCACAGGCTGGACAGTAGCTGGGAGCTGTGTAATGGCAAATGAGATGTGCAAGAACTACCAGCAGAGCTTCCAAAACTGGAAAACAAGTTTAGTAACTCCAGTTTTGCTACTGCTGAGTCAGTTTGTTCCCAAAATATGAGTAAAAGACTGTGCTGGTTTTGGCTGGGATAGAGTTAATTTTCTTCACAGTGGTTGGTATGGGTCTGTGCTTCGGATTTGTGCTGAACACAGGGTTGGTAGTGTCATGTTTTTGTTGTTGCTGAGCAGAGCCAAGGCCTTTTCTGCTTTTTGTGCTGCCACACTGCTGAGGAGGCTGGGGCTGCATGGGAGGGTGGGGGGACACAGCCAGGACAGGTGACCCCAATCACCAAAGGGATATTCCAGACCATGTGGCATCATGTTCAGTGTGTAAATCTGGGGGAAGGAGGAGGAAGGGTGGATGTTTGGAGTGATGGTGTTTGTCTTCCCAAGTCACTGCTATGTGATGGAGCCCTGCTCTCCTGGGATGGCTGAACACCTGGAAGCACTGAATTAATTCCTTGTTTTGCTCTGTTTGTTTGTATGGCTGTTGCTTTCCCAATTATGCTGTCCCTGTCTCAACCATGAGTTTTCCAGCTTTTACCCTTCCAACACTCTTCCTGATCATTCTGGTGAGGGAGTGAGTGAGCAGCTGTGTGGGGCTTGGTTAATGGCTGGGGTTAAACCACTACAAACACACATTTTTATATTAGCTGTTGGAATGTGACAAATTGCTGAGATGAATAGGCAGATTAATTTAAAATCCCCACCTCGTGATTATAGGAGGAATATCAGGCTCTAATGACCTGCAGGTAACAGTTCATGTCTACAAGAATAAAAGAGAAACTCTGCCAGGCAGAGGAGCTGGTGCTGACCTCCCTTCCCCTGAGGCTGCCCAGTTAAAACCCATTTGTGGACAGGAAAACAGAAGTAAAGGATTGAGACAGACTTCAGTGGAATTTCATACCCTTCCTACAAAATGTTTTCTGCCTTCCTGACTCCATGGAAATATAACAGTCAGTAATACCAAAGGGGGAAAGAGTAGTAGCCAAAAGGAACAGAGCTGTGGAGGAATCAGGCCTGTGTTATCAGACAGAAGGGTGATCAGGTGGGGGTTGTTGAGGTGAAAAAAGTAGATGTCACCTTGGCAACCTGAGATAAACTCATGAAAAATGTAATGTGTTCTTTATGAGGGAGAAAATGACAGTGAGATTAATATTGAATCAAGATGCTTTTATTCAATGTAGGTAAACAATTCTCCAAGTGATGAGAATGCATAAAATATTTCTTTATTCTCTTTATAGAGTGGCCTACACATTCTAGTTATCACTGACACATCAATGTGTTAAACAGGTCAGAGAAATAGATGCTGATTAAATTTTATTCTGATTTCTGGAGAGCAGTACCACAATGGGGTTGTTGCCTATTTTATCACTTTTTAATTTGTTTTCCTAATCTGAATTTTTACCTGATAAAAGAGGGATGCAAACAAAAGGTTTATGATTAATATTTGATAGAAAAGTTAGGAAGTGTTTTTCCAGTTCAAGATTTGCATTTTCTCTTATTCTTTTAAGTTCTGGCTGTAGATTCTTTCTTGACTTTTAATTTGCCTCACAGAGATTTGGTAGTTTGACGAGAAATTCTCTTTTTGCTTTTGTGTACTCAATGTGAAACACAACAGGGTTTTATTTAGTCTGAAAAACAGCCCAGAATAAAATATAATTGCCTGAATAGTTGAGGCTAAGGCAAAATTTCTTGCACTGTTGAGATGTGGAACACCAGCTTCTTGACAAAGCCTGGTTCCACTCAATGTCCTGGTGAAAACTAGGAAAGGGACTCAGTTGTATGAAAGCCCACACACAAGCTGTCACATATAAATTCATAATAAAGCTTTGTCATCAGCATGGGAGACATTGAAATGTAAATTACATCAATTTCTTAAACTTTAGGCATAGACTTTTCTTTGTTTATATTTTTTTATGACCTTTGCCTGTATTTTAGCATCACCCTCTAGCACTCATTTTGCATTCACATCTGGACACATTGAGCATGCACTGCTTTTTAAATGTGTTTGTGAGTTAATATTTTAATCTTTGTAATTCTTAACAATGTTAAATCCCATTGTTCCACTATAACTATTCCTCTGATACTTTTATAGACAGTTTCCTCCTTAGCTTAACTGCAGTAGATTTTCCTCTAAGTTGAACAAAAAAAAATTCTGATGCAATAAAAATAACTGGCTAAACAAGGTACTGCCCTGCAGCAAAGAAAACATAAATAATTTATATGTATTAAGGTGTACTTCAAGTATTTACATAGTTAGATTTTAAACTCACCAAAAGATCAATTTTTGACTGTTTATTCTGATTCCTTGAGACAGGTCAGGAATTTTGTCTATCAGTTTCCAAATCTATCCCAAGAACATCAGAATCAAGCTAGGCTGTCAGTGAGCAATCTCTCACTGATTTTCAACTAAAGCTGGAAAACTATGAAGACTGCAGCACAAGGCCTTAGATTAAAAAAACCTTCACATCTACCATTTTTCACTGAAATATCTATTTGAAGTTAAAACTTACTTTGTAGACTCCAGTTCAGGAAAGCATCTCTTTTCAGAATAGCATTTGACTCTCAGTAAAGACTCATATAGTGATGATTTAACACTTAATCTTTATATTAAAAGTACCTACTTCATCTTGTTTATCAGACTTGACAAATCTTAAATTATCAATCCACTGGTAGCACTCTACACCCAAAGGAAAGCATCTGCATATGTCTTTCTTTGGGAATAATATTTGAAGTTGGGATGTATAGTTTAGCCTAGGCAATAGCTTCCTCTTAGACATTGATTGCCTCTGGCAGGGAAGAGCCACACTTCAAATGAGCAAATATATAATAAAAGCAGTTGATTGAAATACTGGTGATTTTTCTATAACATCTATTTTGTAGACTTTTAAACAGACCATATAGTTTTGGGGTTTTTTCTTAAACTAAGAGCCAGCCCTGGGACTGAAGCCTGCAGTGTGGCCATCAGCTCTTGCACCAACCTTCCAGCTCCTTACCAGTGAATTTATAGTCAAACTTGCTGTTGGGGTTTCTTCTAGGCACCAAAGCACATCCCCTCTCTCCAGACACGCTGTTTTTCCCCAAAACACAGCAGGGAATAATTTATTGCTCACCTCCCAAGCTCTGTTTGGTCCATGACAGGCTCCAGGACCATGGCTGTGTTCAGGACCATCTACATGACCTGGGAAAGGACCAGCATTTTCCACATCCCCACACAAGACTGGGGCAGAATCTCTGCTGGCTCCCCTTGTACGTCTTGTCTGAGGACCAATGAGCAAAACAGGAGAGACAAAAACACTGTCTTGGACTCAGAGGAGGATTTTACTTCTTTTGGGTTTGCACAAGCTAAACTCAGCAAGGAAGCTATGCCAACGTTGGAATAAAGTGGTGCCAGGAATGGTATAGTAGGATATTGAAAATTAGAAAAATTGCAGCTTTTGCAGTAGCTGACTGTCCAACTCTGTTAACACAGAGTTAGATTGTTTGAAATTAGTAGCTACAGTTGTATCAGCAGCAGGGGAAAACTTACCTGCTTGGATCTTCATAAATCTGACCAGTGATTTCACTTAATTATTTGAAAGTAAATACTGAAGGTCAGACTTAGTATGGGTAAACACTAATCCCTTGAGGTATTAAAAGCCAGGTTAGATGGGCTCTGTGCAACCTGGTTTAGTTGAAGGTGTCCCTGCCCATGGCAGGGGAGTTGGAACACAATGATTTTAAAGGTCCTTTTCCAACTCAAACCATTCTATGATCCTTTGTGTCTGTGAATAAGGAAATATAAGTAGAGAAATATAACAATACAGGAAATCATGGTACTTTTCTGCATTATTATAATGAGGCATTTTGAGGGCTATAAGACTGTGTAGAAAGATTGTAGAAGCTGTATCACTTCCTATTAAAATTGCATAGAGATTAATAAACCTGTAATCATGATTATGCTATACAGAATAAATTATGAACATTTGATTTCTTCCTGATCCTGATGGAAGAAGACTGAATAATGAAAAAATGTGTATATTATTCATGCAAAATGACTTTCTGATAAAACTGTAGCAATACAGATGCAGAAAAGTTGGGTATCACTTAGATTCTGCAGACAAAGAGGAATATAACTTGCCAGGTTTTTGCAGATGAAATTGCCATGCACTATGGTAATGACAACACTACAAGGTGCCCTGTAGGTTTCTCAGGAAGAGAGCATCCTCCCCTGCTTTTGAATTCCATCTCATGTCCCCAGAGTTTCCAGTCACAACCCAGACTGGGACACCATTCTTCATGGCGCCTAACCACGGCACAGCTCTGGTATCCCACCACCAAAATAACAGGCACCATCAGATTTACATACAATGCTATAATCCATTAGCATCTCAAAACTGAAGAGGATAAAAGTCAGGTCCAGACAGCTGAGACCAGCAGTCTTACTTATGATTCTTCCAGAGCATCTTCACCCCAGGCAGGGATAACCTTTGGAGCTGAGGCTGAAATGCAAATCAAGTTACATTAGAACAAACTCTTTTCAATGTTCCTACCTCCATCACACATTATTTTTTTCCCAGTTTGATTTCTATGGCTTAGAAATGCATGATAATTGAGAGACCTGGTCTTCTTACTTGTGCAGAGCTTGGGAGGCAAGAGGAGACAAGCAGGAACCTTGAGAGAGCCTTGGCACACAGGCTGGGCTATATTTTATTGTCAAAGACAAGATTTCCATCTTGGGCAATCACAAGATTTCCTTTCAGACAATGATGGAATGATGTCCATCCATGATGGGGGGGGATGATGTCATCCAACCTCACAACCCAAGTGACAGGATTGTCTGTAGCACATCCCTTCCACGGATGCAGGCATCTTGCATGATACTGATTTAAAAGTATCTAAAGAAATTTTAAACCAACCTGTGGAAATAGGATCAATAAAAATTTCAGGGCTATTTTTCTGCTTAATATTTTCATGCATTCCCTTGTGGAATTAAGGTGCTCAAGAAAAGTGATTATTGCATACTTAGTTTGACAATTTTTATGAATCAAAATGAGCTTGCTCCAAGCAGTTTGGCTGCAGCTGACTGATGCCTACCTATTGCCTCTGTTGGTCCTAGTGATTTTAGTGTAACTTACAGTTAAGATGCAATAGAAATGCAGACTCTGCCAAAATCTTCATAAAGAAAATTTTTTTCTAAAGTTTGAGGATTTCTCTTGATTTGTTTGTTTTTGTGTCTTTTTTGCTTGGTTATTTGTTTTGTTGGTTTTGGGGGTTTTTTTGGGGGGAGGGGGTGTTGGTTTGGTGGTTTTTACATAATATTTCTTAAATCAAAAATTCAAAAAGCCCGGCATACTTTGTAATTTGAACTTCAGAGTTTTGTGGGGGTCCAGGGAGTCCCTCTGGACCTTCCAGGAGAGCGGAGACCCCCCTGTCCAACCCCTGAGAGACCCCCGAGTGAGGCCAGGGGGGTCAGAGAGCTGGATTCAGCTCCTCAGGGACATTTGCTTTCCTGCAGAGGAGAAATGCGACCTTTGAGAGTAACTAGAGTCTGAATTATATATTTAACATGTAGAAAATGTGGTTTTTAGGATTGTTTATATTATCAGTCACAAAGCCAAGATGGAGAATTTGGGGTGTGGTGTCTTTTTTCTTCTTCTTCTTCTTACCCTCCATGTTGGTGTGGGATGCTGGGAATCACAGATTGATTAGGGACAAAACTAGACATTGTAATAAAACTTTGTAGTATTGGAATATTATTGTAAACATAGAATACGTAGCATAGAGTATAAAAGATAAGTTCAGCCCTCGGTGGACAGACTTTCGTCCTGGACACGGTGGTGATCAGACTGCTGCTCGCGAGCAAAGAACACTTTATAGATAACAAATAATAAACAGACCTTGAGCCCGGACGACTGTCTCCTGCGGTTTCTCTTCGGTTGCTTCAAAGAACTCCCTGCGCCCTGAACCACCCTCCTATGTCCATCTGAGTGGTCTCGGCCACAAAGAGACCCCCAGACAGTGACAGAGTTTCACTGCTTTAGGGAGATTTGAAGCCAGGAATTAGAAAGCCAAATTTAATCTTATGTTCTTCAGTTGATCTGTGATGTCATTTGGGATGTATACATTGATTACCCTTGAAGTCCTGCTTTCTTGAGCAGCCCTACATGAAATTCAAACTAATCAATGTTCATATTAAATTATTTCAGTAGAACTGGCAAGGCTGGAATTTGTTTTATGAAATACCAGGTTTTTTTCTTTTTGTCATCACCTGTTATTTCTTTAACATTGTTTTTCTGCATTCTTATTTCTCTCACTGCAGGGCAACATGCCCTCCTGTGAATTTTTCCTTCAGCCTCCTTCTCAAAGAGGAATCATGCAATTTGTCATGCTCTTCCCTCCAGCTACTCCCAGACATATCCATATTTTTCCTTATGTACACATTCATTCCTCTGTTTTGCTACACACTTTTCTATAGCTGTAAACCTTCAGCCCAGGCTTTCAGCAGGGCTGTCTTGCTCTAGCTGGAATATCTGTCAAGGATTCATGTGGAGGAAGAGACCTGGCTGAGACTGAGGGGCTTCAGAAACAGTTACTTCAGATGAGACTAGTGACAGTGACTAATTTCTGCTTAGTGCAAAAGGAGGATTAGGCTACACCATACCTCAGTGTTTTTCTGGGTGTGAGAACCATAGCCAAGCATGGTTTCTGCAGCCTGACTGCAGAATAAAAGCATTATGGGCTGCTACTCTGGGACTGTGTGCTCAAACTTTTAAACAGCTCCCTCATTTACCTTGAAACTCTTGAGCAATGCCTTAATTACAGAAAAACTTTCCAAAGAGAAACCTGATAACAGAGGTTTCAATTATCTAATAGAACAAGAACCAGTGGAGGGAAGGTGTATTACTATGCTTCTATCCTGTTATTACGAATATGGTAGAATTGTCAATAGTGATCCAGATTACACAGAAGTATTTGCTTAAATTTCTAGTCATTATTTGATGCAATATAGACAATTAATTCCTCACCTATGACAATGATAATATTAATCAAATATTATAATAAGCTGAAACAGGAAATGCTAGACAATTTTAAATAGTAGACCCAAAGAATTTGCATTTAGGAGCTTTAAAAATGCTTAAGAACTATCTCAGCAATTTATGTTGACTTCAAATGTTCTTCAGAAATTTGTAAGATTACCTACCTTGTTTTGAAATTTAAAACAAGTAAACTGAATAACAGTCTGTTCCAGGCTTGTCAATCTGACACTGGTCTGAATCACATAAAGAGCATGTTAGTCTGATGATTAAAAAAAAAATTGAAAGAGTAGAACAAATAAAAAAAACATCCAGAAAATAGGTGTTTTATAAGTTCAGTACAGACAAATAAAACTGATGGAATATGCCTACAGCTTTGTAAGGCATTTTAACAGGGGCAAGATGATGCCTTGCTAAGTGGAACAAGATTGGAGGCATAAAATCAAGAGGAAATAACATAACCACACTTGCACAACAGAGAACACGAGTTGCAGATGTGTCCTGAAATGAGCCTAGAGGTGATGACTGATACTCAGCTGGAAAAAAGGGATTAATGCAGCCTTCCAGTGTTTAAACAACAAAATACATTGTTGGAGTTTCTGTACTTACTACTGTGGTAACTTGCTACTGAAACACCACCAGCTCAAGAAAGATGTTGACAAAGTAGGAAAGCACTGGAAAAATACAGGAATTAATAAGGACAGAGAAAGAATATTTTAGGTAAATGTGTAAGTCTTTGATTCAGTTGACAAGTATGTCTTCAACTTGGGTTTCATATCAAAAATTGAGGCTCATATACTTCACCTTAAGAGAGAAGACAATAATGACCAGTAGAGGTGAGTTTTTGGAAGCTTTGGTGAATTTTCTATCACCAGAGTATTGTTTTTTCAAAGCTGGAAGTTCTTAGTACAATATTACTAAGATTACTAATTACTAATATTGTACAGTTTGATGGCTTGGTGCCTATAAAAACTGCAGTTCCCAGACATATTAAGCTTAGGAGAACAAGGATGTTGAGTGACTTCTGAGACATAAGAATATTTCTTTTCTTACAGCAAATACAACTTGGTTCATGGTGACAGAGGTCACTGGTTTTTTGCAGAGATTCTGCCTCCATCACAACTCCTATGTCTCTATTTCTTTCACACAGACTCTGTTTAAAAAGGAGAAGATCTTGTGGAGCCATGGTGGCAGGGATACCTCCTGGTACTCCTATACACATCCCTGGATTTCCCTAGATAGCTATTAATCCAAATCTGTATGGAATTGTTTAGTCTAAAACATACTGCAGGCAATGAATGAGTACATTTCAAACCTCTGTGAAATAATGGCCATAATCACAATAAAAATACATAAAAGGGTGTTAATGGAATAAATAAAATCCAAGCCATTTTACACTTCTAGCATATTTAAACTGATACTTTTCAAGGGTACTGAAGAGATGGGTTTCTTTTGAAAAACTAGATGAACATACTTCAGCATTTTCAGTTTCCTTTGTGAGTCTTAAATATATTGTTCTTGATGCAGATAAGTGAAACAAGTAAGTATAAAATTTCTACCTGCATGCCACCAAGCCACATTTGAAATCCTGACCTCAAAGCTCTTGGTGAGATAAAAAGGTACCATAATTTATTAACAGGAACATATACACCACGTTTTGTAAAAAATTGAAAGAGAAGGGAAAATTAAAGGATTTTATTTTTTAACTTAAAACTCTTACTCTGTTTTTGGAGAGGTCAGGAGAAACTTCATCTTGGTAAAAGATAAGCAGTGATGTTACACTGAGTGCTCTGTGTTCAGCCATGCACACAACCTAACCACACCTTTAAATTAATTTGCAGCACCTTCTCATTAGTCCCATCTCCTTTCAAAGGCATATGGTCATACCAGCTTTTAGATTCAAAGTGCCAATATACTGAAGGGTTACAGTCAGTTCTTAATTTATAGCACTAAGAGGGACAGATATGTGAGTACCTCAAACATGGCCCATGCTAGGCCTCATCTCATGAATATTGCAGACACACATTATTCTGCTCAGGGAAACAGAAAATGTAATTGCTAATTGTTCACAAAAGGTTTATTTAACTGGAATTTGCATTTCTTTAAGTGACACTCTCAGACAGAAATTGTCTAAGCTCTCATTAAAGAACATTTTATTAACAATTAGTTAGTCCATATTAATTTATTTGTCAGAGACAATTTCTTTCCCTTCATTCCATCCCTTTTTTATAATAGCTTGTCTATATAAACTTGTTTTTTGTCTGTTCTTCTGAAAAGCGACTCTTTGGAGACGGGAAAAGAATAATTTTTTTTTTAAATCCAGAGTATATTCACTAATGCCAAGCCTTGTTAATACCAAACTGAATGGAGAAATTCTAGCATGAGGAAATCGATTACCCTGATTTTAGACTCTGTGTGGCCTCAAATTACAATGCCTGAAACAGGGCCATTCTTCTCACTCTGCACACACTCCTGCTGCAGCAAGCACTTCTGCAGCAAACATAAATCAGAGAAAATGAGATCCCATACTGAACCATTTTACATTCCAATGTAATGTGCAAAGCCAGGAAGAGGCAAGGAGAATTATTCCAGTAAGAAATACTGCAAATAATTTTCACAGCAAAGTCCAAGCTTCCCTGACCACAGGACATCCTCATGTTCTTGGTTCATTCCTGTGAATCAGCATCTTTCGTTTTTAGGACGGCAAAGAGCAATGCAGGATCCCTAATATCCATTTTGAACAAACTGCTTTTCAACTAGAGGCAGATGGGTTATTAACCCAAGTATTGTTTTTATAACTAAAAAAAAATCAAGTAGCACAGACAATTTATAAACACTGAACACTAAAGGCCTGAGCCTTTCTAGCTCTGCCAGAAACTCAGAAAGACGTCTGTGTCATTGAGAATATACAGGATTATAAGCAAACTCCCTTTTTGCCTGTTCTTGCCAGGTAAAACTTCACAGAGTGCTAAGAGGCAGGAGTTGATGCCTTTGGCAAGTGGGAACAGAAGCACTGCTGGCCCTGGGATATGTCCTGGAAGCACACAGCTGGTCTTCCAGTCCTTCCAGCTCCTTGCCTTCAGCTGCAAGGCAGCAGGGTCTTCTGGAAGGGTGGAGAAGTTTGCTGGCATGGCAGTGACAGAACTGCTCCTCACTTCTCAATGACACCATGTATAGGGGAACACAATATTCTGTAGTTTCATGACTAACTTTTTATTTCCCATATCTTTCCAAGGGAATCCTGAGAAGAACAATTCCTATTTTAAGGGAAAAAGCTGGACTGAGAACTGCAAGATTTGGTTGGGATAACTGGGAATGAGATAAGCTTTGTGAAAATTGCTTTTAAATTATCATTTAGTGTGATGTAATATGGGCTTTTTCTCCTCCTTTCTCTCTTCCCACTCATTTTTTTGGACATTTGCTAATTACTTAAGTGAAGGAATACAAATACCCATTTGTGGTTTTCAGTCTGCCAACACAATAAATGTTCAGAGCTTTATTTTTAATCTTTAACAATAGAAAAACAGATGGCATGACTAATTCTGCAGTGTCCTGTGCACTATCAGTATTCTCAAAATGCTATGGACACTCATGGCATTAACAGCATCTCACAGCCAGGGGAAGGGGAATACCATGGCAGCTGGGCTGGTGTTTTTGTTACAGAAACACATAGAGGACTCATCCATGTCTGTAGGTTGTTAGAGACCTCTGAGGGCACCTTCTCCATCCTCCTGCTCAAAGCAGGACCTGTTAAAGTGTTTGGCCAGAGCCACAAACAACCAAGGATGGAGATCTCATCGACCGTCTGTGCCACTCTCCCTCAGTGCTTGGTGACCAATGGGAATTTCCCATATATATAATATATATATATATATTCCCATGTATATAATACAGGACCCACATCTCCTTGTCAATATTGACTCTCACAGATATTTGGGGTCACCTTTGGGGAGCCTCTGGCACCTGATACTTCGCCTAGTCCAGAAGGAAAATGTGAGAGACATAGCACAGCTAGGGAAAAACCTGCTTGATTCAAGTCTATTCTCCTTCCTGGGAAATGTTGAGCCAGTCTTCTATAACTCACCTCTCCTAGTTTCTGTGTTTTGTTGTGGAGGTTTTTGTTTGTTTTGGTTTGGGGGTTTTTTTGTCTGTTTTGTTTTTGGTTTGGGTTTTTGGTTTTTTTTCCAGCTCCTCATATTTTCTAGTTATTCCCATTGCTTATCAATGGTTTGGTTTGGCTTGAAGTTGAAAACTACTCAAAAGCCTGAATTTAGTACTTTTCTCCTTTTGGACACAGCAAAACAGTGACAATTCCTGCCTCCATCTGGATGGCAGTGCAGCTTTGCAGCTTCTCTGCTTAGGTCCTTATTTCATGGAACACTGTGCTTTGTGCAGAAGACAACATTAGTTCGATCAAATGGAAGTTCACCTAACATGTTTAAAGGTGTTTGCTGTCCTCCTTAGAGCACCTCGAATGCAGAGGCCTGTAGGCTTAAAAATAACAAGAGAAATTATTACAATATCCAACATGAACAGGAATTAGAGCCTGACCAAGTGATTTCTTTTTTTCTATGCACAATTAATTTCATATTTTTTTTCTATACAAATGTGATGTGAACTTGACCTTTATCAACTACAGGCTGTATTTCTTGCTCCTTCTCTTGGAAAGTGCAGAACATATTGTTCCAAGTTTTCAAATTTAAGTATAAATTTACTGTGAGAGGAAATAGGTCTTATATTTCAGGTCTTGATTTCATTTTCTTGCATGTTACTGAGCAACTTTCTTTTGCTTTTGATATAAGTGCTGTCTTATGTATCAGTAATCTTAAATGATCAGGCTCGCTGGGGTTTTGTTCAAAACACTTAAGGATAGAAGTAGATTTGCAGCATATTTACTACTCTAGTGATTTCCATTTAAAATGACACATTGCCTGTAAAGCCACATCAATTTTCATTCAAAATCCACTCTAGTAAAGGTATATACTTTGAATTCTTTTAACTCATCAGAACAAACAATTCATCCTTGTACTCTCACATGTCATTTCTGCCACTCGTTTCCTGTGGTTTTATTCCATAATAGCTTTTGTTTTCCCTGTTGCTTCCCCCTAGCAATTTATTTTGTTTATCCTTAAGTGCATCCAAATATCTGATCACAAAACTCAAATAGCAGTTCTGCCAATTAGAGGGAAACAACTTTGATGTGCCTGATCACAGATGAAACAAAAACAAATGTGGACACTTACAAGAAAGGGTCTCAAGCAGAAAGTCAAACAGCCAAGAAAACAATCTTTTGGTCATGAAACAACAAATTTAGAAGCAAGAAAAAAAATCGCATCCTATGAAGGCAACATAAAATAAAATAAACAAATATAATAAAATGGAGCAAGATTTATAGGAAAAATAAAGTAATTAGTTTTTAATTCAGGAAAGTTCTTCCTAAAGGACGTTTACATAGGGAGTTGATGTATAATACTAAATTGTAAAATTGTCAGTGGCAATGGACATCTGGCAATCTATGCTCAGTATATGTCAAAATAAATTAGTTGAAAAGTATGATTTGGAAAGAAAAAATTATATTGTTAATAAAATTAGGCAGCAGATCAATGAATTATGATTAAAATATTTAATTTCTTTTTTCCTTTTCTATGTAATCCTTTGATAATGTTTCAAAATAAGTAAATTAAAAATACATTTATTGAATATTTTATAAAAGTAAAATAGTCTCACAATGATTTCTTATCACCAATGTGCTATAGGCAGGGCCTCATACCACAGACAACTTAAGCTATATGTCTATGGATTTTAATGGTGATGGAATTCCTAAATTCCTCTGAACAGGCATTCCCAGTCTGGGGCACATGTCAGCAGAAGGAAGCTTGTTCAGTTTCCCAGTCCTAATCCTCCTACCTGACAAAGACAATAAAACACAAGAATTACTGTCCAAGTATCCTTGTTGAGTCTTTGTTCCATTTTCACCAAAATTAATACATGGTAAATTCCAGGAATGAAATCAAAGTTAAAAATTAAGATGTGAATTGCATATAAATGGATAAGAAAACTGAGCACTATTTAATTTAAAGAAGGAAGAGGAAGAGAGAAAAGAAGATCCTCCAGAGGATCTTTCCTTTCCATGTTAAGGCAAGAAGGACCCTTCATGACCACAGATTTTTCACATATTCTAGCACAACACATCAAAAATTACTGGAAAAGCACATTCTGTTTAGTGCATTGACACACCTTGACAGGAGTCAGAAATATTAATCCTCCTTCATTTGTAACAGTAAATGAATTGTATACATGTTCATTTAACTCCACACAAAATTCACCTGATCTTGAAAACTGAACAGTTCTGGATGCAGTTTTTGGCTGAGGTTTCCCAGATGCCATGAGCAGAGGCCACGAATTGTGTCTGAATGCTTGGCAAATGCCAGGCCACAGGCATCAGATGGGTGGAAAAGCTTCTTTTGGCCCAGTCACAGCAGCTGATTTGACAGATGGAAATACTTTGTTTTGAGAGGGGCCTTGTGACATATTCAGTTTTGACAACTGCCAGAGGCAGAGCTGGGTAATCTGACCCAGACTGTCAACCTCCAGCTTTTTACTGACACCACTAGGTAAAAATGGGACATGTGAGCAAAGTACAGACATTCTGGGACATTCAAGGTAGACCAATTAGTGATGTTATCTGAGTTTCTGACTTTTCATATTATATTATTTCAAAACAGTATTTCAAAATCATAATTTTTACAGAATGCTAAAAAATATTTTTTCTCATTGGACACCTCAGATATTCACGTCCCAAGCTGTCAGTTTGTCATGTACTTTGTGATCACAGTGACAATTCACAGCTTTTGGGCAGAGACTAATTTGTTTCACGTTTATATAAACTGGAAATCTTTTCTTTGATGCTAACAGAATGACAGCAAGACAGCACAAGTAACTGGAACCAGGTCCTCTGTCTGCAATGACTTTGTGACTTGATGATGGCAACCAAATAAGACATGCTCAGATTCCCAAAAGTATTGTTATGAACAACTGTCAAGTTAGTTAAAAGCAGATTCTAGAAGCTGAGATTAACAAATTGTCTCCATCCATGTTTTATTGCATAGGGAATAAATATTTAAATGAAAGAAAACTATCTTTTAAAACGTGAATACTTTTCTGCAGTTAAAGAAAATTCACATTATCCATCATAATGGAGAACATTACAAGTTCAAATCACTTGAGATTTATGTCATCCGTTTTTCTGGTTTTATGTTATTTCTTGCATGTTTCATACACAGTAATTGCTTTGCAGAGGTACCTAGGCACATGCTACAGAAGTGTCTGTGATGCTCTCTTCCAGCCTCTCCTCCCCCATCCCCACTCACCCCTCTGCTGGCTCCTGCTCCCTCAGCTCACCCAGATGAAGTAACTTTCTGATACTGCTCAAGGGATTTGCTTAAGGCTGCAAGAGCTTCTTGGAAGAGCACCCAGGGCTTCTTGGAAAGCAGCTGACTCCACTCTGAAGCTGAAAAGAAGTGCTTACCTAGCTTCTCATGCTGGCTGAGATGAGGGTGAAAATTTTTGGTCTATAAAGAGAAGATGGATAATGCTAAATTTCATGTGCAATTTTCATCTCAGTGATTTGTGAAAAAGCCTTATTCCATGTTTCTTTCAGACCAAAAAAACTGAAATGAACATACTTTGTTCAAATTATCATCTCAAATGTAAGAAATGCAACCATCTGTATTATTTGTTCTGTTTCCTATTCACCAGACAGCACCATTTCATGTCTGTCATGAAATTTTACAGAACTAAACTAAGAGTGAACCTTTCATGCAAGGCTAAAAGTCCCCTGAATGTGTACAAACAGCAAAAGGTTACCTCACCTCCAGGCAGGCTTTGGAGATCTGTATCCTCATACTAATCTGTTAGGAGCACATTCACCAGCATTAGGAATAGTCCACAAAGAATTATGCCTTTGTTTTTCAGGCTGTTCTTAAACTTCCAAACTATTTGTGGGAGAGCAGGAGTAACTAAGGGAAATGGAAGTTGTCTGGGAAGATGGGAATCCAGCATATTGTGCAGAGGTCTCAACAGAGAAGCAATATAGGCAACTGTGTTTGAGGCTCTTCTTGGATTTTTAGGGGCACATTATATTAATGTAGTTATAATGGCCTGAGAGTAAGCAGCTGAAATACATTTTTGCAAGTAAGGGGAAGACATCCATTCTAATATTTTAAAGCTCTTACTAATTGTCCCTGATCATTTTTGGTGGTAAATAGGTATAACTTTTACTGCTATCCTTTCTCCAGGTTTCATGTGTGTGTGTATAGGATAGACTACAGATGGAGAGGGTGGAAAGCTGAGTATCACTCTGAATGTCCTGGTTTTCTGAGAGTGTGCAGTAAGTAACATGCTGAGAACCAGGGTGCCACTGGAAATCAGATCTCCAAGTATGCTCCAAAACCAGTCAAGTCAAAAGAGGGATCAAAAAACTAGGAAAGTTTGGGAAAAACTACTTCAGGAGTTTTAATTTAGGTTGAGAATTTGGGCAGAACCGTATGAAATTGGCCTCAAGAGCTTATCCTACAGCAGGCAGCCAAATCCCATGCTGTAAGGCTGCCAGCACTGTTCTAGGATGGATTCATGTCCTGCTCACTTTCCACCGTTGTATTCCATGAGGATTTCGTTTGTCATAAGTTTCCACTAAGACCAGCCATCAAAGCCCAGTCTCCACCCATAACCAAACCTCCTGCACAATCCTGGGAAGTCCTTCAATTCCCAGAAGCTCCAGATTCCCTGCAAGCATGCCATGGGTCAGGTCCAGGGAGGCATCACTGACCATCACCTGTGTGGAGGAGCTAGGCTGTGCATTCCCAGGAAATGGGACCCCACAGGACCTGTGCAAGGGCAACTCACAGCTGCTCCCCTGAGGCAGAGGTGGGCATGCCTGAGGCTCTGTATTTCAGTGAAACTTAACCTATAGAAAACTCCCATTATAAATTAGTCATGTTAATGCCATGTAATAGAATACATGTAAAGTATGCAAGAGACACAAAAAAATCTTCAAAAAAAAATTCTCATTAAAACAAGTCAGATTCCTTATATGAGGTCTTCACAACCCTCACACAAACAGCAGCTTCTTTGTTCCCTTTTGTTTTACTAACTTATTGCTGGAATGTACCAGAGTGTTTAAAAATCACTTTCAATTGTCAATACATGATAGTCTCACACCATCAAGCATAGCTACCTTTCACTATTTACCAGTGGTGAATTTAACATGTTGACCTTCAGAGAGAAAACAGATCAGGGTTTAAGGTCAGTGATGGAATTGACAGTAATCAATATAAGATTTAAAAGCATATTAATTGGAGAAATAGGTATAATTACTGACAAATGCATAGATCACTTAAATTGTTTCAGACAATCATTTTATTGGTTTTAAAAGACAGAGGAAAAGAAGTCGAAGGCAAAATGAGGTTGCACATTAATAGCAAGCCAAATGCAGCTGGACTTATAAACAAAGCTGCCAAAAGCACTGGAGGCCCCTGTTTTAATTGCATGAATATCCAAACAGTCATGTTTGGCATAAAGCATTCAAGGAGTATCCTCAAAAGTCCACTTTTGGAGAAGAGGCAGAAATTATAAGTCTGGGCTTTATTCACAACAGATTAGTCACACGGGTGTTGCATAATTTTGCTTCAGACAAAGACTGAGCAAGTGGAGAGAGAAGCTCACACATTGGTTTCTGGATGAAGTTGGAATGCATGAAGGGGTAATTTGCTAAGTTATAGAAGAATCAAAAATGCAAAACTAACTAAAGGTTTGCAACAGCTATAGTATTTGCCTTTTCTGGTCTGAGAGGCTACTGAGCCACATTTGACATGTAAGCACCTTTGATGGGGTCAAGCAAATTTTGCCCACACAAACTCAAACTAGAATGAGAAAAGGTAAATTTTACCCACTGAAATCATAGGATTTTGGTCAGTTTGGCCCCATTAAGGAGACATAAGTGAAGTGAAACTTTTGATTTGGAGAACATAAGGATGCAGCAAGTTTCAAAGGTACGCAGCTCTAGCTGTCTACATCTTGAGTTTACACAATAAACACATTGAACAAATTCTGGTTTTGACCAAAAAAATTAAAAGCAGATTCTTTTGCTGGAAGATATATGTGAAACTGAGGAAAATCCACAATGTGGAATAAAGGGGAAAATAGAAAGGGAAGGATGAGGGCTGTTACATTTGTAAAGCCCTGGAAGGAAAATTGGAAAAGAATATTCTGAGGAGTTGGTCAGACCCACATTCTCCTGTCTGTACACACGAAGTGTAATGGAATGGTTTGGGTTGGAAAGAATCCTAAAGATGATCTAGCTCCAACCCCCACGCCATGGGTAGGGACAGCTTCCACTAGACAGGTGGCTCAAAGCCCCATCCAAATTTGCCTTTAACTTTTCCAGGGATGGGACATCCACAGCTTCCCTGGGCAGCCTGTTCCCATGCCTCACCACCCTCACAGTAGAGAATTTCTTCCTAATATCCAATCTAAACTCACACTCTTGTCAGTTTAACTCCTTGTCCTATCCCAACATGTCCCTCTCCAGCTCTCTTGCAGTCCCCACTTAGGTACTGAAAGGTTGTTCTAAGATCTCTCCTAGAGCCTTCCCCTCTCCAGGCTGAAAACCTCAACTTTCCCAGCCTTTCTTCATAGGAGAGCAGAGAAAGGGGTAGTGGGAATGATAAAATCACAGCAGTTGGAAAGATTTGACAGGTGGTAAAACCCACTTAGTGCAGGCTAAAGCTAACAGTAGCTGTGGTAGCAGATAATGGTTTTTTGTAATAGAACATCATATTTCCATATGATTCAGAGCTCTCAAGATGCATTGGAATTTATAACATTCTGTAATACTTTCAGGCATCCTTTTCTCCATTTTTTTGAATTGAAGCTGTGGTCTTGAAACTCCTCAGGCCAGGGACAACATTTGCCAATTAATTTAGCAAAATAAAATCCAGACTGTGGCTTTTGGAGGACTGCTTATACTAAAACAGTGATGCAAGTAGAGTAAACAAATCTATTATCAGTCCTGTCTTCCTTCTACAAGTTTTTAAAAATCCATTTCTATTCTTGTCTATCACTGTTGACAAAAATTCCTAATGCAATGGTAGGCTTTGGAAAAATGAATTATGCCTTCTTGTTTCATGCAAACTTTGGTCATATTTCTCTTACCAATTCCAATTTGTTTCATTACTTCATTCATCTGAGGCTCTAGAAGAAAATTCAGGTAATTTTGACACTGATTATCACGGATTGTTAATATTTGGAAATGAAATTACAAAAGTAATTGTCAAGTTCTAAATTCCTGGAAATTACTTTCTTTCACCCTCAAAAGCACTACTCCCCTCTTCACCTTGTTATGATAGCACTTAATATTGGTTGGCTTTTTGAGACCTGGTGTCATCATAACAACACTTTCTGATGGCTGGTTTAGTGACTACTATGTTAGATGCAACCTTCCTCTGATACAAGAAGTTGTGTCAGCAAAAATGTTGTAACATCCAAAAAGCTTATGAATGCATAATTCAGTACATGCCATTTGGTGGGGTGAAAAGGAGAGGAAAAAAGTTTACCTCGGATAAAGATTAAAAATTATTGGGTTTTTTGAAAGTCTTGTTTCATTTTCTGCAATGCAACAACGTACTGAATAAAAAGTGAAGCCCCATTTGTTGTGCCAACAAAACACCAGCTGGCTTTTATGGTAGCTACTATTCACTAAAGGTATTAGGGCATCAGAAGATCATGAAGGGGAGAAGCTTAGTGAAAAACATCAGAAGTGTCTCCTAAATAATATTTTTTAAAAGTAAATTAGCATTTCCTTATCACATATATATATGTATATATATATATATATATAATTTCAAATATATACTATTAACAGCAACTGTGAGGAAAGCAGATGCTAGACATAGTTCAGCAATTGGGATTTTTCATAACTATACATCGACCTAGCTACATCCTATACCTGTGCAATTCTGAATAACAGTGTAGCTCTGAGTAGGAAAATAACCTGTTCTGCCTCTTCTGGGTGGATGAAGAAAGTTGTCATATTAGTTGTAGAGATACAACACTTATGTTACAGACAAGCCCTGGAGGTAAACTAATTCTCCTTAGTTCACATTTAGTGATGATCAATAGCCTCTCATTTTACACTTCAAATGTTAAAATACTTGAACCATCCCTTTTGGAACCTGTAATAACAAGCCAGGGAAATGACTGTATTTCAAACATACTTTAGCTGGGTTTTAAAGCATCCACACTCAAATAAGCAGTGCTGTCGAGACTGAGCTTCTGTCTGTAATTCATGCTAAAGTCCTGGTCTCAGCTGTGCAATTGAGCAATTTTATCATGTGGACAAATAGATTGGTTTTTTTGAAGAATCCTTTTAAGACACATAAAATCGGAACTGAGCAGAGAGTTTGCAGAAGTGAAAATCATTATTCTTATTTTTCATTAGATCCATGCTGTAAATCTTTGGAGACTTTCCACTTGTGCAGGAGTTAGTATTTCTATGTCAGAAGCAATGCATTTAGAAAGACATCAAACTTAACCCTGGCTGGTGCTAATCTGAATTACATAAAAAGGTTATATGACTCTCTCAGATCTAAATAGGGGTAAATTGAAATAAACTGCTTTCTGTTCTTATTCCCTTAAATTTTATCTATAAAATATCTTCCCATATGAGAGGAAAATTTCTAGAGGTAGTGAAAGGAAAACAAGGAGGTTGTATGCTGTGAAATAGATTTCTGTAGCAAAGTTACTACTAAAATCACCTATTGCACTTTGATCTCATGTTTCCTCCCATAAATTAAAAATTGCTTTGAAATAGGTTATGGCTATGTATTAAACAATGAGTATATTTACAGTGTTAAATAACTTATCCCCATGAATAATTTTAGGATCCTGCTCCCTGCTTATCTACACCTCATGCATTTTAGCTGCCTTTGAGACAAGTCATCCCAGGAGTGTTCCATAGTGAGAATTTTTTCTGCTCTGGGAGAAGTGGATTGAGAAAGAGTGCAGGACTCTTTCTGTATCTCAATAAGGCCTAACAACCAAAAGCTTAATAAGATCACTGCTTCAATGAGACAGGATAAGAAAAGGCATATGGACAACAAGTAAATTTTACATGACCTCAGTTGCAGGGCACCCTCAATTCATGTAGCCTGGGATGGTGGATTTTCTCACAGCTCACTGCCCAGAGCAAATCCTGTCCATGGAGACTTCTTTTGCTCATTCCAGCTAATGAGCACAGACACATTGCAGGCTGCATTAATGGCACATGGGCTTCTCGAGCCCTGAGCATGAGGCTCAGTGGAACAGATGTGGTCTGCTCAAGATTCTGGTAATTCCTTGAAGACAAAGCTCCCAATACACAGGTGCAGTCTAGGCTGGGTTCCTCAAGCCCTTGCACAGCCTTTGCTCTCATGTATCCTCTAAGCCCACACCCTGAAACACTGCCCTGACAATGCTACAGAAACACCCACTACTCCATCAAGCTACCACACCATGTGCCTGAGAGCATTCTCCAAACTTTTCTTGAGCTCTGTCAGGCTTGGTGCTGTAACCACGTCCCTGGGGAGCCTAGTGTTCTGCAGCATAATGTGCTCAAATTAATCATGGAAGACATGATTAAATTCTTTATGGTTTATATTGCATAAGCTATTAACTGTTACAAAATTAACAGTTAACAATGCCAAAACCAGCCAGAGAAAGACCCTGGGTCTCTGGATAGCTAAGACAGATCATTAAATCTAGAAAGAAGTGGATTTTCAGTTACACTCAGTTTTCAGTGTCTTTCTCTTGATTGTTTTCTAACATTTTTTAAACCATTTTCCTCAGACATCTAGCTCTTCTCATTTAGCAGATAGACTGCCAAACTGGGCTTTAAATTCAGTGTCAGTAGTCATTAACAAATGTAATCTGTAGACCCAAAAGTTTTCTGCTGGAACTCATTTGAAAGCTGCCCAAAGTCAGTTACATCTCTGACATCTGACTGCAGTCAGCTGAATCATCTGTTCTTCTTCTCCAAACTGCATTGTGGATACCTGTATGACATTTTATTTTCCAGTCCTCCTGCAAATTAGCAAAGGATTGTCAGTGTTTTTCAAAGGAGCAAGCTGGCACAAGTTCTTTCCTGACCCAAAAAGAAATGTGAATAGCTTCAACTCTAAATGATGCCTGGCTTTGCTTAGAAATGTCTCCTAAAAGTTAATTCATTTCTCATATTTTTCTTTCTTGTTATGATCCTTCAAGAGGTATGAGTGTTGGAGTTCTCTTTGCACTGTAAACACTAAATAATAAGAAGGTCTGGTTCTCTTTTCTTCAAAATATCTTTCATATATATGCCTTTCAAGCCTAGTAAAATATCTGAATCACATATGCTTTTCTATAGCAGAGGTATCTATTAGTTAGATTAAACATCTAACAGTTCTCCCTTGTTTAAAGACCTCAGATCAAGTTAAGAATATGCTGGAGCAATTAAAATGGCACCAACTAGTGAGAAGAGCATTTAAAGCTGAAAAGTCTTAAAAATGTGCAAAGTGGAAAGCATTTATTAAAGTGTTTTCTCACAAGAAGAAAAAAGTATTTCCCTGCCCTCAATCAGACCAGCCAAAAGGCTGAAGGGAAAAGAGAAGCATATTTCCAACTTGCTGTGGATGCAGGAAGGGCCAGCTAAATTAACAGACGTGCTCATTTGGTGAGGGGCCGGAAGGCATCACGGAACTTCAAGAGATCTTTGTTCAAATTCCACTTCAAATTAGAAATGAGATAATTTCCCTGCTAAATTGTCCTTGCCAGACATTGCTTCTTTTTTTCTACATGTAACTTTTTTTTTTTCTTTAAAATGAATAAGATTGCACCAAATGGCAGGTATTTTCAAGAGTACTGGGAAGAAAACCTTAGGAGAGGTTTTTCACCTTTCAGCCTCTATCAAGCCATATCCTGTCAGTACTGTCACCTTACTTTAAAGGAAAAGAACAAAACATAAACCCAAACAACTGTGCAGTTCTTTCACCCTTGATTACAGCTGAAGGAAAGATATTTTTATTCAAATAGTCCATTTTCGCAATCTTTCTCTCTTCATCTCCAACCACCTACTGTTACCTGTAGTTCAAAGAGTTTTTTGTGGCAAACCCTTGTTAAAGATCTGACAGCACATTATTGTAACACCACAATGCAATGGAAAAAATGGTGAAGAATTCCACAATATATTATTGCATCCAGCCATCACAACAGCTAAGTCAGAATAGAATAAAATCTTAAGGAATTCAAGAGCATTGAAAACAGGCTGGATAAGTCATGTTCCCTGATGGAGTAAGATTTCCTGTTGTGTTTTAACATTAGGTAGCATGATTCACCCCTTAAAGGTATCTCATATTTTTCAACCCATTTGTGCAATATTGAATTATTTGTATGTCATCCAAAGCGTGCCAACTTCTCTTACATTGTACACAATGAAGTTCTAAGAAACCATTTTTCCCCAACCAGATGTTTCCAGAATTCTCTGAGTTTAATGGCTCTTTCTTCTGCAACAGCCACCAGAGACCTTTCAAGAACCTTATCTCCCTGGCCACAGGCAACGTTTTCTCTGGGGGGTTTTTGCTTCCCATTCTGTCACTTACTTTCCTTTTCTTTTAGTTTCTCTCCTCTTTCATGCATTTGTCTTTCCCCGTGCTTGTTTTGAAACTTAAAGAAGCTTAATCTAGTTAATGGTTACACATTCTCACAAGTTATGACTGGATTTCGTTATCAACATCTATTAAGGCAATTGTAACATGAATTTATATGTATCACAGTGATATTCTTTCCAAAGCTTTGTTGAGTAAACAACTTTACATAACAGGTCTTCCATCTATTCAGTTAAAGCCACTAAAACAAAGCTAGCATTCAAGAAGTAAAAATAGTACTAAGTAGGATTACAGCTCCCTTGTCTTGCCCCCTCTAACCAAAGGCAATAAGACAGTTCAAGTATTTGCCTAACAGCAAAACATCACAAATTGAAGTAGGTGCAGATAGAAGGGAATGTAATTCCTGAAATCATTGTAGGAAACTCATGTATTACATAATCAGCCATATATATTCTGAAATTTTATGTTTAGATCTTCATTCTGCAGCTGATGGCTGTTCACTCATTATTTCTGTTAAACAGCATATAATGAGATTTTAAATAAAAACAAGTGTTTTGAAATATTTTACCAGGTTTTGCTACCCTTCAAGTTTCTACCAGCTGTTGAGGTTGCAGTGTCACAACACCTGGGAGATGTCTGGGTGAGAGCACTGCAGGACTGTTGGTTCCTCTGTATTTCACAAGAGCCAAGAGCAGTGGCAGGTCAAGGGTTCTTTTCCTCAGGGGTGACAAACTGCCCTAGAACTAGCACATAATTCTAGTTTAGTGACCAGAGCTTACAAAAGAATCCATGCTGGTGATGAGCTTGCTGATATTGATCACCACAATGAACTGGATTTTCTAAATCACGTTCACTAAATCAAAGTTATGTACTAGTTACTGAACAGCTGGTTCTGCTGAGGAGTCAATAATGCAATCATTTCCACTCAATGTGTCCAAGGCTCTCAACTGAAAAAATTAAGCCAAACAATTGTTAAATAACCCTGAGTCTTACCTGTGACATACTTCATTCTGAGACCAGCTTTTTGAAGAGCAGATTTAAAAGCTCTTTTGCATATTTGTCTGAATATTTCAATGACATATTTGCATTGTAATTCAAAATAGAATTTCTTTCCATGAAAATCAGAAAAAAAATTAAAAACAAAGGTGCTAATCCTCTAATGAATCTGAAGGTAGCAAGATTGTAGCTCCATAATTGATATTTGAGCACACAGGCATTTCTAGGACAGATACTTGAAGCAAATTGATCTCAGTTCAGTTTTTAACATTAATAAGTAGAATTTTAATTAGCAATAAAATAAACTATTTAGATAATAAGTAGGATCCCTTTCTACTTTCAGAAATTTGTGAGATTGTGATTCCATTCCAGTCCTCCTTGAATATTTTTTATGTATAAGCAAGTTTTTGGAAGGGGAAGTCTTCACTCAGCTTGACATTAAGCTCACACAATATACATTTGTACTTTGTCCTTAACTGGTTTAAAACTTGATTTTAAAAATTGATAATGTAAACTGTGCAGTTACCATAAGAACAACTTCACCACACTTATCACAACACCAGGCCTCTACAAAGGTTTTATGCTTGCACCATCACTGTGTCAAATGCAACACAAAGAGTGAATGTTCAGCCTTTGAAATGTGTCAAGGCAACTTCCAAGTGGGTCAGTAAAGAAAAGCCATGTGACAGTGACTGCTCAAAAATTCACCCATACTTTCTCTTAGTATTCATGCTCTGCTAATGAAATTTGAACAGCAAAGGGCAGTTCTATTATTGCAAATATCCAAAATTTATTTCAGTTGCTGAGTCACAGCCTTTGTGGTATTTACAAATCATAAGCAAAAACTAGTTCTTAAACCAATTAATTTTAAAGCACAGTATTCTGCACCCTGGCCATTTGTTTGGACAGTAAGAGGTTCCATTTGAGGAAATCCCTGGAGACCTACATCCAGGTGGAAGCTAATATTTAAATCCAGGGCTTCTCTGAATTCGAGGTGCAGTAACTAGTGAAAATGTTTCCCAGGTGAAATGAGACCACAGAAATATCTTCAGCCATCAGACTCTCAGAATATGTTAGGGACATTCCAGTCCCACCATAAGAACACCCAGCCAGCAGGAAGGCTGCTGAAATGTGCACCAAGTCCATGAACAGATACATGGAGAATTAACTGAAGAAAAACCATGCTGTATTTAGTTCTTCAGTGGGGGAAAGCAGTCAGACCAGGAGCAGAGCTCCTATTTGTGATGGAAGCAGAACCATTGTACCAGAAAAGCAGAAAGGTGGAACAAGAAGAGTCCTGCAGTAAGAGCAGACTAGAACATGATTTTTTTTTTTGCCTTGTGGTTGTTTCCATCACACATGCATTGATCTCTCACAGACTCCCAGAGCTAAGCCTTTCAGAAGGATGCACAATTGATGTAAATGGTGATAACACTGGTTAGGCCACTGGGTTTGGAGCACACAAACAAAAATGTAAGGACATAAATATAAAGGCACAAAAAGGATGGAATTTTGCTCTTTAAAACTTGCATTTTCCAGTAGCATTCTCAAATAGTGGGGATCTTTAGGAAAAAAAAAAGAGAGTTAGCCTTCTTAAGCTGCTAACTACAGGGACATCTTTATCATCCTCCTTCCTAACTATTACTTCTCTGTTCTCTCATCATTTAATGACATATACATGAGCTTGTAAGGTCTGACTGTCTGTCACATACACATTAGTATGCATAGGCATTAGTACCAAATACTAAAAAAAGGATTCTTTGTTCTGTGGGCTTCATTCTGTATTTGAAAAAATTTCTCCTTACATTATGTATTAAGTGTTTAAATTTGGCATGACTGAGCCTTTAAAATACATTATCCCAATTTCTAAAAATAAATAAAAATCAAGAACCACCACTGCTGAGATATTTTTCCTGATTTGAGGTAAAACAATTTTAATTCTCCAAGGAATTAAACACTGTGGTCTGCCAAACTGGCATCTGGGGTGAGGACTGAGGAGCTGATCTAACTTTGCCAACAAAAATATTAACAAGGATCTGGGCAATGGAAAAAATCCCCAGGCAGCTACACGAGCTGAGTGATCATTTCCTCTTGAACTTGCTCACAGTGACAATTTAAGCAGCTGAGTCTTGCTGACTCCAAAGTTAATGAAAGTCTTCTGAAACTAATCTCATGCAAAATTCAGTTTCAGTGATATTTGCAGCTGCCAGGGTTGTTAGTCACAGCAGAGAAAGTACTAAGGAATATGTGTAAAAGTGCAGCTATTCAATGCTAAATCTTGCAATTTCTACTATTCTAAACACCCTTCCATCTCTTTGCATATTTTCTCATCCTTCTGTTTAGTTTTATAACTTCTGAGGCTTAGTTTTCCTATAAATACATTTCATACTGCTCTTTTTATCAGGGAAACCACTCTTTTTTTTTCATGTGATTGTTCTGCTGGTAGTGAAAATTGGTCTAAAATATAAAAAATCAACCTATGTAGAAAAGCTTGATATCAAGTATTTGGACTGAACAAAAGCTTCTTCAATTAAGTATATGTGGAAAGGGAGAACATGCATGCAAATTACTGACTCAATATGAGTATAACTCTGTGTATAGAGAATGGAAAAATAGACTTAATTAACTAATTATATTTTTCCTTAAACTATTGATAAAGGTCTAACAGAAGTCTCTTAAGGCTTGTGTATGTTCCTGTTTCAAAAACACTGTGATTTCTCTTTGCCAATTGAACATAATTCATCAAATAATAAAAGCTCCAACAGAGTAAAACAGCTAGAGGTGTGTTCTTAAAGAAAAAGCTGATATAGAATATGTTAAACAATATTCAGATAAGCTAAATTTGCATGTTATCCATTTACAAATAGGGTATATATCCTCACATTTCAATCAGATCTGGTGCACAGTGAGGTGTGGAAGTAAACACACAAATATTTGTATTCTGGAGGTCCCACACTAATATAGAAATAGTAAAAGTAGGGGTTGAAAAGGCCATTTCTCTTCTTCAGATGTTTTTCAGTCAGTCCTTGCTTTTCATAACAATAGTTACTGATCTTTTCCCTGCTTTTCTGCTTATCACCAATTTTTCCTGTAAAATTATATCAAACCAAATTTGGTAGTCACTCTTTCAGACAATCTTTCAAGCCACTGTTTCTCTCTGTTTTCTTTTTATCTAAGCAGACTTGACCACGTGTTTGGTTTTATACAAAACAGGAGTTCCAGCTCTTGACAGTGGCAGCACAAAACATTCTATGCAGAAGAAGCAAAGGAAAATCCAGTGCTGTAAATTTTGCTATCACTGTCAAATATTCCAGCCCCTTTCTAAGCCATGTTTTCCTTAGCCATTACCCCTTGCTCACCTCGTACCCACCAAGCATTTCCCCTCAGCACACCTTTGGCAGAGGTGTTTTTAGTCTCCAATGCCACTGATACACAGTCACCAAGCAAGCAAGGATGAACAACAGGGTAAACAGACTTCTCATAAAGATGGGCTATTAATGTACAGAAAGGAAAATATTGAAATAATCTGCAAAAAATACCTCCTTTCTTCAGGAAAGAAAGTTAGGGCAGGAGAATATGTAAAAATTGTCTTTGGGAATTAAGCTCGTGTGTAAAATAATAAAATTTTACACAATGCATTTAAACAATCCATCAGTTGCAAATATCTCTGGATATTTCAAAAGGGCCTTAATCTTTTCATCATTAACACACTTGGGATTTTTCAAAGCTGTTAAAATAATCTTCCATATGGTATTTCATAGTAAATTTAGCTACATAACATGATTCATTAAGACATTCCTGTGCATGGAACTATTAAAATGTGTAGTCAAATTTTTAGAGTGAATTGTTTAGCCTGTGAAGTGTCTCAGCAGTATCATCCTACTGAACTTAAAAGAACTTCTTTAGCTTGAAAATAATTCTGACTTCTTTTCTTCAGAATTAACAAGCTGTGTACATTTTGGTTAGTGCTTGGGGCTTAACTACACAAGGAAATACACAGGGAGGGTACTGCACAGCATTAAACAGCATTAAATCCCTCGAGGAATATTCTTATTCTGAATTTAAGTTGCTTTTTTCCAGCTAACTTATCTAATTTCCAGAATAAACTGAAATAAAAGAAATTAAGACAATTGAAAATAATACACAATTAAGGCCACTTTACTGCTGCAAGCACAGAGAGATGTACAATTACATGATTCAGGTTACTGACAGAAATTTTAATTTCAATACATTTCTTTGAGTGTCCACCTGAAGACAAGCCCAGAGGAGTACCCAGGCTATTTATACATTGTTGTACTAATCAGAATTTCTATTAATTATTTAATTAATCAAATTAGTTAATTAACTAACTAATTTGCTTTGAAGAAAGACACTTTTCTAAGCAGCTCCTTTATCAGTAAACCAGAAAAAGAGCCATAAAGGAGTATATTTTTACTACATGCTTTGCAAGTAAAGCCTGCTCCTGGACCTCTGCAAATACCTGTTTAGTTAGGAAAGACTCTGGGAAGCAACACTTTACAGGTCTTTTAGAGAAACTGGATATATTCAGATCAATGGGACTGCATAGAATTTTACTACAGGGCAGAACAAAAATGACCACTGTAATTAAAGTGCTGCTATTTGTAATTTTATTTATTTAAGTGACAGATAGGTCACTGAGAGCTGGCAGAAGGCCAACTAAACATGCAGCTTTGAAAAACATGGAAAAAGAACCTGGAGAACTTTTGGCTGCTCAGCCTCCCCTCAGTCACCAGGAAGACACTGGAGCACAACCCATTCAATCAATTTCTGAGTCAACAAAGGACAAAGAGGCAATTTCAACCAGTGAACAGAAAGCCCTTCACCAAGGGCACTGTGCACTGGCCAAGGTGATTGAACAGCCCCAGAGCAGCCAGGGCTGGAGGGCACCTCTGGAGACCAAGTCCAACACCCTTCTGTGAAGCAAGTCACCTGGAGCCACGTGCAGACAGGTTTCCAGGCTCTCCAGGGATGCTCACAGCCTCTCTGACAACCTCTTCCAGTGCTTGATCATCCTTAAATTCTTTGCTCATGCTTAAGTGGAATTGCCCATATTTCAAATGGTGCCCTTCACCTCCTGTCCTCTCGCTGAATAGCACTAAGAGCTTGGCTTGGTTCTCTGCTCCCTTCCATCAGCAGCAAAAAAAAACCCAAAAAACAAAAAACCAAACAAAAACAAAACCAAAAAAACATATATGAGGGTTGAAAAGTGATGCATAATTAAAACATAGCAATTCATAGCAGAAGGTCGCTTAGATCATATAAAATGGACTCTGCATTTTTTGCTAAAAGGAAAGGTTCAGATTTTGGTGTAAAACTAGAGCCCTCCTAATAGAAATTAGAAAAACAGAAAAAAAAAGTTATTTTATAAAAACTGGAACATCCCTTTAATTTTGTCTTTAATATGTGACATCTTTCATATGCTGCTACTAGAAATCTCAACGTTTCCAACTTGTTTCAAGATATTAGTATTTACCTGGCTTTTTTCTAGAAAAGCTTAGGGAATTTGAAGGCAGCAAGCATAGTCAGAAATAAAAGTCAATTTTTTTTCCATCTTCCATAGAGGATTGAGAATTTTTACAAGACTCTTTAGAGAACATAAGAAAAGCAGATTTAAATGAGGCTCTCACCACTCTTGTAGGTAGAACTAAAATGGATCCTGGGACTGTCCATTATTCATTAGCAGGATCAGGCATTATCCCTGAAGCAAACAAGGAACAAGAGTTTCAAATCTGAATGTTCAGAGTGAACATTTTCAGCACTAGGAGCAAAATGCTAGAAACAAAGCATATTTTAGGTAATTTTCTATTTTTTTAGTTTCCTGCACTTTGGTTTCATTTATACTTATTCCTTCATTTTATCTGTAGTTAAGGAGGGTTGGTGGTTTTGGGGTTTTTTATCTAGACCTGAGCAGATAGTATCTATCTTGATTCTTCAGCTTTTTCTTAAGTAAATAACTTGCTAACTCAGTGTTGCTTCTATTTATTTGGCTCTAATTATACTTTGAGAAAAAAAAAAACCAGGGGTGATGTGATGGAAGAACAACAAGGGAAAAGCTTTGTATATTAACTGCAATTAACTACAGTACAACTCAAAATGGCAGTTTATTGACAGATGGACAAATGTAATTGCAGGTCCCAAGGGCTGCAATTCAAATTAGATTTAACATTATAGTGGATGACAAGGAATTAATCTTAGCACACGTGCCTGTGCTGTGTTTGCTGCTGCATATGCCTCTCTTCATCTGGCTGCTCTTAACCATATGAAGCTGCAAGAACATTTGCAGTGCAGCTGGGTGACAGAACAATAAAAAGTAGGATATAAAGGAGCAAAATGAACTTTTATCTTCCACATGGACAGAGACAAAAAATCATCCGTGGGGGAAGCAGGTGAAAAGGTGTCCTTAGAAAGCAGCCACTTCCATGCAGAAATCTGGACACACACAGTGTTTGGCAGTACTCTGTGGTGGCTCCTGGAAGACAGGCACAAGCCTGGATGCACCAGTTCAGGGATGAAACAGAAGGTGATATCCAGGGCCCATGTGCAGGGGAGGAGACATTAGAGACATGCCAGTTGTTCAGGAGAAAAGGAGGAGAAGAGCACAGTGGGGAGAGGGCACTGAGCTCCCAAGCCTTCCTGAGGAGGAGATCCAATAGAGACCAATTTCCTGGGCTGTCACTTCTTTGTGGGCTTAGGAATCACTTCTGGTTGATTATTTTAAATTGAAACCTTTGACACTGACAGATTGGGCATGTAGGTGGGGAAAGGCAGAGGGGGTAAGGAGGTCACACACATGCATGGTGTAGACAGCTGATGAAAGACCTCACATGAGTCAATGAAGTTATTAAAATACTGGGAAGAGAAGATGGAAAATGGTTCGTGAGTAACAATCTGAGGTTTGCAAAAAGTTGTAACTATCCCATGAGATGTAAATATATCACATTAATGGACTGAAAAATATATATAAAACAGTGCAAGTGCATATTAAATACCCTGTAATTGCCCTGAATGTTGAGAAACTGCCACTCTGTTAAAACCAGAAAATATCATTAAACTAATTCAAAAGCTTCCAGAAGGCTTTCTTACATGTATACAAACACTTATGCATCATCAAATCACTCCATGTAAACATAATTTTGAAATTTCAGCCCAGCTGGTGCCTTTATCTCTGAAGAGGGCTTTTTGTGGAGTTTGGTTGGGGGCTTATTTTTTTCTGGCATCTGTCACTGCTTTCACAATATTCTTTTAAACTGGACTCATAATTTGAGACAAATTAATCTAGAATTCCCAGACTAAATATGTAAAGGAACTGTAATTGTAGATAGTGTTGAGAGAGTAGTTCTCTCTGAAACACAGCCCAGCTAAGGGGTATCCACCAAGGTTCTGTGGAAGTAATCCCCTTTCCAAAGCTCTTGTCCAAGGTGTTTTATGTCTCAAAGTAAGGTCTTGTGGCTGGTCTGCAAGCAAGGGGAGGAAAACAGAGACCTAGATATCAATGTTGGCAAGACATGGATGTTTTTCTTGTCTACAACATGGCCATAGCTGAATATCAATCCAACACTAGCTGTAGGCATGGTTTTGAGTGGCTTTCCCTGCCTTAAGCCATGGATTTCTCATCAGTCCTTCAGCTTACCTCCTTCTTCTTTCACACTTCATTTTACATAACATTGTTATGGAGAAACAACTTGCAGCCCTTAAACAGTTTGAATGCCTTTTATAGCATGAAATACTGAGAAGGAAATGAGATTTGATGAAAAATTTTGACTGCAGAAGGCTTGAAAATACTTCATGGACCCAGTTTACACAACTACACCGTAGAACATTGCATGCACTCTGTTAAATGCCCTGAGGATTTTGAAAGGGCCAGACTCATTTTAGATGTCAAAAAGCCTTGAACAATAGACCTTAAAGCTTCTTTAGTACAAATAATGCTGCATCCTGCCCATATTCACTTGAAATACAGGAAGAAGTGTTTTTCTAAAATGAGGCAGTCTGGGAACTATGTGAAATATTGACTGAATCCCTCCACCTTACCAAATGTGAGTTGTTTGGTTTTTTCCCAAATCTTCCTCTCTTTCAAATCTCCCATACATTGCTCTTTAAGGAAAAGTAAAAATAACATTCAGAGCAAGCCACTTCAGCATCATTCTCTTCACCTCTGAAACATTTTTTTTCTTTTGAGCAGAACATAGTGCTTCTCTCCTCAAAAACCTACTCAGGCCATTTCATATGTCTGAAACAGCTCTAACACCTTGCTGTGTGAGGCATTTCTATTCCCATTAGACTTACACTGAGTCGACTGTCACCTGTGCCATACAGGTGCAGAAGAAACTCAGCTCTAGCTGACAGTGTCAAGCTCAGTAAGACCCAAAGTAATTCTGTAGCATCCTCTGCAGATGGACTCTACCTTGCTTTTAGTAGACTACATTAAAAACACATTTCTTCTAAACTTTGTAGTATGTTACAATATTTAGAAGCAAAGCTTAGATGAAAATCCCTATCTGAGGTCTTTATAATGCAGTCTGTACATCCTGCTCTCTCATGCTCATCTCTGACTTAAAGGTCCTGCAAGACTCTATGACTGTATTGGGTTTGTGTGGCCAGGTTTTGGGGGCAGGGGGGTTCAGGGGTGGCTTCTGTGAGAAGCTGCCAGAAGGTTCCCCTGTGTCCAGCAGAGCCAGTGCCAGCCAGCTCCAGGATGGACAGTCCACTGCCCAAGGACAAGCCCATCAGAAGAGTGGCAGAGCCTCAAGGGTAATGTCTTTAAGAAGGGGAGAAAAAAAACCCAGTGCAACAGCACCATTCCCTGCTCCCTTGTGCCTCTTAGAGGAGGATGTAGAGGAAATCAGAATTGAAGTTTAGTGCAGGAAGAAGGGAGGGATGGGGGAATGTTGGTTTTAATATTTGGTTTTTATTTCTCATTACTCTACTCTGATTAGATTGGTATCAAATTAAGCTAATTTCCTCGAGTCAAGTCTGTTTTGTCCATGACAGTAATCAGTGAGTGTTCTCTCCTGGCCTTATCTCTACCCATGTGCCTTTCACTATATTTTTTCTTCCCTGTCCAGCTGAGGAAGGGAGTGATGGAGCAGCCTTGGTGGGCACCTGGCACCCAGCCAGGGTCAGTCCCCCACCATGGCTAATGATAATGAAATCTGTCATCATTGCTGAAGTGTGGGAGTTTGGCACACGGTGGTGAAGTGTCTGTCACCTCTACTGCTTGAGGGAACAATCCTACAGGTCTTTCCAAATAGTTTCACTGTTCTTTTACAATTTTAAATTACTCTTCAGCTCCTGTAACAAACTATCCTGATGCAAAGTATATGTCACTAAAGGATAGAATAAAAATGCATTCAAAATTTGAAAATTATATAACTTTTACTAATTTTTTACTCCAAAATAGATTAGACATGACAGTGCATAGTGGGAAATATTGTAGGGATGGGAAGCAAGACATCCATATATAGACAGAAGTGCTCAGTCTTCGCCTAGAGTTAGCAACCATTGAGCACAGACTCAAACCAACAGATATCCCTGACTGGTTTTTGTTAATTTTTGATTGATGTTCAGGAGAAGTGGAGCCAAATCTGAGCATAGTCTACTCATGATTTATAACACAAACACTGTTCAGGGAGCAAAGAAGATTTGACAAGAAGAAGCACTAACTGAGACATTGTTTTGTGCAATGGCTGAGCTCTGAACACATTTTTGTAGCTGCCTGGAGCTGTGCTAGTTCGAGGAATGGAGAGTTACAGGCTGTCTCTCAATTCTTGAACAAGAAAGGAAGGTTTGAGAAATGGTGCCAAGGCATTGTTTAATTGTTCCTTCCTCAACAGGGACCCAGCTTTCAGTCAGGAATCAGCGAGGAGTTCCCATGCTGTTATAATAAAACAAATGTTACTATTTTCCAGTGCGGCTGCTACAAAGCTAATGTAGCTGAGAGATTCCCTGATTCCCAAAAGAAAAAACCAAGATCTTGCATGGACATATCCACAAGAGGAATGGGGAAAAGAATAAAAAACCAGTCCTCTCCTGGTGACACAGCCTATGGGCTCGCTGATCAGTGGAGAAAAAAATTCAGGTTTTCATCTCTCTGTGAAAAATATTTTATGTTGTGAATTCTGCTAAAAGAAAATGATCCTTGACAAAGTAAAGATTTTTTCTCTCATGGCAGTCCTTGCTTGTAGAAAATTGAAAATGTGCAGTGAGACAAGACTGAGGGGAACAAAAGCTGCAAGAGAAGAAAGAGGCAAGCTGGAGTCAAGAAGCAGAAATTAAGCTGGAAAGGCACATTAAATATATCTAATATGGAGAGAAAGAAAGGCAATGAAATATAATGTTGGAAGGAAAGAAAAAACCTTAGACCAGATTGAAAACTGTGGGCCAAATTTCAAACAAATATGTTCAAACTGAGGAGGAGAGATAGAGGGAAAAAAAAAGTTTATTATAATTTCGATAATATTTCTTCACAACATATTTGCAGTCATCACCTGTCCAGATATCTTCATATCAGGAGTGTCCACAGAGAAAGTACTGTGACCCTCCTCTACAGCTGCCTGAAGGTTTGTGCTTCAGCAGGATTGAAAATAGTGTGACTCTGTGCTCCACTCCCAGGAAAAGAGAATGCAACTGAGGACCAGCAGCAGGAAAAAAAAATTTAAAAAAAAAAAAAAAAAATTTTTTTAATCTCTGACATGCTTTTCATGCTTTTCTGACCCCTCTAATGAATTAGCTTTCAGAACAAGCAGTGGGACCAAACCTCCCTCACAGTTATTGCCACAACAGCACAACAGTTCTTTCAATAAATAAATCTCTTCCCTTGCCCTGACACCAAAGTGTTTCTGTCTCACACAAAGGTTTGTCAAATGTGGAGTTTTCTTTAGAACAATTCCTTACAGCTATTACCAGTTAATGCACTATTATTAAAGCTTTTCATTTTCAGCACAATTTCCCTTGGTTTTCTCTCTATTTATTTAAAAAAAAAAAAAAAAAAAAAAAAGAAAAGAAAATAAAGTATTTTCAGCCATGACTCTGGCAGCAGAGCAAAGCAATTTGGAGTCTTTATTACTAAAATTTAATGTTGATTGCCCATTGGTAGGATCTTGTTAGCACTTTGGTCCTTGTGCTTCACGTATTTTACCCAACTCTATGCAACAGACCATGTTGGCAAAAAAACCTCATGCCTTTTCCTTGACTTGCAAAAGCTCTTGCATGCAGTGACCCCAGAAGTGAGCAAAATAATGTCCTGCAGATGTGCTGGGTGCTCTGTACAGGGCTGTGCCTCCTGATCCACCAGTGAGCCCCTGCTTCCACTGGGCAGCCCCAGCTGCCAGCGCCCCTGCACAGGGAGCATCCAGAGCACAATCCAGCTCCAGAACAGATAAAAGCACATTTCTCCCCTCCAGGGTGTTTTGTTCTAAGTAAACTCTATCCCCAGAGTGCTGTAACAGCAGCAGCAAATCCCTGAATGCTGAAGTTTGCAAAGGGCATTTGCAGATGTGAGATTTAAGCACTCAAAACAATTCAAATCCCAGCATGCTTAGTTGGCACACACAACAGCATAGCAACTTGCCAGTCCATTATGCTTATAAAATCTTTGGAGACCTAAACAGGATCTTAAAGACCCCAAAAGCAGCAAAGAATTTTGCCATGGAAGATGTAGAGATGCTTTAAAGATGCACTGATTTTCATAAATATAGAAGATGAATAAACTCAGAGATTTGCCTCTGGTCTAATGAAAACAGTTCACTGGGTGTGCTGATTAAATCTTGTCTGCTGTACCACAGAGCTATTACAAAAAGAGCTAAAACACATCATTTAAATGAAATATTTTCCTTGTCCATGAAGAGAGATTTCTCTAAGAGGAACAAGAACATCAATCCGTTGATGTGAGCTGTAAAGTGATCAGTAAAGCAATATGGTGAATTTTTTTTACTCAAAAACACTGACCCAGTCAATAAGAAAGAAAAAAAAAAAAGAGTGAATTCTCATTTGGATTTGTAACTTGTGGAAGAGGAGAATATTTTATTTTCTTTTCCAGAAACCAGAACATACTCTAGTTCCTCGTGCAATGATGGTGAGGTGGTTGAGCCTGAAGAAACCCACCAAGTTTTAGTGATTCAGGATTTTGGCAAGTGAGTTTCCACAGCTCTGTAGCACTTAACGAGTATTCTGGGAGAACTGAGATACCCTCCCTCAGTAAATCCAGGCTGAAATATTTGGAATTTGAAATATTAGAATTTGGAATCTTAGTTTAGGAAAAGTTGTTGAACCACAAGCATCAAAAACAGTTTCTGGAAAAAACAAAAAGCACTCTAACGTTCTTAAAGAGGGAATGAAACTCAAAGTTATGTCCCTTTTGCTAGGCAATAAACTTGCAAACCTGTAGTCATGAAGCCTCTGTCAACTTACTTGCAATCTGATTAATCACATTTCAAAGCTGATCTTCTCTGTAAGTTTCAGAACCTGATTTTTTAGTCACTTTTCAAGCACATTCTATCCAATCCACAGTGTTTTGAGGTAGGAAACACACATTTATAGACATATCTACTTTAATTTAACAGTTCTTATATGTAGGGACATTAATATATTCTGGAAGACAAATAATTAAGATCAAAGAAATAAACCAGAAAATAAAAACAGAAGAAAGAAAATAGGCTTTAATAACAGAGGATTCTTTGGAGTTTTTCCTAAAAATATGAAAACTTAAGCAAATGTTCTTATTTCAAATAACTCAAGATGTCTAGTTTGGGGGCTAAATCATAGAGAGAAACAATAACCTACAAGGTGTTATTTGGTTTATAAATATATTTGGTATATAAATATATGCAGCTAAAAGCATACCCATCTCTTGGGACTACCATCTCCACCAGAAGATCAGTTTCCAGGACTGTGCTCCTGTGTAAAGCAGGTCTTTTGGAGAGCCATGTTTGGGACCTTAAGGGAGAAGGTAAAAATTTAATTCAAGGGAAAATTGTACTTCAGAAGAATTCCTGGCACTGAAAGGCCTTACCTGGAGAAGCAGACCTGCCTATGTACCAAACACAGCATTAGGTGCTAAATATATTTGGGTGACTGAACACAGTGGTCCAAACACCAGCAATGCACTTTCCCTACCACCCATTTGTGTGTTATACTCTCATTTCCTTTTGTCCCTGGATTGAAAAATCCTTGGAGAGACATGAATATAGAAGCAATCATGTCATACTATGGCTGATATCATCTGTGGACTGTTCTTTATGTTTTGCAGTAGGTATTTATGGTCCTGGAAGTGCCTGGGAAATTCAGGACTTGGCTCTCGTGCTACTGAATGAGCCTGTAGCCCTGTGTCCTGCTCAGTTAATTAAGCCAACTTACGGCATTTCCTACTCTTCACAAACATAAAGCAGCACAAAATAATGAGGAAAACCTGTCCTGAAGTGTTTTCTCTAACAACCTTTATCCATCACATAATCTGATTCTAGATTTGTATCATATTTGTGGGAGACAAAACTGCATTTTTCTATGGAAGTAATGTAGACTCTTCTCCTGGACCTCATGTTAGTCTTCCTCACAAGAATGGCCCTTCAAGGACAAAATAAATCTTCAGATTTGTTTTGAATAGGCCTGCCAGGAGTATCTGTCACTCAGGATGCCTGATGACTTTAATAGGATTCTCAGTACTTTGGTCTGATCTCCACATTAGTCCATTTGATTAAAGATAATTAGGACTTGAACATTTTCTGTTTAAAATTCCAGTCAGCTTGGATCCTTGCATACTAGCCATGACTGCAGCAGCCTGTGTAATTCACTTTTTGTCTCATGGATACACAAAGAGTCCAACTTGTCTGGAGATTTCTGCCTGGATGGTTACTCTCACAGGAAAATGATCTTTCTGTACAGTAGCTGAAAGCTCTTCCCTTCTCTAGGTCAGCAAAAACATTAAAGGAACAAAATGTAATAGATGCCAGTCAACATGGTCTTACAGAAAACAGATTTTGTCAAACATGTTTGATTTAATTCCTTCAGGAGACTACAAGTTGGGTCAATAAATGTAACAGAGTAAATGTGATGGACACGGTAAGTTATTTGCCTTGGTGCCACATACATTCTGATAAGAGTGAATTAGAGTGGGGTCAGCAAAAGTGCATTTCACATATATTAAAATCCACCTAATGGACAGATCTTTAAAGTAATCATCAATCATTTCATTGACTTCATTATAGCAGGGTTCTCCTGGGAGTGAGATTAAACCTGAGATTTCTCTTTCTTTTTTTTTTTTTTCTTTTTGTGATCTGGGTGGAAATACACTTATAATTTAAATGCTATTAAATTTTGGGGGAGCCTAAATATGTCTGAATGAAGATTAGAAAACTGCACAGAGCAATCTAGATTTCCTTGTAAAATTAAATCAGTTCAAAGCATAGTTTTGCACTATTTAAGGTAAAATGATGGCCAGAAGCAATATATGAATGGCAGTATGATAGAGTGGGAATTGTGTTTTGGAAATGAGGTTAGTGGTGGATAAGCAATTTAGTATAAGCTCCCTGAATGATGCTAAGAAACCCATCAGTAACCCTGATATGACTTAAACACATTGCATATCTCCTATTTCTTTTCTCATATCTCAGTTTTCCCTAAGTTCTGACTTTTGCCCTTCAACTGAATAAAGAAGCAACTGCAAAAAATGACAAGGATCAACAATCTTTTCACTTCTAGTACTCTGCTAATGGTTTGGGGTTAGGCTATTTGGTCATCCTAAACAATGTGGGACACGTGGTAGCTTAGTTAAAAGAGATCAGTGACTTATAAAAGATCCACATTACACTGAAATTATAGATCCCTTTCCATAAATGCTACAACAGCCTTGAAAGGAGCTCTGAAAGCCAACCCTTTTTAATTGCTGAAGCCACAAACCATAATCACATAATTCTTTCTGATTACCAATGCACACTAGACTATTAAAATCTATGCACTGCAATCTGAATAGATTAGCCTTTAGGACATATTAACATCAAATTTCATGTGATATTAGCTGATAAATTAGTCAAGCAGGAGAGTTCAAACTCTAATCACCAGACAGTCATGAGATATGTCCAGTTACTAATATCAGTGCTGGAGGGAGGGAGGAAAGGAGGGAGTGTTGTGATTAACTTGTCAGGGAAATGCAGCTGTGAAAATCATTACCTGGCATTTCTGCAGTGCTGTTGGAAGAACCATTTCATCAGTTGCTGTAAGTATCATAGAACTAATGCATTTAATTGAAACAGCTAGGCAGGCTGGAAGAGGAATTCCTCAAAAGTGGGTCTCCTCTCCTTGTGATAGTGTGTGACTATGTGTGCAAATATATGTGTACATATGACTATCTATGTGCAATGCAGGACTCTGGAGATGTATTTTGGAAAGGATTCCCTGTGTGCAATGACTTCTGCTGTAAATGGAAGAACAAAAGAGCACACCATACCATCATAGCTGTCCCTCCAACCCCCAAAAGCATGGGTCACTGACACACCTGTGAGTATCAGCAAACACAGAAAATCACCCACTGGTGATAAATGTGTCCTCACAGTGTACAAGGATGACGTTTAAAATGCTTCTGTTCTGCCCCAAAGAGTCAAAGCATTCCTCTAAGCATGAAGTGACTCTGAGTCACTCCAAAGAGATAGAAAGAGTTTAAAGTAAGGTTCATTCAACCTTCATCACTAATGCAAAAAAGGTTTACTTCTTCTGCAGACCAGACACAGGCTAAGAAGTGGGAGGACATCTGTAGCAACACATTCATATTAATTCATTTATAGTGCTGAAGATCCTTTGAATGAAAACCTTTGAACACCTTTTCTCCAACAGTCCTCTAAGGTTAAAATAATCTATTCTTCACTTGAAATACTGTATACATTTTAAAAACACATGAATGTAAGGCTTCTTAGCCACCAAGAAAAAGAGGCAAGTAAGCCACAGGAAAGTGCTCCTTCTTGCTGTTTCCATTTGTTCTTTATGCCATTGGGAGTGCTATCAGAGTAATTTTTTTTTTAGATTGGTCTGTTCCTGTTATTCAGCTAATCAATGTCCCTGAGAGCCCTCCCTCATTTCTTCTTATCCAAGAATACTAGGAAAATGCTATTTAATTCACTGCTGAGAATTTCATAAAAGATTCAGCTTTACTCATCCTGATTATGAGCAATCAACATTTAGCAATGATAGCTGGTTGAAGTTCAATTTAAGCTTTCCTGGGTTTTGCATGTATCATTTTAGATTTCAAGACAGCTGCAAATCTAGTAGGTTGCTCCTGCACCTCACATCTTCATAGTACAATATCATAGAAAGAAGACACAGTCTGTTTGATTGCTGCCAATAAACTGAATATATGATACCGTGCAACTTGGTAATTTCTTCCTCTTGCACCCAAAACAAGAAGACAAAGATAATGCTTTTGTAGCAAAGCATTTATATTTTCACTACTAACAGATATTCTTGAGATCAGGATCTATATAGCACGTTGCTCTTGCCTTGGAGACCTTCAGAAAACACTTGATCACATCCTGAAAATACTTGAGGCTCACTGTTCCTCATCTTAGTCTGCATTGCTCCCATTCCCACCCTTGCAGGATGTTTATTCCCTGAATATATGCACTTGTTCATTGATTCGTACTGCCAAATCTGAGTTTCAGTGCTCAAGGACCACAGCCCACCTGGCAGAAGCAGGGGTGGATGTTGTTTCCTTTCAGTGCACTGCCAGAACAATTGCTGGTGAGTTCAGTTTAACGGGTGAGTGAGACATGGATCCAGTTGTCACTTCCAACAGGCACTGACACTTTTAGTGGAAACAGCCAAGATGAAGGTACTGCAGACCTTCATTCTGCCTCCTTTTATTAAATTACAGATTGCAGCAGAAGCTTGGACATTTTTGAAATCTGTAGCGACTCAAGGTATCAAGTTATCAATGATTCCCAAATCAGGACTTTCTTTAATAAAACCTCTAAGTCACAGGAGAAGCTTTTATTAACCACTGGATTCCAAACACCAGCCTATGGAATTGTCCTCAGGGGTCACAAGCTGGGCAAAAAAAAAGCTGGAGACTGCCAAATGGACAGCTATCAGTTCCATTTTACAATGCTCCTCTGTACTTCTTCCTAAATTTAATGTTGTGCTGTTAGAATATAGAAAACAGCAAACAAATTATTTCCTTATTTTCAAGTCCTGCCTGTCTTGAATTAAAGGTTAATACATTAGGACTGGCAAAACATCAAAGTGTTCCATTTTTATGTTCCTTAAAACAGAAACGGAGTAGAAATGACCAACATGGAACAAGAGTAATCAAGATTATCTAGAAAATAAACAGTGTTCAGCTGCTGACTGCAGAATGAAAATAAGGTGTTAGTGTGGTAAAATTGTCTTCCAGCAACTGGTTTTAGTCAGAAAATCCTAGAAATCTGGCCAGCCAGGGGAAAATACCATGAAATCTTTGCTAGTACAGGTCTTATGTGTATAAGAAGCAAGGTGGAAACTGCTTGGAGTCAAAGTCTCTCTGAAAAAAATGTGAAAAATAATACAAAGTATTGAAAAGGCAATAAAGGCAAAAATATTCTAATCATTTCTCTTAATCCTTCAATTTGAAAAGACATTTTTTCCCACTTGACATAATCCTCTGACTAACAATAAGGCTCCTTTCTCTGACAAATCATCATCATCATCATCATCATGTTTGAGTGAAATATAAAAGAATTTTCTCACCATTCTAATCTCTTTTTTTGTCAGTCTGAAAGCTCTTTAATATTCAGTGTGGAAGACAGCTACCAAAAAACAGACAGTAATGATGATGGTTTTATTGATTTTGACTTGCAAAGAAATCTCAAATGGGACTAGCAAGTAATTTCTTCTTCTCCACCAAAACCTTATACCAAATCAGATGTCAACAAAAAAAAAAAAAAAAAAAAAAAAGTGTCTGTGGTGTCACATCTCACACATTTTGTATGAACTATGTTGTTATAAACAACATTAGGAAAACATACATGTCTTGACTTACCTTAACTCATTACTGTGTGGACCTTCTCAGCAATTTAAATCAATTCAGTTTCTACAATTGTCACAAGCATAGAAAAATATATAGATTTTGTTTTCCTCTAAACTGAACTTCTGATCTATGACTTGAAATTTATTCTGTACTTTTTCACATAGCTCAGTTTTGAAAACAGAAATCTTTCTCATAGTGCTGCAGTGATGAGAATTATTTGCATTGAATGAGGTTTGTTGCTCAGAAAAACGTACATGCAGACATTTGGAGAAGACAATTTTTAAATGCAAAATAGTGCACAACATAAATATGTCTGTTTTATATTCGTGGGAGACATTCTCCAGTGGGACTTACAGCAGTGTTAATATTTCACCAGACTTCTTCCAGACTGGCCTGCTCTATTACTCATTCACTGGAACAACACTAAACTGAATATTCATCACCAGCATAAATGTTATGTGGTGTGAGATGACTCCAGTGCATGGACCAGGGTTATTTTCACAGTGCTTAGGAGAGAAGAAGCAGCCTGTCCCTCTAAAACTCCCAGAAGCCAAACTCCAACACCATGACAAAGTGTATTTTCTGGCTATTTCTCCCACTTCTTTTCTTCACTTCAGTGACTATTTGGAATAGAATACCCAAAATATATGTGACTTTTTAAAGTAGTCTTCCTTTTTTCTGAAGTTGCTGCTTCAGACTCCATATAATGCATATCCATATAGCTTCCATCACATTCTAAATCAAATTCCACTACAATTTGCTTTCTAGCAGGGTAACAAAACAGAAAACCTGCAACAGACGTGTTTGACTGAAGTCTCAGAACAGCTAAAGAAGTTCAACCCATCAATTCTTTCTAAGGGCCTCAACAGAGTTGGAACATTGGCTCTTTCTCAAAACATGTGTACTGTATACAAACAATTTTGTGTGCTTACTTGAGAAAAAAAGTGCATCTCTGATTCTTGCCATTTGTATAAGTACACTCATTCAGCACACTGAAGTGATTTTGCTTTAGCAGTATTCCACAAACAGAAATCATACAACAGTCCCCAAATAAATTTTGGAGCATAAATCTGAAAGCAGTTATTACAGCTCAACATTGATGTGCAAATACAAGCATTTTTGAATACATCTGTTTTAGAGAGAATTTTATTTTTTGTTTGATTTTGTAATCAATTAATTCTTCCATAGAAGCAATATCAGCAGCTCTGCTATGGGATTAAGATCAGCAAGTAAAAGATAATATACTTTCTCTCTTATTTTGAAGGAAAAAAAAATATATGCACTTAAAAATTCTTCATTCATAACTTTTATTTATTTTATTTAGGCCTCCTGGAACACTTAATGAACCATTTCAATATTTTTTTCCACTCCTTTTTCTGCTTCCTAGGAGCCATTTGTAGCCCAGCAGCCAAACAGCCATCTTTCTTCCAAAGTGGTGTAGATGAAAACACTTATTTCTCAGAAAAAGCAAATAGGCATTTGAGGTCAAGAAATAATTCTATATTGTAACTTTTCTAATCTTTCCTTGCAAACACTCTCCTCTTCTAGTTCTGTTACCTAGGAATTTCCCCATTCGTTTCCTCTGTTTTGTTATGAAATGAGTTTCCTAAGGTGTTATCCCACCACAGTTTACTGTCCTACAGGACCACCATGGTCCATCTGATGCAGTCTGCCCATCAGATGCTTGTTTGCACAGCAACTTTTCCTCAGGCAATTTCAACCCCTCACATACAGCCCAAAGAGAAAAATAAAAGAAGAAATGTCACTCTGGAACTTACTGAAAAAAACATTTTGTATGACAGGGACAGCACTTTGCTTGCTGACAGATCTCTAAGTAAAACTGCTTTGGCCAGGAAAAGCTGTTCCTTCCTCAGGAGCAGCTGAGAACCTCTGTTGACAGATCTTCTTTCTTATCTTCAGATGGAGCTGCACACCTCCTCACTGTGCTGACTACCAAAGCCCCAGAGGCAGTTACATCTGCTCATGCCTCAGAGAGCAGGGCAATTAATCTCATTTATATGGTCAGAGGAATTACTTTCCTGCCAAAATTAGCCCAGACTAATGGTAGCTACAAAAGTAGTTATATTTGAAAAAGAATGTATTAATAGTTCTAACCAGAAGGCAATAATATTCAAGGAATAGGCCTTGAAAAAAAATTATTCTGATTCTACAACCCACAAAGGTGTGAATTTTTTCTCTCTGAAACAATACTGAAAACAAATATCCCGTGGCCTGGTTATTAATTAATGAGGAATAGATTTTTTACCTGTAAATCTATATATTAGGTTAATAGGCATCATAATTTATCAGAAATGAAGAGTGGCAAATAAAAAATAAAATTTGAGAAAGTAAAGAGTCTTCCAATATTTATCTTGAATAACAAAACTGTAATTTCTATGTATTATTTTACATCATTGCAAAGTCAAGTATCACCTTTTTTAGTTCAAAGTTTATTCTAGCAAATGTGTTAGTTATATTTATGCCTAAATACAGGAAGTTAGGGATCCCATGTGCCTGCATGGAAAATTGTAATCATGCAGACACCTTCACTCATGTTTTCTGTGCTATCTTCTGATGATATGACTTTAAAACCACCATATGAATTTTTCTTTTCTTTTCATCCCATTGACTGCCTTAAATCAAAATGTCTTTTCCATTTAGTTTCTCAATTACTGTGCCATTATAAGCATTCAGCAACACTAGCCTTTAATTGTATCTTTTCTACAGAAGATCCAATAACATAAAGGCTGAAAATCCAAATAAATCCCATAACACATCAGCTACAAGCACATGCAGTGTTAAAAAGTAAATCCTCAATAACAAAGGATTTCTTTTACTTTCAGTACTCTACTTTTATAGTTGTTTTGTTCTTTCAGTAGCAAAGGAAAATAAATCATGAATCCTGTCTCAGTCTGTCTAAGATATTCTAAAAATTAAACAAAATCCAGTGCAACAGCTGAATCTCTATTGCTGCCTTCTTCTTTGAAGGCCCTGATGCTAAAGCAAAGTCTGCCTGGGCATAATAAAACTTTCCCATCAGAAACTGAAAGAACAGTTTGGGAGGATCTTGGAGGGATTTTTCCTTCCTTTTGAATGACTTCATCATTTCTTCCCTATGTCTTCAGGGCAACCATTCCTGCCTCACTGTTCTTCCATGTTTTCCTTTTGTCTCCTTCCTAGTGGGCCTTGCAGGGGGGAGAACCTTTCAGATGAGTCTCCACTTTTGGGCAAAAAAACACCAAATATATTCCTTGAAGGAAGAGAGAGGTACCCAGAAACTCAGGATGACAAAACTCAGGTGATGTCCTGTTTAGGGTCCATTCCCAGGATTTTGATGTCTTCAGCTTTTGGAGTCCTGGGATGCTTTCTGATCTGAAACTCCCTGCCAGGACACCAGGAAAACTGCACTCTTTGGAAAATAGAGTAATGAACTTTCTGAGCTGTACTTGTAAGCAATGAACCTTCCTCCCTCAGGCTCCTTCCTTCTCTGAGAAATTGTACTACAAAATAAAAAATACACATTTCCACCAACCTGCAGCTGGAAGAGGTCTCAGTCTAGTTCCTCATTCCATCTGACAGGAAAATTCTTGAAGCCTAAACCCTGAGAGTGCAGGAGTTTTCCCAGCTGTGCTTGCCTGGTACAGGCTCTTAGTTTTAAAATACCATTCATGATTTTTCCTTTAGCTCGTGAGAGTTGAATTCATTCACTTAAAAGGAAACAAGAAACTTGCTTAGTCTTTAAAAAAATTCTCTTTGGGACCAATATCAGGCTAAGCCAAGTGTAGCAGAATGAAAATTAAGTGCATTTACTTAAATATTTTCTTACCCATGCTTGGATGAATTTTGCAAATGTGACACTTTCTTGGGATCACTATCTTTATAGATATCCAAGAGCTAGAAGAGCTGCAATTGCAATTTGTGATATTGCATGTCATTTCACAGTAGTTGTTCTAGGTAGGAAAGTCACAGTTTAGCTAAGGAAAATTAGAATCCCCAGTGTTTAATGGGATGAGAATTGCTTTTGAATGAAGACATTAATGGTTTTTCATCAAGTTCAGAAAAACTATTATTAGCTCTATAAGATAGCTTTTTTCATTTCACAGAATGTCTTCAGACAGTTCATCTCCAGAACTGCCCTTCTATGAAGGACAAACTTTTTATGAGAAGCTGTGATATATTAGATTTGCACTTTCTAGCAAAATGTGGGAGTTAGATGATCCTTATGTAGCACAGAATAACTGCTGGCTAAAAGATAAATTAAACCTGGTAAACAGGAGGGGAATTATTTTATACCCTGTATAATATGGTCAACAGCAGTTTCTAGCTGCATGTCATGGTTTATAACATTATCTTGGAGAAAACTAACAATTGAGTTTCACAGATGTATGGCAGTACTTATTCATTTCCTGGCAACTTTAATTTAAACTTGATTATCTCACTGTATGTTCCATGACTGTGAGGCCCTTGCTTACTTGCAGTTAGTCAGTTTTGAAATTGCTCTCACCAGAAAAACCCCACAATTATTTGTCCAATGTTATAAGCCTTCTTGTCTGCAGTTTTGTGTCAGAGCTCAGCCAGCAGAGTGGCTGCTGGTTGTGCTGAGTTAGACATCTCTTGAGCTGATCTTGGTTGCATCCAGGAAGGGTCTGTTTGAATCTTTTTTTGTGCCCCTCAGACCTTTACTTCATATGGGATACAAAATTTTGCAGCCTAGCAGCACATGTAATGCAGGCATAATGGAAAAGACAGAAAGTGCATTTCTACAATCTTCCTCATTCTCCAGATCATTCAGCCAAGCCCATGGCTTTTCACCAGGTCTCTGTGTGAAGATGGAAAATACCAGAGCAGTGTAGTACTTTAGAACCCCACTTCACTGTGATTCTCTCTCCAGATTGCTGGGGGCAGGCAGTGAGGGTGACTGGTGCTTCCATTTTGCTCGCAAACATCTTGGTCCAGCTTGGGGTTTTTTTCAAAAGATATGCTCTCCAAGTCATGACTCAGACAGGATGACTATTTTATTTGCAGGCAGAACCCTTTCAGATTTCATCTTTGCTGTTTGCTGAGCAAAGAGATGGATGGGATTATGAAAAGGGGTGACCAGAGGACACAAGGTACTGAGCTTGTCACTTGCAGGCAGAAGCTCAGATTCCTGATGTAAAGCTGGCATGATGCAGGGATCAATCTCCTTTAGTTCTAGTTATTGCACAAGCAGTATAATAAGGGTATGAAAGGAGTTTTCCTTGTGCCAAATATCTTCCTTTAATTTGACAGTTGTGACAGCTAACAACTGTCCCTATTCAAGGAAAAATTCTCCCAACCACTCTCAGTGTTTCAGTGTCACTAACAGCTCCTTCTTTCTCTTCCAGTTCCCTCTTTCTTATTTTGCCATTTTGGCCAGTGACTGGAATGTATAGTGTGTTGTCTGGTGTCACAAAACAGCCCTATTTTGTTTCTTTGTGTAAATAGGAGCACATCATCAGCAAATTGATATAATGATGTGGGTTTTTGTGTCCCAGTCATTCCAGTAACAAGTTCCACCCATTCAATCAGATTGATTGGAGAGGTAGAGATGAAAACTTTGCTATTGGATGCCTGTAGAAACTTACAGCATCCTTTTTTGTATAGGATAGGGAGGGTTGTGAAGAAAGCCCAAACTTCTGGTAAAATCAAACAAAACCAGTTTTAGTTCTTCCCTTAACCCTTTTTCTGCTCTCCTCAAACACAGCAGAATTTCCAGTAGCTTATTTTAAGATACTATTTGCCTTAGATTCAGCAAAATGGAAAACCTCTGCTTCTCTTTCCTGTTCTGTGGACCCAAGTGCAATGTACTTCACACACACAAAATAAAAAGTGTTCATCTCACTGCTGCAACTCAGTTTAAATGCATCATTTTGGTTTATCTTGCTTGTTTAGCAAAACCTGCCTTGCCTTGGTTTCTGAACTTCAGCTTTGAAAAGCTTCTTTAACTCATCAGACCCTGTTTGCTTTCTGGGTATGGGTCAGTGAATCACAGAGTCATGGAACACCATGATATGGAACAGACCTTCAAGGATCATCCAGCCCAACTGCCTCCCTGCCCAGGACAGTCCCAGGAGTCACACCCTGTGCCTGAGAGCACTGTCCAAATGCTTCTTGAGCTCTGTCAGGCTTGGGGCTGTGAGCACTTCCCTGGGGAGGCTGCTCCAGTGCCAGCCACCCTCTGGATTAAAGAACCTGCCTCTAATACCCAACCTAAACCTCCTCTGACACTCTCTCAGGTCCTGTCACGGGTCACCAGGGAGGAGAGTGTGACCACGGGGAGCAAATTCTCGGTCTCTAAGCATCAGAAGAGCTTTAAGAAAATTCCTAATTCTGGAGATTATTTGTTTCTCTCAGATGCTCTACAGGCCCATGGATGGATGCAGCCTCACAGGAGCGTGCAGGGGGTGAAGAAGCAGCACCAAGCAGCCACACACCCTGCTCCAGCTGACACTTGGACACAGGACAGTGATCACTCAGTGCTCCAGCCAGACACTGTGCTGAGCAGCAGCAGGAGCTTCAGGACATCAGAGTTCAGACAGGTCCTGACACATGAAACAGGGCAAGTTCTGCAGTTCTTAATTAGCAATTTTAAGAGTATCTCACTTGTTTTCTCTCTTTGGGGTTTTGTTTCCTCATTTATTTGTTTGTCTTTGTTAGGATTTCTATTTTCCCCCCACTGACATTTAACGTGACCACTCACTTGGCTCCATGACTGACAGCAGCAGCATTAAAAAGGAGATGAGACCAGCTCTGGAAAGGATTAAACAGCATGAAGCCCACAACAACTGCTTTTCAATGAGGCATTCTCTGCCCAAGTGCTCCCTGCTGCTGCTGACACCAGCACAGGGAGCAAATGGATGTGACAAGGGGGAGAAAATCTAGGGATGGGGGAGGAAGAGAGGATATTTGTGCATCCACAGCCTTAGTGAGAGCAGAGAGAGCCCATGCACAGCACAGACCTGGAGGGGCAGGGGAGCCAGCAAAGTCATGTGGAGACCTGCTTTCACCTGCCCAGTTCTGCAGCTTGAGTCATAAAACTGACCCTGCACAACACCACACAGAACACCTTTCCACTCCCTTGACCACTGGACTCCTGAAATAAAAATTATTTCCAGAAGTTCAATACTTACCACTTGAAAAATAGATTTCTATTTTGAGTGAGCAATATTCAGCCTCTCTGAAAATCAGGACTGCAGGATCTTTCCTCTTATTGTGTAATGGCTTCATTGTGCATATTTTTACATTGCTATTTTGAGGTAGGTTTGAAAAGCAGTATTTCATACAAAATGGTGGAGGCCATTGCTAAACTCAGGGAACAGCTGGATTTTGTTAAATTAGCTTTTATACAGCTATTGTTGTGCCATTTTTCCACCCAGCTCTTCTCAGAAACAGTGAATGAAATTGCATAAAGAGCTTAACATAATGGTCATTTAAATTTGAAATACGAAAGTATTTCTAGAAACTGAATTAAATTTCTTTAAAACTTTCAGCCAATTAAATGAAATCATAGTATTTTGCTTCAGGCTGGTTTGAGCATTCAATGCAAAAATGTTCTAAGTATTAGATATCTATTTCATCTTCTTTTACCTTTTCATTTTGAACAGTTCTTTTAATTTTGAACATTCTAAGGCTTTAAAATGGAAAATGTTTCTATGTCTGGATTTTGGTGATTTGAGGGACATCTCCAGTGAACTGATTAAATCCTGGAACTAATTTTACTTTACCTACTAGTAAAATCAGGGGATCAAACACAGTCTTAATCTTTACAATACATCACTGCACAGCCTCTGCAAGATACCCATATCCTTTCCTGGAAATACAAGCCTCAATATCAAAGCTAGTGATACTTTAAACTCATGCAATAATTAAGACTAGGTACACAACAAATAAAAAGATGCAGCTAAGATTTTTATCTGATAAAAACTGCTGTGCATCTCCCTAAAGAAGCAGAGAGACAACCTGCCAGGCTTTCCAGTGCCCATCACAGAGCCATTAACCCATCCAAGACTGTCCACTCCACAAACACAGAGGAGCACAGGGGAAAGTGAAAACCCAGATTAAGGACTCAGGGGAAGGGAGAGCCCTGTCCAGAGCTGCTCCAGGCTTTGTCCCAGGAGACTCTCAGCCCCAACATCCAGCCATGAAAACCCACCACAATGAGTCAAGGCTGAAGCATCTCTCAGACCCCTGGGTTTGCAGCCTGAGGGTGTCAGGCACGATGCAGGACACAGAGGAAGAGATTGCACAGGGCTTACTATGGGGTATTTAGGATTAAAAGAGCCAGTTGCTCACCAGAGTGAGCAAAATCAAGCGCCAGCCTCTGGGTTGGAATCAGATCTGAGAGGCCTGTGTATCCATGGTGCTACTAAGATGGAGAGACTGGAAATATAATGGAAATATATCCATATCCTTCCACTGGCATCACTCCATCCTGCTTGTACAGAGAGGAGCTCAGGGTGAGGCCCCTGACACTGTGTTTGTGTGAGTCCCCAGTGTTTCTATTGGTGTCAATCTGTCTGGCTGGCTGTGTGTCTGTGTGTTTATGACTCTTCATGGTGCACGTGCCTGCTAGAAGCACATGCTAGTTGTGAAACTTGCTGCTGGTTGTACCTGGGGTAAAAAGAGCCTTGCTGGGCTGTCAATCTGTCCCAGCTCCTCTAACAGGGATGATTTATCAAAAAACTTTAACAATAGAATGGTACAAAACCTGGAACACATGCTGATAATTTTCCCGTATTTTCATAATTTATATTGAATCAAATATTTATATTTGATATCCACATGTGTTCCATCCCAAAGAGACAATTTCCAGAAACCTGGAAATTATAATTGTTCAGCTGTTATTTGCATTGTGACTCTATCCCACAAACTGTTACTTTTCCTAGTATATTTAGAAATAGAAGTGGAAAACTTCAGAGAACTGATCAGCCTAAAAGTAATTTAATTTTATTTTACCTCCTCCCCTTAGATTTTATTCCATGTTGCATTTAAATATTTTCTCTCAAATTGGACCAGCTACCAATCTAGTTCTATAAGAGCAAAGTAGCATTTAGCACTGCTGCAAAAGTTAATGTTCTAGCCACACACATCATAGAAGTGCTGGTGGTATCCAGCTTTATAACGTGACCTTTTCCCCCCAGGAAAGCAAATTACTCTATTGTGTCTTCAGAAATAGTAGTTGAGTTCACCCTGTCTTTGTGAAATGTGCTTGGTACTAGATCAGTTTAATCCTCACTGGGCTACCCTCTATAAGCAATAGAGCTACATTATTGCAGGGGGAAAAAACAGGGCTACAGGTGAAGCCTGCTCCAGAAATTCTTAAGAGCAGCATGAACCCGAGAAGTGTTTGAGCTCTGCCCAGGTGATTGATGAACTGGAGGTTTCTGGCTGCTGTGTTGATGTTCACCAGGCTTTCATTGGCACAGTACAGAAAGAAAGAGGAAACAAAAGATATTTTCAATTTCTGATAGTGAAGTTCTCTGTTTTGCAGCTTCTAGAGTGTTTTCAAATGCTTGGGACAAAAGCAAAATAACCCATTTTCAGTTCCCAAATTGGCATGACAGGCTTTTGTTCTTAGTTATGTCTTTCCCATATTCTCTTAGATTCATCTGTTTCCCTTAGGGAGATATCCACAGGCATCCCCATGCTTTCCTCCAGTGTTCCAAAAAGGGAGATAAACACTGAATTAATAGCCACAGCACAAGGATCTGCAATTCGTCTGTTCTGAACAAAGGCAAAATCATTTTCAACACTCTGCATATTTTCATTCTAATTTTTAATCCATCAAGTTGATGGACTTACCTCATCTTTCATTTTTTCAGATACAAATATCCCTCCCAAGTATGATTTAGCCATTTATTCAGAAATCAAAATAGAATGTGAGTACAGTAAACTGAAGTTTCTGATGTGGGCTGGTGTAACTGAAAACTCTGCATGCTTGTTATATCCACAGTAAAGAAGAACATGACTAAGAAGACTGAGTTTCGCTCACAACATGAAAAAGGAAACTGCTGAAAATCTTGGACCTGATGAGACAAACTGGGGTCTCTTGGTGGTTGTCTGAGGCCCAAACCCCTCAGGCATGATTTGTGCTCATGGTAGCACAGGTCAAGAGCAGAGTTTCAAGGTCAGAGCCTGCAGCCCACTTCTGCTATGGAGTATCCCAAAGCCAGCTGTGAGGCTACAAATTGTTCCATTAAAATGTCAGAATTATCCATTATTGCAGTGTGATGGAGTCTGAGATTTTGTGTATTGGTGCTGGGACTGCAGAGTTACTATATGTAATGGGTAAATAGGTCTGGACAGATGATGTTTCATTGCCCCATAGGAGTTTTTGAAGTTTTGATGTTTCTTTTGATCTCATTTCAGAAAGAAAATCAAGTTCAATGATTTTAATTCACAGCCAGTAAAAAGAACGAATTTCTTCTCATCTCACTAAGATTTTTGGTTTTTTACCTTTCTGCTCTTTTTACTTTTCCAGGGATAACTGCAACTTACATTTTGGAATAAAGAAGTCTTAAAAAAAAAAAAAAAGGCCTGGTCTGACCATCTGACTTTTTCGTCTTCTCTACCACAGAGGAGCAACAGTCAATACAAAGCTCTTCTCACCACTTGTGTTTGCTAACTGCACATTGGGCTCAAAATTACAAATGCCAGTGATGAGTTTGAAACTGTAGAGTCTTCAGGATAAAGGCAGTAGGGTAAGATGTGTCCAGAGCCCCACAGGCACTTTCAGGATGGCTTATTGAAAACTCAAAAAATAATATTATCTTTAAGATTTTCATTTTTGCAATGACCTCAAATTCTCTGCCTTTAAAGAGGTCTTACTTTTATGCTGTCTTCTTCTCTCATCTTTCATAATATTTTTTTTTCTTATATGCAACATTTTTATGTGCAACAGCCACTTCTGTCTGCTTCTTCTAGGCTTTAACTAACCATCTATTGAATCAATGAGGAAAATCCATGCAGAATTTCCTCCATCTCCATAAAAGCTTAATGTTATATATATATATATATATGGGTTATGTGACTATTTCTTCTTCCCTTTCCATTCACTCTCAGTGACTTATATGAAAACCTGTTAAAAGGTGCAGGTTTGCTTTCCCTGAGGGAGTCAGACTAGAGCCACCCATTTAGCAGATCTGAAATGCAAAAGCCTGAACTTATGTACATGCCATCCCAAATATCCATGAGATTAGAAACATGACCTTGTCACAAAAATGGATTAAGGCTATATTTTTTTCCCTGTATTTATATTTCAGAACAGATTAATCTGGTTTCAACTTTTGATATAATCTCTGTCTCAGTACCAAAGCCTGAATAAAATAAGCACCACAATATATTGCAATAAGCCATTCTTGTAAGAACAATTTTGCTTGGAATAGAGCTGAAAGCAAGGTGTTTATCCTTTATAGAAACAATCTTATCTTGAAATGAACACAACCAAAAGGTCCTGTAGCTATCAGTTCTTATGACAAAAATAAGCTGAGGAAGAGAAATTGCACTCAACCTCCTTGCTTCATGGTAGTTTAAAGGAGCATACAGTGTTTTCCTCTTTAATTCCTTAGTATTGATAAGTGATGGAGAAACACAGTGGGATTGGAGTCTTTACACAGGGAAGTCCCTGCATTGTGCTTTTAGAGCAACCAGCAGAGCCGATATTCTTTACTCAGCCGTGGATTGCTCAGGTCCCACACCTGCTGTTGCTCCTCACCCCAGGAGTTCTGAGTCAATGCTGGAACACCACAGACAGGGATTCCCCCATACAAACACCAAAGGTGCCCATGTCAGTCACTTCCATCATCACCAAGCGTGTCTCAGTTGAGCTTTTTATCAATATCAGCAGGGGATGTCTTGTTTCAGCATGAGGCAAAGAGCTTCCTGAAGCCAAAGTCTTTCCAGCAACATCTGTTTTGTCTTCTGTCTTAAAACAAAGGCAAGCACTATCAAATTTGTCACTGCTCTGCAGCTTGGCAGCTATTCCCTGACATCCACTGATCCATCAGCTATATGCCCATTAATTTAGTTTAGTACTTTTTCACTTCTGCTAAGCAAAAAGATAAGTTAATTCTCCACCTCTGGGTATTCAATTTCTCCACAATTTTTTTTCCTGTCTTTTCTCCCCTGGTGTAGGTGTTTGAGTATTTGCAGGGTTGGCTTGGTGACATGCAGGAGCCATCTGTCATCCCCGTGGTGTGCCACAGCTCATGCTATACAGTGCTAGTCTGTTAGCACTCAGCTGTCAATAGAGCCAGACCTCTGTCAGCTCCTCAGCTTCGAGTGAGTGCTGGAAAATGCACAGCATGGGGGTAAAATGTGCACTGAGAAATTAAAACAGCTGAATCACAAAGCACTTGAACCAAACACAGCTGGAGCTTTCACAAAACTTGAAGGAAGCACGGAGGTTTGAGGATAATGTTGAGGCCACCATCACCACAGTTTTTTGAAGGAGCAAAGAAATCTCTTCAGCAAGATTCCTGTAAAATCCCTGTAATGGTGAGCAGTGCAGGGAAAATGGTGCTTACTTTTGCTGACTGAACCAAGAACCTCAGGCCCTTTCCTGTATAAATTGGGGTGGACATGGGATACAAAGCTTAATACAGAACTTAGGAGATGAAAGGAGACAATTTAGTCACCACTCTTCCAAGACACACTGACAACAAAAAAGAAGCAAATTGTCTGTAGGTGTCTCCAGGATGGTTGTTTGCACAGCTGCCAGATGAGGGTGTACTCAGAAATGGAAACCAGGGGTTTGTGCTGCTGCTGTACAAAAGAAAACCAAATATCTTCTGTGGAGAAAGGCAAGGAGGGTTTGACACAGGGAAAGATCTGACACTGATGTATTTTGAAGTGCAAGACTGAGCTTGGAATTCCCTTCACATTGATGCAGAGTATGTTTGCATTTACCCCAAGCTATAGGTAACCCCAGCAATAAGGACCACTGAAGAAAGGTCTCATCAAACCTGGATCAGTTTTTCAGTGTTATGAGTTCTTGCCAGCTTTTCCACTCAATACCAGGAAAAAGGACAGTCATTTCTCATTAAACACTACAAATTATATCTGCCATACAGGGGGCATGACATGAAATTTAAGAGTATTCCAGAGTGTGTCAACTCTCCTTAAGTCACAGTCAGTAATAGGGAGGGAAGATGCCTTTTCTTTCTAGTTTCAATACCAAACTCAAAGGAGACTTTCAACATTTTGAAGGAACAATAGAAAACCAAAGGCCTGTAGGAGAGCAATATGCAAAGTTCATCCTTTTCAAATGTGTCACAGGGTACAGTCCATGCACATTGCTCTCAAAAGCAAGAAATCATTTATTTTAAGGGAGTCTGTGCATCTTTAAAGGAATAAGGTAAGTTCTACTGTAACTGTTATACATTCTGTGATAGTTTTAATGCAATCTTTCCATAACCACGTTCTCAAGCACATTTTAACTTAGTATTATTCACAATTGGAAAGTTCAGTTTGCATTTAGAGTCACAACACAAATGTCATCCAAGAGACAAGTCCTGGCCATGCAAACATTCAGACAGGATACAATGCTCTGTCAATGTGTGAAAAGAGGACAGGGCACAATAGAACTAAAGATGACTCTCTATTTTTTCATTTCCTTCTTTGAAAATAGAACTGGAAGCCCCAGTCTCAGTCTCTATCAGTTAATTAGAGATTTTTTAAATGTAATTCTATTTTATTCTTCCTATATTCTTTTATCAAAGTTACATATAATGCTTAATACATCTGACAAATTACCTGCAACAGTGATAAAAGATCAAACACATCCAGAGTTCATAGAAACATTTATAGAAATATGTTATAAATGGAGGAAGAGTGACATATTCAATGAAATAAAGCCTTTTAGCAACACTGCTTTCATCTGTCTATATCTGAGTTCACTCGGAGCACCTTTTCTTGAAAATTTAATCTTACATTAAAAAATGTAATGTAATTGAAAATTATAAAATTTTATGAAAGTGTAACTTAGGTTTAAAAAAAATTATCCTAAACATGCACAAATAAAAGATCCATTTAGAGGACTCTGCTGATTTTTCATAGAACTTTATTTTACTTTCAGAAATTTGAAAGACAAACTGAAAACAACAGAAGATTACATCATTCATTCTTTTTTAAATGCTTTCATTTTAAAAGTATACTTGGAGCTAGATTTTTTTTTCAAGCTGTGCAATTGTTACATGATTTTTTGTTTGTTTGGGGTCTTTTTTTTTAAACTGCATCACTTTATTTTTGTTTCAGATGAGCTCAGAAATTCCTCAGCTCAGTCTGTGAGCTGTTACAGCACAGTAGGTTGTCAGTGTAGGTCTTAGTCTGAGGTCTACAGGTAATATAGGAGTAGAAATAGTGTAAAAAAGGCATTATGCAATAGTTCTGCAAGACCATGAACAAGAGATGTGGGCACAGTTCTGATGCAGTGAGTCTCAGGGACATGAGAGAAGTTGTCTGAAGGAAGCTGTATTCAATAAAAGCACAGAAGTACACGGGTTATAATTCTGATTACTGGGAGGTTTTGGTAGATGAAGAGCAAGTTTTACTCAGAGAAGACCCCACACCACTTACATACTAGGAGAAACCTCTACCATCATCTCTGACTGCTGCTTGTGTTAGATACAAGAAGGGATGGATTAATGGACCTGCTAATGACCTTCCTGCCTCCATCATTAATTCAACTTCAGTATCCTGCCTTTCACTCATTGTATGAAAGAAATTGATACTACACTATGACAGGAATAAGTCATCAAGGTTCATCTGGACACAATTTGTTGGTGATAAAAACATCATTCATCCTGGTTCCTTTTTTATTCCCTTCAGGACTGGTGCTCTATAAATCCTTCCAAAGGAAAAGTGCATCTCAGTGCCCATAAATGCCAGTGTTTCATTCTTTTCCATCAGCTTGAATAAAGATCACATATGCAAAGAGCCAATCTTAAGGAATGAATCATTATTCCAATATAGGAAGCCACCTTGGGATACAATTGTCTCGTTCCTACACTGACTCAACATCTGTTTTAATTAGATATTCTGCAAGTTCTGATTTATGTTTGGTTACATATCCATTCCATGAGGAAGAGGAACATGTAGAGCATGGGAAGAGCTGAGCTTTCCCATTGAAGAAATTGTATTAATACTTAATAATCTGAATAAGCAATTGAAAGGAAAATAGCCAAAATGCACTGAAGGCATCTTTTCTATTGACAATTATAAAGCTGTCTACTGAAATCCCAACACTTTTACTCCAGTGCCATTCTCTTACTGTGTTGCATTTTAACCACATGGGCAAGAACTAACAACCCCTTATTTTATGTTTATCTATGTTCTAAAATGACAATGGAGAAAACCAGCAGAGAATTTGGCAATTTGGGTATTTGCATCACCTTAGGGAACATGAAAATGACAATGTGAGCAGTAGAAGCCAAACTCCAGCATGCTGGCAAAGGAGTAGAAAAGAGGAACATCTCCCTTCCTCATTCACTCCTGCAGCCAGAGGACACCCAGAATGGTTTCCATCCCTGGGCATCCTGAGCCATTCCTGGGACTGCACAGCCATCTTTGCCTCCAGAAGTGCTAAGGCAAGCTGCTGATGAGATGAAATAAAAAAGTAACACTGAAGGCTGAATCTCTGCCTGGAGTTAATCTTTGCAATAACACCTGTGATGGCATTTCCATTCTTTAAACTATATGGAAATGATATACAGGTAATCTTTGATGAAGGGACACAGTGACTTCATTGAAACATCATTCATGCAGCAGTTATTGGAGAAAAATCTGATGTTCATGAAAGCATTACTTGGAAGCACTGATTTCAGCCCTACACTTTCAGTTTCTAGGGGAAGAATTATATCAGGAGTTCTCTAGGCAGCTGGATGACAAAATAACAACAGCATTTTTTACAGCTGTTCATAGTTGATTTAGCCAGAAACAGAGAATTAAATAAGCAAATCAATAAATTTTGGCAATTGATTAAAAATACCTCTTTGGATCACTATAAGTACACTACCTGTAATAGAAGAAAAACCATACCTAACCTAAACTGATGGGAAAAAAATTTAGAATTTTTCTTTTAGGCCATTTTTTACTATTTTCGTCTGCAACTAATCAATGAACTCTGCAAGAAGGTACATGACTGGGCTTGCAGTTTTGGTATCAATCTTCTTATTCCTATCTATCCATCCTTACTGGTGATGGTAAAATTCTACAGAATCTAGCAAATTGTCATCCATGGCAAATGTGCCACTTGGCTGAGTGGTAGATCCCAGAGGGTTATGATCAGTGGCACAGGGGCTCATCAAAGGCCAGTGGTGTCCCCCAGGGGCTCTACACTGAGCCCAGTGTTGTTCAATTTATTCATCAGTACCTTGGATGAAGGGGCACATGCCTCCTCAGCAAGTTCCCTGATGATGAGTTGAAAGATGGAGAAGGAGTGTGCCAGTCCAGAGAAAATATTGGGAGTAAGCCAGAGAGGTTGTCAGGTTTTGGCCAGAACAAAGATTTAGTTGGCAGGATATGGCAGAATAATACACATGACTAATAAATCACTATAAATGGATACAAATTAATGCAAATGGCCTGTTCTGGAAAAACAGGAAAGACAATAGAGAGGAAATGTTGGATAAATTAAAGAGATAGTGTCCAGACTGCTTTGGTAGGTGTTGGTTACAAACCAGAACACCAGGCAGGGCAGAATCCTCCAGAGCACAAACTGTGGTCCCCCCAGAGGATTTTAGCTGATTAAATGCCAGATGTAAAAGGCACACAGTCTGTCAGGTTCATGACATGTATCATATGCACACTTTCTGTATGGAAGCCAGCTGAAAATCCAACCAGGTGATTTGCAGAAAATTCAGCAGTAATATAAATGTGACCACCTGCCTATGCTGTGACTGAAATTTGAAATTTTTAACTGATTTTATTTTTTCATCGAAATGTCAGATAGTTCTTTGGACTTTCATCCTGACATCCAGTATTTTCCATGAAGATCTATAATTTTTTTAAATGAGTATGTGTGAGTGTGAAAAGGCAATGAGAACAAAAAAGTGGAGTTTTGCTTAACAGAACACAAACCTGATAATTATTGTTAATATTCATTTGTGATGCATATCACACTGAGCTGCCAAAGAAAATTCTTGCTGTCCCGCAATGCTGAAATGCTTTCCACCAAGAACTGAGTAATTTTGCCTGTCAAGAAAATAATCAGTGTGCTGTATTCCATTGCCTGGTTCCATCACCATCTCTCATTCTTCAAGGGGCAGAATCCACTCTCTGCTTAACTTTCCCATAAATACCTGCTTAACATTTCTTTTAAATACCACACATTGTCACCGTGTGCAATTAGCAATCTTTGGCTAAGTGAGGAGCCTTATGTGTGTTTCAGACTGGCTGACAGGTGACAGATTTACTTCCCACATCCCCACGTTGTTGTGAAGCACAACTCCCCCACTGAAGACTGACAGCTGCCTGCATCTACAAAGCCACAGCCCTGCTCAGACTGATTTGTACCAACACATCAGGCAGGATTGGGAAAATGTTCTATTGCTTCATACACCCACACTGGAGGTGATGAAGCTGGTCAGGTGATCAGGTTTTTCACATTGCCACAAGCAATTTTCTGATTTAATATCCAGAGCTCCTAGACCAATTCACTGTTAATTCTATAGCCTGCTTGGGGCTTTTTTTCCTGCAAAAGCTTAACAAGATACCATTTGCTAAAGATTTCATGGCTTCTCACTGCTTCCTGCCATTTTTTCTGAGGGAAAATGAGGATGAAATCAATTATCTGAAGTTGATAGCTAAAGAAATCTTTTGGAAGTAAATTAAGGTGATATTTAAAACATTAGACATATCTTCTTGTCCAAGATATATCTTTTCCTTATTTTTCTTGGCCACTTATCACACTGAGTTAAATGTCACCTTTCAAGTAACAAAAATGGAAATATCCAGCAAAGTGTTAGTCACTGACAGAAAGAGCAACAGATTTTGAAGAAGATACTACTGAGTTGTGAAAAACTTTTCATTTTTTGTTGTCAACAAGAAAATTGGCAGTACTTTTTCCAGGGGTGAATGGACAGTCAGTCATCCCAGGGAGACCCCAGTCTAGCCACATGTTGATCTGTGCTGCAGGAGAAAAGGGAGAGAGCTAGAGCTGCTGAAATTGCTTCTCCTGCCAGTGGAGGGAGGGATCTATCTTGGAACCTGCCGATGGGAGTCATTGAACACAGGTTTGTCTTAATCCACAGACCATGTAGATAACTTCAGCAACCCCACATGCAACCCCCTCCACATATGTTTGTTTTAATGAGGGGAGATGATAACTTTACCCAGTCCTTGTGAAGATTGCTGTGCACTGACTGAGGGAGATCCAAGGAGCACTGGCAATTTAAAGGACCTGTAATGAACAGACTCTGACTAGGTTGCTCAACATATAAAAGAGATGGAGCAAATTGGGGAAAGGCTAAGACATTGAAGTATATTCCTGTGGATTGTGAGCTGCTTACAGAAAGGGGTTTGGGGCTAGTTGCTCTTTGCATGCAAATCAAATAGCTTCAGATCAAGAAATTAATCCATAAAGTGGCACAGAATATGCCTGTCTGTGCTCATATATATAGCAGGAATATTTTTGAGGGAAAATCCCGAAGAATTACCAGTGGGATTTGCAATTTCTTGAGAAAACAGGAGAATTGTTTGGGAAACAGTCCTACTCAGATCAGCTAATCTGTGCCCAGAATCCATTAGGCAGCATCATTTCTTGTTTTGACAGAATTTGATTTTGTTTAAATCATTAAATGAATGCAAAGCCCTAAGTTCCATTCTCACTGAACAAATTCACAGCAAATATTTTTAATTCAATTATATGGAGATTAAAATACCTTAGAGATGATATAATTATGCCTCAGCATTTGTTAAGTGCACATGGGGATTTAAGAAAGTGCTGAAAAAAGCAGGAAGGAAACCTTTCAGTTCTTTGATGAATAAGAATATGTACTGCAAAGTGGATGAAGTTCTCAAAACTATTAGACAACTCAGATAGTGAAAATTAAAATTCATAGGGATTCTACAATAGAGCTGAAAATAGTCAATCTGAACAAAGTGCTTCCTTTCTAGCAAGTTTCCATTTTTATCATTTAAATTATGTCATTGCATCAAGGTTCTCCTAATTCTGAGGAAAACTTTCAAAAACACCTAAGCACAAGTTTCTGATTTTCAACTATTTATGCAAATCTATACTGACAATATGTAGTCCTGTCATATGTAATACCTTTGTCAAATGGGTCTAGCCAAGCTCCTGTTACTGTGGAGGGTGAGCCCAACTAAAGCTGATCTGGTTGCTTAAGATGGGCTTTGGAATACTGCAAGTTCAGCTGCATGAACTGTGGGAAACTTTCCAATTTCTGGACTTTCTCAGACAGCCAGAAATTTGGAATTTTACATTTTCTATTGACTCAAAAGGGAAGAGCAAGGACAGACCCTAGGCAGAGTCTGTCTTTAGCTGAGTTTTATTTCTCTTTGGGAAGAATTTATTGCTGTGATGTTTAATCTTGCTGCCCAAAGGAGGCACAGATCCCTTTCCCTGGGTCCTGGGGTTCCTCCTAGATCACCCTGTGGATCAGCACCTGTAAGGTGCTGGTTGCAACGTTGAGGTCAGTGAGGAGGGTACAGATATCATCCATTATAATAATGTTTATGTTGGCTCCACAAGCAAACAGAAACCCAGGAAACAGATCCATTTTTGCCAGTCCTAAGGCAGAGGTTGTGCTCTTACCAACCAGTGGTTCTGTCAGTGCTAGGGGCACGAGCCAGAGGGACAACAAATGGCACCATGACATACTTCAGCTCTGAAGCCCTCATGGGAAGGGCATCCTGAGCCATCACTGAGCTGCTGGGAGCTGGTGGGAAAAAGCTGCACAGGCTGCCCAGCACAGGCTGGGAAAGCTGCCTCTGGTGTGCCATGCACAGCTGATAACACACAGGATCTTCCCTCACTTGACCCCTGTGTCCTCCACTCATCTGCTGGCAGATGGCGAGAAAAAACAATGAATTCTCTTAATACAGGGTATTGCAGTAGAGTCCTGGGCTGAGCAAACAGCAGTGGTGGGGCAAGAATTACCCTGGAGGTGTCTCACAGACAGACAAGTGGAGGCTGGCAGCCTGCACTGCAATCCTCGAGGTTTCTTCTTTTCTAATATAGAATCACCAGCCAGGAATTAATGCCCTGGGACTTACCCTGAAGACCATGAGTTGCAAAGCTAGTGCAATATGTGTGCTGCAAGAGAGAAAGAGAGTTGCAGCTCAGAAGTACCAAAATTATGATTTCATTTCAGGGTTCACCCAAGTGTACCACCACAGGAAAAAATGGGAAAGAAATGCACTCCAGACTTTAAGATCATAAATGTTCCATTAAACAATGAGAAATTATTTCAACAGGATACTGTCACTGGCTAACTGCTAAGACATTCTTATATTACATAACCAAATCACTATTCATAACCAGCAGGAGTTGTTAAGGGTCTCTGCATGCAGCCCGCTGGCACTGCTACTTTGTTCCCACTAATATGTCAAATTCTCATTTCTGGTGTTTCTTCTGAAGGTAGAGAAAAATATAATCCTCATCAAAGGTTCCTTTATCATTGCTAAGGCACAAAGACATCTTCAACTTCCTTCTTGCTAAGCTGAAATTTAACATAGAATTATCATCTGCAATGATACTCAGTGATTAATTGCCTTAGTACATCCCTAGCCAGAACCCCTGTGGTCAAACTTCTTATGAAATGAGTACCAATAGCTATTAGTACTGCTTTGAAATTATAATCAGTGACTGATGGCTCAAGATAACATAAACTCTCCCTGTAGAACTCCAGAATATATTTTTGTAGAAGGGAAAATTATCATTTTCAACTGACATTGAAACATGAAAACTACTAAGAAAATGTGCCATATTCATTCTCTTCACTCTGGGAGCTTATTTCAGTGTCCTCTTTCCATACAAAACAGGACAAAAATGTATAAACCTACAATTTGAATCTGTTCATGAAGAGAAACACCAGATGACCATTGCTCTTTCTGGAAAGAAAAATCAGAATATATATTCATCCAAGCAAAGGTACATATATACTTGCTGATGTGAAAGTTTATTACAAAATATCTACAGGAACTGCAAATGAGGAGATCTCAGTTGAGGTGCCCTGGGAAATCAACCTCAAATAAACAGTGGTCCATGTGGCCAGGGGTGATTTTAGTCAACAGAAAACACCAGAGCTGTAACAGTAGCTGTAGGATAGGTGAGGAGATAAAACAATTCACCACAGACACACAGGTGTGCTCTTTATTAGTGTTCACATCAAGTTTGTGCCCCCACTAAAAAAAAAATAATAAATATGAGAAAAACTACCACATTCTTCTTATTTGGTAACTGTAAAGATTGACCAGTAGGGCACAACCAGGAGAGCTCACACTTTGTTCCTGATGAGTTCAGCACAGAACCTCCTGAAAGTAATATAAATGTTCTATCATCTTTGTGGATTTGATTTCAGACTTCCTCAGGGCTATGCAATGTGCCAGTTACTGAACACAGCCAAAAAGAGAAAATTAAAGTGCATTACCAGAAAACTTGAATCAAAGCATCAATCAATTCTTTGATTACTGATCAACAATGGATTTCTTCATGGTAGAAAATATTAGTTGCACTTGCACAGTATTTCTAACCACTCAGTTTTTAACTGAAGTTTATTAATATGGGAATATTATGAAGTTCACAATAGTTTATAGTTTCATCAAGAATAATGAATCAAATTTTGAAGTTTCTGGTGTAAGGAGATTAAAATGTTTTGCATTTCAGGTAAACAAATTAAATATCAAATAATTATTTTCATCTCGAATTAAACAAAAAGTTACAATGTATATAAAAACTATGTATATAAAATATTTTAAAATTCTATAAAAATTAGCTCCTTAATTTGTAAAAAATTATATATTTTAATTAATTTTAAAGTGCTTTATTTTGAATGTGTCTTTTTAAAATATATCATAGCATTGACTGAACCATGATGTCAAAAATGCAATTTCAGCAAAATTAAAAACTTTTAACTTTTAAAACATTTGAAGAGAATAATCTAGTTATTTTGAACAAAACTCACAAGTGCAAAATAGATAAAAACTGCTGTTCCTTTGTGAAATGTTATGAATAAAAAGAAATTATATTTTAAAATACATTAAACACTGCTTCAGAAAAGTCAAGATTTTCAGGGCAGATGGAAATGTGGTGACATAGTATAAGGAGAGCAAGTCAGGGGACAAGAAAATTCTCAGGTTCGAAAGCTTTATTCTGAATCTGTGTTAAAGTTCCATTAGGACTATTGTGATTTTGCCATACTTTTTGATCCTTGACCATGATAGAATTGGCTCTATTTTCCCACTTATTCAGATAAGAAGTGGACCTTCTGTTCTATTTACCTCTGAGTCACAGGTCTGTCTTCACAGGGAGGCTGAATGGGAGAAATGAGCCCAGAAGTCAGCCCAGCACAGCTGCAGCTCAAGTGATGGCACTGGGCCAGCCAGGTGGCTGGAAGGGCAAGTGGCAGCAAGTTCAGGAGCCCAAAATGCCCTCTTCTCTCACTGAAAGAGCAAGTCTCTCCTTATTGTAAGTGCATGCAGAGCACAAGCTCCCCTGTCCTTTGCACCCTCCATGGAGCCTGCACTGACCCCAGGGAGGGGAAAGGGGACTCATTTCCCCCTGTTCTCCCCTGTCCTCTGCCACACTCTCTGCCATCTCCAGCAGGGAAGAGGCAAGAGGAGCTCCAGGAAGACCTCTGCCCAGAAACAGGGTGCCAGAACCACCAAAAAGTGTTGATTAATGTCATTGACAAAGGTTGCTTTCATGCTTAAAACTGGACCAGGGCACACACAGGCAAGGCCACACGGGAATCTGCATTCATACATCTCTCATTGCCCAGTTCAGAAGAAAAAAAGACACAAGGGCTTGTCTGTATGTGATAATAGCCTACACAAGCAAACATAAACTCCAAATTTCCTAGCCATGAAAGCTAAGGAAATTATTAACCCTTTCCAAATGCAGCAAAAGGGCTGGTCCAACAGGACTAGAACTGGTCTAACAAAAAACTGTAGAAAGTATTCCTTCAGCTTTTCTTTCCCTGTTAATTTGATATTTTGCCTTTTTATTTCAACATCTGCAGAAACATTATCCCACTGAACAGCACTAAGATCACAGCCATTCCACTGACTGTTTACATTCTACAGTCAAACACAGCTTTTATTTTTACCCTGTCTGAGAAGAAGCATGATAATCCATGTTACAGATGGATTTGCAGCACTAGCAGAAAGATTTGATAACTGTTTACAATTCCATCTGGGCAATTAAACAGTGTTAATTTTTGGAATCCCACTTCACTCAATAATATAATAGGCACTTTTCTGATTAATAAGAGATTAGACTATGCATAAACTCTCTGCTGGATGCTAAAAGCTTTGTTGTGACAAAAGTCTTTCACTGTGTGGCAATTAAGGCATGCATCTAGATTCTAGTTTCCAAATTTTTCCATGAGCTGATGTGCTGCTTTGTCGTCATAGCCTCTACAGAAAATGTGTAATGCCTTGTCACAGACACCTGCTCAGTTCAACTCAAAAAAAGAGGCTGTATGAAAAGAGATGTTCCTCAAAAACTGCTTCTAAAATATGAAAGACTTGAAAACCAATTTAGTCACAATAAAGGGGAGACTTTTTCTTGCTGAGTAAAAGCCATCCATAAGCACAAGACCAAGGTATGGGCCAGGATGCTCTACACCAGTGTCTAGCCTGCAGCAGTGACACACACCCTCTGTCTAATATTAATTTGTCTTTGTTTTAACTTGGTCTGGTCTTCATGAATTAGATAATCTTGCTCCTTATCTAACTTTCTCCTGTATGCAGTCAGTGCTGAATACTGACAGAAAAAACATTAGGCAATGACAGTATCCCACCACTTTCCATGCCCAGCCATGGCTGAACTGAATTTTACCCTGAGTTTAGTGGATGGGCTGAAATGTAGAGCTGATTTTTCATAAAATAGTTACTTAGGCCCACATGTTAGGAAGATGAAAATTGCTCTAGTTCTTAATGTGGAAAAAAGTCTTTTATTTAGCTTAGAGTCCCTTTCTTAGAACAATGAAATCTAATCTCTTCTCAAGAAGAGCAAAAGAAAAGATATATGGAAAAACTGTAGGTATTCCAAAACTGTGTAGGAAATCAACAAACATTCAGAAAGAATCATACAAGTTCTCCAAGCTAAAATGTTTTTTTTTCTTTTTTAGTATCCTCTTTGAAAAATGTTGACTGTACCATTTCTCCTCAAGCTCCCAGAAAAATTGAATTTTTAAATTGCCCCAAGAAAGCGGACAGCATAATATTCAATTCTCATCATTTCTAGTTTTCAGGATCCTTCTGGCCTAATTAAAATTTTCCTGAATTAGTCAGCATAAATTTTGCTACAAGACCATGGGCAAACATCACAAGCAAAGTTTCAGGCATTCCTATTATAAAGAGCCTGAGATGAAATCCAGTTCTTGAAACAAGAATTCTGTGAAACCTTTGTCATATCTCAGATACTTTGTTAATGAAAAAGGTGAAATATGCTCTTTTTATTAGAATATTAAGTGCTTTAAATTACACCAGAAAAATTCTGAAAAACCTGGGATACATTTAAAACAAAATGTGTTTTTGTACGTGCCTGCCAGCAGGCACATCATCACAGTATCCATGAGGCAGGTGAGGTATTGTGTGTCAGGTCATCAATCAGTATTAATCCATCTATTTTATCTTGAGATCCCACCAAGTAACCCAGTATTTTTTTTATCTGTGCCAGCTAACAACTCCTCTGCATGGTTCTGTCCCATCATGGTATAAGAACCACTGAGGCAAGAGAGGCAATCATATTAACATTATTTAGGCAAATCCCAGAAGAAAAATATGAGATAAAATTTGCTAATACTTTGTAAAAGTATTATCACTTGACAGACAAAAATAGCATTTCAATACTCTAGGTTTTCACTTCTTTTTCATTGGGAAAAAAAATTATTGGTTGACTGATGTTTTCCTAATTATCTGCTTTACAGGCATCCAAGTTTTTCATTTTTGTTGCCAAATTAGAAAGGAAAGTATATATATATATTTATATAAAGAAAATGTATATATATATACACATATATACTATATATATTATATATACTAGATTATATGTATAAAATTGTAATAAAACTGAGGGAAGTACACACATAATAGTTTTAATATAATGCTTGTGAGTAAATTGGCACTGAGGAACCAGTGGCATGCTTTAATACAAGATTGCAACCTTGGCTCTTATCCAGGATCCTCTTTTTTCAGGGAAAAAAGGGCTACTGAATATGTCCCAACACAAGGGCTCATACAGGACATGGAGCTGAAATTTCCTGTGATAACTCTGTCAGACAGAAGTGGAAGGTTGGTCTTTACAAATGTTTGTCTATTTGTTTTGAGACAGCAAAGGAAAATATTTCTTTTTCTCTAATAGTAAGGTCAAAGAATTTGTTTGCTTCTCAGCTAGAGACAAAAACAATAATGGGAAGCTCTTCAAACTAATGTTCAAAAGAGGAAAAGGGAGCCAACAGATGATTAACTTCTCAGCAGGGAAGAGGTTATTACAGTCAAAAGACTTCAAAATCTCTTTTCTTATGTGATTCATTAACAGATTTCCAGACCTCTCTGCCCTCAGAAGAGGAGTGTGTATGTTTCTCCAGTGGTGTGTCTTTTGGGGACTTGGGATTATCAGTGCAAAGCCTGTTGTCCAATGATTTGTCTCAAATATGGCACTTCTGGAAATGTCAGTGCTGGATGGGTATTAAAGTCATTCATCTGTGCATTCTTCTGAGTTTTATTAAACAATAAAAGAAAATTATATCACTGCACTCTGGAAGAACAAAAAAATATTTTTTAATGTGTTTGTTGTTTCCTCGCTACCCACCACATTAACCAAATATCTCAAGCATATTCCATCTATTAATGAAACCTCTAACACATCACTGAAAAATTTTAAAATGGGGGAAAAATCCATCTCATTTCTACTACAACAAAAAACTTCTCTTGAAAAAACATACTGCAGTTACCATTATGGAGCATTATTTTGAGAGGAAAGGGGTGGGTGCATTTAATCTGCAGGTAAAAGCACATTTCAAAAACCAAACTTAGATTCTAAACTCTTCATAAGATTATCTGAATTTGCTTTTAAGACAATAATAATGCTATTGGTGTCCCCTAATAAAGATATCTCATTCTCAGAATTAATAACTATGTTATACTAGCCTTGAGTATTCTAAAAAAAAGAGTTTATTAGCTAGAGCATTCATGAAATTAATTTTCTGACACAACAAATACCTTCCCAATATTTACAAAAAGCTCACAACTATGAAGATCTTTATCAGAACTTTATTATAAGTTACACTGGTCCAAAAGGAAAAAAGAAGTGTATAAAATATGCTATAAATATAATCCAGATATTAATTTCATATATGAATACACATAAGGCAAAGGATTAAAAAGCTATTATTAATATATTCAAAGAAATCGTGATGTGATTAAAATCACACAGAAATACTGATTACATTCATGCAAATTGATACAGATATTTGCTGCATTTGTGGTATGTTTAAAAATAGCAGACTGGTTACCTCAACCAAAAGATGATAAAAATATGTCCTTTGGAGCTGACTCACTCTTTAAACCATCAATGGCGTCATTGTTTGCCTGACACTGTATAAACTGACTAACTAGGCATTTAAAATACGTGGATGTTTTGTCAAAAAAAGGGAATTAAAGTAGAAAACAAGTGAATTTTGAGTGAGTGTACAGTACAAACAAATCATTCCTCCTGCTATCCAGCAGAGCATGCAATGGTAGCACATTCTGAAGTGGTCAGAGATGTCCCCTGGTTTTGTTTTCTACAAATTGATAATTCTTCCCAGAAACCAAGTCTGGTGTATAATTTATGATTCTCACATTTTAAAAAATTTAAATTAAATGTATAAACTGAAATCATAGACAAATGCCTTTATCAGTTCAAAAAGTATAATTCCACATTAAACAATATAAAAGACTCTATCATAAAATACTTAATTTAACTTTAACAATATTGCAGAACAAGAACTTTGCCAGTCACACAAACTTTTTAGGAATGGCATCACCTACAGTATTTAATATAACTATGTGGCAGACCATAATGATTGTGACCATAATGATTGTGACCATAATGTTTTGTGATGGGGTACAAAGCTAACCCTTTTTTTTTATACGATCTCTAAATATTTTTAAACCTTTCAGGTTTAAAATACAGAAAAAAATTGAAAAGCTTTAGAGAAACATTCTTTCACTAAAAATTTTGAAATTTCTGAGACAGCTAAATTTGAAGGCTTAGATCACCTCACAGGAAAATTTTAGAGGCAAAGGTTAACTTCTGATCAGTGGAAACCCTTTATTTCAAATTCTTTTATGTTTGGCCTCAGGGAAGGGAAGGGAAGGGAGGAAGGGAAGGGAAGGGAAGGGAAGGGAAGGGAAGGGAAGGGAAGGGAAGGGAAGGGAAGGGAAGGGAAGGGAAGGGAAGGGAAGGGAAGGGAAGGGAAGGGAAGGGAAGGGAAGGGAAGGGAAGGGAAGGGAAGGGAAGGGAAGGGAAGGGAAGGGAAGGGAAGGGAAGGGAAGGAAGGGAAGGGAAGGGAAGGGAAGGGAAGGGAAGGGAAGGGAAGGGAAGGGAAGGGAAGGGAAGGGAAGGGAAGGGAAGGGAAGGGAAGGGAAGGGAAGGGAAGGGAAGGGAAGGGAAGGGAAGGGAAGGAAGGGAAGGGAAGGGAAGGGAAGGGAAGGGAAGGGAAGGGAAGGGAAGGGAAGGGAAGGGAAGGGAAGGGAAGGGAAGGGAAGGGAAGGGAAGGGAAGGGAAGGGAAGGGAAGGGAAGGGAAGGGAAGGGAAGGGAAGGGAAGGGAAGGGAAGATTATGCCATTTATTCTCTGAGCACTGAACTTCAAACCCTGTGTTTCAAAACAGCCAGATATATTGCCAGTATTTTGCTCCCAAGCACAGGATGACTAAGTGACTGGCATTGGCTGCATGGGGCCCTTACAGATGGAGGACTCCCAGGGAAATAAGATGGTTTCATGAGACAGTCTTCTGTCTGCCCATTCCTTTCCTCTTACTATATGATTCCTGTTATGACTACATCAAAATCAAGAAGCCAAATGGATGATTATTGATATTTGTTTTGCAATTCACTTTTTAAAAAAAATAAATCGCCCCCATTTATAGAAATCTGCAGTATAAAGCATTTTCCCAAAACTGCTAATCAATTACTAAGCAAGTGTTTGGGAAATCATGAAAAGAGAAGAAGATACTTTCTAACCAAAAATAAAATTATAATTCACCTTAGCAACAGCCTTCTGCAGCCCCCGGAATGCCACTCACTGTGTGCTCGCAAACAGGCTGCAGGGTTTGTCACCAAAGTGGGCATTGATGGGAAAAAAAGCAAGTCAGAATTTCAAAACTCCATAAACTCCATGCTGGTTAGACCTTTCCATTCTCCATTGCTCTTCTTTGTTGCAGAGAGACAAGAGGCTCAGGAGTGGCACGTGGCACGCAGAGCTGCAGAATGAGCAGGGAGTGGGAAGCCTCCCCTCCTGCATTGCAGGGAGTTCAGGGACTCTTTACACGCAGTTTCAAGAGTACTTTTGTCGTTGGATATTGCTGGGAACCAGGGAAAAAGCAGCCTTGAAGCCTTGGGTTTCTCAGGCTGCACAACAACAAGAAATGATAACAATGATTATGCACCTGCAGGGTGCGTGAGAGCCATGTGAGCGTCTCACGAATGTTTTGCAGAAAGCATGTTTTCAAAGAGGTGTTGCCTTCGTTGGACCAATGAGTCTTTTCTACTTTGTTTGCACAAACTACCCTATATATGTGTAATATTTCTTTAAATAAAGCTCTCTCTCTTTTGCATCTCCATTACACGAAGAACTATGTTGCATTATCAGTTCCACCGCTCCTATAGCCAAAATGCAACATACTTTAATCCAAAATCTATCAAATTATTGATCCAAAATGTCTCATAATTAGTCTCAAACTATAGCTAGCCCTGTGTAGAGTACATTCCCTCAGAGATGGGAGCTAAGAGAGCTGGTATCGTGCCTTGGGGGTAAATGTGTTTGTTTAATGGGATGAGACCATGGCTGGGTGGCTGCAGTTCTCTGCCCTGCCATCAGCCTGGGTCTGTATCACACATAACATCATTGAACAGATGCAAAAGAGTGTTAGAAAATAGAGACTTTACTTGCAGGGGACACAATAATACAGAATCAGCACCTTTAAATATTTCATTTTATTGCAGTTTAGGAGTTTTAACAACAGATCAAGTCTTAATTCCTAGTCTCACTACTGTAGTAATACAAAAAATATAGAAATCATTTCTAATGTAGTCTTGAGTTTTCCCATATCTTTGCTAACAGGACACAGCACAAGGCTATTTCAAACTAAGCCCTGTTCAGGGCTGAGAGAGAAGGAAACAGCCTCTTGGAAGAAAGAGTACCAGGGACAAAAAACATGCATCCAGCTGAGCACTGGAAGGAATAAAAGATATTTGAGTCTGGAAATAAAGCAGTTATAAAAAATACACTGTTATAAGGACAAATTATCTAAACCAATACCTAAAGCAACTATGTTTCTTTCAATCTCATGGTTGTCTCCTCCTACAATGACAAAAAAGCAGTGAAAATTCCCACCTCTGAATAATTACATGTGCTGATGTGCTGTCAGTTAAATCAAAAGGTTCTAAATGTCCAAGCAGTGAGCATGCTGTCCTCAACCCTCGATAGCAGCTGCCTCTTGCTGCTAACACCAGCCAGGCTGGATCCAGCTGGGCTGAGTGTGGAGGGAGGGAGAGCTGTGGTAGATGTCAGACTATGGCAGAGCAGAACTGGTTTCCTCCAGCTCCCTCTTCAATTCCTTCCACAGCTGATGGTGTCAGTTTCTCTGTGTTTGCTCCACAAAAGCCATTCTGGGCAGCAGTGACAGGCACACACCACTTTTCTGCTTTTCTGCCATTGCAGGGATACCCTGCTGCAGAAGGCTGAGGCAGACACATTGCAACACATTTAGATTAGGATGCAGCAAATTAATTTTGCAAAATCCAGGGGACCTGGCACTGTGGCTCTTGTAAAATTATAAATGAAAATGTGATGGATTGCAGGCATTGATGTGATGAGGTACAGGAATTATGCAAGTGAATGTACATTAGCATTATATTCATTAATATTAACCAAACAACACTTATCACTGGATATACACACTGTGTCTTCAGTTGTTCACAGAAGCTTACAGGAGGATATAAAAATCTACCAACTACTGATTATCATAAAAATAAACAATAATTTCTAGAAATTCTCAAGGTAAACTGAAGAGTGTGTGAGTCTTCTTTAACTAAGATGCTTAGAGAGTAGTCACAACAAAAATGCAAACTTGTGGGCCCGTTTAATATTTTAACTTAGGCTAAGTGTAGGGGAGCAAATGCATTTACATATACAGGGTGTAAAATGTGGATGAAATTGAAAGCAAGGGCACAGAAAGTATGCCAGAAAAAGATGAATGGTTGGGGCATTACATTTTATTCTCCTGTTTCCATCAAAATTATGCAATAAAAGACAGCTTGAAAAATACAAAGTAAAAACAATCAAAGTGATAGCATATGTAAGGGAATGTTTATAGTTTATCAAGGTATAAAAGAGAAAACAGCCTCCTGTCAGCTTTGAAATATCCCCTTTCACTTTCAGTATCAATATTCATTATTAAAATCACTGCTTCCCAAATCCAGGGATTGAAACTGTTCTGATATCCTTATCTTTGTCTGATCCATCAACTCTCTCTGAATTAATCCATTTTTATGGGCTGACAAAGCATTGAAACTGGTAACAAAGCTGTTTTCATGGAGTTTCAGAGTGTCAAAACTGACATGAACACTGAGGGATGCTGCAACATATGATCACAGTATGCCTGGGAGCTTGAGGAACCGGTGAGAGATAAGCAGGCTACAGAGGATTTTTAACCCACGGTCCATCAAGTAGAGATTTTGTATTTGTGGGTCCATCAGCTCCTCTGCTGCCATCACAAATGTTTCCAAAACCATGCCTCTCTGAGTCAGGATGTTGTAAAAACAGTGCTTCACAAGCAGCATATCCATGGAACTGATGCTCTTTTCTTGCTCTGGTTGCTCTTTGTCTTCTAAACACCACCACAAAAGTCATCTCTATCTACATAGGCTCCAGCACTTCACCCCCACAGCAGTGCTCCTGCTGGCTGGCCAGTGACCCAGAGACAGCTGCCAGCTGGCTGACATAAACCAGGGCTTCCACAGCTGCCCCTGCTTTTTTACCTTTTTTTTTCAGTAATCTCATTCCCTGTTCATTATGCATTCAACAGTCTGCTCAGAAAATAGTGAACACATGGTTTGCAAACTTACTCAAAAAACAAATAAATAATCATTTCTTCTTCCTTTATTTAGGAACCCAACCTAACACTGCTAAGAAATGATTTTTTTTCTGCTATCATTGAGCACCTTTATTCTGACATTTACTTTTCAGATTCTCTTCTTTGCCATTAAGACAGCCCGAGCAATACACTCCTTTCTGTTATAGGTAAGCTGGAAAACTCGCCTTTACAAGTGTGCCACAAGCCAGAGCATTAGCAAACTGCTCTGCAGTGGTGTTTCAGTGTCACAGGCTGGCAATACCACTGTGGTGCTCCTCAGCTCACCTCCTTTTCATGAAGGATGACCATTTTAGTGATGCTGGGGACTGTGAAGAATGTAAAACATCAGTGTGTGATGCACAGAATGAGCTAGAGAGAAATTGAATATGCATTTATGTAAGGAGTTGTAAATGCAAACTATGCAGTAGGGGCAGAATTTGACAGAAATTGAGAAGGAGAGGGGGAGTGGAAAGATCTGAGACTAGAAAAGCTCAAGAACCCTTCAACAGAGCACAGATCTGGCAGCCTTCACTGTGCATGGCTCAGCCTGGGAGTGCAGCTGGTGCTATGACACAGCAGCTGCCCTTGCAAAGGACCAGCTGCCTGCAGGTGAAAGAAGAAGAGCAAACAGTGTTAGGAACATTGGTGCTTCACTGACGCTGGTGTGACAGGTAACACTGGGGATGTGTGAAGGGCAGCAGGCTCACAGAGCAAACACTTGAGTACTGTCAGCTGGAACACACACCGTGGTGCCTGAAAATATGACCATGCATCTGTCTTTTCTTCTTGGTAGGGCACATCTGCCTTCACACTCAGAGAATAACCTGGGCAAAATGTATGCAGGAGTGATTCAAATAATTTTTACTTACCTCTCCTGAAAAAATTTTATAGTCCCCCCAGCTCAATCCTTACTCTCCAACAGACTAATAATTCAAGTTATGGAAACATGAAGTGGCATGGGTTGGAAGGGACCTTTCAAGATCATCTAGTTCCAGCCTCCTTTCCATAGGCAGGGACACCTTCCACTAGACCAAGTTCCTCAAAGCTCTATCCAACATAGCCTTGAACATTTCTAGGGTTGGGACCTCAACAACTTCTCTGGGCAACCTATTCTAGTGTCTCACCATTCTTACATTAAAGAATTTCATACTAATATCTACTCTAAATCTGCCTTCCTTCAGCTCATTCTATCACTGCATGCCCTTGCATAAAGGGCATCATCATCAGGGAAAAAACTCAATTATTTGGCACTGTTAAAAGCAAAAATTGTTCATCAGAGTTGAGATCACTTGTACAACCTGAAAGCACCTCTAAGTCACTTCAAGAGATAAACTATGCCTCAAATCTATCCTTCTGGCTATAGCCTATTTCATCTATAGGCTAATAGACCTATGGAAAGTAATCTTTAGAACAGAAATGTTGTAATAAATAGGTAGAAATGGATTGTCCTACAAGCAGTGGAACTAGACTCAGATTGTACTTCACACTTACTCTTCTTAATTCCTTGGCTCACAGACACTTCAGTGATCAGTCTTGCTGGTTGGTAAAAGGCAGCCAGCACTTGTGTTCCCTTGCATGTCTGGATTTTTTAGGAGGTTGGGGGATTTTTGTTTGTTTGTTTGCTTTTGTTTAACATTTCTTTAAGAACTAAGACAGAGAGCACAGGTGAATGTTTTCAAGTGCACCTGGACAGAAACAGTGCTGCTGAGATCTTGTTCTGCTGCTGTGTGCAAGGAGCTCTTTCTTAGGGCAAATCACTTCTTAGTTCTCTTCTTTTGCTTCACGTATTAGGATAACGTTTTGTGAAAGAAGTTCCTAGAAGTTTATGCAAATGTTGAAAACCTGGGATGTAAATTATGCCATTACTGTTAGCACAGTCTCGCATCTCTACATACCTTCAAACATTATTATAACCAAAGGTGTCTTCATTCAAGATATGCCACATAAGAAAGAAAAAAATATCACAGAACAGAGAATTCTAGGGAATTTCTTCATCGCTGAATCCTTCCTACCAGGAGTTAAGATTTGTCTGGGTGTTTATGCCAGCACATTAAAAATGTTTTGTCTTGTGTTAGATAATTATTACTAGAAAGATCCAGAGGCAGTTCTACTTACATAAAAGAGGAGATAGAATAATTGCATAGACATTTTTTTCCCTATTCCACAATGGAATTAACCCTTGTCACAGTGCAAAAGAGGCCCTAGAGTTCCTAAAACTGATGGGAAGAGAAGGGGCTGTACTGAACTCAGTGGGAAGAGGAGGGAGCAGCCACTCAGCACAAGAGCACACGATGTACCAGCCAGGGTTTGTGTGGGAAGTTAAACATTCTCTTCCTTTCCAGTCAGTCTTGGGCCTGGAAGACAATACAGCAGCTTCTTATTTCAGCTTTTAAAGCAAAATATGAGAACCCATTACTTCCTCTTCAGTACACCTAGAGAGACAGCAAAGCTACAAGGAACAAATCATGCATTTATGTGTTATCAGCACTACAGCCTGCACAGATTGCCTTCTGAAGTTCATCTCCAAAAGCAGATACATCACTGTGGACAAGAGCCAAGCTGTGTGTGAAGTCCAACTTGGTGGGGAACCTGCAGGCTGGGCTGGACCAGGACCCCAAATACTGCCTGCAAATACAGCAGGCACTGATTTTAACCAGGTGTACAGAGGGTGATGAGGGCTTTCAGACCAGGGCATAACCACACTCACAGCTGAAGTCAGCACCAGCTGGCAGCAGTCTGAGTGTGGAGCATGTGAGCAAAGAAATTCACCCATGAGGAAACTCAGGGTAGGCACATGCCTGTGACAATGAGGCAAAGTGGGATGCAATGTCCTGAGGACCAGCAGAAAGCAAAGGAGATCTCACCATCATAGTGACAAAATGCTGGATCAGCAGACATCCACAGCGTTTCCCATCTAGTACCTCCTTCTACAGTGACCTGAGCAATGGATTGAGTGGAAGGGAAGAGATCCAGAGTGACACAGCAGCTGCTCCCAGTGAGGTAGGTGGGCTTGGAAAGGCAAATCCAACATTGGAAAGTAGCTCCAAAGCCTCTTGTGTGAATTTTTAAAGTAATGAGGAAGGGTTTGAAACAAACTGAAGTACAGATTTTTGCTATGTTTAATCCATTTGTATTTGCTTAATCCATTCAAACATCCTGCAAGACAGGTTATGTCATTCTTCAGCAGAAAAAAATGTGAACTACAGTGTTTGATCAACAGGAGAGAAAGAGGGATTTATATTGAGCTGTTCTGCACCTCAAATTGCTGAGGTACCGAAAAATCTGAATGCATCTTGAGAGAAGATGATAGAATATCCCTTGATCCATGAATAATTAACAAAATATTTCACTGAAGTTTTAATACAGATCAAAAGTGTTTAATGCAGATCAAAAGGATTTAATATAGATCCAGGAGGTGTTCAAGGCAACCTGAACTAGTGAGTGCCATCCCTGCCCATGGCAGAGAGGTTGAAACTAGATGGTCTTTAAGGTCTCTTCCAACCCAAATCATCCTATGACTCTGTGATTCTAAAATAAAAATTCATAAAGTAGAAATGGGACAATTCAGTGTAAGTATGCAATACAAGCTGTATATGACCTTTCCAGAGTTATGAAAAAGAGAAACTGATAAGCCTAACACAGCTATGGCAATAGTCATATTGAATTTCAAGCAAATACAGGGTCACAGTGTGTGTGGATGTTGAGTTTTACAGGCCATTCACTCTGAAGATTTTCCCACATTGCACTGTGGTGTACAATCAAGTGATAGATAATGCCATGTAACCACAAAGCCTCAGGGAACCACTGATTATGATTGCCAGAGTCCACATCCCCAAAACCAGGAGACTTTTCAATTACACAGCTTTGTATTAAACATGCAATTGTCTTCCCACTGCACTCAGGAGAATTTGCCCATAGCCTGTGGGGAGCTGGCTGACCTTCTTTTTCTCCAGATGCCAAACTGCATTAATGGATTAAAAAACATACACAAGAGACATTCCTAAAAATACTTGTCAGTAAACAACAGCAGGCCTGCCACAGAGAATTATGCAACTGAGAGTGCAAGTCACAATATAGTTTCTGTATTAACAGGAGGCCAATACACTTAAGTGCCCCAAAAGCACCAAACAAAGTGGAAAGTTTAGTTAGCTAGCCTTGGTTATCCACACTTCTTGTCTTTCTTTGGTCATACCCTAGTCAAATTACCATGTTTCCTCTCTGCACACACTAGTACAGACAAACCTTCTTTGTAGCAGCTAAAATATCTGAACTTTTTCATAGCTGCCAACCTGGACACCCTCTGCTCTCACAGAGCAGATTCTTTCAGAGCTAATTCTTTCCATGGACAATTTATGTCCAGACCAAGATTTACTTTGCACGCTGGTTTTCCCTATTTATTTCAGCTTTCTCAGGGGACAAGTTGCAGTATTTCCTTCCCTCTGCAGAGCCAGTCCCTGTATTCATTAAATCCTTGGGGTAAGGTTTGCCATCAACATCATTTCATCCCTAATGTTTTCAGATTAAACTGAATGAAGCACAAATACAGCTCAAATCCTCTTTCTCTACAGTTACTCAGAATACATGACCTCCTTCCAAAACAGAGTGCTGCTTTAGACTCCATTAGAGTCCATTGTCATTCATTGCTCTGCTCTCTCCTCTTCTGGGGGTGCAGGTCAAGAGATTGACAAAGATTTGAGGTTCCATCAAAACCACTCCAAAGTCCCATTTGATCATTCTCATGCAAAATGCTCTAATGTCATCCCATGCATATTTAGCTACCAAAGGTGAAATGCCTGGAAATGATGTTAAAAGAAAGCTCCTTCAGGGTTCTGTGTCACAGAAACCTTCTGGGAATTATTACTAGTTTGTGACTGTGGCCAGTCCACCCAGGTTACTTATCCTAGTTGCAATGTTTAAGCAACAACAGTACCTCAAGTAACAGATGATTTTAGCTCTAGAGATCTTTGTTCAAGCCCTTGCACAATCTCCCAGTGCAAAATCACACACCATAAGCATGCAGACCAGTGAAGAAGAAGAGAACAGGGAATGCATATGAGCATTTAAGTAAAAAATTCTTCATGACAAGAGTGAGTAAAACTGGAGTAGATGGCCCAGAAAGGCTGTGGCCATTCCATCCTGGAAAGTTTAAAAATTTGACTCAACAAGGTCCTGGATTACCTGACCCTGCTTTGAGGAGGAGTCTGACCCAGACAACATCCAGAGATCACTTCCAGCCCTAATTTTGCTGTGATTCTTTATTCTCATGTGCACTGTTGTGCCTGGAATGGAGGCTACCTGCACAGGAGCAGATGTGCCACAGTAAGATCCAACAGGACTCTTATCAGCCACTAAAAATAACTTCCAGTTGTGTATAAGGAGAGGATACCATGAGCAGCATGGGAAGATATTTGGATTCCTAAAAGGCTTCTGATCCCAGTCCCAAATATAATGTAGCATTGGAAGCTGCTGAGTATAACAACTTCTGCAATTTGTTGTGAATGTGAAACAGGAGCTTTGAAATTAAATATTTCTAACTTCTCTCACAACAAAGAGGCAATAATGACCAACTTGTTTTCTGTGATGTTCAAGAGGGATACAGAAGGTATTAATTGCCTGTTAGACTCAAGTGGGAGACATCTACTTCATATCTATGGGTTTTTGTTTTTTACATTCAATTGTAGGACAGTGTTAAGTCTACAGCCATGACTTGACAGCATGTCAGGTGTGATGCTCTCTGCTTGCAAACACTGCCATCTTTTAGCTAACAAGGTACTTCTGGTGTTTCATTTCATGAGGGTGCACGTCTGTGTTCTCCTGGAGGCTTCCTTTCCTCCCTCTTTTATATAATCACCCCATAAACTACAGCACAATGTTGAATAAAAATATGCAGTGCTGAATTCACACAAATCAGCAGAGGAATGTATAATTTCTGTGGGTCATTATAATTTAGTAATTGTTAGGAGCCACTTTTTTGTGCTGAAAGCAAGCATTGTAACAAGTTTCAGGATTAAAAATCTCTGAAGCAGCAACACTGAAAAAGTTTCTAAAAACAACCAATTTAGACAAAGAGCAGAATTAAACATAAATTTGGAGTTTCTCTCTTTCCTTTGTGGACTCTGATGGTTGATAAAGGGTGAACCTCTCAGCACTTCTATCTACAAGGGTGTGTTCTCCTAAGTCTTTTAGGAATCGAAGAGCCAAGAGGTTTCCAAAGTTTTGTTAAAGGGGGTTGAAAATTGAACAAGTTAGAGACTTGTTATGGATTGTCTGATACAAGCACATGCACGCAGAATAGGACTACACAGATCTTATTTCCTTCAGAAATCTAGGTATAAAAAACCAGGATATGAAAGTAAAACATACCTTTGGAAGAAAGGTGGAAAACTATGAGGAGAAACTCAACATCTCGATTCTGGGAAAATAAAACATTACTTTAAAAGGGGAAAAAACAAAACAAAATAAAAATAAAAACTAAACAGAAGCAACCATTCTTGTCCCCAGACCAACTTCAACCATGCCATGACAGTGTGGTAAAAGAGAGGTCTCTACATACATTGAAAGCTGCTGTGTTTTAAACTACACTTTGTCTAAGAGCCTGATAAACAAACTAGGAAGAAAGGAATGGGGATTTACAGCACCCCTTGGGGTTTCCATTACCTGAGATGACTTTGTTGCATCCCATTTGTGTTTGCTTTGCTTTGAAACAATGAAATCTCTTGAAGGGCCACTAAGAAATCTGTCATCAGAGTATTTATTGTGTGCCATGAGTGCTATTGAGTATGTTTCAAGATTACAAGAGCAAAAAATATCTCTCACCAAGACAGGCATTCATGAAATGCAGATATAAATAAGGCAGCACTCTATCAGCAATTACAAATACACAAATGAGCCATGTTTCACTGTGATACAAAGGGTCAGGGATCAACTGAAGTCATAAAAATTCTTGTTGAATTTGTCAATTTAGTGGTAGGTGGTAAAGCATATAGAAAAAAATAATTTGGGGTGGGGTAATAAATGCATGTATATAACTTAATATCTAGAATGTCACATCAAAATGTAACATTATATATCTATTTTACTCTCCACAATAAATTAGAATTTCACTTTCTGAAGAAAAGTTCCCTTTTTTTTCCAGAAATAGAAGTGTGAGTGGTACATACACACAAAAAAAAAGATGTTTATGTGATGAAATACAGTTTTAAGGAACATGAATCAGGGCAATAGCTCATTTTTCTTGCTGTTACTTTTACACATTAGTCAATGCCACAAGGTTTTCATCCCCACGAAGTACATCCCCCCAAATCAGTACACTGAATCACAGACCTTTCTGATTAGTTGCTTTTATTTAGCTGCCCCATAATCATTTGATTTTCTCCATTCAAGTAAAAAACAGGTCTGTGATCCATCTGTTAAGTTATAGACCATAAGTTCCCATCTGTCATCCATGGATCAGTGGTAGTCCCCAGAGCAGTCTCTGTCTGTCTGCAGAGACTTGGCTGCTCTTTGTGGTGCTGCCTTCTCCTCATCCCCAGCTGCTAAATCACATTAAAAGATGGATTTTAAAAAATGCAGGATTTAAAAAAGTGAATAACACTACTTTTCCCTTTGAACAGTTACTTTAGCTGCCGAAGGGATGTTATTCAATTGTGAATGCACAGGGAAGAGCCTCAGAGACATCTGCCTTTCTCAGGGACAGCTTGTGCACCCAGATCCCTGCCAGGATCTGCAGCAAGGGCTGTGAGGTGCTCCTCCAGAAACTCAGGTCCCACGTTCAGGGGTCACACCATTAACTGGCTCACTGCTCATTGCCTCAACAGAAATATCTACCCCTTCAGGGAAGAAAGAGATGTTCATCTGGTGCTGCACCCCAAGCACCAGCCCAGACCACAGCTGAGCAGTCTCGTGGCAACTCTCCCATTTCCACAGTTTGCAGCCTGGGGTATGAAACATCATTTTTGTTTACTTCAATCTGTTAACTGACGTAGTTCAGTAATTGCTACAGCTTATACTCCTGGAGATGAGGAGCCAGTGGTGCATTTCAGTTATTCCAGCTCATTCTGACCCCAGGCACAAGGTGACTTTGCCAAGCACCTACTCCTCACTGTGTGTGACAGCCCATGGTGTGGCCACAGCAGCAGTGGCTTCTGTCCCCTCATCCCCCATGCCCACCTGCCCAAGGCTCCCAACCCACCCACAGCACAGCTGAACGAGCTCTCCAGCCCCCTCACTCACAGCCCAGCACCGTGCCACCACTTCTGCTTTGTTTTAAAATAGATCAGGCCTCTGCATGCCCAATCCCCAACAGATGATCTGACAGGGTAACTTCTTCAGCTATCACATCAAAACCTGACTGGGATCCTGAAAGAAACAACACAATCCCACTCTCACAGACACTGGAACTGTGTAATTCAGCCAGCATTCTCCAGGCTCTGCACACAATTACAGCATTACAGACCACAGATTACATCACCACTACAGATCAGACTGAGGATGCAAGAATATCTTAACCAATCAATATTTAATTTCACCTAAGAGTACCTGAAGGGAAGATGGGTGTGGCAGCAGATCTGTTATCAGATTTCACTCATATTTGACTCAGTGACATTTCCCATTTCAGTGTGTGCCAAAATACCTTAAAGAGTTCCTGTGCACCTTGCCAAAGAAATATAGGCAAGAGCAGCTGGCAAAGGCAAGATTTAGGTGTTTGGGGAGTTGGTACATGATGTTTATTCTCCCCTGCACAGGAGAGACTGGCACAAGTGGGTAACCACCTGCAGCCTGCTGCCCACCTGGATCTGTTTGGTACAGAAATGTATTTCTGTGGCCAGCAGCACATCACAGAGCAGTGCTGCTGACATCCATCATCCCTTCTAACAGCCCAGCACCAATGCACTGCTGGGTCTGGTGGGAGCATCCTTACACAAACAGCTGGGACAGGGCTTCAGTTCATGCATGTGGATCAACACAGAGCTCTGCTGCCAGTCCCCACAGCAGCAGCGTGTCTAAAAACAGGCTGATGTGGGAAAATTCTGGCACAAAGTAAAATATCCCTTACTTAACTACTCCCAAAAATGCTATTTCAAACCTGACCTTCTCATCCTTGGAGCACACATGCATCCACTCACTGCCTAGTAAAACCAGACCTACTGGCTATATTTTAATTACAGCATGAGTGAAGGTGAATATGGTTGTAGGCATACTCAGCAGTACTTTCTTGGGGTCCACTGTGCAGGCTCGAGAGTCTTTGGCCACTTCAAATTCATCCTGCATTTTAGCACTTAATACACCTTAATTCTGGATTAATAGGAGCCCAGAATATTCCACACACTAAATATGTGGAGCAACTGACAGCCAGTGCCCTCAGTGTCTCTCAGTTATTCACTTGGAACAAAAGGCTGTGCTTTTCCTGGGCTTTATGCTTTGCTAGCCTGGAATTAGCTTTTTGCCAGTCTCTAAAGCCCAGAACTGATCTCATTCAAACTTTGGGAAAGATGGATCTGGCTCCCAGCCCTGTATTTCAAGGACATCTTTAATCTAGAACTAGCAAAGGGTAGGGGGTTTCTTGTGCCAATTCCCTGCTTTCTCATCAACTAATGGAACAAAAAGAAGAAAAAACTATCTAGGTCCCAGGAATATCATCCTCACTTTCTTTTGAAAACAGATGATGAACCAATCAAGCTGTGAATGATAAACCACTGTCTTAAATAGATAAGAAGCAAATAGGCAAAGAGAAAATAATGTTATTAGGGGATAATACTGGGAAACTGAGTGACAAATGATTATCTGAACTTCATTTAATTTCAAATTTAGCATTTCTTTTATGCTCACTCCTATAATTTTTCTTTTTCTTATTGTTCCCATTCACTTTCTGGGAAAAAAACCCAAAAAACAGTAGAGTCAAAATACAGAATTTATCATCATCTAAAGCAAAAATTAAACTACTCACAAAAAAAACTAATACCTTGTCACAGGTCTCCAGGATTAGGTGTAGGGGCTCTCATGGAGAAGGCAGCAGTGGCTGATACATGAGCAGTTCAGTGCAGTTGGTAAGTCCTGCCCTGTCTGCCTATTTTGAGACTTGCTCTGGCTCTGTTCTCTGCTGCCCTGGAGCATGGGCAGAGCTAACATGTGGCTTTCTGTCCCAATAATGCAGGCATCACTTCAGAAACTTTTGCTTGAAAACACAAATGTAAAGATAAAAAGGTCTCACTTTGATTTCTTTTTTTCTTAAATTAATAAGATGAAACTTGCTTGTGAGACATATCAGTTCATTTTGCTGTTCACTTCCCCCCGAATAAACAGGAAATCTGACTGAGATTGCCTTAGCTTCATAGGCCTGGTTAGTTTATCCACATACAAAGGAAGGGCTAAATGCTATTTTGGGTGGTCTTGCTAATTTCTGCACTCAGGGGGGAAAGGAGGGGAGGACTGATTGCACACCAAAATCCATGGAAGGAGCAGCAATGTGCCTCTCATGTGGAAGTTGTCTATTTTAAAACTGCCAGCCTGCAGCTCCATAACTCTCATACACTGCTCCTAAAAGAGCCAGCACCAAATCTTCACTCAGTTCTGTCTCCTGTACATTTGAAGACCCCAAAACCATTTTGTAGCTTCCAATCAAAAATACAGAACAACCTTTGCTCTAAATTTTATCACCTTGAGCAAAAAGAAATCCTCATTCTCTCATCCTCCCCACTACCCTCACCTTAGATCATAGTGTTTTCTGTTCAGGGATGAGTAGCTTACAACCCCTTTCAATAAAGTATTCAGCAGTTTTCCTATGCATGGTCTCATTCACTTGGCAGTTTTACAGCTGCTAATGCTACTGTGGACACCACCCTTTTAAATAATGCCTGAAACTATTGTCATTTTACCCTCAGCATCAAGGTTATGTAGTTATACTGGTTTGTACATGAGCACACCATTCTTTAACCAAAAAGGGTCATTATATTGCTTTAAATAGTCTTTAATCCCAGCAATAAGGAAAGTGTAAAAATAAATCCTTTTTTTATACTTAATTAAGGCAAAAGACTCCTGCAATAGTATCAATGATTTTATGTGCATAGGGCATACAAAGTGATAAAATAAGCATCATTTTAGTGCTGATACTTTTCATCAAAAGAATAATTCAATATGGAATGACATCAGCATTCTAATGAAGGTTTCTTCATTTGTTTTTGGCAAAACATGAAAGAAATTCTGTGAACTGATTTTTCATTCAATTGAGGTACCCAGGTACCTCAAGTACTCAAGAAACATCTCATGACTTTTCAGATAAGACATTAGCTAGTAGGAAATGTAGGACAGACATAGATAAACTTAACAATTATTGATCAGTACCATGGAAAACAACTTTTTCTTTGTGGAAAATTCGGACTACTAATAATCCTTAAAAGGTTTCAGCCAATCAGGTTGTAAAGAACATCAGCAGGATTTTATTGAAATTAACCTTACAACTCAGTATTTTTCGTGTTTTGAGGGGGCTGCTGATTTTTGCTCATTCAGGGGAGATATTTTGCTAAATATTATTTGATTTTTTTAACTGTGTAACTGTTCTCAAATTCAGCTAAATTCTACATGACTGTAGGCAAGTAGTCCCTGCTGTAATGCAGAGGAGCCTGGATAAAAGCAGGGGAGGAGGTCTTTGGGAACACTGGTGCACATCAGGGGAAACACATGTACCTTGCCAGGAGTTAAACTCTGTGAATTTATGTGTTAAATGAATTCCAACACAACCACAACTCTGCAATAAGAATATAATATAGACTCTTTCTAGTTAAAAGTTGCTTCATCCTAGCATCTCCTGGGAGTAACACTTACAAGAAAGTCCCTTAGCAGTATTTCAGTGGAAAAGCTTTATTGAGTTAGCTCATGGAAATACAAAGCAAGCTAAATATAACTTCATCTGCCTTCTAGATATTGTAGCAGTGGTGTTCTTTGGGGGAACCTTTTACATTTACACCAAATCCTTTGGAATTTAGAGCAAAAGAGAGATCCCATGTCCTCAGAGTGGAACTATAGAATAGAATTGAACCTGGATTTGAGCTTAAATCTTTCTGTAGTGAGAAAAATAAATGGACCATCACTATGTCTTTCAGAACCCATCAAGTGGAATGGAGAACCAATGAACAGCAGAACAGCTGCTGCTGACAAACAGCAGCAAAGAAATTCTGTTGTGAGGATACAGTAAATCTAAAATAATATAAAAAAAAAAAAGGGAAAACAAGCTGATGTGAACAGCCTGTTGTTCATTATCCTCTTGAGAAATATGTTCAGAGCACCATACTGCCAGAGATATTGAAGAATCAGTAATGTTTTGACATGTCTCTACATTATCCTGCTTACAACACAAGCACTATTCTTACTGTGAGTGAAGCTTGGAATTACATTTCAAATTATTTGCTTTGCCTACCAGAGAACAAACAAGGCAAAATCTTATTGCTATAAAGCTTGTGCAGAACTAGTGTTGAGTGTAAAACTAAATCATGTAACTACATTATTATTTGTGCTATGGTGCTACATTGTCTATCAAGTCAGCTACAGCAATGCAAAGAAAACCAATACATCCACTCTCTATAGTTAATACAGAAAAAAGACTAATCTGCCCATTTTGGTATGCATTTTACTTTTACCCTAAAACATCTTTGTAGAACAAGTGTACATCTGAGCTTATAGGAAAAACAAGTTTCATTCATTTGTATTGGACAGATGTGTTCCAAGAAGTGAGCCAATGTATGGAGCAGGAGCAGTGCCCACACACATCTCAGCGTGGCTGGAAGCAGTGGGGGTGATGGTGACAGCAGCACTGGGCAGAGGGAATGTCACTGAGCCTGAGAGATGCTTTCTTGTACACAGAAAACGTAAATACCTCAGCCTAAAAGAAGGAAAAGAAGCCTTCAGCTTCTAAACATATAAGCAAGTACTTCAGAAAGTGGATGAAGCGTGGCATGAGTATAAGCTGTGAGACACATGCAGAGCTTTCCCCCTGGACTCCTGAAACAGCTATTGTATATCCTCCCAACATTCACACACATCATTTCTTAAAGGCAAATAGGAAAGCCAAAACTAATTAAAACATCCCTATGAAGGTTACAGCAGGAAAACTTTACTATATGGTCCATCCACATCATGAACACAACACAGCTCTGATCTCCCCATCTTTAAGAAATATACAGAACTAGAAAACTTTCAGAGCATAGGCAGGAATGGGAATTAGGTTCAAAACCAATTTCTCTGTGAGGAACTTTGTAAACCAATGTTTCCATGGTAAAGGAAATATTGATGGAGATGGAAAAGAAAGCTGCAAAATCACTGGTGATCTGGAAAGAGTGGATGGGATGCAACAGTTCACTCCCTCTTCTCATATCAGAGCTACAAATGAAGCTTCTAAGAATCATCCCTTAAAAAAGGATTTGGATTAGGGGAAGCTTGTGGTCCCTCACACATGGAGCAGCAGCTCTGCAGAGCTCCTGAGAGATGACCCTGTGGACACAAAACACTGATGAAGCTATCCAGGGAAGCTGCTCTTGTGAGAGGACTCCTTTGCTATGGGAACACAGGAGCCCATCCAGCTCAGAAGATGCCCACGTTGAAGTAAGTGAATGCTAAGAAAATATAAGAGGGAAGTATTACAAATGATTGGCCTGCTCCTGCACTTTCCTGGACAGTGATGTAATTGAGTACTTATGGACCCAGTGGGATACTGGATTTTGAACTAAATAGGTTGTTTGTCTAAGCCAGGATGGCTCATTTTATTAAGATGACAGAAGGAAAATAGATTTTTTCCAACAGGAAAAAAAATACCAAAAAATTAGCTTGATTTATGATCATAAATTCTTGTGCTTCACTTTAATGAAGAGAAAATGCATCAGTGTCTATCCAGACTCCTGCTCTTTTCTTCATTTTTTTTCCCATCAGAATGTCACCAGTATTCAGATTAAACACACTTCTAATTCAGAAAACCAACATTTCACAACTACATCTTATTCTCAGCTCCTATTGACCAAGGGCTCAGCAGTCTTGAACTTCTGACAGCAGGATTGCAGAGGTAGGGAGGCAATCAAGCAATTTTCTACAAATATACTAGAAAAAGAATAATTATAAATATTGTCACCAAATAAGAGTTATTTCATCATGAATCTCTACAAACTTCAAGTGTTTTCTGGCTTCCCTCCTTCAAAGAGTATGCTGTGGTTCTCAAAACCATTCTCCAGGATTGTTTCCTTTGTGTCAAAAGGGTTGCTAGGGAGCACAGAGGACTCTGCACATCCCAGGCTATAAGACAAATACAGTGCTCAGATCAGTGAAGCTCATTACCTGAGAAGGTTTTGTTCATTATAAAGAAACATTGATAAGCTTTCTGCATTTTCAGCTCTTGATAAATGACATAAAGATTATTTTTTGTAGTATTTAAGTAGCAAAAACTGTGTTTAGGATCTTTCAATCTGACAATTGTGTAAAAAGATTGCATAGAATATTAACTACTCAGAATAAAATCATTAATTGTCTTGCTAACAAGATAGCCATCAGCTACCTGGACATGGTGCCAGTGGACTGGCATAAAAGAGAGCTTTCAATGGGCTGGGGAGAAAGAAACAAGAGAAATAGTCAGGCTCTGTTCTAATTGCTTCAGTATTAAAATAACTGCAATGGGAGATGAGCATGAGTCATTTTCTTTGGGGCCAAATTTTTCTAATTTTGAGTCACGTTGAGCAATACTATGCTGCATGTGTGGTTCTGCAGAAATCAATGCAAACTCATCAAGTATTATTCAGTGTTAATCAGAATACCTGCACCTGTCTTGAAGAGTTTGAGAGTGAATTTTTAAACAAGTTTGGGATGAAAAAATAGATCATGGCAAGGATAGAAGACTTTTCTCTTTTCAGTGGCATCTCCTGGCATCAGAGAGGGTTCATATCTCATTCCTATCTTTGTGCTTGGTTTCTAAACTTGCAGATTATCTCCCAAGTTTTCACACAGTTTAGATCATCTTTCACAAAGAGCAATCCCTCCTCCTGCCCTAAGAAAGAGGCTTTGATGCACTTGATTTTATGACATTCTGGGAGATGTGAAGTGTTGAAGAGGGAAGTTAACACTTTTTAAGGGAAGCTTGGAATCTGTAAACTGTTAAGCATTTGCAATTGTCAAGGATGTTGGAGGGGGAAAAAAATAAAACATTGGTTATTTGATTTATCATAAATATTTGTTGATGTTCCTGTTCGTGCTAGAGTAGGGAGAGTATTTCTTCAGGTATGAGCTGAAACAATTGCAGATTCAGTAGAAAACTAAGAATCATTTTCCAATAAAAAAGTGGCTAACACTTGTCAATATTACAAAATAGTTATGTCAAAAAGGGCTGATTTCCTTCTTTAAGATAACAACATTGATAAAGATCAGTGCTGGAATGATGTGTCCACTCCTGGGATCAATGTTCTCCAAAGGCATTAGGAAAACAGAGAGACTACAAGAACTATTTGAGAGTTGGACAAAATCCTCTATTGTGACAGACCAGACAAGACAGACTTTAATAACTCATTTGAAAAAGTACATTTAGAAAAGATCTGATTACAGTGCATAAATACTACCCTGGGAAGAAAACATCAGACAGGAAAGGCTGCGTAATACGCAGAGGGAAGATTATACAAGGATCAAGAGCTGAACCCTAAGCAAAATTAATCTATATTAAAAATAAGGCATCACTACTTAATTATGGGGAAAGAGGTTAATTACTGGAAAAAAAAATTTGAAATAATCTGAGCACTGTACTGCACTGAGTGCCATTACAACACCATGCTGCTCCTAAAGCCAAGGTGATGCCTTGCAACAGGGTAACTGGATGGAGCTATGATGACAAGGTAGGATTAGCCTTAGTAGCCAATTTTGGTCTTAAAATCAGCAGTAAATAACAAGAATGAAAATTTAGGAAGCTGAAAAACGTGCTTAATAATTACTCTGCAGACTTCATGGAGTCCCCACTCACCTGTACAAGTACTGCTGCTGGAATACCACAGCACTTAGGTGCAAAGTCATAGCCCAAAGAGCAATCTGCTGTAGTCATGCAAGGCAGGAAAAAAACAAACAAAAGTATTTCAGTTGCCTTTATGCTTGAAAAAAATGTAAACAAGCTCCCAAATATTTTTCAGTGCTAACTTTTAGAATAAGAGAATAAAAAGTTAAAAAATTAAATAACTTGCATCTTAAAGTCCTTTCAATCAATTGATGCATCTGACTGATGGCTCATGATGGATATACACAAGAATGGAAAGTACTTCAAACAGAATCTGAGTCTTTCTAAAACTCAGGGAATTGAAAGAAGAAATTTAAATATACAGTTTTACCTCTGTGTGACAAGATGAAGAAGGAAATGGCCTGGAAAGTAATTTCATAAATCCCAGATTTACACTTGAGGTTTTTAATGAAGTTGTGTCCAATTTTGTTTTAACAAGACAACTAATATGCACTATTTTCATGGAATTTATTGGAGGGAAGTGATTCAAGAAGATACTTATTAGACCTTACTATTGATTTATAGGATGATTATCCACTATTAATAATTTCTACACTTGTGATAGCTTTAAATGCCATAAATTGGACCATTTTATTATTGTTAAAATTAATCCTTCCTGATATCCATGACGAGAGGACATTGGGTGATTTTCTTCTTTCATTGCTATCATACGTCATTCTAAAAAAACTATCACTCTTCATCATCTAGCAACAAAAAAATAGGATGCCTTTCCTTTTCAGGGCAGAAGAATGAGGTCTGGACTTAAAAGAGAAGCTAACATTTGTGTTTGCTGTTTCACAATGAAAAGGACTTACTGAGCATGCCTTTAGCCCCATTTATTTAGCAGCTGCAAAGGCTTTGTCTCTTTAAAAGCCAGCTAGTATGAGCTCATTCCTGGGAACATGGGATTCAAATAAAAATACAAGAACTAAGTCCTTGGTTTAATACCTCTTTCATAAAAAAGTAATGTTAAATATCATTATGTATATTGAACAAAGATAATGATGGCAAAAAGCATTAGCAGAACACAGGGACATGTGCACTGCTTCTTCAGGGAGCAGTACACGACAGACACAGATTGCTCACACACAAGAGCACCACTTCACCCACAGAGTGCATTTCAGAGGGAGGAAGCAATTGCAATGTCTGCAACACTACACAGTAGAAAACAGGATTGGAATTTCTGGAGCATTTGTCATAAACTACTAAAATCTATGAAAATGGAATAGAAGTTGGATGAAACCTAAATCCTTCATGAACTAGAGATGATAAAGATGTTCCTCAGCCACAGAACTCCTCAAAAGCATAATAATGTCCATTCAAAATGCTTTAATCTCTGGGTGTCTCTGCACTTCCTTTGTGCCTGCAAGCTGCTGTGCACAGATCAAAATTGTTTGGCTACCATTTCCTTCTGAGCTTCCTACTAAGTGGTGGAGAAAACCCTCTGCCATTTCAGCACTCCACCTTACAAGAAGGTTCTCTAGAGTTGGCTCAATAGTGGCTCATTTCACTAAACAGCCCGAGCAAGTTGTGGCTTTTGTAACTTTGTCAGTGGCCCCCATTTGCTCCAGCACTTTTCCATGCCAGCAGGACTGAAGAGCTGCTTTCTTTTCTACATCTTTAGATGAGACAGGCAGTGCTATGTTGCAGACTTTCAGGACTGCATTTTGCTGAAAGACCCACACATGATGAATAAACATAGATTTTTATCCCTTGAAAGTCAACTTTAAAATAAGAATAATTAACATATTTCTGTGACTGATATTTTTATTGTTAGGCAAGACTTCACAAGATAGCATGCTGCCTAGATCTAGGTTACTTCCCAAAGTTTGTTTCCATATTGATCAATTTACTATACAAAATTTGCTTTTCAGTTTAAGGAGTACATACAACAGGCTGTGATGTGCAGTCTGAAATGAAGGAAAGCTATCCTTTGTGCAAGCAATCCCATCTTATCAAATCTGTCTTGCAATAAAACAAGATGCAGAGAGTGATGGATGAGAAATAATTTACTGTCAAGATAACCTTAGTCTGACTGAGCCCTGCAAACTGCAGCTCCAAATTATTTATCAGACTTTACAGAGTTTGTCTTGGATTTGACAAATGTGGACACGTTAGGCAAAGGTCTAACTGAAATCTGTAATCATATGTATTTATTTTTTGCTTCTTCTGTTTTGCATCCTGCTGCCTTTACTAAAATGGAAAAGTTTAAAAATTGTGTTATGAAAAGTTTATATTTTCTGTCTCCCTGAGTAGTAAAAGCATCATTGTCTAATCAATGGAAATAAAATTTCATATCCATGATGCTACCAACATTTTCTTAAACATAGCTCTCTTTTATTCATAAACAATTCCAGTGATAGACAGTTAACATTTTCTGATCATTATCTGCCATTGCCTACATTTTTCAAGCTTGTTTACAGAATTGCTTTTGAAACTTCAAGAAATTGAAATAAGATTTTTCCCTATCAACACAAAGCATGAGGAGCCATCAGTAAGAGAAGCAGTAAAGCTGGAGCGTGACAAAGTAAAACCCAAGCAACTGAGGGCTACAGATGGCTTTAAAATAAATGTAAGTACCTGTTTGAATATGAAGAATTGCTTTGCTTGCTTATATATGTTTATAATAAATATGCAATAACAATTTAGCTGAATTTAAAATTCAGCAGAATCTGTAGCACGTGTATTTTATGTACAAGACAATAAAAGTCCTTGAAATCTATGCGCATCAACACTTAGAAATGTGGTCACATAAACTGTGTTCTGTCAAGAAAGGAAATCATTGTCTATTCTATTATGCTGCCTGGGATGCAGCAATGGGAATGCTAAAATGTCATTCAAGAGGACACAGAAATAGGAATCACAAAGCTCTGATCTTCTCACTGCTCATGAAGGTACAAACCTGAGATGACAAAGAAATGTCAAATTTTTGCAAATGTCACGCTTGAAAGGTTTGGTAATCTGTAGTCACTCTTCAGGTAAAGGCTTCACCTCTCCCATATTTTTTCCTCTAATGAAATATTCTCATATTTCATTAGAGAAAAAATGGCAAAACAACACCAGAAAAGTTCAAACATATAGGAACACACAAAGAAATTAATGCTATATGAAGGAGATTCTAAATAGCTGATTCTGAAGGAAGCAATTCAGGTAACATAGCATCAGCAGGAATTACATTCATCCCTACACCACATAGAGAGTAATGCCATTGTAAGAATGATTTTACTAAATCAAAGGCTTTAATATGCTAGGGTGGGAAGAGTACAGATTTTTTAAAAATTATCAAAAATTGTACCGAATTTTAAAATAAAATCTTTTTTTTGATTCTGTTAAGTTTACCTTTGCCAATAGTAACAGAATTAACAAGTTTTTCAAGGCCTCTCTTCAATGTATGGATATTTATGGGTTTATAAGTACATTCTCATTGAAATAAACTCTGCAGCAAAGCATCAAAATAAGAATTAAAGTGACCTTTCCTAAACTTCCATACTGCACTGATATACTGTTCCCCACTGCATAATTAAATCAACTGGCTGAAATTAAATCAAGCAATAGGGGTGCCACCACTTACCTCATATGCAGTTTAATTTGGGGGAACAATCATTATCTTAAAGGTTTTCCTGGAAAGTGCATCTGATGTTAGCTCAGCTTAATGTCAGCGCTCACCATCCTGCATCTCTCTTCTTCTTTCCTGGTGTTTTTTTCTTTATAATAAAGCAGTTATAAATCACTGTCTGCAATGGAATTAAATCAAATGATGCATAACAAGTAAAAAGATCAGTGCCATAAAAACTGGCAGACTGGAAAAATATTAACATGAGTACATGACACATAGACAAGAAAAAGTAGTTTTGAACTTCATCAAGAATACAAAATACAGCATCACTGTAGCTACATGAATTTGGACCAGCCAAGATATTGGCAGTAATTTCAAAAGATTCCTTATGGGACTGAGACAACAGATCTTAATTGTTAGGTAGAGATTAAGTAAAGTTAGCCTAGGAGATTGCTCTGAACAGGCAGGGAAAGGTGGAGTAGTGAAAATCTCTCATTGTTCTATGGATTGTTTTATTAAAGAGTGAGTTAAATGCTGGTATTTGGGGTCTACTCAAGACAGCCAATAGATTACCTGTAACTCTTTCCTTATACAAACAAACAAAAAAAAAAAATGCAGAACAAAAAGGAGCAACCTGGAGAGTAAATATTAGCCAGAGTACTACTGCCATGAGTTTCTTTTCTGTACTGTAATTTCTGTCTATTTTAATATTATGTTTGAGAAGCAATGATCCATAAAAGTAGCAATTATTTAATACTTAGATCACTGTGCTTTAGTGCTATTCCCCCACAACTTCTATATGTTCTGATTTGTAACTCAGGTAACACCACAAAAGACATTAATCACAACTCAAACAAAAGCAAAGAGTTTCTTTTTCATGAGATCAAGGAAAGGAGTACATGATTAAAACCAAACTTCTGCTTTAAATCTGCCTCCTGGAACTAAATATCATACTGCCACATAAAAAATAGCCATAAACCTCTGCAAAAGTTAAATGGAGAGTTTTAAAAAATTGTATTAATTCTGTCTTTGAAAAATGCATTAAAAAATACCAGATTCAGTTTGATTATAGTTTTCTTTCAGATTAAAAGCTTCACAGGAATGTCCTCATTCCGTAAAAATATACATATTGTTCCTCTCTGTGTGTGCATGGTGGACATCACTGGATTCTGCACATTCACCGTGGTAACCTTGTGAGGAAACTCCAAGTTACAATTTAATTAAACTCCTTGCTGATAACATTACTGAGATGTATAGTCACCACCTTTCTTTGAGCTTCATATCACTCCATATTACTAGATTTAATTTAGCATTTTATTGCCATAAACAAAAACAAATTGATCCATATCTGATTAATTTAAAATGTATTTATCGTTTAAAGAATTAAAACTTACATCTCCCTTCATTATTTTCAACCCATTTTGTAGAGTTTTTGCAATGCCTCAGATTAGTTCCCTTCTTTGAAGAAATACAATAGAAATTACTATATTGTACTATGAAATATTCTCATAAATCATGCCTAAGACATAGATGTCAAATAAATTAACACTGGGTATCCTTGCCTTTTGCTTTCATCTTTTTCCTTATTAGCTTGCCAGCCATAAAAAGGATAACACAAATATGGATATCAGACTAAGCCTCATAATGTATGGAAGATTTTCACCATAAGATTAAATAATTGGCAAGGTTAAAAAACATTATTGAGCCTTACATTTTCTTCCATCTCTGTTTTCTATTGCTACAACTACTTTTTTAATGAGAGGTATTCAAAGGAGATTTTCACCTGGCCATGGCACACCACACCACACCCCCTGGAGATAGGGAGCTCCACCTGAGACACAGAAAACCTGGAGGTTTTCAAACACCCAGAAGACTAAAGGAAACTGCAGACAAGATAAAGCAGAAATCACTGGAACCATATGTGTCTAGCAGACCTCCACAAAAACTACATTTTGAAAGACTTGGAAATTACATAAATGAAGCATTATCTCTGAGCTTCTTTGTGAGCTCTAACTTTGTTACATTTCACTGATTCATAGTTATGGTTTGCTGATTTATAGTTAGTTTGCTTCACAAATCCTTTCACTGGGCTTACATGCCTGCAAGCCATGTTGGGCATCCCAGCTGACACTCTCTTCTGAGTTCATTTGTGGTCTTAAGAGAAGAATCAGAAGCTCAGCTGCTGAGTGCTGTCAGAGGCTCCATGATTCTCCTAACAAAAGCAGAAATGTACCATGCAGAAAAAAAATTGACATCTCACACATATTTAGAAGGCAACTCTGCATACTCTGTCAGTGATAAAAACTGTTCCCCCTGACAGGAACCCCTCCATTTTTAGGTAATTCTATATGATTCTGCATTGCCTAAACGAGTAAAATCAATGGGCTAAGGCTCAAAACAAGTCAGCTCTTCCATCTACAATATTCATCCTGTCTCCAAAAGGAAGCAAAGCACCTGTGAGATAATACACAGCTCTATCTCTCAGGGCTGAAGACAGGAGCTGCACAACCAGATTGGTGACAGTGGTCAGCCTTGCCTGGAAGCTCCCTGACCTCTGAAAGCTTCCCACCTCCTCCTGTTGCTTTGCAGTGGTATTTTTGAACAGCTGACCAGCAGTACACTGCCCCATTTTTCAGAGAGTAGTCCTCATTTCAGCAAATGCTTTATGTCTAGTTACAGTGTGCCATGATAAAACTCCACCTCCCCCTGAAGATACAGTGAGGTGGAAAGGCAGCTACCAGGATGCTGTCAGAGCCAGGCACAGTGTCTGCCTCAGGCACTGATCAGCACTGCTGCCTGCAGAGAAGTGGCAACTGCACAGCAGGAAACAGCAGAAAAAACAGAGAAAGATAATCAGCGTGAGGAATGCTTGATGACATAAACTAGCCTAATCCCATCAAAACTTCACAGCTGTGACTTGCAGTAGTCATTATCTATACTTAAGGTGCTGATGCACTTGAGCAAGCTGAAGTACAGCTTATTACTGCTTAAAATATATTCATATTTTAACACTGTGACAGTTGTATTATTTTATATTCTATATCATTTTTTCTGAGATCTCAACACACACCAGTCTCTTTACCTTTATATATGTCTGAACACATCAGCAGAATAAATCCTGGGGTACCACTAGTAGACAAGGGATACTCCAAATGATGTTCAAAATCCTAAACTAAAAGTCTGAAAAACCTGATCTTTTAGTCCTGTCTTAGAGGTATAAATACTATATCTTATATTTGAATTAACAAAATCAAAAGCTATGAATTGTCATCAATTGCTTTGTCTAGTAAAATACTGCCAAGCTAGTCATTATCAGATCTTAACTGGTAGCATTTACTTTATGTTAGAGGGAAGAGGTGAATTCCATCTGAGGTGGCACAGAATGCTTTTGCCAAGATAGACAATACTGGTTAGCTGTGTGAAATGTTATTGGGAGCATTTTAATATTAAAAATATCCTTGTATTGTACCTCCAGTTTAGCAGTGGTTGCCACCCTAATTTTTCAAGCTTTCAAATTGACAAAGGAAAAACTAAATATCATAATAACATGGACACATAACAATCAAAATGCAAAATGACCCTTTGCAAGCTGGGAAAGGAGTCAACCACAAGACAATCTCCTCCAGTACAATTATGTCATATCAAAATAATCAAAACATCACACCTGTCATTTTCCTTTCTTGTGCTCTGTTACTGCACCTACATTTTCACTCAATGTGGTAACTCTTCTGCTTCCAAAGCCATTCAGGATCTTCCCAACTTCTCCTTAAATTCAATCTTAAATTAAACCTATACCCCAGTCAAATTCAATGCTTCAACCTTCATGAAATATTTTCAGCCGTTTTCTACCACAAAAGCAATAAGGACTCAGATATCTAAGGTCATTTTTAAGTTTTTGAAATGTTCAGTTATGCAGCAGGAGAAATGAAATTACTTTCAAGTATAAAACAAGCAGCTTGGAAGGAAATGAAAATAATCTGAGAAGGGAAAGGTCAGAGTTACGTTTCCAGGTTTTAAATGGAAATGCAAAGAATAAAGAGGTACAAACAATGGTCAGCAGAACAAATCAAATATGTGTAAAATGAGATAATGTGATAATAATGTTTTTGTTCTATTTTTAAATGCTCTTAGGATTTTTTTATGTCAGCATCTTCTTCCCCTTCCTAGCTAGATAACCCGATAAATTGAACCTTTCTTTCCCTATGGAAAACAGTTTCTGGAACATAAGTTGCTTTTGCAGCTGAGGGATTTAGTGCCCTGGTGGGAGGGGAAAGGAGAGAGCTCAGTGATCACCTGAAAAACACTCTGTGCTGTGCAGCTGGAAATCACAGCAGCCACCAGCACCGTTTCAAGGCACATTCCTGAAGCACCCAAAACATGGGGGTTTCAAGTGAGCTCTGCCTGCCCTGCAGCACCACGCTGTGCCCCACGAGGAGGAGCCCAGCCAGCCCTCACCCTGCCTGCACGCCACCCACCAGGCTCTCCCCACAGCTCCAGTCTGCAAAAACAACTTGTTTTGGATGCTGTGCTAAAGTGGGAGCACAGCACTCCCCAGCTGGGCAATAATATACTAGCAACGAAAATGTGAGGCTGGAACTGGAGAAAAAAGCTCCCAAATTCTGCTGCTTCAATGTGAATAATCAGAAAATAATTTAAACTTGCACTCCAAATACATTATTTAGATTCAGTTTGCTTGATTTTCTTAATATGACTGCAGTGATCAAAAATCTCTCATTTAAAATTTTCAGCTAATCCTTCCAGATATGCATTAGACATTGCAATCCTTTTTATAGATGGAGTCTAATACTTCCTTTGTAATTCATGGACGAGTTATCTTAATTGAAAAAAATCAGGATAAATCGCTCCACTTATGTGGAGTAGTTATTGTCTTAAATAATAATCACTGTGTCTGGATTCCATCACAATTTATTCTGCTACTGAGCACCCTGTTTTCTTCTTATTATATTGGAAATACCTCTCCCATGGCCTCTGTGGAAATGAGAAAAACAATGCTTTTATAAAAAATACATTTAGTGGGGTTTTTTTGCAGTTTGTTCAATTCACTCTGCAGCACATTATATTTACTGCAGTTCAGGCCTGATCTCAGGAATCTTGGAGTGCACATATTCATCTGAAAGAGAGAAGCATGTAATAAAGTGAATTTCCATGTATTTCCATAGTATTAAATTCTTTGCTTCATTGTTACCTTGCCTGATTCAATTCTGGATAAATAAATGCACCAATAATTGCCTTTGCTTATACTGAATGCATGCCACACTCTTTATTTTACTCAGATAAAGTTGCATGAAGCCTCCTCCCTCCTTACAAAGCTACACAGCATCAGCCACTAGGCGGGGACAGTAGCTGTCAGTGCTCTTTCCTTGAAAATATCACCTTATTGCCACCAGATTGCTCATGGTTTTGCCTTCTAAAAGAGTTGTAAATTGTTCAAAGGCAAAATAATATTATTAATAAGAGCCAGCTTCATCTGAGACACAAAGTTTATCATTCCAGTTCTTCACATAAAATTGCCTTCAGCAGCTCTGAGCAAGAATGTTTGCATCCTTGAGATCTTTCTTATTTTTTCATACCTTAAGTGATACACCTAGACATTTACTAAGGAATATACAGATGCTGGAAGCACTGGAACATCTCTACCCTGTAAAGGTACATTTTAGGCAATGCATACCAACTGTAATTGACTACCTCTCTGTATTACAGCTCCTCTCTTCTTACATTAGACCTAATTTAATAAAGATATTTTAAAAATAACAATGCACATCTTGTATATTCAGATTAATAACTCATGTCTTTTAATGACGTTGATTATATTGGGTAAAAGAGAGTTGACCTGCAATGTTTTTCTTGGCTCTGATACCAGCTATGTATTTCCCATTAAAAATTAAGCTTGTTTAGGCTGAGGTAAATGAAACCCGACTGCTTGATCTTAAGAAATACTGTGACCTTTTACACTGAGCTGAAGAAAATAATTAACATGCTGCTCTACATTCACTACTCTTCAATTCTATCAAAAAAGCTCTGTGTTGTGAGGAGGATTGTTTGACGTACTAAAAGCATGTTTATTTCATATTTATATTAATTCATTTTCATTTAATTACTTTGTAGCAGCTTGATTATCACGATGAGTATAGCTTGGAAAGGAAAGCTCGTCCTGAAGAAAAGAAACCAATGTGAATTCTAAGAGAGCTTTCATTTCTAACTCAGCTACTCATTTTTTGCTGCACTTCAGAAATTCTTTCAGATTGTGTTCTCCAGTAAAATGAAGACTATTTCATCTTGGCTTCACCTCATTCTACCTTTGGAAGTTAGACAAACCATAGGGCAATGGGGCCCTTGGCACTGCAAGCACTACTGTTGTAAAAAGAGTTTTCTTTTGGCTGATGAAAAGCAGTTGGTGTCATTGGTAATTCTGGATTATGCAAATGCTAACGTTTTTTTATCTATAGAAAAAGTTTATATATATATATATGTGTGTAAAGTTTTTCAGTGCCAGGACATTTTTATTATAACATTAGTAGCAAACAATATATTGTGTTTACTGCTGTAAAAATTGTTCTCTTTCTCTTTCTGCCTCCCTATTTCTTCATTTCTCAAGTCACCATTGCTGAGGAAATTACCCTCCATCCCTACAGTGAGTAATTTTCCTTGTGTAGTTTTTGCACTGTAGTATTTTGGCAAAATTTGCTAAATTCTCTCTTTGTTTTATCCTCTCTGTGCAAAGAATACTTTCCCTGCACAAAACTGAACTCAGGGAATTACAGAGCTTCCATCTGCTGACACTGGGAAAAGTGAGCTCTTCAAGAAATATCCTCTACATCACTCCTTTCTAGTATCACATCCTCTGTGAATATTAGCATCTTTCAGGAGGAAGGAAAGGACTCTGTGTAGCAGACACTGTAGGAAAGGGTAAAACAAGAGTGCAGCTGGGACCTTCTTCCCAATCTCCACCCTGCCAGCCCCTGGGGATGCCTTTACAACCTCCGCAAGGATGTAGGTTGGGGACCAGTGATAGAGAGGAGCCAGCTAAAGATGCAAATGACAATAGGGAGAAGCAGATGAACCAAGGATGTCTGTAGCACTTGCAACAGCCACAGCTGGATTTCTTCTGCCCAGTGCTGGCTGTACACGGATACCTCTGCTCTCTTTCTCACTTGCTGAAAATGCCCTTGCAGATGTATATTTCTCACTAGATCTCTTCCCATCTTTTCCCTGTCTCCCACCATCAGCCAAAAGGCTTATGAACTGTAAAATAACCCTCTTCACTAGTTCACTTCTACACAGAATTTACAGGCCTTTTATTTGATTTTTTATATGCTTTACTCTTCCTTTATCTTGTCCTGTTATAATCTGTATTTCACCCACAGGGATTATCTGCACCTCTGTACACAGTGAGATTCTAACACTGGCTGGTTTTCATCATGAGCAGATTAAGCACAGTGAGTGACATTAAACAGAGTACTGGAGGCTATGGCAGGCTGAGGAGCTGAGGGAGCTGGCTGATCACAGATGCTCGTGTGCAGCGTGATGAAAGCTGCAGCCTCTCAGCCCAGGGACAGGGGGTGTACCCTGCCAGAGGAACAGGACACTATCTGTCCTGTCACACCATGCAGACTATTAGAGTATGATGGCAGAGCTGAGAGTCAGTAAGTGACCCAGGAGGACTGCTCTGATGATGTCCATCACAAAAAGCTCTGCTTGTACTGAGCAACTTCACAGCAAAAGAGACATCAAATGTGTCACTTCTGGAGTTAGTCAGTGCCTCCCTAACCAACTCAGGAACAAACTTGAAAGCAATCCTGCTGATTCAGTGGCATAGCAATTTTCTCATTGTTCCAAATGCAGATTCCTCACATGCTTACATAAATATGCCCACCAGGATGATTTTTAAAATGTCTACCTCTTCTCTTGAGGGTTCACTTACAAAGTTGGCTGATATTACTGCATAAACAGAGAGCCTGATTCTCTTCTCACACTAATTACAGGCAAGAGCAATGCCTTTGGCTGGAATGGATGTATTTCTGAAAATCCACACATACATTTCAGCATCCTTAAGCTGAGTCTGATAGCTGATGTAAAGACAAAAGTGACCAAAAAAATCACAGTTTCCATACAGTAATAGTGCTGGATTGCCTCTTGCTTCTAAAGGGCAAAGGTCTGGCTGTATCTCAGTGAGTGTGTGACATCAATGTACTGCAGCATCAGGAAAGGCAAATGAGACCTGGGGAGGTATAAATTGAGGTGTCTTCTTCCTCCAGGGAACATAATTACACATTATTGTCCTAATAAAATTTCAACTGACATGCTGTGTTCTGTTCTCATCACTCATGCACAGAAATTATGAACTCCAACCATAGCAAACGCAGAGCAGAACATTCACATGACATCTTAGGACAAACTGATGAAGAGCACAGCTTGTTCACTTCAGCAAAATGAGGACTAAAGAGAATAATCCCACCCTAGAGACCTATCAGGATGAAGGAAAATGCTCTTTTAACTGAAGAACAATGCTGGAAGAAAATCAACTTAATATATACCATCCAGAAATAATTAGGGGCTGGAAGCAGAAGCTGGCATCTGACAGTCATAGAAATGAAGCTGAGCATGGCTGGGGCAGAGCACTCTACATGCAAGAGGTGTCAGGGATCAGTGTCATTGCTTTATGCCTGTTCCCCAAGATGTCAGTCAGAGCATAACAGTGAGCAGCCCTGGATGCTGTGCTTAAGAACCTTGTAGAAGTGCTTGGAGGTTTGCTTCTCTCTGGTTCGTTCCTATTTGTGTTTTCCTGGGCACCAAGATTGTGACAACGATGCAAATCTACCCATACTTGTGAATTCCAATAGTTCCAAATTAAAACCCTTGGTCTAATAAAATCTGCTTCCCCCAAACTGTTTTACACCTGAGGCCCGGGGAGGGAGGCAGAAGACGCGCAGCAAGAACTCTCAGCACCAGCAGCTTGGGGGTTTGGCGGAGCGGCAGAGAGGGAGGAAACAAGGAAGGAAAAACGAATTTAAAAAAAAATTCCAAACCCAGTCCCACTCTCCGCGCTGTGCGGGGCTCTTTGGGAACCTGCATCGGCTGCCTCAGGAGCGGGGTTACTCCGGAGAGCTGCCTCCAGCCTCGGGGCGCCTCTGCCCGTCCCGCACGGCCACCCCCGCATGACTCACGCTCTGTCTCATTCCCCGCCCGCCCCCGGTGAAAACTTCCCCCGGTAACTTTCAGGGGCCGGTTCTCCGCTCCCCGGTGGCAGGGGCGCACACACACACACACACACACTCACACACACACTCACACACACTCACACACACTCACACACACACACAACCCTCATCCCCAGCCCCGGAGCCGCGGGGCGGTGGTGCCGGGGGATGTCGTATTCGCCGCGTCAGCGGGAGCCCGGCGGCGATTGGGGGAGGCCGCCTTCTCCCCGCGGTCACCAATTATAAAGTGCCGCCGCCGCCGCCCGCACACGCTCCGCAGCGGTGCCCGGCCCCGGCAGCGGGCTCGGCTCCGCGCCCCCTCCGAGCTGCCCGCGGGCCCGGCTCTGCCGCCTCCCCCGGGGCTCCGCAGCCTGCTCCGTCTCGCTATAAATAACAGTGGCTCCAAGGCTTCGGCAAGGCGTAGCTTCTTCCTCGGCAACTCTTGGGAGCCCCGAGGGCGGCGAGTGTGTGTGAGAGTGAGTGAGGGAGCTGCTCTGCCTGCGGTCGGGGCGGCTTGCGGGGCTGGTTCCCGGCGTCGGGGGGGATGGCTGGGGCATCCCGGTGGGAAACCCTTCCCGGGGAGGGGCCGGGATTCGCGGTGCGTCTCTTCTCCCCCTGTGGTGCCGGCTTCGGCAGGCAGGGAGGGATAAAGGGTTTGGATACGAACACCTTCACCAAATGGGATCTTCTGAGCGCTCCATCCTCCGGGTCCGCTCCTGCTCCGAGCGCAGGGCAGTTGCCCTCGCAGCTGCCGAGCGCCTGCCGGGCTTAAAGCTCCCGCTTACCTCGCAAGCGCGATCAGCCCGGCTCTAAAGAGCGTGAGTTTAGCGGAGCCGGCTGGAGCCCTTCCCGCCGCCTGTCGCGGCTCCGAGGCTGGGGGAGGCCGTGCCGGGGTGGGACGGGAGGAGGCGGCTGCAGGCTGACCTGTCCTTCTTGCAGCCCCATGGCGCTGCTGCTGAGACTCGGCTGCTCGCTGCTGGCCCTCAGCACCTGCCTGCTGCCCAGGGCCAGGGCCGACTGCGGCCGCGACTGCGCCGCCTGCGCCTACCGCCTGGGACCCCGCGCCGGCATCCACCCGCTGGTAAGGGCTCGGCAGCGCGACCCTCTGCGCCCCGGGATCCCGGCTTGGCAGGGAGGAAAGGGCAGCGGGGAAAAGCGGCGAGTAAGAAAAATTAACAGTGCGGGGAGTGACCGGGGTGGCTTGGAAGACCCTTTGTCTGAACGGGGGACAGAGGGAGAAGTGATCTTGGGGACAGAGGGCGGGGAGCGCTGATACAAACCCGGGGCGCCCCGAGGAGCTCCCCAGCTCCCCGTCCCTCCCGTCTCCTCCGTTCCTCCCGCCGCCCGACGGCGAGGGCGGCTTCGGGCACCGGGACAAGGGGCACCGCGCGGGGAGCAGCCCCGCGGGCAGCGAGCGAAGGGCCCAAGGAAAGCACAAGGAGAGAGGAAAATCCGACCGGAGAGGGCATCTCGGGGAAGGAGGGGTGGCTGCCGGGCATTCCAGCTCCGACAGGACGAGGGGAGCCGAGCAGAGCGCGAGGGAGGGTCCCGACCCTCGTCCTCTGGCTTCATGGTAAGATGAGCTCTCTCTGGGCAGGATGGCCGTCGAGCTGGAAAGATCTGCCTGAAATCTCACTGAAAACAGCGGGTTTTAAAGCCTATTCGAGTAGCAGTACTTTAGCTGCTTCTCCTCTCTGCACGGTGCTGCACAGCGTTAGGGATATGCCTGTGAAAGATACCGGCTTCTAAGACAAATTGTGCTTAATCCAGAATGAGGGAGACTGGGAGTGGGGGTTATTGGTAAACTTTACGATGTTGAAATTATTTGAAAGAATAGTCACAGAGGCAACTCAGCTTGACATTTAAAGATCGGGGTCAGAAAGCCTGGGTTCCCTCAGCCCTTCCTGAAGAAGGTGAGAACTCTGGCTGCCAGGTGCTTTGCCAGTGGCATCGGTTGTTCCTGACCTCAAATACACACGCATTGAGCTCAGCATCATGTTCTCTGCACATCTAAATGGTCTTAAAAGTTTGTTCCTATCATGTCACTGGTTACTTGGGATCATGCAAAAGGAAGAACTTGGCTCTCTAGCCTTACAGAGAATTAGGAGCCACTTTCTCCAAAAGCTCAAGAACTCAACCAAAGCATGCTCAGAAAGGCAATGTTAATTTTTGGACAGCTGGCAAAATAGTTCCCTCTACTTTTTTTTTTTTTTTTTCCCTCCTTTTCTTACATTAACTTTCAATCAAACTTTAATGTCAACTATGGTAAAAAAAGGTAGTTTGCCTTTAAGAAGGGAGAGCTTTTCAGAGTATATCTGCACGTCTATATTGACAGTCTCTCATGTACACCTTCAGTAATCATTAAAGAAAGAATCAGTCCTATTAGCTAAATAGGCAAAGGAACAATGTAGCATACCTTGTGTTTGTTAAGCATGTATGAACAATTCTTGGAAACTATTGTTTCTAGATATTAGTATCTAGTAACATAATAACTGAATTTTCCTCTCCGTACTCTGTAAGATACCAGACTTTTCACATTGTACCTGGTCACTCACGCTTACAGAGTATGTTCAGGTTATTAAAGAGGTTATTAAAATTAACTGAGAAAGGGAGAGACCTATTCTTGCCTTGATTTAGACCAATTCCAAAGTCAGACTGAAGCTGAAATCTTATTCTCTTTACAGAATGACTGTAATATATAGTCATAAGCATGTAGTGCCAGTTAAATTATTGTGTTGCAAAATATACATAAACCCCTTTAATTTTCTTGTGACCATATTAAAGAAATCATATTTAAATTTCTCAGGCTAAAGTGAGGCTCAAGAGACAGGTTGTGCAATGCACAATGAGCTATGAGACAGGGCTGTGCTGGAGTTTAATTTCATGCTTTAAAGTATGTTAGGATCTTGAGAACACATTATCTATAGTCAGAATGAGTGTTTCTCTTTTTGAAAATATTAATGGTTTTTCTTTACCTGTTGTGGTATGAAAACCACAGGCAAGAAGAAAAAACTTGGGAATAGCCTTATTTTACAGCTAAAGGGTATGGCTGCACAAGAATTAAATTCCCCTGACACAAGAGAGATAATAATAACTAATATTAATGTTATTATCATCACAAGACAGGTTATGAGATATGCATAAGGTACTGAAAGATTTTTTTATGTGGTACCAGAAAATTTTTTTCAATACAGTCAGGAACAACACAGCTTGGGATATTTTTCCCCCTTTTTGATGGTCACTGCTTTCCAGCTAGCAAAAATGGAACTTTGATCCTGCCCTAAGAGGGTCTGTATTTCTACATTTCTATTGGTACATGCTGGAATGATCTGTTCCACAAAGAGAAAAACTAATGGCAACACACAGCCTTTAAAGCTATGCAGTGTATTGAAGATACTTAACAGTACAGTACAGCTGGCTTCTTTGTAATGACCATGCTGTGCAGCTTCTTTTCTAAAATTTCTGAATGCTACTTTTAATTATGAAGATTGAATACGTTTCTGCACTTGTGTTATGAAGCAAACCACATATGGTTTTTAGCTTTCCAGTAGTAAATGAAAAAAATAAATCATAACTCACACGAGTGTAAGGGAGGTACAGGAACTGTACTTGTGGCTTCATTTGAAACAGAAACATAGGGGCAACCTTGACATAGAGGACCCACAATTCATGTTATCTGGTAGTCTGTCACAGAGTGGACACTACCTTGTCCTTCAGAGAGGGATATGAATAACTTCAAAACAGAAAGGTACCAAATCAGCTGTTCCCAAAGAGCATTTCTTCCAAGCCACTCACAAAGAGAGGCTCACTTATGCTCTTATAAACAAGTAAATCTAAGATAAGGTCGTAGTGAGGTAGTAGCTACTATCAGATCATTCTCAGTAAACCACATCCATTTTTCAGGCATGTACACTAGAATGTGAAGGGAAACTGCCCTCTGCCAAAGCCTGGGAGACCTGCAAGGAGCTCTTGCAACTGGCAAAGCTGGATCTTTCTGAGGATGGCAACATTGCCCCGGGAGACAAGAAAGAGCTGGATGAGAGCCACCTGCTTGCTAAGAAGTACGGAGGCTTCATGAAAAGATATGGGGGGTTCATGAAGAAAATGGATGAGCTCTATCGGGCAGAGCCAGAGGATGAGGCTAATGGAGGAGAGATCCTGGCTAAGAGGTACGGAGGGTTCATGAAGAAAGACTCAGATGACGATGCCCTGGCCAACTCCTCTGACCTGCTGAAGGAGCTCCTAGGAACAGGGGATAACCCTGAGGCGACGCACTATCGGGAGGCAAACGAGAACGACGGCGATGTCAGCAAAAGATATGGAGGCTTCATGAGGAGCACAAAGCGCAGCCCTGAGTTGGAAGATGAGGCCAAGGAGCTGCAAAAGAGATACGGTGGCTTCATGAGAAGAGTGGGCAGGCCAGAGTGGTGGCTGGATTACCAGAAACGATACGGTGGCTTTCTTAAGCGCTTTGCCGACTCCATTCTCCCTTCAGAAGAAGATGGGGAAACCTATTCCAAAGAAGTCCCAGAGATGGAAAAGAGATATGGTGGTTTTATGAGATTTTAATACCTTTCCCTTTATCCCTTTTGTCCTAAATGAGAAAGACTGCCTTATTTGTCATAACTTATTGTAACGTGTTGCTTGTACTGTACAGTTTTTTACTGTCCTTGGTTAATGATGCCAACTGCAATTTGTTGTTCCAGGTTCTGTGTTCTTTCAAGTCAAATAACTAATTTCTGGTTTAGTCAACTTTCCGTCTGTATCGTAATTTCCATGCTAGAACTATTTTGATTACTGTATTCGTTTTCTTTTAAGAGGAACTACATCTACAGTAGAGTTGCTTAACTGTACATACAATAAATTCTTCATCCTAACTGCAAAAATTCTGAAGTGCTATTCCTTCTCTCTGTCATTTAATCAAATACCATCTCAATTTTTCCTTAAGCCATCAGAACAATGCCAAGCCTTTTTTCCATAATTACATAATTTGTAGTGCACACACAATAGTGGAAACATACTTTTGTCTTTAGTTTTCAGTTTCTTAGAACACTAGAATAATAAATAATTTTAATCAGTTAACAGAATAAATATTTAAAGCCTAAACTTATAATTCACAGTGTTCAAGAATTGACATTAAAAAAAGAAAAATCACAAATGTGTTTGACTTTTAGCACTAAAATAATTTCTCCAGTGTACAACACACTGATGTGTTTGATTAATTACATCTTTGATATAGGATTGTACACTTGGCCTGAAAATAATAAACACTAATTTAAAAAGTGGTAAGATTGTTTGTGCAAAATAAGCATGACCAAAACTGCATAAAAATACCTGATTTTTGCAGGGCACCTGACAAATGCTTTTCCATGGAATATCAGCTGCTATATATCACTTTGGCACAACTGAAATATAGGAAACTGCTGGTCAGACTTCTCTGTTTCAAACAAAGGCAGTATAAATAAATCTGAGAACCAAATAGAAAACCCAACACTAACACTGTAGATCCTTTGCAATTTACACAGGTGGTGCTTACATCAAAAGCCAGATCCCATCCCAGAGTACAACTCCTTCCATAATTCTGACTGTCCTTCACTATCCTGAGTCTGTGAGCAGTTTTCCCCCATCTACTACTACAAGTTACTGGTCACTTCCCACCCAAATTAACATGATGAAAATTGCCTTGACCACAGCACTGCCTAAAACCCTCCAAGACTCTGCATTCAGTGTCTGTATTTCAGTTCTGCACAGTACTCCCTGTTTACAAAAATGGCAAAAGGTCTGACTTTTCTTTAATTTCAAGGCAATGGGATTGTCTAGGTGCTCATGACCTGTAAAAATTAAGATGTGCTTCAAAATGCAATTGAAGGCCTCATGACATACAATTAGTTATGATGATTTTAGGCTTGGCCCTTAGAGGATTGTATAGGTGGTCTGAAGTTTTCAAAATCCTGCTTGCTAAAGTGTAATGCATTCCTTTTCCCTCAGCAAAAAATAAGACACCTATTTTCCTCTTCTTGCTTACAGAATTGATAATACAAAAACTTTAAATTCAGAAAATACAGGTGCCTGGAGAAGCTCCATGGCCTCTTTAGGATTCATTTGTGTTTCCTATTACCTTCCTATAGAGTTCTTCAAGATGCTACCAGCCACAGGAAAAGTCTTCCCATTCTTTCCTCCATTGCACCTGCCCATAGTGGCTGGAGAATGGCACATCACCTGAGTGGTTTCATCCACAAGAACCTTGGGTTGTGCACACTAGGGCTATTCTGGAGCACAACCCCACACATGGGATGCAGACATCAGCAACATATTTGCTTCAAATGATCACTCCAGGAAGAGCTAAAACCACATCCTTAATATTTTGCTTCAACATTTAGTCTCTTCCCTTAAAAAGTTACTCACCTGTAATTCAGCCAAAGAGAGACCCTTGCTGGCTTTCAAACTAAAACCAGCATTGGTGTACCTGATGATGCAAACAGTTTACCAATTATTTTTACCCATCCTTCACAGTTAAAACTCGGTAATTTATCAAGGAGTAAAACCCCCAGATCTCAAGAGATCTAGTACATATATTGAAGAATTAAGTGTTTTGACCAACTAAACTTTTACATTTATATCAATATGACACCTTTGCCACCATCTTTGTTTCCTCTTGAGCCCTAAAATCAAGAGCTGAACAAGGTTAGGTGATAAAATGTGGTTATGATTTTAATGAAGGTCCCTCCAGGTGCACAACACACTGAAATAAACACCAAAAATGCAGCAAAGATGCACACATGATATAGGGCATGTAGAGTTTTATAAGTTTAGCAAATTAGCACAATTGACAAGAGTCCCCAGTTAGAAACAGGTGATGGAAGTAATCCTCTCTCTTGGTTCAACTCCTTCTGAAGCCCACCTTCATTGCTAGTTGTTTATAAGGAAGTGTCTTGGGAAGGCATCTTGACCTTGATTCCCATAGGAAGCGAGATTAGAACAGGCCCTCAGGAGTTTATCTAATAGGAGAAATACTGAAGTTAGGTAACTGTATAACTATATAATAACAGTCTACAGAGCTATGAATATATAGGAACAATATGTAAAAGGAAAAATCATTTTGGCATCATCTTCCATGACATACTCCTGCAAAAGCTGGCAGCCCACATCTTGGACAGGTCAGTCTTCACTGGGTTAAGAACTGTCTGGTTGGGCAGACCCAGAGAGTGGTGGTGCTGCATCCAGTTAGCATCCAGTCATCAGTGGGGTACCCCAGGGATCAGTGCTGGGGCCAGTCCTGTTTATTATCTTCATTGATGATCTGGAGAGGGGATTGAGTCAGCAGATTCATGGATGACACCGAGTTGGGTGCAAGTGCCAGTCTGCTGGAGGGTAGGAGGGCTCTGCAGAGGGACCTGGACAGGCTGGATAGATGGGCAGAATCCCAGTATGAGGTTTAACAAGGCCAAGTGCTGGGTCCTGTGCTTTGGCCACAACAGCCCCCTGCAGTGCTACAGGCTGGGGACAGAGTGGCAGGACAGCAGCCTGGCCAGAGGGACCTGGAGGCTCAGGCTGACAGCTTCTGACCATGAGCCAGCAGTGTGCCCTGGTGGCCAAGAATGCCAACAGCATCCTGGCCTGTGTCAGCAACGGGGTGGCCAGCAGGAGCAGGGCAGTGATTGTCCCTCTGTGCTTGGCACTGGTGAGGCCACACCTCCAGTCCTGTGACCAGTTCTGAGCCTCCTGCTCAGGAAGGAATTTTAGGTGCTGGGGTGTGTCCAGGGAAATGTAACGAAGCTGGTGAAGGGTCCAGAGTAGAAGTCTGATGAGCATCAGAGGGAGCTGGGGAGGTTTAGCCTGAAGAGAAGGAGTCTCAGGGAAAACTTTGTTGCTGTATACAACCCTGAAAGGAAGTTGTGACCAGGAGGGGTTCAGCCTCTTCTCAAGGCAGCCAGCAACAGGACACAATATAGTCTTAAGGTGCACTAAGGGAGGTTTAGGTTGGATGGTAGGAAGAATTTCTTTACAGAAAGGGTAAATAGATGTTAGAATGGGCTGCCCAGAAAGGTGAAAATCACCCTCCTGGAGGTGTTGAAGGGAAGACTGCATGTGGCACTCTGTGCTGTGGTCTAGTTGAACATGGTGGTGCTGGGCCACAGGCTGGATTCAATGATCTCAGAGGTCTTTTCCAACTTAATTGATTCTGTGATTCTGTGAATTTGTATAGAAAAAACAAAAGCAAACACAAGCATCTAACTGGGATACAAACATCTAACTGGGATACAAACATCTAACTGGGATACATGCATGCAACCCAAAACTGGAGTGAGGCCATCCAAAGGGGAGAAAGTCTCTTCCAAGGCTGAACAGGGAGGAGGCAATGTACACAGAAAGCAGATGTGACTTTGATTCTCAGAATGATATAGTAAAACTTAATAGTCCCCATTCCTTCCATTATAAATGAAAATAACTCCAGTCACACACTTTCTTGCTTTAATAATTTCAATTTTAAAGATGTGAAATTAGAATAAGATCTAATTCCTTCTGTTGATGTGGAATTTCTTGTTTTATGGCTTTCATCTTTATGCCATCATTCAGGCACTTTTTAACTTAAACCGTTCTAACATTTTCAGTAATTAACATCTCAAATTAAATCAGCTCAAAATCTGCCAGTGAATCAAACAAGGTGTTCTGAATCACAAATCAAAAAGAAGGTTGAAGATAGGATCTACTGAGCTGGGAAATTAAAAAAGGCATCTCAGTCTCAGTCCAGGTTCTGAAAGGCTCCACTAATTTTCCTCTTACAATAGATTCCTAGAACTATCTCTTCATCAGAAGATTATTGAAATAGCTGAATTGCTTTATATAAATAAAAGCAGAAAGGAGGAAAGCCTGATGTCTAGAAAGAAAATTGATTGCAAGGGTATTCTGAAGAAAGAAATGTCATTCTGGATCAAAACCGAGATTCTACATTTCCTTTTTCTGGCTTTTATCATTGTTCCAGAATATCATCATTGGTCTGAATATTAAGTATATTTTAAAAAAAATAATATGAGCAATGTATGCTGGAAGGGTCCAAACCAGTCAAAGAGATTAATGCCTCTTCATTAGGAACAAAAGGGGAAAAAAGATAGTCTAATTTAGGTTAGACAAGGATGAGTTGGGCTTTTTAATAGGAACTAATTACAGGAAGGAACAACAAAAAAAAGTATTTCCTGTGCTAAATGGAGTTGACATACAGGAGAGAGACAGAAGCTGATGAATACACTGATTTCTGAATACCAAACTATTTGCAGCTGACGCTCTGCCTGAATACCTAATCTTAAATCTTGGGATAATGAGCAAAGGCCATAAATCTATTTCCACATTTCAGCTGAACTTGGTATATTCTGTGAGCTGAAACATGCAGAGCATAACTTTGAATTTCCTGTTTGTTTATTTCTGGTAAATTAAAATATAGTATGATACATAATAAATATAAATAACAATAAGGTTATTACTACAATCATTATTTTGTAATTATTTCTAAATAGTTACAATAATTTATTTTATAATTGCTTATAACTATATCATAAATACAAGTAATTATAACATCTAATGTTGTTAGCTGTTTCAGATAATGTTTCCCAAGATAGAATCTTTAGAACAGAAACAAGTCCTAATTTAATATACTGAAATAAGTATTATTATACTGTGTTCAACAGAGACTCTAAATATGCACTGGTTCATTTTAATTCTGAAGGGAACTTAATTAAGAAGAACCTAAATTTTCAGTTTACGGTCTATAAGGTCTCACTGTCATAAAGAGTGATTTTGGAGGCCTAGACATAGGGCAAAATGACAAATTCATAGCACAGCTATGTAATTTATGTATATATCTCAGTGCCTCAGAAAGTTTTCCTTATAGTTTTCTTCCTCAAGCACTACAGTGATTAGCTGGACACAATAAAAAAAATTCCTTTTTATACTAACAAGACTATGCCAGAACTTTCAAATTAGAAGCCAAATGGATGGTAAAGTTTTCTGACTCTGGGTTGCTGTGAGAATGAAGAAATTCCTGAAACAGGGTAGCTGGCCTGAAACCTGTGACACCCCAAGCAGCATACTGTATTTCTGGTCTTTTAAAGCAGAAAAGAAGGGATCTTAAAAATCACTCAGAGAACAGTGTAACCACTTCCCTATCAAAGCCAAAATGCTTCCATCCTTCTCTTCAGTTCCCAGCAAGATGAGAGATTCAAGCATCACCCACGAGACTCCTCTACATGACTAAACTTTGCAGTCTGGTCTCTTTCTCAAACAGCAGACACTTTGGCAGTGCACAGACTTCATCTCCTCCACTCCCTTTGAAACCCTACTACCTCTTGCAGAAATCCCTTTGTCAGCCTGCACTCACAGCCTTGGACTTAATTTCACCACCCACCACACTGAGGTTTGCCTTCTGACTCAAATCATAAAAGACTACTTTAATTGGAGAGTGACTGAGACCTTCAGTTCCAACTGCTAGCTCTGGTGGCTGTTCTTAGCTTTTTTGCTTTTAGTATTTTGATCATGATCCTTTGCTCCCTGCAGTATTAAAAATAGTTCAATGTGTCAGCAGGAATACACTGGCTACATCAAACCTGTATCATACCTGTAATTCATTCTATCATAGCTATATTGCAGTTACAAAGCTACATTATTCCATCCACCTGAGAAGGATGGAGAGTTATGGTCCTAGCTGTAAGCATGGAACAGGGCAGCAAAGCCAGCTGTAAATCATTAATCCAACCATTCAATTACTAATCCCATCAGCCTCTTTTAAAGCATTTAAACTGACAGTTGCATATCCAATTAACTGTTGCTATAGAAAATGAAAATGCTTAGAGGTATTTGACAGACAAATCTTTACTGGCCCAGCAGGGATTTAGACTGAATTTGTTTAATTAGATTGTGACTTTACCTAAATTGATCATTTACTGTAATCCTTGCTGAAACTATGGAATGAAATCTCTCAAGGTTAAATAGTTGTCACAAAATCACTCTGCTAAAAGATCAGTTAAAAGCTCTGTGCTGTGCAGTACTGCTTCCTCAGGGAGAAGGATGGCATTTCCTTCAGCACAGATCATGAGTGTTAAACCTTTTCATAGTTGTCCATGTCTGTCAGGACATACATGACCTTTACCCCTTGCCTCTCTGGCATTACTCTGTTTCTCAACACAGTCTTCCCCAGCCCAAGTGAGTCCTTACAAGAGACCCTGTATTTCCCTACTTTTTAAATGTTTGCACTGTTCAAATGAATGCACTGACTTGCACTCCAATTGCAGTGAGATCTGTGTGCATTTGTAACAATTCATCACAATTCCAATCCATATAAAATTATAGGATACCAGGTTATGAAAACCACTCCTACAGTCCTATGAGAATCTGCATCTTAACTTTTAGACTTAGTGTCCTGCAAAATATTGTAAAGCACTGATTCAGGCAGTGCTTTTTTTCTTGAGGAGACAATGGCAGCAACAGCACAAAGGATAGGCAATTTTCTCTCATAAAAGCAGCTGAAGCAGACTAGCCATATAAGCCTCTCCTAGCGCATACAAACCAGAGTTTTTCAACCATGACCTGAAATATAAATGGGTTTTACAGTGGGACTTTCACATTTCTTTACATTTTCATCTCTGCAAATAACTAGCTGACAAAGGCTGAAGTTTCATGTGCACCACATCTCTCTCATCTAGAAAAATATTTTTTGGAAGTATACCTTTTTTAATTTTAATTTTTGTTCATACAGCATATCTCTCATGCTATGACAGCAATTGACACATTTAATGTGACAAAGTCATTCTCAGAGCATGATTAACTGATTCTTTGCCCATCAGCCAGGAGAAAAGCTGTCAGCTTCCAGCTGAACAGATGCAGTGGAAATTAATCAAAGCAAAGATCTTCTATGGAAGTCGTTGCATGATTAAGCTTTGCTAACCAAGCTGTTGATCAGCAGACAGACTGAACACAGGGGATGTGCTTCACTCCCAGGTATCCATCGTACTGAGTTTCTCTGTAGCAACTGAGACAAAAAGTCTGAAACGAGGTTCTCAGGCTAGATGAGTTCAGAAGTAGTGTCTTCTCCCTGTGGATTCTTCAGAGATCCTTTAGACTCCAGGAGTTTCACCATCACTGCATAAAATGGATCTGCCCCCAGCATCATGACCATTCAGAACATGTGGTGCCTGCAAATGCCTTTTGAACTCACCAACCTCACTGTCCCAGCACCAAACCTTGTGGCCCCTCAAAAGGCTCAGGTCACTGGTGAAGCATGACCAAAATGGTGACAGCATGACAACAAATCTGCTCTACATTCGTGTAAATGTGAATACCATCATAATTTCTCAGCATCTTAATGAGAAGAGCATTTAAATTACTAAATGACCTTAACCTGAGGCAAAATAAATAGGCATAGTAGTGATAAAGATAAATTCTTAGAGGAAATCCTTTTCTGAATAATACCCCTCACTACTGAAGACATCCCATCCAGTTCTTGCACTGCTTTGAGGGGTTTTTGTGGTTTGCTGGCACTGTACTGGAGGGTACTCCAGTTCATCCGGTCTCCTGGTTGCACTTCCTCCTGGGATAATTATTCTCTGGTTAGTGATTTTCAGACTATTTGATTCTTCAAGTTCAGCAGGTGCATTAAGTCACACCTTGAGGAAACCAGCTATTGCAAACCTGCAGTTTGTCAGCCTAAATGCCCAGGCATTTATCAGCACATCCCCATCCTATCCCCATCCTCTTTTCACATTCCCCTTTCCACATTCACATCCTAAGTGCCCAATCCAACCCAGTCCCTGATCTCAGAAAGTGGTCTCAGAGAAGGGATACTTCTTTCCCATATTCTCAAATAACATCTTTTCTTCCCCTTACTATCAGTCTCCCCACCACTACTATTACTGCCCCATCACTATTAGGCTCTACAGCTCCACAGTGACAGTGAATACTGTTTAGCCAGGCTAAAAGAGAACAGGTAACCCATTTACTTTTAGTCCTCAGTACTACCATCACTTAAATAAGAACCCATATTTTTTCAGAATATAGGAAAAAATGTAAATTTTTAATGAGTACACTCAAGTGCCATTATACCTACATGTAAATAAACAACCCATCCTTGTAAAAGAGTCCTAATACTTGTCATTCAACTTAAAAAGAGTTAGAGAGGGTTATTTCAGCCTTTCCATTAATTGGGAGGAAGGGAATACCACTTGACAGGAAGAACTGGTCAGACTACATGCAAAATGACTGTCTGACTAACTTAAAGAGGAGGCTATTCTCCTCTCTGGCTTCTTTCAGGGAATATAATATTTCACTCTGGGAAACAAAGCCAGTTTTCTACATAAGACAGAAAACTTTAGCATTTTGTCCTTTACTCATTTGCATAAAATTGTCCCCAAGATACCTATGTTTTCCCTTGTGAAGATCACAGTCCACATCAGCTTTCTCCAAAATGCTTCACATTTCCAGGGATGTGAGGCTTGCAGCTGAAATTCCTGAGTGTCTTTGGACTCAATAATGACAGGCTCTGTGCTCTGTGCCCCCTTCCTAAGGAATGTAGCATCAGCTGTGTGTTTTCACTGGACTGAAGCAGCAGAAGCACTGGTGCCCTGAGGCTGGTGCCCTTACAGCACATATGACTGTAACCTCACACACACCACACCTGGATATTGCCAGGTCACAGAGCTGGAGCTGCTGAAGCACATACTCCAAGCACCTTCTCAGTCACAGGGTGGAGTTGCCCTTTGACTGACATGGTAATTACCGACTGGCAGGACATTAAGCACCGGCAGGGTTAGATGTGGATGCAGATAAGCAACATCTTTGAAGATGGATGTGGCATGCACAGGCCTGCAGAGGGATCCCTGCACATCTTCTCAGCTCTAGGGCTGCAGTCACTCTGTAGGCTCACTGTAGGATGGATGAACTTCATCAGCTAAGGATTTTCTTCACAGTACTGAAAGTTTTCCTTACATGCCTGTAAGTACAAACCCACCCATAGCTGCAGTAGCTTATAGTTACCCCCTGGATCATGCCTCAGCAGCTACCTCATAAAACTAATATTTTAGCTCAGTGGAGATTAAATTAGTTTGGGCTGACTGTGTGATGAAGTATATCAAACCAATTAAAAGGAGAAAAAAAACCAACCATAGGAAAGGAGGTCACCTATGCTCCCTAATATTCCTATGAGCAAGCAACTCATGCTTGACACAAGATCCAAGTTCTGTGAGCTGGAACTCCCTTGTTTCTTCATTTATAGGGTGTACAGCCACTTCCTGCATATCTCTGATCAACTTCATCTTGAGATAGGATGAGAGGTTCACTGCAGAGTGCATGCCTAGTGGGTGCTCCATGGTAGCCCTGAGTTTTGGCCTAAGCTGTTAGAAAGAATATGCACAGATCCAAGGGATCCATTAAATTAGTGCTGAGGATTTTGTTTCCTTCTGAAGGAGAAATAAAACTATTACTTTGATTTCACTTAACATAAGACATAGATATCTGCTGAGATTTCAAAGCTGATGCCTTTGACCTCTATGGTTCACAAGCATGTCTTGACACAGGAAACAATTGGAGGTTTTCCTGCCAGTCTGAAAGTTAAAATTATTGAAACTGGAGAGTTAAGGTTGTCACATACACTGTGCAGCAAGGGATTCCCACTTGGCATCTTGTATTCAATACTGGATTACTCTTAAAATGCAATCACATGACTTAATTTACTATCACAGACAGACACTATGTGCTTCTTTCTGGGTCCTTATAAACATGGACATTTTGTTTTTATTGTATCAATTCACTAACTTCAACAAATGCTAGTGACCTACAGAGACATTCTATTTCTCACCAGTATAGCAGTGCTAAACAGTTTGCCTTTTGAGGAATTATGTATATTTGGGAGTTTTTTCTTCCTCTAAAGATAAAATTGCAAATTGCCACATGATTAAAAAACTACATTAATTGCTAGCACTGATTTGTTATCAATGCATTTTGAATGTCAAATAAAATTCTTCCACAAATTCAGCACAGACCTAAGGAACTGTTAGACCCTGCAGAAATCAGTTTTGTCAGAAAATGTCAACATATCACTCGTCTATTTTTCTCGAAGTATTTATTTCTCACATCTGTCACAGCACATGAATAGCTTATATTAAATTTTAGAAAGATAAACCCAAGTCATTCTGCTGCCCAGTAAGATAATTATTTATCAACCACTTTAATAAAGTAATCCTATTCTACTAAATCCATATTTTTCTTTTTGGCAGTAGAATTTTAAGTTTTACATGCTGATTATACATAGATGACTCATTAATATATTGATAAATACTTAATAACTGTTTATTAAAAGCTGTGGGATATAATAATCACCAGTAATTAATAACATATATTTAAAACACCCATTGCAGCTCATATGTAAAGATACTTTTTAATACTATTTCTCTCAGCAACTTGCAGGTTAGGGTTTTCACATTTTTAGTAACAAAAAATATTGGTCAATGTATAATCCACCAGAAATACTCAAAAGGTCCAGCTGGCTTGAGGACAAGACTAACTCTCTAACCCTAATCTTTACTACAAATCAAAAGACAAATAAAATTAATTATACTTTGAGTTACTATGCATGGCTCGTAGTAATTGTGACGATTTCATGCATCAAACAAGCTTATACTCACTGAAACACTGTTAACTTTATCACCTTGACAATTGCAAATATACCAGAGGATTTACACGATGAGAAAACCTCAGCCAAATCCCTCACTACACGGGTAGATTTTAGCATGTGTGTTTGACTGATTCTAATGCACATAAATAAAGGATCCTGAATTATTTCAATAGACTTGCTCAATAGACTTGAGAGGCTTAATTTGACATGCCTCTGTGCTGGTTTTGGCTGGAGTAGTTTTCTTCACAGTGGCTGATTTGGGGCTTGGGTTTGGATTTTTGTGCTGAACACAGGGTTGATGATGTAGAGATGCTTTGGTTGTTGCTGAGCAGGACTTACACAGAGCCAAGGCCTTTTCTGCTTCTCCTGCCGCCATGAGTGCATGGGAGGTGACAGAGACAGGTGACCCCAGCTGACCAAGGAGATATTCCAGACCCTGTGGCATCATGTCCAGACAATGTGGGGAGAAGGAGGAGGAGAAGGAGGGCCTTTGGAGTGACGACACTTGTTTTCCCAAATAACCATTACACATGATGGGGCCCTGCTCTCCTGGAGATGGCCAAACACCTGCCTGCCCATGGGAAACAGTGAATTAATTCCTTATTTTGCTTTGCTTGTGTGCACAGCTTTTGCTTTCTGTATTAAACTCTCTTTATCTGACAAGCCTTCTAGTCTGTGCACTCCCAGTTCTCTCCCTGATCCCACTGGTGGGGAGTGAGCAAACAGCTGCACGGGGCTTGGCTGATGTCTGGGGTTAAACCACAACAGCCTCTTATGACACCTCTTAACTTCTCATAAAATGGAATGTGTATACAAAGTGTACAGAGGTGAACAAACATGCTGGTGAATTATCATTTTTAGGCATTCTTGGTTGTGTGGCTATCCCTGCACTTGACATAGTTAGTGATGTACTTTTAACTTTTAGATTGGTCTATTTGTGCATTTGCCCTGTTTCCTATTTTTAATAGATTTGTTATGATTTTTAAAAATGCCAGACATGTGAAGTTTTGTTACTGGAAAGGGAATAATAAAAATTTCACTCAAAGAACTATATCTGTGGCTTTTCTAGCTGCAGCAGTTTTTTGTTGTTGAGAGGGTTTTTTCAGTGCAGTCAAATGTGGATGAGTTTCTGGTACAAATTCGAAGCTAATTGCAGAGAATGATAACTTTGGGGCAAGTAACCAATTACAGAGCATGCATCAGTCAAAAGAATAAGTTTCTGTTTGACAACAAAATTCAATGTTTTGAAACTCTGAGACAAAACTGAGACAAAAAGCCACACAAATACTTAATTTCAAAAATGCTAAACAATTTTCTAAAGGAATCATCAAATCTAGCTGGAAGTGAGCAGAATGCAAACTATCCTAAATCACTCTGCATTCCCCAAGACCCTTGTCACATACCATGTCCACTCTGTACCTCAAGATAGCAATGAGCTGTAACATTCCACTACCACGCCAAAGTGTCTAGTTCAGGTATATAAATTATTAATCATCATTGTCATTCTCATCACTTATAGGATGATAGCTGGCTGCTCCTTAGGTCAGTTCAGCACAAGAGTGAGGAAGTCATGTGTTGTCATACTTGCCTAAGCACGTGCTTTGGAAACAGGCTCCTCCTGCCAACTTAGAGCTTACCAAGTTCTGGTTGCAACACCATTCCTCACCCATGTTGTTCACCTGGATATGTCATCATAATAAACAAGCATCTTCCCTGCTTTGTTTCATAACCAGGAATTCATTGCTGAATCATTTCAGCTTCTCCTCACCGTAATCTGCTGCTTTTGCCATGTAATTACTGATTGCAGCATGAGACACTTGGAGTTAGGTTACCCACCTATTTTGCATTTCTTGGCACCTTGTTTGGATCCACAGCTCACTGAGGCTTTGAGATCTGCCTTCATCCTCCGTGGGCGTATTTCAGCTTCCCCTTTGGCTGGCACCTAAATAGAATATTCAACAGTTAACTGTGCATGGAAACACATCCCTTCCAGACAACTCGTTACACTGACAGAGTACAGTTTTCCACCATATTTCTTGGTGTAAATTACATCACATTTTGGGAGCTACCATTTTATCTCAGCTTAACAGAAAAATATCTTATGAATCCTCATAAGCTGTAGTTTGAATGGTGTATACAACACAGATGCGTACATCAGAGCACACTCTGAATTTATTCCACTTTTTTTCTTTTTATGACTTGCCAACAAAGAAGACCTCTAATGTAACTCATTTGAAATGCAAATTACACCAAATAAGTTGCATTCTTTTCATTGCCTTTTTACATAAAAAGGCAATGTGGTGTGTGGAAGACGTCATGGTGATTGAGACAAGCTGATGTCTCAAAACAGGAGAAGCACATTCTTACGGACCTAGGTATGTATGTGGCTTTCTATTCAAAAATATTAATGATAGAGTGGTGTGGGACTGTATCTTTAGAGTTGGATAATGCATGTATGGGAAACTGAGGGTCCACAAAAGTCATTTTAAAGGTGTGAAATGATAATCAGGGGATTCACTGATTTAGGGTTCACACTTTTGATCATCATCTGCCTTCTGATCCCATGCCAGCAAGCTGGAGAACAGTAATTTACGATATAAATTAAGAAGTGTTTAAGAAGTATTGCACTTTGTACCTCCAGCAAAGCAGCAACAGAGGGAGGAGAGAGCAGTTGTCCTCCGAGTCCTCGGCCAGGAGGGATGTAGCGGGCAGGAGGGGTAGAGAGGCCGGGCGGCATGGAGCAGCCAGGGGGGATGGAGAGGCCAGGGCGGATGGAGAGGCCGGGGGGATGGAGAGGCCGGGAGGGATGGAGAGACCGGGAGGGATGGAGCGGCCAGGAGGGATGGAGAGGCCGGGAGGGATGGAGAGATTGGGCGGGATGGAGACACTGGGAGGGATGGAGACACCGGGAGGGATGGATTTACCGGGAGGGATGGAGCGGCCAGGAGGGATGGAGCCAGGGGAGCCGGCCGGGTACGGGAGGGACACCACGGCAGCAGCAGCAGCAGCACCAGCACCAGCACCAGCAGCACCAGCAGCAGCGGGATGTCCCGGCTGGGAGAGGGCGCTGCCGCCCGCCAGGAGCCCTGGGAATCGCTGCGAAGCCGCCCCGGCTCGGTGCCCCGTGCCGCGGAGCCGGGCGCTCCCGCACCCGCCCAGCCGGGAAGCGCCGCCCGCCCGGCCCGCAGCCCGCACTCCCGGGCCGCCCCCGCACGGAGCCGGGCCCTGGGGCGGGATGGGCAGGGCCAGCCCAGCTCAGCCTGGTCCGGGCCGGCTGGTGGCTGCGGGACAGTCGGGAGCCGGCGGTGAGTGCGGTGGGACCGGGCGCAGGGCTGGGGCGAGGATGTGACTGCTGGGGCAGGGCCGGGAGGGGCCATAGGGTCCTGTCCTGTCCTGTCCTGTCCTGTCCTGTCCTGTCCTGTCCTGTCCTGTCCTGTCCTGTCCTCTCCTCTCCTCTCCCTCTCCTCTCCTCTCCTCTCCTCTCCCTCTCCTCTCCTCTCCTCTCCTCTCCTCTCCTCTCCTCTCCCTCTCCTGTCCTCTCCTGTCCACCAGGATGGTGCGGGAGCTTTTTCCCTGAGCCTCTCCTCTCCTGTCCTGAATAGTGAAAGAGGGAGTGGTGCTGCCTAATGCAGGATGAACACCAACGCTCCTAAGTGCCAGGGTAAGGTTGTTCTGCTCCCTGGAGCTGAGCGATTGATGGCGAATGGAGATAATACATGGTGTGATTTCGGCCATTGGAAAATACACTCAGTGTGGGAACGCACCAGTTGCCTGCTTTCCGAAACAGGCACACATTTCCTCCTGAGGAGGACACCTTCCTTCCTAAGGTTGATACCACACCAGTATGTTCAGCACTTTTTGTTCAGCTAGCATCACCTTGCTGTGAAAACAAACTGCTCTACAGCTACTACTGCAACATACCAGCCTAAAATATATGTTCCTAAACGTTTTTAAAAACGGAGCTGGAAGATGAGGAGCCCTGGATGAAACAGGTCTGTAGGACCTGGAGGAAGACATTTGCTTTAATCCTACTAGTAAGGCAGCTTTCACAAAAAAAGTCTTACATAATGTATTTTTCACCTGCACAGAAGAGCACTGCAAAAGAACTTGCTGTTGGAAGTCAACCTCTTCTTTCTTTCAGTCAAGACCCTGCTATCATAACGTATTGTGTTTCTGTGTTTGCACAACAGAAGACTGGTGCTTGGACCTGAGAAATCATGTTCAACTTCAGATGCATCAAGAAGTTACTACAGTACCTGAAATTTTTATTTTTTTTACTTATTGAGAACACCTTCTCTTTATTTTCTCTACGCAAAAAATATTATGCTGGCGAAATAGTACTTATTACTGGCTCTGCAAATGGGATTGGAAGGCAGGTTGCCTTAAAATTGGCTCCTTTGGGAGTAACCTTGGTTCTGTGGGACATTGATGATGAAGGCAACAAAGAAACAAGCACATTAGCCCAGCAGAATGGAGCTAACCGGGTGTTTGTCTACCACTGTGACTGCAGCAAGAGGGAGGAAGTCTATCAACAGGCAGACAAGGTAAGATCTGCATTTTTGCTTCTTTTTAATACAATATCCTATGGAGTTTATTGCTGTTTATTGCTAGAAACAGTACTATTCCCTAGAGGAAAGTAATCATGCAGGGCAGTTTATTCTCCTTTAGCATAGTTTCTAGATGGAACTTAAACTATAGTTGCTGCAAAGTAACAGTTTAATCAGTTCTGTTGAGATTTATCCACTTCTCTTCTTCATTGTGACATGGGAATGTTTAGATTAAGAGCATGGTGAAACATGCAGCAGAGATTATCTCCATATATTCACTGATTTAAGCTTTCAGATTTCTTTAAGATACCAATATATAATTTGAAAAGAAAAGAACAATCAGGGGATATTCTAAAAGAGGGGTTCTTTCCTTTGCCTATTTGTTTAGGAAACTGTAGTTCTTTTAAGGGTGATTTGGGATCTAAGGTTTTCAGACATCATTAGGATGTGGCTGGTCTCCAGTCAAATCGATGATTCAGTGTCAGTTCCTTTCTTTGATCAATACAGATGGAAAATAAGGTAAAGAAGAGCTCAATTTACAATTAATCTCTTCTGCTGTGCTGACATAGATTTGTAAACTATTACCTTACTGTGATTATTGTCAGAGTTCAGAATTGGACATTGAAATAGCATGATTCATTTTTACCTTTCCCTAAACTGCCGGAAAATGCTTTTCAGTGTAACTTCACGTAAAAACCAGTTAGCCACTCTGCAACTTCATCAAAGTGTAAACTTCTGTTAAATTCTCAGTATATGTGCTTATATACACGTGCTTATATGTTCTTATGTCACATCTTTGACATTCTATGTCTGCAGGCAACATCAGAGGAATAAGCTAACTTATTTTATGATGTGAATGCTGATAGATTGTTTCAGAATTGACTTAAAATGTAACATTAATTTTTCTATGAGTTAAAGATGGAAAGGTGAGGCCATGGGGGGACTCAGCTCTTTGTTTTGTGGCTGTTGTTTCTAGTTTAAACCTAAGCAGATTAAGTCTTTCTAAGCAAGGTTATGAAAGTTTGAAACACCTTTTTTTCCTCAAGAAATGTTCTTGTGGAAAAGTACTTCTAAAAGGTAAATTGAATTCAGGAACTGTAAGTATCTGGAACTGCAATTCTCATGCTTGCAAATCAGAAAGGATTTATTTTACCCGTACTCGTAAGTAGCATAAGGGCCACAGCTCACTCTCACTGTAAAAAAAAAAAAAAACAAACACTTTGAAATTATTTGTTTGCTCTTACTTTAGCAGAATCTCAAAAGGTTTGTTTTGTGCCCCCCAGTAATTTTTGATCTCCAAACACATTAACCAAATCAGCCACGGGATTCCAGCCTGAGGAATTTGCTGGGCCCAGATCAGCAAACACTGTTCTGAAGTGCACAGACTGACCTGCCAGCAGAAACTTAAACAGCAGTTCAGAAATTAAAAATTGCTGTTAAGGTGTCAAATCATTTTTAACAACACCAACATATTCACAGATATGCGTATGTATTGTTCAGTCCTGGTAGAGACAGAAATCTTCTTAGATGAAGAGTTTTTCAACTAGGGCTCTCTACTCTTGGAAATACCTGCACATTTGTGATTGGTAATATGAAAAGACTTGAGCTTGGACACAGAAGAGAAAGCAATTGCAAGAAATTTCAATTAATTTGTTTCATTTGGTATACTCACGGCTGAAAAGCATAAGTATTTTCCCACAATCTAAGTATTGTTTCTAGGAAACAAAAGAGACCATTGAAATCTCTAAAGAAGAGGCTTTAGGACAAACTGGTCAAGTGAACAACAACTAATTTTCAGAAACAAGAGGTGTCCACCTGGCAATTCTGAAGGCAATCAGACATGGATCTGATGGACTAGAAATGCAGAATGTGTCTTTTTCTATAACAGATGATCAAGCATAGTAAATCTGCCAGTCTTAAAGGGCACTTGAGAGAACACATACACACTATGAACCTCTCTCACAGAAAACTAGCAGAAATTATGATAACAGAAGAATTAACAGACAGCTAAAAAATACATAATGTAGAATAATCAGTTTGACTTTTTCTAAATGGAAGCCAAGCTTCACACACATTTTGTAATAGTCAGTAAACAGGACAGCCGATGCCATGGTCAATAAAATGCTGCCATTGGTGAGGACATGTTGCCGTGAAAAGGAAAAGAGGATCATCATATGGCCTGACTGAAAAAGTGGGGAGAAAGTACAGATGTGTTCCTCAAAGGAAGAATTGAGTATTCCTGCCATATTGAACAGTGTCTAGATTTGCATTCATTTATGCAGGTGGAAAGGTGCAACTATCTGAGCCCTACTTGTCAATGAGAAGGCCTAAACCTGGCACAGCTGGAGAAATATCAAACAAATCTTCACTAAATGCTAAGGTTCCCTCAGAGAGCCAAAGGAAGGTCAGCTGTTGGGACACCAGATCCAATCACCTGTCTCCAAATTGCCAGACAGCAGCACATGTGGCATTTTAACGTTTTTGTAGCCATAATATAATGTTTGAGACCTCAGATAATCATCCAGCTTTAGCAGAGAATTCTCTGAGACTGATTCTTCATGCTGTGGGTAAATCTTGGCCATCTGCTTTGATATAAATCCAAACCATGGAACAAAATCTTTTGATTTTCTTTGAAAACAAACCTAAATGGAGCTAATGATGATTTTATCTACCTATTTTATGGTAGATGCCATTGTGCTCAGAGGATTGGTATCCCCCAGTTATCTGAGCTGAATTCGTTCCAGTTCAGTAGAAATTATATAGAAAAGGGTTTGAGCAGGATTGGCAGAGGAATGCAGGTTCTTACAATACCAAAAATAGGGGACTGGAAATATTCTGATTGCAATCAAAGTGTGCTCACAGTGCACACTAAAGCTTCATAACATTTGACCTTTGGGTTTTGTGGAAGCCAAAAGGATTCTGGAGTTCAGGGAGCAATTAGACAAAGTTGGGGAGAGGGGCAGGGTGGAGAATCACTGGGATATATTTAAGACAACGATATAGCTATCTCAAAAGATCTGAAGTTGCAGCATATGAAAAGTTGGGGCCTTAGAGCCTTGATCTTTTTTTCATTGTTTCCACCATGAGACAAGGGCTGGGGTCTTGGAAGGACCTTTGATCAGATGCAATACAACAGTTCTTGCATACTTATGTTTCAATACATATCAATTATTGGAACTATTACTAAACATTCTCATAAATGAAGCACAAGAGGAAATGATATCTTCTAAAGCTTTCTGTTTATCTTTTTTTTTTTCCTTTTTATTCAGGTTAAAAAAGAAGTTGGGGATGTTACTATTCTAATCAATAATGCTGGCATTCTGATTGGGAAAAAGTTCTGTGATCTTACAGATGAAGATTTTGAAAAGACCCTCAGAATCAACTTCTTTTCTCAAGTCTGGGTAAAGTTTTTGTGAGTTTTTTACTCCTGAGTGACCAAAAGGTACAGACAAGTAGTTTGGCGCTAAAACCACAATGGTGGCATCTACCTTAAAAACTCAGCTTGCAATAGGGATGTGAAGGACCTTGACTGGGCAACACATGTTTTCATGATCATCCTGTAACTGGAGACAGTCTCCCCAGTAGGTCTCAGTAATGTTGACACAAACCTGCCTGGGCACTCTGGTAAATCAGAGTTTGTGCAGCTGTATCATGAAACACGCCCTACCTGCAACAGCTGAGGTTGAAGGCAGTGCTGGCACGATGGCATGTGACTTCTCTGCTCCTTTTGTCTCCTGGCATCTGACAGCTTTGCCTGAGAGACTTGCAGCATTCAGGGAGACACAACCACGGTTTACTGGCTGACTGAGCAGTGTTACATCTGGAGTTGGGCTCCATGGTTTTAAAGGTCTCTTCCAGCCTAAAGGATTCCGTGATTTTATGCTGCACATGTTGGTCTTCAGGCTGTGGTTTCAATCGTAGTCACCATCTGATGGAAGTACATAGAAAATTCATTTGTTTTGCTTTTTGTACCTCTGAGGGAATTCACAATTATTTGGGGTCTCAGTAGATTTAGGAGGGCTTTCTTGTGAGAGAGTGTTAGTTACTATTGTCCCCTTTTGCACTTTTTGTTTATATGTCTGAGTGAACAGCCTGCATCGGGGAACAATACAGGGCTGCAACTCCTTGTAAAAAGGCACTTCTCAATGGAAAATCAGTGCAGATAGATAGAAATTCTCTAAGCATTCCCCAGCCACACTGCATCATTCTTCCAAATACTTGAGGAAAACGGACTGGGAGAGGTGTTCTCTCAGACATGTCTGAAGAAACCCAGGGCAGGAGGAAAGTGATGTACTAGGAACTCACATCTGGAGTCTAATAGGATTCCTCAGCTACTGTAAAAAAAAAAAATTGTTACTGCTTTTGTCTCTTTTTCTTATCTTCCTCTTTGTAAAACACTAGCATTCTACCCAGTAAGCATCACCCACAGTGGTGTCCTGGAGAGCTGGAATTGGCAGGCAGCTTGTAACAAAAAGGGCCCACAGACAGCTGAACTCTCCTCATGTGCTGACTTCTAGCTCCCTCTTGTGTACCAAACCTTTGGTGATAGACAAATTGTGAGGAACCAGGAAAGCAGAGAAAATACAAACTTTACTACTTTTAATAATATGATTGTAATGCTGTTAGATCTTCAGACAGAGGGCAGTCATTCAAGGAAATGTTGTCTCTCATTTAAAAATTGTTACAGAGATAAAATGTCATTTGGGCTTCTTGTGTATTGAAAACCCAGAAAGCAAGTGGAGATGAAAGACCCAGAAAGACCCTTGTATCACCTAATTTTGGAATGAAACATTTTTGCTATGCCTATTTATAAAGGGGATTTTAAAATAAATATATTTGTATTCTTTTAGACTCTCAAGGCCTTTCTTCCAGCCATGGTTGCCCGTAACCATGGGCACCTGGTTAGCACAGCCAGTGGAGCTGGATTAATAGGACTCTACAGGTCATCAGGTAATTATTGGCAACTGTCATTACAAATTAGATATACATACTAATCAGTTCCCTTGGACACCTCAGAAATGCTTGGCTTTGGCAGTCAGCACTGACAAGGACCTGTGGGTGCCAATAAGTGGAAAACTAGAAGCATTTGTACAGGAAGCAATGTCTGATGGTCATTTGCTCCATATCCCCAAATAAAAACAGGCCCAGCTTAGGTCAGTTTGCACAGAGCTGTGTGAGGGCTCCATACATTCATCAAACAAATAAAATCAGATGAGTTTCAGTCTTCCTGAGCAAACAAAATGGTGTTGCAATTGCACAGCAAATCAGAAGTAATGGGCTAAAGCAGAATTTATAAGTAGGGTGGTTTTATTTTACCACTAGAAATAGTTCTTTCTGAAATGTAACCTGTGATATTAAACGTTGAAGACATCCTGAACTGAAAGAATGCCGGGTTGCTATATGAGTATCTGGAAACTTAAAGAAAATGCTGAATAGGCTCATTTGCCGACATCTTTCTATAGTGCACTGTAAAAAACAAAAAGCCTCCTCTGAAAAGGATTTCTTTTATCCTTAGGCAACTGTGCATCATTCATGGGCTGAGCCATTAATGTCCAGAATTTGGACCACCAATATGCTTCAAATCCTAATTACAAGACTGTCAATGATAGAACTAAAAAATATTGTGGCTTAAATAGCATTACCAATAATTCAATTCTGTATATAGCTTTTACTGTGGTGCTTTTAAAATTCTGGATATTTCTCTTTTCTTCACTTTCTAGATTATTGTGCAAGTAAGAGTGCAATCATTGGAATGATGGAATCCATAAATTCAGAACTGTATCATGGAGGAAAACGTGGCATTAAAACCACAATCATTTGCCCTTATTTTATTAGTACTAGGTTAAGCAAAGGCTTCAAAAGCAAGTAAGTAAAGCTTAGATTTGTCTATTTCATATGTAAAATATAATCGCCACTCACTGGGTGTATTATATTCAGTTTTTGGTCGGTTCATTTGATTTTCAAGTCACTATTTTTCCCTGTTGGCACAGACACCTATGTTTTTTGACATAAAGAAATGCAAGTCTTGCATACAGTCAATAGCAAGGACTGTGTAACAACCTCACAGTCAAGGAACAGTTGGGGATACACAGCAATATTTAAGGGTTAAAGGAACCTTATTTATCAGGAGAGTGCTGTTGTTCTCTGCCCCAAGTAATTTTGGCAGTGTAATTACAGTTATGGCTGTCAGGATACCCATGACCTGTGCTTATTAGCTGTGCCCTGCTCTCTGTGCTGGAGGTACTGTACTTCTGAGTGAGAACACCTGTGGTCATGGTATCTGGTGGGTGGCTCTGTGGCTGCAGGGATGGGAGAGGCTGCAAGCACTGAAAGAGCCATTGCAGGAGTGCAGCACCAGTGATCTTGGTTTTTCAGTGCTCTGCTCCTGCTTGCACCATTCATCATCCTGCAGCAGGGTCTGTATGCAGAGCACAGCCCTTCTCCTGGCTGCTGACAAACCTGGTCCTGGTCCATTTGGCTGTCACCTCAGCATTTACAGCAGGACAGGACTGCTGGAGAGCAATGATGCATACAACAGCACACAGTATGGCTAAGTCTGGAAGTTTCCAAAGCTGCAGTCAGTGTGGGCATCAATTTCATTGTGGTCAGCTTACAAAAAAGTCATTAAATCCACAGCATCACCAAAGTGTTTTCAATTTATTTTGATGATAGCACAAACAAAAAGTTTGGAGATTTCTTTCTCAAGACTAATTGAAGGGAAGGCGGGAAATGCATAAATTATTTAATTATGTATGTGTGTGTGTGTTTATCTTGAAAGTAAAGTTTTAAAATTTCATAACCCCTTTTTTCTTGTTTTACAGGAGACCCTGTTTGTATCCTGTTTATGATCCTGAGTATGCAGCCAGCAGGATTGTGGATGCAATTAAAAAGGAAAAATTTTATCTGATCATGCCTCCAGCTGTATACTTACTTGGACTCAAAATGTAAGCATGTGACTTATCTTCTAGCATTACCTTCTTTCCTTTGCCATATGCCTGTAAAATCAACAGGAAAGTTTAGTTGAAACAGTCCTTTAGTTAATATTCCTGCAGTCAATCGAGTTATATGTTCCCAATTTTAAAGAAACGGCAGATTGGATTTTTTAATGGTCAAGGTGAATAATATTCCTCTGGCTTCTTCTGCCTTTAAGAAATGTTTTAAGCTGCATTTGGGTATAGAAACTACAAAAATTTTCCTGAGATGGTACACTGGGAGCATTGCCTGGTCTAGCACTGTCTGCTTCCAGTCCCTGCCACCACGGCAGGCTGGTCTTTCACAAAATGTCTTGGCCTGTCATTAATTTTACTGATTTATAACATTGAAGTGCCAAATATGCTACTGCCTGATGTTAGAAATACTGAGCACATGTAATGAATTTGTCATTTCTTTATTTATAGAGTACCTTTTAGGGAAAAAAAATAGGCTAATTCAATGTTTGTCTCATCAGTTTCCTTCCTAGAAAAGCAGTGTTACTCTTCGAGTCTTATGTTAAGTTCCCTGAGAGCATGGAAGAAGCCTATGGCCAGAAGAAAAAAGATTGAAACAAAAAGTATTCAGAAGACCTCAAGTGCCATCTAATTGTAAACATTTGCAGTAAAAAATCATGTTAAATCATTTTTATTCCTTGACAAAAAATTTACTTTTTTATGCTATTTTACATTGATCAACGAGCCATTTAATTCTTCACAACTGTCTTTTAAGTCTTTATGTTTGGCAATTTTCTGAGAAATTTTTGAAAAACCAGTTAAAATTCAAACTTAATTTGGTATTATGTTGAGTGACCAAGCAACAACTTTGTATGGACTGTACTGTTTTCAGACTGAAACTTCAATGAGGTATCCTGTTAATGTGGAACACAATTCTGTTGTAAATCATGGAATAATAAAGACAGGACGAATACCTCATGTATTCTTGGAAAATTACGGGTGAAATCTCTCCTTGTATTTGGAGAGGAGCCACACCCACGGTAACTGTTCAAGGTTTCAGGATTAAATATTTGCAGGCAAGGAGCTCACTTTTCAGGATGCCTTTCTTGTTTTCAGATTTTTTAACTGAAGTATATCGATCTTACCAACTAAATCTGCAGTTGTAATTTTACCAACCATACAGGCAGGACATAGACTTAGTGCCTGCAAAATATTCTAAAGCACTTATTCCGGCAATGCTTTTTTTCTTGAGGAGACAATGGCAGCAACAGCACAAATGATAGGCAATTTTCTCTCATAAAGGCAGCTGAAGCAGACTAGCCATATAAGCCTCTCCTAGTGCATACAAACCAGAGTTTTTCAATCATGACCTGCAATATAAATGGGTTTTACAGTGGGAATTTCACATTTCTCTACATTTTCAGCTCTGCAAATAACTAGCTGACAAAGGCTGAAGTTTCATGTGTGCCACATCTCTCTATCTAGAAAAATATTTTTTGGAAGTATACATTTTTTATTTTAATTTTTGTTCATACAGCATATCTCTCATGCTACGACAGCAATTGACACAGTTAATGTGACAAAGTCATTCTCAGAGCATGACTAACTGATTCTTTGCCCATCAGCCAGAAGAAAAGCTGTCAGCTTCCAGCTGAACAGATGCAGTGGAAATTAATCAAAGCAAAGATCTTCTATGGAAGTCGTTGCATGATTAAGCTTTGCTAACCAAGCTGTTGATCAGCACACAGACTGAACACAGGGGATGTGCTTCACTCCCAGGTATCCATCGTACTGAGTTTCTCTGTAGCAACTGAGACAAAAAGTCTGAAACGAGGTTCTCAGGCTAGATGAGTTCAGAAGTAGTGTCTTCTCCCTGTGGATTCTTCAGAGATCCTTTAGACTCCAGGAGTTTCACCATCACTGCATAAAATGGATCTGCCCCCAGCATCATGACCATTCAGAACATGTGGTGCCTGCAAATGCCTTTTGAACTCACCAACCTCACTGTCCCAGCACCAAACCTTGTGGCCCCTCAAAAGGCTCAGGTCACTGGTGAAGCATGACCAAAATGGTGACAGCATGACAACAAATCTGCTCTACATTCGTGTAAATGTGAATACCATCATAATTTCTCAGCATCTTAATGAGAAGAACATTTAAATTACTAAATGACCTTAACCTGAGGCAAAATAAATAGGCATAGTAGTGATAAAGATAAATTCTTAGAGGAAATCCTTTTCTGAATAATACCCCTCACTACTGAAGACATCCCATCCAGTTCTTGCACTGCTTTGAGGGGTTTTTGTGGTTTGCTGGCACTGTACTGGAGGGTACTCCAGTTCATCCGGTCTCCTGGTTGCACTTCCTCCTGGGATAATTATTCTCTGGTTAGTGATTTTCAGACTATTTGATTCTCCAAGTTCAGCAGGTGCATTAAGTCACACCTTGAGGAAACCAGCTATTCTAAACCTGCAGTTTGTCAGCCTAAATGCCCAGGCATTTATCAGCACATCCCCATCCTCTTTTCACATTCCCCTTTCCACATTCACATCCTAAGTGCCCAATCCAACCCAGTCCCTGATCTCAGAAAGTGGTCTCAGAGAAGGGATACTTCTTTCCCATATTCTCAAATAACATCTTTTCTTCCCCTTACCATCAGTCTCCCCACCACTACTATTACTGCCCCATCACTATTAGGCTCTACAGCTGCACAGTGACAGTGAATACTGTTTAGCCAGGCTAAAAGAGAACAGGTAACCCATTTACTTTTAGTCCTCAGTACTACCATCACTTAAATAAGAACCCATATTTTTTCAGTATACAGGAAAAAACGTAAATTATCAATGAGTACATTCAAGTGCCATTATACCTACATGTAAATAAACAACCCATCCTTGTAAAAGAGTCCTAATACTTGTCATTCAACTTAAAAAGAGTTAGAGAGGGTTATTTCAGCCTTTCCATTAATTGGGAGGAAGGGAATACCACTTGACAGGAAGAACTGGTCAGACTACATGCAAAATGACTGTCTGACTAACTTAAAGAGGAGGCTATTCTCCTCTCTGGCTTCTTTCGGGGAATATAATATTTCACTCTGGGAAACAAAGCCGGTTTTCTACATAAGACAGAAAACTTTAGCATTTTGTCCTTTACTCATTTGCATAAAATTGTCCCCAAGATACCTATGTTTTCCCTTGTGAAGATCACAGTCCACATCAGCTTTCTCCAAAATGCTTCACATTTCCAGGGATGTGAGGCTTGCAGCTGAAATTCCTGAGTGTCTTTGGACTCAATAATGACAGGCTCTGTGCCCCCTTCCTAGGGAATGTAGCATCAGCTGTGTGTTTTCACTGGACTGAAGCAGCAGAAGCACTGGTGCCCTGAGGCTGGTGCCCTTACAGCACATATGACTGTAACCTCACACACACCACACCTGGATATTGCCAGGTCACAGAGCTGGAGCTGCTGAAGCACATACTCCAAGCACCTTCTCAGTCACAGGGTGGAGTTGCCCTTTGACTGACACGGTAATTACCGACTGGCAGGACATTAAGCACCGGCAGGGTTAGATGTGGATGCAGATAAGCAACATCTTTGAAGATGGATGTGGCATGCACAGGCCTGCAGAGGGATCCCTGCACATCTTCTCAGCTCTAGGGCTGCAGTCACTCTGTAGGCTCACTGTAGGATGGATGAACTTCATCAGCTAAGGATTTTCTTCACAGTACTGAAAGTTTTCCTTACATGCCTGTAAGTACAAACCCACCCATAGCTGCAGTAGCTTATAGTTACCCCCTGGATCATGCCTCAGCAGCTACCTCATAAAACTAATATTTTGCTCAGTGGAGATTAAATTAGTTTGGCTGACTGTGTGATGAAGTATATCAAACCAATTAAAAGGGGAAAAAAATCCAACCATAGGAAAGGAGGTCACCTATGCTCCTTACTATTCCTATGAGCAAACAACTCATGCTTGACACAAGATCCAAGTTCTGTGAGCTGGAATTCCCTTGTTTCTTCATTTATAGGGTGTACAGCCACTTCCTGCATATCTCTGATCAACTTCATCTTGAGATAGGATGAGAGGTTCACTGCAGAGTGCATGCCTAGTGGGTGCTCCATGGTAGTCCTGAGTTTTGGCCTAAGCTGTTAGAAAGAATATGCACAGATCCAAGGGATGCATTAAATTAGTGCTGAGGATTTTGTTTCCTTCTGAAGAAGAAATAAAACTATTACTTTGATTTCATTTAACATAAGACATAGATATCTAGTGAGATTTCAAACTGATGCCTTTGACCTCTATGGTTCACAAGCATGTTTTGACACAGGAAACAATTGGAGGTTTTCCTGCCAATCTGAAAGTTAAAATTATTGAAACTGGAGAGTTAAGGTTGTCACATACACTGTGCAGCAAGGGATTCCCACTTGTCATCTTGTATTCAATACTGGATTACTCTTAAAATGCAATCACATGACTTAATTCACTATCACAGACAGACACTATGTGCTTCTTTCTGGGTCCTTATAAACATGGACATTTTGTTTTTATTGTATCAATTCACTAACTTCAACAAATGCTAGTGACCTACAGAGACATTCTATTTCTCACCAGTATAGCAGTGCTAAACAGTTTGCCTTTTGAGGAATTATGTATATTTGGGAGTTTTTTCTTCCTCTAAATATAAAATTGCAAATTGCCACATGATTTAAAAAACTACATTAATTGCTAGCACTGATTTGATATCAATGCATTTTGAATGTCAAATAAAATTCTTCCACAAATTCAGCACAGACCTAAGGAACTGTTAGACCCTGCAGAAATTAGTTTTGTCAGAAAATGTTAAAATATCACTCATCTGTATTTCTCAAAGAATTTATTTTTCACTTCTGTTTACAGCATATGAATGGCTTATATTAAATTTTAGAAAGATAAACCCAAGTCATTCTGCTGCCCAGTAAGAAAATTATTTATCAACCACTTTAATAAAGTAATCCTATTCTACCAAATCCATATTTTTCTTTTTGGCAGTAGAATTTTAAGTTTTACATGCTGATTATACATAGATGACTCATTAATATATTGATAAATACTTAATAACTGTTTATTAAAAGCTGTGGGATATAATAATTGCCAGTAATTAATAACATAGATTTGAAACACCCATTGCAGCTCATATGTGAAGATACTTTTCAATACCATTTGTCTCAGCACCTTGCAAGTTAGCATCTTCACATTTTTAGTAACAAAAAATATTGGTCAATGTATAATCCACCAGAAGTACTCAAAAGGTCCAGCTGGCTTGAGGACAAGAGTGGCTCTCTAACCATAATCTTTCCTACCAATCAAAAGACAAATAAAATTAATTATACTTACAATTCCTATGCATGGCAATTAGTAGTTGTGACAATTTCATGCATCAAACAAGCTTATACTCACTGAAACACTGTTAACTTTATCACCTTGACAATTGCAAATATACCAGAGGATTTACACGATGAGAAAACCTCAGCCAAATCCCTCACTACACAGGTAGATTTTAGCATGTGTGTTTGACTGATTCTAATGCACATAAATAAAGGATCCTGAATTATTTCAATAGACTTGCTCAATAGACTTGAGAGGCTTAATTTGACATGCCTCTGTGCTGGTTTTGGCTGGAGTAGTTTTCTTCACAGTGGCTGATTTGGGGCTTGGGTTTGGATTTTTGTGCTGAACACAGGGTTGATGATGTAGAGATGCTTTGGTTCTTGCTGAGCAGGACTTACACAGAGCCAAGGCCTTTTCTGCTTCTCCTGCCGCCATGAGTGCATGGGAGGTGACAGAGACAGGTGACCCCAGCTGACCAAGGAGATATTCCAGACCCTGTGGCATCATGTCCAGACAATGTGGGGAGAAGGAGGAGGAGAAGGAGGGCCTTTGGAGTGACGACACTTGTTTTCCTAAATAACCATTACACATGATGGGGCCCTGCTCTCCTGGAGATGGCCAAACACCTGCCTGCCCATGGGAAACAGTGAATTAATTCCTTATTTTGCTTTGCTTGTGTGCACAGCTTTTGCTTTCTGTATTAAACTCTCTTTATCTGACAAACCTTCTAGTTTGTGCACTCCCAGTTCTCTCCCTGATCCCACTGGTGGGGAGTGAGCAAACAGCTGCACAGGGCTTGGCTGATGTCTGGGGTTAAACCACAACAGCCTCTTATGACACCTCTTAACTTCTCATAAAATGGAATGTGTATACAAAGTGTACAGAGGTGAACAGACATGCTGGTGAATTATCATTTTTAGGCATTCTTGGTTGTGTGGCTATCCCTGCACTTGACATAGTTAGTGATGTGCTTTTAACTTTTAGATTGGTCTATTTGTGCATTTGCCCTGTTTCTTATTTTTAATAGATTTGTTATGATTTTTAAAAATGCCAGACATGTGAAGTTTTCTTACTGGAAAGGGAATAATAAAAATTTCACTCAAAGAACTATATCTGTGGCTTTTCTAGCTGCAGCAGTTTTTTGTTGTTGAGGGGGTTTTTTCAGTGCAGTCAAATGTGGATGAGTTTCTGGTACAAATTCGAAGCTAATTGCAGAGAATGATAACTTTGGGGCAAGTGACCAATTACAGAGCATGCATCAGTCAAAAGAATAAGTTTCTGTTTGACAGCAAAATTCAACGTTTTGAAACTCTGAGACAAAACTGAGACAAAAAGCCACACAAATACTTAATTTCAAAAATGCTAAACAATTCTCTAAAGGAATCATCAAATCTAGCTGGAAGTGAGCAGAATGCAAACTATCCTAAATCACTCTGCATTTCCCAAGACCCTTGTCACATACCATGTCCACTCTGTACCTCAAGATAGCAATGAGCTGTAACATTCCACTACCACGCCAAAGTGTCTAGTTCAGGTATATAAATTATTAATCATCATTGTCATTCTCATCACTTATAGGATGATAGCTGGCTGCTCCTTAGGTCAGTTCAGCACAAGAGTGAGGAAGTCATGTGTTGTCATACTTGCCTAAGCACGTGCTTTAGAAACAGGCTCCTCCTGCCAACTTAGAGCTTACCAAGTTCTGGTTGCAACATCATTCCTCACCCATGTTGTTCACCTGGATATGTCATCATAATAAACAAGCATCTTCCCTGCTTTGTTTCATAACCAGGAATTCATTGCTGAATCATTTCAGCTTCTGCTCACCGTAATCTGCTGCTTTTGCCATGTAATTACTGATTGCAGCATGAGACACTTGGAGTTAGGTTACCCACCTATTTTGCATTTCTTGGCACCTTGTTTGGATCCACAGCTCACTGAGGCTTTGAGATCTGCCTTCATCCTCCGTGGGCGTATTTCAGCTTCCCCTTTGGCTGGCACCTAAATAGAATATTCAACAGTTAACTGTGCATGGAAACACATCCCTTCCAGACAACTGGTTACACTGACAGAGTACAGTTTTCCACCATATTTCTTGGTGTAAGTTACATCACATTTTGGGAGCTATCATTTTATCTCAGCTTAACAGAAAAATATCTTATGAATCCTCATAAGCTGTAGTTTGAATGGTGTATACAACACAGATGTGTACATCAGACCACACTCTGAATTTATTCCACTTTTTTTCTTTTTATGACTTGCCAACAAAGAAGACCTCTAATGTAACTCATTTCAAATGCAAATTACACCAAATAAGTTGCATTCTTTTCATTGCCTTTTTACATAAAAAGGCAATGTGGTGTGTGGAAGACATCATGATGATTGAGACAAGCTGATGTCTCAAAACAGCAGAAGCACATTCTTATGGACCTAGGTATGTACGTGGCATTCTACTCAAAATATTAATGATAGAGTGGTGTGGGACTGTGTCTTTAGAGTTGGATAATGCATGTATGGGAAACTGAGGGTCCACAAAAGTCATTTTAAAAGTGTGAAATGTAAATCAGGGGATTCACTGATTTAGGGCTCACACTTTTGATCATCATCTGCCTTCTGCTCCCATGCCAGCAAGCTGGATAACAGTAATTGACGATATAAATTAAGAAGTGTTTAAGAAGTGTTGAACTTTGTACCTCCAGCAAAGCAGCAACAGAGGGAGGAGAGAGCAGTTGCCCACCCAGCCCTCGGCCTGGAGGGATGTAGTGGGCAGAAGGGGTGGAGAGGCCGGGCGGCATGGAGAAACTGGGAGGGATGGAGAGACCGGGAGGGATGGAGAGACCGGGAGGGATGGAGAGGCCGGGAGGGATGGAGCCAGGGCAGCCGGCCGGGTACGGGAGGGAAACCACGGCAGCGGCAGCAGCAGCAGCAGCAGCAGCAGCAGCAGCAGCACAGCAGCGGGATGTCCCGGCTGGGAGAGGGCGCTCCGCCCGCCAGGAGCCCTGGGAATCGCTGCGAAGCCGCCCCGGCTCGGTGCCCCGTGCCGCGGAGCCGGGCGCTCCCGCACCCGCCCAGCCGGGAAGCGCCGCCCGCCCGGCCCGCAGCCCGCACTCCCGGGCCGCCCCCGCACGGAGCCGGGCCCTGGGGCGGGATGGGCAGGGCCAGCCCAGCTCAGCCTGGTCCGGGCCGGCTGGTGGCTGCGGGACAGTCGGGAGCCGGCGGTGAGTGCGGCGGGACCGGGCGCAGGGCCGGGGCGAGGATGTGATTGCTGGGGCAGGGCCGGGAGGGGCCATAGGGTCCTGTCCTGTCCTGTCCTGTCCTGTCCTGTCCTGTCTTGTCCTCTCCTCTCCTCTCCTCTCCTCTCCTCTCCTCTCCTCTCCTCTCCTCTCCTCTCCTCTCCTCTCCTCTCCTCTCCTCTCCTCTCCTCTCCTCTCCTCTCCTCCTCTCCTCTCCTCTCCTCTCCTCTCCTCTCCTCTCCTCTCCTCTCCTCCTCTCCTCACCTCTCCTGTCCTCTTCTGTCCTCTCCTGTCCACCAGGATGGTGCGGGAGCTTTTTCCCTGAGCCTCTCCTCTCCTGTCCTGAATAGTGAAAGAGGGAGTGGTGCTGCCTAATGCAGGATGAACACCAACGCTCCTAAGTGCCAGGGTAAGGTTGTTCTGCTCCCTGGAGCTGGGCTATTGATGGCGAATGGAGATAATACATGGTGTGATTTCGGCCATTGGAAAATACTCAGTGTGGGAACGCACCAGTTGCCTGCTTTCCGAAACAGGCACACATTTCCTCCTGAGGAGGACACCTTCCTTCCTAAGGTTGATACCACACCAGTGTGTTCCGTACTTTTTGTTCAGCTAGCATCACCTTGCTGTGAAAACAAACTGCTCTACAGCTACTACTGCAACATACCAGCCTAAAATATATGTTCCTAAACGTTTTTAAAAACAGAGCTGGAAGATGAGGAGCCCAGGATGAAACAGGTCTGTAGGATCTAGAGGAAGACATTTGCTTTAATCCTACTAGTAAGGCAGCTTTCACAAAAAACAGTCTTGCATAATGTATTTTTTACTCACACAGAAGTACACTGCAAAAGAACTTGCTGTTGGAAGTCAACCTCTTCTTTCTTTCAGTCAAGATCCCGCTATCATAACGTATTGTGTTTCTGCGTTTGCACAACAGAACACTGGTGCTTGGACCTGAGAAATCATGTTCAACTTCAGATGCATCAAGAAGTTACTACAGTACCTAAAATTTTTATTTTTTTTACTTATTGAAAACACCTTCTCTTTATTTTCTCTGCGCAAAAAATATTATGCTGGTGAAATAGTACTTATTACTGGCTCTGCAAATGGGATTGGAAGGCAGGTTGCCTTAAAACTGGCTCCTTTGGGAGTAACCTTGGTTCTGTGGGACATTGATGATGAAGGCAACAAAGAAACAAGCACATTAGCCCAGCAGAATGGAGCTAACCGGGTGTTCGTCTACCACTGTGACTGCAGCAAGAGGGAGGAAGTCTATCAACAGGCAGACAAGGTAAGATCTGCATTTTTGCTTCTTTTTAATACAATATCCTATGGAGTTTATTGCTTTTTATTGCTAGAAACAGTACTATTCCCTAGAGGAAAGTAATCATGCAGGGCAGTTTATTCTCCTTTAGCATAGTTTCTAGATGGAACTTAAACTATAGTTGCTGCAAAGTAACAGTTTAATCAGTTCTGTTGAGATTTATCCACTTCTCTTCTTCATTGTGACATGGGACTGTTTAGATTAAGAGCATGGTGAAACATGCAGCAGAGATTATCTCCATATATTCACTGATTTAAGCTTTCAGATTTCTTTAAGATACCAATATATAATTTAAAACGAAAAGAACAATCAGTGGATATTCTAAAAGAGGGGTTCTTTCCTTTGCCTATTTGTTTAGGAAACTGTAGTTCTTTTAAGGGTGATTTGGGATCTAAGGTTTTCAGACATCATTAGGATGTGGCTGGTCTCCAGTCAAATCGATGATTCAGTGTCAGTTCCTTTCTTTGATCAATACAGGTGGAAAATAAGGTAAAGAAGAGCTCAATTTACAATTAATCTCTTCTGCTGTGCTGACATAGATTTGTAAACTATTACCTTACTGTGATTATTGTCAGAGTTCAGAATTGGACATTGAAATAGCATGATTCATTTTTACCTTTCCCTAAACTGCCAGAAAATGCTTTTCAGTGTAACTTCACGTAAAAACCAGTTAGCCACTCTGCAACTTCATCAAAGTGTAAACTTCTGTTAAATTCTCAGTATATGTGCTTATATACACGTGCTTATATGTTCTTATGTCACATCTTTGGCATTCTATGTCTGCAGGCAACATCAGAGGAATAGGCTAACTTATTTTATGATGTGAATGCTGATAGATTGTTTCAGAATTGACTTAAAATGTAACATTAATTTTTCTATGAGTTGAGGATGGAAAGGTGAGGCCATGGGGGGACTCAGCTCTTTGTTGTTTCTAGTTTAAACCTAAGCAGATTAAGTCTTTCTAAGCAAGGTTATGAAAGTTTGAAACACCTTTTTTCCTCAAGAAATGTTCTTGTGGAAAAGTACTTCTAAAAGGTAAATTGAATTCAGGAACTGTAAGTATCTGGAACTGCAATTCTCATGCTTGCAAATCAGAAAGGATTTATTTTACCCGTACTCGTAAGTAGCATAAGGGCCACAGCTCACTCTCACTGTAAAAAAAAACCCAACACTTTGAAATTATTTGTTTGCTTTTACTTTAGCAGAATCTCAAAAGGTTTGTTTTGTGCCCCCCAGTAATTTTTGATCTCCAAACACATTAACCAAATCAGCCACGGGATTCCAGCCTGAGGAATTTGCTGGGCCCAGATCAGCAAACACTGTTCTGAAGTGCACAGACTGACCTGCCAGCAGAAACTTAAACAGCAGTTCAGAAATTAAAAATTGCTGTTAAGGTGTCAAATCATTTTTAACAACACCAACATATTCACAGATACGCGTATGTATTGTTCAGTCCTGGTAGAGACAGAAATCTTCTTAGATGAAGACTTTTTCAACTAGGGATCTCTACTCTTGGAAATACCTGCACATTTGTGATTGGTAATATGAAAAGACTTGAGCTTGGACACAGAAGAGAAAGCAATTGCAAGAAATTTCAATTCATTTGTTTCATTTGGTATACTCACGGCTGAAAAGCATAAGTATTTTCCCACAATCTAAGTATTGTTTCTAGGAAACAAAAGAGACCATTGAAATCTCTAAAGAAGAGGCTTTAGGACAAACTGGTCAAGTGAACAACAACTAATTTTCAGAAACAAGAGGTGTCCACCTGGGAATTCTGAAGGCAATCAGACATGCATCTGATGGGCTAGAAATGCAGAATGTGTCTTTTTCTATAACAGATGATCAAGCATAGTAAATCTGCCAGTCTTAAAGGGCACTTGAGAGAACACATACACACTATGAACCTCTCTCACAGAAAACTAGCAGAAATTATGATAACAGTAGAATTAACAGACAGCTAAAAAATACATAATGTAGAATAATCAGTTTGACTTTTTCTAAATGGAAGCCAAGCTTCACACACATTTTGTAATAGTCAGTAAACAGGACAACCGATGCCATGGTAAATAAAATGCTGCCATTGGTGAAGACATGTTGCCGTGAAAAGGAAAAGAGGATCATCATATGGCCTGACTGAAAAAGTGGGGAGAAAGTACAGATGTGTTCCTCAAAGGAAGAATTGAGTATTCCTGCCATATTGAACAGTGTCTAGATTTGCATTCATTTATGCAGGTGGAAAGGTGCAACTATCTGAGCCCTACTTGTCAATGAGAAGGCCTAAACCTGGCACAGCTGGAGAAATATCAAACAAATCTTCACTAAATGCTAAGGTTCCCTCAGAGAGCCAAAGGAAGGTCAGCTGTTGGGACACCAGATCCAATCACCTGTCTCCAAATTGCCAGACAGCAGCCCCTGTGGCACTTTAACGTTTTTGTAGCCATAATATAATGTTTGAGACCTCAGATAATCATCCACATTTAGCAGAGAATTCTCTGAGACTGATTCTTCATGCTTTGGGTAAATCTTGGCCATCTGCTTTGATATAAATCCAAACCATGGAACAAAATCTTTTGATTTTCTTTGAAAACAAACCTAAATGGAGCTAATGATGATTTTATCTACCTATTTTATGGTAGATGCCATTGTGCTCAGAGGATTGGTATCCCCCAGTTATCTGAGCTGAATTCGTTCCAGTTCAGTAGAAATTATATAGAAAAGGGTTTGAGCAGGCTTGGCAGAGGAATGCAGGTTCTTACAATACCAAAAATAGGGGACTGGAAATATTCTGATTGCAATCAAAGTGTGCTCACAGTGCACACTAAAGCTTCATAACATTTGACCTTTGGGTTTTGTGGAAGCCAAAAGGATTCTGGAGTTCAGGGAGCAATTAGACAAAGTTGGGAAGAGGGGCAGGGTGGAGAATCACTGGGATATACTAAAGACAACGATATAGCTATCTCAAAAGATCTGGAGTTGCAGCATATGAAAAGTTGGGGCCTTAGAGCCTGGATCCTTTTTTCATTGTTTCCACCATGAGACAAGGGCTGGGGTCTTGGAAGGACCTTTGATCAGATGCAATACAACAGTTCTTGCATACTTATGTTTCAATACATATCAATTATTGGAACTATTACTAAACATTCTCATAAATGAAGCACAAGAGGAAATTATATCTTCTAAAGCTTTCTGTTTATCTTTTTTTTTCCTTTTTATTCAGGTTAAAAAAGAAGTTGGGGATGTTACTATTCTAATCAATAATGTTGGCATACTGATTGGGAAAAAGTTCTGTGATCTTACAGATGAAGATTTTGAAAAGACCCTCAGAATCAACTTCTTTTCTCAAGTCTGGGTAAAGTTTTTGTGAGTTTTTTACTCCTGAGTGACCAAAAGGTACAGACAAGTAGTTTGGCGCTAAAACCACAATGGTGGCATCTACCTTAAAAACTCAGCTTGCAATAGGGATGTGAAGGACCTTGACTAGGGACAACACATGTTTTCATGATCATCCTGTAACTGGAGACAGTCTCCCCAGTAGGTCTCAGTAATGTTGACGCAAACCTGCCTCTGGTAAATCAGAGTTTGTGCAGCTGTATCATGAAACACGCCCTACCTGCAACAGCTGAGGTTGAAGGCAGTGCTGACACGATGGCATGTGACTTCTCTGCTCCTTTTGTCTCCTGGCATCTGACAGCTTTGTCTGAGAGACTTGCAGCATTCAGGGAGACACAACCACGGTTTACTGGCAGACTGAGCAGTGTTACATCTGGAGTTGGGCTCCATGGTTTTAAAGGTCTCTTCCAGCCTAAACGATTCCGTGATTTTATGCTGCACATGTTGGTCTTCAGGCTGTGGTTTCAATCGTAGTCACCATCTGATGGAAGTACATAGAAAATTCATTTGTTTTGCTTTTTGTACCTCTGAGGGAATTCACAATTATTTGGGGTCTCAGTAGATTTAGGAGGGCTTTCCTGTGAGAGAGTGTTACTATTGTCCCATTTTGCACTTTTTGTTTATATGTCTGAGTGAACAGCCTGCATTGGGGAACAATACAGGGCTGCAACTCCTTGTAAAAAGGCACTTCTCAATGGAAAATCAGTGCAGATAGATAGAAATTCTCTAAGCATTCCCCAGCCACACTGCATCATTCTTCCAAATACTTGAGGAAAATGGACTGGGAGAGGTGTTCTCTCTGACATGTCTGAAGAAACCCAGGGCAGGAGGAAAGTGATGTACTAGGAACTCACATCTGGAGTCTAAAAGGATTCCTCAGCTACTGAAAAAAAAAAATGTTATTGCTTTTGTCTTTTTTTCTTATCTTCCTCTTTGTAAAACACTAGCATTCTACCCAGTAAGCATCACCCACAGTGGTGTCCTGGAGAGCTGGAATTGTCAGGCAGTCAAGCTTGTAACAAAAAGGGCCCACAGACAGCTGAACTCTCCTCATGTGCTGACTTCTAGCTCCCTCTTGTGTACCAAACCTTTGGTGATAGACAAATTGTGAGGAACCAGGAAAGCAGAGAAAATACAAACTTTACTACTTTTAATAATATGATTGTAATGCTGTTAGATCTTCAGACAGAGGGCAGTCATTCAAGGAAATGTTGTCTCTTACTTAAAAATTGTTACAGAGATAAAATGTCATTTGGGCTTCTTGTGTATTGAAAACCCAGAAAGCAAGTGGAGATGAAACACCCAGAAAGACCCTTGTATCACCTAATTTTGGAATGAAACATTTTTGCTATGCCTATTTATAAAGGGGATTTTAAAATAAATATATTTGTATTCTTTTAGACTCTCAAGGCCTTTCTTCCAGCCATGGTGGCCTGTAACCGTGGGCACCTGGTTAGCACAGCCAGTGCAGCTGGATTAATGGGACTCTACAGGTTATCAGGTAATTATTGTCAACTGTCATTACAAATTAGATATACATACTAATCAGTTCTCTTGGGACACCTCAGAAATGCTTGGCTTTGGCAGTCAGCACTGACAAGGACCTGTGGGTGCCAAAGGTGATGGTGTGCTGCAGTGTGATGGTGCCACGTGCCTCCGCAGAGCTCTCTGCAGATTTCACTGTCTGGTCACAGGCTGACTTTCCTCCACATAAGAAGGACAATTCAGCTCGTACACCTGCCATGGGAGGGACACAGGTTGTCTAACACTTTCTTATGACAGCTTTTCTGCAGGTGGATGTTCAGAGACCTGAGACACACAAGGGTTATACCTGGAACTACACATTCAGTTGGAATACGGTTTTTCAAGTGCAGAAAGCATTTTGGCAGGACTTTCAATAAAATTAATTTCAATTAGAGTGGTTTAAGCTATTAAAAGCTCAGTATTCTCAGCTGTTTCCCTCAGGAGAGCAGTCTGCTAGTCTAGACTATTTCATCAGTCTGGGTCTGCTGCCCAGTCTCTCCTCAAGCTTCTCTTACATGTTGATTGTATCTCTGAGGTCACCATATGAGAACTTGAACTCCAGTGTAATAAGGATCTTTTGTTTCTTCTGCTGATTGATGGTGTTACTGTAGTGTTTATTTGCCACCTGTTGCCTAAGGGTTTCCTTGATATCATACCAATATTTGGTATTGGTAACATAAGTCGCATTCAACTTTCATTTTTAAGACTCTTGGGAGTGGGCCTTCCCATCCATGCATTATAACTTTTTGCACCTTAGTTATGTATTTTTTAGGCTGTGTGCATCCATCATTCACTGCAAGTGAACTCCTGAAGAAGAGCAAACTACTACTGATGCCAGTCTTGGGAGTCTTTTAGCAAAATTGGATTTCATTGTATCAAACAATGATTTTCACACATATTTGAAAAAGATTTAGGAAATTACATGTAAGGCATTATATTAAATTATTTTCTGAAAATTGGAAAACTGTAGAATAATTTGTGCAGGTAGCAATCTCTGAAGGTCTCTTGCTCCATATCCCCAGATAAAAACAGACCCAGCTTAGGTCAGGTTGCACAGAGCTCTGTGAGGGCTCCATACATTCATCAAACAAATAAAATCAGATGAGTTTCAGTCTTCCTGAGCAAACAAAATGGTGTTGCAATTGCACAGCAAATCAGAAGTAATGGGCTAAAGCAGAATTTATAAGTAGGGTGGTTTTATTTTACCACTAGAAATAGTTCTTTCTGAAATGTAACCTGTGATATTAAATGTTGAAGACATTCTGAACTGAAAGAATGCCTGGTTGCTATATGAGTATCTGAAAACTTATAGAAAATGTTGAATAAGCTCATTTGCCGACATCTTTCTATAGTGCACTGAAAAAAAAAAAAAAAACGTATCCTTAGGCAACTGTGCATCATTCATGGGCTGAGCCATTAATGTCCAGAATTTGGACCACCAATATGCTTCAAATCCTAATTACAAGACTGTCAATGATAGAACTAAAAAATATTGTGGCTTAAATAGCATTACCAATAATTCAATTCTGTATATAGCTTTTACTGTGGTGCTTTTAAAATTCTGGATATTTCTCTTTTCTTCACTTTCTAGATTATTGTGCAAGTAAGAGTGCAATCATTGGAATGATGGAATCCATAAATTCAGAACTGTATCATGGAGGAAAACGTGGCATTAAAACTACAATCATTTGCCCTTATTTTATTAGTACTAGGTTAAGCAAAGGCTTCAAAAGCAAGTAAGTAAAGCTTAGATTTGTCTATTTCATATGTAAAATATAATCGCCACTCACTGGGTGTATTATATTCAGTTTTTGGTCGGTTCATTTGATTTTCAAGTCACTATTTTTCCCTGTTGGCACAGACATCTATGTTTTTTGACATAAAGAAAGACAAGTCTTGCATACAGTCAATAGCAAGGACTGTGTAACAACCTCACAGTCAAGGAACAGTTGGGGATACACAGCAATATTTAAGGGTTAAAGGAACCTTATTTATCAGGAGAGTGCTGTTGTTCTCTGCCCCAAGTAATTTTGGCAGTGTAATTACAGTTATGGCTGTCAGGATACCCATGACCTGTGCTTATTAGCTGTGCCCTGCTCTCTGTGCTGGAGGTACTGTACTTCTGAGTGAGAACACCTGTGGTCATGGTATCTGGTGGGTGGCTCTGTGGCTGCAGGGATGGGAGAGGCTGCAAGCACTGAAAGAGCCATTGCAGGAGTGCAGCACCAGTGATCTTGGTTTTTCAGTGCTCTGCTCCTGCTTGCACCATTCATCATCCTGCAGCAGGGTCTGTATGCAGAGCACAGCCCTTCTCCTGGCTGCTGACAAACCTGGTCCTGGTCCATTTGGCTGTCACCTCAGCATTTACAGCAGGACAGGACTGCTGGAGAGCAATGATGCATACAACAGCACACAGTATGGCTAAGTCTGGAAGTTTCCAAAGCTGCAGTCAGTGTGGGCATCAATTTCATTGTGGTCAGCTTACAAAAAAGTCATTAAATCCACAGCATCACCAAAGTGTTTTCAATTTATTTTGATGATAGCACAAACAAAAAGTTTGGAGATTTCTTTCTCAAGACTAATTGAAGGGAAGGCGGGAAATGCATAAATTATTTAATTATGTATGTGTGTGTGTGTTTATCTTGAAAGTAAAGTTTTAAAATTTCATAACCCCTTTTTTCTTGTTTTACAGGAGACCCTGTTTGTATCCTGTTTATGATCCTGAGTATGCAGCCAGCAGGATTGTGGATGCAATTAAAAAGGAAAAATTTTATCTGATCATGCCTCCAGCTGTATACTTACTTGGACTCAAAATGTAAGCATGTGACTTATCTTCTAGCATTACCTTCTTTCCTTTGCCATATGCCTGTAAAATCAACAGGAAAGTTTAGTTGAAACAGTCCTTTAGTTAATATTCCTGCAGTCAATCGAGTTATATGTTCCCAATTTTAAAGAAACGGCAGATTGGATTTTTTAATGGTCAAGGTGAATAACATTCCTCTGGCTTCTTCTGCCTTTAAGAAATGTTTTAAGCTGCATTCAGGTATAGAAACTACAAAAATTTTCCTGAGATGGTACACTGGGAGCATTGCCTGGTCTAGCACTGTCTGCTTCCAGTCCCTGCCACCACGGCAGGCTGGTCTTTCACAAAATGTCTTGGCCTGTCATTAATTTTACTGATTTATAACATTGAAGTGCCAAATATGCTACTGCCTGATGTTAGAAATACTGAGCACATGTAATGAATTTGTCATTTCTTTATTTATAGAGTACCTTTTAGGGAAAAAAAATAGGCTAATTCAATGTTTGTCTCATCAGTTTCCTTCCTAGAAAAGCAGTGTTACTCCTCGAGTCTTATGTTAAGTTCCCTGAGAGCATGGAGGAAGCCTATGGCCAGAAGAAAAAAGATTGAAACAAAAAGTATTCAGAAGACCTCAAGTGCCATCTAATTGTAAACATTTGCAGTAAAAAATCATGTTAAATCATATTTATTCCTTGACAAAAAATTTACTTCTTTTATGCTATTTTACATTGATCAACGAGCCATTTAATTCTTCACAACTGTCTTTTAAGTCTTTATGTTTGGCAATTTTCTGAGAAATTTTTGAAAAACCAGTTAAAATTCAAACTTAATTTGGTATTATGTTGAGTGACCAAGCAACAACTTTGCATGGACTGTACTGTTTTCAGACTGAACTTCAGTGAGGTATCCTGTTAATGTGGAACACAATTCTGTTGTAAATCATGGAATAATAAAGACAGGACGAATACCTCATGTATTCTTGGAAAATTATGGGTGAAATCTCTCCTTGTATTTGGAGAGGAGCCACACCCGCGTTCTTCCAACTGTCTTCAGATGAAATTACAACCTCAAGGTCCTAAAGAATAAAAAAAATCCCCAATAGCAGAAGTTTGGAGATTAGTTACAAAAAATATGTGCTGGTACTTAATTGATAAAAATCAATCCTCATGTAAATTTTCAGAACATGCGAACCTGAAATGTTCATAATTGGCTTAATCTAAAAACAAATAAATAAACTGCATAGCAGAACAGTGAGTCTACAAAGCCTAGTTTATAAAACCCTAAGGAATTACAGAGAACATTTAACAGTCATCTATTGACCATGTTTGTCATCAGAATTCAATTGGAATTAACTAAACTCATACTTTCAAGCTCCCAGATACAAATAGTTATGAGTATACACTATTGAAATCCCTGTGTTTCCAAAGTATGCATGCATTCAATAAACTCTTTCATGTTCCTGAAGATACTACAGGGAACCTTTTCTCTAAGAGAAGGAAAAAGCTATCTGAAGTTTGGCTCTTCAGACTTGCTCTCTTTGGAAAGCAAGATTTATTGATTTGTGTTGCTTAAAACTCTCTAGGTGATGAGTAATTCAATATTATTTTCTTCTTATTTCTGAGATAGCAAAGTCTAAATTGCTTCCTGAAAATACCAATTGTTTTATCAATTGCAGGCAAATATGTTGAGTGTTGGGATTCTCTTGTTCTGCATGAATGTTATCATCTGCCTCTAGATCTATGAAAATTTTTAAGTATGGTTACAGGAGTCAATGCAAATTGACATGACATCATGTTTGTGACTATACTGTGGGCCTGAACATCTTAATGCATAATTTCATTGCTGGTGCTGCAGAGCTTAAGAGCAGGGCTCATGAGGTGAGAAAAATGTATTTAAAACTGATTTGTGAAACAAGCTCCCACTTGAAGTCGTACCACAAGCTAGAGACATTAATATATGGTGGGCTATGCATCACTTAAATGTTCAAGGTTTCAGGATTAAATATTTGCAGGCAAGGAGCTCACGTTTCAGGATGCTTTTCTTTTTTTCAATTTTTTTAACTAAAGTATATCAATCTTACCACCTACATCTGCAGTTGTAAGTTCACCAACCATATAGGGAGGACATGAGGAGACTAAGAATGATGTACCCTATTTTCTAAGCTGTATTTCACTTATTCTGCACAGCCACCCTGCAAAACCTTATTCTGTATTGCAGCAACCTCAGCCAAGGGCATTCTTGGCTCCATATTCTATTCAGGCTAATCTGCTTGTCTCAAAAAGGAATTTGTAAAGCTTATACTTTCTAAGTCTCACAGTGATCTGTTAGATCTTGTTATCAGTCCTAGAAATCAGTAACTCTGTCCTTTGCCTGCAAATTCTAGGAAAATAGTTTCAGGTTTTGGGGTTGGTTGGTGGTGGTGGTGGTGTTTAGGGGGAAGTAGTTTCTCTTTTTCATACAGAAAAGAAGTGTTATAGATCCAGTAATACAATTCATAAACTGTAAGCCAAAACCTTCCTATTAAAGTTCAGAACATGCATTTGAATGTTTTTTTGTTTTTCTAAATAGAAAATTATCTTCATATTTTGAAATACAGAGTGCCACTCCTGAGTATTGTGTCCTGTCGTTCTTTGAGTCTTTCATCTTATTTGTAATTCCTCCATGACAAGACCATTTTAACAGGAGAAATTCTGTTACTACAGGAGCTGCAAATGAGACTGGAATACAGGTTATCTTAATTTTTCTCATTTTTTTCTCACTCCTTTTTCTCTGCAAAATTGATGAAGAAAGGCCTGTGTTGCTGCATCAGTAGTGAGGTAATATGTGATGTCAGTTTCTTGCTCTTGTTTTATGGCCATTGATACAGTATAGCTCTTCAGATCACATATTCCATATAAAGGAAATCGCAGTATTGAGTATCTTAGGAAGAACATTAAGCAATTCAAATTATAAGCATTTTGAGAAAGAAACATTTTAATTATTCTGGGTCACTTTGTAATCTCAATCTTTCAATAAACCTTAAAGGCAATGATGTGCAACTTGAATTTCTCATTTATTTCATTCTTCTACATTACTTAGTTCCTCTTTTACTTCAGATATTAATGTTTCCACCCAAATTCATTGAGTTCCCTGTTCATTATTACAGCTTTTCATAGATGCTCAAGTTTTTCATTTATATACTTAAGCATGTAATAAAAGCCCAAAGACACTGAGATGCAAGTTGCAGCAAATCATAGAAGCTTTCCCAAAAATTCTGATATCTTGTTCTGCTTTATCACCTGAACTGCCGTTGCCCCATTAAATTTGAAAACATTCCCATAAAACCCTCCATCTTTCTAAAGGCTTGATCACCCTTTATTATTTTAGAAGGATGGCTTTTATAGAAGACACTCTAAGAATACTCAGAGCTAATTTGAGGCTAGCTTCATACACTAAAATGAAAAATATATTTCCCAATCCTGCAATATTTGAAGTGTTTCTCATAAGTAACTTGTATTTTCTCAGCCTCTCTCTGGAAAGATGTTCACTTCACAGTTATGGGACAATTGTGGAGGGATAGATTTGATACTAGAAGTCAGGAAATTCCCTGTTTCTCTGTCACGACCTTTATTTGTTGTGTTTCTCAGGGTACAAGTTAGGTCAAAGATAGTGAAAACTGCATAAGCTATGTGTAAGTGTACTGTCCCTCTCTTTCATAATTACCTGTCCTGGGAAAATGAGGCTTCATGCTTATATAATTTTTCATGGAAACTAAAAAAAGAATTTTCATCTCTTTACTTTTACACCTAGAGAAATGTTATTACTTTCTACATTGCCTGATAATTTTCAATATTTCATATAATTTCATGAGGAAATATCTGAAACAATCTAAAGAGCCCAGTTATTAACAGATCAAAATTCTACATTGATTACTATTATGGATTTCTCTAGTTTCTTTCTGCAGTCAGTACAATGCCCCTGCTCAATACTTCAGATTCTTCAGGATGCTACAGACTGCTAATAAAGAATGACTGTTTAATTTTAAAAATAATTAATGCAGCTCTAATTGCCTTCTACCATTGCACAGAACTGTTGCTGAAGCCAAATAAATGGTATAAAAGGTAGCCTTCCACTTCATTAGCTAATCTCAGCTGGCAGCAGTGCCTGAGGTAGCAGTGATTTATAGAGTCACGAGGCACTGCTCAATGCTTTCACAAACTCCACGCTTCCGCCATGCTCATCGATCAAGAGCACTGTGTTGGTGGAAGGGCCGTTCTAGCATTGCTCTGTTGCTTCCTCCATAGATTCTTTCTCAGAAATTTGGTTAACAAATGACACATTAATAGTTCCAATATCCATTTTGAGTGCACTTACTCACAGATACTTTCTTTTCAGCAACTGAACGGGCTGGGTAGAGCTGGCCTCAGCAGTCCATCATGTTGCCTGTCTGCCTAGGATGATATGCTAGGAGGTAACAGGAAATAAGGAATTACATACTACTACAAAACAGGAAAAGAAGCCAGAGAGTGTGATAGTCCTGAAAAGATCTTTGAAAGCTACTTAAAGCATGACAGCAAATAAATTAAAAGTAGGAAAGAAGGCTAGACCTGATGTCTACTTTGTTGTCTAAAGCCTTTCATTATCTGTAGCTTGGGTTTCCCTGGAAGCTGAAATAATATCAGTGCCCTGACTGCTAAACTGGCAAATCTGAGAGTCCCCATACAAATTAAACAACTACACGATTGTAACCATGTCTGCAAAAGCAGGAGATGAGAGACCACAATGTGGGACCATGCAGGAATGGAAATTAGAAGGAAATTGTACCTTTTCAATATTTAAGCAATGTTAGAACACTGCTTGCCTTACATCTGTTTACCAGCTGGTAAACTGGTGGTGTTTATTTATTATACATAATTATTTAGTATATAATTTCATAGCAGCTGATTTCCTATTTTGCAAAGGTTTTACAATGACTTTCCAATCAATTATTTCCTTCCATTTGCATTTTTACAATTTGCTTCTCAAGGAACGAAGATACTTTTACGCAAAAGTCAGAAGCCACTGCAATAACAAAAGCAAGAATCAGAAAAATAAATTGCCACTTCTTTTATATAAGGATCTAGTTTTTTATAAATCAGCAGAGGCAACACACAGAATTCCTACATAAGGAAAAAGCCTTTTGTAATTTGAGAATCATTGTATGTATGTCACAATGGAAAACTTATATTATTTCAACCACACATAACAGCAACGGATGCATTGCTGGATAAATTCTCATCACACGCTCTGTAAATGAAAGGCATTTTCATCTTTGGAGATGGCATCATGTCTAGTGATGATGATAACAACTAGTTTTAGTGGTTTGTATTCCACCACAGATAAAATACGTTTAAGATAACTCCTTCAATATTATTGCAACACAGATGCATTCAGATACTTCTTAACATAACCTGATAAAATATCAAAAAAGGAAATGCAGAAGACTGCCATTAGAAGAATTTGATAGTACTACACTTGCAGCACTGTGTTGCTCTTGTACTATTAATAAGATATGTCATCTTTCTGGGGAAATACAAGAAAGAAGCATTTCACATTAGGTGATACTGCATGCAACAAAGAGGTTATACATGTTCAATTCTTGAATGTACAAGCCTTCTTTTTGTTCTAGTATTTTTGTTTCCAGCTTTTTGCCTCTAGTTTCTTTTGCTTTCTTGTTAGAAAATTATCCTTAGTATTCATGTGCAGCTTTACAATTGTCTCAGAGACAGTTCAGTCACTGGCAAACTTCTTTGAAGTTTTTGTATCATTCTTATCACAGAATCACAGAATCACTAGGTTGAAAAGAGACCTTCAAGATCATCAAGTCCAACCCATGCCCTAACACCTCAACTAAACCATGGCACCAAGTGCCATATCCACAGCCTTTCCCCAAAAAAATAAAATCAGAACTTCAGATTGTATGAAAGGCAGTTTGCCTTAAACTGAGACACAGTGGATCTACACTAGTGCTCTAGGTCACTGACACAGAAAGCAAAAAGAGCAACTTAGGTTATCTAGAGAAAATTGTGTGTAAGGAATGTTTGCCTACTAACAGGGCTGCAGAACTAAGGAGAAGGCAACAGAGGAGGGACAAGATTTCTTGCTTATGTGTTGTTATTCATTAAAGGAGTAAATCTTCCAAAATCATATTTATTAAATTGTGACATTTGGGAAAGGGGATTAAATAAACAGGTCTGTGATCTTTTTCTAATTCAACAAGTTGTAAAAAAACACTTTAACTGTGTCTGTAATAAATATCCTTGGAACGTATTTCACTTTAAGCTTTCCCATAAAACATACTACCTGCTTTGGTCAAAGACCAGAATTGGCTGTAAAAATTGAAGTTTTTTCCCTTTGTCTGGCTGAGACTCAGAATTTCCAAAGGGTACCAAGAAAGAAAAAGGAGCAGGAAACTTCTGGTTTTGCCCTTTCTGTTTAGCCAAATGTGTATGAGCAGCAGTGGCTGGTATACTGTGGTTTCAGAGTGTCTAGGATCCAGGACAGTGTGGGGCTCTCACAGACCCTCAGCCTTGCTGCTGCCTTCTGCCTGGGTGGCACAGGCAGGGTGACGCTCTGCTTCTGGTGTTCACCAGAGTTACAGCACAAAGACCCAGCAGGCTCTGCCTTCACTTGGCTCTTCTACCACACCTCTCGTTGGCTTTGCTGTCTGGCACCTAGATGTTGCTGAAATCTAACAGCCAAACAATATTCCACTAATTGCAAAAATGTAAAAAAATCCATTCTTGAAATCTCATGGCTTGTAAATGATGCCCAACTTCAAAGACTCTTTCCTAAAAGGAATACTTATTTCCAGATATATTTATTTCATCCTGTCATAGTCAGAAAGAGCCACTTTGCCTAAAACTGTAAGTCACAACAGGACCAATGAAAAACAACAAAACAGAAAACTAAATGGAAAAATGTTTTTAGCACCTTTGCCAAATCAGTGTGCAAACTCTCAGGTATGGGAGAGCATTTTTATTTTCTTCCCTAAAATTTGCTTTTAAGCAAAGGACAGCAAGGAATTACTGACTTGAGTCACAGTTTTGGTAGAAAGAGCCAACAATTTGGCAGAAAGGGGATTTATCCTGAGTAGATATTGGCAGAATAAATTACATCAGTGATACAAGCAACCTCCTGCTTCCACACAAATGTGGGGAAAAAAAACACAGATGTTTGCAGTCAGTTTGAGAAAAATGTATCAGAAAGGTACTGAATGACAAAGTGTCTCCAAACAATGTAATGCTCAGCAGAAATATTTTGTAAAAAAATGGCTATTTCACTAATAATACATATTTTCATTTATGCAAAACTGCTCCTACAAGTCTGATAAATGCCTAGCTGACTGCTGGTCCACAGCTTAACTTTTCTCATCCTGAAAAAAAACAGGAACCAAGGAAAGAGTAGGTAACTCAGAAAAAGGAAAGGTGTGTTTGAAGTTGGCTACCACCATTCTTAGTAGAAACAGGACAGGCTTGTGCTTGGAAACAAGGATACTTTCTTTGAAAAATACTGCTTCACTATATTAAGAAAGGCAGAAAAGTTGTCTTCCCTGCCAGTAAAATTCTCTGACTGAACTAAAAATACAGAGGGAGTTAGTATTTTTTTTAACCAATCATTGTGAAACAGATTTGATTAATAAATTTCAAACATACAGCATTTTTCTAGATGTCCTATTTTTCCTCACAGGAAAACCACAGAATAAACAATGCTAATTAAATCTATTTGAATCTTTCCTAATTTTCACTTCTTAATAACATGATGGCATTTGCTTTGCTTATACATGAACATCTTCCTTTTAATCACTAATTGTCCTGTAAAGTCCCTCCATAACCTAAACCGCAGAACAAATATTCCTGATGGTGCTAGTTTGAATTCAAAATACATTACATAGAATTGCAGCACACTTTAAACCAAAGATCGAACTGTGCAGCACTTGCTTATTTAATCTAAAATGTATTTGCTCACCTGAATGATCCTGCAGCAGTAAATAAGTGATCTGTCTCATTTAATTTTAGTTATCTGGAGGTGAAGTGGCAGATCCAAACTACTCATTTCATTGCCTGCTTGCTTTCTGAGAGCAGCAATTTATTTCCACCAGCAGATGAAAGAAATTTGGATGGATTTCCTATCCTGAGATGCCCACTTAATTGTTTAAGAACAGGGTAAAGGAATTTCAACCTATATTCTTAGTGATATCAGCTCAAATATTTGGACATTTAATATACACCACAACTCAGACGGGAAGGGTATAGCTAATTTATATCCAAGTTTAAACATATTAAAAATAACATATATACTATGACTATATATACTATAACTACATGTAATGCCAAAACATCACCATGCTGTTGATAAAATGTGGCTCACATCACTCATTTCCCATGGAGATCAATGTGGAGTGAAAGGTTTTTACACGTAAAAGGGTATCATCCTCAAAAATGCTGCTGAGGTTAGGAATGAGTACTTCCCATTTCTAAAGCAGCTTTGGTGACTGTGGTCTTGGCTATAAGGTTTGTCTGCCCTTTCTTATTCACGGCGTCAGAAAGAAAACTATGTCCTGAAATGCACTGATGTAGACATGAAGATTGAGTTCAAGCTCTGATTTTTTTAAATCTGTTTTTTATCATGCAAATTTTCAGGGTGCCTTTTAAGATTTTATGTTAATCAGAAATGCTGGTTTTCACTTATGAAAATTAAGCTGATATAAACCAGAAAATTAAGGCACTTGTAAAGGTAAACAAGGTAGGCTTAATATGGAAGGACAACTAGGAAGAGTGAAGAGTTGATTTCCAGACTGGAGCTGGGCTGTTTGGGAAGCCATAGAGAAATCTGTGCTACTGGCTGTGCTCATTTCATGTATTGGTTACTGATCTGAAACAGAGGATGAAGTAGCAAAATCATCTGATATATTAAGGGCACTTGAATTATTTATTTCACTCCCTTCTTCATTTGGCACCTTTGTGTCTCAGGCATCTCTAGAGCAGATGTAATAGCTAGCTACCAGCTAAACTAAGGCAAACCTCAGTTTCATTTTTTCCTCAAATGAAAACTGGTCAACATTTCCAGATTAGTTCATGGAAGGCATGACTCTGTGGGGATGGTGAAACTGCACTATGGCCAGAATACAGGAGAAAAGAGGAAAGCAAAATGACCCATTATAAGTCTGAAAGAGAGGTACACGAGCAAGAGGGAAAGGTGTCATGGTCCCTGTGAGGCTGGCACTTGGACACAGACATAACCCAGTTTTATATGCCAACAGATACACTAAACTTCAGAGAATACCCTGGCACGATGGCATTCATCACACACACATAGATTCCTTTATGTTGGAAAAGGCCTATAAGATCATTGAGTCCAGCAGTTAACCCAGTACTGCCAAGTCTACCACCAAACCATGTCCCCAAGGGCACATGTCTTTAAGGACCTCCAGGGATTTTTGTTCTTAATCTCCAGTCTAAACCTCCTCTGGTACAATTTTTGACCCTCTTCCAATTTTCTGTTGTGCCTGGTTTCTCACCCATACAGTACAGTTCTCGCTGAATTTTTCTTCAGCTCATCAGCTGCTCCCGAAATTACGGGGGGCCAGGAGAGATCACAGTCCTGCAGGAAAATAAACCTGCCTTAAACCTGCTCCCTCCTGCCGTTCCTAGCGGAGACAGAGCGCCCCAGACCGGCAGAGATCTGCAGGCGGCACCGGGAATGGCGGGGCTCCGGGCACCCCCCGGCACCCCCAGCATCCCGGCGCCCCCCGGCCCCGCCTGCTCCTGGCGCTTCTTTTCCTTTTTCTTTTTTTCTTCTTTTTTCTTCTTTTTTCTTTTTTCTTTTTTTCTTTTTTCTTTTTTCTTTTTTCTTTTTTCTTTTTTCTTTTTTCTTTTTTTCCCCGAACATATAATTTTTGATATGCATCAACTATTCGGAAAGAAGAAGAAAAACCTTCGAGGGTCGCCAAACGGCAAGAGCACAGCCGCCGGCGGCAGCACGAATTCCCCAGAGGAAGAGGAGGGCTCGTCCCGTTTGAATGATGCCTTGGGAAGAGTTCCCCGATGGAACCCGCCGGCGGGGGAGGACCACCGGCAGCTCCGTCCTGCATCTCCAAGAGGCAATTTTACAGACTCTTCACTTGCTCCTCGAACGCTGTCAGCAAAATTGGAAAGGCAGAAGGGCACTTGTGCTTAATTCTTTAGCTTTTCCTAGATGGTGGGGATTTATATTTCCCGCTCACACTGGGGTGTGTGTTTTAAGGTAAGAGTGTTCACCACGGGAGAAGAATGAGGGGTCAGTCCCTCTTTTCACTCCCTTCTTCTATTCCCAGCGTTCACAAACCCCCAGAATGAGAAATTTGCCTTTCAGTGACACAATAGAATTGTGAGAAAGAAAGAAACATGAAGAAAATAGGCTCACATAACATAAAAGATCTAAACTCCAGCTAGTCTTGCCTGACTGTACCATGCTATACCACTCCTGTGCATACAGGAGTGCCTTCTTCTGAAATAACAATATCTGTGTATTGAAACCAATATATAATACCTTAATAATTGAAAGCCTGGGAACTAGAAAAGACAGGCCATAAGAGTGAAATTTGTGCAGGAAATTTTTATGGAAGTACAGAAGGCTATTTAAGAGATGTGCAGAAAACTGCTGGATCCAAAATACTAGATGTGAGATACAGCCAAATTTGGAAAACCCTGGTAACATGAAATAACAGAAGCCAATTATATTGCCCAATGTTTATGGGGAAAGAGAAGGAGGAACACTGAAAACTGCAAAAGAGTTTGGCATCTCTTAGAGATGGAGAGTCATAGCTCCCTGCACATTTGGTAAGCTAAGAGTAGTGAAGATACCGTTATGAGCATGGAATAGCAAGAGTGCCTGATAAAGAGGCAAATAAATCTCTGGTCTAACTTGCAATGAAAAGTCGTGTACTTGCACATTACTGCAGGAGACAGATGCCCTCTTTGACATTCCAATAAAGATATCCTTTGGCATTACATGGCTGTGATGTCCTTAATGGAGGTTTTTCACTTGCTGTAAACATGAGGACACCCAGGATGAGGAGTAGTGATGTCCTGTACAGGTCTGGCACTCTGGAAGACCTAGTCCTCCTTCTCATGAAGCAGATGAAGTTCCCCATGGAGAACAGGTATTCAGCAAGTATCCTCAGAAACAAAAAAGTTTGTCCTAGCACAGACAAACAGTGTAAAACTCTAAAAACCCACAAGCTCTCTCACTTGCTGGCTCTGCTAAGCCTGCACATCATGTGGATGTGCTTTACTGGCACATCAAAACCAGAGTGACCATGCAGATAATCTGTAGCTCTCTGAGGCACAGACACCCACCGCATGGCTACACACACTTGTGATTAAATCTTTGTATGGTCCTGATATGCTTCAGTTTTGAAAAATAAATGCTTTCTCTCCATCAAGTCTAGATTTGGTTTGAGCATCCATTAAATAATATTGCAATTTTTATGCTTGTCTTTCAGTTTCCATTGGAAAGCACAAAATGTATTTAACAGTATGTTATAGTTCCTGAAGTGTAACGCAGCACAAGAAAGAAAAAATTACTTTCCCTGAAATGCTGGCATCCTTTTTAGTTACCTAGACAGATGATATCCTAAGAAATGTTGATAAGGTTTGTCCCAGCAGTACAGCCCATCAGCCATGAGATTCAGCTTTTAGCACATTCTATTTAATGAATTTGCTCGAGAACTGTAACCAGAATTTCTGGCACATATACCCCTTGCAGCCAGTTGAAAGAACAAGAAAAAGAGATGAAGGCAGATAAGTAGTCTGAATTACCACAGAGATTTTGAGCCCACTTTGTGTATGTGAGTATGTGAATTAGGTCTGCCTTCCCAGAAAAGGGTCCATACCACTGCAGAAAACTGCAGTTGCCTTCAGCTGGCCCCGATTAGGCATGCATTTACAGGCACAGAACCCTGAATACTTATACATAGCATGAGTTAGTAAACATCTGAACAAGTCAGTTACTGTGGGAAAAACGTCCTATAAATTTCACCAGGCTCTGGAAGAAGTGTTATTTATTCATTGTTAAAATCTCACAATGTCTGCAGCTGTTCTTACAGATTTTATTGAGAGGTAACTCTGTGAGACTGGAGAATCGATACTGAAAAAAATTTGCTTTAAAATAAGAAAAGCTGAAAGTGAAACTTTACACTTTTTTAAAATCCCTATTTCTTATTTTATCAGGTGCATATTTTCATTTTCTACTTAGACATAGGGCATGCCTTTCAGAAAGATCAGGCTTGCAGTTCAAGTGGAAAAACTCAAGCACATTCTTACTTAAGCACTTAAGGATGTATCTTTTCTCTTTATGGTCTCTTTCTTCTCTTTGCCAAATATCGATTAGTAAATACCCATTACTGCAAACCTGGTAAAACTATGCAATAAAATAGATTGTTATGCTCCTGGTCAGTTTCAATCTGAGTTACAAAGAAAATGCATTTTCAAATTTCATGCTTTAGATGAATTTGGATTCCTATAGAGACACATGCTTCAGATATATATTTTTCCAGTCCTATGCATGCATATATTTAGTCTGAGAATTTCCATTAGTCTAAAGCAGAATGCTCTGGCAAAATACCCTCTACAGGAGGAATCAGCAATTCCCAGTTTTTGAAGCGTGTATTACTGACTGTTTTCTCAACAACAGAGGACAATTTAAGAAAGGGTCCTTCATCCGCAGCCTGAGAAAGTCAGCCAGGTCATGAAGAACAGTGTTGGAAATGTAAATGCAAGATGGTATTTCTGTAATAGTTAAACAAAGTGTTGCAAAAACTATATATTGATATAAATGTTGTTAATTTAATGGGGGGCACGGTTGTAGACAAAATGAGAGATTTTCAGATACCATTAGTGGGGACAACATACGAATATGTTCAGACTTAACTAGAAATGTCTTTGTTTGGCACCTCCAAAACTGATGCTCTTATTGTCCACTTACCCCACAGTCTTTCACTAAGTGAAATTACTCAGTTTGTTGAAGGCTCATGCAATGAAAAAGAAATTATGAAAGAAAATTACTCTGAAGATCATAAATGCCAGCATTTTAGCAATTTCTATTACTGTATTTACCCTTTTTTCTTGGCATATGGGTTCTTCTACTTCTGTTGCCTCTTGAGCAACTTTGCAAATACAACATTAATGAAAAGCCCCAGAGACTTAAATACCATGGACCATGATTTAACCACATTCATTTTACATTGGTTTACTGGGGATGAGGAAGAAGGTGACATTTACAGTATCTTGGGCTAAGAGGAAGCCTGTATTTACCACCTCACTTTTACACCAAGGAAAACAATAATATTTCTTTTTAATTACTTTGGAATTTTCAACTGCCTAGATAACATCATTGTTCAAAAAAGGAAAGGCAAGCTTTAAAATATTGCCACCAGTGAATAAAGCTGCTTCTTTAGTCACTTGCAGAATTAATAAATTACTTATGTTTAATTTTTCTTTAGGTCATATTTTCTGCATTACACTGAAGATTTTTCAGGATGTTATTCTTAATATCTGTTTAATTTAAAAAAAAGCTGTAAAATTGCTCTTTATTCTTTCACACATACAGTTATGTTCATTATTTTTTTAAAAGCACATAACACATTGAGTTTCACAATAAATCTAGCTGGACGATTATCTCTTTCTCAAAAAGTAGTAAAAGAAAAGAAGTTATTTTAGTATATATTTAGACATTGCAGGTATAGCAGGAAATTAAGTACATTCACAAAAGATTATTTTTCATTAATATCTCTATCTGTAAACTCTGTAAACTGTGTTTTATTCATCAGCAAATAGCCAGGAATTTGTTGTTTATAATTTTTAACCTTCAATTTGATTACATATGGGGGTGTGAAGAGTGTTAGATAACTGCCTTCAAACAATAAGCCATGAAAATATTTGAATACAAACAAGATTGTAAATAAATGAGTAATTTTATTTTTTTTTTAGAAAAGGGATATTCTATTATGGAGCAGGTCTAATTTCTTTCCTCTCTAAAAACTAGTGTTCTCAATAGATTTAAGTGTAAAACTAATTTTTAAAAAAAAAAGTCCCTCAAAAATAAATGACTGCCTTGAAGTTTCCCAGCTTTAGCCATATTTTTTTAATTTTGAATGAGTATTCTAAAAATATCTCTTTTTTCCCTAATTACTTGTAATTTCTTGAATTACAGTGTGGTACAAATAAATCACAAAAATAATTCCTTGCATTATGACATTCAGCTGCAAATTCCATATGATTGTGTGAAGATATGCACAAGTTTAAGCACACAGTCAAATAACACACACACTGAAATCGCATTTAAATCCAGCGAATGATAATTCCTCTCACAGAGTATTCTGGATGCATAAAAGTAACTGATCACAATCCCAATGCAATGTATAGTTCAACCCACAGAATAAAGAACCAGTGTCCCAGATAACTTCTGGATGTCTGGAGAAAATGCTCCTTGTAAAAGCAAAATCTTGCCTCTGTGAAGGGCAGCAGGCACCCTTTCAGCTGTACTTGCCGTTTTGCTAACGCACCTCTCAGCATCTCCACCCAAACTTAGGCCCACACCTGAAGAGGCTAGGGAAGCCAAGACAGCATGCAAACACAGTGGATTGGGTCAGTATGGGATAGTAGCTCCAAGCACATCAGGCAACTGCAGGCTTCATAATGAGACCTACTGAGAAAGGACAAGAACATATAAAGTATGAAAAAGATTCAGTGGTGGCTCTGGAATTTGCAAGGAGTCTAAATGAAAATAAGCTTCAATTAATAGTGGCTAGACTTAAATATATATGTTTTTAGAGAAAATGTAGTGTCATTTATAATTGGTGTTTTCTCGGCAATGTCTGCAGTGGTCAAAATTACCTATGGCATCTAAAAAAGGTGTCCCTGTAGAGGTAAAGTTCATACTTATTTATATATTGTGGAAAATGAGACATGGAAATTAATTTATTCTCATGTGTTCCATGAAACTTTGACATTAATCTCTTCCACAGAGTTTCCAAGATGCTGGTTCCACTGCAAGTATTTCTTTTGAATGCATATAACTCTGTCACTAAAATATCTTACAGTTGAAGGGTTAAGTATTTTTAGGTTTCTGCTGAATTCTCAAGAGGTAGAAGACGAAGGAAGATGAATTCTCATAAAGGCAGAACACAAATACATGGGCACTACCTTCATTTGGTTTCATTGCTCTATTAGTATGTGGTTTTGCACTTTCTTATCAGTATGATAACCACTTTTTTTAGCTTGTGTGTTTATGTGTTTGTTAAGTCAGGCTAAGAGCGCTCATCATAGATAGGAAAGCTGTAAGCTTAACAGAAAATTGGGAGCTGGCAGAGGGAGCAAAAGGTGGAATTCAGGGGGTTATGAGTCTGGGGCTGAGCACAGAGAACTCAGGGTCTCGGCCTCAATTACTAAAACTTAAATAAGAGAAAAATGCCAACTTTGCATGCTTTGTCTCATGATAGTATTGCAAATATTCAGGTAGCAGAATAAAATGCATTTGAAGAAAAGGGTGTGCTTACTTCCTCAATGCCATTTACATGTTGCCCAAAAAAGCAGAGATCAAGGTTGCACCAAAAGAAAAAAAAACTTACGGCATGGGAACTAGGCTGTGAGCAACTTCCTGCTCAGTTTTGCAAGAGTTCTTTATACCTCACTAGCATGGCATTGGAAAGTCATTCCAAAATACATTAAAGCAGCATGACTTCCTTCTTGCTGCATGCTGTTTGTTCTCTCCTCTTCTTCCCAAGGCAAGATGCTTGGGCAGTGAAGTCTTGTCTATTTGGTAGAGTTGGTTTGATTATAAACAATTATATTGCCTCAGTGTCTTTGCTAGAAGACAAATAAATATGCCGTGAACTTTGGATGGAAGGTCAGGTTTGTGACTGTCCTTACATCCCAGGATATTCATTTCACCATCTCAGAGTGGTCTCCAAGAACATTCTGTCTCCTAGACAGACAACTTTTATGACAGCATTTACCCCTACTGAGGTGGAGATAGGGAGCAAAGGGAATGGTCTGCATGGACAGATGAATGCAGTTGTCAACACCAAGCTCTAGACACTTTTTGGCCATTGTGGAAAAACCCCACTGCGATGAGATGAACCATCTTCTTGTGGGGAGAGATTGTAGACAGCTGAGGACAGGTCTGATGATACATTCAAAGTAAACAGAATGGCTGAGGGCTTTTTATTGTAGGTGAATTGTTCTAAGTGCTGAAAGCCTGGTGACCAAATACATCAGACTCTTGTAGCCCAGCCAGGAAGCAAGTGAAGTGTGAATAACTGAGTAACGTGTCATCGTCTGCCAGCATGGGATGGGGTCTTCTAGCCAATCAAAGCTTATAGAAAGCATTACTCATGGGTAATGCTATGTCCAAACTTAGCACAATCAAGGAATGCAAAGGACTTCTAAATTATAGATTCAGCTGATCAATTACAGATGTGCAACGACAAACTCCAAAGTAGACTGCACTCTTCACAACGGCTTTCCTCACATCATGATTCTTGCATGGGTTCAGTTTCACACAGATGTTTTTCATCCTTGGGCTAACTTTGTCCAACTAGAGAGCCGACAAGGCACAAACAGCAGCACGGTTGTATGGAGTAAGTCACAAAGCAGTGTCTTATCTACCTATTTCTAGAACTTGAGTTTATGTCACCTGATGAGTTTCACTTGATGATAAAAAAGACCCAAGAGACATCCTTCTTGAACACCATATGTGAGCAGACCAACAGTATCTAGCAATTATTCATCTGTGCAAGCCTGCAGAAAGGACTTAATACATTCTTCAGCATCCTTCCCTTTCAGAGGAAATAACTCATTTTCATGGCTGACCATCTCGAGTGCTGTGGATACAGAAAGGATGTGAGAGGGTGTGAACATGCTACCTCTCTTTAAGTAGTCCTTTCTCTTCATGTTCATTACATTTAGCCACTCAAGCTCAATGGCACTGCAGGTCAGTTTCCAGACCTGAGGTCAAGTAACCCTATTTCTTCTGTAGAATAAGTATTTGCTTGTGGGAACTCACTGGGGGCTGAGATGTCAACCATGCACTAGCTCTGTAATGCCTGAAATTTCATTTTCTTTAGTTAATTCGATCATAATGAAGATTGAAGGTTTAGTATTTAAATACAATGAGTCTGTCAGTATTTCTTTTCTCTTAATTCTTCTCCAGTCATGACAGGACTTACTTTCTTATTCACACCACAGAACGAACTAGTGCTTGGTCAAAACAGACTTTCTGTATTACTGCTTTATATGTTCCACATCTTCATTGCAATGGAGTAGGAAAAAAGTAATAATATCTCTTTACTAGTGGGTAGTTGCCTCTGCATAAGTACTCCGGAAATTTTTAACAGTAAAATATAACTTCAATCAGCAATATTTCTTGACTGAGGAAATTGTGAATGATAGATACGCAATTCATACATTGCTACTTGCTCTATCAGAAGATCATTAAGATCATTAAACAAACCAAGTAAATCATATATTCCAGAAATATCTTTTGTTCTGCATGGTTTCAGGTGTCCATTGCTATTCATATCATTCAATGTATCTCTATCTATACTTAGTAGAGGCAATCATCTGTTTTCTGCAAATGACTGACTCCAGAAATAGAGAATAAATGTGGAATTTTATATACTTTAGGAAAGCTACTGCAATTGCCTCACATATCAATCTCTGAAACAACCAAGAAGCCTACAGAAAGGGAGAAAAATTTAACATAGTGTATACAGATTCAAAAAGACATTTGACAAGATTTTTAAAAATTACACTGACAAGGTCTAGCAGGAAAACCCCTTGTGCTATTACAGTTGTTAAAAAAAAAAAGAAGTAAGTGCCAACTGCCACAAACTGCATGGTGTTCTGATCCAAAGTGTTCTTCATATCCGAAATGACCACAAAAAGGTGTGACTCAGAAGGAGACATGGTGTGCTGCTGATGTGATTATTCAGCATCATGAGGCCTGAAAATGAACCACAGAAAAGCCTCAGGAGATTGAGTGACTAAGTACAAAAATACCACAGGAAATCACTTTTATGTAAACAAATGTAAAATGACACATGAAAACACAATCTTAACTTTGCAAACAAATCTAATTATTGCCCCAGCTTGGCTATTACCACTAGAAACTGAGACATTATAGATATAATGCATGGTTACATAGAAGTATCAACACAAACATCAGATAACACTGTTGAATAAAGATTTTTAAAAAAAACAAAACTCAGGAAAATGCTATGAATTATTAGGAAATTAAATACTGAAAAAGACAAAAAATGTCATTATGCCACTGGGTAAAATCAATTATGTGCATTATGAATACCAAGACCATGACTGAAAGGCATAGCAGAAATTACAAGGTAGAGAGATACCTAGCAAGGTATCTTTGAACTACAAAGTGGCCTTCCTATAAGGAAGAGGTAAAATAGATTAGGGTTAATAAACCTTGCGACTAGACAGCTGAGAATATAAGAGGTCAAGAAATCTAGGGTGACATGAAAATGGTGAATAGAAAATCTATCTAAAACATCTGGGAAACATCAAATGGTACTAGCAACAAAATCCACTGTAGATACAAATATGTAAATCATTAGAGTTTCTTTTCATCAGAAGAACAGCTGCAAGCTCTTAAATAATCTGAGACAGTAAATGAGCAGTTTTTATGGTACTTGAATTTACTAGCAACACTTCGATGTTTGCCACTGACTGAATCTTCTTTATGTCTCAGTGAGACACCTGAGAAACCTCAGACTCTTAGATTCTTCACAGATACACAAAATCTTTGACATTTTTATGTTGCAACAAATAATAAGTAGGATGTCTAGTCACTGAAGTCTACAAACCTAAATTGTCTTCTCAAGAATGGGTTGGCCTCAGTGCATGATCCCTGGGCCTGCACTGTCCTCAAAACCATGACCTTTAGAGAGGTTTAGGGGAGGGCTGACTGATAAGGACAAAACCCACTAATAATGCCACAGCATAGACAAACATGGGAGAGTGGTCAGGCTCTGACGCTGTTTTCTTTACTGATACAGATGACAGACACTGATGGATGAAGAAGAAAACCAAGGATATGATGAATCTTCTCACAGTCCCAAGGGAGCCAGGGAAGTCTGTGGTGACTAATCACTTCTTTCTTGTTACTCATGGGCCACTTACTGCAGAACCTTTTTAAAAACTCACAGTACAGAGGTGCTCTCTATTATTATAGAGCACATATCCACAAATAACCTGGGATGAGGACTGTAGGGGCATCATAGATATTTCTGTTATAAATTTGTGCCATACAGACATATATCAACAGCCAAAGAATGATAGCAGAAATTCTGTGTAACCATTGTACAATCCAGAGCTGTGTGAATGATGTCACTGTGCTTGGAATTATTCCTAAATCACATGAAAAATACTCATGGGCTGTACTAAGCACAGCTGAACTTTGCCAGCTTTCATTTCAGGGAGGCAGAATTTTCTTTTTCATAAGACTTATCACAGAATCATAAGCACATCAACTGGGAGGTGTCTCTGGGGGTTTCTAACCCAGCTTTCCACTCAGCACTACAGGGTCAACCAGGGCTTTGTCTATTTGAAAACTGCAAAGACGATTTCTCCATCTCCCTGGACTCACTCTCTAGAGCTGCACTACCAGTGTAATAAAGAAATTTTCTCTAGTGTCCATCCTGAACATCCCAGGTCACACTCTTGTATTATTGCACCTTATTATTAGATGAGCAAAATATCTTCCCATAATTTGTTGGCAATGCTCCCTCCCAGCACACCATGCAATTGGCTTTATTGTGCACTGAACACAGTCTAGGTCCAAATTTGACTCCTATTTGTCCTCTGTGACACCCAGGTAATTTTCTACAGGACTGCTACTCAATCTTTAAGTATCCCTTTGCTGATAGAGGAGCATGTCTTTGTGTCCATAAAAAAGGACAGGTTGCTTCTTCCACCACATATTCAAACAATGAATGGGATCCAGCACTGGTCCTCAACAGTGTCACTAAAACCAGAACCTCTGAATTTTATTTTCTTGGGAAGATATGATTAGTCATATGCTATTTAGGCCACATATAGATATATATATACACACCAGACTGCATGGCAAGATAGAATAACATCAGACATATTAAACAGTCTTATTTCTATTCAAGTATTCCTGTAAGAGTTTTAAGATGGTGAATCCAAAAGTACACATTATTATAATGTCTGTTATAAATCAATTAGAATTTTCTTATGCATGAGATTCTTCTTTAAATTAAAAAAACAATACTTCAGCCTCAACATTCATCTTTAAAATGTTTTGGAATGAGTTTCTGTGGTTTATGCATGAAAGTTGGCCTAATAAAAACCAGTTTTATGAAAAAATATTTATGCCAAGGGCATGACGAAAAATGGTAATTCTAATCAAATAAAAGTTTATTTCTACTAAGTACATTTTGGGAAGTTCATATCAAGGAAAAGCTTTTAATTCCATCAACACTTTATTTTTTTTTGTAAAACTGACTGCATATCAGAGCCAACACATTAAAGGTGAGATTAAAGACTACTAGACAAAACAAAATCTTATTTCATGAAAAGGCTTCATATTTGACATGCAAATGCTGTATTTCAATGCTGAAAATTATCTCTCAACTAAAACATGAATAATTTTGAGATACAATGAATCAAATGCAAATGCTAAAAGTTGAAAAAACTGCTATGACTGGAGTTCTTACCTACAATAGTAATTTAAGATATTTTAGATGGCAAACCTTCCTGCATAAGTTTCTGCATTACTTTATGCAATACCGTTTGCAGTTTCAAGGTGTAGTTCCCAACTTTCTGAAAATTTTCCATGGAGTATATTAATCCAGCTCTACTACTGTCTTTTTAAACAAAGAATGAATTTACCACATAAGCTTTCACATAAGTCAAATTGTACAAATTGCTAGTCTTCTTATGAGATATCAGATAGTTGTTCCTCGACAGGACAATATGTGCTTCATCTAATTCAGACAGACAAAAGCCACTCATTGTTACTGTGAGTATATTTGATTATAATGTATGAGGTTGTGACTAAATGATCACACTGATATTTAGTTCCAGAAAATACCAAGTAACACATATGATGAAAGCTAAACTTGCTCTTTGCAGACCAGTCAAAGACCAGCATATTGTTTTCAGCAGGGAAGAAAACAGAAGAACTAAATACATAATCCAATCACTAGGAACTGGAAACTTTTCTGAAGAAAAAAGAGTGCACAAAAGATCAGCAACATACTGAAGCCAGGAAAAAAATTGAATACATCCCTGCAATTCAGAAGCCAAGCTTACCGACCATAAATCTGCAGTGAAATGCCTGGAAAACCACACAGCAGACTTTCAGCCTTGACAGTGTTTTTCCCTGATTCTGGTGCTTCAGCATCAGCAAGCACAGGACACTGCTCTGATACTCTGCTGGAAAATGGACTCTCTCCCTTATCATTTGTCCAGACAGTATGTGTCCTATTTAGACTTCTCTCCCCATCAACATAGTCATGCCTGTAAAACATGCCCATGTTGTTGTATTTAAGTTGTGAAATAAGCTCTTGAGCTCTGTATTCTTCACTTCTATTTAGTTACAAAGCGACCAGAAGCAGCAATCATAATAAACTGGGGCCAAAACTATCCAGGTTCTTACTGGAAAACCAGGTGGTCTCTTGCCCTGTCCTACTGGATGGAAAGTCCTCCTGCTGAATTGAGTTTCTCACATCTGACTGACCTGTCCATACAGGCTGAAAGGAGGGGATGCACGGGGCTCCCTCCAGTGCCATTACCTGCAGCACTCTCACCAGGTAGGCTTCGGCCTACCCTGACAGGAAGGCTGGAATTTCTCATTTTATACGAAGTTCAGTTCTATTTCTTTTCTAAATTTCATCACCTTGTTTGTCTTGATGTGTTCAGCAACGAGCCAGCCTGGAAGTTAACTTCCTTTTCATTGCACTCGAAACCATTTTTCTCAAAACCTACACAGCATTGCCTGCTTCTGCTTCACCATCTGACACAAATCTCTGACACCCCTGATTCCTTTAAAATCTGGTATTACCATAAGATATTTATAATAATTAATTGCTATAGATTGTATTGCTACAGGTGGTAAAAATAGTTCTCTGCTTAGATTATGTTGCACTGTGAATTTTGCACTGAAATCAGTGGCCAAACTTCAATACATTCTTCAGTCATTCACACTTTTCCATACCAAAAGAGGAAAGGGCTATGGAAAATAAAAGAAATTAACAAGTGCCTAGAAGATAGGTGATTTTCTAGAAGATCTTCTAGAAGATAAGTCATCTCCTGGTGACGGCATTCCATCTGCCAAAAACAGTTCACTTCATGGACAGATTTTTGGAAGCGAAGTGGCAGAAAAGGTCAAACATTGAGAACCTTCAGCCTGTATAAATCTTTCAGTCTCAACATCAGGCTACACTTACACAAAACTCTGCTGAAGGCATTGCTCAAAGTGTGTTAGTTATTCATACCCCCTTGACTGCACAGATATTTCTAAGGTGAAAAGACTTTCCTGGACTGATGAATTTGCTAAGAAGCAGTGACACCTTAAAGCCAAAGAAAAAATACTAAATTTGAGAAACAAATTTCATTTTGACAGAATTAGATAAGAGCAATGTCTTTTTACAAAGCCTAAGAAGAACTAGCATGCCAATTTTACTGCCACTTTCTTCCCAAATCAACTTTGCCTTGCATTGCCATTAACATATCCAGATACTAAATTCATTATAAATAATAAGTTAAAAGGAATAACATGGGTATTTAATGGTCATAATTTCTAATATTACACTTCAAGAGATAAAAATGCAATTTTTCTAACATATCATCATAGATATCCTCTACTCTTTATTTTTAACAGGACTAATTCAAAGTCCCAGAATTAACCATTTTACAAATGGTCTTCTAGATTCCTTGATGATAACCTAGTTTGATTTTACAAAAGATAAAGACAGATGATAGCTAGGATGGAAGAGGAAAAGAAAGAGAGAAGGAAGGAAGGAAGGAAGGAAGGAAGGAGGGAGGGAGGAAGGGAGGAAGGGAGGGAGGGAGGAAGGAAGGAGGGAGGAAGGAAGGAAGGAAGGAAGGAAGGAAGGGAGGGAGGAAGGGAGGAAGGGGAGGGAGGGGAGGAAGGGAGGGAGGAGGAAGGGAAGGGAGGAAGGAAGGAAGGGAAGGAAGGAAGGGAAGGAAGGAAGGAAGGAAGGAAGGAAGGAAGGAAGGAAGGAAGGAAGGAAGGAAGGAAGGAAGGAAGGAAGGAAGGAAGGAAGGAAGGAAGGAAGGAAGGAAGGAAGGAAGGAAGGAAGGAAGGAAGGAAGGAAGGAAGGAAGGAAGGAAGGAAGGAAGGAAGGAAGGAAGGAAGGAAGGAAGGAAGGAAGGAAGGAAGGAAGGAAGGAAGGAAGGAAGGAAGGAAGGAAGGAAGGAAGGAAGGAAGGAAGGAAGGAAGGAAGGAAGGAAGGAAGGAAGGAAGGAAGGAAGGAAGGAAGGAAGGAAGGAAGGAAGGAAGGAAGGAAGGAAGGAAGGAAGGAAGGAAGGAAGGAAGGAAGGAAGGAAGGAAGGAAGGAAGGAAGGAAGGAAGGAAGGAAGGAAGGAAGGAAGGAAGGAAGGAAGGAAGGAAGGAAGGAAGGAAGGAAGGAAGGAAGGAAGGAAGGAAGGAAGGAAGGAAGGAAGGAAGGACTAGAAACCCCAAGTAATCATCCCACTACAAGTTGCTTCTTTTTCTTAAACTTCTTACAGAGAAAAACCCAGAGCTTCCAAAATACTTATGCTAAGTGGTTTCCCCCCCCCTTTTTTTGTTCTTGTTTTCGTGAGGTTTTTTTATTAGTCTTCCCCTCCTCTCCCTTTCCGCCCCCTCCCCATTTTTTTTGTGTTAGTTTGTTTGTTTATTTTGGTTTTAAGAACAAGATAGTTTTCCTGTTTCGTTTTGGACTTCTGCCAACCGAAACTGCAGTTTTTACACCGTTTGCTCTGCTAATTCAACAACACCCAGTAGGTGGCCTCAGTGTATAATCTATTTCTTTACTCTTTCAGTGATTCTGCCTTGCTGTTTTCATTGCAAGAATTTTATCTTCGTTGGAATCTCCTGTGTTTGTCCCTTATTTTCCTCGGGGCTTAGAGAAACATTTTCTTTAGGGAATATAAATATTATCCAGGTCCAGACAGACATAGGACTGAAAAACATAGCAATTCTTAGAGTCTTCAGCTCTGGATTTTTCAAAGAACTGATGCTGAGTCTTGTGGTTCTCCCACATCTCCACCTTGGGAATCAGTCAGCCCCCAACTATGAACAAGAGCATCACCTACATATGTCATCCTATGGGCCTTTCAGAAAAAGAAAGGGAAGTTCTTCTGGTACAAAAAATGTGAAATGAATACTTGACCTGATCGAACATCTTCATTATCTTATTTATTGCATTCAAGCATTTAAGACATATTGAAATTCATGTGTCTACCCGCTATCACAAAATAGGAAATAGTGAGCTCTGCCAGTTAGTGGGGTCACTTCTGTAATATTTTACTTTGACAAGTTTTTGTATTCAGTCTGCCTTGTTAAACATCATGTAACACATCCTGCAGACAAGGCCACTCGGCATCTTCACTGTGACTTCTTACACTGAAAAAAGTGCCCATGCCTTTGTGAAAATTACTTATCAATTAATTATATTTGTCTACAATGGAGTCCCCAAATTTTCTGACCTGATTTTTGTAGGTAATTGACGTGCAAACTCAGTCTTTGACAATTGCCAGTAAGCAAATAAGACAGACAGTCTTATAGTTTCCCTACCATAATGAGGCCTGAAACCAATTTGGCAGGGATCAAGGAAATATGAAGCCTCCAAATATTTCCAGAATTGCCTCACTATAAACTTTTTCAAAAAGGCAGATTGAAATGTCCTATAATAGATGTGCCTGTCTGCATCAAGGGGACATATTTTTAGATTTGTGTTAACAAGCACTTCCTAAGGAGAAGTTGATGTCTAGTTATCATACCCTAACACCACTTTCAGCTAAGTTTGTGACCTTTGTTGCCCAACAATGTGATTCCAGTACTGTCTTCACTTCAGGCTTCATTCATATGGAGCACTAATGAAAATGGTCAAGACAAATAACCAGATGATGTAGTATGCAAGGCTTTATTACATATTCATTTAGAAGATGGGCAGTTTTGGTTTTTTAGTAGGCTAAGATATAGTGACCTAAGTTACAATGACTGAGGACATCCACACAGAAGTCTAGTGCAACTTAGCATATGTGCAGTAATTTATTTCATTTCAACATTCCAAAGTGTCCTAGTGCAGGCAAGCCCTGAGAAAACAACATTAGCCAAAATGAAAACTTGGGTTTGCATTTGTTCCCTCCATAGCCTGCTCTGCTACTATGGAGACAGACAGCTCTGTCACATCTAGTAATCTCATCTTCAAAGAAACAAAAACATTCTTCGTGAAAGAGACTGCAAAGCTATATTATTGGTCCTAAACGTGATCTTGTACTCTTCACTGAAATCCCACTTCATCACAAAAGAAATCAGAACTATTCTCTGTTTTCTTCTCATCTCTTTCTCTCAATTGTAATCAGAGCTCCCAAATTGTTCCATGGGCAGCACTACTAATGGGCCCTGCACAACACCCTACACGTCCCCAGCAACACCATCACAGCACCCCTGTCCACTACCTCATATCCCTTCCTAACCCTTGCAATTCTTCCCCAAGAAGGCAGGACCCTGCCACACCTTCAGTCAACCCTTGCATGCCTAGCTGAGGCTATTTGGTTCACACCCTTGATGTCTCCTCTCCATAGCCCCTGCTGGTTTGGCTGGGGACTGAGAGCACCCTGTTCAGACAGCACTGGAGGACTGGCCAAGCATTGGCTGCCTCTGAGCAGGCAATGACTCAATTCTTCCTACATTTCTCTCAGTTCAAATCTCCCCTACAACTGTTCACAAAAAGTACGGAAATGTAACTTCTATGCCATTCTGCCAAATGTTTCTGATGATACCACTGGTGGAGACATTTTGGTTAGTAATGTGTCATTGTGGTCACAAAACAGGCTTATGAGACGATGGTCCTGGGGTCTCAGCACATACTAAAAACCAGGTTTCACTGTGCTCCCTACAAAGTAACTTGACCTCACTCCTCCTTTCTTTGTATATTAACAGAAATACGAAAGAGCCTATTAAAACTAAAATTCAGAAATGTGTTGGAAGTTTAAGACAATGGTTGTACATTGGCATACTGCTGTTTTTAGCACTGAAGAAAGAACAGAGTAGGTCTTACCGCCCTCAAGAACACACTGAAATAAAGAAATTAAAACTACATTCAAATGCTTGGGGATAACTGCAGTTTGGGGGTATATTCTGAATACCAAACATAATTTTGAAGGAACTCCAACTATTTTTAAGGAGAGAAGTGACACATGGAAGTTATTTTCATGTTAGCTGGAGAGACATCGAAGGAAATGCAAATTTAACCCTCAGACTGGGAAGGGCAAAACTGCAGCACATTCCACTTTCATGAGATTTAAATAAGTCTCCTCACTACAGACAAAAAAAGCTCTTACAAGCAAATCACAGATCTCAGCTGTGCTCCTTCCAGAAGCAGCTGCCAGAAAATCTTGACCTCTTATTTCTTTTAACCATGTGGTTATACATGATTTGGGTGACTATAGCAATCACAAGCTCTTTGTTAACATACCAGTGCTGTGCATAAACTACTGAGGAGTCAATGACCTGGGCTCATCTTCCACCCAAGGCACTGATCTATCCTGATCAACACAGTGATTTAACTGCTGCAATGCATTCACTATTTCAATCAGATCTTGATATAAATTCACTAGGCTGATTATAAGAAGAGCCTCACCCTTTCCTTTTCAAATAAAAATAATGAAGCTAATCACACTAATATAAAGAGATGCCTCCAGGCACATCAGATATACCTCAGGTAACCCAGAACTCCTGAATCCCAAACTAAACTGATGTTTATGGTGTGTCCAGCAACAGAAAATGTGAGACTGAAAGCACCAGCTTTTTACATACTTGCATTGCCACCTACAAGACTTCTACAGGAATGAAAGAAGGTGAGCTGGGAATGCTGTCTGGCATACAGCTGGTGTCTTTGAGGGGGAAAGTGAGCAGGTAAGTGGAAAGGAGAAGAATGTCCCCAATATGCTGCAGAGATTTGGCAATTAAAAAAAATTTTTTGTTTCTCTCACTGACCTCAACATACTTTAGCTATTTAGAAGTATGAACATTAGCTCTCTTCTCCTATAGAGTGGTATATAGGAAGAGGAAGGCTAAGAATAGGATCATATACCAACCATGCACCATGTTCATTGTCACTCAGACTTTTGAAGATAAGCAATAATGAGTTAAGATACACGCCAAAATCACTTAAATTTTGCTCTCTTTGAGTGTCTGTAGTTTAATTAACGTCAGTACATTTTGCCTGTGAAGATACTGTTCTAGAATTGAGGCTCTAATACTGATTCCATCTCATTGCTAAATCTAAGCACATCTACATGACACATATTAACATCCCACACAAACTTTTAGTCTTGTGCCCAGAATTAACCCTGTTAAATTTTATAAGCCGTTGTTTTGTTCTCAGCTGCACCAACCCTTACACAAAGTTATCCTTTCATAGGCCTACCATGGACCCCTACAACACATATGGACCCATGTACATCAGCAGCCCTGAGAAGAACACAGGAATTCACCACTGACACATGGTGTAAAACTTGGCTCTGGCCATTCTGGATCACTTAGGAAATCTTGGGAATCTTTCTTGTTTTCTTTTGATCATATAAATGGGGTGGATCGTAGAATCATAAAATAGTTTGCTTTTAAAAGTCACCTAGTCCAACTCCCCTGCAATAAGCAAGGACATCTTCAACTAGATCAGGTTCTCAGAGCCCCATCCTACCTGAATGTCTCCAGAGACTGGGCATCCACCACCTCTCTGGGCAACCTGTCTCAGTGTTTCACCATTCTCATTGCAAAAAATTTCTTCCTTATATCTGCTCTGAACTTATCCTCCTTCAGTTTAAAATTTTTTCACCTCCATCTATCATAACAGGATAGAAGAGGTGTTCCCTTCTTCTAATCAACTGTTTGATCATCTGTTGGAGAGGGTCCAGAAGAGAGCCTTCATCCTGTACTGAAGGATGAATCATCTCATGTCTAATTAACAGCTTTCTCAAGCTGTTCCACCTAATCCCCTAACCCCTCAATTCAGCATCATCTGATGGGGACAGATGGGAACAGCATCAGGCAACTCCAAGTGATTATCACCTGTTCAATGAGGAACAGCTAAGGTTACATTAGCATGTACCTAGATTCTACATTCTGGTTTTCAAGGATCAGAATGTTATTGAACTGCACATCCTAAAAGAGCATGAGACATTACAAAACAATTTTGACAACGTGGTAACAACACTTTTCTGCGGTGAAACCTGCAGGACTATTGAGCTTTTTAAATCACAAGGTCAGCCGCTTCTTCCTCACCCTTCTGTATGCAATCCTCTCTTCTCTCATGTGACCATCAGGTCAGAAAAATTAAGACAGCTTATCTCTCATGAGTCTTTGATGCAGTGCCGGCCCTGTTTTTCTGGTTTAAGAGCTTATTGATGGTGTTATAGTGAGCCATAAACTCAGTCATAAGCCTAGCAAGCTTGCATTTTACCTATACAAACTATTCTGTAGGGTACAAACAATGTGTATTTTCTTTCCATAAAAAGAAATATGATTATGACTATTTATTACTTTAAAAAAAATCAAACTGGCGAGGAAAAGTGGAAAATAACATCGTGCAAAGATGATGTTCATTTTAGTTTTGACCTGCAATTGTGCTTTTAAGTGTTGCAAAGCAGACAAAGCAAAACCTGTACAGACATAGACAAATTTAAGAAGCTCAGAAGGTAAATAAATCTATCTACTGATGATACAAAACTATCTGTTTGAGACAACATACTAACTGTTTAAAATCTAAGGTGGCCTTTTGACTTCTTCCTGAGCGAGCTCCAGTTCATATTCTACTTTTGAGCCTTCACATCTCTGATGTGCATTCAACTCCAGATCTTTCAGGCCTTGAGAGAAGGCCATCAACAACTGGAACTGTAGTGAGGTTAGGTAAGACTGAACACAGCAGGATGACAATCATTCCTGCTCTATTCCACATGCCTGTAATTGCTTAAATATGAAAGCCCAGGACTTCCTTATTACAGTTGTCCTATTTTTCTTGGTAATAAATCAAATCAAGGTGTCATTTTATTACGTATCAAATATCTTGGTGTGTACTTTTTGCTGTGGTTGCTACAGCTCCTAAACAAATGAAGGAACACATCATTACATCTTCAAAAGAGAGCTGGCAGACACACAAGAAGAAGTTCACAGGATACAGTGATAAAGAAAAAACAGGAGACACAAAATGAAGGTGGAAATTTGCTTCAAGGACATTCTACAAAGGAACACTAGCAAAAAGAAGATTAAAACACTGAGAAAAATAATGGTTTCACTGGAAGGACAGATCAGTGCGGGCATTAGATCTGAAAACCAAGCACCACTGGTTTGAACTCAGCCGTTCAGGACAGTCAACTGTTGGCTCAACTGCTCAAAGAGTTGCATGCCCTCCTTTGCATATGTTTTTCGTTAAAGATTTCATGGTCATAGAGATTTAACAGTAATATTAAAATATTAAAATACAGAGGAAATTTCTCTACACTACCATAAATATATCTACTTTAAAATGAGATTGTTTCGTACCAACCAATCTTCACACATGCAATAGTCCAGTAATTTCCAGAAACATCTAATGGCCATCACCTCTTCAAACATCCACTATGTCTAAATATCACACTCAGGAAGCAATTTTTTTTTTTAATTATAGGGCCATCAGGAAATAATGTTGAGTGTTATCAAATTTTCTGTGGAGCATGTTAAATAATTCAGAGGAAAAATTAGAAAGATGATCTAATTTCAAAGTGGTTACAGTTCAATTTTCTACATGCAAAGCAAGTTTGCCAAACATGGAGGAGGTTTACAGGAAAGTATGTGAAATAAGTCCAAGCAGGTTTCATTTTCTATCACACCTTATCACCATGATGGCAGAATAAATATCTGGCAGGCAAAAGAAACAAAACCAACCAACCAAAAACCCAAACAAAACCAGTAAGCCACTGAGTCAATTGTTCTTGAGCACTTTGCCTCCCAACCAAATGTCATTTACAATTCATTACATGCAGAAACAGTTCTATGGTAGTTAGATACAGCAAAAACAGAACTGATGAAGTGGACCACAAACATCATCAAATTATGGGGACACACCTAAATATTTGAACATTCAGCAAGATCTAGAAAATATTTAAGTCAGACATTACTTGTATGGGTTTGGAAAGAGTTCTGCCTATGGCCAAAGTACTCCCAGAATCTCTTATGAGAGAAATTTTGTATTTTAGAGTAATCTTTTAGTAAGTTAGAATGGGTAACTTAGCTCATAGTTAGCATTATTCAGTCCAGCACCTTCCCAGTGCCAAGGAAAAGAAGTCAAGGAGCAGGTGCCAGTATAACACTGCTGCTCCCCACTAGCTCCAGTTCCAGCCCACGCAGCAGAAACCCTCTTATACTGCATATATATGTGACTCTCTTATATAACTCTCTTATACTAACCTGTGTAAGCCTGGCTGGCAAAGCACGTTCCCATGTGCTTTACTGTCCCAACTTTGACTACTGCTGTTTCACCCCAGAAATGAGCTTCTCTGAGGGAGCAGCTGCTGTGTGCATCACAGCTCCTCCTGTCCCTGCTTTCCAGACCTAACAAAGAACAAAGAAAGAAACAGACCCCATGGGTCATTAACAACTCATTCTCCATTCTTACATCTCTGATGCTAAAGAGGTTCTCTGGCTTTGCTGTATGGGGACCTGATCTGCTAGCAGCCCCTCATAATCGTTCTACACATTTCTATGTCCTGATAGCCAAGTGTCTGGGCAACCTTCTCTGTGGAAAGACTTCCCTTAGATTTCTGAGGTCAATGGGGAATGGCTGAAACAGAGATAATGTTTTAATTTTGCACTTGTAAGTAAAATATTGATTTTTAAGATTTAAAGAGATTAAATAAAAACAAAATTGAAGACACTATTTAAGGGTGGAAAGAATAAAACAGTGGTCAGCTGGCTGAGTAGGAAGTACTGTGGAGTCTTAGGAGTCTTGAAGACACCACAAAAAGGTGGTGAGAAAAGCTAAGAACCCAGCCATAAAAAGATGTGTGTATGACATGGCCCAAATTTCAAAGAGCTGATACTTGGGAGACTGATAGGATTACAACATGTAGCAAATATGAGTTGGCTAAGGTGCTGCTCAGTGGAACTACATAGGATTTTCCTGAAGGAGAGACTGTGATCTGTTTCTGATCCCAAGAGTTGAGGAGAGCATACCACCACCGAAGGAAAGGCTGTGGGGAAGGCAAGGCAAGCCAGTGGATGACGAGCTTTTAGCATCACAGACATGCAAAAAAGGGATTCCAGACCTGCTGCCATGGAGAAGCAGGTCTGGTTGAAGCACAGCCTGTAACACTGAAACCTGGCACCACCAGAACATGAGCAAAGGGTTAACAGGGCAGAAACCCGCTGGCAGGTAAGCACCCAGGAGTGCTTCCCACCCATGGAAACGTCGTCACGGGGCACACCTAAGCTCGAGGCGCAGAGAAAACAACTCGGGACCCATGCTGTTGTGCCAGCTGCCTATTGCTCTATCAGCCCTCGTTGCTTAAGCGCCACCACTGCGGCGCCGGGCCCCATGGCCCTGAGGGCCGGGCCGGGCCGGGCCGTGAGATCCGGCAGGTGCCATTTTGTGGCACGGCAGGCCCGATCCGCTCCGGCGGGGCTCCCCCGCCGCCCCCCGCCCCAGGCCCTGCGGGCGAGGGCACGGCGGGACCCACAGCCCGCAGCCCGCCCCTGCCCCGGGCCCCGCGGGCCGAACCGGGCCGGGCCGGGCCGGGCCGCCCCTCCGCCGCCCCGCCCGCACTACATTTCCCGGCAGCGCGGGGCGGGACCGGCCGGGCCGCTGGGAGGGCCCGTGCCTCGCCTCCTGGCTTTCCGGAGCGTCGGGAGGGGAAGGGCGGCTCGCGGTGGTTTTACTGTAGGTGCAAAAAAGGGGAAAGCTGGGCAGCCTAAAAACAGCATCCCGCTTCCTCGGTTGGCCGTGGGAGCGGTAACGGCAGCGCCGTCAGCGGCGGGGCGGGGACGGGAGTCCCGGCGCTGCCCGGCGGCTCTGCGGGAAAGCGGTTCCTTCCTCTGCCGGGCTGTGGCACCTCAGAGGTCGGGTTTTAAAATCATTTATTTAATTTATGGTTTCTGCAGTCACTTCGCAGGCATCCTGGAGACTAACAGCTGTTGGGGGATCGTGGTGACTTCGGGCTGGGGCAGTTTGTGGGTGTTTGTTGAAAGTGCAAAGTCAGGCCCTGTGAGGCTGTGGCTGTACATCGCTGTACACCTTGCCAGGAAAGAGCAGGAATGTGAGGTTGGCATCTGGGCCATCTCTTTGGCCCTGCCTTCCTGACCAATGTTTTGTTTCCCAGTGTTATGCCAAATGTAAAAAGGCAGCCTGTGAAGTTACATAAACATGCAAAACAAAACTAAGCACTAGTATTTGGGAGTGCACACAAACAAATACAGACAACATGAAAATAAGAACAGGATCTTTAAAGCTCAGGTTTGGTTTTGGTTGCTTCTAACTGAAAGCTGGTGCCCGAGCTGGCCTGTGCATTTTCTTTGCTGAGAAAGTTGATAGATCACTGTTTTTCTTCAAGAACTATGGATGACCTATCAATTAAAAAAAAAACTAAATTAAAAACGGAGATCTCTGGTGAACATGATGGAAAGCTTTTTTCCACCTTCCTTACTAACCTTCTCTTCCTAATGTATCTTTCAGTCTCAGTTTTTAGATGTTTAGAAATTTTCCAATCGAGCTACATGTCCCCACATGGCAGATTTAAGCCCAGTGGGAAGAAGTTTACTTTTTTTTTTACTGTTGGGCATCATCCACAGATAAAATAATCCATGGATCGCAGCTTAAAATGCAGCATGTAGGCAGATGTACATTGTTTACCAATTCAGTGGTACCTTCGATAATTAATAGTTCCTCTAATTGCACAATATAAATATTATGTGCCTGCTCTCTAATGCCTACAAGGGCAGGTAAGTGAGATAAAACACCAAGACTTTAATTATAGGTGCAAGACATACTATCATGGGTAAATCAAAAACATGCGTCTTACATACAAAAGGTCTTTTCCCTAAGGGAAAGTCACAGACATTACAAGAGATTAAAAGGTATAAAAGCAACATTCCATAATTATTCAGAAGCTGCTGTAATGCACAAGCATGTCAATTATATTTTCTCCATTTATCCGTTGGGAACATTAAACACAAAACTGTTCTTGGGGCTTAGGAAGTCCCTGACTGAATGTGTCCATACGCACTGAAGGAGCACTTGTTTGCTTTCCCTGTTCTTACACTGTTTGTCTAAGTACGTGCTGCTGGCTGCATGAGGAGTAAAATACAGGGTTAAACAGATGTTTTGACTAACGTAGTGTGGCTGTTCTTCTGCAATGAACAGTGTTGCTGTCAGTGCTGTAGAGGTATCAGTCGTGTCAGATCAGCTGTGTAATTTAGCTTCCTGAAATGAGACACTTCTTTCTTTGAACTGCTGCTCTGAGCAGTAAGACCATTCTCCACAATCACTTTGCAAAATGTCCAATACTTATTACATACATAAAACACTGTTGAATCTCTGAAATGGGACTTCCAGTAGTCAATCACTAAAACCATTGGGTTTCAATACACTTTTTCTTGTGCATGTATTCATTTTATAATCAACCTGCATAAAATAATTACAATTTGCACCATGAAAATCAGTCTGATTTCCAGGACTAAGGGTGTAGAGGGAAAGGGCAGTTTCTTTTCTTTCATTTACACCTTGAGGATGACAGTCACTTGTTATCACCTACTTGTTTATTGTGACAAACAATAATCATTCAGTTCATCCACAGCACTTGAGATGTTATATTGCTATATCACACCCCTCCCAATTCTTCCAAGCTGTTGAAATGGCTCTTAGGCAAAAGCTATTGCACAGTGTGACAGCCTGTTCACTCTTTGGCATACCTTCCAAGTTGTTCTAGATCTTTTCTGAGAATTAGTTCTCACTTAGCATGGAAGGTGTGGGTGGTGTGCTTATTGCTTTATATTTTCTTATCCTTTCTTCCCTGAAAAACTATTATGTCACTTTGCATATTATTCTGATATACTTCCAAATGCTTTCCCAACTCTTTCCCTTCTTCAGGGACCATTCATTTGGGCTTAAGAAGCAAGCAATTTTCAGCCTGACAGATTTTGAAACAAAATCCAGTCTAAAACGAGGTGGTCTTGTGGTCTTGTTTTCTCCGAGTGTAATTTTCAGGGAACAGGAAGGAGGCTGAGGAAGATAACGTTGGTGGAACTCTCCTTCAACCACAGGAAATTAAATGGGCAACGGTGAAGCATTTTAAAAATGGCTTTCTTTGGCTTTCAGTTATGGAATTAACATGTTACAGATTTCAAGTCTAATACAGAAAAATATTAAGTGAGCAATAGTGAGAAATACAGACATTTCAGAAAATGTAAGGGACTTACTTTATATTCAGATATATGAGAAGTGACACTGTGAGTGCTCAGATAATATCCTGTATTCAAATGGAACAAAAATGGGGAAAAAAGTTTTGTCTCTGTAATACTGAGATGATTTTATAGGACTTCTGTGGGTGAGGTTCCATACTTAGCAAGTGATGTTTTGGGGAAAAAAATCACAAAATCAAAATCTCCCACATAGCTATTCAGCTGTGGAAAAAAGTTTTCATTTATCCACTTCTAGTATAAAATACAGTGAAAGATAAAGGACTACAAAAGTAGTGATAAGTTTTTTCCTTAAGGTTAGCTGAGAGCAAAGATCTCCTGGACAGGTTTCCTTTCTTCACAAACTTCCTTGAGACTTTTTCGTCATACCACTTTGTGCTGCTGTGGCATCACTTGCACTGGCCCTTTGCCACAACCAACATGATGCTCGGTTTAATCCAACAATAGCCAGCTATTAAAAGCATTACAATCAGAGCTGAAATGGGACAACCGTGCATTTTAAAATAAGAATCTTACATATAATATGCAAAGATACAACAGTTTGTTGTAGGGAAAATGTATTAACAAATGCATTGGATGCATTTCAAACAAGTGTAGGCAAATGGATGTAACAAAAATCATCGAAGTGTAAATATAGCAATAAAATACAACAAAATGTAGTACAGCTTTAAAAAGGATTGAGAAGAGTGACTAAAAGAGCTAGATGGGATTTTCCCACCTGCTTTAGGATTTGAAATGTCTTTTTCTTTACACTCTTTTAACTTTCTAGCCTACAGAGTACTGCATATGTCAGGAGACCCATAAGTACTCATGACCTCAAAGCCCTGAATACAAATCATCTCCCTAGTTTAGATCAGAAGTTTACATGATGAAAACAGCAGTTTGCACTGCATATTGTACCATGTAGCACAAGCGTGTAGCACTGAGGCACATCTAGAACCTCTGCATGGAAATCAGGCCTGTACTCTTAGCTTCTTTTTGGGGAGTTGTTCAGTTTAAATATTAAGTGGACTATTAAGTGGACCATAGAAATCCAGATTTGCAGATGAGGGAGAGTGACAGTTAAGTTTGAATCAAACCTGGCAAAGTAGAGCTGATGTGACCTCTGGTACCTCAGAAATCAGCTGGATCACTTTGAAGGTGGCAGGTTTGAGGCTCTTTTGAAGTAACCAGGGAAACAGTAAAACCTTGTCTGAGCCAGTACACTCCTGTAAATTCTTCATGCTCAGTATTCACAAATTTGTATGTTCTCTGAGCAAACAGTTCCACCAAAATATTTGTGTGGATTTCTTCTATGGCTGAAGACCCTAATAACTTAGAAATTGTAGAGAAAAAGGCAAGTTAAAATCCTAAAAGCAAAACAGTGCTGTGATTTTGCATGTAGCAGAGACTCAAGGGTTAATGGCATTGCAGCTGACAGCTAAGTATAATATCATTAACATAAAAGTTAGCATAAAAATATCAGCAATTTTTTCCTTTCATAGCATTTTTTTTCCAATTTGCAGGCCAGCAATACAGAGGAATGTAGCAGCCTTTATTTTCTTCACAGACATTAGCAGCATTATCTCAGCTTTTGAGAAATACACAGCAAGCCAAAATCAACCATCACAAGACATGCAAGTATATTCTGGCACTCAGAAAGTTTTACTGACGGAGAGAGGGTACTTTCTGTCTTATTGAGAGGCACTCACATGAAAATGGGCAAAAATCCTGATACTTAATAATCACATCAGCTGATACCCTTTAGGCTATAAACAACAAAGTAACAGAGGAGCAAAGGAGCAAATTTTTTTTTCATGGTAGCTTGCAGTGATACAGGTATGGAATGAAGCTGAACACTCAGAGAATTAGTGGCCACACGTTACAGTGTGCATTAGAGTACACTAGAAACTCTGCATCTCACTTTCTCCCAGGCTGTTTGGTATCTAAAACAAGACAAAAAGCAATAGAATTTGAAAAGAAGGAAGAGCAGAGAAATGAAGATTAGGTCTGGAACAGAACCATTATTCATTTCTTTCTCCCCCTATCGTTTATCTTCACTTCTAGCCCCTACCTGCATGTAAGGCTGCCCTGGCTTTCCATCAGGACATGGATCTGCAAGCCCAGATGAGATATTCATGACTACCACACTTGGAGTCTTCCCTCCAGCACATGAAGGTTAAATTAGTTCTTTGGTTATACCTTGTTGTTTCCATTCTGTGTTCTCCCCCAATCCCTTCTAACTCCTGTACTAGAACACACTCTCCAACCCACTGCTTTTCTATATATTCAATTAATAAATTAAAACTTCGCTAACTTTTTCTTTCTGTTAATTGGTATCAGCCTTGCTGCCTCTTTTCCCAGACCTCCAGCCTTTTTTGCTGGTTTTGCTTCCCTGCTGTGTCTAATTTTTCTATGTCAGAAGCCTTGCATTACTTTTTATTAGGAAGCATTTCTTCCAAGTCCCAAATGATAGGGAACTGCCTCACTCCCTTTATTATTCAGCAAGAATTATGAATTACCTTTTTTTTTTCCCCAACTTCTCCCTTTAAATCCATCCTGACAGCCTGTACATCTAAATGATGTTTTAGCCCAGAATTCCCCAGTAACTATTCACAATTTTTTTTTTCATGAAGAAAGGAGAAAAATCTTATGTGGGACATTTCCTCCTGCAGTATAGGCAGGTACTCTAGTAAGAATGCTAATAAGAACATACCATGGGCACTAGGGGAACATGCAAAAGCTCTGAGCAAACAGCTACATAGCAGCAGAATCTTTGCAGCTGATTGTAGCAGCCAACTGATTATCTGTGTTCATCGTGCACTGAAGTTACAGCTTATACATTGGCAAATAAAATCCTAGTGTGGGATCAGAAAACACACACTGCTAAACAAAGCTGATTTATAACAGCTCTTGGACATATACTTAATATTTGAGCGTATGCTGTAACATTTCTGTGCCATACTAGAATGCACCCTATTTTTTTTCATTCATCTGGCTGTTCTGAATAAAGTGGGTTAACTCTGGAGGCAGATGGGAGCTCAGCCAACGCTGCCTGGTTACCAGACTGATATAACAGGCATTCCTGTAGGGGTAAAGAACATAATTTCAACACACCCCTGTGTATAATACTACCTGTTGCCACGGTTAGAGGCAGGAGCACCCATACTACACTTTGTTTTGGCATGGGAGCCCCAATTAAGTTAGTCTTGTTTTGCAAGCTTTTACCCCTCTTGCCACACCATCCTCTGTGCTGTGTGAACATACAATAAATTTCATTGCAGAGCTGACACATATAAATATATTTTCTTGTTCTGATGAGGCTCACTGTCAAAAATGCTTGGGGAATCTATCAGGTCCTGACATTGTAAACACAACAGGCAGTGAACTATGGGATCTGAGCCATTCTGGCTAAATCATGGTGCTGCTTAGTGCTGGCATATTCTTCTTCCAATGAGAATTTGTCCCTCTCCTAATGTTTGAGGAACACCAAATCTGCTGGTTATGTTTGCTGTGTAGTTATGTTAGTGCAGCACATCTCACCCCCTCAGCCCTCGCTAAACAGGACTTGGCACTTTTCCCAGATGAAATGAATGGGGCACAAATGCATCATAATTTGTCACTTTTACAATTCCTGTATTTTCAAATCTGCTAACAGAGGGAACTAGAATTCCATAAACCTCTGCTAGATGGTAAATATCACTCAAAGGAAATGCACATAGTAAATGAAAATTCGGAATGTCACTTAGCCTTCTGTGTTCAAGATAGTCCTTCCTCTTGACTAGAATCTCCTTTGCCCCAGCTGTTTTCTTCTGCAGGAATAAAAAGGAAAAGTCAATTTTGAGGAACTCTGGCTAAGTGGTGTTTGCCCTGTTTCCTTCATAGGCAGCACAGGAGACATCTGACTTCCATGAGCAAGGCACTAGGGTTTCTATGAAGACCCACTCCTCTCTTAAAAGTTGTGATGTGTGACTAAGGACAAGTTTGTGTAGGCTGCAATTGCAGTGATGTACCTACAATTGCTAAAGCAACTGATACTGCCATTAGACTGAGTTGGAAGAGACCCATCAGGTACATTAAGTCCAACTCCCTGCCCTGCACAGGACACCTCAAGAGTCACCATGTGCCTGAGAGCATTGTCAAAACACTTCTTGAGCTTGGCGCTGTGACCACTTCCCTGAGGAGCCTGTTCCAATGGCCAACCACTGTCTGGGTGAAAAATCTTTTCCTGAGATCCAGCCTAAAACTCTCCTGACTCAGATTCATGTCTTTTCCTTGAATCCTGATGAGAGTGAAGAGATCGGTACCTGCCCCTCTGCCCCTCCACGTCCCCTCATGAACATGTTGAAGAGCACAATGAGGTCATTCTAGAATTCTACAGTAAGCATTCAAAGAAAGCAGAAAGATCAGAGTGTTTACAAGCATCTTACACTATTCCACTTCAACAGCTAGGTACATGAGGAATAACTGATGCTTTAATATCAAAATATTTATTGCATTTTGAGTGTTCTGATAGAAAAAAAAAGGAAATAATATGAGAGCTTTTTAGACAACAGCATGACAGGATATTTTTGTTTGTTTTTTTACTCTGAAGGGAGGATGACTATTCTAATCACCATGCAATTGCATTTATCCAGCTTAGACCAGTCTTAACTCTCTATTTGGTTTATTCATGCTTCTTGTGACACATCTATAATCAAGACTAAGTGGTGATGATGTCAGGTGAATGTAATAAAACATCTATCACAATTCACATGAAGCATAAACAGAACTCTAGTGTGCTACTGGGTACACTGTTCCAGCAGAGGTGTCAATATCTACCCAAGAACAGATGCCAGGTGTTTCCTTGAAGGTAAGGTAGGCCAAAATACCATACAGCCCTCAGTAAAAAAGGCTACAGACTAGCAGTACACTTACACAGCATAAGTACTAGGGACAAGCAGCACTTACAAAGTTCCTCAGGCATGTTCTTATGACCTGAATGACCTTGGGTTCCTTTGAAGACATCCAGTGGGACGTTACACAAAACAAACAAACAAACACCGCCAGTCCCAATTCCACACGCCTGGAATTCTGACAGCACTCAAGAATCAGTCCAAAAGTAACATGTGGCAAGAGGGAGGCATCCTCATCTGATACAAATTAGAGTAGTTCCATTTCTAGAAAAGAATCAAGAATAATGATTCTACTTGTGTCTTCTCTGACACAAGACTGTTAAACATGCTGATCTGACACTCTTAAAAATGGTCTCTCTACAAACTAGTTTTAGTCATTCATAAGGTAGACTAGAAAGGAAATTCAGTCTTTCATAGGTAAGACTAGTAAAGTGAAGCTATCTGGTGAATTTTGTTCCAGCAAATTTTATTCAGCAAGTTTCTTACGTGCCTAAAATCTTTATACAAGGTGGGGAAAGGGGATGTGTCCTCCACCTTCTAGCCTCCAACTCCAATCAAAAGGTCGCTCTCAATGTTAAATGCTATTATTTTCCAAGTATTAGTGTAAAGCACATATTTAAACCTTTCTAAAATTAAATAAATGGGATGGGTTTTTGCACTTTCTTGTTTTAAGTGAGCCACTTTAAACAATCCCCAAACAGAAAGCAGCAGCCAGTGTCACTGTTTGACTATCATTAACTTCCTGAATGTACTGCTTTAATACAATAATATTGGGAAGCAGGCATATTAACAATTATGATAATGATTTGCCAAGGAAATGCCTTCGGTCATATTTTTTCTGGTCGTACTAAGCATTCTTTCATCATACAAACTTCCCTTGAAATTGTGAATGTTCGGCAGGTTACAGTTTCAGAGTTCTGCTGCCTAAAGATGAGCACACGGTTAGAAAAACCTTCCAAAACAATGCTGCCCGAAGGGACTTATGTATATATAGCAGTATATGAAGAGCATTTCACTGAATTAGCAAACCCAAGACTCTAGTCTGGGTACAGCCGGAACACATTTTTTAAGCTGAAGTGTCGTTCATTACCTCGAAAGGACTCCACCCTGAACGAGTCACGCTCACCCCGGTGAGACTCCTTCCATGCAGCACGGCTTCACACAGGCCAGTGACCTCTTTACATCAACCACGCCTTTACGTGCAGGTCTCAGCGCCTGTATAAATACTTTTTTAAACAAAACCAAAAATCAAACAGAAAAACCCCCACAACCCCAACAAACAACAACAAAAATCCAGGGAAAGTGCGGGGGAGTTGGAGAGTTGTGCCGAGGGCCTCCGCCGCACAAACTGCTCCGTCCTTTGAGCTTTTGACCGTGTGGAAGTGAAGAGCCCACGGGGCTCAGCGTGCTCACTGCGGCCCGGGGCTGCAGCTGCTTTCCCGGGCAGGACCCGCAGCCCGTGCCGGGCGCGCCCGGCTCAGTCCCATCCCGGCGGAGCGGACACGGACCGTACCCTCCGGTCCGTCCCGTCCCGTCCCGCCCCCGGGCATCCGCTCGGCCCCGCCGGGGCGGGCTGCCGGATAAAGGCAGGGCTGCTCCGCTCCGCCCTGCCGCGCTCCTCGCTCCCCTGGCGCCTCTCTGCCCGGAACCGCTGCGCCGCGCCGGGAGGCGGAGGTGCCCTGCCCGTCCTTCAGGCCGGCAGGCGAAGGTGCCGCGGTGCCGGGGCGGGACAGGGTGTGCGGGCTGGTGGGGGATCGGGGCCGCGGGCAGCGGGCGCTGCGGGCCAGCGGCGCGTCCTGGGGGGGCGGCCAGAGCGGGGCTGAGCCGGCCGCTGCAGCTGAGCCGGTCCCTGCAGCTGAGCCCTGCTCCTGGGCTTCCTTACCGTGCCGACTGGGTTGGATAGGCGCGCTGTGCCAGGTGAGAGTTAGGCTGTCCTGCATCCTCCGGGCTGAGGAATTTACTACTGCGCTTGGGCAGCTTTGGCTTCAGGACTACTATACGTTTGCGGGGTCACAACTCTTCCGGTACACCGAGAAAAATTCATCCTTGCCAAGCGCTGCTCTGGTGATTGCGTGATCAACCTTTAATCCTTCGACAAGCAGAGGTGCGTTCCGCTGCCAGCCTCAGTCCTGTGGTTCGCGAGCACTGCTGGTCCTTAAGACCCTGCCAGGTCTGTAAGAGTCTGTCGGTGGTGAGCGGTGGCGCTTGTACCAACAAGCCTTTGCTGGCCAAATTTGTCTCCACTTGAAATCTGTCTGATAAACATTGTAGAACGTCTGATACTTCTCTACTGAATAAAAGCCCTCCACACTTATATATCTGTGGACATAGGAATACTAAAAAAACATATAAGGCATCAGAAGTGATCTGAGGTTGGCTCCCTTGGTTAATTCACCTGTAAGCACATCCCTTCTCACTTTAATTGACAAGCCAAAATTGGCAAAGTGAGTGGCAAGTTTAATTGTTTATGTGGATATGCTTGGTTACAGTACCTGGTGTAATTAGCAATACTAATGCATTGAGTGAGAATGGAGACCCAGTCAAATCTGGTTAGGGGAGACATGTGTCCATGGAAATTATGCATCACTTTGAGGGATGCAGAGTTGGTCTTCTAACAAGAAGTCTCCTGTGGTCTGTATGCCGACTCTACTTCATTAAGTGAAAGTAATACTTTTCTGAAAGATCTAATATGCCTCTGACCTGTACAAGCCTAATATATGAATATTTTACTTAAAGAATTGCTGTCATAAATTTTAAACTGAGATTATGTATTGCCTCTGGAGACAATTTTCTCACTTGGTGTTCCGTAGGGATTAATTTTAACATCCTTATCTATGCCAGAGATACCAGTCCTCTTTCATGCAAATGGAGGGTTTTATGTTAAGTGCATCAAATTAGTGCAATCAAGTTAAATTCAGCAACTGCATTTGTTTTAAAGACTTGTTGCTTCTGTTTTGCACTGAACAAAGCACCTGTGCTTCCAAAAACTTGCATTTTTAAATGTACATGAAATTTAATAACATTTTTCCATTATAACTCTATTTTTGCTTAGAACTGTAATAGCTCTGTAGATAAGAGAGCTTATTACAGGAAATGCCAATATTGGCTCTGAAAAAATGTTCCAGTGCTGTTTTGATATTTGTTTCACTTCCTACTGGTGTAACTGCCTCTGTGCTCATTTTGTCACATTTTAATGAGAATGAAGAATAGAAAGTACTCAACAGAAAACATTCACCCCATGACTTTGCCAGAAAGAACTTGTTTTCCTACCCACTATGTCAGTGACAAATGCTTTTCTGTTATCAGAACAGTTTTAAGATGTCCCGGTGTTTCTGCCAGAAAACTCTGAAGTAACTAGCTCTGCTCTAGCAGAGGCCTGTTTCTTTTCAAGACTGGCCTAGTTTCCCATGCGGAAAACCTGAGGCTCATGGTAACACGTGTACATTCACATGCTAAATTTCATGAACCTTGCTCAGAGTAGCAGAGACCTGAGTGACTTATCTCCTGGCACTTGTCAAACACGATTACCTATACGCATAGATAGCAAAGTTAACTAAGAGATGTAATCAGACTGGGCATGTAGTGCTAAAGGTTGAAGTGTAAGTGCCAGCATGCTCTAGCTTAGAAAGATGATGTCATTGATTGCTTCATAGTGTTGCTAGTCAAAGATTAAAACCTGTTTTGACCAAGGATGAATTTCTTGCACAGCTTTTGTACACTGGGAAATAAAATAACATTCCTCCAAGGACTTAAAGGCCTGCTCGGTGTCAGCATTGCTGGGATGTGTACAGTTGTGAGGTTAAACACATTCCTGAAATGGTATGATTCAAGCCTATGACATTTGCTTCATGCAAGGAGGTGAAGAGAAGAAACTCAGCGGCTTTGCAGTGCATTTTTAAAGAGCTGTGTTCAACTGCAAAATCAGGCTCTCCTTAGTAATGGTCGTACAGGTAGCTAAAAAGTCAGTGGTGGCAGTTACTTAGTGTGCTTTGGAGGTTAATAAGCCTATTGTCTTCTGAAGCTTCTTATAGTCATGTTTTTTCAGCACAGTTGTGACTGTGACTTGTTCTGCATATGATTTCATGGTGAAAAGGAGTGCCTACAAAACAAAAAAAGTTGTGGTCCTAAAAGCAGAATTTTTCCTGACCTATAGTACTAGTTTGTGAGCACTAAAGCTCTTTGATCCAACCATAAGTTTTGATTTGTAATTGTCATGCATTTCTATTTGAGATGCTGAGGGGGCAGATTTTTATTAGTAGTAGTATGTATTTATTTGTCTTAGATTTTTGTCCACATTCTGTCAGAGCAGAGAATGAAACCCATGGCATGAGAAATGGGGAATTTCTAAAGAAGATGAAGGCAGGAGTTTCCTACTTCTGCTGAATGGTAAATGAGTTGTGTGCTGCATCCTGGAGGAAAGTGGAAGCAACCTGAAGATGAGACAGAAACAGGACAAATGGGCTAGATATGCAGGTGTAAGCCTATATATTTTTTGTAACAACACTCAAAAGCAGGCTTGAGAAAATATTTGGAATGGATCTGAAAATGTTTTTGCAATATTGATGTTTGCATTTTCTCTGTGGTTTACCCTATCTGGTAAATGTTTTGGGTTTTTTATCAGGTATCTGAAGAAATAGCCTGAAGATGAACTTCTTCCTGGAAACATTAAAAGTCATTGTACTTTTTATTTATTACTTACTGGAGTCACTGGTGTTCTTGGTTGTTCCTGTACGGAAGAAGAATGTTAGTGGTGAAATCGTACTAATAACAGGAGCAGGAAGTGGCATTGGAAGACTCTTAGCGATCAAGTTTGCCAGCCTCGGAGCCACGGTGGTCCTCTGGGATATTAATCAAGAGGGACTCAACTGCACAGTTAGAGCGGCCCGAGAAAAGGGAGCAGGAAGAGTGCACTCTTACGTCTGTGACTGTAGCAAAAGACAGGATATCTACAGAGTAGCTGACCAGGTAAGGTATCTTTTTTGTGGCTTTGACATTATTCTGAGTGCAAGTGTGGGTGTAAGATGCGTGATTAAGTTTTTAGTGGATTCAAGGCAAGAGATTAAAGTTAATTCATTCTGAATGTATTGTGCTTCCTATCTATTTCAAGGATTCTATTTTTTAGAGTTGACTTGTGTATCTTTATTCCTTAAAAAATAAAAAGAGCCGGCTCTCTTTTTCAGTAGCTTCTCATTCATTCATTCAATCACCGAGCAGCCACTTAATCGCGAAGTGCGGAAAATCAATTTATTGAAGCTAAAGCAGTATTTCAAGTTCTGGCAGCCTTTTACCAAAAGACCATACATTGTAAAAAGGATTACCTGCTTAGGCAATTTTCAAATAATTCCATTCCTGTGAGGAGATTTTTGCAGACTTACTTTATCTGAATTAATAAATGTATCTTGATGTCTTAAATATTTATTTCTTTCATTTTTGAAGACCTTTGTAAACATAGCCTGGGGTTAGATAATTTGGGCAGACTAGCAGTATTGCCAAAAGCTAAAATTGTTAAGCAGTTTCAAGTGTAAGAACCTGTTCTTATTCGCTTAGAATTTGCTAAACTTAACTGTTGACTGAAGAGGTTTCCACAGTGAGTCTTGCCTGGGGATGAATTTTTTTGAAAAGAAGGTCAGCTGTCTTCAGGAACATCTGTTGGCAGACATAATGTTTTGGTGCTCTTTAAGAAGCTCTAGCTTTCTGTGTTTTTCTATCTGTGCAAAAAATCACTATGACAAGCTTTCTGATGTGTGAAGCTTGTGCATGAATTGCAGCTTGTTAGAGGCTGGTGTTATTGGTTTTGTATTCCAGTAATGCTGATCAGCCTTGGTCCCCCTTGCAGCTCTGTCACACACCAGCTGGACATCTGCTGTCCTTGCAGAAAGTTGCACATCTCTCCACAGGCCTGTAGCTCTGCTTCCTACTGAACTGAGAGAACTGGAGGAGGAGTATTGTAGTGTTAAGGATACTGGAATGAAGCAGATGAAAATTAACCTTTAGTTTTGAGGACTTGAATTGAGGGCCAGTGCTGTGGGCCCATGGAGAAAAGCAGTGCCTGAGCCATGCTGGCCAAATTTGGAGAACAGGGTGTAGATCTGTGTGAGATGGATTCAGGATGATGCAAACAGAGCTAGGCAGGAACAAAGAAGTTGCAGTAGGGTCCAGTGCATAGTCCCTCACTTAAAACCTTCTGTCAGCAGTTCAGCCACTGTCAGATTCACTAATAATCCTCATGCTGATCTGCAAGGAAGAAAACACCCTACTACCATTATTTCAGAAATGACATGTCCTGCTGATGATGTAGAATCATCCAATCTTGCAGTTACAAAAAGACTTTAGTATTAGGTGGTGCTCAGTGCCACTGTTTACTTCATGCAATGCAGTAGACTTTGGTTCTTAGTGTTCAGCATCAGCCTTTGCAAGATATACATGGTTCCAGGTCCTTTTTTCCCTTCTGATGATTCAGCTCTATGCAGGCTTGGAGTTTTGCAGGACTAAATTCATGCTGGCAGAGCGGGATATTTTTGAAAACTTTGCTCCCAGTAAAACATTGTTAAAGCCAAAATGAAATGTATGTGAATCTTTAATATATGCTTCATCAGCCACACACAGGCACCATGAAAAAGTTTCTTTGGTAGGAAGAAAACCCAAAGGCTCTGCATGTATCAGGTCATTATTTCTTTCCCATACCATAAGATGAAGGACAGTCTTTTGGCTATTAAAACTTATAGCTTAAAATTTATTTCTAATGTCTCTGTTCCAGAAGTACCCAGCTCCTAAAGCTTAGTTAAAAAAAATAGACAAGATTGGAGCAAGTTTAAGGAAGACTTAACTTAAGCTAAAGGATAGGTGATAAATTACTTTTTAATTCTTCACTGTTATACCCATTTCACTTTTCCTAGATAGCTCAGATCAATGACCTGTACTTCAGATTCTATATTAAATATTTTCATTCTGCTTTGGAGAGCTGACACAATATCTTGCTGTCAGCTGGCCTACAGCTTTTCTCTCAAATGAGTCTGTTCCTGAATGTTCTCAGTCTAGAACTAAAATGAAAACTATACTTCTTCCTACTAAATTAAATGTATAGGTATTACATTTTAGCCAACTGAATTGCTGAGGTAGAGTGTACCAGATTCTAGTCCAAAATTGTTCTTTAGTTTCAAGATGTGTTTACTGTAGCAAAATACTTGTGTTAGTTAAGCTTTCTGCATGAAAGATTTATCTGGAACATTTGTCCTCGGAATCAGAGGTGCTGAAAGCAGAAGCTTATGTGGAGCTGTTGGGCTCCACAAATCTGAAGAAAATCCATTTGAGAGCTCACTTTTAAAAAGACATCAGGTGAGACTGTGCAAGAACCTGAGGTGTTTGGATCCATAACAAGCATAAGTTCAACTTATTTAATGTGTAATATTTCTCTTGTTAAGTTTTCACATGTAATACTTGGAAAGAATGTTTTGTATTTATCGCACACTATCTTGATACTTTTTGTTTTAGGTTAAAAAAGAAGTTGGAGATGTCAGCATTCTGATCAATAATGCTGGAGTTGTAATTGGGAAGAGATTTCTTGATTCTCCAGATTCACTTGTAGATAAAACCATGGAAGTGAACACAATGGCACACTTCTGGGTAATACCTGTATTTTGCATATACATGCTAAGACATCCTTTTAACATGTTTTCAATACTAATTTTGTCTTTTGGAATTGAGGAAAGAGTGCAAGGTTATAGAACTCTTTGGAAGTCCAGTCAGAAATTATACAAGAAGTTACTTACTTTGCCCTGGAGTCTGTAAAATTTTTAAAAAGCATGGAAGAATGGATCCTTTGGGAACCTCTAGTGTAGGCAGGTGGAAGCACTTCACATTGAGAAATTCCCTTAAGAGCTGAAGTCTACCAACTGCTAAGTTCTGAGGCTAGTCATATGTTATAGTCTCATTAATAATTGACATGAAGAGGCCCCCCTTAATAGTTGCTGCCCCTAGTAACAGAGAAGTGTTCAATTCTACCTCAGTTCTTCTGTTCTGTTAGTGTTCTAGTTGTTCTGCAGCTGTGATAATTTCAGGGAGAAACACCACATGTTCTCATAATCCTCTTAGTAGTAAATGAAGCTTTTGTCTAGATTGAGTAAATTGTGTTTTTTCTTCCTTTCAGTGAAGAGAGGTCACTTATATGCTATTTCTATCATAAAGAATTGTAAAGAAAATATTCAATCATGTTTCAGTTTATTTAGAAATAAATTTAATCACATAGATTTAATGAATTTAATAGAAGGGAAACATGAAATTAAAATCTTTGCCATTTCACAAAAGTTGCAGTGAACACTTAATTCTTGTTTGAAAGAAACTTCATGACTAGATTAAGCTATATATTTAGCTTTCATCAAGTTACCATCTGTCTTTGGTAGTACTGGTGGGGTTGGAACTCCCCATTTAAATAGCTGGAGGTTAGAGTTCAAACAACAAGCTCCACATACACACACACATCCTTTCCATAATGGAAGGGGGAAAGCTTATTTAAACTGTTGGGAGAAATTCTCTAAAAATCAACAGATAACTTCAAAATATCATGCTTACTTGGTAAAATGTGACATTGCTGCTCTGATTTACTTTGCAGACTTACAAAGCCTTCGTCCCAGCAATGATTGCTGCTAACCATGGACACTTGGTTAGCATAGCAAGCTGTGCAGGACTGTGTGGAGGCAGTCAGCTTTCAGGTAGTGTATTAAAGCTAACAAGTTTGATTTTAAACTCTGCAATCAATATCCATGAGGGGAAAAACAACAATAACAACAACAACAACAAAAAAAAAAACCCTGAGTTTCTGGATCTTTCTGTAGCAAGTAGTCAGACTTTCAAAACAGCCAACCTTAAACAGATCATTTCTTTACAAACCATTTTCCAGAAGTGCTGTGAAACAGGTTTTTCTGCCAAGGCAGAAGAATTTAGAAGCCATATAGAACTTTGGAAGCTGAGAACCTCAATGTTTTTAAAATTTACTTGCAGGTTTCTGATAGGGAGGAGGCCATGTTAGATTTAGAGGAAGCTCAGAAGACATTTCTGAGACATGTATGCAAGAGGAAGGAATGTGAAATAAGGTGTCATAGCAGTGAAAGAAATCTAGCTCCAAGGGAGTGATAGTGAAACTCAACAAATTGAGTTTCAAGTAGAAACCACATTAGAGAGTCTTGAAAACATGAGTTTGAAGTATAATAAGTCAGTGCATGGATTTAAAGAGAAAATGGCATGCAAAAATAATTTTGTTTACCATTGTTTGTTAGAGAGTGGAAACCTGGTAGCAGGGATGACTTGAGAAACCTTCTGTCTGCCAGTCTAGAACAACAGTTGATTTAGGAGAGGAAAGAAAGGAATGAATTGCATCAAAAGCAAATTTTAACCTAATTCTGAAAACCATTCCTATTCTGATGTGAAGTGGTTTAATATTGGACAGTAAAGTTTAATTTGTAAATTTAAATATTTAACCACAATTAATGTTTTATTTTACAGATTACTGCGCAAGTAAATTTGCAGCAATTGGTTTTGCAGAGTCAATTGATATGGAGATGAGAACTCTGAAAAAGACTGGTGTTAAAACCACAATTGTGTGTCCTTTTGTCATAAACACAGGAATGTTTGATGGTATTAAATCCAAGTGAGTAAACTCTTGTGAGGTTTTAGTAACGGTTACATTTTTAGCATATTATAAACCCCTATTTCCTTTATGAAAGTCATGAGCCAGGCTTTTTTCTGCTTGTATTATTTTTAGGGCTTCAGATGGGTGTTAGCACTGTTACAGTGCTATCCAGTGACTGGGCAAGTCAAAAGGCCTAGGTACTTTATTATTCATTTAAGCTGAAAAGTGAAACATAATTGGTGTCCTTTCCTCTGCAGAAGCCAAATGCTTCATTTGTCCTCTCTGGTTTCTAAATCCCCCATTCTCCTCCTGAGACTGATGGCATAGCTTTGCTCAGTATGCATGTATAATGACAAAGTTTAGGAGCCAAAGAAAAGTCTGGTGTGTCTTAGTATGAGATCTCTGGTTTCGTCTTATGAGAGGTCATACAGAGGGAAAAATAGCAATATCCACTCACTCTAACAAAAGGAAGGTCCTGTTGTTCACAGGAGTTGTGGTATTTATTTCTTTTTTTTAGTTTGAATAACTCCAAAATTGAGAGGTTTTTTATAGCAATAAATATTTTCTTTTTCAGGTGGCCACGTGTGCTTCCTGTTCTGGATCCAGAGTATGTGGCTGAGAGGATAGTCAGTGCTGTTCGGCAGAACCAAGAAATGTTGTTCATACCACGCATCGTTTATGTTTTATATTTTTTGAAAAGGTGAATTATGTTTCTTTTCCCCTCTTTCTTGTCTATCCAGGGATGCTTAAAGTATAAAAGAGGCTTCTACTTACTGGTGTGAATTTTCATGAAGTTATGCATGGTTTTGGAAGGGGTGTTTTTGTTTGTTTGTTTCTATGGGTTCAGTCTACCCTTGGGCCACAGAACAATGACAGAAATTGTCTAATTGTTTCTTGCTGACTCCATTGGGGTGCAGTTTTACTGGGGCTGTAGAGACTGGGCCTGCTTCTCCATAACTGCATGTGAGAGAATTATTGTTTGGAAAAGACCTCTAAGATCTGAGTCCAGCTGTAAACCCATCTGGAGTCTTGCTCCAGCATTTGGGCCCTTTCAACTCTGTTGCAAGCCAGGTTGGAATACTGATCTATCTAAGAACTCAGGCTGCCAAATAAGTATAAATTATATTTTGAGAGGACCAGTGGGTCTGTATTCTAAAGAGTGTACTGCCTTTGCCAGCATTAGCCAGGTTAAACTAATCCTGTGATAAAACTGCACAGCTCTTCTGACGTCTGTTTGTTCCTTTTTATCTTCTTCCTCCATGCCCCTGCCTTACAGCTTCCTGCCAGTGAAAGCACTTGTTCTCCTTCTGGACTACTTTGGAATCCTTGATACCATGAATACCTTCAAAGGTCGACCAAAGAAGGAGTGAAAAAGCCCAAAATTCAGAGATCAGCAGCTCTAAAGTGGATGCTGTTAAAAGGTGGTGATGGGAAAAGTTCACTTCACTAGCAGCTGTGAACTTTGGGTGCCTCATCTCTCAATAGTAACAAGATTTTTAAGAGTTGCTTTTTAACTGGCTCTTAATCAACAGCTTTCATCTGAATTATTTTTTTAGTCAGCAATTTTTCTTTTTCATGTAATTATGAAAATACATTAATTGAATTTAGTTGCTTTGGTTTATAATGCCTTAAATGTGATCCTGCATCACAAACCAGTAATTGGCAACTTTGGGGGGAAGAAAAGACCAAGAAATGACATGTATTTAGCAGGCAGCCAGAAAAGCCTGTTGTAGATCTGACTTCTTACTGCCATCCAGTGAACCATGAGCATGGGCTGTACTGCTGGTGCTATTGCCATTCTCTAGTAAGCTGTGGAATTCAAGCATTTCCTCAAACAACAGATTCTAACTCTTACAAATGAAAGTTTTGTGAGATACAAAGATGCCCTGTGTTGGTGAAAAAAACATTTATTAATTTTTGCAGGTGTGATCTCTCAACTCACAGGTGACAATGGATGTTGGGGCAGGGACAGGGAAGGATTTGTAAATTAAGCATTCGTGTTGCTGATGTACATTGTGCCTAATTTATTTTAAACGCTAATACCATTAATTGCAACTTTGTAACAGAAGTCTTTGTATCTTTTAAGTACAGTATTTTAAGAACTATATTGAATTTTTGTCTCCTAAGAACAATAAATCTGTATTTATAAAGCATGAGACTGCCAGTCTAGGTGGGCTATTCAATGTCTTGTCAACAAAGACAGTGAACTACTAAAAGCAAGAGTGTTGTGTTGTATAATAGGGGTTTCTCCTGGGATTATTTCAGAAAGGGATGATGCTGACAGAACTGAATGGTATCATCACAGCCATCCTTTGGGTAACAGCATAATGTTTTGCTTCTCTGAGTTGGGTGACCCATTGCCTTGTGTCTACAAAGACTTGTTTTTCTTTCCCTTCACTCTTAGGACTGTCCATGTATTTTGAGCATGTGCTGAAGAGGCATTGCTATTTTTGACAATGGATGCTTAGAAAGCTACCTTGACTTTTTGTAATCCAGAACAAGAAAAAGGAAGCTTACGTGGACATCACTTCTGTACATGCTAAGTCTACTTTGTCACAGTTCTCTGCTAGCAGTTGGTCCAGCAATTGAATCAGTGTGGAGAAAAAGGGGACTTTTTAAATAGGATGTCTTTTTTTCTTTAAATGAAACTACCTTAATTTCCCTTGTCTGTACAAGTAGTAAGGTTTATTAGCAGAGAAAGGTTTTGTATATCTCTAAGGTTGGAAACTTCACAACTTCTCTGGCTAACCTGTTTTAGTATTTGTTCATGCTCTGTTTCAAAACAAATAAATGAAAATTATATGTAAATTGAATGTACTTTTTTTCATGTCCTTTCAGAGGATACCACTAAGAGCCTGAGTTTGTGTTTTGCACCTTCCTTTTAGGTACTTATACACATTGGGGCTGAGCCTTTTCTGGAGATGAAGCAGTCCCAGAAATCTCAACCTCTCCTTGTATGGTGGGTGCTCCAATATCTTAATTATCTTTGCAGCCCTTCACTGGACTCACTGAGTGTATGCAAAAACTTAGTTATGAGTATTTTCACATCTCTTAGAGACCAATTTCTCTACTTGACTGAACATGTATAGTATGTCACACAGAGCTTCAGTAGAAAATCTTTGTTTGCTGGCTGTCCTAGTAGGAGTACACAAATAATGCCTTTATATAAATGTGCTGCTACCACATTGAATATTGTGGTCACTGGTAAATTACATCATGTGCCTGGAGGATATCAGCCTATCCTGTGGTGGTTTTTTTTTCTCCCTCATCTCCTATGATGGCAGGACAGATGTGGAGTTGTATCCTGGAGGTTGAACAGCACACATGCTTCCCCTGTGTTCAGGAGGCTGCATGGAGCAAGTGTTTGGAACTTCAACTGAGATATAAATGTCTTGAGATAAAAGGTGGCTTACTTCCTGCATAGCAGTGATCTTGACTGATTACTTTCCTTATGCCAAGAAAGAGTCTTTCCTTCTGCTCTCAGCAAGAAAACTCATGGAAGAATTACTGTGACACCCAAACAAGAAGATAAAACTTGAAAAGGAAGAGCATTGCAGTTGTGACAGGATAATATCTGACTGCTGGATGGTAAATCAGGCAGCTCCCACAAAAGAATTCATGTCCATTGCTTGAAATTTTAAATAGTCTCTCCCCAAAAATGACAGCCCCAGATTTGAGTGAGATGGTTCCATGGGCCTAATAATCATGGTTATGGTGATTCAAAGGCATTCCATGACATTTCATTGCCTCTTGTGTTTCTTTTCCATGTGAGATCATAGTCCTGTGGTAGCAGAAATCTTGCTATCCCCTAATGCTTCAAAACATGGAGAACATAGTGCCAAGAAAAATTAACTTGATTAAATCCTCTGAACAAGATTGAGAAGGAAAACAAACAGCCAGCAGCTGAGATACAAGCTCCATTATTATTTTATGAATGTGGAATTCATACCCAGGAGCTATGTTCACCTTCTTGGAATCTGGTGTTCATGGTAGTCTGGTTTCATTTTAGGAAGGAACCCAGAAGGTGCCTCTTCTCTGGTAACATTCCTAGGGAGCAGAGGATCTTCTGAAGACACTGGTGTGGACTGCATTCTTTGCTAAGCAGCTGTTCCAAGCCATAGGTTTTGTAAAATAAGCATTTTAACAAAATAACTTCGCTTCTCTCACTAACTTTTTCATTGCTGTGACAATGGAGAGAAATGGGTTTGGATCCACAGTTGCTGGATATTCTAGGAAAATGCAGGGTTACTGTCTCTCAGGTGACACTTAAAAATGTGTTATCAATGCTTCAGTATGTGGGGGAGCACTACAAACAGGGACTTTTCCCCACTCACTGTATGGCACATTTTCTCTCTAGTTTTAGGTGTCTCCAGCTTGATGATATTTTCTCTGCCTTTCAAAGCCACTAATTTCTGTGAGAGCTTCACAGATAGTCTGTGGCTTATGGCTGAGGAAAACATAGCTCTATCTAGGGAAGAGAGGTGGAAAAAACCACATGTTCTTCCCTTGGCAATATCACACTAGGGAAATGAGCATTCTCGGGACTGCCACAGAGATGTTCAAGACAAAGGTGTGACAAAGGCAGAAGTTCTATGCCAAGGTGCCTTGTGGTGTTGCATCTGCTGGGTAGTTACTGCTTGATTAAAAACAACCTTGGTTCTTGGTACAGCCATGTTGAGAAATTTCACCCAGGGTAAAATCCAGGGTCATGCATAACTACATCTAAGGAAACATTTTGCAGGACTAGTAGTGGAGTAGTCTTCTGCAATCCCTGCCCAGGAGGGAAGAATCCTAAGATATACTTTGCCTCTCTGTGTCTTGGGGTCCAGAGGCAGCAACCCCAGCTTTGGCACAGAAGGAAGAACAGAGCCAGAACACGAGCAGCAACAGCAGCATTGTCAGCCAGCAGCAAGTAAAGAGGTTCTTGCAGAGCAAGTTTGGCCTGTTGGCACCACAAACTTCATGCTTAGAAGGTGCCATGGTCTAGGCTGTGGAACCTGGGTGATGGTGCAATCCCCCTGGGCAGATACCTCTATTAACTGTATTGCTGTAAAGGCAGCTTGCTCAGAGATTAATGTAAGGTGATATATGATAGCTGAGGAATCTGTTGAGCACATGGTCTTTAGTGATTGTTCCTCAGAAATGGGAATTCCTGTTGGAGGATTAACATGGAAGGTCTTCTCTATATTAATTCTAGAAAACACACTTTGCATTATTTATTTTCTGCATATTTCTGGCATGATAATGGTTAACCCTGAAGCACACTCACACAATGAACCATGCACAGCTAATAAAGTGTCAAAACTTATTTGAATCATGCTACAGTTATTGCAGAATCTGTGTTCTACCTGTGTTTTGGGGAGCTTCTAACAAATTGAGAACTGTCAATTCCAAGTAATCACATCTGTCAAGTGTGTTGTATCCAGAAGGAACAAATATTGCTAGAATAGCCAGGTGAGGTGCTTGTTTGGAGTGTTTCCTTCAGGAAGTATGTCATTTCTACCCTCTGGTATTTAGTCTATTTTAACAGAGGACAGGAGTAATTGACAAGGTGCCTAGTTGAAGTTTCTGTGTTAAAATTTCCTAAAAACAGGAATACCAAGTTAATTCCACCAAAAAGAAAATAGAAATACTTGAAGCAGTTAAAGCCTGCTGTAGCAATTATCTCCACCGGCAGCAAGAGGCAGAAATCTGTTTCCAACCTTGCTTCTGAGCCAAGGACTTGGAAAACAGCTATGAAACTAGTTTATTCAACCTTTATTTTTTCCACATTGACAATGAAATGTCTGACTGCCATCTTTCATGCTTTTAGATCCAGATAATTTTTATCTGCAATGACATTTATAACAACACTTAAGGGATTATGGATTTGTCCTTAGCATTCAGATAACTGAATAAAACCAAAATATCTTTGCTTTTTATTTGTGTGTGACTGTAACTCTGCCTGTCTAAATGGGTCAGGTTTTCAGCTCCCATTCAAACGGGAGAGAGCGCTTAAACAATCACCTCACATTCAAGAAATAATGTCCTGACATCTGCTTTTTCCTAGATTTGGAAAGAGGCAGCTACATTTTTTTTTGGAAAAGAACTACAGTATCCAAAGTGGAAAACCCCCTCAGAAAAGAAGGCAGGAGGAGGAATAGAAAAAGTGAGGAACTTTAATTATTCACCAGTTCAAATGGGGTTCCACTAAATATGTGGAGAGTTCAAGAGAGGAGGGCAGGGTGATATTGGTGATATTGTTGATGAGTAATTAGTTGATATATGGTCTCCTTGTGGGATGTATCAGAAGACTTCCTTTTGGCCCACGGGATTCTTGAAGGCTAGATCAGTTTCTACTGTTCTAGAGAATTTTCTGACCTAAAATAGGGATAGTTTTGCATTGTGTCTCACAAATAAGGTGTTTTTTAAAAAGGATAAGCCCTTTGGAAACACTTTATATAGGATATATATAAACACACACACACAAACATATATGTATTTTCATACTCCAATTATACATATATGAAATATAATGTTTAGATTTTTTTTTCTTCTGCATTGTACAGACATATGAAGAGGCAGGAAAATTTCCAAGCTTTTCCACTTTTAAAAATCTTTTCAACTAGTTTTTGCAATTTAGTATACTGTAGCAGGTTTGAGATTTACATCTGAAGCTGGGACAGTGACTTGTCTTGTCAGGTTAAATAATCTCTTATAGCAAGCATTTTATGGGGTAGCACTCTGACTGCTAGGAATCTAGACTAAGGAGACAGTGGCATGTTCACAGCATTTATTTTTATTCAGCCAGCCACAAGCTCAGCCTTTTAAACATTTTTCAGAACGTGGCACAGAAACAATGGATTTTTCACATCCACAGGAAAAGCTGTTGCATTATTTCCATTGTGAAGGCTTATCATGTATTATTCTCTTTTATATATATGCTTTCTTATTTTGTTGCATTACAGCAGAAAAAGCCACAAAGACATACCACGAATATCTTCACCTGAATAATAGATTGATTTGTTTGCTTTTTTTATTTTGGCTTTTTTTTTCTTTTTAATAGGGTTATATTAAAATCCAGAAAGCAGCAGTAGAAGTAGCAGTCCAAGGAGATCAATAGAACAAGCTGAGGGATGTTCAGGGTTCATACCAATTCTTTGTCTGAGAATTTTGAGGGTGATGGAATAGAGCAATAAACTATGCCTTTACAACCAAATGCAAATTCTCATAACCATGTTGAAGCACATGATCTTGCCACTTTGAAATCCAGGAAATCACTCCAAGGAAATCTACAATGTCCATTCTTACATTCCTGCATGTAAACCATTTGAGCTTCTGTGGTGGCTACTGAAGTTCAGGATTCATTAGGGCTTCATGCCTGTGTATTCCATTAAACCTGTTTTGGGAGACATTCTGCCACAGGACTGGTCTCCAGATTTTATACACCTATTAATATTTTTAAGGATATTTTCACATCAATAGATGCATTATTCTGTTAAACTGTAAACCAAATATAATCTGAATAAAGAATGACTTGAATTGAGGAAGGGACTTAGAAAATGTGGTAACTAAAATAGTCTTTTCCAGAGACTGGGGTCAAAGAGTGCTAAAAGGCTGTATTTGTTCATGAATGGGGAATGAAGTACCTTTTTCTTTCCCCACTGTAAGCAGGCAAGATTTTTTTACTTTTTTTGGGATGCATTGATAATATCTGCTAATTAGGGGCAGAATGGCCCTGAATCTTTCATTAAGCAAATAGTCAGGGCACTTCGTCAGTGTGACTTAGTAGCACTTCAAGATTTCTGGAAATTCCTTGGCTTTCATCCTATTGCCACTCCCTAGCTAGACTGTAATGAGACTTGGATGGAAAATTTTAAGAACTTTTGTATTTTGCCTGCATAGAGAAAGGACTGCTATAAATTGACTGCTGTTACCTTAGAGATTAGTAAAATGGATTGATTGTAACTGGACTACAGTCTCTTAAAGTAATTGTCTCTTAACAAAAGTAATTGTCTTAGGAGAAAAAGATAAATACCTATAAACTTACACACACATATGTTATGCTTAACTTTAGATCACATTAACATAATGGTAAATAGCTTCAGTGGTATGGAGACTTCCAACAGTAAAGTGGCTGATGGTTTGAAAAGAAATTGAGGTAGAAAGACAAAAGAAAGGTAAATCACAGTCAGTACAATGCTGATAATAATTGTTTATATTTAAGATTTGCCTATGCTGTCATGCAACTAAGCACACACAATTTAGCAGTGGATTTCCACTGAGGCTGGAATGGGATTAGAGTAGGCAGCACTCAGAGAGGTGTGCATTTACTTGCATTTGCTCTTCTACAGATATATGGATATTTGCATTCTGCATGAGGTGATCACTAGTTCTGTCTGTAAGAACCTCAAATAGCACCAAGTCCAATGTCTGCTACTCCAGACAATGGAATATTTTTTAATATTACTAATGTGGAATATTCATGGGAACATACACGAAGGAATGCCTTTGAGTAAATCCTCTATCTGTTTTTCAAAGAATATACTTATCATAAAACTAGATTGAGGGCTTAATGAGAGATTATATGAGCAAACCTGGCTTATATGGGGATTTTGTCACATCCTTGGATCTTCCCCCACAAAAAATGTTAATGTTAGACTTGTTCCAAAAATAATAATTGATAGAAATAGGCTTGTTTGTTTACCTTGGTCCTGCCAGGTGATGAACCCTCTGGCTTTGCCACAATGAGAAGTTACACAGACATGTAACTTTGAATAATCCCTTTTGGCTCTGTTTTCTCTACATGACAGGGAATTGAACCATCATTGTGCAACCACTGGTTTGCAAGAGGGTTTAGGCTCAGAAGAAGCTGACATAGATGATGGTAAGACATATCTGTTGGCAAAGGGTGGATAGCCAGCTAAACAGGAGCCATGACACTGCTGTTCTCCCCATGCTGGTTCCTCCTTAGGGCCACAAGAGAGGCTTGGGGATGATCTCCTCACAATGCTCATCAGCAGGGAGCAGTTGGTGCTGCTGCTGCTGAGAACAAGCAGCTGGCACATACACTGCTGCTACCTGTACAGGCTGGGGCAGAGTGGCTGGAAAGCAGCATGGTGGAAAACAACCTGGAGATGCTGGGCAAAAGTGTCTGAACAGGAGCCAGCGTGTGCCCAGGTGGCCAAGAAGGCCAGTGGCACCCTGGCCTGCATCAGCAATGGTGTGGCCAGCAGGACCAGGCAGTGATTGTCCCCCTGTACCCAGCACTGGTGAGGCCACACCTCGAGTCCTGTGATCAGTTCTTGGCCCCTCAGATCAGGAGGGACATTTTGGTTCTGGAGTGTTTCCAGAGAAAGGCAACAGAGCTGGGGAAGGGTCTGGAGCACCAGCCAGAGGAGGAGTGGCTGAGGGAGCTGGGGTGGTTTAGCCTGGAGAAAAGGAGGCTCACCTTATTGCTCTCTGCAATTACCTGAAAGGAGCAAGGCAGGGAGCTGGCCTCTTGTCCCAGGTAACAAATGTCAGGATGAGAGCACACAGCCTAAAGCTGTGCCAGGGGAGGTTCAGGCTGAAAGTCAGGAGGAACTATTTCATGGAAAGGGCTGAATGCTCAGGAGGCAGTGGAATCACCATCCCTGGCAGTGTTTAAAGAAAGATTGGATGTGACAATGCCACTGTCTAGTTGACATGGTGGTGTTTGATCATAGGTTGGACTCAATGACTTCAGAGGTCTTTTCCAAGCTAAAAGATTCCGTGATTCTTTGACTATTAAGGTGAAGAAGATACCAACACTGAATAAAATAGTCAAAAGGGGGCATTGAACGCATAAGTTAAAAATTATTTAGTAAACGAACACTGGTTTGTATCTCTCAAACAGTCTCTCTTTGTAAAAGACATTTAGACTTGACACATAGTGACAATAGGTTTTCCATGTTTTTTTCCTTAGCAGCTGGTTGGACATGTGGACATGTAGAACCTGGCAAAGTTTTCCATGTGGTTTTTAGTTTCTCTTCTGTCTTTCTCTACCACCACCAATCCAGAACACAGTCATTTGAAATAGCAAGATTTCAGAAGGATTTTCTACAACTCACATATTTTTCTGGAACAATCTCTCTGATTGGAATATCCCTTACTTTTCAGGTCAGCAACAGGAAAACAGTGAAACATCCCTCACAAGCATTTCTCCAGTTACATTGCACATGAGCCATTCACCACCTGGTTGTCTCTTAAGAACAGCTTTTGAGCAATGCCTCTGAAAAGCCCTGTCATGAATAAGCAGTTGCACAAGGAAGTTTTTTAGCAAGCAAGATCTCAACAGCATTTTTGAAATCACAGCAGTATCTGTGAGCCTCTAATAGCAGCAAATCAAGATGTGGAAGCAGAGAAATTCTCCCAGCTGCAGAAGACTATTCTGTTGCCAGTCTGCCTTGACAGTTCACTGTTCCTTGAGGAACTGCAGCCAAGCCAGCATTTTCAGCACTTCAGCAGGTGATTCACCAGCAGCTGAGTCATTCCTGTCCAAAGCTAGCACATGCAGAACCCAGGGAGGGGTGGAGGGCTGGGGAAGGGAAGCACAACAAAACTTCCTCTACTAATTCATGCCATCTGGGAATGACAACCCGTAGGCCCACAGCTTTGTTTGCAAAACATTGTTTACAATTTTTATTATGAAGTCCATAGGGAAGGAGACTTAATTTTATTTAACAGTTCATCATCATTACACAAACCGTTGTTCTGGGTTTAGCTTCAGCAAACAGGAAGCAATACTCATGATTAGTTAGTCAGACCTTTTTTTGCAGGCTTTTGTTGTTAAACAATTAGATGGGGAAATTGGAATTGAACCCACTGACATGCAACTGGAGTCTTTTGGTGTTAGAGGTCTCTCTGGTGAGCCATAGAGGATGTGAGCTGTCTCAGTCCTGACTCGTCACTTTGGCTGGTGGTAAGCTAAGCTTACATGGGAGGTCACTTGGCTTAAAGGTCCACAGCTGAACAGAAGGGCAGCAATCACAAATGGTTATCTGTAGCTGCTGCTTTGTGCCCGAGGCACACCTGTCCCAGTGCTGGCACAATCACTTTCAGTGTGAAATTATGTAAGACCAGAAGCTCTTCCCTTTAAGTAGCTTTGTTAGCAAATGTGAGCAGTCCAGTGAAGGACCCAGCAAGTGTTAAAACTGGTGGAAGGTTCAAAGTGAGCTGTCCCTAGGCAATTGCACAGGTAAAAGGAAGCAGGGTCTCCTCATTTGACATTAGTGAGCTGTTAGACAGCTCAGCCCTTCAATTTATCTCACCTTACAATGTTTTGTCTACTAATCATGGGCACCACTCAAAACAAACAAACAAAGAAACAAAAAAACCCCTAGTAATAATTTGTTGCTTTCCATGTTCTGCAATGAACAATTAATACACCAAACTTTGCAAAGGCACACCATTGATTATTCTTTAACATACAGTGCAGAAAAGCCAAATTCACAGTCTGAGTAATGCTTTAGAACACTTGGCTACAGTCAAAATAAGTCTCAATAATCACTTTGATCTGCAGTTTCCACAGAACAGGAGCATCTACTGCACTTCCACTCTGACCATGCAGCCTGGCTTGAAAACAATTTCTGCCATTGAGGGTAGAGGTGAATAAAGTAGACACACTTGTCTTCTCAAAGGCAAACTTTGAGTTTACCTCAAGACAAGAAAACTGGACCAGAACTGGGCTCAAGCTTCCAAAAAAAAGTTGTTTCTCTAAGGGAATATGAGTTGGGGCAAAATATTCCCATATTCTTTTTTTTGCACCAAGTTCTTCAGATGGGAGGAGAGATACTTGAATTTAGCAGGTGGTGCAACTTCTTGAGGAACTTGGATGAAGGTGTAAGAACATGAGGAGTGTGATATGAACAGTTAAAGGTCAGAATTTAAGATGTATCTAGTGGTTGGGCATTTCCACACCACGAGTATAGCCTGAGACATACCTGGAGGGCCAACAGACATGGGGAAGAAACACTGCCTAAAACTCACAGATTTCCATTCTGAAAAAGCTTGTCTGAAACTCAATGTCTGGGCATGGGTCTATGACTACAAGAGTCCTGTGGGGATGCTACAGGGCTACAAAAAATAAGGCAGAGGCTGCACTGTGCCCCATCCCTGTGTTCTAACAACACATCATCATTGGTGATTGAGGCTCCTGGCCATTTACCGAGTGGGGAACTTCAGTACTACAGCTGCACATGAATTTCTAAAAGTTATTCAGAAGAGTAATGTATCTAGGCCTAGGTCTCTATTACATTGGTAATAAAATCCCTCTCCTAGAGGATTTTTTTAAACATAAATACATTTTTATTTCATACTAAAGTCTACAGATGCTCTCAAATATTCTTTTTTCCATTTTCTCGCTGCTTGCTTGAATTATCTCCACAAATTATACTTAGCTTAATAATATTAAAATATTTTAAACAGGTCTTAAAGATGGGAAAATTTACATTTGTAGGCTTTGCAAGAGGGCAAACATGCACATGATCACAGGCATGCAATGAATACTGATGTGTAAATGTCTACATAGATTTAGGCTGGTTTCCTCTCAGGTTTGGGGGTTTTCTTTAACTTTTTCTTTTGGTGAGGTTTTTTTGGTGTTTTTTTAGCAGAATGAGGCCTAGAAGTTTGAACAATTACACTATTGGTATAGGTACAAAATACTTGTCTTAATAATAGGCCTGTTTGGAAATGCCATTAGCTGCCATTACTTGCATATTTGTTGTTTTGGGTTTTTTTCAGCCCAGCTGGTAGAATATTGTCTTTGTGAAGAATTTAGAAGTTCTTTTTCTGCTTGTGGTTAATTAAGTCATAGCTGTCCTCCAAAACAGGGCAAAAATCATGGCAGATGCATAAGAAGCACCAAGCTACTGCCAAAAACCTTTTTTTTTCCTCTCAGGAATTAGGGAGTTTTAGTACCTGAGGAAGAAAGATACCAGTAATATGATCTGCATAAATACCACATTTCTTTAAGAAATGTATAGGAGGAAAACTTTGTTTATATTACCCTTAGTTTGTAGTACAGGAACTCTTTATTATGTCCTGCTGTTTCTGGGTGGGTATTATTTTCCCAGGGTCAAACAGAGCTTACTAGGCTGCCAGAAGGACAATTTCACACTTTATTATGAAGGTAGGTCCGTACCATGGCTTTTCTCAGAGCCCTGTGTTTTACCACCCATTATACCACTTTATTGCTTCTATACTTACTACATTATCCAGCACATGCTGATTACTGTTTTGTTAGGTAGGGTCTCTCATGATGTTAGGTGAAATCATCTGGCAAACCAATATTAGATGTCACTACTTCAGCCATAGGAATAAAGGGTTGAGGTGGGAAAGGCTCTGACCTTCATTTTGTTTCCATGAGAAAGAGTCATTTCAAGGTCATTTGGATAAATACTGTAGGAGTCAACACTGTCTGTGAGCTACCTGACAGGTTACCTGCTAGGCAAAATCCAAAATCCACTGTGAAGAAAAGCATATCCCAAATACCACACACATCTTCCAGTAGAGAAAAAAAAGGCAACAGGAAGACAACTTGTTTTTCCTGCAATCATGTCTCTTTAGAGAAATCACACCTAATTATAAAACATGGCCAACTTCTGTGGTGCATGGTGATACAGAGAGTTAACTTCTCATCCAGAGATGTTGAAACCTGTATTGAACACAGACTTTCAAAAAAACTCTGCACATGCTAACACACAGTGAATGATTCTTCTCATTAGAAACCCCAGGAATTACTGAGAGACTGGAAGCAGAGTCCTGGGATGCCTTCTGGTGTTATGATACTTTCCTACTTCAGCCTCTCTCTGGTGTTTATCACTGATGAAATCGAAAAACAGCAAACATGCTACCAAACAGTTTAGCTTTATTGTCAATTTTTTTTTTCCAAGCCTCAGGGATAGGTTGTGTAGCATAGTGCCAATTCCTTTCTTTAGGACCAAGGGGAGGAGCATCTCTGCAGCAAGCACCACTGTGTTCCCAGCAGAGCTGCCCTCTTCCAGCAGGAAACTTCCCATCACACCTTTCCCTCACAAACACTGCCTGAACCAGAGAGTTTTGTAAGCACCAAATTATACTGCAATAATAAGATTTCTTGGCAAAGTACTTGATTTGGCTCCATCTAGTTTGATGAAAAATTTGATGAACAGAGGTTTATTAAGTCAATTTCCTTACCCAAGATTTGCTGAATGTCAGATGTCCTTTTAAAGGCTTGTGAAAGGACATATGTGAACATACCATGTCAGACATCTCATCAACAGTATGAATCCCTTATTGAACAGTAAATGTTTTTTCTCTTGGGTTGGTGCAGGCTCTGTCAAAGCTGAACTGGAAATAGATCATGAGGGAAAATCTTGCCCAAAGAGTCATTCTCTAAAGTAAACAGCAATTCTGGACTCAAGTAACATCAGTAACATCCATTCAAATCCATTCAGCATTAAGAAAAACAGAGCCAGAAAGTACTCAAAGCTCATATTGCAGGATATGGTAAATTCATAGTGTACCCCCTACCTAAGGGTTTGCCCTATTACCTTCATTCCATCCTTTTGTAATATGGATTGAAGCAAGCACGGTATGACTGACCTTTTCCAATGCAGCAACCTCATTTAATTCCACTATTTAATAAAAATAGGAGAAAATGCCACCCTACTTGTAATATGCAACCACATTCACTGATCACTTCAACAACTGCATGCAACTCTGCAGACAAGGACTGCTCAGGGATCCACATTTCAGTGAAATAAAAATTTGAGATCCACATGCAACAGAGTAACAAAATATTACCAGCAGGCTATTTCCATAAAAACACCGCAATTTTTTTTTCCCCAGAACAACTGGAATCTTTTATCATCCATTAAAAACATTTAGATTCTTCAAAGTCAAGCTTGAGCTGATGGCCCCTATTTCTTAGTGTAAACTTTTAAAGCTGTGAAGCACTTTTAGAAATGAGGTATTGCCTGAATATACTATCTTGAGCATAATATTTTTTGTCACTACACATCACCTTGTTACAACTGTTTTCCACTTTGACAGACACCAGCTCAACTTTGTTCTTTGCAGAATTATGTTGTGTTCTGCCAGTCACTTGACATCAGGAAGTGTTTGCAGCGTGTAGCAGTTTATTGAAGTAAAATAGGTAAAGCCATAGCTCAAGGGTAGTGGGACTTTTAAGAGCAAGTAATGATTGATGATTCTCAGAACCATTCTTCCAAAAAAGGATTTTGAGATGGGAGTCATCAGGGTAGAAACCTAAAGGATGGAGAAAAATTACTCAACTCAATCTTATGGTTTGAGTTACTACATATGGTATCATATATGTCATAAAATAATTTAAATGATCCACTGCATTTAGTTAATATAAATGCAGTAATTCCCTCCTCTTCATATCAAATAGGCTGCAATAAAAATTAAAGCATTCTGAAGTAATCTGCTTGTTTACTTTTTACTACATTAATACTTACTTATACAACTATTTCTTCCAGTTGCCTCAGATTCTTCCAAGAAAACAGAAGCCTGCAACAGTGTACTGTTTTTTCACACAATTATTTCTTTCATGGCTATTTTGGAAGACCAACTTTAAAGATGTAGATATTTCTAATGTGAGTTAAGGGTTGTCTCCAAATGTGTTAGAGTAGCCTAACATTTTGTACTCTAAATTCGTCTTCTGCTCTGCAAAAGTTCTACCAAAAGCTCACCTAGGCACACTTTACTGATCACTTGAGTGCAAAAATTTCATTACAAGACCATGAAAGAGACTTAGAGCAGAAGCTGATGCAACACCCTGCTTTCAAAAAGCTTCAGCTAAATCCAAAGTAATTTTCAGGACTCTAGAGCTAGACAACTTGGACTCAATGGTTCTTGAGGGCCCCTTCCAAATCAGCATACTCTGCAATTCTGTGAACTTCCTTTGAACATCTTCAAGAGCACAGACACATCCCAATTGTGACAGCAGAAAATTCTGAGCAAGAAAAGGCCTTGCACTGGAGGGTAACAGAAAAAATGAGATGGCAAAAATGTACAAATGGGAATCAGGATATTCACCTAGACCTGGGAGAATGCCTATAGCTCCTGCTCAGTGCCTAGCTGTGATCAAATAACCACATTGAAAAAAATCTACCAAGGACCAGATTCCAAAGCTTCTCAGGCTGCATATAAATCTCCTATTTCCCAGCAATGATTTAGAGTCCTGTCTTCCTTTTTTATTTACAGTGTAGAGACAAGACCAATCTTTCCTTTCTATTGGATGAATTCTGCTACCTCGATGGGAAGAGACCAAAAAAGCTTGAAAGAGCCAGTAGTGGGTGGAGTGCTTCTGTTTTCAGTCTGTTGTACAACAGCACCATCCAGCTGTCAAACAAAAAATTATCAAACATTAATGCCACTATCCAGATTTGGTCCTTATATCACAAGCAAAATGAGTAATTACACGTATTAAAACCCAAAAAACCCTAAAACAAAACCCAACCTACAGGTCCCTTCCCTGCTTCTTAATTAATTATACTGATCCACTGTGTTATGCTTCTTGGGTTAACACACAAGAGTGTGCTTTAGGGAATTAAGAATTCAGCCCAGGTTTTTTCTGTCCAGTAAGAAAGGCAGGCTGAAGCTTACCTCTGTTTCACTGAGATGTGGAATGTAAGCTCCCAGGTATGAGGAAAAGACCATTATCTTTGGCTCACAACCAAAGGCAGTTAATCACACTACAAAAATTAATGGAAAAATCTCAACTCGTAAGAGCCTATATTTTAGCTATCATACTTTACCACTTAATCTTCAGTAGTGAAAGCAAGAACAGCAACCTCAGGTAAAGGATAAAATAAAAACTCATACTCAAGTAACAGACCACTCTTGAGAGACATTACAACTGAGAAAACTGCTTGCTCTCCCAAGATTTTTCATAAACTTGTGTCATTTAACAGTAAGGCACATGCAATGGAAACAAATGGCATTCCTTACAATGGATGACTGTTTACCTGAATTAAATCTACAAGGTCACTACTTAAATTGCTCTCAGTTCTACACTGAACTCATTTTTGTTGTAACATCCACAGGGAACACTCCATGTGCATCCACTGATGATTGAAAGTCTAGTGTCAGACTACTGTTTCTCTGTATTACATATGCCTGAGCCCATCCTGTGATCCCACATTCCTGCATTGATACCTGACAGCAGTAATACATCTCTATTTCTGATTTTTTGAAGACTAGTAATAGTTATTTATAAACACTTTACAAATCAGCACAGGGTACCTATCAATGCCAAAAGACAGGCCAGTCATCCTTTAAAAGAAAACAACACTAGTGGAAGCTTCCCAAGTAAATATTGTCAGGAAAAAAAACCCCAAAATTTGTAATTGCAACACAACCTAAGAGAAAGAGCATTTCTACATGCAAAGAAAACCTGAAAGGAAATCCTAGGATAAATGAGATAAGCCCAAGTTCCTTGAAGTTATGGAAAGAAGAACTGGCATGACCACATCAAGAATGAGATGATGTTTTTCTTGCATATATTTAAAATATACTGTAGATTTCAACATAAGCCCACAATTTAAGAACACAGCAACAGAAGAACAGCAAGCACTAGAATAGCAGCTAAAGCCATAGGAGCAAAGAACACGTCCAAAGATACAGCAGAGGTGGCAAATGACAAACCTCTGCCAAGTAGGAGAGAAGGTGCCCTTAGACAAGCAAGGCAGCAAAGCCAGAAAACTCTGAAGAGACACAGCCCTAAGGAAGAGGACAATAGCTCCCCAAAATCTTCAGACAAACAAGATCAAAGAGAGGCATGGTTAATGAGGAAGTATTATGGGCAAGTTTAATGAAAGCAAGAAGTTCTCCCACTATGAGAGAGCAGAGAACACATAACCTTCAAAAGGAGTTGTATTAGAAAGTCATTGCAAGACTACATCATTAGATCAGAGCAGAACAAAGGTACTAGAAAAAAAACTGCAATGACAGACTAAATTGTTAAAATCAATCAGAAAAGAACTGGTGCCAAATGGGAAAAAAAAAGATGAAAGATTGGTATGTAGGAGGGTATTAAAAAGCAGCAAGGATGTAGCAGAAAAGAGCAAGCCCTTGAATCTAGAATGAAAATATCTTCAGCTCCACACACACAGGAACAAAAACTAACAACAACAAAAAAACCAGCCAAAGACAACAACAACAAAAAAACCCCACCATAAAGAAGCCATCCACAAAAAAAGAAAAATGTCAAAGTTAGCACTTTCAGTGAAGAGAAAGTTATTTCAAATAAAGAATCTTATGATCTCATGGAAGAAAGTACATTTTCCTTGCCAGGAACTGACAAGAGAACTTGTGACATGCTCTGAAGGCTGCACAGCTTTGCTTGGAGAATTGTATACTCAAAAGGCATTCAGTTACACACTCATTCCAACAGAGAGGGTAGGATCAATCCACTTCAAAACTCAGATGTAGATGGAGAACAGAAAGGAGCAAAGCAGATTTTGTGGAGTTACTAGTCAGATCAAGCACAAAAATCACAGTAAGCATAGAAATAGGCCTACAGTGGAAAGAAACAAGACAAGCCAGACAGGAGAAACAGAAAGCCATGAAGTCTTTCCAAAACAGTCTAAATAGAGAGGCAACACTTTTGCACCATCCTTCATGAGGTCAGCCAGAGTTCTGCCAAGTTGATCCCAGTAAGAACTAGAGGATTTCACATGGAACCTGAGCTCATGACAGTAGTTTTTTCTGCTTTATCACAGGATACGAGCTTTTAAGCCAGGACACCCAAAGACAAAAGGTAAAAAACACTGTTTCCACTAGACAGCAACTTGTTTACATTTATTAGTTGTTCAATTTAGCTAAAGAATCAAGCTTATTTAAGATTAGAGTACCAGTTTAAACTGAGCTTTGTAATCTTGTATGAGTAAGCATTTCCAAACCCCAGGTTTCAGCTGTCCAGAGTCTTAGATAGATGTACTATAGTTAAACCTGCCATGTCACTCAGAGGATCTGTTTACATGTCTGCAAGTCCCCCCTGCCTGCCCGACGCTAAAGTATCTATTTACTATCCACAGAAACTACTATCCAGCTCAGACCTGAGGAGTTCAGTTTTATCTCCACCAGTGTCTCTAACCTTCTAACTAGCAAAGCTTGCAGATCTGATTTGCTGCAAGTTTCTGCTGTCACTGACAAGTGCAATGACAAGCTTGTTGGATTTAGGATTTTAGTTCATTAACAGTCTTATTTAAACTGGGAACACAGAATACACCACATGTGAAAATAGTGATAAAATCACACATGGTAAATCCATACTATTGAGCAGAACAGCTTAGTGCAAGAAACATGTTGCATGTACCAGCTTCTCAACCTGATCCAGTCTTAGAACCACACTGCAATGCTCACCAAGCCCCATCTTTTCAAACAGACTTTCTGCAAGTCTCATTAATTTTATATTTAGCATTCCACAGCAAGGTACTTTCTATTTCCAAAAGTTTCTAAACAAGTTGCATTGATACTTGTATCTTCCAATAAAAAGAGGTCAGGTTCCTATGACAGGAAGTATGAATAAGCCCAGGAAGTTCTATCCTAGAAAGCTCACACATTTCAAAGTTTAAGATCTTATTTTAATCCAAGACATGGCAACAGTAAAATCCAGTTCATAAAATGGTAACTTGCTGCTGCTAAGTCTTCATATGTACAGTGACAGTCAATTCAGTATTCTAGTCAGTAGGGCTTCCCCATGGATTCCAAGATGTTTTTTCTTTCTTCTGCTGTAGGCATCTCTGGTTTCACACCATTTCTCTTCCTTTGCATCATAATTTCATGCTGAAAATAGAACAAAGTGACCATGAGAACAGTTTTCTGCTCCTGAGCTCTGAATGAATAAGACTCTTTTAATAGAAAAACTTCTATATCAAGACCCAGGTGCTCTAAGCCTGATTAGCTGATAACTAAACATACTAGTAATTAGTTCAAGATACCTGACAGTTTACCTTGCTGCCTCAGAATATAGTGCAATCAGTATTCCCATTACTCTATGCCAGACTAATGCACAATCATCTGTAAACAGGCTATTTTTGTAGTTGGCACAAGTATTTAAAGCCTAAGCTAAAACCTCTTTACTACAATGGTATAAGGAAAGAAAAAGGCAGAAAACAGTTTAACTGCACACAGTTTCCCATGATACTTCTCTACCACCAAATAAGCTTTATATTAGGTTAAAGCAGTCATAATCCAAGCCAGTGGGAAACCAGATAACCTTACCTTGCCTCAGAACTTTTTCACTGCATATGTTCAAAGGAGAACTTATTACTAGAAATATGTGACTCAAGCTCAGAGGAAAACATCAAGTACTGCAAGAACACTGACTCACAATCTAAGAGTAAACTCAGACCAATCAAGTGAAGTACTTTGATGTGCATGGGCTTAAGTCTTCCAGCAACAAATACTGAGACTACCTGGGCTGGTAAGTTACCATAAAAACATCATTACCAGTGTTGGAGGGGTTCAGAAAGCAGCATGTCAGAAGTAATGTACATAAAACAAAGCAGGGAGTAAAATTTAGAAAGTTTACTGTGCTTACCCAGAATTTTCTGCAGTTTTTGTACTTCAAAAAATAATCAGTACACATATCCTTGTTATAGTTGTTGTCACTCATACATTTTGTAGTGGCATCTGTTTCCTTTAATAGGGGAAAATATACTTCAGAGCTGAGGGAAGTTACTGTACTCACTGTTTAAATATTTTAACAAGTCCCAGAATATCTATGAAGATAGGAGTGAGCTCTTCAGATGAAAGAACACTATCAAAGAGAGCAAAGGAACACCTATTACAAAGGCTCATCAGTACTTCCAAGCAGCGATTTCATTTGGAGATAACAGAGACTAGTACTCTTCAGACAGTAAGTACAGAGTCCACAGAAGAGTTGTTTACAATGATGCTTGGTATAACTCACAAAAGACTTTTAAAAAATAACCAAGCTTGTCTAACCAGGATTTCAGGCTCTGGTTTTAGGGACAGACAATTTAAGAGACTGCTATCAGTTATTTTACTCCTGTTTATGGGGAATTACTTGTTGTTTTATGCTTATCATAATGGATGATTTTCAGCCCTTCCCATCTTCAGACTCTTAAGAAACTTTTAATGCAAAGTGCTATAATGCAAGTGTGCTATTTGCAAAACAGTCCCCTAGAAAGTTCATTATTATTTAACATTGAAATGCAGAGACAAATCTCAATTTGATCATCTTACCGCTACACATGGATTTATATCGTGATCTTTAAGCTTTTTTGCATGCCTGGACATTCTAGGCAGACACTCGCACCTTGGCTAGAAAGGGAAAATAAACAGATTAAGTATCTACTTTTAACAGTAACTCAGGGTTAAGTCTGAATTTCAGGATGCAATAAAGGCCTTCTACTAACACACAGTTCGGTTTTCTTAATAAAGAAAAAAAAAACACAAGAAAGAAAAAAACCCTTCAAACTTCTTTTGCAAAGTGCATTAACAGCAAGACAACACTAGCAAATTTAGCCCATCACCAAGACTCCCTGATGAATTCCTGCAGAGAATGGAGCCACTGAGCAGCTGACACACCAGCCTGTGTCTCATGGAGGAAGTGACCATGTGCAGGAGAAACAGCTCCATAGAAGCTGTTCACAGCCAACACACTGTAGACACTGCAATTAATACCGTGTGGGAGGAATGTACATGTAAACTTTTCCAGATTTGTGCCTACTTCTTAGCTGGATCACATCTGCATCTTCACTGAGCTTTCCCAGGTACAAGTGCCCAACTATCTCCATGTTGCTATATCAAATATTTAACAGAAAAAGAACTGGTTTCACCGCAAGGTGGGACCAGACCCACGTACACTGTGTGTGATGGCTTGAATCACATTTTTTACCATTTAGTAGTTTAGCACTGACTCTAGGAACAGTAAGCTTGAGAGACACAAAGTTCAGTGCCAAGAATCTATAGTGATCCAAGATGATGACATCAAGATGAACAGCAGACCCTCTTTCCCTTTACATTGCCTCTGGCACACATATGGTGATACAGGTATGTGTTCCAAACAAATACTAAATCGAACAAAAAATAAATTAATGTTGACTAGACGACTGCTTGAATCAATGCAATCAGAAACACAGGACAGAGGGAGCAAATTAAAGTACTGCTAATGAAGGACACAGCTTAATCTTGTTGTTTTTTTACTTTCTCAAAAAACACTGATGCTAATACTTAACCTGTTTCTGTGCACATTAGGAAATGGTAAGTGCAAGAATGGAGTAAAAATCCTGTTTTGCTTGATACCAGATTGAAAAAAAAATTTCAAAATACTGTTCTTTGTAGCTCATAGAAAACCATATTTTAGATGGGGTTTCTTCTTTGGGTAAGAGTAAACTATTCCCAGCAAACAAGCCTTAGGTTTTACAAGCAGTGTGTGTATACTTTCCTGGTGCTGGGAAGTACTCTTTGCTTTCCATATGATCATCTTCTGAAAATGGGCCTTTTAATTAACAGCATCAGGAAATGCTTTCACTTTCCTTTGAGAACTATCCAGCACTTAAGTTTATTTCACAAGCTAGGCAAATGTTCTCTTTTTTGATGGGTGGAAGTGCATTTTTGATCAGGCACTTCCAACTTAAATGGAAACACAAACAGGTATACTGGCATCATCACAGACTTCAAGAAACGAGGGAAGGGAGAAGTAGGAAGCAAAAGGAGCATACCACAATGCCTCACCTAACTCACCACAAGAAGATACAATATTGTTAGATGTTTGCATGTGTCTGTGTTATGACTCTGCATTTCATTGATATTACCACCTAAGCAGACATGCCTCAAGGTGTACAGTGTCAGTCTAACTTCAGACTAACTCTCTGAAAGAATACTTGTGAATCATAGGATGTGCCATCATCATCAGTGTCCCTTACACAAACTGCACTCGACACTTTCACTTTGATTACACTACCACTCCTGCAACCGTGCCCGGCCTAAGGAACAATGCGCACAACCCATTAAACACCTACTTAACGAATAAGCAGTTCAGGTTCTAATGAAGATGCACAGCTCAGAGCAGGCAAATGCTTAAACATTCTTAGTACTACCGCAAAGGTCTGCAAGCTCCTGCGCGTGTTGCTCTCTCCCTCTCCAAGTACTTCGGACTTGAAACACTATCAGCTGGGAGGGCAGGCGGGTCACGCCGAAACGCTGCTGGGCGACTGAATGAGCAGTTGGGCAGGAAGCGAGCTTCCCCCTCCTCCCAGGTTTTACACACGTACGGGCTTCCCTTCCTGCTTTCACATTACAGGTCAGAGCCCAGCCACAACCGAAGGCTTGTCTATTCCACAGTTCTTAATTATGCTTTAACACATTAACAGTTGTAAACTGTACCACAGAGAACCAGGGCTGTTGCTGGCACTCTTTAACCCTAAGGCTTTTTCAGTTCATAAACCATCGGGGCACTCTGCTACAGGCTCCCGCCCATTGAAAAGCGTCTGGTCGGCTTTAAACGCACACATATAGACACAAATTCGCTAATCGTGCTGCAATACAGACCAGCTCGTTAAAACTTTGAGCCCCGGAGCCAAGGCCGTTCTAATAAGCTGCAGCTCTCTGGGCTGCCGGGGCGGCGGGGGCAGGAGGAGGCAGCCGGCGGCCCGGGCCGCTCAGCCCCGCGGAGCTGCCGCCGCGCCCGGCCGGCTCCGGGGGGGCCGGGGCCGCCCAGGTGCGGCGGCGAGGCCGGCGCCCCCCGCCCGGTCCCTGCCTGCCGCCGGCGGCGGAGCGGCCGAGGCGCCCGGCGACCCTTCCCCCGCCCCGGCTCGCTCCCCGCGGCCGCCGCCTGGCCCCGGCACCACCTGCCGCCAGGGAGCGGTGCCCGGGCCGCGCCGCCGCCGGGCCCGAGCGGGGCTGCCCCGGCCCGCGGGCGGCGAAGGTCGAGCGGGACTTCCCTCCGCCGGCCGGGAAGGGGAAGCGGCGGGCGGGCGGGCGCAGCGCGGGTCGCCGGCGGCGGCACTCACCTCCGTCCCCGGCCGTGTCCGCGGGAGCCCGGGGCGGGAGGGGGGCAGCCCGTCTCCAATTCGAAAGACGTCAGCGGCTCGGGCAGCGCGCTTAAGTACGGGCGCAGCCTACCCCGCTCCCGGCCCCGCGGCTCCCCCCGGCCCCGCGCCGCCGCCGCCCACGCCCCGGCGGCTCTGAGTGGCACGGCCGGGCCGCCAATGGCGGCGGCGCCGCGCCCGCCCCGGCCGTGAGCGGCGCCTCCTTCCACCAACGGGGCGGGCGGCGCGGGCCGCAGGCGCCGGCGGCGGGGCGCGGCCGCGGCCCTGACTGACTGGGGGAGGCGTCCAACCCGCGGTGCGTGTGGGCGGCGGGCGGTGTGGGCGCGGCGTGTGCGGCAGGCTGGGCTGCACCGCAGCGCATACACTACAATGGCTGCTGGAAAGACGGGAAAGCAAACAATTTCCAGGCCCGCCGCGTCCAGCCCGAAATATGGGGAAAAAATTACAGAAAAATCGGAGAACACTGTAAAGGGTGGAAACGGGGCGCAGAGGGGATGCTGAGGCTCCCGCGGTGAGTCTGCTGCGGGTTTGGGGGGCAGGCGCCGGGGTTTAGCAGGGAAATATCAGGGTTATTTAAATTATGAAGGGGGAGGAGGAGAAGGAGGGGGGAGAGGAGAGAGGAGCAGCGAGCAGTGAGGAAAAGTTTGTGTTAACCATCCCTCCCTTCCATCCCTCTCCCCACCATCTCCCGCAGCCCCCCGCCGCCCCGCGTCGGACCCCCCCGGGGGGAAAAGCAGGGGAGGGGAGGCGAGGCGAGCGGTGCCCCCCCCACCACCCCCCTTCCCCTCCCTCGGAGGGAGAAAGAGATGATTTTTCAGAAAAAACCTCTCTCAGGAGTTTTCCTGCACTCCTCCCCTCCCTCCCCGCGGCGCTCTGCTGGTTCGGCGGAGCGGGCGAGGCGGCGGGGCTGCCCGCGGGACGGCAGGAGGGCGCGGGGTGCCCGCGCCGACCCCCGCGGCGGGCCGGGCCCGGGCAGCGGCAGCGGCAGCGGCGCGGCCGCCCCCTCCCCTCCGAGCCTCTGCCGAGCCTGTGCTGTGAATGCAGTGACAGCGGCGAGAGCGGCGAGAGAGGGAGCGGAAGACATTAGAGACCGCGGTGCCGAAAAATGAGGGAAAAAATTAATATAAATTCGCCCACCGCCTCAAACCGGGCAAATTTCGCACAGAAATTTCCCCCGTGGACCCGGCTACCCGTGGGGTGTCCCCCGGACCTGGCGGCCGCGTCTTTGGGGGGATCCGGAGTGACTTTGGGGCACTCGACCCCCCTTTCCCGTCGTTTTTTGGACAAAAGTTTTTTTTTTCGTAATAAAGAAACGAATTTGCCTGCTCTCCCCCTCCGAGTAGCCCAGGAGCTTTTCCCTTCCCCATCGGTGTGTGTTTAGAGAAAAGTGTGAACCCAAGTAAGTGCTGAGTCGTGTTGCATTGGGGAGGGGGGTTTGCTAACTGAAAGCAGGAGAGATCCGGAGAGAGAGAGAGAGAGAGCAGGGACAGCTTGTTGTCAGTATCATAAACAACCAAAATGGAGGGAGAACTGAGGCATATAACAAAATAAAAATCAGAAAAAAATGCCAAAAAATACCTAAAAATCGGGGCTGCTCCCCCTTTTCTTCCTCAAGGTAACAGAATAAAACCCGTGTCTTCCCGAGACCGTTTTAAGGTTTCAGGGAGCAAGGAGTTAATATTTATTATTTTTTTTTGTTGATGAATTCTTTGGAAAGGCAAAAGCCTCTTATAACTCGCCACCGACAATGAGAAAACGTGAAAATCCCTTTCAGGACAGAGAGGTAGGGGGAGATGATGGTGCAGAAAGTGTATAACTTGGGGGTAATGTGGAGTGATCCTAGATAAGATAAATGCTGTATGTGGTGCTTTATAACTTCCTTTTTAAATACTTTTTTTTGTGTGTGTGTGTGTTTTGGGGGATTTGGGGAGATGGGGGCTCCTTTCTTTTCCTCTCTCTTTTTCTTTCCCTTTTTTAAATTTTTTTTATTTTTTTTTTCGGACCGGAATGTAATGCTTTTGTAGTGTCACTTTCCTGATCTAATTAGGATGTGTGAGGCAAAGAGTAAACCTTTCCGGTTTATAAAGTGCATTTTCGTTGCCTTTGGATTTCAAGTTTTCTTGGTGGCTCACTTCTCTATTTAAACTGGATTCCTCAGAGTGGTGTGGGGTTGAGCTAATGCTCCATAGGGAGAGCAGAGAGGGCTCAGGGGCAGGGCACCTCTTCTGCGGGTGGTTGCTGATTTCCCTGGCACGTTCAATTCACCTGTTTGTCTCCTACAAAGAATGTGTTCTGCAATCTCCTCGTTTTATTTATGTGAAATAATGATGCCTCATCTCGCCTCACATTGAAGTTAATGCGAAAGTGCTGCTGATGTTGGTTCCACGTGGGATCAGGGACATAGCAGGGCATTTTAAAGAGACAGCTTCTCTTTTCCTAGGGCTATCATCACCTCTGCAGCACCTCTGCCTCTAGCAGAGGGGTGCTTCGTTGTTTGTTTTTTTAATGGCAAGGTATCAAATCGGCCCTAGCCTGATAAATTAAGGAAGGGTAACAGGGAGAAACGTGCAGAATCGTTGGGATCACAGCAATTCTTTTGTGTGTAGCAGGTCTTCAGGGGAGTTTTCTTGGTGTGTTAATTAAAATGTTGTGTTTTTGGAGAATGTTTTTTGGAATGTGTGTTGCAGAAATGAAATAGTCTCAGGTTGTTTAATATTAAGATCTAGTGCTGTTCTGCTAGCTGTGGATTCAGTGGGAGGAGATGAATTCCCTGTGTGTAGGGCAGTTTCACAGACATTTTGTGAAGTGCGTTATTTTTACTTTGAATGCATTCAGTTTTGTTGGGAACACGTGAGTTTGTTCAAAAGTTTATTCTATTCCTAAATCACCTAAACCATCCTCAAAGGTTTTGAAAATAGTGAAAAATAACTGTAGGTTTTAATTGGCCAAAGTAGGGGCTCTGTACAAGTACACCTTGGCTGTGTGGTTATAACATCACTTGGAAGAATTGCCTCTGGCTTTATTTAAAGAAAAAAAAGTCATCCTAACTGTGGTCTGGTGTCATGTATATGTGTGCATGTGTGTATGCATGCCTGCTTTTAGCATGAGTTCTGGCTGTTACTGGTTTTTTTCTTAATTTTTCACTTGTGAATGTTTAACTGTGATGATGCGAAATGCTCTGCTTGTCCCTGTTATCTCCTATGTATTTTAATTTTATTTTTAATATACTATTTTTAAAAATTAGCAATGCCTCTTAACATGGCAATTTGATACCTTTATGAGGAGTTGCAATGTTGCCTTTACACTTGCTTTGTTTTTGGAGTCTGTATTTAGTTCTAGATTGAAAATTGAATACAGGTATGTGGTTCTTGAGGGGGAAGATGGGGTACTGAACTTGGAGAGAGACTACTGCAGCACATGTTTTCTGTGAATTTGTGGAAGTTGAGTATAAGTTGTGATAGCCCTCTGTGTTGAACAGCATGTGCTTGCAAATGATCTGTACCCTTACTGCAAGTGTGACCAAAGAAACTTGTTGCCTAGGATAGCCTTGTGGTTAAAGATTTGGGAAGGAATCTCAAAGTTTTCCAGTGACTCACAGTTGTGAAAATTAAATCACATTAACTACTCTTAGGTTAGAAAAAGGGGTCATTAAGGAAGAAGGATTAATAATTTTGTATAAAGGAATGATATTGAACATTTTTCCAAAACTGCCTTTTATGGTTTAGAGATCTCTTTTATAGTTAGTAAGAATTCAGACTTAAAAGTTCCTTCTGAATATTTCTTAAACTGATCTATTATTTTTATTGACTGAAGTAACGCTACCCTGGAATGCATAGAAATTTGATAAATTAATAGCAGTTCACCATATGTTGGTAGTTTTAATGTACCAGGGTAGATAGGCAGATGGTAGTAGATGTGCAGAACTAACTTAAATAAACTAGTTAATGGTATTGAGAACTCTTCAAATGCTGTGTCTGTGATGGAGTGCTTAACATGTCACTACATTTTAACCTAATTTGGTGCTTTTTAATCATTGATATTTTAATGCTGAAAATAGATATAGGCTCTGGTAATAACAATGTGAAAGAAGAAGTGCTGTGAAGTATCTTTTTTGACTTATAGCTATGTATTACAAAGTAAATTTGGTGTATCCAACCATAGTAAAAAATTCAGGATTTAGGGTGGAGAAAGAGGAAAGGGTGTTCTCTCAGAATTTGATACTCTTCTAAACTGGATTTAATTTTAAGGTATAATCCAGATGGAGATAATAATAGCAGAAAAAAATGTTGTTTAAGATTTTTTTTTTCTTTTACAAACTTATTCTTTTGTAGAAAACAGAATTCTACTTACAGGGATGCAGTGGGTTTGGTTTTTTTTTTTTCAAATAAAAATACAAAGTAACTTTCAAAGCTTCTTTAGTTCTAAGAGTTAAAATAATCTTCTGTATTATGTATTGGTCTGATTCCATACATGATACAATTTGATTTTTTCAAGATTTCCTAAAATTGAAACACCTGAGGAAACAAATACTGTGGGCTGTTGTTGATAAAGTTATCCTACTTATTCTAGGTAAACTGGAGAGGTGTAAATGTATTAAAATCCTTCTTAGAGAATTACCAATCCTATTCAGTAATGTTTAAAAATTAATAACTACAGTATTCTACAAAAGTACAAGCAAATACAGGAATCTTAAGTGACATGCATTCAGCTTTCCTTAAATGCTTAGCTCCAGTGTGTCTCTTGGTGTGTACTTTTCATTTAGTAATTATCCTGAAAAATTAGTTTTCAATGCAGGAGTTTTGAGATTTAAATTAAAAAACTTTTAAAAGTTTGTGTAATTTCAAAAGACACTGCATACAAAGTGCAGCCACTTCTAATGGTTGTCCATCTTTGCAGCTGGTTAGTCAAAATGGTGCCCTAAAGTCTCCTCTTTTCAGGGTGTTGCATGTTTTAAAATTAATAGGTTAAAGAGGGCACTACTCATGTTCTAAATAAACCAGTGTTTGTAACTGTTCAAGGTTGTTTTGTAAAATAGATGTTTTTACTTCAGAGCCTAAACTAGAAGTTTTTAAATTTTTCTGTCTATAACCCCGTATGTTGTTAAAACCAGTTTTTGTGAACAAATACTTTTTGGTAGGGTTCTTGAACAAATTTATATGTTTACCATGTGGAAATATTCTGGAAAACATGAAATCTGTTCAAGTACTTAGACCATTCTCAAATCACTGTAGACTTAAAAGGAGCTAGCAGTGACCACCACTGAAGTGATACAGAACTTGCTGTCAAGGAGTTATTCTCCAAATATCTGCTACTAGTAAGGATTTAGCTTGCAGAGCTTTTGAAAGAAATGTGCAGTATTTATCCACTGAACTGCTAAGCATCTTTAACTAATTACCTAATGTTTAGGTAGCCTTAAAAAACTATTTAAAAATAATTCAAATATTAGAACAAAGTAACATTTGTATTGATCAAATATAAAATGTTTAAATTTCTGAAGCATAGGGGTATTTTTTTTGCATTTATCTGGGCATTTTGATAATAGACAATTGTGTATTTTTCCTCGAATCAAAAAAGAACCACATGAAGAATTTAATTCAATTTATATTGATTTTTAAATTGTGTGATCTCGTAACTTGAATGTAAAACATTGATTAACTCTCAATATAATCTCTTCCACAGATGCTTTTTTTTTTTTGGTTGTCAAGGAATATAGTGAGCATTTATCTGAAATTGCATAGATTGCAGTTACTAATGCATTTTAAATAAACAGCTGTCCACCAAATATCAAAGGCAAAAGATCCTAATTGCATGCAAGTTCAGAAAACCTAATATTAAACAGAACTAGTCACCATTACAGCAGATTCAGTTTTATTTTTATTCAGTTTGTGTTGTTAAAGTGTTTTCTATCTACATCTGTATCAGTGTTCACCTGTTATTGTGTCATCTTAGGACAAATAGCAGAAATCAGTAGAATTAGAAGGAGTTTTTTGACTTTTGAAAAGATGCAGCATGCTTTTAAGAGTAGTTGTGTGCTAACATTTTTAAAGGATGGGGCCTTCTCATAGGATGTATTAATTTTTTAAATATTTAAATGGACCCTGCATGTCTAGCAAACGGTTACTGCAGGATCATGGCATTAAAATTAATCACCATATATGTCAAGGGTTTGAGATGACTGTGTAAGTACATATTTGACAGTGAAGAGTGGGAAAGGATATATAGTTATTCTCATGTTGAAGGAATAAATCAGTTTCTATTATAGCCTTCTCTGGAGCCTTCTTCTCTCCCCTTCCTGGTTCATTGTCTGTGCAGAGCATAGAGATACCTTGTCAAATACATTAAAATACACGGCCAGAGTGATGGGCTATTCTATTCATGACCAACCCTGGTGGTTTTTACAGGCTTACAGGGGGGCACAAAGAAAATAAAATGTGGGCCCAGTCGGGTATTTGTTTAGAGGAGAGGAAAGGAAGGGAAAAAAACCCCACAGGTCTGAAGTATTATAAAACCAAAAAGTGACATAAAAGAAACGAATGCAGACATGTGTGGCTATAATGCATACAACAGTAACTCAAAACTCTGAAGTAAAATAGCTCAAATCAGATTTGAGAAAGTCAGCTGGGAGTCAGGAAAGTAAAACCTAAGAATTGCCATCAGATGCAATTAAGAAATAACTATGTAAAGAAACTTGGAAAAATGCAAAAAGTGTCTGTTACAGTAAACTGAATTGCTATAATCTTCTTTTGCACTTAATGTGCTAAATTCCTCTCTCAAGGAAAATATCCCTAGAAATCAGATTAGAAAGTGTTTAAAGGGAATTATTTGTCAAAGTTGTTTTTTCACATAAGTTAGGATAACTAATAATAATCTCTTCCATATTGCTGTAATAATACTTTATTTAATACAATTTAGCCATAGAGATTGCATGTAGATTTACTTATGTATTGTGCAGGTAGCCTGACACTGTGTATCCCTAGAAGCTTTTCTTTATGGTTGTGAGTCACATCAGATTTGGCAGTCTGCAGGTGTAAGGTATTTCTTATGAAATAAGATGTAGATTGCTGATTTTTGCCTTATGCACATTTACTGTGAATTGCTAAATAACCAAAAAGGAACGAGGGTGTCAGAAAACTTAGCTTCCCCCTTCATGTATTGAGTATGTACTTGTGTCCTATGGGTTATCAGGTTTGCTAGTGCATGAGTTTTCTAAAAAACCCTGCAAACCATCTGATTCTGAATTAATGAGATCTCACTATACTATGTGTTTGAACAGCAGAAAGACCCTGTGTACGCAAATCAGATTTTACTGTCTCAAGTGCTTGTCACTTGTAATAAAACTGTTTACTGTGTGGTGTATGTATTTATCATGAATGTTATATTTATATGTGGCATAGATACAGACAGACATGCATTTTAAGCAGACATTTAGGGACAATATCATGTCTTTTGGACCAGTTGTGGTATAGGAATATATTATTTTAAGAGATCTTTTTGAAGGAAGGGCAGAAAGAGAGATTCTGGCAGCTTGCTATTAAATTTCAATCAAGCCAGTATAGTTAGTAATAAAACATTTACAAGTTTGTAAATGTTAAGTTTCTTCAAACTCTTTCTGTCACGTGTGGAATTTTCATTTATACTATTTTGCATTTACTGCAGCTGCCTACATGCAAGGCTTAGTAATACTGCATTTATCTCATGCAAGTATAGATAAAATATAAATATATAAAAGTAGAAATTGCCTGCAGCTGTTCTTATGTTTTCATAAGATGATACACTACAAAGGTGTAAATTTATGGTGCTAGCTACCTGCTATCAGTTACTGGTGCTCTTCTTCTCACAAGTACTTTAAGAAGAGTAATAAAATAAAATAAAACAGATATAAAATAGTGTCAGAGTTTTGTGTTCTATTTAAAAGCTGCTCACAATATTGTTCAAGCTTATTTTGTTCACTAGAAGTTACTAGTTATGTAATTTGTTTCACCTAGGACACTAGGAAGCATTGAACCACCTAGCTTAGAGAAGAGCTTAGACATAAATGCCAGTTATTTAAATCTTTGGGCTTTTTTCATCTGTGATTTGAAGTTTTCTTTTATGCTTTTGAATACTAGGATTGTGCTCAGACTAAACCACTCCTAATTATTCCCTAGCACAAACATATCGCTTATGGCTATATTTTAATCAGTTTCAGAAAAAAGTAATAAACATATTATTGCATCTGTCAAAGGATGGTGTTGCTACACGCTATTTTAAATGGTGTTTAAGTACAGTTATAAGCATACCAGTACAATGAAATCAGCTCTATTCCTAAACAACAAAGTTACATTATTTTTTACTTAAAAAGTTAACCAAGAATCCTAATATGTTAATTATCCTAATTATTCAGGCTGGTTTTAGTATGTGTTGAAATTGCTTTAAAAAGTATATATGAAATATTTATATCAAACTTGCTTAATTTCTCATTACTTGTAAAATGTAATGTTTTCCCAGTTATAATTTTAAAGGGGTTTTTGTCTTAGCTGCCTGAGTGTATCCTTTTCTTTTGGATACACTCTTTTCTGAACCCAGCACTTCTTTAACTTGTTTAAAACTCAGAATCAACTTGTGCCCCTTTAAGTTTAGCTATTGATGTTTTCTGTACTACAAAAATTGTGCCAAGGAGTACTGTGAAGTTAACTTGAGCTGATGATGCTACAACTAAAAAAATTGAGTGCATAGTAACACAGGGAACTTAATCATGATGGTGTTTGGGTGATGGGAATAGTCCCTAACTGGATGAATATTAAACTAATCTATGAGGAAAAGATGTCAGGTCTTGTAGCATTAGCCACATATGTCCTATCAGTGTTTCTCATAGGAAATACTCAAACACACTTCTAGTATCAATTGCTTAGAAGACAAACTGAAATCTAGATTATACTTTCAGAAATATTAAACTGTGAAATTAATTTCTTAGGAAAAAAAAATTGGTTTTAGAGATTTCCCCTGTATTATTTCACCTTTGAAACTTGGCCACTTCAGAATATTTGAGAACAAGTAAGTTAAGTCCATATTGAAAAATACATTTCAGTTTCTAGTACAGTTTTTATCTAGGCATCATGTAAAACAAACTTCTTGCTCTTCATTTCACTTAAATATTTGTACTGAAAGGGAAGTGCATTTAAGACGTTTTTAGCTGCATTGATTGCTTGTCAGTTTGATTGGAGTAGCAAGCTACCTTAGTTTGGGGAGGCTGGATATGTGTTATTATTTTCAGTTTTTCTGTAGTTTGACTAATAAAACAACTAAACATAGAAAGAGACTGGATCTTTCTTTAGTCCTCAAGTGAGGAGACAGGTGTGGTTAAAAAGCTGATCTGGTGACTTAAATCACTGCCCCTTAGTCCTCTCAAAATATTTAAATCATATGAATTTGTGATATCAGTCACATTGTCATGTTGCAACCTTGAAACTGATAATATATTCAGTTGTCTTGAAATGAACTCCATAATTCTTTATTAGCAGATGAAATTTCCTAAAGGTTTTGTATAAATAAGAAGCTGAGTATTGTGCTGCTTTTTCCATTTTTCATCAGGAACCAAGCAATAAATATTCTCTCAACTCTGAACAAAGCCTCAAAGATTTAATAGATGTTCTAAATGTCCCCTATGCTTGTCATAGTTTTAGGTGTTAAACAGTGGTTGAAGGTCAAATAATCCCTTCTGCTAAGCATCTGAATTTCATCATAAAGGAGGTAGTTTGGTATTTGGAGGTAGTTTTAGCGTGAAAGTTTCATATAGGCAGCTTAACAAAAAAAGCTTAAAGGCGGGCAGAAATTGGCTGTCAGGTTGCAAGTGCTTTGTAACTGTCCTGTGAAGTATACTTAAATCCCATTTCTTAGTTTGGAATTATAAGGCTCATAGTTGGAAAAAGAAAGAACTTAACTGATTTGTTAATTCTTGGCTGACAACAGCCTCTGGAGAGGGACTTTTTATAAGGATGTGTAGTGATAAGACGAGGAGTAAAACTGACAGAAGGTAGGTGTGGATTTGACATTAGGAAGAAATTCTTCACTGTGAGGGTGGTGAGGCACCAGAACAGGTTGCTCAGAGAAGCTCTGGGTGTCCCATCCCTGGAAGTGTTCCAGGCCAGGTTTGGTGGGGCTTTGAGTAACCTGGTCTAGGGAAAGGTGTCCCTGCCCATGGAATTGGTTGATCTTTAGGGTACCTTCCAACTCAAACCATTTTACAATTACGTATCTATAATATATCCAAACTTTTTGTAACTTAGGCCTTTGTAGGAAAGCTATGAGGTCACCTGGACAAAGATAATATTGCCTTTATGAATTAACTTATGAATTAACTGTTACTTAGCAACTTTGTAATTTTGTGATGTGATTTTGTGTTTGAGGGTATATCTGAGAGAGAATGTAGTCAAAATTACTTCACTCCCTATGCATGGCAGAGTTCAGACCCAAAAATCGTGTGTTATGTCTTCTTGCTTTGAGTATTTTTAAACTGGCTATATGGGGGTAAAAAAATTAATCCTTTTTTTTAACCTTTACTTTTTGCATTTGTCACTTGTTTAGGAAGTTTGGGGTTTTTTGGGTTTTTTTGTTTGTTTGTTTTTTTTAAGGATGTTGCAGTGGCTGGCAAAGTTACTAAGTGATCTGAACTATAGAATTTCTAAGTGGAAGAGGGAGATATTTTTCTCTTCTGATCTTGACCAGATTATTTGAAAGTTTCCTTTTCTTTTCAGTAGCGCTTTGCTATAAATGAAAACAAATTAAATTGAACAAACAGTAGAAATGCATGACCCAGGCTCCTCTTGCAAAGCTTATTAAAATCTAGTTGGATGCTAAAAAACCTTTCACTGAGGACCTTCGAGATATGAAGCCTCTATTTCATGCTTTCCAAATGTCAGCATTTCCGTCTATCAAATTCTAGTAGGTCATTAGTAAATGTAGAGTAGTAACTGTATGGTCTCTAAGGCCAACATAATAAACCTGTCTCAGAGTGAGAGACCTGTGCTAAAACTGAAGTGCTTCTAGTGGAGCAAGTGGTATTTCCCCATGACCTTTTTTCTTAATATTGTAACACACATTTGAGATTGTTTCAGGTGGCACTCATTGAAAGGGGTGGTATTTCAGGTTGGCAAGAAGCAAGCTGTTCAGGGATTTTTCTAGTAAGTTAAAACCAGTATTTTTGTAGCTTCATTCAGAAGCTGGTGGTCATTGAGGGTACATCATGGAACAGTAGAGTCATGTGCTTCTCAGCAGGGGATGCTGCTTAATGATGGAACTACAGTGTCCTGAATGTGGAAGGAGCAGACCAGCAGTGAAGGATTGGTTGCTTTCTAAAGTGTGAACAGGGAACTGCTTAATTCTGGCTTTTACAAATAAATTAATTATTTGGAAGATGCTTCCTTTACTTACTGGCATTTAAATTTTTTCCTGCAGTATCAGAAATGGACACTTCAGGATGATTTTACAAGCCTGTCAGCTTGCAAGGGCACTTAATGTAACCACAAATGAAGCTAAAATGTTCAAAAATATTAAACTGTCTTGAAAGCAAAGAAAAATAACTACTGTACTAATCTGGTGGTATTTTTCAGTGAAGTAAATAATACTTATGTGTCATGAGAGATTCATTTAGCAATAGCTTGGATCCCTCTATAAGAGAATTGTTGGTATGTTAATATACTTGTTAATATAATATATAATGTATATAATTCAGAAGAATGTAGTTTTTGATAACAAAACCATCATAACTCAATCATAGAAAAAAATTACATCGTGTCTACATATCCATAACCTAGATGTGCCTAGGTATTCAGAACCTTCCATGATGTTTTCTGGAAGCTGTACAAACACAAAGCTCTTCTGCTACATTCAGATAGTACATGATAAATTGATTTCTAAGGTTAGTGAGTGTTGGTTTTGGGAGTTTGAATTCAGAATTAAAAACAATGCATATAAAAGTGGTACTGTGCTGATTTAGTAGCACAAAGTATTTTAGTCCAGTGTTGAAAGTATGTATTATGAAACCTGTATGTGGGTGTTACATGGCTCTGGAGTTGACTTTCTAGAAATATGGAAATTACCTAGGAAAACAAGTATTTTGTTTTGTTAGAACTACAGTTTCCCTCTGGTGGATTTTGCCTTTAATTGAATTCTGCTCTGTGATTTTTTTTTTGTGTTATTATTTGCACAAAATTGTGCTCATGCTTTTTCCTCAAAAAAATACAAATAGTATTGTATTCCTGCTGTGATTATTATGCATAACATCTCTGACTCAGCAGATCAAAAGTTATGTTTACTGGAAAACAGAATTAACATTTTGTAATTTTTTAAGAACATTAAAAATAGCTGTGTCAAAAGAGATTATGTTTTTAACATGCTAATCCACTAAGCCATCATACATCACTCTGTAGGCAATGTTTTTATTCTAAGCAGCTACCTCTTACAAGAGCCCATCTGAGAGATTTCAGGATAGCCCAGAAATATATTCATGAAGTTGAGTTCCTTAGGTGAGAAACATTCTCAATAGATTGCATAATACCTTCATTATCAAATTGCAGATTTTTTCCCCAAGAATTATCTGCATGTTTTGGCCTCCTCTAAGGAGTTCTAGCCATTGGGGACAAACTGATGATTAAAACTGGCATATGCAAAATTTGTTTAGCAGTGGGAGGGGATAGTAATTCCTAATTTTGGTGGAGAATATTACATTGTGATAACCAAATACCTGAATAGAATACTGTACTGATTGGGGAAAAGACAAAGGAGTATGAGAATTTATGCCAGCTGGACTGGAGACTCTGAGATTCATCTGGATTAGTTGTTTCAATTGCTAATCTTGCCCCATGTTCCTCTGCCACTTTGTTTTCTGAAGTTGTCTTTTCAGTGTTTGTAATTGTATACTGTTGCTGAGTAAAGAGTCACACAGACGTGGGAAACAGCAGTACTGACTTGGCAGAAAACTCTGTAAAGTGCAAAAAATGCAACAGAAAAATAGAGTTCTGTCTTATCTTTTGACTTCAGAAATCTTAAGTGTTGCTTCTAAGAGCAATAGATATATGTGTGGTAATCTGAAATTTACCTATATGTTGACTGGCTCTGTGTACACCAACGACTAGAATTTTTTAGGTAATAAATACCAATACAAGGAATTTGTGTTTAGTTGAATTACTGTGCAAAGTTTGCTGAAACAGCATAGAAGTAACCATTTAAATTTATTTTTTAAATGCTAATTCAGAATGGTATAACACGAGTGAAAAGTTTAGTTAGTTGTTACTATGTGATACTCTATTCTGGCTAGTTTTAGAGATCTATTTAATTTTATCTGACAGATTAGAATATTTAACTTGAAAATGTGCTACTGCCTGACTGGCAAGTTGGGACATTGCCTACTGTGATTTCCCACTGGCAAGAACTCTGTTTTAAAGCACATTTGGCCATACTTGAAACTAACAGAGTTAGCTAAGGTTTGATACGCTGCTTTCTTCTTTAGGCCTGCTGAAACATCTTTTGGAATTTGTGCCAGTGTGTTTTTGGACTGTAGAATGTGCAGTGTGTGATTGTAGAATGACTGTAGAATGTAGAAGTGTGTTTCATACAAGGCAAGGCTCCTCAGGCTTGGTGGCTTTAGCCCTGTGCCTTGAAGTGATTTTGTGGGGGTTTTGTTACTCTGATAGCCAGAGCACCAGCACTTTGTGGCTGTGATCATGTCCCTGTATAACCATCTGCAAAGAGCAGTGCTGTAATGAGACACAGGGAAAATATGGGAAAGAAGGTATTATGTGATACAGGGAAAAATGAAACATCATCAGGCCTACACTGGCAATGTAGCAATAGTCCGGAGAACTGTCTCCTCACCGTGCTTTCCTGTAAGGCACTGCACCAAACAGCAGAGATAGTATTTCCTACATAACACTTGGGGATTATGCTGGTAAATAAAGTATTGTCCACAAGGAGTTATATGTATTAGTAGACTGAGGTGCTGCATGGAAGCCAGTCTTTATGTAAATTGTTTTTAAATAAACTGTTTAATATGGTGTTGTTCCAAACAGTCACAGTTTAAAATACTGATAAGGAAGAAATTGTTGTAAAGTGTTTTGTTCCAAAACTGTATACTGAATTGTCCTGGTAGAGTTCTTCATTCTTCCAGGGCTGGATTTTCACTGAACAGCTAGATAAAGTTACCTACATTTGAACTGATTGCTGAAGTTAGTCCAACAGGCATGAGAGCGGTAACAGTGAAAATTGGTACATAAATCACTTTGTGGCTTTGTGGAGCTGCGTCGTTAACTGCATTAGTAAAAAATACGTTCTTTGACTCACTGATTTAAATATAAAAAACCTAAAAACAAACACCTAGAGAGTTTTGTATGTAGTTAGGATAGGGTATTGCTCAATTTACATGTATGGCCAGTGCAGAAACAGAGAATGTCTCTAAATTCAGCAAGTGGTGTGTGTTGCTCTAAAGGCAGCAAGTGACTCATGTGACTGTCTTAGCAGCTGGGCAGCAAGATTAGAGAGCTACTATGTACACATTCCCTTACTGAGGGGTCCAAACTATTGCTAAATGAAGTTGTATTACTGCCAGAAAGTGAATAACAGGCATAAGAAAATAATATAAATAAGTGTGTCATCAGGTTAGTGCAGTAGTTATTTCAGACAGTCGTTAAAGAGAAGGAAAAAAAAAAACCCCAAATGCAACTTTTCCAAGATTCACATTTAAAAGATGTTTGTCCTTTTTTCAGACTCTAACTTCATATGAGATTGCATGTGAAATGTCCCTTTCAATATAGAGATTTGGGAAAGTCATCTTGGAATGGCTGTTTTTGACACTGCAAGGGAAAAAAAAAGAGAATGTTAGTGAGTAAAGAATCTTATTCCAAAGAACTCATTTATTTGTAAAAGTACTAAAAATATGCTTGTATCATGAAGTATTTTGATTTGAACCGAAATTGGCAAAGTGCGTACTTCTTGGTCACTTGCTAATTTGAAGACTTATTCATGATGTTATTCCTCATGTATTTCCTAATTGTAAGAATTTGTGAAGTTTGTTCCAAATTGTCTTTAAGTTTTCCTGGCATGCCAGTATGGATTAGTGGAATATGTTGTCTTTTTATTTTTTCTTATGTTTTTCTAATCTAATTTCGGGGTTTTTTTGCTCAGATACTTTAAGAGAGTTGCTAAACATTTGTAAATGCTTTGTTCTTTATACAAAATGTGTTTATAGTTACACATTGGATTTCAACTATAATTTATGGATTTAAACTGAAAATTGTCACCCTGTCAAACTTATCTTCAGGTTTACCCTCGGGAGATCTCCTTTGAGTCTTGAGACCAGAGGACATACACTTGACTGTTGCAATCAAGTAAATTGATACAGAAATCAAGAAGATGTAAATATGAAGCTCCTTAGTGCTATTTTTAGTGTCAACTTTCAGACCATAATTATGTTTTAAAGATGAGAATATATTTACCGAAGAGGAGCTTTTATATTCAAAAAGCCAAATTAGACAAGAGGTTGAGCTCATGATGAATTCCTTATAGTAAAAGAGGACCAGAAGAATGTGTGTTCCTAGTTATCATCACTGTGTCCCGGTGTTCTCAGCAAGGTTAAACTGTTTATTTGTTATTTTGCTTCAGGTTTTCCAGATTTCTGCTTTCTCTGTTTTTCTGTCTAGCAATGACTTGCTTCTCATCTTGATACTCTTTCCTGTTTATTCCAAGTTTCTGCAGCTTTCCTTAGCAATGGTTTTCCATTGCATCTCTAAGAAAAGATGGAGAGAGCATAAAATAAGATTGCCCAGAGTAGTTAGTACATCTGACAACTACCTTCTCCAGGTGGAGCATCATTTTAGTAATACTTCCAAACACCTTCATCTGACCTTATTATTTTTGCACATTTAGATTTCTTCATAATCAAGTGTCTTATTGTGTAGCATTTTGAAATCTTTGATTTATAGGAAAAGTTCCCTTTGAGTTTTGTTTTGATTCATTCTTTCTAAATGTTTCATTACTACTTTTTTAATGTTTCTGTTTTCTGTACCGGATTTCTTTTCTATTCTGCTTTCATTTTTCACTCCCAAATTACTCATCAGTTGCACAAGAAAAATGTGTCTGCACTGCTTGGTCTGCTGGTGGTCTGTCACACAGGATCACTAGGAAACAGGAAAGTTTGTGTATTGACAAGTAGTTTACAGATAAAGCACTAGCAGATTGTGACCAAGGATATACATATCTGCAAAACATATCGATCCTCTGACTACTTGAATGCTTCAGTGGATTCTTGTGTGCTCTTCTTAATACATTCCTTGAGATGAACCATCTGAAATATCCATCTGCCAGCAGGGTTTCAGCTCCTGGGTCTTGCTGCCCTGTATTGTGTGCCACAGCAGCTTCTCAGGCTTGGACTTCCTACCCCCGCCCCAATTCCCTCCCCCACCCCTCCCGGGGGAAGAACTCTGCCATACTGCAGATTTGTTGAGCTGTTACCCTTTCTTCGGCAGTGTGCTTTGTTTTGTTAGAGCACCTTTGCACAGCTGGAAGAATTATATACAATAAACAGCTGCCCTGAGAGGATTTTTGCATGAACTTGGACTTCGGCTTGTTTGTTTGTACCTTTCAGAATTACACCCAAAATTTCTTAGCCACAAGTTTGTGCTGTTCCACTGAACTGAACAGGGAAGTATCATGGATTCTAAGAAGGAAAATTCTTAATCTACCTCTAACCAAAAATACAGTATTATTTTTAATAAATTTGGTATTCAAATGTCCAAGGAGAAACAGCTGAACAAGATCAGACAGAAATATCTTGTATTTGTATGAGATTGCCTCTTGTAAGCAGTCATACTTAAAGAAAGGAATAGGAAAGATTCTTTCTTGATATAGTTCTCCTCCCCCTGCTCTGTCATGCCATTCCATTCTTAGGACCAGGAATTATCCTGGTGTTTGCTTCTTAGGGCTGTTAGAAAATCCTGGATATTTTGAAGGAAGTTGAGATGCTGTTTCTGACGCTATTTGTATCCTTCCGGTGAGAGTTTTGTGGCGTCAACTTGTGGTAGTGTGTGCCACCTGCCCAATATGCTTTTCTTTGGCAGGAAGACCTACAAATAAGAAGAAAAAAGAGTTTTGGGGAAGTTGGTAGTTTTTGTTTTTTGTTTGTTTTTTTTTTAAAAGAAGCTTCAATTTTCAGCATTTCTTAGGGCTGGAGTTGCATGCAGCCTCACCTCTTTCCTTACACTGGGGGAGGGTGTGGAGGGAGAGGGCTGGCAAGTTGTCTGGGAGCTGTAAGTTGATCAGAAGTGACTCTTCAGTTTCAGATGTGATCGTGGTATTTGATTCTCTCAGGAGTTGACGAGCTTCCTGGTGAAGAGAGAGAATTTTAGTAGCTACCTTTGCAGGGAGAAATCTTGGTTCTGGTGTTGGAGAGAGCAAGCTCTCTGGGGTAGGCTGAAAAGTAAAGCATGGGAAGGTTTGGAGCCTAGATAACTGAAACACTTTTCTCCATTAACTATAGATACTGTGGTCTTTCACAGGAGAGCAGTGGACAGGAAGAATGTTTGTTTCCAAGCACCGGTGACCGGAGAAGAATAAATAGAACTAAAAGAGGCTTTAGGGGTTGTGTTGCTTTGTTAATGTCTTAAAAAAAAATAGCATCCATTTTTAGGATTCAGTGTACTAGAGGCTGAAAAGGAAAACACAGCAGGCATCTGTCCTTCCCCTGACAAGTTAACAGTGTTGCTTGAAAGAGGAGAACTAAGACATGTGGAAAGGAAAGGAAAGGGGAAAAAAAGCAGTTAGAGTACTTGCAGTTACATGTGTGCACACTGTTTCATTTCGTGTGTTAATTTAAAAACATAGCACAACAGTGGCTCAAAAACCAAATTATGTTCCTCTCAGTCATCACCATGGGCACTCCTATGCTATCCTGTTTTTTTGGTCCATGGATCATTGAAGTCTAATACCCAGTGGGATGCTGGTTCGCAGAGCAGTATGTATCCCACAGATGGGAGTTCACAAGCCAGTTTTCTGGCTGGAAACTTATACATGGATCTTGACAATGGAACATATTTATACAGGGTTCTGGTATGCTCTCTAGCACGTTTGATGTTTTGCTTCAGGCTCTGGATACTTTGAGAAAACCTGCCCTACAGCCACAGTCCCTGCCCTGCTGAAATGCCGAGCTGCTTGTGTGTTGTTTCTGACTCTTGTGATGGAGAGACACCTCTTGTCCAACCTGCACCATGATACTTGTACTGTAAAGCACCTTGATTCCAAGGGAGGAGAGCCTGCAGTGCATGCACAGGATAAAATGCAGTGAGAATAAAGTAAGTTACTCTTGTGGTTTTTTTTGTTAGTTGTTTATTTAAGAATCAAATTTCTGTGGAATTTTTGGAAGAACCTGTTCTGAGATTAATAGGTGGAGTTTTTCAAAGCCATTGTCTTCATAATCTGTTCAGAATGCAGCTTTCACTGCCTTTCACTTCAGCTTCAGGCACTAAGTATTTCTGCAAATCACTCCTTTTAGACACATGCCAAGGACTGGGAAAATTAATGACCCTCTCTGCAGCATTTAGTTTAAATGAGACAGAGATCTCTAGTAGAATCTGAGACCCCTAGGACAGTGTTCAGTTATCTGATTCAAAACATTGATTTCTGAGTTACTGATGGGATTGTGGAATAAGTAATTTAAAAACTGGCTGAATTTGGGTAGAGTTCACAGCAATGACAGCTATACCACTATCCCTGTCTAATTTAGGGTCTCCATCTCAAAGGAAAAAGGAAAGTAGGAAAAGTATGCCAGAATTTTTTTACACAGACAAAACTTTTTTTCTATTAACCTTTATGTTTTTGAAATGCACTGTTTTGAATGAATAAAAACTGAAGAAACAAAATGGGGAAGCGGACACTGATTTGTAAAATTTCAGTACAAACAATGGCAGTTTGGCAAAGTTGTAGGTTGGCTTAAATAGAGGAGTTTATCATATAATGGCAAGTGTTTGGCAACATGGTGAAATGTGATCCCACTCATTCTGCAAATAGTCTAATATACTGGATTTGAGTTCACATTTGTACTTACTGACAGCAGCGTTGGTTCTGGTGTAAATTAACAGAGGAATTGCCCTGCTTTGAAATCAAGGGTGGCTAGAGAACTGTTATAGTAGGGCTTTGCAGCCTGATCATGGCCTGAGATGACAGTACTTTTTTTTAACCTGGTAAAGCTGATCAAATTCTATGCTTGCATTTTATTTAGTAAGAATAATTATACATATGTGCATGTTAAAACCTGGTGTTTTGTTTTTGGCACAGCAGAACCAAAGTTGTCATGAAAAGTTAGAGGAATAGGGATGATACTCCCAGAGTATTCTCCTGATCTTCAATAGTCTGCTTGTCAAAGGCTTCCTGAGCTAAACATGATGAGTTTGTACTTACTAACCTCTACTGCACTTTTTTCATAACTTTTTTTCTTGAGTTTTTGTGAAGTATCCAAACATGCTGTTGCAAGGAGTTAAACTGCAGAAAAGTTTGAGAGGCTAGTGCATTGCCTTCTCAAACCTGTGTCCTGTCTTTTAATTTCACATCTCCAGGTCTTTCATTGGAAGAGCTGCCAGTCTGTTCAGTTTTCTGTCTCTCCATCCATTTCAGTTGAGGTGTACTTGCATGCTGTTCATTTGCATCTCTCTTTTCTGCATGTGTATTGATTTCTCCAGAAGCTCCACTTGCTTCTTGGAGCTTGATGTCCTTTTCTAAATTAATTGCTTCTTCACTGATATGTTTATTTGTTCGTGTGTCCTCCTACCCACATCTCAGTTGTTCATTGAAGTTTTTGCTTTCTTGCCTGCTGTAGATGTCAAGCTTACTGTAGTATTTCACTGCATATTGGGAATTAATTGTTAGGAAAGAAATCAGGCAGGCAGCAATCTGTGGTGTATGTGTCTCCTCAATGCAGTACAAGAGCTACATAGCATGGTAAAGATACAGGACAAGTTGATGAATGAAAAAGCAATGAATCAGTTTCCATGCAAGGAAGGCCTGAGTTGCCTTAGACTTTTCAGCTCTGTAAGAGACTACAAAAGGGAAAGTACTGAAAATAGAGATTTCTTATCACAGACAGAATGATAAAGGAACCATGAGTGATACTGGTGGGAGAAAGGATGAGCAAAATCATTAGCTAAGAGGAAAGAGACATGGTAGGAAATGGGCTTAGAACAAGCTCATAGAAAGCTGTTGTTAATAAAATGTGAAATTAAGCTGTGGCACTCCTTGCCATGAGATGTTGTCGTTACAAAAGATTACATGGGCACGAGAGAGGGCTGCCAAAATAGTGGAAAAGGGGGGTATTAAATCTGTCTAGATCTCTAAGTCCCTAAATCACACGTGGTGATACTTCCCTAAGATACTGCACACTTGTCTTCCTCATGATCTGCCACTGGCTTTTCCAGGAGCAAGGCTGCTGGGCTGGTGGACTTTTGCTCTGGCCTGAAGGACCATCGTTGTGTTGCAATGCATATTCAGGGACCCCGAACCGGAACAAATCACCCAGAACTGGAACAAATCACCCTGGCTGAGCCAGATGCCTCGCTGTCACAGAAACCGTGCTGTCTCTGTGAACCTATATAGAGCCACTTGCAGACTAGTGAAGTTTTTTCCATGTAAACTTAAAGCCAGTGTTTTGTTGTCTAGAAAGCCTTTTAATTTCCAGCCTAAACTTATTTTGATAAGCTTACACTTACACTTCTTTGTTCTAGCCCTGCTGACTGTCTCTTTGGTTTACTTATTAAGAACTTCAGTCTTTTTTTTTCCTTTGGTCAGCTGTTTTGTTGCGCTATCCCAGATAAATTTTTTGTGAATATGTATTACCAGATTTATGCATAGTATACCTAGCAAGATCTTGATAGTCCACTAGTGTAGCATCTCTGTTTGCCTTCCTGCACTGAAAATGTGGCTGCTTTTTTTGAATCATTGTATTTTATTTCTTCTGAACCAGCTCTCTTTAGTGACTTTTACTAGCTGCTTATAGGAGGGTTATACACAAAGTTTTTCCTTCTCTGCTGCTTCCAACTAGCAGTTCATCGCTTCTCAGCAGAAACCACTGTCTCTAAGATCATTAATTACTCTGTTCTTTGTTGCTCCTTTTCGTCCTGTTTCTGTACTTAAGATTTGTTACCATTTTTCTTTTGTGTTGTTTCAGTCTGCACTGTACTTCTGCTACCTCCTAGTTTCATAGTTTCTGCATATTTTTGTAGTGCTCACCTAAAGGCATTAAAAAATTGGAAGTGTTGCATCAGAAAATACTAAAGACCAGTCTTGGCAGAAGTCCATAACTAACATCCTTCCACCTTTTTCTGAGAGCAATCTGTTGTCATCTCCTCTTGATCTGCTGCTTTTCCTGTCATACTATTCTTGAACTGACTCCTCTCTTCTCAGCTCAACAAATTACTGCTCAGGTGGTAGTGTAGCAGATTCCTTATTGAGTGAGACTAGAATTGTTATGCTTCTTTTCTATAAAGACTATTTGCAATGTTGAAGAAAAGCTGGGTGTTTGACATGGTTCAGCTTTTAAAAATCATGTGACATTTTGTTTGATTTTTTTTTCTTTACCTTCACATTTTCATTCTTTCATTGAAAATGTGCTCCAAGCAAGAGACCATGCTATCACCATTAGTTGTATGTCCAGATAACTTTTCTCCACATTTCTCAATATTGAAATTGGCCAAAAAATGTGTAGTTGGATTTGATGCTTTGTGAGACTGTTTCATCTCATCACAGCCTGGCTTCCTGTTAAATCAGAAGGTAGTATCTCAATATGAAAAGTAAGATTATGTAAGTGTGGTAGATGCATTTTTTTTTTAATTAATCTTTCAGAAGGCCCCGTGTTGGTCTCTGGGGTTGACAACCATCTATGGTGCAGAGGACTGTAAACTTCTACATTATTTTCACTCTAGTAGGAGTAGTGAGTTCAAACAGTTGCCCAGTTCTCTCTCTATTGTGATTGTAGATGTTGGGCAGACTTAGATCGCACCAAGGAGATCTATGCACTGCCAATAATAATATGAACTTGGTCATTTAGCACCTTTTTTCACCCCTACTAAAGTGAGAGCATCTCACAGTGAGAGCATCTCACAGCCTTGATATTCCATTAGTCTGCTGTGCTCAGTCTGTTCCGTTGGGTTCGCTCCTCTTGGATGTTGGGTGTGCAGCACAGAGCTGGTGCCAAATCCCCACGTTCAGCAGGGTGCTGAAATTGCTGCCATTCCTGACTCTGAATGTCTGCAGAGTGCAGTTAGTACCAAGAGACCATAGGAAATCTGTGCATGCTCTTGGGGCTAGAGATGTGAGAATCCCAGACTGCTCATCCCTGTTCATGAGGTGGCTCTTCTCTGCCTCCTCTTGTGCTGGCACAAAACCACTCCAAAGACTTAGACTGCATGGAAATGGTTGGAATTCTTTCTGTAGGGTTAATTTGACTGTTTTAGCTCTCTATGGTTAACTTGCATGTTTTAGGTCTCTGGCTTGGCACTGAGTGTGGAAAGGAAAGGAAAAAGGAAAGGAAAGGGAAAGGGAAGGAGGAAGAAGCACTAAACTGTTTCAGTGTGAAGGCATGCTGAAAATAACTAACTTCTGGGCAGACTAACAGAGTGCTGACGTGTGCTGTCTTCAACGTGACAGCTGGACAGATGTGTCCATCTCTGATCCCATAGCTTTAGCCAAGATGCTGTGCCAGAGCTGTTACCCCTGCCTCTGAGCTGCTCATGGATGAGAAGCTGAAAAGCTCAGCTGCTTTTGCTGCATGGTGTGGCTTCCAGCAAGGAGGTGGCTTGTGTCCGGCCAGCTTGGCATGTTGGCTGGGCATGGTTGCCTCTGCCTATGGTTAACCCAGTAAACAAGGTGCTTGCTTAGGTGCAGTTACCTAATTCTGGAGATAGCTGCTTTGCTTTTGGGATTGGATCCAGAGATGAGAAGGTAACTGCTGAAACTGCTTGCCAAGGCAGCTATCAAATCTGATGACGGATCAGGCCTTGAGGTTAACTAACAGCAATTATCTTTACCGTAGCTATAGCTATTCTGAGTGAATTTCAGGGGTTTGTTTTGTGTTGAGTTTTGTTTTGTTTTGAAAAGTTGATGCCTCACAGTCCTGGTTTGTGTGTAATTCAGGGGAAGTACCAGCCCTCATCTTGGCAAGTACAGGCTTTTGGGTACAAACCTCAAAGTTGTGGTGACAAGTAGGGTAGCAATGAGAAGTTAAAATGTAAATGTCTGATACATTCTTGTATTTTCATTTGGGAATGGCTCCTCCAAAAGCACCTCCTTGCTTTGGTAAGGAAGCAAGTGATTTCAGAAAGAAACATGTTAAAATCATCAGGCCATTCATTGTACTTGTTTTGATAGTGAGTCTTTTTTCTTAGCCATTCATTTGCATAACCCTAGCCTTTGTGACCGTTTTGTACCCTTTTCTTTAGCAGATGTTTCCCCCCAGCACTAGTCATGGTGGCAGCTTGTGCAAGGTGGCAGGACTGGGTGAGTTTGGGGAGAGGGATGGAAGTTACAGATCGTAAATAAGCGTGTTGTGTGATTGATGATATGTAGCAAGTGTGGTTTAGCAAGATGAGCTTCCAGCTTTTCCTGCAGAAAGGGGATTCACACCTTTCTTTACTCTGGCACATTGCTGCAAGATGATAAGAGGCAGGAAAGAACTGCAATTTCTATGGCTAAATTTCTGTGTGTTACTTTTTCATGTGTTCTTACTGATAGAAGGCTTGGGTGGGTGCCCTGCTGTCAGACTGTATTACCCAGCACTAGCTGGTCGTGAATCCGTGCTTCGTGTTCCCAGGTACTGCTTTTTTTCTTAAAGACTGCTCATGTGGGCAGCTGTAAACACTGACGGAATGAGCATGAGTCTCCACATCTCCATTTCCTACCTCTGGTACTCAGATTTCAGTAAGAAGGGCATTTGCAGCTTGAAATTTGTAATTGTAACATTATCTATCAGAAATAAGGGGAAAAAACCCTGCTAAAATAAGTAGCATAGAACACACTAGATCTGCTTCAGATAAAGCTGACCATTTTTGTGTGCTATTAAACCAAGTGTTTTAAAGGATTAGTCGATACTATATTTTAAGAGATTGGTTAGTGGTAGGAAGTAAGGCTGCCAGTGAAATCTTTATTCTAGAGTCCAAATGCAAAGATCTCTTATTAAAATTTCTCCAGTTGTTTAGCTTTTCTTAACAGACGGTTCAGAGGTCACAGAAACAAGTGCAGTATGAAATTTCATACTCAACAGTCACCTGCTTTTAAAGAAAAATAATTGTATTCCATCATTTCAGAAGACAACAGTTTTTGTTTTTTGTGTTTACATTTGTGTATATCCTAAACTTTTTATTTTTGTTTTGTTATTTTTATTTTTGGCAGTAGAAGCCCTTACAGGCTCCAAAGGATTTTACTGGCTTTCTTTCTAGCCACTTTTTCCTAAGAAAAGGTGACCATACCAGTAATGAGAAAAATCCTGTCTGCAGCATTGCCTTGCAATTGATTAACACTGCTGCTTTGCCTCTGCTTGGCTTCATTTCACTTTTTAGGCTCCCTTCTCCCCTTCACAGGAATCCCTGTTTTGGGGATTTTTTTACCAACTTGTCATCTGCCGCATAAAGGGACAGGTGATGGGAAAAGAGGGCTTTCTTATAAGAGAGCCTTGTTGTTCCTAGTCCACTATAACTTCTCTCAGTTTCCTCTTCCTTAATCTCATTTTGCCCCTATTTCCAAACCTCCTCACCTTCATGCTGATGGCTCCTCCCTCCCTGACCTTTGGGTTTGGACGGAGCTGGGAGGCGTGGTTAGATGCCAGAAGCGCTCAGTTATTACTTACACAGGGAAACTTCATCCTGTCTGACAAGCATACTATTCGTAGCCTTGAGGGATATACCTGAAGGGCACCGAGTTTCCACTCAGAATTTAAGTAGATTAGATTATGTATACATATTTGTTGTGACTTGGCGGGTATCCCAGTGCCCGAGGTCTTAAAACATATACTTTGCTATACTTGAGGCAAGCTCAACTGCATGTTTCAAAAGATGCTCTGGGGAGATGGCAGGCTGCTGTTTGGAGTCCACAGAGGTGTTACTCTCTCTAGATCTGGTACAACACAGGAACTGACTGCTGTTCTGTCTAGTCCTGTATTTTGTCTTGATATGAGGTGCTGTCAGATGCCTCAAGGGGTGATATAACCATAAGATACAGAGGAGAAGATGCTCTCTTATTTAACTCTCTCCTGATTTGTATTTTGTCTGAAAAAAGAGGGTTGCTATTATTTTTCCTGAAGCCCTCTTGAAATCATGTTATAATTTTGGATGATCCAGTTATCTATGTAAATCTTGTCTGTTGACTGTAAGCTACCTTCTGGCAATTAATCTCACGGTCTAATACTTTGCTGTTAAAAAACAAGTTGTGGGTGTTTATTTGTTTAAAATTTGAGTGTCTCTGTCATGAGAACAGATGAAACCTGTTATTCTGAATCTGAACAAGTTACTCCACTGCCAATAATTTTAACAGTTTTATCTTGTTATCTTGTTGAAAAAAAGAAAAAAAGAACAAAACAACAAAGACACAAACATGAAAATGCAGCCCCAAAATTCAGGTGCTGCGGATATGCTGGAGGGAACTGTGAAGTTAAAACAGCTGTATTTTATGAAATTCTGTTTGGTATGGCACTTTTCCTTATAAGGACCAATGACCAATTGTTTTGATTATTTAGAAGGAAAAAATTCCATGAGAACTGTTACTGAAAATGACTTATTTGGAATTTGTGATCTGTCACTCTCTTACAACATTTGATGCAATACTGAATTTAGATAGCTGAAACATCCAGTTAGCTGCTCTGTACTTCAGCTGTTCCTATGTGACCTATTTATTTCATTTTCTTGTAAATTGCTAATGATATCTGTAAATAAATACTCCTCCTTTTTGTAGCGGTATCTTGTTAATATCCAGGCCTTTGTAAGTAAAGAACAGCCTGTGCATCTGATAGAAATCTCCGAGACTTGTTTTTCGATGCACAGCGACCTACAGGCTTTGGCAGCACGGAGCTGAGTGATTCCTTGAGTTTTGCCACCAAAGCAGGGAAGCCTTGGAAGGAGGAGTGTGGCTCTGCAGCTTCTCACAGGTGGTGGAGGCTCTGGAAGAGCACACTGGTTAGGGCTGCACTTTAGAAACTAGGGATGGATAGGTCATGTTGTGAGAGGAGGGGAGACTTGACAGAGAGGTAGGCTGCATTTGGTTAAGTAGTTTTGTTTCTTTCTTTAAGCAAGGACTGGAAGTTGATAAAAATATGTACACTGATATGTCTTAGGTATGAGCTGCTTTTCTCGAAGTTGCAGAGAGGGATGTGAGAGAGATGGGATCAAGACTTAGCAGATCTGAAATGTACATATCCATCTGAACCATTCCTTTGGTGTCTTAGTGGCTTATGGAAGATGCTTAAATACAGTAATTACAAATCCTTTTGTGTTATCTATTAGTCTCTTAAAAGTAGAGGATGAGGAATAACCCATTGTGGGGATTTGTCCTTCGTTTTTTTTTTTTTTTTTTTTTTTTTTTTTTTTTTTTTTTAATGTTATGATATTCTTCCTATATGCTGAAAAAGATTTTTCTCTAACAAACACAAACTGCATGCAAAATTCACTGCGTTTTCCATTCCTTACTTCTATTTTCCTTTTGTAAGTGCGGAAACATAAGATTTACTCAAGCAACAATATGTAGGAGTGTCCCTTTGTGAACTTTAAAATAGATGAAGTGAGAAAGAATTTCTAGGCTGATGATTACTGAGAAATAATTAACAAATCAAATTCGCTATGGCTTAGTCCACAGTAGGATGTTACCTTGAACACAGTGCAGTTCCTCTTACAACATTGTGTGTCCATGCTGAGCTGAATTCTCAATGTCAGATCACAAAGGACTACTAACTTACTACTTACTTTAGCGAATGCTTGTTGTGGTCAGCTGGGTTCCACTCAAGGTTTCTTTGGGTTGATTGCTTATAATGTGCTGGTGTTTTTATTTCTTCCCACCTGTCTCACTACCCATGCCCTGCTTTACTCAAGGATCATTCTGAGTAGAGGTAGATGCTCCATACATGTTGGCAGGTAGGCAAGAGTGCTGCTTTTTGTAGTGGAGGTTGTAAGAAAGTTGGTTATAATAATGGATTAGTTTTGAAGAGCCTGCCAAGGCTCTGATGGCCTCCAGTTCATATATGACTGAGCTTACTTGGATTGTAGGGGTGAATTGTTATGGGGTGGACAGGTACAGGCCACTACCCACATAAATGAAAGAGAGAAAACATACCTGGACCTGGCCTTGGGAATGAATCAGCACAAGGGACCACAAAGAATATAGCAGAAGACAAGGAAACTCAACAGGATTCTTGATCAGTGCCCTCATATGTGCTCAGGGCTGTGGTTTTGCAAGTGACGCTGCCACCAAATCCAGGAGTGAATTATTTTTTTTCTCTCAGATGGTGCACAGTGCCACAACAGAGGCCTGAGGTAAATGGGTTTAAAAAAAAACAAAAACAAAAACAAACCAGAAAAAAAAAAAAAGTCAGTAGCCTCGCCTATGCCATAGTGTCCTCCTGGCCTGGGTCTGCTGCAAGGCACTGTGTCTCCTCAGCTGTGAACCATACCCAAGAAGCGGCTACAGGATCCTGTGGAGGCTGGAGGAGGAAACTGATCCGGTAAGTATTGCATGCTCAATTGCACAATAACTTCACAGGAGGGTTTAAACTCCTTAAACTCGTTGCTCCATCACTCAGGTAGCAGCCTTTCCTTTGCCATTTAACTTAGCCAGACTCATGTCAGACTCCTGTCTTATTTATTTTCTGTGAGCTCCTCATCCACACAGATGCATCCTCACTGACCATCTCTGAATTTCTACACTCCAGCTACTGTCCCTCCATCCTTTCATTTCTCTTACTCTCTCATCCAGAGTATCAGCCTTTACTGTCAGTATCCCCTACCCTTCTCCCTGGTCTTTGCTAAGCTAGCCTTGCCTACTTACCAGTCCAGCTCTACTGAAGGACTCCTCAGAGATTTTACTGTGTCAGCTCCCTGCTACCTCCCATGTATTCTCCTTTCCCTTGTTCTCTGCTCTCTTGTATCCTCTGTGTAAAAGACCCATTTCATGAGGAATAGCATTCAGTTATCTTAGCTGCCCGCATCAGTTATCCTCACTGTCCAAATCTTTGCAACTCTGTCCTGTACCTACCTTGCCCTATTTGGAAAGCCTGGAGATCTCCAGGAGGAGAGTGCTGACCCTGCTCCATGGTGTCACCATGGAGCTCACTGCCTGCTCCCTGCCTTGGGGATCTGAGGCTGTGGGGAAGGCAGGAAGCAGCCCAGCCCAGTTAGATACAGCAAGGAGCTGCCTGTCCCAGCTGAGCTGAAGCCATGGCATGCCTCACCTCCATGCTGCCTGGAGCTCTGCTCCTCATGATGGGTGCAAGGGGAGATGGTTTGAAGGCTGGAGGGAGTCATGTTTTCAGGGATGTGCACAGACATAGAGAATGGATGGTGGTGTATGGGGCTGCTTCCTTCTGATGCTGCCTGCACCCCTGCCTGTGTGACATCCTTAACAAGTGTTGGTTTTCCTTCCTCCCAGCCAGTGACTGTCATATCTGTGCTTGTCCAGTACCTGACTCGACAATTACAAGAGCTCTTGATCACTTTTTTTGATGCTTTGACATTCTTTTTTCTTCACTCTTGTTCCCCTCAGTGAAATGTCGTCTTCTGATCAGTCTTACTTCAAAGCTTTAATGATATATTTCTTTGCTGTGCCAAGTCCCAGGCATGATTCACACTTTTCTGCCTGCTTTCTCTGCTGATTTGATCTCTCATTTCCTCCTCACTAATCACAGCGTTCCCCAGCTTTGGTTATGCTGCCCCCCTGCTCCAGACCTTAGTCATGCTCAGCGTGTTTATTCATCCTAGAGTAGTCTCAAATACAAAGCTGTGCTGTTGCTGACTTTCATTACTGTGCTCAATCTTCAGGTGAAGTACACAAAGTTCAGATTTTGAACTGTGTTGCTGTTCTAAATCTTCTGTGTAGTAGAATGAGTGTGTGATGATCTAAAAGCTGCAACAGAAATTTACCTTCACAGTGTATTTTACAGTAATTTTCAGGAGTAATAAAAAGAGTGAAAATAGCTTGCAAGCAGGAGGTTTGACACAAAAAGTGCAAGTAAAGGACGTGTCAGGTTGTTGGTTTTGGGGTTTTTTTTTCCCCCTCTAAGGAAATGCTCCTCTAACACTCCTGGATGAAGCTTATTGATAGGTAATGTTGCAGTGCAGTATCACAGTTTACCTGTTGTCTTTATAAAATAGGTCCTTAAGTCTCCCAGGAATTTGTTAGGGAGTGCTGTCCTTCAGCATAAGTTTAAATATGTAATGCATATTAGTTTTTTCTTTAAAAACAAAACAGAAACCCAAGAAACAACCAAAAGCAAAGCCCTTTATACTCAAATTCCCTATCCAGCAGTGTCTGACCATTTTAAGTTTAGAAACAATAGCAACCGACTTACCCCATTACGTATGTCTCAGAAAAACCTACAACAGCATATGTAGTATGTGGAAGTAATTTGGAAAGCATCTTGCAGTTTTGAAGGGCACACGGTGAAGAGAGAAACTGGGAGAAAAGAATCTAAATGTCATGAGGGAAGAAACTAGTTAGCAGTATTAAAATAGACTTTGTAATGAGTTGGGTCACTAGTAACATCTTTATTTTTTCTGATTTCTCTTAGCACATTAAAAAACTGCAGCCCATATGAAGAGGGAAATTAGGAGCTAAAAGATAGCCATCAGATTTCAGAAGATAAACAAAAGGTGGATCTGAACCTTGAAATTGTCAGCTCAGCAAAGGCAGAGTGGTGAAAGGAGGGTTTCCTGCAGAACCCCTAGAAGATTGTGATGGATTGTGCATTTCTGGAAGGGGGACAAGAGACAGGCAGTACAAAGGTGCTAAACCTAAACAGTTCTAACAAAACACTGGTCAAGCCTTTTATCTCCAACACCCTGCAAAACATAGAAGGTATTTCAGATTGACACCACTATGGCAGTTGAGCTGAAATGTTTCCTGACTACTTTGATTCTTGTGTATACCATCTAGAGGAGCCCTGCGCAAGACTTGCTTTGTTTTTAAGATCATTATCTTTCACTGAAAAAAATTCACCGTTACCTAAATCAGTAAATAAATTCATTTGCTGAACACTTGTCTGAAAAATTAATTTACAACTTTTGCAAAATTCATCTCTTCACAACTTTTTAAAAATAAAATTAAACTAAACTTACCTTTTAGATTGCAAATTTTTTGCTAGCCTAGAGCTACTTTCCCACAGCGTGAAAGGAGCTCAAGCGCCTTGTTGGAGAGCACTTTAGAGGAAGACATTCTCTGGGATTCACAAAGCATCTCTATTTCATGTTTCCATCTGCCCTCCAGGATTTTTTCCCACAACGTGCATGAAACATTGATGCATACCATACAGTCATAAGACTATTTTTATTCCGTCTTTTTTGTCACCATCTTCCTTCCACCTTTCTGGAAGCCTGCCCTACTAGCAGTTTGCAGCTGTTCAAGGCGAAGTCTTGCATGTGTTTTTCTCACATCACTTAATGTAGGCTTGAAATCAGGGAAGCAGAGTCTACCAAGCTGCTTTAAAAAGAGAGAGCTTGTAAGTGGCCTGGTGTCTTAGACTGTGGAGAATGAAATTTAAATTTCAGGATATCAGGGTCTTTCATTGTAGATCACCCAGTGTTGGTGAATGCTTGCTGTGGTAAACTGTGGCCAGCAAGACTGAGAAAGTATTAAGGGCAGTGTGTTTGGAGGTGGAGCTGGGACAGAGTAGGGCAACACATATGCATTTCACAACCTGTTTCTGTGACAGCAGGGAACCCTATCCCTGTCCCTTGACATGACATAGAGAAGCCTTCCTGCCGATAACAAGATAATTACCTTGTGATTTAATGGTAAAGTTGTTTGGTGACCGCATTGTTAGGACATTTCATCAGGCTGACAGGAGCTCCCAAAATGGTTTTCTGTTGGTGCAGCTCCAGGGCAAAATCTGTCTGGACTTCTAGCAGATTCTGGCTTTGCTGCCTGAAACTGATCCAGTCGTTGCTGCTGGTCACCTGAATCCAAATATTGTAATCCAGGTGGCTATTCCAGATGCTAACTACCTGCCTTATCTCCCACTGCAATGTTCAGTTGTGTAGCTCTAAATTATGTATGACTGCTCTGAGCTGTTCACTAATCTGGCATCAAATCTCAGAATTCTTATGCATTGAGATGTGCATCCCAAATTGCATTGCACGGCATCACAGTGCTCTGGAGCAGAATACTCAACATTCCAAATGGGAAATGGGAATAAATGCAGAGCTGTGTACTTATTTCATTCACAAGGATGCTCATGTAGCAGCAGGGCTTGTGGGGGCTGTGAGAGTCACTCTAGTCAGAGTAAGCTGTTTAGGTGTGTGCCAACAGCATTGCTCAAAGCTGGTACCTGAACAGAATCAGAAATACATTCGGTGTCTGTGCTGTGCAGCTTCAGAAGGGCTCACTGGTTACAGCTTTGAAGAGGGATTTGCTTTGCTATTACCTTAAGTATTCTATGTTTTCAGTTAACCTTCCCTAAGGCTTTTGTGTTTTAGCTCATAAGGTCGTTGATACTGCTATCCAGCATCACAGTTGTAGCAGTAGTAGCAAAAGCAGTCCTGGCTAAATGTAACACATTCTGTTTACTGTAAAGCTACAATAATCTATGAAGTTTTTTCTTTTCAGATAGAGCAGCAGTTCCTTGACTGTAGGTTGTATTGGAAGTGACTGCTTGAAAATCATTCTTGTTGCCTTTCTTTGAGGGCTGGGATAAGAGGCTGAGGAAACAGGGCAAGCAGGATCAGCATTTTAGTTGGAAAGCTCCAATAAATAATATAGTTTAAAAAAATCCAAGGTTGCAAAAAGCAGTGCTAAACCTGGGCACAGCTTTTGCCCCCAGGGAGTGTTGTTTAGGCTGTATGACTCAGGGCAGGACTGGGCTTCTGCTGCAGGCTTTGCACTACTGCAGGGTTGGCATCTCTGCACAGGGTGTGGTGTCATGTAGTTGGGAGACTACCCTGTCTCTCAGTCACTTTATATCTGTCCTGCATGAGTTGTCTTTTTTTTTCTGAAATTGATCTTTCCAGCCATCTAGTGTAACACCATGAGGAAAATTTGCTTCTGTGAAAGGTCTTGCCCCTCTTATTTGAGCTTGTGTTAACTAGCAGTTCTAGAGCACCAGCAACCCTTTTACTTGAATGATAGCTGAAAGTGTTAAAAACATCTTTAGTTATGATTTGTTAGGTGACTGTCTCAAAAAGCCAAACTTGTAACATCTATCTAATCTATTTGTGCTCCACATCCAAATTACGTTGTCTAAATGGTACATGCTCAAGTATTCAGGTTCAGAAAAATCTTCTGAAATGCAAGTGTGGAAAATCATGGTTTCAGGGGTAGTATGGGCCAGGCAGGCTTGTACCAGGCAAATCTGGGATCTGTTGGTAGATGCTGTAATAAAGCACAGAATTGGTGGCCAAAATGATAATTTGAGAAGAGTTGAATAAACATTTGAGGAAGGCCTGTCTTGGGGAATTGAAGTTCTTGGGAGGCATCAGCAAGAAGTAAAGATGTTCTGGTTCAAAAATCAAAGTGAACTTTATCAAAAAGACTTTTTAAGAAAACTAAGATGATGTAAGAGAGGAGGTCCTTGGACAAGTAGATGACAGTTTAAGAGTACTATCAAAGAGTCTGTTCTCAGTTAAAGGAGGGCCCCAGTTAAGTTCCACAGAGATCTGTGGAACATTTTTGTGAATGGTATCAATATGGGGATGAGCAGGTGGATGAGGAACTTTGCTGTGAAGAAGAGATCTAGCTGTGGAGAACACTGGAAGGACATTAAAATACTGAGCACTATGCAACAAAATGGGTGATAAGATTCAGTGTAGATAAATTATTATGATAGCTAAAGAAGGATAAGTGGGCAGAACAATCCCTTTATATATTAGATGATGAGTTTTGAGCTGAGTATTACCATTGAGGAGTAAGACTTGGGAATTGTGATTGATGATCCCATGAGAGCATGAACTCATTGGTCACCAAAACACAATTCAAATATTACAGTAAAAATGAACAGGATAAATTTTGAGAATGTCATTACAAGAGTGTACATTTGAGTTGCTTCCAAGTGCTATGTGTATTTTTGGAGCTTTTGAAAGTTTATTAGAACTGGAAGAATCTTATAGAAGGTCAGTAGGGATGATGAGCTACATGGAGTGGCTTAAAGAACTTTTCTGTAAATTAGAACTTTGGTCTGGGAAAATAATTAATTGAGGGTATTGCTGTGGACATCTGCAAAGGAAGGAAGATTAAGACTAACCACTGCCTTTTAAAACAAAAGTGTGCACAGTTAGGAGGGAGGGCGTATTCAGAGCCTTCAAAGAGAAGAGGTTCTCCATGAAATCAACAGTGGAGAGAGCTGTGGGATGACTTGTCAAACATATGTTGTAGATATTATAAAAAATTATATGGTTTCCAGGAGAATCGTGGACTATTGCTTGGAAGGACAATGTGCTCAAAGTTGCTAAACATAAACCACATATGATTCAGAAATTCACCAACATCAAAGGAGTGGGTGGTCTGAAGAGAATTAGATAAATATCACACGTCTGTGACCTGTTCTGTACTTTTGGCTGTTACTGAAGATAGAATACTGGCCTAGAGGTAGCATTAATCTTGCCTGCACACCCATGGTCATTTTAAGGTGTCTTGTGGAAAGGAAAATACTTTTCCTTAAAAATATCAAATTAGTTCCTGACCATATTAGTGTATAATCTCATGCACCTTTAGATTGTGTGTTTGTGCTTGCATGTGCATCTACAGGACTTGCTTTTGCATTTTATTATAAAAATAGCATGAGCCTATATGCAGATTAAATACAGCAAAGTTTGTTTTCACAAAAGCATCATCACTTTAAAAATGGGTGCAGATTATTCTTGAGTAGGAGGGCTGGTGGTGGTGGTGTGATTCCAAAACACATGAAAACACTTCCGCAGGTTTTAAAAATTCTAACAGCAATTACACTAACAGTGTTATTTGTATCACAATCTTTCCAAAGTTTTTCTAGAAAAACATCTATGCAGTGCCATAGAGATTCTTAAAAAGTCCATAAAACCACAATCATCAGATGGGTTAGCTCCAGGCAGCTCTTGTTTCCTTTAATTTAGTATATAACCAGGAATCCTTTGGAACATTTAGTAACCGAAACTCAGCTCTCAAGATTTAAAGTGGACCTAAGTAATCTGAAACATGGAATGCCCACAAAGAGATGCTGGATGGTATTGTGATTCTTTTTTTTCCTTTAAATTACAGACTATTAGGTCATGCTAAAATAAACATTAGTAAGTTCATGTTCTACTTTTCCAGAAACTTAAGGGGAAAAAAAAGGGCAAGCATGATAGAATTTTTGTTTTATATTCTGAAAAGAAGTTATGTAATCCTCTTTCTAGTGTAGCATACTATAAGAATGAGTTACTTTCTAAAATTAAAAAGCTGGTTGTCAAAATTTCATGACTGTAGTACTCAGACTGTAGCTCTCAGAATTGCATAGAATTATGACAATGAAAAAAACATATTAAACTTAATAGTTGTATCTATATAAATACCTATTTTTGTATGATGGCTACTGTCCCACAGAAATCCAGGGTTTTTTACTCCAAGTGCTTGCTTTATTAACTAATAAAAGATATGTATATTTAACAGATGTTTACTACTGAAATCTATGTATTTGCTGCCCACAAGAAAATAAATGTGTCTAATAATTTTAATGCATTTGTTTCCATTGCTACCCAAATTTCAGACTGGTTTGATGGGGTTGGGATTTTTTTCTCCTCAACCACCTGCAGTTTCTATAGGTTTCTCTGTTTTGTTGATGCTTAAAAAAACCCCGACAAAACAGCAAAGCCTTAATAAAATCTAGTGTTGATGAATCTTGTATTTTTCTATCTTCTATATAATATTCTTTGCAGCATAATCATCATTCTGCACACAGTAGATATTAGTAATGTGTTGTTGCTAACAGTAGACTACAATTGTTTGTCTGGTTTTAGTTTCAGTGGTTATGTTATTTCATTGTGTTCTGGATGTTAGGCAGTTTCCCTGAGGGGTGAACTCTTATGTGTTATTATCTCTAAGTCATTCTTGTGTTTATATCTAAGATCGCTGGAGAGATATTTTCGCTGTTTTGCCCACATCATTCCATTTTCCTGCAGCAGCTTTCGCAGGCGGTTCTCCTGCTGCATGCCTGAATTTGGGGATTTGGTTGTGCCTTCCTGCAGCCTGTGCATGCTCTCACTGCTGTCTTACCATGCTCCCTCAGCCACCCCTCTACACTGTAGGCTAGAGCTTGAATCCTTGGAGCAGGATTTCCCTGAATTGAGCTGTGTGCTATAAGCAGGTCCTGAAGTTCAAGAGAAGATAAATAACAGCCTTGTATATATTCTTTTAAGCCCACACAGCAAAACTATCTGTTCTTTTGTGATTAGTTGGCATGTATGTGTGTGCTCCCTTTACATGAAGCCCCACTGTACCATAGGGCAGTGCCTACATCTTTGAATGGTTATTTGCAGTAACTGTCGTAGGAAAACGCAGAAGGCCAAGTGGCATCACCCACCTCTCAATGCCATCTCATCCCACTGGGGCCTCAGTGTTGGACCCTTTTGTCTTTTTAGATCTGTCTATCAGCTTATGAGAGGAGCTGTAAATGCCTGGCTGATTGCCAGCTGATTCCTGGCTCTCAGGTAGGGTACCTGCCAGCTCTCCCCTCTCACTGCCTGCCGTACAAAAAACCAAAGTGCCAGAAACAGGGCTCTGGGGGCCAGCGTCTGTCCCTCCTGCTGTTTGGCAGTGCCTTAATTTTAGACAGTTGTGCCAGGTGTCTGTACATGTTGCTTGCTGTTCAAACCTCTTCCAAATTACACAAAAAAGCAGACAGAAAATTAAATTTCTCTTTATGAAAGTGCAGGTGTGAGCCTCTCCTGGCCTAGTCAGACTTCATGGCCAAACTCACTTTCTGGTTGCCTCACCCTAGCAATGCCCATTCTTCCTCCTTTCTGTCCTCCAGCATCAATGTCTCAGCTTGAGTTTCCAGATGTAGAACCACAGAGAGACCTTTGTTGCCCCTTTCCCCCTCCACCTCTATTCAGCCAAGAACAAACAGGGGAAGATCAGCATCTTCCTACCAAATCCAGGATTCTCTTTCTAAATATGGGCAAAGGTGAGCAGGCTCCCTCAGCTGTCTCTTTTAAAAAGTGGCATGCTCAAATAAAGGCAGATCAAATGGCCTGCCAAGCACAGGCAGGGATGTAGACCCCTGAATCAGTCAGAAGATTTGATTTTAATTCAATTTGGAGAAGGCATCCCTGAATTCATCAATACTTCAACATCTTTGCATGGATTTTTCTTACCTGTTGACTGTTTCTGTTGATGGGATCAGCTTCTGCATCCGAGATCCTCCCTTATGGAAAGTTAATTCTCTCTAAGAGCAGCCTCTGAAAGCCACAGGTGGGAAGCTGGATCTTCTGCTGCCTGCAGCTACTCTGAGTTGAAGCTTCTGCTGCAAAAAATCTAATGTTTTTTTCGACAGAGCCGGTCAGACCTCCTGCTCTGTCTCTGAGGCCCGTACGAGTGTGCAGCAGGCACGTTGGTCCTTGTCGATCCAGGAAGGGTGTCTGAGCCTTGCAGGGCTGCAGGTCCTGGCATGCTGTCCTGGAGCAGTGCAGGCACTTTGCCACTTCTGCCCTCAGCCCCTTCCGACAGCTATATCAGCAGGAGGATTAAATCTGCTCCCCACAAAAGGAAACTGCCTAGGGAAGGCAGTGTCTAAACCTACAGCACAGGAAAAGCAAGAGAAGGCGACATGGTGCTCCTTCTTTGGTTGCCTTAATGTGGGGTTAGATCCTTCATCTTCAGGAGCTCTGGCAAAACACTTGTGCCATTTTAAGAGCCCCAGTGAAGGGGGGTGAGGTTTGTAGTTGGAGTCATGGAACAGTTTGGATTTGAAAGGACTTTAAAGATTATCTAGTACCAGCCCTCATGCCATGGGCAGGGACACCTTCCCCTAGACCAAATTGCTCAAAGCTCCATCCAGCCTGTCTCCTTGAACACTTCCAGGGATGGGGCATCCACAGCTTTTCTGGGCAACCTGTTCCAGTGACTGCCTCTCTACAAATGGAGGTGCTGTCTGACAGTCATTTTGCCTCTTCTGAGCCACGGTAAGTGGCTACATCAGCTGTCTCTTGCTGATGACTTCAGCTTCCCCAGCTATCCCTGATTGCTTCAACAGAGCAGATTTCATTTGTCAGTACTTTTTACTCAGGTGACTGCTTGTAAGTGCTCTGTAGACTGTGAGTCACCTGGTACAGAAAAGAGGTAAAATCATTACTAGGCTATGGTAATGGTGGCTTTTCCAGGTGCATGGGCAGTAGAGGCACCAAAAGTTCTTTACTCTGAATGGATCTTTACTGTTGGCAAACCTGAGAGAGGTTGGACTGGGACATCCTGAGATTAGTTTGCTCCATTGTCACCTTGAGCAGCAGCAACTCCTTGCCTCCTTGGGTTGCACTTGTTCATCCTCTTTGTTCCTCAACGAGGATGCCAGTCGGTGTTTCAACTTACCAAACCTCACACCACAGTTCCAGCTAGGACATCAGCTCTTGCCCATGTATCTCTCCCATGCCCCTGCTCCCTTTCATGAGGCACAGCTCAGTGACACCACAGCTAAACCCCTGAGGTGGGGGCACAGGTGTGGGAGCAGAGGGCAGAGGGAGCTGCCGCTTGCCGAAGCAGCGCGTTGCGGCAGTGGCGCTGCGGGTGGGTTTGTGCCACGGCGTGAGTGAAGGGCAGAGGTGGAGCTGCCACTGCTGCTGGCCCTGCTAGGTGGGCAGTGTGAGCCTGGCACTGCTGGGAGTCCTTTGCCTCGGGCAGGGCTGGGAGGGTTCACAGGCACAGCCTGGATGGACATAGCTGGCTTCAGAGGACTTGGTCCTGTCCGTGTGAGTACGTGCTCACCTGGGATCTGTGCGGACAGCACTTCTTAAAGAATCACATTTCCGTAGGGTAAGTAACCACTTTCCATTTTGTTTCCTTAAAGAAATATTTAAAAACCCACAATGACTCTCATGCTATTAACTCCTTACTGAGTTCTACCATTATTATGATTCTGATATTTGTAGGACCCCTCCTTTCAGGAATTGAAACTAGATTTGCTGTTTTATATAAAAGGCAAAATTATTAATACTGTGGTCTCAGTACTTTGTTCTCATTATTGCTCTTTTATTTTGAAAGAAAATAAATATGAAACAGTTGTTTTCCTTTCTTGTGCTTGAACCCTCTTAAGTATGAAATGCAAGTTAGGAGGAAGATTATTGGTTATATTTCTGTATTGTCTTCATTATCCTTTTAGTTGAGATATCAAATGTTTTAAAATATTTTGAATGTAACTATTTGATCAGGTTTTTAAATAGGATATGTGAATTTGGAAAAAAAAGTGTTACTCTTTTTAATATTAAAAAGGAATAGATTATCTTACATTTATATTTTTTATTATTTATCTTCCACATAAGGAAGATAATATTCCACTTTTTTTTTGGGTTGAAATTCAAATACTCTCTAACCTGGAATTATCAGACTTAGCAAAATTAGTGCTTCACAAATTCTGGAAGATCTGGTAAATTGTAAGAATTCTAAGAATTCTGACAAAAGAGAAGTGGTATTTTGTTATTAGTACCCAAGTGGCCTTTGAGCACATGAGTGTGACAATGCATTTTGCTGTGTGATGTTTCTCTGCTTCATGTGGAGAATACTTTAAACTTTGTTATTCATTAAAAATTCTTCCTACCTCATGTAGATTAAAAGCTTATGATAATGACCATAAGCAGTTACAAGGTACATCTTTGTCCAGTATTATACCTCAGATATTTTCTAATACCAAAATCTCAGAAAGGTGGTCTAGAAATCAGCACTGTCATAGATGACTTTTGTCTTCTGTGCATAAGGAAAAGTCTTTTATCCCATAGCATGCTTATTGTTGCAAGCTCAGGAACTGCTTTATCTTTTCACCTAATCCTGTCAAATGGAGTAAATGTTTTCATTATTTATACAAACTTAGCTCCTTTTGTGTGTGTGCTGTTGAGCTCTTTACATAATAATGGCCCTGTAGAAATTGAGATCCCACTAACTGTAGGTGCAGCATTGCCCTCACCTGGATCCACTGCATTGTGATTTTGCTGTATTTGTAAGGTAATAAATGAATGAGAGTACCTGACTATCCTTCTTTCTCCTCAGTACTTTAGCCACATCTCGTGTTTATCTTGTTTATTTACTTGTTCAGTTGCTTCATTTTCCCCTGATTTCTGTAGTCCTTCCATGTCTGTAGTGGCCTGTCTCTGCTTTTGCTAGAGCAACTTCAGGTGTGTGTTGAGCATTGAGGACTATAAAAATTTAAGAGAAAGTTAAATGCCACTGAGAGGACTTTATAATATTTTAACAGGATTTGTTGGGATCTTTTTTCCAAACAGAAAATAGTCTGTAAATGAAAATAGTGAAGGAACTAAGTCCATGAGGACTTAGTCCATTACATGTATGTGTCTGTCTTAAATATTGTCTACTTAACAATAGTAGTACATTGGTAGAAACATCTGGGGAATGAAACTCTTCCTTTGTGCAGTGGAAGATACTGAGATGGGCATTGCAGGGAAATGGATTTGTAAGGGTCTTGCTGGAAGAGGAGCTAAGGAGTCACCAGCATTTTTCTCCCTTTAACAAGATGATTTGGGGACCCCAAAAGTGGATGTGAGGGTTGTGCTCATTAGTTGAAAACAGAACTTTTTCTTTAAGGACTGGAGCTGTTTCTGCCTCCTGCCTGTATGTACAAAGTCCCATAGAAATGTTCCTCAGCTATCAGAGAGCTTCAGTCACTTTCTCTGAAGCACTTCTGACGCTAATAGGTGTTCAGGGACACCTGTTTGCTCACATTCATGCTCACCAACAGAGGATGCTGGGACTGTGCAGACCTGAACTCTGTATCAAAAGAAAGAATGATTTCTGGAATGAATGGGAAGCCAGAAGGGAAAAGGTTTTGTGTGGAGGGAAATGTTACATTACTACAGGGCTCCTGGCAAACAGCTTCAGCCTGCTGTGGGGTATGAGCACTGTACAGGGCTTTGCCCTTACACATCTGGAAGAATTGGACAGGATAAACCTGCCCATTACAATGAGGCACTGAACATGTTTTCTGTGTATACCTGTGTCATCCAGGAGGCCTTCTAGCAAGAAAAGGAAGACCTGCTGTGAATTTACAAAAGGATGATGGCAGGGGAAAGCGAGATATAAGGGAAATTCCAAAAAGGCCCTCTCAGTTTGCTCAGGCATACCTAGACTTGCCCTCCTTTGGGATTTACCTGTAGCATGTTCATCATTAAGAGGTTTTATTATTTTTTTAAAATTAATTTTATTTTCCTTTGCAGGTCACCTTTTAAGCTGCTATTTCCTGTATAATTAAGCAGAATGAAGGCATTAGGTTCTAGTAAAGTTGGGCCCAATCCAGAATCTTCTCTTATTCAGTCCTTTCTGAGTAAGAAACTCAAGTCTGGGCCCAGCATTTCACATGTTTTGCTGTTACATCTAAATTATTTGTGGTCTGTGGATTTTTTTTTTTAACTTTATGAAAACTCCTTTGCTTTTGTCTAATTTTATCTCTTTATGTGTCACTGTCCAGCATAGCATTAGTTGAAATTATGTAAGTATACTGCAATTGAAGTGCATAATTGCTACTGATAATGCAAGAATGATTCCTACAGTTCATAATTAACAGTATATAATGTTCTGTGCATGGGTTGGATCTGTCCCTTTTAACTTTTCCTTTCCAATTCTTTCCAATCCCTGGTCTTGCCGTATCACAGCCTTTGTGAATGCACTGTTTCGCTGGAGTCTAGTCCATTGTTCCTTTTGTTTTTCAGACCAGTAAAAATGGGAAGTACTGGATTCTGGTTTCCTCCAAGAAGAGTCAGCGGAACTGGTTAAGACCAAAATCTGAGGACTTTAGTGGGCAAACATCAGGTGTGCATTGAACAGAGGCTGCTTTAATTTTGCTTTAAGTATATACTTCCTTAAAAATAGTATTATATATAAGCTTTTGTGTAATGTGTTTGTTATATTTGATACTGCATATAATCATTCATCCTGCAGTTGAGAAAGTACCAGTAAGAATGTGGATTTTAAGTGATAATATGTTGAGACACAAGCAGGCAATTTTACTCATAAAATTCTTTCAGCTGGTCTTTGGAAAAATTAATATTTGAGGATCAATGGTTTTTTTAAGTTTTATCTCCATTGCTCAGTCTATATATCCACACCCCCAAAAAAGGAAAACAAGTGGTTATTTGCTATTCAGAGATCAATACTGACATTCTTAATTGCCTCACCTATTGAGAAGTGATACTGAGATAATAGTGCATACATGTTTTTTAATAAGATGCTGTCATTGTCAAAGATTGGATCCACACTATATTTGTTCTAATGATGCATCTTTTAAGGACACTTAAACACAGTTCAAAGTCAGCTTAATTAGTTTTTATTGTAAGGGAACAAAACCCAAATTCTTCATCCCTGTGAATGTTCTGACTGGTATGGCAGCTAGGTCACGTGAAATTTTGGAGAAGATAACAGTAATGTTATATTGGCCTGAATATAGGATGGTCTACAGCCTGAGGTGTGATCTTTGCATTGAGAAAAGGAGTGAGAAGTTGTCAGATGTTAATTTGTTAAGCTTAATATGCTGTTTCACAACAAAGGCTGCTTCTGACATCACATCAGATTCTGCAGAGCACCCTTCTGCATGGCCTCATATCCTGCATCTCCCCAGCTTGATGCATGTTCAGTTGCTTCCCACCCACCCCAGTGTTACCAGCTCACCCCTATCCTCATGTCCTTAGATATTCCCAATGCCTGTGCAGCACTCCCTGAGCCTCCCTAGCCCTACACCCCCATCCAGGTTCTGTCCACTCTCCCTCCCTGTGGTGGCTCATCCTCTTTCCCTGTATCTTTCCTGCTGTCAGCACTTCTCTTGCCACTGTCTGGGCACAGAGTCCACTTGCAGCTGAGCTCTGGAGCCACCATGGCTGAAGTAGTGCCACTCTCATGCAGCAGACTGTGGAGGCTGTTCTCTTGCCTTGTCTGCTGATCCTGCCTGCCCTGTCTCAGGCTAGGTATGGATTTGGCAGCGAGGCCAGAGGGGCTGCATCCTTTGTGTCCCCTTGGGGCTATAAGTGTGCCCTGCTCATGCAGTGAAGGCTGTGACTGCTGTGCTCTCAGCTCTGTGTGGTGGGCCTCATGCAGGTTCTCTGTGCAATTGTAGGTCAGGTTGGATTTTTTCTCCCTCCTGAACTTCATTTGTCAATAGAGATTAGACTAAAGCAAAATTTCATTCTACATTCAGGCCAATATGCATTGAAGACCAGTGTGTTCATTAACAGAAGAAGGAAAATAATTTTATTATTAGATTCTGATTAAAGCCTATATTAAAAAAAAACATCTTTCAATCCACAGATATATCACAACTTTAGTGTTAGTTAGACTCTCCTTTTGATTACATTGGTGGCTTCATTGAAGTCTTTGGAACTGGTCTTCACTTACTTTTATTGAAGAAAATTATTGCTCCTAGGTCTCAAAACAACTGTTCCTTGTGAACTAGAATTAGCGAACTAGATTGTTGATTATGAGACAGAAAGTAAAATTAAGCTGATACTTTGAAGACCTGTGCATTTCCCACTCATGGAACTGAGGTCTTCAGGCTTCATCCCACGAGTGGAATGAGTTTGAGACAAATCTGAAATCAAGTGCGTCCTTAAAGAAATGCTTTTCTCACACTAGGTAGCTTTAAAAGAAGGTAGTGTTTCCTTATGAAATGTAAAGGAATAAGGTGGTCTTGCAAAACTGCATGTTTAAAGGAGGTAGCATAGCTTAACCTGTCATTCAAGGACTTCAGAGTTGAAAGGAAGCAGATTTCCAGCTTGGTGTGCCAGTACTTCTCTCCTCCTCCAGAAACAAGGGAAAATGGGGAGGAGGGAGCAAAAGGCTTAGACAAAGACACACTCTGTATATTTCAAATGGAGGTCTCAGTCTGAGGATTTCTTAAAATGCAGACATTAAAGAGCACTTCCCCTTTTTCCTCTCCCTGCTTCTCCTGTCCTGCCATGCATTGAGGAAAGCAGGCTTTCCTTCCTCCTCGCTTTCTTCCAGGACCATGCCGGGGCACTTGCAATGACCGTGTAGTTTTCCCCTGGCACACCTGGGTGTTGCTCTCTGCTCCTCTCTGGAGCAGTTGGCTCCCTCCATGTCTGCTGAGCCTCAGCAGGGCTGAGAGGACAGCTCAGGCAGGGACGCCCTCCCAGCTCCCAGCCTCCCTCCCTCACTGCAGCAGGGAAGAGCCCGGTTTGTGTTCCAGGGAGGTGGCGTGGGGCTGGAGCAGCTGCAGCCTGGTGGTGCCTGCCCGGCTCCAGCTGCCCAGCTCCACCTGTCCCAGCAGCTGCAGCTTCCCAGCCCTGCTGCCGGGCTGTGGCTGTGCCTGACACTGAGCCCTGGACCCTGCCCGGCCCCGGTGCCTCTGCCCCCGGCACAGACCGGAGGGGACAGCAGCTGCCAGCCACCACACCGGGCTGGGGGTAGGTGGTGGCACTGTCAAGGGAGAAACGCCAAATTCTGGGGCTTTCCAGCCCTCCCAAAGGCTTGCATTGAGTGCTGTCCTGCTGTCCTCCTTGTCCCCGCTGCTGCAGACTCATGCTCCACCCTTCCCACGATGGGTAGTGCAGGATTTTGGTATCTATAGTAGCAGTTGTGCTCCAAGGATGAAGCAAAGCTGTCAGCAATCCCTGACAAAGGAGGGCAGTTGAGTGCCCTGTGATGGCAGGTGCCCAGTTGCCACTATATGATACCAGATGACAAATTTAAAGCTTCTCACCCACAAGTCAGACACAAGGATCACATCATGCACTTCCTGACAGTGAAAACCTCTAGTTTAGTTCACATTTTGCTATGCCACAGGGACAGGAGTTGGAGCCTCCATCCTGAGCCAGCCTGAGTCTGAATGCTTACAGCCTTCCTGTCTCACAGGGTAGCGTGAGGAGGCTGGGAGGTCTCCAGCACTGGGCTGATAAAACCCTGATCTGTCTGATCTAACCCTAATCCGTGGGACTTCTGTCATTCATAGGTCAAGTCTCTTTTAGCAGAGGGTGAGTTTACAGGAGAATTTCACCCGCTGTTAGGCATCACTGGCAGTGCATGCATTTTGCTAGAGTAGATGTGCAGATGTGCAGTAATCATGGGGAAGGAGGTACATCCTAAAGGGAACATGAGCTTTGCCCTCCATAGTGTCAGCAAGGGTATTGCTGCATTTTGTGCAGGTTTTCAAACGTTTTGAGGCTTACAGACTTCCACTTTGATAGTTGTGCGAGTGTGTGTGCGTGTGTGTGCATATGTTTGTGTGTGCATATGTGTGGGGGGATGCCTGTGCAAACACCTAGGCACAGCTGTAATTCCTTTGAAATCAGAAGCCAAAAGGTGCCTGGGTAGGTAAGCTCTTTGCCTGATGCCTCCCTTAATCTGACAGAAACTTTGCTGTTCTCCATCAGTGCTTGAGGGGAAGGTTGTGAGGTGTGATTTCAGGGCATATGTGGATCTGTTCATCCTGAGCAATGCGTTTTAAGAGTTGCAGCAAATAGTATAAAGAAACCTGTAGGTATTACATTAGACCAGCTGAACCTAACTTTATCTTTAAGTTTTATTCAGAAGCATCACATAGCAAGTAAACTTCAAAATCTAAGTTTAGTTACAAACTAGTTGTTTCTTATTTTTTTTTTCCAGTCCCCTTTTGCTTTCTTTTACGACCACATGAAACTTGAGAAGCCATCTAAAGCTAAATCATTTAGTGGAGTTGGGCAATTCCCAAGTGTCCAACAAGAAGGCCTGGTTTAGGCTGCGATGGCCACTGTCATTCCTGGTGATTTGTCAGAAGTAAGAGATACCCAGAAAGTCCCTTCAGGGAAACGTAAGCGTGGTGAAACCAAACCAAGAAAAAACTTTCCTTGCCAACTGTGTGACAAGGCCTTTAACAGTGTTGAGAAATTAAAGGTTCACTCATACTCTCACACAGGAGAGAGGCCCTACAAGTGCACACAACAAGACTGCACCAAGGCCTTTGTTTCTAAGTACAAATTACTAAGGTATTAAACTCTATTTATCTTTCAGATTATATTATCTATTTTATGTTGGCCGTGTTAAGCCGTGTAAAAGTATATATTTCTGTACGCCTTCAGCTGATTGCAGAGAGGATGTGTTAATTAAAGTAGCCATTGGATTGTTTCTAGAATTCTAAATTACCTAAGTTTGCAAGCTAATGTCTTTGATTTTGTTTCTTAATTTGTTTTCTGCTTTTGTTTTCTGTTTGTTTGTTTTTGTTTTTGTTTTGTTTTGTTTTGTTTTTAATGAGCGTAGAATTTTCATTTGTATAAGGAATTGTCACAAGAAAAAGAGTATGGACTGAAAGTTCTTTGGCTATGGACTTTTACACGAGTACTTTCATACTTGCCCATATACCCCTGTTACAGTAGCTAAAACCCACCAAAACTAAAGTGTCAATTTAAGAGAAATGGCTCGCGTTTTGCTATATTTAAATTTGTCAAACTGTCCTTGTAGTGTCATGCTTTCAGTTAAAAGGTTCTGTTGCAAAGCAGCCCTTAGTGTAGTATTTAGCTGCCATTAAAAAATGAGCACGTGTGTTTTTTGATCAAAATAATTACTTACAGAATATATCTGTGTTTAAAGGCATATGGCTACTCATTCTCCTGAGAAAACCCACAAGTGTAATTATTGTGAGAAAATGTTTCACCGAAAAGATCACCTAAAGAATCACCTACATACACACAATCCCAACAAAGAGGCCTTTAAGTGTGAAGAATGTGGAAAGAACTACAATACCAAGCTTGGGTTCAAACGTCACCTGGCTTTGCATGCTGCAACAAGTGGTGACCTCACCTGTAAGGTATGTTTGCAGACTTTTGAAAGCACAGGAGTGCTGCTGGAGCACCTAAAAACTCATGCAGGCAAGTCATCGGGTGGAGTGAAGGAGAAAAAGCACCAGTGTGAACACTGTGACCGTCGGTTCTACACCCGAAAGGATGTCCGCAGACACATGGTAGTGCACACTGGAAGAAAGGACTTCCTCTGTCAGTACTGTGCACAGAGATTTGGGCGGAAGGACCACCTCACGCGCCACATGAAGAAAAGTCACAACCAAGAACTTTTGAAGGTCAAAACAGAGCCAATGGACCTTCTAGATCCCTTTACCTGCAATGTTTCTGTGCCTATTAAGGATGAGCTGCTTCCAGTGATGTCTTTACCTTCCAGTGAACTGACATCAAAGCCATTTACAAACACTTTGCAATTAAATCTCTACAACACTCAGATTCAGTCCATGCAGAGTTCTGCATCTGCACACCAAATGGTTGCCACATCCTTACCATTGGGAATGCCTTGTCCAATAGATATGGAGTCTGTCCACCCTTCTCACCAGCTATCGTTGAAATATCCGCTCGGTACTACCTCATACTCAATTTCTATGCCTGAAAAAGAACAGCCATTGAAAGGGGAAATTGAAAGTTACTTAATGGAGTTGCAAAGTGGTATGCCTTCTTCATCCCAGGATTCTCAAGCATCCTCATCAAAACTAGGGCTGGATCCACAAGTAGGGCCACTAGATGATGGGTCGGGGGAAGTTTCCCTTTCCAAGGGCTCCGTTCCTATTAGCGAACCTCTAAACGCCCCATCATTGGACTTTTCTCAGCTGTTCAACTTCATACCTGTAAATGGCCCTCCCTACAATCCTTCTGTTTCGGTGGGAAACCTCGGGATGAGTTACACGCAGGAGGAGGCACATTCTTCTATGACTCAACTTCCACCACAAACCCAGGATCCACAAGATCCTAGCAATAGTATAGGTCTTGGGTCTCTGCACTCGTTGTCAGCAGCTTTCACAAGCAGTCTAAGCACAACCACCACCCTACCACGATTTCATCAAGCTTTCCAATAGGATGTACAAAGCTGGCTTGTTAACTGTCTATTTGTAGAAATGCCTTAGGTGACCATTTTTAACTTAGTGCCTACTATAAGACATTATAAATTCTCTGCTTTTGTACAGTACCAATCTCATGAAGCCAGTAAGAAATTTAAATTAACTTTTTTTAAATGTTTTGAAAGTGTTTATTCTCAGCTGTGTTTACTTTGGTTTGTTGGTTTTTTTTAACAGTCTCATTGTATTGTTTTCATTTTCACTGCCAATTTACACATTTAAAATGTTCAGTAGAAAGTCATCCCAGGCAAACTCTCAACACTCATCCCGTTTTTAAAACTTTTTCAACCATACCAGCTATCCTGTTTTATTGATGTCAGTGGTAGAACTGCCACTTTTACCTTTTAATATATTTTACTATTTGCAAATAATCCATTTAAAATATGTATCACAAGGATTCCTGAGATTTGGGAAAAAAATTCTCCAGTCTGTTTCCAAACAAATCCTCTTCCCAAATGGTGACACATCTGACCTGTTCTATAATGACAAATCTAAATTTTTAAAATAAATATAGAATTCAGATTTTTCTGAAAATTTGTATGTGTATATATAGAAGTCCATATATACACATGTACATATATATAGCATTTTGACTTGTATTGAAGTCATTATAAAAGTTGTTTAGAATTTTGCCATTTTCTGGCTTAAATTTTGATGGCCTGTTATGGATAACAGAAGAAAAAAAAATTAGTGTAATTCTCTACAATTAGGGCTGAACAGAATTTCGACAGAGAATCTCTGCTTGCTTAAATGACAGATGTTTCAAGTTGAATTTGAAACTGTGTTGTTGTGCTTTCGTGACTCTGGTATAGGGAAACAGGCAAAATTAATGGCTGATCTTGAAATATAAAAGTGTTGTAATGTAGTAATGCAAATATTTTGTCGCAGTTTTTGTTTTAATTCTTAACTTGCTGTTTTTTTCTCTTTAGTAGCATAGAAAGAGTACTGCATAGGAACCTTCCAGTAGTGTGTTCACATTTGTAGGCGTCAGTCTTCTCCCCGCTGCCACCGCCAAAGGGTGGATCAAGTCCAGCCAGAAAGTGTGTACCTATTTTCAGTTCAAAACTAGCGTGCAGTCAGAAACTGAATGTAAATTTGCAACTACCAGTTTGTTTTGTTTTTGTTTTGTTTTTGTTTTGTTTTGTTTCTATTGGAGTGATCTTTTCAGTTGTGTTACATGGTGTGTTATGTCCTCCTAAGCAACAAGTTAGATGTTAATCACACTTTCTACACCTGGGTACTTGGTTAGGGACTTTTTGCCCATTGCCAAGATTTAAAGACAGGACTCTTAGGAGTGAAGTAAAAGCATATTGCTTACACCACTTTTTACCTAATGCAATATATTCTATTCCCCGACCCCTAATAACCAAAAGAGGAAAAAAAAACCCTAAAAAAACAACCAGCCCTGTGATGCATAAAAGCAAACTAGATTTGCTGTAATTCAACAGTAACATTATTTTCCTTGTCATTTTTGTACGAGGAATTAAAAAATGGAAATTGAGTACATTAGTATCTCTCAACAATAATGAGGATTTATACAAGGTTTTAAGTGGTTAAACTAAATATACTTCACAGAAACAAAAGTTGCTCCCATTTAAGGAGCTCATGCTCCGGATATTTTATCAGTAGCTCCTACTGTTTTTTTTAATGCTAGGAGCAATATGCAGGTGTAGTTTTACTATTTTTACATATGTGTATTTAAATTTTATTACTGAAAAATAACATTTTTATAAATGTGTTTGTGTTCCAAAGGCATTAAAATAAGGATGTATTAATAAGGAAAATACCTTTTGAAATTCTGCAGGCTACTCCTAGATTTTGGGTTTAGGAGCACGTTGTCTCAAAGTGGACGTTTAGCTCTGCTTCACGACTGCTTCCTCTGGTTTCTGTGAAACAGATTGCTCGCTTGCTTACATCTTTAGTTGAATGATTTGTTCAATATTGCTTTTTTTCCATTCACCTTTCTAAAGGAAAGAAAAACACAGATGAACAGAGCACAAGCTGAATGCAACCGAATGTAACTCTAGTTTCTATGAACGACCGTAACGCATCTAAGAAAAACTCGGGCTTGTTCTCAATCCTTTTAATCTGAGATGAAGATAAATGGACTTAATTCCTCCAGTGGGTTGTGTCCCGCGTGGAGCCGAGCATCTGCGACTCTCCCTGCAGCAGAGGAAAGCTGCGAGTGCTCGGCATCCTGCAGCAGCGTGGCCGGGCAGCGCTGCCCTCCCTGGGCAGCCTCTGGCACACAAATTTCCAGTCTGGAGCACTGGTTATCAGCCCCAGCTGCTGAAAGATTGCATAAAAAACAAAACCCACCGACACTTTGCCAACACCCGTTTCTTAGTGCGTAGCCAGAACCCTCGCTACTTTGTGCCTTAGCTTCCTGAAAAGACATTGACATTTCACTTGGAGTTAGATGTACATTTCACTTGAGAAATAGAGACCTCAGACAAGATATTGAACCTCATTCAGTCAGGGTTTCAGTGGGTGGCTGCACCCAGAGTGTTTGCAGCTGAACTAGGATGTAGGGTAACGTGGAAGCAGATTGACCCTTTAAGCAATACCAACACCACCAGAGTGCTTTTGAGCATCACTTAGGCAGAGTCAATATTGGCCACTACTAAACCATCAGTTTTTAAACCCCATTTTCTTGATTTCCCGTGGATTCTTGGTGGGAGGGGGGAGGGCTGGCTGATCATGCACCACTCTTTGTGCAACTTCTAAACTTCTAGTAAGGTTGTTTTGTTGTTGGTTTTTTTTTGGTTTTTTTTTTTAAATATATATATTTTTGTGTACTTGTTGCTTGTGCTTTATTTAGTAGTAAATTGTGGAATAGAGTGATTTATTGTTAATTTGGCAGTAGCGGTTTTTAAAAACCATATACTGACTGAAACATGAGCCAGAGCTGATTGCTTTATTAAGCTAATAATGAATGTTAAGAGTACATATTTTCAGGATCATTTGCCTAGTGAGCTAAACTTGTATTATAGGCCAATATTTTTTAAAATAAAGCTTGGTCAACCTCTATGTTACACATATTACAAGATATAGCACTTTCAAAAAGAAAACCTAAACCTTTTAAGAAAATTTCTTACAGGTTATGCTTTTTATTATAAAACCTTTTATTATAATTTGTTTCAAGTGCCATTAGATTACATATATGTAGGCCTTTGGTATAATGCTTTGTGTACAAAATGGTAGACATTGTAATTTTAAACAGGTACATTTTTACAGTGTTTTCTTATCAATTTGCTATATTGCACAGAACCAGTGTGTCTTTCTTAAGGGTTTTACAATGGTTTTTACTAGGTTTACATGTTTCAAACTACACTGTCTTCTACTGCCATTTTGAATACCAGTCAAAAACAATTAGGAGTTTGTCCTCACCATTTGCAAACTGTGTCTTCTGGAGTTCTTGATGGTAAACTTTGTCAAAAATATTTAACATGCAGTATTTGATACAGAATTTTTTTAATCATATCCTATCATTGCTATGCTGCTGTCTGAAGTTAACTTTGGGCCTGATCCTGCATCCGTAAATGCTAAGGGGATCCTGCATCCTTTGTTATGCCTGTCTCATACACTGGTTTAGCAGCTTCTCCTGTATTCTCCTCAGTCTATAGATAAGCCTCTGAAATATATGTACTTATCTGGTATGTAGTAAACCATTATAGGCTTAGCTGCCTGTCCTGCTTCCCCCCAGTGTACAGTTTAAACCACAGCTTACTTAGCATCATGCTCAACTTACAAGTAATGCCACAGTAGTTCAAAATGTGTTTGGGTAGTCCCAAAGCTTTTATGCAATAAGGGTGTCTTACTTTTGTTGGAAGGCAGTGTCTTTTGATAACAGTTATCTAGCCCTGGAAGTGACACAGAACTATTGCTAATCATATGTAAACACTTTTCAGTATAAGCTTCAGTGGTACAGTTGAACCAGAGTGAATGTTTATCTCCTCAGAAACACTCCTGCAATATTGTTATATTGGATCATGCTGCTAATGTAACTTGGGATACAACTCCTGTCATGGTGCTACAAACCTCCCTGTCTCATTCAGATGTATTTTTACCCATAGAAAAAAAGGACTATACTAGACCTATAGTTGTATGATATATTTTTATACTGTGACTTAATTTGTCATTAATGAACTTTGTGCAACACCACAATGTATTCATATGCACTTGCAAAAGTAAAATTTTGGACATGCAAATTTAAACACTGACAAGCCCAGCTCTTGTTCACAAAAATAGGGGACTGCTAGTTAGTGTTAAATGTGGGCTTTTTATATGGTGTGGAGTGAAGAACATACTATATGTTACTAAAAGCCTTAGACAAAAACTGGGAAGAGTATATTGGTGAATGATGTCACACCCAAACCTGACTCGGATTGCTGAAATTATATTTTTAGCTAGTGGAAAAATTGTTTGGACTTGTATGCTAAAATGTTTTTAATGATAAAAGTTTTGAGTCAAAAAAAATAGAGAAAAAAATACAGAAAACCCTGCATTCCAGACTGAATTTGTATATGTTTCTTGCATTTAAAATTTGCTATCCTGTGATATGGGAAATTGAGTTGCTTATCATGTATATGTACTTTAAAATGTATTCACAAACTACTGTTGTATTTGTATAAAATATAGACAAAAAGATTGCATATATATTTTTGTGTATAAGCTCTGTAAAATAGCAATCACGTTATGAAGCTGCAGCAGAACTTCATTTTAAACATTCACATCCAAAGAAACAGACTATTTATTGTCCACATACCCTGATTATAAAATATACCTTGCTGCTATTAAACAATAGTGCTGCAGCTTCTTGTGGCCTACAGTGTTATGTTTGCTGTACAAAAATATGTGAACTCCACAAAATATATCAATAAAATTACAGAATGGTTTTAGTTAATGAATAACTTATGCCTGGCATTTCAATAGATAATCTTGATCTGCATGTTTGGGATTGCAAGTACTTACGGAGTACATCCAGTTTTACTGGGTGTAGTTTGCAAAGGCAGAACTGTCTTTATAATTTATGACTGGTAAAATGTCAGTTTTTCAGAAAATCTTAAGGCATAAATATCTGCATTTCATGATTTCACCAAGAAACAAATGGGATGGTGCTTCTGTGTCTGTGACAAGACAGGTCTGAACTGAAGGAAGCAGTTGAGTTTGCCATCAGATTGCACTTGGAAGCAGTGTGAGACACTGGAAGGTAAGTGTGGGGTATCCATAGTGGGACCATTCCTTTGGGACATGTAGGCGAGTGGTTCCCCATCATTTCAGATTAATGCAAGTCCCATACATGGCTTGTTGCAGTTTGCAGGACAAGCTTTAGGGGCGTGGCATGTGCTAGACACATTATGTGGCAAGTCTCTCTCTCTGAGGAGAAGCTCAGTTGCTTGGGTCCCGTAGATGTCCGTCTGGCCGTGGCACTGACTCCTGAAGAAGCCAGGCTAATGCCTGGGGAAGAGGTGCCTCACAGCCAGACAAGCAGCTTGCCTGCACACGACTGCAGGTTACCTCTGCTCGTTCCATGCAGGTGTTCCCTAGCATAGCCTGTTTCTCAGGAAAGTAAAAGGCCAGCATTTCACATTACATTGCTTTTTGGAACATATTTGTTAACATCTTTAGCACTGTCTGTGTTTCCCTGCTTTTGAGTTCCTCTCTTTTCCAAATCTTGACTTTTTAGCTTCCTTGCTGTAACCCAGTTTGAGAGAAATGTTTGTTAGAGAGAGTTGTTGGCTTTCACCTTCTCCACATGCAGACATCTTTCCTTTCTTGTGATCCCCACCCCATTCCTCTGAGCTGACTTACCACTTCTGTGCCACAGGTTTCTTACTTGTTTGAGAGGGTTGGCCTTGTTATATTGAGAGTCAAAAGCTCAACACATGCTCTGTGGTATGAAATACTTTGCAAAACAATTTATAACCATCCACAAACACATACCCCACATATACCCCCTCGAGAGAAAACCACCCCGTTCACTGTGTTGCTGTCCTACCTGGTCTCACCCACTGTTACTGATTTATCATGTCCTCCTTCCGAAGCAGATAGCCTCTAGAAATTCCATCAGCCTCTGCAATAGTTAGAGTGGGATTACACAAATGACATCTGTGTATTACACAGAGATCTCTTGATGCAGTTCCTTGTTAAATTCAGAGCCACAGACATCTTCTCTTCTCTCTGTCCTGTAACCACCTCTCTCCAAAACTTGCATAAGAAAGTAGAGAGAAATGGTTCTGTAGTATCCTCTAGCTGGTCTCGCTGTCCTCCAGGACGGAGTGGAAGAGGAAGGCTATTCTGGTTTCCCCCTTCACTTCCCCTTCCCTTTCTTTTCCTTTCCACATACAAGCATGCCTTAGGATGAAAAATGTTTTTTGACAGAGAAATACAGAACTGATGCAGAGCTACTGCTGAATGAACAAGAACTGAGCAGCTACGTGCTGTTGGTTTCCCTGCCTTGCAAATCAAAACATTCTATAAAATCGGATAGAAATTAAGTTTCCGAAGTGGGAGCTGCCATAGTTCACACAGCAAGGATTGGTGATCACAAACAGGCAGCAAGTGGGACAGCCAGATAAATTCTGCTACAAAATTTAATCTGTACTTAATAGTTTGAGAAGTATATTGGAAGATTAACTGCTGCTTATCAGTGTGAGCTGGGGCTTTTAGCAAATAAACAGCAACACTGTATTTGTGTTTTGAACACTGAAGATAATGGTGTTGAAAATTACAGACCCCAGCAATAGTGTGAAGTTTCAAGTTCCTGCTCATGTGCTACTTCCCAGGTAATTCAGTATGAACTGCCTCTACTCCTAATAAAGGTTTAAAGGTTTACTGCCTGGTATTTTTCTGTAACTATTTATTTTATTTATTTATTTATTTATTTATTTATTATGGTCTGCATGTCCTCAAGTAATGAACATTGTCAGAGAGATAAGTATTTGTAAAAAATATAAGGAACAATTCTGTTCTTCATTGTCATTGTTATCACTCAGCCTTGTCTCATTTGGGGATATGTGTATGACAAGAGCACCAGCTACAAAGCTAGTTTGCCTCAGAGGGGACCAAAGAGACATCAGCTGTCAGCTGAGCTCTGAAAACAGGCCTGTGGTAATGCCTGCTGCGGCTGAGCTGGAAATCATTTGAATTGATCCCTTGATAGTTTACCATGGGGCTGATTCTCACTGTCACACTGAACTGCCACGTACAAAAAAGAATGGTTGTGTGACTTTCATATGCCAGATCTCTGCTTGATGTGTGTTAAGTAGTGCAGAAAACCTGAAGAGTCACAGTTTCTAAAAATCAGTACATTGCTTAAGCTCTGGTGAATGTTTGTGTGCACATGTATGTGTGCATGCATGCATGCATGGGAGAGTAATCCAAGCTGGAAAAGTTGATGAATTAGTTTTGTTTTTTTACATTTTGGTTTCCTCCAAAATGTTTGAAGTGTTTGTGTTTTACAAGTCCAGAGTGAATCATATTGTTTGTTAAGATATCCCCAAGTTAACACAGTCTGTGCAGGCAAGCTGGAAGAGCTTCTTCCAATTACTTGATTAATCTATGAGAGACAGCAGTTTATCTAAAGGGTGCACAGACTCCAGTGAGAAAGGTGTTTGTCAGCTGTCCTTGTGTAGTCCTAGATACAGTTTCAGCAGAAAAGTTCTATAGGCTGTGCCTCTGAAATTAGGCTTGACTCTGGCTTTTGGGTTAAATTGTTACACGCATGATCATGGGTGAATCCTTAAATTTCCTTCACAAGTACTTATGTTGAAAATAAAAATAAAATAAAGGCTTTGTATGGTTTAGGGGCATGCCATAAGTGGGCAACATCTGAGCTGCAACATAAGACTATCAAATATCAAACATCAAACATTCATGACAAACAAACACAGACTAAAGTCCCAAACTTTCTGAAGTCTCACCTGAAAATTGTTCCCTTTTATTTTGTCAGCGTTTGACTTCTTACACCAGTGAAGTATTACAGGGTCGCCCCATAGTTATAAGTTCTGTTCAGCTTGGGCTGAGGTCAGCAGTATTTTTACAAGAAGCTTCTGCTTACACACTGAAAGCCTTGCAATAATGTACTTGAATTGTAAGACCCATCTTAACGTTGGGCTTAAAACACTTTATCTTAAGGCAACCTCTGAGAATTTGCTGTGCTCCACCAGAGTAGCCAGGCCACCACTTCAGAGCCACCAAATTTAGCTGATTCTCTTGCCTCTTCTGCTCTACAGCTCTCCAAAGAGGTGGTGTTTCCAGGAAGCCACCACATTTGCTAGGGCAGTGTATTTAATATACATCACAGAGCTGGGTGTGATCTGTGTTAATGGGATTGTGCAAGCTGCTGGGTGAGACTCACCCCTTTGTGCCCCTGTCTAGGTATCAGCATTAAATCCATGTACCTGGCAAAGCAGCAGCCTCCCAACACTAGACTTAGCACTAACATTATCCCCTGGGTCCTTTGCTGTACATGATTAATTTTTCTCATTAAGCATTGAAATTGTTTCCTAGTCCTAAAGCTACAAGTCTCAAATGACCCAGCAAAGTCAGCTTTGCTCCAGGGGCAAGACTGCAAAACCAGTCTTGGACAATTTGGCTGAAAATACTGCTTAAGGTGCCTGCCATGTGACAGCAGCCAACCTGCCAGGATAGGCATCCATCTTTGCATGGCCAGAAAATACTGCTGTGGGTGAGAGCCTGTAGTTTACACTTCATTGTCTTTATCCCCAAGTTTGGATTCTTTAACTTGTCACAAGGTGCTTTTTTGAAGTTGTATTAATCTACAGCAGCAGGTCTCAGATTGTCCACCTTGGTCACTGAGACCCCTGTAAATTAACTGTGAAACCTCACCTGCCTTTCTGGTGCCTTGAGTTAAAACCTCAGTGTGTTCAGGTAAGGAGAGCCTTTGCTTCATGCTCTTGAACACATGGAGAAACCTTAGTGTGAAGGAAAAACATCAAACAGCTGTTTGGCAATGTGTGTTTGAAACTTGATCTTATTATTTATAAACTAGGGTTTAACCTTTTAAAATGTTTATTATTATTATGTCTCAGCAGTGAAACAGCATCACAGTTCTTGCAGATGTATTTTTTTCTGTGCATTTGGGTTTACCTTTCACTCCTTTAATGAAAACTTGTTTGTATTTGTGGTTCCAGGGTGTCATTTGCCTCACCAAAAACAGTCCAACTCTGAAACATGAACTGGATCATTTTCTGGCTTGTTCTTGTAGGAAAAAAAAAAAAAAAAAAAAAAAAGGTTTATCAGAGGACTATCTTCAGAGCAAGCCTCTGTGGGGACCAACTCCAGACAATGCTATCACTTACACCTGTGCAATTGATCATATCAGAATCCCTTTCAGGCAACTCTGAATATCATTTGAGGTCTATGAGGTGTGACCAGAAGCAACACTTGGACTATGAAACTCTGTGCGTGAGGAGAATGTAGTTCAGCATCAAATCCTAAACTAGGATTAGAGGGACTAACAGTAAAAGGAGAAAAAAGAAAACTGCTGGTTTCAAACAGAGAAGAAAACCTCTCAGAAGTCACTAAGCCGCCGGCTATGGAACTGCCTTGCTTTGAGTAGGACTGTAATTTAAGTACTGAAGAGCTACATTTGGCTCCTTTAGCAAGGTTACAAAGTAACCTAGTAGAAACACAATGTGTTGAAACACAATACCTCTGTATTGTAAGGCAGTTTTCAGAAGCCTCTGGGTAGCCAAGCCTTCAAGGGATTGTTACATGGTACAACCACCAAATGTACAAAGAAATAAAGTAATCATTAGGAGAAGTGTATAACTATACACTCCTAAACTCTCTGAAGTCAGTTCCAATCCCCAGCCGTGTCGTTCTCCTGTTTTAGACAAAACTGGCTATTACCACAAGAGTGATGCACCTTGGTGAAAACTAAACTGGTGTTTGGTGCGTGCCCTGTGCTGTGCGGGGTTGTATCCATGCCAGCCCTTTAAGGCCCCTGGTATGGGGCTGACTTCTGTCCAGTGACCAAACAAACAGCAGCAGTAACTAAGAACAAAGGCAAGCAAAGAGTTCCTGTATTCCTGATATGCAAGTGAAATATGAATGGGAGAACCAAGTGAGATTCTGTGCTCCTTCTCACCCAGAAGAACAGACTAGGCTGGGCAGCTGCTGCAGCATTGGATGCACAGGTATGTTTTACTTGCAGAAATACAACACACAAGCCTGGAACAAAGCCATTGCTGCTGCAGTTTATTGTAGCTGTGACATATTGCAGCCCACGGGACACAGACTGTGTGCTTCCTCCTGTCACTTGTAAAAGTTCCTATGGCAATCTGTACTGATGGCTTCTGGCAACAGTGTCTGCCATGGCGGGGCAAAATAGAAAGATTTCTGACAGGATAGGGCAACAAGAAAATTACCTGAAACAGTAACAAAAGGACAGCTGACAGATGTGGACATGGAGTTTGGAAATAATAATACAGAAGGTGTGATATATCCTTTTGGATTATTTCAGTAAAGAAATTTGAAAACAGCCCTAATCCTATTTTATGCACATAGGTTTTATTAGTGTTTTATAGCATTCACAATAATCAGATAGGCTGCTGTAGTTGTTGGCTTAACAGGTCTGTGCTCAGTCTTTTCACCCACACATCCTCCTACCTGTGCCTCCCCACACCCAACTTTCCCTTTGAACTTCACTGCCTGCCACCATAGCCTGGTGAAAACAGGCTTGGAGAATTCAGAGCAGAAATTTTTCTTTGTGGTGCTTTTATAAACTATGTTGCACAGAAGCCCGCTGAAGACTTGGAGCCCTACTAGCACTCGGAAAACAGGCATAAAAATATTTTCTGTCTCTTATGTAGCTTCATCTGTAGCTTTTCATTTCCATCACAACTCAGCTGCCTAGAAGACATACTCTGCAAAATTGGAAATCAAGACTTCTACATACACCTTACATCATAGTGCTGCTAAAGAAAGGAAAGTTAATACCTGTTGTCTCCATGGCTTATTTCACTGCATATTTAAAATTACACTAAAGATCCTCTGGTCCTCCCCCACCCCCAAAACATCCCTGTGTAACTAATAATGAGACAGAGAAATGCCCTGAAGCTGGGATAGCAATAGGGTATTAGATGGGCTCATGCTCTGCAATGGGAAGCTCACGGGATGTGGTCGCACCTGAGGGTCCAGGGGCCTCTTGCACTTCTGGGAGAGGCCAGGAAAGAGGAGCCTTGTGCTGTCAGGCAGCCCTTCTGCAGGAATTGTCCCACCCAGTGCCCTTGCGAGTGTCTTGGCATCCCTTAGTCTTTGCACTCTCATTTGTTAACAATTCCTATTAGCACCTATTTATTTATTTATCTTCCCCAGCCTGCCTGTTTCACACTGCCAGATGGGAACTCAAATTCTCCATTCCCGTTCATCTGTTGTCCAAGTTTGCTTCCCTGTGAATTGCTACAGCAAATTTGTCCTGATTGCCATAAATCTCAGTACTGGGCAAGATCTCCATCACTGATACACTGAGAAGTAATATCTTTGAGACCCTCTGGTCGAGCTGACCTAGAGTTCAGAGAGGGTCAGAAGATGACTGGGACATCAGGTTTGTGTGTTAAGGTGAACAACTGAACCCATCTCAAGGTGGAGAACACTCCAGTTCTGCACATGCTCTTAGTACCCTCGAACCCCCCTCAGCAGCCTGCACTGCATTTTACTCATCCAGAGGAGAAAAAACAAACAAACAAACAAACAAAAAAACCCCCAAACAAACAAAAACCCCAACAAAAATAAAAAGAAAACACCAGGAAACCCCTGCAGGAACTGTCTGCAGAGTCAATGCTGCCATGCTGACATTCAGAGGAAGGTTCTGAAGAGTGAGGAGGTAGGAAATGGCTTCCAAGTTTTCCAAGGTATTTGTCAACCTGTACCGATAGATATTGGAATATTCAAAAATCCTTAACTGTATAGATCCCATAAGGGTGTTCTGCTACAGTACAGCAGGTACCAAACACTATGGCAGTTTGCATGAGCACTGTAAATATATGAGAGGGTCAAAATTCCAAAAAGCCCTTTAAAAACCACATGGACCACTAACACAAAATTATGTTTCTTTGATTTCTGCCAGAACAGCTCTGTAAATTCAGCAACAATTTTTCTAAGAAGGATCCAGAAGTAAAATACACACCTGTAGTAGTGCATGGAGTGTGATAGGAAGATGACCAAATATTTATGTGTAATTCTAGTTACTGTATCCAAAGGGATGATACAGAACAATTATTTGTCTTTATGCTGCCATTAAGGTTATGGTCCTGCATGGGCAAAGCTGAGCACCCAAACCAGTCCCCTTGTCCCCAGTCAGGTTGAAGTGGTAGGTTCCAACAAACACACTTTTATATTTATGCCTGCCAGAGCGTCATCAAACATTAGCAGTCACTTCAGCTGTTTCACTGACAAAGACTTTGAGCTGTTTAATGCACCTGATGCTGAGCATTCCTGCCTGGAGCCACGGTGAAATGCATTCACCAGTCACTGCTTTATTTACTCCTGGGGCATTTTGCTAGAGGCATTCAATGGGCAGAACATATTTCTTTTTCTTTTGAGATTAGAAATGATGTGATATACTTATGAGTTAATCATTTTTTAGCTTTAAATCTGTTTGCCTTGACTTTTTAGAGTTTTGCTTCAGGGCTGGAGAAGAATGTTTCCAGGTGAACCTGATTTGGTTCTGACAGTTGTGACAGATGCAGTTCATTTGGGGGAGGGAGGGGAAATGGTGAAGGGAGGATAAAAGGCTTTGGAAGCCCTTTTAGAGTCCTTTCTGTCAGGGAAGTTTTCTGGTCTTCTGTCTTAGTAGCTGCCTGTTGTTTTCTCCTTCGTATTATGCCATCACCTATTCCCCTTAATTGCTTTCTTTCTTTTGAGTATTCCTCCTCTGCGGATTTGCGCCCCTGCAGCAGCCCTTTAGTTATCCTCGGCAAAGGCAGCAAAAGCTTTCTGGGAGGAGCTTCTTCAGCCAGGACTCATCGCTTGCCTCCACGCCTGTCCTGGTGCTGCATTGACTGGGAGCAGCTCTGCCTCCTGCAGCCCCTAGGGTCTGGGGGCTTTGGCTCCGTCTACAAAGCCACCTACCATGGTGCAACGGTGGCGGTGAAGCAGGTGAAGAAGAGCAGCAAAAACCGGCTGGCGTCCCGGCAGAGCTTCTGGGCGGAGCTGAACGTGGCCCAGCTCCAGCACGACAATGTGGTGCGTGTGCTGGCCGCCAGCACGTGTGCCCCGGCCAGCGAGAACAGCCTGGGCACCATCATCATGGAGTACGTGGGTAACATCACTCTGCACCACGTCATCTACGGCACCGGGGATGCATGGAGGCAGGGGCAGGATGAGGAAGGAGCATGTGGAACGAAGGCCCTGAGCATGGAAGAGGCTGTGCGCTATTCTTGTGACATCATGACAGGCTTAGCCTTTCTGCACTCGCAGGACGTCGTGCACTTGGACCTGAAGCCTGCAAACATTTTCATCACCGAGCAGGGAGCGTGCAAGATTGGGGACTTCGGGTGCTCCCAGAAGCTGGAGAAGGGCTTGTCCCACAGCAGCCATATCTGCCAGCAGGGGGGCACGTACACGCACCGCGCCCCCGAGCTGCTCAAGGGGGAGCGGGTGACCGCCAAAGCAGACATCTACTCGTTCGCCATCACGCTGTGGCAGATGGTGATGCGGGAGCAGCCGTACCTGGGCGAGCGGCAGCACGTGCTGTACGCGGTGGTGGCCTACGAGCTGCGGCCGCCGCTGGGCGCCGCCGCGTTCCGCGGGCCGCGGGGCCGAGCGCTGCGCCGCCTCATCAGCCGCTGCTGGCACGCCAGCGCCGAGCAGCGCCCCGCCGCGCAGCAGCTGCTGCCGCGCCTCAGGGCGCTCCGGCACAGCCCCTAGCCAGCCCGGGGCTCCTGCAGCCCTCCTGCTGGCTTTTCTTCCCCCGCCTTGCCCCTGAGTATAGTCACTTCAGCCTCTGTGCGACCTAAAGGCTTTGCTGCTGGTTTTTTATATTTGGGGGAAAAAAAAGAACTCGAACTGTTTTGATATAAGAAAATTAAAAATAAAGATATTTAATGAAACTGGGGGGTTTTACCTTGGAAGGGGATAGAGGCGAAGATGAATATGTTGGCAGACATGACTTTTTCTGGTTGATGTGTTGTGTGCTGCCTTGCTTACTAGGAAATGTGCAGAAAAATTGTAGGTTGTAAGTGAATGAAGTACAAATAAGGGTCTGCTTTTGGAAGGTTCTTTATATATAATACCTTTTGGTATTTTTAAAATCTCAAATATGAGTAGTTCTTGACACCAGCTAGGGTAGTGCAGTTGAGCTTTTCCTCTTCATTTACCAAGGAATGAGTAGGTATCACAAATTAACAAATGCAGAAAAAAAAATACAGAGTGTCAGTGGTCTATTTAACTTGTTCTTTGATGTACTTAATTTCAGTAAATATTCTGCTTCACATATGAAAAATGTGAACTACTCACATAACTCCTTGAAATAAAGAAGCTTTTTCTGAGTCTAAGGCTGCTAAGAGTTACGAAGATGCATTAACAACCTGTCCTTTTTATAAGACTTCCCTGCTACCAGGTGTGTTAGTTACACAGTAGTTAGCTACTAGCAAGTTACTACTTGTTAGTTGGAACATTGTAAACTTTGTCCTAGATTTTGTGCAGAATAGAGCTTTTAAAAATGGGGGGAAAGAGCGGTAAAGTGAAGATTATTTTACTGTATAACCCATGGCTCAGCACTGGACAAGATACTGGAAGTACTTGAAAGGAAGTTTGCTTACAGCAGTAATAATGTTACTGTGCTGGTGCTCAAAGCATACACTGTTGAACTATCCTCTGCACTGCTTATGTCTTATCTGCTATCTTTCCTAATCTGGTTGTAGTGTGTCTGGGAAAGGAAGTGCTGTAGGCAACGCTGAAGACAAAAACCTCTGATCCCTGACTTATCAGAACAGATAATTGTACATCTGAGCCCTTATCTGGAACTGCCTGCTGTAGCTGATACTGCCATTCTGCTCCAAGCCTCTGCTTCTTTTTAAGACAGGAGAAAGAGTGATGTTTCAGTCAAATGGTTTTTCTTCTTTACCCTTCCTCCCCCTTGCTTCCATTCTGGAAAAAAAAATCCCAAAGGAATTGAGCCAGTTTCCTGATTTCTGACACACATCTGTTCTTAGCCCCGTGAAATCCTGGAAATGAGCAACTATGTGAATTTGAGATGATTCTGTAGGTCTTTATGGTATTTGGGTTGGTAATTGAAATTAATGGTTTATAAAGCATATCTAAGCTTAACTATTTCTTGGTCTTCTGTCCCCCTTAAGTGGAAATAGAAAATGATGGCTGGAATAAAAAACACTGAAGTAAATTCTGGAAAAAGTTTCCCATGTTTCTCTGTCAAAATAGTTATGCTGTATTATATATTCTATGCTATAGAACCAGAACTTTTTTTTTGGTGAATATTGTATAACTTATTTAATAAAGAAGTTGTTTTATAGGCGTTATTGTAGTAAGTTAATTTTGGTATTATTAGCTGAGGGCATACAAGATAAAATTTTAGATAAAGCCATGGCTGTGCCTTACCTCAAGCCTTAAACAAAAATGTTTCTGTAGGCTTCAAAAGAATAAAAAACAAAATTAAGTATTTTTAGTAGTTCCTAAATGCTTGTGTTGTATTTATTTTGCCAGTCTAGCAAGCTTGCTGCTTATACTGCAAGAAACCTGTGATATTTTTTTTGCTTAATGATACTTTAGCATCAACAAGTGCTACTTGAGCCTCTGTGAAAAATCAAGCACCCTTCAAATCCTCTGTTGTACTTGACAGAAGGATACTGAATGGCCAAGATCTACTCTTGAAGTATAATCAGCTCTGCAGATGTTTCTGTCAATTTTATGGGGCTCTCTTTCGATAGTGGGAGAGAGAGCTCTGCACAGCACTCAAGATGTACACTAGACTCTGCTGTCATAATGATGGTCTCTTTTCTATTACCTTCAAAGGTTTGTTTTATTTTTTGATTTTGATTGCTAATGAGCTTTGAGTTATTACTAATCGGAGAAATATCTCAAGTCTAACAGCTCAGAATCTTTGGTTCTGTGTGATGATGATAATTTTGCCTGTTCACCTCGCTTTACACTAATATACCTTGAATTTCTTTCTGCCAGTTTGTATTTGGCCCTTGCAATTAAGTAACTCCACCATCAGGAAATTTGTTTGTGTTCTGGCTCCCCCTCTTGCACTTCATTTGTGGATGTGCTGGGCAGCAGAGGATCCCCTGAAACACCAGTGGATACTTTCTCCTGCTGAGAGAACTGACAGTTTCACCCCCTGTGCCTGTCTTTTGACTTTATCCAAACCCAGGCTTTTCTCTCCTAAATGTGGCTGCTTAGTACCTTTCAAAAGTTTGTAGTGAAGGATTTTTTAAATACCTTTGGAAACCCTAAGGGAACATATCAATCAGAGCCTTATCAACATGCTGTCGGTGTTCCTAAAGAATTCCAATACAATCCAACACAACTATGAAGTGCAATTCTTCCAGTGAAAGCAATATTGGCTCCTTCCAAAAAATCATGTCTATGTATCTGTTATTTCCTTTAATATGGAATCTGCTAATGTATCTTGTACAGAAGTCACTCATGTAATTAGGAAATTTATTTTTAAGGACTTCCCCAGGATATGATCCTGGAGAGAAGGGCCAAAAACACCTGGTTGATTTTCAAGGATTGCGTTCTCCAAGCTCAAGACCGGTCCATCCCCATGTGCAGGAAATCAGGTAAAGGTGATAGGATGCATCTAAGGATAAAAAAAGGAGCTCCTGATTAAACTCAAGCATAAATAATAAATATGAAGGAGTTAGAGACCAGTGTGGGGTCTGAAGCAAGGAAGACACTTTTGGTAAAGAGAGATCAGGTTAGGGAACACTGAAACAAACAAAGCATATAGAAGTTCATAGGCTCTGATGGGATGCGTTCACAAATGCTGAGGGAGCTTGCCACTGTCACTGCCAGGCAATTCTTGGCTGTCTTTGGAAGGTCATGATGCTCAGGAGAGAATTCTGAGGTCTGGAAGAAAACAAATATAACTCCTTTCTGCAAGATGGCCAAAAAGAAGGATCTAGAAAAATAAAGCCAGTCAACCTTTCCTAAATCCCTGGAAAATTGGTGGAACAAATAGCTCTGGAAATCATTGGTAAACACATGAAAGACAAAAAGGTGATTGGAATAGTCATCAGGGCTTTATGAAGAGGAAATCAACTTTGTACCCTTTTGCTATGAGATTACTGGCTGCTGGAGGGCAGTGGTGGTTGCTCATCATGACCTTAGGGAGGTTTTTAGCACTGTTTGCCATTGCATCCTCAGAGAGAAACTGATATACTGAATGAGTACTGGAAATCGAAAATTAGCTGAGCTACTGGGCTCAAAGGGTTGTGATCAGTGACACGAAGTCCGGTGGGAGAGCAGTCACTAGTGGTGTACCCCAGAGATCAGCACCGGGCTCAGTGCAGGCTAACAGCTCCGTTAAAGGCTTGAAGGATGGGATGGAGCACCCTCTGCTAGTGTGCAGGAGATACAGAACTGGACGGAGCAGTCGATATCTTGGATGGTTGTGCTGGCGTTCAGAGACATTACCGAGCTGGATGAACCTGCTGCTGGCAAGCAGCGCAGGGAGCTGCGGTGTGTGGCGCGGGGTGCTGGATAACCCCGGCACCAGGGCGCGCCGGGGCAGCCGCTGGGGAAGGAGCTCTGCAGAAGGACCCGAGCTGCGGGCAGACACCAAGCTGAACGTGAGCAAGCGATGCACCCTTGCGGCAACGGCGGCCAACAGCATCTGGGGTGCGCTCCAAATGCTGCTGCCAGCGCTTCCAGAGGAGATGGTCATTCCCCGGTGTTCACTCGGCACTGGTGAGACACAGCTGGGGCAATGTGGTGGCCTCAGGACTCTGCCAGAACAAGAAAGTCACGGATGTGCTGGACCAGGAGCGCAGCAAAGGGCCGCTATGTTGATCACAGGATTGGAATCTCTGCAGGTGAGGAGAAACTGAGAGATGGAACCGTTCAGTCTGGAAAAAAGAAGGCTCAGGGGGATCTTACCAAAATGTAGAAATACTGATGGGAGGCAGTAAAGATGGAGCCAGTGTCTTCTCAGTGCTGCTCAGTGGCAGGACTAGATGTAATGGACACAAACAGAAGGACAGGAAACCCGATTTAAATGCAAGACAAAACATTTTTACTGCGAAAATGGCCAAACACTGGAGCAGGTTGTTCAGGAGGGTTAAGGAGTCTTCATCCTTGGAGACACTCAGAACCCAAGTTGACCCTGTTCTGGAGGGGGTTGGACTAGACAGTCACCAGAGATCACTTCTAACCACAGAAGTTCTGCAATTATAATAACATTTATAGATGTTTGAATTTCAGACATCTCCTGAGTTCTCCTACAAAAATCCTTCTAGCTTGAGCCTATTTTATGCTTCCTTGAAGGATAATGTACATGCAAGGATCACTCTGCTTCTTTGCAGTGGCTTTGTTGTCTTGGGGGTGAAACAGGTTAAAATGTTTAGGTGGAGAATTCTTGATCTTGTTTTCAGGGGGTTGTTTGTTTTGGTTTTTTTTTATTTTAAAAACCTGATATCAATAGATCTGCCAGAGAGTGTTGGCAGATTTCTTATTCTTGATACTCTGAAAATAAAAAATTACGGAGTTTATATTAGTTCCTTGAAGGTTTTTTTTTCCCTCTATTTTTAGAGGTAATCCACCAGACTTTTATCCTTTTTGTCTTCTTCGTCTGGACCCAGCTTCAGGTTTTTAAAAACTTCTTTCCTGCTTCTAAAGCTGGAATGAGCTAATGAGTGTAGCTGCACTTTGCTCTTCACTTTGTCACACTTGCATACCCCCAAATAAAGTGTTGGTAGAAGGCACATGATACTAGCAGAGCAGTTGCAGACAATTATGTCACAACTCCAAGGGGATTCTGTTCATCCAGATTTTTCCCCTTCTATGAACTTGTTTTGTCCTTTATATCTCCTTCCCTATACATATGTATGCAACACGTTTCCAGATGGTTAGCAAGACCTGGTTATAAGTTACAAACCTTAAGGGCTACTTGTACCTAGTTTATTTATTCTCTTTGTTTCTGGAACTGATGGCCACTAGCTTGATCAGCCTAAACAGAAGATTTATTGAAGTGTGGCACAGACTCAGATGATTCACCATCAGTGTAAGTCTGGGAATGGGGGAATTGGGATGTCTTTGACAGCCAGGTATGCTCTGTTCAAGGCACGGGTTATCTGATGCTAAGAACATCAGGTAAGAGTGTACCTCCTCAAATAAGATCAGCACACATCTTGATTGTGTTCTGGGGAAGAAACACAGCCTCACTTCTCCCAGCTGGTAAATATAAAGGTCAGATCTCTCATGCCTTACTATTAACTGAGTTTCACAGCTTGATGTAATTATTTAACTTGGAAACTCAGCTATTCTGGTGTTTAGTTCCATTTGTTTGTTCGTTTATTTATTTGTTTTGGGTTTTGTTTTTAATAGCAGCAACCTAAATGCTGTTTCTGGGACCCAGGAATGCCATCTCCCAGCTTCTCAAGGTGAGCTGGTTTTTTTTATGTTCTCTGTCCTTAAACAGCACAAGCTCCCTTTCAAATTTCCAGCTCTGCAGCACTGAGAGCTAACTATTCAAAACTGGGTGGGTTAGTTCCTGCCTCATACAGTCTGAGGTAACCACAGCCTGCATGGAAACTTCAGCTCTTTCTCATTAATCTCTCAGTACCTGCCAAACCTGGTTGCATTTAGTAATTTTGGAAAGTACATATAAAGATGCTGCTATAAAGTGCTTGCATTCTCATGGGTAGTAAGCAACAGCAGTAGCCCTAGACATATTATCCCATATTAGAGTGTTGTATTTTGTGCTTTCTTGGTTATACAGACAATATTGTCCACTAAGGGAAAGCCTGAGTTACAAGTTCTAATTCTGGCCTTTTTTCTTTTATTTTATAACAAATGGCATTCACCATCCCAATCTCTCCTGACACATCTCCTCTTCTTCCTCAAATGGGCACATGTGTAAAGCTTGACAGGATGCAATTAAGAGATTTTATGTAATTTTACCTATTTCAAACTGAATCCCCAGATAAGAGCCAATACTAACTAGTGCTGGAATGGTTTTAGGTCAAAATTAATTCTTTTTCATGCCTTGCAATGAAAAGCAATACATATACATACTATCCTGAGCTCTGCAAAGTGCAACAATTATTATTTTAGCAGTCAAGTGATTACAAGAAAGACAAGAAAAGATGGCTAGAAGCATGGGAACCATGCAATTATAATAAACAGTTTCTAGGAAAAATGATAAATAAGGAAGAGAAAAAGTATTGAAGCTTATAATTCCATATTAATCTTCAATTACAATAGCTATTACTGAAGGTTTAGTGTCTTTGGATCCCAAGTAGATATCAAGAGATTTTTCATAAGGGTTTTAAAAGAATTTAGCATAAGATACAATGCTTGATGCTATGCTCTATATTTGGCTTGTTCTGTTGTTTGCTTCTATTCCCACATTTTTTTTGAAATTATGCTTTATCTCAACCCAGAAAGAAAGTGGTACCATCACTATTTTCAAACAATAGAAATACTACATGACTTGGAAAGGGGCTCATCCTCAATTGAGAAGGTAGGATGGGAAGTATGAAAACATAAGTCTGAAGAAGTACGGGTTGTTTCTGTATTCTGTGGTAAGACATACCACAGCAAAGAAAACAAACAAAAACTGTTTTACACAATAGACCACAAATACTTGTAAATTCAATGGGACTTAAGTGGATGCTTACTATTTGACTCATATCAATTTTTGCAGTGTTAGCATCTGTGTACATAATTTCATCTGCTACAACAAAGATGAAAATAGGGATAGGAAACAAATGGTTATTTTTCACATTAACTATACATGGAATATCCTACTTTTACTTTGTTCTAGCTATTTGTCTGCTGCAAAGACCTTCATGCAGTGCTCAAAGAGGCTCTTTCTATGCTTCAGTTAACCCAGCTGCCAAATATTTGTCTGCCTGTCAAAGAAAAGCCTTAAAACCAGTTAAAGAAGGCAAATGGAACAAAAAAAGTCTACTGGCATCTATCCCAGTCTGCCAGTAGCTAAGGATGGTATGGGACAATTTGACAGTAGAGGCACCACCATCCACCCCTGGACTTCTCTGAGCACGAGGCTGAGCTTTGCTGTCGACCCAGCCTGAAGTTCAATAGTCCATGTGTTCAGCAGAGCAGGGAGGTGATTGCATTTGCCTTTGCAGGGCACCTGGGATAATAGGGCAATTCATAACTTAATAAATATTCTACTGCACATGTGCCAGGCTACAAAGAGCAAAGTGGGCTGCAAATTGGAAATGTAAATGTCCGGTTCTTTTTAAGTCACTCCCTCCACAAGGGCAGGAGGAAAACTAGTTTTGTTTTCAAGTCATGCATTTTTCTCAACTACTTAAAAATGGTGAAAGGGTTTTGATTCAGATATGGCATAAATGAAGCCGGTTCCAGAGACAAGTATAGAAAGTTGCACCTGAAAAGAGATTGTAGGAAAGCTGAATGTAAATAAGGGCACTGATAGGCTGGGGAGGCTAGATTTCTTTAATTAGTAGTTAGTACTATATATTACATAATACAGTAAGTTTAGAGAGATACCATACACCTTTTCCACGTCCTTTTGCTTATCCAAGAGTTCCAATAAAATGGTTTGCAGATAACATGGAAAGCTTGTGAAGGAATGTATCCCTGCACTAGCACGCCAACAGATGAATGCCACAATGATTTCTCTTTGTTAAGAAAGTGACGAAACTCCAGACCTCTCCTGAAGTTGTCAATCCTTATACAGCTTTTGGGAGTGAAATGATTGTTATAAAATGTTTTCTGATTGGAAGGGGAGAAGTAGATATTACTAAACTAAACTAAAGTTTAATAAATAATTCCTGCCAACAGCTGACTTTCAGAGGAAACAATAGAAGTTATGTTTTTAAAACATTTTCATGGTTGCATAGTTTGTTTAAAAAGTTTTATACTGAATTGTAAACAGCATTGAAAAAGTGTCCTGATTATCAAAATCAGCACTACCTGACTGATCCTAGCAAAAGAACCATTTGCCCAGGCAGACAACGGAGACATTGGAGACAAGGAAGCTGGAGGAGGCAATGAGATAAGCCAGAGACAGGGAGAGAGGAGACACCCCAAAATCCAAACCTATTTGCTACAACCTTTTCAATCAGTGAAGCTCTCACTGAAAAATAAGTTTATACTGGCATGTGGCTTTCTGTGTTGTATGCTGGAGATACCTGCCCACTGGACTGTCAGGATCCTGCATGTCTTAAACTAAGGTCTTGAACTAGTGCTTAAAATCAGGCAAGGCCACTGATTCAGTTCAGAGTGGTCACCTGTCTCCACCAGGTCAAAGTAGTCTCTTGGTTTGCTGAAAGAAGCATAGACTTCCTCTCACTCCCAGTCCCCCCAAAACCCCAACTGGTCTTGAAAACTTGCCTAACTTTAAATGCTCTGCTAGCCATTACCAGTCCCCAAACTGCCTGAGAGGGTTTTTTATTTCCTTTTCTTTACGATTGCACTGTTATGAATTCTGATTAGTGACATATTTAAGTAGCACAAATGACTTAGCAATGTATTCTAGTACACAAAGCATTGGTAGATTTTTCATTGGAAAAGAAATTTCCTTTATATACACAAGATTTTAAGAGTAAAAAACTCCATTTTCTGTATCAAAGATGTGGTGCTGCTTTCACCTTTTTTTTTCCCTAGGAAAAATGAGAAATAATTCCTAAGTGTTAGCATAAGCATTTGTTCCTGCCAGAACAAAGTGACTGGCTGTACCTCACACCAGGAATGTTTCACAAGAGTATATGAGAATCAGTTATTCCTCTGAACAGGTAAGGAACTCTTGAAAAGGAAATACACCTGTGGCAGTGTGGTAAGGCACTATTGGTAGGATGAAGTGACTGCTGGATGCTCTCAGAAATTACTTCCAACAGTCATAATTATTGAAAGAATATTTTTAAACATATGCATTTCATACATAAACTAAAAACACAAGGTCAAAGAGCTGAAAAAATGACAAGTATTAATATTTCTGAATTTTTTTTCAGGGAACATGGGTACCATACTCAAATCCACCTTCTGTGTTTACCACAATACTTAATTTTATTTGCCTAAAAAGTGAATGCTTGACCACAACCCTAAGAAATGGTAATACTACCTTCTCCTCACTTTTAAACCTGTAGAAAATACTGCTTCCCTTGATTAGCATCTGGAAAACCTGTTGCTGGGGATTTCACTGTGCATGGAGGCAGGGATGTTGGATGTGCAATCGTTTGCACATTAGTGCACATTAATTTACATACAGTTGGTTATGTTATTTAAGTGATCACTGCAGGGGAAAAAAGACTTTTCTGATTTATATCATTTCCTAGGGGAAGAATATAACAAACTATATTCCACATTTCCAACCACATTTTGTAGACTGGTGTGAAAGGCCATGCACAAACCCCATTTTCATGAAGTGGGAACTTTTCACAAAGTAGGAACTTCTGGCACGCATTTAGGTGAAAGATAAGTTTCATAGGCTTTGCTGTAATCTCCTAATAAGATGTTCCCTTAAACAAAACTTCTGGGTCTTCTATGAATGATATTACAAAACTCTGTGGTTGTTGTTCCTGCCCTGTTACTGCAGCCTCGTAACTTCCATGCAGTAAACTGCAGCTGCCACTTTGCCACATTAGCCTTGTGGAGAAGTTAATAAACCCTTTGAAACCAAAACTTCTTCATATTTGATGCCTCTTGGATCACTTTCATGTTATGTTGTGGATCTGACCAGCTGTTCTGAGCAATCACAGCGTGATGATTTCCTCAGTGCCTACTAACTCCTGTTTCTAAAGCACATCTTTAACACCACAGTATCTCCTTTAGTTCCAGGTCCTAAGTTCTATGTTACTATTCCTGTTTCTGTCAGGTTTTGAGTAATTTAGCTTGGCTAGTTCGCAGAGGGTCAGGTCACAACACGAGAAGCATTGCTGAATTGGCTTTAATCTTTCTCTCCAGATGCCAGGGCTGGGAAGGGCACCTCAAGTCCCACAGAAGGCCAACACCTGGATGTAATCTAGATAAAATTGCAAGTTGCAACTAATATCCAGCTCTAATGGTACTGTAACATCAAGGTGGAAATCACCCCTTGCTTTAAGTCTCTTCATCATCTGTGGCAAGCGTTTGCTAAATTTTGTGTTTGCAAACATTCACCATCTGCAAACCCATCAAGAGTATCACAAAAGGACACCAGTCCTAAAGAGATCAGGAAAAACTTTTCAGGAACAAAGATCTAAACATAAAGGAGTGATGCATTCCGTATCAAGAGAAATTTTTCTTCTAGTCATAAGGCAGTGTGAGGCCAGAACCATTCCTTAAATTATCCCTCTCCGTGAAAGAGAAGCAGCACAAGCACCGTGAAGCAATTCCCTACTACTCTGTCTCGCCAAAGAATTACATTAGATTAAACTGGTCTTTAGATAAAAAAAACCCCAAGATCAGTGACTTCATAACTGGGCTCTGAAACACATGGGCAAAAATGTATTATGGGCTACGTATACTGATAAACAGAATTGCTAAAAATTAAACACCATTTTCTTTTCCTTCAGGACAGACATCCAAACATGCTAATACCCTGCAGCTGGCAGCTTCACCTCCACCTTTTGCAGACGGCAGACATGAGGAGGAAAGACAACTTCCAAAGTCTTTCATAGCACAGTATTATGAGAGTTTGTATGTGCCACTAGTTCCTAAACACTCTCAGTACAAAGCATCCATAGAGAAGCCATCGAGGTAAGAGCAGCAAAACAATCTGTGTCCTGAAAGTCATTTCCAGTTCTGGTGTTAAAACAGCTTGTTCTGTTCAATGAGTCACATAGATGTTATTTGAGTAGGTGCAAGTTTTCCACATATTCTACTAACTACTGCAGTCATCTTGAACTATTGTCACAAAGTGAGAGAGATCACAACAGTGCCAAGTGATGCTACCTCAAGTGGCCAAATCCAGATTGGAGAGATTTGTGAAGTTTATTATTTTTCGTACTTGATTAGCTTTTCCCCACATGATGTCTTCTGAGGTGATTTCCAAAATGAACACTGGATGCAAAAGACCCCACAGTTCTGTTTGTACACCCACTAGTTCTGCTTTCACTGGGCTGATGCTGGAGACTTTTTGTACAGGAATTGCATGCCCTCACTCTTGGTAACCTGGCCTGGATAACAACAGATGATAGGGTAGGAATGTGAATATAACTAGTGTGTGTGAACAAAATACCCAAACTGGCATGTTCTGAGAAGATGTTTGCCCAAAACCTGATAACACTAAGAGGAAATTAATAATAACAAAGCTTGCTTAAGACAATGACCACCCAGATTAAATTGTAACCAGGGAATTAGATTTACAAGAGGGGGGGAAAATAAAACTTGAAAAGGAGCATGAGAATTTGTGATTATTAGAAAACTTGTGCTAGGTGCTAATATTTCTTAAGACCTTCCTCATCAGATATGGAAAGGAGCTGCCACCTCCTTTCAGACAGAGGGGACTGAAATGGTGAAGGAACAGCAGGGATCCACCCCTCCTGGTATATGGAATGGCTGCACAGGCTTCCAAAAGTGGGACTGTGTATTGTCATCCATGCTTCTTGCAGGAGAGTGGAAGTACATATAAGGAATGTGAGACTATGTAAGTGGGATCAGTTGCAGAAGAGTATGAAATTTGTAGGTGCTCACCAGCAGTTTGTAAGCCTCTAGTATTGTCATTTAAGTTGTAGTGCTGATACTGATCCACAATACATAGTTCATTGATTACCAGCGAATTACATGTTGCTCATCAATAAACCACCTTAGCTGCTATCAAGGCTGTGTGAGTTACAGTCATTTTCTGCAAAAAGTGTTTTTTTCATTACTACAAATTTGACAGAAGCATCACATCTGCAGAGCAAGGAGTGGAGAGAAAACAAACATTCTTCCAGGGAAGCAGAGAACACATAACTCATCAATTTGAAAAAAAAAAAAGTAAGATTGAACTAGAACAGGACAAATTCAAATATGCTCCTGAAATCCCCCCAGATGGACAATGCTGTTTCAGCCAGTGTTTGAAGACATATTGTAATGATGTATCACAGATATGATGTCACTAGAAATGCTGTAGCAAGCTGTTGCATATCAGCAGCTTTGTGTTTTTGTCACCATGATCCGTCAGAAAAACAAGGCAAAAACAGACTGACAAGGGAGAAGTTCTGCTCTAACCACATCAATGGTATTAGAAGCCAAGTGTATTATCTGCCAGCACATATTTAAAAGGAAAGAGCTTGTGGTGATAATGATGAAGTTCAAACTGCCCACTTGAAAACATCTCCTAACAATGAATACTTGTGGCAATGTTTGTCAACAGTAAAGGACATCAAGGCACAGTTGCTCTTTTTCTGAATCACAGACCTAGTTTATGTTTATCATGCTTACATGAGGAATTTTTAAGTTAAAGAGAGCCTAGTATTTTGACGGGTGGTTACATTTTTATATGCTGAGCTTTATGCTAGAATTGGCATGAATATTTAGAAAACGTAAAATGGACAGCCTGAGTGCAATATGAGAACTCCAGCTGTGCATTCTGTCTGCCTGCTACCTGCAGAGAGCAATGCCAGTTAGCAGCTACCCATCTACACAAATCAGTCTTTTAAAGGGGGATATTTTAATTCCAGGTTTTTTTTCTGAAGTTCCAGTAGCTTGGGCACTTGTGGAGAAAGCTAATTTCTGAGCAAAGAACTTGGACGAGAGTTCCGCAACATGATACAACTGAGAAACTTAACACAAAAGGATAAGCAGATACCTACAATTAAGACCAAGCAGATGCTGTAGCCTTTCTTAAAAGGGTTGAAAATTGGATTTCTCATGACTGGTTTACAGACTCAACCATCTACTAATGACCTTTGTGGAAGCCTGCTTCATATGATCCTGCTTCATAGGTATTTGAAGACCCGAAGCTCAAACAAAACCCTTAAAAGTGTGTTCAGATCCCAGTGACCTTGGAGAAGGAAGTTATTTACAAGTAAAAGGCAGTGTCTTAATCGCCACTGAAAGCAAGTACTAGAGGTATTAGGCTGGCACAACCATGACAGCTTCCAGAGAGATGCCCACATGAAATAACCACTATGAAAAGTGACATAGCAGATTTAAGGAAGCTACTGTGAGCCCTGCCAAAACCATTCATGGGCCACCAGTGTGAAATAAACAGAATAAATCTATTCCAAAAAATGAATGGTGTTCATAGCCCAAGCTGCAAAGGCTGGGGAGTATGTGTCTGTCCTTTGACCCAGCCAAAGGTGCATCAGAAAGGTTCAACATTCACCAGAAGACAACAAAAATCTACATTTCACTAAATTACTATGAAAGACCTGATTGACTTCAGAACACACTCTTTCTGCCACATAGATTCATCCCAGAATCTACTCTTCTGAAGCACAAACTAGTCAGAGAGAAAAAAATCCCCAGTAATCTGTAACCCCCCTCAAAAAGTCAAAGTATCATGAATGCACATGGACTAATACCCTGCATGATAAATCACTAAATTAGGTATCAAATTGTTTCTGCTACAGATGACTAAGTCATGTCAAACTCATGTCTTGCTTCTTAATTGTTTATCTTCGTAATTACTTGACATGAAAAAAACATTCCTGGAAGCTTCATCTAAAAAGCACAGGCTGTTGGGTATTAATAAAGTCACAGAATCACAATCTCTTAACTAAAGTTAGCATCGTCTGGGGAGAAAAACCCACATGAAAAGCAGTATGTAATCAAAGGAAAACCAGACAGAATATAAAATATGAATTAGAAGTTAAGAATGACAAAATACAAGATAAGCAAAAAGTATTTAGAACGGCTTTTTGCTCACATGAATGGCAAGAAGAAGCATTTTTAATATATAGTGTATTTCAGAGAAAACAGAAAGTTCGGATAAATTTCTGTTGCACATTTGTGGAGAAAAATAACATATATCAGAAAATTCCAACAACAGCCATGGAGAGCCTTAAACATAGGAACAGAAGTGAGGCGGTTTTAAATCAGCAGCTCCAGACAGCCTGCATCCAAGAATTTTAAGAGCTGGCAAAGGCAACTTGTGTGCTGTTAATGTGGATTTTCCATAAGCTCTGAGAAATCTGGGGAAGCTCAGAAAAAAAAAGAAAAATCTCAAAGCTGAGGTAATGCCAATACTAGGAAAATAAGTAAGAAAGGAACAAATTCAGGAACTTACGGTCAACCTCGCCTTAATCCTAAGGGGGAAAAACCAAACCAACTACTTCATACAGAAACAAGAAATAAATGAGCAAATTGTATTTAAATTACACAGCTTAAATCTATGGAAAACTTATATTTTTGTAATTACAGCATTTGTTTGGTAGACAATAGGAACAGTTAATATAACACATTTGTACATTGACTATTTCAGTAGGACACAGAGAAACTGGCACAGTTCTGCACTTACAGTTCATAGCAAGCAAATTAAAACTAAGGCTACAGGACCATGTCAGTCAGACATATTTCTAATTGAATCCCACAGGAATTAGTTCTTGGCAGCAAGGTACTCAGTATTTTATCTGGAAATAAAGTTTACAAAGAACATTCATAAAAGCTCTAAGCAAATAGTGAAGCAAGGCTGCTGATTGGGAACCATCTGGATTACTGGAAAACTAAGTGCTTCAGCATGATCACTGTGAGGTATTTAAGAGTGATGAATTTAAAACACTTATAGATGGAAAACTTCCTCAGGAAGTAGCTGGAATAGCTGGTAACAGAATAAACATGGGTTCCTTGAGTACGAGTTCAAAAATTGTATATATGTAATTGTTAAATGGCCCAGAACCAAATGAAGTTTTCATTGCAGGGAAGAAGAGACCAGAGAAACGTGACTATCATCAAAACAGATTTCTTAAGTACTGATCTCCATTGGCAAAAGATATTGCTGCATTTCAGGAAACAGAAACAGGATGACAACTTCTGTATCCACATTTCTTGGAGCTGCTTTATCAGAATGCAGCCTCCAGTACTTTCAAAGAAGATATCAGTAAATTAGAGATTTCGAAAGAGTACAAATAATCCAAGTGCAAACAAGCCTAAATAATGGAACAGTTGGCATATAAATGTTAACTGCATCACATCAGGTTTTAAGACCAAGTGAAGACCTCTAAAGCAACTGGTAGGGGAAAAAAATATACTGAAGTACAGTGTGATAGCTGAAAGTAAGTTCATCTAAAAATACAAAGTAAGCTTTCTTGAGTAACTGTAATAATAAATAAGTTTCCAGAGGTGCAGTAGTTATGCTAACTTTATACATGTCTATGATTCCTGGACAGAACTCCAAATTAGAATGCAGTTATTGACCTTACTATAGGCCATAATTTCAATACTTGTTTCACTAGTTCTCCAATGATGTAACTTGAAACAGACATATTTTCAGAAAAACGCTTGGTTTGCGACTAACAATTACCACTGTCCAAGCCAAATCAAAGATTCAGTAAAAAATACCCCTCCCATGGCCAACATGAACAGATAATGGAACTTCCATAAATAAAATTAATTTAAATTCTTAAATTTAAGCATGAATAAAATGCAAGTTTTACTTAAAACTTCTGCTCTCGCACCTCCACTGTGCAGAATCACAGACTCAACTGGGTGGAACAGACCTCTGGGACCATCGAGTCCAACCTGTGACCGAACAGCACCACGTTCATCTAGACCATGGCACATCCAGTCTTTCCTTAAACACCTCCAGGAACAGTGCCCACCATCTCCCTGGGCCGCCCATTCCAATGCGCTATCACTCCTCCTGTGAATAAATCCCTGCTAATGCCCAGCAGAGTAGGGATTCATTCCTGGCACGGCTTAAGACGATATCCTCTCGTCCTGTCGCTTTCAGTAATGAAAGAAGATAAAAAGACCCAAAGGCCCAGACGGGAGCGGGCTCGCTATCAGCGGAAGCGATACAGTCCCGCTTGCGCGCCAGAGCCCGGCCCTCCCCTCAGCAGAACGCCGAACTGTCCGGAGAAGGCGGGCAGGAGCCCGAGATGCCCGCGGACCCGCGCGGGACGGGCCAAGCCCGAGCAGGGCACAGCAGCTGCCGGCCCCAGGCCCCGCTGCGCTCGCCACCAGCCGGGACCGCAGGGCCACCGTCCCGCAGGAAGCGGAGCCAGCGCGGCTTCCGCGCCCGGCGGGCGGGTGAAAGGTCCCGCGGCGCCCGGATGGAGGCGGCGCCGCTCCGCTATATAAGCGCCCGCCGCCGGCGCGCCCACCTCTCCCGCGCCGCCGCCTCCTGGCTCACCGCTGTTCGCTGGGCCCCGCGCCGCCCGAGCCCGGGAATAAGTCGGTCAGGAAGGCTCCGCTGCCGCCATGGTGAGCGGGGGAGCGCCGGGGGCAGGGAGGGAGCGGGGCCGCCGAGCCCGCCCGCGCCGTGCAGGCCCTCGGCCCCGGGGCAGCGCCGCGCGTCCCGGCCCGGCGCGGAGGCTCCTCGGCTGCCGGCGCGGCTCCCGCAGCTCACCCCGAGCCGGCGGGCAGCGAGGGCGGCCTGCGGCCCCGCAGTGCCGTTCCCTTCGGGAGCGGCTCCGGGGGAATGCAGACGGAGGGGAGGCGGCCGCCGCTCGGCGTGAGCGGGGCTGGTCCGGCCTCGTGTCCCTGCCCTTACAGGCGGCTGTTCAGGGAACGTGGTCACTTAATGCGGCAGGCAGCACCTCATCGCCACTGTGCCATCCCGTGTTCCACAGAATCGCAGAATAGGTCATGTTGGAAGGGACCGCAGTGGTCATCCTAGAGCACATGGCACAGGATTGAGTCCAGACGGCTCTTGAATATTTCCAATATACTCCACACCCAGCCTCTCTGGGCAGTGTCCCAGTGCTCAGCCGCAGTAAAGAAGTTCTTCACGTTCAGGTGGAACTAATGAACATCAGTTTCTGCCCGTTGTCTCCTGTTGGCACCACCGAGAAGAGCCTGGCTCCATCCTCTGGGCAGCCCCCCATTTATATTTTTATAGAGGCATATATATACGGACATATATACATATATTTCACTTCTCTTGCTCATTTTTTACTAATTCATTAGTTCACTAAACTCACATTAATGCCCCATTATTTGCAAGTGTTTAATTGCTTAAGCTCCTCAAATCAGTTTCCTGAGTGGCCGAATTCGGTTTTCTGGCCAGGTGCCCCTTTTTGTTTTCGTGGTGTGAGTTGCTGCAGGTTTGTTGATCAAATCTTTGCTACTTCATTTGTGGTGATGTTAAGTTGTAAGATATATGAAGAGTGAAATACATTTTGCTTTTTTGAGGAAAAGGAATGTTTGTGCCAGCTCTGTATAGGTAAACCAGGGAAGGGTGTGCTTGCAGCTTCTCACCCTGAGATGCAGTTAGAGTAAAGAATTTCTTTTCCTTCACTCTTCCCATTTTTTCTATCGTGCCACCATGCCCTTCTAGTGTTAAACAGTCCCACAGCTGAATTGTTCTTTTACACTTCAGAAATCTGTTTCTAAGAGGCAGTGGATTGTGTGAGTTGGTGTTCACTGCAGTGTCTGATGTTTGTAACTTCAACCTCTTAGGCGTTTAAAGATACTGGCAAAGCACCTGTGGAACAAGAGGTGGCGATTCATCGCATTAGAATTACCTTGACAAGTCGCAATGTAAAATCACTGGAGAAGGGTGAGTAGTGCTTCTCTGTTCACTTGGAGAACTCGTCAGGTAATGAATAATAGGTGCCATGTAAGGCATTGCAAAGTACAGTGTGTTGAAACCAAGGATGTTACCGTTTGCCTTTTTGTATGTGCCTTGGCTTTCAAAGTCAACCCCAAGTGCTTCATACGCCAAAAAGTAAATTCTGATTTAATTTTTAATGGAAGTTAGTGTTTTGGGGGGTTTCATTATGCAGAAAAACTTATGTCATAATGACTAATGTAAGAGAGTGCAGCTTCTTCCCTTTAGTTCTTATGGGGAATTTTGAAAGAATTATCACACTTTGAATGTATAAGAACTGAAAGGCACTGGTTTCTTGATATCTTGTTATTTGTGTTATGAAGAGTTTAGTATAACATTCTTTAAAAAAATTCTAAATCTTGTTTAGGAATTAGCTTTGTTAGCTTTGCCAGTGTTTAATGATATAATAAAAATGTAAAAAAAGTTACTATTTGTAGGATCTTCAGGCTGATAACAGCTTAAATATGGTTTCAACTTGTGGTAATGGCTTTTGCTTAGTGTTGCACCATGATTTTGCTCATCATGTCATAACACTTCCAGTTGTATGTGGTTGGCTATGAGGATAATGCTTAAAATGAATGGCAGTGATCACTCATACGCTATTCTGAGCCAACATCTTGTTTAAAATACTGGCTTAAAAAGTCAAGCAAGTAAAGCAGTCACAAGGTCTGAGCTGTTGCATGTCTCTTTTCAGTCTGTGCTGACTTGATTAGAGGTGCTAAGGAAAAAAACCTGAAGGTGAAGGGACCCGTTCGCATGCCCACCAAGGTACTTGACACTGTTTTCCTGTCTTAAAAGTTGGTTTGCTTTCTGCAACTGTGTGCTTAAAACATATTTTTTTTTAAGGAACAAAAGGTGAGATGAAAAGCAGTGCTATTAAACTGAGGGTGACCCAGTGTAAAAAGATGATTTCACAAGTTGCTTTGATGACACCTAGGGATAACTGTTAAAGTGCAAAATATGTTGAATGTGTGAATTCTGTTCAATTTATTTTTATAATGAACTCATTTTTAAAATGAAATTAGATATGTAGGGAAGGAGTGTTAGCATCAGTAGACTGTGACTTAATAGGTAACTTTCTAATGGCATAGATACCACATTTGTAGGGTATTTGTATTTGTAGGGGATCACCTTTTTGTCTGGTTGTAGATGACTCCTCTGAGTGCACCAGCTAAATACCTCGTGTTTGACTTTTCAGACCCTGCGGATCACTACCAGGAAGACGCCCTGTGGTGAGGGTTCCAAGACCTGGGATCGCTTCCAGATGCGTATCCATAAGCGGCTCATTGACTTGCACAGCCCTTCCGAGATCGTGAAGCAGATCACCTCCATCAGCATCGAGCCTGGCGTCGAAGTCGAAGTTACTATTGCCGATGCCTAAATGACGGCCGTCGTTGAATAAAGCTGATTTACACATTTTCATCGCTTGTTTCTTTTCTTATGTGTGCCAAGAGATAGTTCTGTGATGGTTTTTGTGAAGAAGGACAGCAGAAACCACAATCAGAATGCTGTGTGAGAGGACTGTATATTTAAGGAAGAATGTGTCACCTGTAAATACCAGGAAAATTAAACTTGGGCATCCCAGTTTAATGGGAGGCTGGCAACTATATGGTTGTGCAGCACTTAATGAAAAATACATTTTTTAACAATTTAGGGGTTTGATTTTGGCCAAAATTTTAGTTGATACACAGACAAGTACCTGGTTAAAATTTATATTTAGATAAAATTACCAAGTTTTCAATTCTTGGTTCTTGCTGTGCAAGACTGAACTAACGCTTAGTCTATGTGGATTTTTTTCCCCATATGTCTCACAATCAAAGGATCCTGGGGGTGCTAGTTGTAAAACTTCATCATTTTTGATGAGCACATTCAATTTAACAAGTTTATTCTTTTGACGTGTGTAGAGTCACAAAACTGAACTATGGAACTACCTAGTTGTCTTTCCAGGTTTAGATTTCCACAGATGTTAATGCTAAGAGTAAGCTTCATATGTAAAGCAACAAAACAGCCATTTTTATTGCTGCTTTTAAGTCTCAAAGGAACTGTGATTAATTCTTAAACCAACAGAACAAAGCCCAGAGTTACAGAGAACAGTTTTATGTAATCCATTAAGGATCGGGTTGCTGCTTTGCTTCAAGCATAAGAGAGAACTTGAGTTCTAAATAAAACAAGCAGTGGTGGTTCTCTGCAAGCAGCTTCAGGTCCTGTTTATGTTTGCTAAGACCTAAAACTGACCAAAGCTTGAGCTTTCTGACTCAAGGAGTACAAGAGGCCTTCAATTTCCAGTTAGTGGGCTTTGAGAGCTTTGGTGGAAGGGAGATGAACGAGTTAAAGTGAACAGATTGTGTCAAGCTTACTTCCTTGAGGAACAACTATTGTGAGCAGAGGGGAAAATATCCCCCAACACAGAACATCTGTGTCGTCCTTAAAGTCTGTTTCTGTTAAAATGCCACAAATACAAGGTGCCTGATACATACTTCTGGGTTTGAAAATTATTTCTATTATATGGGTTGCTCTTTACAGGAATAAATGGGCAAACAAATAGCACAAGGAGATACCTTGCACTCATTGACATAAGTTACTTCTGCTCTTCCTCCTGATTAACAGAGTAGCCCTGTGACTGAAAGCACTTGGAGGGATCTAGGCTCGGCTGGCTGGGTTTGACACCAAAGTTCTGCCTTTGGTTTTCCAAAGGGTTTCCAAATAGGTTTTTCCCTGTTGGTCAAAACTGTGGAACAGTTTTGTATCCGCTTACATCTGGCTGCACCTCTGACTCGCAGGGTGCCTCTTAAACACACCTAAATGACCTGAAGTCCCACCGATCTTCTTTCACCCGCGGCACTTCGAGGACCAATTTCCTCTGTGATCTTTTCACTTGTCTCTACTTGCCCGTAGAGCCAGATGCAGCTTTACCTTTGTGTCTGGGTCCCGCTCCGTGCAGCAATACTGTGGGGGCAGGCCGGCTGCACAGGAGCGCCTCACCGTTGTTAGCGAGGGAGGCTCGATCCTCGGCCGCCGCACCGCGGGTCACCGCGGCTTTATTTATTTTCTACTCCGTTTTCTGCTTCTACACCGAGCGGTTACGTAACGCCCCCGCTAACTTTATATAACTCGCTCGGATGGAAACATTTAGGTACGCGCGCCTCCCCCGCCCATCCTGCCCCCTGTATCCGGCAGAACACCCCTCCTCCTCCTCTGGCCGCCCGGTTCAAACCTCTCTTTTACTGCGGACGATGAGCAAACGCTGCGTCTCCAGCACGCTCTGTCCCGTCCCGCTCCGCTCCGTCCCGGCGCCCCCATCCCCTCCCTCCCTCACGAACCGGCGGCGCCGCTGCCGTGCGCTGTGCGGCAGCGCCCCCTGCCGGCCGGAGGGAGCGCTGCCCCCGCCCGCGCCCCCGCGCTCGGCCAATCAGCGCCCGCCACCCCCGTGCTCGGCCAATCAGCGCCCGGCTCTCCCCTCAAAATGGCCCCCCCCGAGCGGGCCCAGAGCGCTCCCGGGAAGGGCGAGCCGGGCTCGGCGGCTCCTGCAGCGGCGGTGCCCCTTTCTTTCTCCCCCGGTGGCCCCTTTCTTTCTCCCCGGTGCCTGCGAGTGTTGAGCCTCTGGGGAAGGGGCTGCAGTGGATGAGAGCAGCGCCAGCTGAGGCTGTTAGCAGCGCGCTTTCCCTTGTGTGTTTCGTAGTATCACTTGCCAGGTGTTTTTTTTGGTTTTTTTTTAAAAGGTCGTGCTCTCCAAACTTCTCTAGATTGCCCCGTCTTCTTCAGAAGTGCTCGTTCGTATACGAGCTGGCCCCATCTTTGTTATGCTACATATGTATTTTGTCGGTTCTCTGAGAAAATGATGGGCTTTATTTTTTATTTTTTTTTTTCCCCTTTCCTTACAAGTTCCTTTGGCGAGAACGATGGCTGATGCGGGGAAAAACTATGTTTCCACGGAAGTGTGTGATGTGTTGGAATCGGTTTCTTTTCTGAATATAGAGGGTAAACCTTCACCCTTGGAGTCAACAGTGCTGCCTAATACAGAGGAGCAGCAGGTGTGCATTGGTTTTTACAACGTGTCTTCTGGTGATGCTGGGTTGTTTTTTGGTGGTTTTTTTTTTTTTTTTTTTTCTTAAGCTTTTGCAATTTTTTCTTTGGTAAGAACTGCTATACTCTCTGCCCCTGATATGTGTTCGATTTTTCTGCTTATTTCTCATTGCTTACACATAGGTCATAACCTGCACCAAACGCAGGTGCATGCTCAATGCGATGCGATGTGCTAAACTTTGAGGAAAAAAAAGTAAAGTAATTGCAATTTGAATATACTGTACTGTTCTTTTTAATAAGCTTTAAAAATATATGTGTTCTTGATGTGGAAGCTCATTAGGTGCTTGGGAATAAAAGCCTCGAGCAGAAGATAAGAAACCCAACTATGCGTTTTTAGAGGGATACATTTCCTGGGTGACTTTTCCTCAAGTGACTTCACTTTATTCGTTACCTGAGGGAAAAATCTGATTAGTACTGGTCATGACAGGCTGTGGAGAACTCTGGTAAATCCATCTGCTGAGTGGAACATTGCCAAAGTAAAGACTGAAGCTCCTGGAGGAAGGAAGGAGTGCTGGGATCCCTCTGAAGTGCTCCCTGCTAATATTGCTTTCCTGGATGGGGCAGACTGTTCAATAATGGTTGGGGGATGGAAAAGGCCACCTGAGCAATGAGAATGGCTGCCTGGCTGTTGCTGTGGGGAAGATGAGGGTCTGGTGCCTGGGTGGTGGTAAGGGAATGCTCTCTTGAGGCTGAATGTGATAGTCAGTGCCAACTGAACAAAATGCAAGTGCAGAACTATGTAGCAGCTGTTAGAATAACACAGCTTGAATTCAGTACAGCAGGACACCAGAAGGTGGAAGCACTGCAGTTTGTGCCTCTGATAGTGTGCTCTCAAAACACTGGCTTTGTCATGAAAGACTGCCAAAGGGAAGGGAATGGGGGGGCACACACACAAAAAAAAGGGGTTACTTTAGGACAGTAGAAGGTAAAGAAGCAAATAAAAGCTTAGAGTCCTGAACCTGACGTGAAAGGAAAAACGTGAGATATTAATGTAAAATAGAAAACACTGTATCAGATATGTATGCTGATATGATTTGGGGCTGTTCTAAAAGTGGCAATTATAACTGTGTTTCTTCTTTTTAATGAATAGGTGTATGAGCCTTTGAAAGTCTTCTTGAGAGTGAGGCCCTTTTCTATAGCAGAGCTTGAAAGCCATGAATCCCAGGTTCGTTGTAGAGCTAAGAAATAATATTTTTCTTCTCCTCTGAACAACATATAGTATTGTAAGGCAGAAATTTCTTTTACATAAGCCATATATTGCCTCCACATGGAATTATTTGCCACTTGGACAGATGCAAGATAATTTTTTCCACCCCCATGACTTTTAATAATTTGTATGGTATGGACATGTGTACCTGTAGCTCTTCAAAATTCCCCTGGGTATGTTATTTAAAGATTGGAGTCAACTCTATACAGTACTCAAGATACAAAGGAATTCCATGGAAGAGATTATGCAGTTCTAGACATAATTGGAGTATCTGAGCCTTTAGTTTCTTTGAAATGCTTCTATAATCTCCTACCTCATTCTGGTGACTTTCTGCTCTGAAATGTTCTGTAACCTCTACACTGTCAGATTCTGATGCTTTGGCATTTTATACACACACATGTAGAAGCGTTTAGAAGTGCTCTCCTTCCCCTCATTGTGATCACTGATGCAAAGAATTCCTTCAGCTGTCTTTGGAGGACAAGGTCTCTATATTATATCTCTCAGCCCATGTCTTTGCAGGCTCTCTGATCAAAGAGGTCAATTTGAAGAGCTCTGAGAAGGCTTTAATATTCGTTCTTATTTGCTGCTTGCAAATTGCTTTTAAAAATGTTTTCTTGCTTTTGATTGACCACAGTTGAAGCCTTTGTATCATTTTCATTTGGATAATTCTTTACCCCCTCAACTTCACTTTGCATTTGCTTAGTCAGCTCTTCTTGAGTGGTGTGTACTTCCACAGTGCTTCCAGTTTGGTAAATTCCACAGTCTGAGCCGGCTCCAACGTAAAGTGATTTACAAAATCAAATTGTTTCATGAGTTGTTTAGCACATTCCTCTTTGGAGCGAGGCATTTCTTAAAAGCAGGGAGGAAAAGAGTGAACACTGAAGTTTGCACTAATATTTTTGTGTTTTCTTGTAGCTCAGGCTGAAGTAATTGAACTTCCAACCTGTATAATCTGTTTTGCATGGGATTAAGCATTTTTTCTCAGAATCCAAAAATAGAATGATTGAAAGATCTTCAACATTTTCAGTGTTTTCTACTTTCTTCACTATCACCTGAATCAAAGAAGAAAATGCTTGGTAACAAATAGAAGAAACCCGTGCAAAACAGTTGAGTAAACCTCACTTCCAAATCATTAAATCAAACAGATCAATTTAATTTTTAGGTCTTTTATTCCTCCCTGCCATGCATCGTTTTCAGGAAAGTAACTTTGTTCCAAATACGTGGCACAAAAAAAGGAAAAAGTGGAATCCAAGACCTATTTCTTAGAGTTATAGGCTGATGCTTTAAACAAAGATAATCTGCAGGTTAACTGATCAGTTGATGATTATAGAGATAATGATTTATGGGAGTAAACCTTAAGAGTTCTGGGTGAAATTCTGTACTCCTGCCAGCAATTCTCCAAAGTCACCTGTGGGAAAGTAGGAAGTTGTGTTTTTTGGCTATAAATGTTGTGTACAGTGCCAGAAATGGAGTAGCTTCTGCCAACTTACCTGCAGGGTTAGCTGGGGGAGACAAGGGGAGTGAATTGTTACCAGCTGGCTTCTATCTCTGCAGATCTGACTACTTTTGGCCTCTAACCTCTGGCTTCTATGAGGTTGATGGCACATGCTGCAGATCCTGGATTATTCTGTAGCTCTCTAGGGTTTAGTACATCAATCTGACCTGCATTCCTGTCCCTGGGGATATGGAAGAAATGTTCAAGACTGTATAGGTTCATAGCCTGGCACAGTGAGCAGGTGATTGGCCTCAATTCAGAAAGCAGCTCCTTAGAGCTTCTCAGAATCACAGAATAAGCTGAGTTGGAAAGATCATCCAAGTCTGACTTCTGGCCCTGCTCAGGACAGCCCCAGGAGTCACACCATGTGCCTGAGAGCACTGTCCAAATGCTTCTTGAGCTCTGTCAGGCTTGGGGCTGTGAGCACTTCCCTGGGGAGCCTCTTCCAGAGCCCAGCCACCTTCTGGGTGAAGAATTTTTTTCCAATTTCCAAACTAAACCTCCTTGACACAACTTCAGGCCATTCCTTCATGTCTTGTCACTGGTCACCATGAGGTCAGTGCCTGCCCATTCTTGTTTCCTCATGAACGAGTTGTAGGCTGCTATGAGGTCTGAACCAGTTAATTACTGGCATAGAGCTTGTAGGTCAGTTAATAATCAGACTTGTTAATTGAGGCTCCTAGGATCAGCAGTACTTTCTGTGTACATACCATACATGGATTTTTGGTCTTAGAAGTTCTGGCCAGCCTCTGAACATAAATGTCAGATTAAGTTACAATCAATCCTTTCAGATGATGCATCAAGACATTAAGGTATACTGGGAGTTCACTTTGCATCTTTGGTAGCCAGTCTGGTGTAAAATAAATTTCCCTTTAACACTGCATCCTACATTTATCTAGCCAGGGAGTATTTGGTAATTGTATTTCACCTTTAGTTAATTGAGAAATAGCAATCAAATTACTTGAAACGAATTCAGTTTCTTTCATTACTGGTAACACTATTTGTCAATCAAAGGACAATGTTTCAGACTTACTTTGTTAATTCTGCTCTTAACTGTTTCACACTGAAAATGACTGATGTGGAAAAACAGTAGATTTCTATGTAATTTTGTTTTCATAGTAATTGTGCAAGCTGCAATCACGAAATACAAGGGTTTAGAATGTGTTCCCAAGGAAAAGTTCCTGGAAGGAATGCTAGGAAAAGTTTTTACCTCTTAGAAGACCCTGGAGGATTGCCTTGACTTTGTCTATACTCTGGCATTCATGTGAAGTGAATATCTCTGTAGTGACATGCCTCGAGATGATGATATGTAAATTGTGGGACTTTTTGTAGCTGTGGTAAATGGGTGAGGACACTAGGCTTTTAGGGGGGTTGTTGGAGGGGGTGTTCATTTTTTGTTTTGTTCAGATACCTTTCTTCCTGAATAATTTTATATTGTGTTTTGATTTACCTTGTCTTGTTTTTTTAAGGGTTGTGTAACTATTAAAGATGCCCAGACAGTAATTCTTAGTGCACCCAAAGAGTCTTCTGCAATGAAAAACAGTGAGAGAGGAATTGGTCATGCTATGCACAGCTTCACCTTTACTCAGGTAGGCCAAATTATTTCAAATTTTTGGTTTTGGGTTTTTTTTTCCACTATAATAAAAGCTGAGTTTTGTATTATATCATGCCATGTGATTTTTCTTCTTTTAATTACATGTGATGGTACTTGCCTTTTTTTAAAACAAAGACTGCTTATTAATTACTGATACAGTTTTCCTGACAGCTTATTACAATAGAGGTGCCTATTAGATGAGACAAGGAAGTTTCTTTGCCAGGTCTGAGGTTTTCTTTGATTAGATGCTACAGAAACTTCTTGTAGGCACAAACTTACTGTGGTTCTGCTGTTGCTGCAGATGCTTTTATCTCGGAACCTTATATTTGTGGGAATTTATGTAGGCATGTATTTAGTAACTTCCTTTTGAAAGAACAGCAGCTTAACTGCTTAAATCTTCTATACTGAAAGTGAATTTCTTAACTTTGCCTACTGCAAGAAGTTCTGTTCTTACACTACCAAAAGATAAACAGTTCCAGGGATTGAGTTTTTTAGACCATTGTAATGCTTATTTTCTTGTCAGTTGTGGGTAACTGGTGAAGAGTGAGGAGGGAAATTTACATCACAGGCAGATCTCTTGAAAGTATCCACAGCATGTGCTCAATAGAATTCTGAGCAGTTTATTTTAGGAGGAGGAAAATATTCAAAAATGAGTGTAAGCCTGAGTGCCTCTCACAATTAAGCAGGCATCCTGTGAGAACCCAACAGAAAATGTTGAATCAGAAGGGGTTCAGGCAAGACAGGAAATTAAGCTGGTGTCTCCTATCCAGGTTACTCTGATAAATGAGTGATTTCTAATCAGTACTTAATATTTTGGCTTATTTAACTTTTGTGCCATTTGTCACTCCTTGTTTCTTTCTTTTCTTTATCCTAGGTCTTTGGACCAGAAACTACTCAGAGTGAATTTTTCGAAGGCTCAACGAAAGATATTGTAAGAGCATATGTTAGTGGAGTGAATGGACTGGTATTTACTTATGGAGTTACAAATGCAGGCAAGACATTCACTATCCAAGGTATAAAATATTTACATGTATAAAAACCAAGTCAAATCCAATGACAAACTTACACAAATGTCTACACTTAATTTTTAATATTTTTAAGGGACTTCGAAAGATCTTGGTATTTTACCTCGCTCACTTGATGTGATTTTTAACCACATAAGAGGAAGACATTACCTGAAGATGAACTTCAAACCATATTTGAGCAATGATGTTAAGAAACTAGAAGATGAACAAGTTAGGCAAGAAGAAGCCTTAAAAACTGCTATTCTTGCATCACTGAAAGAGGTCAGTGACCAAATGCTTCTCAAAGATGTTCTGAAAGTCAGAAAGTTTTAAAAGGCTTTATTCCACTATTGATTCTTTATATATATAAATCTACAGTATGTATTCTTGGTGAACCTTGGAATAATAAGATAATTGGCTGGTTTTGGAGCTTGGAGTAAACTGGAAGAACTTTCTGCATCACACAGCACAAAGCCAAATCTCAATTTCTAGGGAGAAGTCTCCTCTTTAGAGGAGCAGTTCTGACACTGTGATGACAGTAGCCTTTAAAAAGTCTGAGAGTTATGATCTGTCTAAAACCTGGTTCTTGTTAAGTGGTCCTTCTTGTAGGTCAGGTCCCAGGCTGGACCTTGGTACAGTCATTCAAATGCTTGTACTAGATCAGGAGAGATGATGGCACTGTCTTAGCAGAGACAGGGAGAGTCCCTTTGGTGGAAGAGAGTCTAAAGGCAGATTAAAAAGTTTATAAACCTGTGTTTATGTAACTTCAAAAAGAAACTTTGTTTCAGCAAGTGAAGTGAGATTCCACTAAATGAATGTCCTGAAAGGATCCCTGTCTGCCTTAGGGGATACTATGTGACTAAGGCTGGGCTCTGAAGACTGTAGGTGGAGTAGTTATCTTGTAATTTCTGTTTCTGAGGTGAGAATCTGTCTCACCAGAAAACAGGCATCTAGGGACTATTTTATACTTTTAAGTCCACTTGCTGTTAACAAGTTCAGAACATTTTCTTCTGAACTGTGATTCTGTGCATCTAATCCCAGAATGCAGTAGGCTCAGCTGGTTATCATTTAAAGCAACTCTAAATTCTAGGATATACAGAAATTATGATTGGGTTTTCTTTTTTCTGTGGTTTTTAATACTAACCTTGTTTAAGCATTCCAGTTAACCCTGAAAAAATATTCTTCTATGACTCAAATTCATATGTAAAATTCCACTCTAAATTCTGTTGCTTAATTTAAACCCTGCAACCCAAAACTTTGTTTGGTCTGAGCCTGGTTAACTCTTTAAGATTTTTCATCTGAGATACTTCCTCAAAGATTTGAAAGATTCCATATTTATTTTGAAAGTGTCTCTGAGTATGCATATGCACATGTGCATAGAGAATTAGGGGGTCTTAAAGTTGAGATGGTTAGGAGGATAGTAAGTAAATACCTTTAAAAATTTTGTGGAAGCCACTGCCCTGAAAAGAGGAACAAGCAGGAACCCAGGGTCTGGAACAAAAGGTCAATATCTTATTTTGAAAATAACTCTATAAAAATATTTCTTTCTGCTAAACCACAGTCTGATTTACTTGTAGTTTAGTAACTGAATGTTGCAGTAGGTGATCTAGATGCTGATGCACTGCAGTGAAAAGAGAGCAACGCTCTACCTCCAGGAAGGGCAGGTAAAAATGCATCAGGAAACTATTACATGACAGGACCTCGTTTATGTGTTACAACGCTTCCACAGAGATAGATCATTGATCCCCAGTTCTGAAGCTGTGCTTCTTGATATCTTGTGAATGAATAGCATCACTGTGTGGACGCTCTCTCAAGCTGTAATCTGAGAGCAGATGCTATTTGGTGGGCTTAGCTTTGTTTTCTTTTCTGTAGGCTCGTTTCCCAGGCTCAGCTTACATGTCATACAGAAAGAGCTTGCTGTTCCTTCCATTCTCCTGGTTTTAACTGCCCTGAGTTAGTGCAACACTTTGTGTCCTACTGTTTATGTTCTGTGTGCAGCACTGCTGCAACAACTCTTGCTTCGTGTGGTTCTTGCCCTCTATTTTCTTTCCTTTCCTAATTCTCTTCATGGAATGAAGTACTGGTTTTTACTGGATTAATAGATGCTTTAAGTGCATTCCTATTCCCACCTGGTCTTGTATTTTCTATTGAATGTCAGCTGCTGTTGTTGACAAACTCCAGTTCCTGTTCCCACTTGTTTTCAGGCAGTCATCTGCACACTCTTTTCTATATTTCATTTGAAGAGCAGTGTAGCAACAGTTACCTTGGTTTTCCCAGAATACCTTTACAAAAATTTATCACATGCACAAGTAATGTGGTACTGGGTTTTCAAAATTCCACTGCATTTTTGACATGCATGGATGAGATACCATGTGTCAGTCCCATATCCTCCTTGGCACTTCACAAACATTGAATAGGATCTGTGCTGTGGTTAGACTTCAAATACTAGAGGAACACAATCATATAGACAGTGCAGCTTTTGCTAACTGGTCACTTGTATGATTTTTTATAATTCTATTCTATGCTATTTATCTTTAAAATGGAAGCAGCCACTGGCCACCAAAACTGGTTGTTGGGAGTAGCAGCAAGCAATAATTCATGTGATAGAAGGAGCATTTATTGATTTTAATTCAGTGTTGTTAAAAGCATTTCACTTTCAGCCAGAGCAAGGGTGGCCTAACACTTATTATTACTTCAATATTTAAATCTTAAGTACTGCAATTGCTGTTTTTAACTCCTACTTTTCTCATCATCTATTCATGTGGATTTAATAGTCTCTTATTTTCTCAAGGAGACAGAAAGCATCTCAAATACTGCAACAAACTTCTATGAAGTGAAGTTGGATTCTTTGAACTGTACTTCAGACAATCACCCTTCCAACTCCCTAGGTAAAGTGGAAAACTGTTGCATGGGGGAAAAACAAAATGTAAATTAAGAAATATTGTGGGTAACTACCAGTGGATAAAAATTCCTATACTACACTGCAAAGTAAATATATATATATAGATTTTGACCAAATTTTTGTCTCTTTCTTCTGGAGAAAGAGCAGCTATATAAAATATTTTGATAGTTTCACTCTTTTTGGGGAGAAGAGGGGGACTTAGTTTTGCAAATATAATTTATAAACTGCTGAAAGTCTGTGATAAAGCAAGACCATCAGCTTAGAACTTGGGCATATTCTTGTAACAGATGACTGCTGAGAAGTTTGAACATTTTTGGATAAAGCTAAAGTTATCCATGGGTATCTAACTGTAGAAAATAGATGTATCTAACTAAGCCTTCTCCTTTTAGCAGATTCTATAGGTCCTTTTAGAAGGTTCTATATGCTGATTTAAAATCTGTCAATGGGATGATCTTTGAACTCTTCCTCTTTTTTGGGTTAGCAGAGAAGAACTTTGTTCCACTTGACATTCATAGGACTAATATGCACCAAAGAACACAAGCATCTGTGTGGATTTCCTTTTGTGAAATTTATAATGAATACGTGTATGACCTATTAAATATTTTATCTGCATCAAAAACTCAAAGGCGCAGAGTTTTAAGAATTTGTGAGGATCAAGGAGGAAATTGTTACATTAAAGGTAATAATATTATTTTATGACCTAGGCAGTTTCACAGAATTTCTCTGATCAGAAATGCATGTAAAAGATCTCTTTTTGCAGATTTAAAGTGGATTAATGTTCAGAGCACTGAAGAAGCCTGCAGACTACTAAAAATAGGAAACAAGAACCGAAGCTTTGCCTGTACTAGAATGAATGAGCAATCAAGTAGAAGGTTTGTTCCTCTAATTATAAGCATACCCTGTTCTTTTTGAGAGGAAGGGAGGGGACTTTAGAATATGTGTGAAATGAACCACTCTTCAATAGAAGTTTAATACTTCCCTTGATTATTCTGGTTTTTTTATGAAATTCTCTCTGGAAGAAAATTAGAGACGCTGTGACTAATAGTAGCTGGACCCAAGTTGCTATTCATGTCTTTGGACAATCAAAAAATCAAATCACATTCTTTTTTGAGTGCTTTGCAAATGCTAGTGGTGCTGAGTGAGGATGGCTGTGTGAGGATGTTGAAGGAAAAGCTGGTTAATTTTTCATAACTGGCATATAATTCTTGAAACCTGGAGCTGTCACTAGAGGGTATAGGAATGAGCAAGTCGTGTATTTGCAGTGTATTTTCTAGATGCTTTTAGATTGCTGTGTTCAAGCTGAGCTTACTTGGTATCTTAAGAATTAAGCCCCTAGCTTTTTACCCAGCTCTAGGCAGAGATCAGGGAGAATCTGGCTCTTGATGGAGTGAGGGGAAACAGAGAAGGCTGTATAATTTCCTTTGGAAGTGCCTCCTTTCTTGATTTTTATGACCTCTTAATAATTTGTCCTGTAAGTGTGGAAGTGCTGTGTTTTATTTTTAGCTAATACCATCATAGTGTTACTAAGCCTGTTTTTTTTCTCCAAAAAGCAAGAGTTATGTTGCTCTGTATTAGCTAAAGACAGCTGCTGTTAAATTTCATGCTCTTCTTACAGACTTCTATGCCTAGAATGCCCACTGCTTAAGGCATATATTAAAGAAGTTTGTGTGGTGTGCTTCCTGATAAATCAGAAAAACTGGGCATTTCTGGACTTTTCTCTTTGGTTTCAGACAGCATGTCCACTGCCTGTGTATTTTTTGTCTAAACCAGAGTTACTGATTTTCAAGTGTTACAAATTCAACCTTTTTGGAAAACAGAATTATTTCAAAACCAAACAAGTAACTGTGAGTGTTGAAGTAGGCAAAAATACAGGACTGTAGAATTTGAACTTACTCCCTTCTCCCCACCATTTGTTTCTAAGTTAGTCCTTCAGATTTGCTAAGTTCAGATACTGCCTAAGGTTTTCTATATGAAGTGGCTGCATGACTACTCACTGGTCTTTTGATCAGCAGACTTTAGTGAACTGGCTTGGTTTTTTTTCTCCAAGACAGTTTGTAGGCTTCACATACTATTTTTTCCCTTTTTCTGTGTGGAAAAAAGGTCATAAAAATCAGCTTTTATTGCTGCTTTTTGCTACTGAATGAATACATTGCAAAAGTAACTAATGTATTAAGGTAACTAGTGAATTAATTCTTGTCCTTTCTTCAGCACTGAGCTTTCTGTAGCATACAAATTTTTACTTTGCTTCAGGGGCTGCCTAAGTTTCATAACTGATTAAAATTATTAAAAAGAACTTCTTTCCATTCCAGTCACAGTATATTTTCCATCAGGCTGCTCAAGCTAACAGATGAGCATCAGCCACGTGTTCTTGGAGTATCAGAGTAAGTGAATGCTTTGTGTGATCACCAAGAATGTAAATATTTTTGAAAAATTAATAAGGTGTAAGCATGCCAAACTGGTGAACTTTCTAATAATAAAAAAATTCTCTGAGAGTTGAGCAGGAAATCAGAACTCCATTGAGCACATAAACTGACTGGAAGCTCAACAGGAACAGAAGTGTCCTTAAGTTTTTGCCAGAGCAACTCTTTCAGTAGTGTGTAAATTGAGGAAAATACGTTTTGTCTCACATAATGGGGAGGTGGTGGCAGAGTAAGACTATGCAGCACCAGACTATATGTCCTGGTAAGCAGAATTCAAGTGTCTGGGTGGTAGAGGGTGATCTCTGCAGCTGGAGGGCAGCAGTTGATGCTGAAGGCTCAAGGTGCAAGCTATGCCAGTCTTTCTACTCTAGGACCAGACTATATGGGTTGAATGTTTGTGACAACACATTTGCTGTGCTCCTAGAAAGCAAATCAAAATCTATAATCCCAAAAGGATGCTGGTGACATGGTTTCAGACTGCTCCATGGTCCAATGGTAGAGTAAGAGAGGATCATCAAATGATTTGGTTAAAAACTGTTCTCCATTAATATAAAGTGCTAATATAAGTGCACCCTGTGAGAGCAGTGTAAAGTCCTTACAATGAAGTCTCTGCTCTTTTATGGTTTAGAGGAAGCAGCCTAATCTTCTGGCCTGAAGCCATACAGATAGCTATTTTGGGATGTGTCTTTTTTTTCTTCTGATTAATTTAGCTTGATACAGAAGAATGAAGACAGCCTGTAACAGAATGTTTTAGTTCAGTCCTAGCTCCTGCTGATTTCTCTCGTCTCTGCTGAGCAGAGATGGTAATAAATATACCTCACTGTGAGATAACACCTTTAAATGTCAGCTGTTAGTGATAAATACTCTTAAGATAACTTGAGAAAATGACTGCATCTGTATAGTTTTGCTGTTCTGTCTTAGTGCATCCCCCTGGCAAAGCTTGCTGCAGCTATTAGGTGAATGACAGTGTTTGTATGTTGCTTATGGAAGAAAAAAGATTTTCATCTTGTGCTGGAAAGGATAAAAACCATAAGGCTTTCATACATTTGAAATATATGCCTGAATTTTTACAGGCCTTACTTCCGCTGTAGGAAAGGTTATAGTACTGTAAATTATTTTATTTAAATAAATTTATGTATAAGTGAGTAATGGTTTCGTCACATAAATTATCCAACTTCCAGAGCTTCCTGTATTTCAACAGGTTTCCTAATATAAAGGTAAATATATTGTATTCCTTGATAATCTAGGGTAATTTTCTTATTGTAACCTATTGTGCCATGAGGGACAAATCAGTGGTCTGAGTTTAGTGGCACATAATTGCTGTAGCCAAGCAAAGAGCTCTAAGGTGAGCTGGGAAGGACTTCATGTGTGTGTTCTGGATAACTCTTTCATGCAGGTTGTCTTTCTGTGACTTGGCTGGTTCAGAGAGGTGTAATAAAACACATGTCTTTGGAGACAGACTGAAAGAAGCAGGAAATATTAATAATTCTCTTCACATCCTTGGAAAGTGCATTGCAGCATTGAAGCAAAATCAGAACCCGAAGTAAGTGACAAGTTATTTACATGCTAAGTTTTAGGTGGAAACACTAAGTATCCCTTTATGTTCCTGCAAGCAGCTTGCACAGAGAAAAATGGAAATCTACAAAATCTTGTAAGTCTTCTTTGTTATGTCACTGAAATGTCTGCAAAGAATATTTTCTCCATAACTGGTGTTTGTGGAGAGCAAAAAAAGACAACTTGCAGTAAACTACTGCAATTTTTTCAATGTAGGTATATGAACAATATACTTTGTGTACAAATCTCCAGTTTTGTCTTCTTCCCTTCAACATGCAAATTATACAGGTAGATTCATCAGGCAGCTGGTAGATAACCTGTACTTAGCTTTTGGCTTGTTTCGCTATCTGCTTTGGAACACTAGGGCACTGTGATGCAGACACTATGCTACTTTTACTTTTAAATTGTTTAGTTTGTTGGAAAGCCTATGAAATCTAGGAAAGAACTTGCTCTTTGATGTAAAATAACAGGCTTAAATATGAGCATCTTATTGGCTCCCTTTCCTAAAGGAGAGAAACAGAATTGAGACAAGCTACAATAGTTGACAATTTTAAAATGTTTATTTTGTTTAATAATTTTTTTCCCTCCCTGAGGATGAAGCCAAGCTATATTCCATTCAGAGAGAGTAAATTGACTCGTCTGTTTCAGCCATTTTTTTGTGGGAAAGGCAAAGCTTGTATGATTGTAAATATCAATCAGCATACTTCCACATATGATGAAACATTGCATGTAATGAAGTTTTCAGCTATAGCCAGACAGGTAGGTAAGAGTGTATCTACTTTTTCTGCTAGTCTGCTTTTTTTTTTCCCCCTTGTTACTAGTAATTTGTGAAATGACCAGGTTGTGTGGATTTGAGTGTGATTTGCATTCTTGATTCACCATATTAGTTCTTCTGCATGTGGCCTCTCTTTAAAAGGCTTCTAGTAGTCTTGCCCATCTTCAAACCTATTTTGGTAAGAAGTTAAGACAACTGCAGGTGTCTGGCTGTTCAGCTCTACACCATTGATGTTCTGTGTAAAACATAAGGTACTTTCAGATATGGCTGATTTATACCAAAAATCTGAGCAAATTCAGGATTTCAATTCAAATTTTTGATGAATTGCTTAACCTGGGTGCAGTTAAACATCCATTACCACAAGATGAGTTGTTCTCAACTTCTTGGACAGTTGGTGGTAGTAAAAGGAACATCATCTTCTCTTGTAGTTGAGATCTTTTGCAACTGCATTGCTCTCATTTGGCTAAATGCAAGTAATGAATAACAAAAAAAGTGTCTTGGCAAGCTTTTCCTCCATCTCCTTCAGTCCCTCTGTGTGGATCCCATCCAGTCCCATAGACTTGTGTGTGTCTATGTGCTGTAGCAGGTCAATGACCATTTCCCCCTGGCTTATGGGGGCCTCATTCTGCTCCCTGTCTCAATCTCCCATTAAATTCAGGACTTGGGGTTGATATTTGGCCTTAACCTGATTCAAGTTCCCTGGAGCTGCTTCTTGCAGGGAGTGGGATGCTGGGCTATGCTGTGTTTCATGGCAGAAATACTGTAATTTTTTAGCCTGGAGCTACAGATTTCTTCTGACATGTTATTACAAATCTGTCATAGCATGTCTAATATGATCTCAGAGAGGAAGATTCTTCTCTTCAGGTGTGGCTTTTGTTATACTTCTCTGATATGTTGTCCTATGACATAGTTAAAATCTATCATAGAAAAAGCATAAAATCATAGTAAATAGCATGAATTACTGAATCCTGGTCAAGTATTTCAGGAAGGAGCAAATATTGTTGGGATTTCCTGCTTTTCATTAATTTTGCAGGAAACTGCACCAAAACCCTTGTATCTTAGGGGAAGAGAAACCACCTGTCTAGACAAGGATGCTAAGTTTGCCAGCAGATAATATTTCCATTTTCACTCTTTTTAGGGTACTTTAGTCTTATATTCATATAAGAATTATGCTATATTGATAGATTCTTTTTTTTTCTGCTAAGAGGCATGTAGGCTTTTGTTGACATTCATGTAATCATTAAATATTGTTTAAATACAACAATGCATTCATGCCACTTCTTCCTGGTATTCTGATACCTGCAATATTGACAGAATTGTTAAATCAACTCTGGATTTTTCAGGTTATTCAGACAATCCTGCCCAAAAATTTTGGTTATTTTCCACCAAAGCTAGTTGGAGGTGATGGCAAACCTGTCATGCACTTTGATGCTAGCACATCTGTAGAGGACTTTGCTGGCAGTGCTGAAACCTCTGCAGAAGAGGAAGTGGACATCACCATTCTGAGTCATGAGGTAAATACATGTCTACTTAGAACTGCACCCAAGAAAGCAATTGCTACTTCTTTTTATATTGTTTTAGTGAAAGAGATGTGCTGGAAGCCACATCAAATAGGAAGTTTAAGTTTCTGTTCAGTGTCAGACTGACTTGACTTAGAGTGACTTAGTTCAGTGCAGTTGTGGAAGGATGCTCTGTGGCTTTTCTAGTTAGGTCAAGTGCTAAATTTGGAATTCAACTGATTGCCCAACAAGAAGACCAAGGAAGCAGTATATATCTTTAAAATAACATAATTTAGCTTTTTGAGCCTTTTTTTTGGAAGCAGCAGTTAAGATGTACATTTTAAAAACAAAAATATACAATCTAATAGCAATAAATTTTAAAAATTAAGTAGGCCTTATGTTATGCTGTGCAAAATAATATTTAAATGCAAAAATAGAAGTAAGGATGTATATGCAGTAGAAATGTTTGAAAATATTTAAGCTTTGGTGCAGATCCCCAAAAAACATAAGCTTGTAAAAATTACCCTCTGTGGAAGACTGGCTGTATGAATATTTTGTTTGAGATGCATGTCAATAGGAGTTTCAGTCTTGGTTTTTGAACTGAAATATTTTAAATTTAGGAGCTTTTGAAAGCTGCAGAAGACTTAAAGGAGAAGGTAGCTGCAGAAAGGCAAAGTAAGCTCTTTCTGGAGGTGAAGATACGTAAAGAGATGGCAGAAGCAATGTTTCAACAGCTGTTGGAAACAGAGGAAGCCTGGAGGCAAGTCATACTGCAGTCTGCTCTGAGACTGAAGGGATTCCACATGTATAAATGCACACATATGGATATATATGCAGATATGTGTATCTTCAGGACATACCTACTCATGTTATTTAGAGAAGATAGGGCTGGACAGTTTCACAAGCTCCAAAGGAAAGGGAAGAAAGAGCATTAAACCTGTAGAGATCAGCATCTTACCATTTACAATTAAAAAGTAATGCTACTTTCTGTTGAACTTTCCTCTGTTTAATTTGTAATTACTGGAGCTTGTCCTGGCTAGTTATTACTAATGATCTTTGAGGGCACTAGCAGATGTTGAAGTTTGTTACAGGTACCCCACTGAGAGTTATGATTCTTCCAAAAGATTCACTGTGTCATGTTAATATTCATGCATGTGCTTAGGGTAGTTTGAATCTTATCTCTTTTGAGCTCCTCTGCATGACTTATGAACCACTGTTAGTTTCTCATCTTAAAAATTGCTGTGGCTCCCTGCACTGATATTAATAGTTTAGGATATTTTTTTTCAAGTCCAGATTCCTCAGGTTGAGTTCATTTCCTCTTACCTCTTCTTTAAATCAGTTTCCTGCTCTTTGAATCGTTAACAAAAGTTAAAACCAGGTTGCCAGCTGAGCACATTATGGTTTAGCCCCTGCACTAGCTTTAAAATTGATTGGTTGCCTTTAGCCAAACACATGAATTAGCACTGATGCTTTTTCTCTATTGAGATGATGTTCTGCATCACTGATGGGGCATGTTTGACAGTAATGGAGTAATGTGTAATATATTGAAATAATAGGTGGAGAGAGACTTCTCACAAGAGTATGTAATGACAGAACAAGGGGGAGTGGATTCAAACTGAGAATTGGTTTAGATTGGTGGTTATGGAAAAGTTCTTTAGTGTGAGCGTGAAGAGGCATTGGAAGATGAGGTTGCCCAGAGAAGTTGTGGATACTCCATCCCTGGAAGTGCTTAAAGGATGTGTTGGAAATATCTAGTGAAAAGTGTCCCCTCCTCATGACAGTGAGTTAGAATTAGATGATCCCTCCCAACCCAGGCCATTTTATGATTCTATGAAAATGAATTTGGTGTTTATCTTAAGTGGGGGAAAAAAAGGAAAACCAGCAAAAAACAAAGTGAAAGATGCCCCCAGGATATATGCTTCAAATTTTACTTTTAAATGGGTGTGATCAATTGTATAGTGGTTTTTGTTTTTTTTTTGGACTGTTGTTAAATGTGTGTTCTTCTATAGAACTTTTTTGGGTATATGCCAAGTAGAAGTTACACTTTGGTGCAAGTCTGTAGAATCTTTGAGATTAAAAGGAAAAAAGTCTTTTGTTTCACTATTTCTGATTAGAGAAGCAACCAATATTCTCAGTTGAATAGTGAAATGTAACAGCAGGAATGCAAACATATCACATGTAACTAACATTTTTTTCTTCAGCAACCGCTTGGAAGATATGAAGGACAGTTATGAAGAAAAGCTCGAGAGCAAATTTGAAATGTATAAAGAGGCCATTAAGAAACATGCATATATGTGTGCAATGGAACAAATTGAAGACCATTACGTTCCCATAGAAGAATTTCTAGCTGAACAAGAGAAAGTTGAGGTATGACTTGACTGCCATTACAGTATGTTCTAGTCTCTTAACTGTAAATTTTACTCTTCCTTAACAGAATCACTCTGGGATTTTGAATGTAGCACTAAACAAGGAAAATAACTAGCAGTTCAGCCTTGTTCTTCTGTGTTCAGTGCTCACCATAAACATACACATGTGCTCTCTCTGGCACCACCTTTAGTGCATACCTAAACCTCTTTGAGGGCACAGTTCACTTAAATCCAATTTGTCTTTATCTTTGTGATGCAGTGATTGGCACACCCAGGGGAATGATGTGTACAGGAGTCTGGCTTTCTAGAGATCTTTGGAATCATAGGATGAAAGAGTGGTTGGGAATTTGTTACAGGATAACTATTTTAATTATAACTGATCTCTGGTCTGGAGTGGTGGGAGGATAAGAAACTGATGAGAAATCAAACTTCACGTGGGAGAGAACTGAATCTCCTGAATGTACTTAAACATAGAATTTTCTCAGAGTTGGCAATAGTAAGCTGCTGCTCCTTCTGCAATGCAGCCAGGTTAGCTGTGAGCATCTCAGTATTCTAACCTCTGCATAGGTGGTTAAGAGCATCCAGGCAGCAGATGAGCCCTGTAGATCTTGTTGTTTTCAGAAGGTTTTTAGTGGAAGACTAGAATAGCCATGGTGTCCACCAGAGGAGCTTTCTCACTGCACTTTCCCATCCTAGAACTCATATGACATCTCACTCCATGGATAGGCAGGTTGCCTTCAAGGCACGAGAAGTGGGTTTCTCTTGGAGATTGTGGTATATAAATGTTTCTGCTTCTACAGCTCTCCATTCAGGTGCTGACAAGAAACACCATATTATGTAGTGGCCTGTGTTTTTCCAGCTCCTTCACATTTGTCTCTTTTCCTCACTTGGGCTCTGGTTTCTATGTTCAGCTAAATCCTAGCTATACAGTATATTAGGAGTGGTCAAAAAAAGAGTTCTAATAGTGCTCTTATGCTGACCAAGAGGCTGCATAATGGAAGATTCAAAGAGCAAGATGCTTTTGATAGCAAGTCAGATAAGAAACAGATTGAAATCCCTGAGATGTAGAAGGGTTAGTTGACAAAGGAAAGCGCAGCATGAGTGTAAGTGGGCAGCTTCAGAGAACCAGAATGAGATGAATAATTTTTCTTGATGATGCCACTTGTTTGATTTCTCACTGTGAAACACCACCCCAGCAATCTGACAGATACTGGAAAAGTTTGAGATTAAAATGTAGCTCTATGAAGTACATTCCTCCTTAGTTAGCAAGCTAACTCACAACAGTGTTTAGCACAGACACACTTAAGTTTCTTTCTGCCATATGGTTACTTTTAATGCAGCTTGGAAATCCTCAGACTGGAAGAGTTGACTCCTGACTAAAGGAAGTTCCTCTTAGATTGCTTTGTGACCTGAGTGTTATCCCTTACTGTGATTTCTTAACCATAACCTGTGAAATAATTTAAAATTGCATGTGTGTGGTGTAATTGAAGGATGTGCAGTAATGCATCAGATCAAGCAGAAATGCAGACAAGTTCTACCATATGCCTTTTTTTTTCAGGATAGAGAGAGGAAAATACTGCAATTGGAAAGACAACTTGATGAACAGTCAGGGAGACTGTTGGCTCTGGGAAGTCTGAGCTCGGATGTTCCAACTACTGAAAATAACATGGAACAAGGTAGGAATGTAATCTGGGTATTTAAAGATCAGTTTACTTCTGGTAATGTTCATAAGCAAACAAACTTTCTTTTGCCTATAGATCTTATGGACAGAACAACGAAGAGAGCCACTGAAGTATTGCAGAAACAATGTGAAGAGAAGGAAGAGGTAGCTCTTGCTTAGTATTTATCTGGGGATAATGATTATGAACTCTGTCATGGTCCAATGCTTAAAGATGTGCATTGTAGACAAAACCACGAGGATTCCTGCAAATGGGCATTGAGCTTTTAAAAAAAAAGCCTTTGCTCAGTTGTAGATGACTTTTGCCAGAGACCCTTCTGGCTTTATTCTGGTCAGTAAAACCATTTGCTACTCTAACAAGTCATGGTGATTGTGGTGTGAGTTGGAAGTAAGTATGTTTAGCCTTGTGCTGGAATTTATTGATAGTATTGCTGCCATGACCTCAGTACTTTTCCTCCTGAAATGCTGCCTGTTTCTGCACAGGGGAACAGTTAGAGAATCTGGTAATAGTTTCATTTTAGATCTAAAATCAAAATAGTCCCTTAAAATACTATTTCTTTCTCAGCTTCACTATCACCCTAAACTTAAGGTGAATATCTCTGTTCTCCAAACAAGAACTCTGTATTTTGAATACCACATAGAGGTGGGAATTATGGAAAACATTAATTTTTAAGTATGTGTTTTTATTCTATGCCTTGAGTCATCTTTTTGTAAGGATAGCTTGTTTCCCATGTTCAAAGATGGGGAGAAGGGAAGAGGTAAGTCTTGCTTCTTTCTCTATTATCAAATATGAGTAGGGATTGGAGAAATAGTTCCAGCTGGTTATAATAAACCATGTAAATGGAAAACAAACTTAAAACCCTTTCTACCGAGAATACTCCAAAAATAACTTTTTCCTTACCAAGTTTAATGTCTTGTGCTATGGCTGTAGCATTTGTTTTCCACTCCTGTTTTTGAGAGCTTGCATAATTTTTCCCATGTCACTTTCAAATTTTGGTGGAAGTTTGGCTTTTATGCTTGTTATGAGTATACAGTTATTGATTGTTTTATGTGGCTAGGAAGAGTTAGAATGATGAGATTAATTCCTGGCAATAATTGAAGTGAGAATGGTTTAAACCAGTTGATTCCATTGGTGCCTTTCTGCTGCCTTTCCTCAAAGATGAGTGCATATATGACTTGTCATTCACTACTTTTTTCTTCCCATTCAATCATTAAACACAGGCAAAGATGTGAGTTTCTAAAAAAACTTTGTAGAAGTAAATTAACAATAACATCTATTTTTCTTCAAAATTTATTTTGCTCTTGGGGCTTAGGCTTAATCCATTAATATTCCCATCAGGAAGGTGAGGTCTCTTGTAGCAACTGTGCTCCAATTCTTTATAGGAATAATGTTGAGACAGAAGTGTTCTTTTAACTGCTCTTACTGAAATGGAGCAGGCTGCCCCAAATGTAGCTTAGTCTGTGCTGCTGTTCATTGATTGGCAGGTCTGTAAATCAAAGTAGCTTCAACACAACACCCTTTGAAAGTTCCAGCTGTATTTTATCACCTGAAATGATGAGCTGGGACATAGGAGGTTGAGACAAGCAGACTTTCTTGTTTTGATCTTGCAGTTTGCACTGTTCTAGTCATGAACACAATTAATGTAAAACATGCTGTTTTGAACTTCCATGTGTATGGGCTTTATTTTCAGCTAATAAAATCTCTGAAGTTTAAAATACAGAAACTAAATGAAACCCTGCTAGAAGCTAATGAAGGCTACAGAAAAATGGCAGAAGAAAACAGTGAACTGAAGCACACAATCATGCTCAAGGTTAGTCAATGATTTAAAAGCAACTTTAATATGGCTTGCATCTCTAGTTGTACTGGATGCTTCTGCATCTTTTTACATGTAAAAAACCACTGTTAAATTAGCAATTTGTTTTGATGTTGACATTTTTTCTGTGCCTAAATTCCTGAATTATGAACTCGGAGCCCTTGTGTTTCACTACTTCACACTGAATCTTGTAAGACAAAACTCATTTTTCAGCTTAAGTGATAGACTCTGTCAACAGGGCAGCTCTGCTGACAAAGCCTGCTAATCTAGAGATGTCATGAATTATTGTCAAGCAAAGAAAATACTGCTTAGAACTCATCATGGGGCATGTAGCTGAGGCAGGCAAGGTGTCAGTGCACAAATGCTGCTGCAGCAAGTCCTAAGGATCTATGGCTTTAGAGCTATACTGACAGTCCTGCCAGAAGTGGCCAAACTGGATGAGAGATACAGGCAGATAAATTGTTTAATACAGAAACAGACAACTTTCCTTCAAAAGCAGGGACTTCCTAAGGTTTACAGCATCTGAGCTCAGATACCAACTAGATTCCTAAATAAAAAAATGAAACTTCTGAACTCTTAGCATTTTGAATCTGTGCCTCACTGTAATCTGCAAATCTGCAGGTATAATGACTGCTTAGTGATGTCTTTCTTTGAACATTAGGTTGTTTTCTGCATACTTTTTAGATTAAATCTGAGACTGAAAATTGACTTGAACCTTTAAACTGAAAGTTACCTTCCTATCCATCCTTAATAGGAAGCTGATTTTGTTAATCATAGAGATTAGAGAGTGTGTTTAATGTATTCTGCCCATTGGAAGCATTTATTTTGTCCTGGTTGACAGACTTATGAGAGTTTTGATTTGGCCAGTTTTGCTTTCAGAAATTGCAAGGCAGGAAAGCCACCTTTATTTGGTTCCTAGAACAACTTCAATTCCTTGCACAGTGTGGCTAAATATTTTAGCATCAGTCTCTTAGTCAGACTTTAACTAGATTTTATGGCCCTGTAGTTTGCTGGGTTTTTAATTAATTTGATGCAATTTAGAGGAAATGGGTAGTGAATGGCCATATGACATAGTAATAACAAGGGTGTTTATGGGTTTAATAAACTAATGTGAACCAGAAAATTAACTGCATGAGACACCATGCAGTGTTTATATCCTTAACACAGCCTTATCCTCATAGGATCAAGAAATGACCAGTCTTCAGAACTGGGCTAAACGTGTTCTTGAGCTTGAAGAAACAGTGTCTTCCCTGCAAAAGGAGCTTGGAGAACAGAAAAAACATTTCTTTGCAGAGGAGTCAAAACAGCAGAAACCCAGGAGAGGTTTGCTGGCTAACCTGAAATCCACAGTGGCGTCCACTGCTGGTACACCTCTTGGTAAAGGCTGGGGGAAGTATGAAGAGGCTTCACCCAGTTCAAGAAAACAAGTACTGTTGCCTCATAAAGCAAAAGAATAGTATTTGATAAATCAAAGTGTGCAATTACTGGGCTTCTTTATTAGTCCTATACTGTTGGTAGCTCTTTCTCACTCTTAGATTCCATCTTCACTGTCATGTTGACTTAATATTGACCTTTTTTAATTGAATCAGAGTTGAATTTAGAGCTATAAAAGTTTGGGTCTAGACATGTACTTCTACTGTTGATATAGGGTTGTGATTTGAGAAATATATATATATTTTAATTTTGGAGTAGCTGTTATCATGGTCTTCTGTACTGATAAATATGTGGCTCATGCAAAGTGGGATGTCCCTCATCTGCTGTTCACTGTTTTTATGTTATTTTATTTCATTGCTGGAAATCAGATGCCTTAGTTAAAATAGTGTGGTCCTTTATTTAATATTCTGGTTTTGACCTAGAGACTCTGTTCTTGGGACCAACCTAAGAAAAATGCTACAGAAGGCAATGAAATGCAATCTGATCTGGCTCCTTGCTATTTTGCAGATAACTTGGCTTTGTAGATAAATTTTTAAAATAAAGTTTGAATTTCCACTAGGAATATGTATTAAACTGTGAAAAATGTATTTAATAAAATTTCCCATTGCTAAATTCAGCTCTGAGTCTTCATTTTATAAATCAGCAAAACCAAGATAAGGAAAGATCGTAAAATTAGAGTCCAAATAATGATAGTGATTGATATAGGATGATCTTGAGTTGAAAGAATCATATCCTTGATTATATTACTTAGCTTTTATCTAGTAGCTTAAGGATTGAAGCCTGGAGCATGATAAAATTTGAAATAGTTTTCCTACAGCCCTTTCCAGCCAGTGAAGGTGAGGGTTTTTTTAACTACTGTGGAAGTACAAATGCCTGTGATTGCTGGAGGCTTGCTTTGGAATCTGTGAGTAAATTGCACAGATCAGTCCCTGCAATGGTGTTTCTCATAGTAGGACAGAGTTCAAAGCAGGAACCTGACCCTTGCTGGGGAGACAGCAAGTGGTGCAGCTTTCCTGTGTGACAGGAGGACAGCCCTTCTCTGCTGTGACTCCTCTTGCCATGTCCTTGGGAGTTTTGGGTTGGTCTGTGATCAGTAATCACTCTAACATCTCTTGAACAAGGCTGTAGAGGTACTTCAGCCATTGCTTTTCTCATGTTTGAACTGTTTCTGTTAAATACAGGGTTATCTGGCTTTAGTTCTGAAGGCTGCTAATCCCTGCAAGGTAGAACTTCTAAAATATTTTCCTACTCCCAGCTATTAAAAAAATATGTTGATGAAGTTATGACATACTGAATGTTGATCTCTTGAATAAGAAAGCTGTTATGTACAAATTGCTTTAGGAAAAGCAATTAAGACAGAAGTTAAAAAATCATCAGAACAGCTAATACTGGAAAATTTCCATTATATCATTTCAAACTACCTCATGCTACACCTTGGCAGCCTGTCTAGCAACTTTATGTAACACTAACTATAACCTATTTCCTGAGCAGCTGTTCTTTCTATATTCCCTCTTACTTCCCAGAGCTCTTTGGTTGGCTACAGGAAATTGTTTGAAAGACAAAGTTACATTATCTTGAGGTTTTTTTTTGTTTTTTTTTGGTCTTAAAATAAAATGAACTCTGTAGTGAGCTCCTGGCCAGTACTGAACTGTTAATGTTTTCCCAAGAGCTGCTAAAGCACAGTATAGCTATTGCATTAAAGGCCTTTGGGAGGCTCTTCAAGCTGAGGGTTGATTCTTCTCTTTATGCCCTCCAGAACAAGAAGAAACCTCAAGAAGAATGCAAAAATGGTTGGTTTGGTCCTTTTCAGTTTCTAAAAAGTGACTGAAAGCAGAATCCATTAATCTTGATAGTGGTGATAATCAGAGGTTCCAAATGAAGCTACCACTGGATAGAACATCAGTTGTTTGTTTTCTCTAAAATTACTGCCATACAATTTTCTCCAGATTAAGTATTTATTAAAATTAAAAATCACCATACAATAGAAACTATTTACATATTTAACTGATAGTCTGTTTAAACTGCACAGTTCGACTGAAGGAAGCCACTGGAGAAGAAAAGCCATGAATACTTCTGCTGCTGAGCTTCACCTGCAGGCACACTGAAGCTTTCTCAGAAAGGTTTGGAGCTTCTGCAAAGTACCATTTGCCTAAATAATTGGGCTAAAGGATGGCAAAGATGTCTACTGGGTTTCAGTTGTAAGAACCAATGTTGCTTTGAAAAAGAATCTGTGCTGTGGTTACATTGCAAGTGCACTAGCTCATCTGTTTGGGTAAGTAATTTGATAGAACAATTTAATGTAAAGAGCATAGCAACTTGCATTCACTTTAAGAATTAGATCTATAATACTGAAGAACAAAGCAACAGAATCACTGCAATATAACTTGTTCTTCTATTGCCTGTTTCCACAAATTGTTTTTGATAGTGCTAGAGCTAGTTGTAGCTTTCAAACAGATTTGAGGTTAGTTGATTAAAGCAGCAAAAATATAAGGAATATTCTTGAATAACCACAGAGGATTAAAAATGAAGATTAAAATATTTTCACTGGTAACAGTTTCAGTGACTGCAATGCAAGTATTAACTTCCTTCAAATCTTGTGCTTTTCCATGGACTTCAGATGATGGTTTTGGCCTTGTGGGAAGCTGAAGGTTGAACACAAGAGTGAGGTGTGCTGCCACATCTGCAGTCATGTGTGTTCATCTTGCACTTTTGCATCTGTGATGGTTTCACAATGCTTTGAAAATGGTTTTAAATTTAGGGTTTTACAGCAGTAAACCAGAACTTTTTTCAGTGTAAAGGACTGCACACACAACTCTTCCTCAAAGGAAACCTTGACACTGTTTAGAAAGTCTTACAAGAGCTGACACTATGCCTGATACTAATGTAAAATAACAAGGATATAAAAATAATTTTTGCAATATGCTGTATTTCAAAAAAGATGATTTTAAGAATGTCACCATGTCTTAAATCTCCTGTGTGACTTTTTGTTTTGAAAACAGCTATTCATGCATCCTCTCAACACTTTTATCAAGGTCTCCTTGTAATATATTGCATGACAGATCTTGTCAAGCTGTACCAGGTCATGATTACTTTCCTTCCTTCTCTCTCCTCACCCCAAAAAGCCTGTTTGTTTTGGGATGTTTCTGCAGATGCAAAACACAGACCTTTAAGGAGAACTTGAAGCTTTAGAGGAACTGTTTTAACCAAACAAAAACATTATTTCTGTGCAGAATTATTCTTTCCTTCAGCATTTCAGCTTCCACACTCAGTTAAGACATCTGAATGCATGAAGTAACTGGTTTGAGCAGTCTGTTCTAAAGATAGTCAATAGAAAAAGTGTCTTTGTTCTATGGCTGTTGTTGATACTGCCCTTCTGTTGCTGTGTAGAAGTCATCAAGCACACTCTGTAGGTAATCAAAGGTTGGTCTCTCTTCTGCTTTGTCTTTCCAGCATGTTTTCATGATATCATAAAGCTCAGCTGGGCAGGTTTCCATGCGTGGCATTCGGTACCCACGCTGAAGAGCAACCATCACATCAGAATTGCTCATGCCTTTAACAAAACAAAAAAAAGAAGAAAGATTTGATGAAATGATCTCAATTCCTAGAGTATTATTTTTTCTTTTCTTTTTTTTTTTTTTTACTTCACTCTATAGATCTTCACTCATTACTCTAACACCCTCACTACTTATTAAAGGTAGCTCCCAGCATGAGTTGAATAAATAAGGTTGAGGTGTGTACAGGCACTGAGAGACTTGCTCTGAACATCCTGGCAGGAACCTTTCCATTTCTGCAGTGGAGCATCACAACCTCTTTAGTGCCAGCTCTAACAAGACTGGGAAAAATCACAATTCTTGTCTCCTGAACCATCTCTGTTCTATTCTTCTGTCTGGTTCTGTCCCCATCTATTCTGCTTCCTGTGCTGTTGTGATTCCCAGCAAAAGCCCACCCTGGCAGCAGCCTTTGTCTCTAACTGCAGAGCTAGTGCTCTGCTTCCTGGAAACCCATCCATCCTGAGATGGAGAGCAGCCTCCCTGTCTGACCACATGGCCAGTCAGCCTGCCCAAACCTTTCAGATTTTCTTCTACATCAGCTTTTGTCCAAATGCTGCTGATTGAAGATATTGGACAGTCACTCATTAAATAACACATGAAATTGCCTGTTGCAATTTCCCCTCTTGTCCTATTCCTGTCATGCAAAACCATCTTGCCAGCTGTGCTGAGCTTTGCTTTGTCTGCTATGGTTTTCTCTGAGAGGATAAGAACAGTAAGTACCAGCAGTGCATCCTGTGTCTCACATGCCAGCTAATGTCACATGGGAGAGTCCTGCCCTGGACTCCATCCTCCTTCCCCCTTTTTATTATTTCCTGTCATTCCTCTCCCCTTTATCAAACCCTTGAGAGACTGGTTCACAGAACAATTTCAACACCTCCTCTCATGAGGTCAGCTACACTAGGGCCAGCTTTTGCTGTTTTAGGCTCACCACTTCCTACCCAGGAACCTGCTTTTGAGTTTGTCCCTTCCTCTGCAAATCTAGTCAACCCAGTGGTTGCATTGCCTTCTCTGGACACAGACTCTGTTCTGTACTCAGTGACTGCTGTTGGTTCTGATGGCTGGGTGTGCAGGAAGCACCTGTTCTTCAGCCTAGAGATTCATGCTCACCAGAGAAGGCTTTTCCTTTTGAGAAGGGTGCCCCAGCCCTCCCAGCCACTGGCCACTCCTCAGGCTAAATACTCCATGTGGTACAGTTCTGCACAGGACTACAGCCCCTTGGGGTGTTTCTAGGGCCATGCAGCCTCTGGTCAGGGCCATGCAGGACAGGCTCCTGCTCACACCAGATCCCCAGAGGTGCAGGGAGAGCAGCTCTGCTGGGCTGAGAGGAGGCAGGATGGGTTCTGCTCTGAGCAAGGTCAAGAGTGGAGGTGCAGGTGTGGTGCTCCCCTGAATCCTTGGTGCAGCTCTTTTGCTGCAGCCTCTGCAGCTCTTTGTATCTATTATCTGACTGCTGTGGCTGTGGTTTAAGCCAATTGGCAGGTAAGGACACCTTTGAATTATAACCAAATGACAGCTTTATCCACTATAACTACTTGGATTATTCAAGGTGACCATAGTTCATATAGTTGACTTCAGCTCAAGCCTGTTGGCTTTAAGCTTTTCCAAAAATACCCTCAGCCATGTAATCTGACTCTGGATCAAAGTGCTTACTTTGGGCACATCTTTTGTGTTTTCAGTTCCTCTTTGGAAGGAGAAGGGAAGTTTCCTGAGCTAATACTGCCCATGTGCAGAAAAGAAGTATTTCAAAGTAGGGGAAGGGCATGTTGTCACAGAATAAGGAATTACTGCTATACAGAGACACATTAAATACAGGAAGAAAGGCAATAAAGCATTTTATGAAGAACAGCGATTGGACTGCTTGAACCTAAAGAAATGGATTATATATAATATATGCAGTAGAACAGTTACTCCTACCATACAAAATCTTATTTAACTGTGCTGCTACATAAATACTGCTGCTACTGGGCTTTTATGCAGAATGGGGATGATTTTTTGGGTTTAAGTACTTTATAGGATTGTGCTTAGCTCTGTTGTCTGCAGGACTGTGAATGCTAAGGACAAAGCCTGTGTTTCAGCTACTCTGCAGGAGAACTATCTGTTTAATATCCATTTGATTTCAGAAGCAAAAAATGAAAACACTTTTATTAGTATCCCATAGTAAATATGTCATGTACATATGTCCATGTGTTTGGGGTTTTATTTAAAACAAAAAGGGTTACCCATAGTCCAAGCAGTATTCTCAAAATAGTTACTTGTTGAACTTTTAAAAACTGTTTCAATTTTTTCTTTTTGTAGCTAAATAATTATTTGTCTTACTATATCTACATCCTAATCAGTAAAATAAATCTATCCCACTTACATAGTTATCACACTTACACCCTCTTGAATGCTAAAGTTTTAGTACATGTCTGTTAATTTATGCTGGGGTACCTGGTAGGTTTCACAAAGCCACATTTGTTTATGTTAGGGCCTGGGAAAATGATGTGAACAGAGTGGTGTGGAGGAAGAATCCCACTGTCCTACCTTGTGGAGAATAGCAGACATAACTGGAATGCAATTATGGATGGTGCCAGTATTGACATACTGTGTAATCACACAGAAAATGAGTTTAAACTACCAGTTCAGCTATGTGCCCAGAGAATCAGATACTTGTTTCATATTTCAGAGGTAGTTCCTGAAACTGTGGTTCCACTAATGGCTTTGAGTTTCTCAGGAGGAGAAACAGCTGCTGGAATTTAAGAACAAAGATTACAAAAGCTCCAAGTTTCCTGGCTAGAAATGCTTCCTACCGAGTTGAGTACAGGTACTAGATACTTGCCAGTTTCAGCTCTCAACAGCTGTTTCATATGCAGCTATATGCTGAATGCTCTGGTTGCTAGAGCTGGTTAGTAATTGAAAATAATATTTTGAAGCATTCCCATTAGAAGTGAAAAATAAATTTATTGTTTCTGTCCAGGCTACTGGTTACAACTTATCACCAGGTTACTATTGCCATGCTGGGGTAATTTGCCCAAATCTGTCACCTCTCTTCATGTAAAGTAGATTGGTCACCCATGTATTTTGCTGGAATTCTGATTCTTGAATCAACTTTCAGTCTAACAGGCTATTTCAATTTATACTTCTATTTAAAATAGATATATATATTTCTTCCATTTAAATGCAAGCAATACCTGCAAATATTAAAATAAAATATCTGCAATATTAAACTATTCTAAAATGCAGTCAAGAGCCTTCCTTTTGTAACTGCTGGTTGACAAATGAATCCACAGTGCACAGAGTATTTATGGTGCTCATAAAATACTCCCACATGTAAAAAAAAATATTGTCCAGACTTCCCCTAGAAGAGAGATTTTCCCACAGCAGTGCAGCAGTACCATGTCTGCTGTACAGATTGACTTTGTTCTTAAAATAAAACCCTGATATGGCTCAAGAAGGTAAAGAGAGAGAAGATCTAGCTGCAGAATTAAGTATTGGACTGGGTTTTGTATTTTTGTAGTGCTGGTTCCCAGGTGACCTCGTAGGTTTGCTCAGAGAAGCATTTTTTAAATTTCTAAATTTGCTAAACATAAATTCTTCAGAAATAATCTTGTGAGCCCAGCTCAGTGCAGGGACTATCTGTACACACAGAATGCTAAAGGGGAAAAAGAGTATCTTGACCTTGGGAAGAGCCATGCATTACTTGGCTGCACACATCTTCTCTCTGATCCTTCCTTGGGACATGAGCACTGTTTAAGAAGACGACTTGCTGTGCTGTCAAGTATTTCATAGCCCTCACCCACAAACTGACCCAGAGCACCCAGCTATGCAAGCAGCCCTATCACCTCTTGAAGTTTAAGGGGGCTGGTCTTGAGCTTAAGTGTTTTCCTGGCCTAGAACTGTGCCATGAGAATGTCTGGTTTGGCTCTACCTCTTGTATGGAAAGCCACTGTGTTCTTCCATAGCAGAGTAAAGCTGGCTGCCATCTCCCCTTTCCCACTGCCTGAGGTGGGATTTCCCACCTCCCTGTGTCCAGAGGTGTTCAGCCTACTGTCACTTCAGGGACTCGGGTCTTGACCATCTCAAGTGCCCCTTGACCATCTCTGGCACTTCAGAATGCAGAATTCCAGCTGCTCGTGAAGTGGTGAAAATGTTTTCACTGTTTAAACAAGAGCTGTTGCACTGGAAGCACTGGGAAAGCTTTGCTTGGATGAAATACCTGGTCTCCCTTTCCTGTCAGGATCCCAAGGTTCTTCTCAGAAGTTACTCTGCCTATGAGATATGCATGCATGGCTGTACTTTCCCCATCTGCCCACAAGAGAAGGGAATTCAGGGCAATTTCCCATAACCTCAGTAAGGTTAAATGAATGCAGTCTGCTGCCCAGAATTAATCATCTATGCCTGAGATGTAACAATTTTATGTGCGTAAAAAAACCCCTTCATACAAGGTGTCTCTGTGTGCTGGAAATATTAATATATATTTTGTTCAACAAAGAAAAATGAAGCATGAAGCACATGACCATCTCACAGCTACTTAATGCAGCTCCATTTGATGTGCACTCCCCTGTGGTGTTGTACATGACTGTATGGAACAGCAAATAGTAAACACTCCTAGTGGTACAGCAACACTGCTTTAGGGTCTGCTTTCATATTTGTTTAGACTAGCTAGCACTGACATTATTACAGCCTATTTGCTTGTGAAAACATGCTTTCTTCAAACATCTTCAAATGTTATAAAATCCCCAGCAGCTTACAGAGCACTGCTAGAACTTGCAGCACTGCATCCCCACCATGGGACACAAAACTGTCCACAAAGCAGAGATGTCATAAATGCAGGATCTGTGTTTGGTGCAGTTGCAACACCTTTAGAATATATAAAAATTACTATATACCCATGGTGCCATTATCCTGTTTGCTCAAATTTACCCTGGAGAGCCATGTGCCTTACACATATAGTGACTAAATTTTCAAAGCATTAAGATTACCTGTAGGACATTTTTCCAGACATTGGTGTCACTACTGTCAAATTCCAGCTCTTTCCCAGAATACTTCCTTTGTCTTTTAACACCAAAGTAAAAATACAGAGTAAAACCACAGGCCCATACCTGGATAAGGAATCTTTCCATATGTAACAATTTCATACAGGAGAATCCCAAATGACCATACATCAGATTTAATAGTGAAAGATCCATAGTTAATTGCCTCTGGTGCCGTCCATTTAATAGGGAATTTTGCACCTAAAAAAAGAGTACAGTCTCAAATAGTCACTTTAATCCATTTCACATTCAGCCATAGATGCAAAAGCAGTAGCAAGTGAATACCTTAAAAAGTTATATCTTAAATTACTGTCTTTGATATCTAGCTAACTAATTCCAGAAATTGCCATATAAAAGAAAACTCCTTTCAGTTAAATAAAAACACTCAGGCAGTCTTTGTTGGGAATACTACATTAATTCATTTGACAAAGAGGAGTAATACAGAGTCTCTCTAAGCCCTTTTAAGCCTGCTCTAACATTGTGGCACAAAATACCAGGTGAGCTAGGAAACTTTTCTCATAGCAGAAAACACATCAAAGAAACTTGACATAAAAAATTTATAACTTGAGAAGTTAGTTTAATCAATATACAATGTCCAGAGCTTGCTAAAACCCACAGATATGGCTCTGTACCTCTGAAAACTGCTTAATCAGACCCTCCCTGCTGATCTATTGAATTACTGTAACTCAGTGACTGCTGAAGAGCTCATGCTCCTTGAATCTCAGCTGTAGTGTGCTGTTCTCTTTTCTTTGTGCTTTAGTACTTTTAGTACTTTATCACAGATCCATCCAGACTGTGAAAACCTGAGGCAGTGTCTTTAAAAGGAGAAGGGGAAAGCCAGCCAGCAAACCACCCTGGAAAGTTACCCTTATGCATGGAAAAATAAATAAAAACTTTTCACTACAACCAACAGTGCACCTCTTAAAAGGATCCTTGACAACATTAGCAAAACACTCATGGCAAAACCCAGCCATACATCTTTTTTAGCACGTTTTCCCTCTTGCCAGCCCTGTTACCTCCCATCCCTGTGCAGAGCAGGGATGTGACCCAGCCTTCCAGTGTCCCAACTATGCTGCTGAACATGCAAATTAATGCTGCAGCTCCTCAAACAGCTTCCAAAGGTAACCAGTTCTGCTAAAGCTCTTCTCGTTACCAGCATCTATACCTGCTAGGGTTTCTTCCTAGGTTAAAGGAGGTTCATATGGCACTCAAGGATGTTTAACGAATATAAGATCACAGTTTCCAGGCCTTTCATTCTGTGAGATGGAAGCTGTGACTGTGCAATTACTTTTTTCAATTTAGGAAAAAACTACATGCAGTTAAATACCCTTGGTTGTCTTTGTCTCTCAAGTTTATTTAAAAATAAACTTATAAAAAGCTTGAGAAGCACAGAGAGATTATTTGTTTCCTTTATTCATTTCAGAAGTTGTTGGCATTAGAATGCTGTCCCCAGGAAGCATTTTCTATCCTTGGTGACCATATTTCTGTTAGATACAGCCTCACTGCCTCCCAGAGGCTGAAGTTTTCAAGACAAAAATAGAAATACATACCTTCCCTTGCTGTGTATTCATTGTCTTCGATCACCCTTGCTAGTCCAAAATCAGCAATTTTGCACATCAGCATGTCTGAAACCAGCACATTTGCTGCTCTCAAATCTCGATGGATATAATTTTTTCTTTCTATGTATGCCATCCCTTCTGCAATCTGTAAGCAAAAGAACAACTATTTTGGTATTTCAGTACCATACAGCTCCATTAGCAGGTCTGATCTCTCTTTCTTCAAAGGTATCAGCAAAGCCACATCCATTTATTCATTACTGATGTCTTTGGAGAATTTTTTAGATGGAAGCCAGGAAAGGGGGGATTGCCATGGAAAACCTATGCACAGATCCAGTCCTGCAAAACTCTGCAGCAGCTCTGAAAGAATTATTTGGGTGAATAACAGCTGTCAGGATTACATATGTATGAAAGACATTTCCTGAAACAGAATTTTGAATAAAATGTTCCTACAATTTTTATTAAAATATCCCCTTTCCTAAATTATAAACCAGTTTATTTTCTTAATAAGAAAATAGGAATAATTAATCACTTAGGATACAGGTGTTCTGATAAAGCAGGTACTGATAAAGCAACAGTGCAGAGAAAGTTTAAAATCCCAGCTTTCTACCTACACAGTACAAGCCTGGACAATCAGGAAGCAATTACTAAGATAGGGGAAACAACTTTATTTTCTTCTACAACAATATGTACCTGTTCATACATGAGGAGGTTTTGCAACAGCCAGCTCTCAGATAGTATCATAAGTAAATATAATCTGCATTTCAGCAGCCCAAATTGATTTCCAAACCAAATTAAAGAGGATTAATAACCTCAAAATATGCATAGAGGATGACATTTTTCCAGGCTACATTTTTTCTTTTTCTTTTTTTTTTTTTTTATTTCCTGAGAAAAACAGTTTCTTTTTCAAGGAAAAAGAAACTGAAATAATAGTTTCTAAAGTCAGAGTAATAAAACTGATGTGTAACTGTATTCTGTCCAACAGCTTAAGAGGAGCTAAGAAGAAAGAAAAGGAACCCTGTCTTTGGGAGCCATCAGTTTTTATCTTTCTTGTGAGGCTGGTGATGGTACACTCTCAGGCAAGGTTCCACCTGTGCCACAGGAGCCTCTCTGGGGTGTCTGTGGGGGGTGACAGACCCCTCTTGGCCCCATGATTTGGGGAACACCCACACCCTCAGATCTGCCAGTGCAGCAGCAGGAAAGCAGTGAGGGTGCTCCAGTCCCTGGCACCTCCACCAGTTTCTCTCTTTCCTGCACACCTGAGGAGCAAAGTGCACAGATCCCTCCCCAGCACCAGAGGGGCTCCCTTCAGCTGTGCAGCAAAGCAGGCAGAGCAGCTGGCCAAATCTGAAGAGAACTCGAACATCACTTCTGCTTGTTCGTTTTTACAAAGTCCCCACGGGGTACTGCCAAGGCAAACGCTGCCACCACTTGCAACACAAAACTGCACAGCCTTTGTTCCTCTTTTTCGGTTTAAGCAATGGAAAAACAGAGCCACTTGCCCTCTCACTTCCTTCCACTGCAAACCTCTTCTTACAGCAGATACACTCTTCAGAGAAGTGTGACATTGCCCTGGTACAGTGCAGGGGGGTTCTCACACTAAACCAAGAAGAAACTCTGATGAAGAGAATGAGCAACACCTGCATTTCACATTTTCTAGAAATAAGTAAAACATTTACTAATGAAGGAAGTAGCTACAAGTGAATAATTGCCACAGAAAGTCTTCTCAGGGACTCTCAGACACAATAGAAGAGCAGTATTTAATGTAGAGTCTGCTCTGCCTATGTGGGTTTGAGGAGGAAGCAGAGATGAAAGGAAGGCTTTGCTGTGAGATCGATGCTGAGTTTGCACTGGCCAGCATGGCAGATCCACCCAAAATGCAAACAGGTCTGGTAATGCCACCAAAATTACAGCAAACACCACAGAGGAACCAGCTTCCCTCCTTCTTCCCTGCACAGATATAACATTTGGGTAAACTGTGGATAGGGAATGAAGAATCACTTCACAAAATAAACATTTGTGATCATGATAATTAGTTTATGAGTCCAATCAAAAAAAGCCATTGGAAAGATTATTTCGTTTCCTCTTATTTGTGCTAGATTCACTGAAAAATGCAGAAAATACTAAAGTAAGAAAATATTAACAGCAAAGAATTTTTGAATCAGAGAAGGAGGGGAAACACAGTGACCAAAAACCTGAATCTACACATCTGGTCATGTTAAACCTTTGCTTATGGGAAAGGAAGGAGGAAGAAAATTGAGATTTTTTGATTGAGGGAATGGGTGCCAGAGCCCACATGCTAACTTCTAATGATTATTGTTGGGTTTTCATTGCCAAATGAAATGTTAATGCTGGAGAAATTCATATGAACAAAAGAAAATTAAAGCCTTTTCCCCTCTCTTTTAATGATCATTGGTACCTGTCAAGACTGTTCAGCTACATGTAACATCTATTCAGGAGCAGGATGAGAAAGCTAATTTGGGTTTCAGGGATATGTTTTGTGGCCTTTAAAAGAGAATTCTGCCTACACTGCTCAAGTGTTACTGCCAAGAAGGGCAGTTCCCCATCACCTTTAATGAACCACTGGCACACACTTTTAGAAACACCCAAATTAAATCTCTACATAGTAGGAACTATGCACCCAGGGTTAAGAATGACAGAAAAGCCCTCCTGGAGAAATACATCACTCCATAAGCCAACCTCTGTACCTGTGAAGCTCCAGCTAAAATCACAGTGGGGTGGGACAGTGGCCTCAGAGCCACTCCCAGCTGCCCACAGGAGCTGCTCTGGCCCACAGCTGGGTGGGATGCTCCTGCCAAAGCAGGTAAAGCAGCCCAAAAATCAGTCTGGAAATGAGTGCAAAACATTGAGGGTGGACACAAGCATCCTGTTGGTGCATTTTAAGCAGAGGAAATAATGGAGCATACCCTGAGTTTCACACTGCCTTAAATCTGGTAATTCTCTCAGTTCCTAGGGAGAAGCCTCACTAAAAACAGTCTGCAACAGTCTTTGAAAGGATTTGATGTGGAGGTGTTATTGATCTGGACAGGGCTGTCTTTGGTCTGGGATCAATCTTTCAATAACTGTACCTTTCAATAATGTCCAGATGCATAATAAAATCAAATATACTTCTTGGTCACAGAGTTTCAAAAAGACAGCTCATCTTCAAATTACTCTTTGTCTATGAAGAGGGTGTAGACCCTTTGTATCTGGCCATTGAGAGCTGTTGCAAAGGACAAATATCTTCAAATGATACATCAGTGTAGTAACAATTTTCAGTTTGCAGCAGTGCTTATCCTAAAGGTGAAGTCAGGAAAGTTTGCAAAATCATATTTCTCTTGCCCCAGTCAAGCAGCTGTGTAGTTAAAGCAGATTCACAGGGAAAAAAACTATTGTAAAAGTAATGTATATAATTATGCACTGGAACATTAGAGTGTATCATTAGAAATCAAAGAAGCATGAAAAGGAATACACAGTGGAAATGTCACAATGCCAAATGAGACTTAAAATTAATTATAATCTAGGTATGACTTTCTACTATGACTTTAAAAAGGAGGGTAAAGAGGGATTAAAACACTGCATCAAAAATCTCTATTAATTTTATTCTAAGTTTACTATTTTTTCAATGGCACTATAGCCTTGGAAGACAGAAAGAAGTTGCCAGTCAAGCTGCAGATCATAGAAGAAATAATGAAAGTATCAGCACTGCATGAGAAAGAAATGACTGGTTTTAGGACAAAACTTTGACCCTTTCAAAAGTTATGAGTTTGTTTAGTAAAAACAGGCATCATTTTCCTAACCACAGCCCCTACACGAGTGTGTCCTACCTGGAAGGTAATGGATTTGCATAAGAAGCAGGAAGAGTTTACACATGCAAAAGGTTCACTGAATTCGTGCCCTATGTTTACAGCAGATCTAATCAAGGAGGAGCAACCATGAATTCAGGAAATGTGAAACAAAGAATTGGAGGCTCTTCTGGTAAATTGCCTCTGAGGCAAGACAGAACTAGTAAAACCCTGACTCTTCCAGTTGCTTTAGGAACTGAAGGAGCCAGGCTGGTGCTGACTTCTACAGGAGATGCCACAGCTCTACTCTGTAGTATATGCTTGAAGATATGTTTGCAAAACTCAGTGTCCCTTAAAACATTCTCATTTCAGAGACTTCCAACATTCATCTCCTATGGATAAAATTGTGTTTGCCATGCATAGCTAACATTCAATTCCCCCAGCCCCTATCCATATGCACTGATTAAAATACAAGAGACACCTTCAGCTCTGTCAGAGAGCAGGTTGCTTTAGAAACTGAGCTGGACCATCTTCCTAGCAGGCATTTTCTTGCCATCTTGTCCACAAACTCAATTTCATAAATCATGACCATTAGTACAGAAAGTAAACCACCAAGGTCCAGAATCCACATCTGTGAGTTAAGGTGGGCACTAGCTGTAAATGTAACCCAGTAATAGCTGTCTCTGCCAAAAGTGTTCATCTGCAGGGTGTTCACCTAACTAGACAGCTAAGTCAGTACAGCAGAGCAGGAGTGTATTTGATTACTTGCTTGAAAAATGCTTTAAATAATACATACTTTAAAAAGAGTTGTTTATTTCACCTAGAGGAGAAGTTCTCATTTTGCAAAGTCAGAATGTCTCACCTCTTGCAAACACATATGTTTTTTCAAGACTCTGCAAGGCAAAGGCATAATGAACTCAGAGAGTGGAGCACTATAGAGCAGCCAGGCAATGCAAACAACAACCCAGTGCTCTTCACTTGGAAAATCACCTTCAGCTGGGGCTTCCCGTACAACTGCCTGCACTATATTCTTTAGCCAGTTCATAGTCACAGAGACCACATCCTCCTCTCCCTTTCGCCCATTCCCAGTCCCTTCTCTGTCTTGTAACATCACAGATGGATGATGGTAAAAATAAGCTAATGCTCAGCTACCATTTCTTGCATTTTCAGTGTGCCTGAGAAGCTGGGATAGCCTGGCAAAGTGCTTTGCCAGAATGGTGTGATTAGAGATAATGAAACTTCAAGTGTGTGTCCACCAGGGGAAAAATAAAAGCCTGATCTTATCTAAGAATAAGAATCTTCACCACAACCTTCCTTCCACGTTCATTTTAACTTCCTCTGAAACATACCTCTCCAAATTTGTTTCCCCTTCACTCTGCAGAGAGGTTAACATCACTTCTGTAAGAATAAATTAGTGTTCCATTGGTACAAACCAGAGTCATACCAAAAAACTACACACATTTTGTGTTCTCCTTTACACACAGCCTCCATTCAGGAAAAGTGTGATTCACAGATTACCTTAGCAGAAGTGAAAAGATTTTTGTCCATCTTTTTCCCTAAAGAGCTACCAATAAATTCAGACTGCCAGAGACAGAGAAGACTGGTGGAATATCTATGTAGGTAAGAGGGAAATCTCTGGTCTGGAACCACACACATGCAGCCTGCAAGTCTATTCCACACAATCCTGTTATCTCACAGTGGCATTAAGGGCTCTTTAAATGTTCTCAAAACCCCTACAAATTCTTTCCATAACAAAAATCCCGGTATCTCTGTTCCAAAGTTTTGTTTGGGCCTCAGCCAGAAACCCTCAGAGAGGCATTCCTGAGCATCCCCTTAGGATGACTGCAAGCCAGTCTCAGGAATTCCTCTAGATGCCCTGCATCTCCTATGACAAGAGGGGCTTCTCACATCACCTGTGCAGCACCAGGTCCTGGGCTCTGAGCCAAGTGCAGGAACTGGCCCTGAGAGCTGCTGTCAGATCAGGGTGACAAGTGATGTCCATTTGGAGTGACCTTCAAAGCTTTGTGAATGACAATCTCTGACCCTTCTTATCTTGAAGTGATATACCCAAGTTGTGCACAGAGTTGCTCTTTAGTCCATTACCCTTTTCAAGCCTTAAATATCTAAAAACACAGTATGAATTTTAAATGAACACAACATCCCTAACTCCTACAAAAAGGTCTGCTGTGAAACCATATGTGCTTTTCTCTCCATATCTCAGGTCTCCTTTCATATTAATGCTCACAGATATTCTTTTCTCTCTTGACTTTTGCACTATTTTCAAAGCTACCTTTTATTTTCTTTTCTGCCCCCTGTTACTCATCTCTTCACACCATGACCTGGGATCCAGCAGGTTTTCCACATCTACAAAGCTTTTATCCCACTTAAAATAAATTCTCAATGACAAACTACCCGAAAAAGTCCAGAAAAATTTAAGGGGCCTATACCCACACTAAAACAATAATTATAGGGAAAAAAACCTCAATTCCATTGAGTCTATGTGAAATAAAACCTACATTTGATATATGGAACACCAATATAACAATATGTGATATACAATATACTGAAGAATACAATAGTTCCAGTTGTCAAGGACCTTCAGTGATCATCTAGTCCAACTCCTTGACCACTTCAGGCTACTTTAACCAGAAGGTAAAGCATATATTAAGGACATTTATAAGGACATTGACCAAATTACTTTTAAAAATATGACAGGTCTGTGGCATTAATCATCAATCTAGGAAGCCTGTTCCTGTGTTTGACAACTTTTTTGGTAAAGAAATGCTTCCTAATATCTAATCCTATAATTATTTGTATGGCAATAATTACATAAAACATTTATATTCTTATTGTGATTTTTTTGGCATAAATTCCTAATGCTGTATTCTACCTTTTAATGTTTTCCCACCTTTCCACATGAGTTATAACAAGTTAACAACAATCTGTAAACTCTAATGCATGAAGAGACAACCCCAAAAAGATTGGTCAACAATAACTTACCAGAAATGCCCTCATTACCTACTACTAACATGAAGTACAACATGCAAAAGCAGAATTATTACTTTATTTTTGTTACATGCCTCCCTGGACACCTAATTTTGGTTACTGTTCAAGACAGAACACCAACTCTGGGACCTTTGATTCAGGCTTTGGCACACAAATCACTCTGGAGTCTCTCTTCAGATTTCAGTTAAGACAGAGATAACTTGCACATTTTGAAACAATCATCCCTGTTCATAAATCATACACTAGTACCTGAAACACTATTTCACAATTATTTACCTAAGAATTTCAAATCAAGAAGAGTACACTGAGGTTAAGAGGAATTTGACCAGTTAACCAAACTTAAGAAGTAAAAAAATGACACATTTGTTAACTCTGAAGGAATCTGCTGAGCAAAACCTCATAAACTTGTCCTCACACTTTCAATTTGTAGCTGCTCAAATTGAAAACAGCCTTTTCACAAAGGAAGGCAGCTGGGTACTGCTGCCATCTAAATAGGTCACCAGCAGTATCTAAGAGTTAAGCCTAACCACATATTCCCTTTGAAACCTCTTCCATCTATTTCCTCCTTTCAATTAACCACATTTACTCAAAATTGATATGTAAATTGCATTTTTTTAATGTAAAAAATCCTTAGGATAGAATGGCCTAGTATCAGTTTCAGACTCTAAAGAGAAGTAAGCCTCTATAATTTTGAGCATATTTTTTAAGTTTTACCTGAGCAGAGAAGTCGATTAGCTTTGGAAGCAACAATTTGCTTCCTTCATCACTCTTCAGAAAATCCAGCAAACTTCCTGTCAAAACAGATAAAGATTAAATCAGTGCATCTTATTGCAAAAATAAAGGTCACATTGGTTCCCCAATTTTATGGATAACAAAACTGATGCATTCTGATGTATTTTCAAGTTGACAACAGTAAGACAGTCCCTCTGCAGGATTTAACTACAGGAACACTCACATCAGCAGGCCAGACATTCAAGTTTTGCTATTTCCCTGGCTGTAGAAAACTCCCATGTGACCATAGCTCAGTTCAATGGTGCTGAGTTTGATAAGCACCCTACTCTGTGAACCATCAGGAAAGCTGTCTAGGAGAATCACAGACATCCATCCTTTCCAAGTCATACAGACTAAGTGCCTCAACATTTGATTATTAAGTTACCAGCAAAATGGCTTGAAAACAGAACAAAACAAGAAAAACTACTGCCCAAGATAATTTGAGAAGGAAATGTCACATATTTTGTGTAGTAATGCTATATAGAGTCATTTCCTAGTAGTGCAGCCACCCTTGCAGGATCATTCCTTACTCACCTTATTACACACAGCTTTATCAATTCAAATTCCTCATAAGGCAATTCCTAAGGTTTGTTTTAATTGCCTTGCTATGATACCAGAAACAAAAGTTAGGTAGGGAGTCCAAAGGAACCAGAGCTATTCTGGGGGCTATCCTCTGATTCGGAAACAAAAGAAAATGCTGCATTTAAGAAAACTGCAAAAGTGGTTTATCTCACAAATGCAGTAGTGAGTCATAAAATTAAAGCCTCACTCATCTTAAGTATAGCTGTTCCTTCCCTTAATATTTGAACTTTCAAAAGTAACTCTCTCATTCCTGTCTTTAAAAAGAAAGGGAACTAGTTTAGGAGAAGCAGAAGAGTTCACTAAACTGTTGCTTGCAGATTGCTGTGGTTTAACCCAGCCATCAACTAGGCTCCATGCAGCCACTCACTCACTCCCCACCTGTGGACTGGGAGAGAATCAGAAGGGTGAAAGGCAGAGAATTCATGGGCTGAGATAAAGACAGATTAATAGGAAGAGGAAAAGCAAAGGTTGTGCACACCAGCAAAGCAAAACCAAGATTTAATTCAGTGCTTCCCATGGGCAGGCAGGTGTTTGGCCATTTCCAGGAGAGCAGGGCCCCATCACATGTAATGGTTACTCAGGAAAACAAACACTGTCACTCCAAATGTCCCTCCTTCCTCCTCCTTCCCCCAGCTCTATATACTGAACACGATGCCACGTGGTCTGGAATATCCCTTTGGTCAGCTGGGGTCGCCTGTCCTGGCTGTGTCTCCTCCCACCCTCCCATGCACACCTAGACAGCAGCAGCACAAAAAGTGGCAGCACAAAAAGCAGGAAAGGCCTTGGCTCTGTGTGAGCCCTGCTGAACAGTAACCAAAAACATCTCTATGTTATCATCACTGTGTTCAGTACAAATCCAAACACAGCCCCATAAGTTGCTGGGAAGAAAATTAACTCTACCTCTGCCCAAACCAGCATGCAGATCCAATGTTTTTCTCACCTTTTGCCATGAATTCTGTTATAATATAAATAGGCTCTTCTTTGGTCACTACAGCATAAAGCCTAACAAGCTTATCATGCTGAAGTGTTTTCATGAGGTTGGCTTCCTCCAGGAAGGCTTGCACAGACATTGTTCCAGGCTTCAGAGTCTTCACAGCCACCTTGGTGCTGCTGTGATAGTAACCTGCAAGGAGGAAATAGGATCAGTGCCCTGAAGTCACTGCAGCCCACAGTGTCCCGAGGAGCAGGAATTTGTAAACCAGGTGAGGCTGGATTCCAGGAATAGCTAAGAGCCTGAAAGCAAGTGCCACATGTAGCACAAATATTTATGCTAGAATTCCTTTTTGTTTTGCAACTTATACAGCACCACAGAGAAAAATGATCCATTCCCTATTTTTAGAAATCAGTTATCTGAAAAAAAATAAAGCAAGCGAATGATCTTACTTCATACCAAGTTTCCATTCACAAGTAGCCCCTAAAATACTTGGTCAAGGCAATGAATGTCCACTTAAACTGCCTCAGAACAATAGAGTCCAAGGACAGGCTGCAAGATTTTGAAATATCTGAAATCCCATGATTACACTAATTTCATGCATGCCAGTCTCATGCTTATAATCCTTCCTGTAACCCTTAGTGCTCAAAATGGAGCATTACAGGAAAGTGCAGCCAGATGGTTCTCGTGACCAGCAAGGACACTCTGCCAGGACTGCAATCCTGCAGTGCTCAGCACAAGATTTAAAACTTGATAACTTCTTATCACTCCATGCCAGGAGTGGGGGAGACTCGGGCTGTGGTTCATTTCTCTGTTTAGCACACCTCCTAATGTAACTTTGCTAATCATATAAAAAGCAACTATCAGTAAAGAGAGAAAAGCAGAGAATTATTTTCAGGTTTAATGTTTGGCAAACGTTAAATAAATGTTAAGATAGTATTAAAAATAGAGTTGCAAGCACTGATCCTAAAGTTTATCTTGTGAAGTAATTTAATCTGAAAAATAAATAAAAGAATGCGAAAGAGGGATATAAATGCAACTTTTATTCCCACCATACCCAGTGCAACATTGCAGAACTATTTCTCAGAAGAGGTAAAGCCTTCATGACTCAACAAAATTGCCTCATTTCCTTATTCAGCAGCAATCTGGATCATCACCATGAGGGATACACCTCTAAACTGGAATCCACAATTTCCTTATGATATTTATCACCCAACAAAAGAAACCAGAGGCAAAGGACCTAGTTTCCAGATCTTAAGTGATTGCTATTAGCACTGCATCTTTTTTGAAGAAAGATCATCACATCATCACCTGAGAAGAGACACTATGCCACAATCACAAAATATTCACCTGCATGATTATTAAATTTATTTTTTCAAACATAGACAGGTCAAAACATAACAAAGACATTTCTCTAAGTGACCTAATAGTAAGAAATTACAGCTATAGGTCAAATCCGCTGTTAAAGCTCAGGTATATAATTTATAACTATCAAAAAAACAGATAATAAATATATTTCTCTCTGTTTAAGAAGCAGAAAGATTCTTTGCATCATTTCTACTATTCCATCTCATGCCATCAGAGCATGAGCTCCACTCTCAATTTGTTGAATCTCTACTGAATATACCAATTCATACAACTCTTTCAGTGAGGCAATTATGACCAACATACTTAACATTAACTATGTAACAGTATTTTACATTCACTGAAGATATCCATCAAACTCAGGTCTTTCTTACAAGCAGTGTGCTTTACTACATCTCTGTGATACTGAGGTTTTCTGCTGTAAAAAAGTCTGCCTTGACCCTCTGGTGGTAATGTACAAAACAAAGAGCTGGTGAAAGCACTAGAAATACCTGATCTTGATTTCTCTCAAGTTCATTTATTTCATCATGTATTAGAGGGATGTGACACCAAAATAAGGTGGTCATGAGCTCCATTAGCACACTCATATTTCTAACAGCTGCAGTAGAAAATACACTTCCAAAACACATATTACTTATATTCTAATTCAGAAATTATTGAATAAGAAAATCTTTCACACCTGAGATGCAAGTAAGATGTGACTCATTAATAATCTACACCATAATTGCTGCATTTGCCTTGTTAGCTTTCCTCCAAGCCCTGCTTGAGAATTCTCTTCATGGATTATTAATAGCACAGAGCATCATGATTCACATCATATCAGTTCACACTAGGAACAGAAAATACATAAAACATAGACCCTGCTCCTGCAGTGCTGCTCTGGTCCATGACATCACCAAAGCAGCTGCCCAGATGCACTGAACTCCATGGTCTGAAAACGTTTCATACCATGGCAGGAAGTCAGTCTCTTTGCAGTTTTAGCTGCTGTTAATAATCAAATGTGAAGCAAGCAACAGCATGAAAGTCTAAGTGTTGTGTGATGATGTCTCACACAACGAGCCATGTTCTTCTCTACATGTTAGAATTGAATTCTCAAAAAAAAATCAGTGTTTCAGGTATTTGTTTTGGAGTTGATCACTATTACTTTGACAGAGCAGTATCTTGCAGAGCCAGGTTGTCCCCAGAGTTTTGCATAGGCTAAATCAGACCAAGGTGTGATATGAACTTATAATAGAAGCTGAGGTTGAGCCTACCATTTCTGAGCAGGACTGCAGAGCTCTGTGAAGAAGCCTCTAATATGCAGCTTTCTCCTTCCTCTACTTTTACAGTAATTCCCTGCAGGGTGTACTGGGAACAACTTGTCTGAGCTATGGAGATATGCTAGAAGGCAGAAAATGGCTGGAGCAGCTACTATTGGAGGAGGTACTGGGAAAGAGTCTGAGGAACAGCAGCTTCTCTGCATCCAATTGCAGGTCAGAACTCCACTCCACCTACCACAGCCACCACCCAGCTGCAGAACAGAATAATGCAGCAGTGGCTCCATCTCACTCATCTCCACACAGCCCATTCAGTGTGAAGGCAGAAAGCCCAGGCTGCACAACTGATGACCAAAATGCACACATCAACACTAACTTGGTAGCCTAAACCCAGAAAATCTCTATAAAATGCATACAATTGCACTTGTATTGATAGAAAAAAGTGGAAAACTGCTAGCAACTTTTCTCTGTGTAAAAGCAACACTTCAGAGCTGGAAGAAATTCACTTGCCCATTCCATAAAACAGATTCTCTGCACAGCTCGTATAGGAGCACAGCCAAGTGCTTGGGGCATATGGAGGCCTGCTTTTTGTTCCCAGGATTTTCTTACTCCTTCCAATTATGGAAGTTAATTTCCTCCAAATTCTTCAAGAGGAAGATGTCCACATGGAAGCCCAGAAAGTAGTCATAGAGAGACTAAAAGGAAAGGACTATAAAAGCTATAATTGCATGTCTTCATGTTGGAGTATCAGCATTATCTCTATATTCCCATATCTCTCAGAAACACAGAAAGGACCTGAAGAAAGCATCTGTGCCCAACACCCCCACGGACACCTAGAGCTGTTGTTCAGGATTGTGTCTGTTTGGCTTTTAATTCCCTCCAGGAATGGAGACAGCACAGCCTCTCCAGGCAGCCTGTGCCTAGTCACTCACACAGTGACTGTGTCTGTGCTCCACCTTGTGCCCCTTGCCCCTGGCCCTGGGCACCACTGAGAAGAGCCTGGCTCCATCCACTTTGCACACCTCCTTCAGCTATTTACAGACACTGGTAAGAGCCCCCTAAGCCTTTCCTCAAAACAGAGATGCTCCAGTCACCTCATCATCTTTGTGGCTCTTGGTTGGATTTTGTCCAGTAGCTCTACATCTTTCTTTACTCTGAGTGGGGCAATGTTCCCTCTGAAACCACAATTCTAAGTATGCTTTATCAAGCAGAAATCTATTTAGTAATTAAGCCATGGAACAATATTTCTCTCTAATTCACAGAATGGCTGAAAAATATTTTTTTCTCTGTAAGAAGCTCTTGAATCAGGAGAGCACAACCAGATTATTGCTCAGTACCTCTACATAACTCCCTGAATCCCTAGGTAATCATTGCAATACACAGTGCACCACACAGCTGGCCTAATATGCTTTTCCTTCTTGAACTTCCTTGGTTCTAAGATTAACCATGCTCCTGATTTGATAGGATCTGTGCCATGCAAATCATCTTCTTTCGCTTCAGGCAGAAAGAAGAGGAAACACAGCAATCGCTTTCACAGTACATTAGTTTTTCTCACAGTGCAGCAATTCAGATATAGGGTTCAGGCCTAATTTAGATGTTAAAATAATGACACAAACAAGAGGAAGCATCTTGAAGCAGAAATACCCTTTTAAAGTTTGATTCTTTTCTGTGTGTATGTGCAGAAGTAGTCACTTCCCAAAACGATCTGCATTTTCAGGCAGTTGATTAGCTCCTACCACAAAGTCTTCCACAGTGTTTCAGTGTAAATTAAACATTTGTTGCCTTTATTAGACAGAAATAACTGCACAATGGTTGAAACTTGTCCTGACTAGTATCTAAACTGTCATTCATGTATAGCATAGCTAGAGGGTTTCTTAAGCCTTTGCTTAAGGCACATAAAAGGCTGAATCTGGCCATATTATACTATAAAGTTGCTTCCACTTTTTACGTGATTTATACTAAAAGATTGCACCTAAGACTCAGTTGGAGCTTTCTGATTGACACTGCAGTTGTGTGTGTATAATTTGCCACTCAAACAGCAGCAGTCTGTGCTTTGCTTTCCTAAATGAGAACATCTCTTCAAAGCAATGACATTCCTGTCAGACTGACACTCTCCCATGGATTATCAGAGACCTCTTCATAGCTTTGTCTTCCAGCCAGCTTTGGGATACACTTTTAAGTTGCTCAGAAATGCTCTTCCTATAGAATCTTGGGTCTTAAAATTAATAATGATCATCATCACCATAATCTGACCTTTTATTATAGAAAAAATTTATTCCTATTTAAACATAACATCCCAAAAAAGAGATTCAGGGAAAGGCTAAGAGAATGATTTGGCCTGAAAAAACATCTTAATGAAGACTTTGGGAGGAAGATACAGTTTACCTCAAATAGGATGGTAACTGGCAAAAAGTGTGTAAGCAATGAATAGTGCACAGAACATGCAATGAAGAAACCAAAAGAATAGTCTGATGTCAGAATAGGCAGCATTACAAAAGCAAGATGATTAAACCATTTTCCCAGAATGTGATACTGGGCATAGCTCCTTGCCAGTAGGAAGTCACTAAGGCTGAGGAAATACTATTTGTGAGCCAACAAAACAGATTATTCAGGTTATAATAATCAATGCTATCATTTTCTACTGGGTATATATTAATGTTTACAACTTGCAAGTCTTATGACAGTTTTATTATTGGGATCTTGCCTGATGATTCAAGGTATGGGCTGTTCAATCTCTACATAAATCACCTACTTTCTGAGCAGCACACTGGCACTTAACACTCTTGGGTTAAGTCTGTTCCCTTTTTTCACCCATTTTGGCAGTACCATGCACTACATTGCAGGAGGCATCTTCTTCACAAATGGAAAATGAAATCTCTAAACACAATTCACTATAAGACATTGCTTCTTCCTATTTCATATTCTTTAACACTTTCTGATTTAAAACAAAATTCTGAGGGGCTCATGGATTTTGAGATTCAGGAGCCACATCATACTATAACCATCTATTTCAACTTCAAAACACAATAAAAAGCTATTGTCTTTGACCTTCTAAACTACAGTGCTTACTCACTATTTTTTTTCCTTTAAAAGACACCAAAAAGATTTGTTCCAGTTCCTTATCAGGTATCTACCTTCTTTAACAAGCCCTCTCTCCTTATGAGAAGGTATATTCTGGTCAATATACCAGAATTTTGCTGGTTTTGCTGTTTGATTTTGCTGCTTTACAAGTATATAGGATCAGGTCCATGTCCACTACATTTTTGAATGACTCTGAAATGATCCTTCCTTCAGAATTAAATGCTTGTTTCAAAAGAATAAACTCACCCATCCAGACTTCTCCAAACTGACCAGCTCCAAGTTTCTTCACTAATTTAATTGATTCCCGTGGAATTTCCCATGCATCTTTATCCCATGGTTTTTGAGGTTTGGGACTAATGCAAGCTTTTTCCAACTTTCTGCATAAGCCATCTGATTGCTCTGATTTTCAAAGAAAAAAGAAAATACAAAATACATTACTCTCCCTATGCCACAGGACTTGAGACAAACATTACTTAATTGCAGCAACCAGCCCACAATAATGTTCAAAATAACCTGGTGCTATGATGAAAATGTAGCCTTTCTGGTGCCTCCATAAAAGTTTAAGTACCTCTGATCTGAAATTTGGCATTCAGAGAAAAATTTTGAAAAACATCTGGTTACTGTCAGATTATTAAGGGGTTTTAGTATGACTTTGAACCAAGTAAATACAATATCAGATGTTATTACTGACACTATGTTCATTAAGATGCACATTAGAGTCAGGTTTGGGATCTGTATCCTGAATTTGTCATTACAACATGGTTTCAGGCAGATGTGCACACAAACATAAGTAGGTCAACATTATTTCTCCTCTAGACACTGAGCAGCTACAACTTTTATGCGAATGTTGACTAATTCTCAGGTTTTCCAGTGGTACTGAACAGCTAGCACACATATCTAACTATTGAGGAAAATTTCATGGCCAAGTCCTCAGAAAGGCTTTGAAAACTTACTGTGTGATTTTATGTCCTACTATTTTTTTTTGTCTTGTTTTTATTCCCAGTTATAAGATTAAAAAACCTGTATTTTGGAGCTATCCAGCAGGAGATTATGCAGAATGAGAAGTCAGTTTAGCAGCTAAAACATAGGTAGGCTTGTCCCTTCCTCTCCCCACTTTTTCTTTTTTAAAATAAATGTATACATTCTACGTGGCTGCAATTTTATTTCTTTGAAGTATATGAAAATTTCTTCCTTTAAAAATAAATAATTAAACACATTTACAAGAAAAATAAAACCAATTTTATACTCAACACTAGGTAGAAGACAACATTCACAAGTCTATATGTGTTTCTTTTAATTCTGAATAAAAATTTACTCTGAAATAAAATATTATTTACAACGTGGGCAATTCCTATTATAGCTTCACATCACTGTAAGTTTGATGAATTGTATTATAAAGGTAGTCTTCATTTCACAGTGGTATGCCACAGAGCAATCAGCACTAGATCACGTTATGGTAACAACAATACTTGGATTCCAATCAGTTTTACATTATCTTTGATAACATACATACCCAAGTTATTTAGGAAAAAAAAAGATAAAAGCTTTGAAACAAAAGAAGAAACCTTTTATTTTCCTTCACAGGAAATAATGGCTACATTCTACTAAGTAATTCACCGAATGCTTTAACTTACTTTGATAATGTTTGATCATATCATTGATGTTAGGAAAAGTTATTCTTGGGGAGATGTAAAATCCTCCATTGTCTAGACTCCTGATTTTGTAGTGCTTAATAACGTCACCATGCTCTGGATCATAGTCTCGTATGGAGAGAGAATAGCTGCCTGTGGATAAAGAAGGACTGCTCATTAACAGATAGCAAAATATCTACAGAGTCCATACATGCACAGCTGAACCTCAGAAAATCACCATTTTGTCTGCTTTTCTTTTTGCTCCCTTATTGCCTCAAAAACCATTTTGCAATGCACAGGAGGAAGTTAGCAAAAGTCAGCCCTGAACAGGTCACCAAAATGCTTACAGTCACACTTTCTTTTTCAGTCTTATTCAACAAACCCACTTGTTCCATATTCCAGGCAGCTGCACATTCAGTGATCATGTTTGCAGAAGGTCCCCCAGCTCGAGTAGAAGTGGCTGGGAGGGCAGGACCAGGGCTGTCACCCTGCTCAGGCAGAAGCTGAAATCTGGAGATCAGCATTTTGAAAAAGGAACATGCTGGTTGTCATGGGCCAAACAGCAAAAGGATAGTTTGGGGATGGCTTCAGGCACAGAGGAGGGAGAGCAGATCTGTTGATCTGCTAGATCTGTTGATCCCTAGGCAGTTCTAGGGAGACTAACATCATCTGGGGTTTAAATTGGGGCAGGAGAGCATCTACCCTTAGCTACAGCACTCGTTGTTTCTTCTACTTGTACAGTTCTTAACCATTTTCAAAGGATAAAAAAGGATCCCACCCCTTCATCTCTCCTCACACACATACCCAGTGATTCTGGGAGGTACTTTGCCTTACTCTCAGTACCATATGTAGAATTTAGGAGACTTCCCTTGAGAACTTCATTTAAGAGTGTTCAGCTGAGAGCACAATGATATGGGCCCATTACAGATGATACCTTGTCAAGAATCTGCAGGATTAGAGCCAAAAAAGCTACCCTGTGGAGTGGAGGGGCATGACTTGCTGAAAGGCTTCATGTGTCTTCCTCTGAAGGATGCAGTGTTACAGCATCCAGCTGGAATATCCACCCAGACTTACAGTCAGAGTCCACAGCCTGGGACAGAACTTCCCACTCTCTTCTCAAAGTCCTGGCTGAAGAGCCTGGAGACCTCACTAAGCTTTTCAGCACAAAGCTGAAAATTTTGTGTTTACATCACAAAATTTTACCAAAAAGCTTTCTGAAAAGAATTCCACTACACAGTAGAAGTGGAAACACTAGTTATGTACTAAGTACAATTTTAAACTAGCAATGGATACAGACCCAATAATGGCAGATTAGAGAATGCAGCAGCTACTATCACGGTAACATGTCTTTCAATAAAGGAGTCACAAACATGAAAAAGATAAAAGATGCCACTTCATTCATTCCTGCTCCATGCCAGTGTAATCACACACATAACACTTTCCCCCTGCCCCTTATCTCAGCTTTGGGTGTTAGCCTGCAACTCTCTTCTCTCTTTTTCTGGTGATTTTCTCATTCTTCTCACTCCTACAGAACTGCAGACAATTCACACAATAGGATGCACTGCAACTACTCCACACCCAATGCCAATTTTTGTGTAGACTGACTGCATGTTTTTATCTCTATATCAATTCCAAAGTACCACCCCAAAACCCACCTTTTAATGTTTCACTTTCTCTGATAAGGAAAGCTCCAGGACCATTTCCAGGAGCCAGGAGCTGTCTTTCAGCATCTTTTCGGGTTATGTCTTTGAAGAACCATCTGGAAAGTATTTCAAAGAGTTAGAACCACCTCTTTTCCCCACCCACAAAGGATACACCACCAAGGTGAAGAAATTTGCCAGAATTTTGAGACGGGGAGAACTCACTCTTCTGTTTCCAGGGTGTTTACTTTTGCTACATAGTTGCTGGGAATGAAACCTTCTTTTCTTGTCGTGAGAGATTTTGCTCTCCACCATTCTCCGGATCTGAAAAACAAAAACAGTATTCACAGGAAAGGAAAATGATAAATTGCTTTTTAGGTTCTAGTGTGCTGAGAGCTTTGCCCAGGCTGGAGAAAGAAGCACCATCTTTCCTCTGAAATCAAGAGCCCTGAGAAGCCACTGGATCCACTGGATCACTGTGTGGTCTCAGTTACTATAGAGGCCAGTTGCCAAGTCAGAGAACCACAGACTCAAAAATGGTTTGGGTTAAAAGAGACCTAGAGATCATCTCTGTTATGGGCAGGAACTCCACTGCAGCAGGTTGGTCAAAGTCCCATCCAACTTGGAATAACTCCATAAAGCACCTGTATTATCACATGAAGGGAGCTCACTTATCATTCATATACCCATGGCATGAGTAGGATGTCAAAGCATTATAGAGGGAATTAAATGAGCTCAAAGAAAATATGCAATACAGCAATATTGTCATACTTACTCCTCAATAACTTTCAGTTTTTCTCCTTTTTTGAAGGACAAGTCCTCTTCATGAATGCCATCATAGGGATACAAAGCCACCACAATGACTCCATGCTCCTCTGTATCTACGAAAGTAGAAAGACAAAAGCACATTCACATCACTTTGCAGGCTGACTTGGGCACAGCACACAGCTGTGAGATTTCTACAGAAACATACCTTGGTTGACAAACCTCTGTCCTGGTAAGAGCTGTGCTTCTGGATTCGCCTACAATAAAATAGGTCTTTAATTAAGCAGTTTTAGATCTTTGTGATGATCTTAAATTACAGTTACATATTATACAGGTGCTTTGGTATCATCTCATATGTCTTAAAAGGAAATGTTCAGATTTTTTCCCACCATTCTTCAAAATATGTATTATACATAAAAACATATAGTATTTATGTGACAATATAAAAATACAGTAGGTCCCCCCTAGATATTAAATTGAGCAGCTCAGACCTTGTGAAGGTGTGGCACAAGCTGTGGGGGGGAAGGTCACAGCTTTGGGACTGCTGCTGAAGAGGCTTTAGGTAGGGCACCTAAGCAGGACAGTTATTACCATGTAGCTGCCATGCTAAAGAACTACAAGCACAGTTTGCCACTAAGGCTGTGCAGGGAAAAAAAAAAGAGTCATAAAAAAAAGGTAATTTGTGATGTGTGTTCATTGACTGAGAGCACACTGAGTTCACTGTGTCAGCTGGGGAGAGAGGAGAGCAGGGAGCCAGTCACACCTGCAGAGAGCAGGTCCCTGAACAAGGGCAGTCAAGAGACACAGTTTCCTCAGTACTGTGGAGAGGGGAAAAAAAAGGTACCAGTCATGCTGCAAAGTAGCAAACTCAGTTGGTACCCAGCAGAATCCCCCATCCCAGCCCCCCTCCTTCCAATGCCAGGCAGCACACACGGAGCACATGAGCCTGCTCCTCATGCAGCACAGTGCTGCTCCCTCCATCACTGACCCTCCCCTCCCTACCTCACCTACACACCTCAGGCAAGACTGAGTAGTGGCCTTCAGTGAGTAAAGCTGACTAGAGCTGGTGAAAAATCGCTCATGATTACTTCAGCCTTTAAATGGAATAACCAAAACCTGGATTCCATTAAAAACCCAACACCAAAGCTGTAAAAAATGGTTCTAAACTATTTCAGGTTTTCTAATGTCATCTAGCATTCTTCTACAGACATAGTTATATCTACTCAAACATTGCCAAGTTACTTTTTTTTAATGCAGAAAACTATGACAAACATAAAATAGCAAACCACCCTGTTTTAATTTTATTCCTCTCTGTACTTATTCATTGAGGGCAAACTGCACAACACTAAAAACCCAGTTGTGGGATTAATGATAATTTGAATTTTTTCATGCATATGCTTTGGATTGAAATTTAAGTTATGCCAGTCATGTTTTGTTCTTGCTACAGGAGTTCTCTCCTGGGACTATCTACTTACTGGCCTTTGCTGTTTATTGGACGTTGGATCCCTCACATAAATAGTTCGTTCAGTTTTACGTACTGGTTGGTTCTTCAAATCTAGCCCATCTCCATGCAGATTCTCTTTCCTTTTTGATTTTATACACCCCATATTTCCTGTTGAAATAAAAAAGGTATTAAACAAAATCATTGTGCCATAAACCAAGCCCTTTCCCATGAAATCATCTGGGTTACACAGTAAAAATGTGCTTCCTTTTCATACAAAATAGTTCATGGGAAAAACAACCGAAGGTTAGGCCCACACACTGATAGCTCTTTACTGTTGCAAGGAAAAGAAATAACCTTGTCTCAATCCACAGACGAAATAAATAGTTATTGACCACTTCTTCAATTTTTTTATATTTTCTCCCCAGTCTATCCTTCCCTGCCCAAACCCCAGGCATCTTTCTGATACTTCTCTGAGCTTTGGAATAGACATAATAAAAAATGCAATTATTGTAGGGATAACTTTTATTTATATATTTTAAAGAAAATAATATTTTGGGAGACATAGGAAAAAATTCCTGACCAATTTCTGAGAACTGCAGCTTGAACTAGCAATGCCTGTATCTCCCCACTTCATTTTGCAGATGCCAGTCTAGCAGGGAGCTCTGTTTGATTCAAATCCTGTCTCACATGAGGCTGATGACTTGTGCAGCCCCAGCCCATGGCAGATATGCAGCTACAGTGACCTTCAGTAATGCATTTCCTTGTTCACACAGCAGTGCTCTCCTTGTGTCACAGCAGCCTAAAACAGCCAATTTGTGTGCCAGTGATGGCAGATCACCACACAGGCATTTCTTTTTCAGTATAATTTGGAAGGCTAATCCTTCTCTCAGGATGTGCATCCATGCTAAATCAGAAGAGATACAGCTGTTAGCATCTGCATGACTGGAACCTGACTGCTAATCCTGTGATACAATTACATAGTACTCTAGCAAATATAAATACAACATTATCTCTACAATCCTCCCTCTGAGGAGAGTAATTATACTTACTCTTCAAAGAATCCACTATGAATGCTTTTCAACCCTCTCCTTCCTTCTTCTCTCCCTCCTTTCAGGTCAGTGCTCTAACACTAGGTTCACAGTCACATTTTCCCTTGCAGGCACACAGTCTCACTCCCCCCTGCCCTAATTAATCTTTAAAGCCAGTTCTTTGAAGAACAATGTAAAACCTAAAATAAGAGCTCAGTGTAAATATAGGCTCAAGCAAACAAACACAGCAGGAGAAGCTAAAGCAGATCATAAGACTCTCATCCTACTTTTACCTTCATCTCTAGGACAGAAAAGGTTCATCATAGAGAACAGGTAAAGTAGTAGTAGAGGTGTCCATTGGCAGACACAACTGTTCCAATGGGACAATAGCTGCCTTGCAGCTACAAAAATGAACTAGATTGCTCTGGGTTCATATTAAGATTCATACTTTTGTAATAATACTTATGATAATCACAATCCTAGCTGATTACAAAAATGAACAAAGGCAACAAAGGAGTCCTACATGGCAAGTCTCAACTTCCAATATCACCTTCACTTAATGTCCTATCATGGCACTGAGAAAGCACTACATAATGACACATGCACTGTCCTATCCACAGGCAGAGTGTTTTCTTCTAAATATGACAGGAGGATACTTCCTCTCCTACAATTTCTGAAAATCATCTGTCACTCATTGCCAACACTTCTTGGATGTCCATAAGATTTCAGCAGTGAGCTGTGATCCTGGTTTAAAGCAGCATCAGAACCCACTGCTCCCCTTCTTGTCTTCTCCTGAACTAAACATAACAGGAATCCTACCTATCTTATCAATAGGCACTGACCAGGCAGAGAATAAGAGTTTCCTTTTCTTGAGTGTCAACATTTCAGTGTTCTCACACTTATTTGAAAGCACTGGAGCAAATCTTCATGCAGAAGCTTCCCTTAGAAACAAATATCTTTAATGCTTAATTTTAATGCTTTAATTTTTTAATGCTCACCTCCACATGGGCTACATACTAGTTGTTTTGCAATACTGGGAAGGATTTTAAAATTTATTTTATTTATTTATAACTGTGGGTATGTAGATGACTCTTGTTCTGTCATTAATTGTTCACAGGAAATTTCTGTACACCCATAGGCAGACTGGTGTTTGGAAACTCACTCTGGACATCAAGAAGGTGAGTGTTTAATTACCTGCTGTATCTGCAAGATCAGGTATTTATCCACTTAAGTGCTAACCTTTTTGCTCTTGAATAGTTCTGCTTCTACAGAACAAACAGCTGAAGTGGAGGGCATGAAGTAATTTGATCCAAGTTGTCAGCCAAAAATCCCTTTCTCTATTCCTGTAAGAAAGCTGAGCACATCTTTAGAGTCTGCAGCATGGCCAGTGCCAGTGTAAACTCAGAGAAAAGCATTTTTACCCAGATTTTTTTTCTGCAGCTGAAAGCACATGAACAGCTGGAAGTCAAACCTGCTGTGAGGCTGTACAGGTAAGCTCAAGGTTGGCATTTGCTCATTATAGTAATGACTAATCAGTAATAACTATGCAGAGGTGCTTTGAAATCACACAGAAGTTTCCTTGATGTCATGTGAAATCACACAAACACAGTTTGGGAGATGACCCTTGTGATGGCTTCAAACAAAGAGAAGATCCTGAGCCCATCATGAGGCACTGTTTTCTCTGGGTCCTTTTCCTCATAGAGATGAAGGTCCACAGTCCTCACAGGACTCAGCTAGTTCTACATGAGCAAAAAGCCCCAAGAGCTGGTGCTGAAGCCCATCTGGTTTAAGGGGTTTATTGCCCCTTTCACTCCAGTATAGCCTCAAGGATTGAACATTTAGTAGGAGCCAGCTGATAACAAGGGTTTACCTAAGGGTGAGTCCCACACTGCATTCTCCCAAAGCAGCCCCATTCTTGCACTCCAGTTCTGCTCCAGAACACGGATTACAGCTTAGCATGTGGGCAACTGCTTTAGGAGTGGGATCCTGACCTAACTAACGTGCCAGTGCAGGGAGGAGGGTATAAATAAATAAAACATTTCATTTGCTCTAAATGTTTATTTGCCCAGCGCTCTGTTTTTGTGTCACAAGGAAGTGTTTTGTGCAGATAAAAAGAGAAAGAGAATACAGTAAGCAGAGAGCAATACAGAGAGCCCAGCATCAGTACAAACAAAACTCCATTATTCCTTATCAGAGATAAAAATAATTTGTACATCAGAGAAAATGCTGCCAGTCCCTACTCAGATGTTTCCTAATCCAACAGTTCTGCAATACAGAAGACACTGATTCCTATTCATGCTTTTCATTCATTGTCCTGTCCACAGCTCCAGACATGAAAGAGAAATACTGAATTAAAAGAAATTCTATTTAACATAGCTGCTAATCTTTATAGATAGATACCTAAAAAAGGAACAGCTTCTCTTTTAAGAAAGAGCATACTGTAGTCCATGGCTAAAAGTTAAACAAGTCCTTAGGTTAACAGCTGCAGCAAGGAGACAAGAATCTAGGTTCAGGCACCCTTCAAAAGCCACAGGAGTATCCATAAGAGCTATCACACAGCCTCAGCAACAGGTTTTCCAAGACACTGATTTTGATGTCAACATTTGCCTTGAATTTTCCTTCTGAATCTCCTATCTCATCTTGCTACTACAGCACTTGGGATTTAATCCCAAAATGGTTTGGGAAGAGTGGAAGTCAGAAAATAATGCAGCCTTCTTCCAGGGTTAATAGCTGCTGTCTGTCCCCAAAATAGAATTGCTTTATACACCTTTTTCTACACTTCCAGCAAAATAATGTGTCTAAAGACACAATAATTCCTACTGCAAGCAGTCAGGTTTCATGTGACCATTACCTGTCCATCAGCAGCATTTGGGGCTTCACTTCGTCCCAGTGCTTCCCTTTGTATCATCTACAAAGGTGATCCCATTTTTTGTTTTGTGTTTATAACCATTCTCTAACTTGTGATTTTCTTACAAACAACATATATGACAAATATTAGAAATAATTTCCTACAAAACCCACTTGAAATATCTGGTCTTTTCTTGATCAAAGTCATGTCTTCATGGAAATAATTCTCAAATCTTCATAGATTATACTTTGGCTTTTCCAATAATAAAGTAACTTTTTAAAAAAATTAGAACTACAACACTGAGCATACAAGCTCTATTTTATCAAAGAAGTATGTATTTTATCCAATAAATATCTATTGTTGAAAAGGTCAGTAATCATGTACCTAAACACCAATGCTCTATATGCCTTAGGGTTTTAACAGATATATACATATGCATTTTAACAGGTACAAAAATAAAATAAATTAGTATTCAATTGAGTACAAAGAGTAAACTCTTCATTTAAACGAAAAATTTCTCATGCATAAGAAAAAAAGTTAATACCCTCAACTTACTCTGAGTCTTGAATATTGCTTTATATTTAAACTTCTGAACCAAAGAACAGGAAGCAACTGTTTCTATCTATATGTAAAACCCAACTGATTTCAACCTGGAGCTTTAAAGGGGGTTCAGAGAGCAGAGGAGTAAATAGTTTTATTTTTAATACCACTTTCAAAATTTGAAAACAATACCATTGCCCTTCTTTGTTTTAGATGTTTCATTCTGGCCTTTAGTGCCAGTTGGTTTGCTGCTACTTGACATGTTACAGTCAGAGGTAAGACAGTGAGGTTTTCATCAGATCTCCTCAACTCCTGTGCATTTCCCTCAAGGTCAAGGCAGAAGTGTCTTGAAACTCAGAGCAAGCAACTTAGATTAAAACTGCTGAGGAGGAAGGACTGTAAGCCTGCTCTGCTCAAGGACACAAACATCTGCTTTATCAGAAGCTCATCCAACATCCTGTGTCACTTCAATCAACTGTTCAATTTATAATTCTATGAAAAATAATTTAAAAATATTAAATGTAAGAACTCCATTTACCTTAGCTGTCATGCTTTCCTTCTCTTTATGTTGATCTGCTTCCACATCTACTCAAGTGTTGCCAGGATCTCCTTTATCTCTGTTACTGGGACTATGAGGAGCACTATTTCTGGGAAACTTGGGTTCATTTCTGACCCATCATCACATAGCAAAACAACTGCCAAGGAATACAGAGCAGGAGTTTAACTAGAAGTGGTAAAGATCAGCAGTGGCTTATCAGTACTGCTCTACACATATTTGTGCCAGTGAAGGTTTGCCACTAGACCATGGTGAGAACAGGAGCTAGAGAAATAAATGATCTGTGGTTGGGAGCAATATGAAAGCATCAACTGAAGAGAAGTAGTTTTCTGTACCTCCCCATTCTCAGATAAATGTATACAATATATTTATGACATTATCCATATATATACAATATTATGTATAGATAACATATATATATAATGTATAAATATATAATATTATCTATAGATATGCATTTTAATTTTACTGTAAGTCCTGACTGTCTGATAACTTTCATCAAATGAGACTCATGCAAATGCAGAAATCCGGGGTCAGCTTTCATTTTGAGCTTGTTTCACTTCCTACATCTTGTTTTTTGCCCTAGCAACTAGCTAGGGGAACTTAAGCAGTTTCTTCTTCTTCTTCTCTTGCCTTTCTGCTAAAATGGTTCTGTACGTCTCAGTCAATCCTTGCCATGTGTATTTTAATATTTTTTTTAATTTAACTTATTTCTGTAGGTCTGGATCACCTCATCTCTGCATCTCCCAAATGGAATTTATCCATGGATAAATGCATATGCTTATGGAAAGTAGCATGGATAACCTGAATCTACCCAGTGTCTGGCTGTGACAGACCTGCCCTGTGTGGACTCCCACTGCTCCTCAGCTGTGAGAAGCTGTAGTCCAGCTGCCAGCATTTAAAAGAAAATGGAAAAATAATGGGGGAATTCTTTTAACTGCTTCAAATTTCTTTGCAGAAAAAGTGAGACAAAGTTAAAATAATATTTTGACAAACAAATCTATAAACAGGTGAAAAAGAGAAACAAGTTAATCCCCAGTGTAACCAACACTACCCTGGTGGAAAAGTATGCAACAAGCATGTTACTGTAATATTTCCTCAAATCTGGTCTCACTTAAGTCAATCCCTCAAATTTTCTCTGAATGTCTGTCAGAGCAAGACAACATATCTATCTAGATTATCAACCATGATTAGAGCAAAGGACTACAAATTGCTCATTGGGAAAGGCAGTTCTGTTCTAGGCAGCACAATCACATGGCACAAGCTCAGAAGCAAGTTTGCCATGCTCCATTTTTAGACAGATTAATGGGTGAGGGTGGGCAAGAACAAAATATCATTGCTGAAAGGTTTCAGAGCCTCCTTCCTCTTGGCGTAGAAGCTGTCACGTAAGTCCCAGTCTTAAAAATGTTTTGGAGACAATAATGGCATTTAGCCCTCCATCCTCTTGGGAGATTAGGAAGAAGTCACATCTTTTTCAGCTTCAATTTGTGACTGTAAAGACCAAACCCTCTGAGTTTTTTCCATTTCCTCTGGTTATCCTAGCAGCCCTTCTCCACATCTGTTTCACTTTGAACCCATCCCTCTCAAGTACAGGAGGTTGGAGCTACCCCGGTGTTACAAGGTGATTTTCAGCAATGGCTTGAATGCAAATAGTATCATTATTTCTTTCATCTACTGAAATACATCACTCAATAAATCCCAGAAACTTATTTATGATTTTCAAACTTTCATCACATTGGCCTTTCAAAATCATATGGCCATCCAAAAAGACATCCAGGTTTGTATCACTTTTCATAACGACAAACAATTGTCACAGCAGACTTTCCTATCTCCTGTGGCATTATCTTACACCCTGATATTAAATTTCTCCCCATTATTTTCCCAGGCTATTCATTGTGCATGATATTCTCAGCCACCTGTGTGTTTCTAATGCCTCTTAACATCACAAGGGGCCTCATATTTTTTCATTGCAAATGCAAGTACTTTTTAAAAAGTCTCAATGCAATGCTAATGTAACACCAGGAAACAGAAAGTGGTCCTGCTAGTGGTTCCTGTCTGCTGCACTTCCCCTTGCTCTGTTTCTTTCACAATTCCTTCCTTAGCAATTGAGATCAAGACAAATTCGACTTTGTCCATGCTCAGACCATTTTCTCTGCTTTCCTATATCAGTTACAGAAAGTGTCACCCTACCACCTGCATGCCCCCAAACACCTGCATTCCTACTACATCCATACCTCTATCACATTTCTACTTCCTCTGCAATGCTCAGTTTTGAGCCCTGCACCAGTTTTTCTGCCTCTCCTCTGCAGAGCCCTGATTCCCAACATTAATGCACAAATATCTCAGTCCAGCTACACCAGTCTGGATTGTCAGACACCTTCCCTGAATCCTTTACCAAACTAAGAACTGTTCTCAATTAAATTCTCACCACCTATTCCTCTATCGTTTGGGGTCCTGTTTTTCTGTCCCACATTTGCCTTTGTATTGAAATTAGGGGTTAGGACTCTGCAATATTCATACCTCAAGTCCACTTCCTTAAAATAAAAATTCAAGTGACAACAGGGCCAAAAAGTGTGCTGCCATACAACTATATTTCAAGTGGACTGTGGAATAGAATAGAATAGAATAGAATAGAATAGAATAGAATAGAATAGAATAGAATAGAATAGAATAGAATAGAATAGAATAGAATAGAATAGAATAGAATAGAATAGAATAGAATAGAATAGAATAGAATAGAATAGAATAGAATAGAATAGAATAGAATAGAATAGAATAGAATAGAATAGAATAGAATAGAATAGAATAGAATAGAATAGAATAGAATAGAATAGAATAGAATAGAATAGAATGGTTTGGATTGGAAGGGACCTGCAAAACCATCTAGTTCCAAGCCCACCCCCTGCTGTAAGCAAGGACACCCTCCACTAGACCAAGTTACTCAGAGCCCCATCCAACCTTGGCCTTGAACATTCCCAGGGATGGGGCAGCCACAGCTTCTCTGGGCAACCTGTGCCAGGGCCTCATCATCCTCACAGGTACAGAATTTCTTCCTAATATCTAATCTAAACTTGCTCTCTGTCAGTTTAAAGCCATTCCCCCATATCCAGTCACTCCATGCCCTTATAAAGAGTCCTTCTCCAGCTCTCTTGTAGGTTCCCTGTAGGTATTGGAAAGCCTTGTTCTCTTCTCCAGGCTGAACAACCCCACCTCCCTCAGCCTGTACAGCAAAAATCCCCCAACAGCTGACATAAGAACCAAAAATTTTGATGAGATAAAATACTTGGAGCTGCCATACTGATGCTGTATTGATGTGTTTCTGAAAAAGGCAGACCTATTCAGAGCAGCAATATCACATATCATATCGTATCAAATCAATCTTTTTTTCCTATACTCCCCATTTAGATTTGTTTTTTCTTACTAGATGAGGCTTTTTAGTGATGCATTAACCAACACGAACTAAGACATTGCTATACTAAATGGCAAATAAGTGACTTATCACCTCTCAAACTTCCAATAGGAAGGAACAGTTTGGTAAAACTAATTCTATCACATCTTTCCATATTCAAATGGCACTTCCCAGCCTTTGTCTGTCTTGCCTTTAAGTGTCCAGGGAGAGGGTAACTTTATTCAGTGCTTGGCTAAAATACACAGTCTTTGCTGGAGTTCATAAATGATAGCATAACACATATAATAAATATCATCATAGTTGGTGGCATGAGAGGTAGCTCTAACAGGGGTGGGAAGCTTTAGCCAAGAAAAAAAATCTTCTATTTTTCTGTTAATTCACTACCGTTTTGTCTAGATTAGTCAAAAATCTTGCTTTCATGCAGGAATTTTGGCATTGTTTAAAAAAATTAAAAAACCACATTGAAGTAAATAAAAATCAGCAAAACCACTGAAAATAATGTCACTGTGGTGGTATAATGATGTTATAATGCTTTCAGAAGGATGAAAATAAAATTCTGAAACAAAGCATCACATTGAAATGAAACAGAATTTGTACAAACTACTGATCCTTGTTTATTCAATTGAGGAAAATAGAATTACCAAAACACAAGAAAGTTAATCCACAGAAGACTGCAATTTTGCTCACATTGCATAATAGACTTTATATATTATGAAAATGTTCCAGATTCATTTAGTCAGTATTTTTGGCACTAATTTTATACCAAGTCTTACATTAAAATAACATCTGTTTTCTGACCTTATAATACTTGCTTCATTTTATTACAATCATTTGCCTCAACTTCATCTTCCAGAATTTTGAATCAATATCAACAATGAATTAATTCACTTTGCCAGCCCTCAGGCAACCACATCTTCCATTTCCTCAACTTTTTTCCACTGTACTATATCTTTTGAAGATAGGGGAAAAGGTCAAATAACATCTTAATTTGACATAACAAAATAAATACTTCTATCACATTCTTCAAAAGGATCATATGACATGGAACAGAAAAGCTGTGCCAACACATTAACCAACTTAAAGCAAGGGTTCCCAAAATACTTTAAAGACTTTAGAGTGTAATGCAAGCTATAAGTAAAAATGTCATTTTCTTGACTGGTTAAAACTCTCAGTAATGACAAACAGCAGCTTCATATAACCAATCTCCATTTCCAAATGAAAATTTGGCCAAACCACATTAAGAAGGATCAACATTCTTCCTTACTATTAGGAAGTGTCCCAATCCAGCAAGCAAGCCCCAAGGATGAAATCTACTTTCCAAGTTGAGTGTATCTATGACTCACATACTGGATTTTTCAGCTTTAAATTGATGATTTTGGCCAATAATGGCAGTGTGCTAAATTTTCAGTAGTCTATATTTGCCCTGCATTTTATGTGTGTCTATGCCTGCCACTAGGATAAGAATCCTTCTCCAGTCCTTTTTAGTGATTACAGCAATAACTGGAGTAGAGGAAAATGAGAAACAACTCATAAAAAAAAGTAAAGGCTTTGGAGTGAGGTCCAGGAGTAGCCCAAAGGTCTTCATCCTCACAAGAGACATGATGGAAGGATAGGGCAAGCTTCACACATTTTCTTTGGAGAACACAGATCTGGGAACTATCCTTCTTCACTCCCAACAATACTTACCCAGCTATTCATCCTCCCCTTCTCCTTCACAGACACTTTGCCTCCCCAAACAAGGTGTGGTTGAGAGATGTGCAACCAGAGCTCCTATGGGAGAGCAAAAGGCCAGGCTCATGCCCACAGTGGCTTTACTCAGGTGTTTATTTCAATATACTGTTTGATGTATTGGAAAGCAAAGGCACAGCCCCACAAACCACCTGAGTATTACTGTGCTGTGCCTGCATTTACAACATGACACATGACAAAGAAATGAGAGCTTCTCCCTGCTTTCACTGAGCCTCAGAAGACAAGGGACAAAGTGAGCAACTGCTAACTTACAATGAGTTTGGGGGATCATCACCAGGCTGCACCCTAAGGAGCTCTTCAGCTGAAATTTGTTCCTCTGCTTTCTGCAGAAAGTGCAGAGGAAGGTATATTTGCAGGTAGCAGCTGATATTTGAAACTTTTACCTCCTTCAAGAAGGCAGCCTAAATGCTCAACCTCCACATGCCAGGACAAATGGATTGATGGGACTTTTGTTGAAGAAAATTGTTAATAGCTACTACAACTAATGAGAGAGGATAACTATCCTATTTAAGAAGGTGGCCTTCAACTAACTAATATGTTGTTGGCAATAAAGACTATTTTGCAGATCTCTTGCTTTGAAGTGTGCCTGTAATTCAAACCCACTGTTCTATTGTAAATAGAATGCAAAGATCATGAACATCAGGAAATTATCACAACATAAAATCACAGAATTAATAAGTTAGGAAAAGACCTCTAAGATCATCAAGTCCAAACTATGTCCCCTGTCCCAACTGCCACATTCAGTGAGGTACTGAATGCTTTCAGGGATGGAGATCCTACCACTGCCCTGGGCAGCCTGTTCAAACACCCAACCACACTGTCAGTGAAGAAATTTTTCCTAATATCCAATCTAAATCTCCCCTGGCCCAACTTGAAGCAATTTCCTCTTGTCCTGTCACTTGCTGCTTGGAAGAAGAGATCAAAGCCTACCAGCACACACCCTCCTTTCAGGGCATTGCAGAGAGTGATAAGGTCTCCTCTGAGCCTCCTTTTCTCCAGGCTAAACATCCCCAGCTCCCTTGGCCACTCCTCACAGGACTTGTGCTCCAGACCCTTCCCCAGCTCCATTGCCCTTCTCTGGACTCAGTCTAGAACCTCAAATGTCCTTCTTGCAAGGAGGAGCTAAAACTGACCCCAGGGTTTGAAATGTGGCTTCACCCGTGCTGAGTACAGGGGGACAATCCCTGCCCTGGTCCTGCTGGCCACACCATTGCTGATTCAGGCCAGGATGCCACTGGCCTTCTTGGCCACCTGGCTGGCTCGTGTTCAGCTAGCTGCTGACCAGCACCCCCAGGTCCTGTTTTGCCAAGCCACTTTCCAGCCTTTCTGCCCCCAGCCTGTAGTGCTATGTGGGGCTGTTGTGACACAAGGGCAGCACCCACTTCTTGGTCTTGTTGAATCTCATGCAACTGATTTCAAGCCATCAATCCAGCCTGTCTAAATCTCTCATCACATCATTAAAAATATGATGAAGGACAGCAAATTCACAGCCAGCAAGCCCTGATGAAGGTTTTAAGGGTGGTCTCATAGAAAGTATGCCACTTCTCCTTTGGGCTTATCTTCTGTTTTCAGTGTGTTTAATAAAACAGAGAAATGGAGAATAGAACATTAGTGCATATTAACTTTGGCTGTTTCAAATTTGGGTAACTATATCCCTGGGAAATAAATCAATTTTTATAAACCTTACCTGGTTTCATGCATTTTACAATCCACTTTCAACATGGATTATGACAATTATGGCTAAATCAGGGAATAATGCCTTCTATGTCAATGGATCCTAACTGTGACAGCCCTGCCATTGTGTAACTCATATTACTTTGCCCCATGCTGCATTTGCCATTCTGCTTTATTGGTCAGAAGTCTTCTTTATCTGCTGTCAACTCCATGTTTAATTGCTGATAAGTACTCATGACTAAACTTGCAACTAAAACACAGCATTCTTGTTATAATAGCATCATATTATGTCTTGAGTACATCTAAATCACTGAATTTCACAAAAGAAAAGAGAAGCAGATTTTTTTTTTCACTATCTTCAAACACCAGCATGCATTTAAATTGTAAAAAAGTTACTCCTCCAGCAGATTGTATTGTGTTTCATTAGATGCACAGCACTAGATGTGAACACAACTCTCCTGAAACAGAGGACATTCTACTGGGATATGTAGTATGGATTCGAGAATAAATTCTATGCTTATCTAAAAATTTGAGGTTAAATCATTCATGCTGATGTGAGCTAACACTCAAAGTACAGTTCCTCCTGAAAGTTTGCAAACATTGGGCAAGTTTGCTCAAGTTGCAAGAGGAAACTGCAAGAGCCCTAAAAAAAAAAAAAAAAAAAAAATCACCTTTAAATCCGTTGGAGAAATTAATTATTTTTTGCTGTTTAATCTTTGCAAAGATACTAGGCCAGCGATTCAGCACTAACTGTTTAAGTATCCACAGGGTCCACCTTGTCTTGTTCTCACTGATATTAAGCAGCAGACTCTCCCATAACTTCAAGGGTGTAAGAACAACCCCCAGGTTCTGGCACTTTACAGAAGCCTATTTATAACTCATTTATTTTGCTTAATTTCAAACTCTGTGTTAATTATATTCCTTCACGGGCATGAATCTAAACTAGGAAAGTACCAGTTGGTTTCTCACCCAGCTTAGTGAGTTGTTTCAAGCAACTGTGGCACAATTTGTCACACATGGTGTAGCAGCAAAGGGGATCATCTGAACCAACAGTTTGCTGCAAACATGATAAATAGAATTAAAAGAGCTCTTTGATTAGGATTTTTGGGAGGTTTAGAGATTAAGTCCTTGAGATCAGAGGGTGTTTTTAATAGATACAAATACACTTCTCTTAAGTCTACCAAACATATCCTGAGGGGCGACAGAATCTCAGCAATTCTGGTTTGAAAGCCTGTCAAGTAAAGAGGGAAGTGTGCTCTAACTGAAGCCTTGTGAAACTACATGCTCAAGCTGGGGTGGCAGTAAGAGTGTAAAAGGAAATACCTCACTGAAGGAAATATGTCACTGAAGGAACATGAATAAGAATTCACATCCAAGTTCCTAAGCATATTTTTCACATTTATTGCACACATGAGCACGAATAAGAAGTTTCTAAAGTTAACCAAAATTAGAAATATTTTACATGCTTTCTATTTTCATAAAGTAGTGAGAATGAGAATCTGGGAGCTCTCTTTGAGGGAAAGATTGCAAATACCTGGTGTGACAGTTCACTTGACTGCTCCTTCTTCAAAGATTCCAAGGAAGAACTGGAGTGCTTCAATTTTAAAAACAGGTATGTCTTTGCAGATGATCTTTCTCAAGGGCAAGAATGAACAGTTTCCCATATTACCAGGACAGCAGCTATGCAAGTATATTAACTTGATTAAAGTTCTCCTATATTTGAGAGAAATTATTCTATACTAAACAGAAGATCTGACTAGGAGACCGACTTAAAGTTGCACATTGCATTTGCTCAATATGCTAATTTATTTCATTTTCAAAAACTGATTAATAATCTGACCTCTGCTACTATTTTAACTTTGCCTTGAAATTTCTTGTTTTTTCACTCTAAAAGCAACCAACATTTCTGTATTCAAAATGTACCACTACTGGACTGTGCAGCACTTAGTATTTTCTATTGTTTCTAGTCCTGTTTATTGGTCAGTTGATAGCAGATGAAGACCCAGGAGTTACAACCATAGCAAGTTTCACTAAACCAGGCTCTGATTCTGCAAGTGACAACACACAGCTTGCAGGAGCTTAAAGACTTCAGGAGACTTTCTGCACAAAGGGCAACACACAGACCTTAAAAAATAGGCCAGCAATCACAATAATTCTAGCAGATTTAGACTCACAGTAAACTGGAGGACCATGACAATAATTTTCACATTCATACTGCAGACTGCAAGAATTTCACAGCACTATGATTACAACCATACTGGCTGCTCATTAAAGTTTATAACCTTTGTAACTCCACATAACTCAAGTTTAAAGCTCACAGGCAGGACATGTGATTATGCTATACTTTGAAAAACTGCCTTAGATTGTGCACCAGCCCCAGTGTTTAAATGTGAGTTCAACACTCATGTGGCTAACTTTCAAAGCAAGAACTAAAACCAAATCAGTGTTCACAATGGTTATCCAAGTTTGTTTCAGGAGAACAGTAACGAGTCCACAACTTGCATTAAATGTTGTGCAAAGAAGATGCTTTAAAAGCTGGTAAGACTTCATTGTTTGACCACACATGAGAAGTTCTCAGGACAACACAAATCATATGAGGAAAGGTGTAAGAGAGGAGGCCAGAATCCCTGAGAAATCAGAATTTGGGTTGATACTGAGAAACAAATTAAGCAGGAAGACTGCAGAAGTAAAGAAACAAAAAGAGAAAAAACAATCAAATAAGAATGCAAAGGTTAATAACTAATTGGGTAGAGACAATTATAATCCCTAGGAAAGCACATATTCTCAATCAGTATGACAAAACACAGAACATGTAATAAATATATGTATTCTGTGCTCCAAGGAGAAATTAACTTTCCTGTGGCATACCACACAAACCACCTGCTTTTATTGCAGGAGTAGGGAAAAGGACCTTTCACTCATCCAAACCTAGTCCAATACATATGATTTGAATAAGCTACTCAAATGCATTTTTGACACTTGTAGCCTTGCTTAAATGCTCCATTAAGAGCAGAAGTATCTTACCTGAAGCAGCCTTCTCCTGCTTGTTCACACTACCAAAACTCTCTTCTGCTGGTGCCAGCTCTGTTGAACTAGGTTCTTCTAAACTTGCACTGCTTTGACAAAGCCAAATTTCTTAAGTTTCTTTTTCTGTGGGGTCAGTGTAGGGGGCACACCAACACCAATGAGCACAGAACATCAATCCTGGAGCAAGAGCTGTTGTCTCAGCACCACATCCCCACAATATCAAGACTTGATTTCTTCTCCACAGACCAGCACCCATGCTGATAAACCCATGCTCTACTTCCTTGAACCAGAAGTATTTGCAAGGCAGGTCAGTGCTGGTTCAAAAACCATTTACATGTGCCAGTACACAGCACACAAAAACCCAGAAAAGAAACTTGACCATAGAAGGTCAAAGCAGCATCACAAGAAAGGCAGACAAAGAGGCAGGGGACAATCCACACTGACCATTTTCAAGACAGAAACCTGTTTTAAGTCAGTTTGAGGTCACAGTTTTAAATCAGATGTGTCAAACAGCAGCTAGCTGTCTCTAAAGATGAATTACACATAAACTGTACTCTACACAGAAGAAACTTGCTGACCACCTACAGAAGTACAAAGTTGCCCTCAAACAAGGCACAGCCTTAAAATACTTTGAAGACCTTGTCAGTACTTCCAGGTTGGTACTCCACTGGACTCCATATCTCTTCAAGAGGCTGGGGGTTCATATTTCTGGATGTGTATTCCCTGATAAGCAGTTTACAAACGATCATGGACTTATGAAAGGTACTAAGGCTTACTCTTACAGAAGGGGAAAAGAAAATTTGCTGCAGACATCTAAATCAAGGGATGAAATAAACAGTTCATTTATAACACTGACAGTCCTGAAGACAAAGCTGGAAAGAAAAACAGCAGAATGATGTTGACAAAAAAAATAGGATAGGAGAAGAAAAAAAGGAAATTGTGGTAGGGAGTGCTCTTACAGCAGGGTGAAGACTGAAACATGGATTTTTCCAGGAAACTGGGGAGAAAAACCCTCAAACAAACAGCACATCATTACTTATGAAAACATTTGAAGTAGTGTGGGACAAGGACTTTTTTGGAAACACTGGTAAGCTTATGGCAGAGAGAGGGGAACTGCTCCCAAGGAAATTTAGCAGGAGATTTTGAGAAGAGGGAAGCTCTCCTGGTCAGGCACAGTGGGAGCACTGCTGTCTACTGCCTGTCATCAATCAGGCCATCTACATCCAAAGAGAAATGGGCTTAGAATTCACCTCAGTATGACTTGGTGCTTCTCCACTGGTGCCAGGACAGCTGCTGCAGTCGCTCTTGAAGCCCAGTGCAAGTACAGCTGGACAGGAAAAGGAGGACCAATTGCCACACCAGCCATCCAGCAGAAGAGTTGCTTAAAAGGCAGGTTTTCCTATACCCCTCATGGGCTGCAATGCTTCCTCCAGCCTTTGCACAGTTCAGCACATCTTTTGCAATGGTAAGCCTGGAGTTACAAAAATGTACTTTGAATCCCATGTGCACGTTCTGCTACATCACAGTGGCACATTCAAACGACTCTTGCAATATATTTTGAACAAGTTGAACACAGAATGTCCAACATAGGATTTCCTCTTTCCCCTGCCCATCCCCTTCCTGTTTGTTTACTAAAAACTTTCACTTCCTCAGTGACACTGACAGCAGCTCTGGCGACCACTTAACCCTGGTTCTCCAGTCCTTGTCCACTCACACCTGATTCACACCTCCCCAGGGCATTTAGTATTTACTGAAGGGTTTTAAAAATCCATCAAAACACATGGTAGGGCTGGGGCTGTCCTGGAGAAAACCATTTTCTGTCCATTGAATTTAATGAATATAAACCTTATGATTCTGGCAAGGGATACTCGAGCAGGCAATTTCAATATATGCAATAGATGTGCTACTATTCAGATCTTTTCCTACTCATTTGATACTACCAGTATTTGATACTACCAGTGTCTGAATATAGTAGAACTTAGTCATAGGTCAGACCTACTGATTTATAAATGTGTTACCACTACATAGGAATTCAGTCAAACATATTCTTTAACTTTTGCTATTAATTTAGTGCTAAGCCTCTTTTACAGTCATACCTGGAAGGAGAAAACCTGCTTAGCAGCCAAATATACTTCTGTACTAATTCTTGTGATACCATATTGCTACAGTGTAAACCTAGGATAAAACCTGAATAAGATTTCACTTCAAAAAAAAACCAACAACAAAAAAGCAGATTTGCATTCACCTATTTGTACAAACTAATGAAGGAAACATGAAAAAAAAGGCAATAGATTGTAGGTGCCACATCAGAAAGCCCACTTAGCAGATTATGCTTTTTTTGATGAACTTCCTGAAAAGGCTTTTTTTAAACCAACAAAGGAGATGTTAAAAGCACATCTCAGAGGGAGTCCTTTCCTTTCAAAATTTTATCATTTCCATACTCAGAGCAGCCCTGTAAAGTAGAGAAAACTGCAAAAGGTGCCATTGCAGAAGAGTAGCTGCATCCCATACTTCAACGCCTTCGGTGAACTATCACATTCCAGTTTAAGATTTCACTATTTGGTATCTCAGCTGGCCTTTGCAAATGAAAATAAGAAATTCTACAGTATATCAACCACAGGAAGAAGTAGCCTTCTGCCACATGCAGCAAAGACCATGGAGGAAGAAGGACACTTTGTTCAGAGTGTTTATCACAGGACTCCTTTGAACTGAAGACGTAGGACAAGTGTGCTGTGCAAACACAGGAACCAATTGTAGATACTTGAGATGCCAACAGTTTGAAAAAGATAGGCAATGCTGACCTAAGGGAGAGCAAAGACTTCTCTGGCAGTACTAGTCCACCCCACAGAAATGAAATCTACCCATTATCCCTCCACCTTTCCCTAGTGTGTTCCTTCTCTTCTGCCCAGCAAAGTGTTACTGGCAAAATACCATCTCTCTTCTGGCATTTGCCTGACAAAAGTAACCAGTCTATTTACCTCTATGAGCAGTTCTTTAGGGCACAAAAAAAATACAAGTATCCCATAAATATTTGGAGGAAATGCTTCCAGCACATGATGAGTTCTGCCTTCGTGTTTTGTTCCATGAACCCATGTTTTCAGGAAAGATGCTGAACTCAAACGTGAATAATTCAGTCTCGGAAATTACAGCATTTAATGACAATGTCAACAGGAAATGTATCTGAATCCGGCAAAAATAAATATGAAAGTACAGACCTTTCCATCCTTCCCTGAAGGACAATGAAGTTTAAACTAGGGACAGTAACACTAAGGACAGTTACACTGCATTTGTCTTTTATTAGTACAGGCTGATTTTTTGAGAAGGCACCATTACTGTTTATAGGGTGGCAGACTCCTTCACCCTGTATGTGTCATTAAAGACTGCTTTCATACAAATGCAATTTTATATTTTTATCTACAGTTTCCTGTGGTATGGCTTAGCAAGTCTGGAAGCCTTTCTTGTTACACCATCTCCAGCATTCCTATACCCTCATTAAAGAGGAGACAGGAATAAATGGGAGAAATAGGAAGTACGAATAAGATCAACAGGACAAAAAATCCTAATTCTCAGCTGGGCAACTGTTTTTTCTATAGAATGAAGCCTTTTTGCTTAGAGACAGAAATCCTACAGAGGCAATATCATAATAAATGCTGCTTAACAGAGCCACGTGATTTGGTGCAATTATTTACACCCTCAGTTCTATAGCTTCAAAAGGAAGTATCATTCCCTGCATGTAAAGCTCACACAAGCCTCAGGATCCCCGGCCCAAGGATTCTCCTCCCATCCCTTGCATTAGCACATGACAGCTCGTATCCTTCTGGGATCTCTGTGGGGGCAGACATCCACCTCTGTGTACAGCCATGCTACCACAGCAGATTGCTAGGAATCCCAGGTTATACCTAACACCTACCCCATTAATTAGTTAGTTAGTTACTTATTCTCCAAGTGCTTGTCTTCTGTGTTCACTCAGTTTTGAAAAGGGCTCCCTGAACCCCAAGAGTAAAAATGGGTTTACAACTCCCCGGACATGAAGAAAAAAAACATCACTCAGTTACTCATGACACACACATATGGAAAGGAGGAAAGATCTCATCCCCTTCCCAGATCACCTAGCCCTTTGACAAAAACAAAAATTGTCTCATGATGAACATACATTCAACCCAGAGCCTCAAAGATTCCTATTGAGATTCAAAATAACATACAGAGTAGAGGTAGGCAAACATCTCCTTTTTGTGACAGCAATGGAATCACATCTGAGATTAAATAAGGCAGCACTTAAACTTGCCCAAGTAACTACAGAGAGGTCAATGCTGCTCCCTGATGTGCCCCACAAGAAGGGCCAGGTGCAGCATCTCTGATCTGGTGAGACACCCCACTGAAGAACAGGCACTGAAGGTACTAAGCTGAGCCAGGAAGACCTTGGACCTGCTTTTGTAGCCTGTCACAGGAATTGTTTCCCTCACACTTGCTGTTCTGTGATGCCATTTAGCTTACAGCAGTTAAAAAAGCCATAGGAAGAGAGGCCACTTCAATTACGAAAGATAAACTGGGGGTGGGGGGAAAGTAATATGAAATAGTTATTTATACATTCATAAACACTTGTCTATTCATAAATATCTGCAAGGAATAGTTTCACATCTATGGAAAATCTCTTGAAAAGAGTAAATACAGTATTAAACAATTTAAAGGCAACAGGGTTTAACTTTGCATTGTACAGTTTCACAATTGATCATTTTGTCAGAAAGAGTCATTGCACAACTCCACTGGTCAAGGGGCTTAAAAAGGGAAGGTCCAAACCTTACCATGTCTTCTGCATATTTCTGTAGGAAAAACCTCTTATTTTACTCAGAAATAGAGAAAAGTCAGCCAGTTACTGTACAAAGATATTTGTCTTATATCATCATGATCAAAAAAAATTAACTCAATGGCACACAATTAAAATAGATATTGATGCTATTAAATAAAGAATTCCTTCCTAACTAGTATATAGCTCACAAAGTTGAAACAAAGAAAGAAAAAAGCTTTCAATCTCAGAAGAGATCCATAAAATGAGACATCTTTTGATCTCGCAGTTCATTATTTCAATCCTTCTCCAAGGTTTCATAACGTCCTTATTAACAGTATCTAACTGATTTCTAGCCTGTTGCTACTTTTTCAGAGAAAACAATCTGATTTTTTTCTCGTCCATACTTTCAGTGCTGTCGATAGTATGCATTAAAAAGATAACACCTGTTCTGTCGTCAGTGTTGGGCTGGAAACAATCCACACAAACACAATTTGACTCTCCTTTTGGTAAAACTGAGCTATTGCTTTCCCAACATAGCTTTGCAATTTCTCAACATGTATCTTCTGCTTTTTGTTTTAACTCTGTAGTGATACTGCGTTGAGTGCAGAACTTATCTACCTGGCACTTGGACTTTACAGATACTTTCAAGTAACATTACTATTCCTAAATTGCAAAAGTCTTACACGTACTTGATGGGAGCAAGCTTAAATATTTTAATTTTCAATTTGCATTATGTCATCCTAAACCACATTAAGATTGATCAGAGTGTTTCTCTTCCTTCAAAGGTGGGAAGGAAAGGCAGGAGATGGGCTATTGATTACAGGTTTCACATGAAACCAGCTTTGTGCTTCCTATGTATATCTGCGGGAATATGATCTGGCTAAACAAGTTTTAAGCGTTAATCCCTCTGGTCTTTAGTGCCAACAGAAGGGAGCAAGGCAGCAAGATGAGTTTGTGCCAACCCATTCACTGCAAACACTTTGAAACTTGCAATTTCCAGAGAAACTCTAAACTGCTTTACTGAAGGTACAGCGCCAGCTCCTAAACTAAAATTGTAGGGAAAAAAACCCCTCGGGAATACAGTACCTATAATAGTAGTCTGCAAACAACACTGCACCAAATATCACAATACCACGTTCTCAGCTTGCTTTAATTCCGAGCACATTCGAACATACAGTTAAGAGGAAGAAGCTTTAACTTGCAGAACGCACCAGAAATTACGCTCCTAGAAAAAAGCAGTGTAAGAAGGGATATCCAGGGATCTCATCACCTCACCTCAGTCATGCTATCGTTATGGCTTGAAGCGCCGACTGCAGACTTTAACCGGCTAATTTCACACGCTCCCGGCACGAAACAGCCAGAAGGCACCCGAGCCCTCCGGATCACAGCAGAAAGCCAGGCAAAGGGGAATCAGCCAAACCATGCTTTCCGGAATGATTATTTCATCCCAAACGCGATCAACTCCCTTAAGACCCCATCCAGTCCTACCGGGCAGGTCGGGCGGCGAGAGAGAGCCGCCCGGAAAGCGCCGGGTCCCGCACCCCGCACACACCGCACACAGAACACCGCACACAGCACACACCGCACACAGAACACCGCACACACCGCACCGGGCGGGGCGGGGGCAGCGCGGCCGGGCGGGAGGAGCGGGGCGAGCCGGCACCGCCGCCGCCCCGGGGCAGACACGCACTTACCTCGGCGGGGGCCGCAGCCGAGCGGCAGCGCAGCGCGGGGTCCCGGCGGTGGCGGGGTGCGGGGTCCCGGCGGCACAGTGCGGGGTTCGGGGTCCCGGTAGCTCAGTGCGGGGTCCCGGCGGTGGCGGGGTTCGGGGTCCCGGTAGCACAGTGCGGGGTTCGGGGTCCCGGTAGCTCAGTGCGGGGTCCCGGTAGCTCAGTGCGGGGTCCCGTCTGCACGGTGCGGGGCCCGGGCGCTGCTGTCGCTGCGCGGGCGGGGCGCTGCCCGCGGGTGGTTCGCAGCCCGGGGACTTCCTGCTGCCGGGGAACATTTGCATGTGGCGGACGGACAGCGAGGCGAGCGGAGAGCGGGGGGCGGCCCCGGGCCGGCGGCTCGGCCGGAGGCTGTGCCGGGGCTGAGGTGGGGCGGGGGCTGCGCGGGGTGGATGTTCCCGCAGAGCGAGCATCGTGAGGGGAGCGAGCCTCCTCCAAAAGTTACAGCTAAACACAGCCCTGTTAGTCTCAGAGGCAAAAAAGGCGGTCTTGTTCCACCAACAGCCAAAAAAACATCTTGAACTCCAAAAATCCAGCTTCTAAGGTCCGTTGGAGGCCTGGTTGAGAGAAATTAAGAACTAATAAGCTTATCTTTCAGTGTTTCTTTTCTTTCAAGAATGATTTACTAGCCTGGTGAAAAGTGAAATAAAAAATCTCACAGGTCAGCAAAACAGGAAATATAAATGTGTGGACATAACAGCCAGAGGATGCAGGTGAAGAGCTTTGCAAGAGCTAGAGTCAAAGTGTCGTGTGTGTACTGCCAGACCACACGGGCGGGTTCAGGTCATGGAGATCACTGAGGCAGAATTACAAATTAAAAGCATTTAAGCTTTCCATGTAAAAGTGTTTAGATAATGGATCAAGTTTGAGGGGGAAAAAAGCCAAAGTGCTACAAGATGCAAGACGCTCAAAGGCACTCTGTACACTTTCCCAAAGCCCACCAGTACAGCCTAACTGTGGGTTGGAGTGGACTCAGGAGCTGGTGAGGACTTCTACAGACACCCAAATAGCTGGAAATAGCTCATACCCTGTTGGGTTTATGGGGAGAACCTGATTAATGTCGACAGGAGAGATCACAATCACTTACATACAATCACTTCACTCTGCTTGGTGTGTGCTGCAGTGCTGCTCAATGCCCTGGCTCCAGGTCACTGCCTTGATCCTCTGGAAGACTCAGTCCATAGAAACAGTGAGACCATAATCTGTCACATTTCTTAATCACTCCCAGATGTCCCTGGGCATCTGTAGAGCTCAGGAAAGTAGTGGGAAATACTCTCTGGTCTTCTTTGAATTGTATCATCAATGATTAAAACAATGTTGCATAAATACTCAGTATTAGACCAACCTCTAAAAGTATTTGTAGGGTGAGACAATAAGGAATTCCCCAAGTTCCATTAATGAAAAGTTGGTAAATGTTTTCTCCCTTCCCCCAGTTTATGTAAAGGTATTTCATAACAACAATAATAAAAAATAACAATAAAACAAACCAGCAAACAATCTTTTTCCCAATGAAAGGTTTATACAAAAAGGGCTGAATATACATTGAATTGGGTTTGGGGATTTCTTTCGGTAGGAAATTTGGATTCCAGAACTTTATGTACAATGAACTGTTTCTGTTTGGAAGTGCACTGTTAGTACCTCATGTTTCCATTTTCCTGTTTCTAAGGTAAGTACCTTGATATTGTATCTTTCTTCTTGGAGAAGTGGCACACAAATCCCGCATCTGTCTTGTTCTCCCTCCTTTCCTCTTTATAACTTAATTTCATAATCAAGTATTCCGCCGAGTTTAAATTGACCTCCCAACAAAGCATTGGTTAAAATAAAATTTAGTTTCATAAGTGTGTAATAGATTCCAGCAGTCTAGTAGAATACAATCTTATCTATAATCTGAATAATCTGGAAAAATAAAAGAGGTGCTGAATTACCCTTAATAGACTGCTGTGCAATAGTAAATTGAAGAGATGTAAAACTAAACTCATCAGGTCTGCCCTAAAAGAACTAATATGAAGAAGGGTTAGAGTAGAATAAATACATTGTGCTTTATAAAATATTTTTGAAAGACAGGTTGTTAGTATCATTTGAAATGTCATTGGTTAATGCATCCTTGTTCCCACTGTTAAAAAGAATACATACAAAATCTACTTTAGAAAGTGTAAGCAAGAAAGGAACTCTCTCTCTCTCTCGTTATATATTCATCAAAAGGGGAAAAAAGCTGATTCCAGCCTGGCTACATCTGTAGATCAGCTGTTCATCACATTTTAAATGTCTTTGTGCGCAGACTCAAGAGAGCTGGGGGATGCTGTAAAACGGGTCAAGAACGGAAACTTCAAGCCTGTCACCGACGGGGAAGTCCTTGCAGGAAGGGCTGTGAGTCACATTAGCCAGGCAGCGTTCGTGCCCAGCAGTGGATTTCCCGCTTTGGGGAGATCTGACTCCCAGACAGCGTCTCTGCTGCTGGTTCAAGCGTGGCTGCAGGGCACTGCTCCAGCAGGGACGCCAGCTGGCAATGTGGGCGTGCAATTCCGTGCTCTTGGCATCCAGAGCGTGGGGACTACCCCAAACCGGCCCATGTGCCCTGGTTTCTGCTGGGATAGAGCTCATTTTCTTCTGGTTGGCTGGTGCAGTGCGGTGTTTTGGATTTAGTATGAGAATAACGTTGGTAACACACAGTTTAGTTGTTTGATGCTTACCCTGTCAAAGCCTTTTTAGTTTTCCGTGCTCTGACAGTGAGCAAGTGCACAAGAAGCCAGGAGGGAGCTGACCTGAACTGGCCAGAGGGATGTTCCATACCCATCATACCCACGAGTTATTATATATATTATATATATATATATTTATATATATGTTATATATTATGTATATATCTACACACACACACACTCACACATTTATATATATATAATATACCCAGTTATTATATATATTATTATATGTTGGGGAAGTTGGCCAGGAGATGGCTGATCATATCTTAGGGCTGGGCACTGATTAGTGGGTGATGAGCAACTCTATTGGACAACACTTGGGTTTTTTTGCCTTTTATTCCTCTCTCTCTCTCTCTCTCTCTCGTTTTCATTGCTACTGTTATTATTAGTTGTAGTAGTACTACGATTCTTTTTCAATTTGTTTCAATTTTTAAAATTCTTTTCTCAACCCCTGAGTTTTTACTTTTTCCCGGGTCTCCTTCCTATCCCATTGGGAAGGGGGCAAAGCAGCTGCCAGGTACTTGGGTTAAAGCACAACATATTGTTAACTTTCAGATCAGCTCTGGAATACTTTTTGGGAGTGGTAATGGCCTGGGCCAGGGGATGAATCGAGCAATTTGCCGGTAGATTCAGAGGAATGTCTAATGATATTTGGTTGGGCACTGTTAATTACTGACTTAATGAGCCTTGCAGGGTCCACACCAATCCCTCCACATACCTGTGTAAGTAGCTGCTGCTGATCCCTGTTTGGGTTGTGTCTGGGGGCATGAAGAGGTGCAAACTGCAGGGAATTGTTGACTCTGGGCAGTAAAACACTTCATCATGAACAATGGAAACAGGCAACAAACTTCTTTCTACATTCTATGTATTCCTTCATCTCATTGTTGCTGAGCTCTTTCTGCAGTATGTTTGAAAACAAAAGCAGAGCATTAATAGATGACTAAAAAATAGTCAGTAAAGCATAAGTGGCTTAACCAGGGAAATAATTTGAGGGAGATCCCAAGGAATACCTGGGTATATTCAGTTAAAGAAAAGCAGGGAGAAGATCACTTTGTTCAAAAATAGATTTGCAAGGATTTAAATCCTTTGTAAAAGAACAGGGAAAGATAGAGCAAAGACACATGTAAAGCTAAAACATTTAGATGTCTGGTTGTTTTTGTGTGAACCAGAGTTTTGGAATCACAGTAGACACAGTCAAACTCTTATCTTTAGAAATTCCAGCACTTACACAGTCACTACTTCTATTGTTTTTCTCATCATTTTATCTCAATACATTATCATTAAGTAAATTGCATATTGTCAACATGCTTTATAATAAGTAGCAATTTTGAAACAAGTAGTAAAGAGTGGATTATAAAAAATGAGATAAAAGTCATGCAGTCATTCTTCACTCAGTGTTGCTGGAGAAAATACAAGTTGGGTATTCTTTAGCATTAATTTTTCATCATTTCCTTTCTTATTGTAAGAAGATTAGTATTTTAAAGAAAGTCATGTTGAGCTATAAGCAGAATATTTATAAATTTTATTCAAAATATGCTCTTCATGTGCTAAAGGTGGTTGCTTTTGTTTGTTCAAAGAAAAATAATATATAAAATAATTTTACTTTGAAGTATGAGACAGCAAGGTAATATATCTTATATGTGGATATTCATCATTTCCAGTTTGGAGCCTGGGAAAATTAGGTTTTATGATACTAAAGAGAAATTAAAACTAACTAACTAACTAACTAACTAACTAACTAACTAACTAACTAACTAACTAACTCTTAGTTTTTAAAGGTAGTTCCATTATGATTATTTGAAATGCATCACAGAATAATTGGCAATCTTGACTAATTTTGCGATTAAAATTTTGGAAAATATTTTAAAACACTTTGGGGATTAAAGCACAAATCCTTTAAACTTTGTATATTGACTCAACATGCATTTGACCTGTTGTTCAGACTAACAATTCACATACTAACTAGGCTAAAGCTGGGAAAGCTGACATCTTTCCTGTAGGCAGTGATCTACCTAAAGCACAGCCACTTGCATTTTATTACACTGATATTATCTGGCCATAAATCCTCAGTTCAGCATTTTTTATTTCATCTTGTTACTTCCAGTTTCCATGAATAATAACACAGCAGATAGAAAAAATACTTGCCTTGAGATCCTCTGATTCTGAAAGTTAGTAAAAGCTTCTTCTTCTGCATCTTCGCTGATTTTAAATATTTTATTCACTTGCCACTACCTGTTTTTACACATAGAAATCTGTCCCACTTTGTTTCACTTGTTTTATGACTGTGAGGGGAAAAATTGTTATTTAGTGAATCAAAGCAGGTCCAAGCCAATTTGAGAACTATCTGCAATGAACTGGGTTGTGTTGGTAGGACAGGATCCTGACTATTCTGATGGAGATTGAAAATGGCTTGTGTGCACTCTACAGAAAACCCAATTGCCTTGCTGTAGAAACAACAGTTCAAATAAAGGGTTGTTGTGGTTCTCATGAATATCATCTTCCAGAGCCAAGAAAAGCAGCTGGACTGATGGGCTCTTCACAGTTCATTCAGGTAGGCAATGAGAAGGTTGAGCTGACAACAAGAGATTCCAGGAATATTCCTCTATTAAAGATCTGTGGCCATTTGCAGATATCCTGATTGGTCTGAAGAGACTGCCCACACTAATAAAGAGTGTGTCCAATTTATGCTTAATTTAGTACACAGTTCTGTGATCAGTAATATTGAATTACCTGAAAGAGCAGATTTGAGCTAATTCAGGAGCAGGTGTATGTGATCATTTCAAATTAGCAAGATCACACAGTGGTGATATTTTTATTTGCCTGTTTGTTTTCTGCCTTGTATTTGGGGCATTGCAGCTCCTATTGCCAGCCTGGATGGGCACTCAGCCTGTGTCTTGCAGGTCCTACATCACAGAGATTGCTAGTTCAGAAACAACATGGTGTTTCTGGAGGTTGTTTCCACAGTGGGCTGTTGTGTAAGAGTAGCTTTCCTTTTCCAGGATTACCTACTTGCTGCAGAAAATTTCCATGTGGAAAGGCACTGGACCATTTTTAGCATTGCTGCTATGCAAGGGCAGTGCAGGGCCCAGGTTGCCCTGCTGTAGGAGCAGTGGGCAGGTAATCCCACTGCCATACAGCCACACAGCTGTATGAAGCATCCATGGACCACATGCAGCTTTCATTTTCCTCTGGGACAGCACAGAGCATCAGGTAACATGTGGACATCGAGTTAATGAAGTACAGTACCAGTGCTGTACAGCTGGAATCACTGAGTAAAAAATTGCTATCAATTGAAGTTATCAAACCCCTCCCCTTGTTGCACAGGGTTTGTGAGAGCAGCTCTTATCCAGGACAGAGAGTTGTTATCACTGGAGCAACTCTGAGCATCAAGAAGGAGGTTGCCTTGGTTACTTGGAACCTAGAAACACCTAATTTTTTTCTGGTGCATTACCCATCAGCGTGGGCTTGGGAAGGTGACAGTTACCTGTGTAAGTTAGGAGGTGACACCTGCAACCCATAAAGTTCTCAGCCTGCACTCTCAGTGGACATAGGGAATGTGTTGGAAGGCCATGCTACCTGTGAGGGCAACCTCACAGGGATGATCTCTTTATTCCCTGTCTCGTGACCCGGCACAGTTTTCCATCTTTTCCATCAAGAGGAGCTAGTGTGGATCATTTCACAGTCTTTCCTACCTCCCGCCTGTCTGATGCTGTGCAGCCATGCCATAGACAAACCTGCTGCTGAGCCCATTTGGAGTAGTGGAGCTGATGAATAACCCTCTTGAATGAGCCTGCTTACCTGTTCTTGCACTTAGCAGCAGCTTAGCTGTTGGTAGGACCTCTGGCTTTACCACCTCAGGCTGGGTTTCCAAAAGGCTGTGCAGCATGTCTAAAAGGCTGCTGGAGGGCTTCTGAGCTGCCCTTCCAAACCAGGCTCCCCTCTGCAAGCTGTGTCCTTCAGAAGAACTCAGAGAGCCAAAAGAGCAGATGGTGGCAGGGTAGGAGTGTGACAAGTGGAACTACAGCTAGTCCCTCCACCAGCTGCAGCTTGACCACTTCCTGTGGTATTTTTGAGGGTCACATTGACAGGGACAACCTGACTAGTTGCTTTCTGTTGAGTGGTTGACAGCTGTTTGCAGTAACTTGAAATCATGTATATGTCGGACATAAGCAGTAAACAATCTTCTCTCTGACTTTCCTGTTCCCAGTCCTTGTTTCCCCATGAAGCTCTTTGTATCCTGCTCTTGGAGACAGGCCCTAGTGGCTTTGGAATCCCAGCTGTGCCATTCCATCCGTTTCAGCTCTGCAGCTCTTTGTCCCAGAATGTGGAATATTTGAAATTTCAACCCTGGACATCTCTGATGTCATCCAGCCCTTCTGTGAGAGCCCCCAAAGAACAATCTGAGCTGGAAACAAAAGTAGAAAGTAATTGAAAAGCAAAGGCAAAAAGAAAATAGTATCTTGAACAAAACTGGACACAGGCTTTATTTCCAGACACACATGGAGTGTGGAAGATGGGCATTACCAGAGTTCTTGTCCTGGATCAGGTTGTAGCAAGTAGCTCACACAGTGTCTCCTGCTGGCAGTGCCTGCTCAGGTAGGAGTTGTTCCTTAGCAGCTGCTGAGCCTTGGGTAAGTTATCTGGTGTGGAAGTGTTTAGGATAAGAGATGAAGCAGTCAGGAAGGCTAAGTCTGACGTAGCAGGAATTCTGAGGAAGCAGAGATTGCTGATATTCTCTGTGGTTGCTATCAACCTGTTATGAGTCTATGCTAGTACACGTGAGCTTTGTCACCTGGATCCACTCTTTGGATGTCCTAGGATATTCTATTTAGTATCACAGCTACCTCTTTATTGCATCCATCCATTTGCTGCCACAGGACTGTTGAGTTACTGGCTACCATGCACACCCTGTTCATGCTGCTCTGTTTTTGGCCACAGCCATCTGAATTGGTTTAGCAGGTGAATACAAGTAATCCTTGTTCTTTCCTTATCTAAACAAGTCCTGAAACTTTACAAAGGTTATTTGAAAGTCTAGACCAGCAGCTTCTGGCCTGACTGGGTCAGCTCAGCTTCTATGTGGTGCAGCCTAAGGGGTGATTTCTGAGGAACACCAACTCTATTTAAGGCTTGCATAGGTTTATGGCTTGACTGTGAGTCAGTGCCAGTTCTGTATTAGCAGGCTGTGGGGATGCTGAGGCAAAGGAAGGGGTTAAAGAAAATATTTAGTGAAAAGATGTAATGAGGCAAGGCAGAAATCTAGGGTAAGATCCATGACAAAGAAATCTGACAGGCCAGTGTCCATTACAGATGACCAACACAAGTAAGACTGCAAGCTTACAGCTGACATCCAAGGATGGATATCCTTGAACAGGGCAGAGACAACAGGGCATTTGGGCAGACTCTTGGAATGGTGCTAGCTGTGAAAGAGCCACTGAATTTACACTTACAGTCATCTCAATTTAAAGACAGCTTAAATTTATTTGATGCAAATTTAAACCACCAAAACATTATACTGTATGTATTAGGGCAGTGTTTTGTATTACACAGCTACTGCAATGTTGGTCCAGTAGAATTTAAAATGAGGTTTACTGTTGTGTTGGACCACAGCCTTGGAGGCAAGTGTGACACTATAAACACAATTCAAATGTCAAAAGCAATTTTAGACTGAGCTCTGGAGTGATGAGGCTATTGTTGTAGATGGCATGCCTGTTAAGAGATATCAGATTATTTAAATTAATTTTCATCCATATGAAGTAAATTGGCAAGCATATTGGCAATGTTTTTCCTGTGGTCCGTGCTGCAACATTGAATTTTATTAAACAACTTCCATTAACAAGTTGAACCGTTCATCCTACCAACACGAGGTCATTAGTGCAACAGCCCTGACTTCCATTTTAAACAAAAAACGTTCACGTGACTTTTTTGCGAGTGGATTCCAGAAGATGAGGATTCTTCAAAACAAATGGGAATTGTGGCTGCACAGCAAGTTCATGGACATGCCTTCTGTGATAAAGAGAACAAAGGAATCTGAACCTGGGAATCACTATCTGCCGCTCCTACATCTAAGGGTTGTTTGTCTTAGGCATGAGTGTTTGTGAGAGAACAAGTCTAGTGCAAAAACCAGAATCACTCACTTTTCTGGGCAACTATTTTATGTGAATAACCTCCTACTTTCCACTCTCCATAATTTATGCACACTACTGCAAAATTAATCAGACTTTTTGTAACCATTTTTGAGAGAAAACCACATCAACACTAACCTTTAAAATGAGTCAGTGGAACAACAGCTCTCTCAGATGAAAGGTTTTTTTAAAAAATTATTGAGGTGGTCTAGTAATCTAGTAAAAGAGCTACTACAAAGCACAGCTGGAACTGTCTGGCCATTTTTCTCATGCTATTTTTTTCCCCTTCCTACCTTCTACTTTCTTTTGCATGTGATGTCCTAATTGCTCTGAGCTTTGCTTTTTGAAGGCTTCCCTCCTTGTTCTCTTTATTCTCCTTTCTCCTTTACTTTTTCTCCTAGCCTATTATCTTTTCCCATCAGCGATAAATTTGTAGACTGGAGCTGGTTCAGCAGAGGGCCCAAAGATGGTTAGAGAACTGCATCATAATGATGCATGAAGAAAAGATGACACCTGTGTTCATCATGGAGAAGAAATGGCTGAATGAAGGTCTAATTTTAGATTTCAGCTGCTTGAAGATGTGTTATAGGGAAGAAGGTGCCAAATTTTTGGATGTGCTGAATGAAATGATAAGATGCAATGGCCAAAGTTACAGCTGTAAAAATTCCAGATGGATCTAAGGAAAAGTATTTTCTTCATGAGGGTTGTTAAACAACCAAGTGCCCAGAGAGCCTGTAGGATTTCCATCCATGGAGATGCTCAGAAATCCTAGCCGTGATTTGAGGGGGAAGTTGAACATTGAATGTCTTTGATCTGCTAATCTCTGTTTCCTTAAGGCTTTATTCTCAAATAAGCTTCTCTTCTATCCACCCCACTGAACCCTTTTTCCCTACCTGGTCAGCCATCAGCAACTTGGCCCCAAAGTGATACCATGCTTTTTATTCACGTGCACACCTTCCATTCTGCAATTTTTCATCATGCTCTCCCATGCCTGGTTGTCTTTGAATGGGAAGAAGTTGCTTTAGCTCTTTGCTGATCTGCAGGTAGTGGCTAGAAGAAATATATTGAACAAGAAATCTGCTGGAAGAGTCACACCCAACTTGGTGCCCAGGAGGCTGAGCCCACCCACCTAAATTGAGCCCTGATGCTATATCCCATACCTGCATAGGGCAGCACTTCCAGTGTGTGCAGCTATTTCCCTGCTTGATTTTTAAAAGCCAGGTTTAGAAATATAGCTCTTAACATCCAATATAATGTAAAATCGTGGTGAAAAAACACAGAAACAACAGAGATATTAAGACACATTTGTCCCAAGTATGAGGCAAAGTGTACGAAAAAAAAGACAAAATTACAAGAATTGCAATAATACCATTATAATTGTATAATTATAATGAATATTGTAATAGTATATGAACAAAAATCCAAGTAGCAAATATATGAGAACTGCATGGTGACTGCAGTCAGTAATATACTGTTTCTTGAAAGGGAGTTATGAATAGCAGTTTTGGCCAGAGTCTGCTTTCGACTACCAACAGCAGTATTAACTTTCTTTTATGGCACGCAGAGCAAAGTTAAGGCTGCTTACTAATTGTAAACCCATAAAGAAACCTTGCACACTGGTGTTTCCTGAAAGAATTGGCCCAGAATACAAACTGCTTAGAATGAGAAGATTTGACTTGATGATCTCAGAGGTCTCTTCCAACCTAATTGACTCTGTGATAAAAATATTTAATTTTGGCACTTAGAAATGTCATTGAAACGACAGATCTGTCAAGCACTGCCAATAAAGTCTTCAAGGACCAAGCAGCCCATTTACTTTTGATCTTGTGGCTTCCCCCTTATCTGCACAGTGGAGACTACAAATGAAGATAAACAGGAACCAACATGAGCTACTTCTTTAAAAAGAGAAACAGCAGAAACCTCTGTGAAGGAGTCCTGTGGGATTCCCACTGCTCTAAGAAATGCCAGGTTGCATGAGACAGGAGGAAAGAGGAACTGGGTAGTGTAGAGGACTTCTCCACCAAGCAGCCACACTTCAGTGGCATGTGCCAGGAGGGAGCTGACAAGGAGATCCCAAAACCTTTTGGACCTTCAAATGGGGGGTGTGTGAATGTGAAGAGGTCCTTGGGAAAGAACAGCCCCCAGGCAATGGGGGTGAGCTTCACCCAGTATTCCACCACTGCTTTCCTGGGGGCTGCACTTGTGAGGCTCTTGGGAGGAAAGGGTGAAAACAGAAAGATTGATGAGGAAGGAATAGTTTTGCTCAAGCCTGAACCTGAGAACACTAAAAATGCTGGTTTGGGAAAACACTATTTCTAATGGCGACTGTTGTTCATCCTCTGCCTGTTTTGAGGAGAATTCCTGCCAGGGACATGCAGACATTTTTGTCGTGGTGGGGCAGGCAGCGAGCTCCCCTCCCTGCTGCCAGCTAGCATGAACCTGGGCAAACAGGGCCTGTGGCCCTGTGTCTCTGTGGCCAGGCCTTGTTAGTGAGGCCATGAAATAAATCCACTCTTTGCACTTCAGCTGTGGTTTGAGGGCTGCTCGTGCTACCTGTACGTGTGAATTCATAGAGAGGGGCAGTGTGTCTGCACGCTGGACTGTGGCAGGATGTGAAGGCAACGAGAGGCAGAGATGTTTGTGAGACACAGAGATGTTTGTGAGGCACAGAGATGTCTGTAGGAGTGTCTGATGGTTCTTGTTCAGCTGGCTGGGTGGGTGAAGGCAGGGCTAGCCCCAGCTCAGCTCCAAGGGAAGCACCTGCCCAGGACCAGCTGTGCCCCTGCCTCTGCCAGGAGCTGTCTGCAGCACTCTGAGCCTGACTGCACAGACCAAACTCCTGTGCAGAGCAGTCATGCAGCATTTCCAGAGCCTCAGGCAGCCCCATGCACACCATGTCACCTCCTGGGACAGCTCTGCAGCTGCAGGCTCCATCACCCAGACTCCCAGCCCCAGGAGACTGGGGCAGAGCCAGGCCATGAAAGGGCAGCTTCCTTTGTTCCTTCATCATTCTCTTGCACTGCCTGCAAACAAACCTGGGGACAGTCTGTGCCATGCTAAAGGACAGGGGCAGTGTGACCTCCATGTAAGCCATCCACCAGTTCTCTGACAGACATGCATTTGGCCAGACAAAGCAGGCTAGGTAGAGGCAGTAGGTGGGCAATTACCCACCCCCATACAGAAACAAGTATGTCACCTTTGACATACTGCTGCACATGCTTTGTGATCCAGTTGTGGGTTGCATTGAAGCAGGCTTTTCAAAAATAAATAAACAAAATGAAAAATGTAAATGTAAAAACCTTACCTTCTCAGCTCTACTATTTATTTCCCAGGATGATTTAAACAAAAATTTTCTTAACTAACTACTCAGAAAATACTATTTTTGTGAACTGGTTCAACCGTGTCAATCATCAAAGATAAAGGAAAGAAGCACAGCTTTAAACTGGAGTATTAGGTGTGCTCTGAAGTACAAAGAGCAGTAAAGGATTACAGTGATTACACCAGACTAGGTGATAAGAAGGTAATAGAAAAGATACCACAACCACCAACAACAAGCACTGAAAGCAGGTTAGTGGGTAAGATATATATAGAGTTCCCACCTATTACAGAAATACAAATAACCTCTGGGACAAAGGAACACTTTTTTTTCCTGTGACATTTTTTTTTCATAGCATATTTTACTAAGCCAGCTAAATCAAAGGCTTTAGAAAACAATAGTGTGAGAACAATCAGGAGTGGAAGATATGGCTCGGGTAATATTTGAAGAAAAGCCAGGAAAGCCCAAATCATTCAGGAAGGCTATTGCAAATGAAAGAGAGAGAGAAAAAAAGTTCTATATTACAAGTAATGAACAGTCTCAAGAGAAGCTGCAAAGCCTGAAGCTGCATGAAAAAGCTCAGGGGTTAGGAGGGCCAGGAAGAAATGGCTAGCAGCCTTCAACTTTTGGTTAAGGCTAGAAAGTAGTGTTTAGAGTGGTTCCTGGAATTAATAGGCTAAAACCTTTTCACCCATACCAATATCAGTTACTGTAATTGGACTTTGAGGTTTGAAGCTGGAGCTTTTTGAGGATAAGTAAACATATATAAATATTAACCTAGAGACACTCCCTGCCCTAAAGACTTCCAGTCTAGACTTAAGGTGTGAATCTGATGTGGAAAGCAGATAGGGAGTAGAAGGTGTTTTGTTGACAAAAACTTTTGTGAAATAGATGGAACTGGAAGAGGAAAAGAACTAGTGACTGAAAAATGGGGGGAAAAAGTTTGCCAATATAAAGAACAGAATCCCTGCTGCCAGCATACCTGTGATCAGATCAGGAAAACACTCAAAGAATGAGGGAGTGGGAGAAGTCCAGATGAGAGGTGTGTAAAAGACCTATGGGGAATTTCTCAGCCTGAAGATAATGGTGATGTAAATATCAAATGAAACCAAGGAGCTTTATCTTTGTTGTTCTGCCTGCTGAAGCTTTGTGTGTATGGGAGAGAGGGGAAGAGCAGTGCCACAATTAAATATATATGATAGCAGCTAGACATTGATATTTCTTCACTGTCAGATCACGAAGTTAAGAGACTTATTTATTGATAGTTTGGGTTCCTGTTAATTATTAGTGGGGTTAATTGAAACCATGGCCACAACAGAAGACTAACAGAAGTGCTAGGTACTGTATAAACGAAGTTGAGTGTTTCCTGACATGATGTAAAGGGAATATATAATAAAATATAATTTAAAATGAAATAGAAGTCTTTTTAATACATGACTATTCCAGCTTCATCAACTTCTAAGTGTCAGAGTAGCAACAAGTTTGGAAAAGGGATTTTGACGAGGGAGTTAAATGTCAGGAGATTCCAGTTATTTCATGTGAAGTCATGTCTCCAAGATTCTGCCAAGAACTATTACTGAAAGTTGTCCTTTATTGATTTGTTCTCTCTCCACTAATTCCCTCTCACTTGAACTGTCAACATAAAGCTCTCTGTTTAATTTTTGGTGATTATATATGTATACTCACACATATGCAAACTGACTCTCAGGCTTACTCTAAGATTTCTGATTAGATGTTTATCTTCCTCAGAGCAGATTTTTTTTTTCCAAGGCCTTTGCATAAGATCAGATTGGCTTTTTATAGATCTATGGTTCAAAGCTCTGTTTGTACTTGCATATAGAGTAGAAAGAAGAAGTATTTTATTTTGCCAGTTATTCAGCTTTTCCTTCTGTCTCTTTAAATATGCCAACTCCATGGCCAGAATTATGGTGCTCTGATTTATTGCTTTCTTTTGTTGGGAGCAGCATTTGTTTGACTTCAGTTACATCACTTTTACTGGTATTCTGGCCATCTATATCCCTTTACTGGCATCCAAAAGAAAAAAGTGAAACCTCTTAGAAATTCTTCTAGTGGGCATGCAAGACCTAAAAATTTAGCTGGGGATGATTAGTCTTGAATTTGGGTGGGAGAAAGGACTGCCAGCACAGAAATGCCCCTTCCAGGTCTTTCCCAGAAGAGCTGCAGTGAAGAAACTCCTTCACAAGGCAAAAGGCTCAGGAAAATAACACCAGCTTCTCTAAACTCACTCAGGAGGCTTTGCCTTTGAATTACCTGCTGGTGGTCAGGAGCAGACCACAATCCATGTGTACATCCCACACCAGGGTAGGTAGTAACCCCAGAGGTGACTGGCCTCCTTCTCCCGATGTGGGAGAGAATCCAAGCAAAGAGGAGTGCCTAGACACGACTCTACTGCCACTTTCTTTCCTACTTTGCTATTTATGTTGTAGGCAAAAAGAGAGAAGTTAAACTGCCCAACGGTCACAGGATGTCCTGTTGCATTTATCTGGTGATGCAGGCGAATGACTCACCCAAAATATTTGATGATCGGAAACTATTATGTTTTTCTTTCTTTTTCACATTTCTTCCTGAAAATATCAAGCATTCATACACTGGAACATGGTTAAAGCTATGGGTAAGCTACATGAATTCATGGCAAGAATAAGGAAGCTGTCTTTGAAGCTTATCATAGTCCAGGAGAAGTCAAGTGACAAGAATCTGCCTGCTCATCTCTGAAAACTGTGCTGCAGGAGACCAAATGGTATCATCCTGATCGCTGGCATGGGTTATAGACTGAACCTGATTTTTTTTTTTTTGGTACTTTAAAAATGCCCCTGAAGGGTTATCATGGCAGCCCCAGCTCAGAGCAGCACTAACAGCTTTAAGCTGTTCTCAGTTGGTGCTTTATGTAGCCCAGTGCAGGGTTGCTCATCTGTGAGTGTGCAGGCTGTAACCGCTGGCACTCAGCCTGTGCACGCTGTGGGGACAATTGGTGTCTGCTTCCTCCCTTTGTCACATCTCCTCTGGCCCAGCCTGGCAGCAGGGGAGGCTGTCCCTGTCCCTGCTCCAAGGGACAGAGCAAACAGGGATCAGTTATAAAGCCTGGCTTTATATAACATACCTGTGCTAAGAAACAACCTGTCCAAAACAGACCAAGGAAGGGAAATACAATTATCCTCATTTTATACAAAAAGAGTGGGGGAACTGTTAGGATGACTTCCCCAAAATCATGTGGGAGGTCTGTGAGAATGGAAACTACTTCCAAAGAGTACATGTGTAATAGCAGGGGCAGACAACATTTTCAGAGAACAACAACACATGAGGCCTTCACTAAAGCTACAGAGAGAACAAACCACGTGTAAATTGTGAGAATATCCAATGCATATTGGTAGGCTGATTGTCAGTACATGCTTTTGGACCAGCAAAAGGAGAAAAAAATATTAATCATAAGGGTTGCTGACTAGGGGTGAACACAAAAATTGTTACACTATATTTCATGAAGTACCAACTTTTTGTGTGGTCATGTTAAGAGGCAGCTAAGAAACATTGGGAATGATAATCCATGAAGAGTGAATAGAGAGTCAGAATTACCATCAGGTGATTTTATTTACCTTTGGGATTTAAGACTGGCTTCTATTTACTCAGCAATCGCAAAGTGAGTTATTTACATGTGATTTTTTTTTCATGGTGTAAATGAAGCCAAGGTTATCATGTGGTTCCTTGATTACCATCAGCTGGGGAATTAAGAAAACGTCAGATCCCATGACATTCACAAGGCTGTATGAGTTGATAGGACTGACTCTAAGCACACAGAGCTATCTCTTCATACCATGCTTCGTTTTGGTATTGAGCACTCAGTTATTTCTGGGTAAATTTTCTACCTCTCTCTTTGCTTTTAAGAAGGACATGCAGAAGAAGAACAATTTAAGCATCTCACTGGTTTGGCCAGGCACTGAGCACTGTTCTGACTTTTATCTCAGAGTTTTGGACCCCAGTGCCATTTACATAGAAGGTATGGTTTTATAAAACTCCACTGTGTTATGCAAAGCAAGGCTTAACTAAAGGCAGTCTAAGAATATCATAAATACTCACAAAGTCCCTGTCTTAAAAAGTCCTTTTATGGGCCTTTTCCAAAATAATAGCTCCCTAAGGCTCAAATGTCTCATACCCAAGTAAAGATTTTGTTTAATTCATAAAGAAGATTTGTCTGCTAGATTGTTTCCCATGGATCAGTCTGTTCACAAACACAAAACATACCAGCATCCAGCTGGGTGTTACTGCTGCCAATTTCAAGACAATAAATGGTTCAGTACTGAGCAAAATTCAAAACTTTTATTCCACAAAGCAATACAAAGCAGTAGACGTTGCCTACTGACACACTGCCAGAATAAATATTACCTACTGTACAAGTTTCCATTCAGATCTTTCAGCAGGTCAAGGCACAATCACAGACATTATCAAGCTTTATTTTGCATTAAGAGAGTTTTCATGAATGATTGAAAAACTTTTAAATTGCATTTTCAAACACATTACTCATTGAATCTTAATGACCTAAAATCTCCCTCAACAGCAGTGTGTAATGGGTTGGTACTGCTCTCCTGAAGACAGGGGGTTTATTTTGGGATGCAGCCTTCAAGGAAGACTTAAACAGCTTCTTTGGCATTTCTGGAATCCCAAGACATGTGTTTTCAGCACATAGAAAACTAAGGGAAAGAGTCTGAGCTCATCACATCTACAATGTGTCCCCCAGCAGAAACAAGGCCAGGAGCAGTGTTTTGAGCCCACTTTTATGATTTGGTATTTGTTTGCTTTATTAACACATCCAGTTACCTCAGAAAGGAGGATATATTGGCTGTATGCAGTAGGTGAACCATTGATAGGTTAGCTTGGGGAGCTGTCTCAGTGTCGATGGAAACACTTATAAACACAAATAAACCTGCTAGATATCAAAGAAATGTCCTAGAAAAAGCAGAACTTGTGCATTTTTCTCCTTGAAATAACCCACTATGTTCTAACCTTGACACGTTGAAAGGAAGATTCCTTTTGGCTCTTTCTGCATCTTTAGCAGAGCCACATACCAGTTCACAGTGTCTGGACCCCAGCTGTACTGAGGTGTCCTGTGTGCCAGCAGCCACAGGCAGCCCCCAGCTGGTTCTGTCCTGAGCTCCCAGAGGGCCATTCCATCTCTCCCCTTGCTGCCATGGAGGGTGCATTTGCTATGTGCCCAGTTTAAGCTATTGCACAGAGAGGGAGCCTTCTGTCAGTGATGAGCAAAAGAGAGGCTTTGTAATGGGCCTGGAAGGTGAAGGCACTCGGTTGATGGTGAACCTAATGTGTGAAGTGAGCATCACAATGGATATCCAACATCAGCTCTTCATGTTCATACTGCAAGTAGATGAGCTGAGATGCTTCATCTGGCAATAGGAGAGCAGCAAATTTCTGTGTGAGAAAGTAATCAGGGAAGTGAATGACATGCAAGTATAGTCTAGTGAGGAGCAAAACAGTTTACCTGATTAAAGAGTGCTGGTTGTGCCACAGCTTCTGGACTGTACTTAACTTCCAATCATTAAAAAGGTAGATTTAGATTTTCTCTGAGAAAATTATATTCTGCAGACAGGAGGTGGACTTCTATTAGTTAACCTAGACCCTTTTCTCCACTTTAATGCAAGTTCTTGTGGTCCATCTTACAAGGTTTTATATGGTCTGGGTTTCTTTTTCTTTCTTTGGTTTGTTTTTCCTTTGCAATTCTCCTTTAGAGCTCTGTCCTGTAGAATACCAACATTTTCAGGAATTTTTTTTTCTGGTATAGTAACCTACATTAAGCTTTATTGCTTAATGTGGCACACCATTGAATACCCCTCCTCTTTGTTCTGACTCACTTGCTCTGCTACTTTGCTTTGTTTTAGGCCAGACTCAGATATATTTTTAAGGCAGTTTTTAAAAGCAGGATTTTTCTCAGCTCTACCCACTGCTCACCAGCTTTGTTTTCAGCTAGATGGGCATGCACAGCATTTTTAGGCTGCTCCAGACTGTAGCCTGGCAATGGTCAGCAGTGTCCCCTCCCAGGGCTGGGAAATGCATGCACAACTGGGAGGAAACACAAGAGAAGAAGATAATGGGAGCTGTTCACTCAGGAAGCTTCAAAGAAATGTGCTCTACAGCAACATGCCATGGAAAGGATATTGCTTAGGGATTGCACTTTTATTTTGGACAAAAAGATTCATTTTTTGGTGGGATACATCATTTGATGGGAGAGAAACTCTAAAGATATAACAGGAATGAGCCATGGAAAAGCCAGAGGTAGGAAAGATGGTCTTTGGGCCATCAAGAGTTAAAACTTTAAGGTTGTAATTTATTTATGGAAAAGAGCTAAGGGCTTTGTGTATATGGTAACCAGTCCCAGCTCTTGGAGCCATTGAGGTGGCAGAATCAAACTCAGAACTCTAATTAGTGTAACTGAAGAATGAGTACACTTATTATCTGATATAAAGCAATTTTAGAAACTCCCACAGTTTAGAAATAATAGTAATAACAGTAATTGAAAATGTGAACTGACAAGTCACTAACAACCCATTATATCATGGCAGTGTGGAAGCACCTTGTACCTTTACAAAGCACCTTTCTGTCTGTCTCACACACCCCAACGTGGTCTCAAGAGCTGCTGCACAGAAGGTGTGTGAAATAACTCACAGACCAACACCCAAATCATGGTGTTTCTGCAAGGCCTTTTTGTTTCTGGAATAAGGTGGAACTCAGAAAAACTTATCTGTAGCTGGCTTCACTGGTTTGTCTAAGTAGGTTTGTTTCTTGGTGTAAATCAAATAAATTATTCTGAGTTATCTGGTTTTGCTTGGATCAAGACAGATGTCTCAGCCTTCTCTTATTTGGGCTTGTATGAGAAAGGAATAAAGCTAAAGGACATGTGAAGCTGAAAGACTGGCCCAATTTATCACACAGAGGGGTGATTCAGTGTGTTGCACAGAGGTGTGTTGCTTAAGCTAGAAGTCTCAGGTAAGGACCCTCTCCCCAGGGAGCTGCAGCTCATCCTTGCCCACCTGTGTACTGAGCTGAGGCAGGCCAGGCAGGGGAGGAGGACACAGGCACGAGTCCCAAGTTGCTATTTCCTCAGCCTTGAGAGGAACAAAAAGACAAAAGGTTTTGTAAAGAAGCAAGAAACTTAGTTAAATACAGACTGGATGCTGTAGAGAAAAGAAAAAAAAAAAAAACAAACCAAAAAACAAACAACAACCGAAACAAAAAAAAAGCAAGAAAGAAAGAAAGAAGGAAAAAGCTTTATTTGCTTCCAGTCATTCTTGTCTTCATTTCATGGAATTCCATTTTTGGGAGTAGTAGCATGATGCAACTGAGAAAACAGCTACATAAAAATTCCCCCTCCCTATTCCACATTGGCATTCAGCTGCTCTAGGATACCTTATCGTGTGGCTGCTGAGGGAGAGTGACTAGCAAAGGAGGCTGGGGGTGGAAAAGGGAACATATTTGCATTCCTTGTGCTTTCTCATTTTGGAATTTTATTCCATATAGTGCATAGATAGGTTTATAGAGAGAGAAATGCTGCAGATTATAATGCAGACTCTAATTAGCCCCAGAACTAATGAGCTGTCAGTCAATTTGTCTTTCTACAGCCATTCTGTGTGCTCTGCACCAAGATCAGCTCAGCCACATCCAGGCTTGCCATTTCCTCCAGATTTGCGCAACCTTAGAAGATGAGATCGACCCAGACTGTCACCCTGATTTTTCCGTTTCTCAGAGGAGTCTGGGGAGCTGGGCTCTGGCTGTGTCAGTGCTCCGCCCGGGGCTGTGATTTGCCGGTCTCAGGCGCGGACAGCCGCGCACGGCAGCGCGCCGGGCTGTCTCCGTGCGCCTCTCCGGGTGTCTGCCACCGGCACACCCTCCCGTCTGCGCTGCTCCGAAGGGCCGGCGGGTTTGCTCGCCACCAGGCACACAAACACGCACATTGTCCGGGGCTGGCTGTGTGCCCTGCTCCTCCCAGCCGAGCGCAGCCCACCCACCCTGTACGTCTCAGCCTGGATGCATAACCAGCTTAGGATGCAATAAGCATTAATTCTTATTTCAAAACAATCTTGCCCTACTTGCTACTACATCATTAATTTCGAAGAGTTGCATCATTTCTTTTCTGAGTTATACCCAGTAGCTCCCTTCTACCTTGCAGCTCCAGAACTGTTGTCCCAAGCATCCATGGGTGTGAGGATGGCCAGCATCCACTGGCATTTGGGGCATCACAAGATGGAGAAAGAGGGGGAGGCAGGGTGTGAGATAACCTATCTAGATAACTGTGGTGTTTACATAGCAGCATCTGGCATTTTAGGAAAACCCATGGTAGATACATAATTAACAGAATAATATTTATTAGCAAATTAATCTGTGAGCCAACACTTGTAAGGGTATCTGCAGCTCTCACATGAGGTGACACAGGGAAAAGGGAAAGGAAGGGAAGGGAAGGGAAGGGAAGGGAAGGGAAAGGGAAGGGAAGGGAAGGGAAGGGAAGGGAAGGGAAGGGAAGGGAAGGGAAGGGAAGGGAAGGGAAGGGAAGGGAAGGGAAGGGAAGGGAAGGGAAGGGAAGGGAAGGGAAGGGAAGGGAAGGGAAGGGAAGGGAAGGGAAGGGAAGGGAAGGGAAGGGAAGGGAAGGGAAGGGAAGGGAAGGGAAGGGAAGGGAAGGGAAGGGAAGGGAAGGGAAGGGAAGGGAAGGGGAAGGGAAGGGAAGGGAAGGGAAGGGAAGGGAAGGGAAGGGAAGGGTTTATAATTTTGGAGGCAGCCAGGATTTAGGTATTCCCTGTCCTGGGCTATGCCAGCATTACTCCAGTTCCCAGTTGCCTTTTTCTGTTTCAAACCAGCCCTCACAGCTTGGAGCAGGATGCACTGTATCCACATGGATCCTGCCTGCAGCTGGTGGCCCCTGCTTGCAGAGTCCCATCTGGGACTGCTGCTCCCTAGAGAATGAGATACTGGTAGCTTGCCAGCCAGCCTGACATCAGCCACCTCAAACTGAAACAAATTTTAAGTGAAAGAAAAGTGAAATTACATTGATATGCAAAATAGAAGTGCTCAGTTGCTGCCTGTAGAGACAGAGGGAGACACAGACATATGGAGAAAGACAGATAGCTAGCAGTGATTTTCTTCTTTTTTTTTAAAGTTGCAGTTGGCCCTCCCATTCTCCCAGCTAGAAAGTGTCAGGATACTGAGCTGGGTGGGGTTCAGTCACCCATAAGGCACTGAATTAAGGCACTGGGCAAGGCACCTGTTATCTCTAGTATCTCCAGGCTGGTAGTTTAATTTGGAGCACAAACACATTTTTAAAATAATTTTGTGGTTGCCCCCTTATGGTGGCTCCCACTGTAACACAGTCCCTGCAGCGTGCAGTCTGGATTCCTGCCAGGGGAAACTTAGTCAGATCTCTCCGGCCATCAACGTGCACGGGACCCACAGGACTGAGTTACAGCTGGTCTGTGATAAAACCACAGAGATGTGTGGCTGCATGGGTCTCTGCACTGGCTGCTTTCCTCTGCAGGCTCCCTCCCCAGGGCACTGCACCACTTGCTTATACAGACCTAGCTGCAGTAACTTCTCCAGCATGGCTGGACACTGATTTTGGGATTGGAATCTGTGTTGCCCTCATAGGAGGCAATATGACAGAGAGAACACTGAGAATCTCTCCTTGGCTACAAGGAAGGGATTTGGGGCTCACACCATCCCTGGTCCCAAGCAAGCAATCAGCTAGAATAACCAGGTATCAGCAAGAATTCAAAAGTTGTTGCACATTTCTTACTTACTACACAAGTGTTTACTTGCAGCTTTCATGTTAACCCCCCATGCTCTTGGCAAATCCATTTTATAATGCAAGCAGCAAACTGCAGCATTGCTATTTTCTCCTGTGGTCAGAACACTTAAGTTATTACACTCCAGAAGGTAAATGCCATCACCCAAGGCCCAGATACATTTTGACTTGTTTTTAATGAAGATCTAGCCAGGAAAGGACAGTGGAGGTGCTAGCCTGCCTAGATGGGGGACTGGCCACTCATTCCACTGCCTCCTTTCCCTGGCTTTCTCTGGAGACCCCTGGGGAGCTTGAAGTGTTTCAGATGCTTAGAGAGGATATCTGGTACCATCCTGCTGCCCTGTTCTGGGTGTATTAAACAGTTATTCTTTGCCCCCAGCATGGGACAGCTGGCTCCCAGGCCTACCAGTTGAAGCATCTGTGGCATTTTTCTGTAAAATGCAGTTTGCCTGGTGTGCTACAGGGATTGAGAATCCTTCTGTAGCCAGCACAGAGCAGCTTGTGTGCTTACTTCCTCAGCAATAAACTGTGGAAATTGATAGTGCTGGTGGAGATCCTAGCATTGCCACTCAGCATGTGGTCTCAAAAACATGACTTGATAGCTGTCACCAAGGTCATCTGATTCCTTTTCTTGAGTTAATGAAAAATAAAGATCCCATCACAGCCCAAAAGGCAATACAAAACTCTTATTACAGACAAAGAGAGGAAAGGAAGGGGCAGAGTTTGCTTAACACAACCTGGACTCCAGCAGGAATTTGATCTTTCCTTAATTCTGCTTTATCTGAGTTACTGCACATTGCCATGGGAATTTTGCCATTCCTCTTTGCTGACAATGGTCCTGCAGCAGTGCAGGGCAGCAGCATCTTTAGCACAAGCAAAACCTGTAGCAGTAATCCAGGTCTGCTCCCAGGCAATCCCCCAAGCACCTGCAGTAGCCTGGGCATGACATTCTGCTGCTTCTTTCTCTCTTAAAACTCATGGAACTTTTTGCAGAACCAGATAAACTGTGATCTGTAAATTCTGGCTGTTTTTATTTCTCACTCAAACAGGTGACTGCCAAGATGGGACCCATTGCTCCTTGGAATTTCTCCTCCTGGAATTTTTCCCAGGTCCCTAATCCCTGTCACTCATCATGTCTGCCAACATGCTCTGAGCTGGCCAGATACTCATGTTCACTTCCCTCATGGTTCAGAGCTGTCAAACAGCTGCTCTTTGCTGGTTCCTTTTCTGGGCTGAGTACAGATCATGAAACTTCTAGGGGTTTTTGCATCTTCTGTGCTGGCAGAGCTCTTTTCTTTTTTTTTTTCTTTTTTTTTTTTTTTTTTTCCTTAGCTATCTGGACTGATGATTCTTTTCTCTTAGCTGACTGTTGATTTTGCCAATCCAGCCAGATTGGATTCTTTTTGGCAGACCTTGATTCTGCAGCCTCTGCATCCTTTTCTGAACTGCTTTTTCTACTTGCAAAGCAACTAAATGATTTCTCCACTTTGAATTTTTAGAAAAAGTGATAATAATTTTGCATTAGGTCATTCTTCTCATTAAGAGAGAAAACAAACATGCAAGAAGTCAGACTGTTTCTGACTTCAGCTTGTTTATACTAAATGCTTTGATCTTTAAACAAAGCTGATAAATTGGAGCAGCAGCAGGGACAAGCAGCATGGTCAATCCAAAATGCTGAAAAGTCACGTCAGCTGCTCGCTCTATGCCTCAGGCCAAAACATGAGGTGAGCCTGCCGACAAAGCAATTTAAAATTAGTTACATTTTGGACATTCTTATCTGATTTCTGAACTATTGCAATGCATCCAGGTCTTGTTTTTATGCCAGCTGTTTTATTGGGAATTTTTTTGGGTTTTCTTTTAACTGTAAGGACTACAGATTTATTTTTAGATGGTTGGGTTTGTTTTTTTTTCAAACAATGCTCTTTACAAGCTGCAGGGGGAAAAAAAATCAAAAGACTGCCAGTAAAATCACAAAATTTGGCAATAAGAAGCAAAAGTGCTCACAAGCAGTGTGTCTTGTAGAAGCCACAACCCAGGCACTGTGACATCCAGCTCTGCAGCCTGAACACAGCCCTGTGGGCTTTGCTGTGTCCTGCCCCCAGCACCTGGCTCACTCTTTGAGCCATCAGGAGCCCCTGCATGTTGGTGTCCCACCCTGCATTGCATGACCACAAGGGCTGCTCTCAAACCCAACTGCTCAGCACCTCTCCCTGGCAGGGTTAAGGAACACCCTGGTGGGCAATTTCTGTGTAAGGTCTAGAACTCCCACCAGGCTCATTATTCTCGTCAGCCCAGCCCTTTCCGTGCCAAACCCCACACTGAACACTTCCTGAAGCGTGGTTTCTCCTGCGGGAGGAGCCCGGAGCTCCCCACACAGCTGCTTCCTGGGGAACTCCAGCTTCTGGTCTGGGGACCACTTTCCAGAAGTACAGATAGGAGCCTGAGCTGCAGATAGCATTGCATCTCCTGGCAACATCCAAATGTTCTGACAGCTGAAGGAGCCCCTTGGACAAGCCCAGCTGCAACCTGCACCCACGGCAAGCATTCCCACCCCAGCACAGAGGTGTGGCACTGGCAGTGCCCCACAGGTGACCCTCTGGGGCAATGGGCTCTGCCAGTTTGGAGTTCCCCTAAACAAAGGTGTCTGTGTTTAACCTTCCCAGGCAGACTTTCAGATCGAGTTCGTGCATACCGGGAAAGCAGAGCGTACAATTTGCTGCCCTGTTTGACATAATCATAGGCTGTCCCAGTGCCTGGAACAATTTAATGAATACCTTAGGACAGGTTTTGCTGTCAGATCACAATGCTGCCTTTCACAAAAGCTCTTGCCACTGTTACCATCGCTGTATCTGACACTGTGACAATGTGAAAACCCCCCCAGGGGTCTAGGTAGTAGTGCGCTGATGTGATAAAAGTGTTTGTTCAACCTGCAGCAACCCGTGATGACTATGCAGAGCCATATCCTCTCTGATGTCTATTCTTTGGCCATATTTTTAGGATAAAATCCTGGGGAAAGGCACTTCATTAGTTCCAAAACACTGAAGGTGCTCTGTGAGCCCCTGTACTCGTATTGACACAGTGCTAAAGATCTGCTGCTGCCATTGCATTCCTCTAACAAACCACAGGGGTTTCACAAGAAGGTTGAAGCACAACCTTGAGAAAAAGGAAGAGAATGAGCAAAGGCACACACAGAGACAGGAAGAATTGCGCTGTCATCAACCCAGCCTGCCTCCAACAGCACAATTTTTTCCTCAGCAGTCTGAGAACCCAGAAAGCCAGAGCAATGTTTTGGGTTTTCACTAAGGCTGCTGGGGAAGCATCTTGAAACTTGCTCTGGTTTTGGAACTTTGCAAGGTGTCAGGCCAAGACCTCAGAGATGTGTGGAAAGCAAGAACTCAGAAAATACATTTGTATGAGATTTGAAGAAGGGTCTACCAGGGGCTGGCAGCAAAACCACACTCCCTGACACATGCTAAAAAGACACTGATCCTTGGGTGTCTATATGGAGAAATCCAGGGCTGACCCTTAGGCTGCAGGATGTTGCAGGAAGTGTTTTGCAGAGCTGTGTGCACAGCTCAGCTGGGAATTCCCCTGGGTGAGGAAACCCTTGGGCAGAGCCCAGTGCTGCCAGGGCTCCCAGCTGGGCTGCTGCCCTCCACACCCCCTGCCCTGGGCAGTAACCCTGCCCTCAGCACCAACAGGCACCATCAAAACCTTAGGCATTGCTAAGACACACCACAGGACCACGCTGAGCAGAGGCAGAAACCAAACCCTGCGGGGGACAGGCCCTGTTTGCAGACAGCCTTCACTCCTGCCTCCTCCTGCTTGTGTGCAGCTCAGCTCTTCAGAGCCTGGGTGAACCCTCAGCCTCACTGGGTTCAGTCCCTTCAGCTGCCTTTAGCCAGTCCCACTGCTTCCTTTCAGCTGCTGATGGCTTCTGCAGCTCCCTGCAGCCTCCCAAGTAATAAGGGGCTTTGGGGCATTTTTTGTCAGTTTTTTTTTTTTTTTTTTTTGGTATGAACTAATTTTGGTGTTTGGGGGATTTAATTTAGTTGAATCAACACAGCATTACTCTTACATGTACTTTTCTGGAGTGTGCATATTCCTAATACTCCATCCAGATGGACCAGGCTGAACCACTGGACAGCTTCATCATCTGACTGCTGAAACAGGACAGGGTCTGAATTGATTTCAAGCCTGGTTTTAGAGCATTTACCCCTCTGCCACTGCAACACACACTTACAAAGATATCTCTACTGTCTTCATAAAGAAATCCGAAACTTCTTCACCCCTGAAATCAACTTTTTATAAGTATTCTAGACCTCACAAAGATATTCAAGTGGCAGGAATACTAAGATGCCTGTGTTGGAAAGGCTACATGAGCAGCAGTAAATCACAGTACATTAAGTGACAAGATTACTACTCCCCTTCTTGGTCTTTGGAGATGGGAAGGTTTGTGTACAAGGGGAGGACAGTTAAAGCAAACAGTGACTATGAGGCATATAAAAGCTGAGAGAGCAAACCAAGTGAAAATAACTCAATTTTCTACAGATTTGTTCAATGGGTTATGGCAAGTAATTTTTCCCTTCCTCTGTTTAAGGGGTTTCCCTCTGCTAAATGTTACCACGATCACTGTGGTGTAACGTTAATTTGCTTATATAACCTCTGAGTTGCACATATAGACCCAGATGTTATTTCAGAAACACTACACTTGCGGGAGGGTTTTCTAAAACCTGTACGTGAAAACTTCATGGAACAATTAATTTTTTCTCTTAACACTAATGGGGCCTCGTTCAGAGAAGGGCACAGTGATGTCCTACCATGAAGAGATAGTTGTTCAGCCCTGCTGATGCTCTGCTCTGAACCTGCAATTAAGCTTCAGCCCTATAATGCACCTAACTTCATCTTCCATCACTTCTTTTCATGCCATGCACCAGAAAAAGAAATGAATGGGCTTGATTTAATGTTGGATTTAATTAAGATAAACCTAAAGAGGTTAGGGGCTCAAGAGCATACTGGAAAGTAGAACTCAGTATGTATTTACTGCATTTAGTCCTTAGAAAACAAAAATTTGCATTTTTCCTGCAGCTTATTTGGTGTCTTAAATGCCCTAAAGACCACACTTCTATGAATATTTCAAAGTAGCAATGTAACTTCTTTGTTGCCCAATGTATCATCTACAAAATACTACCTAAATTCACAAAGGGCATTAGAACAATGGCCACAAGCAGTAGAGAAATTTAACAATGTCTCAGCCCATGTTAACTTTTTTCTCCAATAGAAAACAAAGTAACATTTTATAGCAAGTAATGACTGAAACTCTCCTCCATGAAGGGTTTGTTGGTTGAATTATTAACAAAAAAACTAAAAGTACTCACAGATGTATTTTAGGCTTAACAGACTGGTAGATCAAACCCTGGGGAACTTCACCAGTTCTCTAAAAGTGGGAAGTGAGGGCAAACATTTATCACAGCCTCACAGTGTATTCTGACTTTAAGTTGTAATGTGAAAAAAAAAAAAAAAAACGAAAAAACCCCCTTTTGTCCTTCTTGGTTAGAGAGAGGAACAGCTATGAACAAAGATATTCTTCTGCTTTTGATACTCCATGTGCTTGCAAAGCTCAGCAGAGACCTTTGAGAAATTGTTCATTTTTGCCACTAAGTTCATTGCACTGGAAGTAAAAATTAAAATGGGTAAATGTTGTACCTTTTATATTTTAGCTTCCACTTTGTATACTGAGCACTGAACAAAATCTAACTACTTTCCAGAAGGTAAAAGTAAATTCACAGGCATTTCACTGTCAGAGCTTCCTTTTATAGAAGCAGTATCAGCAAGATATCAAAATGCTTCTAAAGCATCTTAAGGAGGAAAAGGGGACCAAGTGATAAGACAAGGGTACTTCTACAAGCAGCATTAAGCCAGATATAGTAAAATTTTAGTGTACAGGGTACTGTGATATACACAGTAAAAATGAATCTAGTCTTTATTCAGCCTTGGATTTTTATCTGTAGCTTGTATGAAAATCTAGCAGCATTATTACATTCACATGCCACTGCCACAGTAGGTTTCAGAGCTCCTGCAGTATTAGCACTCTTGCCAAAGACCCCTACGACCTAATAGGAAACTTCTAAGAAGTATTATTTCTTTAATAAATCCCTTTAAATACTGATGCAGAGCCAGCACAAGACTTCTTCCTTGCTGTAGCACTGTGGCAAAGTGCAGGGATCCAAATTAGCCAAAATATCTTCATGAAACACCTTAGATGAAGCATGAATATAACAGTAACAGTATAGCACTTGTCTGGTTCTGGAAAGACCACAAAACTAGAGAACAGCTATTTCCCAAGGGCTGTTTTATTGCACTGCAAACTTGCACTGAGTCATAACAATCCATACACACACAGACACTTTGGTCTCTTGAACTGTTTTAAAGAATTGGATTTCATTCCTTAATGGGGAAAATAGATAATCTTATTTGGTTATTCTACAGTTATTCTAGTTTTCTTGGATAGCACTAATGCATGGTTTAGTGCTTAGTTTCTCCTGCCTTCAGCATCCTGTTGCACTCAAAGCAGAGGAGCAGCAACATTAATTTATCTTAGAAACTATTATTTGTATACTTGCTCAAAAACAAGCTCAACATTGAGCTTGGGGACTAAATTTAGAAATATTTCAGTGAGTGCAAGATCGCCGTGCCCTAGACATTTCTCACCCTGCCTCCTCTTCTGCTTGGAGAACTGCACAAAGGCCACTCTTCCCTCCAAACTACCAGTGGAAGCAGAGAGCCCTCACCAGGAAAAGCTGGCTTATTTCTGCCCTCTCTGAAACCTGTGTGAGGATTCCAAAGGCCTAGAAAAGAGGGAGGACAGAAACTCCTCTGCTTAATGATACAAACCTCCAGGCAGAAGGTTTCTTCAAAATATCTTTGCAATGAAGAGGAATGGCAGGGAGATAGATAATTAAAATAAAATGACAATACTCAGAGGGTAGAGTCCCAGCTTCAGACACAAACACACCCAGCTGTCTTTGAGCTGCAAACAAGCCAGAGCACTCACTAGAATTAACTGTGAGCCTTCATCCTGCAAGAAAACCTGAAAAAGTTTCTCAGTGAGTGTGGAACAGAGAGGTGGACTGGGGTTAACCTCTCATGGTGCACCTGACCCTCTAGTTCCACCTGATGGTCAGATGCTTTTGCTTCTCAAGCACAGACAGCAGCTCCTGTGGCTTTCAGGCTATTTTTCTCGACTCTCTGTGTGCTCAAAACCTGAGCAAGCACAGAAGTAGCACATGTGAGATTTACAAAGAAATCCTGAACCCCACTTCCATAGGCTGGGTTCAAACCCTGCAAGACTGCATTTTATAAAAAAATCTTTCTTCATACATTCACAGCTTTGCTACATTTACAGTTTTGTCAAAATTAGTATAAAACATTTATTGGCAGGAGCAATAAACAGAACAAATTTCTATAAACAGAAATTAAAGTGGAAAATGGCTTTAAGTCATTTTTGACCAGCCGCTGTACAAAAGCTCAAGCAAAGCAGCAGTCAGGGAGGCTGGGTTTGGAAGAATCCACCTGGAGTTCAGATGTCATGCCTTATTAGATCACCAAAATAAGCTGTTATTGTCTTCAGTTTGTTATTGAGAAAATTTTGCTCTATTTCAACTTTCCCTCCTGGGCCTGCTAAGGAAGCCACCTGAAAAACAACAAAAAGTAAACCAATCAATGCACAGGAAAAGAGGCAAAACCCCAAACCTTCTAAAGCACAAATAATCACCAAAAAAAGTATCTCTGCTCTGTTAATACTGGTGGAAAACATCCCTTGGCAGCTAATGCCTCTGATCCTCTTTTTATGTCTCTTACCCAGAGAAGTAGTTTGTCGCTTGTGACTGAAAAACATTCCTCACCCAAATCATGAAAACAAGAGGATTTCAGAACCAAACAGAAATACTCAGAACTTGACATACTGTGCTGAGGCAAGAGATGCTAAACTCTGGTTTGCAGGGTACTTGGCATTTGAGACACCCAGGTGCAACAAAAAGCAAGCTGCAAGCTGTGCTTTAAAGATGTGACATCCCAAATTTTGGGTGAAGAGTAGAGCCAATTTTAGTAATTAGAATTAGGAAGCATAAAAGTTGCACTGAAGAGTGGGGAACAACCCAAACAACACAAACAAAACCAAGCCCCAAACACGCAGAGAAACTCACAAAAAAAGGTCACAGTTAATTGTTGCTGCTATTGTAACCAAAGAAAAAGCTGTTGCATGCACTGAAGTTGCAGGCAGTGCTGAGGGTTAGGCTGGAGAGCCTGTCAGGCAGCACTGGGCCCAGCTTTGTGTATATGAGCACTGGAGTGAGAATTTCACCATTCATGCTCTGCTGGACTGACCCTGGTGCACACCTTTAATGCTTAATGATTACAGACAGACACCATTTCACAGGGGACTTTGCATTTTGGACTGGAGCATGCAATACTCTCCCCTCTCCTGCTCCTACTCAGGATGCCTTGTAGGATGCCTCTGAGGGATAACAACACAGGCCATCAATTCCTCATCAGGACAGACCGCACAGTCAGAAGGACAAAAACCAAAATGGAACATTGTCTGCTTTTTCCCCCTCCACTGTGGACCCTGAGGATCTGTCCTGTGAGGGGGCTCCATGCTCCACAGCCAGTTCTGCTCCATGCTGCCATTCTCCCAGGCTGCTACAAGAAAATTATTTCTATAGTTCCCCATGCAGGGAAACTTACCAGGCATACATGAAGTTATCAGGGTCTACAAGCCTGTAGTAGATTTTTAACTGATCTTTAAGCTGAGATGTTAGCAGCTGAAACTTTAAGTTCAGGCTGTGTTATTAACCCTTCTAAAGCCCCTTGAGACTCGACTCTGTCGTGCAGGTTTAAATATAAACATGCTGAACTTCCTCTATTTTATTGCGAGTAAAAAACCAACCTACTACCAAGAGAAAATAAGGGATTTATTTAAATTACACTTTGAACCTTTATTGACTTGTCCACAAAACTGCCACACTTATCTAAGTCAAGCATTTATTTTCTGTTTTCATTTTCTCTTTTAATTTTTTGTTTTTGCAGACAAAAAAAGCATGAGCAGTTTCTTCATCCTTCAATTTCTGGTGATAGAAAAAACACTCTGTGTTGTCAGAGAGGAACCTGCCACTTAAGTAAAAAAACAGAGGCTGGCTGACTTATAAATAGCACAAGAATCTGAAACTGGCAAGTGATCAGGAATGTTAATTTTACAACTTATCTGTTCTTACTTGAAATCCACAAAGCACTGTGGGATGATCCATAGCTTTTCTAGGAAGATGTTAACTTTTAATTTTTCACAAACAGAAGCTGGAATGTCCCTTCCAAAAAGCATTAAGAGGCTTTGCACTTTATAGCTGAGGTCACTTAAGTGCTCTAAAATATTAATTGGATTAGTCAACTTAATATAAGAATACTGAAATTAGTGTCTTGGGGTTATGCACTCCTACTTTCTGGGCACAGTTTGTATCACTAGAGTATCTAAGTATGACTAATGCATTGATATTAAACACCAATGTTTACTAAACATTTCTCTTAGAAGACCAAATAAAACAAATGCCCCTACACTGACAGGTGGTATCCACCAAGGGACAGTTGAAAATTAACATATGCTGTGTCTGTGTTAAATCCAGGATAATTCTGATTACTTTGAAACAACAACTAAAGGTACTTGATAAACCCAAAAGTGAAAAAAAATTTAATAAACACATGGGAATAAGCTCTGCTGGGACAGATCTGGTACTGTACGCTCTTTAAGCCACCTGATATTCAGAGGAAAGAAATGCAAATCCTCTGTAACAATGCTTAGTTGTAAATTGCTGGAGGTTGCAAATTTAATTACGTAGGAGTTGCCAAGTTTTCCTCGGCAGGGCTCAGTCAAGCCTGACAAGTGCAGAGAGGGAAGGCTGCCACACACCAAGCTTCAGAAGGGTGCTGGCCTGGCAGAGGGACACCCTCTAAAAATAACAGCACAGATTGAGGAACGATGCTGTGAGAAAAACAAAGGTGCTCAGCTATTTTTAGAGATACTGACAAACATCTCCTGTTTTTGCAGATCACTACAACAGTGAATACAGAAAGGCTTCTTAATCTCCTTTAGAAACTTGACTAGTTCAACATTTCTTTATTTTGCACCTTCCTGTGTACATACAAATGATTCCCTGCTGGCAACTCTCCTTACCCTGGTTTATTCTTTAGACCAAACCCACATTGCTTGACTGGGCAGATATTGCCTCCTTTGCTGTGCTGCTGTCCCTAGGCAGAGGCAAAGGTTGCAGCTTCAGTTAACACCTCCCGGCATCCCTCTCACCTTCATCCTTTCAGTTCAGTGACTACTGTTAAAAAGAGTCCACAAGCTACAGCCACAACACATCAAAAAAGTAGCCAACAGGTTTGAAAAGGAAACATCAGAAAAGATGAAAATATGGAAGGGGAAACAAACATAGACTATTTCAGGAGCACAAGTTGCTTGAGGTCCAAACTTCCCTTGCATTCTCTGGAGTATTTCTCAACTTGAAGGTTTTCCGACTGGTCTTGAGGTTTTTAAAATATTTTTCTAATCATACTGAAACTCTTTTAGTAAAGTAACTTCCTATCTGTTCCAGCCACCAACTAACATAACCGTGGACAAAAATTTTATCGTATTTTTTCTCCCCTCCTAGAAACTTTTCTGAGGTATAAGAAATACATGCGCTTTGACTTGATAGGCATTCACACAAGGACACTGTGAATGAATTAATTTCATAGAATGTTACTAAAATGAAGAATTCCCTTCCCCTGCACCCAACCTAAAAGCTAAGAGGAACAAAACCCAATGCACTTGAAAAAAGAAGGCAATGGTATTCTTTACACTGAACATAATAAAATAAAATGCACTCAGGCAGCATTTTTGAAAATGTACAGGTAAGCATGTGAATTACGACACTGTCACAGTGGTGCTGCCACCCTTTAAAACAAACATTTATTTGCTTTTTTCTTACTTTGCATAGGCAAACTACAATTCAGTATGTAAGCACTATGAGCTTTAGGAAGACTGAAGTTCAGAAGTATCACTCTGGCTCAGTTCGTGCTATGGGTAACTTCTGGCTTTCTCTTTTATCAAGGACAGAGGACACACATGAGTTTAAAGTGGGCTGCTTAAAAGCTGTTGTTATCAACACAATAGTTACAGCTGAAGTGAATGCAATTACATTCACTTAGAAATTATCAGCCTGCAAAACACATCAACCCACAGTCTTTTACCTGCCAACTCCCCTAATACCCAAGCATGTTAAAAATACTATCAAATCAACCTCTGTTCATTTCCTGGCCTCTCACTCCCTGCTTTGCCCATTGTTCTATTTACTCCTAAATAAAGATGACTCTGCTGGGAAAGTCCTATTTTGCTAGGTCTTCCATTTTAAAATCACAGCTAGAAGAGAGAAATCAAATAAATAAATGGGTTTTACCCATCTTTACTCCCTTCATTGAGCAGTCATTTTTAACAACTAGAACTTCACAAACAGAAATACAGCAAACATTTTTCCATCCAGGCAGTAGTACTGCAGACAGAACAAAGCCTTGGTGTCTAACTCCTGATTTTCTCAAAATGACTGATGGAGATAAGGTGGGAACAAAGACAAGAAAAAAAAGACAAGTACCAGCATAATGTGTATGTTTTGTAGGACTATCAAGGTCCAGAACACTTTGCTTAATTCTAGGCTCATAGAACCACTTTACACTGGACAAGAAACAAAAAGCCATTGCTGTATTCTGGCAGTATTTGAAATATAAGCCAGGTCTGGGACACCAACATTTAGAACAGCAAAAACTCCAACAACAGCACAATTTGACAAAATGAGACATAGCTACCACAAAAAACAGTATGCCTGTCTTCAAAGAATGGTGATGTTTTAATCAATCACTAAGACACAATCCAGTATCTGCTGCTAACCACACACAGACAGGATAAGTAATCAACTCCCAATTCCTCATAACTCTGTCTCCCAAACCTGGCTGGGCTGGTAAAGATGCTGAAGTGGTTACCTGTCTCACAACAGACCAGGGTCACCAACATTTCAGGCTCACCAGTCTACTGGGGGGAGCCATCATGCATTCTGACGACATTCTGACTACCAGTGAGAGACCAACAGCAAATGAACACAACTTCTACAGATTCCACCATTAGCAAGAAGGTCCTACAGCAACAAATTGCAGGTTCCTCCTTCTTTGCTGCAAATATTAACATGCAGAAGTATTATCTAGTACAGAAAAGAGTCTGTGAAAGACTCTTTCACAGAAATGGCATGACTCCATTTCCCAGAGGTGAGTACACACTTCTCACTCTGCCCAATGAGGCAGAGCACAGCTTGATAAACACTTCATAAACTGCATTTATGAACTGCATAACAGGCAATAATAAACATACATATTTTTTAATGTACTTGCACACACAATTATTTTTCCTGGTTATTCCTAGCTAGAAAGAATATTGTTAAAGATTAATTCAACCTAAAAGCAGCCCTGCATACATTACAAATTTCCTAACATATATGTAAACAAGGAAATTTGATGCAATTCAGGGAAATGTTTTTACATTTCTTGTAAATGAATCAACCATCTTGCACTGGTTTGCTGCTCCCTCTCGAGGCAGAAATACAAAAGTTCACTTCTCTTCGACCTAAACTCTGTGGATTTTTTTTTAAGGGAATTCAAAGAATCACATTTCACTCTACAAGACCAATTCTATACAGAAGTGGCCATGCCTGCAGAAGTAATAAGTGCTGCTTTTGCAATACAATCACATGGAGCAAGGCTGGATATCTTGTCCACCAATAAAGCAATGAACACTGCTAGATCAAGGTCAGCTACCATCCAGCAGCAGGATGCCTATTTTATGTTTGCTATACATATATATTTCCACTAAATCAGTATTTTTATTGCAAGATTGCTTTTAACTGTTTGGCTTTTTTTTTTTTTTTTAATTTTGCTGGAGATTCACAGGCCTGGAAGTGTAGTGGCAGTAAATCCAAAAACTCCATTCTTAAATACAGCCAAAGATTTTGGTAATCAAACCTGTAACAGTGTTCTGTGGACCAGAGTATTCACCAAGGTCAGGTTTGGAACAGTCATGTTTGACACACCTTTGTCCACACAGGATGAAGAGACTTCCCTAAACAGTGGGCTTGATTAACATTCCCTTTCCCCCTTTCAGATCATCTACCTTTTGGTTTGTTTTCTTTTTTTTCCCCTATACTGACACTACTTCTAAAGAAAGGCATAAGGAGCTGTTTTCTCTTCCTTAGAGTAGCCCATAGTGTGGAAGACTGAACTGAACCCAGGACCTCAGCCATGAACTTTTAAACAACTGAGCCATGGTTTTGAGCAACAGTTGTTACTCTGCAGCCATCTGTGTTAAGCCAAACCTATGGGTGTAATCAACATAATTCAGAGCCAACTGCACTGAGATGTAGAGATGTCAGGACACCTGGCCCAATCACCCAGAAGAGCCCAGCTCTTCTGTAGGAAAAGGTGCAGGTCTGTGGGGAGTACTCCTGGATGCTTTTGTGGAATCACAAGTGAAATGTAGATGCCATGCCTTTGGCCATTTAGAATTCCAGTAAAAAGTGCTCATGAGGTAGAGCAGAAAACTCTCTAAGGTCACTCCTCACCATGGGAGTGAAATATTTGATAAAATGCAGTGGTAAAACGTTGAAATTAAGGAAACTCTACCTAAAATTAAGGTCTCTGTTCAAAGATTCACAAGCCACTTTGACATTTCACCAGCCTGAAATGCAAAAAGGAATTGAATCATCACCTGCCAAAATACAGTCTGCTAATACTCAGGCCATGTGAATTTCAGCCTATTTCTCAAGCCAGCTGTTTGCCACCAACAATTCCACAAGCCACCACATGGCTTGATGCCCTGCCTTCTCTAAGGCAGACACAGTTTTTGAAAAAGCAGGAACAAGTCCTGGGAACTCCTGTGGCATCTTGCAGGTGAGAACTGTTCCCTTCTTTGCAAAAAGCTACAAGACATAATTAACATAGAAAATACACAGAGGAAACTAAACCAGACACTCAGGGGAATTGTTAGTCATGTAACTGCTTGAAAAAAAAACCTACCAAAAATCTCTATTACAAAAAAAACCACATCAGAGCCACAAATTCTGTGTTTATCACAGAATCACTTCAAAGTCTGGGACTCACTTATCAGATAGTGAGAGCTGGGTAAAATATATTGGGTTTTGATACTTTTATAATGATGTATGTGCCTAGCAACTGGCTTTGAAACTTCTACAAGAAACCCCATTTTGTTGCTTTAAGAAGAAACAGTGTCAAAACCATGGAAATAATCTTATACTCCCACTTCTAAATATACCAAAAGTACTGCAAACACAGAAATCACCTAACACAAGGGTCAAATTAAAAAACCCCAAATACCCCACATTCAGCTGAACAGACTTAAAAACCTTATGTATGTGCTTATAATACTTCTGTTTTAAGTCAGCTGAGCATTTTATTCACTACCAAGACCTCATCCAGTAACACACCTGGTTAATATCAGCATTCCGAGGCAGGAAAATACACAATATTGTTGGTGATCTTCTTGGACAGCCTGAAAATTTCAAATGTAGAAGCCAGTAAAGGAAAAAACCAAGAATGGGGAAGGAAAAGTTTCTTTATATTCATTCATTTTGAAAGTATGTCTCAATTTCAGCTACTATGCAATTAAATTGCAGTTAGTCTTTTGCATGTGTGAATAGGATTCTTTTCTGAATTGCAGAAACTCTATTTCACTATTAGTGCCCTAAAAGTAAAAAAAAATCCCAACAGTCACTTTCAATGAAAATTTAAATGAACTGCAGAGAAATATTTGAGAAATTTGAATGTAGTTTGTAGCTAGTATATTTAGTTTACACTTGTTTTTTGATACATTTTGTGTAATCTCTCACATGTGCCTACCAAGATTTTTCTTACTTGTACAAATATAGCTCCATTTTAGGAAAAAGGGGAACAAATTAAAATTATTCAGTGATAAAAGAAACCCCACACTTTGTATATGATGAAACTATTATGTTAATACCTTCCCAGATGAATGAGTGCTCAGTATCACTGTGAATAAGCTAGCACAAAATTCTATATATTAATTAAGAGTTAATATTTTGTTTGCACCCTTCTGTGATTTCCCAAGTCACAGGCAGGTGCTATGACTGAGAACAGTTTTAGTAAGATATTCTACATAAGATATTCCCTTTTATGAATCAATTAAGAAGTGGAATTAATGACAAGGTCATAACTCACACAACTAATTATCTATAAACTATTTATATATGTACTTATATCTACACACCACATGGCTATTTGATTACTTCGGAGTATTTTAATAAAATAATTTAAAGGAGTTAAAACTGCTCAGTTTATGTTTGAAGGTGAGAGCTACTCAATTCGCTGATGGACTTGTTGCTTTCAGGAAAACCTCACCACTTTTTGTAATAAAAAGTAAAAATATTTAAATTTAAGTGGGGAAGAGGACTAAAAATACGGTTTGCATCCGGAATTGCAGATCTAGCCGCTGGCTGTATCGCCCAGGCCAGCCAACCGGGCACGCAAACGCCAGGGGAAGAGAGGGAGGAGAGGGCTGGAGGGACGGAAAGGATATCCATCGGGGCAGATCATGGTGCGGACGTCGAAGATGTCGGCGGCGGCGTAGCCGGGGCCGCCCCAGGGCGGGCTGAGGAACACCACGTCGGCGCGCAGGCCGGCCGCCAGCGCCATGAAGTCCCCGCGCAGGAAGTCGATGCGCTCGGCCACGCCGTACACCTCCGCGTTGTGCCGCGCCAGCCGCAGCTTCTCGGCGTCGATGTCGATGGCGATCACTGCCACGACACGGCCAGCACGGGGGTCAGCGCACGGCATCTTCTGACCTAACCTTCCCTTCCTCACAGCCAGCCAGCACCTCCTTCCCAAACTGCAGCAGACTCTGGGTCTCCAGCTCCACCTTACTCTCAACTAGCTAGCCCACCCTTTTGTAACACCCATCCTCATTGGGCAGGCAAGGCCGTTTTCACTTCTTGGTAATCAGTACAGCCGTAATTCATTGGGAAAGTTTGCCTCCTGCACTGTCCTTCCAAACTATTCTCCTACACCCCTGACCAGCACAGGTCACCACTGCTGTGATAACCCCGCACCTCAGCTCAAGGACCAGACATGGTCTGTCTGCCTAAGAGAGGAAGTCCTTCTTGCCTCAGGTTTGGCAGGAGCCTGAAAACTTCAATAACATCCATTAGAAACTTACTCTTCTCCTTTGTTAAAAAGGAAACACTTATCTGCAGCTGGCCACATAGTTCATAGTTCTGAAAATTGAGCTTTTTAAAAAGCTCCAACCAACACAGCCCAAGGGAGGTGGATGATACAAGAACAGTACATAATAACAGAAAGTAAAACTTTGCCAAGAAATACAAAAAGTGAGATGTATAGATTGGATCATAGCCAATCAAATTTAATGCAGTAGAAACTACCATTAGTCTAGCTCAAACATTAGTCAGAAGAGTTAGATAAAGTGGTATGAGTATCTAGCTGGAAGTGCTTTTACAGGAAGTACTCTCAACACTTCACTACAATTTCATTAGCTGGCATCAGACTAACATGAAGTTATCACTTTTCTGTACTTCTGCAGAATCTGCAGGTGATTCCATTCAGTGCTTTAAGTACTATTCACATGGAATCTGTTTCTGAGTACACAGACTTTAAGTAACAACTGGGAAAAGCAGAAGCTTTGATGGAAGTCCACTTTTACCAGTGATCTTGAGAGTATCTGGCAGACCAGATGTCATGCCACACAAAAATAGCGTTGACTAGTACAACTCAAATCCAACTCTGACTTAAAATAGAAAAGCAGATTTATTAGGTTTTTTTTATTACTGAGAGGTCATATTGTGAGCCTGATGAAGTAAAACAGCTGCTGTTGCTACAGAAGCACCGAAAAAGGAAATAAATCAACAGAGCACATATCCAAATAGTGTCAGGATAAAGCTTGAAGAAACAAAACTAATGCACTGTATACAACTACTTACCTCTTTTTGAGGTCAATGCAAACTGGATAGCATTCCCTCCAACCCCGCAGAACGCATCCACTATGATGTCGCAGTGGAACGACTGACTGACGCGGACGGCAATATGCTCAGCTATCTTCTCAGGAGTAACAGAAAACCAACCCTCTGCAGAGGAAGGGGAAGAAATGTATTTTCACCTTTATTTTAAGGCCACATAATTTAGAAACAACCAACCAAGCCCCGCATAAAACTGAAGGTTTAACACTAATCCCAAGAAATTTGGCTTAGTGCATTCCACCAGGAAATACCAGCTTTGACTCTGCTCAGTCCAGAAATTTGCTAAGCAAACAAAGTCTCTCTGAAGCAAACTGATATGCCTTGATCTCAGTACATGCTTTGTTGACCTTGTTGCTGAGGATTCTAGTTTATCAAGGAAAAGTTCAGGGGCACAGTGATGAAAAGCTTTATATATCATGACTTTGCTCTGTAGAAATAAAACCAGAAATATACTCTCTCTTATCCAACATTTTATTTTCTTCACTACAATGTCTGGTCTGCGAATTAATCTGCAAGTTTATGAGGGAAAGCATTAGAAATGGAAGGCTTACAAACCCAACCAACAAAAAATGTCTGGTACTCCTAATTCTTCTTTAACCTATAAATTTATGATTTGAAGTGGTTTGCAAGTAAACAAGGAAAACAGTCGCTTTTCAAGTGACTGCGGCAAGTCAGAACAAAGCAGAATGAAACTAGATCCATCACCATATTTGGATGTTTCATTAAATTATTTTATAAAATATAAAAATAGAAAATATCACTGAGTTTCTGAACAAGTCCTGACAAAATATAATTCAGGTTCAGCAAGATCTTCAGCAAATACAAGGACTAATGCAGACAGAGATGTCCCACACTAAAAGCACTTCTGAAGCCCAGGATTCCTACTCACCTGCCTGCTGGTGGGGGGAAGGGGAAGGAACTTAAGCATGGGTGCAAACACACATTCAGTAGTGTTCCTCTTTTACAAAAATTAGTAATAAACTGCAAGAAGGACCACAGATTTGGATACATCCTTGGATATACCACCAAGTGAGCACACTGAGTACTGAACACACCTCTGTCTAGTTTAATTCCCTCATCAAACCGAGAGAACAGCCGGTAGCGTTGTGCCCAGTACTTGATGAGCTCTGGATCAGCAGCAATCTCAGGAGGTATAGTTCTCAGTGCATTTTTATTCCTCCTTCTTCTTTTTGTCTCCTTCTTCTTTGCAGTAATGTTTTCATCCACAGCTGGAAGACACTGCAAAAGTTAACAGTCACTGTTCTTGTAGGCTAGGAATGTAATTGGTAGGTGAGTGTCAAGATTTAAAAACACTGCTAAATTACTGTTTGCCAGATTATGAAGATTAGAGGCTTTAAATTAAAAAACAGCATCCTGTATTTCAAGAGATTAGTCACAGTCCTAAAAATCATCACTGTTCATCCATTTTTTAAGAGCTTTAATCTTCAAGTGGAGACAATAAACTCCATGTAATGAGCAAACAAGTGGATCAGAGACCAATTTGATGCCCTTTTATCAGCTACGAATAAAAACCAATCTAGACAAGAGTTTTACTGTAGGAATCTAACATAACCGAACTACTGTAGGAAAGATTAAATTATATATAAAAACCTGAATAATTCTGCTTTCCCTTGTTTCATGTTAAATAGTAAAGTTCACAATACTGATTTTTTAAAATCCTAGAAAATAATTTTAACAACATATGTTCCCCAGAGCTCTGCAATGTGCATTTGAACCCAAAATTCGATGGTTTGTGCAGCTGCCTGAGGTTTAATCACCCTCATCATTGCAGAGGAAAAAAAAGCCATGAATTGCAAACCTGTTAGACCATGTAGAGGATAAACAATGACTGTTCATCTATGAAGAAATACTGTCACCATTAAAGACAAGACCTGGGATTTCTTATCCCTTATACCTAACGAGTCTCATTGAATTAACAAAATAAATAGTGGTGCATGACACAGTAACTTGAGAAAGGCAGTATTAAGTCCACTGCCAATTCATTTCATCAGTTTACAGGAAACTGATTTACCTTGGCTGATGTCCTCTGTCTCTGGCTGGAGATAATCTGGAACATCCAGAGGGACAAGCTGCCTCCCACCGCCATGCTCGGGCCTCCCAGCCCCCTGCTCCTCAGAGCCACTTGCTGCAGCATCCTGTGCCTCCTCCTCAGGCTTAATCCCCCCAGGCTCTGTGCAGGCTGCACTGGAGGATGGTGGCTCCTGCATTTCAGCATCCAGTGTTGCACTCTGAGTGGCATTAACACCTTCCTGACCCTCTGAGTCGCTGCTGCTCACAGACATCGCCTCTGCTTTACCCTGAGGGGTGGCTGCCTGGGACGTGTCCTCCTCCTCAGCTTTACTGACCTGCTTCAGGAACATTTCCACCTGCAATTGTCAAATACCACAGATGATCAGATCTGTTATCCAGAGCACAGCTTAGAAGCCTTACATTTCAAAAGCACTTGCCACTGCAAGCACTCTCTACTGTGTGTATTTTGGAAACGGTAAAATCTCCAGACTCAAATCATTTAAGAAACTATGCCCCCTTTTAAAAATATCTGGAAACAACTGGTCTTTGGGAATGAGATGCCAGCTACCCCCAAAAGAGAAACAAAAAATCAACTAACCAACAAAAAGATCAACAGATAAATACAGTAAATAATTCTCATGTAATATCTAAATAGTTACACTTGCCACAGCCCAGGTGACCAAGTCTACTACTTCACAACTATCTTTCTCTAATCTGCATTCAGAGATGTACTCTGCCTCTCAGGGAAGAGTTTTTTAGCATAAGCAGGTAAAATTACCTTCACACATTAGTTGCCTCACCTTCAAGATGTACCAAATGGTGCAGATGGTAAAGGGTTCTGCTGCACAGCAGAGAGCTGGACATAAGCTCCTAACCAATGCACAGACACCACTCCGAACTCCTCAAAGGCACATGCAGATGCTCCTTTTTACATTATTGTTGCTCTGAGTGGCTCTAGACCTGGAGCAGTTCCTTACCTGGAAGTCTGAGGAAATTCATAACTTTTTTTTCCTTCACATAATTAAAGTTGCCCTCAAACTATATTGGCCCCAGGTACAAAATCAAAAATGAATCAGAAATTATAGCAATGTGACTGGAGTTCAATAAAACATGTATGGCCACCACCAGAAAACAGTGCCCTGCACTTGGGTTTTGGGGAGTGCCAAGCATCCCAGAAGAAGGTGAAATAACATTAAAATCTGTCCCCTCAGATTTTCAGAAAGACTTAAGTACTTTACTTAAGACTTTACTTAAGTAAAATCTCCAGTGAACAAGTGTTTCTACTTCTTAGCAATTTCTGAGTTAAAAAAAAAAAAGCATGAAGTTATAGATAAAAATAAATGCATGTAGAGCTATAAGCAAACCTTTTCAAAATTACTAAAAACATGGAGTTACATGAAATACACAAATCTACACAAAGATTTTCTGTTACTGCTGAAATGCCAGCATTAACAATTGGCTCACCTGCAATTTACAATCAAAGATACTTTTAGTAACAACAGAAACGGGCACACACCTCTAAAGCTATGTGCACTCAGATGTTAGGAATGAGTTTCACATAATTTGGCCATTTAAGCTCACATTCCTTTTGACAGGGTCCACTAATGCCTTTCCATAGCCATCCTAATCTAAATACTCTTCACATGGGTGGGAGGCAGGGAGGAGGGTGAGAAAACAAGAAAGAAAAATGAAAAAAAGAAGCAGTGGACTGATATTTAAAAATGCCATCTACTCTGGGCAATTAATTTTTTTTTTCATTCTCATAATAAAACAACAACTAAGGCAGCAGATAAATCTATGAATTACAACAGTGTTAACAACAAAATATACAAGTATACCTTCTTCAAAGTTTTGCTTTTTTTGCATGTCATTTCAGATTCTTCTGTAAAGAAGATGTGTGTGTTTTTGCTCTTTCTTGGTTTACGCATATCCAAGAATTTGGACTTGAGTTTTGCTTTTTTCTCCAAGTACTGCACACTTCGGTGGGTGAAATCTGGAATTCCACCATACCTGAACATAGACAGATAGGCAGATAGATAGATAAGGACTTAGTTGGTCAATTTTCACCTTAGAAGCTTTAAAATGAATGTTGAAATCTACAAAAAAATTATTTAGACAAAAGTATTTTTTATTGCTCCATTTAAAATACATCACTGGGTGTAGTTGCAAAACAGCATACCTTCATAAAAATTTTAAAATTTTTTTATTTAAAAATGTTTAACCTAATTAGTTTTGATTTTTTTTTCTAATAGCTGTATAAGTTTAGATGAAAACAATTCCCCAGGCTAGCCGGAAGAATAGGGAATGAAAAAAAAAATCTTGATTAGCAGAATAAAAGATCTTTTTGGTGGCTGTCAAGAACCTCCAAAACAGCTACTTTTACCTTCTGGCAAATGCAATTAAAAAAATCCAACCAACTAAAAAAAAATTTCATTGGTCAATGCCTGGCAACACCTTATTTGTATGGAAACATTTCACTAGTATAAAGGAACCTCATTCCAATATGAAAAAGTTAAAAATCATGATCTCAGTTCACAGGACTCCAAAGTGAGAGGACCATTCATTGTCAGAGCCTTTAAGCTCTAGTTTAAGTAGCTGACCAGCCACTTAACATTTACACAAATGAAAGTACCTTACTTGTTACACTAAGGTATAACACCTAAGTACTTTCACTTGTATAAATGATTCCCAGAGACTAACTCTGGGAATCAGCTTCAAAAGTTTAACAAAAGGGAAATTGAGATGAATGGTCTGTTTCCGTAATAACAAGAGAGCTGACTTGCTATGAAAAGCCCCACAGTTTCTCATAAGCAATTACTTTTCTCCTGTGCCACACTTGAAACCCAACACAGAGCAGGTTTCCTCTGCATCTTCCACTGGGTTCTCATCCACATCCAGCTCGTGGCTAGGAAAAAACACAGATGACAAAGTTACTTACTGTGAGGAAACCAATCATTTTACAGCTATACCACTAAAAATCTTGCATACTGAAAACATTTAAAAGTGGGCTTCAAGTAAGCTCCTCCACACTGCTGAAACCAAACCAAGCAAATAACACCACTATATTCTTGTGCATGAATTTTTGGGTTGGTTCGGTTTTTTTACCCAATTCTATGGACAAATGCCTTTCTAATATGACTATAATATTCCAACTATTCTGAATGACCTCTTAAAATACTTAATGTCAAGCCCCACATGATGAAGGACAGTGTCTGCTCACCCCATTTCCAAATTACCTTAATCATCTATCATATTATCTACATTATTATCTATTATTAATGCTGTGGCAAAATCAAAATACTAGAACAAAACCAAAACTACATGATTAGCAGGTAGCAATTCTGCCTACTCCTTCACATTTGAGTCTGCAAATTTATTAGAGAGGAAGAGCCATCACACCATCTTTGAGACTATATATTTTTAGAGAAGAAAGAAAAAAAACTGTGACAAGGCAGATACTGTCTATTTTATGACTGCCATAGCTCTGAGCATTTTACTGGCAGCATTCAATGCAGTTAAACAATATACTGATTATTTACTGTTGTTCTGGTATTGTCTACACTAATTAAACCTAAATAAGCAAGCTGCCCTATGCAATTTAACAATCTCATATACTTCAGTGGCACAAGAATAGTACCATCACCTTGTACAGTCATCAAGGCCATACATTGTTTTCATAAAGCACTGGAGGAAAGGAAATATCCACTGCTTGTTGTGAGGCAAAGCAATAAGCAGTGATGGAAGACTATGTGGCTTTGTACTGACATTTTAACTCATACCCTCAATCAAAGGTATAGTTAGTTTAAATCAGAAGGCTCCTGGACCTGGATTGCAGGAGAAAAAAGCTCATATTTATTTCATGACTTGCCTTCTCTTGACTTTGACATGCCTATATTCAGGAGGCTCTTCATCCTCATCTTCATCCTGGTCATGAAGCAGCAACTGCTTGTTTCCATTTGAATTTAAGCTACATGACTCCTGCACACCTAAAAAAAGATACATTATATTTTCCTTCTGCATAAATCAATTCTTTGTCTTCCTGCTCCCAAAGTAACCCTGCAGCTACAGCTAGTGGTCCAAACACACATCTTTACTTGTCTTTCTTTGAGGGACAACATACTAATAAAGCTGCCAGTATTACACTGTAGTGTTAACAATCTTATGAAGGACCAACTTAAAATTATCTAAGAAAAATAAAATGCCTACAAGATACAAAATTTGAAACAGTTTCCTCCTTGTGTGTAAAATTTTGTCTCCACCATTAGCTATGCAAAGATTTCACACACATTTAGTAAGTAAGAAGAGATTTAAACACTCCTCTCATTTGTTTTTTGAAAGGAGATCTTTTTGCCTCTCCTATTCCAGCTCTACTGTAGAAATCAAGCTGGGATATGCACTAACAGTGATCTCACACCAATTTCTGTAGTACATTTGAAGATTTATGAAAAACATATTCTGTTAAAACCATTTCTGGCTGAAGAACACATTCAATATACAGGTTAGAGATGAGAAATAATCCAAAGCAGAGGGAAGAAAAAGGAATCAAGCATATAATCATTCCACAAAATACCTGACTTTTTAAAAATGGCATAATACAGACATGCTCTTGTTTCTTACACATAACCACCTAGAGAATTCTGATGATTATCTGATTTTGTATTACCTGACTGGTTAGCACTTTTATTTTCACAAGATGTTCTCCTTTTCCTGCTTCCTCCATCACAGGGCTCCTCCTGGCTTCCACTGTCAGATGAACTCTGGTCTTCAGGATCTTTGTGGGCTACTGTTAGAGCAGCACTGCTCTGCTCCACTCCCTCCAAATTCAGATTTAAATTACAAATCCCAGAGATTATTTCACTGTGGGGCTCAGCACTTGAAGGGAGTGTTTCCTCACTTCTGATGTTGGAGGGAGACAGCTCCAAGCTCAGCACTTCACTCTGCTCAGGTTCTGGGCTAACCAAGCCCATTTCTCCTGAAAGCCCAGTCTCCTGTGTAACCCCATTAACTTCCACCTTGTCACTATGTGAGCTCTCAGTAGTCCATCCTTGACTTGTCCAATACTGAAACTGTTCCAAATAATACCAGTACAGTTCACTATAATGCTGCTCCCATTCTTCCTTAGTATCTGGACTATTCCAAGGCTCAGAGGCTGTGATGCCCTCAGACGATGAGACCTCCTGGTGCTTTTCCAACCAACTTTGCCAAAGAAGGCCCTCTCCATACTCACTCCAGTACCTCTCCCATTTTTCCTTAAGTTCACTGGGTAAAGCCTCATTTGCAAGGCTTTCTGAACTTTCACAGTTCCCTTCAATTATAGCCTGAGGTTTGCTGCTCATCTCACATTGCTCTGTAGCTAGGGCCAGTTCACCAGAAACAGACTGGATACAATCACCACAAGCTTTGTTCTGGCATTCATGCCCCGTTTTATCCTCATGTTTTTGCTGTAACTCTTTTTTCTTCTTCTTTTTCTTTTTCACAATCTTCACATTATTTTTTCTTTTCTATAATTTTCTGTAGCCTTAAAGAAAATGGAAAAGTGAGAATTCTGCAACATATATACAATCTTGTCCTCTCTCCAATCACATCTCTGTTTCCATTGGAACCCTCCCTCTCAGTGCAACCCTGATGCTGGCTTTCTCCCCAAAAAGGCTGTAGAGTTTCTGTATCTGATAGAGCCCTGCTACATAACTTCAACTGGCACTTCTGAGGAAGCTGTAAGAAAGTCTGCAGAAACACACACACAAAAAACCAATGATAGACAGAAGTGGGGCTGCTGAGTGGGAAACTCAAAGATTCAAAAGGAAAGTCATCAACAAGAAACACTATAAATCCTAAAGGGAAGTTGGTCAGGAATTGAAGAGTGACAAGGCTGAGTTCAACAGCAAAACAGCATCAAGGATCTGTTTTATGGGGCTGTGGTGACTGACCCTTATTTGGTATCTGCCTGACCAGCAAACACAATAATCTTCAAGTTGGCTAACAGAAATACAAGGAAACAACAACCTCCTGCCCAAACAGGCAGCCCTTTCATTTGTGTAATACAATCATTTCACTAGTTACAGTTATCTAGTGCAACAAAAGACAGAAACCTGCTCCTGAAAGGAACACTAAAGGTAACTTGTTGGTTTCATCAATTACAACCCCACTTGTTTCAGAGGGGCTTCCTGTGATGACAAAACTCACGTGGACAAAGGACTGTGAATGTACACCCCATCAGCTGCAATTTTTAGTTTTGTTACACTGACAAAAGCATAAAGGTGGACTATAAAGAAGTTAAAACTGAAGAATTGACATTGATCTTTCATCCACATCCCTCATATTAGTACACACAGTCATCTAGTAAGAAAATGTATTATTTTTCCATTCAACTTACTTGCACATTACTACACAGCAACAAAAATTGTACATATACTTTGGGCTTGAAGTTGGACACCTATATGGTCTATTTACAAGTTATCACACACAGGTTTCTCCTATTTATTTACAAACTGGTCAGGTCAGAACCATGCAGTGCTCTGCACAAAAGTACTGTCTCACTGTCAGGGAGGTCTGTATTCCATGAAGCGGACACTGTGAATATTGCACTGTCTTTTTCTTATCTGTGAAAATTTCAGGCCCTTTCTAAAGCCCAAATGCCCCCTATGGGAAGCAGTGCACCAAAGCCTCACTCCTGCCTTTTGGAACAGCCTGGCTTTATCAGCTGCAAGGGGAATTTGAAAAACCAGCTGCTTAAATTAGTATCAAAAGCTAAATGGTTAAAGCAGACGGTGTGAAAAAACATGCTCAGACTGGAGTGTACTAGTTATCCTGATGTGCAGCACCAGCTTTACCACAGCTGTTTTAAATTGGGTTTCTCTAGTCACGAGAGGAGTACAGATATGGAAGCATAAAGCACAGCCTTGACCCTGTTTAGTCCAACTGGCAGGGGGGTTTTACAACCTGGACAGACCAAGGTGCTGTGTGCTGCTACCAGGATGCAATGCAGGCAGCCTAAAGTTAGCTCAGATACATTTCCATGAATAACTGAGAAGGCACATCTGCAAACACAACACAAACAGAACAAATAAAGCAGTAAAGATTTACCACAAAGTCCCTGTGGGCTGACTGCCCACCAAACTGAAGAGGCAATCCCATGCTCTTCATAAGTTCAGCTTCCGAGTCCAGTTCAACTTCTTCCAGGTCCAGGGCATGATTACTATCCACCTTTAACTTCACATTGGGACAATGGTTCTCCTCCTCAGACACTTGTTCTTCCTCTGTTAACAAGTTATATTCATGAATATAATCTGGTTCTGACATCTCAATACCACAGCATGGCATACAGATAATAGCAGAACTGCCTCTTATGCTTTCCTTCTCATTTAAAAACCTTCCTCATAAGCAGCTCAATTTCTGCATAACTATCAGCAGGATTCAAAACGTAACTTTGGCAGCCAAAGCACTGGGTCTGTCTGGAAAGGAGTTAATGTTCTTCACAGCAGCCTCTATGGCTTTGTGTTTGGGATTTGTGGCTGAAGCAATGTGGATAGCACACTCATGTTTTGGCTGCTTTTTTGAGTTTTAGCTGCTGCTGAGCAGTACTCACACAGCCTCATAACTTTCTCTTTGTCCGACTCTGCCCTCCCTAGCAAGCTTGCACTTCTATCAAATTGTTAAGCAAAAACATATGTATATAAAATTACAAATATTATTGAGAAAATAAAAGCTGTAGATGGATGGAAATTCTGAAATCAAAAGCTTTTGACTCAGTTGATAATACCAAAACATTCAAGGTTTTTGGTTTCACTGTTCAGGATATACTTACTGCCAAATTATCACATAACATGAGACGTTTCAATTTTTAACTGATTATTCTCACCACATATTGCTCATACATAGTTTACAATCTCCTTCTTTCACCCCTCTCACACTGCCTTAATCTAATCTGTGCTATTAATTATCAGCTTCTATTTCTGCCCAGATTTCCTTTCAAATCAAGCTATTATGCTGCTGGATCTACCAACACAACAATGATAAAAAGTGATATCAAAAGAATTATATTCAGGTAGGCAAACATGAGGAATTCAGGACATGGAGTAAGGGAGTGCTGTTGAATCTGTCAGAGTATACACCACGATAATTCCTATATTACAAGCATGCCAAGTGAGAGACTTAATTTTCTGGTCCTCCTTATATGATTCATTGTATATATGTGAATCATATTTTTCTCCATCAGTGCCATTGCTTCTTCTCTACTTCTGGCTCAGCAGATTAACTAGCAACAGCTAATGTCCTAGGCTGGGACAAACATCTAGGATCCACAGGCCATTCAATATGCAATCAATTTTGAATTAAATCGAAATTATGATTTAAGAGCAGGTCAGGAGCATGTAATATAATCTGTTCCATGCACCAGGTGAGTATTATGTGACGTGGTAAAGTTTATCTGGACAGGAATAAGCACTGCACTTGGTTTGACACAAACTTCTACATCAAGATTATGGTAACCTGGAAGCTATGTAAATTCTAAACTACTATTCACTTCTGTGCCCAAAGCAAAAGTACTGAAAAACAACACAGAAATAGGAACAACTTAAATAACCACACATAACTCACTTTAAGACTGCACCCCACATTGCACAGTACATTGTATCATCACCTTACCTGTACTGTCATTGTCATCTTTGACATAAAATCCTTTTAATCCCAGTTTATATAATTTTCGATCCCTGTAAAATAAAGACAGACACAGATGCAAAAAGTCACCATTGAAACAGTTTTTCTTTTACAGTAAAAGCAATCATTCAGTGGAAAACGCCTCCCTAGGGATGCAATAAAATCCCCACCACGGGACGTTTCAAGATGATACTGGATGGGTGCTTAACCTCTTCTAGGCTCCGCTCCCATGAAAGGCTGGACCAAGTGACCTTTCCAGGTCCCTTCCCACACGGGCTGCCCTGTGACTCCCGACACGCGAAACAAAAAGAGAAACAACATCTGGAAAAGGCAACTCTTAAATTAAAGCCGCAGGAGCGGCTTCAGAAAACTGCAGCTAGGCAGTACACACGGGAATTAAATGTTCCGCTCCTCCTCTCTGGGAACGGGCTGGAAGGGGAGCGCGAAGGGGCGGCAGGGCGCGCTGAGCCCCGGTAAGCGGGATTGGCGTCTGGGGGCTCCGCTCACCCTATTCTGTTCCTTGCCCCGGTGATAAACATGATAAACACATCGGGGTGCCTTTGTGCACAGCCCCGCGAAACCCCGCTTCGCTCGCACCCCCGCCGCAGCAGCGCGGCCCTTCCCGCCCGTCCCCGGCGCCACTCACTCCACGAAGGCGCGGGAGCAGAGGCACAGGATGCCGCCGGCCGCCCCCGCCCGCAGCAGCAGCTCGGCCACCAGCCTGGGGCCCGGCTCCTGCACCATGGCTGCGCCGAGCTCCCCACGCCGCCCGGGCCCGCCGCCTTCCGCCGGAACTGCGGCCCGAGCCCGCCCCGCCGCGGCCGGGAGGGCGGCCCGGAGCCGGGAGGGCGGCCCGGGGGAGCGGCCCGGAGCCGGGAGGGCGGCCCGGGGGAGCGGCCCGGAGCCGGGAGGGCGGACGGAGCCGCAGGGCGGCCCGGAGCCGGGCGGGCGGCCCGGGGAGCGGCCCGGTGCCTGCGGCTCCCCGCGCTTCCAGGGACGCCTCACGAAGAACCGGAGCGTGTAGGAAGGGTTCAGAGTGGGTAAAAAGGGAGCGGGGAAAGGGCATCGCAACAAGAGTCTCCAATAAAAGATGCAGCAGCCAGGAGTGGGAAAGAGAAGTGAGCAAAGCATTTTTGGAGCGGAATCATAAAATGATTTGGGTTGGAGGCGGCCTTAAAATCACTTTGTTCCAACCCTTCTGTCGCGGGCAGGGACACTTTCCACTGAACCAGGTTATTCAAAATCCCATCCAGCCTGGCCTGGAGCACTCCCAGGAATGGGGCATCCACAACTTCTCTGGGAAGCCCCAGTGCTGCACCACTCTCACAGTAAAGAATTAAGAGAAGATCTTAAAAGGGCGAGAGAGTGGTGACAGGATGGGCAGAGGGAGTCAGAATGAAAACAAAGCGGTGAGAAAAGGGGCTGGGGAGGCGGCAGGAAGGTCGGAACGCGGCTCTGGAGCAGAGGACGGGTAGGGAGGGAGGAGACCATTGGGAAGCAGCCATGTGTGCCCGGGTACAGTGGCGCAGATAACCATGGTTTACTCACAGATTTCTTTACTGTGGAGCATTGCTTCAGGCAATAGCTCAAGATATAACCTGGGCAAACGCCATTGAGAGATCTGATGACTTGAGAGAGTTGGAGGGTGTTTAGAATCGGAGGTTGGTTGGAGACAAGGGAAGGTGCAGTGAGGAACAGAGCACACGATCCAGCCCTGTAGAACCAGATTCTATCCTTTTATCTCCTCTAGAGAATTTGTATGGTGGTGCACTAGGTTTGGGAGATTTCCTGCATGAAACACTGGGTGATGGACTGTTCAGTTCTACTTAAATTACTCAGAGTTTATTTATAAGATACATCAAATTCATTTCTCTAAGGACAATTACAAAGCTAGCCTTGACATCACTGGGACAAGCTTTTCCAGATAAAAATTACGGACTTTTGGATCTCTTCTTACCTGCTAGCCTGCTTAGTGGACAGTGAAAGAGTATGAGAAAGAAATGTAGCCTTCATATCTATCCTACTTTTAGGCCCTGGCCTTGTTTCAGCCAGGACAGGGTTAATTTTTTGCAGTAGTGCTAAAATGGAGAACACAATTCCTAAACCACAGCAGGCCCTCTGGAATGTGCTTGTTTTTGACAAGCTGGGATACTGGGCTTTATGTTACCTGCATTCAGTGCATGATAAGCTGTGCAGTTTGTCTGCTGTGCTGTCTCATTCTGTTTGCATCAGTGTATTTTAGGTAACAAGGCTGTACAGCCTCATGAGGGTGCAAGATGTCCTCAGGATTTATATTTCCTACAGAAAATATGCAAAGAGGAGTTTGGAGGCAGAAGGATGTTCAGGTGACAGTAGCACAACTACAACAACAAATTCCATCCATTTATAGAAAAGAATTTTATCCTCAATCACCCATCATCTTACATTTGATATAAACAAAAATATTAAATGCCAGAATTAGTCAGGGCTTGAAGATGTCTATCACTACAGTAATTAAATACTTTAGAAATACAAGGAAAGATTGCAGCAGTTCTAGCATTCATGTGTGCAATTAGGATGATATATTACCTTCCCATTTCAAAAGTGAAGATGCAGTAAAACAAAAACCTTTCAACACAAGTTGTTTAGCAACAGCCAAATGCTGTGTGTAAAAGTTGGATTGAGAATTGCAAAATATTTTGAGAATTATGGTACTCCTTTTTTTTAAGGAAACAATGCTACATTTTTAGAGAAATGCAGAGAATTGCAATACTGTATAAGAACAAGATGCCTTCTTTTGTAATATTGCAGCCCAATATCCTGCAGCCTGCACTGGTGGCATATTTTCTTCCTGTTTAGTAAGACAGTGGATTTCTTCTCATGATACTTGTGCAGTTTACTCCACAGCAGTTGCAAAAAAGGAACTTTTTTCATTTTGAACACGGCTTCTTCCCAGTTTCAAATGATGCTTCCCTTATAAGAAGAATAAGTGAGCAATGGATCCATACTCAGCTACTGTGGTGGTGGATTTTATAGATATCAGTCATATTCTTTATAATGTCTTCCTGGAAGACAAACCCTGGCATTTCCAATGTTCCTCCTCTGGGAGCTGGTCTACACCTCTGGTTTCCCCCATTACACTCTTTTCCTCTTGTACTATACCTTACCAGAGATACTGCACCAATAGGTCTGACCTAGGCAGGGCAATGCACTTGGACTGTGATTTCTAGGACACATGAGTTTAAAATGTGACACTTAAACTAGCAGAACGATGCTTGTGACAAGACTTGTTTCACTTTAGGTTGCACTAGCAAATAACATGTTTAAATTAAAGTAGAATAAGCCATCCTTAAAAAATTTCCACTGATGAGATTCTACTGATTTAAAAACTCATATGTAATGAAATTAGAAGTCTTCTGTTGCAAGGAGCCTTTTTTATAGGAAGATAATGGACTGCTTCACACTGAGTTGGTGCAGGATTGGTTTGTCCTTGCACTAGAACCAGACATGATTTACTTGGTCCACGTGGATGACACCAAAGCAAGCTGCATTGCTGTAGCCTGTTCCCCTGGCCACCTGCCCTTGCTTTCCTCTGGTACATCCTGTTCTGAAATGCTGCTTCTCTACTCCCCCACCTCTTTCTGTTTCTTGCTCTTTGCTCTCACACGCAGTCGTGGGACTCGGCTTCAAAGCCTTTCTTGGACCTATCTGTTGTTATTTTTTTTTTGTATATCTTAGGTAATAGTGAAGATCTCCCTCTTTGCAGTGATCCTGGCTTTAATGCTTTTATCTGTGATTCTCAGAAGGTGACCTTACTTCCCAACTGGCTTTAAAGCTTTTCATAATTTCCTTTTTAAATCCCTTTTCAAAGCTAACTTCCAGGACAAATACTGACCAAATAATGATAATATGAAGGATTCTGGGAATAACATCCTTAGCTATTAAAATTAAAACAAAAGCAAATGCATGCAATGTTTATAAAATGGAACATATTCTCACAGTAACTCTTACCTGCTCAATAATTCTGAGCTCTACCCTTACATTCACGTCTCCCTTACCATGTAAAAATAGTGCTGGTTAAATAAGGCAAGGATTTCAAGGACAAGATGAAACTTTTTATATGTTTATATATGAGCTCTTAGAAAACAGTGTTTAGTGTTTCCTTGAAAAAAAATTTATTGGATTAGATTTGTATCTGAATATAATAAAATCAAATAGTTTATCAACATCTCCCTTTATAAGCAGATTATAAGATTAAGAAATTAAGAACAGTATTTAAAGAGAGTGAATTTTTTTAATTTACATGTTTTTAAAGACAAGTAATTCTATCATCTTTATGTGGTGGATAAGCTGAGAGAAATACCTGAGAGTGTTTGAGTCAATGCATTGCATTCTCTCTTAGCAGGAAGGGGTAGGTAAGCCTCAATTCCCTACATGAGAACCTCTAATCTCTGTAATTCATATATTGAAAGAATTGATTCAGCTGAAGTATCTGGCCAGCTTTCTGCAACCTGTGCCCTGGTTCTGGCTGATCAAATGGCAGTTATAATGGTCTTTGTACTTGACTTTTTTTCTTCCTAGTGCTCTGTACCTTTTCAGTCTTTAGCTTCACACCTATAAGAAAAAGGATGAGGCATTATTCCAGTGAAGTTCAGTGGACCTGAAGGTGGCAAATGGTGACATCTGTGGAACTTGTATGGAAAATTGTGGCAAGCTAAGTGAGGGTTTTTTCTTTTGGCCTAAAAACAGTCTCTAATAAAGAGGAGAAGATGGAGAACATGTCGCTTCACCAGTTGCAGATGTACACAGAAGGACATACAATTGGATTGAGCTTCAGAGACACTCCAGTCCTCTCAAAATGTATTGGCCAATGTAATGGCAAATTTCACTCCAACCCTCTGTGCTTCTAATTTTTGTTCAGCTTTTGCTTTTATTTTAAAATAGATAGAATCATTCAGGTTGGAAAAGATCACTGAGCCCAGCTATTAAATTAACACTGCCAAGCCTGCCACTAAACCATGTCCTATATGCCACATCTGCAAGTCTTTGAAATACCTCCAGGGATGGTGACTCTACCATTTCTCTGGGAAGCCTGTTCCAATGTTTGGCAACCTTTCCACGAAGAAATTTTTCCAAATATGCAACCTAGACCTCTCCTGGTGCAACTTCAGGCCATTTCCTCATGAAGGAAATCCCAGTTTGAACATGAAGCCATCCCAGACAGATTGGATATTATTTTTAAATGGTAGATAAACCAAACAAATATTTAAAAAGACACAGAGCAAACATGGTATCCAGACAGGTTATTTAAGTCTGTTTCTTATTATAAAGTGCATTTTTTATGTCCTAATTGCCTTCTTAAAGGCACCTTAAGTCTCAGCCTTCTAGTAACGGGCAGAATCCTCTAATTGTGTTGTAGCTGTACTCAGATTGTGTCATTAGCCAAATCTGTGGGTTCTTGTAATCATTGTGGTTGCCTTAGCTGTGATGGGTTGTTCAGTACTTGCAATTACAGTGAAACAATAATACTGTTAAACAGTAATCACTTTCACACAGCAAAACAGAAGAGTTTAAGAGAAAATCTATTGGAAAACAATAATAAAGGGTACTTCAGCCACAGCTCCACAGTCTGTGATTCCAGGACAGAGTATGAATTTTAATTGCTCTTATATAGTGAAGGGCTCTGGGTTTCTTTGTTGTTGTCTTGTTTGCCTTTGTTTTGTTTCGTTTTTAATGTGTATGTGTTTTTTGCGGGTTTGGGTTTTTTTGTTTGCTTGAGTAATGTATTTTCTATTTCTTTTTCTGCACAAACCAGGTCAAATAAGTGTATGTGATATTTTTCCAGAGTGGAGAAATTGCCACAGAATAGATAACTGGTTTGATGCTGCACTGGGGATTTGCACTGGTTGTTGCTGGCATCTTTATAATTCCTAGATAAAGAATCTTCTAGCTCACACTTGGAGGCAAAGGCTACAAAGCTAACAGATAAGTTTTTTAATGCTTGTACTGTGGATTTGTTTGTCCCTGGTTCCAGAAGTCTCACAGCCCAAATGAACAATTGATGGTGCTTGCTGCTGTCAAAGCACCTTTGAATCACGTGGGAACTGTGAGAACTGTAATTAATTGGAACAATTGGAGCAGTACCTATTTGGTCTTGCCAATTAGGCACTGTTAACCTAATACTTCTGCTTCTGCCCTGCATAGTTTTGGATTTAACTTTTTTTGTTACTTTTTTTTTAATAGTAAATACAGTTCAGTCATATCCAGTTCCATAGTTGTAGATGATGGGCCAGATAATTTATTTTACTAATGGCCACTATTCATTTGTACCTTTGGAAGTGCTGCTGATGTACTTTAAGCCAAAGAAGGCCACATAATAGGACTGTGAATCCATCAGGGACATCTTAATTACTTTGAAGATGTATAGCTTTTATCCTTCATCATAAAGCATATTGATAATGTAATTGCGTTTTTTATATATATTCCTGTAAGTAAGTTTTATAGTGCTTTATTGGAGCTCTGTTTTCCAATATAGATCTGAAAATTATAACTTCATGTTTCTCTTGTTGGTTATTAACTTCTACTTGTGGATTTGTGGATTTTTTGGCATTGTGAGAACCCTAATCATAAACCATTATAACTTAATAACATCTACATCTCACTGAAAAGAATGTTTCTAATCTAAAGAGTGAGTAGCAACTTTGCATGAAGAATGCAAGACTTTTTATGCTTTCAGGCTGACGAGTGGTGTCAAAGGAAGACAATTCAAAGGATATGGCCATAGGCAAGTGTTTTGAGAAACCATTAATTTTCACCTCAACAATCACCACTAACCACAAAACAAGATCCTGCTGGTTTAAGTAACTGCAGGGTAACAAAACAAATGTGATGGATCTAACCTCCCAAGAAACAGGGTGGCAAATTAGGGATGTGCCCTTGCCTATCTGCAGTAAAGCAGGTAAATGTTAGTCCTTCCATTTTAAAAAGGAGATCTTCCATACAGGGCTCTTCCTCTGAAACTGAGCTTGCTCCTGCTGAGGTCCTGATCTGCAGATGCAAGGATGTCCTTCACGGGCTGGCCCCTTGCTAGAGCTTCTTTTTCGGTTGAAAATCTTAGGGACCAGTAGCTTTATTATTTTCTTTCTGTTAAATTCATAAGAATTATATGTGTATTTCTTTCATGGGACATTTGAATTATATGTTTTAAATTTATTTGCCATGTTTCATGATTAATATTTTCAATAAAATTATAGGAGATGTGTTGTTTCTCTGGAGCTAATCATTGAAGCCACTTGCTTTTCAGCTCATACTTGAGGACCCAAAAGCTTTAGTTTCATTTTACTTTTCAATGCTTTTGTTGAACAGGAAACTTTTATTTAATTCTGCTCTTCCTGTACTCTCTCAGCTCATCAGTTATTTTTAATCTCTTTAGTTTTAGCATGACAGCTATGAGAAATTAGAGACCCTTCATCTGGGAGGTATTTTTCCAGGTTCAACATCTTGGCTGCAAATTACACCAATGCATGTGAAAAGGGACTACCTACTGAAACATAATTTGGAAATAAGAAATCTCCTTTCTGTAATACAAGCTTGTATTAGGGTGACAACATAAAGAGAGGAATGGCACAGGACTGTAGCCAGCAACTGTCTTTGAGATAATTGGAGCATCAAGAAGAAGCATGCTAACTTCTAACTACATTTCTGCTAGGAAATGAAGTAGTCAATCATCTGAGTTAAAGACCTATTGTAACTTGAGTGCAATTCAGAGGTACTTAAGGTAATTGCTCATTGTGTTTTTAATAGCATATGACTTTTTTAACACCAGAGACTATAGCAGGCAAGACTTGTTTCACTTAAGTGGTTTAACTCAGATCTAAGGATCTAAGTGGTTTACTGATTTATTAATGACACATAATTAGCTGACAATGTGAACTTCACCTTCTGGATCAATATCAACAGGCTGACAGATAAACCAGAGTACAAAACACTTGCAGGATGTTAAAAAGCACCTATAAATTGCTTAACTCTCTAATCCCCACAATTTTTAGCCCCACAGGAGCATATTTAGGTGTGCACACCCCTCTCTTACAGGACAGGGGGTGACAAGTGCTCCTCTCTCTTGTGGCCATACATATTCTCCTGCTGGAGAGAGGGTTCCCATGTCTTTATCTGTACCAGTGCCAGTCTCTGCTGCCTGCTAGCCCATGTGCTGGCAAGAAGGAACTTCACAGGCTCCAAGCTGTGGGTTCTTCTGCTCTTGCACCCATTCTGGGAGGATACAGGACACGATGGCAGCGGGGTGACTCCTGGCAGCATCAGAGCCAGGGATCAAGCTGCTGTGCTGAGTGCCTTCCACTCCCACATGTCACCCCACAGTCATAAGTTTCCTTCCATGTTTTATACTTCTCAAGATTACTTTTTCTCAAAAGCCTGTTGGTAATGCCCCTGTTGCTGCTTAATCCAAGTATATGTATTTTAAACAAACATTGTCATTATTCATTTCCTGTTTTGGGGTAACCTTCTCTCAGATCAGGCAGTTTGGGGTGTCATGTATTTTCATGCTGTTTTCACTTTCCTTTCATACAAGGAATTTCTCTTTGAGACAAGTCCATCAGGAGGTTTTGTTACTTTGAGACTCAACTGGTATAAAATTACTATTATAACATTTTATGTGTTTGACAGGTGAGGAGCTTTGTGAGGTTGGAAGAAACAGCAGATGGTCTATCACTCACCATGGAGACATCCTTGGTAACTCCTAGGGTTTGCCCAGTGTGAAGCACGGGCTCTGTCACTCCATAGCTAATTATCTCACAGTTAAAATGCCAGGGCAATATTCTCATTGTATGAGATTATGCTAAGTAAGAAGTATTTTAGATTAAAATATTTTTAAGAAACTCACAGATAAATATGTACCTACAGTCATTCTGGTAAGAAAAAAGTGACAAAAAAAGGGACAAACCAAAGGGGGTGTTGTCTCAGTCTCTTTAGCCATGATCAACTGTAGCTAACCAAGACTGAGGAAAGAAAAAAAGAATAAGCCATGTAGGCTGTTGTAGGTCTCCTGATAAACTTGAATTATATATTTTCTGAAACCAGGCAACCACCAGGGAGACCAGCTGGGCAGGGAGGTTTCATCAGGATCCCTGGTGCTGCTCCCCTGAGCTTTGTGGCAGATGGTGGAAGAGGCCAGAGTGGAGGATGGAAGGATCTGAGCAGAAACACCCTCAGCACAGGGCGTTGCCAGCCTTGAAGGGGGAACATCTCCTTCCTGGCCTCTTGGCCTCTCCCTCCCTTCTGAGGCTCAGCTCCAAGGTAGAGAGGGCTCTGATAAAGTGATGGGCATGGGAGGATTTCTGGGAAAAACGAGGGGCCGTGGCACTGCACACAACAGACAGCTTCAAATGCATAAATAATGGATTCTAAAGTAGAGGAAAGGTCTGAGACAAAAAGCAAGATCTTTCACACTGTGTGCAAGTACCATGGGATGCTTTGGGCAAGGTATCATTTGAATCTATGGTATCAGATAAAGTAAATGACATCTTTATGATCAGGGAAGTGCAATAGCTGATATAAAAGCCTGCAAGTGACATCCCACTAATCTTCAGGGATTCCTGTGTAAGTGATGAGAGATTAGACCACCAAACTTCTTTTTTTTTAAATGGAAATAAATCAGTCATGAGCAGACTATCCTGGAAACACCATCCTTGCAGCATTTCAATAGATTTTTCAACAAGTCTTGTAGTGCTAAGACCAGAATAAGAAGAGATAGAAAGCTGACATCAGATAAATAGCATAGCAGTTCATGATTTTTTTTTCCTTTCAAAGCAATTCTGTGCATAAAGGTGCTTCACTGCTAGCACTTAAAGAAAAAATCCTAGAAAGTGATTTTTCACTCTGCAGTTCACTCAGTTCCCTTGCTGCTGTCAATGGGATTAGGGCTGTTTGTACTTGAGCACTGGTAGCTTCTGAGTCTTTGCAAACAGGAGGGGTTTTGCCAATGTCTTTCAAAGGTCTTTTCTGATGGTGGACTAATACCAGGTGTTACCACAGTGACTGCAGGGAAATGATCATAGTTTCTGCTGCTTATCTGTTCCCAGTAGGATTCATTTACTTCAGCTCCTTTTACCTGTCAAAGCCTTGGCCATGTTTTTTTATTGCCTCTCACTTCCTTTTTTTTCACCTAACACTTCTTCATACCTGTGCCTTAGCACAGTAAATCCTTCTATTTATTCATGACATTCTTAGTTGTGATCGCTGTTAGCAGTCCTGGCCTCCTTTTCAGGGCACTTTTGACTTCATTCATTTTGAGAAAGCACTTGCAGGAGAACTGTGCTGCTTTGAACTGGGTGTTCAGAAGTTAAAAACAAAGAAAGAGCCTACAGTGCATTGGGCTGTAACCTGCTGTAACCTGACAAACTTCTTCAGAACATACCTTTGGTTTTGTTAGCAGAGTACCTTTAAAATAATTTCGACTTGGAATTTCCAAATTAATATTAGTGCAGGTTCATATGACATATGTATTTTCATATCTATTTTAAAAGACAGCAGGTCAGAAAATAGACTTTCATTTTTGAAAGAACAACTGTGGAAATGTTCTTTCAAATCACTGCTATTTAAACTGTCAAGCAATTTATAATGAGTGATTACAACTAGTTTTAAAATAGCCCTGCTATTTAAGAATAAAAATATTTCTTGATCTTTATAGTTGGTTTTTATTAGGAATTTAATATGAAGAGATGTTATCTGGTAACAGATTCTTTTATGCAAAAGGAAAGGGATGGTATCATCTAATTACTACATCTTCTTCCAAAGGTGTTGTATGTTAGGTATTTTTCTGGAAAAAGTGTTTCTTTGAGCTGACCAAAACCTCTGCACCTGTGATCTGTCGCTAAAATGTCACCAAATACAAGACGATTTAACAATCCAAAGCAGTCTGTAGCTGTTCAGGCTTCTTTGTAAGCTTCAGAAGATGCTGCAGAAATCTCTCTGAATTCTTGAATTTTTGAGCTGAAAATGGAAATGCAATCTTGCATGAGGCTTTCAGTCACACTGCTACCTAGAAAACAAACAAAACATAGATAAATTGCGGTTTTTTGCCATTTTTCTTAATAAAGAATTTTCAAATTGTGTATTTTGCTTTCAGAATTTGCTCCTTTATTAGGAGTCTTCCTTTACCATTTCCAAATTAAATGTAAATGTTTTGGTCACCTTTCCTCTGTGGATATGAATGTGCAATGCATATTTCCTTTTAATAATGATGACCAGAGAAAAAACCCACCTCTAATAGGAAGCAGCTTCCTGCACTTGATTATACTGTATGCAGAAATACTATGTTGTGCATAGAACAACAAAGAAATTAAGCCTCAGGTGCAGATTTCTTAAGCTGCTTCTTTGCAAAGTGTAATGAAAAGTTTGATCACAAAAATGGGTAACTCTATCACTAGGACAATCTCCTGTGCTCAGCCTGTGATGATTTCATATTCATCTTTTCAGTTTTCTGACTTTAGAAGTATTCTTACTTGCTTCAAGTGGTTGTTTATTTTGGTGTTATTTTTAAGTGTGAATTTAAATTCCAGATGATAGCATGGTACATGTATTCATGTATTCATAAGTTACACAAACTGCTGCTAAAAAAGCTGTTATTGAATTGGCTTGTAATAACTACATAACTGCTACAGGAGCACTATAATCAACAAATTTTAGGCCTCTGTAATAAAATGAACACTACACAAGCAAAGCATGCCATATGCTATGCTCTTGCTTTTTCTTCACAGAATTTTGACCACATTGCTATTCTAAAATATTTGAGTGCCAAGGCTCAGTGATAATTGTGAAAATATTAAATTCTTGACTGCCCACTGAATCTTGACTAATGTGTATTTTCAGTTATTGTGTCCTCAGCATGTTGTGAGGAGTTACACTGTAGGATGCCTTTCCTGAATCTATGATTTGAAGTTTTGCATTCTGAGCACCTGACCATTTATGAACAGCAGGATGCAGAAACCACACGACCTTTACTTATTGCTTCTTACCATGATGCTGTTTGTTATAGATTATGGTTGATTTCTGCATTAACACAGCCTGCCTCTGCCACTCAGCAACTGCTCACTTTAGCTGCAGGATACTAGGTAAATACTTCTGTGATAAATAAGATGTTTAGAGCCTAAATTTGAAATCTAAGCTCAGATACCAGCCTTCATACCATAATATGCTGGATGGATTTCCTGTTTTACTTTTCAGTATTTCATTTATGCATAATTTAGACACAGACTTGTCAGCTGGAAGAATTAATTACTTAATTATTTTTACAATCATTTGATGTCAGATTTGCAAGCAAAGGTGTGCACTGTTTTAAATAACCTTTTACATCAGCATGTCAAATGGATTTCATGTACAGTAATTAAATCATGCTACACTGCTGTGCACAAGCAGAAAAGGCATATACAGGTTTTAAGAAGTGTGCAAAGGAACAGGGGACATAGCCTTAGCAGGAGAAAGAGGAGCTCAGAGACTACTAACTCAAAGAATGACACAGCCCAAGGTTTCAGGTTCAGCTCTCTGTGACCTCAAGTCCAGTTTGGTGCATTACATTGGTGACTTAGGGCTTTGAGAAGATTATTTTTGAGCTGCAAGACCTGAGCAACAGCCACGTAAGATGAGAAAAGTAATTAGACAGGCAAAGTGTAATTATTGAGGTGGTAATTGCTAGTAACTGAATAGCAGAAAACAGCAAGAAAAAAATTGGAATTGCAAGAAAATGGTGAGCAACAGTGTTGTATGGTAGTCCCAGCTGTTCATGCTTTTTGTTAACCAATAAATAATTGCTGGGTAATTTTTTTGCTGTATATGTACTGTTCCTAAAATGTCCACGTAAATGATGAAATATGACCAAACCTGAAGAGTCAGAGTTAGTGAGGATCTCTATAATCTGCTGTAGGTACATGGGACAGTCTCTCATCCATCTGGGTGACTGGATTGGTTGGAAAGCTGTGTGAATTTTGCCTTCTGCCTTGTGATTCCTCAAGAGAGCAAAACAGACTTTAACAGCATGAGCATATGTCTACATGACATCTGCCTTTGCCCTTTGCAAACAGATGTCATCTTAGAACCATGGCATGCCTCCACATGAAATAACCTGTTGGTCTAAGATCCTGTGAGCCCACTTTTCTCTAGAATTACAGGGGACTTTTTATTTTTGCAAACAAATCAGGTTCACATTGCACATTTTTGGCACTGTGCCACTAATCTGTGTCAATTTTTGATGTTTGATTCATTGGCCTGCTTATCAAATATGTGATTGGACTGCTATTTCAGGATGAGGCACAGATAATCTAGTAGTAATTAATTTTATATGTATCCACATCTCAGATTGTTACAACTGATATGTCCATCTTTCTACAGTTCTGCCCTAGGATCAAAACTGGGTTTTGTTTGGGCTTGTATCCTTTCTTCATCAATTCTTCTATGAATATATCTCAAATAATTTAATATAATGCTTTCAGTGTACAACTATCCAGTATAGCTCATTTATATTATGTTATGTTCTGTTATGTTATATTACATTACATTACATTACATTATATTATATTAATTATATATTTTCACTCAGTTTCAGTCAATATCTCTAAAAACTAGACCAATCAATTTATGTTATCTTACACACCAAGGTTTTCTTTAATACCAGGAAGGGAAATTGTACTTAATAACATCCAGAAGAGGGCACAAACAACATTTTTTCTTAAGAATATTAGACATTCTCTACTACAATAGACCAGAAATTCCATTTAGCCCAATATGCTCTGAGAGAGGCAATAGTAGAGTGCTATTCAGGAAGACCATTTTCTCTTTTACCTGTGTGTTTCTGCAGCATGCAGAAATATAAGAAATATAAGAAATATAAGGTACATTTCTGCCTGTCCTGTTTAAGGACCAGTTATTCATGGCTTTGTCCAAACCCTTTTTCAACCCATTGATAACCTCTGCCTTTATGAGCTTCTTTGGTAGGGAATTCCAGAAATCCAGTGTCTGCTGTGTAATCAAGTATTTCCTTTTATCTTTGTTTAAACCAATCTCCTACTAGTTTCACTGAGCTTGCCTTAGTTCCAGTCCTGTGGGGTTGCTGAAGAGTTGTCTGCTCACCTTTCTTGCTGCCTTTATGACACAATAAACCCCAACCACATTCCTCTCTGCCTTCTCTTCTGAAACAGTACTCTCAGAGGTTTTTGTCTTCTCAAGACAGATGTTTCATTCTCTTCATCGTTTTAGTTGCCTTTCCCCATGCCCTTGTGAAGTAAGATTACTCGAGCTACAAAAATTACTCATACTTTGCACTGGCACAAAATGACAGTATCTACCTTGTTGTCTAAATGCCATTAAACATTCAGCTAATGATTTAAAGCAACCATCTATGATAATGCCAGGATCTCTTTTTTGAATTATGAGTCAAGTATAAATTCCTTCAAAAGCACTTTGCAGCTGATCACAATTTCCAGCTGTTCTAATTCATAAGTAAAATGAGCTGTGTGGTTAATTAATCTCTGTGAATTATTCAAGGAATTGGCTGTAGAACTGATTTAGAACTTCTTCATTCCAAAATTTTGAGAAATTAATATGGAGAATAAAATAAAACAGGACAAATGTTGCCAGAAGGAAAAGTGCCTCCCTAATGACATTTCAAAATTTCATTGACAGATAGGAATCTTGATACTAGAAATGTATGCATTCTAAGTTGTTAAGAAACATGTGCAGGAGGCTGGTCTCTTTGGGATAAAGATTACCCAAACTACAAGATAATATGGTGAAGAATGACGGTCTCATTGCACCTCCAGGTGGGAGTACCAGGATAAACACAGAGCCAGGGAGTTGTGCCTCAGAGAAAGACAAGCCTTTCCCTTATAATCTTACTATTAAAATGAAACTCCATTAAAACTGGAGGAGGTAGAGGTATGCATAGCTGGTCATATCCTGTCTTGGTAATCAGGTTTAATTTTAACTTAATTTTGTTTTGCTGTGGTTACCTAAACCAGCCTAACATTGCACCCTGTAGCCATTTTGCTAGAGGTGAGAAGTCCAGGATTACTGCACTTTTTGTTCACAACCATTTCCTTTGGTTTTCTCTACTTTAAACTTAACTTAGGTAGAAACAATACATAGTTCTATTTGCCCTACTAAAATGTCTATTTCTGTTATTACTTGCCCTGCTGCTTTCTCTGGGAATGTCTTCCCCTTGCTCTCTGAATCAGATGCAGACCTTTTTGTGATTATCTGGTACTTATCATAACTGGGTTCACAGTTCTGTGCTTTTAGATGCTTATCAGGTCTTACACCTGGGGTAAAACAGACCCCTAAGAAGAAAGAGAGCAAGGAGAGAGCACAGAACCCATCACTGGTGAGTAGCATCAGATATGAGTGAAGGAGTTGCTGGGAAAGAATCAGGTGAGATGTTATTCTGCTTTCAAGAAAAATGTTCTAACCAGATATAGACCAAGTTGCCCCAAAATCTGCCCTGAGATATACAGGCAGATTGATAACAAAAATCAACTAGCAACGTACAGGTCAAAGTGGATGTTGCTGCCAGATTGGCTATCACCAGAGACGCTGAGATAAAACAGAAAGAAGGATGGGGGATTGAGTTTAATCTGCTTAAAGTATATGACCCTTTGACCTAGATAAAATAAAGAAGAAAAAGCCAACCCATCACATAGAAAGCATAAAGGAGATTTGTTTCAGTTAAAGGTCAGTGTTGCCACAAGATAAAACGCATATCTTGGTAATGAATACATGTAATTTGGAAACAGTATCAGAAAACATGGTTCTGGAATGTGAAAAACCCAAAGGGTTTTAAAACTGAATTTGAAACATTTTGGAAAAATTATATAGAAAATTCTCAGGGAGAAAATTAAGTTCTTATATATTGCATGTAAAGAGTAAGGAAAAGGGACTTTTATTTACATTTCTGTAAGAGAATTCAAATATTAAATTGATCTATGTGTCAGTTTCTGCTGCTTGTCTTTGGAGTAAAACAAAAGGCTCTTCCTGCCTCTTTCCTAATCTTTCCACCTCTTTCCTAACCCTGGACTTGCAGGACAAAATGTCTTTTTATTTCTGTTGATGTTAAAACCACCAGGTGTATTTCTAGTGTATACTCCTTATACATTCAGCATTAACACCTTTGGCCAGAATTGCATTCAACAGAAAATCCTTTCTTTAAGTCAGTCTGGCAGGGACAACAGGTTTTTCCCACCATCTGTGAGTTTTCTTCAACAAATTCCTTCTTGCTACAGATAACTCTGTCATTGACAACTCCCTTAATCCATCCTGTTCTAGTCCTGTGACACTTAATTGCTATGGCTCTTGACCTCTTATTAAAATTCTTAAGCTAGCTGATGTGGAAGCATCATGTGCCACTGCAAGTAGAATGTATGCTTTATGGGCTTCTTCAGTAGCTGTCTGCCTGTTCTAGAGTTTTCTGGAGACTGGATTTATACAGATCTTTTCAGTTCTGTGTTTTTATATTGCAAATGGGAGTTGGGTAGCTTATTAGTATTCTTCTGCACACTAATTGCTCTTTTTTTCCCCTGGAAAGTACAAATTTCATCTCTGCTGAACATCATAGAAATGAAACAGAAAGACAGCAATATTTATCCCACCTAATTTTATGTGTTTGGATTTGTTTGATCCAGCTCTCCTTGACAAAACAGAGTGAGAAAACTTAATCACTGGGAGGGCTTGAGGGAAAGATGTTGCAACAAAGCAAGTTTGATTTGGACATACAGCCTACCTTTTGGACATCTTGCATTTCTCAAGAAGGATGTCACCTAGTGAACCATGCTTGATTACTGACTCACCTCCTGCTTGAATTAACTACCAGTATCCACAAAGTTGTGAACTACTATTCTGAATCCCTCAAAATACTTGGAAAATCAAATGACAGATTCTGAAAACAGAATTAGGAGAATAGTAGTTAATTCAGTGGTTAGGTTAAAGGAGCTGATATTTTAAGGAGTAAGAGAAGTAGAAATTAAATTACAATATGTATCTATTTTATCCCTCTAGCTTTTCAACTCTTCAATACAGATAAAATTCTGATTTTTTTTCAGTAAAGTATGCAATTTGGCTAAAGTTTGAATAAAACTAAATTTGAATAGAGAATGTTACAGTGCTATGGGTCTGTCAGAGAGATGCATACTCTGGATTAGCTGTAAAATATTTTTCTCATCTGAATAAGATTAGGTGAGATAAAATCATTCTGTCAGATACATTTCTGCTCTTGCCTGGGTGAAGAAAAAATCACTAGCTGTAGTTCTAGATCTCTGTTCTCTGTGGCAAGGATGACCACAGGTCCCCTGTGGATAGGAGGCATTGGACTTTGAAGCAGTTCTGAGGAATCAGGCAGCCTCATTGTCTCTTGCAGTTTTCTATGGATCAAGGAATAGTGTAAAAAGAAAGCCACCGAGGAAGAACCACACAGTTTACATATATACTTTGAGAAGGAAAAAATCAGCCAGATCAACTTTTTTTTGGCCAAAAGGTTAGAAATCCCACTCATTAAGAAAAAGAAAATGTTTGCTGGGTAGTTTTTATTCCTGTTTGCATTTATTTGTTCAAAACTCTGATGCGTTTTTTTCACATGACAGATGAAATGACTCTTAACTGTACTCCTGAGTAAGTAATCTGTGTTTGCTTTTACTAAGCAATTAATCTTCAATGCTATTTAATGAGAAAAAAAATGACAAAAAGTACTTAGTATTAAATTCACTAAGTTACAAGAAAGATAGAAAAAAATCAAAACTATATTCTTCAAGCAGGAAAGCAAAAGAAAGTGGAGCTGTATATGAAGACCTCATATTATACCAATATAAGAAATTATGATTACAGAACTTAGAAGATAATTCCAGTAGAAATTGATCTTAGTCCTGCACTTAACTGCTAAAGAAAAAATAATAGTGTGAGAAGTGAGGATGTAAATTTATAGGAGATAAAAAAAAAGAAAAAATATGTTCTAGAATTGCATTTCATTAAAACCAGTTAATAATGCATTCCAGATTTAGTCTGTGAAAACGTAGGGAACTGTGTTCACACTTCTGATAAGAAATTATCAGAAGTTGGAGAAGGACTATCCGTGTGAAGTGGAACCATTCACTTGGTTTTTCTTCTATTGGCATATCAAAAGGAGTGTAAGGTCAGTCCATCAGTTTTTTTTGGTCACAACCTTTACTTGAGAAACTGCCATGATCTCAAAAATCTCATAATCTCAAAAATATTTTAAGCAATAGTGGATGAAAAGTAATATTGTAGCATTCCACAAAGATGTACTTGGAGGCCTATTCTCTTAGAGAGCATATGTTGTCCCTTTTGCAAAGTCTGATGCCACTTACTTCTGGAGTAATTTCTCCTTTCTAGGAACACAAGGACTGAGATCCGTGTTTGACACTTAGTGGAGCTGCATGAAGGTCCATGAAGGCATCCATGGAGGCTTCATGAACATGTACTTAAAGAAGTCAATACTATCTATCCAAAATGCCTTAGACAAAACAGTTAAAATCACAAAAAAGACTGGGAAAAAGGTTCCCCAAACTAGAAGTCAGTAATACACATTTTGGGGAAGAGAAGGAAACAAAGCAACTTTGTGTTATGGCTATACAATTAATCAGAAAATGACCTCTCCAGTCTCTGCACTGTATTTTAATAATTTTATATATCTCAGGTTGGGTTTTGCTTTTTTTGTTTATTTGTTTGTTTGTTTATTTGGGGTTTTTTTTGTTCGTTTGGATTTTTTGTATGTGTGTGGTTTTTTGTGTGTGTTTTTTGTTTGTTTGTTTGTGTTTTTAAGAAGAATTCCTCTGGGTTTTATGCCAACCCTGCTCATAATTTGGATGTGATGTGATAATTTGGGAGGACAATAATAGGGTGGATATTCTAATATCAGGATGCTATGAGTCTCAGGAGTGCCTTTTTAAAAAGTTTCAGATCCCCTGGCTATTTTTTTTTCAAAATCTTGATGATCCCTTTTGTGACTGTGAGGTATACGTTGTCAGAGATTAAAAAGACATTTTACCCTCCAAAATTAAGATTAATTTTCATAACTGATTGGGAAAAGTGACAGTTATGTGCATAACTTTTGGAAACTCCTGAGGGACTCCTATGAACTTTACACAATAACAGTAGCATGTCAGTAGAACACAATTTTCTAACCTAGCAGATGTCTAGTATGATAATGAATTTTATTCAAACTGCCTCTAACTTCCCCCAAATGCTCCATTAATGCTGGGAGCAACTCCCTTACTAGATTTTTCCAGCTCTAGCTGTAAGTCAGGCTACATTTGCTATATCTGATGCCAAGCACAAGTAATTTATACAAACATGGGCTAAAGAGAAAGGATGTTAAGATTTGCTAATGTAATATTACAAGTTGCCAATCTCAGGCTCAACATTACTACAACATTAGCTGATCTCTTTTGCAGATGTACAAGACATAATTTTCCTTTCATAGAGTTCACATATTAGTTGGTGTGAGTGGGTACAGATGCATCAAAACACTAAAGGAACTAAAAATCCTTTTAACATCACGTTGTTATTCTCAAAACTTGTTTTTAAATAGGGATTTTAATGAAAACTCTTCAAAGAAAGATTTTGATGCAGAAGGGCTCTATATAATGTCAACTGTTATGCAAGATTATTTACAAGCATTGCTCCGCCCAGGATGATTAATAATATTATTTCCACATCCGGGTGGTGTTAATGCAAGAGTTAATTATTTGTTATAACTTTGATTAAGCTGTTTATGAAGTTGGAGTTTAATGTCTGCTCTATGACTTATAGTGTCTAGATAAATAACACTTTTATTGGTTTTAAAAGTGGTCTTGACCCACAGACTTGAAATCAATTAGTGGTTTGTCCTCTCACTTTTACTCTAATGAGCTATGTCAGTTCTGAGCAGGATAAAAAGGGATCTTGAATCTCAAAGAACTCCCTGACTTTAAGGAGTTTCTCATACTGACCACACTTGTGAAGGTCAGGAGATGCTTTTTTTACTGAGACATCATTGCATGGAGACACACCACTGAGGCAAGAAGACCAAGAAAAGAAAAATCCACACAAATATTGTTTTTTCTTCTTACTGTCTAATTTTGGATGCACATTTAGCAGAACTGCCTTGTTGGGTGAATGATTCAAAGACACTGTACTGAAAGCCCTACAGGGTATAGGAGACAAGTGTTTTGTTAGGAGTCTTTGGACTTTATTACTAGAAGACAGAACTTCTGAAAAGTCTTGTTAACTGAGTAGGTTATATTGCAATTTACCTATAGCTCACGATGTTATAGAAAACATCAGTGTAATGACAGCTGTACTTGACTGCACACACTGCTCAGCAAATATCCTCTATTTTAAAGAGTACCTTTAAAAGGACACATTTTTTTCAGGTACTGTTTAACTCATTAATGCAACCACATATTTGCAAATAAAAATTTCAGTAGCTTCCTACGTGAGGACAACAGGAGTAAGAACATCTTACCATGAGCAATGGTATTTTGTTTGCAATTTCAGTTTTTAGGTTTGGAGTTATGTGGACAGCCAGTACGCCTGATGGCTGGAAACAAGAATGACCTCAGCTGGGGGACTGAGTCATGTAGCACACAGGCAGTCACAAAGCTTAGGGTAGCAGATGAAAGAGGACATTAATTTCAGATTAAATCTGTAATACCATGGTCAAATCATTAGGGAGTGCACTTACTTGCCTTTTACCTAACAATCAGAGATAATAACAGAGCATTAAAAACATATAGATATTTTTATAATCTCCTACCAGAATTAATTATTTCACTCCTTAGGGATTAACAAACTTCCTTGGCCATCAAAGGTCAGTAGGCTAAGACTGCTTCTGACATGAGACAGTCCTGAGTCTGTCCTGTATCAAAGCTGCTGCTGCATTAAAGAACTGGCCAGACTATGCCAACTCTTAGGTATTCTGAGGAGCAAAGCAACTGGAGGCTTGAAGATGTGTGATCCATGCTTGCATGCTTGGAGAGTTTTCATTCTTAAAGTGTATTGGTCATGATCTCTCCTGTTCCCCTCATGCCCACTGCATGAGTTTGTGGAGTGGAAAATGTCTGGCATCAAACAAGCTGTCTCCTGATGCCAAAATCCCAGAATCCAGATTCTTAACAGATTCTGAAAGAGAAAGGAGGAATGGCAACAGGCAAATATCCATAAAGGCAATGCAGCTGGAAGTAGTCACTTCCTCTTTTTAATTTCATCTGGCTGTTTATGTTCATATTAAAACTTCATGGGATACTTTCAGGAGTTGGTCACAGTTACTGAATTATGTTTTTCATTTTTCTATAGGCAAGTAAGGAATATGGAAGGCTGTATCCCCTAGAGTAAGTCCTTTTGGAGAGCTCAGTAGTGGCAGAGCAGTCAGAAGCAGTATGGATGCAGTTACAGACGAGACATGGGCCAGGTGAGAATGGCAGTAGATCCTCAGAACACTCAGGTGCAGTTTGAGCACTGGTGGTGTGGGCTGTGTTGACAGGAAGCAATTCTGTCTGTGCCATAGCAAGCCTTGATGCAATCTGCTCTGTAGTTACAGTCTGCCTGGGAAAAAATAGTGTTGCAGAGGGAAAAAAGAGATGGCCTTCTTGGTATCTGCAGCATAAACCTCAGTCTCAGAGCTGCAAGGCTTAGGAAGGAGCACAGGCCATTTCTCTGATTAAATTTTAGCATCTCAGAGGTACCCAACCAAAAAAAGAATACTACATTTGAAGAAGCAGCCACACTGGTCTTGGTATCTTTTCAACCTCATGGAAACTGTTATCATTGGAAAAACACCTTCCTGAATACATGTAATAATAAATAAATTTCCAGGGGCTCAATAGGTGAATACAGGAAGGCTGCAAATACTGACATCAGGCCTTTACTAAGTGACAGTGTTTTGCAGATAGGGAAAAAGTTAGCCAATCCCTTTAAACAGCAATATGTAATTTGATATGGAAACATTGAAATACATATATATTTATGGAAATATTGAAGTATAGAAATGCCATGCAGTGGCCTAAATTAATTACCAGATTATCTACCAAATGATACAGTCCTTGACTGACTCAAAAATATTAGCAGACTCCTTCAACTGTAACTGAGAGCTCAGAATGATCAAAAATCAGCAGGTAGAAAGGGGCAAGAACACATTACACTGATAATCTGATGTATTTTGTCAAATACATATCCATTTTTATATTATCTATTTGTATTTATACAAATACACAATCCAGTTTTTATAGTTAACAAGAACAAGGAAAACTTAGTTTCACAAGAAAGAGAAAGCATTTTACAAATGCAGATGAATCCTTATGTCAGGCATTCCTGGCTTGGAATAGGAGAGCACCACAGAGTTCTGTGCTAAGCTGGGAAGAAAAAGGCAAAGTCTTAGGATTTCTCACTGAAAAAGACAGGGAAATTTCCCTGGCACTTTCTTCCTTTTTTTTTTTTTTTTTTTTTTTTCCATTCAGATGAATGCTAAATTATCAAGTACAATTTTAATCACAAAATGGAGGAATATACTGGATTGACCAAGATTCCATAATTTTCTCATAGGCACAGCCAGCAATGTGAGGACAATGTCTTTGTACATTTTAGCTCCTATCAATATTACTGTAAGAAGGGGCAAAAGAAACAACTACATCGAAGTGATTTGTCCAGATCAAGGCCAGCATCCTTAACTGGAAACACCATCTTGTCTCCTGCTGGTCAATGACTTGAATACACTATTCTGTGGCTCAGAAACCAGGAATATCTTCCAGGAAAGCACTTCTTGAACTCTGGAAAAAACCCTTTAGTTATCCAGACAGAAAAAGGAAACTAGTTCAATTCTCAAACAAATCAAAGCTGTACTTATTACAAAATACCCTCAGAAGAAATTATAAGAAGGGTTTTTGTGATTCAGATTGTTTGATCTGAGGTGTCTAAGCTTAGGCATATTCACATGTTGGGCATGGGAACGAATATTTGTGGAAATACAATACATATTTTCAAAATGAACTGCATTTAAAATGAATTACATTTTCATTACTTGAAGGGCATTTTAAATATAAACTACATTTTCAGAGAAATCTTATTTTAGATTCTAAGACTGTAAAAGAAGTCCTAGAGATGTGTGAATAGTAAGTACATTTTTCAGGTGTCCTCACTCTGCTAGAGCAGTATCAAAAGAGTTTCAAGTGTGGATGAGAAGCAAGGATCCTGCTCTGCTGAATTGGCAGCATTCCTAAATATGTCTGTGACACAGTGAGTGAAGTGAATGTGGTTTAACACGTTGCAGTGGGTCTAGTAAATTCAGGTTTTATTCTGAAACATGTAAAAGGTGGTATTTTTTCCTTCTTGGATGACTCTATTTCAGAATCATCTTGGATTAATTTTCTAACAAAGTTAAAAACTTGGGGTTTTAACAAGTTTTTATTAGTGGCCACCACAGCTGCAAATGTGTCCTGGTTTTGGCTGGGATACAGTTCATTTTCTTCCTAGTAGCTGGTGCAGGTTTGTGTTTGGGGCTTTAGTATGCAAATGATGTTGATAACACACTGATTGCCTAGTTGTTGCTAAGCAGGGCTCACCCCAAGGCAGGGACTTTCCCGTTTCCCATGTTCTGCCGGTGAGCAGGTGCACAGGAATGGCCAGGACAGCTGACCTGGACTGGTCAAAGGGATATTCCATATAGTGTTCCATAGTGCTGGAACCCTGGAAACTAGGAGCTTTGAACTTTCTGTGCTCTTAGGCACTAACCCCCTAAAGAACACTGCTTTTGACCTGAGGCCTTGGAGAGGGCTTCCAAAACTGAATGATAGAACTAGAATCACTGGCGTGTAGTTTAAATAGAAGTGTGGTATCATACGGTGAAAAATTCTAAAATTTAGAGTTTTAGAATATAGCAATATATGGAAGGCAAGATGGGAATTTTAGGGTGGAGGTTTCTTACTTTCTTCACCTTCTTCTTCTTGGGTCTAAGATAGTACTTTTTAAATTAGATAGAAAATGCCAATACTGCAAGTCACAGGTGTTTAGTCATTGGGTCAAAAGTAAAAATAATTTAGCTGTAAGTTTTTGATTGAACTGTGTAGCCCTTAAAAGACTTTGTAACAAGAGAGATACATCACCATTTCTTCATTTTTAGCTTGTTAGCTGGAAGTGCTGTAGCACTCACTGTGACATAGATAAGAATTAATAAACATCTGAATCCAAACACAAAATTCTGTCTCTCGAGCTTTTAATCCTGACTCTGGCAGAAGAGAAAAAGGAAGATAAAAAGCAATAATATAGTGTCATTCTCAGTGTATAAACTAGGGGAGTTGGCTGGAAGGGGCCAGTCCCAGCTTAGGGATGGTCTGGGCATTGGTCAGCAGCTGGTGGGCAACTGTAGTGACCCAATGTCTTGAGTTTTATTCCTCTACCTCTTCTTGTTAACTCCCTTTTCATGGATGTTGTTGTTGCTAGTATTACTATTTACGTTCTTTAAATTTTTCAACTGTTCTTATCTCAACAGGTTTCAACTTTTTCTGACTCTCCTCTGCATCCTGGGGGAGTGGAGTCAACAGCAGCTGAGTGGTGCTTAGTTGCCATCTGGGTTTGGAAGATGACACAATGAAACCCTAGATACCAGTAAATCTAAGATAGAGTTAAGTCACTGTGTTGTAAATCAGCTATTTAATTCATTACTAGTCATAGAGGTATGGGAAAAATCCTTGTTTGATTTGTTACAAGGCTAATCACTGAAAATCTAGAAATTGAAAATTCAGGAAAAAAGAAGTTCGAGAAGCACGTTGGTTCTTTTTCTAGAAGGAAAAGAGGACTGAGAAAACATGCAGGAGAGTTTAAGCCACTCTAATTATGGAAGTATGATGCTTTTGATTAATTTTCTTATTGCTAAAATGTAAGCTTAAGTTTTTTCCCCCATTTTTTAGGTTCTTTTCAGCTAAAGCATTGCCTTTGCAAATTTACTCGAAATCATGATTTATTATCATTTAATTGTGAAGATTACTTTATTTTTCATCCTCCTGAAGAGGGTCTGAATTATTTTTCTTGTGTCATGCAATGAGCATTTAAAATTACAACCAAGAAAATGTGTATCTCCAATTATCACTAATTTTAATGGAATATTAAAGTGCTTTAATTTATTGTCTTTCAGTCCCTTCCAACAGACAATCCTCTATCTTCTGAAATGCCTGATTGCTTTACAGAAGACTCATAACAAAATAATAATATTAATTATCATGTTGGAGTGTTGTGGGGTAATATCTGTCACTAGATTTTTTTTAGAGACAAACATCTATGAAGACATGGACCAGGCAGCACTGCCAAAATCAAGGGGATGGATCTGACCCCCTCTTGAGGTGACCCAGTCCTTTCCAGTTCAATGGCTTACTGAAGAGACAGTTCAAATGTCTTAGTGATACTGGACCAAGCATGTTATTGAGGCATTAATCTGTTGTACTTTCTACCATAAAAAAAACTGTCCCCAGGAAGAAACTTGACTACAGCTTCTGACTCCTTGTCAGCCTACAGGTGACATTTGTCACATTTCAGGCTGAGTTTTCTGGTTTTATTTAAGAATGAAACACACCCACAGTCTGAATGATGTTACAATATTTTCTCATTTGTCTTCCCCTATGAGAATATTTGTGGTTTCTCTCAAAAAACCAAACCAAACCAAACCCCAAAATCCCCCCCAAAAACTCCAAAACAAAAAACTCCTGAAATAGGTTTTAGCATTTTCTATCTGCTGTGGCTTAGTCAAGATTATAACTCACATAACCTCTTCTAAATCATGCAGAAGAAAACATTGTTAAAATTTCCATTTAGTCAGAGTATTTGAAGTTACAGTTTCATAAATGTCCAAAACAAGCATTTTCTCTTAAATTCCTGAAGCATAAAGCATCCTAGACAGATCCATTCAGCAAAACCCATGCTCCACTAAGGATTTATGACCTTTCCAGCCCTCAGGAAGCCACCCTGTTTGGTGTGTACCTCCTGCGTGGGCAAGGTGAAAGGGTGTAAAGGGGATGCATGTCACCCATACTTGATATTACAGCTCATCCACTTCATTTTCATCTGTGCAAATTCTACCCACTTAGATAATTGCTACATATACACCCACTCAACTGCTTGCAATACAAAGAATGCTATTATTACAGTATTTAACTGAAGTAATAACTAGAGCAAAGTCATCCAGCCTCTTGACAGTCCAGACCTAAATTAAATGACAATGTTTATTTTGAGATTTGATGGCAAATGCTCTTTGTAATGCTTGAAGTGGTCCAGCCATGGCATGAGCCTTATAACCCTACATAATGGAAAATGTCTGATGAGATAAGGCCATACTCTACTGTATCTATATGTACATGAGTTTAGAATATAACCATGTATTCAGGTGCATGCAATAGTTAATAGCCATATTATTTACATATGTGTCTCTCAGTAACAGCAACACAGGGCAAGTACATTAAAAACACTTCAGTCCTGCTAAAAGATGTACACTTATGGCCATCACTAGTATTTTGACTGCTCACACCACACTGGTCTTGGTTCATTCTGCTCAGAATGGCCCTGGTTTATCAGAGAAACTATGTGTGCGTGGTTTTGCTGAGGTACCATGTGTGATGCAACCCCGGAAACAACTGCAACTACTGCAAACATTTCTGAACCTCTGTTTGTATTTGAGATAAATTGTTTTTTCCTCCTTCTTCTCTGGTCTTGATGACAACAGGTTGTGTGTGACACAGTTGTTATGGTCTAGAGGCAAATTTTAAGTATTTCTATACTTTCTGTATTTCTATTTCTGTTGCTCTTGGTTACATTACCAACTGCTAATTTAGCCTTTGAGCCGTTGAATCAAAAGCTAAATAGTCCACTGTGACACTGGACTGAATGGAGGGAAATCACCAGATATACTTCTGACCTGAATCTAGGCTGACATAATATGAAGCATAAAAAACGTGTGCATATATTCAGAAAAGTATCACCCTTTAATTCCTAAATATGTAAATGGCAGGGTGTTGTAACTGGATGATTTGATGGTTCCTTCCAACCCAAAACATTCTATGAGTCTATGATCTGCAAGACTGTGTCCTTTCTATGCTATATATTTCTCAATATATAGTGTTAATCCAACTAAATCAGGCTAAAATGATAATTAAATACAAAAACTCATTTCCCTTGCCTCTAGGCATATAAACAGCACAAGATTATCAGTGCAGGCAATGAAATTTTATGGAAACTGCTTAATGCCAGCAGACTGGAGGGAAAGAGAAGTGCAAGGAAGTAGTGAAGGTTGTGTGAAGGAAGGGTGGGAATTGTGAAACATCAGTGGGGTTTTACAGATACAAGAGTGGGAAAGAAGCTAGGCAACAACCTTTTTTTTTTTAAACAAAACACGGTGTGTGAAAGAGCTGGGAATGACAATGGCATTTCCAGATAATAAGGCTGTGGAGATTCAATAGTTTGGGGTCAATGAAAGGATGCTGGGAAGAGTGCACCTAGCCATAGAACTGACTTTCTGTGGTGACACTGGGATAAATTGGGCAAAGAAACTAGGAACCAAGGTGATGGAGACCAGGCAGGGCTCATTCATGTGAGATGAGTTATTTTGAGAATAGAAAAAGAGATGCAGAAGGAGAGAGAATATCAACCTAAGAACTGTTACTGGGAAAGAAATAAGGACTAAGAGTAATGCAGACTGACATTAGGTAAGAAAGAAAGGGAAGGCAGGAAAATGTTATGAACATCAGTAGAGTGCCCATATAATGGAAAAGAATGCAGAAGACACTTTCAAAATATTAAGGTATATAGAAAAGAGTGACAACAATTCCTGCTACAGACCATGTTTTCTTATAAATTGGATGAGAGCCAGAAATTCCTGCTGATTTGTCACATCTCTGCTATCAGCAAATGATGTGCTGAAAGCCATGGATGACAAGAAAGCAGGGTGCAAACCTGTGGTATAGCAAAGGGATACCCTTCTGCCAAGCAGCAACCTCCAGCTGCAGAGGTCAGGGGATCTCCAGCCCTGCAGGCTGACTGCCAGCAGCTAGATGCTGAATCCAGAGCCAGCTGGCCCACACTGACAGCTGTAGAAGAGAAGAATGAAATTGAGCATATGAAAAAGAAATGAGGAGGCTTGTGCAGCAAAGTAGCCTTGGCTCTCGTGATCTTGCTTGTGGTAGAGGGATGGCTTACACAGACGCTGGATGAAGGAGCTCTTCCTGGAGCTAGGAGTAAGTACTCTGTGTTGTGCCTCATATTATAATCTTCTGCTTCAAGGCAAATGAACTGAGTTAGTTTTTAGACCACTAGATTTTAATGTCAAGTGACTTTGTGTGTTCCTCCAGGACAGCAGTGATATTTGCAAACACAGAATAAGGTTGAGCCCTGGCAGAATTTGGTTTGATTCTGCTGATTTTACATAGGAAAAAACAGAACAAGCTTTCACACCTAATGTCTGAATACCCCTGCCTGAGCAATATAGTTTCTTACATCATCTACAGTCAGCAAATTCCAGCTATATAATAGCTTTCCAAGAATGTTTTTGGGGGATGTTTCCTTCAGGATCTAAAGGAAAAGCTTGGTTTCTTCATCATCAGTGAAACATCTCTCCTAGAAGATAAAAACTATTATTCTTTGTCTTGGCAGCTGCCTCTAAAGCTTCCAAGCCTACCTGCAAATAATCCCACATCTATGGTACTGTCCTGATTCCACATTTTAGCATCAGTGGCTGATATGTTGAAAATGTCAATGTTAAAGAAAAAAATAGCATTCAAGTTCAATTTATTGAGACCTCCAAGACAGTAATCTCTTCCCATCACTCTGCATTACTGCCTGAAGTAGGATCCAATCCTAAGAACCCACAAAGACTGTCATTGCTCCAAATGGGGTTAGTAGCAATTGCTAACCCTGTCTAGGTTCTGGCATATATGCTCAAGCAAATATTAAGGAGGCGAGGCTGAGGCAAAGTTTCAGAACCAAGTAATCAGTTTCTTTTATTAAGAAATTTTATAGCCTCCAAACACAAGTTGTCATTTTATGTTAAACATATAATCACAGTAATTTAGGGCAGAAAAGACCTTTATGATCTGGTCCAAGCATTAACTAAAGACCATCAAGTTCACCACTGAACCATGTCCCTATGTCCCCACATTTACTTATCTTTTAAATACCTCCAGGATTGCTCCAGGGATGGTGACTCCACCACTGCCCTGGACAGCCTGTTCCTATGCCTGACAAACCTTTTCAGTGAAGAAATTTTTCCTCATATCCAATCTAAACATCCCCTGGTACAACTTGACACCATCTCATCTTGCTTATTGCTTTAGAGAAGAGGGATCACAGGACTCGAGGTGTGACCTCACCAGTGCTGAGCACAGGGGGACAATCACTGCCCTGGTCCTGCTGGCTACACTTAGTGCAGGCACACACTGGCACACACTATTGGCCTTCTTGGCCAGCTGGGCACACACTGGCCCATGTTCAGCTGCTGCTGACCTGCACCCCCACGTCCTTCAGCACTGGGCATCTTTCCAGCCACTCTGCCCCAGCCTGTAGAGCTGCCTGGGGCTTTTGTGACCCAGAGGCAGGACCCCACACTTGGCTTTGTTAAACCTCATAAACTGGCCTAAGCCCATTGATCCAGATCTCTCTACAGAGCCTTCCAAATATCCAGCAGATATCCAGATATCCAGCAGATATCCAGACGTTCCTGCCCAACTTAGTGCTGTCTGTGAACTGACTGAAGGCTCATTTAATCCCCTCATCCAGGCCATCCATGAAGATATTAAAAAGGACAGGCATCAGTATTGAGCCCTGGGGAATAGCACTTGTGATCAGCTACTACCAGAATTAATCATTCCATGTTCTACTGGAATCATCCTTGATGAAGGGGAGCCAGCTCCCAGCACAACTCACCTGCAGTGTCATGAAAGCAACACCAGACTGGGACTGCCAAATTCTGTAACCTATTTATTTTTAACTTTCAAGTAACAGTAGAATCTCTATTATTTATCTTGTAAACAGATTCATAACTTCAGTTTTTTCTTGCTGGAAAACTTACTGGAATATAAAATGTGCCAAAGTTATACTGCCATTAGCTCTCATTTATTCTGTGCTTTCACTGACCTTTAACTGAGTTGCTTTTTTACCTTCTTATTCCCAAAATTATTTTACAGCAACTTGTTTAAATTTCAGTTTGAAAAGTTAAAAAAACCCCATATGCCTCTGCCTCATTCTTTGGACTGTTTTCTGTCCTTGTTTCAATCTAAATCCATCTATGTAACAAGAAAGAAATAGAATTAAATAAAATATTTCAGAGAAGATCTCAGCCATGCTTTCAATGTTAGCTGTAACACTTCAGTAATCCTACCCGGAACTTCGTGAGATAAGCCCTAAGGTTATATTTACTCTTCTCATAGCTTCATGCCATTGTCAGGACTGCCTGGCAACATTAACAATTAGAAAAGAAAATAAGTTTACCATTTCTCCACATCTTGAACTCCTGTTTTCTTAGCACTTATTGGTCTGGAACACACTGGGTAGTGCTGAATACAGGAGACTCCTAATTACTCTTGATTTCTCAAGTATAAGTGTTAAATTTGCTATTCTTGGTCACATGGTACTCTGAACTCCACAAAACTACTAGAAACTCCTTACTAGTGGGCCTGGAATTAAATCTGATATACATTGTTCCTGCACAGTTGGAAGAAACTAACTGTTTCTATTCTTACCATGTCTGAACCTTGATTTTTCATTCCCGTTTTATTATTTCTCCTCCTTCGTCTTTATGATCAATCTGCCAATTCTCCATCTCATTACCTTAATTCAAAATTAGAGCAAAGTACTTTTTCAGCCCTATTAATTTTTTATATTTATCTCACCTTGGTTGCTACTTTTATTTTTAGCTGAAGCTTAACATATGCTTCTGATTCACATGGCACAGTTTATTACACCAATCAGTTCCTTTTGCTCCATTTCTTGTAGAATATTTATAGTCATAATACACATTGTACACTAGGTACCTGTAGGAATTTTGGAAATTATCTAAAATTTTTAACCGTTATTTCATCTAAAGATCCAAATGCTTAAATTTTGAATTTATGTAATGACATGGATTCCACAGAGTAGGTTTGTCTACCATTAGGAATCTCCTTTCATATGCAAGTCTGCTGATAGAAGCCCATAACAGATTCCTAAAAATACTCTGAAAAAGCCTTATACCACTTTTTCTTCAAGATGACTCACAAGAAAAGAAAGTGAGAAGGAAGAGCAAAGATAGCAATGCACTTATTTATTTTTCTTCATGCAATGCTATTCAGTACTTTTTATTCCAGTGCATTTTTCAATATCCATATTATCATATTGCTGTTTCATTCTAGTTCTGTTCTTCAATAGTAGTTTTAGTTCTTGCATTTCCATCCAGACTCTTTGGATGATAGCTCACCATCATGTAAACACAAAGGAAACAAAACACATGCCAACAAAACAAAATAATTTCAACTACATTTGATGTTGGCTGGTATTATACACAACATTTTTTCTCTTTGCACTGATCATTTAAATGTGCTTTTGCCTCTTAAATACTTTCTATCTGCATTCTATCAAACTCTCTACTAGCAAAACCAACTTTTTCAATTATTTGAACCAATTTTTCCAATGATTTCCTGCTTCATGCTAGGCAAGGAATATTAAGTTTTAATTCCCTCACAAGAAAACCTGTTATTGGACAAATCTGCCTTGTGCCATAAAAACCAGAAACCAACAGAAGAGCAACAATGGTGGATGCTTTTTTTTTTTTTTGCAGGTTTGTGTTCCCTTCCCCTGGACCACAGCTAACAGCATTGCATGTGTGTGGGAAGCAATGTACTGCAGTCATGCATTTTACTTAACGGGAGCCAATTTCTTTTTCTGTGTCAGATAAAATCAATGAAATTCAATCACCTTGAACAGGTTGGATTAACCACTTCCTGAACTTCAAAATTGATACTTATTGGTTGTATCAGTCCAAATAGGGCCACCATATAAGGAAGAGGGTGAATAATAGAACAACATAAGGGTACTTATTACAGTACAGGTTCCGTCTGCTGAATTTAGCCATATTAACATATTCTGTGCTTTGTTTTAATTAGTCTCACAAGTCTGTGTGACACCCAAGTCTCTTAACCTTTTTAAAGAGGTTATTTCCTTTGCAAAACCTGTGCATTTTCTCAATTTAGCAGTCACTGACGCTGCCGGAAAGTTTCCTTGATCAACGTAGACATGAATTAACTGGAAGCACGTCCCAGGGAGCCTTCCTTCTTCCAGGAAGGGAAGGGCGCGGAAGGCTGTGGGAGGGAAGCGGCTCCTCCGTCCCAGGCGGGGCTCCCGGCGCCCGTCCCGGGATGCGTGTCGCTGGAGAGCTCCACGGGGCTGGAGCTGCCGTGTCTGCCAGGCGCAGCTCCGCCTCCCCGGGCCGGTGCGGGGGCGGCCGTGCGCTTATCCCGGGACGGGCTCGGCCGGGCGCCGGGACCGCGCCGCGGGCAGGTGAGCGGGACGGGACGGGACGGGACGGGACGGGACGAGACGAGACGAGACGGGATGGGATGGGATGGGATGGGATGGGATGGGATGGGATGGGATGGGATGGGATGGGATGGGATGGGATGGGATGGGATGGGATGGGATGGAGGGCGGCGGGGGGAGGCTGCGCCGCCTTCCAGCGCTCCCGTTCTTCTGCAGCCGTCTGCTCTTTGGTGCGCTTAGAGCCCGGCATTGAGGAAATCCCCGAGTCTTCGAAGCGTTGGCTGTTAAATGTTAATGTTAAACGGCGTTTCCAGGTGAAGAAAAGGGACAAATGTAGGTGTTGGACATTTGCTGTATTTCACTTGTGTCTGAGTAGGACGGGTAACAGGTCTGAAGCCAGATGCTGCTGCTTGTACACCCTCTTCATACACCCGAACATGTGGTGCTCACAGGTCAGGAAAGCCAACCAGAAGCTGGGCTGGGTCCCAAGTGTGGCCAGCAGGGTGAGGGAGGTGATTCTGCCCCTCTGCTCTGCTCCAGGTGTGAGCCATCACCTGCAGTGCTGCTCCAGCTCTGGGGCTCTCAGCACAGTAAAGACATGGACCTGTTGGAACAGGTATAGGGAAAGGTCACAAAGATGATCAGAGAAGACAGGCTGAGAGAATTGGGATTGTTCAGCCTGATGAAGAGAAAGCCCCAGGGGGATCTCATTTCAGCCTTTTAGTGTGTGAAAAGGACCTACAAGAGAGAGGGACTTTTTACACAGGCATGTGACCAGCAGGATAAGAGGGAATGGTTTTGAAAGAGGGCAGTTTAGATTAACTATCAGGAAGAAATTTATTGTGAGAACGATGAGACACTGGACCAAGCTGCTCAGAGCAGTTGTGGATGCCCCATCATTGGCAATGTTGAAGGTCAGGTTGGATATGGTTTTGAGCAACCTTGACTAGTAGAAGATGTCACTGCCCATGGCAGGGGGGTTGGAACCAGATGCTCTTTAAGGTCCCTTCCAACCCAAACCATTCTATGATTTTATTATTCTTCTAACTCTTACCTGCCACATTTCTGGCAACCAAGCTGAGCAAGGATGGTCAGCTGGGGGTAGTGCCTTATATCTACATGCTCAATCAAACCCAAGTGGGAATTCAGTTTTTCATATCTGCTGAGGCTGTTCTGGGTATAGTATCCTCAGTGTGTGAAAAAAAATAGAGTGGCTTCAAAAACCTGGGGGCCTGAGCATTGTAATTGCTGATAGTTTTTGCCTGAAGGGGATAGACCCTTCATTTTTGGGATGCATGTGCTGAAGGTGGGGGAAGCTCTACAAACACAGGAAGGTACAAGAGGGGTGGATTTATGGAGATAAATAAAATGAGTGGTGGCACGGTGAGACCTGAGAGTTATAATAAGAGTTATAATATATAATAAGAGAGTTATTTTCCGTGGGACTGCCACAAAATGTCCAGGAAATATAAAACTGGAATCTCACCTGCATTGAAAAGCAAGAGGCAGAATTGTAACTGTTAGATGACTCCCCTCATGAGACAGAACAATTGAGTTTGAGCAGAGTAGGAGCCTGCCACAAGAAGTAAGTGTCAAAAAATTCTGTCTCCAAAAGTCTGCAGTTACTTTACAGTTGCTTCTGTGTAAAGCATCATCTCACTATGCTCTGCTAAACTTATTGCCAAGAGCAAACTAGTGAGCAGCAGGACCAAGATTATGACTCTTCATTCATGGTTGAAAGCCACCTACAAGGTTTTAATTTTAATGTAATAGGTCTCTTGTGACAGCTTTGTTCTTCCCTGGGATTATAGTGTCAGTAAGATTATCCTTATCAGCAAATGATGCTTCAGCAAGAACTTAGGATCTGAACAACTTGTACTACAGGAGATTTTGTTGAAAGGGGAGCTCCTCTCTAAGTAGGGAGACAGTAGTTCTGTCTTTCTCTGACATCACCTGTAATTTTACACCGTAGATACAGTGATTACTCTGGCATTTGATATGCTTTATAGGTGGAGCCCAAACAAATACCTCACATGCCAACACACATGTTGTTCTCTGTAAGAACAATGAAATTACTCAGAACAGTAGCTACAAGTCCATTACTAGATAAGATGAGAAAAATGTAGACAATTTAAAAGATGTTTGTTTGGGTTTTTTTTCTTAAATAATATGACACTGTACCCACTTGTTAAAATGTAACTGGATATTCAGTATTTAAGTACATTGGAGCTGCTCCTGGCTCAGAGTTTGATAAACGCAGAAGAGAAATTTCTCTCTTAAATTTGACATTTGAGGCAAACCAAAGCTATTATAAATAAATATGTTTACTTTGTGGTAACATTCCTGCATTATGTCCTAGTGCATAATCAAGGAGGTTGTTAGTAACAGGCTTGCAATAGGCACTCATATAGTTGTAATAATTTAATATATGGTGTTTGATAGAAAGAATCCTTCAAAATTGTATTTGTGGTTTCAGCAGGGGACTGGTGAGACACAGCCAGTAGAACATGGAAAAAGAAGTCCTGCCCTGTTGTGCCCTTTGATGTTATACTCACAGCAGATGAATGCATTTACCATGTTGGAGCGGCATAATATAGTAGAAATACCAGGGTCCAGATTTCAGCAATTGGAATTCATTCTTTTCTCATGAAATATTTGAGGTAGTGTGCAATTGAACTGTGAGAGCAGAAACTGAACCACAGTTGAGTGGTTTCCAGAACTAGCCATGCTGCTTCTAATTTTTCCTCAATCATTCAATCATTTATTCTTTTTCTACCCTTGGATTCAGCTGGAATGTTGTTGAATTGGCAAGTATCCCATCCATCCAGCTAACTGGCAGGAGGTGAACTCACTCTGTGTCTACACAACTACTTTCAGATGTCTTTGGTCAAACCTGTACTGTTATATCTGTTTTGTAAGTTTAAAAAAATACAATTTTGCACATTAGTGCATTTTACTTTCTTTCTAAAGCTTTTTTTCTAGTGTCTCTATTGAACTTAAAATCAGAAATGAATAAGTTAAGATGTTAATTTATACTGTGGTCTGTGAGCTAACAACGTTAAGGGTAGTGGTTTTCCAGCCAGCAAGTAATTTTCTGCTGCATAAAAATTGGGTTGGAGGAAGAGGAATCAGTGGAATGTTACTTTGTTAATACTGATCACTGTAAACATCCTGTTAATATTAGAAGAAAATTCTGAAAATGCTGAATAAGGTAGGACATAGATTCAGTTCTCATTTGGTAGAGATTACACCACTGGTGGATATTTTTTGTCATGCTAGTTGATGACATCATTCATTGCTTATGTTCTCCATTTAAAAGAGATTTAATTTTTAATGAAGATGTCAAGTGGTATATTGGTAATATACTTGCATAATACCCATATAAGTTTGGGCTGTTCCCAGGAGTGATTTTGCTTGTGTCAGCATTTTCACTGGCATCCCTTTAGCAGGGAGCCAGGAGATCCTGCAGGAGATCAGGAGTGAAGGACTGGTGGAAGGATGACTTTCAAGTAGCAGCTCATGTGTGGGTTAAAGTCACTCTTTAAGAAGCTCCTGTTAAAACTATATGTGCATGAAACCTGCACAAGTTATTAAACCTCTAATGTCTTCAAAGAATGGAGATGAATTTGTTTACAAGGTCTATTTCCCACAAAATTAGAATGAGTGGCATCAGTTACCAGCTTCTCAGTTATTTTCCCAAAGTTTTTCTGGCCATTGAGTCTGCAATTACTTGTGCTTGGGGACTTTGGAATCATCTTAAATCTTGTTGGTAGGTTATATGATCTCTTGTTCATCAGTGATCTGTATATCCAAATTTATCCCCATATCATATAGGGGTTTTTGTTGATGCATTTGCTATGGATATGGACATTTTATCTGTGATTTTAAGACACTTTTGCTACTTACTGTAGTTGTCTGTGTTCCAGATCTGAACCCCCAATAACAATACAAAATCCACTCACTTCCTTCACCCTATGTTGCAGGCTGAACAAATTATTCCAAGTACTGCTCAGTATTTCTGATTCAGTAGCCTGAGGAGCTCCATTAACATGGTGCTGTCCTGGACTCTGTCAGCACAGCATGCTTTGAACACATTGAGGATTTGTAGTCCTTGCTCTTATCAGAGCTTTGTAAACAATAACTTACTATAGAGTAGCATTGCACCATCAGTTTTGTCCTTCTTAAACACTGTCTAAACAGATATTTTAATATCTGAATCATACAGACAATTCCTTTTTTTCTTTCACATTATTGATAAAGTCTCAGTGAAAATGTCCAGAGCTTCCTATATCTTTATAAGGCACCAGTCATCAGGATATAAATAAGCAATTCTACATTAATTCTTGTTATTTTTTTGTCATACTGATTTCATTTGTTTGTACCATGCTGAGCATCTTGTAACACAGTGCTTGCTTCCTTTTTGTTTACTATCCTTCCAGCTAGTGCTCTATCTATGAAACTGCCTTTGTCTCAAACCAAGAGTTTTGCACTTTTAATCTTCTGACTCTCACCCACCCTCACTGCAGTGGGGGGCGAGTGAGTGGCTGTGTGGTGCTCAGGTGCCCACTGGGGTTAAACCAAGTGGTCCTTTTTAGTGGCCAATGAGTTCAAAGGGTTTGAGATAAGGACAGATTTCACTGGTGTATGTGAGACCAAATTTATAGCTACTGCAGCTACTCATTCTGCAGGGCTTGCCATGGGGCTTGCTTGCCTTGATGCATGTGAGACTCCAGTGCTTGGCTGCTTTCCCCTTTTGCTCTTTGCTGTAGTCCTTGTCATCTGCAATTCTGAAGGGAGCTGTGCTTTACACCAGTCCACCCCTATATTCTGTGTAAAGCTTCAAAGAAGGAAAACAGAAGTGTACAGCAGGTTTGCTCATATAAGTACACAGCTGAAGACTTGAAGTCAGAGAAGTCTGAGCTTGCTGTGTTTTATGATCCTGGCACTGACTTTGGCACTTACAATTTGTTTCTTGTAGGTACTTGTTCTCCTGCTGGAGCGGGAAAATCCACTCGTTAAACAAGTAGCAACCTGATCAAGGGAAAGAAAATCTGTATTCAGTTATGGATTACTGAGCTGGATTGCAATGTTTGATTCTCTGGCTAATGCCCAAGAATCTTAAAAGCAGCCAGTGATGCTGAGTGCTCTTGCATTCCAGTGTTACCACCAGCTGCTGCCAGGCAGGCAGGGCTCAGCTGTAGCAATGGACTAACTAGGGAGTTGCACATGGAAAATGTATCAGTAGGGCCATGGAGCTCTCCTGGCCTTTGCTAGGGCTGGAGGATCTGAAAGAAAGGTGTGTTGTGTGGATGAGGGGTGAAAAGCTGCTTTTCCCAGTGCTAACAGCAGCACCAAGTGCTGTCCCAGGCCCTGAGAAGAAGCCATGGCTGCCCTGGTTTTGCTCACTGTCCCTTCAGCTGCTCACTCCACTGCCTGATCCCCTTGCTGCCAAAGAGAGAGGGGCCCAGGCTGCACTCTCTACAGAGGGTACAGAGAGCCCACAGCTCTGGCAGCAGTCTTGGCTGATGCTGTTTAAAATGCTTGCCCTCTTTTGAGAGAAATCATCTGATCAGCCATGTTGCAGGGATCCTGAACTCCAGTCCTCCTTGTTTCAGCCCCTATTCCATAAATACATGGATAATCTCTAGCTATCTTAGCATGACAGAGAGACACAACATGTTTGAACCTGTGCTATACCAAAATAAGTATCAGGTGTATTTGCAGAAACCTTTTTCCTAAATTGAGAAACTACAGCTGGTGTTTTGTTTTTTGTTTTCTTTCTTTCTTCTCCATGCAGGACACGATAGGTAGAAAAGAATCCTGTGCTTCAGGACAGTTACCAATGACCAGCCCCAGCTGCCTTTTCTATGCACTGGAAGAATGGACTGTTGTGGAGTTCCTGAAGACATACCTTTTTTATGTGATCATTGGCTCACTGACAATTAGTGCAATATTAGTTTTTTTTATAGTTCCTTTAACAATCGTCTTTTTCATTTACCTTACCAATATTTTGCTTTTAATATATCAGAGGAACAATGAGTTAGAAGCAGATCCTTTGAGTGATGTTTGGAATAGAGTAAGAAAAACTATAGCAACTTTTTGGGATATATATGCAAGAATATGGCATGGTAAGTATGACATAACTTGTCTGAAGCATTGAATTACAGTAAGTGGTAAATACACAGAAGTTTTAATTTTTTCTTCCATATGGATGCAAATAAGTTACATTTATTATGTTTTGCATCACTTCTTTGAATTACCTTCAGTATAAAACTTTCTCCATGTGCTCCTAGGACTCTGCCTGCTCCAGTCCCATCCAAATGGCTCATGGCAGGAGCTGTAGTGGGGATGGAAATGAAGGCAGACAAGGTGGAACAGAGCTCTTACTCAGCAAAAGCTGTGTCTTTTGCAAGTCTTTGTATACATTAGCCTTCTAGACTGCCTCCACCTGAAACCTAAACCAAATGTAGGAAGAGTCATGACAAAGATTCACCGAAGTGCATGTCTGTGAGGAAATTCCCTCCCACTGTGAAGTGAATATATTTAACTCTTGTGGGAGACAAGGTCTCTTTGGGATTTTTACAGATTATGGTTTCAATTTAAACATATCACCTTCTCTAAAAGAGGAACATTTTATTATGGAAAATCCCAAACTCTTCATTGTCCCTGACACAGAATGGAGATTCATACTTCCAGATTTCAGAAAAGTATCCAGACTGTTTGCTTCTCTTTCTGAAAGTGAAGCATTTTCACACTAGTTACTGATTAAAAAAAAAAAATTGTACTATTTACAAAAAGTTTTGAATGGGAAATAATTACTTTACTTCCCTCATTGAGGAAAATGTCAGGTTCAGGTCTGATCTCATGGTTAAACTGACCAACACATCAGTCTAGTGATATATGAAGGTGTTTGAGTGACTTTCTCTGTGCTATTGATCAGAAGTTCCATCCAGAACTTAATTATTTTGGAAGCTGCTACAGAGGCTTTCACAAGTCTCTGAAGGTCATTTAACAAAGGACAACAAAATTTTTCTTTAAACTGCCAGATGATTTACAGATATCATTGTCAGTGTACTGCTTTCCATCCCAAACAGGTTATGAGCTTCATGGTGTGGAAAACCTCCCAGAAGGACCAGGCATTCTTGTGTATTACCATGGAGCTATTCCTATAGACTACCTTTACTTTTTGTCTAGGCTGTTTCTGTGGAAAAAAAGACTTTGCCTGTCAGTAGCTGATCATTTTGTGTTTCGCTTACCAGGTGAGAACATGTTCTTTTGTGTTTAAGCTTGTTGGATTCACCTAACCTGTCCTGGTTTTGATGAACTTTACATTTACTATACTAGAAAGAGAGCTTTTAAACTAAGACACTGCTTTTAGATTTTTAAGCTAAAAGTTTATAGATGTAACAGGGTAGTGTATCCTGTCTTTTCGGTGAAAACATTGGTAAATCCTCCAAAGCCAACAAATAGATATATAATCCTTTTGGGATGAAATCTCATCCCACAGTAGAAAGTGCTGGATAGGATTCTACTATTGACCTAGTGCTGACTAGTCAGGAGAAGATACAAAGAAGCAAAGAGGATTCAATTTTAGAAAAACAAGGCATAAAGAAGAGTGTCCAGAGGGAATAGCGGGGCAATTATTTAAAGGCACCTTTATGCCACTAAGATTGATGGCTGTTTTAATATAGAGAATAGAGGAACCTATTTAGAACAGTCTTTGGAAAATAAAGTTTTCCTGAAACAAATGTTATAAATTCAAGTAAATTTGATGCTAAAACCATATTCAGGCACTCCCAGAAAGATGACAATAATTTTCTTAAGGCATACTTAATAAATACACTGTAATACAGAGCACATCAGGAGCAAGAAGTCATCAAAAGATGCTTGGCTTTTAACAGTACCCTCCAAAAAAGAGAAAGTTTAGCAAAATGTTGCAAAGGAGACTCCTTTTTAAAGGGATAAATAAGAGGGTACTGTTCAAATGGAAGTGTCCCTAGCACAGATTTTTATTACAAATATAAAATACATATTTGTTGGGACTAAGCAACACTCTCAGCTGTGCAGTTCCTGGACTACTGATGTGTACAGAACATACTGCTTGCATTATGTCCATGCTAGAGCAACAAAAGGTGGCAAATTCTGTGTCAACCTTCAAGAAGGCTGTAAAAAGACATCAGGTAAGAAAGACTACAAATAATTAAAGTTAGACCTCTCCATTGGATTGGTAGAAGATGTGGCTAAAAGTGAAATTCCTCCCTAACCTTTTTTTGCTCTACTATGCTTATTTTTTGCAAAGAAGTGTTACACTTCACAGGTTGGGTCTTTAAAGAATGCTCATGAGCATATGCTGGACCTCAGTTCATCTTATTTACAGGATTAATTACAGTTACTGGAGAATTCTTCTTGTGAATGAATAACTCTCTCCATTTCAAAATAGATGATAAATAATAAAGTTACAAGAAAAAAGACAAGAATGATTCAGAGGTGTGGTATGGCTTCCTTTGAAGGGCTAGGACATCAGACAGAAGCCTTGCATGGCTGAGAAATAAAAAATTCTGTGAGACCTGGAAAAAGGGAATAAGGAGTAATAATATTTTCATGTGATATATTATAATTCTCAAAAGTTTTAAAGCCAAGCAAATGAAGAACCTCTTTACTTAATAACGATATGGCATTTCTGACTTTAGGATAAAACAAATGTGTTTGAGTTCACAAAGGGATTAAACAAAGTCAGCATTTATCTTTGAAAGATCTATCAAGAATGATACCTTGAATAAGATTAAATACAATTAAATTACAGGATTCAGCACTCTCTTCCAAAGTTTTTGTTGCAGACCTCTGTCAGTCTAGACTTGCTGCTTCCATTTATTAATATAAAAAATTTATTCTCAAACTATGCTGTTTGAACAAGGAATTTGAAGATTGTGGAAATGCTTTCTATCAGAGTTCCAAACTAATATATTTAAAATGTGAAGATAATATTAGAAAGCATATAGTACTTCTATGGTTCTGAATGTGTCTTTTAGAGAAATCCCAGTTATGGAAATAGAGGAAGGAGATTCACTGTGGTGAATTCATTCATGATTCATTCATGTGGTGCTGAAATTCCCCAGCTAGCTTCTGTCATTCATGCCTCTTGAGAGTCTTAGAGCAGTACAATTTGATCCACATAGTTTGCAATTTGACCACAAATTACTCAATTAAACGGCTCAAACCTCAGTGTTTAAAATGTTAAACATCACGTTTAAAAAGAGGACCAGAAATAGCTGCTTGTCAGGTGTTTATTTTTGTAGTGATCTTTATTGTACTGATTCCTTTTTTCTGTATTAAAATATATAAAAAGAAGGAGAGAGGAATTGATAGTTATTTTCAGTTTTTTATCTATGACCTACACATTTTGTTGATATAATTTGGTTGCTAATTATGGAAGATAGCATGTGGAAGAATTTTTTAATTGAAATGTTCCTGACGAGATGGTTCATCTTCATAATATCTGGGCAAAAATATTGTCACGTGTTATTCCTTTTTGCCAGCATTTACTTTGTAGGTGTCTTAGTGCACTTCTTGGAGGATTTTCCTTTGTAAAAATTTGTCTTAGCCTAAATATATAGCCACTAGATTTTAATTTGGCTGTAATCCGGCTCCTACATGCAAACATATATATTGTTATATTGAATATACATTTGCTACTTATTTGTTTCAGGACTTAAATTACTGTTGGGAGTGACAGGTGTCATACCAGGCACGAGGCAGGAGTGTCTTGCTGCCCTGAGGAGTGGGTACCTGGTGTCCATCTCCCCAGGTGGAGTTCGAGAGGCGCTGTTCAGTGACCAAAGCTACCAGCTCATGTGGGGAAATCGAAAAGGCTTCGCCCAGGTCGCCCTAGAAGCAAAAGTGGTGAGTGCCATACCTTGCCAATCACAGTTCATGCTCTCTGCATATCTGCTTCATTATAAAATGCAGCTTAGGAGCATTTGTTGGAAAATCTTCCAGGAGAAATGGTTGGGAAATAAAGATTTCATTTCCTTTTCCCATCGCTTTCCTTGAGCACTTTTGTTCACAAGGAGCAAGAGTTTTGTGGAACTGTCAAACTTTTCATTGACTGTTTCAAAGCTTCCATCTCTGTGGTTCCATATCTACAGTTCCATCATGTGGGCATTCAGTGTTTCATCTTGACTGTATTTCAGGAATCCTCACTGTGGTCCTTCTCCATATTGCCCTAAGGTTTCATTTGTTTTCTCATCCCAATACATCTTTATCTTACTTCCACATAGCCAGTCATTTTCTTTTGGTTCTTTAATGTATTATCCTTATCTTTTATTCTGGGAGGGTCTAGGATTTTGTCCTTACCTTTACTTTTCTTCATGTTTGTGAAACATTGCATCAGCTAACTCAAGATGTGTCTACATCAATGTTTGAGATTGAATCATGTGTGCACTTTTGAAGCAGATTTTACATTTCCTTCACCATGCTTTCATTCATATCAAGGAACATTTTAGAATAATGGAGCTGCATTCTTTCTGGCTGAAACTAGACCAAAAGTGGAACCTAATACTCTCCAGTGTCAAATGGTCATTCAGCCAATGGTGCCAAACAAGAATTAGTTCTACATATTAAACAGAGCACTGAAATGTGTTCAGTGTGGATGCCAGATTCTCAGCATCCTCTAAGCAGTGCTTCTCTTGATTTTTCTCTCCACCAATGTACTCATGGCCAAGGTTTCAGTTAGTTTCCATGTGGATGATGATCTAGAAATACAACCTTCTACCACCAGCTCTGACTTATTATATCTAAATCTGTCGCGGGAGACTGTTTTTCTGATACACTCTCTGGGAAATTATTTTATTTGGGATGGCATGCAGCTGAAAGAGCAGCAACTCTGTCTTTTTCCTAATTGCTACTTCTCACCATCACCACCTCTAAACACAAGTTTTCTGCCTTAATTTAGACTTAGCATACCTAGTGCTTTTTGTGTCTGACAATACTGGTGCAAATCCAGGCTTTATCTGTTCTGCCATGCACTTTCTGCTGCTTTCTCATGAATTGCACAACCACCACTTTTCCTCACATTCTTATGAATATCTCATCAACTGCAGTGCTCTTTGACCTTCCACATGAAGTTTTCTGTCTGTATAGGAAAAGCTGTACAGGGAGTTGAGTTCTTCCCATGAAATGTTAATTTCTTAACATCCCTTTCAGATTTTTGTACAGTTATATCTCTTTTGCACCTCATCCAATTTGTTGGTTCTCAAACTTTGATTTGGTCTTTTGTGCTATGGCTCCTGGTACAAAGGGTCTGAAGATGCAAAATGCATGCTTCAGGTTAATATTTCTTCATAACTCCACTTCTAAATTATTGTGGGGAGATAATTAAACACTAGAATAAACTTAAGGGCATTTACCCAATAAAGTATAAAGGATAAAGTAATTTTAGGCCTGGAATCCTGCTTGTCTTATGTGGCCTTTTAAAAGTTAGATTTTATGTGCTTCTGTTTCCTTAGCTGTCCTTTTTCTCATAATACTTCATCTATTGTGTGGGCCTGTACACCACCACTACTGGGAAAGTAACAGGATGTGAATGGGATAAACTCAGTCAAATTCATATGGGCATTTTGAATTTCCTAATAGTATTCTTATGTATTAAATGGATAATATGAAAGAGTTGTCATTTGAAAAACTTGAGAAATTTCTATTGATTTTGCTTTTATCTCTGTCTTTCAAGCTACTTCAAACATCTGGACAAACTTTTGCCAGATGTTTTCCCTTCACCTGGAACCTTACAGTAATGCAATATAACAAGTTACAGGTTTTTAAATAAAAATTGAATGAAAAACTCTTGAGTGCCCTTACACAGATTGTCATCCTGATCAAACACATCACAAGAATCCTTGCCAGTAATTCTCCTAATTCTACCAGTCTTCCCTAATACAGAAGCACATGAAAGTAACTGAATTGTAGTACCTAAAATGGTTACCTCCTTTTCTTGACAGAATTTGTGTTTGGTTTTTAATGGGGGCTTTTAAAATTTTATTTAATGAATTGAGTATTCTTTGAGGGTAAGGCTCTTGTGGTCCTTTCCATAATGTTTGGTTAAACAGGCACTATGTAGGACTGTTACTAGGAGGGCAGAGAGAGTGTATTATCCTTTGACAGCCTCTAGCCTGGGCTTAGCTTTACAGTGCTCCTGGCTCTTACATCTCTTATTATTACCCTCATTCAGCTTTGTGGGTTTTTTATGACAAGGAAGTCTGACTGGATCCCTGTATGGTGAGCATTGCTGTAATTACCTTGAAAGCTTCACTGAACATTGATATTTTTCTGGAAATCTGGAATCAGGCAAACCTTAGTTAACTAAACACTAAACACTAAACAAAACAAAAAAACAAAAACAAAAACAAAAAAAACCCACCAAAAAACCAAAAAAACCCAAAGCCAAAAAAAAAAACCAAACAAAAACCAACAAACCAACAAAAAAATTGCTGTGCATTTAACAGTAGAGGTAGTAATACTAACCTTGTATATCACTTCTTATATAAAATTAGGCCCTTAATAGTCACTGGATCCCATCTTTTGACACAATTTAAGTTTGTTTGTTCTTGCTGGATCCTTTTCATACTGTCCAGGCTAATCTTCCAGGCTGACCAAAAACTGGGGTGTAGTGGATGCCAGGTACCCATCAAAGCCTCTCTGTCACTGCCCTCCACAAGTGGACAGGAGAGACAAAATAAAGCAAAACCTTCATGAGCTGAGATAAAGACTGAGAGAAATCACTCACTGAATACATTATGGGTGGGTAAACCAGACTGCAACTTAGGGATATTAATTGTATTTATTAGTAACAAGATCAGAACAAGACAATGAGAAGTAAAGTGAAAATCTTAAAAACACCTCTTGTCCCAACTCTCTCTTCCTCCTTGGCTCTATCTCCCCTGTAGTGGCACAGGGAGATGGGGAATGGTGTCATGGCCAGAAACATCACGTTTCTGCCACTGCTCAGAGAGAAGAGTCCTTCTTCTGTTCTAGTGTGGGGTCCAACCCACATGAGACAAACTTCAAATTGAGTCCATCCTCTGGGCAACAGGTTCTCCATGAAGGTGTGAGTCACTCTTCCACAGGGTGCAGTCCTTCAGGCACAGCCTGCTCCAGCAAGGGTCCCCATTAGGGTCACAAGTCCTTCCAGGAAAGCTGCTCCAGCATGGGCTTCTCTCTCTGTGGGCCTGCAGTGCCAGGAGCCTGCTCCAGCACTGGTTTCCTGCAGCTACACAGCCCTCCTTCAGGCAGCACGCTCTGGTGTGGTCTCCTCCATGGGCTGCAGGAGGATCTCTGCTCTGGAGCACCTCCTTCCCCCTCCTGCACTGACCTTGGTGTCTGCAGGGCTGCTCCTCTCACATTTTCTCATTCTATTTTTCTCTGCCCACAATTAAATATGCACAATAATATTTTTTTTCCTTCTTAAATGTTGTCACAGAGCTGTTATGATAATTCCTGATAGGCTTGGCCTTGGCATGCAGTTTGTCTGTCCTGGAGCCAGCTGGCATTGGCTCTCCCAGACACAGGGAAAGCTTCTGGCAGCTTCTCACAGAAACCACCCCTGTAGCTCCCCTCTACCAAAATCTGGCCACAAAACCCAAATACACTGGGGATAGACTCATCCAGATATCAGAACTTGTTTTATTATGTAGCAATTAATATAAATTTGATAATTGTTACTCACATACCATGAATAAAAGCAAAATAAAATTATAAGGGTATTTTAAAAATTTCTCTACATACAGCATAGCCATCAACCAAAGAACTACAAGTACTTTATCAAAATGACTACATGGTGGTTAATAACCTGTCATAGATTACCTGAATGAGGATTTCAAGACAAAACCTACTTTATATATGAATAGATGTTCCCATCCATCATCTAATATTACAGAAGTTCAATAGTGCTTCCACTGAAAAAGTTGAAGAAAAGCAAACAAGGAAGGTAGTTTCAGCCTCAGCCCTTATCTGTAAAGTTTCCACATTTGGTTTCCATATAATTTTGTGTAACTACTCTGCTCAGCAGGAGTCAGAGTGTGTTACTATTCATGTGATGACTCAGTGTAGCTCTAGGACATATATTTGTCTCTGTCAAATTCATCCATGACCTTTAGAAATACTCTCTGTCTGTGGCTTGGTTTTGATGGGCTAATGGGAAGGGATCATAATTTCTGAAGATCCCTCAATTTTGTCTGTGTCCAAAAAATTCATTCAAGTTGAGTTAGGTAAAAAATAAACAAGAACTATGATTTATAAAATTATCTTGTATGGGCAAGGGGTTTGGACTACATGGTCTCTAGAGGTCTCTGTCAACCCCAACTGTCCTGTAATTCTGTGATTTTCAAGCTGGCTGGGTGTGATCCAGCTCAGTTCCAGCACAGCAAATATAAATGTGTGGGTTACTGCAGATCTGCCTGTGCTGCTTTACAAATGTAAGATTTTATGTGTATACCTGTTTTCCAGCTTAGGGACTGAATGTTGCTGCCTACCCTGCACCTCAATGGCTGATCATTGTATGAGAATAACTTCTGTAGTTGTCAGAATTCTTTATGGCCTACCATATATTTCCCTTGTTCTATTCCTAAAATTTAAAGTGTTTTGTCTGTGTGACAGATAGGTTTCAAATACTTTACATCTCAGATGTACAGTATTCAATTAAGAGCTGAAACAAAATGTGGTAATTTTTAGTTTTCAGTACTTATATGTTTTTAAAAGGCGTTATGGTTTACTTTTTAAGGGTTTATTTTTAACAATTTCCCTTAATTTAATATTCTGAAAGGATTACTATTACAACTTTATGCATGTTTGATGATTTTTGTTCTCTCTCAGGTATTTTTTTCCTTTTAATGCTTTCTATCACTATGAGTTATTTGGTAGGCTCTAGTTAGGTCTTTTTCTTGCTTGTTTTTTTCTCATTCTGCAGTTTTTGTTCTGTGGTAGTGATCCTTAACAGTACAAAAGTCTTCTTTCATTGCCTTCTGGACAAGTTGTTCCAACAACTTGTTCAAATTAGAGTTTCAGAGAAAGGAAAAGGGACAATAGAGGACACAAAAAAGTCTTTGCATATATGGACACAACTACTGTCAGTTTGTCTACAAACTGTGAAATCTTGCCTCAGGCTGTAAGGCATGACTGTTTCAAGTGCAAGTGTGTTTCTTCTCAGTCACAATGATGAAGTGAACTTGTTCTGTAAGTGCCCAGGGATCTGCCCTCCAGAAGGTGTGCAGTCCCGGTCAGTGAGGACACACAATTGCCTTTTTTTGTCTCAGGGATCTGCAGAAGTCCTTTCCCAAGTTTTATCCAAACATTACTGCTTCAGCTAGACCCTGTTTGAGCAGCAGACGAGATAAGCCAACCGTGGATGTCTGCTTGCTTTCTGCAAGACTTCACGAACTGAATACTTTCCTATTCACCACTTATGATAAAAGCTTTAGACAGAGACACTATGGAAATTTGTTTTATGTTCCAGTCAGTGATATTGCAGCAAATGCATAACATAGAAGTTATATAAAACCTAGTACAATGTCAGTCATTTTATTTACAGATAGTGACTTTAAAATAGATGTTTGTGGGAGCTGAAAAATAGCATTTTATTTCTATTCTGGTGTTCTTAAAATCAGGATTCCTTGTTTGCTACTTAACTGACTGATAATTACCCTCTGTATTTGAGTGATTTTCTTAGCTGCATTAACAGGCACTAAAAACAGAAATTCAAATCTGATATAATATTTTTACCTTTTTATATTTTTTTTGTACTTCCTTAGCCCATCATTCCAATGTATACTCAAAATGTCCGTGAAGGCTATAGGATGTTTAAAGAAAGAAGTAAGAACTTAAAAATATATTTTATGTATTTGGAATGTTTTATCTTTTTTCTCTCAGATTTCTCCTGATTTTTATCTTAGACTTTGCTTTTCAGACTTTTGCTTACTTTGGATTCTGTAAGACTTGCTGTGGGTCAGAGGTAGCTTAAATTTGGAAATAGTTTGTGCATGATTGGTTTGTGTGTGTGACTTGGTTCTTTAATGCAGTCTTATTTCTCTGGTCTATTAAGTCTATCAAGCTTTGTTTTGGTGGACAGTTGCCTCAATCCTGTAACAACTTCCTGACTGTCAAATAAAGCATGCATTTTTAAGAAGTCTTCTACATTAATCAGATTTTAGATTGTGTTTACTGTGACTATAATCTCACTTTTTCCTCCCATGAATCATTTCAGGATTTTTTAGACAGTTATATGAAAGCACTCGGTTGCCTTTTACTCCTCCATATGGAGGACTTCCAGTTAAATTTCGCACATACATTGGGAAGCCAATCCCTTACGACCCAAATATAACTACAGAGGAATTAGTTGAAAAGGTAAGTTCTCTCTCCTTGCAATATTGAACTACATACTTTGCCTTCTACTATAGGTGCACTTGAAACCAGTTTTTTGCATGCTTGAATAAAGACAAATACACTTTTACTAGCTTGGTAAAGCTAGGGGCAGTTGAGGTTTGGGATTATTTAATGTACAAATATCTTCCAGTAAATATTGAAATAGTAATAGTTGATTGGGATGCCCTCATCCTTTCAAAATGTGTGAGCTCTGTCTTCTTGTTAACTTTGTTTCTCCCATGCCTTTGATAATTTTGAAAATAATTATGATAACTGAAATGACGTAAATACTATTTTAAATGCACTTTTCATTAACTATTAATATAAATTTCATAGATAACAACTTTGAGAATTTTCACCAAATAGCCTAGGGCTCTAGAAGCAAAGTTTTTCAAGAGCTTCAGTCTCATTGTCAAAATAAAAATGTTAAAAATATCCAAAATATAAAATTATTTCAAGTACCCACAGTGTGGTGAAATTAGCGATGACCAGGAACATAAAAGTGTTAATAGAGATAGAGTTTAAGCATTTTTCAAAATATTAAGCTAAACTGCAAATATAGCTTTAAAATTTTTCATGGAAGATGAAAGAAAGATTTTATGAAAAAAAAAAATCTGTTACAACCTAGAAATACACAAACAAATCAACTGTCAGAAATCACTAATTAAAAAAACCTTGCTGACCCCCAAAAGATGCAACAAGGGTGGCTTTTCTTCTTTTGTTTTTTTATTCCTTTTTTAAGGGTCTACTGCAGGTTCTTCACAAAAGTGAAACCAGAAAGGCAGGTTTGGTCTGTTACAAGGGAACAGCCCCAGCAAGCTGTAGGGTTTGATCTTAGCACCTTTAGGAGGCTGGAAGCAATATAACTGCCTTTATGGTTATTGATATTCTTGTATTTTAGGGGAACAGTATTTTGTGTGCCTGCAAAAGTGAATTTTAAATTTCCCATGATATTGATTCACCTTACTATAGCAAGTCTTTGGCTGCTCCCTTTGACCACCACCCACTCTGGTGGGAGTATAGTTAGGACTTCTGTGGCTGATATTGCTTAAAAAATAGGCAACTTAAATGAGGTTTTAGGTGAGCAGTGGCCTGGCTGACCTCTGTCTGATCCTGGCCTGCAAAGGAGTTAAGACATGAATCTGTCAGGAAAGGTTTGGCTATTCTTTTCTTATATTCACAGTGATATTCTGCTATAACTCTGGGGTAGATCAATGGAGTGTGTAGCTACCCTTATTTCAAGTTTAAATACATGACGGAAACCAGAAGGATATAATTTCTTATTTCTGTTAGAAATACAGAATATTGTATTCATCCTCTTCCTAAACTTGTATTTGAATGTTATGTAAAGAGTATTATGAATTTTGTTATGTGCATGCTCTATATGATAAAATTATGGGAGAATTCATCTTGAAGGACAGACAGAGGTTCCTACTCCAAATTCCTAGTCCAAGATAGGTCAGCCATAAGATCAGATGAGGTGAGTCAGGCTTTACCCATCCTTTTTTGATGAAAATATTTAGGGATGGGAGATTGCAGAAACTTAATGTTTACATGTGCTAAAGGATACTTTGACTAAGTAATGACCACATTTGATACATCTCAATAATTTCAGCCTACCCAAACTGCACTCATTGTTTTTATTCCTTTCTTTTCCAAGAAATGTGTTGTTAGGACAGATAGTTAATATAAAAGAATTTTTTTTCTTACAGTGGAGTTATGTGTGAATTTTCCTTCTTGAACCTCTGAGAAGTTAGTGACTATACTGTTCTTCCATGCATAAAACAGGTCCATAAAGGCAAATTTCTCTTCTCTTTTCAGACAAAGACTGCTGTCCAGGCTCTCATAAGCAAGCACCAAACAATCCCAGGCAACATATGGAAGGCTTTACTGGAGAGATTTGATAAACGCCGTAAAAGTGATTAGAATGGTCATGTTTATTTCATTGGTTTTACAGCATACAGTAAAAAACAATGTCCTACTGCACTGGTCACTAATAGTTGGTGTTAACCAGTTTAATTTACAAATTTCTACAGATCTGGTGGAAGAAAATAATTAACCTCTGCAAAGTTCCCCCATGTCTTTGAGAATATCCTGAACTAAGAAAAATTGATAAAGATGACTTATGTATAATAGCAATGCAACAGCAAAATTCCCCCAAAGGATATCATGCAGCCAGGATTTTCCTGGTTCCTAAAGCAAGTACGTACTTACATCTGAGAGCCTTAGTGGTGTGGTCTAGATCTGTGTATTTGTGTTTTGAGCACAGTCTGGTCTCAGAGGAGAACCTCAGGGTTGGTGTTGCCCCACCAGAGACCGCCTCACGAGGGGCACCTTCCCCAAGCAAGACATGTCAGAACAAACTCTCTTGCTTTACAGCTACTGCTTACACCATTCTCCTAGAGACTACAAAAAGATACACAATCCCATTAAAACAGATGTTAAACTCCTTCAAACCCATCAGCTTCATAGTGCATACCCTGGAAAGCAGGACTGCTTTGCATCCAAGAAATTTTCCCCCACAGAAAAAGGTTTCTCAAAGAGAGAGAAAAAAAAATCTTTAGCTCAGTGTAGCAAATATTGCAAATACATGTAGCAGGTAGTTTCAAGTCTGAGCTGGTTTGTTCATGCCCTATTGCATCAGACCATAGTTGTTTAGTGAATGAGGCTGCCCCGGCCTAAAAATCCCTGGATATGGTGTGTGCATATAGCTGTGCTGTATTTACTCAAATCTCCCAGTGAACAGGCTTGGGGGGAGCTTTCTTAGGCAATGCATCTTTGAGGCTTATCATCACTGATGGTTTGCCTAAAAATGCAATACTGGAACACTGCAAGTACAGATTGAACCAAAATACCTGTTTGGAAAGGCAGTCTTGTGGAAAACTGAAAGTTAGTACAAAGCAGAATGTGTTTTTACAGGCTGTGGGATGTTGTTACTGGTGGGAGTGGGACAACAAATATCTATCCAATATGCCATTATATGCAACCAAGTCTTAACTTCAAAGACCAAGAAGGTAATTTTTGTGCCTCATTTTTCCTTCATGTACTTTTAAAATGTAAACAATCTTTCAACATCCTAAAAGGTTACATAGCATCTAAGGAAATACATGTAATGTTTGCCCATTTTTCAGTAGAAAACTGAATCTGCTCTTTGGATTAAAATAAATTCTTCCCTGACTCTGCCTCTTCCCAAGTATTTCTTGCACATCTGGTGAAGGGAGAAGGATAGACAGGTGAGTTATTTCCCTGGACCAAAAAGACAGGAATCCTGTCCCAAAAAAACCCCTCAAATCTGTCCTAAAATACAGGAATCTTTACTTGAACACCTTAACTGTAATTGCTGTGTACAGGCAGAAAGATTTTTCTCCCAGCAGAGACTCAGCATGCATAGGAGATGATAAACTAAAGCAGATCAAGATGCAGACTGATATGTCTGGACCTAAGCAGGAATTCAAACCATGTAGTCTTACATGCTGCACTGCAGAGATATAAGCTAAAAATTCAAAGCCTGAACTTAAGTCAAGGGAGAAAAAGAACTAAAGGAAAAGGTAATAGAATACTAAAATGGGCACAGATGAAGAAGCAAGAGGATTTATAAGTAACTGGAATCTGAAGTCTTTCTTTGAATTGCAGAAACTGTAGAAGGACTAGACAGAATCATTGTCTGGCTATCTTGTTTTTCAAGCACATTAATATCATCAGGGAATGTGTCTAAAGAAGGGCAACAAAGCTGGTAAAGGGGCTGGAGCACAAGTCTTATGAGGAAAACCCGAGAGAGGTGGGGTTGTTTAGCATGGAGAACAGGAGCCTTTGTGGGGACCAACACCTACAACTAGGTGGGAGTGGGTCTCTACTCCCAGGTAGAACAAGAGGAAAAGGAAGTTGTGCTGGGAGAGGTTTAGGTTGGATATCAGTAAAAATTTCTTCACTGGGAGGGTTGTCAAGCACTGGAACAGGCTGCCATGGGCAGTGGTGGTCACCACCCCAAGAGGTATTTGGAAGATGTGTAGATGTGGCACTTGTGGATATGGTTTAGTGGTGGGCTTGGCAGAGTTAGGTTATTATTGGACTCAATGGTCTTAAACTTCCTTTCCAAACCATTCTGATTCTGTGACCAATTAATCACTTCAGTAACCAGAATTTGTACAACCTTTCAAATGCCTTGCTCTTTGATACATGGTGCCAGGAGCTGTGCTGCAACTCACAATGGAGCACTAACCTTGGGTAGGAGATAAGTAATCAGAGAACTGATTATCTTTCAAAGCAGAGAATTCTGTCTCTACTATTTCAGGCAGCTGTTAATATTTTCTAACGATGTTTAAGTTTCTCCAGGGCTATTACATTTTTTAGCAGCACCACTATATGCAGCTTCTCTGAGTAAAAAGTAATTTCTAATTGTTGTTTTCTGTCACAGTTGTATAAGAGTATTTTCTGGGGTCTCAAGATGGTAGAAAAAATTATTACTGAGAAACAGGAGTTTTGTAAACAGTTTTTCCAGAAACATTATAGTACTGCTCTAATAATAAGTTATTATATTATTTTAGTGGCTTGCTTTAAATTGTTACTCTTTTTAGAGCAGTATTATAGAAACTAGAACTAAAAACTGGTATTACAGAAACTAGAGTTGTCATACAAATAGAAATGTAATTGCAGATCAAATCACTCCCTTGCTACCCTTATTTTTTAGCCTCTCCATCATACAACAAAAAAACAAATGAAAACCAGCAAATTACCTGTGCCTACCTCAAAATGAAAACAGCACTTATGACTCTTGTTAGGTATAGTTTGCCCAGTAAGTAATGCAGGGAAATTCTGTTTCTGTAGCTTTTTATGTATAAGGTTTAACCAGCTCAAACGACAAGATTTTGCATTGAGGAAAAATATCATGGTGATAACATGGTAAATTAATAAAATCGTAGAATATCCAGAATTGGAAGGGACCCAGAAGGATCATTGAGCCCCAACTCCTGGTCCTGCGTACGACAGACCCAAGAGTCACACTTTTGCCTGTCCAAATTCCTCGAGAACTCTGGCAGGCTTGGGGCTGTGACCAATTCACTAATTGGGTGTGAGTGGACGCAGTCACACAGCAAAGCGTGTGCACAAGCACACATTTATTAACTGGACGGCAATGGAAACAGTTACACACAAGCTGTGCGCCAGTGCTCAGCCGAGCAGCTGCAGCTGTCGAGCAGGCAGAGGATGTACGTGCAGAAGAGAGCTGGTCAGAAAGGCACAGCAGGAGGGGATCTGGAAGAGGTGTCCAAGGGCATCCCACCGAGGGCTGAGGGCGCAGCCATGGCAGTGTTCCGTGTCCTCCTAGCAGGTAGGGTACCTGCCTCAATACCCGGTGTCACTGGAACGCCACTTACTTCTTTGGTTTGTATTTGTAAATCCATTGTTTATTTTTATACTTAAGTCCAGGGATTACACCCACAGCGGCGGGCAGTCAGGAATGCACCGTGAATGGCGTGTCCGAAGCAGGAGGTGTCCGGAGCGCTGCCAGTGCCGAGGCTCCGGGTGGCTCCGGGTGGGGATGCTGCTGCGGGCATCGCCAGCGGGGTGAGGAAGAGGACTGCGCCCACCTGGCAGGTACCGGGGAGGGGCGGCGGGCGGTGCTCGGGCAGGAGGGTGAACAGCGGGGCTTGGTTTAATCTGCACGAATGGGGACTCAGGGTGACAATATCCATCCCTGCAGCCGCCTGGGGTTCGGCCTCTTTCCCAAGAGGCCAGCTAGCGGGAGCATGAGAGGACACAGGCTCAAGCTGCAGCAGGGGAGGTTTAGGCGGGACATCAGGAGGGATTTCCTCACAGACTGAGGAAAGGCTGGACGCGGCACTCACAGGCTGGTCCCTCAGCTCCTTCCCAGCCCAATCCCGTCCGCAACTCTGCGGTCCCGAGCCCCGGCCGCGCCGCCAGGCGGCGCCCTCCGCCCCCGCCGCCCCGCCCCTCCCGCTCGCGGGGACCGCGCGCCCCCTGGCGGCGCGCCCCGGGCCCCCTCCCGGCGGAAGCGCGCGCGGTGCGTGCCGGACGCGGGTCCGGGCGGCTGCGCGCCCCCGCGGCGCGGAGTTCCCGCTCCGCTGCGCGCCCCCGCCGCCGCCCCCGCTCCGCAGGGCGCCCGCCCGCCCCCGCCCCGCCGCCGGGAGCCGCCCCGGCCCCGCCGCCCCGCGGGCACCCGGCCTCCGCGGGGGCGGCGGGCGGAGAGTAAAACCGGGCCCCGGCAGGGACGCGGGGCTGGAGCCGGACCCGCCGCCGCCAGGGCAAGGTGAGCGGGCGCTGCCGGGCGGGTGACGGGGCCCGGCCCCGCTGCCACCCGCGGAGCCTGGGCCGCCGGTGCCTTGCCGTGGTGGCCTCTGTCGCCGCCGAGCCGGGGCCTTGCTTTAATCACGGGGCTGCGGGGGGCGCGGTGGGAGCCGGGGCGCTCCGTGGGGCAGCCGGGCCGGGCTGTGGCCTGGTTGTGAGGAGAGCGAGCCCGAGCCCCCCTCCGCCTGCAGAAGGAGCCACTGGCCCGCCGGCACAGAAACCGCCCGGTTCTTGTGCCAGAACAAGGGCTAAACCACCCTCTGGCTCCCACGGTCTGCCCTGGCGCAGCTGCACTAGCAGGATTACCAGGGTCTCCTGGTATTTTTCGTTTATTTGGTTTTTTTTTGTCTGTGTGCCCGTGGTGGCAGGACTAATTCAGGCAGAAACCCCCTCCGTAGCCATGTGTTTCTGTTGGCAGGGGCTTGTCGTAGCTGCTGCTTTGCAGTGTCTTTCTGGTTTGGAAACACTGGGATGTCCTCCAGAGGTTTCACTTACGCCTTGCATATGCATGCTGGAGTCGTGCTGTGTCGTTCACAGCAGTGTTGCTTCTTCTATCACGCCTTCTATCACGATCAGCAGGGTCTCACTTATCCCAGCACCTGCTGACTGCAGCTGAGGGCCTCCGTTGCAGTTTAGTTAAGGACTTTTCTCGATCATGAAGTCAGTGAAGGGATTGTGTTTTAGCCTGTTTCCACATCATAACGCCTCAAGTGTAAGCGTAAGTCAGTGTACACTGCCATTAGTCAAATGAGAAATTGCGTCTTTGCAACTAGTGAAAAATATGAGCTGCTGCATTAGCAAGTTAGAACTTAAAAATGTGTGTTTTGAACTGCTCAGCAGTAAGTGGAACAGGCCAGTGTCATTACCTGCTCGTAGCACGTGAGAACTATGTTGAACCTGCGTTCAGTGTGGAACTTCTGGACTTTTTTTGATGATAATTTGCCTTCCCTTCTTCACTGCCCTTGTGCCCATTTTGTGATGACCTTAGTGCTGCTTTTAATGAGTGGTTATAGAGGGGGAAATAGAATCTTCGCAGCAAAGGGATAAGAGGCAACAGACACAAGATGTAGTAAAGGGAAACTCTAGAACTAGAATACAAAAAACATTTGCACCATGAAAGTATTCAAGCACTGGATTAGGGGCTTGAAGAAGATGTGGGATTTCTGTCCATGGCGATACTGCAAACTGGACTGGACATGAAATTTCATTGAGCTACCTGGTTTAATTGGTTAGGTAGGAAGAGGTTGGACAGTATAAATTCCAGTATAAATTTTTCTGTGATGCTCTTCAATATGAGGAAGCACGTTGTTAGAGTTGACTGTTCCTAAGGGAAGGCAGTGCTTTAGCTCTTACCTCTGTGGCTGATAGCTCAGAAGTTGTTAGATATTAATTTCTTCTGCAGGTTAGCACACAGATAATCAAGTAAACTTTAAAACTGTGGTGGTTGCATTTGAGGTATTGCATTGAACATTACAGGCAAAAGGACACGTAACATTTTGCAAGACTTACGTGTGTGAACAGGACTTTAAATTTACTTGATGGAGAATTTGAGTTTGGGAAAAGCCATAAACAATTAAAATATATAATAAGTAGGAGATTATAGCTGTAAGCATTCTTTTAAAAGCTACATAATCACCTCTCAGATTTAAAAAAAATGCTTCTGTGCCATAACCCTTGCACCATATTGTTCTCTAGGTAGTAGGTGGAGCCATTGGAAAAGTCCAGGCATAACAATCTGTTAAATGTTGTGGTGTTGAATGCTACTCCTAAGTCTTGCTTGGTCTCACAAGTTGTGTTTCTTTACTTGCTGTGGGTGTTTGCTGCCTGACAGGTTCTGGAGTTCAGCTCTGGCAACTGGAATGAAAAAGAGCTTTCTCTTGCTCTCCCACACACCTCAAAGACAGGTGCACAAAATCACTGAAGGGCATGTCACTAATGTTCTGTGCTGGAGATAAATCAGCTGCCCATCACACTGTCCTCAAGAACATGCTGAGGAGCAAAATGTTGTAAGCCTGAAATTAGTTTGGAACAGGCATGGATTGTGGGAGCAAAGATCAGCTTTCTTTTCATTAATAGGAGTTACCTTGAGTAATGTGGGCAGAGGCTGATTTCCGAAACCAAAGGAAAAGGGTCATCCTTGCTCTGTCAGAAAGTGAGGGAAAATTGAGGTTGGAAAATAAGTGAAATGAGATCTACTCTGGTATGTGTTTCAATGTTCCTTAGCAAATGTGGAGTAAAATTTATCTACTTTGTAATTTTGTTGTCACTGGTGTTCTGAAAGCAGTATCATCTTTGTGTTTCAGTCTCTTGTTTCTTGCAAAAGCAACAAGAGTAAAAGAATGAGAGACATATGTCTGCCTAGGCATAGGAGCTTTGCAGTCATACCTGCTGTAAGTCACATTCTAATAAACAAAACACAGCAACTTCAAGTTCAGATTCTTTTCATTCTTAGAAGTGTTGGAAATGTTTTTCTTATTCTGTTTCTCTCTACAAGCCTATTTTGCGGTTGCAACATTTTTTCTTCTTGGTCCTGACTAGCAGAACTTGGAATATTGACCAACCAACTCTTTCTAGCCTAGAATAATTTTTGTACCCAGAGGTATTAGGTTTGCAATTTAAGCACTGTAGCTAAAATAGCCAAGCATTCAGGCTGTCCTGTGTTTGTAAGGTAAAGTGAATAGCAAGTTAATCTCTTGAATTGTACAAAGCTAAGAAAAAAGAGTTGCTCCAGAGTTACAGTAAGCCTGAAATTGCAGGCTTAACTAGTGTGGGCTGGTAACTTCTTAGGAGTTGGCATTGGAGTGGAGTGATTCTTTTACATAGACACAGTAAAGTCAAAGTGGACTTTTTGTGATCTTTTTTTCCTTGTCCTTTCTAGTGTCTCTCAGTTTTGTGCTCTGGGTCTTCACAATTTGCTATCAGTAAATTTCTGGCTACAGAAAGATCTTTCCAGGGCTGAGGCTTTCTTATTTGAGAGAATCTTCTTCCTGTGATATCCTATGGTTGTAGTGAGTGGAAGTGTTCAGTAGATCTTCCTTAAAGCACTGGATTTGAGATTGTGCTTGAGAGAAGGTTTTGTTTTATTGTAACAATAAATTAGACTGATCAGTACAGCTTTCTGAATTCAAAAATTCAGTATTAATTGGTGTATAAATTTTCTGTGTCTGTGCAAGTTGAATAGTTTTCAATTAGATAAAATCCTAGCGAGAAATTAAGCAAATGCACCATCTTTTCTCCATTAGAATTGTCATCATTTCCAGTACACAAAAGAAAAGTACTGTAAAGATCAAATAAAAGTTTTGCTGTGTGGACTGTTATGTTTCTAATAGGTGCTGCTGGGGTGTGGGGTTGACGGGATATGAATAAAATGCATGAGAGAGACTTATTATATGATTAATCAGTATAGGCAGATCTATGTTTTTGGGAGATTTATTAATGTACTTTTTAAAAATTTTGTTTTAAACAGGAGATGACAGGTGGAAATGAATCCTGTACTGCAGGACCAACATCTATGTCCTACTTAGCTTGCCTGAGTTACATTCTGGAAGAATGGACTGGTGTGGAGGATATTGGAGATTATCTGAGTTATGCATTCTACATTTTGTGGGTGCTTTTTCCACTTGTGGTAGTCTTTGTCCTTCCAGGAGTTATTGTCATTCTCTTCTACGTTTCCATTCTCTGGCTTCATATTTATAAAAGGAAGAATGAAATAAAGGAAGCTTATTCCCATGATGTTTGGATAGGTGCAAGAGAAATGTTGGCAACCATATGGGATGGACATGGAAGAATATGGCATGGTAAGTGAGATCTGACCTTTCATTAAAAGCTTCTGAAGCTCTTATTCCTCGTTTAGCTTTCAAGATTATCAATATATGCTGATTGTTGCTGCTGGTGCATGCCTATTGTGGCCAGTTTTTTTTTTTTTGTTTTGTTTTATGAGTGATTGTTAGTGGTGCTTGAAACCAAAAAAAAAAGACATTGAGACTTTTTTGAATTTAAGTTTTTTGTCTTATGCATTTATTCATTTGCTGCTATAAAATGAGATATCTGTTCTGGTTGAATATATACGCAATTTTTAAAATTGCTTTTTTAAAATTTTTTTATTTTTATAACAATTCCTGGATTTCTTCATTTGAAGAAAATATGAAATGTGTGTTGTGCTAAAAACTAGATCAATTAACTGTATTGTTTCAGAGTCAGTATATGAAGACTGGAAGTTAAGTGCAGTTCCCTGATAGCTAGTATGTCGGCCAGCATGTGTTTGCATAATTTAATTGCACTTAACCAGTCTTACATAAAATGCCTAATGATGGCTAAAAGGAGCACGGAGTTCCTTCTTGAAATTAGCTTCAGAGCCTAACACTGTTACAGAGCCCTACTTTTTTATTTGTATTTTGGACTACTACTTTCTCTACTGGAATGTCAAAACTAAGGGCCCTGTTCTTTGTCCTTCTGCTATTACTTCGTTATAAAGACAGACTTAATAAATGATTTGGCTTTTCTCTCTAAGGAAATCATAAGTCTCTTTCAGAGCCATTCAGTCTAGATGCAGCTAAAGGAGAAAGAGATACTTAAGAGCAATTTACATAAAGAATAAATCCTTCTTGAAAATCATCTCTATTTGTTCTCTAGTCAAAGGGAAGCGGGTTTGCAGGGCATTGATAACCATATGGTGCAGCAGCTGTATCAGATAGGCTTTGTAAGACTAAGATGCAACTTTCAAATCTAGAGAAGTACACTACATCAAAATCAACAGCTACATCAAAGAGCTTAAAATGCTCACTTCACAATAAAAAGCTATTTGCTTTTTTTCCATAAGGAAATTATTTTTTAAGGCCTTGGCTCTTTTAATCCTTAATAACTTTTTCTTTTTATAAGGTTTGACTTTTTTTTTGTGCGAGAAGATTCTTACCCAGTTCCTCATTGACAGCTGTGACTTTTTTTCTGCCCTGCCAGCTGCTTCCCACTTATCTATACACTTGTCTTGCTAAAGAATGAAATGTTTTCCAGTTATTTTTTTCCCCTACTTGATTCATAAGGATATCATAAGAAGAACTATCCATCCTGAAATCTAACAGCATCAAAAAAAATAGAAAAAGAAAAAACCAACCCCACAGCCAAAAAGCCCCAAACCAACTTCCAAACCTGGTGATTGATAGCTGTCTTTATACCTGTATTTACATGTGGTATGCCAGTGCCATCTGTGTTAGTTGGCTGGCATGGTGCACAGTTGGTAGTCCCTTGGGATGGGAGAGATGATGCACTTGCAATGTGTTGCAGCTCCACAGGTATGCAAAGTAAAAGAGAGGGAGAAGAGCCATGGAGTACCTTCAGAATTAAATTAATGGAATAGGAATTGTAGACCTGATTAACTTTGGAAGAAGTGACAGGATTTGATTGAGAGGTTTTGTTTTGTTTTTTGGGGCTTTTTCAGGTGTCTTCTTTTTGCTTGTTTCATTTTATTTTAAATAAGATAATGTAATAGTACTGGTGTTAATTGAATATGTTCTGTACTGATGCATTTTGGCATTTTGTGTTAATTAAATATTTTCTTCCAGGTAACTTGAATAGAATTGTGAGGTCAGGAAAAAGCTTATGTGTGTTTATGTATTTTTCAGCTAGGCATATATAGTCCCAACTAGCTTTTATTATATTGTGATATATGTATATAGTGATGGAAAGCTGAAACAGGTATATAACTAGGAGACAATAGCAAAGATAACCTTCATATCCTGGAGTAAAAGGAGGCATGAAAATGAGTGCTGTCATGTCAAGTCTTCTAAAACAGTCACTGGTGGCAATGAACTTCGAAAGGTTAATAGCAGCTTGAAATAGTTGTTTCACAACTCCAGTCTGTATTTTGATTTCTCTTGAATGATTGATTCAGAGGACTTTGCAGCCTTGAAAACAGTGAAGTGAAAAAACAAGGATAAATTATACAGTTTGAGATAGTGTGACTGGGTGTTTTGTTTTAATGTTGGTTTTATTTTTGCTCTTTCTCAAAGTGTGGTGCCTTAAATGAAACTTTATTCTCTGTGTAGCAGCTTGTATTCTGTGTATTTTCTGCGGAGAAACTTGTACTTCCTGTAGATGCAGCAAGTTACCTTTTGACATTATTGGTCACTTTGCTCTTTCCACTTCTCAATCCATGTTCGTTTCAGTTTGCCAGCTTGCTGCAAGTTAGTTTCTTTGGGATAGAATTGTATAGAAATTTAACATCTGTTACATTTTTGACTCCTAACAGGTTATGAGCTTCATGGTGTCGAAAATATTCCTCAAGGACCAGGACTTGTTGTGTTTTATCATGGAGCTACCCCCGTTGACTATATCTATTTCACAGCTAGACTTCATATAATGAAGAAGAGATGCTGCAATGTAGTAGCTGATCATTTTGTCTTTAGATTACCAGGTAACATACTTCATTATATAAACAAGCAGTTTTGTATTTCTAATTTTAATTTTTTAATTGTGTAATTAATAAAAATCGTGTTGCAGGAGCACAGCTTTCAAAACAGACATTCAGACAAATTTAGTGAAAGTTTTGAAATAGAGAATGTTCTTGACAAACAAGAATGAGACTGGCCCATGCAAGGATGGGATATAGTCCTGTCTGGGCAGCACCTCCCAATGATCCTAGGGTGTTTAGAAACAAAGAGAAGGAGATCGTAGGAGAAGCAGTGTTAATCATCAGCAAATATTTCAGTAAGATGTTTCTTTTCCATTAGTATAGGCAGAATGAGTGGTGTGAACTGATTAAGAATTAAACTGTGTGGAACAAAAGCGCTGTAAGTTAAAACTACTAGTCTGGAGAGACAATGTATTTTCTTATCTCACCCAACTGTTATCCAGTTGAGGATGGCAGGCAGTTCCCAGGAAGACTGTTTCAAGTAGAATCTGTTTTGGAAGAAAGCTAGAGAAGTGTTCAGTGTGTATAAGGTGAGGCAGGTAGAAAATGAAAAGTATGTTTAGGGCAAGATTTTGGCTGGACAGCCTTGTGAAATGCACTGCCAGTTGGTGAAATTAATTATATGAAGGTTTTCTTTTTTTGTCTGTGTGAAATACAATTGTACCCACTTTTTTCCCCAAATTTGGTTTGTGGTTAAAGGCTTGTCAGTTCATAAAAGGAATTACAAGGAGCATTCTGTACTGTACTGGTGCTTTTAGTGGAACCAACTCATATAAGAAAAATGTCTTTTTGTCAGTATACATTTATTTCAGCCTTAGTCCCTGAAAATAACTTTTTCATACTGATCACAGTATGGCTTTGCCTCTACAGCTGCTTTTACCAACAGATTCATTTATCAGTGGCTATGAAATCTTTTGCATACAGATGACTAATATAATCTACTTCATGATGCAGATTTGGCTCCATATTGTATCTGTATAGGCACAGCTGTTTATCAAATGGGGCATTGTGTTTTACTCCTTTTCTACTTTAAAATAAGGCTCTAAGTGTGAGTATACTTAGGAGTCCCCCAAATATTATTCAGTAGCATTGCAGAAACATCTTGTTGAATGGCTGGTCTTGAAGAGCTGTTTTCAGCAGTACAATATCTAGCTAACAGCTACAAGCATTCCTCAGGGATTGATACTGAGACCACAGCTGCTTAGTCTTTTTATAGTACCCCTGGATGAGAGGCTGGAGCATGCATAGGAAATTCACTGATGATACCAAACTGGGAGAGCTGTTGATATACTGAGCATTAAAGCTAGTTCTCAGAGTGACTTCATTGAATTAAACTGGAAGAAATATTATGAAGGTCAGTAAAAGCAGAAGTAGAGCTGTGCATCTGGGATGGAGCAAGTCTGTGCAGCAATACTCTGGAGAAAAGGGGGCTTTGCAGAAAAGGACTTGGGATTCTAGTGAACAACAAGCTGAGTGAGAGTCGGCAGTGTGCCCTTACAGCAAAGAAGATGAATGCAAGGTGAGCTTTTTTTTTTAGCATGAATGTAGCCGCTGGTTGAGTGAAGAGATTTGTTCCCCTGGCATGGCACCTGTGCAAACATATCATGTATGGTGTCCAGTTTTGGACTCCCCAGTACAGGGTACACTGACACACTGGAGCATTTCAGTGGATGATGGAGCACACAGTGTACAAGGAGAGGTTGAGAGAACTGGATTTGTTTGGTCTGTACCAGATAAGGGTGGGGAAAGATACTATTGCTTTCTTCAGTGACCTAGTGGAAGGGTGGGGAGAAGAGGGAGTCACTCTTCTTACAAGTGAACAGTGATAAACTGAGAAGCAACAGAGACAAGTTGCAACACAGGAAATTTTGATTAGACATGTGGAAAGGTATTTTACCATCAGAGTGATCAGGCACCTGAACAGATTGCTTAGGTATGTTGGGGAATCTCCATCCCTGCAGACTTTCAAAACTCCGCTGGGTGAGGCTCTGAATAGCCTGATCTAGTTGAACCCGCTTTGAGTGGGAGGCTGGACTAGATGACCTCCAGAACTTCCTTCTAATCTACATAATTCTCTGGTTCTGTGAAGGAATTAAGGCTGTTCATGGAGACAAATATCAGGAGCCCAGAAAATGTTATGGATTGTTTCAAAATAAGCACAGTAATCTATGGCTGGCAACTCAGGTAGATGCTGCTTCTCTTGTGAATCAAATCAGAAAGGCTGTGTAATTTTATCCTAATACTAAGGCTGTCTGAGCGTGATTAAGTGTTCAGATTAAATTGGATGCCTTTTCAGAAGATGTTTTACACAAAAGTTATTATGCTTAATGCAGGGAAAATGGGAAGGGGTGGTGTTGCATTTGGGGAGTCTGTTAGACACACATGGATGTGTCAGAATTGTGCTAGTATTAAGTATGCTTTTCTTGCATTTTGGAGGAGGATATGAAATACGGTCATAGAATTCTTTTTTTCCTTTTTTTATAACTAGAGGTTTTCCACAGGGAAAAAACAAACCCAGTATTCCAGCTTTCAGGTTCCTTTAGCCTCTTAGCTGTGCAGTGCTCAGAAATACATTGACTTCTCTAAGTTTAGGATAAAGCCTTTTCCCAAAGCATTCAGAGAGGACTGAGATTTCACTTGTGTTCTTCTCTATTGTCCTCTGCCATAGTATGACATCCTTGCCATCCTGCTATCTGATAGCTGACAGCCCTGATGTTACGGTCACTGGGGCCAAGATTGAAAAACGTACATGGTGCTCAAGTTGAGAGCAGTGTTACATGCCTGACTAGGTACTCTCCAAAGGGTTTTCAAACATTTCTGCCAACACAGTCTTGTGGAAAATAGGAGAGGAGTATATTTGGTGAAGGGGCAGAGTTCAGGTTGAACCGTGGAATAAAATTAAGTTTGAACTTCTTAGTGTCTGGAAGAACATGTTCTGAATGGCTGAAAAATTATGTTTAGATAATTTTAAGAGTTGTTGTTTAAAATGGAAAAACAGATTCTTGGTCCTTTTCATGCCATGCTACCTGGTACTGCTCCAGTGTTTCTTCTAACTTTGTGGTGACCTTTGCCTTGGACACAGGTACCCTGGCTGTCCTTTCAGGGCCACTGTGTCAGATTCTGTCTCTCAGCTGCTTTAAGGGAGCCAGGTTCTTCCTTGGTGCTGAAGCAGAGATACCAGTTATTATGTGTGGCCTTCTGGCAAGGCTGTGAAGTACAGCTCAGAATGTAAAGTTGATACTTAAATTCAACAAAGGAAATACAGCTGAGAAATTTTTTGAAGACTTGAAACCTTCCTGGACAATTATTCTGTAGTACATTTTTTTGTCTCTACTCTGTCAATATTCTGTTCTTTTTTTTGCTGATATATGAACTGGACAGACTCATGGTATTGCTTTGTCACACACACCCTTCCCCTGACCGCTTCCCCAGTGTATCCAGTGTAGAAAGGAACGATGTTGTGACAGTCTGTTTCCTTGGAGTCTCTTTTCTTGCTCATCTCAGCCCTTTTCGTGATTGTTTTGTCTGTCTCCTGAGCTCACTGACAGAAAGGACTTAGAGACAGGCAGCTTTTTACCAGATACATTTGAGAGAGCTTTAATTAGTTTGGGAATGTCAAGCATTGTAAAAATCAGCTATGGAAAATCCCACAAAAAAAAGCACCTGAAAGAAATGAATTGCAATTAGGCAAACTCTATTTCCAGGTATTCTTCCATGCAAATGCTACTTGATGAAGACTGAGTGTCATCAGCAGTGTGTGAGGTAGACACAGCAAAATATGAGACAGGAGTAATGTTGTGTTCTGTGTACAGACAGATCCTGATTGGTATAGAGATGAGCTGGGAGTAATTATACCCACACCAGCTACAAAGACTAGTTAGAGTTTAGTTAAGAATAAAGTAATATGTTGCCTCATGCTTTTTCCCTAAGCCTTTAGTTTATGCAAGCTGTAAGAGAAGACAGACCTCTGTAGTCTTAACTTTGTTTGGGCTCTTCCTTAACCTGTGTGTGTATGTAACATATATTCATAGTCACAGCTATTCATTTGTTATTAGGAGGCAAACTCAACTAGATCAGTTCTTTCTCTTTGTCTATGGCTGATGAGGTTGTTTGCTTCAGTGGGAAACTTCAAGAAAGAGAAGTAATGTTTCCCTTACTGCCCAGTCATCCAAAGTTACCATTTTGGTATGCACTACTCCTAAATACTATAGAAATTTAAAATTTGTTAAACCAACTGAACAGGACTTATTTCCTGCGAACAGAGGTTTGTGCTAGGTATGTCCTTTAACAGTAGACTAGTTGTCTAAATTGATCAGATACATATCTGATTCCTTTTGATGCTTGTAGCAGATTCTGGATGTTCTGCCCTTTCTTGAAGGGTACAGTCCGAATGACATGTCAAATTCAAGGTGATATGTAACCTTAGGTCAAAAACTTCAGTTACAATATTAGCAGCAGGTGAGCATGTCCAATTAGGCTTACCAGATGCCTCTCTGTATGAAATGTCATCCAGGTACTCACAGACTGAATCAGAATCAATTGCTGCAGTGATTCGTAATGCAGAGAATGATGCATTTTCTTTGTCATTCTCCTTCTTATGCACTACTGTTCTTTATCAAAGTTCACAAAACAGAACCACAACAATTTCCTGGTATTGCTTCTTGGTGCTCTCTGTTTGGACTATGTTTGAACAGTATAGCTTGAGCAAGGAGCCAATGCCCTTGAGTCAAACAGCTCCTTCAAAGGGACATGTGAAAGATATCACAGAGTGCTTGACAGTTCTTTTTTAGTTTAGTCCTGACTGTGGGATAACATCTGACTTGACTATGACAAAAAGCCACTGAAACCCGTAAATCTTCAACTTTGCAGACCAAAATATGTAAGTTCACTTAATGCTTCAGTCCCTCTTGGGGACTTGGGAACACAGCTTATTAGACAATTAAGTTTTAGCCGTAGTGTTCTGTGCTGGGGATCTGTACTCAGTGGTAGTATGAACTAACATTTTCTGCATTAATATTCTCTTACCCTTCAGGTTTTAGAATACTACTTGACGTATTTGGAGTTATACACGGACCAAAAGAAGCTTGTGTCAGGACTCTGGAGAAGGGCCAGCTGTTAGCCATTGCCCCAGGTGGAGTTCGGGAGGCACTCTTCAGTGATGAAATGTACACGATTCTGTGGAGTGATCGGAAGGGCTTTGCTCAGGTGGCCATTGATGCAAAAGTGGTAAGTGGGACATATCCTGGAAGAGAAGCAAAGAAAGCTAAGTTATTAATACTTTGTTTTGATTATCATATATTTGATGTTAGATTTCTGACTCTCATGAGTATGGTCTACTTGCTCTAAAAACTACATTTCAAGACCCTTTTTGTTGCTTTTAACAGATAGAAGGCTTTAGAGTCAGCTAAGAATAGTGTGGCTAGGAAATCCAGAGTTTAAAGAACAAGAGATTAAATACAGGATGGTTTCTCCTTTTATAAGCAGCATGTGCTGTTTTACACATACTGGTTAGTGTTGTGATGGCTTAGCCCTCCCTGACCAGCATGGTTGGGAAACAGCTCTACATACCAGAGTCACAGAATACGCTGAGTTGGGAGGGACCAATGTTTCTGTTTCTTCTGTCACTGAACTGTGGTGTGACCCAGCAGGGTATAGACTCACTGACACTTTGTACTGTATTGGCATTTATGGTAGTGAGGGATGTCCAGGGCTGGTCACTGGTGTGAACTCTACAGTTCTAATGTACAGCATTGGGCTTGGTCAGCAGGCAGGTATGAGTAACTATTCATAGGGGACCAACTGTTAAGACACAACAGTGAGTGATATATTTGCATTGTAACTATTTTAGTAATAATTTCAGAGTCCCTCTCATTCTAGGTTTGTACTTGGAAGATGTGTGCATATGTCCACAGGTCTGCATATACCTAGTTTAAAAGCAAGTCTCACACCAGGAGTTTTATATTTAGTTACTGTCAAAGACAGACTAGTTATAGCTCTGGATTTTATAGAGAAATAGAATACTTTTAGGACCCAACTGTACATCACTTTTCTCACAAGGAAAATAACACTGTTTAAACAGGTATTTTCAACAGGTTTAGATTTTACTAATGTATTGTAATAGTATGTGAAAGGCCCCACTTGAGATACAACTATGATTGTACTAGTTGCATGTATTTTATTGGATGTGTTTTTTGGTTCTCTTTATGCACTCACAAGGGTCTTGTTGCTTCATCCCCCAAAAAAACCCTGATAGATGCAGTAAAATAGAAAGAATGTCAGAGGCAGGCTGAAAGTGGGAAAAACATCTTTATTTAGATTAAAGATGAACTTTTAAGTCATCTTGAATCATAAGCAGAACTCCTCATGAAGAGAAAAATGTGTCTGAAACATCAGAAAAATGTCTAACAACTTGTTGAAGTTGTCTTATTTCAGCAGTTTTTTGCCAGAATTAGTATATAAACAAAAATTTCTACCTCTATGTCAAAAGTAAGTTGTTCCAAATAAGATTTTTCTAGAATAAAGATACTTATATGTATTCAGTTTAGACAACTGCACTTCTTTTTATTCTCTGTAATTATTTACAAACTCTTTTTTCCTCTCCAAACTTGATGCATGTCTGAAAAGTTACATCTGTTAGTTCATCTCCATGCTTGTTTTTAAAAAGTTCAAAAGAATTTGAGTTCATGAAAATCCCATGAAGACTTCTGTATTTCTAATGAGGATGTGTACAGTGGGCACACACTATACAATGATATTGAAAAATTTTGATGCCCCACAGTTCTTGTAAATCTTGACAGCTGTTTGCAATTTTAAAAGCAGCAATAAAAGCTTGAAATATTCAACACCATTCCAAGTACTCATCAGCAGAAATATGTCATGGACATGTATTGAATATGACACATCAAGTGTGAAGCAATACCACAGCAGAGAGGAATCAGACAAGTTTAGTGTCCCAATCCTGTGAATCCTTCCCTTTGAGCATAACTACAAATTAGGTAAGAGGTTTAAGCATTTAAGTCACAACTATGTAAACGCTGCTAGATGGGGGGAGGGATGCCTAAATGCTCCATAGACTCCAAAATTCTGGACTGCTCTAAGAAAACAGACTTGCTGAAACAGTGACTCCCTCAAGTCTTGCAGTATTCTCCAGTTGGAAACCTCATGGCAGAAGGTCACAGAACTTCAGAATACTTGTTTTGCGCTCTATATATCCTTGTCTGAGAAACACTTCTGAAATTAATTTGCCTGTTGAGTTTAAGTGAGGTACAGTTTTTTTAGATAGTGCTCTCTTCCTTAAATTCTTAATTATTTTTTTTCCCTCCTAGCCCATCATTCCTATGTTTACACAAAATGTTCGAGAAGGCTTTAGGACATTAGGAGGAATAAGTAAGATATTTTCTATTTTTCTGTAGTTTATTTTTCCATATGTGTTTAGCCTATCTCTGTAGAAATATCCTTATATAAGTTTGAGATTTAACACAACCTTATTTCTTGATGTTTGCTCTCTGGTAGAGTTCAGAGATGTTATTAGGATTTAATATTAGCATTAGATGTGATATTGGCTCATCTAGGTTATTTTCCACATAACAGTGGTTTGTTTTTTTTACACAAGCAGTAGAAGAAAGAAAAAAGGAGCCAGGAAAAGGCAGGAAGACTTAAAGCACTTTTTTCTCTGCTTATATCTGCTAGGCCAGCCCTAGGTTTTCTGCTCTCTGTTAAGAAGCAAAGCAAATGGGTTTGCAACTGACGTGTATTTCCTGTTGTCCAAAGCTCCTTGCTTACACCTCTACCTGTACCTAAAGTTTGAATGGTTTGAACTACATTTAATCTGTAGTTGCTTTTCTATGCTGCACTAGACCTGTGGTTCCTCACAAAACCTTGCATTTGGCAGCTCTCCTTCCTTATCTCCATGGAACTTGCAGCCAGAACGTGAATAGATGGGTCTTTTGTCTGAGGGATCCATCTCTGAGATGATTAGATGCCCACATCTCTGCTCATTTGCTAGTGTTAAACTCCCCTCTTAGTTACTATCTAGCAGAGGGGCCTGAACAAGTCTCTACACTGCCTGTTCTGCCTCAAGTATGGCATCATCACCTTCATCAGAGGGCTGCAGGGCAACACAGTTCTATTTCTCTCCCCCTCCGTGTAAGAGCTGTATGTTGCATGGAGAAAGCCAAGACATCAGATGCAGAACCTGGAATATTTCACTCATTCATCATGTTGTACAAAAATTAAGCAGCAATTAATTGTTGCTGTGTTTGGGAGAATCCCAAACAGTGGAAATTTAAGCCAAAATCATTTATGCTATATGTATTCTACAGCAGAGTTGCTAGAGGAGTTTAACTTCTTGGTCACTGCAGGTGTTACTCCAGTTTTAGTAGTTTTTGTCCTTGTTTTAATAGGTTGTATACAGAAAATTCCACATCTTGATCAGTAAGAATTCTCTTATGCCAGCACCCCAGTTAGTGGAGATTTTTGTCTGAAATTGAGAAATATAATATTAGCGCACATTTTTCAAATAATCTCTTCTGGGCTCATTTGGGACTAACGCTTAGAAGGTGGCATGTGGAGAAGGATGTGTCCTCTTAGAGCTGTTTGAAATACCTGGTTTTTCTCTCTTTTTCTACTGTTTAACTGCAACCAGTGTGTGATCTGAAAGAGCAATTCAGTATGTTAGCATGGCTGACTTTTAGGCAGATAAGGCTATTTCTGATCCTGTAGACCTCAGTGGGAGGAAAACATGCAGTTTTCCAATACTAGTGTCTAATGCTAACTTGTCAAATGAGCTGAACCTGTAACTTGTATTGCGTAGCATTCTCATCCTCTCCAGAGAGGCAGCTATTGAATTTCTCTCCTCTTCTTTCTTCTCGTTTCAGCTACTCTTTGGAGGAAAGATTTCACACCAAGTTAGGGTAGAAATAAGTCTGATATAAGCATTAATGCAGCTTTTAGGAAATGAAAGTCAAGGTAGGATAGCACTTGAGATGACACATTGTTTGAGAGTCTGGGTTGGGGGCTAGATTCCTTTGCAAGTCAGTTTCAATGTTAAGACATAGTGGGGGAAAAAAGACTTTACAGAATAATCCCAATCTCTTTCTCTCTCTCTCTCTCTCTCCCCCCCCTCTCTTTCTCTTTTCCCTCATTTACCCTCCACCACTCCCTTCTCCTTCCCCACCTTTCTTTCTCCTGCTTTCCACTACATTTTTTCACATTAGAAATACTTAGGTCTCTATATGAGCGTACTAGATTGCCAGTAGTTCCTCTGTATGGGGGGTTTCCTGTCAAGCTACGTACATTTATTGGAGAGCCCATTCCATATGAACCAAACATGACTGCTGAGGAACTAGCTGCAAAGGTAAGATAGATATCTATATATGTAAATTTAAAATACTGAATATTCTGATACAAACCACTGCAATAATCTTGTCAAGTGATTTCTGTCTAGGAGCCAGTTACAGAAATTGGTGGAATCATGGTAAGTTTTGTACTTGCCTAACTCTGAATGTCATTCTTAAATACTATCTTTTTATTACTACAACTTGCAGATGGTCTAGGTCTTTTAAAGTTAATTGCATCCTGTATTTGCTTTGAGAAACAACTTGCTTTAAAGACTGAAGAAGTTTGGTCAGATAAGACAGCTCTCAGTTGACAGAGAGAAGCACTTCACCCAAGAGGAAGCATTCTGTTTCCTGGTGTTTTCAGAAAGATACTAAGGAAGCCTTTCAAACATAGGAAATTTATGTTCACAAGCTGTTGGAATTGCACACGATAAAAGAAAAAGATAAATAATTTCAGTGCTTTGTCTAGTGTGTTTCTATTTTGTCCAGCTTCTAACCCATAAATTTAACTTCTAAATATGCCTCTAATTCACATTTAGATGCCTTATAGAAAGGATTTTCAGGTTCTCATGTTCATTCAGTTTATTAATAGATTTCACTGTGCAAAGACAAAAACCAGTTAAGAGGTTGAGCAGTGAGATGGAGCGGGCTGAAATAGATGTTTTTGAAAACTCCACAGATGGTCACATAATATTCCGAAAACTTCACTTGAGAGAGGCTTTTCTTGACTGTGCAAGTGTCAGTCCAGTTGTCTGTCTGTTTACCCTATGGTTAGATCTCTGCAAAAAGACTCTTAAAACCTTTGTCTGCAATATCTTAGGCCCTGGTTATGGAAAACTGGTTGTTGCTCTTGTGGGGTCACTCTGAGAGGAATTCAGAACTGCTGGCTTTCAGCAGAGAATGTGTTTAAGACACTTTCAGACTTGCATTGACATCTTACATTTATGCCAACCCTCACTTACTTCTGACTTAAGCTCAGATTCTACTGGATAAGGCCCCAGAATGTGAATTCTCTAGCATCCTATTTAGTTAGAGTAATTTTAAAGTTGTATCTCATGTTTTGGGCTATGGCTTAGTATGCATTTTCCCATTAAATAGAGCAAAAAATAAAGCTCAAATTTTTTACCTAATACAAGTTTTAGGTCTGTAGAGTCACTTAGGACCAGGTGTATAAAATCCTTCTCCAAGGACTTAACAGTTGGTCACTTAATTCATGTAAACAGTGGGAGCTTGTACCAACAAACAACATTCTACCAACATCTGTCCTTGCTGACCTCTGGTTTTCAGAGGCAAATACTTCTCTGTTCTTCTGTTTCTGGCCTTAAGAATTCACTAGCCTGTGCTTGTCTAGGCAGAATAGGAAGTGTTTTCACCACAGCTTTTGCATGTTGCCCTGCTTTTGAACGCTCCCTATGGAGCTTTTATATAATAAGAGCAACTGCTGTGCACTCCTTGGCCTGTTTATTTTGAAAGTGAAGGCTGCTGTCACATGCATCTAAGTGGCCTGAGCCTGTGTCACAGGACCAGTTCCTTCAGGGGCTTTGGGTCTGGAGGGCATTACTTTGTACAAGTCGAATGTGCTGAGACACAGTGGTGTTTCCAGTGCTGCTTCTAAACATGTGTAGAAGCAAAGTTGATGCCCACTGGAAGAGTGTTATTGATGCAAACCTGGGCATAGGCAGGAGTTTGAGTTGTACAAATGCAGATATTTAACATGCCTTATAGTCTCTTAATGAATTTACTCTGTCGTCATTTGACTTTGTGTGTATCACCAATAGTGCTTGTGAATACAGCTACTAGACATAAGAGAATACTGGTTTGTTGGTCTGTTTCATGGCATTGTTGCCATAATCACATCCTGTGGACTTAAATATGGAAGAACAGTATTTTGAACTTGCAGTAGTTCTGCAGTACTTGAAAGGATTAAAAAGAGCTGAGAAATTGTGTGATTATATGAGCAGTACAAAGATGAGATTTTCTGACGAAAACCTTTTCTCTTTCCCTACAGACAAAAGCAGCAGTCCAAGCTCTCATAGAAAAACATCAGAAAATACCAGGAAATATATTTAGGGCTTTAATGGAACGATTTCGAACACAAAAGAAAGAAGATTAAAGTCTTCTGAACTTAAACTTCTGTAACTACTATTTAACTAACTACTACTAAAAATATTCTTAATGTTACATTTGTAAATTATTCATTCTTCTAATAATAGGTTTTAATACTGTCCTAATGATACTGCTGTATAATTTAAGATAGAAGTCACTTGCCCTTGACCTTTCCCCTGTCCAGTATCAAGCTCAGGAACCCAAACTTAAAATCATTAATAATGGGGCAAAGTTTAATTTTTGATAAGCGCATTCCTACCTTGGAAGTGTCTGGGTTGTTGATTCTGGGTTTGTTTTGGGGTTTTTTTGCAAATAATACTGCAAGCCTTTATGTATAGGTCTGTCTTGCTTTTGGGCTGTCATTGTCTCCCATCCCCACCGTGATGGATCTCTAAACTGAATGTCAAAACCTCTGCAGAGCTGGAGTCTTACTGTCTTGACCCTCATCGGTCGTAAGGAAGTTTTGTGGGCCAGATTAATGCCATAAAACATGTATGAAAAATGTCCTGAAATTGTTACTGTCACACTGCTGGAAAGCAGTCCACCACTTTAGGCCTGCAGAACCTCTAGCAATACCTGTAAAACCTGTGTTGCAAAGTGTTTAGCTTTGCTGGGTGAGCTCAGAGACAGCTCAGAGGAGTGAAAATTGATTAGAGAACTGCAGTGAATCAAGGAGGCCTGTTGTGGAAACCTCTCTAATGCTGTCAATGAGAGCCCTACAACACAGCTGTTATTCTGCTCCAAGGCATATTGGATCTCTTGAGTAGAGACTTGTCCCATTTATTTCTCAGTGAGTCTACAAATTCCCCTTTGAAACAGTGAGCCAAGCATTCAAACATTAGGAAGTAGAAATGAGAGTACTGTTAAATAACATGAGCTCAAAAATCTTTATTTTGATGGCAAGAGAAAATTGTTACAACATTGTAAAAGCAGTTACTTTGAAATCCCAAATGCCCGTTTGTGGAATATGTGGATAAACTATTAAGTAGATTCTTCAAACAGTTATTTATGTAAGTTAAATCATGAAGGAAAGGGAAGTTCTGTATACTTTCCTTAAATTAAAACAATTGAATCAACAGGAGAGAGTTGCAAGATTGGGCTTTTGTGCACTTACAACAAATTATATTGTTATATTTTTTCTTAGCTAAAGCCTGAGGTCTTATTGTCCAAATAGGAAATATCTGGAATATTTCTTCTAACTTTCCAAGAATTTTAATCTACAGTTCTTAAATTAACATCTGGGAACTTTTTAGTTCTGGGATGAGGAAAATTCCTTCAGAAAAAATAAGAGATTTTTGCTATATGATGTGGTCAATCTCAATATTGTTGGGGTTTGACCTTTTTTTAAAAAAAATACATAGCCCCAAGAAAAACCCAATAAATAAGCAACATTTAAAAGAACAGTTGTATTTGATATAGTATTCATTCCTATCACCATTTAAGCACATACTTTGCTTTATGCTCTTTTAAATGTGTAAATTAGTGACATTGCATAAGTGCATGTGTATGATGCCTTATGTTAGAAAAATATCACTTTATGGGAAATTGTCTGTCAAATGTGGTTTACAAGAAGCAAAAGGTTTACTTACTTTCATGATATTATTTATACCAAAAACATTGTGTGGTAAATTTTTTAAAGCTTTGGGGAGAATCATGGTATATAAAAGCAAATGCCCATTCTGAAGTTTTTGAAATTAAGTTTTACTTGAAGGCAAGATTGGGTTCCTTTTAATTTATTGGACTGTTTCAAAAATACTGTTAACACAGCATGTCATTAAAAGTGATAATGTTGAATTCTTGCATTGAAGTATAACTTAAGTATGACCTTTTTTTTTTTTTTACTGTCCATCTTGAGAAATCAGTCTATGCAGTGAACATCTCAAAGGCAGCTGAACATCTTTTGTGTTGAGATTGCATATATGTAAAAGAGAACTCAATCTAAAAGGTTCCGCTAGACATGAATGGACATTATCAGATTTTGTAAAATTTATTTTAACTATGTGGGTTATTTGCTGCAGTTTTGTTCCTTTAAATATTGAAAGATCAGTATAAAAAATGAAGGGCAGTATTGGTACTCTCTAAGTGTTCATATTTGTATAGGCCTTTCATTTTTATTTCTATATATTAAAAATATGTAGAAGACACCTTTCGAATAAAATTGACAACTGGAACAGACTTCTGAAGTTTTGTGTTGTGTTTGAACCAAATGGAATGATACATGGCTGTCCTGCTGAACCTTGAGTGGTTCTGAGCAGCGTGTCCCACCCCTGAGTTGCCCTTCTTAACTTGCAGTGTCTGAACAAGGATGGAAGGAACAAAATTCCAGAAGGAATGAAGGGAAACCTAATTCAGACAGCAGTGGAATAAAGGAAAAAAGTCACATGAACAATAAGGTCTGACTTTTAATAGTTGCAGTCTGTGCTGCAGAAGGCCTTTACAAGCACTGCAGTACCACTTCAATTGAAAGTTCGCAACAGAAAATAGACCATAAATACTGACTAGTAAGGTTTATCTGTACGGATTTGGAATGTGAATGATTGATTGTCTACTTTAGTTTATTGAAAAAAAGGCAGATATGGGTAGAGACTAACAAGTAAGGTTATAGACCCAGCATCCTTTTTGCTGATTTGGTTTACTGTGCATCAAGCAGTATTCAAAGGGAATTTTAGCAGTTAGAGTAAACCACTGATTGTCTGGTTAGCCTTTAGATACACTGAAGACATTACATGTTTTGCCATGTCGAGCAGCATAAGCAGAATATGTATTTTTAGGTTGTTTGGAAGTAGACCAACTGCTGTACTGACAGGTATTCATCATTATCTCTCAGCAAGACCCAAATCTCCTACTGGCCAATTTACTGTCCTGTTGTGTAATAGCAGAGCTCAGTCTGAACATCTATTATTAGGATTCTTTCACATGAAATTAAATCTCTGCAAATGCAAGGTAGAGCAGTTAATCAGCACTGTCAACACAACTGTGTGGCTCATCCGGTATGGGGTTTGCTGTACAAGTGTAGCATTATGTTGCTTCATCCTATTATTCTGTGGAGAAGATACAGTGATGATGACAATGTGTTAGCTCTACAGTGCTTAATCCCTATTAAACCCCTCACAGACGCTAGGATGCTTTTCTTGGTGTTATTTTTGCATCAAAAAATTACCAAGAGTAAATGTGGAAGTGCGTGGAATTGCTACTCGAGCATAGTAGTGCTGAAAATACATGTTAAGGTAAGATAATTCTCCAAAACATGTCTGCTAAAATTTCAAGAGGCAATCTGATGATACTTTTCTATTCTCTTCACTTTTTTTTTAAGCTCAGGACTAGTCAAAAGAAATTATAGTCTCAAAATTTATGGAGGTGAGCAGAGGGCTGCAGCATCTCTCATATGAAGGCAGGCTGAGAGAGTTGGAGTTGTTGAGTGTGGAGAAGGGCAGGCTCCAGTGGGATATTGGGGCATCTTTCAGCACCTGAAGGGGGTTACAGGAAAGTTGGAGAGGGACTTCTGGTGAAGTCATGTGACAGGACAAGGCGGTTGTCTTTAAACCAAAGGGAGTAGGTTTAGATTAGATATTAGGGAGAAGTTCTTAACTGTGACAGTGATGAGGCACTGGAACAGGTTTCCCAAAAAGAGTTGGGGAGGCCTTATCTCTGGAAGTGTTCAAGGCTAGGCTGGATAGAGCTTTGAGCAACCTGTGGAAGGTGTTCCTGCCTATGGGAGGGAACTAGATGATCTTTAAGGTCCTCTTCCAGCCCAAACCATTCTATGATTCCGTGATGCTCTTCTCATTATGGGTTATTTGCAGTATTTGCTTGTCTGCTTTTTTTAAACATAATTTTGTGTTGCACAGATGGTTGCAGATTTGCCACTTGCAACCTTGAATTTTGTCCCAGCATACATCGCATGCATACCATATGTTGCTTCCTGAACCATTTAAAAATGGTTAGAATTATCTCTTCAAGTCAGCAAGATGTAACAAACTTTTGAACTGTAGGGAGCATTTTCTTAAAACCTAAAGTGTTTAGTAACACTTCTTGCTTTTGCCTGTGTGTGAAACATTGCAAGGTGAGGTGCCATTTGGAATTAATATCAGGCTGCATATATAAAGCAGATCCAATATTTTTTTCCCTCACCATGGAGCTGAGTTGGCTGTTGTAGAGCAGTTGCTGTTCCACTGGGCCTTGTCTCTCTGTATCAGTTACTGTAACAAGTGAATGCAGCACAACACATCAAATCACCTTTGGCTCTTGCTTTTCAACTAAAACCATGCCATGCTCTGGAAACATGGAAGTTCTAACAAAAACACATATAAGTCAGAGAAGATCTTGAAGTTTAAAAAAATAGAAGTCAAGAAACTGAATCATTTTTACCTAATTCCTTTTAATGAGAAACACAATGTCCCAAACATCAGGGAGGGTTGGAATTTACAATTTTGTGTCATCGTTATGCAGAATTTGTGGCAGATGAATTGGGATACAGATGGGGCTAATATTCATATATTCTGGATGGATTTGCTTTTCTATTTCTTTCAGGTGTGTTTTCTTACGTCTACACTCAGAGCAACTTGCTTTTCTTTCAGTTACTTTCTAAGTGGCAGAACAGAAATGGAGACCCCAATGAACATTTGTTAGTTCTCTTTTACAGAATCACAGAATCAATTAGGTTGGAACAGACCTTTGAGATTATCAATCCAACCTATGACCCAACACCACTGTGTTAACTACACCATGGCACTGGGTGCCAGATGTCCAGTGTTTTCTTAAACACCTCCAGGGATGGTTGACTCCACCACCTCCCTGGGCAGCCCATTCCAATGCCCAAACACCCTTCCTGTGAAGAAATTCTTCCTGATGTCCAACTTAAACTTCCCATATCTATATCAAAGGTACCTAGAAACATTTCTGAGCTCTTATTTCTGTAATGGAGTTGTCAGCTCTCCAGACACTTTCTTTAATGATCAGATTTCTCTCTTCCATCTGAAAAACACTTTCCTGACAGTCCACCAAAACCTTTGAAGCATCCTGTCCATTTAGAAATGAATTAATTTTCTTTTGCCCGTTCTGCAGTGGATTCATTTTCTTAACTAGTGGGCACAGCATTTTCATGCTTGCTTGGTTAATGTTTTTTACCATAGATTTCCACTTTCCAGACAGAAATTTTGGTATTTGATCTGGCTTTGTGAGAACAAGCATGAGGGAAAAGGCCGATTGCAGCTTGGCTCGGTCTCTGAAGGCATTAATGAAAATATAAACCAAGTCTTCACAGCTGAAGCAAGCGCACACAAACCTGAAACTACTTTTGGAATCCTGATTCTGGGCGATCCTGAGTCACATTTACAAAAACAAAACTTCCTGGCTCCTTTTTCTCCTTGCAAAACCTGACACCAGCACAGAAGCATAGCAGCTTTGATGGCATTTCCAGGACCAAGGTTGCCATCTGATGAGGGCTCTTATCCTGGAGGAGCAAGCTCAGGAGAAGACCTCTGCAGCCCTCAGGGTCTGTTTGGAGCAAAAGTGTAACTCGGTGGTACGTAGTGGAAGAATTCTAGCAGTCAGTGCTTTATTACACTATCATCAGGTGTTTCCACCTCCAGGCTTGTGGTTTCCTCTCAAAAGCAAGCTAGTAGTCACACTTGCTACCCAATTCTTCTCTCTGCCACTTGTCTCTGCCAAAAATCTTTGTTGCAGCCATCCCCTGTGATGATACCCAGGGTCCTCAGGACAAGGCTTAAATCCCACTGAAGCTTTGCCTTCAGAGGGGTGTGAAGCAAGCTCAGGTGCCTGCAGCTCCCCTGGCCTGTGGCAGTGTGTGGTGTGGTGCTGCACTGGGCTGCCTTTGCAGAGCAGAGGAAGAGGCAGCAGCCTGGCTGACCCAGCCACCCTGTTTCCAGTGCCTCGTGTGCCCTGGAATATCTTGTTCAGCCCAGGGCTGGCTCAGGTGTGGCCAGACAGACACAGGAAGTTACAGCTGAGGAGCTAATGACATTAAGTTTGGCTCTTTGTGCACATCCCACCACCTCCTTAAGATCCTCATACATAGCAAACTTTTCTACCAAGAGAGGAAGCTTTATACAAAGAACTTCTGGTGTTTTTCTGTCATTCTACAGTATGCACAACTGCCATTTCTGGGAGGCAATAAGCTTTCTGCATGGCAGCTGTAATAAATGAACCAGTAGACATTTATACTGTGTGATTTATTCCACCCTTCTGGTGCAGCAAAGGATCTGAATTTGTGTTGAAGCCACTTCTAAATTGCTTTGGTTACTCTGTGCCCAGTGCTTCATTTGCAAAGCTCTCCTTTTGAGCCAGTATATGTACAATTTGACAAGCATTTAAATTTGGAGGATGGCTTTTGTTGCTGTCTGCAGCAAGGTGAGTCAGAAGAACCTGGCATGTGGGCAGCTAAACACCCACCAGGGCCCAAAAACACACTTCAAGAAAAGATGAGAATTGAGAGCTGACCTAAAAAGGCAACCAGAAAATCTCAGCTGTTGGAATGCATCAATCCATCTTTAGTTTCTTAACTCATAATATCTTACATTAATAGCTACAGGACCAGATACTGGTTGTCTCACAGCAGCATAGGCAAGTGTACATGTGTGTTTTTGTGATGCCCTGTTTCTTTGCTATAAACAGGAGCTGGAACCTACTTCAGCCTCTGATGCAAGGCAAATAGCAGACCATTATTATTCAATCCACCTGGGCTTTGCAAATGTCAAGATGATATCACTCATGCTTGCTTTGTCATTATTACACTTAATAATTTTTATTAGCTGGTGAACCAAGCAGTTTCTGTAGATGTGCTGATTTGTAATAGATTATGCCTTCAAACCATGCAGCAAAAATAGATAGCAAGAAAATAATTATTTCTGTAGCTCAAGCTCCTAATTTTAAGGCAGAGCTCTGCAATTGTTGGAACTAGGTCTATAGGGAGTTTTTATCAATTAATTTGCCCATTTCTGAGGATCTGGGCCCCATTTCCAATACCTAAAGCAGGAGATGGTGCCTGTGTTAACAGCATGCTCACACTGGGGCAAATAAAGCAAGAAACACTCAGGTTCCTGAATAATGTTTCCACCTCAATAAATATTTTTTATATTATGTGTGTCAGAATATTCCTGCACTCCAGAGAAAAAAACACACAATATTAACAGAATTCACAATGAGGAAACCTGATATTTTAATATATAAAAGTGTATTTCACCTGTGGAAAGGGGGTTTCCCAAAAAAGACTGAAATTTTCATTTCTGGGGCTTTTCTTCTGGAGCAGCTTGATTTCTTTGGCAAGCTGTCCTCTTTCAACAGTCCCTCCTCCTTTCCAGGCAGCGTGCCAGGCAAGAGACAGCAGCAGGGACAGGCAGTCAAAGGAAAACACATGAGTCTGTAGTATCAGCTCTTTTGGGACAGAATGAGGGCCTGCTTCCATCAAATTTAATCAGATTTAATACTCAACCGCTGGGAGCAGCTACTGTTTTGTAACTGGAGAGAGGAAAAGATGTTTGGCTGAGCACAGGCAGGATGTGTTGGAGAAGGTGGTGGTGATTCAGCCAAATATAAATGTGCCACTGCTGGGTGGGGCAAAGTCAATTTTAAGAGGTGCAGCAAGTGTTGGCAGCTGCATGAAATAAATTAGTAAGTCAAATGAAGAAAACATCACTGGCTTCAGGTAATTCATATGCCCATGACCCAAATTCCCCTTCCTGGCATCCCATACTGCTCAGTGTGTGTGCTGGGTTTACCTTACATTTTAGCAGAAAAGCTGAAGGTTTATTTCACCCAAGAATTCATTTGTGTAACAGCAGCACATCTAGAATGGAAATATTTGATCCTATACAAGGTGCTGGGCTGTTTTTCCCCCTCCTTCTTTACTTAAATTTTTGTTTAGTGAGCAGTGCTGCCCCATTGCAACCATCCTACTATAAAATCACCAACTTTAGCTGCCACTAGCACAGGCATTACTCAGCAAGGCAGATTGTCTTAAGTTAGAAAATCTGTCAAATACAAGATGTATGAGAAATAGCTGAGGTCACTTGGTTTGTTCAGCCTAGAAAGGCAGAGACTGAGGGGTGACCTCATTGCAGTCTACAGATTCCTGAAGGGAAGCAAAGGGCCAGGGATCAACCTCATCTTTCTGGCGACCAGTGACACGGAATGGTCTGATGCTGTGTCACAGGAGGTTCAGGTTGGATATTAGGAAAAGATTATTATTCTTCACTCAGAGGGGCTTGGGCTCTGGAGCAGGCTGCCCAGGGAAGTGGCCACAGCACCAAGCCGGCACAGTTCAAGCAGTGTTTGCTCTCAGGCACATGGTGTGACTCCTGGGGATGGTTCTGTGCAGGGCAGGGAGCTGGAGATGATCCTTGTGGGTCCCTCCAACACAGGATATTCTATGATACCTCAGCATGGCTTAGATAGTGCAGTTATTCCCCTTTTTAAGAGGAAGGGAAATTTTTTTTTATCTCCAATTCCTTAAGATGTTTTCCCCTGGCCAGCCTATACGTTAGCGTTTCCGATGTCAGGAACAATAAGGGCACGGGGAATTTAAAAGCATTGCTGCCTTGGCACAAGTGGAATCCCACATTGCTGAAACAGAGATTATTTCTTTGAACACTCTCTGAGCACCTCTGAGCACTCACACTGATGCTGCAGCCATGTCCTGACAGTTTGCAGGAGGAGCTCGGCCTGGCACCGCGCGCTGGCACACGGGAGCCGCTCGCTCTCACACCTGGTGGCACTGAAGGATGAAAAGTTCTCTTTGCAGCCTCTGCTTGCAAACCAGACATGTGGCACCTGGGAAGTGCCAGATCAAGGAGCACTGCCCTGCCACAGATAAAAGCTCAGCTGTGGCACGGCAGCAGGACACGGTGCCCAGCTCCATCACTCGCCCTCCCTTCCGTGCCTGCCTGGCTGTATGTCCTTGCTGGCTCTGCTTACTCCTGCTGCACAGACCTGTGCACTCATGCCTTGACACACAGCCACAGAGGCTTTGTGCATTTGTCCCAGGCAGTTAAATAACAGAGAGATCCTGAGCCTGGAAGCTTCTCTGCTGCCTTCACACGAGGCAGAGCATCTCCCTTGGGCCTGTCTTCCTGTCTGAATTCAAATGGCACTGCTTTAGTACTTCCTTTGAATCGAGGTAGTAGATAATGCAGAGCAAATGACTGCTTCTGATAACTCAGGTTTCAGAGAAGTGTCACATAAAGTCTTCAAGGCAAACTGTAATGAACACAAGGCTTTTATGTTCTTCCAAGATTTTTTGTTTTTCTCAAAGGCTGCCCTGTTTTTTCTGAGTCTTCCTTTAGGAAATATAAGACTTATAATCTCAAAAGAGGTTGCACATGTGCACACAAGAAAAACTACACCAAAGGATAAAAGTGCAACCAAAACTTCACTTCCTATTTTAATTCTGCTTCAGGCAGAAATAAAAACAGAGTATATTATCTCTGCTCACAGTCAGGAGCATCCTGTATCATACGCTGCTGGTAAAAATGAATTATATATGCAAGAAAAGTTAATTAAAGAAAAGGTTTTAGGAGATCTTTATTCAAAACAATGTTGAAAAAGTTAAATTTAAAATTGAGGTTTCTCATGTCCTACTTGCATGCACTACCTGATTGGAAACACAATGCAGTGACCTTCAGTCACTGCTGAGGGAGCAGATGCTGGATCAGACCATTAGCCATGGCACCATCCTAACCATGCACTGGTGGGGAGTGCTATGTCCAGCTTGCCCTTGTGCAACTCCAAAGGGCAATGCCATGGCAGGGGAGATGAATCCAGACAAAGCAGCAATGGTCCTGTGCTGAGCAGGAGGCACAAGAGCCTTTAAAATGGGCAGGAGCTGGAGCTGGCCTCCTGCAGGGGCTGGGAGACAGGGTCAGCCAGGGGCAGAAATGGTCCTTCCCATTCCCTGCTCCCCAGCCCACATATTGTAGTCTCACCATCATGACATTCAACTGAGCACTGAGAGTGAATTCCAAGGACCACATTCTTTGGATCCCCAAATGCCCGAGAACATTTCCCATTTAATTGTGTATTTTCTGAAGATGTCTGATTCTAGACATCCATACAAAGATATCAAAGACAGAGGTTTCACCCTGAAATTTTTTCTGCAACAAAGTCTCACAGAGGTGCTCTACAGACAAAGTAAAATAATTTTATGTGCTAGATAATACACCACTATAATGAAATCCTGTCCCATTAGGGTGTTGAATCACTGAACTCTCATGTCTTATCAGCACAAATTAACAGTTTGGGATCAGGTGATGGGACCAAATGTAAAAAACTGATAATTACATAAATAGAATAAAGTTGGATAATTATAACTTTCAATAGGAGATGGGTCAGACTTATAAACAAAAGCCCATCTGAAGGCTAAACTTGATTCATTATTAGTTATGAGCCACACATAGGAGTTGATGCCACTTCAAAGAAAGCTATAACCATGAGGCATAATTATTCTTCATAGCCTGTAATGCCCTGCCTGCCATCAGCTGGGCCAGAGAGGGGAGAGCTGTAACCTCTGTGTGAGCACCACTGTTTCTCATAGGAGGCAAAGCAGCCCATTTCTGCCTCATTTTTGCTTTACAGCACACCCTGCACTGTGTAAGCTGCTCACAGGGCAGGATATTTGGGGCTGTCATTAAAGGAGGTCATTAAGACATGCCACGTGATTTATGGTAAAGCAGAGTTTAAGCACATGGCAGTTATTTATGTTCTTGGGAAATGGTGAATGCCCTAGGATATTATGGAACAGCTAAAGAAGGGTCTTCTTATTTTGGGTTGGCTTTTTCTAGATTTTAAAATATGGGCACATATAAAAGTCACAGAAATTCCAAGTCAGCACAACAGATCCTGTAGGCAGAAGGTGGCACAGGGCACCTAACAAAACACTAACAGGCAGGGGAGTTGAGAGATGAGTTAATTTTCCTGCTTTTATTAGGATGTTGTTAGAATATCCCTAAGGACATCAAACCTCTGACAAAACATCACAAAATATTACCTGTAATGTAAGCACAGAGCTCCTCACAAAGGTTGCACCAACACAGTCAGCTGGAATCAAAGTCAGCACAGAGAGGTGACAGCCCTTGAAATGTAGTCTCAAACATAACAGATGGCAAGCAGAGCCCAAAGCAAAACAAATCCCCAAAGGAAAACACAAAAACAAATATCAGAGACAAATGGGCATTTAAAATAAATGAAGAAATGCATACAAAAGGAAAATGCCTTAAAGGGACAATCTTGGAAGTGTTACAAAATCATCAGACAAGAAAAAAAAGATCAGGAGGGATAAATGTGAAATAGAGTTGTGTGATGCTGCTCTCTCAGTCTGAAGGAGGCTCCAGATGTTGCCTCTTACTTTCATTTAACTACAAGTTGTGAAATAGCTGGTTTGCAGGGGGTGCCTGAGCTCAGGCTGGTCGTGGCTCCTCTTGTCTCACTACAAGAATGAGAAACTACACCTAGGGAAATGACTTTCATTCCACTGCAGTGATGGATCCACTGTTCTGTTGGAAGAGTGCACAGAGCTAACAGAGGGATAAAGTAGGATCAATGCTGGTGAAGATACAGAGGAACTACTGGCAGCAGCTAATGCCCCACTAGTCATGGATGTTAAAATGAAGTTAGGTCCATATTGAAAGGATTGGTGGTGTTTAATGAATTGATGAAATTCTAAATTTGGATTGCTTACTGTCTTTACAGATGTAGGAAATTTAAAATTAGTACAAGACTAACATGCTTAAAATTATGAAATAGTTTGGTGATGACCTGCAGGAGACCACAATAACTGTAACAAACCATGAGGTCAGTTCCAATTATTTATAATAGTAATGTACTTAAACTTATCCTTCCACGTTTTAGGACATTCTCAGTGATCTTGACTTCTGCAAACTGGTCTGCTTGGTTGACAAAGTATGTCCTGTGAGCACATGCAGCAGTCACACAGCACTGGGAAGCAGCACACATACCCTGGGTGTGATCATGGCAGCAAAGATTGTACTCACAGCCCTTAACAAGAACCTGATTTAAAAAGAATGAACTGGTTACTGAAGGACATAAGAAGTGTGAGCATCGATTTTTTTGTGTAGCCTCTTGTGGCTGAGAAATCCCTGTGCCTTGGCTGAAGCCTGGTGCTGAAGAGCATCCCCTGGAGCCCAGGACACTCACAGCCCTCTGTGCTAGGTGGCAGCAAAGGCAGGGAAAGCCAGCCTGGCTCTGCACCCTCCTGGGCTTTTGTCAGCAAACTGAGCCCTCCTCCCCCTGGAACAGAGTGCATGTGAGCACCTGAGAATAACACTACTGTAAAGTAGTTAAAAATGCATTATTGTGTGGAAAACATGCTGCAGAGAGCAGTGAACTTGGGAGTTTGCACAGCCCAAAACCATGTAGGTTTCAACCCATCTTCACATCAAATTCACCTGCAGTTTTCTGCTTGGCCAAGGGTCTGAAATACTCCCACATCAAAAGTACTCTACATCAGTGTTTACTTTTCTGCTTTCCAGCTTTGTTTCAGAAATCACTGAACACTTATACATTCAGGAGGAAAATCAAAACCTGCTCTCTCTAATCTACCTTTCCAAGTTTCCCATTGCTATAGTAGGAAGACACTGCTCCTTCCCATGCACACAGGTCTCTAGGTGGATTATTAGCACAGCATAAAGCTCAGCCAAATTACTAGCTCCCAAATTAGGTAAATAGGAGAAAAACCCTTCTTGAATAATTCTGCCAAGACACCCAGGACTTTTATTACCAAATCCCTCTATTTTTTCAGATTTTCCTTTTTTTCCCCCCTGAAACTGTAGACATGTCAATTCTTTGAAGGCAGGAGAGACAAGAAGTTCTCTGAATAAGCACTTTTCAAGCCACTTGCAAATTTTTTCTCTCCCTCTGTTGCAAAGAATCTAATTAAACTGTCTACTACCTTTGTTCAGCCTAAAAAAATCTGCTCTGGTTCTTTCATGTAGGTTTTCATCAAAAGTCCCCTGAAGAAAGCTTTTTCCCTAGAGGTAAATAATTTGCATAAAACCTTGCAAAATAAATCCCTTTTACCTCAAGCTAACTAGTCCCCACTGTGGCAGCAGCCCACCTAGTTAATGTGTCCCATGCAGCCTGCATTTGGGAAGAGAAGTAGAAAGCTATGCTATGGGGAAAAAAAATTTAAAGTATGTTTCTATTGCTTCCCTACTGGTTTTGGAGCCTTTGGTGGGGATTCTCAGGGTTACAGGGACTGAGGATTTAGGACTCACTTGAAACAATCACAGTGGTGCTGCTAGGCTGCTGCTCCCTTCATTATGCTTTTCCAAGTTAAAACAATAAACTACTCCCTTCAAACCCTTAGCCACACAACAGGCACACATGAGAAACAAACCCTCTGGGAATCTATCAGATACATAGATATAATCTATCATCCCTACTGGCAAATTCACTTACCCAACAGAGATACACAAGTATTCTTTCATCTCTTTGAACTCATGGCAGCTATTTAATTGTTTTGTGGGTTGCTTCCCCCTCATCTCCATTTCTTGATCACCTGAGGAAGGCCAAGAAGGAGTGGGAGCATGGCTGTGGGACAGAAAGGCTGTGGGATCCAGGAGCTTGCCTCTCTTGCACAAACTTTGGCTGCTGCTTGAGGTAGCATTGCACACACAAATGTGGCAATGAAGTCCAAGAGGGCTGTCAAGGATACTGGAGATGCTGCCAAAGACAGCAACAACTTGTGTAATTGTTCAGTGATTTAAGTAGCTACCCAGGAGCAGAGGTAGAACCACCTGCATCTTTCCTGGAGTTTTTCCTAATTATTGGGGTCCAGACAGGGCTGGGGTGAGGCTCAGCTCTCCCTTCCCCACTGCTCAGTGAGTGTCACTGAATGGTGATCCTTTCAGGGGCTCTGAGGGGGATTTAAAAACAACAAAGCACCTTCTTCTGCCTCCTGTGACTGGGGCCTTCTCAGGTGATGGGAAATTCCTGGGTTTCTGCTGGCCTGTTCCCTGGGCAAGGGCAGCTGTGTTTGAGGTCTTTGAAGACATCACAAAGAGCCTCATCCTTGGTGGCAAGAGCACCTCTTCTGCTGCTCTGGGCGAGATGCCTGCTGGGCTATTCGTGATTTCCTGGGGTCCCTGCTGGGACAACCACCTGTAAGGCTGTCCAAGCCCCAGGTAAAGTTTTCTCCCAGTCCCAGGGGAGCCACTTGCATCACTCCCACGTTCAGGGATGGGACCTCCTGTGGTAATACTGCCTAGAAGCATAAAATAATTACTGGGGGAGAAGATTTCTGGAAATTGTCTGTTTCAAACCACTGTCCAAGCTGGACTAACTTTTGTCTAATAATTTTAGAAGCTCAAAAATTAGCATCCTTTTTCTGATCCACTAGGATAAGAAAGTTTTAAAAAGGACTCAAGAGACAGGGTAAAATGACCACAGTGTACTTTATTTAATGATTTTGGTACCTTGTGTTGCAATAAAATAAAAAAAATCTACAAAATCCAAATATATAAAATTTTCAAGTTTCCCTTTTAAGTTTTACAAGAAAAATCAAGTTGTAACCAAGGAAATTTGTTAGTATGAAGCACTACTTTCAACTTCATTTCATCACAAATTGCAACTTACTTAACAGACCAAAATAACTATGGTACTGCAGTACATCAAATACTTCACACACTGTGTTCTTTACTATAGCACATGTAACCTCTGCCATGGAGGGCAGTGGTCTCTAGCCAATAAAGACACTCTTCACAATCTGAACTCTAAAGGAATGTTTGTATACATGGATTCAGAATATATATATTTACAGGAAGATTTCTTTTTATTTTTCTTTTTTTTTAATAACTATTTCGATTCTTCATTTCAAATAAAATACCAAATACATTTTTACAATGTTTACAAGTCAAAGCACAAGTTCTGCAATGATTATCATTCACCTCTAGTCACTGTGCTTGTACTGAGGGGGGAGAGGGGGTATCTACACTGTTCCAGAAGCACAAATGTGATCTTCCATCACTTATTTCTGCAGTGGTGACTAAGGAGTATAAGCACAGTAACAATTCTTTTAGCACAATCAGTGTATAATGCAACAGTTTACAACAGACAACTGAGAAACTATTGGTCCACTCTGTTCAATTTGCTGTTTATCTGCCAACTGTTATGTTAGTCTTTGTCACATAAATTGTGTGCAAGAGAAGAGTTAAATAACACAACTTGAATAGGAAAGAGCATACATTTTTAAGGCAAATTAATAAGCAGCTTATGGTGGTTTTTTGTTAAACTATAGCCCAACACAACCTAAAAATAATATGTATGTTCTGCAACTGTCAATAATTATGTCTTCTTAAACTGATCTCCTCTATAAATTGGTCAACATGGCTTTGAACCTGGTTATTCTAAATGGAAATAATTCCTCCCCCCAAATCCCCAAATATAGAAAGTGCATGACTTCATATGCGCCAAAACAAAACAAAAGGCAGCTGAGGTAGTTAGATGTAAAATGTATTTATGAAAAACAACTGAAAAACTAAAACAAGGACATATACGGTAAAAACCCACTCATTTGGAATTAATTTTATATCAGACAACAAAACTTAAAGCAGAAAATTTATGACTTCTGAAAAACAAAGTAGTAATATCATACGAATGAAAACAGAATATACTATTGGAATTTGAATTTCAAGTATTTGAGTCTATTTGCATGTGCATTTTTTTACAGGCTTTGTATAGTATTAGGAAGTCATTTACTTTTTATCAGGCATCACATGAGACCTGGCTGACCTCTGGGACTGGAACTCCTGAAGGTAGAAATAGTCTGCGAGCGCCTGAAATACGCCAGCACGTGTGCCTGGAAGCACCACCTCCTCACCTGGGGTGAACTCCCACACACCATTCTCTGAGCTCACCTGAGAGTGCCAGGGCCAGGGATCCTGCCTGTGCCTCTGTCCTGCTGGCACATGTGCTGGCAGCCTGTCTGGGATGTAGCCATGCCTGGATCCATGTGGTGTGGATCCCGCACGGGTGTCTCCTGCAGGGCTGCTGTGTACACACCCAACCCAGGAGTCACCCTGTGCACCAAAGAGAGCACCAGCTTCCACTCTGGAGCCCAGTCACAGCTCCTCACGGCCCTCCCTGCCTGTGCCCAGCACCATTGCATTTCAGCTCTCATGGGGACCTTGGCTCTCTGCAGAGAGGGACAGAGTCACCACCCGGCACACAGGACAGTCTCCAAGAAAGTGTTTGCTTGAGTCCACAAGGATGAATTGGGATTTCGGCTCCCATCATGGTCCCAGAGCTCCACCAACAGCCTCTGGCACAGAGGCAGCCCCAGCTTTCCCTTCCATTCCTGTCTAGAAAGGCAAGCAGGCAGATTTTTTTAACAAAATGCCCAAATGGAGTGTGCAGGTGCAGGGAAAGTCTTCAAGCTCTGGGAATGAAATTCACAAAAAAGTGCCTATGTGTAGGAGACAGATCAGTTTGGAGATGTGTTTCCCTGTCTTCAATAACAACCTAAAACCACCACATTACTAAGTGTGCAATGTGCTGGCTCCTCTTTGCCCTGCTCTTAGATCCCTCTGCTGATGGCCACAACATGGGTATGTGCAATTTACTATCATGAATTCTGCACCTGGCTTGAGGAGCATCACAGCAGGGACCATCACAAACTGAATTAGTTCTGGTGTGAGTGGTTTTCTTTTCCTTTTTTTTTTTTAATTGGCCTGTGAAAAAGTAGGATTGTTACTTCTGAAGTGTGTGCATATGAGCATATGCCATCTTTTATTTTTATTTTCTATTAAACAAGGAAATTCTGAAGCCCTTTCCCCTCTCTTTTTTCCATTTTTTTTTCCTCTTTAATTTTATCCCTCTATGCTCACTGTATTGTAAATATGATTTTCAAAAGTGATGTGTGATTTTGGCCAATTTAATCTCTGGCAACTCAAAAAGAGGAGTCACTAATGTTCAGAGTGCTAAATGTATGTACTAAGGTGACAGAGATAGTAGTGGCCAATTACTCTTGGACATCCTGCACATTATGGCCTTTTAATTTTTCCTGCTAGAACTAGATGGAAAACTAGAAGACTGGACTGTGAGATTTCTTGATGTGGCATGATATTGCAACTTTTCCCAAAATGTTTGTCATTAATTTCTGCTCAGTTGCTCAGATATTTTGAGCATGAGAGGGAATTTCTCAGACAAGAAAAGGCTTTATAGTTTAATGTAAACCTAAGCAGAAAAAGATGCTCTGATTTTAAAGAGGAGAGAAATATTTTTTCAGGTCTGATTTAATAAAACACAAAGGTGCTAAAAGGCACACTTTTGCAATGGATGTAAAAATAATTTTCCTGCATGTGAAACAACAGAAAAGACAATCCTCTACAGCCTAGGGAATCCACCTTGGTGTTTGTGTGTTGGCATTGTGAGCACTTGACATATGTAGACATCCTCTTCACCATGTCATAACTTTTATTTGCCGCGTTTCCTTTCAAAATACAAATTATATTTCCAGGTCTCTGTACTCAAACCAAGATTTGTCCTAAGAAGAAGCAGTCCTCCTTCCCATCAGCTGTTCAGTTGTGCCATGGTAGCCCTGGAGAAACTGGCAGAGAAGAGGATCTGCTGCCCCTGCCTCATCCCTATCCTTGTGCCACTGAGCTGCCTCTGTCCAATGACCCAGCACCAAGTGAGATGAAATTTGTCAAGATCCAAATGCAGGATCCATTTTCAGGGATTTCAGGGGTGAAGAATGGCAGGCAAGTATCATGGAGGGCTGGAGAGCAGGGTAGAAAAATAGGACTCTTGCCTGAGCTTAGGATTAAATTTCACTTCCCCATCTTATCCAAGTTTTTTCCTTGGGGCTCAGTGACTTGGACTTCACAGAAAGATATATATATATATGTCTTGAAACTGAAGTTGAAATATATAGCTCAAGTGATAGTTTTTATTTCACAGAAAACATTAAAATATAATTAATATATTCACAAGCTATCTGAAAATTTAAACATTTCAATTTATCCTGGAATCCAGTGAGGTATCTTGGCCTCATTCAGTGATTAACAGAATTGGAAGACCTAGAAATGCTTCAGTATTATTTCCAGTAGATTATTTTTTTTAATACAAAGCCTGATATTTCTTCCTCAGACATTTTCAATATCTTAGCCAAATCAGTATTGGGTGCACAAAGACTGAAAATTTCTCTTGACAGTAAAGTTCTAGTCCACTGTAAAGTAGCTACTAAAGAGATTCCTTTAAAAAGAAATTTTAGTTAGACTGGTGTTGTGAAATTTAAAATCAAAATGCCCATGTGTCCTTTCCTGGGGCTTATTGGGCTCCACTAAAGTCAAGAGAAAGTAATTAATTTGCTGTGGTGGGCCTTCAGGGAAGCCCTTTCTGATTATAAATTGCCTAGAATCAAAGCAAATCCCAGCATAATAAATGCTCTTGTCCAGATCATTGGTGTAAGTGTGACTAATTGACGTGTGCACCAGGCAAAGTTTCTTCATCAGTCTTCTAAGGACTGTCTTTTGGTTGGTTTTGGTTTCGTTTTTTTTTTTTTTTTGCTTAGCTGTAGATTACTGAAGATGATTTTGTAAGCACAGCTGTTGTCAAGTCTGTCTTTTAGGATCATTTGCCTCATGTGAAATTGCTTTGGAAGGCTCCTTGTTTTATTAATAGCCTAGAAACACTTTTGCATGTTTCCCCAAACCAAATCAAACCCACCAGTCAACCTGAAAACAGACCTGGAGTTCTGTATGTCAAGAAATGGAGGGTAAGAAAACATACAAATTACCCTTATCTGAATATAAATTTTGCTGTAATGAATGGAGAATATGCTCTTTTTAGTTATTACTGGGTTAATTAATATATTTTGTAGGAATCCACCTGAAATATCTGATGTGAATTAACTGACATGCTCCTTGCACATTGCAAAGAGAACAATGAATGCTGAGGAAGAACAATTAGAAGTTGGGCTTTTTCTTTTCTTTTCTTTTCTTTTCTTTTCTTTTCTTTTCTTTTCTTTTCTTTTCTTTTCTTTTCTTTTCTTTTCTTTTCTTTTCTTTTCTTTTTTCTTTTCTTTTCTTTTCTTTTCTTTTTCTTTTTCTTTTCTTTTCTTTTCTTTTCTTTTCTTTTCTTTTCTTTTCTTTTCTTTTCTTTTCTTTTCTTTTCTTTTCTTTTCTTTTCTTTTCTTTTCTTTTCTTTTCTTTTCTTTTCTTTTTTTTTTTCTCCTTTTCCTTTTCTTCTTCTTTTTTTTCTTCTTTTTTTTTTCTTTAAATGCATGAAGATTACAGAGAGCTGCACAAAGTTTCAAAGCACAGCTGTGCCCTGTTAAATTGCTACAAAACCAATATGATAATGAACTGCACTTATTGTGTCCCAGAGGGTACCATTTCGAGGCACTCGGCTTACAGTGAGAAGATGAATCTCCCATTTGCTAATGCCACAGGTCAAATCCAGAAGTCAAACTGGGTTTTGTCTGGCTCTGCAGCATGTGGAATAACAATTGTTAAGTTAACATTTGATTAAAGAGGCAGGTGAGCAAGCATGGGAAGAGCAACAGAGGAGGCTGCCCCTGTTGAGATATCTTATACACAGAATGGCACCTGCAGGAAAATACAGTGATTCTCATTTGTTAGGATAAACATTAGCTTGTTAATAATACAGAACTCGGAGTAGAGACAGCAAAATATCTGTTCCCTCAAGCAGAGCAAGTTACACAGGGGACAGTTTCTGCCCTTGAGAATCAATGGGAATTGATTTAAAGGAACTGCTGTCCTGTTAAAGAACTGCAGTGGAATGGCAGATCCTTGTTTGCTAATCCAACATGATCCCTATTACAGGCTGTTCTGTAAGTCAGAAATTACCTCAGAAACAAAATACACCAATTTTTAGGTTGCTATGGGCATATACCAAGGCTGTGGAATGATGAAGTAAAATCAGCTGAGCTGAAGTAAAATCAAGATATGACAGCTGTCTTTAATAAAACTCCTGCTTTGCAATTGAGAAAATTACTTCAGTGTTTGCATTTTCAACTCAGTTTTCCATCTTAGCTGTAAAGTTATTCCATAGCCAGGTGTTATGCAAAGGAATTTTTTAATCTTGTACAATGACATGAGGAAACAAAGTTTCTTAGGTAACCTGAGCATTGCCTTTTCTCATTGGTGAGGTTTGCATAAGAGGCTCATAAGCAAAAGAGAAAAATGGAAGCAAGGAAAAGCATCAGAACAGTGTCTAGTAAACTTTGCCAACCTTTCTGAGTAAATCTTTCTATGAAAAAAAGACCTATTGTGATATGCTACACTTACAGATCATGCATGAGGTTATGGATAATTCCACAGTGTTTTCTGCTGAAATCAGGGTGAGACTGTTTCTGCTACTGAACAAGCAAGAATTGATGATAACATCTAATACAACTGGAAGTTTATCAGCAGTAATTTCCACGAGGAGCTGAGTGACAGAATACCTGAGCATGAACAAATGCTATGAAGGCTCACCTTCTCTAAAGCTTCATGGCTCTTTCCTAATGATAGAACTTCTATCACATCTACTGATCTACATTTTCTCTATTTTTTTCCTGCTCCTATGCCTTTACCCTGTCCCCTGTGTGTATTCCTCAGCTGTGCATGAAGAAGTGGATGTGAGGACTGCTAGCAATACAGAAACAAGCACCTGCAAGTTCACTATTTGCTCATGGATGTATTGGGTGAGAAATTGAGAAAATGCACAACCAGCTGAGCAACACCAAGCCTATAATTCTTCACATAAAGAAAGACTATCTCTTGAGCCTATTCTAAGCCTTATATTTCTTGTGGAAGCCATCTGAGGTTTATCCTCCATAAAGAAGGCAATAAAAGTTCTCTGACCCATAATCTATTAACAGTGGCTGGCATAACTGCCATACAAAATCCTTGTCTCCCAGGCTTAATTTGAGACACTTTTGTGTCTTATTGCTAATAAAAAACTCCTGTCAGTAGCAACAAAGTTCTATCTAAGAAGTATCTTTCACTGTCTCCCTGTGTGTTTGTAACACAGAAAGAATTTGGTCAACGTCTTTCCCCGAGGAGAGAGTAATTGCACCAGAGATAGTATTTTGGCATCAAGATTGTTTATTGAGTTTTGGGGGTTTTTAGCTGTTAAAAGACTCTGCTCCTCCTTTTATCCCCTGAAACAGCAGGGGCAGCTTTTCCACAGTGTTTCACAAACATCTCTTAATCTTGACAGAAGGAATCATCCTTTTGCTTTTGTGTCTTTTTGATCCCTGGCATCCTTGCTAAGGTCACCAGGGGAGATGCTTCCACAATAAAATGTGTGTACAGATTACTCTCCTGTGCAGCCTGACTGGAGGGGGCTCTGACATCATCCCACCTGAAAATTCTGTATCAGGAGGGTCCCAAGCCAGAGCGCTTGCTAAGTCCCATGTTGATGTAATTGTGTTCCTACAAGTACCAGAGTTAAGTTAAACACTAAACCTCCTACTCATTCTTGCTGATTTTTATAAAACTGTGAGTGTACTAACCTACACTGTTTCTGATGATGAAAAAAATGAAGTGCTTTGCTAATAGCAGCCTTTCCATTATTCAGATATCTCTGTAAGCAGCATTATTTTTTTAAACTTTACCTTCTGCTTCATGTCAAAGTAGCTAACATCCACCTGTGGGTTAAAAGAAATGAAAAACAATATTTTCTTCATTCTTTCACCCAGTTCTTAGTGCTGTTGCTAAATTCAGTATGTTTTTGTTAGAGTAGTTTCTTCAGGATAAACAGTTTCACAATCAGTACAGTCATTTCAAGGATGAAATTGTACTGCTGCTGGATAGAATGACTTTTTGGCTGATAAGATGAAAAAATGACCAGAAGGAAATTTGGCCAGTTTCACATTGATGGTAACTAAAGCTGCCTCAACCCTAGCAATCCTCTTTAAAATACAACCCCTTGCATACATGAAACAAATCAAATAGATAAATGTTTCACAAGATGAATGATGAAAGCTTAGCTAGGATGAACTTACTAATGTTGCATTTCTTCTAGATCTCTCTTTCCAGTGTGGGCACCTCATTGAACACAGCTAACAATGGCTTTTTCTTTTTCCTTCCCCCCTCCTTCTCCTGAACAGATTAATGTTTGCTCACAGGACCTTGATTACTGTATTACAAGCCACCGATTTGCAAGATTAAAAATGTCTGTTGAATTAATTAGCTGCAAATCAACCTAGGTGCAACTCGACAAGTTCCGAGCAGTTCCAATAAAATAAAAAAGGAGGAATCGATAGCAGCCACAAATACATGACAATATGCTGGCACTTTGTGACTATAAATAGTGGCAGCTGCCCTCTCTGCTGACAAAGGGAGGTTTTTCATTGTCCATACAGTGCTATCTAAAGGCTAAATCCTGCCCAGACTGGTGTGGCAATCTCACCAATAGCTAAAGTGTTCTCAGTGAAATATATCCATGGGCCAGCCCAGTAGCCCAGGGAGAGCTGGAGCTGGAAACAAGCTGCTGACTTGTCTTCACTTTCAGCCAGAGTGAGCTCCACAGTGCTGGTGCCAGGAGTGGTCCCAGCACACGTGGATGCTGGCTGGGAGGAGCACGATGTCTGCCCCAAAGTGGAAATTCAGGGAAAGACGTTGAAAGTCATTAGTGACTACTTTCGAACTTTTCCTCTGTGGTTACTGCCATTGTCTTACCCAGTCATGACAATTTTGGATCTTTCTGACACTTAACAGATCTCCTTGGAAACCTACCACTTTCTTCAACCATTGCCCTTAATGCTGAGTGGTGACACAGGTAAGGAGCTCTAGACATATATCTGAACTTTGAGAAGCAAGTGCCTCCACTGGCTAGTAGTCTCTTCCTCAGCTGCATAAAATTTAAAGTTAATTCTTATCAAATATTGTCTGAGAAACAGACAGTGTTTGACATATAATAATTCAGCATATATTAAAAAAAATCAGCAGTTAGAATTTCAGAAATAGTTACTGCATATATATGGTACATTTAAATTGACAGGAGTATTGTTTTCAAGTACATGCAGTTGAAATTTATCTCAGTATGTAATCTGTGCAAGAGCAAGTCTTTCCTTCTGTAAGCTTGCATCAAGAAACTGCATGTGTTGGATAACAAATCCAATTAGTGTTTTTCAGTCAAAGTAAACCATCAAAATTATTGCAGGTTATTTCCTTCATAAACTACTGACGGTGATAACTGATAGTGAAACAAATACAACCAACATTACATTCCATGAAACAAAGTTTAACTGATCCCTTTACCATTTTTCTATCTGATTTTTTCCTTGATAAGTAAATGCGAAAAAGTCCTTTAAGTAAATGTGAAAAATCTTTTTGTATTATACACAATTATCCCTGCTCTATTCTTTTATCAAAATATTTAAGATATGAAATATAGCATTAGACATATTTTCTCCATAAATTTTTCTTAAAGTGCTGGCACACTAAATCACAAGGCTGTTTCTAATAATGATTAGAATGTATTTCCCAATAATATAATTTTCTTTTTTGCAGTTACCACTTGATTATCCTTGATGACAATGTTCCTGATCCTATTTTTGTTTTAGGCTTAGGATGAAATGAATTGTAAATTGAATCCTAATAGAATCTCAGGACTCACTGTCACGTGTATACACAAACACACACACACACACACACATATATATATGTATATAAATGCATTTGAAACTGTAAATTTGCATCCCAAGCATGAGATAAGATCCTACTATTTTTACTATGATAAAACCAAACACATTGATATAGAGTATTCATTATAGTGTGCTGTGGACACTGAGTGTCTTGCATTCACCATAACCTGGGCAATTTGCAGACAGCTGTGGTTCAAATGTACTGTCCACAAAACCATGTCTGCTCCACATGCTTTGCTAGATATCACAGAGCCTGTTTGCCCTTTGCTCAGCTCAAACTGATCTTTGTTTGGCAAAGGAACTGGGATCTCAAAGTGTATGAAACTTGGGCTCAAGGAGCTACAGGTAAACTACAAGTGTAGCTCTGGTGTCCATACAAAGTCTGCCTGAGCTCCAAAGAAAAGCCATGTGAATGTGGCCAGAGCAGCACCCAGTGCATGAATAGACCTGATTCAAGGCAGCATGTAGAGATGCAGGCTTTGTCACAGTGCTAACCATGTTCATACAGCTTTTGGTCAGGTTGGAAGGTGAGCAAGGTGATTTTGCTTCTGCAGATGTTTGCTGCAGACATTACTCTGGCTAGGTGTAGGCAATGGCACTGAACGTGCTTAACAATTTCAGAGTCCTCAACACTAAAGGGACTGAACATGTCAAAATACTAGAAGTATGTCTACACTGCACATGTCTATGTTAGTATGTCCACATTTACATTTTCTACAAGGAGGAAGAACAGTTCAGAATATGAGGCAGGGAGAATTGCCCTTCTCCTCACCAGAGTGCAGCCCTATATTCTTCTCCTGAGAGATAGCAGCTAAAGATATGAATCATTGCTAGCTGAAGAGATCACTGTATCTGGCTCTCCCTTTGGTCTCTGCCACCAATTTACTGCTGGAAAAGCCCTCATGAGTATTTATTTCAGTGCAAAGCCCCATCTGATAGCACCACAGAGGACCCAAGTCTTCCAGGTAAGATGGGCAGCAGAATACCTGCTCTGAGTATCCTGGCAGGCTTAGGTGGGAGATTGCAGCAGAGCTAACTTTGTGCTGTGAAGACCAAATTGTATCTGACCAAGTCTAGAAGGCAATTTTTCGGTCCTTGAACATCTGGCATTAAAAATGTTCAGGAGCTCCTAACTAGTGGTTTGGAGGAGCACAAAGAGCCTGAGACCCTCGATGCACCTACACCAACCTCTGCTCCTGTGCTGCAACGTGCCAGGCTGGTCCCCAAGTGGTGTGGCTTCCATCCAGCCCATGCACGTGGTTTTCCTCTCCTTTGTGAGCTCTTTTGGTGCATGAGGTGGGGAAAAGAGTGCTGGGCTATGACCAGGCCTTGCCCTGAGCAGACTTGTAGCACACGGACACAGTCTTTGCCTCAGCACTGTGTTATGTCTCTGCAGGCTCTTCTAGACATTCAACCAGCAGCTTTTTTACCTTGAGGAAATCACTGATCTGTGAAATTCTGTTTTCAGCACCCTTACACGCTAGGTGGCTGAGTGTACACACCTATTTCATGCTAAAAAAGGCTTTTGTGAGGTGTGGTTCAGTGAAAAAATCTACTCCAAACTCAATGCTTTGTTAAAAGGATGTGGACTCCTACAGCAGAACAGATCTTGTGCAGAAAAGCTGCTAGCATTCCTGGAGCTGCAGCATGCCAGAAGCAATTGCTTCCAAACTTATCTGAAATAAGAGGCTGAAACCTACAGATAGAGACAACTTACAGTGGTCATATCTTTCTTACTATCAAAGTTGCATTTTTTTACATTGACAAATCTGTTACATTTTTAAATTTATTCCAACCATTCCTTGAAATGAGATTTTTGGTTACACTTTAAAGTTTCTTGGCTGACTTTATTTTGCCCTGCCTTGCATGTAGTTGAGATTTGATCTTTCTATTAGTTGGTCACTTACATCACAATTTCTTGTAAATCTCTCCCCATGAATATGGCAACTACATGTATAAGCCTGTTGTAACTATACACAAGGTTCTATTTGACTTCTCTGGCTCATGCAAATCACCCCATAAGTGTGCTGAAGAGTACTTTTTGACCTGAATCTTGCATATCTGTTCTCTTTGCCCTAGGATTCGGAGTAGGCACACAGATAACTAATGGATATATAAAATCCACTGCATGAGAATGCAATGCTAAGCATTTAGAGCAAAATGTAAGTACAGGAGCCAAGCTTACAGAGTTAGAAAAAGTTCCTTTCCATGAAGGTACTGGTTCAGGAATTGGCTTTTGTAAGAATCACTGGAAATGGCTGGTTTCAGAGACATTTTTCAGTCTTCTTAAAAGGATCACAAAACAGCAACTCAGTCAAAGTAGGTATATTTGTGAAAAAGGAAAGAATAAGCAATCTTTGATTCATGCTGAGTCAGCACTAAGTTTAGGGTATGTATTTCAGGTTGAGCCAAGTGCCATAGAGGCTTTTTGGGACTAAGCAAATCTCCAGCTGAGTTCAGTTTGGAGTGAAGAGGTGAAGACTTCCACTACCATGGTCTGAATTCATGTAGTTCACTCTAGGCCAGGGCCTGATTTTGACATACTCATACCAGTGAAGAAATCTCACCAAAGTCTTGCACTGAGGTCACTGAGGTCAAATAAATGGTGCCAGGGGACCCTTCATGTGTTAAAACAGCTTTGTAACTGATCTCTTCATCAGTGACACCACTCCCCTAAATTTGCATGAACAAAGCTTTGTAATGTCATCTCTGTCTCTCCTGTAATGAAGTCTGCTCATACCAGATGTGAGAAATCATCTCAGAAGCAGATCACTCAGTAATTTGCAGCCAAGTGAAAACGATGGCAGAATTTGTTGTAAAAAATCACTACGTGGGAACTGCAGCAATTTGTTGTGTCATGTTTTTTTTTATTCCCAGATTTAAAAGAATCTGTTCTCATTTTGTATTTTATCTCTTTTATCAGAATAAAGAGGAATGGATTCATTGCTGTAATGAAAAGACATAGTTCTATAAACAATCAAGTGAGGATTTTATAACTTAATGTCTCTGGTACACAAATGGCTGTTTGCCACTTACTCCATTTGGCTTTCTGCTGAGAGCATGGGCTCCAAGTGAGCTGGTATAATTGCTACAATTAGCCAAACTAAATGGCTTATTGTGTATTTAGACAATTCTTCCCATGTCCTGCATTGTTACACTGCAGAATTAGTAATTGTGGTGCTGGGCTTGCAGATTCATGGACATGTGTTGTGATTATTTCCATCCCACATCTTTGTAGGGGTTTAACTTACACAGCCTTGTTTAGATGGATGCACAGGTGCAATTTACTCTGCTTCCCACCATGCACAGGAGTAAGAGAGGCAGCAGTAGGACCCCAGGAACCTGCTGAAGTCTTTTCCTTGGCATTGTGCAGGCAGTGCAGGGGGTGCAGAGTAAATCACAGCATCTCAGTCACTCTGGATTGTACAGCTTCAGGCAGGGAGCAGAGAAAGGGCAGTGGCTTTGGAAGCTGAATCACTGGCAGAGCCAACTAAAACTCAGTATAGTGCCACTTTTAAGGCTCCTTAGGACTGATATGATCAAATCACAAACACTTCAAACTCATTTAATTTGTGTTCTAAAAACCCCAACAGTCTAGTTGTGAATATTTGCTGGCCAATAAAAAGTAAATGAGCATATTGCATGATTGGGAGTCCCTTTCCAAATAAAGAAGCACTTCTACTTTTAGTACCACTTATGAATTGCTCTTTTGGGGAGATAATGATGTATTGGAAAGACCATCATATGTTTTAAACTAATACAGGTTTAATAGCTATTCACCACATATTAAAAATTAAATCACCAATAAAATTGTAATTTTCCTCCTCTGCTTAAAAGTTTACAAAATCAGGCAGATGAGGCCTAGCATTAAATTTTGGAAGGAAAATGTTCTCCAATTTTATAAAAATTAATTAATATAAAATTTGTTGGTTTGACAACAAAAATATTGTATATATGCCACCAAGTCCATATAATCCCAAGCAAAGAAACATTGTTCTGTCACAAGAAGCATATTTAAATTGACATAAACAAAATTGGAAATTAGTTTTTTCATTATTAAATATGCATGAAAAGAAAGTATTGCACATATTTGTGAAGAACTTATTTAAGAAAAATTATCCCATTACAAAACAAACAGCTTTTAAAATAAATAAATAAAGATTCCTCTTACATTTTCTTGCATGTTTTCTGAATGAACATGGGTATACATCACCTTTATTTCATTAGTGATAGTAGTCGAATTGCCTTTTCTGCAACAGAAAAATCCACAACTCTCAGAATTTTAGGACCAAGTTTTTAACCAGATAAATTACCATTAAGTGTGCTGTTAAGTTTGTTTGGTTCACTAGAGCAATGCTCCTGTAAATCTTACTTCTAACAAATAGATGTAATTAGTTTTCTTTACCAGAATGTAAATATGAAAATATGAAGGCCTGATGTTTTCATTATTTCAAAAGCAGAAGTTTGGGGTTTTTACAAGTCCTTTTTAAAATTTTATTTTTGCTATTGCTGTCTCAGTTGAACTTTATTGGTTTTAGAACTTTCTGTGGCAAAAAGAAGAGTGCATATTAATTATTAACTGTCCATAAGGCCATAATGGAATTTCAGCATGGACTGTGTTTAATCTTGGCAATTTCTATGAAAAATTCTTACAGCTTTTGATGTGACCACTCACAGCAATGCACGTTAGGAAACTGCCCATGTAGTCATCAGTGTTCAGATTTCAGTCGCTGCCCTGTTCTCAGTGCAGGTAACACTGATGTTATGAGATGTTAAGAGAGCAAGATTTTGGAGAGCAAATTTTGACTTAGTGCATAATAACTTCTACCCTTGCCTCAAACAGCCAGATTGAATTCTGAGGACAAGGTGTAAATACATAGTGCTGCATATATAAAAGTATATATACACAAACACACATATATATGTCACTCTGCACTCACACCCTGCTGCAGTTTGCTTAAGACAAACATTTTTGCAAACATTAGTTAAAAAATCTAAAATGCTGTGAGAGTAAAGAAAATAAATGCCAAGCATGAAAAACCACATGGACAAATAACCCTGTGTCCTTCCTTCCGAAACCAAATAAAAGCAAATCAAACAAACTCATCCCAAACCTTCTTCAGAAACCTTGCAATGCAAGCACTGGTGAAGACCTTAACTCTATAATTCCATATGAAGCAGCCTTTCTTCAGTTCTGTCAGCCTGCCCAAAGGGCTCACAGCTCTGAGGAAGAGCGAGAGGATGGGAGGCAGATCAGAAGAGGAAGAGCCTCGCTGGCAGCAGCGATGCTGCCCCTCTCCCCAGGAGGTGCTGCTGGGAGACTGAAGCTTGACAAGGCTGCCCACTGTGCCTCACTCAGGCTCCAATTTCCCAGTTGTTAAAGCAGCAGCAAACACTTCAAACTGCCTCCAAGAGGAACCCTCACATCTTGGATCACAGATCTCACATGTGCCTTCTTTGTAAAGAAAAGCAGCAATTCTCCTGTGTGAACTAGAACTTGATTCTGGAGTGCAGGGTCTATTGAATAGGACAGGACAAAGGACTTGCTCTCAAAATCTTTTTTTTAGCAGTTCTTGCAGTGGCATATTTTCTGAAAAAAACATGAGTGCTTTTCTCTGAAAAATCAGCTGGATCTCCACAAAGAAAAGGGCAATCACTTTGTAAAAAGCTTCAGGTTTGGACTATCAAAGCTTTGTTTTATTTTAAAAAAAAATTTATAGAGGCAGTTGGCCATTGCTTAATTTGAAAATAGCTAGGAAACCCCTGAAGCATAGTTTTTTTCTCATCTGTGTAGAGTTCCTCTGCTTTGCAGATTCCTGCACTTCCACAGGTTTTTGTTTTGAGGAACTCGCCCCAGCAAAGAACAATAGGTATCGAATATTTCACTAATAAAAAATGTCAACATTAAAAATGGCTAATTGAACACATACAAATAAACATAGTCTGTGTAACCTTGGCCATTTCATAGTACAAATATTCGTAATAGGAAAGACAGAAATTTACCCAGCAGCATACACAGCAGTGACTACACTGGATATATCTGACAGTGAAGATTACAATACCAATTATTAGGTTTTCTCCACCCTGACAATGCCATTTACAACAGTAACTCTTCAGTTCTGCTTCTCTCTCCTAAAATGGATGGAAATAGTTATAGCAAATTGTTTCTCATGGAATCACTTGGTGTCTTTACAAGCCACTTACATTTGAAGCAGGATCCACAGTTTATAGAGTATTCTAAAAGTACCCATGTAGGCTTTCATATGGCATTACACTGCAAAACAAATCTATAATGTGTGAAAATCAGGTTTATGTCAACCTGCAAAAGCCATTTAATAAAATTCATGGACCAATTTTAAAATCTAAGCTATAAAGAGAATGAAATGTATTAAAAGATCTGAGGTTTATAAAAAGTAACCTTTTATACCATATTTTTACTTTACAAAAATATTGAAATAATCCATGAGTTTTTCACTCTGCACCAGCTTTAAAAAAAATACTATCAAATTTTGACTTGCACCTTTAATGCATCTGAAAGCACCATCAGGGGATACTTTTAACATAAAGTATAATACCATTAACTAGATTTAGGGAGGTATTTAAAACCCAAAAGCTTGCAGCAAAAGCACTCTATTACAAGAGATTCTAATTTTTAGACACATCTGGACACCAGTCTTGAACAGGCAGAAGAGGCTCTTTCACATAACTTGTTTATATTATACTTCAGTGAATATACTTACTAAGAGGTGGCTGAAAGCCTTAAAAGACATCACTTTCACCTTGGGTGGGAAAAAATCAGAGCTGTCTCTACACATTGAGAGCTTGGTTGGTCTTTCCTGCTTCTTTTTCTGGTAGGGCTTGTGCCACTTGTTGTGTCCCTCAGGCAATATCAACCTTGCAGTTATACAGTGTTTGGCACTAGAAGGGTATGGCATGTCAGTCTCTTGTCACACCTGCATACATTCACACACTGAATCATGCACTCCCAGTCCTGAAACAGAGAAGTTTCAGTGTGTCCAGCTCCTTGCAGTTTCTTCTGAGATATCTGAATGGGGTCCACCAAAAAGTTTAGAATATGAAAACTATACTTCCTTGTTCTTTTACACTTTTTTTTTTTTTTTTTGCAAATTGAACACTGAATCATGATTATCATTTAATGAATATCACTACGTGCTAGAGCTCCTTATTTCTCCTCAAAACCAGAAGTGAGCTGCATAGAGTTTCTGTTGAACATCAAGAAGTTAAATTGAACGTAAAAAAACTTTGAAATTCCACAGAAAACAAACAGTTCTGGTAGTATTAATTTTAAGGACCTAATTAATCAGAATTTAGTTTCTTCTCCATTGACAGCCTTATAAACATGATGACGTTTCTTATTAATTAAGAACTATTTTGCAATCCTATTCTAACCTGAATGGTTGATTTATGGGAGTCTTGAAGACTACTAAGCTCCTGTTTTTTGGCCCCAGAAAACAGTTTTCCTAACAGCAACACTGTGTGCTACAGTTTTGTTACTTTTGAAAAGGTGTGGGGTTTTTTTTGTTTTTGCCATTGATTATGCAAATATCAATCATTCATTTCTAAAATAAAATAACCTAATGGCTGAAGTTGGGAGCTCTGGTCAGAGCCTTTTTGTTGGTTTGATTGTAAGTACTGTGCAGTCAGAGTTTCGTAGCAGTAAGGGGTGGTGGGTGAGTTCCCCCAGCTGATGTAACTGATTTGTATGTGTGGGTCAGGGTTTGGGGTTTTTGAGGCTTTCAGAAGATGCTGCTGTATCAGTGTCCTGCAGACAGGCTGCACACAGTGGATCAAATGATAATCATGATGATGGCCAGACTAAGAACACTATAGCTTGCTGCTCTACTTGTAATACGCAGTTTAGTTGTTCCTACAGCCCTACTGTCAACCCTTAATTTGGACTGCAACGTTGGAGCTGCTTCAAGCTGTGTTTTTGCTTTGTTTACAAAGTGGTTTCATATTCCAAGCGCTCCTGAATGAGGGCATCATCTTTATACTGTAGCCGTGGAGGAGCGGGGGAACATTCAAACGCTAGGATGGCCTTCCTCAGGCTCCTGTCCAACACGTGTCTCTCCCACGCTGGGTACCTGTTCCTGAACAGGTCGATTTTAATGACAGACTCCTCAATCCTTGGTGGCCGGGAGGAAGGTGTGGAGGGCGCAGTGGGTCTCACCTGGAACACAGGCACACAGCCGTCCCTCTCGGCGAATTTCTGGTCGCGCTCGCTCGTGACGCTGCGGTTGTTGGAGATGGAGCGCAGCGTGCTCGTGGCCACCTCTGGGGGAAGGGTGAAGGCAGCGGCAGGGTCCTCACAAGCACAGCTTGGTGACTGCCCAAACCTCGGTCCGTTGGGGTGAAAGAAGGCATAGTACATCAGCATAAAAACAATGCCTGTTAAAAAGCTGCTGAACACTACACACAGTGCTGGTATGGCAAATGCATCGGAGATTGGAGGGGCCTTGTACAGATACCAGAGAACACTCAAGGCGGTGTTCTCTAAAAGGATGACAAAATAGTAAATGAAAAGCCTACAGCGTGTCCTTCCTTCCTTGACATTGAACCAGCTGAAGATATAGATTATCCCAACAACCATGTCGAAAACGATCTCCTCCCACTTAGTGATGCAAAACTCCGTCTCGCAGTGAACGATCCAGAAGGTCATGATGCACCAGTGCAGCACGATGAAGATCCCAAAGTACAGCTGGAAAACCGAGGCAAACAGAGCAAAAGTAATGACCCTTGCTGCAATGGTGAAGAAATGCCAGCAGAACTGGATTATAACAGCCATGTAACTGATGGGTTTCTTGTCGTCGCGGGAGTCACGCAGGGCCTTTTGGTAGGAAGCCAAAGCCCAAGCCAGGGATACAAGGGATGCTGCAGCAGTAAGACCTAGGAGGAAACAGGAGATGCAGTTAAGGCATAATTAGTATGTCAGCACTTGGCTGAAAACAGTGAGATCCTTGCTGCTTTAAATACATTCTCCACCGCTGGCACAATAGAACCTCTTCCTTCTCCTTCAGCTCAGAGAAATGAAACTGTGCTGCTGAGATGTCACTGCCCGATGCTGGATACACACAAACAAGAGCAGCTATTAAACGATGCTCTGAAACTCTTCCCCAGCAATTACATTTTTTTTGAAACTTATTAATTAATTAATTCACAACTTTGGCCAAGTCGGGAACAGGTATCTCTGTCAGCTGTGCGATTGAAGGTGACCTACTGTGGTTATTGTTTTTACAGAAATATAGAGTTTTTATAGATTATGAATTTTCTGATTTTGATAAGCCCTTAAAGAAACCTAATATAAAGCAACCAAGTCTTTCAAATTAAAATGCCAGCATCATCTACATATAAAATAAATCAATAACAGTGTGAGCATAAATCTACATGTTAAAAATAAATTCATGTTACTCTTGTTGCATCAAAATTTAAACTGATTACCTTACTCTTGCTGAGGGAAAAGAAAAAACCCATTTTTATATTTTTTCACCATTTAAAAACAGAATTTTAATAAGTAGAAAATGTCAGAACTTATTTTTTTCCATCTGGAAATTATGTTTATTTTAAAAATGTTGGAATTTTTTTTTACTCAATATAAATTATGAGTAAAGATGTTTCTAAAGTGCAAGGCTATATATTTTAATTTACATAGCCATTCTATCTCCAATGTATCACGAAGTTGCCTGTTTACAAGGCCCTAAACTATAATATTTTAGTAAAACCTGAAAAATATTTAAAGCATTCAATGTGAAATTATTTCTTATAAGATTTAAAACATTAGTTTTGTGAAAATACAAAAACTGTAAAACAATTATTATAAAAATAACCTCTCTATACTTATTTTAAATGTGTGTTACTCTTCTCTCCTCAAGGGAATTTGATTTTTGTCAGTAGGCAAATTTGGGGAAAAAATGTTACTTTGATATGAATCTGACTTTTAAACTAATCTGTTGCTTCCATACAGTACTAGAAAAACACCTTACATTCCCATTTCAAAATTTGCATAGTTCAGCATAATTATTCAAATGATAAACACTTACATAGCATTCTGGTAGAAATAAATGATAATTCTTCTTTACTAGAAGATTAATTTTTATTTACTTATGACTTGTATCCAGCTGCTTTGGATGGAAATGGGAATTGCAATTGAAATGCAAAATCCTTGCCTTTCAAGTGTATTTATTATTTAAATAAAATTGCAATAAATGTTGTATACAGAAGAAAAATGTATCAAACATTTTATATTTAAAACTGGTTTACTACCAAAGCTAATTTTACATACAGCTAATGAATGAATTCATAAGTCTCAGGATCTCAGACTGAGAATTTATTCATAGACCATTTAAAGATAATGATGCTTCAGCTTATTCTATTTCTAAGCAGTTCCTTAACTTTGAACTAGTTATTGAACTAAATCAAACTGACATGAAGAAAACATTTCTTTTGTCTGCTGTTAAAAGCTGTTTAATCATTTCAACAACCCTTGGTTCTGGATGCATAGCCAGTATTTTTCTTTCCTACTAAACAGCTTTCTTTAGAACATAACAATCAAAAATATATTATTTAAGTAGCACAAAATTTAAGAAATTGTATTAATAGAAAATGGTAAATTTAAGCCTCAATACATGTTGTGACTTACTTTGAAAGAAAACAAAAAAAAAAAGGGTTATTTTAAAAGAGAAAAAAATAAGTTATGGAGATAAAATCTATTTAAACAATTCACTTGGTGAAACACTAAGGTTTTGACTCAGTAAGTAGTACAGAGAGATTCATTGCTTTCAGGAGGGACTGTGTTTGCCAGTGTTTCTCCCTCTCTGGCAGGGTGCTAATAATGTTGTGAGCTCCCATGAATCCATGAATTTAAAACCCCCACGTTTTAAAAGTAAAAATAATAACAAACAATCAGAAGAAATATAGAGAAATCTTAGGATTCCATGTAGAATTTTAAAAAAAAATTCATTACATTTATTCTCATGCAGATGCCTGCATGAAAAAAACCACCAAAGTTACTTCTGGAATCTTTATTCATGGAGAATAAGCTATTAGCAATGTAGACAGGAAAGAGACATGGTATAAATTGGTGTTTTCATTTCTGACATGTATATTTGCATTTTCACACTGGGCTGCCTTTCTGTATCCATTATCTCTGATGACAACCCTGGGAGCTGAAAATGTAAGTTCTTGTTTTCCTGTAGGAATGTCTTAAGTATTGCAAAAACACAGTTCATTTCCCTCATGAAATGAAAAGTTGGGAAAGGTAGATGAATAGGATAAAGAATCTTTCAATACAAACAAGCCACTCTGAACAAGAACTCAAGAATAGCACTATCAGCACAGGAAAAAAATAATGTGAGCAAGAAATCCATATATTTCCTTTGCAAATCTAACTTTAATGACCTCACACACTCCCCCCGAGGTTTGTAAAGATATCATCAGTTTTGCATTAGGAAGTGTAAAACCATTCAATAATGCACACAGAATATAATGTTAAATTCATAGGAATTTCCACTGTTCTAATGCTAATTAATTCATAGTCATTGTCTGGGACATAAAGAAGCAAGTACAATAGCTATGTAATTCTGTTATTTAAATAGTGATTAATAAGGAATCATTCTCTGCTTTTACAGAACAAACTCAGGGATACTGGCATGCAGGAGAGAAAAGGAGACAAGGGAATGTACAAAAGGGAAGAATTGCCAGTTAATATATTATATATCTGCTCTTGGCTATTGGCAATGGTATTAAGGGATATAGAATTAAGATAAAGCTAAATGCTTCATGGGCTCCATCCATTTTTCTTTATTGATGAGAGCAAGCACTAAAGAATTATTGAAAGTAAGTTAATAATGAGAAGAATGATGTAAAAGTGATGCAAATGGCAGTTTGCTGATAAATGTCACTATACAAATAATTTGTTGGGAATGGTTAGAAATAAAGTGAATTATTGTAGTACTGAATGAACAATTAGAACATATGGATACATCTGCTGAGTACATGTTCATATCAACCTCTTTATCCCTATTTCAAAGATGAACTAAAATAAATTTCTATTGCTATCAAACAAAAATTTTAGCAATGCAGGTGCAGTCAGGAACACTTATCTGCACTCAGAAACGAACAGAGATTGGACAAGAACTGTGGAGTCAGGTTCATGAAGAACAAGAACCAGCTTTCCACTTGATCACCTGCAGTCTGTAAAATTTTTGGGTACTGCAGCAACTTTCTGGTGTATTCAACTCTCTTTTATTATGAGAGTCTTTTATTTAGGGTCTTCATCTTGGAAATTAAGACTAAATATCTATTCCCGGTGAATATGTACACAAGGAGCTGTATGCTCATCTACTTCAGACTGTTAGAAGAACAGGAAAGCAGGAATTCTCTAAAATGGCCTTGGGAATAAGGAATGAATGTTCCTGTTTCTTTCTCTTCTAAAGCTGAACCTTTAAACATTTTCTGCAGTATATGATTTGATCTCTAAATTCCTGTTCCTGAAGAGGAAAGAAATGCAGGCTTTGCACAGGAAGAACATCAAAATTTGCATCAGCAAAAGGATGCTTTTGTATGGTTCTAGAGTGGACACCTGAAATACTTTAAATAGCAAAGAGTGGGAGTGTACATACCCACTATCAGCCTTTGCAGCATAGCCCATCCACAATAGTCACGACAGCAAGAAAATAGTGCATTGTATCAGGACAACATTCTCCAGGAAATAATTATAATCTCTTATGAGTGAAAAATAAAATTTTATCTCTTTTTTTTTTTTTCTGTGAATGGTTTACATTGCTTAATTATATTATTTGTGTAAAGAAATGACATCTTTTTAATTACAAATGAGTTTCAAATGTTCTTAATATATTGAGAGTCTATCAGACTTTCTGTCTGATACACAAAGAGCAGAATTGCTTTGATTGAAACATAACTTAAAGTTCTTTCCCTGAAATTATTAATTTCTCCATACATGGTATGTGCTTGCATTTTATAGATTGTGGCATTTCTCTATGGATACTTTAAATATAATACATAATACACCACAGTGAACTACAGCTCATTAAAGACAAGATAAGAAACTCATACATATGACTTTCACAAGTAAAAGCAAATGCATATGAGTGAAAAGATATTGTATGCAGAGATTAATACATTCACAAATATAATATTGTTTCAAGCAAACAAGCAAGATCCTTGAGAATGGAATTCTCCTCGATGGCATTTGTGAGAAACCTGATTTGGTCTTGAAAAATTAAAGGTACATCTAGGTCCATAAATTACTTTTTTTTCTAATCATATCAGTATATAAATCCTACATAGCAAAGCTTGAGTCAGCTGGAAACCCTACAAATGAGTGAACTGATCTGAGCAAGTGCTCCTTGACATTCAACTTGATTTCAGAAAGCAAACCACTCCAAGGCGTCTGTCTGCTTCATCCTTCCTTTAAAACTTGTACTCATCTCACCATTTCCCAGAGCAAATCCATCTAAAAGCAGGAATACCAAATGCAGCAGGACACCTAGGTGTGACAACATTGCCTGGGATGTGAGACTTTGAAAAATTATTTTAAGAAAGCCTATTTTTTTATTTTCCTTCTCAGCCAGAGAAGTGACATTACATGCATCCAAGCTTCCAGGTGCTTCTCTGAACCAAAGCCAAGCATCTCCAATATTCATATCTTAGACCTTTAGGAAGCAGCATACCATGACTACATCCCTCCAGCTCCAGAAACTGTCTTGCTATATTTACACATCTTTGCCACAGTGATCTGCAAGTATAGGCACGAGCTAAAGATTCAGGTGGAGGCAGCCTTGCAGGCAGCTTGACAGTAGTCTGTGGGTTTCTGCACTAATTCTTTTGTTCCCAGTCAGTGTATGACAGCAATGTATGTCATGGTGTATGCACTGTGCTTCCATATGTGGTGTAGCACACAGGAAGCTTGGAAGGCTCTAGGGGCAGCTTTTGGTCATACCAAGGGCCATGTGTATAGGTCATCAGTATGTGTGTCATGCTCATGGATCTCATTCCCTGACCAATACTGTGAGGTGAAACTTAAAGAAGAAACTTTTGTTTCATGCATTCCTATTTTCTAAAGGGACAACAATATAAACTCTTGTCCTCAGCTGGGTTATTTCCCCATAAACATGTTGCCAAAATAATCCTCTTACTTTCCCAGGTCAGCAAGTTTGTCGTACATTAGCTATCCTATATCAAGATCAAAGGCTTTCTGTTCAACTGAAATAAGCTTCCTGAGGTGAGAAAGGGACTTTTTTCTTTTTTCTTGACTCCCACTATATCTGATTGTTTCTAGATTGCAATGGCACCCTACTGAAATGTTCCACTCCTGTGGTTTTACACTCAGACGGGTTGCTACCCATAAACATGGGAATGTCAGTGTCTGAGGATGAGTCTCCAGTAGTTCACATTCCAGTTTTTGCCACAGGCTTCATTCATAGCTGGAGATTTTCAAGGCAACATAGATGGTTTCATCAGCTTGCCAACATTTGGCTTAACTTTCTCCCACTGTGAGGGGGAGGTGGATTAATGCAGCATAATGGGTATCAGGAACTCTTCCTTGTTGAAATATAAGTCAGAATTGCACCTGATCTTACTTCTTCTATGTGTTGCACAATACTCATAGAACATGCTAGCATATATATAATAATTTCTCCCATGAGTCCTCTCAGCTGCTTTTAATAGACACTTCTGATGTTCCTACTTCCAGCTGCTTCTTTGATTTGCCTCTCCACAACAACTTGTCATTGCCCTGAAAATCAAGAAATACTCCATGTATTGTATTACTTTCAACCTTATTCATTTTACCTACTCCTAATTTTTTTACCAGTAGTGGTTTGGACCCTGTGAAGAGGACCAGGGTTAACTGGCAAAATTAGGCTTATTATATATACCTTTAGCAGTTTCTTAGGGTCTGTACAGGACACCTACCTAACGATTTATCTCTTGCTGAACTCAGTGTCTTATCCACCTTAGCAAATCTAACTGTTAGACAGTGTTGAGAAGTTTCTGTTGAGCAGCAACTCTGGTCATAGCCTTAAATGCATGGATGATGGTCATAATTTTTTTTTCAAGATAAAAGCAAGCACAGCATCCCTTTGCCTTGCCCCTAAATCCAAATTATTTTTTTACCCAGTTTTTGTTGTTAATGTTTCAGGACTTGTATTAGAAACTATGAATACAATCAGCATAGATAAAGAGAGGCAACTTGGTATGCAGGGACCACAAGAACCATGGAAGTTGGCTCTCTCCTGTCTTTCAAAAGACCACAGTAAGTAATTGAGATCTCTCTTCACATCAAAAACTACCTTCTCCTCTATCTGTAGAAGTAATTGCCTCTTTCAGATACTTGAATGGAAGTCTCACTGCCAGAATACCCCAGCTAAGGCCAGTTACCAGCCCACATGCTGGTGATCTCTTCCCTTTCAATTATATTTTTCTAAGATTTGTTAGTTTCTTGCTCTACTAAAGATGTGCAATACTTAAAACTTTCAGTTTAGGAGTCCTTATTAGCCACCAATCAAGTCCAGTCCTTCACTGGCAGTGACAATTGCCAGGTACTCGTGTGTGCTGTGCAGTCTGTGTGCTGCCAGGCTTGGCAAGACAGCATGAGATCATTTTGCCTGTTAGGAGTCTAAACTTAGATTCTGTACTTTCACAGCTAGACACCTTGTCTGTTAGGTAATTTGGTGGCTTTTATTCCAGTGAAGTATGTGCAGCACAAACATACCCACTGACTCCAGGCTCATTTTCATGATTTCTACATTTCAGGGATTTCAATGGCTTGAGCTTGCTGCAAGTAGCTTACAAAACCCAAGGGATTATTTGGAGGATCCAGCAACCCCAAGCAGAACAAACCCCCTGCCATTAGCTCTTAAGAAACATCACAACAACCTAATGCTAAGTTAAATATAGGGCAGCATCTATGGGAGACAGCTCCACCTGCACTGCTCTGTCCAATGCACTGTGGGCAGGGACACCTCCCACAGCACCACTGGCAGCAGCAGCAGCTCCCTACCACCCACCAGGAGAAAAAGGAGTTTACTTGATGTGAAAAATCCTGTTAGAACTTAAATCTTGAGGAAACTCTTTTATGTTGGTCTACATTTCTGTGATCTCTTCAGTACCCTTCTGTTGAGCTTGTGTACAAATTCTATCCTCATATATTTCACTGATTTGGAAGAGCCAGCCAGACAGATTTTCCTTCCATGGCATATAACAGGATGAACTGAAACTTTTTTCTATTGGAAATGCTTTGAAAAATATTAAAGTGATCCTGCCTTCAAAGACGTACACAGTAAATGCCATTTAGATTATTCAAGTCTTCTATTAAAGAATACACAATTTTATGTCTATCTATATCCAGATCTCTCTTTCTATCTATATCTAATTTATCTATATCTATCTATATCTCTATACATCTATTTATATCTATATACCTGTGTATATCTATATCTGTATCTAGCTATATCTATATATCTAAATAACTATATCTGTAGTTGTATCTATAATCTATAATCTATAATCTATATCTACATATAGAGTACTTAGTCTATGAGAGTGCATGAGCACAAATAGGGAGAAGATTAGTATTAGCATTTGTTTCTTTTGCAAAAATCACTGTGTCCTGCCCCAAGGTTTGTATGCCACCCTTCTCAGCTCACAGGGCAGGAGCCTGCAGGTGGCTGGCTTGGCACTGCTGCAGGTGTGGACAGAACCCACACATCAAAAAAGGGCAAGAAAGTAAAACTTTGGACTAGCAACTCTTCGAGCAACAGCACAAAACTAGAACTGAAATGGGAATATTTTTTGGAAATAAATCTGTTGAAGTGAAAGCATGGTGGTGCTACAAACACTATTGGTTTCCTAATCAATTCTTCATGAAACTGGTTTCTAATAATTCTAATTCTAATTCTAATTCTAATTCTAATTCTAATTCTAATTCTAATTCCAATTACTTCTGCTCTCTAACTGTTTTCTAATTGGGTGTCAGGTGCCCAGGTTTTGGCAGGGAGACAGAAGGATCAGGGATGAATGAATTAAATTTATTCTGGTAAAGAGGGAATATGGGGGGAAATCTTGCTTTAATTTGTCCCTGATTCTCAGTAGCCACATGTGTTCTCACTGGCAATGAATTATATTAAAAGTTGAACCTGTTTTGCCTGTGGTGGTGCCTTTACCCCAAGCCACAAGGCTTTTTATCCTCTTTCCTCACCCTCTCCTGTTGAGGAAGCAGAGTAAATGAACAACTAGGGGAATGTCTGACTGCAGTCCAAGATCAACCCATCACATAAATCACCTCAAGCCAACATATTTTTGCATGCACAAACTGTACATATGGTCATGTTTTTAGGGGCCAGGTTGTACCTGCTCCTTACAGGACCACTGACCACTCAAGAAAATTATTTTTTCCTTGCACAGGAATACATGAAGCAGTCCTCAAAATTCTGTAAACCCTCTTTCCTCTGAAGGGTGTCTGGCCACCTGCCAGTGACCTACAATGTACTGGCTGCCTCAAAAATGGATGTCTGAGAATATCAAAGCTGTCACATTATTTCCTGAGATTTAATGAGAGGATATGGGAGCAGAATGCACTGAATACCCGGGAGAATTGGAAGGTTACTACCAATACAGTTTTTCAATGCCTGTAGAGAAAATTACAAATTCTGGAAGTACCTATAAAAATGTTTTGTTTTAGTTTAACATAGTCACAACAAATTCACCATCTTAATTTTTTTAGTGAAACATGTAAAAAATTTGATACTTCAGTAATGTGCTTCATAGATGTAGAGATATATTGAAAGTGAGATAGCACAGTAGTAATTAATGTAAAATACAAGCCACAGAGCACTGCATCATGAACACTGAGTGGATCCTAGAAATGTGCTCAAAGAAGTGAATAAGAATTCAAAAGTTTCAAACAAGGGACAAAATCATCCTTCCAAGGGATATTTGCCTTGACTTTAAATGTGCACTTTTTTTTCAGTCTGAATGTTTCTGCCATTGATTTGGCTGAAGTTCTGTAGGATTCAAATGACTTAAGCATAATATTTAATAGACCTTTAGAGTTTTAAAAATTAAAGGTTTCCAGGGCATAAGTTTTTTACACAGAAGCCCTCAGTACTAAATAGCTGAAGACAATTTTCCTAAGCCTGAAAGGAGCTGGTGAAAGATATGTATTTTTACTATTAACCAAGATTTCTGACGTGTTTTCCACAAGCATCCCACAAGCAAAACAGCTTGAAATGATCATACTGGCTGCAATATGGTGGAACATATCAGAAATAGTATCTGGCAAATTCAAACTATCTCTTCTGAATGTTTTTTTCAAGACAGAGTGAGTATCCTAAACTACAAATAGCACTGTCATGCTCGGCCTAGAAATGTCTGCTGAGGATTTGGAAAAGGAAGGGATAAATCAATATTTCAAATGCACCAGAGATTTTTTTTTTTTTTTTTTGAGATACTGCACTAGCTGTGGCCAGCCTCCAACACAGAGAAGACTAGAAGCCAAGATGCATTTTGGCATGAAAAATATCCCAAATATCTTGTACTAAGTTTTATTACAAATCAATAACAAGGGACCAGGTCACTGGCAAAAAAATATTGACTCCACGCAAAGATAGCATGGGGCCCTTAAATCTCCTTAAGTCATGATTTTAGGATTGGCTTTCAGTGGTTCATAGGCTCATATTGGCTTTCTGAAAGGGGATAAATTTCAGCCCCATTAAGGAACTGATATTTCTCCCACTTGCACATTAAAATTGGTCTGAAGCTAGTGCCTTATTTGACACAATTTGTCTAAGAAATATTTTGTACACGTATAATATATATTTTGTATATTCTTTTTGTGTGTCTTTGAAACTTCTCTAAGCTCACAAGAGATATCGAGGATAATGCCTGATATGGTGCTCTGGGACAAAACACAATTAGTGTCACTCTGAAAAATAAATCAATTTAGTATTTGTTCAATCCAACTTAGCAAAGGAAAAACTGGAGCTGTTAGCTGATGTTAGTTGGTACACTAAGAAGTTTCCTTTAGATCAAACTCTTTGCTATGTTTCTTACACTTTTAAGAAGTTCAAGTGTATTTTCACAATAATTCATTAAATAGACTTATTTTTCTGTTACTGGAAAAAGCAATCACTAACCTCTTTGCCTCCATCTCTAAAGAAAATCCATATTTTCACCTACTGTGAAGATAATGTAAATTGAAGCAAAGTCTAACAAACTGCTTTGGAGAATATTCAGTGTATTCTGGAGATTAATTCTGCTTCCAACTCATGCCCTGCTTGGATTACTTTAGGCCTCATATTTACATTTTTGTCTTTATATTAGTTGCAATGTTATTAATTATCAGTAAGGAATCTCTACAACCTATTTCTGATATATATACACATGATATATGCAGGTAAGTATTACACACATTCTGTATGTTTGGCATATTTAGTGTTATTTACTACATGCAGACAGAAAAACTGGCACAATTTGAATATATCAAGCAAAATAATGACTCAAAATTTCCTCTGAAAAGCTTTTCCAATATTTATCTCTGGCTTGTGCCAAAAAATTTGCACCTGTTGAAAGTTTTAAATTAATCTAATTTCCATTTCTGCCACTTGTCTAGAAGATTGAAAAAGTTCCCCTGGCTTGTGTCATTAAGCTTCCTTATTTTTTTTGCAAATGTTTAAGTACCCAGAGAGAGTGATTGAATTACTTCTTCAACCTTTCCCCAATATTCTAGGCTTAGGAATTCCTGAAAGACACATATCCCAATGGCTAATTGATGGCCTCTATTTTTTTCCTGTCCTTTTGAGTTTTCTTGAGTAGCTCCTTCCTCCAGGAAGTGTGAGTCACAGAACAGGGCACAGTGGTCTTATTGGTGGTGTTCAAAGTGGTTTGATCTTTTTAATGTGTCTACTGTATACTTTTTTTTTTTCCTCTTCATCCATGGATCAATATAAGGTTCAAAGCCTCAACTTGACACTGAGCTCTCATGAAAAAGCTCTTCTCTCTCCTGCTATGCCATCTTCTGAACTACTGTTTTCTAAGACAGAGAATTCCCCATCCTGTGGGTGTATACTTTCTGAATACTTCCCTGTATTCAACCACAATTAGTTGGTGGTGATACTTTTGACCAACCAGTCAGATCAGCCTGTGGTGGCAGCTGTCCTGAGCACCATCAGCTACTCACATCCCTGTGCAAAGCCTGGAACTGCCAGTCACTGGAAATCCAGCTGGCAAATGATACATATCATCATCCATAAGGCCATCGAACAAGATGAGAGCAAGGACATACATTTAGTAGGTGCTCCTGAGCACTTCCTCACTTATTCCTTCCTAATTTTCTTATCAGTCTAGATGACAGATTTTAGTACACTTTATATGTGCTCTACTCCCTCCTTCTTCAAGATCTCATGTGATTTTAAGTCACATGAACTTTTAAAAAAAATTTATACATTATTCATTATAGTTGCTGTAATCATTCTAACTTCCAAGATTGTCAGTGACTGATAACAGGTCTGGGTAACAAGACCTGATATCCAACAAAAAAAGGTTTGTAGAATTCTACTATCTCACTTCTAATTCTTTGTTACCTGAGTAAACACAGTTGACATTTCTATTATTTTCTGCTGAATTAAAGTCAGAATAATCTATACCACTGTTTATTTCTGTGCACACTTCCTTTCAAAATATTTAGATTTGTTTCTTTACGCATCTGCACATCAGTCTGCTCCATGGCAATTGTTAAGAATGACCAACTGATTTCAACAGAATTTGACACAGAAACAGATGTCTCAAAGACACTAAGTTCTGTGAGGTTTAGGGAAGATGGCAGCTAGAGAAGGGCCCAAAGAAATGTTCCCACTTAAAGTATAGCAGACTTCAGGCATTTCATTTTTATGCCTGAATTTCAGGCATTTTTATGCCTCCAGGCATTTTTATTGCAACAGCTAGGGACCAATTAGTAAGTGAATAAATATGTTCCTGGCAGCTGGCAAATTCACAAAGATGTAACTTTGAGCTAATCCCAGCAGATATTGCCTCTTAGCCATCCAAACCCAAAGTCATGAGAGAGAACTTAGAATAAAGAAGGGAGTGAACAGCACAGTGTGACAACCCAGGGGATCTGAGAAAAAATGGATATATTTTCGGGGCAGTGGTTAAGGCAGGAAATGAGGCTTCATTATTTTTGCTGCTTGAAGAACATTTATTAATAGGCACTCTCCTTTTCTTGAACTCATCTACTTCTCCAATATTTAGTAAATTACAAATATGTAATGTTTCAGTGTCTACAGACATACATACAGGGTCCTTCCAGGCTGGAACATGATATAGCTCAGGCTGGATATAGAACACAAAGAGGGCAAATGGAACTCAAAGACTTAGATCATGCTTTAAAGATCACTGAACACCTACCTCAAAGTGCAGATAAATTAGTATTAGTTTTACACCAGTGTGACTGTAAATCAGATTCTCTGCAGCCACAAAGGGAGAAGTGACAGTCAGCTGCCTATATTTGTATACCTAATATTTGTTTGATTTATTGTGTTTTGGATACAATGTGACAGCAGATTAGCAAGGCACTTTTATGACACTGATGATCAAGAAGTTATCAATTCACATCACCAGGACATTTTAACAAAGAGAATAACAACAATAAAGCATTGAATCGGTAACAGTTACTTAAGCAAATAATTTGATATAAAAATCCAAAGTTTTCTCACACCAGTAGCAGCAGCAGCAACTGATAAAAGCCCAGAAGCAGTAGTTCTAAACCTACTGGTGCATATGCTAGACTACTGATAGAATACCTTTAGTCTGGTCCACCTTATTGATTTTGTTTTGGAGAGGAAACAGGATAGTGTGCATGCCCTTCACTGGGGGAAGGTGATGAAATGCTATTTCCCTTCAGCTTTGGTAGTTTGAATATACAGCTGTGAATGACTCTTCATTCAGTCAGCAGAAAAATATCTCTGCTACTCCTGCACTTAGATAACTCGTCCCTCTCAGTCAGATATAAACATAACCATTCTTCAGAAAGCAGAGCTGATAGAAAGCCCTCTGAGCCATGCCATAAACACACTGCCAAAGAATCAAACCCAAAACCATGGCAAACTAATATCCCATTACGAGATTTGAAAGATAATATGAAAATACACTTCAAAGAGTTCAGATTCCCAGTTAGAGGAAAAAAAATGCCAGGATCTATTTGAGTAAATGATCTTCCACAGAGAGATGAAATAAAGAAGTTAGGCTTTTTTTTTTTTTAATAATTGTGGTTCTTACTAGAACACACACAAAATACCTTTCCCCAAACACTCTGGCCCTGGTGAGAAAAAATATTTCACTTTAATCAGAAATCCATTCAGTGTGCATGTAGAATGTGTCTATGTCTCTACAAGTTTTAATGTTAGGATACCAAGATTAATTATATTTGGAGTTCCTAGCATTTAATTTGAACTCTTAGCACTTCTGGCCTGGATATACTGTAATGAGTTTCAGATTTTGCTACTGCTATTTCTGACTGTTTTGAAACAACATATTGTAGATATTGATACTAGCCAAGGAATAAAGACAATACATTTGCAATAACCTAGCTTACTTACATTTTTTTTTTTTTTCAAATCTTAACCTTCCTCCTGGGAAGCAGGAGACAGAAATTTTGTTTTGATTATGCTTAGAACAGTATATGAATACAAAGTTGTTTAGATATTTTCCTAATTCTGTTTTCAAAAAGCAATGTCTATCAAGGGAAAAGAGTGTGATTTAATTTATCTTTCTGAGATACTCAACTCTTCCTTCTCCTCTCACAAAATAACTACCACAAGCCATAGATTAAACATCTTGTTCATTTCAGTTCTACATATTTTCCTTCCACTGTTCCTGACCCAAAAAGGATTCAGCATCACCTCCCTCCCAAATGTTCCCTGAGACACCTTCCATTTCTCTTTGTCACCTCTTTGCAAGGTTTTCAAACTGCTTTTTTTGCCAGTGTTCCTTATATTTCTTGCTTTCCACAGGTTTCCCAGCTCATATATTTGTTTTCTGTAAAAGTGCTCCAGACTCTTAGCCCTCCTCCTCCCTTCCTATGTCCATCACATCTGGTGTCTCCACATCCCTGTACCTATCCCAGCACTGGGCCAGGGTGCCCAGGTATCTGCATTTAGATAAAACCTCTTGAGGACTGGAGCTTTGAGATCAGAGCTGTCTGGTTCAGGAATGTGTTGTGGTCCACCATAAAACCAGAGTGCTGCTCTCTCATGCTCACTCCTCTTGGCAGCAGCATCCTGTCCAGCAGCTCACTGCTCTGCTTTCCAGTCTGTGTGTAGTCACACACAGGCTGCACCTACTTGCTGTTCTTCAAGCTTTCCCCCCCAAGCCAGCTCATCTGCTTTAATTAAACAGACTGTTTTTTAAAAATTCCTGTTAACTGTGGTTATTTTTAAAATTTATTTTTGTTAAAAGATCCTGCTACAGGAATGAATTTCATAGGAAACTAATATTCTTCTTAACTTGAAAGAAAGCTTTACCAGTGTTACCTCTCATATTTTAATATTTTAATACAAGATGTCATATTAAAAACAAAGGTCTGCTTGTGTGAGTAACTATCAAGACAGCAAGGATATGTACTGCTTCCTAATTTTTCCAAAGCAGCCTTCATTATCTAGGGCATTTCAATTCACTTTTTCTGTTCTGACTAGTATCCCTATTTCCTAAATTATGTCATCAGAATAACCCCTGCCCTGTGCCTCTATACATTTTTATTACCTCTTTTTCTCACAATGAGGTATTGAATACAATAGTCATCAGGTAAAGTTCTGTAGACTGCAGGAATATATTTGTAATTATTTGCTGTCATACTACGTTTCTGTCTGCATTAAAATAACATGCTATTCACAGAGTACCTAAATTCATAAATTCCTAATTTAACATTAAAATAAAGTCATAGGCATGATCTCAACAAAGCCTATTGTCAGTGCAAAGAGTTCATAAACTGAGTACCTCAGCGGCTTCTGGGAAATGAAAGCGAAGTTTAAACAAAAAGTGGTGTCTGACATTATTCAGTTAGTAAAACACATTATTTCTGCTCCCAGTATAAGATTCCCTCTCCTTTATCCTTGCTGAAAAGGTGACAAAATTTCCCCTTATAGCTCCACTGTGCTCCTCAAAGGTCTTCAAGAGGAGCAGCGTTAGCTCCCAGACTGTGCATATTCCCGTGAACGGGACATTTAACAATTCTTTGCAGATCTAACACCTTTTCTCAAAATATTTTAGTATTCTCTGTAGTCATTCCATTATTCTTAAAATAGCTGACAAAGAATGTCAGTATGACATCCATTTTCCTGATGCATGAACCAGAGAAAAAGGAACTGAATGAGGAAAAGGAACTGCCTGGAAATACCAACCTACAAAGCATTTTCAGGAGTAGGAACCCAGGAGTTTTAAAGCAGAATCTGTTATCCCAGGCACAAAGAGCATGGCTTCAGTGGCATCTCAGTGCCACTTTGCAGCAGAATCCTTGGCTAAACTTTCAAACATGGAATTACCTGCCTGCATTGGTGCTGTGCTTACCAGTGGACTCGAGCACCACTGCCCATGAGCCAGCACTACAATCAGTGCCTGCACTGCAGACATTGGCTCATCAGCATTGAGCTGGATCTCTGGAAACGTCTTTCCTGAACAATCAGTTTACCAAAAAGACATACAACTTGTATATTTAGGAAGTCAGTTGAGTCCCACTTAATCTATCAAAAGCAACTGAGCTTTTAAAAAAGGTGAAAGCATGAAGTAGAGAATGTTTCTGAATTTATGCTTTTTACAGTTGTGGGCAGTGACAGGTATGTATTTCATTCTTTCAAGCACTTGGCTAGCAACTACAATTCAGAATTATCACAACTGCCATTTCTCAAGAGCTATATAAATCAAGCTATCATGCCAACGTAGCAGCTTTTTACATTCTAGATCAAGAAGTGCTCAGTTTATCTTCTTCCAGCTGGAGGTGATGCTTTGTGCCTGTGCTCTCCCAAGACAGTGTTTCACCACTGCGTTTCGAGCAGGCTGAGGATGCCTGCAGCAAACACTGGAATGCCTTTGGGTGAAAGACGTTTTCCTGGAGTTTTTCCAACCTCAGATCCCATTCACAAGGTTATCACAGTGGTGATATATTTGTTCAAGACTTCACATTTGTGCACACAAATTTCTAACGGGTTTCGTGCTAATTCTCTGGCAATAACCATTCGGTGAATTAATTCTTAGATTAGTTTTGCAAACACAAAAAATTCCAATGGCTTTCCTCATTTGAAAGAGACTTGAGGACTGGGTATTTATGAGCATAAATTCTATGGGTCATTAGCAGAATTTGGTTCACTAAACCTTTATGGGCCTTTTAAAAATATCTTATCTGACGTACTCAGTACAATTATTCAATCAAACACTGCAATTTATTTTTTTTTGGCCAATGGCACATTCCACATTCACATCTGGAACTTCTGAGTTATACAGGGTAAACTCTGATGTTTAAATAGCAATTCAATAGCAGCACTGTCTAAATAAGGATATTTGCTTAAATCAGTTATTTTTCTGAAATATTCAAGATTTGCCACTTGTCTTTAAAAACTTATTTTGCATATTTAGGAATCAAGCAGCAGTTTTACTTGCTAAATTATTTGCAAGAAGAATATTAACAAATTCCCCTAACTCTACAAAAGCTATTGTATTCTAGGTATCACCAACCTGAACTGAATTATTATTGCATGGTAATAATGTCCTCAAAATAGAAGTCTATAATGTGAACACTTAAACTCATGTAATGAATACCAACTATTCTATTACTCTGCTCAGTGTATAATTACAGAAACTGGAGAATATTCTGGGCTTGCAGTTTCTCTATTGTTGGACTGTTTGGTAAACTTGACTGGCAGCTCCTCTGTTAATTTTTTTTTTAACCAGAAGGGAATCAAGTCATGTAGGCATTTTGAGTGACAGCTAAAGAATACTGACTAATGAGCAAACACTCCACACTGCATTTCAAAAAAGCAAACATCATCCAGGAAAAGGAATTGAAGTAGCCAATTTGTATAATAAGTGACTTTATAAGGCATGCATGATAACAGAACTGGGGAAAAATGGGATGCCAGTCCAGGTAGGCTCGAAGCAGCAGGCATCCTCAGCACAGGATGCCTTTACATCTCGAAAGGCAAACACCACATACCTTGGCTAAACTGTCAATTAATTAGATAAGTTGCTAATATAATTAGCTTGCTTATTTTTGCTTCCTGGGATGAAATTAATGAAAGAACCCTTTGCACTTTTGAAGACAGACACTTACATAATCACACATATTTGCCATAGGAAATGTAGGTCCTTGGCCTTCAGAGTAGGAGGATGGATTGAGAGAGTTTGCCAACACATTATCATGGCATAAATTAAAGGAGCTTTAAGGTGGCTGTCATTTGCCTTTGCTGCTGACAGTTTTAAAGAATTATTGATTCAGCTGACGCCTTTCCCAAGGCCACAGTCTTTGCACAGGAAGGAAGAGCTGCTTGCCTTACATATATATTATATATATATATATATATTTACAATATATATTATATATATTATATATATGTATATTATATACATATTATATATATTATATAAAGTCATCAGGGGATTGTTGCACACCAGAAAGCTCTTCTGCAGTCCCTGGCTGTGAATTAAGGGCTGCTCTGTGATGGGAGTAATTGCCTGTGCTTGTGAAATAGGTCAGCCTGCCAAGAAATGCAAGACTCTTTCCTCAGCTTCAAAGCATCAAAGCCTTAGAAAACCACCTAAGTTAAATGTTTGTGAGAGAAGACAATAAGGGAGGGAGGAAAGCTGAGCAAAGGTTTAACGCATTGTAAGCAATCAGAAAACACCTGTGAGCCTGTGGGGGGAAAATAAGGCTCACCAGAACTGTTTTTCAGTAGAAGCACACAGTAGGAAGAGAGTACTGCTGAAGAACATAAAGAGATGGTTTATAATTCAATTCTCTCTTGTGCTGGCTGTACTTTCCAATATTACACCTTACGGGTAAAACTTCTTTGTTGACCCCGTGGTACAAAGAGGTGCAAAGGAAATATGCAACTCAATAGGATTTGAATCATGTTAAATCCATCATAATAAGTTTGTGAAATATCTGGTTTCCAGTTTCAAAAGTAACTAAAGCTTCAGCAGTAATTAAGTGTTTAACCCCCCTGATGTCAGTAGGAATTAGACATTAAAGCACTTCAGATGAAATTCTATGGGCCAAGATCTCCACATCTAAAAATAACGTTGATGTTAAATTTGCTATAAGACTCCCAATACAGCTCAAAATAAACCCTTATGTTGAATCCTCAGTGCCAGTTCCAATGCAGTTACAGTTTTGGAAATGTAACCTGAGGGCATATTGACCCAGTCCCTTGCTGAGAACTTGTTCACTGCCTGTCTGGGAAAATTATTTTCCCCAAGACTTGAACTATGTTTTCAGTGGTATATTCTTCTGCTAACAGTTAAAAGCTTCCTATGCTGTTTCCAGGGCTCTATCCAGCTAAGATACCTGTGTATCTTTTTTTTTCCTTTGGTCCATCATGCACCCACAAACTTGCTTTTCTTCTGTGCTGAAGCTCCTACTTAAAGAATAGAACTCAATGAAAAATCCAAGATAAGGCTAAAGCCCCATTAGAATGACCTTCCAGGAGGGAAAGTAGTCATGGCCAACTTTTCTTCTGAAATAACTTACTACAAATGCTCAGAAGAAGCAGCAGTACAGCAAATTGCTTCACTAATGTTTACCCAGCTGAAACATCAAATAACAAGCCCAGAAAATGTTTAGAATTTCTATCCACGATTTGGATGGAAGTGAAATTATTTTTCACCCCTTAGAGTTTGTGATTATCTTCTGTAATCCAAATGAACCCTGAGCCATATGTTTCTTATTTTAAAAATGTTTGTTTTATTCAGAAAAATTTCAATAGATGTTGAACATACTTCGGGAATTTTCAAGGTTAATTGTCAAATCCTTCATGACATCATGTCAACTTCTCGGTGGTAAATATAGGCTTGTGATCAGCAGACTGTCAACTGTATTTATTTATAAGCCAGTGTTCCTAGAAACACATCTAAAGGCTATACTTAGAGGTTGTGCCACAATACTGCAGTGCTGCAAAAACTGGTCACATATGGAGGTAAACAGTTTTGAAAGGTTAACCCTCCTCACTTGTGATATGCTCTGACATGCTGTGGAATGCCAACTGGCTGACACAGAACACAAGAGGAAGAGCTGTGGGTATGTCAGAAAAGCAGGCAGTTGCTTATTTGGATGAAAATTTACAGCTTAAAATGGTAGGATGGAAAAATCTGCAGGGTACTGTAGGAAGGTCAATGATATGGATGTTAAGGCCTGGAACAGGCTCACAACTGACTAAGTCCTCAGTGAGTTTTATGCTTGAGAGGATGAATATTTACTCTAAGTAATAAATTATTTATATTAGATAAAATGCAAGTACATTTATTATAAATATGTTTTAAATACAGTATTAGTTAAAAAAGGCAAGGCACCTAGTCACTCTAGACAAGCATGCAAAAATTCTCAAAAAGATTTTCAAGGTCTAATTTTGTGCAGACTTAAAATAAACATGTCTCACACTCATCTGCTCTGAGACAGTCTCCTAAGCAAATATGAGCTGAGTGTCAGTAAATTCAGTTTGGTATGAACTCCTCTTGCAGCTAATAGAGCCTACACTATCAAACTAATGTTACCTCAGTATTTATGACTGAGTCTGAAACATCCTTGTAAAGCATGATTATGTTTCTATTATTTTATAAATTATAAACTGAGAGACTTCTTTAAGACTTCTTAAGACATAAGAAATGTGGCCTAAGCATTTTTTAATGTTTGGCAGTGATGAACCATTAGTTCATCTCATTCTCTCCAAGCAGCCAACTTAGGTATTTTTAGAAACCAAATGCAATTTGATTCAAGTCTTTGTCCTTGGTAAAAGATATCTAGGTAAAATTTTTTGGCTGGAGATATACAGATAGTTGGACCTTAATTCCTGTGAAAATCTAACTGTCCCAACCAGCATAATGACCTCCAGGAAGAAGTTGCAAAATTAATAAATTTTCCTGTGTCTCTTCCCATAAAGCCCTCTAGAAAAGGTCCTTTCTTTTCTACAGGGTTTATGTTCTCTTGCTAAGATGAACAGATAATTCTGTGGTCAAGAATATTTTACGAAAGCATCACTCTTTTTGCCTTAAGCCCATCAATAAGTCTGCAAATACATGCACTGCTGTAATATTTCAGAGGGCATATTCCATGGAGACAAAGATATGAGAATGAAATGAACAAAACCACCTCACCCAGTAGATAAGGCATAACCTACACCAGTCATATGTAGTCCAAGACAAAAATACACCACTTTGTTAATGTCCAGTGAATTAAAGAGAAGTGGTAGGCCATTGTTTATATATCTTTATTTATACCAGGTAGAACTGTCTTGTTCCTACATTAGAGCCTTGCTCAGGATCATTGTAAGGATGTTACAATTCTCAGTGTTTGAGAATATGCAATATTCTTTTTCACAGAAATGCATTGTGATGATCACAAGAGTATAATTTCTGAGAGGCAACAACCCGTCCATACAACTCTTTGCAAAACCAGATTGTTCAACTGGGTTGATACTGATCTATGTAACAATATGCCCAAAAGTATGTATTCTATCACCATCTGCAGAAACCAGGTGGGGCAGTGATTCTTATCTCTGTGGGAGATATCATCTGCTAATGGGCCATCTGTTAAAAAAAGATGGGGCAATGTTCTTTAGCTGTACCATGACCCATCCTTCCTCCAGGAAGATATCTTCTGTTAATGGGCCATTGAGTCCCACTGCATGACTGATAAAATTACACCATCTCATTGGGAGATGCTCCACCCAGGAGCATTTCCTACCTAGATAAAAACTGAGATTTAGAACACCAGAGCAGCCCTTACCCACTGGTTTCCAGAGGACAAGAGCTGCCAGGCCTTTCTACAGGATCACTACTTCAACAAGACCACCTCATCTGAACTGCTATCACCACGCTAACTAGTGGTGTGTCAGGCTGTATTCTGACTCTGTCAGTGCTTTTCTTTTGTATTATTGCATGTAGCTTGTTTTTCCCTTTCCTTCCTATTAAATTGTACTTCTGGCTTGGATACATAAAAACCTAATAGCTATAGCATCTGATCATTGAAGATATTGGTTTAAAAACCTACCAAAAATAAGGAAAGCTTATTCACCCAAGTTCAAATCTACACACTTCTTTTCCTTGTAGAGTGTTTTCATAACAGTCTAAAAAATACAAAAAAAGTCTTATCAGAAAGAAGCCTTGAAGGAAAATACCATCCATAAGGGTTACTAAAAAAAGAAAGTTAGTTCAGAAATAAAATGTTCTGCCTTGTGCAGGCTGAAACAGAAAATTCCATACAGGTCAGTGTAGGCTGACCAGTGAAGCTAAGTCATCTCCAGTGTCCCGCTCAGGACCAGCTGGTAAGGAGTGTGGTTTGGTGTTGCAGGGTGTGGCTGAGCCTGTGCACCATTTGCTCTGTGGCACCATTTCCCAGTGTGCACGTCCCCCACGCCTCACCCATTCCTTCTGGCAGGCAGGCTGTGCTGCTTTCAGCTGGGATTGGTTAACTTTCTTCCCAGCGGCTGTATGGGGCTGTGTTTGGATTTGTGCTGGAAACAGTGTTGATAACACAGAATTTCTTTTGTTATACTCATCAGGGCTTGCACAGAGCCAAGGGCCTTTCCTGCTTTTTGGGCAGCCACTCTCGTAAGGAGGCTGGGGCTGCATGGGAGGGTGGGGGGGACATAGCCAGGGCAGGTGACCCCAGTCATCCAAGGGATATTCCAAACCATGTGGCATCATGTTCAGTGTATAAATCTGGGGAAGAAGGAGGAAGGGTGGATGTTTGGAGTGATGGTTTTTGTCTTCCCAAGTCACTGTTACCTGTGATGGGGCCCTGCTCTCCTGGGATGGCTGAACACCTGTCAGCCCATGAGAAGCAGTGAGTTAATTCCTTGTTTTGTTTTGCTTGTGTGCACAGCTTTTTCTTTCCTTATTAATGTGCCATTATCTCAACCCATGAGTTTTCTGGCTGTCACCCTTCTAATTCTCTCACTGATCCTGCTGGTGGTTGAGTGAGAGAGAGAATGCATGGGGCTTGGTTAATGGCTGGGGGTAAATCATGGCACAGGCTGTGCTGGCTCACCTGAATTTACACGAGTGTGATTGACACCATGATGGTGTTGATGGAGCATCCTCAAAGATAATGTTCCTGACAGGACTATTGTTAAGGTTAGGATAAGTTTCAGTCACGCTGTAATTTCTGCAGGAGTCCATGCTCTCTTTGAAGCAAGGGAATGAAGGTGATGGAAACCTAGGCCTTGCTGTTAAGAGGTGACAGCTATTGATGAGTCCTGCAGGAGTGGGTTTTTGCTTTGTTGAGAGAAGTATCAGAAAAGGTATGATATTTAGAGGGCTGATTCAACAGACACAGAAATCATCTTCTGATAATTCCCAATTTTATAAAATATTTTTAAAGTACCTGATTACCTGCAAAGAACAGTGTTAATGAGTAATTATTTTTTACTATTAAAATAGCAAGAGAAAAACATAAGCAGCCATGAAGAAAGATTAAGGAGATAGAGCTGCCACACAGGCTCAGGCAAAGATGCAAGAAGCCTCATATGCAAGATGCAAAGACACAAGAAGCCTCTGGCAATGGCCCAGATCAGTCACCTAAGGAAAGGGACACAATAGGAGAGCTGTACTCGTCACTTTCCCCAAATGTGAATTTAGTGTCAGTTGCCTTCAGTGCTTTTTCTCTTTCATGACTGCTCTCAGCTTTGCTCTGGACTGATCTAATGTACCACCCAGAAGATCCTCACACCTTAGATATACCCTATATGAAAACCACTACTGTTTATTCATTCTTAATGTACCATCTGCTAAATTCCCTTCTTAGTCATCAGACAATGTACCAAATGAAACTACAAATCACCGGTTACTTCTCATTGCACTCACAACTTCTTATTTCTTATACATCATGTGAGCTGTCAGATTTCAGAAAAGGCTGAAAACACGACCCATATGCGTTGAATGTCTTCAGTGTAATAATGCATCTACTTTTGTTCTCCAGAGAAGGGAAGCTGCCACTAGGACAAAGAGACTGCAGAGCTGAATCAGGCACCATATGACTGACTCATCCCAAGCCAGCGTTGGGCTTTTCCTGCTGCACAGTGGGCTGTTCCAGTCAGAAAGATGAGGGAGAAAGATAATACAGAAACTCAAAAACTTCTTTTTTTCAGAAACTCCATAAAGATAAGACCAACTCAAAACATCTTCCTGTACAATACTTTCTAATTATTTGGCAATCTTCATTTTTATACACTGTAAAGAGCAGTGAAATATTTAATAGAGTGGTCTCAGTTCAGTAACTGCTGCTAAAAACCTGACAACACATTGACACAAAGAAGATATTTCACAGTGCTCAACACCATTTATTCAGAATTTCTGCAAACACAGCCACACATCACCTTCATCTGGAGTTGTTTCAATTTACTTAATAACTAGAGGAATTAGGAGCTTTAAAGATAACTAGACTGAAACTCTGGAGCACAAAATACCAACATCAAACAAAACCAAGTTGCCTTCCAACTCTTCTGAACCGAGCTCCTGGCAGATGCAACAGAAGCTTTTATCTGAGATTTTTCTTACTTTAGTCTCAGTTTCTGAGACTGTACAAATATCATAGCACAGAGCAATATGTCTGATTCATCCTGTTGAAGAGGGAAGAAACTGGAAGATAATCAGGATGATTAAAGTCAGAAGATCTGCATGTAGTTCTTGTAGACACAGAAAATAACATGATAAAATGGAAGCCTTCAATATATCAGTCATTCAGTATCTCTGCTTATAAACCAATGAAGTTTGAGGCATGAGGCCTGCTGATCTCATTTGCAGGACGAATCAAAGGAGTTAAGAAAACAGTTAAAAACCTCAAATAATTTCAGTGTGTATCTTTTCAGTGGCCTTGCATAGAAAGCAAAAAGAAGATGTTAAACCTGCTTACCCGAACTTCTTTCAATACTGGACTACTTTTTCTGGTTTCCTCCAGAAAATAAGAATGGATAACTGACATTTCCTCATAAGAAGAGCAATTATTTTGAATTGATGGTGAAATCAACAGGATGTGTACAAGACCTTCTGCCCTCAAAGTCCCTAAATGCTGCTTACTCAGACAATCGTTCTAGGTTCAATTTTGGTAATTAGGCATTTAAAAAAAAAACTGTTGGCCTTAGAGCTGTCATGGTATTGCATTCTGAACCAGCACTTCCAATTAGCTTTGGCAAGTATTAGTGACATGTACTTTAGCATGAGGGTCCACACAACAAAAGTTTTTCTTTTCCTGTAGCAGTTCCATGCACATATTTCTATGGTCTGTATAGGGAATTTCCCCAGTGGTTAACAGAGGGGCTGTGTGTGTATATGTCGTAGGGACTGAATCTGTCACTGTTTTCATTGCAAGGATGGCCAGCCTGTGGCTTTTGCAGAATTTCATCACAAGGGACATTCTGCAATGAAAGCAATGTACACTGTAGTATACACCACCAGCTGAAAATATATACAGAAAAAATACATATCTTGTACTGTTACAGCATGCAGCAATGAATGCTAAGAAAACACCTTGCATCAGTAAGCCTTGGCTGCAACTTCAGAAAAAAAAAAAAAACAAAAAACCAAGAAGGAACCTTCTACCTGGTAAAATCTGTGTTATTGGAAACAAAACAGCTCCATTGTATGGAGTCTGAAGGGTTTGCTATTTGAATAGACTACAATGCTCACCGTAGTTATGGCAGAACCTTGCTCAGCACATAAATTTTTGTCTTATAAAGAAATACATTTCTTCAATAGGGGAAATGGCATGTTTCTGATCTACTTGCACTGCCTGAATGATGTTATAAATGGCATAGTGGAAGTTTTCTTCTTCTTCATGGTGACCAAGTGTGGCAATAGGAGCCTTTGCACTAATGGAGCTTTAGATTCTTTATCAGACAAGTCCTGACCCATTTCAATATAATTTCACTGAAGATATCTTTATAAAGTCTAGCTTTTCTGCTTCCCTGTTTTCTAGCCATTGATGGCCAGGCAAACTCTCATTCATGGGACACAAATACATCTTTCAGCTAGTTGATAGAACATGCTTCTATCAAAAACATGCATAGGATTCATTGCTTTGTTGTCAAGAATTATTAATTAAATGCATTATTCAGATTCTTAGCACAAATAAGTTTCTGTCCCATGATCTCAATATTTTCATGTCATTTAATTTCACAGTCAATCACAGTGTCTCCCCCAGCCAATAATAAATGCTGTGACAAATAAAATCCTAGCCACTATGTCCCAGATCTCTCTATTACAAAACTTAGGTAAAGATGAGCTTTCCAGGGAGTTCATAAGACTATATAGCCTTTAATGACTTATGAGAAGCAACCTAGAGCTCAGAAGTTCATAATGAGGAGCATTTTGCCAAATGCACAGATTCATACCAATGGAGTTGCAGTACTTCAGCAATACCAGCTGCAACAGTAAGAAATGTGTTGCACCAAATTACTCATCTTAGAAGTGATAACAGCTGTTGTTTTGGCATGTTACTTGAAAGGGAGAACATGGAGAAGTCTTGCTTCCTGAGCTATTTTGTGCCTGCTGTGTGGTGAGAGACTGAACTCTGCAACGACAATGTGAGATTAGGCACTGTACTTAAATGCCCTAAAAGCACAAGGAAGCAGTTGGTTACAGGCAGCCAAGGCAGGAGGAGACTACTCTATACTCCTGTGATACAAATCGTGCCATCCCTGTTTGCTAACATCAGTAGATCCCTTGGTACCTCTATGAGCTTTCCTCCATTATCACCTCTCAGTCTGGATGGATTTATTCCTGCCTCTCACAGAACACCACACAGCTGAGAGCACATCACATCTACTTGTAACCCAGACTAGAAAGACCTCATGACAGGAGAGCAATTACCCAGAGCTATTCTGCCAGAGGACAGAAGAGGAGCAGAGCAAGGATCATATCACCCGTCCTGTTAGATCTGCACTGCCTTTCAAGAGTTCACAGCTTCTCAGAGCTCCACAAGCATCAGTGTTTGCAACTTGTCCCTTCTGTTGCCAGGAATGGGTTAAATAGGTCATGCAACTTCTTTTCCACATTCAAATTCCAATCAGATTGGTATCTTTTCAGTGCCGTTTTGAGGATACTATAGATCTGAGATATTTTATTTACAAAATAACTAAATGAGGAAAGCCCAACTAAGGACCACTGGGACCAGCCTTCTAAGTCTGTTTGCGAGCAGCAAAACAAACCATTGTTTGTGGGGAACTGCCAATGCATGTGAGAGTTTCTCTGACTATTCATCTGCAAGTCTATGAGGAAGAATAAAAGACAGTAACGAGTTGCAGAAATGCTCAAGATAACATCGTACTGTCTGCCATTGAAGCAAGAGCAATAGATACACCGTTCCCAATTGCCATTGTAATAATTCACCAAGAATACGACTTCAATAAACACAAACTAGTAGTGCTGCTTCATGGCCAGTGAACTTGGGATTTTGTGAATTAATTAAATTGCGGGGGAAAAAGCATCATCTCAAGGAAAACTCTGTCTCTGGTTGCCCTAAATACAACATTTGGTTTGGTAGGAGAAGCATTATAGTGTATCTGGATTGTAAACACTATTCATTGGGAATACTAAATGGAAATTGAAGCTGATATGCATTCCAGGGTTGTCCCATCTACAAGCATCAAATATATATTAATGGGGAAAACAGTACTGTAGTGGCAAATTTTATTATTTTTCTCTGGTCTGGATTAATACAATACTGTAGCAAATTTTAACTGCCAAACAGCTTTTAAGATAAGAATAGTTAAGTGCAAATTGCAATTAAGCATGCAGAAGTATTTTTTCTCACAAACAGCTGTTGAATTTCTAATTCTGATGTTTCTTTGATTCAAAAATTCCCAAGTGCTCTTTGGGTACCAGGTAAATATTTAAAAGAAGTAATACAGAGTTTATAGGATGTGGATGATCTCTGATATTGTTGCTTAATTAAACAGTAAGGTTTACAAAGGCACAGCCCAAGGCACAAAGCTCTGTTTGATTTAGATTCTGGCTATCAGACATCCATCAGGGTGTGGAAAAGTGTTCTTAAACTAACAGCCATCTTTCATTAGGTGACAGGCATATCTGTGGTAAGGGATATCAGAGAGAGACCCTAGAGCCTTTTTAGTGACAGAACTAGAACAAAACTAAGGAATTTACCTAAGGGTTTTCTGCTGGATATGTGCATGAGGCCCGTTTACATTCTTGTTTGGTAGAGTTTCTGAACAAAGTGTAAGCTGTGCTTTTCATAATGGTAAAGTTTCATATAGTATCTGTCACTGAAGTCCTGTGTAGATGAAGTATTTTGATACTGCCAAAAGGATATCCATGCTGGCCAAACCCTTGAAAATTTGAACTGAAGAACACTATAGCTAAAAAAAGACTCAACATATTACAATACTACTAATACTACTACTGAGCTAAATAATACAGATTTGCAAGGCAGCACTGTAGACAACTAGACACAGGTGCAAGATTACCTCCTAGTACATACTTCCTAATGGGATGCACAACATATTATTGATCCAAGTCTAACCAAAATAAGTCAATAAATTTTAGACTGATATGTTTTTACTGCAAAGTCTTTTGGGACCTTTGGCCCTTATGTAAGAATACTTATATATTTCAATTAAAAATGAAATATAAATACTAATTATATTACTTGTATTTGCCAGTGTAAACTGACATCATAACTGTAAATGAATTTTACTTATAGTGACTTATCACAGCCTACTAGAGATTAGATCTTTCTCATACGTGCCATATTTATAAGCTAAATAGGGCCAGACCTAGAGGTCAGATCTAGAAGCAATTTAGAGGTGCTATGAAAATTTAGATATTCTGGTTGAATGCCTCAATGCTAAACATTTGGTCTCACTTTTATCCAAGTAGTTCAATTAGCTGGACTATGAGTCTGTATAGAGACTTCAAAAGGAATTTTCCTAACCTTTGAAAGTTGAAGAGAAAAAGCAGTTGAAATGTAAGCATAGTATTTCTCCACAAATATTAAAAGGTTCTGCTAACATTACTAGGTTACTCAGTGCAATTTCAAACAAATAATTTCAGACTCCTCTAGAAATCCCAGTTATAAGTATAGCTGATTTATGGAAGTAATCCAGGGTACAGTGGACACACAGCAGTATTTTGATACATAAGCATGATGAATAACTGATTAGTACATGTGGCAATAAACCATTTTTCACTTGCCAGAAGCAGAAGAAAGGGCAACATTGTCTTTTCTTGTTTTCACAGCCTGGCCCAGTTTTCTGCAGGCCACTGCAATACTGGAGCAATGTGGCTGAGTGGCTGGTGTAAGCCTTGGGGCCTCCATCCATCCATCCATCCATCCATCCATCCATCCATCCATCCATCCATCCATCCATCCATCCATCCATCCATCCATCCATCCATCCATCCATCCATCCATCCATCCATCCATCCATCCATCCATCCATCCATCCATCCATCCATCCATCCATCCATCCATCCATCCATCCTTCCATCACCAGAAATAGCAAGGTTAATACAAGGTTCCCTGTGAAAGCCATATCAGAGGTTAAGTTGGCACAAATGGATGTTGCTCTAGCCTCAGTAATAAGACCCAAGAAATCATCCTTTTTACCAGCTCCTGTGTGAGATCTGGATAAGTTCTGCCTCCTCTCATTCCTCTACACTTTTCCTATTGTGGGTTAGCAACACCTTTGCACAGGGAAACCCTTTTCTTTGCTCTGGAAAGGTCACAAAATAAGCTGCTTTGATTTTCTCAGCCCCTGCTGATGCAAACACAGTGCACTGCTTAGGTGCTGCATGGATGTGAAACAATTCAAATGCACCTGTTGGGCATGGATCAGATAAACACGTCATGGATTGAATCATCACTGCCATTGCAGCTGTTAAGAGGATTTATAGAGCAGAAAGAATGCTTGGAATTGCTAAATGAAGGTTACATCATTCAAGGTAACACTCAATCTCTCTAGAGCATCTTTTAAAGGAACATCAGACTCATTTCTAAGAGCTTCTTTGATAGTGCTGGTAAGACTCTGATCAACCAGGCTCTTTGTAGACAGACTCAATTGTTTGCAGCCACTAGAGATATTAAGAATTGCTGATAAAACCTCAAGTGAAGAATTAATTTCTGCCAAGTTACTCATCTAAGGCTATGTCATCTACACTTATTTCAAGGTAACACTCACGTGCAAATCTAAATACATTTCAAATGTTGATTTCCTGATACTCTCAAAAGCCTGAGAAATTCTTATTTTATGATTACTCTTACCAGGTAAAACATTAGAAATTTTATTGGTGGCCTTCTTATGTCAAAAGGTCTTGTTTTTCCTTTCCTGTCTTGTCCTGCACTGCTCTTAAAAATGCCATATTTAAGAATGAACAAGGAACTTTCTTTTCATAAGATGGGCTCAAAGATATTTATCCTCTAGCTATCAGTACCTAGCATGGACAATTAAGAGTGCCCAGATTCAGCTGAATGCATGGATGAATATATAACTTTAAACAACCAAATGTGCCCACATTTAAGAAAGTATTTGAAGAGATGTGTATTTTACTTATAATAAACTCCAATAAAAGCATTCAAATACCTAAGGCCAAGTACTTAGGGATTTTGCTGAAGCAGAGTGTAAAGGAGAAATACAGATTTGAAAGGTCAATATGGTCACCTACAAAGAACTGACCATGAAGTTATTTTTTTTCTTTAATTGGTTTATTTCTTAATTGGTTATAATTTTTTTTTCCAAACTTGTGCTTTTAACAGGTAAAGGTCTCACCCCCCATACTTTTTTACTCAGTAGCAACACTGGCTTATCTTCTATCTCTTCTGTCCCCCCATATGCCTTAATCTTCACCTCATCTTCAGAAATATTTGTATTATGAAGGAAGCCTTTGAGAGAAATAGGAATTTAAAAAACTTGATCATTTAAGTTATCCATTTTAGAGGGTTACTCACAAATGTAAGTGATCAGTTTCAGGAGGGGGCAGGAGTGAATAGGTTGCTTTGAAACTTATCTTGTGGTTACAAATTTATGGACCCAGAAGTTGTCAGCATCTCTTAAGACACATAAAAGTTTGTGTATGCCTTTCTACCGTTTAGGTGTGCAAATGATTAGTTTATATATAAATTAAATTACATGCTGTGGATTTCTTTAAAATGGTGCCTTAAGAATGGCTCTTTGCTGCAAAGGCACTGGAAGAACAACATCACAAGAAATGTATGGGGCATGGTTTGTTTCTTTCAAATCCAATCAACTTAATGTACAAATTAAAAGTGAACTGCTTTTGCTGCCAGTAATGTAAATTCAGGATATTCTTAAAAGTGACATTACAGTCTTACCTCAGCAAACATGAGAATTGTGCACCTGAAATTTAGAGCTGAGCCCTGGTTCATAGAAAGGTGTCTTGGTGCTCTTTGGACTCTGTAAGGGGCAAAATCTTTCTTAGGACTGACAGTCTGCTGCCTGACACAGAAATATGACCATTAAACTCCATCATGCATTGAGCTTTAGGGGCAAAAGCAGATGTTTTTCCAGCTGATACAAGGGAAGAATGGGGAGCAGTAACCTGTCTTGCTGTGCCCTGCTAGCCATTGTTTAGAGGTGCTTGAAGACTGAGAAAAGAGTCACCAATTATTTAGATGATGCACAAGTGAAAAAGCAACACCCCTTGCAGGTTCGTTAGAGGCTCAAGGACCACTTGGGCAAAGGCTGTAGTGGTGCTTAGATATTGTGTTCTTTGCACAGCTAGACTGGTTGGTCATGAATGACAGCTGCATGAAACTGCAATAAAGGAAAACAGGACAGATGGTTTATAGTCAGACTCACACTGTGTCACCCTGACCCCTCTGAAATAATATTATTGGAGAATGAAATAGACTATCTATGTAGTTCAATGAAGGAACTTCTCAATGTTATTTGAGAGCATCAAATCTTGTAAAAATTTATGTAGGAATTGGAAAATGTCTGTGGTTTTAAGCATACCCAGAAAACCTAGCACTGTTAAAAAATCAGAATATGTATGCTTGGTTACTTTACATCCCAAAATAACCATGTGAGCCTAAATTGACAAAAAATTAGGGGGAGTAAAGAAGCAATTAAAGCTGCACAAAGAATTAGGTTGGCTGTGGTTATTGTAGGGGGTTGCTATTTTCTTCCTTTCGAGGAAGGATTGAGATCAGCTGTAAGTTGTGTCATTATCTGTAATTCTTTTAACAGTAGCATGGTGAAAACTGCCAAAGCATTTAAAATTAATTCAATCAGGCTAAGAGGAGTATGTCAAACTGACTTCTTTGCCAGCAAATTACAAAATTATCTATAGTTAAAATTAGCTTCTAACCATCCTGGAGAGGGAGGAGATGAGTACCTAAAAACTACTGTATGCTGTGAGCAGTCTGTGATGTAGGCTTGATGGCACATCAGCAGGACTTGCAAAGTCAGCTGCTGTTGGTAGAGCTGCTGAGGTGTATACATGATGCACATGTGATTACCACTGCAAAGTGAAGGAGGTGATAATAGTAATTGTAAACTATAAATAGCAAGCTATTATAATGAAAAAAGATAAAACCATCTAGATACTGAGTTATGTTCTCATTTCTCTTCAAAAATCAGCACAGCATAGCCTACTTAGCTCTTGAGTAAAGTAAAATTAACTTTTTAACTTATTACTATTGGCTAGAAATGCCAATAAAATTTCCTTTAGCAAATTTGGTTTCTGACCACATCTATCTTCTGATTACTGTCCTCCAGCACAGGGCCTATTACAGTCAATTACATTGTTATCTGACTCAAACATGTGGACAGCTCAGTCAGTGACTTTAATTACTTTCTCATCAAAGCCATGTTGGACAGTCTCTGAAATTCCTTCTTTGCCTCCTAGGACATTGTAAAGGACAAATGATTTTTGCATTCTGTTCATCAAACATGACAGGAAATCTTTTAGTTTAGTTATCTCAAGTCAGGTTCTACCAAAAAAATGTACCTACACCTGGATTGTCAATGGGCTCATATCCCTTGAGATCTGACAGGCATTGTATACCTTTAGCTTCATGGTTTATTTTGAAAAACAGTAGGTAAAAATACACATCTTCATTTGAAGTCAGAAATCAATATATGAGCAGAATCCTTTCCTTAAATTATTCCCTTCACAATGCAAAAATGTTTTGAGGTGGTCTCCTCTGGAATGAAGTTTCACAACATCCTGTGCTTACATGCAAATCAGTTGTGCTCTGCTTTAGCCTTGCCAGAACTACTGGATGGAGCATTTATGTTCTTTCACACTGAGTAGGGCTTCTCCTCCTAGCTGTAATTGCCAAGACACCTCTCTGCAGTTATTTTCTGGCTTGGTCTAGAAATTCAAAGAATCACACCAACAACTACACCTCAAACACCCTTCAAAGTGTTTGTAGATTATTTTGAATGTGCAATGAACTTAATAATACTTAAACACTTCTTATTGTTACTAAAGTCCACGGACACGTGGATAAAGAGAGAAACAGGATGCAATTACTGGGTGTTCATATCATCAACAAAAGGATATTGCATTATTGTAGAAAGCAGGGCAAATACCTATAGCATATGCATCTCACAAAACTACTGAAAATGACTGCCCCATGGGGCCATAATTAAAACTTTTTAACCAAGAACACTTATTTCCAGAGAAGGTGTATTTGAAATGTCGCTGATTTCTGTTTGAGAGCTACAGTTGCAGTCCATGCATCTAAAGGTGACATTTGAGCCAATGTTTAAATAAAAATAATCATGGTCTTTGACTGGATTAAATTCTATGAAATTATAGTCTAAATACTGTTGCCTTCAGAAGAAACAAAACTGCAACTGTTCATTTCTTGAAAAACAGATTTAGACACGTGCAATCAGGGCGAGAACTGCTCAGAGAAGTGATAGCTCTCTGATTGCAAAAGGGACAATTACTCCTACAGGGCTTCTAGAATCAATGAGGGACCTGGGTGACCTAGTCAAACTCCTGCTCAGAGCAGCATCAACACTGAATACAAGCCAAGAGATTCAAGTCTTTTGATAATCTCCAAGGAGTGAGGGTTCACAACCTCTCTGGACAACCTGTTCCATGATTAATTGTCTTCTTGATGGATTTTTGTTCCCTCTTACACACAGCCAGAACACCTCTTGTTTCAACCGATGATCACTGATTCCCATACTCCTGTTGTGCAACACAGAAGAGAACCTGCCAAGAGGAGGGAACAATATTTCCTACACATTTTCCCTAAGTATCTCTCCTGCTGGCCACTGTCAGAAATAAATTATTGGTCTAGCATGACCTTCAGTTTCATCAAGTGCAGTGCCTCGGGTTCCTATGACAAAACCTCCATCACTTCTACATAGACCACTGAATAATAATTAGTAGATTTTAACACTTCTGCTGAACAATGACTAACATACAGAAAAATGAAGAAAAAATAAAGGGAATAATCTACAGATACTACAAAAGATGTTTGTGATTAAATGCCTTGCATGTAATCTAGAAAAATGAATTCATTTCTTGATAAAACAACATATGGTAAATGTCTTTAACAACAGAACCTGGTGAATTACAGAGCAGGGATGAGGAATAGGAAAGAGCACTGAGAAAGAGCAAGCAAAAAACCATGCAGATTCTAAACTTGCATTTGTTAGCAAATGTGTCACTATGATTCTGAACTGGAAAGTATCATCTCCCATTGCTGTAGCACTTCTGCACCTCTGTCCTTACATAAATGTGCAAGAAGAAGAAATTGCTGGTGGTACGATGGAGGCGGGGGTGCATGATTACAACCACCCCCACTCTGGGAGGCACCCAGGCATTGCTGAAAGAAACAACAGGTTCAGACCTGAAGGAGTGCAGTTTGGAGGTGATGTTGAAGCTGTTGCAACAAGTGACCTGACTAGTTTATTAGTGTGGGACAGAAGCACGTGTAAAGGGTTTGGGTAATGCAGTGGAGTGCCATCACATGACAAGACTGATCAATAGGGCTTAAGCAGAATTGCTGTCAGGCATTAAAGTATTAGTATTGAGCTTATGATCTGAGCACACTCTCTTGATCTCTTTAGAGAGTTCACATAGACTAGCAGAGTGAGATCAAATGTACCATTTAAATACGTCATTAATTTCTGAGTTTATGTTGCATATAGAGGCACATGGGGTGCTGAGATTTCTATGCTAAAGCTAAAGGAAAAAGGGCTGCATGCACTGCCTTCTGTCCAGTACTCTTTGTAACCTCTGCCTCCATCTCATTTACACTTAGAATTCTTAGCATGTGCTGTAAAACCTGCTACTTCTTTAAGAAATTAATTTACTTTAGGATAAGTTTGTAGAGGGAAAGAATACCTTTTATTATAAAACTTCCTTTATATCCTTGAGCATCATGATTCCAATGTTATTTGAAATACATTTAGATAAGAGTGAAGTGGATTGCATTCCATTCTTAGAACTGTGATCCTCGTAGGCTCTATCAAACCATACACTAGCAGTCTTCAATTGGCACTTAAAAAAAAAAAATTGAAGTACATGCTATGCAGAAAATGTTTCTGGAACATTTACTTAAATTAAAAGAAAGCCAAAATTTACTCCCAAGTAATTGTTTATTATAAACACAAAGTATCCTGTAAATTCTCATTAGAAATACAAAGCAAGACTGATCTTTTGTTCTTTTTAATTTTAATTTCTTAAAACATTTTAGGCTTGGTTTATAAAAGAGATAATGGTGGGGGTTTGGTTTCTCTTGTTTCTTATTGAGGTTGTGCATGGAAGAACATCTCTTTGGGCACTTATAAAAAAACCATAATTATTAAGGCACTGTGAGTGGGATATGGGAAATTTATACAGATTTCACAGTTGGACTGTGGACTGCCTCTTTTACTCTGGACAAATGTTTAAAAAAATCTAATACTAATTTCGCTGAGAAGAGACAATAACCTAACAAATGAAGACAGAGTACAACACAGACCAATAGAAATGCAAATCCTACTCTGTTTACTGTAACTCCATGCACTAGACTGGCAATGGTGCCAGTTGGTTAAACTATTAATTGCTTCTAGTACATCATTTTCTCCCTGAATACACAAATACTTTGTCTAGGAACCTCCAGAAAATTTTTACAAGCTCAGAGATAAGCAAGATTCATATGCATTTTTGTGTGGTGTAAGGGATTTCAAATTTTAACATTTAGTGTGTGCCACTAGTTCATGCATTAAGTGGTGCCACTTAAACTGGTTTAAGAAGTTGCCACCCTCCCTGCCTTGAATTGGTTTACACCTCCACACCTCCCCCATTGTTATCATGGCACATGTGAAATCATGGCTCTGCAGTGAACTGGATCAGTCATGTCATCCCACCAAAACTGTCCCTGTTATTCTTCAGCAGGAATAGTTCTGCACAAAGAGAGAGTGAGGGCTGGATGGCTGGGCTCAGAGGTTGGTGGTTGGTGGGATGTATTCTGCCTGGAGGCTGGTGAGAAGCAGAGCACCACAGGGGTCTGTCCTGGGACCTTTACATCTTTGCCAATCACCTGGAGGATGCAACACTGCTCACTCATCAGATGGGCAGATGGCACCAAATTGAGGGGACCAGCCAATGTGCTCCAAGGCAGGACTGCTTCCTGGACAGGCTGGAGGAGCAGGGCAACAGGAAACTTATGAAATTCAGTAAGAACATCATAGTGCTGCCCCTGAAAAGGAAGAATGACTGGCAGCAATGCAGACTGGTGGGGGAGCACCTCCAAGGAGGAGGCCTGGATTGACAGTAAGTGGGACATAAGCCCCATGTTCCCTGGTTGAATGGCATCCTGAGTGGAGTCATCAGAAGCACAGCCTGTAAATTGAGGGAGCTGGTGACTCCATTTATACAGCACTTATTAGGCCACATGTACATATATACATATATACATATATACATATATACATATATATATACATATACATACATGTCCAGTTTGGAGCCCCCAGTACAAGAGGCATAGATAAACTGGGCTGAGCTCAGCAGAAGTTCAGAGATAGCCAGGGGCTGGAGCCTGTACCATTTGAGAAGATGCTGCAGGACCAGGGCTTGTTCCCCTGGAGAACCTATGAGATCATCAACAAGAAGAGCCAGGCTCTTCACAGAAGTGCAAGGTAGAAGGATCAAGGCAATGATGTTAAGTTGAAACACAGGAGGTTCAAACTGAACAGAACTAAAAACTTTTTTCCCCATGAGGGCAGTAAGGCAGGCTGCCCAGAGTGGTTTTACAGTCCCCACCTTCAGAACAGTTCAATATCTGACTGGGTAAAGCCCTAAGCAGCCTGGTGTGACCATATGGATACTTCTGTCTTGAGCAGAGGTCACTTCCAACCCCAGTGACTCTGTGATTGACAGGAAAGTCAGGGAATGCTTGAACTGGCTCTGCTATGGATGAAACAGTTATGGAAGTATGTCATTTATCCCCAGGTTCATGCAATTGGGGCATATTATGTCAGCAAATGAAACACAATACTTTCAAACACCAAAAACACATGAAAGAGAAATACAGTGGTATTACACTCTTTTCATTAACAACTACCAGACTAGCAAGGCACTTCACTAAAGGAGATTGTGTTTATCCCTCTCCATATACACAGTCTATATTTTTGTGTATTTATATCTGTGAGTATGCAAAGATATCACTGCTTGAGAGGTTATCCCACCCAAAAATTACTCTGTAAAGGGTGTTTGCTATGGTGTTGCTCACATTTCTTAGCTGTCTCTATAGTGAGAAGAGTTAAATGTTTTTGGAGCTTTCAGAGGGCCAGAACTGATAATAAGGGTGTGGAGAGATCCAGATTATGCATCACTGATTACACGAAATTAGACAGTTGATGAAGCTGATCTCTGTAGATCCACTTGTGCAGTACTACACGTGCATATGACTATCTTGGATATATTAGGAAATAATTGGCTTGTTGTGCTTGTGTGCATTGTATTTCAAGAGATGGATAAAATGCTGGATTTAAGAGAAAAATAAATATCAACCCTTCTCAATTCTAACAAACTCTCCCATGATGATTGAGATATAAATTACTAATATTCCTTTCCCAGTGTATTGTAAGGCAGGCATGTTTCATCCTCACCTTCTCAGATGAAGAAAGAGATGCACTGAAATTGATTGGCCTGCCCAGGATCACATGTTAAATCTCTGATGAAATCAAAAAGAAAACCTGTGTATTAAGGGCAGCATGTCCTGTGTCTTTCTAAGCTTATCTTCCATCATCTTTTTCTGCTATATAAGAAGGTTACAGGGTCAGAGAAGCTGGTTTTTTTACCTGCATGTGAACCACCAATTACAACCTACTTTAGTACCAGTTATTAATTCAGTTATTCCTCAACTTAACACTGTTATTCCTGTTTGTGCACAAACATGAGTGCCAGTTTTACCCTGGTAGGCAGCATCTGCATTGGAATGGAGCCACTGTGAAAGGTGCTGATATCCATCTAATATCATCTTGTAATTTAGCTTTGTATGAACAGAAAAAAAAAAAGAGACCTTGGGAAAGGAAGAGCAAGAGAGAAAAAAACAGAAAGAAAGGGAATATCTTTGTGTGTTATTATAGCCATCATTTCCAAGTTGTGGTAGAAAAACTAAAATATGAAAAGGAAAGATTAATATTAACAGTCACACAAGGCTACACGAAGTTCAGCTTGATCTGCATAGTAAACTTTCTGGAGACAAACTTATGCTTATTATAACAAAGTGGAATTTTTTTTTATGGTTCACTGCATCTCCTAAAGCAAGTGCCAAGAAAGTACAATCAAAATACTGTATTGCATGATATCATGGAAAGGGCATAATCACAAACTTTATGATATTTTTTTGGCTGGCTCTTGCAAAACACCTTTGAAGTTCTTTTTGAAACAGATACACAGATTTTACCATGTGCACCACCACAGAAACAGCTATTATTCTTTCTTCATTTAATTAATTTAAACTGTCATAACTTTATTTTTAAATTGCCATATTTGGGACTTTAAAACATTTCTCACTTGGTTTTTCCCCAACTTAACAGAGCAGTTGGAACAGTAATAAAGAAAGAAATCAAAGATTTACTTTTCTTCATTCTCTCCAAGGTAAAGCAAATGTATTTATACAATATACTTTCAAATGAGACTGACTATCAAGTGTAGATACTTCTGTATCAAGCTGGAAGTATTTGTATTAAAAGAAGATTCAAATCTACTTGGCAGAATTTTTAAAATATACATATTCAGAGAACCATCTACCATTACATTGTGGTATGAATAAACACCAGCTAACTAGCTGGAAAATTGTAAAGATTTCTCAGTCAATAAAAAATTGTGGAAGTTTAATTTAATGGAGAAATATATATACAAAATATATAAATATAAATATATAAACATATAAAATACAGCCTTTCTTCTTGCAAGGGTGAGGATGCTGACATTGATTCTCATCAAGCTTTAATTTAAAGAGGACAAAATAATTGAAACATTACGTGCACACTTGTATGCCCTCAGCTCCACAATTCATCATAATTCCAAAACATTTAATATGTCTTTTCATCTCAGAATGCCCCTTCTAGGCAAATGAAAAGTTTGGTTTTTTTCGAGGCTTGCCCTACAGGACATGGTAGACAGGAAACAGACATTAAATAAAAATGACATTAAAGAAAAATCCTAAGTATATCAGTCTCCTAGAAACTTTGCTGTCACTACTTTTCAAAGGGGACCCAACATAACCCTGCAGCAGGTGTCAAATGCTACCAAAACACGGGAATTTAATTTAGTTTTGTCTGCTGTGGAATGGGGAAAATTTGTCCTTTCTGAAGAGCAAAAAACCAACAAAAAACCCCAACCCAATAGCAAGGCAGTGCTCTAAGGCTGACATCCAACTTAGTGCAAAATATTCCTCATCAGCTCAAGGTACGTAGAGAAGAACCAAGTGAAGCTATGAAATGTGAAGGGATTCTAAACACTCCTTTACTGATCTCACCTGACTTCTGCAAAGCCCAGCACCAACCCAACCCCTTTCTGTGCACCCAGTCTTCAACTGAGTGATTATCTGTGTTTAGAAGGGGTGGGCATGTCTGAGAGGTCAACTATTCTGCATCTTGGTGCCTCATTTCCCAATCTGCTGGGAATAAAGCTAGTTTTGATTGAGGGCCATTCAGTAAATATGAAACATGGTATTAAATACCATGATTCATAGTCCCCCACCATGAAGCAGCATGGTTTTATGCATTAACCACACTGCTAAAGCATTCCAGCCAGGTTTAGAATGGATCCTTCCAGCCTGCAGAGAGTCTCCAGCAGGTACCTTGTGTGAACTCCCTCCCACCACTGCTTGCACTCCTCACAACAAACCCACATCACCATCACAAGGGCAACCAAAGTGAGGTCAAACTCATTATCAAACTCATTATCTGTTACATCACTCAGGTGATGGCAGCCTTGTGAGCAGCAAGACAAGATACTGATGATTAGAAACCAGTTGTAGGTATTTCTCAGACTGGTCTCAAACTGTTTTCTCTCTGCTCTTTAATCCTCACCCAGGCACCAGTAAAACTGATTTTTAAGCTGCTCATAGTTTCAAAGGGAAGACATGTTGCAGTCAGGACAAAGATAACTATCACTGAAGGTTCAAGAAGCAGAATGGTAGGGTAACTAAAGAAGATAAAGTGGTTCCAAAGATCAGTGCATAAACATTTCAAGTCTTGAAATGAAAATAAATTTGACACAAGGATGATATCTGTTTGAAAAACCAAATTTGAATTTTCAAAACGGGCTCTGGCCTGAATCTGCTTTGAACACTCAAAAATGTCCCCGCTGAGACCACTTGGGTTTAAGACAAATATGAAACAAAAGATCAAATTGCTGTTCCTTGGCCTTGATCCGATTATCCAAAAGTTACCACAGTATGCATACTATTTTCAATTCATGAACTGTTTAGGCATTATTTCACAGCTATAGTACAGAGAATTAAAGAAATGCAGTGTAGAAATCATATGCATCTACAACCTGCACTACTTCTTTATAAAGGTGGGCAAAGAGTTGCAGTCATTTTGATTAAATCAGTGCATGTCAGCAGGAAACTGAGGGTGTTGAATCACAGGACTGGATAAAAATAGATTTATTTAGTCACTGGTACAATTAATCACGTGTGTGTCTATATATAGATGCATATACAAACTACTTAAAAATTTAAAATTTCAATAGATATGAATGCATTTCAATACAGCACATCTGATGATATCAAGCAAAAGGGTCACAGTAATTAACAGCCCAAGTGTAAAACACACTTACTGTTGTGTGGCTGATGAGACCTCTGAAAATCAAATGCTTCTGGTTTTAGGAGAGAGGCTGCCGACCTGGCTGTTGGGTTAGGGTGGAAGGTTACACACAGGCACACTTCCTGGGGAAAGGACCTGACTCTGCCTTTCCTGCTGCCCCCATCAGTCCCACCACCAGGGAAGCAGGTGAGGAGGATTTTTACCATGGTCCTTTCCTTCCCCTGGGCTCAGACTCCCTCTCCTGGCTTCTAGCACCGCTGCACCTTGTCCCCCTCCCTTTTTAATCCTGCCCAGAGATTCAATGTGCCTTCAGGGTCACTGTTCCCCACTGAAACTTGGTGTCAGGCTCCCAGGGCTCCATCACAGCATTGTGTCAATATGGACCTGCCTTTTGCTGTTTTCCCATAATTTACCTCTAGCATAGAGCTACCCAACACAGATGTCACCAGAACAAGGGGACAGTTCACAGCATGGGGATCTGAAGGGATTTCACATCTGGACATCCCTTTTGTGAGGTGTTTCTCTGACAAATGAGCTGCCACCTTACCTATAGCGACTTGCTGGCAAATGCCCCCAGCTGATAGCACGGCCAGCTCCTCTGGTTTTGTCATCAGATGAAATTATTTTCCCAGCTTTTAGTGTCTGACAATATTCCTATTTCAGTCTTGCAAAATTTCCTGTTTTCAGAGTAGTCCTGGCTCAGAGGAGGTAAGATGTGGGCACTGCTGGTGGTACATTCTGCTGCCCTAGTAAAGTGTGCATGCATTCCCATTGTTTCCAGGGAGACAGAAAGGTCTTAGAGAAGATTTATTTGTGGGTTCTACAAACAATTGTAGAGAAGATGGAGCTGGATGACGTAAAGAAACAAGAAAATGGACAGCAAGAATGATGTTGGATATAAAGCAATAAGAAGCAGAAGAAAAAACCTTGATGAAGTGCAGGAACATGCACTTCAAAATGGACCAAGAGCCATTGTCTGGCCCTGAGAATAGCATCATTTGCACCCCTATAGTTATAATCTTCTTCCTAATTCCCCTCCATCTCCCCATAACCCCAAAAATACAGACAAGCCATCCAAACTGCCTCCTGGAAGCAGAGCCTGGGGCTGTGCTAACTCCCCACATAGCCCAGCTGTTGCCTGGAGAGTATTGGTGGCTGGGCTGGGGCAGTGTACATCCATGCCCACCCCACCCTGGTCATGCTTCTTGCCCTTCAGTACACACAGATACAGACACACATATGGAGAATGTGACAGCTGGCAAAAGAGGAGGAGAACACAGGTCACAAACAGATGTGGAGGACCACAGAAGTCAGTGGAGAAGCAAGGAAAAGCATTACTTGGGCAGCCTTCTGTACAGGCCAATTGCTGTGGGATGCAGTAAGGGAGCAAAGCAGATTCCCACCTAAGCAAGGGAAAACAGACAAGCCTTAAAGCTATGGACAGAGAAGCCACTTGCATGCACAGGTGTTGACTTATTGTTGAAGTTTGAACCTGAGATGACCATAGACAAAGTTGAAGTTGTCAGTTGCACTTTAAAGTGAAATTATGACATGATAAGCAAAATCAGTGCCATTAAAAGGACCTCATGATTTGTAAGCCAATCTCTCTTTTTTTCTTTTCTGAAGAAACATGCTCTTGTTTAACACCTCACTTTGGTACTGGTGAAAGCAGCAAGAAGGATAAAATTGCTGATCTCATTAGCCTGACACTATCAATGAACAGTGTGTATGACACTGGCATGGCTCAAAACCATCATTCATCAATAAATGAAATAGTTATCAGATCACTAAAGCAGAATTTACCTGCTACAAAGCATTTAAAGCTGATGAAATTTTTTTTTTACCCTCTGTTCTCCTGCTTACTGCTATAGGTGTCCCTCTTTTCACTGAGATTATGGATAGGACCAGAGGTGAAGGCTGGTGAACTTCTCTATTTCAGACTGTAGCTCCAGACCCAGTGTCACTGAGAGGCATGGGTGATGGTGGAAGAGACAGCAACAATCCTTTCCATTCTGAAATCACTGAAAGGGGGTACTGGGTCTGGTGGGGATGGAGTTAACCTCTGCCAGCCCATATGGCACTGAGGGACTTGGGGTTAAGAACATTGATAACACACTGACATTTGGCCATTGCTGAACAGTCCCTGCACAGCACCAAGGTTTCCTCCTTTTCCTACTCTGCTCCCCCTCTCTCCTGCCCTGCAGCAGGCTGGGGGGGAACAAGCAGCTGCAAGGACAGCTGAGCTGAACCAGCTTAGGACAGTGCATATCCTATGGCATCATGCTCAGCAACAAAAGCTGTGGGACAGGAAGAGAGAAGTTGGGGATTTTGGCTTCCAAGGTTGCCAAAATCCCCAAGGCCATTGCTCAGAGACTGGCTGGGCAACACTCTGCCTTTGGAAGCTGGTGAGTGATTGTCTTTGCAGCACTAGTGTAGATTTTTTTCCCCTTTGCTTCACTTATTAAGCTGTCTTTATCTCAACTGTCAGGACTTTTCTTGGGTTTACTCCTCCTATTCTCTGCCCTGTACTCCTGGAGGAGGGAAGAGGAGTGAGTAAATGGTTGTGTGGGTACTTGGCTGCTGGCCAGGGTCAACCCACTACACTAAGACTTTACACCAACCACGTGAAACTTTTACTCAAGTGTAAGGAATTTTATGCATGCTCTTCTGTAATGCATAGAAACACAGGAGATATCTACGTAAAATATTATTTTGTTAATTAAAAGGAAAATCAGAAGGATGATTTAATTGCCAGTTTGACTGTAAATTTTAACATTGAAATGTACATTTAACCAAAGTTATCTTCAATTATATCCCAAAGTTTAAAAGTGCAGAAAACTGCAGAAAATCTATATTTCCTAACCAACCTTTTACCTTTATGGTTGTAACACTAATCAGCACAGCCAGCTTATTTTGATGACTGCATAGAGAAATTTTGCTGTGAACCATCTGAAGACAAAAAACCCTCTAATATCTAAAGTCAGAGATAAATTTTCACTCCAGTTCCTACTTGCTATAAAGACTCAGGCATACAAGAGAGAAAATGAATGTCCTTCCTCATCTAAAATTTTACTTCTCAGACTGGGCATATTTATTGGAGTGGGCATAGTGTCATTATCTTTTAATAATCTTTATGAAATTAAGTTTGTATGTAATATACTTTTGCTCAATTACGTCTGTAATTTACAACAATTCTATCAATATTATTTTCTGCTTCTGCAGTCCTGTTTTGGCAATGACTTCTGGAACCAGGCTGGGCTGCTGCCCAATCCAGGACACCACGAATCTCCATGATGTGATAGGAAACACAGGCATAATCTTCAAGCCATGTCCCAGAAAGTGGAGAAGGAAAGCTGAAAAGCTTTAGAAAATGAAATTAAATTTCTCTATTACTGCAATGAAAAAATTTTAAGACCTAATATTTTGTTCTCAAATAAGCTGTGTTGGCATAGGAATAGACAACCAATTTTTCAATTCAGGAAAAAATTGCATGGAAAAATGTAAAGAAATGCCACACTGCACAGATTTCCATGCATTATATTACAGCCATTATATGAGTCTTCAGAAGCTTCCTTTTTCAATCTAAAAGTAGCTATTTAAGTAATTTACGATGGCTACCTGCATGGAAGCTTGTTTTAATGCAACACTTTCTTTGGATGTGCCTTCCCACAAAGAAGTTCTCCTCCCTAACATGTGACGTCCTGATGGTGGCACTGGACACCTGCTCATCCATCACTGGTGCAGCAGTCCTGCTGCTCTCTGCCCACAGTGTGAGCAAATCCAACCTCTGTCTCCCAGGGCCCTTTGGGCTGGAGCATGAGCATGCTGCTGTTGGACAGAGAGGGAAATATTACTGAAGTAGGGCTTGCAAAGGTCTCAGAAACCAGAGAAGAAAGCACAGTTTCCTCTCTTGTAGAAGGAGCTGCCTACATCCTCCTATCCTTCTCAAAGGTAGGAACAAGATATTTGCTGTCTTGGCAAAGATCTCTTCTTCTTCCTCATCCAACCAAACACTCTTTCCTTTTCCCACACTCTAGATCTTTTATTTAGAGTTTATGCAGACTTATGGCAATCTTGTAGGTTTTCTGCATAAAGGATTTTGATAAAGAGAAGGCTTGGTAGGCAATCTTATTAATGTATACAAATAACTGAGGGGAGAGTGTAAAAAAAATGGAACCAGGCTTTTCTCAGTGATGCTCAGAACAAGAGTCATTAAGCATAAACTGAAACATAAGATGTTCCCTCTGACAACAAACACTTTTTTTTTTTTTTTTTGTTACTGTGAGGGCCATGGAACATTGGGACAGGTTGTACAGAGAGGCAGTGGTCTCCAAACTGGGAGATACCCAAAAACTGTTTGAAAATGGTCCAAGTCTGTCAGTGATGGCCCTGCTGCGAGCAAAAGAGTTTGATTAAATTATCATTAGAGGTTTCTTCCACCCTCATCTAATCTGTGATTTTGTGATTTGCCATTTTTTTCTTCTCCGAACCCTTGTGGGAGGAAATTTTGCACCCTTGATTTTCATTTAGTTTTGCAGCCAGCTATCCAAGGCACACAAATCTGCAAACATGGTTTTACAAACCCCATAAGAGATTCATGCAGTTTTGTCTATCTGTAGTGGATATTCCTCTGCTTGGTTCTGGCTCCTCTTCTCCTCTCCTGGATGGTGCCCTTAAATATAATATTGCAGTACTAGAAATGGCAGCACCCCTCTCTTGGCCTGACTTGTGTTCAGCCATTTCTTTCCACATCTCAGGAGGTATTTTAACCCTGTCTCCATGACTGGTACCAGTAAGGGATCATGTGCTACCTTGTAGATGGTAGATCCAGTGGTTCAGTGTAGCTGGTTTGTCCCTAGATCCAATGAACAAAAATCAAGCACTCTGGCCAGAAATGCTTCAGCCTCCTGTCAGTGTTCAGATGCATCTTTGATGCTCTTTATGTTATGGTGTCTGGTCCCAACAGAGCTGGGTCAGCTGCAGCTGAGCAGCTGTTTTACTTGATGTTGTACTAAACAGATCTTTCTCTGTGCACAGTCTCTCTTCCTCTGATCAGACCTCCCAGCTTTGAAGGCTCTCCACTATACTGCTCAAAACCTTACAAATTCTCCTTGGGGTTTTCTTCCTTCTAAGTTCTTTCTGCCATTTGCCTCACTGTGACCATGATGGCTTAAAGCTAATCTTTAATGTTTCTGTTCCATGTATCTCTTAATTTCCAGTCATGAATAATTCTTGCTGTTGCTTTCTGTTTATAGATACCTGCCAGACACTGGCTCTCAAAACCAAATAATTTGGTGATGCTTTAGCCATTTCTTGATTTAGCAATCTCAGTTTCTAACTTTCTCCCAATGAATAAATTTTGGATCCTCCGCATGCATGATTACAGTGCAGACGTGTTCCTGTTTTTTGTTCCCTGACCATGACCTGCAACTTCTCAACACCTTGAGTTTCACATTACAACCTGGTCACCCTGTTCTTTTTGTCTTTTTTGAGCTTGTCCAGTCAACCAGCACTTCACCCCCCCCCCATACTATCAGTGATACACTCCTGTTCTGCTGTGTTTAATGCTCAGAAGTAGCTCCCAGCATGTCTTTTTCCCATACTAACCTTTACCATTCTAATAGTCAGCCCAGGGAAAGGAGGCAGAAGGCAGCAGGCAGTGCACCTGTTGTGATCCCCACCCACAGTTTTAGGCAGATGACATGACCTAGGGCATTTCCTGCTCTTTCTGCCCTCCTGAATGCAGGGCAGCAGGGCTTCACACAAAGAAGATGCAGAGGAGGCCTCCTGTCAAACCTGGGCTGCCTTACACTGAGACACACAAGTAGGACAAAGGGAAATTGAGGAATGCAAAGAGAAGAATTGTTTCAAAACCACACTGCCAGTTAGATGAATATTGCAGAACTAAGCAATAAGCTCCAGATTTGTGACCCAGCTGTAATGTAGCAATAAACAGCTTCTAGTTCCCAGGGTGCCTGGGTGGGGATAATTTCTTAAGCTTAGCTTACAAAAGCAAAAGTGTTTTGTGTTACCAAGGTGTGATAGGGGAAAATCTAAGGCTGCTGTGGTTGAATAAATAAATGTAAAGGTGGGAAAGGAGCCATTGTGCCAATACTCATGCCACAGAGGGAGGTACTCCAGGGCACTTGATCTTGCACTGAGCTCTTCAGTTCTTGCAGTGTTGAGTTTTTAAGAGGCTCTTGACTTTTTTTCCTTTTGTTCCAGATTCTAGTAAGCTGTGGTCAAGAGTTCGACTGTGCCAGCCAGCACTAACCAGCAGAAAAGAGAGCAGACAGCCTCCTGGAGCCATTTTAAAGAAAACCACTGTTATTATTACTTATAGTAACTGCAAACCCCAAATACTCTGCTCGCTGTCCCAATGAATTTGCCATCTTGTTGAGAACAAAACCTGTCACATCCTCCTCATCACTGTCCACACTTACCTACTGCCTCTGCTTTCCCCAAAATACAGCTCCTCATTGTCCATCAGCCCACATTTCCTTGTTGCTCTTCTATAGTCTCTCTAGTCTCTTTCACTTACAGCAAGAATTTCAATAAAATACTGGGATTCATAACAAAACTATCCTCTTTTTTGTTCTACACTTTTTGTGCTTCCTCCCATGTCATCTCCATGGATAGGTGAGGCAGATGACAACCTATGAAACTTTATTATATGCAGTGGTGGCAAATCTTCCCTTTACACTTTTTTTACATTTCTACTTTGACCTCCACATGTTTTAATTCACTATGAGTAAAAGCAGTAGCTTTTAGTGTATGTAGGGATGGCACATATCCCAGTTTGGCAAGTTTGACAAGTAGTTATAAATATTACCTCAATGCAAAATACTAATGAAAGAGAAGGAAAGAAATTCTTGCAGTAATTCCTCTATGTGCCTTGGCAAAATCCTGCTTACTTAAAACTTCTTCAACTTTCTGCTACTCTTCTATAAAAACTGTTATGGTATACCCTCTGATTCCAATTTCTCATCTTTATGTTCTCAAAGTCACCCTTTGAATTTCAGCTTCAAAAGACAAGATATCATGAAAGAGACACTGTTGAAATTGTAGCTCTAGCAGACCATTTGTGAGAAGAAAACAGGATGCTTTCATGTATCAACTTATTTGACACAAATGCTCTGCTCTGAATTCATATAGTTTGAATCAAAACAGGAAACTAGAATTTTGATTCAACAGCATAAGCCCCTCTAAATTTCCTGAAAATGTCTGAACAATAGTAATCTTTTAGCTGAACACTGTTTCAGTGTAGAAAGCAATCAGTATTTGAGTCTGAGTTTGTTATGCAACCAGGGGCAAGAGCAGGCAACTTAAATGTTGAAGTGAACAATTTGCATTGTACTGTAACCGTTTTGCTGCTGAATAGTGTACTGTTCCTGCATACCACTGCTCTCTCCATTACTGGGAATTTGATTTCTCATTGCTTTATGCCTCTTGAAATGTTTTATACCTGTGTAAAGTGGGTATTTAAAAAATACTCTTTTGGTTTAATCATATTTCATACCTTTGTGCAGCATGAAGAGAACAAACTTTATGTCTCTCCAGATGTCCATTATCATAGACATCATGATCTCTTAACTGATTAAATCTGTCAATATTTGGAAGCATAAAACCATACTCACTTCAGGAAGTAATGGCTTGACATATCAAATTGCCATTTAAAAAATAAGTTGTCTTGCTTGACTCTTGCACCTCCGTCTTCTCTTCCCCATATTAACATCATAACAGGAACATAAAAGGTTTAAACGAGCCAGATGGCACCTCTGGGCATGAGGGAATACCCTGCCAGTGTGCTCCTAGACCACTTAGCCTCAGCTTGCATGTTATGTAATAACAAACGTTATGTTATAACAAAGCTGGAGGTTCCTGTATTCTAAAATGTGATCGTGGTAGACAGCACCTGGCTGCAGAGGTAGCTCCTAGGGAAGCCAGCAAATACAGGAGGCATGCTGTACCTCAGTCCACAAAACCATTAGCTTAATGAATGCATTTTCATTTTTACAGTGTTCAGACCATTAGATGACAGGATAAGATTAACAGAAGAAAAGAAAAGAAAAGAAAAGAAAAGAAAAGAAAAGAAAAGAAAAGAAAAGAAAAGAAAAGAAAAGAAAAGAAAAGAAAAGAAAAGAAAAGAAAAGAAAAGAAAAGAAAAGAAAAGAAAAGAAAAGAAAAGAAAAGAAAAGAAAAGAAAAGAAAAGAAAAGAAAAGAAAAGAAAAGAAAAGAAAAGAAAAGAAAAGAGAAAAAAGAAAAGACAACTTTAATCAGAGCTTTGTGAAGTGTGCTAATTATCTTCAGGGAATAAGATGCCACAATGAAAGAGTGTGGTTTAAACTCCCTTTCCTAAGACTCTGGAGCTTGCATTTGTTCTGAGTGAACAGCGTGTGAGGTAGGGACTCTGGGGTAAACCTAGAGTGGATGTGTTTTGTGATCAGTGGACTGTATAATGAAATACTGATGCAATATATTTCCCTTTTTCTGCAGGGGAGTCCCTCTGGTATTTGATATAGCTACATTTGATATTATAAAGAATTTAAAACTGGTAATAAATGTGTGCCTATCTGTTCCTAAACAGCAGGTATGAATTTTGATCCGCTGACTATTTATTATGTGTGGAGTTGGGTTTTTTTTCCTTTGCCAAGCAATATAACAAATGTGCCCCACTGTGCTTTCTTTCAGCAGTTTGGAACTGTTTTATAGGCACACCATGTACTAGCCCCAGCAAGAAGAAGCCAGCAGGATGGGTGAAGCATCCAAACAACTGCAAGCCTACACGATAGATCATCCTGCTCATCCTCCTCTGTTCAGTTACTCTCAGCTCCCCCTTCACCCCGCTGTACGTGGGTTTCTGGTGGTGTATTTACTCTCACAGATGCAAGGGGTGACCTGAATTCCCATTTGTTTGGTTTTTTTTCCAGCTGATGAACTCTAGGCGGTGTGCACCTGTCGGATGCCTGCAGCCGCATCCCGGAGCGGGCGGGGAGCGCACCCGCACTAGGTGGCACTGCGGGGCTGCTCCAGCCCGCACCCTCCGCTCCCTCCGCATCCTGCGCACCCTCCGCACCCTCCGCACCCTCCGCTCCCTCCGCACCCTCCGCACCTCCGCACCCTCGCTCCCTCCGCACCCTCCGCACCCTCCGCATCTCCGCACCTCCGCACCCTCCGCACCCTCCGCACCTCCGCACCCTCCGCACCCTCCGCTCCCTCCGCACCCTCCGCATCCCCCGCATCCCCCGCACCCTCCGCACCCTCCGCTCCCGCCTCCAGCCCCGGCTCGACACCCGAGCCACCTGGGCAGGCTGCTCCGCGCACTTTGGCAGCGGTAGAAAAGCAGGATCTGCCGGCAGAACAGTCCTGTTCCCTCTCTCCAGCGTGAGTAATGCGCTGAGAAGGATTTTTCTTCCATTTCTTCCAGCACGAGGACACTGCTGGCTTCTGTCACATAAGAATCTGTGTGGCCCGAAGGAGTGGGAAATCACACCCCACAGCTCGATTTTGAATTGACCCCCTGAGCTATGCCAATGTGTTTTAGGAGATCCTTGTGCTCACAAATGCTTTGCATCTTTTCAAAATCCTCCCCCAAAATAGATCTGACCTGTCATGGAGACCTTGTAGAAATTTCCCTCCCAGACTGAACATGCACACATAGCAGCTGAAAAACAAGAGCATTCCTGATACACCAGGGAAAAGCTGGAACTTCTTGATTCTGCACACAAATGAGCCAACTGGACCCAAATTGCTCATTACAGGCTCAGTCAGAGAAGCTGCATGAAAGACAGGCTGGGAACAGAAGAAATTCCATTTTAATTGCAGAGGAATCACCTTTGGCTAAAGTGGGGCACAGGCATGCTCAATAAGCAGCAGTGTTAGGAGCAATATCAGCCTTGTCACATTCCACTTCCCCAAAACTGAAGAAATAAACATGTTCTATTAGTGAGGCTTTGAGGCTGAACATCTGAAGGTAGCATTAAGCCTTAAATTAACACACGGTTCAAGCATTAAAAAATATATGGGATTAACTGAACATGTGACATGAACATGTGACCTAAGGACCTTCAAGCAGTCCTTAGTTTAATGAAACTCCTGGAAAGTGCTTGTTCTGATGAACTAAGAAACACTCTCTGTGTTTCTCTGTGTTTACAATGAGTAAATTCTTCAATAGTAGAGGCGGCTCCTACTCTGACTGAGCGTGATTTCATTTCTATTGACCTATTTGGCAAAGGCTATGATTTGATGATTTCACCTCCATACCACACTGGTTATTTAACTTCAATTATTGCAATTTTTGAGGACATTCCACCTAATTACAGGTCTTCCTTTGAAGGAATATGAAGCATTACTCCCAAAAAACTTCTAGTGTTAGGATGATGACAATATTTACAACACACACACACACACACATTTGTCTCTGTAAGCCTCTGTTGGTAGTGTGCCTGTGATGGAAACCTGACTTTTTAAGGAGTTTAGTCAGGGTAGAGACATTCTGAGATAATGTAACAAGGACAAAAGATCTTTGGAGATAATATGGTCATTTGTCACAAGGGAGCTGGCAGGGAATTTCTGGAAGGAATGGTTGCAGTAGTCATAGGAACACAGTGCTGTGTTTTCCAAGCACAAGGCAGATTTCAGACCCAGAAAGGTCTTGCTGTTTCCTGAACTCTATTTATCCCAGCTCACAATTGTTAGGATAAGTTTCTTAATAAGCTCTCATTATGTAGTCACCTCAACAATGGCTAAAGAAAGCAGCCCTGGTCAACCTTTACAAATGTGTTCCTCTCTACACCTTTTGTATAGCTGTCATCCTAATCAATACCTGAGTAATTGAAATCCCCCAAGACCAAAGTCTTGACTTTCTGGCTGCTGTCTTCCTGATCTATATTCTCTAACTCCTATAGTGAAGAGGAGCAACATCCAGAGTCAGATGATTGACTTTGCTGTCCTAAATGACAACCAGTCTGCCAAAATAGATCCCCTCCTTACTCAATAGCACTCATTTTCTGCTTCTGAAATCTCATTATCATTTACACTTTAGAAATTACTAAATATACTGGTGTTTCTACATGTAAGATGAAATTTCACTTTTTATCTAAAATTGAGCATGCTTTTTAGGCTCAATAGCTTTTTTAAAAAATAAATTTAAAAAATAAAATCATGTTGCTACCAATCCAGTCTCAATTCTTATCTGGTTTAGCTTCACCTGGTAGAGAAATTCTGGCCACATATGAATGATGATAAACTTCAGGTGAACGGAATTACTCCAAGGTTTTCCTTGTAAGCATTTTTCAAGGTGTCATAGTTTATAGGAGAAAAACGTCCTCAGTCCCAAAAACTTGAAGCTTAAAACTTCAATCCTGTAATGGAAGCCAGATCCCTGACTTTACTTGGATCCTCAGTGAAATCAGCAGGTCTGTATGGTGTAGGAATATATACAAATCCCATTTCCAGACTCAGCATAAACTCATGATGAAACAGTAAAAAGATGTTCTTAGACAATGGTGGCTTGTGTGGACTCATGGGATATGGCAGTAATAAACATTTTGGCACACAGCTTGAAAATCTGTTTTGTTTTTTAAACTAGAAATTTAGTAATTTTTAAAAAATTATGTAGCTTTTATAATGTACCTCTGTGCATATAAGATGGTAGGCTTTGGAATGATGTCCATGCATTTGGAAGAAACTGAAAATAAAGCATGTTACTGCTAAAGAAAATGATGGTGCATCACATTTAGTACTAGAGGAACATGTAGAACTGTGCCAGGCTCTGTGTACTAAACATTGTCATGGATTTCCATATTGCAATAGGACAGCTCATAATATAGGACTGATTTGTATTCAACAATCTGCTCTTTCAGATAAGAAACAATTTACATTTTTGAAGACTTGAAATAATTAGTTTTGTACAAATTTTTTCTTAGAATTGTGTAGTTTGCACTTGATCATTATTTTTTCCTAAGTTATTCCTATATATTAAATTTTGAAAAATTTCTGCTAGGTTTGGGGAGTTAGGCAGATTGTTGGTCACCAGAACTTCTTTTTCTAAGACCAGTCTTAAGTGTGCTTTTTTACCTCTATTGTCTATAATTTATTCTTGCTAGTTAAAAAAAGGTATCTTTTGATTAATCAGCTTGAAGTTGCTGAAACAAGGGAAGTTAGGCCTTTCCTTTAAGAATTAATGAAGGCATTTTCCACTATTTGTGTCACTTGCATAATCTCTCACAGGAACAACAATATCTATCTGAAACATAAAAGATTCAGCAAGCAAAACCAGCCAGACATAATCCAGCCTCCCTGGCACCATGTACCTTCAATTCACTGACTATTTCTATCCAATACACTTCAGAAGCAACTTCACAGCTCAGGCCTCCTTGGCTCTATTAGCCTCCTTTCTATTTGATTTGAAATCACTCTAAAGGTAGGAAATCACGCTAGCTGCAAGATACTGTCTGTTAATTGCTCCTGCAGATAATGAGCACCCTAAGGGTCGAAAGAAGGTTACAAGGCCTATAGAGACACACCAGAAATGCATAATTTATGCCTCTTCCAGCAGTTAACATTGCAGTGTTTCTGTGTGCACAGTCTATCTTAAGCTGTTCAGCCTCCAGCTTTTCAGGCATTTCATTTTTGGATGGTTCACCATTGAACAAACTAGTGCACCTCCCAAAATCTCCTTAGGGCTTTTTCCTCCTAAATCCTCTTCTGTCATATGCCTCAATTATTTGATGGCAAAGGATTTTCCATTTCTCTGCTCTTTGTTTCTCTCCTCACTTCCCCACTTGCAGTCCAAATAAAGTGCCAAGACTGAAAAGTATTTAAAATAATTAATTTGGCATCTTGTACAGCTTGATTGAAAAGCAGAAATTATTAATACAAATGAGCAATGCCTGTAGGACCTCTAATATAATTGTTGTTTTGTTTATGGTGACAAAGTATAATGTTTGCATTTTGTTATTCAGTAGTTATTAAGATTTTGAGACAGTGAACTTATGTCTACAGTATAAATGAGGCATTTATAACTCTTTTAAGAAGGACTGTACTGCAAGCTCTGCATGTGACATGTCTCTCTGTGAGAACTTGTTAACCCAGGGCTCTAAGGATGGGACAGACATTTGATATTTCATCCCTAGAAAACCAGTCACCTTATGGATGCCTCTGGTACAGTGGGATACAGGCACTTGCAATCAAGCAGTTTTGTTTGGCCTCTGTCCTCACCTCCTCTGCCCCAGGAGTTCTGCTGGTAGTGCCTGAGTTAATCTACTCAAATGATCTCACTGATGAAATCTCATGTATCTTCTGATTCACTGAATTCAGATTGTGTCTGCCACTTCAAATTAGGCAAACCAGTTATATGAGGATAATCCCAAGGTATCATATTGGAGCATTTTCTGTGCAAGGCTGAAAGGCTGATCTTGTGGCAGATGGAACAAGCTGTTCCATCCTCAGAGAGCAGCACTGTCATTTTTTAGGGCAGAATAGACATTATAATTCACTGTATGACCTGTGGCAGTATTAAGTCACAAACATTTGCAGTGTTTCTTATTACTGCAAGTGTGACACACAACTGCAATGGGTTCAAGTGCAAATTTTTTAAGTGCAGCATCTTTTTTTCATACTCAACAAACTTTTAGTTTATTCCTGTGTGATAATGCAAGAAAACTTCTGTGGTGAAGGAATTCAAAATTTCTTAGATTTCACAGCAATTCAAACCCCTGGCATGTGCACAGAGCCATGAGAAATCTCTCTCCACAAATTTTTCAAGCATCTATCTTGCAGTGAAAGACATAGAAAAAGTAAATGTGTGTCCATCTCCCTAAATTTTAGGCACGTTTAAATCAGATACTGAAAATAAATTAATTACCTGAACTCTATTTCTAGATATTTCTATTTCTGAGCTCTCTCATTGAGAGATGTGAACATATCCACAGGGTAAGTCATCCCTATATTAGATACCCCTCAAGAAAGAAAGAATGTCCTTCAGGTTCCTCTCTCTCTCTTAACTGGCTATAAAAGTAGCTTAAACAGAACATCTAATTTTTAAACAGAACTGTAGTTCAGCAAGATTAATTCCACCCTTAACATGCAGTTTCCTCAGTACCATCTTCACAATTCAGCAAGGTATTTAAACACATGCCCAGTTTTCCATGGCTGAATAACTCCAATCACACGGACTGGTTTAAATACCTTGTTACACCAAGACTGGATGGTTTCTTGAAAAGAAAGCTTAACACTCTGCCTGGCTGCCTCTGTTAGACTCCAGGCTGCTTGTTTATGACACTAGTTCTCTTTAGCTTTCTTGAGAGGCAGTGTTGGTATTTCAGAGAGCAAATGGAAAAAACAAAACAACTGTTCTAGGTATTTTCAAAATAAATACATGGCATAATTTACCGCCTTGCTCTGTGCTGCATGTCTGACTAAGTGTTTGAATTATTTCTGCTTTCCTTTGCCTAAATCTTTTAAATTTATTTATTCTCTGCTATTATTTACTGAGACTGTTTTATGTAACTCTGCTAAGTGTTTGGGGACACTTTCATGGTGTGAAATGTTCCACGCATAATTGTTCAGGCATCTCCCATGGCAGTTGATGGTAGAGATTAAAGTATCGGGCTGTAAATTGTATCAGTATAGTGCAAGCAGGCCATTGTTGACACTTTATGTTCCAAATTAGGAAAAAAATACAAAAAAAACTTGCCAGTTTTTGAGCAGCTTCCAGTAATTTCTTTACACGAGAATCTAAGAGGAATGCTCAGACAGTTGACATATCTCCATTTGGCATAATGCTTATTTCAGGCAAAATTTTCCTCTACAAATGGCTGAGTAATATCTAGTTTAAGACACTTTTTCTCTCTTGTTGACCTAACTATGCAGGCTCTTGAACAAAACCCTGATGACAAGAATTGGATATTCAGATGAGCATCTATAGGAGCAGTGGATCACTGAGACCAGTGGAATATGAAGCCCCCATGCAAGCAGAGACCAGAAAGAAGAACATTCCTAAAACAAACTCATTTGAGATAGCTTGAATTCTGTCGGAAAACAAAATGAGCTGGAACAAATGTCAGCTCATTTAATATACAAGTCAGAAGAAGAGCCTGAGCCAGATGATTTGAGAGCATTGGCATATTCCACTAGAATCTCTAAAATAATGGCTCACAGTGATGTTGTTTAGAGTTTGCCTTTTTTCTATGTTCTCTGTATTCTTCACACATATATTTGTAACTCTGTCACCTATTGTATTAGTGACTTGTTTTCCTAGTACTTCTCCGTGGTCTTTCCCTAAGCAGAAAGACAAAACAAATTCCAGAGCTCCAAACCTGAGGGGTACAAGGCACCAGTGCTAAATTGGTTCTTCCTGGGAACCACGGCTGAGAAGAATTCTTGGAGATTCATTGTCATGGACAGAGAACAGCTGGTGCTGAAGGGGAGCTCCAGATAAGGGGCTTGACCTGGGGGGGAATTGCATTACCACTTGTCCTCCTAACTGGTGCTTTTTATCAATTATGCTAATTTCCTAATGTCTGTAAAAATCTACTCACCCCTGGGGGAGTGGGGAAAGCTTTTGTGGACATCTGCCTCTGAAGGCCTTCAAATAAAGATCCCCTTTTATATTACCTCCTTACTAAAATTATCTCGAGTTTCATTTCCAGGTTGGGAAAAAGGCAACAACAGTAACCCTGTGACAGTGGATGATGTCTGAGAAGTATAGCTGAAAACCACTGAGCTGAAATGAACCTGAACCTGAGCCAAAATCAGAGCAAACCACTTCTGCAAGGCTGCTGTGAGGCATGGGTACCACTCAGAGTACTGGTGTTGTGATGATTCCAAGGTGGAATCTTGGCTGGAAGAAAAGATACAGCCTTGTCCTTTTCTTCACCACTGTGCAGAAGGACTCAAATCCACAGTGCCTCACGATGGCTTTGAGCACAGCTTGTGTAGGGGGAGAATTAAAATGTAAGTTCAAGTTTGGCAGCTCAATTGCATGCTTGCACTCTGCTGGCCAGTACCTTTACCTGCTGCCTCTTTCTTCCCCACTCATAACAGCACATTTCTGCTATTTTAGATCTAGTTTTGCAGCATCCTGGAGTTATGGCATCTCATAGCAGGAAAAGGTATAATTTTAGCACATTTTAATTTCTGTGCCATGCTCTCTCAATCTGCCTCCTTATCTCCTTTTGTTCTTTTTCTCTTAAGCAGAAAGGCAACAGAAATCAGGCACTGAGGAAAACGAATACTGCTCCCTGACAACAAAATCTAGAGCCAACTGTTGCAGTCAGTTTCAATTTGCATTTTCTGGTGAAACCCTGAAGCTTACTGGGACATGGAAACACACAGGCTAGAGAAATTTATGGTCATGCATGTAGTTACTGCTCTTTTTAAAAAAATAACTTCTATTTTATTACAGCTGCTTAAAGGAAATGTTAGCAGACATGCAGACTTCTGCCAAACATATGTAGCTTTTAGGATGCCCTACATGCAGGATGAATTCTTAGTGCTGGGTGAGGAGAAGAGGGCACATTTCTCATGCCCCTGCTGGGGAGCAATACAAATTCAGTGCCAGCTTGCACAGAAATCTGAAATCTCAGTCCTAAGTCCCACACATAAATACAGGAGCCACTCTGCACAGTTTGCCTGTTCTTGCCTCACTTTGGACATAGTTAATGACATAATGCTAATTTTGTTGATTATAGTTTTGCATTTCATAGCATAGTATTGTTTGGTTTCTTAGTGTTTCATAGTAGGAGAGTGAATTTTGTGATCCAAATACATTCCTCCTCATCTGACACCTGACATTCACTATTGGGAGAGGCCATAATAAAAACACAATGTGAGTTTTTACATGACAGCCTTGGTAATGGCTTTAGAGGGCTGAACACATTTAAATGCCTGTATTCAAAGACACTCAGAAGCTAAAGCTTTTGATTTTGACAACAGAAATACTGGTTAAAAGTGTTACCTCCCTTTTCTTCAGAATTTGTGACATTGTCATTAAATCAGCATCTTATGCAAATGGCAGTGAGGAGAAAGAGTATTGGGGTGGGGGAATAGAGGGGAGGACAAAAAGGGAGAAATAGGAGTGGTCATCATGGATTAATAAACCAGGGAATGAATATTTAGGCAGTAGGGCTTAACTGGAACCAGGATCAAATAGTCACTGTGAAGAATTAATAAACATTTTAGCATTCACTGGTGAGGTGCTAATGAAATTGTGTGTGTGTTTTTGTGTCCATATGGGGGAAGAAATCAAAAAGTAAGTATTAGTTAACTAATTAATACCATCCTTAGGGAAAAAATTTGTTCCTTTTGGTCATCTTATCAGGCAATAAAAATGTAGACTCATAAGTAAGTTCATAGCTTGATAGGTACAAGATACATGAATAAAAGAGCAAAAATTAAAGAAAAACTAATTATACTCCAGACAACCCTATTTATTTAAAGAAATATATATATTCAAAATTAGGTAATGATTTTATAGTGTTTATTAAGGGAGTCATGAAGGCCTTTTAAGCTGTAAAATATCTTGTGAGTGGATCACTACTGTTACAAGACTACAAGATATTAATGATTTTACAGGATATCATAAAAAGACTCAACTATTTCCATGGTTTTCAACAAGATGTAATTTCAGTTTTTTAGTGGATTGAGATGTCATTTGGATCAACAAGTAATTAGAAAATTCCTCTTTAGCCTCAACATATTTACAAACACATAACTTCAAATTTTTCTTTAAGTTACACATACCTATTCATTTTGAAAGCAGATTACATATTTATGTGATTAGCTATGGATCACTTTTCCTAACTTGAGACATGCAATTTTTAAAGTTTTTTTCAAAGTAACAGGTTATTGGTGTGTTATAGGAAGAAACCAAAATAACACCCCAAAGAAGTGATCTAAAAGCCTGGTGTTCTCTTCATTACATTCCAACTTTCCAAAGATTTCAGATCTTCTCTCCCTACAGACTTGGCAACATTTAATATACAGTTCTTGGAACCAGAAATTTGGTAGCTGAGAACCATCTTTCTATAGCCTTCCCAGCAGGACCATTTTACTTAATAGCAGGTACAGCTCATCTATAGAAAAATGTGGAAAGTCTCTAACTGGGATCCTTTCTTAGCTGAAGACTTTGTTCTACAAATTACCCACGTTCAGATATTTGTCTAACCATATTCTATAGTACCTTTCAATCTTGCTTTTAACTTTTGTATATGCAGCTGTCTGTCTCTTCTGTTTCAAGACTGCATAAAGAATGCTCTACTTAGAATCAAATCTGGAAATTGATTCACAGTATGTACAGGTACTGTCAAAGCAGAAGATATTCTTAAAGTGTCTGATCTTCCTAATTTGTTCTGCAGAGCCAGTTTAAATACTTCTGAATATATAAGCTGAAAGACTTGGTCTTGATGACTGATGAAACCTTGAGTAGGAGAAAAAAAAAAGCCCATAAGGCATAAGAGTTCCCCAAGTGTAGTAACAAACAAACATAAGACAAGTCAGTTGTGATGGACTTGCTACTTCATTTGCTGATAACAACTAGAGCAAGCCACTTCACTGAATGGTATAAAAAAAAAATACAATAAACAGTTCAGGAATAGCCTGCCATGAAGAAAAATGCTTTTTCTATCTCAGAAAGCAGAACTCTGAAAGACACAATGGCTAGATTGTAAGCATTTGCTGCTAGAATGCTGAATAATAATAATAATAGTACTCATAACAATAATAGTAATAATAATAATGTTCTTCAATCCCTGGTCACCTTTACTGGCTGTGCTTGGCCTCACTGATAGCTGACAACAAAGGGATACCTTATACAGGCAAATGTTTTAAAGATAACACTTCCTCAACTCACAATTCACACTTTGCCACTGTTCAACTTAGTGGTCCTTCAGCTTTCATGTTAGGTGAAGTATAGCTAACACACTTTCCTAGGGATCATTTGCAGCTCTGTGCATTTTATTCAGCTGATCTTTTCAGAAGGGATTTTTCAAAGCTCTGTTCGTTCTCGTTGCCTCAATTGTACCTCAGTTTCAGAGACAAATGCAGGACCCTGCCTTTGGGGTAGCAGATTCTGCTGCCCTCTTATATTTAAGCTTTTTCCTACCAGGAAGCCTTTCATAAAGAGAGAAACTCCTACTGCGTTTTAGATTGTTCTGGGTCCTGGCCCATGTCCTTGTTCAAGCCCCAGCTAAAAGTGAACTCTTACAGCTGCTTTAAGTAATTGAGAATCAAAATTTAGAAGTGAAATGCTGATACCACCTTCCCCATTACAGCATTTAGCTGCTGCTGTCATGAAGCAATCAGCCATGTATTGTAAGTGACTGTGTTGTGAGCCTCTCTGATCTAAACATGTGTTAGCTTAAAATATCAATTCAATTGCAAAGCATTATGCTCTGCTCAGAAAACCCATCTGGCTCCAAAGGCTGCTGCCACAGGATGTGCTGCTGCTGTGAAGCCAAAGGCCTGCTTCTGCCCTTGTTTGCACTGCTCTGCCTCTCAAGGAATGGCATTGAAGTGGCTGAAAGTGAACCACTCCAGAGCAGGTGTGGAAATGAGTTAGCCAGGTGTATGGTTACATCATGCAAATTTCCCAGCTTGTTTTCCCCGTTTTGCTGCTACATGCATTATCAAGGAAGTGAAAGAACACCCCTCACAAACAGAGAACACCTTTGGATTTCTTTTTGAGCAAATGATTGTAATCCCATTTCTTTCCTACTGAATCACCATTCAAGATACTTTCAAGCATTTCTGAGCAGTTTCTTTATAACAAAACTGACTCCATAGGGGTAGAAAGCAAAATCACACTTTTTAAAGGAAATACCAAGAAAAAAGATATGAAATATTCATCTCCTAGCAGAATTTCTTTTTACTGCAAATTATTTTAGTGTCTACTGTGCTTGCAGGTGAAAATACATCACTAAAAAACTTCTAGATGAGAGTCCTGGTTTCATGGCATGAGAGGGATCTGCTGGGACTACTGTGGGTATGAAGAAAAGGCATGAGGAGCCATTTTCAGTTTTCTGTTTCCTTGGACTCACATTGCACATTTTCTGCCTTCTGCTGAGCAAAACCAGCACAGAGCCCAGTTACTGAGGAAAGCAGTTATGTTTGGAGCTATATTTAAGGATGACAATCTGCTATGAATATAGAGAGAGTAAATGCTACCATGTCACTTAGGGTCAGGATCAAGATCATCACCAGAGCTCAATTTTTTCATGGCTTTGGGGCATCTTACTTATTTAGCTTCATTACCAAGAGTGACTAACCCAGGAGCTCAAAATGAGCTCTGAATGCCTTTCTGGCACAGAAGACCTGGGAAAGATCCAGCTTAACTAGATCGAACAGCTCTTAACTATCTATCTATCTATCTATCTATCTATCTATCTATCTATCTATCTATCTATCTATCTATCTATCTATCTATCTATCTATCTATCTATCTATCTATCTATCTATCTATCTATCTATCTATCTATCTATCTATCTATCTATCTATCTATCTATCCGTCTATCTATCTATCTATCTATCTATCTATCTATCTATCTATCTATCTATCTATCTATCTATCTATCCATTTCTTTATTCATCCATCTTTCTGGTGATAATGAATCACTCAATACATTTATCCACAGAGCAGCAAGGAGACTGTGAGAGACCAGAGGCACTCATTAAAACCTGGAAAGAGCCTGAAGTTGCATAAGCTTCCAGAGGGCTTTGATGTTGGGGTGGCAGCAGATGGCTGAAGGAGGGGGACACGCTGTCATGCACTGTCCCTGTGATGGGGACAGCAGCACAGCTCACGAAGCAGCCCCTGAGCTACTGCAGATTTTAGTACAGCATAAAGCTGTACTAAAGAGATGGGGCTTGGTTTATATAATTTTGCAGACTGAGAACGAATTGGGAGGTTTTCTGTGAGTCACTCTGCTGTCCCCACTGCTGGGGACACGGCAGCAGCCTGGCTCAGAGCGATATGGCAGCTGGCAGAAGGGGTTTGCTGCTGCTGATCTCTGCTGAAAGCCCCATGGTCCCAGGGCCCAGCACCTGCAGGATGCTCCCAATCACTCCCTGGGCTGCTCTTGGGCCCTGCTGGTTTCACTGGGTAGGAGCCCCAGGGAAGCTGCAGCTGCCAGAGCTCCTGCAAAACTCTGTGACAATCCTAGATGGCTGCTAGAGGATGACAGGGAGCACTACTTGTGGCTGTGCCAGAAAAAGTCCCACCGAGGGAGGATTCAGCTCATGCTTTTGACTCAATTATGGGAGTATGGAAGAATTCCCTCTGCATCTTGAAGTGTGCACAGGGTGGGAAGGAACACTCAGAGGCAGTGCCTGTTAGCTGTAAGGGCCTGGAATCAATAGTAATTGAGTAACCTCATACCACAGGGTTCTTCCTGCCCAGGCTATTTAACTCCCAAGAGCACACTGGCCACCCATGCACAAATGATATGCTAAAAGCCCCACTCAAAACTAAAACTAGAAATTCTCTCCTCAGCAGCAACACAACAGCTGTTAATGATTTGTTTTTAAACTGCATTCATTATATACAGAGAACAGAATACAGTTTACCACTTTATTAACTGACATACTGTGAGAAATAACACCCACTGGAAAAAGAAAAATATTTTAAATTCATTTTCATTATAATTTAGTTAGGAAACCAAAAACTAATAAAACACATTTAATAGGTTTTTATCCCCATTAGGTTAGGTAGAATGTCATGCTTAACACAAAAGACGGTTACTTAACACCTTTTAAGGTAAAACAATGCTCCTATAAATCCCAGCCCAAGTAGATTCTGCTCATTAAAACAGTTCCACTCAGTTCAGTGAGAAGGTGCCCACAGGGATGAACCTCCTGTGCCTAACTGGACCTTTTGTTTGAGTCTCACTGAAACATTGGTTATGCACTGATATTTGCAAAACTCTGAGCACAAAGCAAAAATGCAACAGGTTTTTATATTTGCAGCTTGATACTCACCTAACACACAGCTGAAAAATACTAATACGGATAAAACAAGTTACAGATATGAAATCCCATACACATTTCATCATTTGTAGAATATCCTGTATACCACCAAACTTGAATGTCATGCGAGGCACATTTTAAAACCTGCATTCCCACTTTGACATACAACTTGCAGCTAAAATCACTCTCAATAGAAAAGATTATTTTTCTGCTTAATTTTGGGGGAAAAAAGTAATTTTGCAGATTAACAAACTAGCAGTAAAAATGCACTAGCAATGGAAATAACAGAAAATTTCAGATCTGTGTTTTTGGTGTGAAGCTGGACATGCACTTTGGCTCTGAAGATTTAAAGGTCACTGCATGATGAAGAATTCACATTAATTCTTATCTTTGAGGTATTGTGCAGTCTTTGGGCAAGACACAATCACGACTAAAATTTTTCACTGCTGTGTTAGACACAGGAAAGCTTTTTCTGTGCCAAGCATGCATCACTCTTTTTACCATCTCTGAGCAAAAGTATCAGGCATAAAAACACAGGAACCCAAAATGAAACTGGAAATTTTCCTTGGCAAGTTCACTTTTAGCACAACAAAAAGGGAGCAGAAGGATATGCCACCAACTTTCTGACATTCCCCAATAAATAAAATTCAGTGTGTAGGCAATATATCACGCTTGCAGAAACTAAATGCACTACTTGTATCTCAGGCTGTCTTTACCACTATGTATACATTAGCAGCTTTATGAAGGCACTGTTAAATTCAAAAACCTGTAGATAATATGAAAATAATTTTTATTGGGTTTGTTTGCCATTCCCTGCAGCAGTAAAGAATTTTTTTTCACCATACCTCCAGGCTCATAGCACCCTCAAAGCCTGGATCTATCAGAGGGCGAGCAGCTGATCTGCAGGAGAGTAGAGCTGCCCTGCAGAGGGATCTCAGAAGAATGAGCAGAGTGACTAAAAAGGAAAAGGAAAACTCTTGCATGTTTATATAATTTTGGGCCACCAGTACTGGAAATACTTTCACAGACTGGACCGAGGCCAGTGAAGGGTCGCTGAAATAACAGGATCTTAGAATGGTCCTGTCAGCCCATGCTCCTGTAAGTGGTCTCTCTCCATCTGCCTCTTAGGCCTCCTTTGGGTACTGAAAGGCCACTGTTAGGTCATCCTAGTTCCATGCTGAACAATCCTAATTCTCTTATCCTTTCCTTGTAGGAGAGGTTCTCCATCCCTCTGATCAACTTGATGCCCTCCTGTGGACTCACTCCAACAAGTCCATGTCCTTTCTGTGCTCTGGACCCCAGGGCTGATGCAGCACTGCAGGTGGGGTCTCACCAGAGCAGAGCAGAGCAGAGCAGAGGGGCAGAATTCCCTCCCTTGCCCTGCTGGCCATGCTGCTTTTGACCCAGCATGGGATATGGTTGGTTTTCTGGGCTGTGAGTGCCCATGTCTGGGTCATGTCCAGCCTCCCACCCACCAGCACCCCCAGATCCTTCTTATCAGGGCTGCTCTGGATCTGTTCATCCCCCAGCCCATGTTGATACTGGGGGTTGCCTTGACCCAGGTGCAGCACCAGCACTTGGTCTTGTTAAACCTCATGAGATTCCCATGGCCCCACTTCCTGAGATTGTCCACGTCCCTCTGGATGGCATCCTGCCCTTCAGGTGTGTCAAATGCACCACTCAGCTTCATGCCATCTGCAGATTTGCTGAGGGTGCACTCAATCCCTTTGTCTATGTCATTAATGAAGGTATTAAATAAGACTGGTCCCAAAATGGACCCTTGAGGAGCCCCACTTGTCACCAATGTCCATCAGAATTCTGAGCCACTGACCATTACCCTCTGGATGTGACTGTCCAACCACTCCCTTGTCCATCCAGCACTCTACTCATCAACTCCATCTCTTTTCAATTTAGAAAGAGGGATGTTGTGGGGGATCATGTCAAAGGCTTTGCAGAAGTCCAGGTATATAACATCTGTAACCCTTCCCTTGCCCACTGAGCACAGTGCCAGAGGCTAGAGCACATGGTGCCTGAGCTGGGTTTGTGCAGCCTCAGGGAGGACTGGTAGAGAGGACTGTGAACCAAGAGCAGAGATCTAATTGCCATGTTCTCCTGCCTAAGAGGAGAATTACACAAACCCCTCAAACTTAGAGGCACACAGTGAGTCAAAATTGCAAAAAGGGAAAATCTGATTTGCTGTAGGCAAAGAGATTTTTACCAGGGCGGTGAGCACTGGTACAGTTCACCCAGAGAGACTGTGAGCTCAGCAACCACAGAAGTGCACAAAATTCTAAAAGATTGAGGAATATGATCAATTTTTGAACATGGTTGTGCTTCCAGAAGGGTTTGGACCAGATGATTGATTGAAGACCCTTTGACCTATCTTATTCTTTCATTTCTGTGGCAAGACACTCAGTTGGTGTTAGCTGGAAATATCACCCAGAGGTGAGACTATCACTTTGGTATTTGAACAAACTGCATCAAAAATCCTTGAGAAACCAATCTTTAAATTATATTCTATGCAAACCTAAGTTTATAAGCCACTTATAATTATTTTCTTTCAGACTGGCATAATACTTATAAGGTATGACAAAATATATATCTAAAGTTCAGTTCAAATATCCAAATATATGACAAGATTTTTCAAAATTCAGTGAAGGAGGCACCAACCTACTATCTTTAGAAACCAGATGATTTATTGAGACCTTCCAACAGGTTTTTGAAGCTTAGCTAGAGACACCTCTACCTGCAGATGAAGCTGGGGTAGCTAATGTGAGAAGAATGAGGACAAAAAGAGTAGCAGGAAAATGTATACTAAATCTCCTTAATACTCTTTTCTAAACAACTTTTTTCTATTACAATTACATATGCAGATTCACGCTGGTATGTTATGTATGAAGCCTTATTGCTATTCACTCAGAATGACCTGAATAATTTATTCATTTTCCTGTGATGTAATGAGTGGAAAAAAAATGTTCAATGAGTGGCTAAGCTTCACAAATGATTTTGCATTCACAAATTTTTTGCATCATAATGCAAACTCACATTTATATGTATATATAGTGCTGTGTGATCCTCTGGTCTTTTTATAACCAGTTAATAGCTAATAAACAAGGATAAAGATATCAGCAAAAACTCATTAAAAAACAGAGTCACCAGAACATATTATTTATGAAAAAATGTTTGATGCAGTTCCCCTCATTACTAATGCTGCTAGAGGAATTAGGGTTATTTTACTGCAGATAAACAGAAAGAATAAAAATGCCCACTAGTCATCTGTGATTGGCTTTCAGGGATTGAGGTACTGTAAAATGGGTTTGTTAAGAAGCAACACCTTAACTCTGCCAACTCCTTATCTTCCTGATAATACCTGTGTACATTGCCTCTTGCTTTTACAAATTGTATTGATGCATCATATTTTTAGATTGATGAATGGACAGGGACAGGACCTCAGGAAACACAGGAAATAAGCACAGGACATAAAGCATTATAGGGTTACAGAAACACCCATGGTCTCATAATCACTGCCTGGACATGGGTGCTGAAAGAGAGCTGGTATTCAGGAAAGATGGAGGTAATGGCAAAAGCAGTGTGTGTGAATGGAATGACAGCAGGATGTTTCAGAAACTGTTCCCTGATAAAATAGATTCTGTTTGCATACAAAATCACTTTGGGGAAGGGTAGTGGGTAGTTGTTAGAGTCTGCTGTAGAATTCCAGAGTTAAATTTGGATATGGATTGAGATGTTCAAACCATTATTGCAGGCAGAAATTCTGCACAGAATTGTCTCGTTATGGCAGCCTCTGATTTGTCAGATATAGGCTGGAGAAAAAGTGCTGCTGAAGGCAGCCCAGATCTTCCAGAGTGTGACAACTGACAGCTTTTCTGAGAGAAAGCAGAGAGGATTCTTTCTAAACTTAGTTATGGAAAGTATAGAGGTTGTTACAGGACATCTAATTGTAGCAAAATAGCACTGAATCACAGAAAAGTTGGTTTAATTTATGTAGAATGGAGAGATAAACAAAAATAGATCTGTTAGCATGCCTAACAGAATTTTTGAGAAATGAGTGAAGGCAGCAGAAGTTAATTGTTCTGTTCCCCATTTCTCTGTGGGGGAGACTTGGATTTTCTTTGAGGCAAAGCACAGAAGGATTTCTGAAGCTTTAGAACACTGAAACTCAACAACTTCCAGAAAGAAAAGCTTTAAAACGTACCTCAGAAATGGTTCTTTGATGAAAATGAAGAAAAGAATGATGAGCAATAAAGGTTGTGCTTTATAGGACAATTTTCCATAAGGGCTCTTGAAATAAGAGCTCAAAGACAGAGCCAGCTGATAGAAAATAAGAACAGAAAGGAATCTGTATTACTGTAGAAGGAAGCAAAACTGGAAGTTCTTTGTTTTCACCCAATGCAACCAAAACCTCTCTGTCTCAGGATTCAAAATAAGCCAATGTATGAAATCCTGCTGTTGGTGAGAAGCATCTTAAGCGCCCCCACTCAGAACTGGTGCCATGTGACTGAAAAGGAGGCATTTCACAGGACCCAGGCTGAAGCAGGACTACAAGGCAGGCTTCAACACAAAGCTTTAGAGCAGCTTTTGAAGCAATAACTAACTGAAAACAAAGGTAAATCTAGAACCATTGGATGGCTTGGGTTGGAAGGGACCTTAGGTGTCCTCAAGTTCTTAATCGTTGCCATGGGCAGGGACAACTTTCAGGAACATCAGATTCGTCAGAGCCCTGTCCAACCTGGCCTTGAAACATGAAAGTGTATAAAAAAAATGGATGCATTAAAAATGAAGTAGATCATAAGAAAGCTACAGAGTCTAGCATAGCTCTATATTTTTCTTTCATAATCCCTTTCTCAACAAGTAAAATGTGGCAGATCTAATCTATCAAATGGCAGAATGGTGACTGCAATGCTAATGGGAAAGTGCTGGTGACACTTGAGAGGTTAGGGAATAGCAGAAGAGAAATAAGGCAGGTAAAGAAACTAATTAAAGATACTGCAGATTATGTTGAAATGCTAATAAAGAACCCTTGGGGTGGAGTAGAGTTACTCTTACCTTTTAATACTGATTACACTTGGAACCAATCTTGTCTGAATACTTTTAATGACCTTTGTTTAAGGCATAATTTATTAGTAACTGTTTGGGAGATATTGTCAATGTAGGAAAGGAGAGTGATATGTGGAAAAAACAGGGCACCTTGCAGGCTGGAAATGTAGAAAAGAGATGAAATTTCATTACATGCATTTAGTTGCTAATACATTTTTTGATGTAATTGAAGTCTCATCATAGTGACATGATACCAGGTGAGCCTGTGGGTTTTAAAGGATCATGAAATAACTAGAATTAACTAGTCCAACACCTGAGTGAACAGGGAATTACAATCCTAGATCATACCTAGTGAGATACTGCCATGATAAATATGGGAGCTCTGGATAAATGTTATCTGGAGTCTTCTCTGCAGTCCTGGTCATCTGTATATACCAAAGATGAATTCAGACTGGGGCTGAGGAAGAAAAAGTCTATGAAGAAAATTCAGAACCTCTCATGAGACGAGAGAATGCACAGCAGGAGGAATGATTGCACTTTTCCATCAAAGTATCTCTTATTCCCTAATCCCATTTGTCACTCACAACAGTCCCACTGGGCAAGGGAAAGCAGTGCAATTCCTTGTCCAGAAGGATGCATATTTGGGATCACTAGTGGCTGGTATGTAATAAAAAATATATTAGCTGAAGTCTGACTGCTTTTCCCTACAGTGGAGGCTCTCAATCTTTATTTTTTAAAATAATAATTAATTATTGTTATTTATTTTTTCTTTGTATTGACTGTTTTTCACAACATTTAAGAAAACATAATTATCTTTGAGATGTTGGTTGCTCTCTTATACTTGATTGAAATACTGCAATGGGTCAGAAGTTCTTAAAAGCAGGACTGAAGGGCAGAAATGGGCTATATAATTGTACAAACCCTATTTCCTTAGGGAACAAGTGTAAAAACAGCGACAGCAGAAGAATAAATATGGACAGGCTGCTCATAAAATTAAAAAGCCAGGAGAGGCATCAGCAGGTCTCTATCAATCACAGAATTAAACTTTCAATTGGTATATTAGATACTAAGGGTATAACTAGTTTTAAGATTGTAATCAGGTTATGAAATGGATTATGTGACATGATTGCCTTCAGGAAGTCCTCTCCTGGACTACCAGAAATAAGGGTATGCTAATATGATGGCTCTATCCTAATGAGCACAAGATAACATTTCTAACATCTGCAAAAGGACCTGTGGATCAGTTTAAGAGTCATTTCCAGAAAACACATTTACTCTGTAGTTTATCATACTTGTTGATCCTTGTCACTGGAAATCTGCTTTACCAAGTATCAAGCAGAATCTGTAACTACAGGTTGCTCTGTTTCAATTTCTTTGTGGAAAGGTTGGATGCTGGACTGCAGTGGTGCAGAACCTCGACAACACAGAGAAAAGTAATGGCAAATTGCCCAGAACTCAAGTGCTGCACCTGATTTTCATACAAATATACACTGAATTGTATAAAATGTTGCATCAGAATTCTTTTCATGTATTTTATTTATTTATTTATTTATTTATTTATTTATTTATTTATTTATTTATTTATAGGGCATTGCAATTGTAGGCAGCATTTCACAGAGTAATACAAAATTGCTGTGAAGGTAACAAAAAAAAAAAAAAATTGTGCCAGCCATAACACTGTCCACACAAAAAAAGATTGTTGACTTAAATGATTTTCAGTTTACTGTGCTGATATGAAGAGTCTGAATTCCTGATGCACAATTCCTGAACTTTGCCAGATTTTTTTAATCAATTAGTTAGCAACATAATTTTCTTCTGCCAGATAAAGTTAGGAATTATCAGCCATGCCAGTAACTGCTATCAAGTTTCTGAGCTTCTTCTTCAGCTCAGGCAGGAGCAGCAATTTATTTGCAGGACTGGAGAACAATGCTTGGTAGCTCTGTAAACTTGTGCACTGGCTGCAGTGTCAGCATATGAACAGTGTAGGGTTCCAACAGAGTTGGTATAAAATGGAAAAATTTTTGGCCAGGGAGATTTCCTGGAAATGCATTTTCACCAGCAGCTCTGTGGTGTGTGGTGACTTCAATGAAATTGATGAATTTATAAACTAGTCTGAACTTTTCATTTTGCTTCTGGCACTACTGTCAGTCCCCATTAAGAAATGAAGCTTTATATGACATAAACTTTGATTAGACTTTGATTAAACTTTGATAGAGACTTTGATTAATAGCACTGTATGGTGAAGCCAGAACAAACCTCCCAGGGGCTGATGAAGAAAAAATTGTCAATGCAGTAAACAGGAATGAGAAGCTAATCTATAATTTAAGCAATGTGTTAATTAATACAGTATAAATAATGAAATCTGTGGTAAATCCAGGGAGTCATCTTGTCTATCTGCTCATCTAGGTGCAGTTAGAACACCATACCCTTGAGTAGGAAAGTGGTATCTGTGTGATAACTGCTGGGAGTCTCTTTCCAATCAGAGGGTCAGCAGGATTTTTTGCTTGCTGGAGTTAACTCATTTGAAGATGAGAAGCCTTTCTAAAATCAAATGGCACAGTGGGATAACCAAAGTAAGTAAAAGAAGAGTTCCAAGGGATGACTGCTAGTCTGTGGGCAGGACTACCAAGACGAGGTGCCACATTAAGAGACAGCTCTGACCTTCCTTATCTTCCCAGCTGCCCATCCTCCCTTGCCTTCCCAGCATTGGCATTATCCACTGTGATACTCCCCTGTCCCAGGGAGTGCAGCTGTGCTCAGAACAAAGGCAGGAGAAAAGACCCCTGTGAGGAAAAGAGGAAGGAATTACTTATTTCAAGGCATATCACTCAATCTTCTAGAGAGCAGGTATTTCTTCAAACTCAAAGGAATCACCAGACTGGAAAAGGTGGAGGTAAAAGGGGCATTAGCACAGCTCCAGTTTAGTCCACTGTCAAACTGAAGTTCTTTGTCTTCTTGAGAAATTAGCACCTAGAAACTATCAGTTCCCCCACAAGCAACTGGACTCCTTCCACTCAGGTGAGACCTGGCTGCTGATTGTAGTCAGAATAAGAGTGAACATTGCCTCTAAATATGCCAGTTTTTATGAAATCTTAAAGAATCAGATTTTTAGATAATAATTTAGCCACTGCTTTACTATTACTCTGATATCTCTGGATGAGGATGCAGAGGAGGGATAAGGATCCATAGGGACTGTTGCTGGCCCCCCACACAAGCCTTGCTCTGCTGCAGGGTCATGATACAGGGATATACAATCCTTGGCAGAAACTTGGGGAGCCCAGGCAAGTGCTAAAGGATCCCTGTGGTGCATCCTCTGGGCTTTTGAAGTGGTCCTTACTGCAGTGCATGGGAGACTGGGAGGGAAGGTTTTGCAGATATTGCACAATATTTTTCATGATGCCCAAAAAGATGCATCTACATCTGCAAGTATTTCTTACCTTGGTTAGCAGGGCTTAGTTACTGAAATAAGAAATAGTCTGAACCAAGCCAACACCCACTACAAAACTTGGAATCTTCAGTAATGTTGACAGCATTCTCCTGTTGGGAATAATGCTATTTTGTGCATTTGGAATTGAAAATATAGAATCTCATAAATAAAAATACTTAAAAGCTTTTCTTGCAGTAATTAATGGGTTAATGTTAGAAATACCCTGCTTACAGACCATTCATTCCCCATGCCAAATTTGTGGTTTGTGAAAGTCATAGGCTTTTAAGAACATGGACCAGCCATGTCACTTAACAATTCTCATAATAACTTTATCCTCTGGGACAGAGAACTAAAAGAACAACAATAAAAACCATGTAACATTCCCTAAACAGAGAAAATCAATCAAACACCCTGTTTATTGATCCATGTTGGAAATCTCTCTAACAGGCTCAGTGAGTGGACAGCTAGCTGAAGCAGATACCTCATGGCTGGGCCTTTTAAAATACCCATTTGTAGCATGATGCCACTGAGACAAATTATGCTCTTCTTATGCAGCCTCACAGCTAATCCACCATCCTATGGTGCAATGCATTATCCTTATAATTTCTTCAGGAAAGGAGAGAAAACAGGGAAAGGATTTTCACAGCTGGCTAGAACATACTATCTTTTATCATGAGTATAATGGCACTACTGTTTAATAAAATGCTACCACCTTGTTTAATTTCCTTAGGTTTTTTTTTTAATGCATCCTTTTCTCTGTGGAAGTTGGAAAAAAATGGGAGAAGAGAGCATAAGTAAATACCTTCAACCTACTCAGCTGAAATCCATAATTATGGTTTTATTACTTTCTGGTTTCTGATACATAGGTTTCACTGAGCTGATTGCAGGCTGCAGGAACAATTTTTGCCTTTTAAATTGAAGCATTTCAGGTCTTCTCTAATTAACAACCACTTGCAGAGTGTATCACAGGCTTAGTGCCTACTCACCAGGCTCATTTCTCAGAGACAGATCTGTTATTGCACTAAAATGAGGACAAGAGGCATTCTGTATTAATATTTTATGAAGATAGCTCAATTACAGCTGACCATACAGTATTCTGCCTATGCTCTTCTCCTAAGTCTTTCTCTGGACTCGTTTTTCTGGGTGGACAAATCTTGAAGTGCTAATACCTTCTCCACAATGATAATAGTTTGAATTTGTTTGTGTGGGGCCTCATCATTTTGAGAAATACCTGTAGGAAGTGCATAGGCAAACTTCCTTGTACAGAGCACCAACTGATTAAAATAGAAACTTTGGTTTTCTTTTCCCATTAAGATGGCAGAGTTTTAGATCTAATGAAATAAAAACACAGGAAGAAGTGCTGCTCCTTATCACATGAAAGTTCAGAGCTCTGTAAAGGTAAAGCCTCTGATTTATCCACAGGAAACTGCCCAGGATCAAGATCTTCACACAGTTTTTGCCCAGTCCTTTTTTACCCAAACAGACTCACTGCATGTTACTCATAATAAGCTAACCAGACCTAACATTCGCTTGGAGAAAGGTGCTGTCACATTTTCTTCTTGTACAGTGGTAAGGACACGAGCTGTTCCTTAAAAGCAAATGACAAAAATTCTACATTTCCTTCCTCCCTCTGTCCCTCTGATTCTCCCCTCCTCCCTTCACTCCTCCCTGCCTCATGGCATTTTTGTCACCTTCTGGATCCCAAGTTTTCATTCACTTCATTACCTAGCTAAAAATTCTGTCCAGGTGCAGCCATAAGGTGAAACAATGGCACAATACAAAAGGACAGCTGCCAGGTGGCCAAAAGCAACATGAAAAAAGCAATTGTGAAGGAGATATTCCAATATCTGTATCACCAACTAACAAAGCCATACAGCAGGACATATTTCTGCATGTACCATTTCAAAGAAGTAACCACACTTGCTGAAAGCATCAACCTTAGGAGGAAATCCAGAGTGCGCAGGAACAAGCACTGCTTGGGAGATGATTTGTATTATTTCAGGTAACCACGGCCAAGAACTGATGGGCATAAACACTGGCATTTTCTTCACAGAATTGCTGTTATCTCCTGTGCTGTCTCCTGTTTTGCATAATACCATATGAACCTCATTACTGCAGTTTGCAGGGTTTTGAGCATTCACAGAAAAAAGCATAGAGAGAAGAGTAATAGTTTGATTGATGCAATTTTCACATTGGCCCAGTGGATAATCAGAAGAGCTCTTCTATTACAAGGACAGGCAGAAAGCAAAACATTGTAAATCCTACCCAAAACTCAGGGCCATTAAGAAAGGCTAAAAAACCCTCTAATAACACAGGCTTTCTTGACAGAGTTATTGCTAACAGCTAAATAGCAGCTAGCAGGCAAGATCTGCTCTTATGCCAGGCACACCGCAGTCTGAACCAAGGATAAATATGTATGTGTGGAAATGACATCTTCCAAAAATTATAAAAAAATAAATAGATTAAATGGTCCCCTACCTTGGAGAGCCTGGAGGGTACGAGTCTGTACAACAATACAGAGTTGCAGGACCAGCTGTGGTGCACTTTCCAGAAAGGTGGCTAGCAAATGCAGCATACTCACATCTGCATACTCATACACCATTTTCCAATAAAACCGCCATCTGTCGTTCTCTCCACTCTGCCGACTCCGGATACCCAAGTACATTGTGTGAAAATACCTGGAAGTGAAAGAGAGTGGTTACAGAAGCACTGAATGGTATTTTACAGGCTATGCTTCTGCAAATAGCATACTGCTCAATGTACTTCAAAATAACAAACATTTATCTGAAAAGATCGTTGTATTTCAATTTGTAGTAGTTGATAAGAGTAAACTAAATTGAAGACAAGACTAGCCTTCATAAGGCCATTGAAAAAGCTTACCATTGTCTTTATTTGTTAAAAAGTATTTCTTTCAAGGACTTGGTTTTCTAATTTGAAATATATTGGTGTGTCTTCCTTTGGTGGCCTTTCTCCGAGGTTTTTCAAATAATGAGAGGAACAAAATGGACTCTTTAATGAGAACCTGCAAAGAACTAATCTCCCTCTGCATGGCTCTATTAGGACTTGGAGGACCACCTGCACTGCAAGTCTGAGGTGGCCTCAGCCTGTAGCTCTGCTGTGGCTGAGATTATTGTCCTGCTTTTCCACCATCTAATGCACTGAGTATTTCAGATACTGCCAAACACATAGTGGTTTTCTTCCTCATCGTTTGATTATTTTAGTTGGAGAGAAGATGTAGCTGTGAGTTCCTATTTTAGGAGGCGTGGAGATCTGGCTGTGGGTTCCCTTGGAGATCAGAAATGACTCACTAGGGTAGCTCCCATGCAGCAGAAGCAGCAGTAAGAAGCAGCAGGAGCCAGGAACCCAACAGGATGCTGCTGCTCCCTTTAGTAACCTGCAGATAAAGGGAGCAACAGCCAAAGCCTGTCAGCTCTCCTGGCCTGTGCAATCAGCAGGAAAAACACCTGGCAACCAGCTCACTGAGATTTTGTGTAGATTTTGGTGAGTACAGGGATAATGGGTGGTTTTAGGAAGCAGGGATGTCTCCTGAAGGCTGGTACCCAAATGCTGGGATGCCTGTGGTGGCCCTTGCAGAGCTTGCAGCAGCCTCCCACGACACACCTGAGTCACAGCACAGTGATCACTCTGGGTGGCCTTTGATCCAATCTGTTATTCTGATCTGATCACAGTTATTCTGTGTCAGAAAAGCTCTCCCACCTTGTTTCTACAATTTTAGTTCCAAACTAATTAAGGCTGGCTGAAAAAATCCCCAGTCTCACTTAATGAAAAATTTTGAAGATTAATATACTGTCTTGCATCAGGGTGCCTTATGTCCTATATTAGTAGCAGCAGTGGTCTACTAACTGATGTGGATCTTGGTTTCTTTTTCTTGAGGTATCTTTCATATCCTGTTTCTGACAGCATTTTCTTATGATATGTTTAATATGTTTTCACAGCAATTTTTAAAGTGGGATCCTATTTTATAATTAGAAAAAGCTTAGTAAATTTTAACTACTTACAATATGAATTGTTTTAATTAGTGAAGATAAAGTATTTCAGTATTTCTTCTTTCCACAGGCTCTCGTCTTAGAACACTTTCATAAATGGTGAATTGTGAAAACTCTTTCTACAGAGTTTGCATGCAACCTTTAATCTCTACTCTGCTCAACTGTAACTCTGGAGGTGTCTTATGTTGATGAGAAGACTTTTGGCTTCTGACTGGCAAAGAGCCCAAGACTTGGTTGCCTCCTTAAAGAACGAACCAATGCACCCTTTTACCCAATGCACACTCTACTGCAGAGCAGCAGTTTTTATTCAGGAATATTCACCAGACAAAACCAGGGAGTAGCACAGAGAAACAGCTGAGAGGACAGATCTGAGCCTGCAGCATTTCTCTTGACAGTGCACATCACAGCAATATAAAAGGAAAACACATTAAACTCACATTTAAATTAAAATCACACCAGGTGGCTTTGAATTTTATCAAAGTCCCATGTGGGAGTGAGCAGCAATGAACTGCTCAGAGATTGAGACCACAGAGGTACAGTAAACAAGACTCCAACTGTAACTCTCATGCAAAACACTGAGCAGGTCTAGATGGGTCAGAGTGTGATGGCATAACTGGGGCTCTCTGCTGTCGTTGGGGTTAGGTAAAGGGAGATGGCCTGCTGCCCAGATCTGAAAGCCACTGAGCTGGAAAGGCATCTTTTGCTGGGCAGCTCTGTTAATGGGGTCCATTGGACCCACAGGTTCTCAGTCACGATCCATTTAATTGTTCCTAGACCTCTCATTAAAGTCCTGCAGCACAACAGGGACAGGTAAGGCTTGTATTTCCTTCTGCAGTTTATTGTTTGGGTGGGGTTTATTTGGCCTCCCTAACATGTCCTCTTAAGGGGCACACCTTGGAATATTGCACAGAGTGGGAGCAGACAGCACCTTCAGCACCATTCTTTTAAGGTACCACTCACCCTTGCTATAAATTCCTAAAGGAGCTGTGGCTGCTGAAAGTTGTGCCAGGAGGCTCTAGCTCTGCCAGTGGAGCCATCTGCAACTTCAGTTCTACAGCATTTGTACAAAAAAATACTTTTCCTATTACAAACATGACATACTGTGGCAGGTGAGGACCCCTAGGGTTCTTTACCTGCTCTGCAGAGTGGCTGTGCATGGCAAATATGTTGTGATTAATGAACCCGTATGGAAATATTTCCTCTCCCATTGCACTTTATTGTGAAACACTGGCAGTGAGTTATGGGGAACTGGGGAATCATTGCTCTTTGTCTACTTAGCTCTCTGCAATTTAAACACAAGACATAGAGGAGGAAGATACTTTCTGTTTTACACACCGAGGACCAAATTTCAGCCTAGGGTGGTATTTTTTTTCTGTCCTTTCCATTTTGGCCAAATTAATTGCAGGCTGAAATGAACATTTACTCACGTAATTACTGTCACTGATTTATAAGCAAAATCAGGTGATTAGACAGCTAAACATTCTGATTTGCATCCACAATTAATTGCACCAGCAATTGATGTTAGGTGTGCAAATTAGCAGTTATTAAAATAAAAAGATGGTCTCGTAAAATGATTCATATATCAAAGACACTTTTTTTCTGATAGTGAAATAGGGAAGAAAAAAAATGAGAGAAAGTGCTTTGTTGTAGTGGCTTCCAAATATAGCTTAACACTGCAGTAATGACACATTCCATTTTATATATATATGCATTATGTAATTCCACTTCAGACACCCTCACTGGAGGCCTATTGTCAGCAAATGTCATATAGACACAGAGTCAGAGGTTGTTCCTGATCTTAAAGGGTTTTTACATTTTGGTGTTCTGGTGTTGTTTTGGTGGAAATACACATTTTTATGTGAGTCCAGGTTGTGACTCTTATATACAGTAATTCCAGAAGGATACATGAAAAGGTAGTATGGAGCTCTGCATTGCAAAATGTCTTAGGTAAATTGATGTCAATGAACCTGAAAGAGCAGATGTGAATGTTATTATTTTGGTTGTGATTGCATTCAGTCAAATACAGTCTTCTGCTGGTGCTTTACAAATATACAAAAACTGCCTATCCATGTTCCCTAAGAGCATATAATTGATATGAAAGGAGATGAAAAGGAGTGAAGAATTGAGAGTTAGAGCACCTGACAAAAAAAGGAAAAAGAAGCAGAAATGGGAAGTGTGGTAACAATACTGCCATCTAGTAAAATAACTACTTTGTCTACTAAATCAAAAACTTCTTTTAGTTAAAGTTTCTTTCTTCACTAGAAGAGTAAAACCAAATAAAAACCCACCACTCCACCCACTCCACAAGAAGACCCTACAATTTCATAGCTCTCCTGTTTGTGGAGAAAAACTTAGACATAGCTGAGTTTCTTAGAGATTTTGCAGTTAGAAGATTATGAAACCTCTCCTGTGAAGTCAGACTGAGAGAGTTGAGGCTGTCCAGCCTGGGGAGGAGAAGGCTCCAGGGAGATCTTATTGTGGCCCTCCAGTACCTGAAGGAGGCTGAAGGTTATGGCTTCAAGCTGGAAGAAGGTAGGTTTTAATTAGATATAAGGAATAAATTGTTCATTGTAAAGGTGGTGAGACACTGGAAGAGGGTGCCCAGAGAAGTTGTCAGTGCCCCATTCCTAAAAGTATTCAAGGCCAGACTGGATGGGGCTTGTAGCAACCTGGTCTAATGGAAGCTGTCCCTGTCCATGCCAGGGAATTGGAACTGAATGATTTTTAAAGTCCCTTCCAACCCAAACTATTTTTTCAGTGTATTATTCTATGACATGTATTACAAAAGCAATATTAAAACATTTTTTATTTTAAAATTACTCTTTTACTCTCTCTTTTTTTTAAATTTTAAATTTAATTTTATTTTATTTGAAGACAGACCACCCCTGCATGGGTTGTCAATGCTGATTTAATGAAGCTTATATTCATAATTAATACAATGGAGTGAGAAGCACTATATCACTGATAATCAGATGGCAACATATATATACTGTTATTTGAGTCTTAATGTCTTAAACTTCGAAGGAAGTAGAGAATTTTTCAGCATTTAATTGTTTTAATTTATTTCAGTGCATCAGACTGCACAGTAAACAGACCACTGATAAAGCATAACCCTGAAGGATGTGAATCTGAGACAAGACCACAGGTGGCATTCTTTTTTCATTATATTAATGATGGAAGTCAGTAAAAAAAAAAAACAAAACAACAAACAGAAACCTAGGCTACTCCTTGTGCTGTCCACAACAGGTGTGCAAGATGCAAAGCAAATAGAAATAAAAAATTACCTACATTTGTATTTGGGAAAAAATGTGTTCTGGCTCTAGGGAAAGAGACATTCATTCTGATAAGACAGTGGCTTTCCAGTATTTCCAAAATCAAGAGCCCTCATTTTGCTCCAGGTTCACATACCAATCTTGAGGATGGTCAGCATAGACTGAGATTACATTAGAAATACTTCTGGTAACAATTCACTTATATGATTAAAGCATGCCCACTTTTGCATTTAATTGAGATGAGGTAGTGTAATTATACTACAATACCAAATATTTATAGGAGTGCTTTCTATGTTTAAAGTGCTGTACAACCACTGCTTGATTAACTAGGATGAATGAAAATAATCCTACAGAGTTTGTTCCTCAGGAGTTGGCAGCTGACCAACCTAATACCTGCAGATATTCTGCAGGAGCAAGGTATAACTTTCAGTCAGCACACTCAAATCCAGCTGATATTTCAGAAGCTCATGATTGGGAGGATGTGCCTTTTTCATGTGTGAAGAAAATTCTAACTCCTTTCTCCCTTATTCTTCCCCAGATCTTGCTCCAGTACAAGGCAGGCAAGGAGGACTTCAGAATATCTACCAAACAGGAGAGAATTCCTTAGTGTCAGTTATTCTGGAAGAGTGTTTAGGTACCACTGACCCCTGTGCTGAAGATTTCCAACCTGCTTACAATTGATCTAATCTTTTGTAAAAGACCTTTGGTGAATATCCTGGTATCCTTTAAACTGAGGATGCTTTTGGCAGTGATTTATCAGAACCTGACTTTTACCCCAGTTTACTTCATAGTATCTGGATGTCATTTATGCCCATTGCTTCTAAGAACTTATTTCAGAAGCTGCTCCAGAGACACCATTCTTTTTCATACAGACAGCTGAGGCTTATTGTAAGTGGAAAAGAGAAACCAAACCCATATTGCTGGTGGAGATGTTGTCCCCAAGCATGTGGGACCTGACTGTTCTTGCTGCACGTGCTTTGGCTCAATGGCTTCCAGTCTTCCGAGCTCCTCTGGGATTCTCACCCCAAAGTATGCTGTTTGGCTTTTACCTCCTTTCTTCTAGTCCTACAACTTTTGCAAGTCTTTAGCTACAAATTTAGATTTTTGAGATTTGGAAAAGTTGTGTTCATCTGCTGTTCATTTAGGCAGTGTGTACAAGTATGTGCATATGCAAGTGCAGAGCCATATGTGAGTCCAGTCTGACTGTGGCTCTGAGCACTTGCTACAGATTTTCACCATAATGAAATCATCCATCTGATGATAATATATACAGCTCTAGAAACAAGTTTTCAGTTTAGAAGTGTCAAAGACTACACTGTTACCATGTGCTTTATCTAAGAAGTCCTTAGGATGATACACATGAGTAACAGACCATTGGCATTCTTTGGAGAAAATGAAATTATTCTGATTTCATGCCTCATGTAGTCCATTTTATTGCAATTGCCTAAGTCTGTAGAGGATGCCTGCTTATGTTGCATAATCTAGTGAAGCACTTGTGAGAAGACCAAAAGTCATTAATGGCTAGTTGGAGCAGTCCTAGACATTTATTCTGATGCCTAATTTGTCCCTACATCAAACACTATATTAAACAATTTAGCCATACCATAAACAGTTGTTCTTTCTGTGTTTGAGGTGTAGAGGATGAAAATCGCTACTGCAGAGTTAAAAATCAGGAGAATAAACAGTAATTCGGATAAGTGGTATTTTCTTCTGTTGCTTAGTTACCAGAGAAAACTTAACTGTGTTTGTATCTCAACAGTATTTGCCATGTTAAATAACAACAGATTGTTCTATTTTACTTCTTATGTGCCTTTTTATTAGGTGTGCCTGAATACTGTTTAAAAAAAGTTTCTTTAGAAGGAATGCTTACTGCCTTCACAGTACATGCTAATGCTTATTCTTTTCATTCTGAAGAAACAAACAAATCCCTTCAGTTTTAGTTCCTTACTCTAGGAAGGAAAAAACAGTCGACATTTAATCTTCCAATCAAATTATTTTTGATGGGACCATTAAGGTTTAATGTACAAAAGGAAACTGAAATGCATTCTGGAGCACAGCAGTGACCAAAACTTGTCCAAGTAAGCATGGTTCTGGCACTTTACCAGCAGTCAAAGTCTGGACTTAATTTACTTTAAATTATGAGTGCAGCATCCTCATCTGTGTCACTGAGATGAGATATATGTGAGGACAGCTCCCACTGGGGAATATTTCATCATAAGAACCATTAAAAAGGTTGATTTCCAGAATATGCTTACCCTACAAAGATAAAAAACAAAACCCAACTCCTTGTATTTAATTTTACTTTGCAGTATTTAAGATATCAGAAAAAAATAACTGCTTTACTTCCTATAACATAAAGCAAGGCACTTTATGAGCATAAAAAAATGATTACATCTGTTTCATTATGACCTATAAAGCATCCCCCAGCATCTTCTATGACTGGGTGATACTTCTCAAATGGCCATGAGTCGTATTACAGCAGCATTTTATGGTCATCTAAATTTTTATGGCCATCTGAATTTAGCTACTTTGTGAATTCCCCAACTGTAACCAGTCATGCCCAGCGCTTTCCTTCCTTTCCTGACATGTGCAAGCTGCAAACCTCCAGCTTGTGAACCAGCGGTGGAGGGAGATGGCAGGACTCAGTTGGGCTGGGTCCAGATTTGATGAGGAGAAGGCAGGGTGGTCTAAAGAAATCTCTGATGCAGCCTGCTGCCCTACTAACTGTCCTGAGCTGCTCAGCCCCACTGCTCAGCCCACCGAGGGATTCAGCCATGTGTGGGGTGAGGCAGCAAATCTCCAGGAAACAAATCTCCTTGTATTGGAATGAGCTGCAGCCTGGATACTTGCACTGAGCAGCATGGGTGCTGGGCTGTCCTGTGCCAGGACCCCTTTAGCTTTACAGCAATTTACTGTTCCTTCCTTTCCTCTGTACCTGCCTGCACACAGCGAGGTGATACCCCAGAGCATGCCTGGCACAAGCTGCCACATCAGACAGAAGTACCCCTGCACATCTGCTGTTTGGTTTAATCATCTCCATGCTTCTTCTCTCAAAACTGGGATATTCCCAGGATGCACTTGCCTCCCAGGGCTCCCTGTCAGCCTGGAGGCTCTGTTACATCCCAACCAGCCTGTGAAGTTCTGTGCTGCCAAGGCTGCCCCTGCCAAGCCCGTGGTGCTCATCCCTGGGTGAGCTTTCCCCTTGTACAGGGGGAAAGGGGCAGATGCAGCTTGGTGGCCATGAACCCATGAACCCTGGTGGTGCCACTGCCAGTGATAGGGATGGCATAACCTTGTTAGGAAGTATGACACAGACCCTGGCCACAGCTCCCCTATCAGCTGTCCAGATATTTATTGCTCAGGAGTAAACATCAGTGCATTTTTTTTGAACTATCAACCATAGGCTAGAATTGAAAAGAAGAATGTAGAAGGGAAATAATAATAAAAAAAAATCACAGTATGCTGCAGATGTATATAGCTTTGTTTTTCAGTTTCTTCACCAGGCATTGCCACTGGTGCTGCATAAAAGCTGCATTTCCTGTTTCAGTCATGGGACAAGACCATTAAGACATGTTCAGCAGCACAACTAAGATTTACTGCACTGTAATTTCCTGCATGGCACTGCACACCTGTGTGTTCTTTAACTACAGGCACTGCTTCATCAAAAGCTGATGAAATCACTTTGGGCCTCAGAGGCTCCCTTGGTTTCTACTTAGGAACTGGAGTTCCTTATATTTTGTCAAGGCTGCAGCCTTGGAAGTGATGCCCATGTGAGATCAGACCCCTAAGGGCAAGCAGCTTCCTGAGAGATTGGATGTCTGCCCTGCTTTGTGTCCTCTGAGAAACTGGGGGCTTTCCTGCTTTACTGAAAGGGGCCTTGTGGGCTTCCTGAAGCAATGCTCCACTGAATCTGTTAGGAAAACATGTCTCTGTTGGTAAATGCCAGAGGACTCTAAAGACATCAGTTAAAACCCTGTTCACAGTCTGCTCTGTGACTGTGTCCTTTTGGTTTCCTCATTGCAGCCTTACACGGTTTTAAGGGGTGGCTGAGTAAAAGGCTATATCTGTCCTATGAGGAAGACCTGAGATTCCCAACCAACAGTGGTTTACAGTGAATTTCTTCTCTTCTCCTCCCTTCCTCCCCCATGTCATATTTTTCATTTGCTTCTAAGCCTGTCTGCCCGTTAGTCATCCCAAAGCACCCTGAGAAGTGAATCCTGGTTTGCCTCTGTCTCAGTCTGGAGATATCAAGAAGAATCAGGGATCAGAAAAGCACAGGATGCCCCAAGGAGCTCCAGGCATTCCCTGGAAAGGCAATTAGTCATGGCCAAGGATCTGTACCATGCAGCTGTCACAGGAATATAATCATTATCATAGGCATCCTCACTTCACCAGCCCCTGGGGCTGCAGCAGGAATTGAATTGTTTCCCTGTTCCCTCCCAGCTCTGACAGACTTATCATGATAGCCCTTGGAAATGGTCCTGAGACCTGCCATGTGAGACTGGCAAGGAAGATGCACCTGTGTCCCAATCACCTACTTGATTGCACTTGAAGAAAGGATTGCTTGTAGAGGTGGGAGTGGGCACAGATGGAGAGCAGTGCTTCTGGCTTCTCAGCCTGGGGTACCAGGTGTACATCCCAGATCTCTGGAGAAGCAGCCAGGGAGCCTCCCATCACCACATAGGGATGAGACCAGTGAAAGGTATGAGGAGCCCTTTGCCTGTCTCACCACTGTTTTCACAGGAGCAAAGTGTACCACAGCACACTGCAAGCCAGTGTTCTGTGGCTGGAGACCTTGCAGTCTGGAGGCAGGCTCTTCCCCTGGGTACCAGTGTTTATCATTCACTCTGCACACAGGGAGATGCTCAGGCCCCTTTGGGACAGCTGAGTTCCTCCCAGCATCCATCTCTCAGCCAGGTCCATAGGGACATGGGCTATTTATCAATCTGAACAGGTCACAAGGGAGGGTTCAACACAGAGCTGGAGCAGCAGAGCAGCTGGTGAGGTAAATACCCTTGAGCATTCCTGTGCCAGGTCACAACTCTTTGTAAGGGAGCCCTTCAGTGGCAAGCTCTCAGCCTCATGGTCAAACTCACCATCTGGAAGAGGGAATACCTTTGCATAAGTATTCACAAGAACCCATGTTTGTTTGTTGCTTTCCCTGATGCCTTTGATAAATTAAGTAGATTGGTCTGCCTGCAGATTATGCAGCTTTCCAGTGACAACTTTCACAGAACAAGAGCAGACAATTGTGATTTCTTTGATCTATGAAAGGAAAAAAAATTTGCATTTTTAAAGCAGAGGAGATGCCTGCAGTGTCTTTTGCAAAAGTCTAGAGAAGCAAGAGTAGTACAAACACTAGAGAATCAGAATGGCTAGGGTAGATGCCATATTTTATCCCCACAGACAAAATGCAATGTGTTTCCTTCCATATAAACATCTTTCTTTCATGACCACTGGTGTGTGCCAGGATGAATCTGGGTTGTGTCACTCTGGGGGCTTAGCATGTAATTTCACACTGTGAAACAGCAGGAGCTAGCTGCCTCCACTAACCAGTAAAACTGAACTATTGCCAACCTTCCCCTTCCTTCCTCCAAAAAACCTTCCAAATTGCTTATAAGAGCTTTTATAGGACCTGCTTGCTCTTTCTGGCTCAGAGAAAACACACAACTGAGAATTCTGTTTGGAAATATCTCCACTGTAAATAACTTTTTATTCATCCTATTTATATAGCAGTCTCTGCTTCAGCTTTTTCTTTTGAAGTATTCAGGAGAAGCCATTAGCTAATCTTGCAGTAAAAAACTCCAAATAAATTGAATGGTCATGTTTTGGATGGAGCAATCTATAAACACTCAGGAAATAATGTGGGATTAGTCACTCCTTAAGATATAGACAGGTAGTGCTCGTGTGATCTTTATGTGATATTCAAATGGCTGGCAGAGTAATTTAACAGGAATGCAGGCAAACTTCCTCTTGGTGTTTATAAGTTGTCTGGACTAATGGAGAATGTTCTTTAAATGTTGCCTGCTTGAAGAATTTTATATAAGAATCAATTCAAAACCAAATTTGCCAGCAAATAGCATTAGTGGAGCTGAAAAGCATCTCACAAAGAAATGGTCTTGAATACCAAGCTGAATACCTCACCAAGCACTATATCTGCGTGCTTTGCAAATCTAGTGTTCAGAAATCTTAGGAACAAAATTCTTTGCCTGGATTTTGCCTAGGGAAAAAGCTCTAGGGCGAATGGCAGAATGTTCATGTCAGCCTTTCATCAATTCCCAAAGGCCAAATCCAAAGGGTGTCAGTGAGAAAAACACTTAGAGGAATCTAGGGGAATTTTGCCAATTTACAGACCTCCCAGTTTGCCCCTTATCAATATATTATAGAAAAAGAAGAAGGAATATAAGAGGTGACATGCTGGCAGCATACAAGCCAAAGGAGAAAATAACTGGCAAGACAGAAAGTACCTTTAGGACTTGAAAGCAAACTGTGGTCATTAGAGACGTACAGTTTTCAGCCTGTATTTCAATATTATTTCCATCTTAAAAAATAGCACAAAGTCCAAGAAGCACAGAAGGATAGTAAAGTGCCATCAAGAAAAAACCTTCAAGGAATTGCTTGTATCAAAGGGCATGAATTTATATATGTTGAGACTGAGTCTGAATTCAACAGCCATTTTGTCTAAAAACTTATTCAGAAAAGAAGGCAGAGATAACACAGGCGTGAAACAAGAATAAGGCAGATTTTTTTTTGCTATGGCAGGAATAGAAGAAAGGTTTGAAAAGGTTCAGCTAAGGTCTGGTCTATGAACATATTTTAATACTATTTTTAGCTGGATGTAAGATCAGTTTTGCAGCATAGAACACAACCATATTTGCATATATATGCATATGTATAATCTGTAATTCCCCTGCAGTTTAGGCATCTTATTCCAGCAGAGAAGGATATAACATCTGATAGAAAACTTGCAAAACTTGGGAGACCATGCTGTTGAAATGCTACAAATACAACAAAACAAACATAAAATCTGTGTCTTGTAAGTCCCAAATGTGTCACATATGTATGTATAAACAAGAGCAGCACTTTCAGTATCATGTCTGAATTCACTATCACACTGAAAATTGCTGAAATTAAGAGCCTAATGTAGAACAGGAATGCTTTCAAGGTGGTCAAACTGGGCAGGGGCTTGCCAGGAACAACAGGGCCATCTGCTCCTCACCAGGGTGAGCAGGGATATGCCAGAGCTGGAAGACTCTTTTGGGACTTCTGGAGGGAGCACTTGTGCTCCACAAAGCATCTGGCACTATCCCCTTGCAGAAAGCACCCCCCAGTTCTAATTCTCCTAAACTCAATGAAGGTTAAAAGAGCTAAGAGGGATATCCAAGCTCTACTTTGCCCATGGTACATCCATTAAAACTGGCAAGTTTAGTGCAATCTGCTTCACCCTTCCATTGCAAACTTAATCACAGAATGGCTGAGGTTGGAAAGGGCCTCTGGAGGTCATCACCTAGAGCAGGTTGCTAAGAGCATGTCCAGACAGCTTTTGGACATCTCCAGAGAGGGAGACTCCACAACATGCCAGAGCAGAGCAACTCATCCAAGTGCTCTGTCACCCTCACAGAGTGTTTCCTGATGCTCAGAGGGAACCTCCTGAGTTTAATTTTTTTCCCATTGACTCTAATCCAATAGGCACCACTGAAAAGAGCCTGACTGCCCAATTTGCACCCTCCTTCCAGGTGTGTGAGGTGGTCCCTGAGCCGTCTCTTTGTGCTAAACAGCCCAGGCTTTCCTCAGAGGAGGGGTGCTGCTGTCCCTTAAGTATGTTTGTGGCCCTGAGTCAGACTCTGTGCAGTACTCTACACCTCTCTTGTGCTGGGGAGCCCAGAACAGGACACAGCACTCCAGACCAGCAGGCAGCCCTTTGTCTAGTGCCACATGGGACACTGTCAGCCCTTTGCTGCAAGGACACAGTGCTGGCTGATGCTCAGCTTGGTGCCCACCAGGACCCACAGGGTCTTTTCCTGCCTTCCAGCAGAGTATATACCCCAGCAGAATACATTCCCCCATATATACTGGTGCATGGGGCTGTTCCTCCCCAGGTGCAGGACTTTGCACTCTCCTTTTTGAATTTCATGAGTTCCATTTCTCTGTAAAGTGGTGTGTCAGCCATTCCTCCCAGGTTTGTGACATTAGCAGCCTTGCTGATGACACACTGTGCCCCACCATTCAGCTCATGTAACACTTCTCAAGATGCTAAACAGGAGCAGAGCCAGCACTGACCCCTGGGATTCACTGCTGGTTGCTGGGCTCCAAACAGATTTCACTCTGCTGTCACATCCCTTTGAGATCAGCTGTTCAGTCAGTTCTCAATCCACCTCAGCAGCTGCTACTTCAGGCCACACTTCACCAGCTTCTCCACAAGGATCATATGGAGGCAGTGTCAAAATCCCTGCTCAAGTCTGCATAGAAAATATCCACTGTTCTCCCCTCATGTACGAGGCCAGGCATTTCACCATGCAAGGTTTATACAAAAACTAAGGTGAGAATGGTATGGCAGGACTTATGGTCAGATTTATAAGCACAGCATTGGTGAAAATGAAAGCTTACAAGTAAACAAAAAATTTAAAAAGTACGCTTAGGAAGCAGATAGATTTTTTTAACTGTCCATGCCCACCACTGAAAATCCCTCAGACATATGACAGATGCCAGTGATAAAATTCCTTATTTAGACTGACACCTCATCTCCAAAATGCCACATGCTACAAGTCTTATTCTAAGTCTAGACTTTACTTTATGACTTTTTCAAGGAAAATATGAGGCATGTCTTCCTAGTGCTTTGCATAATGAATAAAAATTCCCTCAGAATCCCAAGTACAACTGAAGTAATACATAAAGCTAATAATAATGCTATTAATAATAATAATAGTTATAAGGCTGTTTAGCATTATTTGCTTAAATTGGAAACCATTCATATTAATATAGATAGCAAATTGCATGAACTTCCTTTAACATCTGGAAACCATTAAGAAATTCAGTGTTTTTGGCTAATTACAATTGCAATTCATGGGACCTGCTTACCTTCTAAGTTAGCCAGGTAAAACACCACCTTCTCCCTGACACTGCCTTCCTCTGTGCATCCCTGTTATCCAAGTGCAGAACTGGCTTCTCCACATTTGTGATCACTCTGAATTTAAGGAGTATTTGAGGTGAAGGTGGAGAGAGATGTAAATGTGCCTGATAAGGGAGGCAATAAAAACTATGAACTGAACTGCTTTTCTCAGCTTTTCAAAAGCACAATTAAGAACTTGCTTTATCTGCTGGTAAAGATGAGACCAGAAGCTAAAAGAGCTTGGGGAAGCAAGAAAAAGTAATTTTTGCAGTTATTTTCTTTTTTTTAATTTTCCTATGCAGATTATTTTAAAGAGAAGCTTTCCCTTTTTAGACCTACCAGTTTCCCTTCTAAGAGCAATCTGCCTGATTGCTGCTGGCTTCCAGGCCACACATATGTCCTTGGTTTCCAGAGGGAATTCAAGAGGAGGAAATGTAGCTCACAACTCTGCTTCTATACACAGAAATGTGCATGCATAGAGAATGTAAAGAGAATGCAGCAATACAGTGAACAGCTCCTTCTGGGTCCTCTGAAGAGAACCAGGGACCTGTGATGGATTAAGAGGCTGGAAGACCATGCAGATGGCTTTGCCACACCCTCAGCTATGGCTGTCCCTGTGTGTCCCTTGGCACTTACACCATATTCCTGGGATTTTAAGCCTTCCTTCATTTTACTCTGCAGCAAAATAAATTTCTAAGGCCTAGTAAACATCACTAAAGCTAACTCTACCAAAGGCCTGTGTATTAGTGTTCAAAGATGCATATCATTTCCTACAGCTAGAGGCAGCCATTTAGTTTTGGCAGATGTTATTTTATTTGTTCAGGCTGAAAGGTCACTATAATTCTGTCAACTTTATTTTCTGTGTTTAAAATGTCACCCCAAACAGGTAGCTAAGGTAACACATTTGCTTTCTACATGTCTTTTACCATTTTTCATGTCAGAGAAGGTCTTTTATGTCTTAGGAATACTAATTAAGTTTGAGAACTGGTCTTTGAAAAAAAACACTCGAAGGAAGTGAAGCAGTTTTTAAAAACAATTGTCTCAGTTCCAGCCGTGCTCAATTCCATTGTTTTTCTAGGGGCTTTGACATGTTTGCTTCTGGCAGGATTTCTTTGCTTTCTCAAAGCACCTCTTCATGTAGGAAGACAATTATAATGATCTGAAAGGTTTCCTGCTACTGTCCTCTATTTCTCTGCTCACATTTACTCATGGCTCCTGTTTGCACCTACGGAGATGTGTAACAAATGTGACCCTGTGCTTTGAAGGCCATTTCAAAAAAACCAATTAAAGCCATGGCTATAGGGACACCTGCATTGATCTGTCCTCTGATGTCCACCATCCATGAATCCTGAATTTGACTGTGCAAACCAGCTCCTGGACATGGCTGAATCTGTGCTATTCTGACATGTCATGCAGGCCAACCACTATCCCTGTTTTTCTAATTTATTTTGGGTTTGTTTTCTTTCATCTTAGCATGCTGAAATGGCTTCATGAGGATCACAGAGCACTAGAACAGGGAGAGGCAAGAGAACAACAAGCCATGGGCAAAGGGAGGAGGAAGGCAGAACCACATCAGCCAGCACCTGGATGGAGCCCCACTGCCATGGCAGGACACCTTCAGTTATTTAAAACCTCTTGGTGGCTCTAAGGATGCATTTTTTTCCTTGCAATATTTCCCCAGGGAATACTTAACTTCTTTTTCTAATTAGAAACCCCCTACCTTTTACTGACATTTGAGACACAGGAATCTAAATGCATTAGAACTGACATGTTGGTCAAATATGGCTAACTGTGCTCCAGAGACCCCCATCTGCTTATTAACTAATTTATACCAGGCACATAAAGGTAATAAAGATCTCCTGCTGCATTGATTAATTCAATGCAGTGCAATTTTATTATTTTTCTTAACTGAAGAATTAAAGCTCTTATTTTGTGATATAAATGACTTGAAAGGAAGATAAAAACATTCTGGTTTGGGGATATATTTATGAATGGTTTTCTTCAAACATTCTGTTTTTCCATCTTGTCCTTGTGAAAATGGGCATAAAAGCAAAAAGACCAAAAAGAACTCAACAAAAGAATACTTATTTTCCTCTTAAAATACAGAAATGATCAATGCTGTCTCTAAGGACTAGTGATTTTTTTCTTTCATATTGTTGTGCAAGTTCTAACCCAAACTGCAGACTGGAATGATATACTTGTGAAGCACTGAGACCCTAGGTCAAGATAAAGACCACCATTCACTCTTTTAATTTGCTTTTAAAATTAAGTTTGAAAAGGACTGCAGAAAACCTGTTCCTTTTGTACCTACTATTTAGGTATTTTCGCAAATGTGTTCTTATCTTTTTTTTTTTTCTTTCCTGACCACATGGTTTGAACATACAGGTCAATGTGACCTTACAACTTCCTAGGGGAAAATCTCTCTTGCAGAGAGATGGCAAGCAAAGAAAATGCCACTGACAAAAAAATCAGTGGGTTTTCTGCAAAACACATTTACTTCTTCTTGGCAGTCTCTGCCCTCAACTCCCACCTTTGCTTTAGTAGCATCTGCTATGATTTTATATTACACTGAGTGGTCCAACCAGAATTTCATTATTTGGAAAGTGCATTCCATTCACTAATGTGTATCTGATTAAACTTGGCTCCAGATTACCTTAAGTTAGAAGCACATTATAGCTACATCTTCACCGAACACTGAAACATCCCACTTCCCAGAAAGCATTGGCAGAGGACCAAGTTTTACTGAAATCACCAGGACTGAGACCTCTGACTTCCTTTAAATATTGAGACAGATTGATAAAATGGGACAGACTCAGGATTGTGTATACAATCATACACATATTTGTGTGGCCATGTCCCGTGCATCCACACTCACATACCATGCCATGCCATTCCATACCATATCATACCATTGTACATCTACTGGACCCTCTAAAGGCTTTTTTTTTTTTTTTTTTTTTCCCCAGAAGCAGACTGATGTTCAACAAAACTCTTCAAGGTAAATGAAGGCAAAGAACTGAGCCAACCCAAATCAAAGCTCTCCCATTTAAATCCACCCAAATGCTAAATTCAGGAAGTTCAGACAAAGGAAAAGAACAGGCCCTAGGCTGTTTCTTATGCCAGCCCACCTTGCAGAATGCAGTTCCTACTGTGTTTCTCAGGCTTGTGTGCTACTTCCCTGGACTGAACAGAGTTCATGGTACCTTTCTCATGCTACAATCCACTGTCTGGCTCTAAATGTTTCTGCTGCACCTCCCTGCCCACAGGGGTGAATCTGGCATTTAGCATTAAGCTGCCATAGGTAGGCTTTGACCACTTTGTCTAAAAGAAGAGTAGATTAAAAAGAAGTGAACTTGGTCTCTGCTATTCAAAATGTAAAGCAAATAAACAAACAAATAAAAAACCTGCTCTGAAGCCAGTCCAAATCCCTTCATTTAGCTGGCTTTCAACATTTATTTTTTTCACACTCTGGGACTCTGGTATATCAAGCAGCCCTGGAAGCTGATGAAACAGATTTCAGCAGTCTGGGAATCTGGCCTATGATTGCAACGGGTGGACCTTAACTAGACACAGGGAGTGCCAGAAGTCATAAAGAAGACTGATGATCCTCTTGAGATCTCCAAATTAATTTTAATGAACTGAGGAATTTGACTAAGCTCCTGTTAAGCTTTTCACATTTGGAGTGCTGTTCCAAGGCAAACCTGATCTGAACTCTGTCCTGATAAAAAAGGGAAACACTTCAAGAAGAAGGGAGGAAATGCTCTAAAGACTGGTCTCAGTAGTGAGCAGAATCCAGTCCTAATTCTGTACATTTCTCATAAGCTTTCAGAACCACTTAAATGGAGATAGGCTAACAACATATTAAATGCAAAAGAGAATGCAGAGGTCCACAAAAAGCAGGTGTGCTCATAGAGTTGAATGCAACTCAATTTAAGCAACTTTAGCTGATGACTGATAAAAATCTTGACTACTCCTCTGAGGAAAAAACCACCAGTGATATCTCTAGTTTCATCCTCTAGGAACACCAAAACAAAGGCAATGCCCAGAGCCACCACCACCCTGTCCCATCTGAATAGCTCCATGTCTTCTCCTTGTTCTTGTCCATCCATATGGGATGTACCAAAATTTACTTGCCTGCTACTCTCATTTGGGCCCAGTGTTGGCTATAACCTCAGTCTTCTGTCTAGTAACTCCCAGGAGAAGTGAGGCTGGGGCTGGGATCCCCCAGGCTGGGGAGAACCTGCAGGAAGCCCATGAATTCCCTGCACCATGCTCTGCCCACCACGCTGTAGCTTGGTCCAGTTGCTATTTCTGCAGTTTTCAGACAATTACCAAGAACCACCAGCTAATTTTCAGCATCCCCTACGTAACAAAAAGCAGATACCTTCTCAGCATGTATTTCCTCCCAAGAATTCTCCTGTGCTTAAGGTAACTCAAGATGAGCCGTTAAGTCTGGTGCAATACAGTGGCTTTATCTCCTTGAACAACTCTCATCATGTCTATGTGGGAATGGTGCTGTTCAGTAACATTGTAGGTATGTTCAGAGGCTAATTAAATTGGAATCTGCAAAATAATTGCTCCCTGGGAAAACAGGTGCTATATAAGTGAAATATATGATATTTAAAATGTCATGCTAAGAGAAACTTTCTTTTTTTTCAGAACATTATCTCACAGAAATCCTCTATGAGTTTCAAAGCTGAAATTTCATTAGCAAGTTGTCAACACCTGCCCATCCTCCCAAACCCTTCTTTTCTCTCCCACTCTTCCCTCAAAAACACCACCCATCTCGAAGCATCTAGAATGGCAGAGGAAAATCTGGCATTTTTAAATGAGGAAGAGAATGAAAGTAAGCAGCATTAAGCTTACTTCATTTTAGGGCTAAAAATGCTTCCCTGTCTCACACTTATAGTTACTTTATACCCAAACACTTTTATGAACAAACACACTCACAGAATGCCTATGTACCATGCTTAATAGAAAAATTCATTCACAGAAATACAATTACCAGTTAAATGAAACAAAACAGCAGAGAAATGACTGGGGACTTCAGCCCACCTTCTTCCTCCATTTTGAACTCTCTTTTAGCCTCATTTTCTACTCAGTAAATTAATGAATGAGCAGAGGACTGTTCTAGTTCTTCTAAAAGAGCTTAGGCTTCTACCAATTCAATTTTGACAAAGAAAATAATCACTTCTCAGTAGACTCTGATTGTAAATCAAAATTTCATGTGTCCATTCTATTCATGGCAATCACAGATACTTCCTAAGGAAGACTGCTACCTGTATCACATCAGACACTATTTTTTCCCTTGCCTTTTAATGTAGGCTACAGTTTCCAATGGTTATTAAATGCATCCTGACCAGACATTCTTTTAAATGAGCATCCTCCATAAGATACAATATCCTCTTGAATTCCCCCAAGAACCATTGCAGCTGCAATCTGCACTTAATATTGAATTTGTACCGGAGAAATTCATTAGCTGTGAACAGTATAAGACTTCCTTTGTTTGTGTTTTCTTTTCATTTTTCCAAACCCACCTTAATCCTTGGCTGCAGCAAACACATTTGGCCTCTTCCCAGGAAAATTGACTGTTAATGCACATACTGAAAAAAGTCCTATATATTCAAAAGTTATAAGTTACATATTTGATCCTGAGATTTTATCCTGAATATCTTTTTAGGCTTTGGCAGTGGCTTATAAGTCAAAATAATTCACATCACGATACTCATTCCACTTATATTCTTAGCAAAATCTGGGAATATGATACAGAACCTAATAGTTGTGGACTACAATTCTAAAATCAGAGCTACCAAGATACTGGATAGATTTAAAACATTTAAATATTTATTCTTCCAGCAGTAATTTGAATATTTAAGTCATGGAAGCAGACCTGATCTGCTTTTTTATAAATAGATAACGTAGAAAACATCACATTATATATACATAGACACATAAATATGTAAAAATATTCTGGGAATATTTTTTAAACTTTGTGTTAATACTTGATGCTAGGTCATATTCACTCAGAACAGGTAGTGAAACTAATATCCTACCCTTCAAAAGGCTTGCAATGTTGTAATCAATTATTACCCTCTTTGAGGTCCCAAAAAATAGGAAAGAGCCTGAAAAATTGGTCTTGTAAAAACTGAGAAGTGGGCAAGGGTTCTGACTTGAGAACAAACTATGCACAAACTAAACAATTTGTTACTGTTTGTCTTGAACATAATGAAATCTTGAAAAATTACTACACAGTATAATTCTTTGAAATGTTTAGTTGGAAAAGACCTCTAAAGTCATCAAGTCCAACCATTAATCCAGCACTGCTAATTCCATCACTCAAGCATCTCCCCAAGGCATCTCCATACCTTTTAAACACCTCCAGGGATGGTGATTCCACCACTTCCCTGGGCAGCCTGTTCCAATGCTTAACAACCCTTTCAGTGAAGAAATTTTTTTTGTCCAATCTAAACCTCCCTTGTGCAACCTGAGGCCATTTCTCTAGCCCCATTCCTTGTTGCCTGGGAGAAGAGACTGACCTGTGCCTCACTAGAATCTCTTTTCAGGTTTCTCTACAGCTGCAGAGAGAGATAAAGTCCCCTCTAAACTTCCTTTTCTCCAGGTGATGCAGACTTGGTTTCCTCAGCCACTTCTCATAAGACTTGTGCTCCAGACTCTGCCAGCTTTGTTGCCCTTCTCTGGACTCACTCCAGCACCTCAATGTCTTTCTCATAGTGAGGTGCCCAAAACTGAACACAGGATTTGAGGTGTGGCCTCAGCAGTGCTGGATACAGGAGAAATTTATAGCAGCATAACTACAGAATCTCTCCAGCCCTCTATTTTAAAGGATACAAGAAATCCTGTAATTGTGTACCTTTCAAGAATGACTGTGCATTAACAGAAATGCTGAAAGCAATTATTGTGGCAATCTAGGATTCTTGACAGTTAAATTACAACATTTGACATAAATGGGGATAGGATGCTTCAATACCTGATATTGTGCCTTTTGGAGCGAACAGACTCAGGAAATATGTAGGTTCCTCTGTATATTAAAAAGGCTTACTTAAAATTCATTAATTAATTTGGACAGGCTAATTCCCACGTTTTTTCCCTGAATGCAGTACTCTTTAATTACTATATTTTATTAAAACCTTTCTTAAAATCGCATGCAGTGAAGGTACAGAACCAAAACGCTTTTCTAAAACGCAATCACTCATGAAAATTAAGAGAATTCAGCTATATACAGAGTAGATTTGTCAGGGATTTCATGCAGCTACATCCCCTTCCATTTTCTCCATAGCAGAGGTTTCTCTAGGCTGTATAAACCAGACCCAAACTGTGGCAACCAGAGGAAAAAATCTATTAATGCATTGTATGGCTAGTGCCTTTCAGAGGTAAAGTAGCCTTAAATTTACATAATCAGGAACTAAAGAAGCTCAGCATCTCCCCTAAAGACTTTTTGCTAATGTGCCTTTATTTGAAAAGAATGGGAACAGGCTATCTATGTGCAAAATAATAGGCCAAAAATCTGACTGATTTTTTTTACTATTCAAAAATGTATTATATCTGTAGCAGTTCTATCCATATCAGTGCAATTACACCAATATTTGACCTAGACTTGCGTATAGCAGGGCAGAAGTAGAATTACATCCCACTCTCCTATTTTGCACCTGTTTTTTACTTCTGAATTATTTCTCATGAGTGCAAGCTTGCCTTTGTCCTCTGCTTCATACTTTCTCTACCACCAGGTCCTAAGGTGACGTTACTAAATCCAAATTAAGTCCAAAGTTCTATTTTGGTGATCATTAGCATACATTGAGGATTTTTATATCTCAATGGGGAATCAATCTATGACCTTTTAAAGCACACCTTCCTAGTTTGAAACCACTATTAATATCTTGAATTTTCCTTCAAATACCATTATAATGATGTGACTTCATCATGCATTTGATTAGTCTCACAAGCCAACATGAATGTCTAGTGCTGACCATAAGTTTTGATGGTTCAAAAGCCCAGCATCACTTAGATATCTTTCAGTTTATAACTGAAATATATCAGCTATAGAGGCAGTGGACATTACTGGAATAGTGCTCCCTTGCACTCCACAACCTCCTCCAGGCAGTACATGGTGAGACTGAAAATTCAGGTAGCAGTAATAAAAATATAGTTTGAACTAGTGCACCTCTATTTTGTTCTTTTATAACCCAGGAACTTACACACTACAACTGCAAGCAAGAAAATACAGTAAAGGGATGTGTTTGGCAGCTGCCTCTACTATTTAAAATGTCAAGTTCACATTTTCAACTATTGCCTTCAATTCTAAAGCAGAAGTTAAACTATTCTAGCTTGTGGGGTGGAAAAAACATATCAGGACTATATTCCATGTTTGATTTACACAAAAAGCACGAGATACCCCACTGGTTTTTTGCACTTATCTATATCATGTAGCTTTTTCATGTGTTCAGATCTTAGTAGACCAGCAGGTAGTTTAACAATTCAGATCTATTTATTCACCAAGTTCTTAAATTCCTTCCAGATTATACTCTTACATATTTTTCTTCAGGAAAAAGAAAAGTATTTTAAAGGTGCTTAGATAATTTTATTAGCTTGCTGGTGTTTATTGGTTTGGTGGTTTTTGTTTTTTTTTTGTTGTTTTTTTTTGGGGGGGGGTTGTGGTGGTTTTTTTCTTTTTTTGTTTTTTTGGTTTTTTTTAAGGCGTTCTTTTCTTTTTGATTTTGGTTTGGTTTTATTTTGTTGTTTTGGTTTCCTTTCAGAAATTTCATTTACCTACAGGCTCCAGACCAGAAAACTTTGTGAGAATAAGTATAACTAAACCAAATTTTATCAAATTATTTTTTATTCTGGACTTATTAGCATGGGTTTTTAATTTCACTGATGCACAATTTGGTTTCTCATTTCATTTATTTTATGATACAAATATTTAAACTGCTAGAGTGCCCAGCTGGTGCATACAGAGCATACACCAAGTGCTGTCCCATTGATTAGACTGTCTAATCTGCCTGCCTATACCAGAAGCCACTGAAAAGCTCTTCCCTCTTCTGAGTAAAATCCATGCATGCAGATACATCAGTTTTCTTGACTTCTACTGAATCTTGAAAGCTGAAATACTTTGCAAATAAACTTCAAAAGGTTTTGTGGTGGCTAATGAGGACATCATTTGCTAAAAATATGAGGAACTCATTCACTTGAGTGAGTTGGTGCAATTTTCTCTTCCAAAACACATTACTTCATACAAGGCTGTATGAATTTACATTACCACAAGTATTCCAATAAAGTGCTGTATTAACCCAACCAACTGAACCTCATTACTGTCCTCTGTCTCAGAGTGCATCTTACCAGGGTTTTAGTCTTCATGTCTTGGTGCCTTTACCCAAAGTAAAAACACTCAGACCCAGGCAGCAACCTTCTGGGCATTTGTGATCATCTTGACATGTACTGGAATGCAACACACTTAAGAGTCTCTTTTCCTCCTCCCTCTGGGACAATAAGAGAGTAAGAAAAAGCCTCAAGATCATTCATTCAATTAAGCTATTTAAAAAGTCTTTTTAAAAAAAAAGTTTCCAGGAGAAGACTATCAATACCATATTGTGTGCATATTTAATTTGGCATTTTTCTGGAACAAACAGCCCAGTTCTGCTGGGCTTTCTATGCCAGCTTGTCTCTACAGACAGTTCCTCACACAGGAGGAACTTTTCAGGGTTTCTTTCAACTTGAATTCTTCATTGGTAACACAAGATTTTCAGTATCTTTGAAATCAGGAACAGGATCTTTTAAGCCGAGCTTCTTCCACTGTCTCAGCAATGTATATCAAGATGATTTCATTTGAGAAGTGGTTATGATGTTTGGTATGGATTTAAGGTAGATTGATCATGTGGGAAAAGAATCTTAAGGCAATATGTTACTCAGTTTTTCTCACATTTGGTGTTGATCTTACTTAAGTTAAAAGAGAAGACAGAGTTTCACTGTCTTATTTGTTTGGGAATAGTCTAATGCTTAGTAATTCTCAGATCTAACACAATCTCATGTCGCTCTTAGGTCATTAAAGCACATGTGGATTATCATCCTTTGTACAATGCCCTGGAGAAAGCTGGTAATTAACCCACTTCCACACTGACCATAAGCCATCTATAGCTCCTCTTTGTTTCTCTCAGTTTATAGTCTGTAAGCTGCTTTATTTTGGGCTGGCCAACCTTGAGTACTCAATTCCTTTAGATACCACTGACAAAACCTTATCAAGATCACAGGGCCATAGCTGGATTTGTCCACTCTCTTGGTGCAGTAGCACTGAGATGGCAGATCTGGTTTCCAAGAAGCCTAGAAAGAGCAATTCAAATAACAGAAAAGATCCATGAAGTATCATGCAGGTATGTGGAGCATTTTTTTTGTATCCTCCTTAGCATACCCTCTACAAAAGTTCCTTCTTTCTTTTATCTCCAATGATACTTACTCTCCTGCCTTAGGCAGCCTCCTGGTATGACAAATGCCAGACATGGAATTCTGCTAGAGAACTTTGGCAAAGTCTTTTCAAAAGTCTAGATAAAGGTCTGGCTGACACAATGTTTTCTGCAATTTTAATGACAGGCTTAAATTCTATGAAATTAATAAGGTTAGATTTTTTCTTCATGGAAGCTGGAGTGATTTGTATCTATTGTATCATGCTTAGTTTAGTGTTTTATAGGCTCTTCCTTGCTTTTTTTCAGCTATTGTTCTGGATCCTAATGTAAGTGATTTATGATCCTCAAGTGACCCCCTAATTTTTTTTTAAAGAAGTGTACTATTTGTTACAAACCAGGCAGTAGAAAAGTAATTTACTCTAGCATTAAACTACATTTTTATCAGCAGCTCAGCCACTTCTTCTCAAACATTCCTGTAATTCTTGTATGAACACTGGCTAGACTCACTATTTAATTACAATTTACTCTAGTGCTCAATTTTTGAACACCTCATCTTCCATTATGCCTAGATTTCATTTGCAAAAAAGAAGAGTTCTAGTAGGAGAATATGTCTCATCTTCTATGATAGGCACCAATGGCAAAGTCATAATCAAGCTGCTTTGAAATCACATCTCAAACCTGCCTTCCTCTGACTCAGGGCTTTGGCTACAGCAATGAAAGAACTTCACTCTCTCCACTTCTCCATTGGATGTAAGAAAACATCCTTTGAAGATGAATTTGCAGCTTAGGCAGGATGCTGGGCTTGTGGGCAGGAAGTGCAGGTTATTGGCAGAGCTGAGAAATCTCTCATTTTCCAGTTTTCTCTAACGTGTCTGTGTTTAGAGGTAAAACACCTGTGACCAGATTTGAGGGGAGGAAGAAGTAAAGGTCAGGCTGTGGATTGCTATCCTTTGAGAGGAGCAATAAGCATGGAAGAGCTTGCTTCCCTCTGTACCATAGCCCCTTGGCAAAGCCCACAGTGTTGTGGGGATGCAGGATGTCTGTGTTACACTCTTTCCATGTGACACTGTGATTCCGGGAGATTTTTAACTTACAGACAGGAATTTTGTGGCACACACAGGCTGGCTTTTCCTCTGGTCTCTTTTGGACTGTTGCATCTATCTATCTGCAGGCTGTGTTTGCAGGCAACAGGCTCAATGATCCATGAGCTGCCATCCATTTCTATGGGGAATAATTGGGGATAGCAGTAACAAAAACTCTGCAATTTTAGAGAATTTGGGAGTCTTGTTCTTCATTTCCCCTGTGTTCTGCAAGAGTTGCTGTGAATTCTTTGGCTTCCCCAGCTTTCAGAGGTGTTAAAAGGTTTGCTAGGCTTGCAGACCTAGGGGAGCTCAGAGACATTGAAAAATAGCAACAGAATGGCCCAATGAAAGAACAGAGGGCTGCAAGCCAGGATCTGTCCTTTGCCAGATGGTCATCTTAATAATACTTTGCATAAATGTAGCATTAGGAATTTGTACTTTGGCCTCTGAAGTGGTTACATATCATTAAAACTGTTTTACAAATGAGGAAGCTGAGGATTGAAAAGGTGCACTGAGCAGCCACCACATTGCTAAACACATATGTGAGTAATGCCAAGAATTTTTACACACAGGTTGTGCAGAAGAGGTCTTAGTGGCTACACTGCATTAAGGAGATCCTTGGAGTAAACTGTGATGTTCAAAGAGAATATAGTATGTCTCAGCAGCCACACTACAAACCTGAGCTAAAGGGGATTCCTGATTTTAGAGACAGAGGTGTGTGCAGCTGCTTTTAGGTAGAGTTTGCTCCATGCCTTATTATAAAGAGCACTTGTCATGCAGTCAAGAGCTCCAGCCAAGCATCCTGGTAGAGCTCAGCACCAACACTGACCCAGGAGCTGGGCTTTTACTCCCTGTGCCTCAGCAGGTCAGAAGATTTTTGTCAATATGCTTGGCCTGCACATTCCATGAACAGATGAAATCTTGTGTCTGCCCATGCTTTAAGCAGACATCAGTTTAATTTGCCTATGCACCAAGGCAGTAAAAAGGCCTATGCCCATATAAAACTTGGCTTGGAATTATGCATAAAAATTAATATTTTCTTAAACTTCATCATTTATGTCTAAACAAGATATCAACATATATGATTTTCTCCCCCAGTAGTTATGCATTGATATCTGCCCTAAAACACGAAGAGTAACCACATCTTCAGTCTAGCTCTTCTACACTGACCTCTAAGTAGACTTCAGGGTTTCATCCTTGTGTGGTAGTGAATATAATTTTGAAAGAAGGCAGAACTATGCCTTTAAAGCATTACTCAGAAAGACATACTGCCAAGAATGCTGCAAAATGTCTAAACCCAAACTGTTCTTCACTTTGGCCCCTTTATGTTCAATGTGATTTGTCCCTTAGCATTCAAGTACAATTTGATGCAAAGGATACTTTAATAAGGATTTAGGGAACTATTTCTGAACCAAAGGGTCACAAACAGAGAAGGACAGTGAAAATAAATCAGGGTGACTTGAAGTACTGTAAATTTTATTATATTATAAAGCAGAGAGAATGCTGGTTTTCAATTCTACGCACATACCTCAGTCATTCAAGGTCAAATAATCCGTTAACCTCTCCAAAGAGATGCACTAACATAAGCTTATATGTCCTTCTTACTACTCTGGATATATTCTTTATTCTTACATCTACAATAAGTGGAAAAAAATCATAAATAATTGATTAAGACTTTGCCAAGTCAAAAAGCTTAGGAACACTGTTCCAATTTATACTTTAAAAAGAAAAAACCTGGGAATATTTAATCTGCAAACAGCTGCTGAAAGTGGTGAGTTAATAGGAAAGACTTCTCTCTGAAAAAAGCTAGGCTTAAATAACAATACATGGAAATAATAGTCACTTTTATATTTTGGAAGAAAGTATCATAAAAAGTTTAATGCTTTAAGTACTATAGTTATAAAAACCTCAGTAAGTACAGCTTAACAGTGATATACTGCTATGTGCTCCTACTTATGCTAATGGGATGTATGCTAAATACTTTACTGAGTACACAGAGGGGAAAAAAATTATAGCAAAAACCAAAGTAAGCAGATATTATTCTCACACGGCAGTACACCCACTGACCCCACTTTAGCTCTGAAGTGCCCATACATTTGAAAATGCTGCTTCAGAGACCTTCAGAGAGCCAGCTGAAAATCATGAGATAAATAATGTTTTGTGATTTCACCTACATTTCCGAAAAACCAGTAACAAACTAGCCAAGTACCAGTGAAGTACTGCGACATATTCTTATAATGCAAAGAAAAAAAATAAAAGACAAGCAGAGACATGAGCTAACCAAGGAGAAGAAAGCACCTGGAACATTAGAAACAAAGGTATTAAAAGCAAAGAGGTGAACTTCCAAACATATCAACCATACACATGAAGAACTTTGCATTACTGCTAAACCATGGAGGAAATGGCCTGGTCATGAAGTGGCAGAGTTGCTTTGTTTAACACAAACTACTTCAGGATTATGCAGAAAAAATACAGTATCATATAGAGTCTGGCATCTGTTTTAGCAGCTGTCACACTAGTTCTGCAAGGGAGAATTCAGAGCTGCAAAAGAGGCCAAAGGGGCTATATTCTGCACAATCATCACCAGGAAAAGAAGGTGCCAAGTGGGTATTTGAGTCAAATTATAAACCAACTTGCTTTAGAACAGTGCTGCTATTTTTAACATGCAGGGATGAGCCAAGAAACAGTGAAATAATGCATTACAAATTACAGAAAAACACGGTTCTGCCCTAAGTTTCTCCCCTGTGCTTTTAATATTTGAGCTTGAAGGCTGCATTCAGCTTAGGTTCGTGCTGCTTTATTTAGAAAAGGAATAAAATAAAATGGAAATTGCTTACAATAATTCAAAAGAAGTGCTTAAAAAAAGTATCATTCCCTGTCAATGAGTGCTTAGTAATTTATAAATTATTTTGGCAGGCAGTAATGAGTAAATGAGCTAAGTCTTCACTTAAATAAAATAAACCATGTCTTTTGGTTCAATGTTTCACATTTTACATTATGGTAATGTCAGAAAAGAGTATTAGAATTATGTTCCTCTCTGTCCAAGACAAGTCAACACCCAATGTTCTCAAGTTCTCCAGGTATCTATTGGATAAATGTAAAAATTCTAGACAGCAGAAACCCAAATGCTGTATTTATGAAAATTTTTTTCATGTACATATTTATTAATTTTAAAATTTAATTTTTTAGAAAAGCAGTGTAAACCTCTGGACTTACACACAGCAGTTTTTTGGCTTCTGATTAACAGAATTTTAATAACAGTCAAACAGCTACACACAGAGCTCTTAGTATCACTGATCTGGGTCAGCCACAGCTCCTCAATATTTTGGAACCTTTTGCACAAATATACACTGTGGATTTTAATTTGGGTTTTCAATAGGGTCAAATTATGTCTCTTAACCCCCACAGAAAACATGTAACAGTGAATAAACATATTGAGTCCCATTATTTGACCCAACTTCCAAAGTTCTGATAATCCCTCACCTCCTTCATGACTTCATCCAAAGTTCACTATAATTTGCATGTCCAGAGCTCCAGTATGAGTGGAAGAGCCTCACATTAAATTGTGTTACTGCTTGTTGTCAACCACAGCTTCTGGAACACCAAGTTCAGCAAATCTTTTTTTCCCATAGTAGAGAATGTTTTAGCAGGTCATCAGGGCAGCTTTCAGCACAAACGCGTGTGGTCTCCTCGCACTGATAATTCATGCTCAAAGCAGCTTTTTGTGAAGAGATGAAGACGTGCTATCCTCCATCTGACTCTTACATGCCATTGTGGCATTCATTCTGTGTGTTGTGCCAGGTTAAAATCGAGGGTTTGAACTCCATCCTGGCTTTTATTTAAGTCCCCCAGCCTGGACCCCTGTCTCTCGACCCTTGTTTTTGAAGCACATCACTCTTACAAGGTCATATTAAGGTCTACCAAACACATCAGCAAGGCAAAGGAGCTTGTTTTGGTCTTCATACTCTCAGACCAGGTTTGCCTGCAGCACTTTTGTTTCAAGTATCCTCAATCCCAGGTCAGTACAGTCTATTTTTGTTGTGAATTTACCCTGCCTCCCTGCCACATGTATTTACCCTTGGACAACACCTAGTTCTCAACCTCACCAGTATTCAGCTGCTACTTTGCAAGCTGTCAAACAACCACTCAGGTGTTAAAAAGCCCAACCAAGCCTCTCTAGAGCCTTAATTTAAGTGTTAGCAGGGAGCTGAAAATTAGCAGCAACATTTCTGCCTGCAGCTACGGGAAAAAGTGTGAAATGACACTTTAATGATTGCTAAGAAAGGGTGGGTAGTGAGTTTGCTGCTTGCTCTCCATTTCACCTTCCCTGCCAACTGCTGTATGCAAAAGCACTGAGCCTACATTCCTGCAGTTGCTCTCACGAGGGTAGGAGTACGAGCCATGGATGCAGCTGTGGAAGGAAGTGGCCATGTCAAATATATTGGTGGGGCCCAGCAACCTGCTTGGGAAACTCTCAGAATATTCCTCCCACTGCTGACTGCACTGCAGAAAGTTTTACGTGCTGCTGGTTTTGAGTGCATTAGTCCACAAAACTCCTTCTTAGAGATTTCAGAGCAGTCACCTGCTTCAGCACCTACTGTGTGAAACTTTTCCCTGTTCACCTGGAACTCCACTATGGGTTTTTTAAAGCTGTTCAGTCAGTTATTTTCAGATTCCTGCTCTTGGCCTTTGGGAATTTAATGCCTCTTTGGTGTGGACTTAGCAGCTACATCCCATACAACCATAGATGGTGCTTGCTCTGCTGAATGCTTTTAAGCCAGTTGTGTTTAAATCTTTCAAATCAGCTTCCCATGTGTCCTTGGTGTACACTGCTTCTGTGTCAGGGCAGCAGCTGGTTCTAATGCACAGAGAGTACATCTCAGCCTTGATTAGGCTGATTTCTACCACCAGCTGATAAAATTGGCTACCAAGGCAAGATGAGAAATACTGTAAACGTCAAATTTGCTATTCTGGGGAGGGATCTAACCCCTGATATTTGCTTCATTTTCTGTTTGCAGCCACACTGGTCAAGGCACAGTTTTGCTCCAAGTGCAGTTATGCTGCTCAGATACTGTGTGACCCAAATCCTCACCCCTTGCTGTCACCACTCAACAACACCACTCTGCTGCACATCCACCATGAAGGTTTTTCAGCTTGAATACCAAAACACTCCCATTGCAGTTTTCTTTCCCTCTTCTCTTCTACTTCATTTTTAATCTCAGGATCTTTGATGGTCTTTGATAGCCATGTCATAACTTCTTAGTGGCACAGTAGCATCCTGCCAGCACACAAAATGAGTTCTGGTCTGTTCTGTGCTGAAAGCCTATCATTCAGATAACACCATTTGACAGACAGCATTACCTCTGGTCCTGCCTAAATTGCTGGTGGCCATAGCCAGTGTGTAGGCAGCACCCACAGCTGGGCTTTCAGGCCAATCTGTGTCGGTGACATGGCCAGATTCACATTATGATTATCTGCACAGGGAATGATCTGCTGGCCAGGGAGGCTCTAAACACACTGAACACTGCCAGGTTTGTCATGGTTTGGTTTGGCCACTTGTGCACATACTAAAAATAAAATTCCAGCAGTAGATACCAGGAAAAATAGTTAACTTCTGACAGAAATCTGAGTGACAAGTATCAAAGTCTCACTTCAAAACATTTAATCTAAGACATCATAGGTCCAGCTGAACTCTGAGCCCAGGAGCACTTTCCATCTGCCAGCTCTGCTGTGCACCTTGGCTACGTGACAGCTCAAGGCTGATGATGCAGATGGGCTGGGGACAGTCACCCTGTGCCCTGGCAGGTCTGTACACCAGGGGCTAAGGCTGTGGGACAGAACTGAACATGTGCCTCCTCTAGTTTAGGCTCTGTGTGACAGAAAATGGTGAAGGGAGGAACAAAAACCAGATAATTCATATCTTCTAAATTCATATCTTCTTCATAAACACCTTTCTCTACATGAAACTTGACATCTCTTAACCACAATGTGTACTTTTTCATAGAAGAGGAGATACTTGGGATACTAGAGGGATACTAGGTTTGGTGGAGTATGGGCAACTAGAGATAATATGAGCAACAACCCTCAAAATATAAGGCATTTGAGAGGTATTGGAGTAAATGTCTATAGCAGTTTATGAACAGATTCAGAGATGATGGTTCACAGTTCACCTATAAAACTGTAAACAGTTTTGAGAGATAGATTAATTCCATGGAACATCTTGGAAACGTAGTGTTCAGCTGTGATAGTCTCCTAAAAGTTAGATGTATTTGTACCATCTAATACAAATATATCAGGGGAAAAAAAGAAAAATTTTACCAGAATGAATAATCACTACACAGTGTTAAGTAGTGCAATTCTCCCTTTAATTGTCTATTTCTTACTCCTTATTGTTTCAGTGATTCAAGAATAAATATCAAAGAATAAATAAAGTGGATGCAAGAGATTTCTTAATACATAATGACAAGGCTTCACTTTATAGATGAAATCTCAGACAATTCAATCTTTACATAACCAAGAGTCTCATGGCAATTCAGGAACTGCTGTAGAAGTCTGATTTCTCTCTCCTCTGCCTATCCTCACCATAGCTTAATCATATTCTATTTCTGACTTAAGTTACAGCACTTTACTGACAACATAACAGGCACTGATAGTATCTTGAAGACAAAGGAAAATTGTTTCTCTGAAGCACTGCAAAACTGAGTCATGCATAGTAATACCCATTTTTAAAATAAAGTAACTCATAATGTACACATGCATTTCAAAGAAATCCCCAAAGAATACCCCATCCCTAGAAGTGTTCAGGGGCAAATTGGATAGGGCTTTGTGAAAGGTGCCCCTGCCTATGGCAGTGGGGTTGGAACCAGATGATCCTTAAGACTCCTCCTAACTCAAAGCATTCTGTGACTGATGCTATGCTTCTGTGATTTAAAACAAATCCTGCCATTTTCTCTCTGCATGGCTCCCAGGAAGGCAGTGGTGTCTTGGGTACTCACATCATAGTCTGATGGCATCCCTCACTCATCATGTATTGTCTGAACATACTGAGCACAAAAGAGCAGCTATGGGACAAGAGGGCATCAGAAAGCTCACCCATGCTGACCCTCCTCACAGGCTTGTTTCTCTACAGTTTTTCCCTCGGGAGCATTCAGACTGTGACCTTGTTCTCTCCCCTGCCTTTGCTCAGAGTAACCAGAACCAGCCCCAACCTCTCTTTTCTCTGACACACTGCCTGCCTGTGATTGAGGTGGAATTTGCAGCAGTCTGCTCATACCCACCAACTGTGACAGGAGAACTTCTGCTCAGTATGATAGACCTTGTGCCATTTCTATCTGAACCTGAATTGATATACTTAATGGACTCTACTTCCATCACACTTTACACCTAGTGACATAATGGTTTAAAAATAAAACCTTGAATTTTACATAACTTAGAATTACATAAAAGCTTCTAATTACCCCTTGGCCTTGTTATAGATATACATATATGTTAAAACCTGAAGACACCACCATACCCACCTAGTTTTGTTTCATGAATAAGAGAAACTAAAAAGATCACCCAGCAATTAGATGGGAGGCCTCAACTTTTCCCTCCAGGAACTGTTTTCTCCTATTATGTAAGTACAGACACTGCACTCACATTGAACTCGGGTCTCATGTGATTTTTACAAGCAGTGACTGTCTCAGTGCCTCATCATTACCCTGTGATTGGCAGGAGAAATGAAGCTGGACCAGCGTGAGGCAACCTGACAGCAGTGCAAAAGGGTCACAACACACCTATTATCATCATCATCCAGGAAACTGCATCCTGAAACCTCACATCCTGAATAATAGCCTCAAAAGCCAGTTTAGCACAGCAATGGCATCTGAGGTCACAAACCCAGAGCTGAGCAGACAGGCCTGAAGAAGATACAGACCATGAAGAGAGCTTAAAGAGGCCCCATGTCATTGGTGTAAACAGATGGACAAGTGCCTTTGAGTTTCTGTGGAACACATACTTTGTTATCAGTGCTCTAATTACACTCTTATCTGAATGAAACCTTGAGCCATGCTCTCATTAAAGAGCACTTATATTCCTATAGTCTTTAGGTAAGCAGCTAATTTTAAATGGCTGGAACATAAATTAATTACATTAATTTTAATAACATTTCATTTAGAAGTCTAGGAGAAAACTAAATGAGACCAGTTAAATAGATAATGTTATAAACATTCTCTTCATTTACTGATTTATTAGAGACATTCAATGTTATTCAAGTAGCTCCCTCATTAGAAAAGGTGCATGGTATGAACCATGGTCATGTGTAGTAGCAAATCAAGAGGCTTTCTCCCTACACAGCACTGCCCTGGGCATTGTGGTGTGTGGTCTGATCATCACTGAGATTACTCCAAGTGGATTTTCTCACTCATCCCTAGCTAAAACTAATTAGACAAGTGTAACAAGCTCCTTGATGCTACTTCCCTTTCTAATAATGCTAATTTAAAAATTGGAATTCTCGACTGAGTTTTGTTACTGCCTTTTAGAGCAGTAAATAGACTATAAGTTACTACTGACTCCTGAAATTGCATTTTTAAGATTAAAAATACTGCTTTTGTACACAGTTTTTCTTAAATATATAATGGAAAAATAGTTACAAATATTTAATTATTTTACTTCTGAAAGCTTTCTGAAACTCCATACTTGTTTTGCCATCTCAAATTTTGCAGAATATATTTTATGGAAAGGTTTTGTTTTCATTTTCTGAACTTTGCTTCAGGACGTGTAATGAACTGATAATGTTAACAAGATCTGCTGTGATCTAAAATCAAAGACTAAGATGTGCAGTTAGGGCAGTAATATTAATGAGGTTTATGTTACACAATGAAAAAAAATATTATCAGCTTGGATCAGTTTGGAAATTTTTTTTCTTGAAAAATATGAGATTGAAATTTATATGTCAAGTCAAGGATACAAATGTTTCCTGGAAAGAAACCTCAGACCCATTGTCCACCTCCCAGAGGAATGTCCTGCCCACCAATCTACTGAATCACAATCTGCATGCCCCTGGATATTTAGTGTGTCCATGGCCAGGTCTCATTTGGTTGCACTTTCAATTACTATGGCATTTTCAAATAGGGGAATCTACCAGAGAGGAAGAAGAAAAAATAATTTTGGACAGTCCTGCACACTCTCTCACAATGTTTCTTATGTTAAAAAAAAATTATCTGGCTCCTGCACAGCAGGATCAGTCTAAGTAGCATGTCAGATATGGTCTCCGTTGCCTCAATAAAACCTTTCCATCCTAATTTGATTTTTCCTCTCATGGGTGTTGCTCATTGACTCGTGCACTGATTCTCCCTCAGTTATTTAATTACAGCCTAATCTTACCTTCTCACACATGGCAAGTCTTCCTTGTACTCATAAACTGCAGCCAGATACTTGGCAACAGTGGTGATTTTGCTGATAAAAGCACTTTTTCCTCTTTAGCACCTCTCTAGGGCAGGATGTGCTGTTCAATTCCCTCCAGTCTTGCTGCCACTGCCCTGGTCAGCCATTCAGCAAAGGGAATCAGCACAATGAAATCCATGGTCCAGGTCAACCCACAGCCAACCTTCCCTAGCAGGAGCTGGGACACAGAGGAGAAGGAGCAAGCAGGTATTGATGATGCACAATACTCAGTGCTGGGGAGGGAGGTGCCCCTTCATCATGGATAAGAAAAGAGGAATAGAGCCAAGAGCAATTACTTCAGGCCAGTTATCAGTTTGTGTAACACCAGGGCACTGTGAGGCTGTTAAATGCTCACCTGGAGACAAGGCTCCATTACCTATTATTCCATTACTCCAGTTAATACTTATCATCAACAGCTCGTTCAAATTAAACATGTGCTTCTAAAGCAAATAAGTAAAAAGACAAGGGAAGTCCAGATCTTCTCTCAGGTATGTTTTTATAACATTCAGTGGGATGAGAATCCATGCACCAAGTGCAGAACAGACTATATTGATGGTAAATTACGTTGGTATAAGACTTTTTCTTTTTTTTTTTTTTTTTTTTTTTTTTTTTTTTTTTAATTACTACCTTGTAAATTCTTCTACTACTACTACTTAGAGAGAAAAGAAAGTATTACGAAGGACCATCTCCCTCTATGGCTCCCTCTAATGCACAGGGGAAATATATACTTCTCCTCATACCACATCTGAAATTTCCAATTTTCCTTGTGTTAATTCCTACATTTAAAAAGAAGATTTATATTATATTAACAGACCAAACCTTCCCTAGCATCTTTGGCAGCCTTTTAGATTTTGTATTCACATTCTGTAAGCCCTAAAAGTATGCAGATTACTTTACTGGAACAAAAGCATTTGTGTGTCCTTGGGACTCTGCCTGCTTCTAGTTCAGAGCATGAAGTGTGTAAACCACTTGTAACCAAAAGGGAACCTAGGCAAGAGTGAGGATCATTCAGAAAGCTAACACAGACACAGAACACAGATAATCTCCTTTCCACCATGAATGTCCTGAAGGCATCTTCCTGTAGGCAATATTCATAGGAACGTCTTCAAATATATAACTACATGCCAGGTTCCCTCTGAGAAGAGGCATCTCTGGAAATGAAGTGGAATTATCAATCAACAGTTTTTTTATTAATGCAGAATGGAAATTGGAGCAAAGTGGAGCAATCTTCTGTCACACTGTCACTGTCATCTGATTTGTGCTATGGGCTGTAGGTTTAAATGTCATATATAGAAAAAGAATATTAACTGTATGAGTGATTTGAATTACATGTGTTGTAATCAGAACATGCACTGATGTGCCTTCTGTGCAGTATGAGATGGAGAAATCCACAGCCTGCCTGGCTTGACACTTGCTGAAGTGTTCACCTGTAGATGCTGTCCCAAGTGCTGATAAAACAAATGGGGGGAAATGCAGAATAAGCCTAGAGTGGATGAGGGGAAAAGGTGATGGATGCAATGAGAAGGTGAGGAGTTAGGGTCCATAAGCACAGCATACAAACCAAGTTTAGGAACACAGCCAGCTGTCAGGCCAAAACCTGCTATTCACAAAACTTCAACTGGGAAAGAATATCCCAAAAAAGGATTAGAGCCTGGATAAATGAGGTAAAGCAGCAACAGATCTACCTTAACACTTGCAGAAGGCAAGATAAGGAGCCAAGAGGAGGAAGAGGCAGTTTGTGATGTTCAAAAGAGGCAGGTCAGAGCAGATTCCCAGGCAACCCACAAGTTCCCAGCATGTCTTTATTGTGACAACAGTGCTTAGGGCACAGCTTCTCTCCAAAGAGTTCAGAAGTCAGTAACCTGGGGAGTGATTGCCCTTAGCCAGCAATAGCTAATTACAGAGACCATTCAAGGCATTCATTGACATATGCACCAATTTTTTTTTTTGCAAAGTTGCCTGTAATAACTTTGCAGTTTTCCCAGACCCACCTTTCAAAATTCCAATAAGGAATGGACACAGAAGGGCTCATGATCCCAAAACCCTACTGCTCCCAAAAGAACAAAGATAAAGCTTTCTCTCAGTTCAATCTATAGCTTTATCAATTTTATATCATCCTGTACTTTACTGCATAATCTATTTGTGAGTCACTACAATTCTGAGTAGCCTCCAATGAGAAAATGAGTAAATATCTGATTTAATGGTTTCTATTAAAAAAAAGTATTGTAAGCATCCGCCTGCACTATTTGTTGCCCATAACTGGGAATTGGTTTTATCACAACCTAGCACCCAGTGCAAATTTTTGTGCATGAAATTTTTAGTAAAATATAGCCTAGACAGCAATAATCTAGTGTTGGACATATTTCCTAGTTCTCTGAATTGGTGAAAAGAACATTTATGAGCAATACTAAAATTACAACATACAAGGGATAGACCAAAACAAAGCCTTGTTCTCTTCCAGCAAAACACTAAATGAAGCCTTTTGGAGAACAAAAGCATTGATCTTCCCATGCTTTTTTTCCCTGATTTAGCTACCTTTTTTTTCCAAAACTCTTCTGTCAATTTGCATTCCAAAGTTTTATGTGAGAAAGCTGGCCTCAGAATGGAAACACAAGGCAGCCTGAATTTAATACTGCATTCCTATGCCTTTCTAAATTTTTTAAAATCTTTTCCCTTTCCATAGCTGTGTCTCATTTTCTGACTCTATTTGTGATCAAGTATTGCCTATTTGCAGGGCATTTTTGGTGCACTGTACTTGTGTCTTGACCTGATCCAATTTTCGTAGAATCATAGAGTGGCTTGGGTTGGGAGGAACCTAAAAGATTACCAAGTTCCAACTCCCCTGCCATGGGCAAGGCCAACTTCCACTAGACCAGGTTGCACTGAGCCCCATCCAACCTGGCCTTGAACAGTCCCAGTAATTTTGTGTTACATCTTGATGGTACTGAGTGCCCTGGGATTATTCAGAACACTCAATTTTTTGAATAAGCCAACAGGCAATTTGGAGAGTGACTGTTCACAAGCACCTGAATGTTCTGCACCACAGAACCTTAACCATGTGCTTTACTGACAGAAGACCTGTCTACAACTCAGATTTAAACAAGCACATCCATCTGTGTGGGGACTTCCCTCCTTTCACTGCATGGTTGTGCTGGTCCTTCATTCTCCACACTTCTGTTGCATAGTCATGGGTAACACTGCTTTTCCAACAACATTAGTTAACCCATATTTTAATAATTACAACCATCTGTGGAATGGAGCAGGCTTGGGGCTGAGTCTTAGATTTGCATTTGCTGTGTCATTGTGAGCAACGGTGCTGCCATGGCTCTGTCTCCTTGTATAGAAAAAAAATTTAAGGATAAACACTACAATTCAATGAGGGTTGGAGCAGGAAAAAGGCTCCACTAACTGAAATAAATTAAAACTGAAAAGTTGTCAAATCCAACCATGAATCCAAGAAATTGAACCCAAGTGTGTTTCTTGAAAGATATATTAAGTATTTTGGGCTGTTTGTTTCTATCAGTTTGGCCAAAGGTTGGACTTGGTGATCTTAGAGGTCTTTTTCAATTTTAATGATTCCATGATACAATTCTGTGATTTTGTGCAGTGTTGCCTGGAAAGAAAAATGTGTGACTGTGCTTCCCATGAGTTCAAATCACTCAGAGAAGAAGTGGGTCTATGCTCTGCAACCAAAGTTAGCTCTAAAAAGTACAAGATCCATTGTAAGCCTGAAAGAAAGCATTCTACAGCAGAAATGAGTAAAAAAGAGAGATAAGAGGGTTTCTCATGTGTCTGTCTCAAAGACCATCAGCTGTTTATCACTTCATACCAAATGCCCACTCAGAACAAGAAATGGCCTAAGTTGATTGTATGTGGTGTTCCAGGTAAATTATCCTCATTCCCTATATTTTATATGATATAACTTTACTAATCTAGAAATTTAGTAATTAATCAATCATAAATCGCATAAATACATTTTATACTCTAAATTAAACAACTAATTTCTACTCTACAGTAACTATTTTTTGATCATGCTATTTCTATAATTAAGAATGATTAATTTTGGGTTTTCCCCCTATGTTCATCTCTTTCTCAGAAACAGTTTTGGTTTTTCTTTTACCCTGTGCTTTAAAAATAAACTTTTCATTTGAACAGAAGTGAAGACCAGGAAAATCTCATTTTAAGAAGGCAGCTTGTCCAGAAGCAGCTCCATCCCTAACCAGTGCACTATTGGCTCATCTCAGATGCAAGGCAGGTAAACACATTTGGATAACATTGTGGGGAGATAAATTTGGAAAAAGAGTGCAATGCTAGCACTAAATGAAAGAACTACTTTAGTCCCAAAACAATTGGTAGATTCACCTTCTTGACAAGTCCTTTAAAAAGTGCTTCAATGGAAACATTTAAAGAACATTGTGCCAAATTAATTAGAGGGGTGGCCATATGTAATATGTGTCTATTAATTGTAGTAGAATTCTATCTTTCTGTCTTGATGTAGTGCTGTAAGATAAATTTGAATAATAGGTGTAGTAGTTTAATTTTGTATTATTTTAACTCATGCTGACAGGAACTGGGATCCATTTCACCAATTTTTCAAAACTGTATTAAGTAAACTATGGTCTAAAAGGGCTTGTATATGGCAGGAAAAAAAGTGAAATGAGAAAAAAATTGAAACACTCTGACATCAGACCAAATGCTGGCAGAGCTGGAAATAGACCTCAGGTCTCTAACACCCCACTCCAGGCTTGTATCATCTCATCTCTCCTGCCTCATTTATTTACTCTGTTTTTTCTTTCCAGCTGCTTAAATGAATTACAGAATCTACGTTAATAGCTGGACTTACAAATTGGTTATATCTTTTAATAAGAAATGTTTAAAAATTTCATTTTAATTGTCAGTGGTCATACATCTTGTACTAGCTCTCTTCCTTCCCTGAACACAAGCATATGCTGCTTTCATTTGTGTCAGTTACTGATCATCCATCTAAGGCTGGAAAGGCAATAATGGCACTCATGATAACAAGAATCAATAGAGCTGTAAATAAGCTTTGCTACATCTCCCAACAATTTAAAGTCATTCATTATCTAGAAATATAATGCCAGCCAAGGAAATACACTGGTTTCTACAGTAGTTCTTACACTTTTCCTGTAATTGTACCCACTACCTTCAACATGTGGGTCAGAAGAGAAGATCCTGTGACCCTGCAAAGGCAATGAATGTGCTGCCAACCCTATTACACACAATGCAATGATTTTGCTGAATAAACACATAGAAGAAGATAATCAGTGTGTAACCATACATTCACAGAGACTTCTCTCTTTCCTTTACAGCCTGCCTTTTGGAACAACTCATTTTTCCAAGCTCCCAGCCAAACTTTCCAAAGGCCTCCAGGAAGAATAGAGTAAGTAATTTTAATAAATTCCAGTCACATCTTGGCCTATGGATGGACAGTCAAAACATTCAGGACATAAAAAGTTTGACACTGCTAGGATTAGAAGGTGAAACATCAGAGTGTAAAAGGACAAGGCTTCACAAGGGAAAGAAAGCATTTGAAAATGAAAACTGCTGCATAAAATGTGCTAAAGTGGAGACACTGAACTTGAACCCTTTCAGAAAGGCAGTGAGCAGAAGGGGAATTTGACAATCTGACTGGAGTACTCCTGGGTAGGAGAAGACTCAAATACTGCAGAGGTAGTAAGGTCAAATACACTGGCCATGGACTGCCCCACTTTTCATTTTGCCTTAAGAAAACCAAAACACAGTGTGGAATGGAATACTGCATCAAGAGACTAGATAGGAGAGGAAAATAGTATTTTGAGGTCCTCTTCCAAATTTCTGAGCAAAGCAGTGCTGTAAACCATATCCCATACCACTTAATACATTCAGTTCAGCTTTCTTAATCAAGCAGCAGAACACTGGAAAACTTCCACAGGCTTTTTAGCAAGGAATACCTCCTAATTGCCAATTTTTTTATACTTCAGTAAAATTGACTTTTTTCTTACCACAACATGAAGTTCCAGCTCCTCATATACTTTTGCAGAACAAGTTGGAATCTGTGGGGTTCAATAAATACAATGGAAAAATGTGAAGCATTAGAAATCCTGATAATCTTGATGTGTTTCTCAGAAGACCAGCAAAGAAAGCTGGATTTGATTGCTTGCCAAAGAACAGAGGAAAAGGTCTTTAAGCTAAATCTTACTGGATCAAAGATGACATCTGACCACTGAGAAACAAATCTTTTGCAGTTTAGTAAGTAGCAAAAGCCTAAATAACTCCACCAGAGCACCATATACTAACACACATCTGACAACTTTGCCAACAGGAGCTCTTACTATTTAATCATAGAGGAATTTTGGGCTTAGCCTCCCAGGCAGAGATATAAATATCTTCTGAGAAGAAAACCTGAAATTTCTATGCAGAGTGCACACATACTTTGCTTCCCTATACCTCTCTACACACAATGTAAAGAGACCTGAACTATGTCAGGTATTTTCAGTCTGGGACTGAATTCACAACCTCAGCTTTCTCATGTGAGGCTCAGACTGTCTGTATTAATTTAGGCTTGATGTTCACAGTGGCTGAGTTCCCTCAGCTTCATCTAGAGTTAAAGAGTCCAGCACTTGTAAATAAATAAGCAAGTAAATCAGATTCCCATGGGTGATCAGTCAGATTTACTACTAGACATGATAGCAGATACTTTCCCAGTGTAGCTGTCTCCAAAGAACAGCTTATCTCCTAATCTAGGAGTCATTAAATGAGGAAGATTTAGCTTGAAGAATGTTCGTGTCCTAGATATCTGCAAACACATTTGTCTTGGAGCTCAGGTGCCCCTGTTAATTGGCACTGACTCTATATAGAGCCTGTAAGAATATTCATAGAATTGAGAACACATTTGTAAATGATTCATGTTACCAATCCTCAATTACTCATTTGCAGCACCATTACCATATTAAATATGTGATGTTATGTGCACTCTTCATTATGTTCAATGTCATCCTTTATTCTATTTATAGGCCAAAATCTGAATCTGAAACAGACATATCAATTTCTGGGAGGCCTTGTCAAAATTTTAGTGACTGAAATCTTGATCAGGGTTGGGGGGGGAAGGGGAAAAAAACAGAAAAGGAAAGAAAACAAAAGAGTTTGACTGCAAAATTATTCCACAGGCAAGACAGTGGAAATACTGCTATAAATTTATAGATCAGATTAGCTTTTATTTCAACTGCCAGCATGAAGCTGTATCTAGCATCCAAAATCTAGATTTGGGAGACCCTGTAGCATCACTTTTTCTCAGACAAGATTTCATTATAGGCACACCCTAATACCACAAAATTTATATGTATGAACCATTTCACATCTCCTCCCTCACATATCAGGGTGCATGGCTTATGCAATGTGTCTCACTTCAGAATCACCAAGCCAAAATTGCTCAGCTATATGTGGCTTGAAAATAGCTCCAGTGTGGCTCCAGTTTGGGAGATATAGCCTACAATTAATAAATGGTATGCCTGACAGGACAGTTGCCAGGTAACCTTTTATTGCTAAGCACAAGCCTGCAGCCTAGCCATGCCCTTGAGGCAACCTTTGGAGACTGGCTTGGTACTCCTGGGACAGTCTGATGTGAAGCAGTGTAGGCTGCTTCTCAGCATCCCTGCATCTGCCTGCTGGCCCAGCACTTGGCTCAGAGAGCACACAAAATCTGAAGAGCCAGGATACCTTCAGCTGAAAATTTAACTCAGACTGACTTCAGCAGTGGAATGAAGGAGTTCATGAAGGAAGGGGGTGAGAATTAGAAAAGGTTGCATGGTGATTCAAGTACCAACCAAAAAAAACCTCCAAACCCCAAGAAACAAAACCAAACCCTGCTGAGAAAAAAAAAGTGAAGGATTATACCCCTAATTTTTTCCTTCATTAATATTTTAGTGAATGTGATAGGAAAAAATCATCTTGCTAAATTGGGAGTTGATACATTGGGAATTGTGTCAACATTTAAAGAACAATTTAGATCTACATGCAGCCTTTTGCCTCTACAATCCAAAAGTTAATGTCTTCAGCTAGCCTCAATTGCTCTGAAAACCAACATGATGACTCCTCGGAGCTTATTTTCAGAATAATGCAGCTAGATTGCACGAGTATTTTGATAACTGCAACTCTGACATTATTTTGGTAGGTACTCCTCAAATAAAAGTTCCAAAAGGTCAGGCTCAGGAGACCTTGAAGGGACACAGAGGATCAAGGCTGAGACAAAGCTATTTAATTCTATGAGAAAAATGGTACATTTAGGAAAAACAATAGATGTTGAATTTTGCCTTTTTGACCTGTTCCTTCCTGCTTGCTATAGTCTAATGAGAAGAAAAGCTTTCTTTTTAAGAAGCTGTTCTCCATTCCTGTATTTTCACAGAAATCATAGATCTGTGAAAAATCATTAGCCAAAAAATTCTTCAATAATACATTTGCTAAACAGGGGGTCCCATTATCTATTGACCCAGGTAAGTAACAGTGACTCATGTGTTTCCACTCTGTTAGAAGCTTTGGTCAGGCCAATAATCTGGAAAGAAGTATTCACAGAGAAAATCAAAGACACTGCACAGTCATCTCATGACAGTCAGCTCTGTATCATCACTGCACAGTGTGAGAGCATGACTGACTGATCAGGGCTGGGAGGTCTAGAAGCATTCCCTCTTTCAGAACCTTTCATTTGTGCTTGAAAATAACGTGATCTGAGACCTTACCCAAAAGTCAACTGTCCTTTGGGATTGTGTTTGTGACCAGTCACATCAATGCCTGTCCTTGATCTTGTGTGGGAGTGACAGCTGGCCCATGCCAAAGCTCTCAGGGATGAGGCTAGTGGTGAGGGCAGTCACATGCTGGTGCTTTGGCCTTGCTTCATTCTGAGTGGGTACACAGCCAGTGCAACCTGGTATCCAGCTCCTGATGTGTGACAAGGACACCCCACTGACATCTTGAGCTGCCACCCACCTGCTGTCCAGCTTCCAACACTCCTAGATCAGGAATACTCCCCAGACACCTATGTCTCTACCACTGAGGAGGTGAAAAGCCATTTAAACTTCAGCTCCTATAGCTCTGCCCCATGTCTTGAGACACATACAACCAGGGAGACTTGGAAGGAGACCAGGGTTCAGGTGGGGGACACATATTTCAACACCACTCATCACCACTCCTCCTGTGGGCATGCCTTGGGTGGACCAAATACACTTAACATCCTGCATTAGGTATGTGGCAGCTTGGGAGGAGGGACAGGAAGCTTGCCACCCAAGGCAGAGCAGGGAATACAGGTAAAAAATGCAAATTTCTAAGAGGCAGCATGAAACTGAACTGGTTTTGACAACAGAGCATGGGCTACTTAAATGCCTGATCTGAGTTAGATGATCAGCTCCAGCAGGTATGGATGCTCAAGGATAAGATGTGAAGACAAGAGATGTGACATCCACCTTGGCTTACCAGCCATCCTCACAACCTCAGGTGCTGAGATGCTCCCTTTCTTGTACACCTCTCCCATTTCACTTCTGACTCACTGACAGGACTTCCATCAGCTAGACATTTTCTGCATGCCTTTCCTAGAAATTCCTCCTGTGCACATACCGTGCCACTGTATTGAAGCCAGCAAGGGTAACTTTTTGCAACAGGGAGTAAAAGAACAGATAAATGACAGTAAATATGGACTTAGGGAACCTGCAAGGAGATGTGCTGTCAATGTGCACATATGTGACCAAATGGATATGATCAAACAATTGAAATCAACACATGCTAAGGCCCAATCTGCACTGTGAAAATGTGTGGCACTCAGGATAGCCCCATATCTAGTACAAATGCAGAAACCATCACAAAATAAAACTGTAATCAGGGCAGCTTAATTTAGTAATGAACTCGAATTTACTCTAAGAGCTGCACTCAGCAATTTCCAATTTGACAAAATATTCATGCATAGATATTCCTACCACTAACCCAGTTTCAGCACAAATGACATTTAATGAAAAATGAGAGTTGAGCAGTAAATATTGATAACAGAAACTGAAAAGGAATGAGGAATACAAAATTAAATTTATCATAAAGGAAAAGCACATAACTTATTTTGACTTTTTTTTCCTATACTTTTTTCCTCCTGTGGTAGCTGAGAGAAAATCAGAAAATGATCATAAGAGACATGAAAAGCTTTGGAACTTTGTGTGTAGAAGGCTTGAGGGTCACTGCCATCCTCCCAGCTCTCTGCAGAATTTTGATAATTTGATACAATCTGGAAGCACTTCAGTGCCAAATAACAGTGGCTGCCTTCCATCACCTGAGTTTAGTGATCTGGTTTCCAGGTTCAGTGATTCAATCCTTCCTTAAGATTAATGCTGTTCTTGCACTTATTCTTCTTGAAGAAGGTATTTTTCTTGACTCTGATTATGAGTGAGTGAATAATTTTAGGGCACAATTTATACCCTCTTGTACACATTGCAAAATACCTGCAAGCAAATTGCAATTCCCTTTAGTTTAGAATTAAAATACATTTGATGCACTTTTCTTCTGTGGATTAATCATTACATTATTTGCTGTATTTGATATCTGAATGGTACAGTTTCACTGCATTGGTCAAACAAGTCACACAATCTTATTTTAGTCTGCTTTGTGGTGCAAGATCTTCACCTGTGCTAAACAACAGCCCTACATCTATTCAGGCATATTATTTTACAACAGTGTTTTCAAAGAGTTTCACTGGTAAAACTCCATTCCTTGGAAGTTGAAGAAGGAGCAAAGGAGGAAGTCAAGGCTGACATGCTTCCTGAAAATCTGAAATAAATGACTGGTGATATAATTACAAACTAGACTTGAAAGACAATGCTTAAAAGGTGTAATTCCAAATGTTTGTGAAGACTCCAGCACAGCTGCCTACCGTGGCAATACCAAAGCTCCCAGGGCCCTTCCAGGTCAAAGACCTCCCCTGGAGGCAAGAGCTCTGTGCCTGACCACACACATAATCCCCAAATGCCTCTAGCTCCTCTAGCTCTGGCTGCCTGACTCAGTGCAGGCATCTACAGCATTTCATCTGCAGAATTCAGAATCTTGAGCAAATCCACCTTACACTTTGCTGCATTTTCTTTTCCTTTCTGGGTGGTTTTTTTTTTGTTTTGCTTTGTTTTGTTTTGTTTTTGGTTGTCAGGCTCCCAGAAGGATGCATTTGCCCACTCTGTTCCATCTCCAGCACCTCCCTCTATGTGCACTGCTCTCCTGAGGAGAAAAGCACAAAGGAGGAAGAGCACCAAGAGATCTTTCCCTGCCACCAGGCTGCTGTGGTGCTGTGCCCAGGGTAATGAATCTGCTGAGAGCAAAGGCTGGTGCAGGCGTGCTGCAGCCACGCTGTCTGCTAACCCTGAGCAGGTAAAATTGGTCTGGTGTTGGACTAAGTGATCACAGACCTCATAGGAATGCATCTGAAGGTGATTGCTCACTAGCTAGTGGAAACTTGTACATGGTGGGAAAAAACATCAGGAAGGTAACAGGAAATCCCAGCAGTGGAGGACTCCAGCCAGAAAACCCTGTGCAGGGCTAAATGATCACTGTGCATTGGCTTTCATTGACCTTGGTCCCTGGACAAATTGCAGATGTTTGCAGCTTGGAAGGAACTTTGTCAGACTATCTGTTAGAAGGCAATTAATGGTTTAGAATAAATTAAATCAGAGAATGCTACTGCTGCGATGAGAAATTTTAATGCTGAGTTTCTTTAGACAAAAACAAAAAAAAAAAAAAAAAGAAAGATGAGAAGGCTGGGGTAAATACATTCCCCTACATATTAATGAACTGACAGTGTGTGCTAGAGTATAAGTGAATATTTGGCACTTGTCTTAAAGTTAAGTACTATTTAGCATTGTTTTATTTGGGCACATCTACCCCTGAGCCATAGAAAGAGCCCATGATGAGTGAGATAATAGCTGGCACCAGGCACAGAAAATAGGCATGAGCACCATGTATGCTGAAGAATCAAAGAACTCTCAGAAGGCACTGTTGTCAGTATGGATTTGTCAAAGTGATTTTAGAGAGTTAATGATACTACAGCACAAGCATTCAACTGGAGTAGACTGCTTCTTGTTTCAGGGTGCAAACTCTCTGCCACAGCCATCCTGGCCAGTTGTAGTCCTTTTGGATCTTCCCAGGAGGGAAGTGACCCAACCTGACTGCATATCATCAGGAATTTCTTGCTTATTCCCTTCAGTTATTTTTCATTTCCACTTCTATACAGTCTTCCACATCTTTCCTTCTCTCAGTTCCACCATATTTTAAAAAAACTTTACTCATGATGTTGTGTGTTAGTGGTAGTCCAGAATTTTTGTCTTTATCCTTGTTAATGCTTTTATTATCATCACTTTTTTTTCTGTGTATATTTATTTACTGCACCCATAGCCCACATCTTTGCAGAGATGTCTCTGGTGCACAAATGATTGTTTGAGAAGTAACAGGAAGATTCAAGGTGACATTGCATTTTCAGAAGCGTTAGTCACATCAAGGATACATTAATTATCTGCTACCTGGCAGAAATCACAGGGCTTGCTAAAACTCATTCTAACATTCACTTTCTTGGCAAATATCAACCCATAAATGCATTTATTTAGATTTTTCAATCATCTTTAAATAAAACACTAGGCATATCAAATGGAAGCCTTGGCCAAATACAAAACTAAACAACAAGAAATATCACTTTTAGAAATAGAGTACTTGACAAGTTGGCTCTCAACTGCCAAGAAAATATTTGTTATGATGAAGCAACCCACTTTTCCTTCAAAAATGCACCTATAATAAATTTATCTGTTTTGTGAAATTATGTTGATTTTCAATGTTGCTTTTCAATGGAAGAAATCAAAAGTCAAATTTCAATAGTACTTGATTCATGCATTTAAGCCATTAAACTTTAATACTAATTGGATTCCTACAGCTGATTTAATTTTTTAATTTTATATGGATGTTGCACTAATGAAAAAAACACCAAACCATCAGCACTTATACTGGAGATAACGAAAAGAGAAAGGAATGTCTCTTTCATATGAACTTGAAATTTGGAGTTTCTTTCCATTTCACATTAGCACAAAGTTGCCACCAACCTACGCTCCAAATGTTGGAATTATGCACAGATTTGAAATGTCTTTTTCCTACCAACTCTGGTTCCTATTGCTGTGTCAGTCAAAGCCTTCCATGTGCTAACCACTGCTCCCTTCACAAGAAAAAGCCTTGTGGAATGAATAACCAAGCCTTTCACAAGTAACAGGGGGTGGCACAGTTGGACTTCATCTACAGGCTTAACATGGATTCCAGCTCCTCTTTGGAAACCCCCTGCAGCCCAACCTCTGGACATCACAAGTGTGTCATCTCCAGCTTGAGATGCAGACAGAGCTGTTGACAAGTGGGATTTCCTGATGCAGGAAAGGGATGTTTTTTCCTGTTGTTGTTGAGTCTCATTTTGGTCAAAACGAGACTAAATGCAAATGTTTCTGTATTTCCAGAGAACCAGAATTCCCCTGAGCCTTGCAGCTGCTTGGTGAAAGAGACTTTTCCTTCAGACACTGCTGATGCCGTCAGGGAAATAGATGCTCCTCTTTTGAACTCTGCTTTGGTTTTGTGGAAGATTTAATCAAACACAGCACACTCTGAATCAGAGAATTCTGCCTCAAGGAATGAGCATTTCAGGATGAAACTTTGTTCTGCCAGACATTTCCTTAACATGGTACTCAGAGACACTCAGCAACTGCTGCATCAGATGAGTAGGAAGGACCTTTTTTCAGTAATCAGGACTCAAACTCAGTATTTGCACTCAAAGGGAGAAGTAATTAGGAACTTATTCCTTTTTTTTTCCTTTATAGTTCTGGCGTCATGCTGTTTCCTTTGCTAAAGATTTTTTAATCTTACCTGGTCACTTTTTAATCAAGACTATTTTACAGCATAATTATGTAGTATATTTGCCAGTTAATTTGATACTGAAATACTACCTCTCAGGAAAAATCCAGAATGTTTCATATATAATGCTTAAGAAGATGGCAGTCAGCTTAAAATGGGAGTTTGCAAAGATCAAGCATTCCTTACAATCAGCTTGTTGTAGCATGTTCTATGAAGCTTACTACTTGCAAAATTGCCTTTGGCATCAGTGCACTCTTTGACAAGTTCAGTGTGTGACAGTGCTTTAAACCAAGGATGTTTTCCTGGATATCTCTTGGCTTACAATAATTTTAAGCAGAAATATCTTGAAAGGTAAGGTGCAATCACTTAGCAGAAGTGCTCGTCATGGATATTTAAAAATACCACAAAGCCCCCCCACCCCAAACCCAGCAAGCTGCCACTGATTCTCATCTCACCCAAACCTCAACTGCAACAATTATGCATAATCAAGGCTTCTCACTTTATGAAATACATGTGCTCCCCCAGACCTGATGCAGAAGTGTGGAAGTGTGCATGATCTGGAAGGAGTGCATTTGCTCTTCAGGGCGATTGCATCCCTTGAGTCTACCCAGCAAGGAGCTGCATCTCAGCCGTGCCCTCACATATGACACAGGCTAATGTTGTGCCACAAAGCATTTCATTATATTGAGGCTGAGACCTGCTACCTGGTTCAGACTAAATTTGTTAAATTAAGAGCATTAGGCAGTTCTCTATGAATCCAATTAAACAAAAGGAGATCTGCAAAGAGGAACAGAAAACAAGGAGAAATGTTACCTTGTTGAAGAGTCTGATAAGTGAATTGTCCTAACAGTATTTGACATTTCTATTTAAGCCAACAGCACATTCACTTGGAAAACGTCTTCAGATGAAAATAAAACAAGAATGATGTTTATCACTCTTTTCTTTTTCTCTCTTTTGCTAATTTAGTGTCATCAAACTTGACTTTGTGTCAAGATCAGAAAACAACTGTTCCTGGGTGGTTTACAATATAAAATATTCTCTGTGTGTGTCTGTGCAGATCTTAGGTTTGATCTGCTAATCTTCTATCATAAACATGAACTAGATGAACAGTATCCAGAGGGTAGAAAGAGGATGACAGACAGAACTGTGTTTACTCAAACTGGGCTATATCCAAAGAGCTTTAATTTGGAATAAAAGACTTTTGTCCCATCTCTTGAGCAATGCATTTTGTTGGGAATTGCTTACTGGGAGTTATTTTCTCCTCACTGAAAGCACTGGAGATGATTTTCATTGCAGAGTTTTTGCATAAAGAGAGCAATTGAGAGAAGCACAGCACAAGTTTTCTTCTTGCAGTGTGATGGAGGTTTTAAAACTATCTCCAAGGATACGGAATGATGGTCTCCTCTTAAGCATAATCAGTTTCTTGTGGTTTTATTGCTTTTATGATCCTAGGTTTCTGCAGAGAGATGAAGTTTTAGGATAAGAAGCTTGTCCATCACCTGAGTGGTGATTTAGAATAAGAAGTAAAATTAATGCTGCATGTACTTTAGAGTCTTTTCTAAGCTACTAAATAACACACAGGTCTAGCAGGAAGACACTGTTAGCAGTTCCCAAAACCTCACCTGTAATGCCTTGTTTCTGAAAGCACAAGACAGAGAGGGAAAAAAGAGGGAAAAGGAAGAAAGGAAAAAGAGAGAAAGTCAACACAGATTCATAGAAATAAGACAGCACTGTCTGACTACATTAAATTTCCATTCTGCCACCATTCCTTTGACGTACATGACATGAATGAACCTTAGCCTGCAATTGTAAATCATATTATTAATAACAGCAGATACATTCTTGTTGAAGAGTCTTCTATTTTAACAGCTAGCCTACTCATTTGAATAGCATTTTGACAGGAGGAGTATGCTACCACTCTATATTTTAATGAAGATATGGAGATGAAAAATGTAATGATACTGTAAGAAAAAGGTATGATTCCCTGAGAGGAGTTAGGGCCACTGTTGAACCATAAATAGAAAACTCCAATCACTACACTGCCATAATTCATTCAGGTGTTTGCCTCTTTCTATGAAAAATGCCTATGCTTTTATCTCAGCCCCCAAACAGGATAGGATGAACTAAATAAATACGCTTTCCTCATCCAGCAATAAAATTGAAAAACATATGCTTTTCCATTATAGAAGTAGTATATTATGCTCACTACACCACTTTGTGAAGGCTGTGATGGCATCTGGCTGATGTCTAGGTTATTTAGCATAAGCAATCACATTCTATCCATTATGCTAAAAGAATAATAATATCTTCTGGGCTATGAAATGACAGAAATTCATAGTTTCATAGATTTTGAACAGGTTTTTGCTGATTTAGCAATATGAAATTCCATGGTTGAACACTCATTCAACTTTAAGGAAACTCTAAAAGAGAGAAAATGTAGATGTTTGTCTCCTTCCTTCCCTTCAGAAGAAAATTAAACTAGAATGGCAGTCAGAATAATTTCCTGTCAAAATAAATATGTAAGTATGGCCATGTGAACATAATTTCTTCATAGCAATAACTAAAAGTTTTTCACCCAAGACAGAAAAATAACTGCTTAATCTAGGTCTTCACAGACCTCTATACAGCCTCTGTAAAGGATGAGCCTGACTGCCCCCTTTCATCTAGAGAAGGCTTTCTTTGAACACAAAATAGAAACAATCTACTCAATGAACTCAACTCAAAATCATGGATAATAAATTAGATACAGTATAATACCAGACGTCATCTAATTTATTATCTTTGATTTTGCCTACATCTAATAATTTCCCAGTGGCTCCAGGGGGCCTCTACTCCCAAAAACATTTAAGATTCAACCCCCAGGTTGTATTTAAAAGAAAAATCAGGTTCTTGGTACTGTAAGGAGATGAATAGGAACTCTCTGAAGGGATCAGCTGTTGCTGATATGTAAAATGAAATTCAATAACCTCCATTAAGGTTCATTTATTGTAGCTTGATAACAGTTCCTCTGTATTTAATGAATGTTGGCTTCTTTTTAAACATTAATCAAAATCCAGTGAGTCACCCTAGGTATGAAAATTGTGTCAATTACTAGCTTTGAAGAGCTACATCCACCAAAAGTAGGTCTTTTGAGGTACACACCTTATCTTTCTGCCCACAACTCACAACATAAATAAGAACAATTATGCATAAAGCATTAAAAAATGCAGGTTCTATATTTACAGATTTTAAAAAAATTAAGTCACAGCTTGAGTTTGCAATATTAAAAACCGAAGGGCAATTAAGCCATTTATATGCAATTTCAATTCTGCTTACAGGAGCTGAGTAGCACAGCTGGAGCCATGTCTCTGTAATTCTGCCACAGAATGGCTATAAGGTATTAAATGAAGAAAAGCAAAAACAAACAAACAAACAAACCACCCTGAATTTCTCAAGCTTTTACAGTACAGTGCCTTCTCCTTCTTCCAAAAAGGCATTTAGACTTTTAAAACTAGTGACATGGCATCACAGAAGAAATTAGTTTTATCAACCTCATTAGTAGACACATTTAGAACTCACAATGCTCATACTGTTGACAAAGTCAATATTTAAGTAGAGTTTCATTTCAAATTGGAAAGATAAATGTTTCTGGGTAGGCATGCTTTCTCAGAAGGCCTACTAGGGAGAGAGAAAGAACTATACATGGTAGTCAGACTTGTGAAAAATTAAGATAAAAGTAGAGACCCCCAGCTAGGAAATGGTATAAACAATAAATCCTGACAGTTTGGCATTACAGTTCCTGTTAGTCCCAAATTCGAAATATCAATACATAAATGAATAAAACACATAAAACCTCCATGCTGGTAAGAAAATATACAGAAATAAACATTTATCAGGCATTATCATAAACATTTATTCACTTGTCCTTATGCAGCTGGCATGAAGCGGACCTAAGGCTATAAAACTATCCTAAATTACATATAATCTAGTTCTGACTTATTTGGCCTGTCTATGCTGCCTCCTGATCCAGCACCACACAGCCAGGGTGTGCAGGACCCAGTCCTACGAGCTTCCTCCCAGCCCTGATCCCCAGACACCTCAAGGTATTGGTGGGGCTGACAAAACTCTGCATCTCCCCAAGCATCTCCCAGGCTCAGACCACCTCTGAGCAGAAGAGCAGAGAAGTGATGGGGAAGGATTTCTGTGAGGCAAAGTGTGATTCACCAGGATGAACTGACTCAATCCTTTAAAGCACTGTGTTTCAGCAAACAGCCTTCCCTGACCCTCCTCCTAACCCTCAGTGGTAGAAAGGGATTTTTTTGTTGTTGAAAAAGCTCTTGACCAAACCTGAGAAGCCTTCAGAGCAGAGGTGACTTGGCTTTTCAATGAACTCTTTTAATAACTCCTCTCTAACTGTCAATTTAGTTTATTTATATCATAAATCAAAAGGTTAAGGATGAAATGAACTCACACAGAGAATTACTTAACGGCTCATAGCAACATCATCATTTTTCACTTTTATACAAAAGTGAAGAAATCAGAAAAACATTTATTTCAAGTGTCTAGACAATTATTTTAACCAGTAATCAGAAGAGAATTCCATCTCCATAAAAACACATTTAAATCTTCAGGAGGCATAAAGTTTAGTCTTGGGCTACATAGCCTGACAAATCTTACATTAACAAATGATCAAGGGCTAACAGGGATGTCAAATACTTTATACCAGAGTGGTTAAGTGCCTTGAAAACACAGTGTTAAAACCTTTAAGTTAATATCCACCATTAAGAAGAAAACATATAAAACCAGGAGTGATATGTCTTTAAAGTAGAAATTTTTGTACAGCTTCTCCATAATGTCATGACAAGGCCAAACCTCAAAGAAGATACAGGAACTTCCTGTTAAAGGTTAGAGTAATAAGTCCACAAAATGAAAGGTATATGCAAACTAGTAGTAATCTAGTCCTTTTTTCTGACTGAAAAAGATGCCCAGGATAATGATTCTTTAAGCGTTAGAGGTTGCTATGCACTATAAACTTAAATTAATTTGCATCTTCCTTCTTAGAAGCAAAACACTATCATTATATGGAACTGGGATAAAAAAGAGGTTTCATTAAAGTCCTCACACATTGGAATCTCACTGTATAAAAATTGATGCAAACTCAAAATCTTTATGTGCTCTTGCAGATGGGCAGCTACTATTCAGATAGCTCTGGACAAAAAAGTTAAATATTTTTAACAGCACAGAACAATTCACAGATAAAAAAAAATCTCTACCACATATCCAAAGGGATCTGAAACAGGAAGGATGAAGATCTTCCTCAGCATATGGAGGATCACCATATTTAATAATTTAAGGTAATTTGAACACAAGCAAAGCAGCATCTGTGAGCTCAGCTCAAGATGGTGACAGTGCATTTGGTAACCCTGGCAAACATTCAAGGGCTCCTAAGGAATCTGAACAGACTCTGTTCTAGTAGGTTAGGATATGCTTTCACCAGACCCTACTCTGAGAAAGCATTTTGTGAATTCCATGTGGGATTTTTTAAATAGGTCACATTTGGTAAGGTATGTACAACTCAATGTCATTGACTTTTTCAGTTCCTGAAAACAGAAGCAAAATTGTGATGCTCAATAGGGAGAAACAAAGCACTCCTCTCCCCCTCCCAAATGAATATGACTACTCCTTCTTTCTCAACCCTCCTAAAAATTCAGAGCCCCCTCCATGTGTGAATTGCTCACACTTTTAAGCATACACTCATCTACACCTTAGGTTAGCAGTTACCTAGGAATAACATTAAAAAAAACCCATTGTCTTGTGGAGGTAGTGGAATATATCAAAATATATCAGATCTGCTCATTGTCCCTCAACATCATAATAAACTATTGATGGTGAAATATAGAAATGTATTTGGATTCACCAAAACAATTTGCTTTCAAGCTGTATTACTCACACAGAATAGTACATTAAAAACAGTGCAGAAGGAATAAATAGACTGTTGCACCTTCTGGATGGAGGAGTTCATGTGGAGTCTGAGAAAAGGTTGTACACGTGACTCCTCCCTCCAGCAATAAGGTTCATTATACAAAATTTCTCCTTGGCAAGGGTGACATGAAATTTTGCCATTCGCAATATTCATCCCGCAGGAGACTCATGCCATTTCATTCAACCATCTGGCCACAGAACTTTGTTTTTCAGGGTATTATCCAGTCTGCTCAAATTTGGATATTGCATCATCTCAGATTTACGTGTTTGGCGAGGGAAGGCAGTTTATCTTGCCCAGCTCCTCTACAAGTCAATGGAGTCAGATACCTTTGAAGACTTGTAAAAGTGCATGCAGTCTTCCTAGCTTACCTATTTTTCCTTTTTCCTTGCCAATATATGGAATTCAGGCATTTCCAGGTATCATCAATGCTCTCTCTTAAATGATGTGTACATCTTTTCAACTGAGATCACGGGAAATTAAAGGAAAATTCCGCACTGCTCCATTCACTCAGTCCACAGAGTGGTGGCACTTCACAGAACTGCATTGGCAATAAAAATGTGTGAAAGAAGTGAAGATCTGGATGCCAGGCTCTCTGATCAGAGCTGAGGTCATGTCTCAGAAAAGTGGCCTAGTGCTTCCTCGACTGAGGGCTGTGTCCAAATACCATGTCACAGTGTCCAGAACACTGAAGGGGAGTAAATGCTGGAAAAACCCAAGTCCAAGTTATGAGTAAAAATATTTGGTTGTGAAAGGACTTATTAATGCATTTCTCATTAAATCACATCCTTGTCATATTGCTGATAACCAGGGGCAGAAACTTAGATCCCATCTCTTTCTGCCTTCCTGGCACTCTCCTCGTAGAAGATGAAGCCAGACACACACATCACACAGTCTAATATTTGGAGCTTCTTGCTCCTGGTACCTTTCTGCTTCATCTTAGATTCCAATATACCTTTTGTCACTCAATTCCCCAGAAAGAAAGGCTCTTCTGTGCACACAGACTGACAAAATGTTAGTGCCTAGGGAACATTCAGACTTCATGGGAGGCATCTAATGAATTTCAATGCCTCCTGGATTTAATAGCCTTACTAAGTAAGCAGGCTGGATCAGTGTCTAGGATTCAGCAGGGTTAAAGCATTCTAATCCTATTGTAGGCAAGATTTAGGCAGACTGGATCATAGCCTCTCTTTTTCATGTCCTTAAATCAAGAAGTAGCAACAAATACTCCAAATTGCAGTCCACAAGGTATTATAAAAGTTTACAGAGACAAACTTCAACAGAAGTCAAGTTTCTGACTTCATATGCATATATATGTTTGCTTAAATTATCAGTAGTAAGCTGAGATCTGATGTAAACTCTACATAAAATATGCTGACATGTTTCTAAGGCTTAAGAGGCTCCAGAGTTATCAAACACGAACAGCTTGCTCCCCACTCTGCTAGTTATGCTACAGAGCATGTTTGCCATGGTTAGAAGCTTGTATATCAAAATGAAAAAAACAAATGAAAAATTCTCTCTATAAAGGCCAGATACTGGTTATCCTACTGCCTGGACAGAGCTCCTGAGCAGTTAACATTTTATAATGTAGGACAAGGGAATAAACCAGATCTATACATGAAGGTCTATTGTTCTTTCAACAATCTCTGATATTATGCCTTGCTTACACTCATTTAAACTAATGGTACTTTCTTTTACTAAGGCATACTGTATTTTTTGTTGATGACATCTCCCAAAACAGAAGACTCTCAAGTGACAAAATGAAGTGATAAACCTGCTAATTTAAGCATCTTTGCTACAAAAGCCACTGAAGACTTGAGCTTGAATTTCTTTCAGTCTGTGAACTCACCCCAATTAAGACAAGGATCTTCACACATAGTGGCACGCACTCCTTAGAGATCACAAATGTAGTTTGCTGTATAACTCTGTCATTCTCAAGTGCAGCATTGTACACAGTTAGTCACTCCTTTCAAAAAGAATATTGCTGAACCGATGGAGGTGCTCACAGAAGAGAAACGAGAATGCTTTTCTGAAAAAAACTTCTGACCATGAGTATAATTGGAAAATACTGTTACTGTCAGCTCAGTGAAAGAAATAGGAATGATACTAAAACAGAACTGAGGTTTTGTTTTGCCTGCTGAACAGAGGGTTACACTGACAAGACTTGAGAAACAGGTAAGGACCTATAACCTCAGTTCATTCCTCAATTTCTGCTATTGATATAAAAAGAAGAATTCAGCTCTTAGGCTCTTCCTTTCTTCCTTCAGTGCAGATCAGGTTAAGTTAAGGAACAATTTTCAAGGAGAGAGACTACGACAAACTCTTCCCAGTGTCTTGTGGAGACTGGTGGTGAGCACATTCTCTTCCAATGGTAAAAGAAATGGGCTGAAACTCTCCCAATAAGAGAGGGATTTATGCCCAGATCCTGTTAACTACTGCTCTCAATGGCAGATACTGCTGTCAGTGGGAACAAAGAACCATTGTTTTGCAAAAAAATTAGTAAGGAATGAACCATTTTCCAGTTATTTTTGATTTGTACTTATTAAAACAGAGGAGAATACAAATGTTAAAAAAATAATTCAGGTGCAAGTGAGAAAACAGAAGTTAGAAATCATAAACATGAAGTGAAAGGGTACCCAGTGAAATAGGAAAAATAATTTTGCTGTGATTTTTGGCATCAGCATTGTCTCTTAAATTTCCAGATTTAAGTCAAACTCCTATTAATCAGCAGCAAATGGAAAATGGTCTTCACTTTGTCTTTCCTGGAGTCTTTCATCCTTTTTCTGGGAAAAAAAAAAATTGGTCTGCTCATGACCAGTAGTTAAAAACACCAAAAAACCAAAAAAGCCAACCAAACCTCACCCCTCCCAAAAAAAAAAAAAAAAAAAAAAAAAACAAAAAACCAACCAAGCAAAAAACCAGCAAAAAAAGTGTGAAGGATATAAAGAAAGCATTAGGAAGAGTTCTTAGTTTTTAGGAGGATCTCACAGGAAAGTGGTTTTTCAGAAGCATGCTGGAAAGATTGTTCTGGGAGATTGAAACATTTATTCATAAAAGGAACCCTTCTCTTTATTCTAGCCATCAAACACCTGAAACGCATTTATAGTCAGCACATCACAAAATAGATGAGACTGTAGCAAATTTGCTTTTATCATTTAAGCATATGATCTTGTTTGGCAACGTTACACTAGTAATACGAATTCAGATTTAATCAAAACTTTGGCTTGCTACATATCTCAGCCTATTCTACTTCAGTATTCAAGCCTGACTGCCATTATGTCCTTTTGCTTCTCATTGCTATCCCTAAGAGGAAACAATAAAGCTTTCCTATCTTACAAAGTTACCATTAATAAATTTAAATGCTGAAATGTCACTGATCATAAGAATACAAAATATTTTTCTAAAATAGGAGATTTAGACAGCATTATTTTGAAACAGAATATCACATTCTACTTTTCATAAAAATCTCTGAACCAAATATAAATGCATGCAAAAGAAACCAGATTGTGGCAGGGCTAGACAAAAGTTGGGCACAATGAAAAACACAGAAGCTCATTTGATACTACAGAGCTTCTCTCCATCCTTCTGTTGAAATGTTAATAATTTTAGCATCTTCACAAGACATTTCAAAGGTATCTATTCCATGACACACACTGTATTGCATGACCTTAGAGCCTGCCAGGAAGGAAAAAGTCTATTTGAACATACTGCTCATCTCTCTGTGGGGTAGAATGGCTGTAATGTTTATGGAAGTACGTCACAAACCCCACCAGGCATTCTCCTCTTCCTGCTGGACTGCTCTTAACACGATTTTATAGCAGCTACACCAAATCAAGGGACATTAAGATAAGAATATGAAACAGCCAGACATTCTGGCAGTCCGAGGAAAGTTCTTCTCGTCATGGAGGAATCTAAGCCATAAATATGAGATAATGGGAAGAAGTCCCTATCACAGCACTTTTTTCTTCATAAAGAAAAAGCAAATAGCAGTGTGAGCTACAATTGCTGTACACTTACTCTATAACTCTCCTTGCATGAGATGCTCTGGTGCATATCTTGAAAAAGAAAAAAAATTAGGTGACTGAAATTGAAGACTAAAAAATCCCCCACTTAATCATGAATTTGACTGTAAAACAAATACCTTAACTGGGACTTAAACTGATTTTTAAAAAGATTGCATTGATAAAAATTGAAAAAAAAATCATAATTAATTCTGAACTGAAAACAAAGAAAATCTCTGCAAAATCAAGGTGATTACATTAAGTGCTCTAGGTTTTTATTAACATTTTATTTTCTTGCTAAATATTTGGCCCAAAGTTCAAGTGTAGGTGTAAAAGAATTACATGTTGTACTGAACTCAGTGGACTATCAGAATATTTTGGGGAGAATACTGGGCAAGTCTAACAGTGCTGCTCATTGGATTCATACAGCAGGTGAAAAAAACAAACCCAAAACCTAAGCCAATCTCTGCTGTGGATCATCTGGAATTTTAAGCACAGGGTAGCACAGTAAGGCATCAGTATAAATTAAAACCCAGGCTCAGTCACCTGAATGTTCACAGTCCTCAAGTGACCTTGCATGTCTTCCTGGATTGACACTACTGACTGGGGGGAACCCTGGAGGATCTCAGAGTGCAGAGCCATGGACACACAGAGGCCACAAGAGAAACAGGCTCTGATGTAGGATCCTCACCTTCAGCCTCCCCTAATGAAAATACCCATTGCTCCACACAGTAACCTCACAGAGTACCTCATAACAAAGAGAAACATAAATGCCTCCTCCCACTCCTGAGCATCCTGGGTCTCTGAGCAAGCTCTCAGAGTTATTGGAGAAAGGACTGCTAAGAGTGCTTCATAGCAGATTTGAATATTAAACAAGCAATTTTATTCTGCTTGGCCCTGCAGACTACGAATAAAATAGTTGCATTACTCTGATTTGTCCTACACACATTGCTTCTCACTAAATACCTGTTTAACCTGAAATTCAGGATGTTGAAATAATTAATACATTGCTACATTAAACACAAATGTTACAGCATTAGTAAAATAAACTAACAAGCTTAAAACTCCAGGACTGAAACAAGCAGGGATGTGATTGCATATAAATAAATGCTTCAGAGATGAGTGCTTTTTTTTTAAAAAAAGGGAGAACTACCAAAAGAGCAGTTCCTCTGCTCCCCCCCCTTCCTAATCATGCATTTCAGTTTGGCAATGTCAGAAGAAATGTTGCCTGTGCAAAATTAATCCAGTCCCTTTGGATATACACATTATGATACAGGCTTGTAATTACACATTCACACGGTATTTATTCCCTCAGGACCAAGGTTGAATTCAGTTAACAGGAGGGAAGAGTGCTCTGCTAAAAATCAGCTGGACAAGCTTCAGTTTCTCTTTTGTTTCATCTTCCAGAATTGATCTGTGGTCCTGTGCCATCATATTTACTGTTTCCAGACCATCCTTGCTCCAGTAACAGAGTCAGCATCCTCACTCCATTTTCAGCAGTGCCCTTCACTGTGATACTCAAATTATTTATGTATATTAAGTGATTTATTTTTTGAGCATTTCCCTGTCCATATGTATAGAAGTATAACTCCTCCTATTTGGCATGTGAGGAACTGCCTGGACAGTCAGGTCTGTTTCCACTCACCTTGAGTGGGCATAAACCAAGAGTCAATGAATTCTGCTGAGCACCCAGAAAAAAAGAACAGATGCAATCAGTGTCCATTTGTGGAGTCTGGTTCAAAGGATTTATCTAGTATTCTATAGAGCTTATGGCAGATAAGGTTCACAAAGGAAAATTTAGCTGTCTTGTGCCTGAAACTCTTCTTCTGAGCTGCCTTGTGGCATTCAGAAACTTTCAAATTTCACAGAAGATTGAAAGCCATTTTACAGAAAAAGCCCAAGCTCTGTTACTGCACAGTCCAAATTCACTCCATCTCCCTCGCTCCCTCTAAGAAATTTGGTAATGTGCTCATTGTTTGACTCCTTCTATTCCACTGTTATCTTTCTTACTGTTGATTCTCCTTGTAGTCTCTCCCCCTACCACCACTTTTGATGGCAGAATAATTTTATTCTAAACACACTCCAAATCTTATTGAAATTTTGGAAAGACAATCCATAGACACTACCTGTAGACAAATCTGTAGATACTAAGTTCTCAAAATAAGCAGTTTCTGCTGGTCACTGCAGAGCTGGCACTGGCACAAGTAAACATCTTTAAAATAAATTTAACAGAACTTTCATATAATTTTAGTGAAAATTGGTCTTTTTATTCAGTAGCACACACATGAGGAAGGAGACTTTCATGCATTATCATTCTTCATTGAAAGAATACTTTTATCTGCAGGAGCTGGGGACTGTTTACACCTAAATTTCTTTGGGTGTGAAGAAACCTTTTGTTTACCTGTGCAGTTCTTAAGCTGAGGACATTCAATCAGTTTTCTTATATTAATCATATCAGTTCATAATTTTCAAAGCATGAATAGTAATGAAGTTGCATTTATGATGCTTAATTTGATTTTTAATTTGGCCTCTGTGGGTCAGTGCCTCAGAAATACTGCTGCTGCTGATAGGCATCATCGTGTGAAGAAATCTGCATTCAGGCCAGCTGTGTTTATGTATCATTCACACTGGTACCACACAATGAAGAAAATCACAAATTTGACTCTAATTGTGGCAGCTGTGTTCAGTGAAGTGTCCAAATTAGAAGCGACCTATAAAAGACTGTATTACTTGTAAAAGGAATGTGCTCTGGGGCATTTTCTACACAATAGAATATTTGGAAGCAAGCTTTCAAAACAAATAGATTATATGTGAATAAAAATCATGAATGATGCATGCAACCATGAATGAACTTCCTGAATGTACCTTCATGCCCTTTGATAAAAGATATTTCTCAAAAGTCTCAAAACATTTGCATTTCAAGTTCCAGTAAAACTGATTGTAGCAGGACCTGACAAAAACCCCAAAAACATTAAAGAAAGGTTTTAACAGACAAGGGTAAGAATGTTCTGCAAATATTAAAGCTACTGCTCTGCATACACTGAAAGTAAAAAATCTCACTTCTGCAGCACAGACTGTCAAGCCAAAAACCATTACCTCATCCAGAGATCTGAATCCAGGAATCCCAGCCAATTTGCTAGTCTATCTGGTGGTTTTGTCAGCTGTGTGCTGGATTTACTTATAAATGACATCTAAACTCTGCTGTTGGGCCACACATACCTTACTGACTGAAGGACCTAGTGAAAATGCTGCACTGGAATTAATGACACTTTGCCTCATAAAAAACAAAACAAGCCAAGAATATTCACATAAATTTTTAAATATAATGAAAATGTTTTTAGTTAACTTTTTATTCAAAACATTGGCTTTCCAAAATTGTCACTGTTTTCTATACATTGAAGAAAATAGATTTATGGAAATTTCAGCGTTCAGCATTTTTTCTATTTCAGTATAGTCTGCACCACAATAATAACCTGGCACTTGCTTCACTGAGTGCCTAAAATACTTACAGAATAAAATGAATTTAAAATAACTGAAGCCTCTCTCGACTTCCAAAAAAAAAAAAAAAAAAAGAAGAAAAGTTTTAAAATTTCTGAGTGAATCAGACTCTAACAAGATTTGGAATACGCATGTCCTGGTTCTGGGTTACAGCAGATTTCTTGCAGAAAGATTTAAATAGAACATTCAATTTGTGGCTTAGTAGTGCAACACTCCAAGCATTTTTTGCTAACTCCCCAAAATACAACTGAATTCTCTACCTCCTAAACTAAATTCCACTCTTAGGTAGGTCATTAAGGTCAACTTTATGTAAAGCAACCCATAATATGAAGAAAGCAGAATGACACTCACATAGACTTAGAAAACATGGTCTAGATGAAATCCTTACAATGGTGCATTTTCTGCTTGAAAAAAGCTCTCCCAAAGACCTCTTAAAGGTCATTTGGTCAAAATGAAATTATCAAAAAAGACCTCTGCATAGTTTTGTCTGAAACCCATATCAGTCTTTTTCAATGGATGATGGAACAAAAGGGGCAAGAATTGCAGATATTCCAGAGGAAGGATGAAAACTCAGTGATACTGACAATTTCAAGGAATAGCCTGAATTAAATCCTACGAAATCCAAGATCTGAAATCCAAGCATGCTTGGCAAAAAACATGAAGTACATCAATAAATGAGTAACACCTTCTAGACAGTAGTGGGATCAGGAATAATAGCAGATTATGGACAAACAGGGACTAAGAGCATGATGATGGTGCACATCAGGTGCATCCAGAAGAAAACCTTCTGGTCTGCTTAATTAGCACTGACACAGCTGGAGCACAATGTCTGTTGCTACCCAAAACATAGTAAGGCAGTGACAGACAGACTGAGGAGAATTCAGAACACTGCTGCAGAAATTGTTAGATATGGTGTTTGGAAACATTGTGAGGAAAAAGTGGAAGACTTATGTTGGTTCAAGACAAAGGACGGAAAGGGACACATAAATAGTGCACATAAAAGACAGCTGTTAATGAGGAAAATAAGGAGAGTGTTTTACTAAATTATCTAAGTCTGCTGCAATATTGATACATTAAACATATAAATAATAATTTGATTGTGGCTACTGAACCACTAAGATGGCTGCACTTCCAGCTGTTTTTTTTCCTAGACTAGTTAAGAATCCAAACATGTAAATACAGGACTCTGAAATACTGTTATTCAGCACCTGGATAGATTTGTATAAACAGGTTCCTGGAAGGCTTTCTGAGCATTCACAGCAGGAAGATGTAGGTGCTGAGTGTGGAGAGAGAGGCCCATACACGAGTGCTGTATTCAGACATAGCTTGGGCTGTTGAAGGTAAACCATAAGGTGTCTTATACAGAGGGTTCAACATATAGCAGAGCACCACCACCTCAGGAAGGGCCCCCATTCTGGGGCAGGTGTTCATGTTGTCATTATGCATATCCACTGCCAACTGCAGAACTCAAATCCTCCAGCAAAGGTGGCGGGATTCAGGGAAAATTGTCTTAAGTAAATTTCCGTACCCTTTTGTCGCTGTCTGATTAGGAACAGTGAATAAAGCAGCAACATACACGACCTCTTCTAAGCAGCAGGAAGAAGTGATTTATTGAAAAGCCATCACGCTTATATAAGATAGATCGTGCAATATGAAATAGAAAAGGCTCATTGGTCCAAGAAGGCAACACCTCCCTTGAAAACATACTTTCTGCAAAACATCACATAGTACATGCACATCTCTGTGATCAACAATAGGTGTTAATCTACATTATTCCTTCTTTCTTTTGTTTGTCTCTGAGAGAAATCCCCAGCCTGGGAAAGATCAGAGCTGGATCTGAGAAAGCCAACTGCCTGGGAAAAATCCGAGTTGGATCTTTCCTCGAGCCTTCAGCAGTGTCCACACCCTTTCTGTTCAAGCCCGAACAGCTTTCAGTCACATATTCTATGCTAAACTAACCTTTGCCTCACAGGAGAAGGCAAGACCATTTCACAGCTTCTGTTGAAGATCTTGAGGTATATTCTACAGCTGCATCTTCAGAGAGCAACCCATGGCTGCAGCTCCTCTCAAGGAAGGGGCTGGCAGGGCCATTTCCACTGCTGACTTGCATTCCAGAGCAGAGAGGCTCACAGAGAATAAAAAGCTTATAGGACCTCCTGTTCTTGAACAAGAGCCTGAAGCTTTCACTCACATATTGACTTGCTTCTCTTAAAAAATCCTGATTACTTCTGAAGTTTGGTTCTATTTCTCTTTGGGCAAATATACCATGAGAACAAAATGAAGTTTCAGTGTGCCTCTCTGTTCACAGAAAGAATGCCTTCTTTTTTGCTGCACTCTGTTGTCTCAATGGGAAAATAGCTTGAGCAACAGGTGATAGAAATGCAAGCAATTTAAATCTAAGAAAAGGTACTTCTTTGAACTGAAAAATGGTCAAAACAGAAGATTTGTAAGAAATATATCTAAAGTTGACTTCTTGGTAATAGTTGCAAAATGTATATACAATATGCTCTCATGTTTGAAGAAAGGTTGCATTCTGCTGAAATACTGAAGTGATTTCAACTTCCTCATGCCTGAACAAAAGGCAGAGATTTTTTTTTTCCATTTGCAGTGCTGCCATTAGAATATCAATTTCAGGAAAAAGAGAAAAAAGAATAGAAATAAAAAGCCTGTAATTTATAGGGAAACTCAGAAACTGATAGCCATACCTTCACTTGCTGCTTTCAAATCTTCAGCTACACATATTTTTCCAAACATAAAAAGCTAGTTTGCTGGTTTAGTTATGTGTATAATTTACAAAGCACTGTTGTGAATTTAGTCTCTTTTACTGCATTTAGTAGACTGTACTTGCTCTTTATGCTGCAACATTATTTCAGACCTCCCTGGACTGAAATATAATCTTCTTGGATGTTTTTTCCACTGCTGTAATCACACACTGTTCAATCATTTTGAGACTCTTATCGACTCCTCACTCTCCTCAGCAGCTCTAATGGATGACCCTTGTTCCAAGTTCGTTCATTCCACCTTGCCAACGAAGGGCACCCAACAAGACACGTTTCCATCTGACTGGCAGTGGCTAATACAGAAGCAAAACAGACATTTGCATTGCATTCAGCTCACTTAGAGCAGAGCATCCAACACAATCCTACCTGACGTGCTCATTTGACGAGTTCAATCTGCTGTCTGTATTTGATTTCCTCTTATAAAATTGGTTGCTAAACTTCCTGGCCTTTTTTTTTTTTCTTCTCTTCTCTACCAGACTCTTGTAAAATTACAAGCAAAAGTCACATTGTAAATAGAAAACCCATATGCATGTACACAAAGGTAATAATTTTTTACTTTTTTTTTTTTTCCTTTTTAAAGTTGAACTAAAATCTTGAAGCCGAGGAAGAATTGTCTTTGCTTTCACATGAATGTAACTCAACATGCACGTTTCATTTCTATTATGGCTAATGTGACTAATTGAAAAACCTAAGGCCAGTGTTTTCTCTCATCTTAAATCTTGATGGATCAAAAATAAACATTTGCTTATACAGTTTAAATTTTTGAAACAATATATTAACAGAAATATATGTGCAAAGGGCACATTAATTCAATCAAATCAACAAATAAGAGATACAGGGAGAAGAAAAATAGTGAGGAGAAAGGAAAACAATACTTGCATCTTTTAAATACTTAACATTAGACATAAAAAATACATCATAGGCACCTCAGTGGTCAAGTAGTCTTAAAGCACAGGAGGCTAGAGTAGATGAAGGTATCAGGAAATTGAAGAAAAATCAGAGATGAAGTCTTTTCATTGAAGGGTGCCTGGAGCTATTAGTTTTATTAATATTAATTAATATTAATTGTTGCTTGACTATAACTACTCTAGCAAATACTTTTTTTTTCCTTCTTCCCTTTTGGAAGAAGGCAGAGAAAAATCAAAGACTAGTGATGAAGATGAATGGGGCTATCACCAGAAGCTGAGAGAGTTCTGAAAAGGAAAACTCACAATATCTGTGGTTTGTGGGTTGTTTGTCAAAGCAGCTGAGCTGAATGGCATTTCCCAAAGGCTTGGGAGAAAAGATTAAGATTTACATGAAAGCAAAGGTATGATTTGAAGCTTTTTTGCTTTTTACCATTTGTTTCCATGACCCTTAAGCAAGCAGCTAAATAATGTTCTGTTTTGAATAAATTACTTCAGACTTGCTTTAATTTAGTTGCAGGTATGAAAAAAAGAAGTAGGATAGACGAGGTGGTGTATGGAGGCAAAAGATGCATACATCAGAAGCAAAGTCCTTCAAAAGTTGCATAAAAAAATTATTTCATTCTTTTCTTTTACCTGAAGTGACTGAAGGACATCTTAAGTAGAGTTAAAATAACCTTCTCAAAGGCTGAAAGCAGCAACACTAATAAGAAAAAATGGAGTTTCCTCTGCATTTCCCCATTGCCATTCAACACGGATGGATGGATGGATGGATGGATGGATGGATGGATGGATGGATGGATGGATGGATGGATGGATGGATGGATGGATGGATGGATGGATGGATGAACCTACAGTTCACAGAACCTAGTCCACTGTTCAGAGGCCTCAATCACACACCATTGCTCCATATTCCCTCCACTCAATAGCTAACATAGAAATGAAGTATTGAGAAACCTGCATTAAGCATACAAGTTTCACATGCAGTACATAATACAAGGGTGAAATGTCTCAGCACAGTAATTCAAAAACCAAACACATTTAAAGAATTAAGTGCCCAGAGCTTATTTACCAGAAACAATTATTGCAGAGTTGTAGCTGATGTCCTGTTTCTCTCTTAAGTTAAAGTACCTGATTCAGTGCTACACCAGCAATACTCTCGAGCACGTGGTGTGACTGGGCTGCTGTGCAGGGCTGGCAGCTGGAACTCATGATCCTTGTGGGTCCTTTCAACTCAGCTTATTCTGTGATTCTGTGATCTCAGGCCACCAAAACCCAGAAAGCCTCATTCTCTGCTGACGAAGAACTACCTGCCTCCAAAATCCAGCCCAACACAGCCTTCCTTTTCCCAATGAGGGAGTATGTCAAACTACATCTTAAACCACAGCTATGCTTTATATTCAGCTGACACCAGTCTATAAAGTAACATCTTCATTATTAGAATGACACTCAGACATGGGAGACACCCAATTTTCCTCTTCCTAGCATGAGGCATTTCAAAGCTAAGAGTGTGCTGCAACTACCCAGTTAAAAGGGGCTGAAAATAATCTTTTTCTTACTGAGATGGAGACCACTGAATAAATCCACAGAAAAGAGTAAGGCCTCCAGACTGACTCCTCCCAACATGGCTCCTACTCAAAACACAAGTGCTATGTAAAAGACAGATACCATCTTTACTTTCTCTGATGGGTTCATTTAAGAGTGCATAGTCTTTCTCTTCATGGGAAGGGCCTGAATCCATTATTAATTAATTCAACAGTTATTCTAGTGTATTAATAATGTGTGGTGGAAGTACTACAAATGCATTACCATGCTGTATCCTTTAGCTGCTCTTTAAAACCTTCTGGAAAGTATTTTTCTCATAATCAGAGTGATTAAAATGCTCTTATCAGCAGAAGAACTGCTGATGATGTTCACTCTCTGCAACTGGAAAAGCATTAGAGGCTGGATTTTCTGAACACAGTTTTGAACGGCGCCAGTGTTAAAACTGGTCTTAAACTCTGTCAGTCACACTGAGCAGTGTGAAAGGAAATAATTTAAGTCAAATATTCCTATAACTCATATCAGTGCCTTGAAGTGATGTAGGTTAAAATAGTTCATTCCCTCAGAGTTTTTTTTGTAGAGGGAAGGGCAGGACTGAACAAAGAAGTGCAGGCTTGGGCAGGGGCAAGCTCCTGTGAGTTACTGCTGCAGCTCCTCTTCCCCATTCCCAGCATTGAAGTCAAGCATTGGTATCATAAAACCATAGCGTATCCTGAGCTGGAAGGGTCCAAAAAGTACTCTTGCCCACATGATAAATTGAATTTTCTAGCACAAACTGAATACTCTTTCCTCTACCCTTGACAAGATTGTTAAAAAAGAAAATAAAAAATTCTTATCATAAACACTTCCAGTACACAGGAAATGTAATAATCAAGTCCTTTATCAGACACTTGAAGACACTTTTACCATCCATTTAAATCACTCTTCAACACTGAATAGCCAAACTCCCCAAAAGCCAGAGTATTTTGACTTCTCTCATTCAGATTTGTGTTTACTGACATCTACTGGCTGTTCTGACTCATATCTTCATTTGCCAGTGGAATGAGAGGCAAGTCCATTTGGCACTGCTCTAAGTCCAGCTACTTTGGTATCATCAGCCACATAAGGGGAATCTGGCCCTTCCTGTCCCTATGTATAACACAGAAAATCTAATTTGCATGTACTACTTCTAAAAATGGTCCTTCTAAAAATATGATTCATTAATAAGCTGCCCATGAAATTTTATCTGTCTCCAGGTAAAAGGACACACAGTGGAATACATTTGCCAAATTAATCTCTCCCTAAACACTTTTCTCCTTTGTGAAACCCAAGCAGAATCCAAGGAGAATCTTACTTTTACCAGGCTACACACACTTTACAAAGAAACACTGCTTGTAGCATTCAGTCAATAGAATTATCTATTGCACCACAAGAATGAATTAGATGATGCTTCTTTCACAGTATCTTGCCAACAGATACAGAAAAAGATCATTCAGTATAATGAGATGATTCACTAACACCTATTAACTATTCAGGAAAGAATACCCCACCTATACTCAAAAAAAAAGCAGAAAATACCAAGTATAGACTTGGTATAGAAAAACAACAAATAAAACAAAAAAAAAATGTACATTTATTCAATGTGATAGATGTTGATGGAATTTTTTCAAGTGAAGTCGCAATGATTTTGTCACCTCACCTGAAAGATGACAATTTCAGGGAAGGTTCATTGCACATCCTTCTATTGTGCCTTGGTATTTTGTGAATGTAGTCTGGCAGACACCACTACTTCTTGTGTCAAAATCAAACAATTCTCTCTGAAATGCTGTCTGAAAGGAGAGGAAGTCAGAGTTGGCTCTTTGAGCTAACACAGCTGGTCAATATGAATGGCAAAAAATTTAATCATCTTTAAAGAATTTCAGAATCACAAATTTTCTTTGCTACAAAAATTCTGCTAGGACTTGAATCAATCTTCCAAGAGAAGTATTCAGAAGATTAGCATTTAATTTACTTCTAAATCAGCTAAAGACTTCACAAGAATGTTTCACAGGGTTTCAAAGGAAGTAGTTTATCTCCAAGATGAATTTAAGACCAATAGATGACTCAGTCTATAACATTTTCCTGCTAAAACTGACTGTTCTTCTAAAATCAGCCAATGCTGTCTGATTACATCAAAAGTTGAGAAAGTAGCAAGGTCCATAGCAAAGTGTAATTCTCCCATTACCAATGAGGAAAGAATTCTGGTTTCCTGAAATTCCACATTTTCCTTTCTTGCCCACTGAAGTATTTCAATAAAAGAATCATAGACATTAAAATTATTTACCTCCATCACTCTTCCCTTAAGTAGGCAACTTCTAAAATATAAAGATAGAACACTGGATAGGTATGTGCTTTAAATGAACCATGAGTTTCATTTCTCAGTGCAAGAGTTTTAGATACCTGGCTTATTTAGGTCAAATTTCCTAATTTTTGATGAGGAAGAGTTAGAAAGACCCCTGATCTCTTGTGGATGAGTAGATGAAACAGAATACTTATTGATAAAGAGAAATGCAAAAGAAATATGCATCAAACTGAAGGCAAAAAGGAATTTCAGGGATTTCACAGGAACCCAGGAGATACGAAGGATATCTGAAAAGACACTGAAGAATTGGACAGTTCACTATCAAAAGCAGTTCAACCTCAGTTCATACATTCATAGTCTAGAGATTAATAAGAAAAATTCAAGTTAATATTCCAATAAACTGAGAAGGCTTATTGGTATTCTGTACCACATGTTAATAAGGAGGTTCCAAAATTCTGTTATTACCCTCCTTTGAATATATACTAAAAAGTTTTACAAGGTCGAACAATACTGAATGCCAGAAAATTCTCATGGTGTTGCATTGCCAAATAATATTCATTTTGTTCCATTCTGTTAGGTGCTACCTGGGATGGCAAGGGCAAATTAGGAATCTTAGTAATATCACAGATAAATGCTCCCTTTAAATATGGAAATGCATTCTACAGCTCCCAAAATAAATTCTCAGATGAACACACATCATCCTGTGAAGTTTAATTGACTAGTGTTTGGGTTTGTTTATTTTTTTAAAAACAGCAGCCTTTTTTGAGCACTCTATAGAACCTCCTTTCACTGACCATTGAAATGTGAAGGTCTGATTTTCTTTCTGAAAAAGACACACTGGTTTCTGAAAACTTAACTTTTAGCATGAAACTATGAAAAAGTTAAACCCAACTTATTTTCATTAATAAAATATCCTTTCCACACAACCCTTCTAATAGAACTGAATGAGGGGCAGTCGACTAACTTAACTGGAGTATCCAGTTGTAGATATTGTATGAGTATGGTGCTCACATTTATTTGAATTTTTAAGTAAATTTAATTCTGTCATCTAATCCTTTAGCTATATTGCTAAAACAAGATTTCTGTCCAGTACATAATTAAAGTTTTACCTTTAAATATGAAATGCTGTCATAAAAATTTCATTGTTAGAATGACAAACATTCTTCTTTATTGCTGGAGAGGGACAGACACCACTGGCTTGATTTGGCTTGATGGCTCCTCTTGGAGAAGTTTTCAGAGAAGCACAAAAGATTCATAAAGCATGGTACCTAGACTACCAGCAGCAAATAATATTTCTCAAATATGAGATACGTAAGTTCACCACCATGAACAATGCATTGTTATAAGCTCCATAAAGGAAATAACCCACAATAGCAGTTTTCTGTTTTCCTATTTTCCATAAAGTGTCCTGAAACTTTCCTCAAAAGCAAGATGATAAAGCAGAGAGGCTGCATAGCCTGAAGATCACCTGCACCTGGAAAATGTACTAAATAAGAAGAAAAAGCATTCCAGAATCAAAGGCCATTGCTAGTAGCATGATGCTCTAAATTCCCATCTGAAGAGCACCAACACTACCTGAGAATCCAATCGACCCAACTATTGAGTTCCAACCAGAAATCAGCAAACAAACAGCTACATGGCAGATTACGAGGCACACAGGCAATACACTACTTAAAGAAACACCATCATGAAATAAAATGAAAACATGCTGTGGCTGGAAACATAAGCTAATCCTAAATGAACTTGGTGGAGTACCCAGAGGTAGTGAGAAGGCATAGTATCTCCTGTTTTTAAAGGGTTACTGCAGAAACAACTTCAAGACCTAGAACATCTTTGCTTGATTCTACATGCAACATTTTTTTTTTTTTTGTAAACAGGTGAAGCATATTTTAAAGCAGGAGCAGTTATCACAAATATTACATAGTTTTTAAGACTTTCATGTTACCATAAATGAAGCTAGCAAAACTATCTCTTTTTAAGCCAGTATTTTAGCCTTCAAAGATGGAGCTATAGAGACCACATGGGATAATATTGAGAAGGAAAGGGCATGCTGTCTGTCCCTTACTGAAATAGGATACATTTTCCCACCAGTGCAAGGATCTTTGCCCATTTGTGAATCTGAACAGCTGAAGTTCCAGTAAGACCAAAAACCCAAGTAGTAATGTAGCACATTACTACTATGTAGCACAAAATAGATTTCTTGGGGCAGAGTGCCTTCTGGAACTGCTAGACCAAATACATATAAAATTAACTTAGCTTGCTTACTCACCCCTTACAGAAATGTCTCTATTCTTTGATTGTTGTTGCTTATTAATAAGTATATACTTGCTCTAGAGACTTCTATTGGTAAATCTCAAACCACTTTTCAGTACTGGTATTTAGTTAACTCTTTATTCTTAGACACAATGAAGCACAGGATAAATTGATTTCTCTGGCAAGACACACAAAGGGGAAGGGAAGAGAGTTGATTAAGGGACTGTAGCATTAAAGATGCTACCCAAAGAGCAAGGTCTTTAACTTCAATATTGAAATAATTCTCTTTTCATTCATCCTTACCAGAAATCTTTTTACACTTCCTGAAGGATCAATGAATGCCCTGTCAAATTTCTACCTAATGTCATGCAGTGTCTTTTAGAAGAGTCCTACCTTCCTTAGGCAATAGTGGGAATGACAAACAGATTCACAACTGAGCAATAACAATCTAAAAAGAATTTGTTACCATGGTTTGTTTTCAGCAAGAAATGCAGCACTGTTTGAAAACATACAGTATTTCATCACCTGATTTACAGAGTTGTAAAGAGTTACAGAATGAACTCTAGCATGTGTCTCATACTCTGAATCCTATAATATTTCAAAAGATGCCTCTTGCCCACGTTTATTGCTTCTCAGTGATCACAGATGAAGAGTATCACAGTCGAGGAGACAGCTATTATTGTTAGCCCTGTAAATAAAGTCTGGAGTTTGAAAAGCAAGCTGTGTTCATTGTGATCATTTATCAGCAAGATTTTGACGTTCACAACTTCATTAAATAACTTTATCCCTGACACAAGACAGACCAATGTTCTTGTTATCCTGCAAGGCATCATCACTACCAGCATCACTGAAAGCTTAAGGATTTCAAAAGAAAGGCTCTTATTAAAGGGAATGTTCTACCATTTAGTTCTGAATACACACAAAGAACAGACTGATGAAGAAAAGATCATTTTAGAAAGCAAAAAAAAGCCACCATCACCAATCTAACCCTCATTTAAAAAATACAGGTATTATTTAGCCACATTGTAAATAGTATACCAAAAGTCTCATCAGAGCTTTTTTTTGTGGCATTACTAAAGGCAGTTTCCTCCCAAGGAGTTTACAATCTAAGGTAGACCAAAGAATCCCATGAGAAAAAATCTATAGTTTTAACTAAAAATAACAACATATATGATTCTCATATCTGTTTTAGATTTGTAAAGAACAGTAGTACTCTGAAAGTCAAATCAAACCAAAAATTTATTCAGAATATTTGAAGATAAGAAAACCTTTTTTGAATATGTTTATCTGATCTAAAGGCTATTTTATATATTCATGTATATACATATCTATATCTATATCTATATATTTATATATCTACTTATAGGTTCAGATATCATATTGGATCATAGAATGTATTTCTGAACATAATACTGAAAACAATGCATTGACATATTTAGTATCTCACCTTAGTATGAATACATTCTGAGATTAAATTACCACTATTTTTAACTACAAAAAAGCAAGAGGATGTGTGCAAGAGGACATGCAATTGATACCCCTATTGAATTTCAAAGCTGTTGGGAGATGTTTCAGAGCTGTTGGGAGGTATAGGAGAAAAGAAATGAACTATACCTGTGTGGAACCTCTCCACCTCCCACATTGCTCACGAGCTACAAGAATATTTGGAGCTAACTTTTCAGAGAGGACTAGGTAAGGATAAAATAAGAATTAACTACAATGAGACTTTATAAGAAAATAGATCCATGATGACACCAAACATCAGCACAAATTCTGAAAAAAATGCCATTTCTCCTGTGCCAAATGGAAGCTCAACAGAAGTTCAGCTTCCGTATCTGCAGAACTGTTCTAAATATCTTAACCAGGGTAACTGGGGCTAAGCACCTTACAGCGTGACACTCTTCATTGACAGAGCCTGTGGAGCTGCTCCAGAGAGAACCCAGTGACTGAATGAAGTATTTGGGATCAGCTGAGGGGAACATATTTCTGGGTGAAACACAGCCAGAGCAAACTGGCTTGTGCAATCTGCATTCAGCAAGATACTCAGTGCTACTTCTTCAGCCTCCCCCTATGGTACCAGTCACCAAGAGGAGCAGGTGCCTCAGTCTGGCATGCTGAGTATGGCTCCCTGGCTTGAGCTTACAGAGTAGTGCTAATAATTCTCCCTATGCTCATCTAAGGATCCTGCACGCCAGACACAACTCTCCAGTGAATGTCATGCTCCATAACTCATGTTTTCCAAAGGTTCACAGCCCTGGCAGATGGGACCTGCCATGCTGAAGTGCAGCAGAGTGTGAACTGGCAGCTCTGTGCTTGAAGAAACCCCAGCAGAATCCAAATTTTCCTTTGCTGCAACCTAAGCCTTCTCCATCAGTGACCTTGCACACATGAGCCATGCACAAGCACAGCATGGTGCACATTTCTGCACACCAGAGGTGCTCAAAGTTAACAAGAGCTAAATAGAGATATCTGCTGAAATTCAAAATTCCATTTAGAAGTCAAAATCATGGAACTACAAAATAACACCAGTAGAAAAGGCCTGATGGAGGTCATCTGCTTCTAACTAGGGCAGCTTTGAAACTGTATCAGGTTGCTCAGGGTCTTTTCCAGTCACATTATGAATGTCTCCAAGAATGGAGATTTCACAAGCTCTTTGTGTAACCCACCCTCCTGTTTGACTGCCTTTAAGGCAAAAAACTTGCTCCTTATGCCAGGCAGTGATTTGCATCCATTGTTTCTCACTCTTTTACTGCACGCCTCTGGGTCTATCTACCATGGTGTATCTGAAGTCAGAAAGCAATTTTGCTCTTTGTAAATGGTCAAGGATAAGATCTGACATGGAAAACATTTTCAGACTTTACTCAGGTTTCCCTAGTTTGGTCAAAGCAGTTTATTTAGAATCCCCCAGTGACTAAAATATAATCTGCAGCTTTCATTTTACAAACTATTACACAGATTGAATGCTACAATAATTTTTCTTGGTAAAATAGCCTATTGGCACATATTTTTCTCTTTTTAATTGTGCACAACTTGAGAAGCAGTGCTAAAAGACATTTTAAAGCATTTTTGATAAGAATCCACTAAACCAGCTCCATGTCACATCATATGGGTTCAGAACATCTGCATGGTGAGGAGAGGCTCACAGCAGCTCTGTCACAATTTACAATGCAACTTAATACTACCAGAGAGGGTTCATCTAGAATGAATGCCTCTCTAAAGACCCAGATGTGGTGAGCTGCACATAATGGAGGGGGTAGCACAGGCTGGAAAGGGGTAAGGGCTCCTTTTTCTGGATCCACTCCCAAAAGAAGCATTCTCCAAATCATGAACTATTAACTGTGAAAAGAGAGGCATTGGTATCACCACCAGTTACAGGAATGTGCTTTGTGGCAATAAATAAGCAAAACTGTAACTCCAGAAGATTTTTGAAATTGCATTCTCTCCTCAGTCTGAATTGCATTCCTCTCTGCAGGCTGGAGAAAGAGGAGTGGGATGTAAGTCACACGCTGACAGATTTAGTATAATTTGTTTTATTCTAATTGGTAAGGTATTGGCATGGATAAATTTTGGATCAATTTTCTTACAACATGCATTTCAGTACAAACCTGCAGTAATTCTATTTAAGTAACTGGCATTGTACTAGTGAAGAACAGCTGTTATTTAGTGAGGATTCAGAAGTTTATCTAGTTACACATTCACAGTTCACTCAGCAGGGTCACGAGTGCAAACCATAGTGTCTGACAGAAAACCTACAGGGTGCTAAGGCTTTGCCCCAAAGAAAAAGTGGAGAAAATATATTCCAGAAGGGTCAAGAGAGAAGAGAAAAAAGATAAGAAACACAATCACACATATAAAGTGGATGTTTAAATCTTTTTCCTCCTGGAAATGTAAAGTGACAGTTTGGGTGAATGGCTCTCACATGATGCTGTCACCCTTCATTCTGCAGCTCTGGCTGAATGACGTCTAACAGAAAGCTCTTTTCACCTCACCTTCAGGGATTAGATTCTTGGAGCACACTTAGGTAACTTCTATGAAAAATGTTCAAAGCATTCAAATCTGTAAAGCAAGGAATGGTCTAAATGACAAATGCCTCATGGTTTATTCCTGTACACAGCTAATGCACTGTAGTGAATAGTAATAACTGTTGGCTTGTACAACCTCATTATATCAATAGGAAATAAATCTGTCTTTCCAGTCAGAAAATGTAGAAATGAAAACATGAGATTTAATATGCCACTATTTACAATGTTATCTGTGTACAGCCCATCCCTGATATGTATGACTGCCAGTAAGTATCTTCCCCTGCACAGTTTTCAGGACTTGGCTCCTATGTGGCAAGATCCTTGGCAAAAATATTGTATTATTAGTACAGTGTTATACAGAACAATCTATTTTTCTTGTTGGAAGTTCTGTTAATTTAAAAAGTAATTGTGCTTTCAACTTGCACTGAACCACATTATTTTAAAAAACCCTACAAACCACACCTGCTCAAGGTATGCTAGGTCACTCTTTTGTTATGCATCATGATCACATCTGATATAGAGACTATTAGATGAACACTGGAAAGCCAAAGCAATGCAGCACCACCCAGAGACACTGAACCAAAGCTAAAGGCTCTGAACCTGATCTGAGTGTGTGCACTCCAATGGCTTTAGCAGGACTCTATAACCTCCTAACTCACACAGCTGTGCTTCTTCAAGTACTTGGGCCATTCTCTACACACCCTGTGTGGTGATTCCTGACCCAATGAGTCCACAGGCTGTGAAAACAAACTCATAAAAGGAAAATGGGAAGCAAAGGAGGCAACACCCTCAAGTCCACCAAGCCTGACATGAGCACTTAAGCATGTGCTAGACCATGAGGGCTAATGAAATGAGCAGGGTAATAGCAGGCACAGGTTTTGCTCTGCTCATGCAGTTTGTTGGGATTTGTAATTACTTTCTGAATTGATTGCTTGGCAAAGGACACTGATGGAGGCTGCAATGGTAGTGAGAGCATTGAAAAGTAACTTAAGCTAACACAAAGAGTACTACTAAGCAATATCATCACTGGATTGTAAAAGTTGTCTCTCTCTGTCCTATACGTAACTATTCTGCAAAACTGCTGCAGATACTTCTTTCTGTACTAGTCAGATTCTTCAGTAAAAATATTATTTATTTAAAACTTCTTTAGCATGATGAAAAGCAGAAGTTTCAGATGGGTGCACAGACAATCCTCCAAAAGGTCAGACAAGTCAAGGCTAGCATCTTAAGGAGGAGTCAGATTCCATGGCAGGAATGTAAATGTATCAGCTACCTGATGTAAGTTAAGCAGTAGTTCAGCAAATTTTAATCTCAATAGTGTCTAAATGCTGCAATTTCATTTCTACAGCAATAACATGCATTCAAGTCCCTCTGTTGATGAGCCTTGTTATCTGCTATTAGTAAAGGTACTAACATTGTAGAAGACAGACCTGTGTGAATGCCAGAAGCCACTCTAACATCAAAAAGAAATTTTATTTTGTTTATTTTTTTTCCTTCTCCAGAAATATCTCTGTGTGTTTTGCAGCTATTATGGTTCTAAGATTATTATTTCATGATAAAATTGATGTATTATCTTGAAATTTAGGACATGTGATGGCTGGTGAAAAAGCTTTGCAGAGGTCTTAAAATTCCACTACTCTAAAAACCTCAGAATTATGGAAATGCTCTAAATGGAGGTTTTTTGAAAGGCTAGGTAAAGAGGAATGCACTGAGTGCATGAGAAAGGTCTTTTTCCAGCCAGTAGAGTGAGACTGTAAGCCTAATTCATCACTCACATTAATACAGTAGATTAGCATGCTATGTGGCATACACTTCTAAAAGCCCAAAAGTCACTGCAAATTATCAAGACAGCCATTCAGGTAAGTCAGCTAATGTATATGGACATAACCATCTGTGGGAAGAGGAGGGTGGCTCCCTTCTGAGCACAGTGCCAGCACGGGGAGAGGGGGCACACACAGACAGAAGCATGACCCAGCCAAACTTCCCCAAAACCCAGGGGAAGAGGGAAGGTCACAGCACAGGACTACCCTGGCTCTGCCAACCATCATAGCTAGTGATGGCTGTGGCAAATTCCTGAGCTGCACAAGGCTCCTTGCCAGAAAAGGAACAGGGAAGGGGGTTTGGGGTCTGCTCTCTAATGCAATAAATGGAAATGAGAGCATAAGATACAATCAAACCAAATTGAACATTTATGGAAATGCTTCATCCTACTATTGGGAGAAAACAGAGCAACTCATAGATGGATGCCAAGCAAGATACAATCAGAAGAAAAAAGGGTGTAGAAAGCTCTTGGCAATATCATCCAAATTGATATCCAGTAAGAATTCTTTATCTTTGCTTCAGAGATATTATTCCACCATACTAGCAATATTGCTCAAAGTATACCTCTAAATATTATAAACCTGTTTACATCATGTACAATACATCTACTGGTTATCTGTCAAAAATGTACTACAATTGTTTTGGTTCCTTCCAAGCAAAACTTTGTCTCTTTTTTTTTCCCCCCTGTGTTACTACACTAAAAATAATAGGTCTTTCTTTTCTGTTTGATGATCCAAAAGAGTGGGTGAGTACAGAAAATACAGTATAAACCTCAGATGAGCATTTAAAGGGAGGATAGTACCACTCAAAAATAAAAGAATTTACTAAAAATTACACAAAGCATTTCAGCTAGATTAGCAAAGAGTTTTGCCTAAACCCAGTCTGCAAGTTTTGACAAATGACCACTGAAAAAATTTTGTCTGCATCTATGTCTTGTATTAATTTGTATTCTGCAAAACCTAGCTACACTTCTGCCCAACAATTATATTTGCATATCTACTGGATTTATACACAGCCTCTTATTAAAGCCCTATTTGTAATCTGATCCCAGCTACTGACCTATAGGCTCCCCAACTCCTCCTGCTGTGTTAATACTACACAAGAAGGAGAATTTTCCTGCACTAAATTGCATAACCAAAACATCAGTTTTTCTTATACTTAAGGAGAGGTCTTGGACTGGGATAACAACTGCTGACTCCCTGTAACCTTGGGCAGATTGCCTCACCCTTGCATGGCTCATTTTAATCTTCTGTTCAACATGAATAATAACACTGGAGAGTGCTTTTATGTCTTTGGATGAAAGACTTAATATAGAACAAAGTATTTTTATTTAATATCAGAATATAGCTTTCACAGTAACATCTTATATGGAGTGGAAAATGATGATCTTATATAATCTGTTGTATACGGACAGTGACAGTTTATCCTTGAGGGTCTGGCAAGAAAAAACTATGAGAAGGTAATGGCTGTGAAGAATATTTTTCTCTGTCCATGACACATCCCCTAGGACACAAAGGTCTCAGCAATTAGTTTTGTTCCTCTTTTGAGAAAAACACATTAAGTAATATCAAGGAACTAGTGTAGTCACTTGGGGAAACACACCAAAATCCCAAATGCTGTTCTGTATGGGGAGAATTTTTTTTAATTCCACATCCTATGAGTAGCCATTGAGCCCCTTCCAAGATAAGCATAATGAACAAGCCAATAAACAGGCACCATTTCATGTAAATTTCCTCAAAGGCACAAAAGATTAGTTCTGGTTGTACTTTGAACATAATCTCAGCACGAGCTCAGATTCAAACTCAACAATTCAACAAACTGGAACAGTGCATCTGTGCAAGTCTGCTCCCATTCACACCCCCAGGGCAGCTCCTGGCTGTGGGTGGGGTGGGCTCACTCCCTCACCTGGATAGGAGATGCACACAGGAGATGCTCACACACCTCTGGATATCATGTGGCTGTGCAGGAACCGTACCAGAAGGGTCTTATGATGTATGCCACAAAAGCAGAGGGAGTTTCTAGCCTGTGAGCTTTACACTACATTTTAACTTAAAATTACATTTTAAAGTGCATGTACTTGCAAAGCACCAACCCACCAGCACACTTCAAATATATAGAACATATATTTGGGGCCAAGAAACTCTCCATATCTAGACTCCCAGCTAATGTGCAATGAAGCAAGCCCTAAGTCAGACTCTATCAGCATGGAGTGTGTTGAAGGGAGTTCAGGCTGGAAACCCCAATCGAACATTTATGGAAATGCCTCATCCTACTACAGGGAGAAAACAGAGCAACGCATAGATGGATGCCAAGCAAATATTTGCAGACTAGGGGCTTTAATGACCTTATTTCAGTCTTGCAAGTCTTCCCTTCAGAATATGTCTCTAAAGAGAAGGCAGTTTAAAACAGAAGACAGAATAATCTCTGGGACTTTGATGTATAAAAAGCAGACCTGAAGACAACAAAAGTATAAAGAATGTACAACAAAGTGCAAACCCTTCTAAACTAATAACACTGCAAACACTTTCAAGCTGAGACTGTGCTCCTCTAGTGTATTTCTAGATACACTGAAGTGTCCTAGTAAAAAAAAAATATGCAAAATAAAACCAGCATCTCAGGGAGCATTTTTCTCTAATTTTATAATTAGAAAGTGGGATAGAATAATAGAAAGCCAGTTAGGAGATGTGTTAATTTAGAAAAAGTCAACAGAATCTTAAAAAAGCAACTCTGGTTTTATCTGGTTTTTTTTTAGTGGTGGTTTTGGTAGTATTTTGGTTATTTGCTTTTCATTGGATGACTAAGTCAATAAACTGTGTGGGTCACACATAGAAGACCTGATAACTGAACAACAATGAAGAATGTAAGGCAAATGCCAGCTTCTCCATTAAGGAAATATTCAAAGTATCAGAATACAGAAATACTGAAAGATGACTCGGAAGTATAGTGACACAGCTGGTGTTCCACAAATAAATAACCTTAGGAAATTTGTATCTACTCAAACGGAGAAGATAGTAAATAAATATTACCTGTAAATAAATCTCTGGCAAATGCTTTTGTAAAACAAACAAACCTCTCCAACACAGTAAATACAGATGTTTGTTTGCATGCTGCTGAAGCCAAAACTCTTGAATAATTTTGGCCATTAGAGTGTACTTACTCTACTTCTATTTGTCCTTTCCTTTAAATAGAAATCTAATACTCCATTCCCCCTCGAAGGCTTATAAGAAGATAAAATGCCAAAGGATAAAACAAACACAAATTAAGTGGTGTTAGGAATCCCAAGAGAAGAGCAATTCAGTTTACATTTTGGGGGGTTTTAATTGCTGGTAAATTACACTTCTAAAATCATGTTCAGGGGATAAAATGATTTCTGCTGTGCTTTGTAAACCATTTTCACAATTTTCAGGCACGAAGCCAACTGACTACAATGACACAAAGAAGTCCAGAGCTTATAGGATCTGCCCTCCCCATACATTCACTGGCATAAAGAAAAGCTCAAAGCATGCAGCATATTTGTTAAGAGGAAAAAAATTTTAGCTTAGTCATTATTTACTCAGCTACACACCAGTTTCCAAGCAAGAAAAAAAAAAATCATTATAAACTGAAGATAAGCAAAAAGAAGCAAAGAAATTAAATGAAAACCTGACCATAACTGACCACATAACTTCTAAATAAAATATATTTTTAAAAAAAAATTCGAATGCTATTGTTGTTTGTGTAGCCCCATTCCTAGTGTGAAAATACAGCAAAGTATGCAGTTAGTGAATGGCAATTGTCCAGGACACAGCCCCATTTTCTAACTTAACTTCACTCATAACTGACACCTGACATTTTAGAACAGGATTTCACTGCTGCTAAGGTCAGCCTTCAAGTACCAAATACCCACAGTGGAGTGCAGGTATTTTATTAAAAACCAAACAAATCACAACATGTAATGGCTACATAAGTTGGGAGTGAGAGAGATGGAGTTATTGATATGTTTGTTAGCTCATGTTATCAGCAACTAACAATAATTAAAGGGAAACAAATATTTTGGTATTCAGAAACAGGGACTATTCTCTAAACATCTTTCTGTGTATTGCAGTACTTTAATTATGGGGTGGGCTGGGGTGCACTGCATATTAATAGGGGTCAGGTAAAACAGATCTGTCACCATGCTTAATGTTCTTTGCTCTTAAGGGACTAACTGTAATTCTTAGAGACATAAATGCCCCAAATGAGGACTGCTCATAAAAGATCCATCCCCTCACTCTTAAAAGTAACACTCCTACCAAGGTGGATTTTGTAATAAGCTTTTCTCTTCAGTATTTTTCTTTATAATTGTTATACAGGAGCAAACTATTGTTAGACAGCAGGACTCAATCATGTGAGTACTTAAAAATATGAGTCATCCCACTAACAGCAGTGAAGTTAAATAAATACAAGTCACAGGTGCCATGCTGAAAACAGACATGGTTACAAGGTAAAAATATGTTGTCTATGGGATCTGTCAAAGCTCCATTTCTAGTTTCCCAGACATCCAGGGATAGAAGCAGGGAGTGGTTTTAAGTTAACTTATTTTCTCTCTTGACATCATTTGGCTCCTAAGACCTCACTAACCCTGGTTGGTTCATAAACAATTGTTCATCCAATTTACACACTTTCACAGCCATTAAAAATAAGCAATGCAAACTTCCTAACCCAAAGAACGGGCTTTTTATTTTTAATTATCTAAATTAAAGAAATAAGAAAAAAAAATTAATAGAGCAGTGGCTTAAATTCGTTGTCCTTTAACCACATAAGAATTCTCTTCATGCCAAAGCAGTGTTTTCTGATTGACTGGCATTATGAAGGGATAGCTATGTTTATGCTAATTTACAATGCACAGAAGAAAAGGTCTTTTGATCAGAGCTTTTTATTTTCATCACTTTGATTGACTGTCAGCCATACTAATTATCATAGAACCATTGATCATCATTTGCTGCTAACTAGAAAAGGTTGACATATTTTCTATGGCATTATTTAGTATGCAAATTTAAGAAGAAATTGTGCTAGACCTAATAGGTAAAATTTTCATGTCCACTTCGTTCAAGGAATTCAATATCTATTTAAGAATAAAATAAAGTTAAACAAGAAAAGTCCTCCAAAACAACAGAGTAAAGAAATGGAACTATAGACAGTGTAGAAATGCTTTCTATTTAATTTTGCTCATATTCTCTCTACACTATTCTTGATGAAATCCATTTCTTACCCAAGCTCCTGAAGCAAAAAAAAATATAATTTGATTTAAAAAAATAAATAAATAAAAAAATTAAGGGCATTTCAAAACTAAGAATAAAGTGCAAATTCAGCATAATTTTTTAAAAATATATTTTTGCTTTAAAAAACACATTTAAATCTTATATATATTTTATCCAAAAAGTAAGTTTTTCTCCTTTATGCACCAATCCAATATATAGAATGAAATAAAAGCATTGTGATACACCTCAGAAAAGGAACAACAAACAATATTTATCCACAATTCAAATGGATGCACTGTAGACTGTGAGAGCTATATTAGGAGCTCTAATATATTAATTTATAAATAATAAATTTTAGTAATGATAATACATTATAATAATACATAATGTATCATTACAATACTTAATAATATATTAATTAATGAACAATAAATAAATAATGAATTCTCATATCTTTTAATCACTCCATAAAAATTTTGGGTAATCTCACAGAATCAACACAGTAAAACCCTGTTTACTTCTTTATTATGATCAATACAAAAAAATTTAGGGACCAGTTCCCACTGAGGAGCAACACAATTCAAACTTGTAAATGTGGCTTTGAGGAAAAATAATTTTCTATTAAAATGTCCTTTAGTAACCACAAAAATCCTGTCTCAGCAGTCACCAATCATCATTCTAGCATTACTGCATAACTGAGAGGAGGGCCTCACAAATTCCTGTGACCATGGGGTGCCCATGGTGCTGCTGCAGCGTGAGAAACCACAGCAGTGTCAGAAAGATCTCGAGGAGCAGCTGCATGGAGGGTTCACTGTCATTCACTAGAAAAGTAAACACTGCTGGCAATAGGCTACAATACATTTTTAAAAGGTGAAAAGCCACAAAAATGTGGTGTTTTCTCCATAATTTTTGCTGTCCCAAATATGAAAGTTGTTCGTTGATTAAAAATAAAGTTATATAGCAATTCCTATGACCAGGGGGAGAAAGCTATTGCATATCTGGCCAATTGAATATTCTGGGGCTGGATCTAGAGGTTTGCAAACAGTATCTATCTCCCTGAAAAGTTTTCCTTGCATCTGGATACAGGGCCTTTTCTGTATATTCTATCCAAGCCAAAGATATTGGTTTGAACCCCTGGCCAGGAATGAGTAAGAAGACACAAGGCATATGAGTTGACACTGTGTACAGTCACTAAACTTTACATGGTCTTTATTTAAAAAAAAACTCATAGGTCTAAAAATGACATTTTGTCTTTTTGGAAATATACCTGTATTATTGGTCTTATGAGGGAAAAATGATTCCTTGGGTGGGAATGCTTCTCTGATGCATCCTACAGCCCATGCTTCCACTCAAAGCTACAGAAGTTTAGGAGCCACAATTTCATTCCTGTTTGGTCAGCAGCCCTAGCTGTCCTTACCTTTCTCTGTCAATTCAGAGAGAAGACAGCTGCAAAATTTTCAGTTGCAGTATTGTAATCTGCTTTTAACAATATTAAGGGAAAGAACTCATATTACCAGCATGTTTTACCAAATTATATTCTTCCCTTAAAGAAAAGCATTTTTTTCTTTGTATATCTCTGGAATCAGAATTAAAGATGATTCTTTCTGATTACTGTCAACACTGAAATGTCTCATGTGGCTCTGTGGCTATACTAGCTTTGAAATCTGAATTTTTTTAAAATTCCCATGACTCCCTTCAAATAATTTTCAATAAAATCAGCAGAGGCTTTTTAAAAGTCAATGGGAAAAATAATGTGGCTTTCTTCTCCAACTTGTATTTTAAAATAACCTCATTTTCTGTTTTTAGGTCAAAAGCCCCACAAATAACTGAGACCACAATCACTTTCACTCCATATTTAATAAAAAAGGGCTGTTTCTTTCCTTTTAGTGGATAACAGTATTTTAAAAACCCTATTGACAATAGTCAAGTATAACAAAGTTCGTTGTGACTTAACTTCGAGGTGTCTAGGGCTTTGAAAAAAAATATTTTTGCAGTTACAAAAGTTGAATTGATATTGCATGCAAGTCTGAATGTAAATATTACAGGTAAAAATAGCCTGAAAAATTTATTGCAGCTGTGAAGCTGGATTTGCCAGTAGTTTGTATTTATACAGTTAAATTTTCAGAAACCAATATGGTTCAGCCAAGGAAATTGGGGGACAGGAAATGGGATGAGGCACAAGGGCAAGAAAAGGTCAACCTCTAGATTAAAGATGAAAATGCTGCATTCTTAAGCAACGTTTCATTCAAACACTCTATTTAGAATTTTAGATTATTATTTTGATATAATTATGCACATTAGTGAGGACAAGTTTTGCTATAATATCACAGAAGTGGAGTAAATGAGGGGTATCACCCCTCTGTCCCATTGAGGAAGAGGAAGAGGAAGAGGAAGAGAAGTGGGAGAGCAGCTTGGTGGGCACATAGCACCAAGCCAGCCACAATAACACATAAATTCAGGTGAAGTGTAATATATACATCAACTGAATAATGAAACTTGCCTTGGCTTATCATCAGAGCTCATTTAGAGAGAGAGAGAATGGTAAAGTTTGGTGAAGAATACTTGATCTAGGGAGCACTCCAATGAGAAATCTCTTTGAAGGTGGTTAGACTACACAACTGTATTCTGCACATACTTCATAGGGTAAAACTTTTAATTATAGAATTGCTAATGTTGATTTGGAAGTCACTGAGTGACAGCAGCTATAATCGGATTCTGTTTAATTTCAAAAGTCAAATTTTAGTATTGACAGACATTTTAAACACAAAGGTGTTCTTTTGAAGTCTTAAAATCTATTCTGTTGAACTCTTAATGGACACATAATGTCTTTATGAAGTCAGTTTTACATTTCTCTACCAAGCTACAATAATATTTGTTAAAGTATCTTTATTCTTAGTCACATACTGCATCAAGTATGTAATGTGATATTATTGATGCAATTTATCATTCAGGAACCTTGGGTATAGGCAGATTTCATATCTTTAAATAGCAGACTTTTTTATCCAGCAGTTTGTGCCAAATAATACAGTCCTTATAGCCAACCTTGCTGGTTCTAGAAGGGACTTGACAAATAATTTTTCAGGTACATTTCACTGCTACAGACATAACTGTCTCCCATTTTTAAGTGTGTCTAACAGCTAAAATGTGCAATTTACTTTTATATTCTTTATGCCATTATATTTTTTTCTGACATCAAGATGTCTGAATAGGCTATTTAATCCCTTCAGAATCCTTCAGAGAAACCTTGGTATTGCCTGTGAAGAGGCTGTATTTTATGTAACGTGTTTTGCCACGCAGAAAGAAAGGCACACTGAACTTGCAGTGTTCATTGCTGCAGAAACTAACCCTTCCTCCTGTGGGTTCCCATTCTTACCCTTCCCAACTCTGACCTTTCACATGAACCTTGATCACACTCCCTATTGTTAATATTCATTTTTGCAAAATTGTCACAAAGGAAAAATAATCAGGAATATTATATGTGATGTCTTTTGAGATATTTAAACACCATTAGGGATAGGAAGAGATTGGGTTCCACCCTGAATGCTCAGTAATTAGGTGTAAAATTTGATAACCAAGAAAAAAAGAGGAAGAATTCAGATGAAGAACACATTTCCCCTGCTTTTTCTGCAGCCTCCAGCTTCAAGGCTTGTGTCTCCCCTGCACCTGACAGGGGAAGAAAAGGCAGAGTTATGGCATGTGGTACAGCCCATCTGCCTTTCAGCAGCACAACTGCACAGCCAGTGGCTTCCAGGCAGCCTAAGACTCCCAGTCCTCTCCTGGCAGATACACACCAAATCCACTCTCTCACAAGTTGCAAGCAGATCTAAGTCCACTGACTTGTTGCTGCTTTGGATTTGTGTTGGTCTATGAGAGAGTACCAGCCTGAAGTGACAATGGGTAGCATGGAAAGGATAAGCTGTAAAAAGTTGTAACTGCCATTTGATTTTTTGGGAAACACTGATATTCATGAAAAGTTGAATTTTCTGACTGAGCTGCGACCTCCCCAAAAATATCAGATGCTGCATCACCTTAAATAATAATAGATGACAGCCAATATAAAATAGTAATAGTATTTATAAACTGGAAATTTTTGAATTCTGAATACAGTTCATAGTTTGCGAATATTTTTCAAAGTCAACTTTTCCAACCCCTCCTCATGCCAGGCACAATATCACTATTTATTTGTAACATATCTTCACCAAGAAATGCCAGCCAAAACCAGGGTTCTCACAAGACAGTCCCTGCATGAAGAGTCTCTACTCAAGGAGGTTCAGGCTAAATCAACAAAATGAATCGTGTATGGAAGTAGAAGAGGCAAACCAAGGGAGAATGGGTTAAAACTAAAAGAGAGAGGGTTTAGAAGAGATATTGAGGAAAAATTATTTACTGTGAGAGTGGTGAGGAACAGGTTGCTCAGAGAATTTGTGGATGCCCCATTCGTGGAAGTGCTCAAGGCCAGGTTGGATGGAACTCTGGTCTAGTGAAAGGTGTCCCTACCCATGGCAGTAAGGTCTGAACTAGATGAGCTTTAAGGTCTCTTCCAACCCAAAGCATTCTATGATTCTAGGATTCTATGAACTCAGATTTAAGTAGCATCTTAGCAGTCTGAAATGTGTATTCTCCTAAAGAGAAAGCTCCTCTCTGAATACCACACAACCTGAGCTGGAATCACAAAATGGAATTCCATTATCTTTCACATGTAAGTAGACAGCCAGAGCCAGTTCAGCCTCTTGCCTTGCTTCTATATGATGTTTTTATGTGGAAGCCAACATTCCTTTTCTACATAGGCATTTTCACATTTCTTAGCATGATAAAGCGGGTTTAAGTGGTTCTCTCTGCCCACAGCTCATTTCTTGTGAGCAAATCCAGCCTTGTTTTAACAGCTGCAGCAAAGAAGGGGTTCAGAAGATATATATAAAATTGCAAATAAACTTTCTGAATAAATTCAGGTGCAGAGTGAGCTTTTAACATGTGCTTTTACATATGCTGTCATTATCCTATATATTGATAATGCTCTATCTGAGTCTCTGAAGTTGACTAAAAGTAGCCATTTCAGTATTTAACCTGAGGGATTTTCAGGACCATCTCCATGACAGGGGTGGTCTGGCTGCCTCGCTATTGTTTACAGATCCTGTGTGTGCTAATGAAATTGCTGTTTTACTGAATACTTCAGGGTAGACAGAATTAACCAAGGTGGTGTCACGTCTCTCTCCAGCCAGGAATAAGGGAAGGTGTCCCTTTCTAGAAAGACCTATTTAAGTGGAAGCACCCCATAATAATGAGATATTTCAGAAAATCCACCTTGGAGAGCTCCTTTGAAGGAATTGGGCTAGAAGGAGTGGAATTTCCTCAAAAGCAAAACAAAAACCAGATGTATTCCTGGGTTTCAGAGGCCTCAAAGCGTGAACAACTTGAAAGGAGCTGACATTCTCAATGTCACAGGAAAAGAAAAGACGACAGCTCTGCTGCCTTTACACAAGCATCTACTGTAATTATCAGACTGTGGATGAGGTAAAATGGCTACAGAGAGGAATGAGAAAGTGTCCTTTTACTCTAAAGAGAATAATAAGGGGACCAGTCCCAGATGTCACCCATGACTCTCATTAACACTAATTGTATTCAAAAAAAGGTGAAGAAAATAAGGAAAATACATAAGGCTCTGCATCTCTTCAAATCTATATACTCCCTTTATCAGTTAGAGAGGTTTCCCTTCCTCCCTGCTCAAAGGTCAGTTCAGCTTTCCGACGTCCTTTGGCCAACTATGCTATAAAAATTAAAATTACCAAATTCCTGGGGCTCTGGAGGATGTTCAGGGCGTCCTTGCTTTGGGGTTCTGGCTTCAATCAATGGCATGTTTCCAAAGCAAACCCCACAGCAGTTCTCATTTACTTTACATTATCTCTTGGCCATAAAGAGATATCAGGGCATGCAACCACTCCTCTTTTGGACATAAAAAGCCCCAAAGCCATGACACACAGTGCACCTAACCCACTTGAATTTTTAGTGAGCTAGTCCAAAGAAAAACAGGGGAAATTCTGGCATCATGGACATGAGCACTTCAGCCACTTTCACTCCAGAGTGCCATGCCAGCTACTGCAGGCACATCCTTACACATTTCCACAGCCAGATATTCTAGGACTGATCACTGATTATTTTATTTCAGCATCAGGGTAATGCTGGGGATTGTTTCTGACAAGCTTCACAAGACTCCAGAAAACTTAAAAGCCTCCAGTGCAGCAACCTGGCATGTGGCAGTTGACAACACGTCCATGCAATTCCTTCTAAGTTTTGCAGCTAATGCCTTTCAGTTTTAAATCTACCCATTCCAAAATTTTCACTGCCATGTTTTATCTCACTTGTTTGAAATAACTCTCTACCATTATAATCTCCAAAATAATGCAACTTCTATTAAAATACACATATTCTGAAGACTATCAGAGACTGACATGGAGTATTTGCTAAAACTACACAAGGGAGCTCTTCTGTGGACTAAGAAGAAAGAATGACTGAGACAATCCATCACCATAAATTTAAGCTGTATAAATATTTTTATCTTGCAAACTAATTTGCCAAGAATTAAGTGTTCTTCTGCACTAGTCATGACAGCAGATTTTATACAGTTTTGTGAGGTTAACTTCATTCATTTAAAATGCTTTATTCAGAAACCAACAGCTAACTTGTGAAAGGAAATTTGATTAATTCTAAGTAAGCTACTCTTTATTTCACTACAATGCAGTATTAATGAGAATAACATAAAGGATAATGGAATTAGAACTCAGTAACAGCTCAGACAACATCCCATTACATCAAATTCCAGTGTGTCTCTGTAGTAATCTGTTCTGCACCACTCCAGTGTGCTTATGCAATCAGAGCAAAGAGCTGTTACCAAGGAAACCAATCAACCCAAGACCCCTCGTGTGTGGAAAATGCAGATATTTAACACCAAAAAATCCCATAGAAAATAACTTCAAATGGCAACCCAGACTGGACCTACCTCTGACATTTATAAGCTCATGCAAATCTGGCCATTGTTCTAACCTTTCAGTTAATCATTTTGCAACTGTGGATTGAATAAGAAAGTTTCTATCAAAAAAAAAAAAAAAGTGTATTGGTCCAATAGACAGAAAAATTTATCCAATGTTATTAATTAAACAAAAATGCAAACAGCAGAATTGCTTCCCACAATTAGTTCTCCATCGGTTTTATTAAGCCTATAGCCAAAAAAACCTAGGTCTGCTCTCAATATTAGCTAGAGGAATGGTAATTCTATTGTGTAGCAGGAACTGATACAAAGCCTTGCTATCAATGAACAGGTTAATCATAAAAGAAAGGCTTGACTTTATCCCTTTATACCTTATGGTAAGAAACTTCTTTCCAAAGCTGCTAATCACACTTAGCTACTTAGTAAATGGTAATACCAAATTCCTGAGCTACATATTTCTTGTAAATGGCTCCAGGACTGGATACCAAGCAAGCTGCATTCTCCAGCAATGTACAGACCTGGATTCTACACAGAGAAAAGCAGAAATGCAAAGCCTCCTGTTCATTAGGGTTCCAGTTCTTAAAATTACCCACTAATTTTCCTAATACAGGTTGCTAACTTCAGATGCTCAGTAGCAGTGAGAATAGATGAAATCTAAGTACTTTTAAAAAATTTTCATTTAAAGATTGTTTTTGGAGGGATTGTCTGCAACTGGAGTGGCTAAAATTCAAAGCAGAAGTTTTCTAAGATGTACAGCTCACATAACTGGAGATTTGACGAAAGTTTTGTGCTAAGAGAGAAAAATTGCTGCCCATAGACACTGAGAGTTCTTAAATGACAATTAAGTTCTCCAGATGTAATTTATGAAAGCATGGGAATGCTACTTAAAATATGTATGTAGATGGCACAGAGCTACTTTTTGCAGTAGTCCATTAGCTTTGTAGCAAATAATCTCTAAAATGAGCCAGTATTTAAATATGCATAGTACAATTTACTGTCTCTAACAAGAACTGATACTATCTTATTGTAGGACTGCACCTGTAAAGGACACACTGCAGATAGAAAGATTAAATTGGAAATTAATTCCTTTACTGAACAACAGAAGGCCTAAAATGAAAAGATTTTGAACATATGGAACTAACAAATACTAATCAAGCTTAACAAAAATTTGCATGCTTCAAGGGATTTAACAATAGCTCTAAATCATTTGTGTTACTAAATATGCACACACTGCTTTAGAGAGATCAAACCTTCCAGTTAACTTCATTTTTGCTAACAAAAGTCAGAAGAGATATGGCTGTCCTGCTTCACTGGCAGAAAGCAACACTGGAGTTAGGAGGCAGTCACACAAAGCCCCAGATCACCCTTATTTTCAACACTGCAGAGGTGAACTAGTTTTTACAGAGGTATCTGTCACTTTTAGGAGAGAGACATTACATAAGAAAACTGATCTGTGTTTTGTGAACAGCTTAACTGAAGCCAATGTTGTCTATGATAGTGTTTTATAATTGTTAAATTTAGTGTAGATAAACACAAAGGGAGCATCTGCCTTAAGGTTTCCTTGAAGCTGTGTTAACCCCAACTGCTTATCTACCACCTTCATCAACTCTGAGAGCTTAAGTGGTTATCTAGCAGCAAAAGATAAATAAAACCCATTTTGAGGGCATAGTTGCTTCTATCTCAGCTATCCTTGCTAGTCTCTGTCAGATAAAGTGAAAAACTTCTTTTGCTTTTAAAAGCAATAATTTTGAGCATTTCTAGAGCTTTGCTAAATATCTAGCACGGAATCTGCATGAAGTACATTTGCCACTCTCATTTGGATGTTCCTCTTCTTGTAGCCAGGTTGAGAGGAGGTAGTTTGGTGGTTCAGCAGATAATTCTATTGTGTATCACAGGAATGTTAAATAAGGCACCTTTGCTTCTGGTGCACAGAGTTCTCCTTTCTTCCCTTCCTTTTTGAGCTAAATAACCACTGCCATACAATAAATTGAAACACCTCAGTTGTTCTAAGAGTCACTTGTTTTGTTAAAGATACACTTTTCATGTTTTTGGTTTTTTTTCTTTTACATAGAGAAAGGTTACTGCACTGAGTTAAATGCTAAGTGTCTCCAGATTAGTTATGTGAAGTTAATATAGCAAAAGCTCTGGCCTTTGAAAGTTAGTCTGTGTTTGGAAAGTCAAATTTAGTGTTTGCTGGTGGCTACATCCTCCCCATTTCCTTTGAAGTTAACAGTGCAATCTGCAGGATAGTCTTAAGATGCCCAGGCTAGGTGTGCAGTGAAGTGGCTTGGGTAGCAAGCTAACTAGGGGTAATGGCACAGCAGGGCCAAATCCACTCTGCTCTGAAGCAGACTATCCAAGAAGAGGAGTAAACTGTCATTCATTGTACAGACATGGCCCTTGTGCATTTTCCTTGTTTATTTATTAATTTAGTTAGTTGTTTTGGGGGTACTGCAATGAAGCTTAGCTATGTGCATCTAGCAACAAAGTAGTTAACAAAGCTGTTTATGCTACTTAAGCTGTAACAGAATTCAATGCACTCCCTTGTAGTTTATTCAGCACTTTGATGCTAGCACAAACTGTAGTAACAAATTTATTTCAGTAACATAAGCAGATGAGTCCTGGCAGCATCACAAGTAGCAAGTCTACTAACTAGTCTTCACCATATTTTATACTTATGCTCGTTCTTTCATCTTTTTTCAAGGAAAAAACAAAGGCAGCACTACTGTAGAAGGCATCCTCAAACAGAAGTGCATTACCAAACTAACTAACTACCTTGCATGTGTGCTCTAACAAGTCCATGTGCTCACAGACCACACCCTCAGAGCTGCTGGGCAGTTTTCATCTTTTCCATCTCCTCTCAACACAAATAGGAACAGATTCTCGTAGGCAGTCAGACTCCAGGAACCCAAGTCACACTACACAATGCCTTATAACATGGAAAAAGATAACTGCTTAAGTGTGGAAACATTATCAAAAAAAGCATCTCCCTCTGTTAGTAGGACCATAACTACTGCTCACCTGTGTTCAGTGAAGCTGTCAATGGAAGACATAACTACAGGATGTTTTTTGATCTTACTATGTTTAATAGCACACACATTTTGGTCTTAGGCAAAGAAAAGAGTATCAGTTTCCAGCATGTTGGAAAAGAAATTCTGAAGGCTGAAAATTCCCTGCTTTTCACGGAAAAAGCCTTTTCCAGCCAGAAATATTGAGATATTTTACAGCAATACTTGCAAAATAAAAGCAAATATTGCTTTCATATTCATAATCATTAACTCACTAAACTCTAGTTTAATAAACTTCAATTTATTAAAAGTAGAAGATGAAGACTGGTTAAAAAGGAAGTTTCAAATAAAATGCCTAGTCATTAATATTTCATTCGTCTGTGACCAACTGGATTATTAAATGCACTGAAAAAATTAACTGACTTGTAAATAAAGTTCTGAGGCTTTTGAAAGCAGGCTTGACAGATGTTTCTACTTTCAGTAAAAGCTCAAGTTGAAATCATAGTTAAGAAAATTAAGAATGGCTATAAAATACATGCACTTCATAAGGAGAGATTGATTCACAAATAAAGATTGGAAGTATTGGTTACTTCCTATCCACCAAAAGTTAAGATTTTTATGTATGACTAAATGCAGCACTCAGTAAAAGGCAATGATAACTGTTGAACTGGTACAGGCTCATTTATTTAGAGTTGAATTCAGATGGGTAAATGTTTATACAGCTTGCTGAATTACAGAGCTGAATAGTGACCAAATAATTATAAAAGTGTAATCAGAGGGCAAGATTTGCTTTATGTATGAAATATCAGCACTTGTGTAATATGTACTAGACTTATATTGAAGAACCAGCATATTTTGATAACTGTATTTGAGCTGTGATTCCTACCAGTTGGTCAAAAGCTGGAGCAAACTATGTTCTGCGGCATTTTTTAAAATGTAAAAATCTCAGTCATAAAAATTTATTATAATTTAATGCAGAAAATCAACAGAAATTAAAGACTGATAATGAATTCCTGTGTATTTGAAGGAGAATTTTAATAAACACCTGTTCATTACAAGGATTAATGGTGGCTATAGCAACACAAAGGGAAAACAGGACATATTATCAGGATAGTAAATATTTCTGTTGGGATTTGAAAGAAATTGCATTAAGTAACTTAAACAATAAAACTTATTTATGTCAACTTTTACATTAATTTAGGCAGAATAACCAAGCAGATGGGCTTACTAATAGCCTTTTCAGGTTTAAGCATTCACTGAGGAATTTACATTTTGTTTTTATCATTCTAGGAAAGCTTTCTTTGGCATTAGCCTAGTTTTTACGCTGTATTGCTTCAAAATGTTAAGTCAAATTAACATAAAAAGAAATAGGTTTAGAATATTTTTTCCATATGGATTCTTCCACTCTCATATCAAGGTATGCAATTTATGTAAACCAGACTTCCAGTCTTAATTGGCACAGGAAAGACAAATCCCCACAACCTTTAAAAATTATGAACTGCATTTTCAAGAGACCAAGATCCACTTTGCCTTATGTCAGTTATGCCTTAGCAAATGAATTGTAGGTGATCTTTTTGAATTAAATCTTGAGATTACTTTATTTTTTTAAAATATTATTTTATTTTTAATGTGGACTGTAATTTATATAACAATCACTTAAGTCAACACTGAGATAAAAGTTATTAACCCAAATATATATATTCATACACGTATATATGAAAAGGCCTGAGAAATCAGGTGGAAACAAAAAGATGCATCTGGATTCCCTGAAGCTTGTTTTGACTTCAGAACATGTGAAAACTTGTTCTTAGTGAGCACTTCTCTAATTTAAAAATATCATCATGGTACTTAACTGGCTGCTGCCACTTCTGATTCGGGTCTTTGTTTTGACCAGGAAGCAAAGAGCTGAAGCATCACTGGAGTCAGCAAAAGACTGCAGAAACAGCAATCAAATGATTCAGCATTTAATAGCAGATGACTGCTAAGCCATTGCATTGAATCAGAAGGCAAGATATAGTTTATGTAGATGAGAAATAGGAATATTCTTTATGCAGTGGACAAAACTGTTCCTTTTGGCACAGTACAGTGTGCAATTAGCTAATAAGAAGTGAAGAAATCACAGTGAGACCAGTCTGACTCTTATAATGAGAAGGAATAAATGCTATTTACCCATTCTATTTGCAATATACAAATAATAAAGTGACAGTCTCTGAAAGCCTGTAATTGCACCAGCAAGAGAATCTAATTTAGCCATAATATCAGGGTTGCCTATGCAATGACACTAAAACCTTCTTTACAATTCCAGTATTTTGCTTTCACCATTTACCACGAGCAATCATGACCTTGAGTTGGAAGTCTGCCTAGCACCAATGATCTTTTTCATCTCTGGTTTCTTTGCAATGGCCCTAGTCATTCCTTCACTGCTAATTGCCACGTGGACACCTGTCCACTTGAAGCTCTACTAAGAATATTGGGGTTTTTTTCATAAGCAATTGCAAATTAGTAATGATTCTGGCTACTGTCAGCCTGGGTGGCTTCAAACCAAGAACCAAAATAAAGTGAAAACCTTGACCTCCTTCCATTATGTAGGGCCACTAAATTAAACTTAATCCATTATCTGTGGAGCTGCATGGCAGCTGCTGGGATAGCATCCAAGTTGCACAAGTCCTGGAAATATGACAGCATCAGGGAACTGCAAGACACAGCCTTCTATATTCAAAACTCACATCCTGACTCTGGCATAATAAGTACTGACAAGGAAGAATTTCCCCTGTTAAAAAGGGGCAATTTCTAGTGGCAGGGAAAGAGAGGAATAAAGTGGTACTTCTGCATTTCTTTTAACACATTGTGCCTAATTCAACTACATGACATACAACAGACCAACAAAGGAAATAAGATAGAAAGGTACATTTTTTTCATTGTGTTGCACAGGGATTTAATTATACAGCTCCTGTAAATGTTAATGGGAATCACATGATCCCATCCTTGTATGGTGCAATTAAAACACACCCAAGAATATCAATCACTTCTCAGACCAGAAAAGGTATCTTAACGTAGCTAAATGCTGAGATTAAAAAAGGGTGTGCAGAGCAGAGAGAGCATTGGATGTGAAAGCTGATTTGGGAACAGACCAGGAGGATATGAGCAACTCAAATTCTGTCATAATCTATAAAGGGCTGAGATGAGAACAAAAAAGAAAGAGACAACAGATTGTTTACAGATAAGAAAAACTGGTGCTAACAGTCTCTGCAGATACAGTTTGGTTTAAGAATATTATAGCTAGGAGAATAGTTACAGTGAAAATAGAAAGTGGGATCCTGAAGCCTGCCAGCCTTAGACTCTCCCTGGGTTTACCCAATGTAAATGAGTATTGCAGGTGAAAAAATAGCGTGGCCTGTGGACACTAACAGGCAGCTGGTAAATGAATGCATGGCACATTGCAGGGTATGAATGTCCAAAACTGAACTTCTGAGTCCTCAAGCAGAAATCTACTCTCCCTGGCTATAACTGGTACAAGCTGGGAGGAAATTTCAGCAACACCTGGGTTAAACAGAAGTGGCAGATCCTAAATCCTCCTATTAATAAGGAGACATGAGACAGAGCCACTAATTAGAAAGTTGGTTGCACCTTGTGCTTGTGCACAGAGGATATAAAGACTGGGAAATTGAGGGTTTGGGTTCTGGACAAAAGAGCTGCTGTCAGAAAGGACTGCTGAACAGAGGAGGTGGTCTCAGAAAGAAGAATCATATAATCATAGAACATTTTGGATTGGAAGGGACCTTATAGATCGTGTAGCTTCACCCCCCACCCTTCCATTGGCAGGGACACCTTCCAGCCTGGAAAGCAGTTTAAGATCTTGGCTGAAGGAGAGATCCTGGAAGTCAGGGAAGATCCCAGTAAATCACTTCAAGGTGATGGGTGCTGTGGGATGCTTAGGGACCTTGTCTGGGGATGCTTGGGGATAGGGTGTCTGCAAGCAGTGATACATGAACCAGCATGACTTTCCTTTCCATGGGCAGCAGTGATCCCTCTGTGGAGAATTCAAGACCAAGGAAACCAAGGGTGTTAGCTCTGCCTTCCTTGGCTCTTGATTAAGTACCTCTAGCTGCTACCAGCTGCTGTTTATTCTTTTCATCCATACTGCACATTTTGAATCCCATGTTAATAGCTTTGCTTCAGCTATGCTGCCCTCTAGTATTCAGTCTAAAAGATGAGTTTTACAGCACATAAAGGGAAATTCTATTTGATTTCCAGTGATAAGTCTCTGTGATTTTTGGTTAAAAAGATCTTGAATTTTATTCCAACTTATGACCCAAAAGCCCAAGACCCTGCTGTGTATTGCCTGAAAGAAAAAAAATCATTGGAATCAAACCATTGTGGAATCGAAGACAGTGAAGACTTGAGATGGAGAAACACTTTTCCAGTCAAAAAAAAAAAAAAAAAAAAAAAAGAAAAGCTATACAAGAAAATAATTGTTATTACTTATCACAAAGGTATAAAGTTGAAATTTGTCCTTTCCGTGAATTAAAGAGCTTACAGACAGCAGGTGTTATAAAAGTACTATATTAGACTTAATTATAAAATATATTTCTTGGAAGTGATCCTTAGAAAAAAAATGGACATTAGAGGAATGAGCTCTGAAATAAACTTAGTACTATTTTTTTAGTGATTCTGAAAAATATGCAAGAAGACATGCATTTCATTGTCACCTTAAAACCTAAAACTACATGGTAAAAAAAAGTCCATAAAAATACAAGCCTTCAGATATTATATTTATTCCACTCTTATATACAATCAAAACATACTAAATAGAAGATGGACAAGGGGAGGTAGGAAAAGGTGGTAGGTACAAAGGAAAATGAAGGTGAGGGGTCTCCTTGAAATAAACCTCTAATCACACTTATAGGAACCATTTGATTTCATACTACTGAATTAACATTTCAGTGAGCCAAAACTAAGCACATAGGATCTCCTGACCACTCCTAGAATCTGCCTGGTCTTTCCCAGAATCCATGTGGAGCAAGAGAACTCTGATGACAAAAAAGAAAAAACTGAGGGAGACTTATTCTACAGTGTGAGGGAGACCCAAATTCATGCCTAGGGTCTGCTCAGCTCTTTGATTAGGGAAACATATATGAACCATTTCTGTGTCTACCATGAGCCAGACTGTTGAACACAGATCTCCAAAGCAAATCTGGATCACTTTGCTACTAGTGCTACTGGCTTTTCTTGCTGTTCAAGAAGAATTCCATTCTGGATTTTATAAAAAGTCACTAGGAATTATTTTTCAAACAAACAGGTTGAGAAAATGTTCCAGCTCTTATCAAAACAGCATCTTAGATCAAAATTTTTTGAGAAGTGTTTCTTTAAAAGGTTTATTAAAAAATTAGCACATAACCATAGAACAGAATGGAGCATAATATATACAAAGCAACCTAATGCAATAGATGTTTTTTTTCTTTTGTAGCTCTTAGCTCCCCTCCTGTGACAGAAAAAAAAAAGCAAATTGGTGTAATTTGATCATTTTGTATTCTCTCCTTCCTTTGTCACAGTAGCCAAGGACCACCTGATTGCTCTTCTGATAATGACTGGCTCTGCACATGGAATGCCATAAGTATCAGAAATTTGATGGAGGAAGAACAGGCTCACTTTCAAAACTCAAAGAACTAAGAAAAGGAAGGGGTTCCCGCATTAAAACAAAACAGCAAAACAAACAAAAAAAAACAAAACCAAAAGCCCTGCAATAAAACAAAAACGAAAAAAGCAATGCAGTTCCATCAAGAACTAAGAATTTCTGTAAGGTGCTGAGCACTTTCACATTCCACTGCATTGACTAGGAGTTGATGGAATTCTCTGACACATAGAACAAACAAAAAAAAATACCCACATGCTTGGAAGTTCTGCACAGAAAACTATAATTTCATCTGACATGAAGTGTTACACTAAGCAGAACACAGAACTTTGCATGGGGAATCTCTGAGGAGGTGGCAATGTTGCCAACATCTCTATGTGATGGTGATCTATTTGAACTTCCTCTACTGTATCCCATAAAGACACCAGAATCTTTAACTGTGTGCATAATCCACCTCACAGCCTCCAGCTATGGTTTTCAGTACAGGTGAAGAGTCTCTCTGGCTCCAGAAGATCACCAATTTTTTTAGATTCATGAAGCACCATAGCTGGGATTTAATTCACCAGTCATAGCATTGGTGTGACTAGCAGCAACCAATGAGAATACAACAGGAAAAGGAAAAGCTGTCAGACCATTATTAGTTTCATTGTACCACCATGGCATTCTATAATGTGGGGGAAAATGACAGTGTCCCTCATAAGAACAGCACTGCTATTCCATCCTCAGACAACATTAAGGGGCATTATACAGTATCCTATCAATTAGGAGTGATGGTGATTCAGGGCTTCATACATTTATACAATAAAACCAAATTGCTTCTATATTTAAATTTTGTTAGGGGTCAGAAATTACCCTGATATCACATAGGGATTTCTTTTCCCCTCTTTTTATTACCTCTGAAAAATATATGAACAGGTTGGATGGGATTTTGAGCTACCTGGTCTAGTGGAAAGTGCCCCTGTCCATGAAAGAGGGATAGAACTAGATGATCATTACAGGTCCCTTCAAATTCAAAGCATTCTGTGATTTTTAAGTTGCCCCAAATCCACCTTTCTGTAAATAATTGGCTGTTTTCAACCACTGGCAGAACTCTGCAAAATACAGGTGATGATAAGAAAAGTATTTTGACCCCTATTTAGTCCAAAATGCTATGTATTCCCTATTTCCTGAGCATAAAGAAGAAAATATTTTTAGAAGTGTCAAGCCAGCAAAAAAAAAAAAAAAAAAAGCAGAGTATTTACTGATACAGATATTGCATATTTTTCATGAAGGTCATGAGATAAAATTGGAATCCATTTAAAATAGCTTGTGCTTTGATTAGCCATTTTTCAGCCCTGCCTTCCTTCACACAGATTCATTAATATACCCCTAGAACTATCATTATCCCAATATTCAGAAGGCTTCTAATTTCAAATTAAATACATTCAGCATCATTGTTCCTTCAACTGAAAAGAGACTGCAGGAGTACATACATTACTTTTTCATAAATATTTTGCTGTGATAGCTGCCTGAAATGAGATGTTTTCCTAGGCCTTCTTACCAGAACACTGTGATTATTTCAGTAGACCTGTGAGGATTTTCCAAGATCAAACACCTCAACAAATGTTCACCTAACCTGTCCTTGCTGCTGCTCCCCTTCCATAGCCCAAAGTACCACCACCCCAGAGGCTGTGCACCACTTCTTGGGCAAGTCAATCTTATCCACTCAGCTGCTCCCTCTCTCTGCACAGGTCTTTCCTAATAGTCAAATTTGAAGATTTCTTGGTTCTCTTGGCCACTGAGTACAAGTGATTACTTTTTTTCTTAAAATAGCCATTTGGAAGAGAGTTATTTGTCTTCTCCTTCTTTTATCTTGACAGGGTCCCTGAATATTTCTGTGAAGTAAATATTGAAATGAAGTCATGAATACAGCAGTAGCTGCATATTTAATAAATACCAGAATCACAGAACCACTGAATAAGCTGAGTTGGAAGGGACCCACAAAGGCCATTGAGTCCAACTCCCAGCCCTGCACAGCACCATCCCCATGACCACACAGGCAAATTCTATTGTTTCAGAATCAAACCCCATGATTGCCAGGTATAATTCCACATTATTCTTATCATCAGAATGTCTACATGCTGTTACACAGTCTTAAAAACATCCAGGCATAGTATTTTTACTTCAAAAGCTTTAATATTGGCACAAACCCAATGGATCTTTCCAAAGGCCCTAAACTTTAGTCTCACACAAACTGGCATTAATATTTTCACTGAGTGGTCTGGGAACCCAACTCACAGATGAGTCTTCTTGGAGATCTCATCCTGATTTATTATATTTTGAACTACAGACTATTAATTAAACAAATCACAATTTGCCCTTTCAGTTTAGCTTTAATCAGGAAAGCTTTTTGAGTGTGGACATGATCTCAGTGCAAACCTGCAGTATTATTAATTAAAATCAGCAAAGCTACCTCGAATTTATGAGAGGGTAAATGCCAACAGAATTTGGTCTCTTTCATGCCACTGGTCTACTCAATCTCTACCTTGGACAATAAATCCATAAAGACAATAAATCACAGCATATTCTAAAGCCATAAAAACCTTCATCTTGACAATTGAAGTACTAAATGAACATACAAAATGAGCTTTAACTCATTATTCATAATGTTAACAGAACTGGTAAAGATAGATATGTTGTGGTGTCTATTTTGGGAGGTATGAGTGTTATTTAAAAGAATTCTAGAAAGATTTCTGTGAAGAGTGGTAATGTTTAAAATATGAAGTAATCTAAAAAAAGCCATTAACCTATGGGTTTTCTTTTGTCTGTTCTATATCTGTTCGTTTTATCACTTCTCATGGGATCCTGAATAGAGAACAGAAAATATTGTCACATTATTCTCTGTAAGCTTTTAAGATTTTTTTTTTTTAAGATACTTAAAGGGTCAGCAGTGAGATTAGCACTGTCAAGAAAGGGGTTTCTCAAGCTATCCCCCACGGAAAGAGAATTAACACAGCAGATTAGTCACCTCAGTGCTGAGATATTAGCATATGATACGCTGCACCGTACCACGCTCCCATTTCAGTGTTGCCAACTCATGCAAATCACACAATAATTGGTATTTTCCCTAAGGCTGCTATAATGAGATTACATAAAAATAATACGTCTTTAAAAACTAATACAATTCTGAGGCATATGCTTAGGAAAAAATCTTGAAGTAATTGTTCTTGATCTTAAAAAGCCAACAGATAGAAGGAAACAAATTCTGAAATTCATTACAGCTAAAATTTCATCCTTTCCAAGGCAATGGAGATCACCTAAAGATCAAGTTGTCAGTACTGAAGGAATGTCAGTGTAGTTAATGATCCCATTTCCAAACCAACTGTTTCCAAACTGTTAACATTTTCTACTTGCCTCTCCATCACATATTGTGTGGATGAGTTCTGGACTGGAGCTTTTTTTAATCTTAGGTACACATCACAAGTTCAATATGCATCTTTGAGGGGAAGGAAAATCTTATTTAATTACAGTAATTTAATTTTTTTGTTAACTGGACACTGTCTGCTGTTGCTTAACCAACGAAAGACTACAGGGTTGGGTGCATTCTCCCTCTTCAGTGGAACAACACAGAAAGCCAGTGAAATGGCCATGTCAGCAAAGAACTGACAGTGTGAGAAGGAGCAGGAAAGAATTCACTGCAGGACATGTCTGGGAGAAGCATCACTGACTCAAAACCTTCAAAGGAGAATTATGTTGCACAAGCTAGAGTGCAGCAGAACTGACAGCAGATAGTGACTACTGAAAGTGTTTTGTAGTTTCAGTTCATCAAATATTGCTAGTGGCAGTTTTGCTACTGTGCTGTGTGTTCACCATTCAGGTTTCTTTATACTCCCAAAGTTCTTTGACTTACACAGTGGAATGCATGGAAGTATGGGTATATCACCAAAAACTTCCTCTATTACACTTACACGGTTTTTAGAGTAAGAGATGCCTACCCTCAGTTTTCTAGACCCTTTATTAATAGGATTGCTCACCTAACTTAAAGCAACATCAAGTAGGTTATTCTAGCTATTCATGCCATGACTGTGCAGATTAACAGCTAGCACATTATACCTGTAAGACATTTGGAAACCAAAGCTAGGGAAGCACGGACTTGCCTGTATCACACATTACATGGATACCCTCATATGTATGTCTACAAACACTTCAGAGGCCAACATAATGTCAAATGTGAATTCTGTGCAATAGCATATACAGATAATAAGATAAGAAAATTTACATAAAACTGGTTTGGGCCAAGACAATCAGAGAATTGACTTCTCCAAAAATTCAATGTCATCTGGAAGCAGCTGAAAGGAACAATCTGACAGAATCGACTTCCAGGAGCCATGACCTCAGGATTTCCTTCCTTTGTAGTCCTGGTTTTCACTCTGGCAGGTCAATAGACCCAGCTCTGCCAAAGCTAGGGTGTATTGTAGGCTGTGGCATCTCTTCTGTAAGCTGACAAGTGAGAGTTCAGAAATTATTGTTTGTAGACTTTGATGCTTGCTGACCTTACATACATACATTGTGGTAGACTTTGGCATATTTCTGTCAGCCTGTGTTTTATGTGTAAATATTTCAACTTAACAACATAGATTAAGACCCAGAAGGGAGATGAGAAGTGAGTATTGCACTGGCTTTCTCTATTTTATAGGTAGATCCTAAGACCTGGGGGCATAGAGTTTTGTTGGACATTTTCCAGTGCAGAAAGAAGCAGGCATTCAGAACCTGAAGTACTCAAACCAATAATAAATTATTTGTAGTTTTAAAGTTTTTCATGGCATTCATACTGTTTTCCAAATTGAGTACAGAGAGATGCCTTACAAAATTGATCTTACTGATTAATGCTAGAATTCTTCTTCTCATTTGTCTTTCACACTATTCTTTTCTACTGATAAAGAAGAAAAATGAAGTTGGTTATGCTTCTGCTTCTGCTCTAGTCAGTGCATAAGAGATTTCATCTGCCTAGGGAATTTTTTAAGAAAGGAAAAAAAAATTGTACACATAATTATTTTAATAATACATGGCATCAGAATAAAATATCTCAAAATCATTGTTTGTTGGTTTTTATTGTTACTAATTTGGAATTGAGTTTCCATCAGGAAACTTTTCTGCCTAAGGGAATGAATTATTGCATTTAAGTTCCTTTAGTCAGAAATTCATTGTTTCTGAGTAAATGCAGTAATTTAAAAAATAATTATAATGAAAAAGACCTAACTTTTACTAAGTAGTAGTTAAACATTATGCAAATAAAGATTATTCCACACTGAATGGAAATGTTCCTTCTAAATCTTCCCCTGGTTACACTCTACTCTTAGAAATTACTTATATGTTCTTGGCAGCTCAGAACAGCTTCTTTAGAAACTATGCTTTATAAGATTAAGCAACTGGAGAAAACACTGCCACAAAAGCCAGGTTATATTGCATCTTCCCTAACTTCACTGTTCTCCCTGAGGCCCCTGTCTGGCCCTTCTGAGTCTGGACAGTTTTGTTGCTCTCTCTCCCCCAGGGAGCAGAAATGGAGAGTCACAATTGTCTTAGAAACTAGCTAGCTCCTTACTTTTTCTCTTAAATGCCAGCAGAAGGGTTGTCTAAGGCCATTGCCATGTTCCTCTGCCAGTTGTCAGACAGAAATTAACTCATTAAAACCAGGTAACAGTTCAATAATCAAATTGTCCAAGACACATGAAAGTCATAGGATCTTCATGGTTCAGCAATGAATTTTTACTCTCTTGGCTCTGGCAGAGAGTGTGAACACAGGATCCTCAAAGGCTGTAATTCAATCTTCTATGGGATATACAAAAATTCTGTCTTTCTGCTAAGTCCTTTAAGCTGATTCACATTTTACTTTGGGTATCCTTACAAAGTATCAGCTAATCTTTCAAATGAGTACATTACAGTCTTACAACCGGAAAAAGATTAGTCAGAAGTTTCTATTTCTAAGTATTAAAAGAGATTATGGACTCATAGCAACTCAGATACAGTGTATTTGCTCAAAATCCATCTCATTAGAAATGCTGTGTAAAATTCCTCAGTCCTGGAATGCTTCACAAAGAACACATACTAAAACTTTCTATAACCAAATATTATAATCAAGCAGTTTTAATCAAAGCGACAGTTCTAGAGAATTGTCTCAAATGATAAAACACTCTGATGTCAGGATTTTACAGGTTATATTATACATATCAAACATTTTCTCAGCACTTCTGGGAGGTTCTTCCCCTCATTTCCAAGTCCAAGGATCTCATTTTGCTCCTGGAGGAGTAGTGCAACTAGAAAAATAGATTGTTGGAAAACAATCTCGTGATTTCACCAATCTCAGATCCCAACAGACAAAATGAAATTTTGTCAGTAATGCAACTAGCAAATGTTTTTCTGCCATCCAGGCCAGATTTATTTGAAGCAGATATTATCTGTAAATCTATTATCTATAGAAATCAGTAATGCAAAATCTCAATGCCTGGATTTCTCTTGTGCCCTCGAGTTTGATTAAAAGAACTGCTTCTAGACAGGAAGAAGTCAGGCAGAATGGCAGCAAACCCCTCCACAGGCTACAAGTGAAAAACTGGACCAGACTGCCTCTCTGTTCTGATGTCACAAATCCCTGAATCTGCTGTCTTAGGTGCAGTCATGACATCTTCACTGCTGTCCTCTGAACCCAACTAAGGAAGGGGATGAAATTAGACATCTTCAGTAGAAGATATCTTGTTTAAGACTTAGCTAGAGCATCTAAACGACATCCAATTCTGCAACCTGTACTGATAAATTTTCAAGCCTTATTCCTGCCTATCTACACAACTCCATGTCCCCAAAAGACATTAATAAATTGTTTAACATCAGGTCAGATATGCTCCAAAAATAAAAATAAATTGGTCTCCTTACTTTAACATGGGGTTCAAAAAATTAAGGGCTGTGGAATCTGGAAGCTTCTCCTCTTGCAACCATCAGGGTTCTCTGAACCTCAGCTTGTCCCCACATTCTACTTCAGTGTAAACTGACAGTTTTCTGAGAAGAGGCAACCTTTTTATAAGGCAGCCTTCTGATTATCCTAAAAATGTCTAATATATACATCTATTTTAAAAAAATACTCCAAAGCATCCAGCTTTAAGATCCTCCAGACACACCTGAATCAACCAGTCTTTAAAGGGAACCAGAAGGAAATACTCTTTTTAAACAGCTAGCAGTTCCTCTTTCAAGGATTAGGGCTTAAATTTCTAGTTGGGAAATATTTGGCTACCAGGACAATGTGTGTTTTACAAAAGACAAAGAAAAGAGTCTTCAAGGAGGATAATATTCATATATCCAAACCTTTAAAAACAACTTTGTAGCTGAACACTTGTGTTTTTTATTTGTGTCTGGTTCATAAAGCAATGAGTTTTAATGCAGCTGCTTTGCTGCTTTTAGTTTAGCCTTGAACAAAAACTCAAGAAGGGAAGAGAGCAGTTATTTACCAGCATACAAGTTCTTCCAAATCACAAATGTCTAAAAGATAAAAGCTCAGATTCACCCCACAATGCATGAAGAGCCATCTGTAAAGCTGCCAATGTAATTGCTCACAGAGCTCCCCAAAGAGCCAGATGCCACCACTTGAACACGTTCCCAACTTAGTCATCTGAGTACTGAAGACAGGAGGGAATAGCAGGAAGTTGAAGGGTCAATGGTATGCCATTTATATTCTGAAAAGATGAAACGGATTTTTGGAGAAAATTAAACTGAAAGGACGTCATGCCAAACAGAATATGCTTTAGCAGCACAATTTAATACTGGAAATAAATGTGTGTGTCACTCTGGAGTTTTTAGAATATGAAAGGCATGAAAATTGTGCTCTGATAATAATACAGAATGAAAATGTGGCAAAATTTCCTCATAATTAAAAGATGTAGTGAAGACACTCTTGCAACTTGTTTTTGATTCTCTGCACTTTTCCAATCAGAGCTTTGTTTCCAGAGATTATTCCTGCAGTAAAATTAAAGCAGACATTCAAAATCCCATTTTCTTATGCACCTGTTTCTCCGTTTTGCTAGCAATAGCTGCTGTAATTTCTGTAAGTGCTTGGAGGATGATAGCTGGTCTTAAAGGCTCTTGCAATGGACAGAGGATAACAAAAGTGGGTAGTAAGAACAACGATTCAAAGTACAATTAAAGCATGCATTTGATCATTTCTCAGTTCTGTAGCTTCTTTGTATCACATTACCATTACAAAGCACTGAGTCCTGAAGTCTCCAGTAGTCCACAAATTGCCACAAAAATTATGATAAACCATTAATCAAGAAAAAAAGCTGACCAAGATGAATATATTAGTTTCTCCATCAGTGGAGCAAGCACTACTTCTGCAAGACAGCAGCTGAGTCCTTATCCCTCTTTCCTGATATTTTTGCTATCTCATCCCAACTGTGAACATGCCTTTCTGCTCCTTGCTTGGTCGTACCTGGGTCTCATGTGGCACCAAACTGGATTCTCCTTAGATGTTCTTTATATTCAGCTGAAGGAAGAGGCAACATCTCCCTCTCCATGTCTGTAGCCAAGATAGTCAGTAAGTCCAAAGCATCACAGCAGTGCCAGGAAAAATGGGACAGATGAACATAGTGGCTCAGGGAGGCCCTTATGGGCATGGCTTACTGAGGTTTGTCACTCCTCATCTCTGTCACCCCAGCTTCAGCCTTGTCAGGTCCAGTTAATGCTTCATGGCTCATTTGGGAGAGCTATGGCCCAGGCCAAGGTGGGACACTGCCACAGGAATCTGCATCTCTGACAGACCTGTGCTCCTCCAATTCCTCTACCTTGTCATTCCCTCTCCATTGCTGTGCAGATGTCAATCCACATTCACAGTCCTAACTGGCTGTACTGTAACTCCTCCTAATTCACATGATTTGATCATGGAATCATGAATAATTTGCTTCTTCTTTATACCATGGCAGTATTCTCCTCTTGACATCCTCATCTCAATGATTCCCTTCCAGCTTATTATCAAGAGTGGATTAGGTCCATGATGATCTATTATTTCTTTCCAAAATAAAAAACTGTTAACTGAACTTCTCTATTCTCTTCACTGTTTGAGAAATGCTGTTACTCTGTTCTTGTAATACCAGAAATACTTGGTATCTCCCTGCTCTGATATTCAAAACCAAATCATATATAGTAACCTCCTGTGGCAAAACCAACTATAGCATCATGTGTACTTCACTTTTAGAGCTGCACAACTGTTTTCCTCTTCTTTGACAGAATGGATCATATTAATGAAGAACAATTTCTGACTGAAGAATAAAGCTGCTTCTTGATTGAACAAAAATTCCAATACAAAAATTAAGTCTCAACTACTGGTCGCAATAAAAGTCTATTTTTTTTTGAGCATTAGCCTTTCTTTGACTTCTTATCAAGTTACCAAAGGTTTGTCAGTGCAAGGGTCATTCAGGAAAGTTAACTGAATTAATTTTTAAAGTGGATTAGTCAAAACATATTAAACGTCTGTGTGTAGACACTTTCATTCAAAATTGCAGCACACTTAATTAACTCATTTTCTCTGGAAATTAAGTTAAATTGAATCAAGACACTTTTAATTCTGATTCATAGTATCCACATGAGAGTTTAATGTCATTTAATTAATCCACTGTGGATTCACACTTCTATTTAATTTGGATTACCTTTTTGGAGGGTTCCAGTACACAGTAGATGTGATGATGGACTTGGGCCAGGATCCTCAGAATTTAAAAATAAACTATGGAGCAGAGATACAATTAAAATTCATGACAGAAAGCTACCCTCATTTGATTTCTGTCATTTATGAAGTGTTAAGCTAAATGAGTTAAAACAAAAGAAGTAATTTGATAAAAATTTTCATTGAAACATTATATTTAAAGTCTCCTGGAATTAAATTCAGATGAAATTGATCTGTTTATTATTGGCATCGATAGAAACTCATATCACACACAGATCTAGATAAGATTAAACTGATTTTTCCTTGCCCCCATTCTTGACTGTTTACTTCATCTGCCATGCTTTTTGTCATTTTTCACTGTACTGTTGGAGGTCTGTGCTCCCCACCTCCTTCCACTAGAGCCATGCAAGGCAGAGCCCACCAGTAACAGCACTGTGATCATCACAGGCCGAAACAATTAATCTCCTCGACTGAGAGTGAATGATCTGAAAAATTTTTGTTACAGGGGGATTTTGTGAGCTTCACAAACATGCAGATCCCACAAGCTCTCCAGCAAGCCACCAGCAGAGACGATTTTTCCAAAGAGTTTATTTCTCCTCCAAGGCAGACCCCAATGAGAGTTCACACCAGAAGAGCAGGAGGAAGGACTGTGGGTGGTGTCGTGCAGCTTGATGGCCCCAGGAGCCACAATTCACACCATTCTGGGCCACAGACTGCACAGCATGCCTCCTCAAACACACCAGGCAGATCTGTGGGGCTCATGTGGACACTCCTTCCTTTCCATCAACTGGAATGAGAGAGTTATTGAGTGGCTCTTGTCTTCTCAGCCATTACTGCTGGGAAACTGCTGTTAGGCATCAAGATACCACTGGTGGAAGCTGGAACTGCTCCAAGTACAAAGGGACAACATTTGTAGCTCTCTGAAATTCAAGCTATCACACAGTACCAGAAAAAGGGCTGTAAAAATAGTCAGAAATAACGGATCTGAACGTGGTTAATATTACCACATGTAGGTCTGTGCATTAATCCTTATGCTCATGCTCTCTCCTATGACAATCAACTAGTCTGCAGAAGGGAAGGACTGTGTGTGTTTGCAGGAATACAGATGCATTTGGAGCTTTTTTTCTGGAACAGAATTATCTCTTAAAAAGAAAAAAATCTACTATTTACCTCGCTGTCTAGAACAGAAGGGGTGTTGGCAGAATTCAAGTGTCCCTTAAAGAGAAATTTTGCACTGACAGCATTCAAGTTGAAGTAATGCAATTAAGGACTTGCAGAAAATATTTAAAGAATTGAGAAATTTTAATCAAAAGCTATTAGGAAATTTTACTCCATTTAGTAGAATGGCTTTGAAAAAGTAATTTTCCTGCCAATAGTACCAGTAAAGACTTTAAGTTTCTAAGTACTGCAACAAAAATTGCTTCAAAATGGAAATGTAATCGTTAGTGTCACTTTTTAGCAGCAAAAGAACCAACAACATCATGACCCATCTGAGCAAATTTAGAAGCTAACAATTTTAGAAGTACATGTTGGGGTCAAGTATTTCTTTGCTGTATAGATACTTGCTGACAGCTGTCAATAAGAAAACTGGCTCTTATTTTTAGTTAACTTCTAATTATGCTCTTCCTGACTTCAGCATATGAATAGAAAGTTCTTTTAGGAAAATCTTTCACATCTGCTCTTTTAACATTGGCAACACAGAAAAACAACTTATTTATTTTTTACCAAATCATGCTGTCACTTGTCTGCAGTTTTATGAAATCACCAGGAAAAAAAAAAAAGTGTTTACTTTTCCCTTATGAATTTAGCACCCTCTCATCTGAATTTATTACACCTGCCCTTCAGGAATTGCACTGGAAGGCCTGCTACAGGGATCATATCTTGGAACACTGACCATTCACCTCTGCCTACCTTCAGTACCTTCATCCCTGGGCTGTGTCACAGGTCAGCACTGTTACCCAACTCCCAAGCACAAAACACAAATCTCTCTCAGAGTGTCTTTTGGTAGTGCTGCTGGAAGCATGATGGCTTCAGGATAAAGGGCACAACAGCTTGCATGAATGGGAAAAATCCTTTATTACTCCTGTTGATACACTGGGTGAAGCAGCCAACCATTAGGATAGGCTGTCCCTTCACCAGACATCACACAATTCCCATGCAGAATGATGTTCTGACTAAAAAAAAAAAGCAAGCATCTCTATCATCAGGAGCTCAGATACCCTACTCAATTTGGTTAATTTCTGGGAAATCCCCTCATTAGCTTCTGCTATTATTTTAAGGTTCCAGGCATATTACCCATCATTGCCAAGATATGAACTTTATAAACACTTTAGTTAGGGTCTCTGCCTGACAAAGTTTACAGGTTAAAGGTCCAGCCCTACTCAGCAGGCTTTTAAATGGGGCTACTTAGTGTAATTGCCCATAGAAACATATTCTAAGACCAGACTTGGGAGGTTAATGAAACAAATACATAATGGAGCAAAATTTGCTGAGAAGGGCTGAATTTCAAATTAACTGGGAGCTGACAACACATTTTCTGCCTTACATACATCTATATATACTTGAGAAAAAAATACCAAGATTTTGTTGTGTATCAAACTTCATTTTTCACAAATAAATAACTATCCAGCTGAACAAAATACAGAAAGAAACCTCAAACATTTAAGGATTGCTTACCTTCATAATTAATTTGAAGCCAGAAAAGAACAGTGATCACAACTCACCACTTGCCTATGAGAATTCAGACATCTCATATCTTGTTTTTGTCACTAAAACCCCTATTATATCAAAATCTCCAACTGTTTAAGGAAACAAACTGGGAGTTGAACACGTTTTTTGGTCAATAAAGAACAGATAATGTTTATGTTTTGTTGTAGATAGTTTTCATCTGTGACCACTTAGTATTCATCTACTTAGAAAAATAAATTATCTATGTAAATAAAAACCCAACAAAATATCATAAGAATTTATAAGTAAAAGCTCTTTATAGACAATATAGCTTACATTTATGAAGCCTATAACTGGTATCATCATCTGTATTCATTCCTATATATAAAGCATTTATCTTTGTACTGCTTAACAGACTAATGAGATATGTCAATTCTTTTGACTTTACAGAGAGAGAACAATGGCTTTTACAAAAAGGCTTAAACAGCTCATTTACTGCTGTAAGTTTTGAGGTCTGGTAAAAAAAACATTCTCTCCACACCCCACAAAATGAAAAAGGATTGCTACCTATGGTACAGAACAGTTATCTTTCTATCCTCCACACAAATTACATGATCGATATCACAGGATATGACCACCCGAGTTGGATCAATGTTACACAGAAGACATTTCTGAACAGGAAAAGTAACACTCCCACCTTTAATCTAATAACAGGGAACAAGAATGATAGGGGTAGGCAGAGGGGATGTCAGGAAATGCAAGACAGGGACAGCAACAGCAGCCCAGGGCTAGAAATACACAAGTAAGGAAGACAGCAGGGAAAGCCACTTGGGGAGATATTTCCAGTGCCTGACTTTCTCCCGTGCTGCCTGGGTTCCTCCTACGGGCAGCAGAGGAGATGGGCTCCTCCAGGATGATAACTCAAAGCATCAAGCAGCTATAGCCAGTCTTCTGTCATCAACTCCCCTCCTGGGGGAGACTCCCTCCTCCAAGCTGAATGCAAGATTAAGTTTTCTAGGATAAATTCAGCCTTTGTGAATTCCCATATCACAGATTTCCAAAAGTGTCAATCTCCTAGCTCTCATTTTTAAAGGCCCTGGTAAAAATTGTCATTGATGTGAGTGGCAATGCATGTTGGCCAATGCTGGTACTCATGAGTACCCTGTCCTGAGCCCCATGCTGAGAACCATGGGTTCTCTCACCATGGCAGGTGCTGCACCTGCACAAAGTCCACCACAGAACCTGAAATAGCACCAGAGCTCATGATTTCAGGGGTTTTGACCCCAGAAATATCCCCTGGCAACTTTGCAGACTTTCTGTCTCACTGCATCTTCACAACAGTTGAGTGTAACACTTCTTAATTTCTAGATCCCTGGTGGGGCTAGGATGACCCAGAACAGGTTGACTAACTCCATTAATGCTGAGATATTTCTACATGTCCTTTTTCTCCTTTTTTTAGTCATAAATGTGTAGGTTAGAATAAGATGTCCACAATGTTCTCAGAGAGAACATTTTCAGAGAGACAGTGTCTGAACTGAATTTCAGATTCAATTTTGGATGTAGATGCTCAATTTCCATGATACTTGCCTTTTTCTTTTTTTTTTTTTTTTTTTAATTGGAAGCATATTTTCATTTATTTCAGTTCTTCCTCCAGCTAATCAAGTATTATCTAATGATAGTTCAGGTCCTCCAGAGCAGTGTTATAATTAATCAATTATTATTTCTTATTAGGGAGATTACAAGAGAATATATTGTATGAATAATGTACTAATAATTGTGTTACTACTACACTTCCTAATAACTTTTCAGTTATTTGTGCAGCAAATGCATGCAACCATTCCCAACTCCTGTGGTCCTGGAGATATCAATGGTCTTGCACTCTATAGAGCAGCTGCAACATGCAACTCAGTAATTTTCAATCCAAAAAATACAACTAGAGGGGATAGGAAAATATGTGACCTTGGTCATACTGCATCACATTAGCAGATTATTCCATCAAATAACATCTAGAGTTTTCAAACAAAACAGATCTGCTATTATTCTTTTATTTGAATCCACAGCTGTATGTTTCATTAGGAAATAATTTGCCTTTCAGTTTTGGTTTTTTTCTGTTTAAATTTTCTTTCATGGAACTTTTAGATTTAAGTCAGACAATCAGCAAATTTTTTTTCTAAAAATAAAAAAGGGACAGAAAATTCTTGGAGATCCTGTTGCCCTCTAATGTCTGTAGACACTATTGTCTTGCCTGCTTTCCCAGACAATCCATAACTGGCGAGAATATAGCTCTATTAACCTTGCTTTATCAGCCAGCATGTCAAAATCTGTGCTATAAATCTTCATCTTAATCATTTATGATTAAATATTCAGATGAGATTATGTGCAACCTAATTCTACACATCCATCTCTACATCCCTAATTAACAACAGACAGCAACAGAGGGGGAAAACAACCACCTTTCTGAAGTAATGAGACAAGACCAAGCTTTTGTAGACAACTTTCATTTCTAAGCACTTCTTTTTAATCACCATTTAAAAAAGAAATATGATTAATGAAGTTATGTATATCAAATTATACATCTGCTGCTTCACAATAGATTGCTAAATATTGCAGTGTTAGTACCAGTAGCACCAAAAATTCTTATTTTTATGAAGCCTCACTGGTTACAATTTTTCCCCATCTGTCGGAGAATTTGACATCCATACCATGGAAGATGCATGGGAGAAAACCTTCCAGGGCTCAGTGGGTAAAATTCCTCCCTGTTCAGAAAAGCAATCTAAGACTTAAGAGCCCCTAAAAACCCTCTTGGCCTTTACTTCTATTTAGAACTACTTTGAGCACTTCCATATAAGCACCAAAGCACTTTGAGCACTAAATAAGCAATTTGAGCACCAAATTTGGGGTATTTAAACCCCAACTTTGAGAGGGAATGCAAAAATGTACCTCATACTGAAACTGAAGTTGCTGATACACATCACCAGATTTTCAGAAAAATCAAACTTGAAAGCTACTAAAGGCATCACTTAAGCTGAGACAGCCAACTCAACCTGTAAATCACAGGCTCTAAATGAAAGAGATCTCGCAGGAAAAGACATAAAGTGTGTCCTTCTATCAGCCTGACACTGACTTCTCATTATACTTTCTAGAACAGTGCAAATAACAGATTCTTGGTTTGAATGAGATGACAGGAAAAAAAAAAAAAAAAAAAAAAAAAAAAAAAAAAAAAAGCTAAATTAAAATCTCATGTTGGGGAAGGAAACAAGCAGGAAAAGAAAAATATAATTATGTACTCTTGCATCAACCTGGAACAAGTATGACCCAATTCATAAATGAAAGCACTAAATTTCGAAATGGCAAGTTGCATTTTTAGCATGAATTTTTCCTCCCTGACGTGCAGGCATTTTAACAAAATTACTGGAATAAAAGATCTTCAAATTTGTCCCTTCTCAGCCAAAACTACTAGCTAAATTCAACCTGACTCCATTATTATTTCCCCAAATGACATTTTTCAAACTTATTTGGGGAGGAAGCATAGGAGGGCGGGGAGGGGGAATTGCCTGGCTCCATCCTCTGCTGGTTTTTCTAATTGCATTTAAATGATCCGTGCAACTGGTCTCCTACGACTTCCCTGAGGGGTAATATTTCACAGTCTAGCTAATCTCACTAGTGAAATGTGTCCTGTTTTTCAGCAAAAAAATTCACTAGTATAAAGCAGAACTGGAACAAGTTTTGTTGACTTCTAAAAGTTTTTAAGTTAGTTTTAAGATCAAGAAGTATATAAATACAGAATATCAGCAGACTACACTAGTCTGGATGGTTTAGCAGGGCAAACTAATCTGCCATCTTCATGTCTACTCATGAGTCCAGTTCTTTTGGTCCAACAATACTTTGCTGTATCTGAATGAATTGTAGTTACCTTTCTAAAAAGAAAAATAATTAAAAAGAAAAAGAAGCAATGTAAGCCCCAGCTTTTTTTTTTTCCTTCACATTATGCACACTTAATACTTGATTTTTTTTTTTTTAGCTATCTATTATTATTTAGTCATGTATTTCTCTGTCTTACTCATGCAACTGAATTTGTCTGAGTCTGGTAAGCACAGGCCAGATTCTTCATTTGCTTGTACATGTGCTTAGCACAGGTGGCATGGTGCCTGCAGGATCAGAGCTTTGTATACATCTCTTCACTGTGAGGGCTGCTGAAGCATTACTCACCAAGCAAAAATCCCAACTCTTTGGGAAAAAAAAGAGTTCCACTGCTCTACTGCTCTCAGTGATTGAGTAATCCCTTTGCAACTATTATTAGCAACCTTACTATACAATTTAATGGCCTGATTCTGTATTTTATTTTTTCCCTTAGATACTACGTGCTTTGTGGATTTCTGGAGTCAGTAGGCTGGCTAAAGGAGTTGGACACATTTTTAAGCCTAAAGCAGGGGTGCCTCTGCCTGCAGACTGGCACGCAGGGTAATGTGCCCACTCACCTCTTGTGCTTCAGACTGGTCTGACACTCAGTAAAGCACTACCTAATTGGTTAGGGTTCTGCACAAGAGGGAAGGTATTCTAGGCTCAGACATAAGCATCTTTTTCAGATTAACTCACTTTCTGAATCACCTAGCACTCAGATTTACATAACACAAGGGAAAGGAGACACATCCACACCTGAGGTTAAAAAAACTCAAGTACTTACCAGTCAACAAACACTACTGAAAAACAGTCTAAAGAAAGTGCTTCAACAGTATTTGACACAAACCTGTGTCATTTCAATTGTAGACAAGGAATATAAATTCTGACCCAGTGATGCAATTCCGTTCTTTTTCTCATTTAATCTCATTCTCTGGCTGTCGTGTTTACTCTGTAGCAGCAGGTGAGATTGTTTCAAAGTATTACAACTAAAATTAAGACATTTCCACAGTAACATGACATTATTTCCAGATTTTAAATTAAGGATACTACAAAATTCTACACACACAGAACTCACAAGCACCTCAATTTACAGGAACTGATGAAAGCACCCCGACACCTGAAGCAGGCTGTCTTTCAAAGTACGAGGCACATGGTCAAATAAAACACCCAGGCTAGCTTTTGTTTGCAGTTTATCCCTACACGTGGGATCTAAATGATATAAAGTTACTCAATCTTCAGTGACAGCAGTTTCTTCCATCGCTTTGCAGACAGAACTACACAGCTGCATGCTCCCAGGTGATGGGCACCCAGTAAACTCTCACCAAGGCTAGGTGTCTAAACTGAGTATTGTACATTCTGAAAAAACGTGGTCCCGTAGATATATTGTCATAGCAAAGCTTAAGCAAGATTTTCTGGCTTGCCACAACATATGGAAAGCTCCAGTTTAACTGTGGTCTCAGGGTATGCCACAAATATACAAGCTGGAATCCTATTTGAGAAGATGTTTAACGGGAGCTTAAATCATTGACTCTGAAGTTTTTAAACCCCCTGATTTCACAGCATGTGACAATACATCTCAGTGGAGCAAAATTAAACCGTAGAAAGACTCAATTAGTTTTGACTGTATTTCTACCAGCAATTTTTTTATCTGTTCAGATCATGCCTGAAGAATAAACAAAATCCCAATATGCTCAGACTACGCTGTGAAATGCAAACTTCTATCTGATATAAAATTCAGAATTTTGAAAACAAAGAGAGCTATAGTTTGGAAATTCTGGCAGAGTGGTAATGCAGTGATTTAAGCATATGTCTCCTGGATGAGAGGACGAGAAGCAAGAGGCTAACAACAGGGATGTAAGCTCTCAGTGTGCCATGAGCTTTGGGTCACTCAGTGAAGGCAAGGCTGTGGCCACACAGTGCCCCTCATAATTCAGCTGCATTGGTTGTACTTAAACACACCTGCCAGTGAATTAGTTTCTTTCACACTCTACAGTCTCTTGCTAATCCCCTTCTTTGTCCATCTCTACTGTAAACTTCCAGGGTGCATCACAATATTTTCCTTGCCAGACAGAAAACATACAGCACACTGCCTTTCCATAAAAATTCAGCAAAGTACTGGCACAGTTCCCATGTCAGTTTGGCATCTTAACTGGTGATCTTAAGTAAACCCTGTTAAGCTTTATTTCTTTCCCACTTGTCCTTTAACTCTATGTCTTTATAAAAGATTTTAAAGGAAAGGACACTTTCAGCATCACTTACTCATAGATGGATAGCTGATGAATAATTTTATTTCTCAGCTTCCTAAATATTGTAGCTGTTCTCCAGTCTTATGGTGCCACATTTATATTAACAGATTTAAAACACAGATGCAATTTCACCAGCTCTTTCAGTATTCTGGAATTGGAATTATATATTCCCTTTGATTTTTCAAAGAAAAACTCATTTACTGTTGCTTTCACTGCAGTTGTGGTTATTTCTGTTTTACTATCATCACATACACTATCTGTCTTCCCTTTATCACTATGATAATAGAATTGTCTTTACTGAAAAATTAGGGAAATCACCAAGTTTATCAAAATTATGTTTAATATCCCTTCTCATAAAATAGCAGCTGTCTTTCTTCCTTTTTCTGTCCCTATTACGTAGCTGAAGAGTGTTTTACTATTTGTTGTTTTTTTTTCAACGGCCAGATCAGCTTGGTTTTGGACAGTCTCACTTTATCCCCAAACCTCTTGACCTCTGAACCCTAGTGCTGCTTAAACAACTGGGAAGGAAAGGAGGCAAGGGGGCAAGCCACTATTTGCAGATTCCTAATGGTTTGCAAACACACACTTCATTTAAGAGCTGCATCCTACAATTTTTTCTCTTTGTTGATGTTTAGATTCCCATGGCATTAGCATTATCAATTTCAAAGAAATTTAGAATTTCTTTATATATTTGCAGGAGTAAATTTCTCTTACTAGTCAATTGCCTCAGTTATGAAATTACTCTCTTTTGGGGAAAACAAAACAAAACAGAACAAACCATACAGCAACTTTATTTCTTCAAGAAACATAAAAGGAAGTTATGTGTGATCATGCTGTTGAAGGTTATTCAGTGTTATCAGTCTTCCATAGTGCCCTCATTCCTTACTGAAAAAATTCTAAAAGTTCTAAAATATTCCCATCAAAAGCAGCACTGTGACACATCCTAATGCATTAGCTACTTGATGAAGACTGTTAGCTACCACATGAAAACACCTGTGATGGTTATTAATATGTTGTGCTCCCCTGTATCCATTTAAGCAGTTTAAATCCCCCACATGGGATAACATTTTCACGGATTTCTGGAATCCCTACCCTTTCCTTTTCACAACACTACTCCAGCAGCCCAGTTCTAGGCCAGGCAAACCACCTTCACAGACCTTTTAAAAAATTACTTTTTAAACACATATATCCCACTCTTCCAAGTCATCACATCAATAATACTCAGCAGAATACCTGCAGGTCACTAATTTCAGTCCTCTTTTCTTGGTAGCACACAACATTTAAGTCCCTATTTCCAGTCATGAATTCACATTATTCAAGTCCTGCACAGTTGTTTCCACAGGTTTTTGGCAAGTCTGTATCCATGTTTCACCTTTTTCCTTAGGGACAACATTCAGCCAGTGAACAGATCAAGCACCATCCCAGGAGCAATGTGCCATTGACACTATCAGGACTTTTGAGTTTTCTTTGCTAACCAAATTCCTGTTAACAATTCTACATCCACTGTTCTAGCCTCATTTTCCCCATTTTCCTTCTCTATTTTATACATATATAAGACAAGAAGAATGCATCTTTAGATGTCTCCTTTCATCTAGCTGCACAATAACAGCTAATCTTCAAAACACATCCCTTGTAGCATTATGAGTTATGTGCTGATCACCAGTTCTCCATCATGCATCCAATCTCTTGTCCCACTGGAACACAAAGGAAATTTCTGAACATCTTAAAGACACTTTAAATCAAAGCAGAAACACATCCACCACTGACCTAATGCTCCTTACCTCTACATGTCACTGACCTAACGTTCCTTGCTGCTTCCATGCATGCTGTATGATCAGCAAACTGTTTCCAAAATGAAAATCTCTGGTGGAGTTCTGATGAAAGGCCAGGTTAACCAGAAAGTTTATAACAAGACCAGCATTACATTCACAGTAATAAGCCAAAGCTTGTGGCATTACCTTTCCTCCAGGAAGTAGGGATTTTTATGAAGATAGTATGGCTCTCCTTGAACCATTCCTAAATCTACTCAGATTATAGTGGAACTTTGGAGAAAGAATTACTCAGTTATAGCCTTCCTTGTAGGTACACAGGTTGTGAGAGAAGTCTTGGCTCTCTTTTTACCTTATTAGCCAGATGAATTGGAGAATACTGTAGAAATTTGAAAGGCAATTATTTTCTTCACAAGAACACAGGAAAACATGCTACTCTTCAGTCTCAATTTCAATCTGCTATTTTCCTGAAGAAATAATCCTGGATTGTCTCCTATCACCAAGATAATTACAAGTCTCTATGTATGATTTCATTACATATCTTTGACATAACCACTGTCATAGATAGAAGGCTGCCTGAAAAAAAAGGCTTTCTAGATGATACAGACTGTAGAGAACACAAAGGGCAAATGCATAAAATTAAGCATTGTACATAACATCTCTTGGTTGTAGGCTTCCCTTGCCTTGCACACAAACCCACCTCCATGGATGGAAGAGAAGTTGCTATGATTTAAATTATTATTGCCTTTAAACCTTCGTAGGAGTGCTTACTGTCATTCAGCCAAAACAGAAGAAAATTTGTGCCAAATTTGTGACAAACCAGTGTGAATACATTTGAGCCACTCCAGAAAAAGCAATGTATGTAAAGAGAAGTCCTAATCTGAGTTCAGCTATGACAGTTCTAGTAGCACATGATACGTATGCATTGATATACTGGAAGTTTTGCATTTTCCTATCAAGGGGCAAAAGTATTGGAGTGAGAAGGAATTTGTCTCTTTTTCACCACAGCTATTTATGACTGTGAGAAAAACAAAACTTGCCAGCTCAACCAGTAGCTAACACTCAGTGGTGCTGGGCTACTAATGGGAATGGAAGAGAAAAAAAATAAAACTGACTCTTTGAAAAAGCAGAAAAGGTAAAACTTCTGGAAAGCATGGTGTCCTTAGTTGATGGATCCCATGTGTCAGGCAGTTCAGGAAGGGTGGGAGCAGCCTTTCACCCGTGGGATAAATCAAAGATAACTAATATACTGAAACACTGCCACAAAATAATAACTCAACAAGTTAAAAAAAAAAGTGACAAGTTTGTGAGATGCTTGTTAACAAGGTTCAGAAAAATATTCACATGCTTTAGAGCTGGTCCTGGGCTACAATTTGGATTCAGAACACAAGCAAGCAAACTCTGATTTAGCATGTAATTAAGAAATCCTCTCTGAATTATGCAACTTTTATTCACTTCTTCAGAAGATATGAGAACACTGCAATCACTTGCCAAGCTTGATCCCAACATGCCATGGGGCAAATGGAGACCCTAAACTGTCATATTCTATTTAAATCATATGTAGGCTAAAGTGAGTGCGATTGCTTGGTATATTAAATTACTACTAGTGTGTTGATAATTCCTCATGAACAGTCTATGACTCTGAATTATTTATTGAGGAGGAAGTGTCTTTTGAAGTGAACATTATTTCTCTCTCAGAGCTAATGCTTGAATATGATAAAAAAATACTTGCCAAGAGAAGAAGGAAATTAAAAAAGATACTCCCATGACTGACAGTTCTGAGATTCTACCTTATTTCGTCATGGATTTCTTCTCTTTGTGAAGTCTATAGGCAAAAATGATGTTCATATTAAGAAGAAAAAAAAAAAAAAAGTGGGACAGCCTGTGTAAGGAAATTGCTTGCAACAAATCCCAGGTTCATGTTCAGTGATGGCAATTAATATTATTCCTAAACTATTCCCAAGTCATTGTGCTTCCTTGCTTTTAGAATCCAGTACTGCTCACAGAAATACAGCTTTGAGGGAGCCACAGAGCAGCCTTCCTCTGGCATCACGAGTGGTAGATCAGAGAATCAGAGAGCTTTGGCTTGCAGTGCAGATGAAGGACACTTGACAGAGCATGGAGTGACAGCAGGACAGAGAGAAGGACCCAGTTCTCCCACTGGTCCTTCGAGTTTGCAGACAGACTTTTCAAAGCCCTGTCCCCTCAAAAGACTTCACAGGTTTTTGAGGATGGGGAATTGAAAGCACAGATGAAGCAATGACAGGCTCCCACACAGTAAGATAAATCCAGTGTGAGACATTCTCCATTATGACCAAATTAGAATTTCATTGCTCAAAGAGGTAGTATCACAATAAGATGCATTCTTGAGTCACGATATAAATATCTTGGCAATTTTTATACCTAAAACAATTGCTTGAAATGAGCATAAATCCTGCTGTCTGCTCCACATCTATTAAGGTCGCTATTCATGAAGAATTCTCCAAAGAATAATCTATGAAATGCCATTAGAAGACATATTTCTATGCTATTTCTGTCATTTATTTATTTGCAAATAGTTTATATATAGTAAGCATGCATGAAAACATTTAGTAAATTTTCTGTGAACAGATTTGGATGTTGAGTTTATTCTTATTTCAAGGTTGTTACTCAGTTTTCAAGGTGCCAAAGTTAATTTCTTTGATAACCAATCCTTTGTGCCTACTAATTAGAAATATCCAAAACAATCTGCTAGTTTAAATCATATGTCATTGCTTCTGATCCTTGATTGGATGAGTAATGAAATTAAGTAAGACCCACATGAATTGTGAATATTACTACTGAATATGTAATTAAGGTTTTGATTAATATTCTGGCACTCAGGCTTAAAATACACCTTCCATAAGTATTTGCACTCATAAAGCTCAACCTCAAGAAATCAGTACAAGTCATTAACACAGTCAAACTGAATTCATAAGTGAACTTCAAAAGAATACTTGTAAGGTTTTTCTTATGATGATGGGTATGTACAGTGTCCTTTTAAGTCTGACTCCTGTATTAGTGCTAGCTGTCAAATGAAGCTATTGGCCATCTTTTTTCCTTAGATGCTGGTATAAAGCTGAAAACTAGGGATATAGGTTTTGCTGAGGTATTGCAAATATCCTGTGCAAATACACTCTGATTATTTAGATGTCTGTTGTTTCAAAGCTCAATGAATCATTTTGTGGAAATTTTAAATCCTTTAAGACATAGCATTAGATTTAAAAACTTTAAATTTTATGGGTTTTTTCATGTAATGCACCTCCATTTCCCACCTAGAGTATGCATTAGGAAATTTTTTCATGTCATGACCGAAATATACTTAATTATGGTGGCAGTCAACATTTTGCAACATATTCATTTCATCCAATACTTTCTGCACTTCAAGAAAGCAAATCAGAGTACCTGATATTTAACAAATAGATATGGAAGTATGTATTTTTTTTGTTATATACATCTCCCATTTGTAAAACAACATAAGAATTAAAAATAACAACTTATTAATATGAATTCTGATGCAGTATGGTATTACATACACCAGTCCTTATAAAAGATAGACTTGTAGAAAAATTCTGATTCTTCACAGAGAATGAGTTGACTACCTTGTGAGTGCACAGAGTGCAATAAAGATATGGGCAGTAGAGAGCTAGATTCAAGAAAAATGACTGAGTCTAGGTCTGAAATTGATTTGGGGGTAGATTAGGAAAGGCACCTGCTCAAAAATACTCCTCTTTCTCAAACATACATTTAAACCACCAGAAGTAGTAGCAACACCTCATTACTTCTATTACAGAAGTATCCCCAAACCTGCTGTTCCAGGAAGTTTTTGTAGGAGAATCCTCTTCCAGCTTGCCACCTTTTCAACATGGGTGAGGCTGGAAGATGCTAATAAGTTCTACTGGAAGAGGAAAGAGTACACAAAGAATAAAGACTTGCTCTGGGCTGACTCAGGCAAGTCCCACTTGAAGAACCTCCAATGGCCCAAATCACTGTTTGGTTATGAGAGCAGCATTGTCTCTCTAAAGGGGCTATACTTTCACACTGATGAGTGCAAAGCATCCATAAACTCACAAAACAAGCCAAAATTCTCAGTCTACTCAACAGCACACGAATATCAGGTCCAAACTGACAAGGAAATGGGTCCATTTCAACTACAGCCTTCACAGCTCCTGGGATTTTATGTTCTGCTTCTCCAAACTCACCATCAGCCCCTTTTGAGACAAACTCAGGAACTGATGGGTGACTTATTTTGCACTCTATGCTAGTTTTCTCAGCAGCCCTCTTGATTTAATCCAATCATAAAGAGAACACTCCAATAATTAATTAATTCTCTAACCCAACTGGATTATTAATGGAGCAGCTCTTCCATAGAAGTGACATAAAGAGAATGAAGACAGGTTATAGAAAAATGTGCATGTCCAAAATTTTATTTTTTAGGTACAGAAAAAAAAAAAAGAATTGCATAGTTAAAGACTAAACATAGCCTTTAGTTCAGAAAAGTAATTTTCATACAATGTTACCATGAGTTCTTAATTTGCCTGCGTGGTAAAAATTGCAAACAAATGGTTGTTGACTGTAAATCCAATCCCTCCTTTTGACACATGCATTAACACACTATTGTAAAAGTTCAAAGCCATGATTATTGAGTTCCCTCTGCCACATTAATTATCCTCTGTGCTGTATTCTGTTTCACTTGGGTAAATCTTCTATAAGTACCCAACCTTTACTTACAGAACACCTTCATTTAATATTCTATAAGCTCTGTTTGTATTTATGGGTTTTTTGCAATAATTCTGTGTTGAGTCCAGTTTCCACCAGTACTACTGGAACTGTTCTATTCCCGGCCTATTTAGCTGCTATCACCCACACATGTCATTGTTTCTGAAGCTGAAATGTCCAGTTCTTGAAAGCTTCAGGTTGAAGCTGATTCTAGCCCCTCTACTTTTTTTAGAAAAATTCCTGACCCTGAGGCTAGTTTTCCACAGTATGCTGGATCCAGCTTAAAAAGCAAACTAACAAGTAAGGAAAACAGCTCAAAAGATGAGGGGATGAGCTAACCTGAAGCAGCAAAAGTAATAGGTGAAGGAAAGGGGGTGAAGGACAGAACTTTTCTTAAGCTATATAGTATATTCTGGGTGTAATAGGCATAAAGTCTTGTGGAAAGAAATCTTGAAAATATCAAAATCTTACTTTAATAGCTCAATACTGTCTCTTATAGTGAGATGATCATGTTTTCAACATGTTTAACTTAAAATCTGTTTTGACAAACACATTGAAATTATATTTGATTTTGAATTGTTTCTCCCTAATCATTTTCCATCTAAGTATCTCGAAGTATATTACAAAAATAAGGCTTCATAATATCCACAGACTAGACTGCAAATATATACTAGACAACTACAGAACAACATCTTCAGAAGTATGCTCTGCTTTTGACCACCCAAATTGAGCCACTTTAAATATCCTTCTCTTTTAAGAAAAAATATTCTATAAAGCTCCACTCTGATTGAAGTAAAAGGGAACTGCAGTTCTTAATTTCTGAAACACAGACTAAAGACAACCAAAAGACAACCAAAAATATGCATACAGAAAGCTGGGCTCCACTTGCTGTGGAGCTTGAGGTGAATTGGGAAATAAGAAGCTGGGACATGAAGACAGTTTTATTTCAGCCATAAAGCTTCTTCTTACATTGATAAAAATCAGCTACAAAAAATGGAATCAGGAAATCAACTCAGAGCAAGAACCAGGAACTCAAACAAATTTTTAAATTGCAGTTTTAAAATTGTTATTTAATTCATTTTTGCAAGAAATGGCAGAGCAAAATTGTGAAAAAAAACTACTGGGTATACATACTGGGTGTACTACCGGGTATATTACTGGCCAAACATCAAAAACAGCTTTCTTCTATCTCCTTTTCTAAGTTTGGTTACATATGACAAAGAAAGGTTGACAAAAAAGTGAATAAACCAATCCTTCAGCTAATTCAGTTCGTTTGGAGCTACTCCTATAAGCTTAAGCAGGCATTTTCCTGGAGATCAGAATTATGGTGCTCTTTGTGGTTATACTATACATGGAGCATGAATGTTTGTAAACAGAAATACTGGTAGTGTACTTTTAGGGTAAGAGAAAGAGAGAAGGTTAAAGGGTGGGAAAAGGTAGAAAACAACTAAACCATAAAGAGGAAAGACAGGGAAACCTGGTTTTGGTCTCATTGCAAGGCCATATTTGTTCTTCCTCCGTGGCCTCACAAACATGACATTTCTGTCAGTGTTATGTCACAGCTCCAGCAGGAAGGGCAGTAAATGCCCCCATCCAGCACTGCCTAAGCATCAGTGCAGAAACCAATCAGGGAGACAGGAACTGACCCCTCACAGCTGGAAAGGGCACTGGACTCAAATCTCCTAAAACCTGAGCAAATACTCTCATCACAGGGGACATTTCTCCAGTGCTATAAAACAAGGCTGAGTCTGCAATATTTGTTGGGGATATAAGCTTGTCATTGCTCATAAAGCAGATCCAAACAATGCTTGCCAACTGGATCCACTAAGGGATTTTGGAGCCACTGCAGCCTAGCATCTAGTTTGCAATGGGCTTAAATGAGGAGGAACTCAGGCTGTGTGTGCTGGGGAGGGTCTGGACACAGCTAAAATGCAGGAATGCAAGCCTCTAGGCAGCTTTCAAGTTGAACATTATGGTCCATTATGTTTAAGTTCCTCAAGTAACTTCACACAGAATAACAATGTTTGGGGTGGGAAGGAACCTCTGGAGACCATCTAGTCCAAGTCCTCTGCTATATCAAGTTCACAGAGCAAGTTGCACAGGATCTCATTCAGGCATATTTTGAATATCTGCAGAGGAGACTCCACAAACTTTTTGGGCAACATGCTCCAGTGCTCTGTCACCCTCACAGTAAAATAGCTTTCCTTACCACGCCGCTAAACCAAATTTCAGGTCATTTTTCAGGTCTATATGCCTGAAGAACACCTAAATTCTGCTTTGAGGAAAGTGCTATTAAAGATCTGTCTCACAGAAATATTTCCATATAAAGTGAGACTATAAAGATTAAGGTTGAAGAATAATAAGAAAAGATACAGCTCCATCCATACCCTTCCTTTAGATAAAAGCCCACACATTTATAATGACAAAGCTTATCACTCCACACAAGCTACTATTAAAAGGTGAAAAAATCAGCATAGTGGCTTTCATTGCTTTCTATGCATGTATAGATCTTTCTACAGATACCTGATGTTTGCTGCTTGATATTTAAAGGTATTTTCCTTGGAGCTGCAGGAGGTCATCTACTGATCCTATGTACTATGCATGGGAAAGCACCACTCAAAGAAGTTGGCAGGGTCCTAGAATAGATCAGATGTTTACATGAAAACATCCCATTAAAGGGAGTAACGTTGGAAACTGTGGCAATGAAACTGTGGCAATGCTAACCTTCATTTTTAAGGGCAGAAAACAATCTGATATACAAGAGCTGATAAGGATAAGGAAAACTGTCCATCCATCTGTAGGTTAATTAACTTTTTATTCACCATAAAACATCTGCATCTTTCTCTAAAGCAGCTGGCACCATCCTTGGTGCATTAGTCTTGTTTAAGTCACACCTTCCAACTTTAGAAGAACAAAACGTAGTTACTTTCCCTGTCATATCACTGCCTGCCAAAATTCCATTGAAAACACCCCACAAAATTGTCTCACTCCATGTGCTCCAACTCGTGCCATCAAATCATTTGTGATTGATAACATTAAGCACCCCCACTGATTATCCCTGCCAATCAAAAAGATTTACATGGCTCACCATACAAGCCTTATACCACGAACATGCTGAACAGCACAGGCTTGTTGTCAAAGGAAAGGCAATGAAAATAATAACATAATATAGCAATTATTTTATCTTGAGGGAAAAAGTACATTATAACCCATTTCAGCCATTCAGGCAGGGAAACAGAATGAGAAGGAGAGTGATAAGAAACCACTTCAGCAATCAGAGCCCACAGGGAGATGATAATTCATGTTATGGTTGTCAGAAAATTCAGGTAAAATCTCTTGGAAAAATATATACCCAAGACCTATTATTTTTTAATTCTAAAATTTATGAAAAGATGGTTTAGAGTGCTCTCTTTCCTGTCAGTTTATGCCAGACAGATATCTCACATTTTTATTTATCATTGTTCAGATGACTATTCACTGCAGTGAGAGTTTATCTAGCATTTTCTCTGTGTATCTAACATTTTTGCTGTGCATTTTCCCAGACATACAGCTCTTCTGTTTCCCTGCCTGCTTCTACAGTTTCTCAAGCAGCCACTTAGGAAATTATTCAAATAATTCCTCTTCAGTCAGTGGCTAAAAGGAAATAAACTGGAGTTAGGTACATAGTTAGGAGTATTAACTGATATTCCCATGCCTTTTCAGAACCTTCTTCCTTTTCTACATGATCCCTCATGTGCTCTTTATATTAGCCTCCTTTCATTTTAAAAATCAAGCAAATCACAGCAGTTCTTTTTATAGCCTGTTTGTCCCTTCCAAGCCTATATGTCCACTTGACACAATGAACACAACTGACAGCTGTGCTAAAATTGACAAAGAAAGCACCACTTTGTAAATATACTTTAGCAAACAAAAATTTCTACTTGAAGTGCAAGCAAAAGAGCTATTGATTTTGTCTGTGCCTGATAAATTCCTCCCAAGCAACCTGTTTACTGAAAATGTAAGTCACTGTTGTGATTTATCTGCTATACATTAAAAGGTACTTAATTGGAACAGAGAGACAGAAGAACAAGGTAACACTGTTATAAGTGACAGAGGAATTGATTTAATTTTAGTTTTATTAGAACTTTTGTATCTTTGTGGCCAAGTCAGTTCTTATGGACAAATATTAAGGACTAAGCCAGATGACAAGGAGAATACTATTCTAAGCAAGTTAAACTTGATGTAAATAACCTGAAGAATGAAGGAAGATAACCGAGGCTAGAGATCATGTTGTGGTGTTACATTTTCTTGCTTTCCCACAAGAGATGTAGACATGCAAACTGACCTTTAAGATATAAATACCTTCCCTGATGTAAGTAACAGAAATTTTAACAATAATAAAACAAAACAAAAAAACCCTCTCTGGTTCCAAGAACCTTCTGCCAGTTTATAACATTTAGAAAGAAATTATGATGTGATGCATTTCTTTGAATTCATGGTATGTGCATATAATCATTACTTCACAGCATCAGAGGACTTTAGAATAATCTCTATATACGGTGACATGAAGTCCTCTGAAACACAAACCCTTGCAATCTTACCAATTTTTCACTCTTGGAAAAAGGCAAATAGAAATTCTCCCCATATGTAAGTTTCTAGAAAGCATTCTGTGTATAAAATATTAGTTTTCCTACTAAGCCAATTGTGTGATCAGAAATCAGTGCTTAAGCAATCCTTTGAAAATCTGAAAACTTATGTAACTGATAAATATTCTCTACAGAGAGAAGACTTGTTAATTATTAAAGTACAGTATCTTTCTTCTAAAGAACATCAGCATCTTTTACACATAGCTAAGGTTATTAGAATAAACTGAATACCAAATCTGATTTGTATGCAGACTTGTAAGAGATTTTTAAGAACATAGTAAAGCTTCACTCCTGTGTTTCCAAAAAAATATGAAAGGCACAGACTTCATCTGCATACCAGTGTATTCAGAAAAGAGAAGGAAGAAAAAAGAAAAGAAAAAAAGGGAATGAAAAAAATAAGAAAATTTGAATATTTATTCTGATGAATATATTACCAAAAGTTTACCAAAACTTATAGGGTGGGTTGCCCCTTCTAATCCTTCTGAGAGGGAAAAAACCCCACATTTCATTTCCTGTTTCTGACAGCCCGTAACCTTTTCTGAGACCTAAAGATACAGCAAGCAAAATAGTTAGTCAGTAGGATTTTAACTCAAGCACTGCAGTAACTCAATAAAAGAAATATGGCATTGCTGAGTGGCAGCATTTCGCTACACTAAGAGACAGATGGGGAGGATATGCAATAATCTTGTCTAGGAAATGGCTATGATTCATAAATTTGGACTCCATGTGACAAATTATCTGACAGATTTCAAAACAGTGAGAAAAACCGGTGTCAGATTGAGATATTATCACATCTTAGTGTGAAGTCCAATGGCAGCTGGAATTATTGACCACATAACTACACCAAACTCCTACATTGCTACTGAACAAAAGTGTCAAAGCTACTATGCAGATCAAAAGTGTGAAAAGAAATGAGCCTGTTTAAGTTCAGAATCGAGCTAAGACCGATGATATTTTTCTTAATTTGAGCTACCTAGCTCACAATTCCAGTTTAGGGGTCAGTCATGCTCAATGGTGAGCACCTGAAGAAGTTGTAACGATTTCCCACATGCAGGGCAGACACCATTTCCTCTTTTTTTATTTTTTTTTTGTTTGTTTGTTTGTTTTTGGTTTTGTTTTTTTTACTTCTAGGAGTGTCAAGTCATTGCAGAAATGAAGCTTGTAAGCACAAGCAATGACATTTCTTTGGCCTGTTAAAAATATTTCCACAAGGCACTGAGAAATTACAACACACCCTGGTCTCAGAATCCAACATCACCTTTACGACCTTGCTCCTACCCCTTTTTATTTTCCAAATGAGAACCAGGAAGGATGTGGAAAATAATGGCTTTAGTATCACACATAAACTGATATAGCCAAAACACAGCATCCCTTGTCAGGAAACAAGGTTCAGTTTGGAACAGACACCTGTCCTGGACAATGCCACCAGGAAGGACAAATAAGTAACTTGGTGTGTCCTCCTCCTTCTCTAGGTGGTTTCCCACAGAGCTAGGAAGTCTCAGTCAAAAGTCCTCACTCTGTTGAGAGGAATATACTTAATCATCTCAGTACTGTTTCAGCTATCCAGAAATAATTTTAAAGGGTAATTTCCAGTCATCTTCTTTCCAATGATTCACCCTTCCTCTGGCCTTATTAGCTGCAGAAACTTGACAGTTCCCTTTCAGGCACTAGGACTGCAGCCTTTCAGACAAAGATGACAGACATGTTGTGGGAACTCCCAAGCACTCTGAGCACCAAGGCAGCCTGCTCACACCACCCTCCTGCAAGGCACAGGAGCTGCCTCAGAGAGCTGCTTCTTGCTTTCCAGACACCACAAGATGGGCACCAGCAAGTCCTCCAGTCTCCTCCACTTGTTCTCCCAACTGCCCACAACCCACCCTCCTCCCAGGGCTGACTCCCAGGGTCCCCTTACCCAGCTTCAGGGCATGGCCATCGAATCCTGCCACACCAAAGGAACCTCAGCCAGGACTTTTTTTTTAAGGAAATGAACCAGCTCTACAGATGCCAAATGAACACTATGATCTCTTACATCCAGTCATCAAGTCCTGCTATCCACAGCAAAATCTGAAAGTCACAGCTAAGCCTGTGAAATTTAGTGAATCAAAGGGATGCTCAAGGGCAGTGGTTACATACTCTCAGGCCAGGCTCAAAGGGCAATAGTTTATCTGAATCCTACCGGCCCAAATATCTCTACAAAGATCCTTACAGACTCTAAAGCATCCACTTTCATTTTTTCCTTTCATTGGGCTAGAAACACCCTGTGCCTTACATCCTCCTTCTATCCCCGAGTCCATTAATAATAACACAGGTCTCTGACACCACCTGCTTGGGAGAAGAGGGCTCCATAGTGTGGTTTCCATGCCCAAATATTGGTGAAAAGCAGAACACACCAGAAATATGGATAAAGAAATATATCTGTATATCTCTAAAGGCAGAATCTCATCAGTGATCATATCTTAACATGAAATTAGCTGCCAACAAATGCCTAGTTGCTGCACTCTGTTGTGGCAAGAAGATCCTCAGACTCTACTGGAATTTTATCAGGTGGACACTGTTATCAGAAAATCCATGAACAGCCAAAACCCAGAGAGAAAAAAAGAAATATATATATTCTCCAAAAAGAAACCATTTGATATTCTCAAGTGTTTTTGGGGGGAAGCTACACCTATTTAAAAAAAATATATTTTATTCAGAACTGATTAGTAGCTTAGCTGCTCCTGCAACTCCTCTTTTTCACACTCTAGGAATAAAAACTGTTTTAGTAATTTTAGATTGCCTACTTCCAGAATTGTTCCATATCACATTAAAGACCTCATTCATTTCCCATTAGCACGTTTTAGTTAAAATTAACACATAATCATTTTCAATGATCTGGCTTTCAGTATGTTTGTAAACAAAAAATTAATCTCAGAGGAAAAGCTTTGAAATTGTTAAAAATCATTCTGACAGAACTAATCACTGAAAACACATTTTTACAAATTTTTTATTTATTTTTTTAATATTAAGAGCGCTGGGATTGTCAGCTGTACCACTTTTTCCTCAGGATGGCTTCCTAAAATAAGCAGTTGACACCATTGCCCCCAAAACCTCTGGCAATGGGGCAAATAAAGGGAAATTTAAGACCTCAGAATTCAATTAATTTCAAGAGGAACAGAAGACAACAAATACCACATGAAAACAGAATGAACACCAATTTTAGTAGCTGGAGAATCAGACACAAGCAAACTTTCTCCTCATTCCCTGACAGAGAAATGATAGACATATTACTGTTTTTTTCACTTGTGTGAGATTCAGTGCAGTAAGTGACAGAAAACTTACATGCAGTTACAGGAGAGCTATAACCAGAGGCAAAAGAAAAAAGAAGGAAAAATCTGAAAGCTAAGAAGAAACATAATGAGAGGCACAGAACAAAGGGTAACAGGTTTTGTCAACTGCTGGGATGGTGACCCCAGCACATGTGCACTTGTGGTGCTCACACAGCCAGCACAGTCTGGTCAGCTGTGTCAAAGCTAGACTCCAAACACAGGCAACTGGAAAACACTTCAGGTCATCTGTCAGCCTAAATAGCTTGAGCTATTTGCTCAAGCCAGTGCCAGTGTTACACTGTGGAGTAAAAGCTCTGAACTATTAAGTGTCTAATTATAGATACCATTTCCCAGAAAATTTCTACAGATCATGTTAGTTCTGACACTATGCTTATGTACAGAGTTTCTCAGGGTTTGAGGTGACCTCTTCACTTTGGTGCTGATTATTAGCTGCAGATGTCTCCAAAGGCTTTCCCTAATTAGGAATATATGTAGGGAATTAAAATTGAGCCCCTTTAATCAACTATGAAGTGCTGATATGAAACACTCCATACTGCTGACCATATAATTTCTAAGTTTGTGGAAAACTGCAAATAAATACTACAAAGCTACTGACAGACAAGCAATTTGATGGCTCTGTTTCACTTAAACAAAGAAAAAAAGTGTAACAGGCTAAACCATAAATAATGTCCTAACATGCCTCATCAGTTTAATATTCTTGTAGTCTTACACTGCTGCACATAAAACATGAAGAAAAGCTGCCTATGATCAAAAGAGACTCATCTAGCTTTAAATATAGAGGACTAGGTGCTTTTGCAAGGAGGAAATCTCAAGTTAAAAGACACTGTGCTTCATCAAAAAGCAAGCAGCTGAAGAGCTCTAAATCCCAGACACCTCATCTGACAGAAGTGCTGTACTGTATTGGATCCCACCCTGCTCCACCCACAGCCCTCCCTGCTCTTTGTATTCTCCAATACAGTCGTGACACCAGACCTTGTAAAACTCTCTTCTCTGTCACTCAGCATGATCCACACTGTTTGACTTCTATATATATGAATACCAACATTAATTTCAAAGTACAATTTAAGCTACTGTATGACTTTTCTATCTCTGTAGGGTGGGGACTAAACATTGCACAAAACCCATGACATTCAGAAAGTCCTAAACTTAACTTGTGTTAAATAACTCCGAAGGTAGAATGTGAAGGAGCATACAAGCATTCAAGATCTGAAACAAATCATCACTTTTTGTTCAAAATTCTGCTTCCCTTTCAAGTCATAAGCATACCTGTAACTTTTAGTTAGTCTCACAAGTTTTAAAAATTAAATTTGTTACAATGAACCAAATACTCTGGAAAACAAAAGGTACTTAGTTGTGGCATCCCAAGATCTTTGATCAATACCTAGCAGCACTTGGACTCCTTGATGCTTCAGAGCCTCAAGCAGAATTGAGCTGTACTAGATACTGCACTAACAGAGCAAAAGACAGTCTTTGCCCAAAAGGGTGAGACACATATTAGAAGTACCAGCATTAGAAGTTTACAGTAACAACCAATTAAACTCCCTAATGAAGTACTTGTGAAAAGTCCCAAGTGTTTCCAAAACAGAAGGATGACATCATTTCTTTCCATCCATCAGACAAGAAACACAGAAGGTATTTTCCGCTGTTGCTTTAGTGCACTTGCCCTACTGCATGACCTTCTTCAACACAACATCTATCTTCCAAAATTTTATGTGAAAGTTTTACCTCTTTATACGCTATGCCTTCTGAACTCTGCACTTTTCAGGCAGCACTAAATGTATTTGCAGGGCATTCAGCCTCCATATGAATCTTTTCCAGAAATTTGCTAAAATTGAAGGAAAACTTTACTTTTGAAAACTATGATGTCATCTCCTTTTCCAGCAAGTGCCTTTCACAACCTACTCCAGCACATCCTCTCCATAACGCACAGTACGTCACTTGCAGATGGTTTTGGGAACTGCTACTCAAAACTTTGATTTAGAAGACATTCCTTTAATACATCTCATATACAGAAAGTGGATATGCATAGGAAGGAGATGACTGTTCGCAGCATATGTACACATAAATCTCAAAACACGGCATCAGGGCGTTACTGGAAAGTAACTCTTCACTGCCAGTGAAGTTCCCTGCTGGCGGCAACGGTGTGCTGGACACATGTGAGGAGACCAGAAGACGTGCATTACCGGGGTATGACCCCTTTTCCTCCCCGGTTACCTTATTTTACCGAGCCTCTGCCGCAGGTTTCCCAGGAAGTTCTGGGCACCTGGCGCAGCGCGGGCTGGAGCAGACGGGCTCCTACCGGGACTGCCACCGGCGCAGCACGGGGCGCTCCGGGACCCGGGGGGCTCCGCCCGGCACCCCGCGGCCGCTCAGCCCCGCGGCAGCGCGGGCACCCCGGCCGGGGCGCGCTGTCCCGAGGAGGGACCCGGCGGTGGGGCAGGCTCGCCGGGCGCAGTCCCGCCCACGGCCGGGCGCGCTCCCCCGTGGCCACGGGCTCAGCCCCCGGTCCCCCGAACCGCCCTCGCCCTGCTCCTCACCTCCAGACCTGCCCCAGCTGCAGGATGTGGACGAGCGACTGCAGGAGCCAGACGCAGAAGGCGCAGGACGCGGACCGGCCGCCGCCAGCGCGGGGACCGGCGGCGCCGCTGCCGGCGGCGTTGCTGCTGCTGTTGCTGCTGCTGTTGGTGGCGTTGCCCTTGCTGGCCGTGGACGCCTGTCTCTGCGGCGTGCTGGGGCGAGCGGCGTCGATGTCCGCGGCCGCGGAGCCGCTGCTCACCAGCAGCTTGCTCTCGGCGGCGGGGCAGTGCCCGGCGGCGGCGGCGCTGTCCTCGGTGCTGAAGTCGTGCGCGAACCAGCGGAAGCTGAAGACCTGCACGGACAGGGAGCCCAGCAGCACGAAGAACAGGGTGAGCCCGAACCACCAGCGCTGGCCCCGCAGGTAGTAGTCGACCGCCAGCCAGATGTCGGTGCCCACGTCCGCGAAGTACACGGCCAGGGCGGCCAGGATCCAGAGGCAGTCCCACAGCGAGTAGCGCCGCTGCTCCCTGCCCAGCCGCAGGCACAGGGAGGACGAGCCCCCGCCCGAGCCCCGGGAGCCCCCGCCACCGCCCCCTCCGCCGTCTCCTCCTCTGCCGCCGCTGCAGCAGCAGCAGCAGCACCGGGAGCCGCCGCCCGAGCCGTCCCCGCCGCCGCCGCCGCTGCAGCACCCGCCCCCGGGCGCCTCATCGTCGTCGCTGCCGCCGCCCGGCCCGGCTCCGGCGGGCAGCCCCGGGGCCAGCGCCTGCACGGAGCCCGAGTGCTCGGAGTTCTGCAGCGGCGTGAACGCCACCTCGCCGCCCTTCTTCATCTTCCGCCGCCCGTCCGACTTCGCGGCCATGATGCCTCCCTCAGCCCCGCTGGAGAGCGAGCGGGAGCAGCGAGCGCTCCTTTATCCCGCGCCTCCTCCTGCTCCTCCTCCTCCTCCTGACTCCTGCCGCCCGCCCTGCGCCGCCGCGGACCCGCCGCTCCCCGCGTCCCCTGTCCCCGCTCCGCGCCGGGCTGCGCGCCCGCGGGCGGCTCCTCCGCGGCGGCCGCGTCCGCAGCGCCGCCTGTCTGCGGGGAGCCGCGCTCAGCCCGCCCGCCCCGCCGCCGCCTCCGCGGGGGCCGCCGCTGCCGGGGCCGCCGCCGCGCTCCGCTCGAGCCGGGAGCAGGCAGGGCTGCGCTGCCCGGAGCAGCGCATCCCGCACCCGCCTCCCCGCCCGCCTCCGCCCGCACCCGCCGCCGCCACCACCCAGCTGACTGACGCCGGGAAAGAGGATGACCTCATCCCTCTTCCCTCGCTGCCACCGCCCCCCGCCCGGCACCGGCACCGGCACTGGCGCAGGGGCCCGGAAGGGGGCGCTCGGCGGCCGGGCGGGGAGGGGAGGGGAGGGCGCGGCGCTGCCCCGAGGGTGCGGAGCACGGCCCTGCGGCGGCGGGGCAGGCGGCGTCTCGGCTGCCCGGCCCGGGCAGGTGGGCACGGCGGCGCCGAGCGAGCGGGTCGGCGGGGAGAGCTGGGGTGTGGCCGGCGCCCCCCGGCCCGGGGCCGCGCGAGCAGGGGGGGTGGCGCCGCTGCCGCCGGCTCCGCTGCCGATCTCCGGTGTCCTCCGAGCACTTTGGGTTGCGTCTGCCCCGCCGGCGCGGGGGTGGAGTGGCGGAACGCGGGGGCATGCGGACGGGGCGGCCAGGAGGGCGGGGGTCCCCCCGGGGGCCTTCTCCCTGCGAGCGGGCACCCTCGGACTGGCGGAGCCGCCGCTGCTGCGGCCCCGGCGCGGTGGCTGGGGGCAGCTCCGGGCGGCGATGCCCCGCCGTGACTCCCGGGGCGCGCAGCGGGACCAGCCCGGCCCGGCCGGCCCTGCGCGGGGCAGCAGCCGCTGTCCCGACTGTCCCGCCTGTCCCCTCTGTCCTGCCTGTCCCGGCTGTCCCGCCTGTCCCCGCTGTCCCGAGTGTCCCCGCTGTCCCGTAGGAAGCGCTGCCGACGCTCCCCTAACTTTGTGAAACGCTGTTGCGAGATGCAGTTCTCGGGTTGCGCCGTGACTCACGCTGCCTCAGAGGCGTTCGGGGGAAGGTGAGGAGACACCGTTTCACTCCGCCACCTGGAGAAACCGTATTTTAGGCGTAAAATTCCCCAGGCGAACTCACGACGCCTTTCAGCGCTGCCCGCCCCTTTCCTGGCAGCCCCAGCTGCTCACAGCGCGGTCGCTCCTCGGAGCTCGCCCGGCTGTTTCGGGGGCTCCGCCGGCGGCTCCCGGCTCGGGCGGGGGCAGCCGCCGTCCCGGGCTCGGAGCCGGAGCCGCGGGACACAGATTCCCCCGGGCGGCCCGCGGCAGCCCTCGCCCTCGGAACCCGGCGGGCAACACAAGGGAGCGGTGGCTCCCCGGTCACGGGAGGCCACCAGCATCTCCGGGAGTCACACGGGAATCACAGCATTTACCGCCCACCCTTGACCCTTCTGCCCTCTCTGTCCTCCTGCATCTTCAGCCATACGAGATCAGCAACTAATTGACTTATTCACCTTCTTAATTTTTTTTTAAGTCTCTGGAATATTTTATGAGTGTGCCCTCTCCCCTTCTTAAAATAGAGCAGTGAGTTCGTTCAACCACGTTGCTGGAATATCTTAATAGGAGCGGCAGCGAGACTGATAGGGTAGTGTTACGTTAAGCTCTGTGACTAAAAATAGTCTCTTTAACTTCATTAATTAAACAGAAGTCATATGGACAGCTGAGAAATCTGCCTTCTAACTCTTAAATGTACATGGTAAGTATAAAATTGCCTTTAGGAAATTAGCTTTTACTGATATATACCCCAGATTTCAAGAAAAGACTGCAGCATGCATTACAGTATTCAGAGTGCTGAGCACACAAAAATGAAACTTTGGAAGGTAAAAAGCACACATGAAACTAATTTGACTATTTGACTAGTTATTTCGCATGTTATCACACAAGAGTCTTTTAATTACATTGTCACACAGTGGTTCTTAATACACATTTGCTATGCAATCCTTGTTACAATGGTATAACTGTACTTTATTCCTTTTGGAACCCTGTATTTTATTCTCATTACAATCCACGTGATTTTTCTTGCCTGAGACTGGTAATACAAGTTTCTTCTTTTGTCAAGATATCTTTTAATAATTCAGTCAGCACCTATATATAACACAATATAATCACTCAAGGTCCCTTTCAACCCAAACCATTCTATGATTCATTTTATGATTCCGGGATTACCCTTGTGAGCAGAGAAAGTGCTTAATGATAAAGCCAATTTAGCTGCAAGTTTGTGGTTTATAACCAACAAGTTTTCAGTGTTACTCTTTCACAGAATGGTTTGGGTTTGAAGGGACTTTAAAGTCATTCAGTTCCAATTCCCTGCTGTTGTCAGGGACACCTTTCTCTTGGCTAGGTTGTTCAAAGTCCCATCCAAACTTCAACACTACTGGGGTGGAGTCTCCCCAACTTTTCTGGGGGACAATCTGTTCTGATGCCTCACCACCCTCACAGTAATCAGGTTTTTTTCCCTAACATCTAATCTAAACCTCCTTCTGTCAATTTGAAGCCATTACTGCTTGTCCTGTCACTATATGCTCTTGCAAAAAGTCCCTCTCCAGCTTTCTTGTAGACCCATTTAGCTAGGGGAAGGTGCTATAAGGTTTTCCCAGAGCCTTCTTACAGCTATGTCTTCAATAAAATGGTTTAGTGTACACTTTAAGGTTACTTTAATTGAGTCTGTTTGACATATACAGGTCTAAAGATGCCACAAACTTATAATGGAAGTTATAGTGTGATGCATGAGTGGCAGTAGGGGATCAACTGTGCTCCTAGAGCTGAAATCCTAACCTAAATTGCTTGGGCTGTAGGTGGGGTAAGAGAGTAACTCAGAGGTGTCAGATTTAAGGAGAGAATAAAATGGAGGAGATCAAGGTCCAACATCCTAAAAGGGCAGAAGGTGGCTCTGAGCAATTCAGGAGATATTTAAGAACAGAAATGGCACCAGTGTTACTGTAAATCATTCTCAGAAGTCATGGGATCCTGCTTAAGGCTACTCAATGCTTGCCCTTGGAGAAGGTAAGTGCTGGGGCCACGTGGCTCTACATCCTCCCCTCCCTGCTCCATATATGGGACAAATTTTCTGGTATACCTGCCCTGAACCACTTCACTAAAGGATAGAATTTGATAGAACTAGGAGCTGACCCATCTTCCAGGAAAATTTCTGTTCCCCCCAGTGGGCTCAGACGTGTAAATCTCAAAGGTGTTCAGTTTGCAAGACAATTTGTTGGTGTGGGGGTGACAGCTGACTTTCTTTCCTATATATTCTCCTCTCCTCTCCTCTCCTCTCCTCTCCTCTCCTCTCCTCTCCTCTCCTCTCCTCTCCTCTCCTCTCCTCTCCTCTCCTCTCCTCTCCCTCTCCTCTCCTCTCCTCTCCTCTCCTCTCCTCTCCTCTCCTCTCCTCTCCTCTCCTCTCCTCTCCTCTCCTCTCTCCTCTCCTCTCCTCTCCTCTCCTCTCCTCTCCTCTCCTCTCCTCTCCTCTCCTCTCCTCTCCTCTCCTCATCTTTGTTGGTTAGGTTTGTTCTGTTTGGATTCAGCTACCATTGCATTTGAGAGGGAAATAACATTCTTTCACACCGATTTTCATGTTAACAATAGCTGTCTGTTACAAGAAAGGCAGTGCAATAGATGAACATTTAAACTTAAATTAAAGGCTGTTTGATACTTGATAAGAGGAATGTCTTCTGGTTTGTTTTCTCACTTTGAAGATAACAAATGAAAAGGATCCATATTAATAATAATAATAACAACAGAACCAAATTTCCTCTGTTAGACTGGCATAACTTCTGTGGAGCTGTATCAAGGCCAGAAGTGTTTGTATACACACAGTGTACAAACCAGCATGCATCCAGCAAGCCAATGTTGTTACTAAACCTCAGAAATTATTAATTACAAAATATAATTGAAGGACAAAAATGAGATCGCAGACATAAATACATATTTCATAAACCAAGTACAGACAACCAAGTACATTCATTTCTCATGTAAAGCTAGTTCTTCTCTGAAGGAGATTTTATTCATGGCTTCCTGTTTCTCCTCCTTTCTTTAAAGAAAACATTTTTATGGGTATCACTGCTTTTGCTTTGTTCTGAGTTACAACTCTTTCCCTTTTTTGTCCTTTAGAATCTTGCTCTACTTTAGGAATACTTTTTTGTGTGTACATGTCCTTCTCTTTTTTCACTGTAGACCATTATCAACTCAAACCTAAATGTCCAGGAAACAAGATTCAAATCCTCTTATCTTTACTCTAAAGTACTTTTTTTAGTTCTTCACATCCCAACAATGATGTTTTTCCATCTCTTCTTAACTTAAACTTTTGCTTGTATACCTCTCATTTTGCTACTAGAATATCATTATACTCCACAAGTCTAATAAATTTTTGCATGCGTCCTTCAAAATTATTTCAAAAATCGTCCTTCAAAATCTATTTTCTTTTGTTTGGCAGTACTTTTGACAATTGCAGTTTAGGACTTTAGTTTCTGCATTTTCTTCTAGTTCAGATCAACTGAAGCAATAGAATAAGCTCATTGTACCTGGATTTGACACCCTCTGGAAGCAAACAAAGGAAGTCATAAGGAATTCCCTGGTGATCCTTCCTCCCTCCCTCCCTCCCTCCCTCCCTCCATTCCTTCCTTCCTTCCTTCCTTCCTTCCTTCCTGGAATCCTTCCTTCCTTCCTTCCTTCCTGGAATCCTTCCTGGAATCCTTCCTTCCTTCCTCCCTCCCTCAGGCATCCGGTGTCCTTTCCTGCACTGTGCTTCCCTAGATGTGTTTGACACAAAACTGGATTCACCTGGTGAACATTTATTTTGTCATTCACTAAATCAGACATAGTCTCACTCCTATGTCTTCCATACAACTGGTTTTAACTATTTTTCCGTGTTAAAACAGTGCCCTCAGGCACGGATGCACGTGAAATCAATTTCTTTGGGAGCATCAAGAACAATTCTCCAAGAGGTTCATAGGTTTTAGGTATTTTCAATAGATTCATGTTTAAACTATACACACAGGTGTCAGTGGAAGTTGTAATATAGGTTGTATGTTTAACATTTATGCACTAAAATACTTAATTGTCTTTTTGCCCAACTAGCTTCATTCAAGCAGGCACATGCCACTGTATGCACTGATACCTGAGATACTTCATTGCAAAGGGAGGATACATTTCCTTTCAGTTCAGACAATATTTCAGGAAATTAATGTAAGCACAAATCAGAAATACATTTGTAAATCAGTATGCTGTTTAGAAAACTAATATTAAAGCACTATATATTTTAAAAAGTATAAATAGCAATTGTTTTCTTTCTTTAGCTTATTTTATATATAGGTCTACATACTCTGTATGTAGTCAAATCTGTATTTTTAAAATTTCAAAAGATGGATGAATTGAGTATGTCCATATGTTAGCCCGTTTTTGCAATTAAAAATAATACTCTGGGAGGTTTCCTGGCTTCTGAAGTTACTTTGCTTTATAACACCCTGGTATTGATATCTGTATTTGGTACAGCTTAGACTCTTTTCTGTAGCATGCTAAGGTTCATGTGAAAATGCCAACACACACACACACACCCACCACATGAGATCTCAAAGGAAAAGACCCAATGTCATGGGCTTCTTAGGTGTACACCTAAATGAAGGAAGACTATAAATCAGAGCAGTGGGAATTATTATTAAATCCTTATTGTTTAGGAAAACACATTTTAGGCACATACGTAAATTTCATGGTGTATTGTGGCTGTGGTTTGTTTTATTATATTTCCAGAATGTCTAAACATTAAAAACATATAAGTAGATTCAACTGTATACTCCAGATGGATAGACACATAGATAAATAGATTCCAGGTTTAAGCAGACAGACAATAGCCATGCTTTGAAGATAGCATATGGATTTTTAAATTACCTATGAAAGAAGAAATTATTTCTTGGGATTTTTTTTTAAGATTAACTTGATTTTCTGAATTTATACTCATTATTTTAGAAATGGATGTTAGTCACCTTTCAAGTTTCTTCATTGCTTGTATTTAAATATATAATCAAAGATAGATATAAATATAATAGGATAGAATGATAGAAGACAGAGATATAGGAAGACAGTAAGGAAGCAAGCTTGCTTCACTTTGTTCAACCTTGTACAGTGCTGACAATTCTTTTGCTGCTATTGTGCGTGCAAAAACCAACCAACTACCATGCACATCACATTTTATGATAAATGAGAAAAGCATTTATAGAATGCCTAAGGAAATTTTACATGCCTTCTGACACTTTAAGATGTAATTAAGGATTTTCAAAAATTTGAAAGGAAAATTAGAAGTCCCATTTCCTTTCCCCTTCTTGATTCACTGTTTAAAAGTAAGTTAAGCAAAAGAAGGGTTTAGCCACAGCACAGGAAGTTATGACACTACTTTGCACTGCTAAGTACAGAGGATTTTATGAACTTTTCCAATCTACTGCCTTTCTTCATGGAGAAGTGCAAAGGACCATTTCAGACTGATATGTGAGCAGAGATTGTTTATATTTGCTAAGACATTTATAAATACTAACAATGCAGGATTAGATAGCATTCATCCAAGATGTCTAAAGGAACTCAAAGGAGCACTTGATACTTCCTTTTTTCTCACTCTCATGCCATTTCCACAACTGACAAACTACAGGATAGATAGCTGCAATACAACTGCTCATATGTACTTCAAAGGAAGGAATCCTTTCTTATGTATGATAAGTTTCAGAAAAACAGTACTTGGAGTTGCTGGGAGGATATTAAATGGTCCAATGAGACCAGAATGGTCCAATGAGTCAGAGCATGATTATATTTTTTTTCAAAATATACCAGCAAAAGAAATTGAGACACTTAAGGGCTTGAAAGGGCAGAAATGTATCATCTAGATCAACCTAATAATAGACATATAACAGCACACCAGGAGAGGCAGATGAGGAAAAAAGATAAGATTCACTGGACTCTAATGGACATTTTCAGACTCAGTTTTGTTTAAGAGTCTATGATATGGTGTACAGGGTAAGTATTTTAGCACCCAACTTCAGGCTTTGTCTGCAGTGCATAATCAAATGTTTAATAACAATAGCAGCAAAATCTTCTAGCCTGCCTTCTTCCACAGATCTTTGGTCAGGTTGCATCAGAGAGGGGCTGACAGAAGTCAAACCCTTCTCTCCACTGCAATCTTGCCTCCTGCAGCTGATTGAGCTACCTCACTGCTCCTTCTAAGACTTCTTTATATGTCAAATTCCTGGATTACTTGTTGACCCAGGCAGTCTCTTTTCCTAAATCTCTGTTCCCCATGGAAGCATCAGTAGTGTCAATATCTGCTTAGGCTCTCCACAGGCAGGGCAGGGTGTTGGGGGGAAAAAGCAAGGCAGCACTCTTGCTGTGTATGAACAGCAGAGTGCACACAGGGAGACACCTTTGTAATGTCCCTGTCTTTGGACAACAAATTCTCCAAAATTCATCCCACAGGCAAGGGACAGAGATTAAGTGGCTTTGGTGCCAAGCACAGCACACTTCAGTGTACACCGTGTGGAAGAAGCACCTTTGAGATTTGGGACTAGCCACAAGCTAAATATGCTAACTGGTATGTGTTCCAAGCAAGACTTAAGCAGGGGGTTATGTGGTATTTCACATTTCCTTATCAAAGTGTAATCCCCTGGTATTGTGCGCTGCAAGCACCCATGATGCTCCTGAAATGAAGCCCTCTGCAGTGCTGGTCCCATTATTGAAATGGTTAGAGAGCTGTATGCACAGCTCTAGATCCAGGGAAGCAAATCCAAAACCTGATTTGGACACTGGATAGGTAGAGAAAACAATTTTCAAGTATGGAAGGCAGCTGCAGAAGAAGGGTATCCACTGTTAGTAAAGAAAAACAGATTAGGAAGGCATTATTTGCACTTGATAAATCAGAAATGGCATCAAAGTGAGCTAGTATTACAAACTATTAATGAAACACATAATAATGAAACAAATCACATAATAGATCACAAAGAAGTGATTCAGTGTAATGAAAATTGATACCAAGTAAGTGAACTGTGGGCTCTGGGGATACAATTTCAAATCCATTCCAGTGAGTGTGGTAGCAGTGTGAGCAGAAAAAAAAATATAATTTTAGTGCTCCATTGCTCACACTGACCACATCCATACCTTACAACAGTTGTCCTTTTGATGACATAGGTAGGTAAAAATTATATTGAAAAGTTATATTACCTACCAAAGTCAAATATAGGCATTTATTATTTTTTCTTGTGTCAAAGTAACTGAGATCTCATAACCCATACAGATGTCAGCCAACTGTCCTAATTTCACAGAATAATGTGAGTAAATAAGCATTAAATGTATTAAAAAGACAGACAGGCATTTTTTTATCAACACAGGTTACAAACTCATTTATTTCTTATAATTATAGAAAGCCCATTGCTGCTACAGAGCAAGGTGATGTCTTGAGGATGAAACAAGTCTAAATTTCGTATCTTCAGAAAGATTTGAGATTTTGGAGGTACAAAAGGTAAAGTCTTCTATTAAGAGAGGGATGTCTTATACAGCTTATATAAAATATTTGTATTTTGATCATACACATGAAACTTCAGGTGGTGTGCAAGTCCTGATTTAATTTCAGACTTGTCTGTATCCTAAACCCTTCCTGAGTCAATTCTGGCAATATGAAAACCTACCAAATCAAACATTCATTTGTACAAGTATTGCTAAATACACTTTTTTTAGTGTGCATTTGCAAAAATAACTGGGCCTTTTTTTGTCTTTCTTTGGCATAAAGGCATTCACACATGTAGCACTGGAAAGCTGGTTTGATAGCAAAGGAGAGGCACAGCAAAAATCATCAAGCTGAGCAGGGAGCTGCCTAAGCCTGCCTAAGCTATTGCAGTGTTACTGATAACAGCCTCTCTTAAGAGACCCTTTGGATCTAAAGGTTCTCAGCTGAGGTTCTGGCTCAGCTACAAGATTTTACAATCAAATGTCAGTGAGAGGCTTACTGGCACAGGGTGAACTTCTGAATAACAAGATCTTTATTACTCTCTCTTATGGTCTTAAGAGAAGCAATATATAGTAAGGCTGAGGGGTTGTGCAGTTTGTTTGGAAAATGATTTTGAGAAAAGCTAAATTGTAATAAATGTTGAAAATGAAAGAAAAATCATCAAATTAACACATACTGACAGATTTGAAATCAACTAAATTTAGCTTACCCACAAATCATTACTGAAACAAAAATATTTGAGTATGTTACTACATATGTCTTTCATTATGATTGCTCAGTTCAAGTCCACAGAGCCATGTTACAGATTTAAGTTCCTGATATCTAAATTTCTGTCATGCAAAGGATCAGAATTCTGTGTTCACATTAGACATTTAATTTACTGTGATGTTTTTAATACATTGTTTTGACTTTTCTTCACAACAATTACAATGCCTTCAGAATTATAGAAGACAAGTAAATCAAATCAGCATGGATTTGGAGAAGCATGACACTCAGAATGAATCAGAAATCAAGCAGCTGTGGATAAAGTTGCACTATGGTGAGGCCATCACTTTCATCTTCAGAAAGCCACCTTAAGGGAAAAACATAAAAACCTGTCACAGACACAGCACATATAAAACTTAAGACACAGACAATTCTGAGAGCCTGGTTCTGCACCTTTGATTTTCTTGGAGAGGTTTTACATTGGTTTATCGAAAAGAAGAAACCAACCTTAAGAAAACAATGAATTTTAAAATTTTTGTTTTACTACTCACATATGTGTAATTTTAAAGTGTAATTAACTTTATTAGTATATTTATGAAATATACATTATTTTATTTGTTAGTCATATAGGTGACTAATAAATTGCTCTAAAAATGACATAAAATGAGGATAATTTAGAGTAGGGAAACATGTTTTGTGATGGCAAGTTATTGTCCTTGTAATTCACTCCAGGAACCCTCTCTTTCCCATATCTCTTTGCTGGTTCACAAAATACTGAGTTGCATGATGCAATCCTAGCTCTGTAAGAGCCTATAGAGTTTTACTGTTGATTATATGAGAAACAGGCCTGAGCCCAAAGTTCAGGTAGACTAATTTTAACTGGAACCATGGATACAGGGGTGTTAATTTCCAAAGAGAGTTAAAAACCTTCTACACTTTGGAAGGTTTATGACATCTACCTGATCTGATATCTATGAAGGGGGTAGTGTGGGAGGGTTTCCCAGGCAGTAAGTACAGCATCAAAGTAGCTCACATCTGGAGCTGCACCATCCAGCAGCTGGGAAATAGGGCTGCTAAAACTGCATGAGGAAGTCACAGAGCCTAGGAAGGCTGTGATGTGTAAGCTAGAGAACAGGCATTTAAAAGGCTTAGCAAAGGATTCAGGTTTCTCAGTGATTAGTATATTTTAGAGAGGTTATTTGTATTGGAGGAGTCTCTTGAGCCCATTCCTCATTCACTCTGTTGGCCACGAGACAAGGAGCTCCATGAGGAGCCATGAACTCAGAGTTTCCTCTGTCTGAGGAGCCTCTGGGTGACTGAGTACTTTGGGGTTAACCTCCTAATCCCTCCTACTAGATAACTTCCAGTTTCAGTAGGTTGATACACTTCAAGGAAGGCAAATAGCCCTGCACCCACCAAGAACCAGCTGAATGTCCTTGTCAGCAGATGTAGAATCAATCTGTGCCAGTCACTCCCCCACATGAATGATGTGATTCAAGTTCTTGTGCCAGTCTCTTATTTACCTTTGTGCTTTTGCTATAAGATTTTAAATAAAATTGAAAAAAAACCCACCAAATCTCTGGGAGAAATAAAGTTTGCTGCAGTCTATCTTCAAGAATCTTCCTCTGACTGGTGTGGTCTGAGAGCTCTTACAAGCCAAAGAGGTGAAGTGGCATCATCTGAAAATCCTGTCATGGATAGTTTTGCACATCTGAGTGATATTGTGGTTTAAGAATTTTCTTCATGCCCACTAACTTAGATTTAGGTATCTAGAAGATTAGAAGATTAGAGAGCATCTGAGCATGCCTCTGGAGGAAGTTGAAGCAAGGGAAGTTTAATGTTGTTGGAAGAAGTTTAATGTTGTTGGGGTCAGTAACACTCTCACACTCTCGTGATTTAGACTGTAAAGACCAGCTGAGTATCCAAGAACTTTAAAAGTTCCTTTTTTTTTGGGTACAGGGGCTGGGATTTGGCTTCCATTAATTTTCAAGTTCACACAGAAATATTTAGGGAAAGGATAAAATTAAATATTCTTGGCTACAATTTCTGTTTTCGGATTACCAGGTAACATTCCTCTTTCTAGATACAGGGAACTTGTAAATTTTCACACTTCTGTGTTCTCCAGCTGCATTAAAAAGCTAATTTCCACATGGGAGGATATGAATATGTTTGCATCAGTTATATATTCTGAAATTCTTCAAGCTGTGAACTATATATTGTAGTGAAGAGTCACTCCAAATGTACCCTTCAGTTTAATTTCCAATTTTTGAAACTGCATGGTTTCAGTTTGATACAGTCTGATGTTCACTTTCTTTTTGTTCACCAGAAGCCCTTTACCCAAGCAAGCCAGTACTGAAATGCATTCCTAAATTTAGATCACTGTACTTCTACATTATATTATATAAAGTTTTCTTTTCTTTGTCCTATTTGCTGAAGGTATCTTGGGCCCATACTAAGCAAACATTGAAACAGAAGGATTCTAGTGTTTTAATGTTGCCTTTGCTGAATAAAATACTCTACTTCCTCCTCGACTTTTGAATCTAAGCTGCCATATTCCACTGTCCTCCTTTCTGATTCCCTTCCATGCCTGTTTGCTTATCCCTGATATGTTTGCCAGAGCTATTTATGGGCTAGTGCTTTTATGGTGTTAACAGCCACCTTCTACCTCTTTAAAACATATATGAATACTTTTCTTGGGAAAGGCATTAAATTATGTCACTCCCTCCTACAATCATCCAGATGTAATAGCTTGGGAAAATCTAGTGTCTTCCTCTAACAATTCTTCTGACAAATTAGTTTCAGTTGGCCAAAGGGTTCAAAAGTCATTGGGGATGGACTGATGGGAACACAACATTGCTAAAAAAAAAATCATTACTGTCTTAGAAAACCAGACAGAAGCAACTGAGAGGCATGTGAAAAAGAAAACAGCATGTACAGAGTGATGATGGACTGATCTACTGACCTGTTGCAGTTGAAGCAATGGATTGAATTCCTAGCTGCATCTGTGATTTCCACTTTTTCTAGAAACCAGCCACTTGCTGTAGAAGGAAAAAAAAAAAACATCCAGCAAATTTAATATAACCAAAACACAAATACAGCATAAGAGAGCTTTCTAATTTCATTTCCCAAACCCCATGTGGTTCAGTACTTCCAAGTATATTCAACATCAATAATAAAACTGAAACACAGACAATTCAAATTACTACCAACTTCTCTCAGTTTTAGAGGGAAGGTCTTTGATGTTTTTGACAGAAGATGTAATGGAAGATTTTTGTTATAACTTAACTTATTTTTCCAGATTGGTTAGTACAGGCAGTAAGACAAATGAAACAGAGTGCATGGTAATATTCAATACATCCTTGAAAACCCATTTTGCCCTTTGAGGAACTTGGAAATGCACTCAAAATGCACTCCTAGTGGGCATTCTACTATTCTTTTCTAATAAATATATAGATATGTATGTGAACCTAGTGGTGAAACTGAGTGCTTCTCATATCCCTGTTTTTCCAGCAGTCATGATTCAGAGTAGCATTTTCATTTAGGCCAGAACTCATATCTGTTTCAGCTTTAAGAAGGTATTAAATATTCTATTTTAATCTCCTATTTTGCTGAGTGAAGAAATACATTCAGCCTTCTGATATAGAATTTTATTTCATAGAATATTAAATTATTAATATTTTAAAACCAAAACTTTATTTTATATATACAATGTCTGTGCTGATATGTTTAGTTGTGTTTGCCAATGCAAATACTTAATTACAGCATTTTAAAGATAATTAGGATTATACTGCTAGTAGTTTACAACCTTTTGGTGCTCTTTACGTGTCCTAGAGATAAAGAATTATATCCTATCTAATTATTTTGGGTTTCAAATATTTGGACAAAATACTAAGTAGGCTAAAGCCAATAAAAATATTTTTATTTGTAAATGCTAAGTTTTAATTGTACATGCTAAAAATGCAGTATGAAAATATTTGCAAATTGTGTAGATTTGGATAAAATGTAAAGGTACAGCAATATTTCTTTTTTCTAATAACAATTTCCAAAAAAATAGCTGGGTTAAGTAGGCCATGAAGGTGTCTAGGTATTCCACCTTCAATTCTCAAGATTCATTTATTGATATTGTGAAGTACTTCTGAAACTCTTTTAATGAAATCTTGTGAGTGGTTTAATATATCATAGACTCTACTTGGAATAGATGACCTTTCATGAAATCTCTAAATCAGAGTCAAGATTATCAGCAATAAAATTTTACAGTCTCTCAAATTTACACGACACTTTACAAAAGAAGAGAAAGGCAAGTTTGCTCTCTCCAAAAGATTAAAATCTAATGCTTCATCCTTTATTGACAAAACTCCAACAGACCTCACTGAAATCTCCAGGTATGGAGAAATCTAGAGGTAGCTAGGATATATTAGCAAACAGATGAGACATCTCAAAGAAATGTAACATTTGAGGAAGCTTGTGGGGATAACAGCTGCTGTGACAAAAGACACTTGGAGGTAATTTCAGAGAAATATTTAGAGGAAGGTTGTCATGTCTAAGATGAATTGACACACACCAGCTGTGCTAGGAAGGCACTATTAGCAGCTATGGCATGTTGATCAGGACAAAAAAAGGGAAAAATAAAAATTTTGTTGATAGATCAGGACCCAGGAAATAAAAGTTGAATCTATTATTTCCCCTGCAGACTTCTGTGCAGCTCTCAGTACTAAAAGTTTGCCGTTGTGGAGCTCCCTTCTCATATCAGATATAAGCTGGACTGTGTGTATGGATAGCACTTATCACAAATAAGATGAAAGTCAGCAGGAAAATTTGTTTATTATAGATATTTCAGCAGGTTTGGTGTTTTTTCCTGTTTTCAACACCATGAAATATACAGTATAGGTAGTTAGGGAAATTAAAAAGATGTTTAGCTTTTTCCAAATAGGAATTGCTATTTGCAGAATTTACTTGGCTCATCCTAGAAATGATAGGATTTGGCACTTTATTATGCCTCGTGAACTTAAATTAATCAGATTTATCAAACCTAGACCTATTTCTTTGAGATGGGTTAAGCAAACTTCACCTGACTAGAGTACCTTAATACAATCAGACCTTTTGGATTCAAGTTATACATTCCCTGCAAATTCAGTTTATGTATTAGTATATCTCTATATGTCTGTATATATATTGATATCTGCAAATCCCTAGGGGGTTTTAGCACTATTAAATGTAAGCTTAAAAGATTATATACCCTACTCTCCTGGCTTTTTTTTAATGTAGTATTCAGGGTTTAGAGGTTACTGTACACAGAAACATTTTCCATCATCATGTGTGGTTATGTTCTATGGCCACATCCTAACTTAACATCAGGGCAGGACCTGGTGCACACTGGTTTTCTCAGACTTTCACAAGAGGAGATCTATGGATGTGAAGGCAGCTACAGCATGCTTTGACCAGAGTCCCCAAACTTGCTCATGGAAAGTTCAGCCTGCAGTTTGAAAATTCAATCCTATTTTATTTAAGACATCTAATAAGGGTTTTGGCTGAGCAATGTTTGAAGGATAAAACTATCTGAGGTTTATTTTAACTAGATGCCTGTTAGAAAAAAAAAAAAAAAGGCATAGTCAAGGAACTGTGATGGAGTGAAAACAAGGGCAGTAAAGCTGACCTCATTTATACACAGATTTGTATTAGGTAGCTGCAGCAGCAGTGTCACTACAAACACCTTTCCAAATGTCAGGCAGATCCTTAAAAAGAAGATGTTTGCAAGGCTGTGGAACACAGAATACTTACCAAATCCTTTCCCATCGTGGCCAATTTCAATTGAACCTAGGCTGCCTAATTCTTTTGTCTTAAGCTTGAATGTATCAACCTTTAATATTAAAAATACAGTTATTAAAAATATTGTACCAATGTTTGGAAGCTCGCATATTTGTCTAGGCCAGTTCTGAGACCAATTCAAGTGTAACAGTATAAATTCAGAATAAGTGAGCCACTAATGTGGTTTATTTTCCTTACTGATATGTGGCATAGATCTTCTCCTATTAAGTCTCAGTTTCAACACAGAAGACTCACTTTTCAACTTATAGTATGATAATCCCTACTTCTTTCTTGACTTTCATCTACTGTGAAAACATCTTTGGTCTCATGAATTCTCAACTGGTATAGTCTTCTAATATATTTCAGTATATGATGCATAAATTAAAATTCAGGAACATAAAAATTAAAGGCTTTTACTACATTAGCCATTATTTTTCTCAAATATGATATACTTTAATTTAAATTATTACATTGTTTCATATTGCAGATTTTTAAAAAGAAATTCTTTTTTCTTAAGACCTTTGAAATCTCTGGCTGCCCATCGACTTAGTTTGATTGCTAATGGGATTTCTACATATCTACTTTTCTTTTGGGTAATGACACATCCTGTGTAGTACTAGGCAAAAGGAAGTACTGCTCAAGACTTTTTAACTTGTTCCTTGTGCCTGTAGGTAGCTAGATTTATTACCCTCCTCAGCATGGAAGACAATTCATGGGTAAATATCTTTATCTCACAGATAACTTGGCTGAAGAAACTCAGACTATTTCTAGGTAAAAAAAATGATTAGTATTGCTGGAGATAATGAGGTAGATCTCTTAAAGGATATATTTTCACTGGAGGTCTAATTATTTAGTCATTACTTTCAATAACTCCACAAGAGAAATTTACAGATAATATATATATATATATATATATACTTCTTTTTTACTTAAGGGTAACCATCATTGTATTCCATTGCAGAGGTGGTGACCAAACAGAGCAATTTCTTTCCCAGGATAATATGTTTATTAAATTAGGAGAACATCCAGCCAAGGCACTAGGACATCATGCAGTGAATCTGCATTCTTATGCAAATACCTGTATCTGTACTAAGGGTCTCTGAATAACAGCCTGAAGCACGATGGATATCAGAATCAGGCTGATGTGTATGGTTCCATTTCATCTGGTTTTAGGCTTATACATTCAGGGATGCTCACAGCACCAGTTTCCATGGCAAAGTAAAATGATGGGATGTAAGAGACTGATGTGCTCTCATGCAGGGTTTTCAGGGTGTGCACAACAGCACAGGGTAGTGCAAACACACACACACATATGCACAGGCAGCACACTGTGTGCATTTCAGAATGAAGAAATAAAAGCTGGGCACGTCAGTGGATGCAGTATGAAGATGTATTTGGGACTAAGAGGCAGAAGAGCAGCAGAGACAGCTAGATACAATAGAAGTAAAATGTTCCTTGGTGAATCTGGTGAAAAGAAGAAACACGCTGAGCTGAGACTGTGCCTCGTGTAGTGTTGTGGAAAACTGAATAAATATCTCAAGTTTTCTGAAGAACTTGCATAGATTTAATGTGTGCTTTTCCAGTGTAGAAAGGGACACAACCTATAAAATCTGTGTACTCACCTTTCCTCTTTCAAAGGGATTCTGATGCTCCAGTGACTGAGAGAGTTGAATTACCTCAGATTTGTCCTTATTCCCAAATAAAATAATATGCACATTGGCATCAGTTCCTGCTCCTCTTTTGTCACCTGTGTACACTTTAACAGTATACTCTGTCAAATTTTTTACTTGACTTCCCTCTTTATTCAAGTTTTTATCTATGTTATTCTTTTGTTTCTCTCCTCTAACAACAAAAGATCCTGGGATTTCTCTCTGTATTTTGGGCTTATTTGCATTCACAGAAAATTCTCTGAAAAACAGAACCATATATGTTTTTCTGGTAAGTAAATAATATGTCAAATGAAAAAAATTCTATGAATTTATGTGGAACAGCTAAAGATGGGCATATTTTTAAAATATCTGTTGACAGAATTACTCTGTGGTAGCTACTTTAATTCAGTGTCTGCTCAGTGTTTTCAAGAATTACACTATTAAAAACATTATTAGATTTACACAATATACTTACTCATTCATTTCAAATACATAGAAAGGTTGTTCCTTTGCAGCTTCTTGCACATGCAATTTTTTAATGTCCAGTTTGCAGTCTGCAAAGAAGGAAAGAGAATAGAGTGAAAACGTTCCATTGCATGACAAGAAATTAGGCAGTATGTTGTTGGTATAATTGTGGTATAATGGTGGCATTCTTACTATATGAAAACTTCAAATTTTGGTAATTTATGAATGCAAACAACTGAGTTGAAAGTGCTGGAATGACTACAAGGTTCTTTATTTTGTTCCTATTCGTAAACCTCAGCTTAGACATTTAGGAGTAAGCATTTCCTTTGTTTTAGTGAAGCAAAGGAATGCTGTCCTCACTGTGCTTGGACAGGCATGCAGAAAAGATTCAGCATGACTCGGGGAGGCACATTTGGGAAGGAAGTGCAGAAATACACGTCTGTTTCTTCCTCCTCAGTAATTGACAAGAGGACTGGAGTTCTATTCCAAATGCAGCACAGAGAGAATCTCTTTAGGTGGCAGGTAGGAAGGGAGTTCAGGAGCTCACTGCATGCCTCTGTTGTTTGGGAAAGATTTTTGAATTTTCTGCTGGGGGCTTCAGAGGCATGGCCTGAGTGTCTTGCCACTAATTAGTCATGACAGCTATTCATTTTCCCTTCTATTATTTGTAGCTCAGCCCTGTTCAACAAACTGCATTCCAATCTCTTCTACTACTATCCAACTCCCTTTAATTATATCAATAGGATATAATAATGCGTCTGTGGAGGAGTCTAGGTCATTGTGTTACACTCATGACCTGCCAAGATAAGTGCAAAGAGAGAGCCAGAAGATTCAGGAAGGGACCATGAACCATCTGATCTTAAAAACTTGCTCTGATAAGGAATGAAAGCATAAAAGCACTAGAGAACCTTTCTTGGACTGATCAGTCCTGCAGGGTACCTATGACTTTAAAGAGATTTTATGAGGTTTGGGGATTTTGGTTTAAAGTCTTGGTCCAAACTAGTCTCAGTTCAAACAAGTCTAGTTACATGATGGACACCTTTACTCATCTGAAATGTTTATTATCTAAGTAACCCCTTTGGAAGAAATATCTGTTATACCTCATCCCAATCCTCTCTTCACAGCACACCCAGAGGCAGTGAGCCCACTGCCCCTCCTTTGTGAACTGTGTTTTCAAACCTGAATGGAAAAGTCTCTCCTGTCACGCTCTCAGTGGTGCCCTTTGGCTGCACTCAATTGCCACACTCAGTGACTGTCACTCAGACAGATGGCTGTAGTTAACTTTCACAACTGAAGCTGTGGGAAACAAAAGCAGTGAGCTGCAGCCTTGCTCCCTGCAGCAGCATGGCAGGGCTGTCCCTGTCCTTCCCTTCCCCTCCAGAGAAGCTGCAGCTCCACACTGCATCCCCTGGGAGTGACCCAGGCACTGGGATGTGCTGACCAGCCAAGGAGTTGGTGCATGCTCACTGAAAAGTCACCTTACATACTTGGGAGAAATCGGGTGCTGTGCCTTAAAGGTTTTTATGAGGAGCCTCTGGATGAGCAAACAAAAAGAAAACCAAACAAAAAACCCAACAACAACAAAAAAACCAAACCAAACAAAAAAGAAAAAAAAAAAAAAAAAAAAAGAAAAAAAGGACAGAAAAAGTGCAAACACAGAACCCTTCTTTCCCTGCAAAACTGTCTGAAAATGTAATGCATTGTAATGATTCCAATTGTATAGCAAACTTCATTAACGGATTTGAGAAAAAACTTTATAATGAATTGTTTGAATTAGTAGCATGATAGGCATCCTACAGATAAAGCAGAGTGATGCTGAGGTCAAGACAATTTCAAGGCAGTTCAGTGACAAAACTTGCTGACTGCCAAACAGAGGCAAAATTTCCCTCTGAATGTCGCAGGGAGAAAACAGAACTGGGGGGGAAAACAGTAAAAATAATTGAATCACCTAGGGAAAATTAAACAATACCATATTTTTTCTTGAGTTATAATTATTCTCCGAGATAACTTATTATTAGAGCATGTATTAAGCATGGAATATAATTATATTCATCTTAATTTTCTATTCTTTTTTCTTGTATGCAAATGAATAGTTTACTTTCTTGATGCAATAATGTTATAACCTTTATATCCTAGGATTTTAATATGTCAAAATGCAGGATTTTGCTTTATAAACCATTAGCCTTTAGCAAAAATAGCCAAAAGGAATTAATTAGGATTTAACTTTGGCAGTGACTTTGTTGCCTTTAACAAAAGAGGCTAGCTGTGTGATTTACATGACTGACTTTGGAAAGCAAAAAGTATTTTACCTGTTTTACTGCTGATGAAAAGAGTAATTTTTTTCCAGTTCTCCCAAGTCAACAGCATTTATGATAACTAGAAATGACTAAAATAAAATTATTCAGTATTGCAATATAAAATCACGTTACTTAACTGTGTGGGAAAATTTGAAAATAATATAGTAGGAAATACAAGAATGAATTGAAGGGTAAATTTTAAAATACTTTAAGACAGAGTACCTCATTTTTCTCTCCCTGCTGTACATTCTACAATGACTGGAGAAGGGATCTGTCCCCTGTGTCACCATGAGTACCATATACACATGCAGTCATATGCACTAAATTTCTCTCATTCAAAATATTTCTTGAAAATACTGTTAGATGATATGTAACCACTGCAATAACAAGCAAAAAGAGATCTTGTCAAGACTATGCCACAACCTTGCACAGCTATTTGACAACATGGCATTTTGCAGTCAGATGCAATTAAAATTCAAGCACTTGAAATATAAGCAAAACTCAAAATTTTTTGTATTTTTTTCCTCCTAATTGTTTTGCCACCATCTCCCAGCTCTGAAATTTGAGAAGTGAGGCTGGACCAGCCCAAAACAGAAGTGAAAGGATTGTGTTTGGAAGCTTTGATTCTTGGATCACTGTGTTGAAGAGCAGCAAGAGTGGACCTGCCCCACAAGATTGGACAAGGCAGAAGCTGAGCACAACCCAGCTCAGGCAGTGCTCCTCTCTGACCAGGTTCTGCAGCATCTGCATGAGGCAACCAGAGCTGTCAGTCCCAGATGCAGCAAACAGTAAAAAAGTCCTGGGATCCATTTTGGTGGTTGAGTTGAGGGCAGGAGGAGAAAGGGCCAGAGAAGGAATAAGACTACAACATAGGTCCAAAGCCTGTGCAGAAGAGGGAGGCAGAGAGAGAACTGGAGAAAGATGCACGTAGGATGTAGCTCAGGCATGATCTGACCAGGACATCCTCCCCCCATCATGGCTGGAGGTTCCAGGTGAGTCCAGAATCCATGGTACAAAGGGGGCCATTGAGGGAGATTAGTGTAGGCAAGGGTAGGAGGGCTAACATGCTTAAATAGTTGTCTTTGTTCAGGTAGTGCAATCAGATCACAAGTGTAGCAACCAAACTTTTTATCTCTAGTGCATGGAATAAATTGGAAATGAGAAAGATTAAAGGAATCTCTGAAAAGAGATAAGGGTACTGTATACGAATGCTACAATTCCATTAATTTCATAACATTCTAATTATTCCATAGTCTCAATATTAATTACAGCTCTCTGTTAAATTTATGGAAATAATAAGCTTAAAAGTAGCATAATAGGGTTTTTCCCCACCTTTTCAATATTTAATTGTTTTGCTTTATAAACTACAGTAGTGCAAAACTGACCTTCAGAACAGCCCTGTGTGTGAAAGGAGAGAGACAGCACCATGTCATCCCTGGGAATTCCTGAGGTTTAAGCATCTCAAAGGAAGGTACAGTAAAGGGAAACTACTTATGTATATACTCAGCTGGAGGCCTGTGCTCATTTATACACCCAAAGGCACAAGTGTGCACTGCCAGACCTCGAGGGTCTGTACTCTATCAACTGCATTTTGATGGCTTCAATTAGCCATTAGCAAATGCTTCACCACAATCCCAAGCAGAAGATTTTTTTAGAAAGGAAAATATAACTGAGATAAAATACTAAGGCACTCTATTGATGACAGAGCTGAATCTGAAATTTAAAATCATATGGCTTCTGGTTATGGTGAGTGTGATTAGCTGCTTTTCCTTCCAATTAATACAATACTGGTTTTGCTTTCAGCTGAGAAAAGGGAGAAAATAAATTAGCTTTAGGAAAGCTGTCAAAAAGCATATCTGGTTTTCCCAATAAATTGAGAGTAAATTTGTCTGTAAGGATCACTTTGAACTCCACGTGTACCAGCTGCTGTGGAGCTGCTTAGAGCTCTCTTGGACATAAATGGCAAAGATTTGGGGGAATAGCTGTTCTAGGTTATTTTTTTTTCTTCACTGGTTACAAATCCCTCCTTGAAGATATCTAAAGCATGGGTGGAAAGAAATAAAAACCACAGAAATGAGCTATTTCATTTGTTTGTTCTTTTACCTAAACTTATAGGTAATATAATACCTATTCCTTTTTTGTGATTATTTTTATCCCTTGCTTTCAGAATATTTACAAAGAATAAAAATATTATCAAAAAAGAAAAAAAAAGCAAATAATGGTTAAATTATTTTTTCATTCAAGAGGTCAGTGATAGAGACAGAGCCAAGGTTATAAGGACTCAAATCTCATCACCCCTTTATCACCCATGCTGCATCTTTCTCTCCTCATTTCTGTGTGCTTATAATTGTATCCTGAATACTTCTGCATGAAACAGGGATCAGTCCTTTGCAAGGGGTACACTCGTGCTTTATGTTAATCTGAAAGTCCTCTTTGTTTCTATCTTTTGTGTAGGAGATGAAAGCCATTGAGACCTGTTCTGTACCCATACCATGTAAGTGGTCAAGTGAAAATAACACCTCTAAGCAATATAAAATCTAAAGCCTAGATACAGATTTTAAATTTTCAATTGCAGCCAAAATATGCAAAAAACACCCAAACCTCAATTTCTGTTACTTCTTCTGAGATTATTCACGTACTTATTTTTGGATGCATTCAGAGACCTCACTGAAACTGGGCCATAAGTTCCAACCCAAAGTGTGTTGGGCTAGTTCATTTTACGTCTACTTCAGCTCATTTTAGATGAGTTGACTTATTTTTTTATCCAAATAAATAATTTGTTTTCTGCATAAAACCCAGGCACAAATTATTTTAATAATAACTATCATTATTTGGTCTGTTAATTAAGTTAGTATTTGTTCCATCATATGGCAGCATATGGCAACATTCAGTAAGCATCACATTAGGGAATAGGGTGGATTTTAGGTGAAAGGATTTCTTTTATTTTACTTAACCAAGGTGACAAATATCAGAATTGTTGAGCTAATTTTAGGAAGCATAAATATTTGGAGTGTATAAAGGTAATAAAGCTGAATGTTATATGTAGTTTTGATCTGTTATTTACTGAGAATATTTGTTTGGAATGTGCAAACAAGCAACAAAATCACTTAATAGTAAATGAACTATAAAAAATCATGTTGTTAATATCAGTAATATGAGCAGCTGAGGACTAAACAAAAGAGAATGGAAATATTACAATATTGCAAGAAAAGGATATTTCTTATAAACTGTTCTTTGTAGCATATTATAATGCTTCTGTGCAATCGAATGAATATTGCCTTTCCCACTTTATGGTACAGAAATTAAGCTGAGTGGGTAATATTTTCCTTCTTACTTTTTAAGTTCTTATCCAGTCTCTATGAATCATTAAATAAAGACAATAAAAATTTCTGTTTTGATAAAGGTTTCTACTGTAATACTAGCACGTTATCCTCCTGAACCATTCTACTGCTTTGAAACTGATTTATACCTACCAGAAAGTGCTTCTTTTAATGGCCACTGTATAGGGAATTCAATGCATCTGTCTCCATTAGGAGGAAGAGGAAGTATTTTATTTATGGTGAGACTAAAGGTATCCAGTGTTGATGTGTTCTGTATTTTAAAGTGATGAAGAGACAACTGGGATATGTTGTTTTCCAGACTCTGGAGACCAAGTCTCACTTTATAAAGGGTTCCCAAGTTGGATGGCAAATGTATCTAGGAATCAACAAAACAATGAGTTAGCATCCAAACAGAGGTATAGAGATAAATGCATAGGTAATTTGCAGGAAGAGAGAAAGTTGGCTCTAAAGGAGTCAGCACAGTCCTGGACCCATTTGCATCAGTCTTGGTGCTAAAAGTCCCATTCATTCCAAAAGCAGCAGAACCAGGTTGAATGTAGGCACTTAAGGACATTTTAGCTTGATCCTCCAGGGGCATTCATTGTAATTGTTCTATCAAATTGGAATTACATACAGCAATGATTTCTAATGTGAATAAGTAATGTTAATGTCATTTAAAATGATATGCATTATTAACTATGACTATTTGTTGGGGGAAAAAATAATATGCTTGATCATCATGAACTTGAAAAAGCAAGAAATTAAAAATGAAATCTGGCGTGCAACTGAAAACTTCAGCTCTGATTTTCTTGGATATTTAAACAATAATACCTCCAATATTTACAGCACTACATGATTATTTCTCTTTAAAAGGAAATCAAAGAAAATTTTAATATATGCAAATCTATATATTATTTTACATCATATGTTATTTGGTTTTCAGTCTGATGTTCCAATTTGTTTTCCATGGAAACTGGATTTGACTTGCCATTGCTTCCATAAAAAACCATAACCATCTTAGATATATTTTCTGACAACTTTTCAAATTCTGATTTTGTTTCTTCTTGATGCTTTGTGAAATAAATCCTCCATCTGCCTTCTGAACAAATAAATTAAGGAAAATAAAAAGGAAAAAATATTAAGGATGTTTCTGTTTTCATATATTAACAAAACCATCTGATATAAAATTTCTAAGACATGTCCTGTTCTACGAGGAGAACATAATTTTATAGGCATGTCACCTGGGTATTGAGCAACTCCCTAAGTTTATTGCCATTTTTGCTATTATTATTGTCAGTACTAGTAAGTATAATGACACATTGTGATGAAAATATTCTCACATTATTATTTCAGAACTGATTAATAAAACAAAGTAATGACAGAAGCTATACCTGAATTCATTTGCTCTCTTCCTAAAGGCCAAGCAGATGTACTGCTCCTCTCTTGAACTTCTATAATCTAATAAAAAAGTAAAATTAATATTTTTGTAGAGAAGTGTCTATATTATAATAAAGTCCTGTACTCATGTCTAGTAAGGCAATTGACTGAGTATTATATCATTTATATTAAAGATTTAACTAGGAAATGTACAGTGTGATTTTTTAATTAAGCATCATCTAAATATCATCCTGTTAAGTAAACTGTGTCTAGGGCTGGCTCTTTACCAGGAAAAGGGTAGTAACATGAAGGTTCAAATATTTTTAATTTTAAAGCACTTCTGTTTCATTTGTACAATTTATGTTCTGTATGAATGAGCACTAATTGGATGTCTTTAATGCCCATTCTAGAGGCTGATGTTCCTCCCACAGATATTAGCCCCCACTGATTTCATCAGGATTTGGTACAGATCAAAGCTGCTTGCAAACATTAGGTAGTGACCTGAACTGAAAATAAGAAGACTCCTTTTGAGTTCATAACTATGATTGGATTTGCCAATTATTGTATAAAAAAATGCACAGGAACGTTTGTCCAAATCAATTAAGTTTAGTAGAAACAGAACTAAATATTCCCTTTTATTTTCAGAGAAGTCCCAACACACAAACTAAACCAAAGCTGAAATTATTTGCTTTTGCACACTAGCAGGTTCCTCCTTTTTTTTTTTTTTTTTTTTTTCTGGTTTCAAATGATCAAAAGTCAGAGATCATACAGCAGAGGAAATTGATTGAACTAGAATCTTCTTCAGTCTCAAGAGGCTATTGCTGGACAAGTGCCAGCAAATGCCTGGGGAGTTAGGAAGAAAAAAATTAGAGTACATTTTGCAATCCAAGGACTCATCTATATTGTCAATTAACTTCTCTGAGAGGCAGGAAAATAAACACATCTGTTTTAGAGGTCCATTCTGGGCTTTGGTGCCTACTGATCTGTTTGGAATGTGTTTTGGTTCCTCCCAGCTTGCACACCAGATTGTATTGAAATCCATGCTTGGATTGAAACCTTGACACAGCGAGGGAGGGAGGGTGTACATCCCTTCCTGTCTTGACAAGGAGCCACAGTCAGTGGGGTCAAAACTGCTCCTCTGTGGCCTGATTACTCTCATGGTGCCAGTCAAAAGTGTCTCCAGTTTCTGGCAAAAGCTGTGCAAACAATGTAGCATAAATAATGTAAATTAGTCATCTTGAATACAATGGAGACATTTTCTCCACTGCTTAAACTGAGTTTTCCCGACTTTTTATCTCTTTTTCTTTACCTCATTACTCTGCCAAGCAAGTAATTGGTATTAGGATCTTAAAAAATCGTTTATAAGTGTAGAAGTAAGTCTTGAGAGGTGGGAATTTGCAAAAAGGGATAGGACAAATTTCTTGGCATTTACACCACTGAAAATCTGGAGTAACAAAGCAGAAATTATCCTCTGGCAAATAGTGGTTATTAAGTGGTACTAAAACATAAAGTGTTCAGGCACACTAATTCCCTGTTTAATGACAATGTTCTACTGGAATATTTTGGAATTTCTTAGGAGATGATAATTTGAAGATAGTGTTGACCTGTGGCATCTAGAGTTACTGAGGCAGATCTTTTTCCATCACGTCCGTCTTTAAGCCATGTTTGAGCCATAAACAATGTTTCTGTCCCTGAAGATGTTGACTCTTTCACAGTAATCTTCTCCAGAAGCCAGTCAGAGCCTCTCCCTTTTTCGACAGCCATTCTTTGCAGAATACCAATATCTACTGCCTCCACTTGAAAAACACCCACCTGAAAAATTCAGAATCAGAAGTGATATGGAAACAGAACTGTGTAACTAAATTATCAGTGTATTTTGAAATATGAAAGTGAGAAGAAAAACAGAATTTATAAATTAATTTAATAAATACCAACAGAACCAGAGATGACAAGCTTAAACATGCTAAATGCCTGCATTAAGAAGTATTTATTCCCTTTGTAGTTCTGCAATTTACAGTTAAACAACCTCCTTGCCCACACAGATCTATCAGTTGTTTATGCTCACTTCATCAGAAATTTTCCTTCCCAAAATTGATGTTTAATGACCTACAGGGAATATATTTTAAATATATCTTACTCTCAACAAAATAGACCCCAAGGGCTATTTGAGAAATGAAATACAGGGAATGAGAAGGGTAGAAATGAGCATCACAGAAGGAATATCTTAGCAAAGAATGACAAACTTGGTTCCAGATTTGGATTAAATAGTAGGATTAGTTTCAATATAAGTAATTGAATTTAAGGAAAAATATTAAATAAAACTATGTTGAAATAAATTCTGCTATTCTCTACCAGTTTAAAAAGCCACAATATTTCTACAATGTTTAGAACTCTGAAGCAAGATTCATAAAGAAAATTGTGATATGTCAGACATTCAACACTTTCACAATATGTGATTCTGGATTTTTGTGAGTGTTACAATTATTTCCTGTTTCCTCAGCAGAAAAACATTCTTGACACAGAGACTTTCCACATTTTTTGCTTTATAGATTGAATTATCATCTCATTTCTACTGGGGTTAATAACTGTTAAAATCTAGTGTTATTTGTGATGGAATTTCCAGCAGGATTTAAAGATGCAAAGGTGGTTCTTAAGGGTCTAGGTAGCAATAATGATGAAAACACTTGAGTGCTGAGAAGTCTTGAAGTCTTCCCAACATAATTCACACTGAAGTTGCTCTGCCAGAGCAAGAGGGCAGCAACCCTTAAAGGTTTATGCAGAGATTAAACAGAGAATAGCATTTGTCTTGCTCCACCAGTCACAGTTTCTTTCCTGGACAGGTTTTCCAGCTGAAGAACTGATGAAAGATTTGGGTCACAAAGATGAGCTTAACCAGCTTGCAACTTAATAAGACACAGCATAAGCTCAAATATTGAGCTTAAAATTGCAGGTAATATATGACCATCCACTTTTAAAAGAATCTCCAGAGACCATAAAATTTTAAATTTGTTCTTCAATTTTTGTTGTTTTTCATTAATATCTGTACATGTGACTTTGAGAGTGTGTTTGTGAATCACACCTTTAACAGTGTCCTAAAAACAATAATCTACTTGTTATTGATTACTCTATAACCTGTAGACAGAAAGGTCATGTTAGTCAAAACCTGTTACAATAACATCTAATCATCACATCTGCATTATCATTCTTAAGTTATCATGTGAAATGGGAAAATGAGACAATGATATTAAGGAAAAAATCTGAAAGAGGCACTTGAAAAGTTATACTTCCTCACAAGGAGTCAAGGTTATATCAGTGGCTTAGTGAATTTAACAGCAGAGTAAATACATTGCAACAGCTGAAATTCTAGATGGAGTGCAGAACTGCAGGAAAAGAGGCTCCTCTTCATGTTTTCCTTAGCTAAATCAAAAAATTAAGGTTTAGTGTCAACACAACCATTTTATTTTATTACCTATTGGATTAATTTGATAATTGAATACCATTAATTTGAACCCTCGATTTACCCTAATTGTGATATTAATTTGATCACTCCTTTATTCCAGCCTTAATTTGATTGGTAAAGTTATACCATCATGCCTGAATAAAATGAATTTGTTACACTTATTAAATAAAATGTATTAAAAATACACACAGTTAGGAGATGACTGGAAAACACAGACTGAAGAAATATACAGACCCCTGTGTTTCTCAGAAATAAAATATTTTAAGCTCACAAAATGTGAAAATTTATCCTAAAATTGCTGCTAGTTCTTGCAAACGTTTATGCTTTTATTAATGCATGATTGTTGAAGTTTAACCCCATGCAGTATCCAAGCTCCACAGAGCTGCTCCCTCACCCCCTCACCAGCAAGATGAAGGGGAGAATGTGAATGGTAAAAGCCATAAAACTCGTGGGTTGAGAAATAGAGAAAGCAAAAGCCATGCACACCAGCAGAGCAAAACAAGGAATGAATTCACTGCTTCCCAGGGGCAGGCAGGTGTTCTGTCAACCCCAGGAGAGCAGGGCTCCAGCACCTGTAGTGGTTTCTTAGGAAGAAAAATGCCATCACTCCAAATGTCCCCCTTCCTCCTTCTTGCCCCAGATTTAAGTACTGAATATGATGCCACATGGTCTGGAATATCCCTTTGGTGATTGGGGTCACCTGTCCTGGCTGTGTCTCCTCCCAGCCTCCCATGCATTCCCAGCCTCCTCACCAGCATGGCCACACAAAAACGCAGGAAAACCTTGGCTCTGTGTGAGTCCTGCTCAATTATAAGAAAAACATCACTGTGTTATCAGCCCTATGTTCAGCACAAATCCAAAACAGAGCCTCATACTGCCACTGTAAAGAAAACTAATTCTACCCCACCTAAAACAAGCACAATAAATTTATTGGAAACACATGAGAAAGCTCTTGTCAGATACTTGTTAGAATAATTTCTTTTTAAGAGAAAAGAGTTTTCCAGGGAATGACAAATTTAGTGGCATGATCATCAGCATCTCAAAAAAAAAAATTTGCTGTCAGTGATCCACTCTTGAAAAGGAGAGTTAAGAATATAGGAAAACTACAGACAATAGCTGGCTTCTAGACTTGTGCTGTCTCCAGAAGGATTGTTTGGTCTGACTTGCACCAAGCTTGATGGTCAACAAAATTTTAGTATTTATTAACTTAGTGACTAAATAAATCAGGGGCAGCATGTGCTATGGGTCATCTCTGACCTGGAGGATCAAGCCACAGATAAAAGCATGTTAGTATATATAGTTAACATAAAAAAGGTTTTCCAATTCCTTTTTCCTATGAAAATAAGTATATTTTGATGGAATAAACATTTGCAAAAACTTTGATATTTCGTTTGTGTTAGACACATTACTTTATCATTTGTCAATGTGCCATTGTCCATGTGCCATTTTAACAAGCTCTCTTTAGAGAATGTAAAATCTCAGAAATCCGTGGTCAAATCTGCAGACTATTCAAACATCTAATAAACTGCAAGTTAAGGAACTATTAAATAGACTAAAAATTCTGTCATCTGGGGTAAATTCACTTCACAGACAAGATTACATTTTCTCTTTATGTGTACATTTGAAAATCCACATAGTGTAATGAGCTTTATTGTAGTCAAGAGACCAAAAAAGAACAGAGAAAGAGCAGCAACTATAATTGTTAGAGCTAAAAACAACTGGCTAGAGATAATTTATTTGCTAAATTTAATTCACTTTTCTCCTCTCAAGCTGTCTGCAAACAGAGAGATTATGACATATATTTCATTCTAATCTTATGAAATTCAATTATTAATAATAATTTAGCTAATATTTTTGTAGATTAATCTGAGACCATGGTTTAGGCATAAAATTTTCTAAATACTCGAGTTGTTGACAGATCTTGTATGTCACATGATACACTCTATCTTTTATTTGACCTTCTAAATTACTGGAGGGTTAATTCTTCTGCAAAAAGAGAAAGAGAGAGGAAGAAAACACACACAAGATAAAGAAAACTATAGAATATCAAATTTATCATCATCATTTTCCCCTAGGGATAAAAAATGTTAATTGTTTTTTAGTTACTACTAGCAAATTAGGTTTGAACGGAGAAAAGTCACCTTAAATATTGATAATAATACATATTGTCTAATTCAGCAGAGCTTATATTGAATTTTCTCAGAATGGCATTAAAGCAATTTGTATGTATGTACAGCCCACTAAATTTTCTTAATTAACATTGCCTGGAGAAAGACACATATTCTCCCAGTCTGAGCAGCTAAGATTGACAATGGTAGAGCCGTAAATCCTCCATGACCCAGAAGAGCTCCCCTAGCAAAACCAGAATTGGTACTTTTCATATTTCTTGGCTAAGCAAATAAGGACTAAAAAATTCCTTAATAACAACAATTCCAGCAATACTTTCAGAATATTAAAAGTTTTTTTTTTCTTAACTCCTTTCCAGATTTTCTTCAAATGATTCTTTCTTTTCCTGGGACCCATGTTTCAAGCCTTTTCTTTGAATCTATGACCCAGTTTATTATGACTTTATTCAGTACTCTTTTGTGTCAGTGCTGGCAACATATCACTGTCTGCAGCAGCTGCAATAGCTCTTGTAACAGAAGAAGCATTTGAACAGCCACTGTGCAATATTTACCTTTACAAATGCCAATCATTTTACAGGGTTGGTATTGAGACTTGATGGTTGGTTAATGATGATATTCCCAGAAGAACTGAAAATGGCAAGTCAAGACACACCATATGCTTCATTTCATCAACCTGTATGCACAAGTGATTTCCCATACTGCTAATGTTAGTATCATTTTAATAGGCTTTTTTATTGGAAAAGGAGTCAGTGTCTAGATAAAGGACCTTTTCTATTAAGCTTAGTGAACCTATTGATTTGCTGCCTGATTATTTTGATCTCACTTGTTAATCTGGAGAAACTCTGCTGAAAACAAGAGTGTTTTAACACAGGTAGGCAAAATAAAAGCCCCCTGTAACACTGAGCCTAGTCAGAAAGAGTGTGTGAACATTCCTGGAAAAGGAGAAAAAAGTGAAAAATTGTTTTTGCCTCTTCAGATTGTGGTCCTATTGGCTCTTCTTGTGCTGAACAGAAGCTCTCCACCCTGTCCCAAATGCTTATCACATCACTGCCTTCTCTTAGATGGATGTTACCACCTTTTTAGTTTTGCCAGGATAACCAAAAAATCAGCACCAGCCAAATTTTATCAAGATAGACCAAGTGAAAAATGCCCAAATCACTCATTATACTAACTGCTTAAATAAACATTTGAACAGAGCAAGTGTTTGTGCCAGCAGACTTCAGAGGTGGAAATGTTGGGTGGTGAGCAGCAGTGATGACAAGCACTGGTAGCAGTACTGACTTGGCTCAGCTCAGTGGAAGGATGAACAGTGCCTCTTACTGTGCCCTCACTACCTTGAGGTGTTCTGCACAAATGCTTCTTTAAAAATAGGGGTTTTCATGCATCTGGAAAAACCACCCCCTAGTTTCCTTCTAGACTCACATTCTGCAAGCATGATTTGTATTATGTTAAATTTTCAGCTATAAATTAATGAATCATTAGAGGTTTCTGATAACTCACATTTTTCATAGTTTATCAATATTCAACAAGAATAGTGAAGAATCAGTGAAAAATAGGGGTAGTGAAAAATCCCAACTACATTTGCTCTGCACTGATCTTATGTTAATAAACTTAGTATAACTGGAAAGAAATCTTTTTGAAACAAGATTTCTACACACAAAACAGCAACAGGAGTAAAAAAGAATAGAAGCATCTCATAATGATCAGTAGCTATGACCATTCTGCTAACTAGTTAAAGACATTTCAATCAGACTTTTAAGTAAAATGTATTTAATGAAATGCAAAAGGACTGCTACATAGAAGATCAGTATCATCAGCCACATCCAAAGCTGTAATCGTAAATTATGTTAAACAAAAGAGATTTAAAAACCAAACCAAGACATCAACAAAGCACAAACAAACAAATGACAGCCATCAATTTGGGCAGATTCAATCCCATCTGATGCAGCCTGATTGTTGGATTGGTTTAATAGCAGTCCGAGTTTAACAGGCAAAGAAAATTGGATGAATGTAATTTTCTTCTACTTCAGTAATGCATATCGTTGTATAATATTTTTATTAATACTCTATAATAACATATAATAATAAATAATATTAATAATTATAATAATAATAAAATGTCTAACTTGTATGTCTCCAAGTGCAGCTGTAAAAAGGGAATATTTTCAAGCACATTTCATTGCAGTGAGGCCAGTTAATAAGCTTATGCTCTTTAGTATTTCCATTATTTATCTGGAAGAAAACAAGATTTCAGAGATTATGTAAATACAATCTCCAGTTATGACACTTGAGGAAGTAGGGTGCTAAATTGAAGAGTGCTCTGAAAAGATTTGTGAGAGTTAATAAATCACTGGAAAGCCTTCTTTTCAGTGAATCAAGCAGAATAATCTATTTAACTTGTCAAAGGCATACTGATATTCTTATTGTCATAATGATGCCTTAAGTTTTAGTTTTCATATTTTCCAGATTCTGTGCTGCATTGGTATATAACTCTGAACTTCATATAAAGCGTTAGCAAGTTGTCTTCACAGTTTCGTTAGACAAAACAATCCTTCTCCAGCCTAAGAACCAAGGACACCATTGCAGCTTTGGGCCAGGTAAGTGTAAATAACAGTAATTTGGGGAGAGCAACCTGGGAGGATGGGGCTTCATAACTTGGAGCTGTAGTTGGACAATTAATCCCAACATGTAAATGGACTAAAACTTATAAAAGCGTGAAAACTCATGACACGCCATCCACCTTGGGTGAAGCCATGCCTGGGCTCTTGCACTGCCCAAGGGGTGTCCTTTGAAGGCCTTCAAATAAAAACCTACTTTATTTCTTTGCCACTTTCTAGTCTCTGTTCCAGGTAGCCTCTCTAGGCATCAATAAATACCGTCAAAGGCAGTAGAAGTTTGGTGTAAGAGAGCTATCCAAACTAGCAGTCAAAAGTGTGACAAAATTCAGTTCCTAGAAGTTAAAAGTTTGACAAATTTAAACAGACAATAGTATGAATCTCTAATATTTAAAAGGAAAAAAAAGTATCCTTAAGTTTGTAACAACTTTCCAGCTAGATTTAAACTTCATCACCAGTAGCCATTCATTTTGAGTCAGATAGATTTTCTAAACTATTTAACTTGAACTGAATTTAATTTAGTTCTTGCTGCATTAAGGAAAATGATTGAATATTTAATTTCCTGAAAAATGCATACTTGTATTAACCATAAATATTTAAAATTTTTTTATAAATCAAGCTAATGAATTTAGCTGCATTTTATTTTTAAACTACCTTGCTTATCAAAACCCTGAAATGAACAGGGCATAAAATTCATTTACCCAACTTGGCCCATCTAAAATAAGTCTATATAATAAGACAATTTCCTGCAAAGAAAGCAGCAGGTACTCTCTCAGGTTAACTAGTTTTATTTTAAGATAAGTTTCCATATGAAGAGAGAAGGTAACCATCACTCCCTTCTGCAGCAGATGCTTAAACCATAATGTTAGAACAAATGTGTACAATACAGGCAAGTAAAACTAAGTGAGATGCATTTCAGCTTTTGAAATGTCACTTACGTGATTTATTTTTAAGATCTATATGGACAGAATGAAGTACTCCCCTCTTGCAGCTAATTTTAGCATTAATTGATTTTGCCCAGTTTTTAATTTTTTGCAGAAAAGTTTTACATGTTTTCTCACCCTGCAAGAATATGTCAGGAAACCAAAATTAATTATTCACACAGGTCTAAACATTGGCCAGTGCTGTACAGGCAAACTCGGTGATTGCAAAGGAATATACTGACTCTGTCCCTTAAAAATCTCTCATTGACTGTAGCCACTGACTGGGAAATGCCATCCTGGAGGTATCAATGAGAACTGGACATGGCTCAGGTATTTGTCACTGTCTCCTAGGATTATATAAAACTTCAGTAATGTTCTTTCTTTCTCTTCTCAGTTTCTGACAACCTTCACTAGTCTTTCCTTCACTGTGGTGGTATTCCACATTTTCCTAGCTCCCACCTGATTAATCCTTCTCCTCAGTAGATTTAAGCATGATGTAACTAAAAGCAGTAAAGTGGCCAAGGTGAATGTCCTGGCTTTAAGGACAGGCATCTGCCAATAAAGTCAGAAGCTTCTCTTTGAATGAAGAATGTAAACCCTCTCCCTCCAAATTATTATAAATTTGAAATTAAGGGGCTCTCAGGCAAAGATATGGGAATTAGGAATAACAGTTCTTTACTGGGAAAAGTAAAAAAGAAATACAGTATTACAAAAAACTATCCCAATACTGACAGAGTCAGAATACAGCCTGACACCCTGTCAGTCAGTCAGGGTGTTGGTAGCAGTCCCATTAAATGGTGGCTACAGTCCCCCTGCAGTGGCAGGTGTGGTTCAGCTGAAGCAGTGCTCCTGTAGAAAGGTGCTGTTTTCCTCTGAAGGTCCAGGGATGATGCGGAAAAGGTCCAGCTTTCCTCTGGAATTCAGTGGAAAGATGGATAACTTGCTGTCCAAAATCTCAGTTTTTATCTAGGTAGGAAAGGCTTGGCTCCTCCCCCTGGCTGGAGCATCTCCCGGTGGGATGATGTAATTTTATCAGTCACACAGTGGGACTCAATGGCCCAGCAGCAGATGATATCTTCCTGGAGGAAGGATGGATTGTGGAAAAGATAAAGATGATTGCCCCATCTTGTCTTAAAGATGGCCCATTAGCAGATGGTATGTGCCACGGAGATAAGGGTCCCTACCCCACCCAGATTCAACAGATGGTGATAGAACACACATTTTTGGCCACATCAACCCAACACAGTGAGGCACGCAGGTGCTGGCACAGTCAGCAGTGAACACTGGAGCATGGTGCACAGGGGATCTTCCCAAAGGACCCCCAGGGGTAGCAGGGAGAGCCCCCAGGAGGTGACAGCATGCAGGGCCAGAAGCAACGGTGGCCAAGCTCCCCCCATGTGCAGAAGAAGCCCTGAGGGAGTGCAAGCAGCCAGGAGTACCACAAATAGAGCCAGCAAAGGACAGGTTGAGGTTCTTACTGCCATCTCTGCCTCAATCTCTAATAGTAAGACCAGTTGATTTTCCAGCCCACTGAGATGTCAAACAGAGACAGGGAGCTGACTGGAGTCCCTACAATCCAAGGGGAAAGGACCAGCAACCTGCTCCAGGACCCAGACACACACATGGCTGGGTGAGATTCACCCCAGGTTGCCTAGGGAGCTGGCAGAAGCGCTCACCAAGCCTCTTTCCTCATTTACAAGCAGTCCCAGCTAACTGGACAGGTCTCAGTTGACTGGAAATTAGCAAATGTAACATCCATCTACAAGAAGGGCTGGAAAGAAGATCCAGGGAACTGCAGGCCTGACCTAGGTGCCAGGGAAGGTCATGGCACAGATCACCTCGAGCACCATCACACAGCACACCCAAGACAATCAGGGATCAGGCACAGCCATCATGGCTTTATGAAAGGCAGGTCCTGCTTGAGCAACCTGATCTTCTTCTACGACAGAGTGACCTGCTTAGTGAAAGGAGGGAAGGCTGTGAAAGTTGTTTAGCTGGACTTTAAGAAAGCTTTTGATACAATTTCCCACAGCATTGTCCTGGAAAAAAGAGCTGCTCATGGCTTGGATGGGTGCACTCTTCTCTGGGTAAAACCTGGCTGGATGGCCAGGCCCAGAGAGTGCTGGTGAATGGAGTTAAATCCAGCTGGTGGCTGGTCACTACCTGTGTTCCCCAGGGCTCAGCAGCAGGGCCAGTCCTGTTTAATATCTTTATTGATGATTTGGATGAGGGGATCAAGGGCATTCTCAGTCAGTTTGCAGGCACCACCAAGTCAGGTGGGAGTGTTGATCTGCTGGAGGGCAGAAAGGCTCTGCAAAGGGATCTGGACTGGCTGGATCCATGGGCCAAGAACAACTGCAATGAGGCCAAATGCCAGGTCTTGCACTTGGGTCTCAAAAACCCCATGCTGTGCTACAGGACAGGACAAGGGTGGCTGGAAAACTGTCTGGTGGAAAAGGACCTGGAGGATCTGATTGACAGCAGCTGAACATGAGCCAGCTCATGCCCAGGTGGCCAAGGCAGCCAAAGGCATCCTGGCCTGCATCAGAAATAGTGTGGCCAGTGATTATCACCCTGTACTCGGCACTGATGAGGCCACACCTTGAATCCTGTGCTCAGTTTTGGGCCCCTCTCTACAAGAAAGACATTGAGGGGCTGGAGCAAGTCCAGAGAAGGACAATGAGGCTGGTGAAGGGTCTGGAGCAGAAATCCTATGAGGACCAGCTGACAGAACTGAGGGTGTTTAGCCTGGAGAAGAGGAGGCTCAGGGAAGATGTGATTGCTTTCTACAGCTGTCTGAAAGGAGGGAGGTTGGCAGGGGAGGTTGGTTGCAGCCAGGTTGGGGTTGGTCTCTTCTCCCAGGTAATGAGCCACAGCATAAGAGGAAACGACTTTGGGTTGCACCTGGGTAGGTTTAGATTGGATATTTCTTCACTGAAATTATTGTCAAGCGTTGGAACAGGCTGCCCAGGGAAGCAGGTAGTCGGGGACATGGTTCAGTAATGGACTTAGCAGTGCTGGGCAAATGGTTGGACTTGATCTTAAAGGTCTCTTCCAATCTAAACAGCTCTATGACTCTGTGATGACCACAGTGATTTAGTGTTCATGTCTGTATAACAGTACCTTGGCCAACAGCCTACCACTGTGATTAATAAGTTTGGATCAATGACATTTGGCAACTATTTAATCATGTCAGGCATGCTTTCCATAAGAGAAGGTTTATCTGCAGTCACAAATTAGTAGCACTGTCAATGTGGTGGGATCTGGGCATTACTGATTTCCTACTTGTGACCTCAGGACTCTGTCCTACTTTCTGATTCTTAGTGCATCCTGGCATGGACTTTTCCCAAAGTATTTTCTTTTTAAATTGTCAGTGCCTAATCTGTGAGTACTGAAACTGAACACCAACAGTCACCTCTCACTGAAAATTTTTGTATGTGTTGCAGTTACCATGGCACCAACCTGAGCAGTTGATGTCTAAATATAGGGCAGGATAAAGAATATATCTTTTCAAATACTAATAGAATGAAGCAAAATTGTCAGAGAATTTAATGCTTCCATAATGTGGAGTACTTAAAATACTGGCCAATTTCATAAAACCTAGATTAAAATACTTATATATCAGTCATAACATATTCAGTGTACTTTTCTGGTTTTGGTGGAACTGATCTGAAAAAAACCTTCACATTCTCAAAGAGGAAATTTTTTGATAACTCACAGCCATATGACAGAGCATACAGCAAGGCCATCCATATACAGAAGCATCAACAATTACATTTGCTGTGTCAGAAGCAACATGGAGATACTGTAAAGATTTTACACAGCTAGGCCCTGGTTTTCACAGAATGTCTGCACTGAGTATACTTGGCTGAAGAAAATGCTCATAAGCAAGTAACATCTATCAGGCTTAAACTGACTCACGAAGAATGAATAAACACTATTAGGATTTAATGAAAACTGAACTGCATGAAGATGTGTGCTGAGATTGCACTGTCTGTCCTCACAGCTTTTAGGAGAACATCAAACAAGGCATCAATGTCACAGCAATTTGAAAGACTGTGGTTCTTACAGGACAAGTCCTCACGCTCATTTGCATGGGTAGATCACCAGAAGCTCAGGTCTCACGGTGACAGCACTGCCCTCTTGGGGGTGAACTACAGGGCCTTACTGGTGAATTAATAATATCACAGACATTACTTTGCCCTTGTTCTCTGATGGTCTTATAGGTGCAAGGACTTTGGAAAGGCACACAGCAACTTTTCAGATATAAAATGATAATTCAACCTTTCACTATCATGTAACTTAGCTCATGAAAATGAGAAAAAACCTGTTAAATGAGAGAAGAATATCTCCAATCTACTGCAAACTATGCTGAATATTTAAACATTTCTATGTATTTCTGCATAACTAAGCTGTTGCTTGTAACAGCCCTGACATTCTGTGAGACTAACACCATATTTTTATGTGATTTCCAACAGAAACACTGTTCCAGTTCACTAGCTGTTACTGTATAGTCAGGGGAAAATTATTGCAAAGAAAAGCACATTTTAAAATGTCAGAACAACTGTTAAGATTCCGAATGCAAATTCTGCCTGTTATACTCCAAATCCCCTATACCACCAAGTGCAGATCTCTGACTGCAGGGGTGCTTGGCACAATATGTGATTGGGCTGGTATAGAAAGAGACATTCCACACTTGAGAGTCTTTTTGGAAATTACTTTTAAAGGGAAGAAAACATTGGGAAATTTCCAAAATAGATAATGAAAAAATACTGCTGCATAGGCAGGAGCCTTTCTTGCAGAATAATTTTATACTTTTCAATTAACCAAATACCTTTATTTTTACTGAACAAAGAGTGAATCAAGACTTTTAAGTGTTTCTCCATTACTTATCTACAAGCAATTTCTTTTTAGAGCCCTAAAATACTCCTGTGCTGATATCTACATTTAGAAATAAAAGGACATTGCTCCTATAAAATGTCAAATAAATAATGAAGAGATGGCTACATGCCAGATCTGCATCTCACTCTGTAAGCGAGGAAAATTCTGAGCTAAACTGAATTAGATGCAAATACTATAAAATTATCCTTCAAGTTATAAATCTTTGTGGTTCACTTCTGCTTTCTTGATCAACATTTCTAGATGTGCATCCCTGGTGCCTCTTTAAAAACTACTGGAGTAGAAATCAGATTGCTCACTAGTGGGACTATGATTTAAGGAGAAATTCAGTCAAACTTATACTAAACTAACTTTAGTTCATGAGGACAAAAGGACTGAGTCTCTAAAATTCAGTTAAATCAACTTATTAGTAAACCATAATCTGAATTTTGGCATAGGGAAGAAAAATGTGACTTTATCAAAACTGAGTAACCTTATCCGCAATATTTAATCCCTTAAAAATAGATTTAAACTCTCCAACTTTTTTATGAATAAGTATTTCAAGTAGGTGAAATCCAGCAATAAAATATCCACTTGCAATTCCCACTGAATTGATGAGGCTAGGGGTATTTAGGAGCTGAGCTCCTCCTAATCACACATTCCATGTCTCTGCTTTGGCTGTCAGTCTAGGCTGATTTGGAAGCTTGCATCCTTACAGAAACTCTCATTTTTTTGGCAGCCAACACCAACAGTAGAAAATAACTTACTGACTGCAAGACATTGGTGGATTTTTTCTAAACTTTAACTATTCCAACCCAAATTTTCTGTAGCAGATGTTTGTTTCAGAATCTTTATAAAATTGTCTCAATCCTCAAATTTGTTTTCAAAAAAGATCCAGAGTAAATACAAGCAATTTGTTTATTCAATATTTAAAGTATCTTGTGATCTTTTCAGCTGAAAATTTCACTCCCTCTGTCCAGAGCTTCCAATGAGCACAAGGTGTTATGTCCAAGACACACATTTGCTGTAAATCTACCCATGTTTCTGCAGCACATTCAGTACCTAAATTCCCTCCAATTTCTGCTTATACTGACAATGCATCAAGGAAATTCATCTCTGGCAGAAATATTGGACTTTAAGTGGTCTGTGTCTATGAGCTACAAAAAAAGTCCCATACAGTGAATAAAAAACCCTCCTGGAAGACCCAAGAGAACGTTGGAGGGTGGTGTCTGACAGTCTGGAGAGGGACCAAGAGCCAGAGTGAGGGGCAAACAGAAGAAATCAGGGAAAGGTGCCATAGTCTGAAGAATGGCATGGGAAGAAAAGAGGTCTTGAAAGGAAATTGAGTCTTTTTATAGTTCTATTGTGAAGCAAATAAGAAGGAAAAACAATGGCATGTCACTGAAAACTTTCAGTATTTTCAAAATTTTATATAAAAGCACTTGATATAGTCACTACTATCTGTCAGTATTGCTAGCTACATAAGGGTTGATATTTCACATATAAGGTAGAGATATTGATAGGCACACTTAACAATCAGAGAGCATTGCAAACTGGACCTTGTAGACTTCCCTATTCCCACTAAATCCACATTAATTGGACTGGGTTCTAAAAGTGAAAAATATCTTGCAGAACTTAAAAGTATACCTTCCCTTAAGAGAAATTTTCATCTCCTTTTCTAATTAACTTTCTTCTTCCAGTATCTCCCAAGGATCCTTGCAGCATGACATACACATCTTCATCTGTTCCTGACCCAGGGGTAGCTCCCATCGTGATGCAGAGAACATAGATTTTCACTGTAGGGAAAAGGAGATCAAAGGTTTACCAAACCTAAACCAGTTAAATCATATGTTATTTAATAAATTACTACTTTATGTTTTCACTTTTCTGGAGTGATCAGAAGACCAATGTGCTTGGAAGAGCACATAGATGCATTGTAATTAGAATTTAAGAACCACTATAAAGGATAATAAGCTAAACAATTTGAGTGGGCCTGAAACAGGCAGAAGAAAAAAAAATTTAAAAACCCACATAACAAAGTGGTATAAAAAGATGCAAACATTACTCTATCACTACTTGTATGCATTTAAATACATAACACTCAAAATTCCCAGGCTATGGACAATACTAAACCACTCAACAAGTACATCCATGCTCATGGAGTTCAAACAAAGCTGAACTCTGTCAGGAGGAAAGCAACTTTTGTATTTTCTCTGGATCCTGGTCCAGACAGTGGCTGTCCACTCTGCACTGTGCTAGTTGAAGTTACTGGCCTCAGGAGGGGTGATGAGATGTGGGAGAACACACAGTGTGAACACACAACCCTTCAACTGAGCACTCCTTGAAAGGCTGCTTATGTGAAATACCTGTTTGTACTCCCAGGGAAATGCATAGCACACTGATAATATGGCCCCAAAATAAGAAAGAAGTCATGTCCCTAAAACATTCAATTGAAAATGAGAAAAGATGTGGGGAGAGGTAAAGAAAATGTGCCTGTCCTCGTGTTAAATACTGCTCAGAAAAAGGAGCAGCATTTTTAAAGATTTCAATATCTCTTTTCTTCCAGGAAGAAATAAATCTCAGAAGTATTTAAAAGTGAAGAACATTACCAGTGAATTTCCCTTCAATACTTTCTCAAATCTTCTGCCTAAGTGTTTTGTTTGATACTGACTTTGAAAGCACAACAAAAGAGGCAAGAATATACAGATTACTTACATGCTTGATCTAAACCCTTAACTTCTGGAGTAGCCTAGGATATTATCATGGTAGAATATTCATTTTGGATAAGAGCTCTTCTATTCTTCTCTAACTTTGGTTATGGAACCTCACAAGAAACAGAAACAGAACAAGCTGAAAATATCTTGAGAGGACCAAGGCACAATTCTGATGGAGTTTGATGATGAGCAAGTTCTAGGTCACAGAAAAAGAATGCCTGCAATTCTAAGAACACAAACAGCAGGAGATGTGTTTGGGCTGGGGGGGCATGGATCTCCTTCTTGTCTGAAATTGCAGGACAAGAGTTATTTCCTCTGTATTTCCCTTGCTCAGTCTGTGAGAGACCCACATCATATTACTGAGTAAAAGCTGAACTCTGCTCAAAACCCTGTTAATAGTTTCAGTGCCATAGGCTTGCTCTTTTATATGTCACAAACTGATACCAATCTTGAATGTACAATGCTCAGTTTTAGGATCTGGTTTTAAACACTGGACTAGACTGGACCTAGCCTTCCATCACCAGGCAGAAATGAACAGAAAATATCTGCAAAATCCTTTGGACTGCTCTGAAAATTGGACGTTGTCACTGACCAAATCTTTCCCAGTGTTTCCAATTTGTGACAAACCTGCTGGAGAAGGAGACCCAGCTGTGAGAACTGGAAGCTCAGACACTTTTCCTCCTTATTCATCAGCAAAGTTATGACAAAATGGGAATTCTAGAACATTTTTAGTTTCTCTGTGTTGAAGCTTTACCTTAGCAAAGAGATAAAAAGAAATAACTTCAGCATCTGTTCTGTTCTAATGCAAACTACAGTTAAAGACAAACTATTAAACAGCTATGACACATCATCTCAAAATTTAAAAATAAGAGGAAATAAATTTTTCTAAAATGTTTTGGAAAACAGCCTTTTAAATGAGAAGGAATAAATATCTTTCCCAATTAAAGGCAATTAAAATGTTGTCAACATTATTGCTGCAGAGACTGCCATAAAGGAAAAAAAATTTTGAAAATGGTCTAAAAGTTTCCTTTATGTAACCTATTCATCCAGCATATGGAAGAAAAAGAAGTGTTGATATGGGCACATTTCAGCTTGTGAGAAATGTCAATATGCCACAGTATTTTACAGTGCAGAATGTTTTCTAATTCTAAGTAAAAGTAGAAAGAAAAAAAAGGGAAAAACTGAAATACAGAAATTAGGAATGCTTCCTGACATGTATATATATATCAGTATATATGTATCACTTGAATATTTAGAGTTTGATACTAATTTCAATGTCTATTAAATTCCATGTACAAATTAAGAAAACTGTGATCCTGAGCTAAATAGCTTTTTCTTTTTATAAAAAAACATATTTTAATAATGAGATATCTTACACCATGGTACCACCAGCTACACTGAGATAAATTCCCATTTTCTAAACTATTTAAACCTAAACCAGACAACATATTTGAAAACACTTTGTAGGAAGTAACCCTGCCTTGAGAAGGGCAATAAAATTCACTTATTCAATTCTTCGTGACCTAACTCACTAAAATGTCCAAACCTTTAAGCCAGTAAGCAGAACCAACTTTGGTTTGGAATTGTCACTGGGAGATGGTAGCATTATTTTTGTCTTCAAAAGACTCTTAGTATTTTTCATTATGATAGGCACACTGAAAAGAGTTTTTTAAATGCATTGTGAAGTATAATGCTAGGACAATTTTCCTTTCATAATAATATCTACATTCCTGAACAGTTTATTGAAACTCATATTTCATTTACTGTGTTTTATTTTTTTCAAGGAGTGAAAGAAACAAGAATGAAGATGCTAGCTATTACATGCTGCAGAAATAAGGCATACCTTAATTAATTTTGTTCTAGGCATTATTTTATAATGATTTCAATTTCCTCAAAAAAGCAGGATTATTATTTTGCAGTTAGGGCTATAAGAATGAAGTCTGAATCTAAATATGGAATTCAACCAACTACACCTGCATTTACTTTTTGTAGAAGGGGGAAATCTCAGACTCTCTGGAGATGCAATCTTGTAAAATCAAAACAAAATAGCATAGAAATGACCATGCTGATTCTAACCAGCAATGTAAATACACTGCTAAGCTGTCTTTAATAACTGATATTATCCACAACTTCCTATACCAACCTTGTTATTTCATACAAGGATTCAGCCAGTCCTGCTGTAAAAAAACATACAATAAGGGGAAATGTTTTCCTAAAACCCACAGAATTTACAAATATCCCAAAGCAGGGAAATTCATAATTTCTTTCTCTACCTATTCTTACCTAAGGTAAATGTGCATCTTTTCCTTATTTATATAAATTGTGCTGATTTCTCTTAAACTGAGCTTTGAGTGATTGTTCTGAGCTAATGAAGTAAAGCACACTAATAGATGTCACTGTTTTCAACTGCCAAGTTTCTGTTCTGAAATTTTTGCTGTGATTTACTGTCTCCTGCAATACTCCAGAAGCAGTCTTAATTTTGATAGATTTGTTGGATGACTATTTCATCTGGCTATGAAGATGAAATTAACAACCTGCCTACCATTTAAATGTCAGGGAGTTCAGCTCAGTAAAATCATGTATTAGAAAGGAAAATTTTTTTTCTCCATTTTTTAATAAGAACAAAATAGAAACATTAATGGAGAAAAGTATGTCTGCAATTTTAGAGAAGATGACTCTTTCCTTTAGAATTGTTTTTATTTTGCCAGCGTAAGAAGATGAAGATATTTTTCTGTGAAATGCCATGGCAATTTCAGTGTGAAGTCAGATTTTAGCTGGATATCAGAAGAAGGATTGTCACTTTTGCTATTCACTTCTTTTTTTCATATGCCAACTTAAAAGGCAGATAGTTTCATCGAAATGCATGTCTAGTGTCTACCTTAATTATTTGCCATGGATCACTGAATCTACAACATGTAACAGCCAATTTGGAGTTATGTAAATACTGCAATGTATGCCAGTGAGTACAGTTCTGAAAAGACATCACTGGATATAGTACAGATGATGACACATCTGTATATACAGCTGTCCAGAAAAAACACCCAAGTTTACAAGATTTTTGTTATCCATAGCTATTGTCATGTTTTGAGCAGTCTCTGAAGTTAGCACTCTACAAGTATTGCACTTCTGTAAATTAAAATTTTAGCAATCTCAGGACTGAAAACAGGAAGAAATAACAATTGAGTATGGAATGAGTAAAAAAAAAATAATAGACACGCAATAAATAATCACTTTAGGTTTTAGTTGTTACCTCGTGGCATTGCCAACTCTCTCCTTCTCCAGCTTCTTCAATTTCTAGGTGAACTTTGAATATAGTATTAAATTTCTTACTTAGTTCAATAGAAGTCTCATAAATCTGCTCTTTTTTAAAGGGATCCTTTGGGGAATATGACTGAACTACAAGTTCCTTTTTTTGCCACATACAGTTAGAGACATTTTAGGGTTCATGGAACTAGAAGAAATATCGCTAGTTGTGATGTGGACATCCCAAGTGCCTGTTAAAAAAACAGAAAAAAAAAAAGGGTTTGCTGAACATCCAAAATAATCAAAAAAAATCAGTTTGTAACAGGCTGAGTGACTAGCAACCCATTCCCACATTTTTACTGAGCTCATATATTGTCATATAACAGGTTCACTCGCTATCATTGGTTTAGTGAGAAGCAAATTTGGACGCCAGTCCTTCCATAGTGGTAGCTAATTCTTTAGAGATGGGCCAGTGCAAGAGCAGTGTGCAGATGAGACTGCCAGTTCCACATTAGAGACTTGTGAAGAGCCATGACAATCTGTTGATTTCTCCCCCTGCCCCTTGTATATATCTCCTAAAGATTTCAAATATTTTTTCCCACTAGTCACCATTCAAAAGCAGCATATTTTTTACAGGATATTACTGGTTATCAGGTTTGCCTTTGGTCAGGGAAGGGTATATTTTCATTTTAAGTTTTTAGGGATTTACTAAAATGAATATGTTAAAATTTGGTCCATACATACTATAAGAAGATGGTGATGAGATAAATTGGTTCAGAGCTTGAAATGTGATATTTTTATCACACCTCATCACAGTCATCATGACAGCAAAGTACCAAACTTTATCCATTTCTTCTATGAAGAAGTAATGTTTGCTGAGATTAAAAATAGTCCTACACAGCATCACATAAATTTGTCTACTTTAGGGACTCAGGAAACACTCCAGGAGAATTTTTACTAGGTCTTTTTGAAACATTTAATCACTTAAGCATTGTAAATGAATTGACAGATCCCTGAAGGTTCAGAAGGACTGCAGACTGATGCCAGGTAGACTCCTAAGTAACTTCTGCAGGTTTATATGGAACAGATATTTGGTTAAAGCTTCAATCAACAAAACCCTTTTCAAAATCAGAAACCCATCCAAAAAATCTCATTGATTTATCTAGCTTTAATATTTTAACTAATATTAATAGAATATATGGAAAACTCATGGTTTCCATATTTAAAAATTGTGAAAATCAGAATTTTTGGTCACTTGGGCAACTGCAGAACTGAGCAGAATTTTTTAATAACATGACTTAGCTCTGTTTACGCAAAGTAAGACAAAGTATGGATCTGATAATTTCAAATAGCTATTTTATAAAACAGGTATTTTACTTTGAGTAATGGAATCAGAGACTCTCAGAGTTTATGTCCATAAATCTCAGCTTCCTACCTCAGCTTCAGAATGTTCAGTCACCTCAACTTCCTAACTGCAACAGGAAAGTCTTTGTCTCCTACTAACTAATGCAAATAAAGATTTATTGCTTTAGATTTGGTAAGAATCTGTGCTGTAAATCCAGCACTTGTTGACATAAAAATTTAGTACTCACTATCTGTAAAATCATCTAAAATAATTTCAGAGTTATGACTTCATGAATAGTTCTAAATCTATTTTCATGCCTATGAACATTAAATGCAAATGAAACCAATGATATCTGTGACAATGTGGAAGTCAAATGAAAATTTATCACATCCCGTGTGACATAATCTAGGATATTTTAGCCCTTTAGTACTGAAATACTTGGCCTTAAATTATCAATATATAGCTGTCCAGGAATGGAAGGACTATGGCTGTTGGACAGTACAGTACCACACACTGCTATAACACAGAAACTAAATGGTATAATTTCTGATAAATTTGTTAAGATTCAATTTAAAAGCAGCTTCCTTCCTTCTCCTTAGTTAAGTATAAAACAGTGTATTGGGTTTGCACAGCCATGTTTTGGTGGCAGGGGACTTCAGGGCTGGCTTCTGTGAGAAGACTTTAGCCCCTCTAGTCCAGCAGAGCCAGTGCCTGCTTGCTCCAAGATTGACCCACTCCTGGCTAAGACAGCCAGCAGGGATGGTGAGAGCACCTCTGGGATAAGGTATTTAGGAAACTGGAGCAGAAAGGCTTGCACAATTGCAGCTGGAGAAGAGTGAGAAAATGCAAGAGAAACAATTCTGCATTCTTCAGGTCAGTGCAGAAGGAAAGTGAGCAGGGATTCCCCTGCAGCCCGTGGCGAAGACCGAGATGAGGCAGCTGTGTCCCTGTGGCACATGGAGGCCCACGGTGGAGCAGAGATCCATCTGCAGTCCATGAGGGATCCCATGATGGAGCAGGGGGATGTCCAAAGGAGGATGTGATCTCATGGAAGCCTGCACTCCAGCAGAGCAGACTCCCAGCAGACTTATGCCCCCATGGAGAGACTCTGTGCTGGAGCAGGTTTGCTCCTGAAGGACTACACCCTATGGAAGGAATCCCTGCTGGAGCAGTTCATGAAAAACTGCAGCCCACTGAAAGGCTGCACTTCAGAGATGTTTGGGGAGGGCTATCACTTGTCACCCCATGCTGGAGTGGAAGAGGAAGGACCAATAGAGACAATGTGATAAATTGACTGCAACCTTCATTTCCTGTCCCGCTGCACAACTGGATGGGAGGAGGCAGAGAAAATTTGGAGTAAAGTTTAGGCCAGGAAGAAGGAGGAAAGATGTTCCTAGATTTGGGTTTCTAGATTTGGGTTATCATTACCCTACTCTAATTTCATTGGTAATAGATTAAGCTAATTTCCCCTAGTCAAGTCTGTTTGGTCCATGGCAGTAACTGCTGAGTGATCTCTCCGTGTCCTTATCCTGACTCATGAGCCTTTTATTGTATTTTATTCTCTCCTGTCCAGCTGAGGAGGGGAACGATGAGCAGCCTTGAAGGGCACCTTGCATCCAGCCAGGGTCAACCCAACACAGAGCATAATGCTAAAAATCTAATCTTTCTTTTTTTTTCTTTCTCAGACATCTTTTCAGAAAGACATTAATGGACTGCTGAAACCCATTTATTTTTATGACAACTTTGTTAGCTTAAACAACTCTCTTCCCTCTTTGATGTGTAAGCCATCATTAATTTGATAGATCACTACTGTGTCCATTTTGAGCATTTCATTAGGTATTCTGAATCTGTCAATTTTTTCAATACCCTTTCACAACAAAGAGTTGCCATTTTCTGTCATGTCTTCTTTACAACTATTGCAGCTTGATCCAGTCCTTCTGGGCAGAAATGGCTACAATTACACATGGTATAACCAGTGAAATATCACAGTTTCTCTGTAAAGCCAGTAATCCACTTTGATTTTGACTGATAATGCTGGTGGGGTAATACACTGTGGGGTCAAAGTAACCCCATAGCCATGTCACATTACTGCCTCAAAATTATCCTGTGATCTTATAACAAACCCAGGTATTTCTCACAGTCCTCCTGCTGACGAATTTGTGTAGCAGAAATTGTTACAAAGCATGGCAGTACAGATCAAATACAGTTTTTGGACCCTTAGCTACTACTTAGCTCCACATTCTAAAGAAAAACCCAAAACAATTGAAATTAGGACCATGAATCAGAATTGAGAGCTCAAATAGCTAGCTGAGCTTACACTTAGTTGTATACAAGCTGTTAACCACAGAATTCTGTTCAATTCCTTTCCTTCAGCTCTCAAAATTTATCACACACCTCTTATTCTCCTGATAGCTTTGTGGCACCAAAAGATTTCATTAACATATTTACTGTCTCTTCTCCAGCTCTTTACAATTCTTCCTTTTACTACTACTTTTCACTTTCTTGTGATTACCTAATAATTTCCATACCATAGAGAAAATGAAATTCAGTACAGGAATTTAGACAGATTAAATGTCATTACATTTGTCTTACTGCTAAATATTTCTGTAGTATTATCTTGTTTTACAGTCTATCTTCAGTAAAGTCATGGTGCTTTCCTTCTTATTTCTTTTGCCCCTATTGTCTCAACTATTCTTTTCTTCAAAAGTGTGTTATAAAGGTTTTCATGTGAACAATTACTAGGTCTATATTCATCTACATTATGTTTTTTTTATTTTTTAGATAGAGGCATTATATTTGCTGACGTTAAGTCTTCACAAAATAGTTTTAAATCCTTGCCATTAGATCTGCCAGGGGACTAAAAACTACCCTGATTGTCACTGATTGAGTAAACAGAACTTAAAGTTCTATTTGGGTTTCAGATTTTCTGATTTCCAATAAGCTCATCCCATTAGTAATTGTGCTTTTGCTTCCCAAAGGCCAACTTTATGGCTCCTTAATGAAAAGAGAGACAATGTATTATATTTGTTTAGGGATTATACCTACATGATCTTCAGCTGAACTCCATTGTTCCTGAATAGTTATTCATCTTTGAAGATTCTTCTCATGAGTAAATGGTCGAAAAACCATTACTATTTGTTTTACTTCTTTTACAATGTCTGATTTAGCTTGAATTTTAGTAAGTTCTATTGTATCCATATACTTTCTGACCCCTGAGATATATTGCTCTTTGCTGATTTGTCTTTTATTTATCCATTCCTCGTAGGCTGTCTGTTTATTTGTCATATTATTTCTGGATCAATTATACACCCAGATCAAAAATGATTTTCAATAGATGCAGCACTGAGTATCAATAACCATAGACATTAAATTATTAGCAAGTCTATACTCAGATTTTTCAGGGCTATGTGTGTGTGTGTGTAAGGAAGGAAGCCAAGGAAGGAAATTGTTTTTACACAGCTATATTCAGACATTAATCAAGGTGAACAAACAAGGAATGCAAGATTTCTCTCATTTTTCTTAGTATCAGTGAAGAAAGATGTGACAGACTTTGACCAGCCTTGGGCTTCTGCTCTGAATTACCCTCAGGAGACACCTGCCTCGCTCTGTGGACTGTGTAGAACACCTATGGAATCTACTCAATAGAGACCTAGAATAATTGCAGTGCTGAAATACAGCTATTTCTTGTTCTAAAATTGTCACTACTCTGGCTGCTCATGCTATGCTTATATTTCCATGGTTTTCTTCTGATGCATCAGTAACATTATTTCTGTTTTGTTAGATGATATGAGGTATTCACAAATGGACTAACTACAGATTGCTAAATATCAGGATATAATCTATTAGTTTTGTCTGTAACTATGTATAATATAAAATTCTCTGAACATAAAAGGAAATATGCAGGAGCATGGAAGTTAATGGAGATTGGTTTACAAAATGGCTGATACCGAATGCAAATTCACACCTTCAGACTAGTTAAACTTTACATAGCTTGGTCTATCAGTTCTGTTCAGTTTTCATAAATGGACCCAAACCAGCATTTTACACGTCTTCAAAAAAGACACATGAGAGAGCTCAAAAATCCAGTATCCTGGCAAAGCACGTTTACAGTGTTTGTTTCTGAATTTTGTTGCTTTTTAATTAAACAATTTGAATAGAGTATTGAGTTCAGGTCAACTAACTGTTTGCAAGAACTTGTGCCATTGATATAAGTAAAAAAGAAAACTGCAAATAAAAGCAAATGCTTTCTGCAAATATATGAACATAAGGGAAAATCGCATTCTGCTAAAAGAGTTTTTGTATCTCTTCTTGTGATTTCATCACTGTTGCAGGAGCCTTCTGCTCTGCATTGAATGCCATATGGAACAACCTACTTTCTTTCTGCTTCAGCTTTTTTTCTAACCTCAACTAAAATCATAGTACCTTCATTGCCTCTGTCACTTAATATCTCCCTTGCACTCTAGTTTTTCTTCCCTGAGCATTGTAGTTGTATTTACCATCTCAGGAGAGTGTTTGAGAGACAATTGTTGTGAGAGAGGCAGATCACATTCAAGTTATGCTATTTCTGTAATTTGGTTTTAGCCTTAAAAATAACCAAGAAAATATTATGAATTACAATTAAAACAAGAGCTGGAAGGAGGTTTGAGGATTTTGGACCTTACCATAAATCTTTCCTGTCAGCATTCTGTTTCTGACTTTTCCAAGAAGCTTCAATGTTCTTTCCATCTGTGCATCACCAGCTCCACTGTCTAACCATTGCTGGCAAAGAAATACATATTGTTCTTCAGTCTTGCCTGATTCATGGATGACAATTTGGTCGAGGTACCATCCTGCTCCATAACCCACATTATGGTGCTCAACAAGCACTTTGCTTAAGTGTCCAAGGTCTACTGCTCTCATTTCAGAGATACAAACCTGAGAAGACAGAGGCAAAAAAGAACAGCGAATTATTAGACCACATATCTTATCTTCTGTCTTTGAGAAGTTTGCATTTGGAAAGACAGATTCCTTTTAATGCTGGAGTATCTTTTGCTGAGAATAAGGAAAGATTTTATAGGCTGACAATCATATATGGAGAACCTGTTCAGAAACTATGTGGATCCTTGAATATATACTTTTTTTTTCATCATAATCACTGCAGCTCAGCTTTTATTACAAAAACCACTTTTTTTTTTTTTTTTGGGTAGAAACAAATCTCTGATTAAAAAACCTAGAGAAAGCTCATGAAAATTGAAGTTCAACTAGTCCCTCATAATGGAAACAAAGGGAGTTCTTCAAGAATTAGGATAGACCTGGTAACTTAAATTTCTGTTTAGATAAGGCATTTTATTTTTAAACATTTCCATGTATTTTACATTCTAAGACACCCTATTATTCAAGTAGGAAATGCCATATTATTCAACTCTGAACAGAAATACTGCTGATGACTATGCAAACAAAGGAAGATACTGACATTAGAAACTATAACTAAGGCTGTGCACGCATACAGGCAAGAATTGATGTGCTCCTCGGATGTAAATAGACATCTGTTTAAATATTGCTACGGCTACCAGTAAACAAAAGCTAAATGGCAACTGCACTAGTGCATGTTGGGATGAATAAATTATGTGAGTGAGAGAATGAATGTGCTCTGTGCAAGATAATATAAGTGGGTGGGGAGATACATGGGCATGTGTGTGGGTGACATTAAAAAAACCCCAGATGGATAGTAGAAACAGACGCTATAATTTTTATTTGTTGCCAACCAATTTGCCACCAGGCAGGAAAAAGCATGAGGACCAGAAAGCAATGAAGGAAGAGATGATTTTTAGAAAGAATTATGTCATCTGGTCCATTCTCCTGTCTGTGTCAGACTATTCTCCACAATGTGATCAGAAAATAAAAACATCCAAGTTATTATTCCCATCACAGCCTTAGGACTTCCAACATTCATACCTTGTTATATCCACAATATCCTCAAACAGTTACCATGGCAAGTTATACCCCTGCATTTAAGTATATGTAGCCCAAAATAAGATCGAGTTGGGAGGAACATCTTGCAAATAACTTTTTGGGAGCACTCATTACTTTTAAATTTTATTCTTTGTAGTTCCAAGCCAAATATAATTTTCCTGTCAGTCTACATGACCTTTGACTTAGAGGAAATAGCCTGTATTGCTAATATTCATGTTCCTTCACAGCTAACTATAATTGAGAAAGGGACCTATCATTAGTTTCATTCTTTGTGATAATAATTAACATTCATTAGACAACAGTGGTCATAATCACCCATTGTTATCAATGAATTCTCATAATAATACATTAAATTGCCTACTCCCTCAGCATAAGTAAGAATGTACTTTTGGTTGATGTCATTCCATTTCTTTTTTTCCCTTCAGTTTAAAGACATTTGGAACCGCATTAAGCACACTACTGGAAGTACAATTAATGAAATCCAAAAGGATTTTATTTAAATTGTTTTGCAAACTCATTTTACTCTGTTTTCTTACACTTTGTTGAAATCTTGTCTTCCTAGCTTTTCCTTATATTTATGCTTTTTATCAGTCAAGGGAGATCATTTTTTTTGTATCTCAAGTTTCCTTAACTTTGTTTTCTTTGCCTGTCCATTCCACATTTTTCAGGGATATTGCTGACATAATCTTGACTCCAAAGACAGCTTGCCATTTGCATTCCTTCCTTTCACCTTCTATTCTTAGAAGCTCTCACTATAAACCCATTCTAACTTTTTTATAAAGAATATAAGACTGGAGGTAGTATTTTAAATTGCAGATCTATCTAGTCCACTATAGTGTTGCCAACAGCTACCAGTAAAAGATTTCTAGGAAAGAGTTGAAAAACAGGGCAAATATATAGAGATGTTTCTTGAATATAAAGTCTCTCAGCCTTTTGCAATTTGTGGTTCAGAGATTGCCTGAGCCAGAGATTACGTCTTTGCATTTAACAGCCTCAGTGGAAAGTTGTCTTCCATGACAATGTGCAATGGCTTTTTGCACCAATATGTCTTTTACCATCTGCAACATCTTGTGCCAGAAAGTAAAATGTATTAATTACACATTGAGTAAGAAGCCACCTCCTTTTGTTTTGAATCTACCACCTGCACATTACATTGAATGCTCTTGAGCTCTTGCATTTTGCAAATAAATTGAAATGTTCATTTTCTCTATGCCATTTTATATTTCTTATTTCCCTCACCTTTCCTCTCATCATCTCTTTTCCAGACTAAGCATTCTTGTTTGCTTCATTGTTCCTTGTATGGAAGATACTGCATATCACTTGACATTCTTCTCGCACTTTTTAAGACAAGTGAATCAACAAAACACAGCATCTATTATGCATCTGCACTAGTGAACATCTTTGGAGGCATGACTGTGTTTTCTGCCTTAAAGTGGCTGGTTTCAGAATGATTTCTAAACACGTTATTTATTCTTTTCTTTTTTTTCCTTCTACTGAGATAATTCCACTACTTTCATATTTCAGAGCCCATCATTTTGCATGCAAATTTAAGGGGTTATTCCCCCTCACAGCCACTGCTTTTCATTTAGCTACAAAGAATTTAATCTGCCATTTTATTACCTCTCACTGTGTATGAGGTTCTTCTGCAGTCTCTGCCACCAGCTTTAATATTTATTACCTTAAATAGCTCAGTATGGTCAGAACATTTTGCCGTCCCACTGCTCAACCCTTTCCCAGGAGCCTGTTGAACAATGAAGAACGTGAACACACAAAATACCTAACCTGAACACTTTCATCACCTACAGTACAAAAACTGCTCCCTAAAAACAAAGGAGCTGCTTGGGAAGACACTCAGGACTCTGCTGCTCAATGTAGTGGCTCTGATTTCTTTATCACTAACTGCAGCATCACTGGCTCTGTATTAAGATCCTATATGATCCATGTGAATTATTTCTCTTCAGACTTTTTTTTCAGAAAACTTCCTTTTCTATTATGCCACTGACTATTTGCCTTTACACCTTTGATTAACCCTTCTAATTGTCCATAAACATTTGTCATCAAAAATGTCAAGGATTGACTTGTATTTTTCATAATATCATCCAGACAATCAACATCATAAAGCTCTTCCTATATTGTTTTACCACAGTTTGGAGTAAGACAGCAGGATTTTGAAAAAAAATGTCATCTTAAAGAAAAGGAAGGATTATTGAAGAGTCAGAATAACATATAGAAAAGTCTAAGTAGGAAGATTAAAGAGACATTCTCTCTGCAAAGAACAAAGCAGAAATACAAGTGCACAGAGGGTAGAGGTGTATAAAGCAAGGGAGAAGCAAAGAGAAACCAACATGGAAGAAAACATTCACTGTGTCCTCCAAAAAAAAGATGTGGAATGAGATTTAAGTAGCATGTGAATGTTTGGTTTTACTCAGGTAGCAGATCAAGTGCAATTAAATTGACACAGGAGACTATGGACACTTCTCACGTGTCTGTAGAAGAATTTATACAAATTCATGGAAGAAAAAGTATCAATGAACTAGAGTATGACTCTGGAACAAAATGATGTGGCTGGTTTCTAAGTTTCTAAGCTTAAGACATAATAAATCTAGTGGAGGAAGGGTTGTTAAGTGCAAGGCTAGGAAAGCAGTGGAACAGGTTAACTAGGAAAGTTACAGCATCTCAGGCATGAGAGAGCATAAGAAAGAGTATGAAAACATAGAGAGGATTCTGCTTTATTGTATAGGATGAATTTGATTGGGTGCTCTGAGTTCAGGGTATGGGTGAACATGTTGTGTAGATATAAACATTAATATGGTAATAAGCAAAGGTTAATAAGAATAATAAGAATTTATAATAAATTTATAATAAATAATAATACAAATTTATCTTGAGCAAACAAAAAAATTATGTTTACTAGCACACTCACCTGTTTGCAATTCTTCAAATAAATGGATTAATTAACATATAGTAGCTAACACATTTAAAATCTTTCAACTCTATCTGGGCAGATTTTAAAAAAAATTTAAAAGGACAGTCAGAGGAAATAGCCCTTGTATTTCTATACTAGCTTCACAAATAGTTAAAAATTAAGCCATAGAATTTTATTTAACAATGGATTCAGTTCTAGATTCTAAGAACATTTGCTGGTAGTTTGTGGATTTAAAATTTATTGGTACTCTAAACTATTCTTAAACTGTAATCTCAATTCAGGTAAAATATACTTATTCAGGTCTATACTTAGTAAGCAACACATTCTTTCCACAGGTTACCAGATTGCAACATACATGCTGATATTTCATAATTGGAAAGAAATGTGGTATTAGAAAATAAAAAAATTAAATACATCGAACAAACATGGAAGGAAAATTACTCAGCACTAACCTGCCCTTTTTCAAAAGGTGAGTGCCCTAGTCTCCTTTTGCAGGTATCTCCCCCCTCTCCAAATACTGTGATAAATATATTTGCATCAGTTCCTGATGCAGGCAGTGCTCCTGTATGAACATTGATGAAGTAAAGGACTTCTGCTGTGAAAAATCAGTGACACAAGACATTACCAAATGAGATTATTAGCAACGTAATTAACAAACATTATAAATAGATATATTTTAGGTACAAGATTAATTTCAAAAGCAAGGAATTAAGTTATAGGAATTGACATCAATTTTTCTGAGTTTCATATAGATTGATAGCTATTTCACAGCACACACTACAGCATTAGGGATGAAATGTCCTTAATGAATCAATGCAACAATCCATTCTTGCATTACAGAAGGAGAAAATATCCTACTTATGGATTCTGGAATGACCTGAAAGACTCAGACTGATTTTATCATGATTTATAAAAAAACCCAGGAGTTCTTGTAGGAATTATAGGTCTTAAATTGAGTTAGGATTTATCAACTCCATTTTACCAAGGAAAAAACACAGACATAACAGATGATGAAAAACACTTTTTGTTCTGGATCAGCTGAATTGTGTTTTAATCTCATATTTTGAGAATTATGGCCAACATCATTTAATACCTTGAGCAGAAATGGCTCAGCTATTTATACAAATATGCATTGTTATTATTCTTTGCAACAAAGGATGGCTTGCCATGACTTTTGTCTGATGAGTTATACAGTGCATATTCCTTGAGGCAGCATGACAGAGGATTTTTAATGGGTTCTGTGAAGAATTAAATGTTATAACAGACTCTTAAGATACATTTCCATTTGCAGTCTAGCCTCCAGTTAGATATTACATGCAAAAAGTTTTAAATATTTTAACTAAGACTTCTGTTCACGGAGTATAATGAATGAGAATTCTTTTCTACATATTTTATAAAATGTAATCTGAACAAAGGAAGATGTTATCACATTTTAAATACAATGATGAAATGAAATATGGCTTCAGGGGCAGAAATGGGGCTTGAAGAAAACCTCAAAAAACCCTGCATTTCTCTCTTTGTGATTCATGACACTATGACTTTGCATCTGCCTTTTTTTAATCTGTGATTTAGTCCTTCATTAAGTGTAAATCAGTCATTTTCTGAAAACTGCCATTAAAATATCCTAACTGGGCTTTGTGCATTTTTCAGACTTTCAAATTGGTACTTTGTCTGGTGAAAACAATGCATGTCAGTTGTTTTAAAGCAGAAGAAAAGTACTTACAGGATGGCCAGGGTATCAGACCCAGCCAGCACGGGTTTAGGAGGGCTAGGTCATGTTTGACCAACCTGGTCTCTTTTTATGACCAAGTGACCCACCTGGGGGATGCAGGAAAGGCTGTGGATGTTGTGTACCTGGACTTCAGCAAGGCCTTTGGCACTGTCTCCCACAGCACACTCCTGAAAAGCTGCAGCCCACCCCAGGCTTGGGCAGGAACACTCTGTGCTGTGTTAGGAACTGGCTGGATGGCAGAGTGGGAATGGTGCTGCATCCAGCTGGGGATCAGTCACCAGTGGTGTCCCCCAGGGATCTGTGCTGGGGCTGTTCTGTTCAATGGTTTTATTGATGACATGGATGAGAGTATTGAGTCTTTCATTAGTAAATTTGCAGATGACACCAAGCTGGGAGCATGTGTCAATCTCTTGAAGGTAGGAGGGCTCTGCACAGGGATCTGGATAGAGAGGCTGAGTCCAACAAGATGAAGTTTAACAATCCGAGTCCTGCATGTTGGCCACCACAACCCCTGCAGCGCTACAGACTGAGGACAGAGTGGCTGGACAGCAGCCAAGCACAAAGGAACCTCGGGGGACTGGTCGACAGCAACTGAACATGAGCCAGCTGTGTGCCCAGTTGGCCAAGAAGGCCAATGGCTCCTGGCCTGAATCAGGAATAGTGTGGCCAGCAGGAGCAGGGAGGTCATTCTTCTCCTGTACTTGGCACTGGTGAGGTCATACCTGGAGTGCTGTGTCCAGTTCTGTCCCCTCAGTTCAGGAAGGACATTGAGACGCTTGAGCGCGTCCAGAGGAGGCAACAAGTCTGGTGAGGGGCTTGGAGCACAAACCCTGTGAGGAATGGCTGAGGGACCTGGGAGTGTTCAGCCTGGAGAAAAGGAGACTCAGAGGTGACCTTATCACTCTCTGCAACTTCCTGAAAGGAGGCTATGGTCAGGTGGGGATTGGTCTCTTTCTCCAGGCAGCAACTGACAGAATGAGAGGACACAGTCTTAAGCTGTGCCAAGGGAAATTTAGGTTGGATATTAGGAAAAAGTTTTTTATGGAAAGAGTTGTAAAGTACTGGAATGGTCAGAGGGGTGGTGGAGTCACCATCCCTGGATGTGTTGAAAAAAGATTGGATATGGCACTTGGTGCCATGTTTCAGTTGGGGTGTGAGGGCATGGGTTGGACGCGATGACCTTGAAGGTCTCTTCCAACCTAGTGATTCTGTGATCCCACACTTTATTGAATGAATAGTTAAAAGCAATTTTGATTGCTTTTTTAATATATATAAAATGCTCTGGAATCTTGTGCCTTGTGTACATCCTATTAAGCAGTTTACAATGCTCTGTGTGTGTGTGCATTTGCTCACGTATTTATTTTTCATTTCAGCAGCATACCCCTGAGTGGCACCTGGTCTGGCCTGACCACAGCAAGCTCTGTCACGGTCTCAGATCCATCTTCTCCAAATAGACACGAGGCTTCAGTGTGAAAGCCCAACTCTTGTTTAGTGTCCAGGTCTTTTAGCTGAAGCTGCAGGCAGAATCAGAGAAAGAAATTAATTTATCTGAATTATTCAATTTCCTATTTCCATCCCAATAGAAACTGACATTTCTTCCTTTTACTAACTCCTGCACACACTTTATAACAGCTACCTGATTCTGCATAACAGTTACAGCAGCTTCTTCAAGCTGCTAATTCTGCAGCCTGATGTTTATAGGTGTATTCTTCATTGCATATAAACACAAGCATAGGACCCATTTGTAAAGAACCAATGAGAGATACAGCTTAAATTGACCTGTATGTGCTTTCAATTTCAGAATGTCAAATGAATGAATACAGTTACATCAATCTTAATAGCATGTGCTCATTTTGCAAAAACATTTGCTTTGCTACTTTTTTTTTAATGAATCTTGCTATATCTCAGGTAGGATTTTCAAAGTTGGCAGAAATTAGATATCCAGTGGCTTCCAGGGCTGCTGGTGGAAATAAGCTATTTGAAGAATGAATTTCAATAGAATGGGCAAGCTTAGGTCCAGCTTCATTCTACTTGGCCTTAAATATTTTTTGGAGAGTGAATAAATTAGGTTCCAAGTTGGTGGACTTAGAACCCTCAAACTAGCTGAGGAAGCACAACCTTAGGAGCTCACATATCCCCACTGAGAGGGTCATGGTGGTCAACTCAGATCAGATATTCTATCCTAGGTCAGGTTATAAAATACAGAGTGAAAATCTATCAAGTATATGCAGAAACATTTTCAGATATTCTATCCTAGGTCAGGTTATAAAATACAGAGTGAAAATCTATCAAGTGTATGCAGAAACTATTACATGCAATACTGAGCTTCATAAATAGCGAATAACTGCAAGTTTGTAGAAACAGTTTCTTCAGTCTTCAGAATCTATTTGTATAGAAATAGTATATCCAAGACATTTAAAATGAAACAAAAGGAAACAAAAGGAAACAAAAACTTCGTTTCATCAGGACGGTAAGTAATTGAAATTTTTAGGCAGGGATTCCTGAAATTATTATTATTAGTGGTCACTTCTTTCCAGTACCAGTAGCAGCTGCTGCAACAAAACTTTGTGCTCATCATACAGAATGCATACACAAGTGTTTGGAAAACCTGAGTACAGGTTTTCTCACACAGATTTCAACTGCAGGCTTTGATAGGTATAAATATTTATATAATTGAATGAGATAAATTAAATTATTGGGAATTTGACAGTTCCACTCTTAAAAATTTTGCCAGATTGTCTTGCGCTTGAATTCTTAGAAATGAATTGACATTGATATTACTTAAATAAAAGGTAGTTTTATTTAGATAGTATTAAATTCCACTAAAATTGCAGCCCATTGTTTACCTATTTTTGGACTTGCAATAACAATTTTTTTTCTATTAAATGTATAACAACTTCTTACACAAAAATATTTCCCCCTAACTTCTATCAATATGTGCAACCCTAAATAAATACATATCACAAACTCCTATCTGTCTTAAAATTGCACTAAGGTTTACCTGCATATGCAGGCAGACAGCCTGCAGAAACTGGACTCATTAAAATGAGGTGTGCAAATTTATTCAGACTTTGGCCATAAAATAAAACATACCCAACAAATTTTTTCGCAAGTTCTAAGATTACATCTAAGTGTGAACTTCAAATCAAATATTGTTTCTATATTCTAAATGAGCATTAAAAAATGGGTTTGTATTCTATTTTAGGAAAGCCCAGAAACTCTTTTTGAGCAAGAAATAGCTACTCATTCTATAGTACATAAATCTGCAGAAGTTACAGAAAATACATAAATTTTAGCTAAGGTTATATAATTCACTACAGAATTTTGCAAAAAACTGTAGGAGGTATCAGGAAAAACTTTGGTACTTTGGAAGGAGACCCTATAAACATCAAAATAGAGAAGACAGAGTAGCAAAATGAACATAAGCATTTTATCTCCTTTTTGCAGTTTCATCTGTGTTTCTGAGAAATTTCTGGAACTTTGAATATTACTTCTTTCACTTAAAAAGAATTCAAAGAAGATCATTCTATTTAGTTGGGGCTGGGTTTGACTGCTGGTTCAAACATCCTGACTGCTGCTAGTAATTTTTCTGTTTCTATACAACATGTCTATTTTTTACTGCACTGTAAGAATCCTATTAGAATGAGTCCAACTTGTTACATTTTAGATTATGCTTCCATGAATAGCTACTTTATAAATAGACTAATAACTTAGTATTAGATATTATAAGCATATTAATGGCAAAAGCAGTAGATGCTCTTGTGGCTTATGCTATGGGTTGCACATGCATATAAGAGATTACTTCAGTCTATAGCAACCTACTGACTTCTAGTAGATTGTAACAATTTATAGCTACTAATAAAACAATTATTAAATGAACTGTGAAGTATTTGAAAGTACAGACAAAAATCACTTAGCCAGTTAAACAGGGTTGTTTTGGAAAAGAAAGCAGAAAGCACACGATGAAGTTTATGAATTTTCTGCCATGTTTTGAGCCACCAGGTCTGATGGTTTTTGAGCCACTTCAGGCTGAAGTCTTCTGTTACATAATGAATATATTAAACGTAGTGTTTAAATATTTTTGGAATGCTTTATCAAATGCCTTGGAGATGCATATTTAAAATGAGAAACAAACTTTGCTTACCTATTCTTTCCATTTTTGTAGCCTAAACTGAGACTACAAATTTAGGTGACATAGAACACATTTGGGCAGAATATGTAAGATAAACTCCTCCTCTATCCCCAGAGGAGCTCATAAATTCAGACTCAACAGTCCTTTGAGTGCCATAAGCTCGTTTGCATTTTACTCTGGAATGTTGCTGTCTCTAGCATTTCCCATCAGAACAGTTTCTGGAGTCTTTAGGCATTTAAAGAATCACCTTGATCTTTCAATTCCATAGCAGGGTTAAGGGACTCTGTGGCTCAGTTCAGGAAGGCATTCTTCTGCTTCAGATTAATTCAGTGCTATGTCCACAATGGGATTTTTTGTCCTTGCTCACAGGCAAAGCTCATTGAAACAATTTTTCCTTGAATTAACCTTCAAGTTTAAGTATTAAATATACTTTTAAATTCTAATTCTATTCTAAGATTGACAGCATTAAGTTCTTTCTACATTCCAGTTTTTATGAGAATTCTGAAAGAAGTATTAAACTACAATCAGAGGTTTAAGGCCCACTGATGGCCATATTGCCAATAATAGATATTGAATATTAACTTAATTGGCTTCCACAGGTAGATTGGTCTGAGTTTGGAGACTGTCAGTATTTCCATGCAGGAATTAACATTTCCTAAGACCAGCAGGAAACATTGCCTTCCATGCCATGCCATGCCATGATGAAATGTGCAGAATGGGTCTGCACACCAGTGAAGAGCTATAACAATATGCACTTCAGCAGGTGCAAACAAGGTCAAGCTGCCCACAAAGAGATCTGCAAGCTGTAGGCAGTCATCTGTAGATACCAGGTAACTGAGACCATCTGTGTCTCAACAAAAGTTATTTACTGCTATGTTGAAAAATGTTGCAAGTTTATATGTGTTATATTTGGAATACCTTCTGAAGTTTAATTCCTCTTCTCAAGGGTGGACCACATAACACAAAAGAGACTTTTGTTATATCTCAAATATCACCAATGGTCAACTGTTAGGGAAAAAAATAGTAATAATTAGCTATATGTTGTATGCAACCATTTTCATGGCATACTTTAAACCAAATAAAAAGATAAATACAAAAGGCAAAAATATTAGTCAGTGAGGTTAGTGTTAGGGTGAGTATGTCCTATTAAGACTACAAGTTAATTTGGACTCACACTTGTACCATAAATTATGTCTATTTTTCAGTGAGGGTTGCAGAGTGCAGATCAGCACAACAAACGAAAGGAAATGTATAACCGAATTCTGTATTTTCAAGGCCAGTTCTTTTCTCCCACTTAATTTGAAGTTAATGAGATTTCTCCCATCAAATTTGGCATTTCCTTAAAAGAGTTTTCCTAAGTGATATGTTGTGGCCCACAAATGAGAAGTTTTCCAAGAATTATTTAAGACATAGGGGCATAAACATTAACTCTTATAAATAAACCATCAGTCCATATAATGTCATACTTATTGGCTACAATTCTTATTTTACCAAAACTATTTGAAAATACTTGTTTGAAATAGAAAATAAACCAACCAAAAAGGGAGCATCACTTAGATTTTGAACTTTCTGTGCTGGGGATTTCCCTTTTCTTCCAAATGCAACAACTTGAATGTTAGGAACATCTTCTGGCACTTGTGTGCAGTGCACCCATGTTTGCCATCGTCCTCTACTTTTCATATCTAAATTTTCCATGGGAAGGGATGTCACAGACCTTGCTGCAGTAAAAGCAAACCTGTGTTTAGGGCTCCTATCTGTTATAAGGCAGTGTAAACCAAAAGATTATATTGCCTGGTAGTGCTGTGTCTAGCAGAGGAAATTCAGGCAACGAAGCCACAAACCCCTCATTTCTCATGTTAGTTCCAGGCTTCATGGATCCATGCCACAGCCATGCAGGGGCCATGCCTCTTTTCTTTGTACTGCTCCAAGGACAAGCTTTCAACACTGCCATTTCAAATGTCTCCCTCCCAGCCATAATTTCTTCCCCTTAGTTTACAGAAGACAGGATTTACCCTGGTCCAGGCCTGTGCCCCTCACCATTGGGGCACAAATGCTAAGCTCTTCCTACTGTGTGAAGTAACCTTGCACCAGTAGTGATCTCCTCTGCCACATAGAGTGATTCGTGGTACAAAGGACACTTCTGCTTGTATTACCTTCGAGAGGAATTGCCACTTCTGCAAAATCTTCCTTGGAGCGTTTATTGATCCAGCCATTGGGAAAAAAACATGAGCAGAAAAAGGGTAGAAGGCTTCTTTTATGAAAACTTTTTTCCAAAAACCACCCATCTGATTGAAAATAAACAAGACATTATTAATTAAAACCTTTTAGGCAACAAAATATTCTGTGTATGCAGGAATAAGTTTCTACCTTCATTAAATCAATAAAATGTTTTCTTTTGACAGACTTCTTAAGGAAATAAACTTCTGAAAATATATTGGCTATGTGGATGTGTTTCTGTCTGTTCCACTGCACTCCAAAATACTCAATGTTTTTACAGATCTTGTGAAATTAAATGTAGGGATAAATTTGCTGTAATGATCTATTACATCTCAAAGTATGGAAAGGCTTCTATATGCAATCTCTAGAAAAACCCCAATAGGAAATTAAATTATCAGTGTCCTAAAGGAAAAAGGATTAGGATTTTTCTGACATTAGCCATGAGGAAATCCACTCAACACACAACTTTCTTTCTGGTGAGGCTCCATCTGATATAATAAGGAACAAAGTTCAGCTAGTTTCATCTCAACTTGAGACAATGATTATTTGGAAACAAAGCATTTGTGGAGTCAGAACTCTGAGTCTTGGTAAACTTGGTTACACTCCCAGTCTTGCTGAAGTGAATGAAAGTTTGATTGTTTATTTTAATGTTGCCATCTAGGAAATAGTCTCCCAGCATGTTTTTCTGAGTTTAACCTACAGTCATTTTGAAATCTTGGCATTTTTTAGAAAAGAAAAAAGAACAAGGGACAGGTTATCATACGCTGAAACAATCATTTCCATTATTAACATTATCTGCAGGGGTAAAATGCCTGTAGAATCTCTATTCTTTGCCTTTAAAAAAAATGGGCCAAAATTTTAGCCAAAGGATTGACTAAAATAACAATTCATTATACTCTTTGCTGTTTGTATTTGTTTTCAAGAAATAAGCCATTTTTTTTAGCTACAATAGCTGCTTTGGAGTCAGAAGCAGGATGAGAAAAAATGCTGCAGGGATGCAGATTTTTTATCTGCCAGTCAACCTCACATATGCAGGATCCCTTAAAAAATATTTTTGCAAGGATAAGAAGGAAAGTACCTGTAAGGCCAGAACAGCTTTTCTTCTGTTTTCTGCTTCTTAATCTAATGAACTAATTTTATGTTCTTATCTTTACCTAGAAGCATATAGCCCTGAAAATAAATTCTTTTTTTTTTTTAACTTATCCATCATCTAAAAATATACAGGAAGATGAAATTTGCAAAAGTTTTAAAAGTATGATGTCATATTGCTTCCTGAAAAACAAAAATTTTGTTGACTGTGCTTATAAAAAGATAGAAACTTCAATGCTTATAAAAAGATAGAAACTTCAATGGAGAAAAGTTTCATGTATAATTTTGCCATTTTACATTGCCATAACACTTTCTTGGAATCCCTTGCACATTTTAGTAAAACCAAGCTGGATCTAAATACTTGACATATATAATCCGAAAGAAATAATGAACAGCAGAAAATGAAAACTAATTTCCTATTTCCTAGATTTTTTAAAAAAACACTTCTGTGTTAAATTTCAAATGTTTCTGAAGTACTAGGATCACTTAAATCTAAAAATCTACACCATTATTACCTTACATTGACTGAAAAATTTAACAACCTTTTCTTAGACTTTTAAAACCAACACAAACTTGATTCAACTTGCCCAGGTATAACAGATTTGATTTTGAAAATATCCACCTGCAATATAAAAATAATCAAAATGTTATTTTAGTTAAACTTAATAGGGCTCTGGTTTTGAGTATTTATCAGTTTACCCTGGGGTGTCTGGTCATTGCTTTGTAACTTGATGGAAGCAAATTTATCTCATCTATGCCATTTCATTGTCTTTGACTTCATAATTAAATATTATGTACTATAGCTTATCTTTTCTTATCCAGTTAATATTATGAATTATGAATTTCAGAATGCCTCTGTATTTAGTGGGAAGTAATTTTTGAAACATCAGATACACACACTAGCAATAATGTTCTCATTTCTCGTGCTTTCATGGACTGAAATAATCAAATCAGATAAATTCCTAGCATATTGAAAGTTACTTTAGTCTAGAATCTAAATTCCAATGAAACTGATAAACACTAGATGTCTAATAATTCTGAAAATCTGGAGCAATTTCATTTTCACTAAAATTCACAATTGATTTAGTGGGAATTAGGCATGTAAATGGGAATTAAGTGAATGGTATCTGTGAAGATTTCAAACACTGTGCTTTTGGGATGAGGATGCCTCCATGAAATCATTTCCATAATAGGTCAAATTTTCTATATACAACAGGCTTGAATGATCAATAGACTTCATGGAGTCATTCCTTTTTTCCACAGCCTAAATCTTTATGGTTTATTCTTCTTCTTGTCTACATATGCTCATCTTCTTCTTTGAGTAGCCATCTTCATAATCTCTGGGAAAACTCACATAAGTGTGTGCACTGACATTGGAACCACACGTTGTTTAAAATGCATATTCCTTGGCTTTTTGTTTTAACTGGGCCTGAAGAAATGAGGTTTGGAAACATACTATTTATGAATGGGTTCATCTAATCTTTTGAGAAACCAGACGAAAAATTAAATCTCTACAGCTAAGACTTTTATTTCATGTGCCTTCATGAGTTATTCTGTTGAACACAGAAGCAGTTCTCCTGGGGAAGCTGGGTTGAAAATGCAAGTTTGAATGTAATAGCTGAGGACTAGTTGGTGGGTTTGAAAAGAAAAATAAAAACCATGCATTGGTCTCATAGTTGCACAATTCCAGAATTTCAATTTCTGTGAGAATAATATTGATGAAAAAATCATCTAGGAAAAGAAGAGCAATGACTAAGAACAGAGCATTCATCATTTGAGGGTAAATTGGAGTAAAGAGAACTACAACAGAATGAATACCCAAAGAGTTGTTACTCAAAATCTTTTTTAATAAGAAGAAGATTAGGGTCTTATAGCCCAGGATATAGAAAAAGCCCTTTAGAATTTCAGAGGAAGGATTTAGCAAGCCTGAACAAGCCTGTTCAAAAATTGACACAGAATATGGATTATTCAGAAAAAATCCTTGTGAATTTGCAGATGAGTAGTACTTCCACAGGAGTGAGTATTCACAGAAGTCAAGTGCTATTGTTCAGGTTTTTCCCTACAAGCTTTATTCTTGGCAACAATGCAACACATTCTTATAAAATAAAGAGTTTTTTAAAAGGTCAGGTCAGTTTGGGTTTTTGAAAGAAACAGGAATCTGTCCCTCTTCTGGTCTGTCCTGATACCTTATCCATTTTAGCAGGCAGTCTTGGTGTTCAGATTTCTCTAAGACACTATCCTTAAGACATACTTCACAGGGCTATTATCTATTATCATCAAAATTACTGATCTCTACAACTTCCTGAATTACTGCTTCAAACAAGATGAGCTCTACTATTCTGTAATTATTTTCAGATTTAACTTGTGAACTCTGAGCCACCAGTGTGATAAGTTCTTGATCAGCATGACATTGGGCATGCATATTCTCTTCCACAATGGAGAAAGAAAATACAGAGGAGATAATGACTAAGATCTGGGTTTCTATTTCATACAAAAACTTTGTATCTTCTAGAATCTTTAAAAACAGTAAGAGAAGCTGATGAAATAAACACAGGTATGTATAAAGAATAAATGAAGCATATATCACGTACATTGCTCTAGCTTTCTGCACCAGAGAAGAAACTACTCTAGGCTGGCTGTCAGCAGTGAAATACTCTCTCCTACCCTCCCCAGAACAAGATTTCTAGGTACTTCACAATTATTTCATTATTTCCTTATAAGAAAAAAAATCCTAGCTGAAATTCTGAACACTATGGTCTAATAATGTATCAGCTAGACATGCTCTTCTGATTTGAAAGAGATATTTCGTTTGATCTGAAGTCTGTTTAGTTACTTTGTTCTTATGCCAAAAACTACTCGAGGAACTGCTCTTCTAGGAAATGCCATTTAATCTCAAAAAGCAACAATATGTTTACCAAAAAGCAAGAAGTGCGTGGAGAAATTTGAAACATGAAAAATAAGAGTCTTCTTGGAACAGTAACAGTGTTCAGGAAAGTTGACAAGAAAAGTTAATAGACTACTTTAGATGGAGTGTTACAAATGCAAATTATCCTACAAAAATGTTATCAGTTCTATCAATCAGTCATATTTTATTATGATGAACAGTGATTGCTCCCTGGCCTTAGAAGTCTGGAATATTAATACAGAACTCTTAGAGATCATTTAGTCCTACTCAAAATTACTTTATCACCTTAACTGTTTTACTGTGGCACAACAGTGATAATGCTTAAAAACCATATGTTAGCTATGGAGACAATCACTATGTGGAATATAAAACATCAATGTTTTTGACATTTTGTCCATGAAAGGTTTTTTGAAAATATAAGTTCTAACAAAGACACTTGCAGATTCAGTTACATTTTGCCTCATTGTTTTCCCTGCCCTCTAGCAAAAGTGATCAGGCTGTTTTTTGAGTTAAGCCACTGCTTCCCTGAGTCACTTTTTTCTCCTTGTATACGAAGATAAACCTCTCCAGTGGCATCTGCCTTCTTCAAGTCACCCGTGTGCAAATGGATTTCATAGTCCACAACTTCAGAAAAAATAGACAAAGAATCCAAGAAGCCAGCAGGAGAAAACACTCATCCTCTTGCCTGACACCTGCATTATGTACCAATTCTTGTAGAAATCATTGCAGATTTCACCCTAGTCCCATATCCCACCCTAGTACCACCAAAAAGGTCTCTTCAATCCTGGTCACATACATAACCAAAACACATTCCTGCTGCACAACAGGATGGCAATCTAGAGAATATAGATTTGCTGTGCTCTGGCACCACTCCCAGAAAATAAGTGCTATGGGTTGCTGTTTGGGGCACAGGATGTCTTGTGCACTGTTCACTTCCATACAAGGCAGGAAATTCCTTTTTAAGAGCCATACTTGCATCCTCTTCAGAAAGTCTAAGTTTTTTTCTTTTTAAGATTATTTACTGATATTTCTTTGGTTTTCCCTCCCTCTATTTTTATTTATCACTAGTTAGACCAGAATAGTATCACAATGTTCTTAAGTTGAAATAGGCTAATATGAAATAAAAATAATGAATTAAAATTATTTCAACATCAGCTTTAACACATATAGAGAAAAGTCTCCTGACATTTTGTATCATTCTCCAAAGAGCATTCCATTAATGATATAATAGCCCACAGATCCAGTCAGATAAGTGAATTTTGAGTTTCAGGAAAAGCATTCCTGAATTTCTCAGCTGTGATCATAGTACAGAGATTCGAAGAGACACCAAGTCCCCTCTACAAAGCTTCTGCTTCCTTGCCTTTTTTTGTCACAATGCATAGATAAGAGTTGCAGATGAGACCAGGCTGAAATAATGCCAAAGACACTTCATGGAAATCCCCTATGTTCACTTTTTAAATTAGCTATCTGAGCCCCTGAGTTTATCATGGAAACAATGAAACACTTAAACCGAAGCAGGTCAATCTCAATATTCACTGTTATTTGCATCATTTTAACAAGGACCCCAGGACTAAATAAGAAGGGACTTGGGGGATCAATTTTATTTTCCTTCTGATGTGGTGTGCTCTATTTCAGATTATAATAATAAGTATAATTTGTATAGAGTGTTCATTTGGGCTCATTTGTGTATTGAGCTGATACTGTCAATTCAGGAATCTGACTTTGGTAGCTATATTAGGACTCAGATCCTTATGTAGTCAGCAGAGGAAGGCAGGTGCTATAGAAAACACCTCTGATGGGTTCCCACACATTTAGAGACAAACACTAGAACTCAGGAGTCTAAACTTAGATGGTCTAAATATTCCTCTGCTTCCAACCACAGGCATCATTTCTTCAGCCTAAGAATACAAGCTATGTTTTATAGCAACATTTGTAAAACACGGTTGTCTAATATTTTTAATAGAGTTTTTTCTCCACTTTAAAGTGCAAAGTCACAATTGGGATGAATGAGCAGTGCATACATACCAAGATTATACTCGAAAACATTCATATTATCTCTTGAACTTTTTTATCACAAACATAATGACTTTTTTTTTTTTTTTAAGAATTGAGCAGCCCTAAAATCCAGCATTTTGCAAGTACTGAGCTAAATTTGACCAACAAATATTATCAGCCCTTACTCCCACTACCTTCTTCACTGTAGCAGTGAAATATAGACAACATCTAGACTGTGTGACATTATTTGCTGGAGAAAGTCTTCCAGCCTCACCGTGCCTCCTGTCCCTCTCTGGAAGCTGGCTGGCTCTACGACATCTGCTTTGCCAGGCAAGTCATGTGTGCAAAGGAGGGGAGTGGTGCTTTAGACAGACGTGAAACCAAGGAGAAACTGAGCACCTTGAGTTTCACAGCTGACAGTACAAGCTAGAGAGCATGGAAATATACATTATTCCATTCTGAAACATCAGTCTAATATACATCATAGGAAACATGAATATCTAATGAATATCTAAACATGCATCCTGGAAACATCTGATATTCTCAGTATATTTTTCTTCTTCAATCAATTTTTTTCCAATATAGAAATGGTCTATTTAAGCAAATTGTACATTCTTTTAAAAGATTATAATTATGAGAAAATTCTAGTAGGTTTAAGAATGATTCAATGAACCCAGAAACTAAAGCTGTCATTTAGTTTCAAGCGTAGGTGATAGGAAAACAGGGAGGGAAAAAAAGTGTTCCGAGGATATTTATTTTAAGCTTTTCTTACAGCTCTTTTCACAAGTTGGTGCTATTCATGTTGGAGTGTTATAATCAAAAGGTCTGAATTCAAGCATTGTAACATCCTGTATAGCTATATCTCTCTACTTCTGAAATAAAAAGGTCCCGTAACGGGATTAACAGTTTTAAAGAATGGGTTTGTATAGACTGTAAAATTAATATTTAAAAGGATTCATTAAATAATAAGTCTGCCAATAAAAATGTGCTCACTTCAATAAACTGCTGAAATGTATTTATTTCTTTTTACCTTTTACTTCAAGAGGATGATGTCTGAGAAAATCTGTTTGTTTAAAAGTGGCTTTATTTCACTGCAGTACTGTTTGCTTCAGGGACTCCCCCAGGACTATTTAAAAAAAAATAATTTAAACTAAAGGCTGGGAAAGTTCTTATAATTGATGGTATCATTCATGTTTGATGATAAGAAGTAAACCAAGAGTTTTCCCACCCTGGGGCCCTAGCATATCTCATTCCTCTCTTTAAGGGACTTAAATATGCACTGCCAGGTAAAAGACAACATAGCTGCATTTAAGTCAGCACAGCTACACAGATTTGGTCTTTCTGGAGCTCCAGATAGTTGAAAATACATGAGTTGTCCAGTTGACTGTTTAATTAGCATGTAGGCAATGGCATTTTGCTTTCAGGGGAGTTAGGATATGAAATTTCTCTGTTACTCATTCAGGGTGTTGCCTTGTCTGTGTAACTGGGCCTTGTGAGCAGATTTGTTGTAGTAAAAAGGCTACTAGTATGAATAAGACCAAAAATATTTTGGTACATCTGCCTGACCACTTCTGTGAGAGAAGATTAGAAATCACAGTGCACACCTTGTTACTGCTTTTGTCCATTAATACTTGAATCATTAATATACAGAATCACAAGCTTAGCTTAGAAATGTATATAGCTTCTGCTGAGTCGGGATTTTCGGCTGAATCTGCTGAATCTATAGATGCATAATTTAAAGCTCAATGTAGCCATTGCAAATATTTCCTATTAATTTTCCACCATTTAAGTGGAATAAAAGTATACAAAGTAGCTCCTATGAAAGGAGTCATAACAGAAAAGCAATGCTGGGAAATGGGGTAAAAGTTTTTAGGCTGAGTTTGGGACCATTCTGATTGTGTTCAGTATGAACAGCAGCAAAAATCTACTAAGACAAAGTGTTCTGTTGAAGCTTGTCATTCTTTGTCTCCTCCCAATCCTGTGTATAGAGATTCTCTAAGCCAACATATTGCAAAACTGAAAATGACCACCTAATGCTCATTCAAAAGGAAAAAAAAACCAAAAAAACATAAATTAAAAGATAGGAGAGTAAATACCTTTTTTTTTATTATTATTTTGTATTAATTTCTTCTCTGTGTGTTTATGAATAAAATCACAATATAAAAAAGAAGAAATTTTAGACTGAAGTGGTATTGAGACCAGAAAGAATAGAAGTGATATTAACACTCCTAGCTGTAAACCACTGGATTTAATAAAATGATTTTTCAAAAACTGTCTAGGTTGGTAGATACTCCCATCTATGAATTAATTTTTGAGGAGAGTATATACACATCTTTTCCCAGAAATTTTCCAAGAAAAACACCCTGAATTTCTAAAACACCTCAATAATTAATTACTTTACATATTAGAATAATGCTTTCAGACATTTGGCTCTTAGCATAATAGAGGCTTTGAGAGGTGTATTCTAGAATTTTGATATTTTAAAAATTTTTGTAGTTTTTATATGCAGTAAAAAATTTAACAGGTTTGAATTCAGAAAATAATTGTTCATATTTACAGTTCTTCTCATTTTTTCTTAAATAAATTAGGGAAATAGGGCCTCTTAATAGAATTACCATATTTATGATTGAATATGTACATCCGACATCCAATGTTTTTTTGAATCTTATGGATCAAAAGCCTAAAATGGTAAGATTTTTCAGTACATGAATACAAAGGGACAATTTTTTTAAAATTATGCAAACCCACACAAAACCAGAAATTTAAAAGGTCTTTACTGATTTTTTTCAAGTTTCAACTTTAAGTAGGATGAAATATTTAGGAAAGTCTCCTTAGAGAATGTTCTGCAAAAGTCCATGTGGTCTATTTTATTTCTTTTTCTGGGCTGCTTCCATCTTTTTCTATTAGTTTCCATTTAAGCAGAGCACTCTTTGTACTATAGCCTCTAGCAATAAACCTCTTAACTGACACTAAAAGCCTCAGTATATGGTCTTTACTCTCTCCATCAATTCCCTTTATTCTAATGAGCTGAATAAATGGGAAGCTTGTCCTTAAGTACTAGTGATCAAGTTATCAGTATACAATTGCTTGTTCCAGGGGGAGTGGTGGGGGGTGGTTGGCAGAAATCACTTAATTATATCTCTGGCATCATACCATTCACATGTGTTAATAACAGCTGAGAAACTTGCAACTTCATGTATATTTTTGTAGAATATCAGTAGCTGTGCTATAAATTTCTCAAATTGACATCAATAAAACACTAGTGTAATTGAAATTCTTGGATATCTCTTTGCTGGCTAACTGTGTGGCATTTTAAAAATTTCTATCTTTGTTGTGTAGGGGGTCTGCATTTTTTTCCTTCTTTACTATGTTTCTAGATCACATATATTTCTTTATGAATGGGAAGAGACAAATAATAGGAAGAGACAATACTACAAAGTAGATGATATTTTGTATTCATCTTCAGCTGACATATCATTAATTTGAAGAGATAATAAATAATCATGAGCTAAAACTGGAGCATCATCTAATGTGAAAGAAACCAAATACTAGGTTTGGTATCAGCAGTTAGAGCATCTCTCATAATCCTCATCCCAATGATTTCTCTCTTGTGGTAAATGCATGTGCAAAACCATCACATTCCTTAATATCAAACTCGTATGGAAATCTCCACACAGTATTTTCAGCCCAAAAGAGATATACTGGTATTCTGGAGACAGATCCTGACCCCAGTAACAGAAAAGGACATAGCTCACCAGAAAAAGGCTCCTGATCTGCATAGAGGGCTGGCAGCTCCACACATTTGTCTCCCTTAGGGTTGAACCAGCAGTCAAAAGCTAAATACATCTCTTCCTTTGTGCCTGTGTGCTTCACATGCAGTAAATCTAAGTGCCATGGCTGCTTTAGCTCACTGTGTGGGCCACTCACCTGAACTTTGTGTATTGAGCCAGTATCTGCCAGTTCATCCTGTGTGAGGAGAAAGAGAAGATGAATGGGTCTCATTTCAGTTGTGCCAGAACAAATGCAGTTGGCAGCTGTATGCAACAGTTGAACAAACTTCAGTACTTAAAAAATTGGGGCAGATCTATAACTAGTACTATTTTCCCCTTTTTAATCAATACAAAATTGATCTAAAAACATGAATGAGGAGATGCAATTCTTGAGGTTTGATATTAAGGAACAAGCAATGGCAGTCACTGCTGAAATTTGTACACAGAGTAAGGCACAATGTTCATATACATTACACAGATTCAGTAGATTAGTTTTCAGCACAGAAGCTTTAGTAAATTTTTAAAACTTTGGACACTATTGGAAATATTTCTTACGACAAAGAAAAAATGATGCAATTAATTATAAAATTGAAGGAAAGCTAATCCAGTTTTGAGGAAACATCCAAGAGATCCTTCATCTTCACTCTAGATCACAGAGTACCTTAAAATCTTGCATTCATACTTGAGAAATAAACCAGTCTAGTTCTTCTGGGGATAACACATCATCTCTAGGACATACCATTGCTTGAGTGAGTGAAAGCAGAGGAGGCCTTAGATATTATAATTTGTGATTTAATTTTTTTTTTCACTGTAAGGAAAAAGGGGGAGAAAACAGAATTTGTCATTTTCCTATCTAGTAGTTCTTGGATTCTTTCTTCTGCTCTTTCATTTTAGATATGCTCAGATTTCCTCTGACGCAGCACTTCCAGTTTCATACTATTTTTTTTATTTACCGGACGTTCTTGGAATAACTCAGAAAAACCCTCTGAGTACTCCTCATTTTGGATCATGTTTGTGGTTAGTCTAGTTTGCTTAGTTCCTCTTTCATCAAAGAATAGAGGAGCATCAACATACAACAAATGATTTCTTTAGCTCAATCATAAAATTCAATTTATTAAGAGGAAAAAAGAAGAGACAATAAAAAACAGAGGGAAAAGAGAAACCATATTAGAAAAAGCAGTTCAGTGAAACTGATGGCAGGGATGAATAAATTACATAAGAGAGAAAAGAGAAAAATTAACCTTCTGTACATTCTGTGCATCTGTGCATTTAATCTCATTTATGATTCTTCCTTCTCTACCATCAGCCCCAAAAGCTCTACGGTATCCCATGGCATATTGTATGCTTACAAATTGCTGATTTTTGTGAGATCAACAAAGCCTGTAAATCAGTACCTGCCGTGTGGTGTATACTGTGATAGGCACCAAGGGACCAATTCACTCACTTAAACATTCTCAGTATGAGACACTGGGAGAATTTGCTCATTCAAAAACCATTGTTCATGTGCTGCTACCTGCAAACAAAAATGATGATCTGTGCCAAACTACACAGAGGACTTAAAAATCAATTTGGTAGTTTAGTTTAAAGAAACAATTTATCTCAGAATTAAGTGGGTTATTGGCTACATGATTCGTAGGCTCTTCTTGCAATAGAGAAAGGTTGAAGTACTTTAATCTGAATTGTTTTTCCTGTGACTTGAAGTGGCAACTTTTTGTGACTCAGTTTGCCATAGAAGATAAAAGAAAGGCATATTGGATCCTCTTCACCACTCAAGTCAGATCCAGTGATATCCATTACCCAGAAACCTGATGACTTCATGCTGATTTCAGGCAGTTTAGGACTGAGAGTCGACCTTCTACCTTTAAAAATTATCAAAGAGAAAACAAAGATGATAGCATGAGAGAATGGCATAAACTAGCAGGACCATACCCCTTACAGTACACAAACAAAGCCCTTTTTGCAGGTTATGTTGTATCTATAGCAACTGCTTACTAAGAATAACACATCAATATCTTTATTATTTTTGTGAAGAATTTAGCAGTTTAATGAAAAATTCTTTCTGGGTTTAAAATTTAGTTTTAATGGCATTTTTGGATGCCAATGTATTTTCCTTGTCATGTTTGGAAGTAATTGCTAAGAGAATATTCAGTCACCTTTTAGAGGTCTAAGTAATTGTTCTTTAAAAAGCAACTAGTGTTACTAAAGCCAATTTATCATTTAAGAGCATGTAGCCATATGTAGCATTTAGGCACCTAATGCAAAATGAACAATTCTAATGAACTTTGCTTGTCACCACGTTACCTAGCAATATAATAGGTGCTGTAATGGTATGAGACTGGGAGGTAAACTACAATAAACACACAAAATTATTTGCCAGATCCTTAGAAGATCAATATTACAATCTTTCTCTTTTTTCCTTCATTAATTGCTGTTATTCTTCATTTTAATTCTGTTTTAACTACTTTTAAATGCTTTCATGAAGAGGAGCAGATCAGAAAAATGTACTTTCTACAACTCAGAAAAACCACACAACTGAATCAAGGACACACTTTGTGTCCTATTCCCTTTGGACAAACTTCAGTACTCATTTCCTTTGCATTGAATGGCTTTCACAGGATTGAAGGAAGAAATCTTTTACTACTTCTAAATGACTAAAGGTCTTGCTGTAAGTGTTCTTTTGCAAGGACATCCAGGTTTAGCTTTGCACAAATCATGGTGTGGTGGTAGGTGTGGAATGAGCAGAAATGTGCATACCAGAACTGCTGCTTTGTGCTTGGAATACTCTCACAGGTAAGACAAGGCTCATTTCACCAAAGTAATTTTTCTTTGGATTTCAACTGAGATTCCAGGCCGAAAAATAGTTCATAAAATTCAAGCTATTTATCCCCATAAGGTGCACATCCTAAGCTCAGCTATTTATCTCTCATTGAAATATGCTGTGTTTAATTTGGAAGGCAGGTGTTCCATACCCAACACATTGACAAAACAGAATTTATTAATTTTGACCTTACCAGATGTGGCTCTGCTATAACACTAAGATCAAACTGAAAATTCAGATTTTCAATAAAAGATATTATAGAGTTCTAAAAGAGCTGTAGTAGAATACATGTGTATAAAAATGGGCAGGTCAGTTTTGCACAACTTGCCAAGAGTTACAATCTCACAAACAGTCTCACATAAGCCCAGATGAGTATCAAGCCAATTCCACAATGTAAAGACCCATTCTTTGTCTGAATCTTGTGATTCCTTAACTGTTACTACCTTGAGGTACATCCCTGCCCCACAGCCTTCTCCATCATGACCTATGACCACTTTTTGCAAATGACTCAGAGAAACAGCTTCCACCAGAAATGAATCCACCTGCAAAAGAGGGAAATACTTAATAAAACAGAACTTTGACTTGAACTTCAGAGAAAATATAGGTCTGGATTCATCTGCAAACTCAAAATTTTTAAAGTCTGTTTCTTTGTGAAATTTAGCACCCCTCTGTTGAATCTAAGAAAGCACACACTGATTAGAGCTAACATTTAATCCTGTATTCATCATTAATGATGCGTTATAATTTCATTTGATGTTTGGTCAATACGTATCACTGCATCAATCATCTCATATTACATTAAAATCTATATACCTCAACTTTCTGACAGTCAGTTCGGACAAGATTTTGGTTGTAATCAAATTTCTGTCTTTCAGATATCTAGGTTCTGGAGCTTATCATACAGGTCTTGATATATATCAATAGGTCTAAAGGAAAGTTAGACGTATAAAGAGTGTTCTTACTCCAAGTTTTGTGTTGTCCCTATTTCTTTTTTAATAAAATATTGTAGAAGTAGATTTTCTGCTACTAATATTGAAAGCACTTTCATATGACAAAAAATCTTTTTTTTTAATAATAGTCAGAACCCGACAGCAGATTGTGAGCAGAAATCATTAACTTCATTAATTAAGATATTTTAGGAAATAAATCCATGTATGAACATAAATTAAAATAATTACAATATAGTGCTGTCTTCTGAATATAGGCATAGTTCTGAGAAAAACAAAGAAATTAAATTTAGAAATTTGCTTTAGTTCATTACTGATTCCACTTTTACTCTAACAAGTGCTCTGGTAATTATCTAATAAAATTATCTGACAGAAATCTAAGCCTCTCCTTGACAATGGACACTTTGGCATAAGTTTTTTTCAAACGTCATTGTTCAGTGAGTGAAAGTCTGATTCACAAAAAAAGAATTTTATTTATAGTGGTCATCTAGAAACACTGGGTTTATTTGCATTCTTTTTCTAAGTGGAATTTTTGTTTCTTGCCTAAGCTTACTGATATTGAATTAGTGTTTCAAAGTGGGATTATGGTTCCAGAAACACCATAGACTGCAAAAGTCTCATGGAAAATTCTGTAACTAATTTTTCACCAGTTCTTCAATTTTTTTCTACTCGTTCGGTCCTAAATTTGGAACAGAAGAAGTCGGAATCATGATCACAGAGGTTCTCCCCACTAATCTGCTTTGTATGGCTCATGTGGAGGCTTTACTGCCATGTGGGTATGTTCTTATGCAGGAGATAAACAACACTGGCATTGGTCTGTTGTGAAAATCTGGAAGATAAATTCTGTGAATGTTTCCAAATTCTTGCCTATCTAGTAGCCAGACGTATTCTGAGCAGGCATCATGCAACACTTAATGCAGTGCTAACCCCTGCACATATAAGACTTCACTATGGTGCCATTGCCTTATTTCTTTGAAATTTTCTTCCTTCATTAAAGATTTATGAAGTCTCCTCACACCTGTGTCCCCTCTTTTGCCATAGAGAGTGAGATAAACATTTGCAAAAGTCTCTGCTCCCCAGTGGTTGCCAATATGTAAGAAACAACATACTTATAGACTGCACAAAAAGAGAAGAAAAAGTTTAATTAGAGCTCATTAAGTACAAAGTGTTCTTAAAACATCAACACAGAATATTTAGTAAGATTATTGATTTTTTCTTTCTGCAGCTACAAAAATATCTGCTACACAGTGAATGAAATAACAGGTTACTCTTTATGAATCTAATCTCTTCATGCTAAGCTCAATGAAGATTTTCCATTCACTTTCTTAGAAATTTGAAGGAAATTGGACTTGTACAATTCAGATTTAGGATTCTAGGCAAATTCTGCCCAATACTGTTTTTTTGTGCAAGGTCTGGAAAGTAAAAACCCATTTTACGCAGTTCAGGAACTGAACTAAACTAAAAACTAATTAAAAACTGAATTATCTTTGAAATAGATAACAATTAACACAGGCCAAAGAATAAGAATAAGGCTATGCAAATTTAAATAAGAAACAGATGCAACATAGCATCTGGATGCATGACATATAAGACTCAAAATTTACAAAATGCACTTATTAATTTATGGAAGGAAACTATAAATTCTTTCTCTCTATGTTGATCCTGTATGAATGAATTTCTCAGTAAGATCAGATTTTCTTCTGAGGGAGATAATTTAATTGCATATATATTCAGGCTCATACAAAAAGAAGAATCAAAATTTTTCAAATCTTTTTAATGTACAATCCTGTGGAGTTAACATTTAGCTAATGCAACACTATACTTTCTTTTAAGGTCATGAATAGGTTTGAGTATTGAGGATCAGAACTTCTGGAACTTTAGTTTAGCAAAGCAGTCATGTCTCTAATTACTATTATCTCATGTGTAACTGCTAACTTTTCTGAACAAATGCAAGACTTCTTTAAGTGTTCACTTTCCAAGGGCATCTCTGAGAACTCTAAGCATGGCAAAAAAAAAGTAGTCCTTAGGGAAAAAATCCCAGAAACTTTCTGTGCAATAAGACTTACTTCTGAAACCTACTTTAGCAAGTAAAGCTACTGCAAGCTAAGTAATTCAATAGTAACTCTAGAAGAAATCATTTCCACGGCTCTGAACGTGTTCATTTCTCTTAAAAGCCCAATTGTATTGTTCAGTTTTCTCATTTAAAATCATGCAGAAGATTTAGCAACTGTAAAATCCAATATGCAACTTAACTGGAAAATTAAAAATTAAGTGGTCAGCCTTCTTGCAGTGCACATATGAAGACAGGTGCAACAGAGCCACTGAAGGTATCAAATCCAGACAAGAGCACTATATTATATCTGTGGTATTGATTTATTTTCAAGCAGTTAATTTACAGTGTTTATATCTTCTTGGTGCTTTTACCTGGTAAAGTTTCCTGGTCATCAGTGACTGCAGGGAATTCCTTTACCAGCTCCTTATCTTCTCTCTTAAGAACAAACCAGTTACATTCAAAGTTCCGTTTTTATTTTGTTTGCAAACCTTGTAAGTGAAAAGCCTTCAAATGCCAGCCCTTAAAGCCTGGCACATCATCACAGCAGACTCGAATCTTGTATGCATCTCCCAGATCTCCAGTCTCAACCTGCACCAAACAGCACGAGGAAGAGAATACTGTCAAGGCTGGTTCACCTAGAGAGGTTTTCCCCAGTCCCAGTGTAGAATTTCTAAACTTAACAGTAAGTAATAAAAAAGTTGAATTTGAGGCTGGGATAAGTAGATTGATAGAATCAATCCTTTTTATTTCATGGCCTAATCATGGGTGAGATTATCTCCTTTATTAGTACTGTAAGCGTGATACTCTGTAAGCATTCATACTGTAAGTATGGTAACTTCAGAGTAAGCCACAGTTAAAATCAGTAAGATTTGTCTTTAGACAAAAGGTAACACAGAAAGTTGTGAACCTACTGGATAAAGAGAGCATTGACTTACAATTAAAGATTCTAATATCAGCAGCTGAGAGAGTTATTAATCTAAAGATGATTACTATGAGCCCAGAGTCACAACATTGTTTAGGTTGGAAAAGACCTTTGATATCACCAAGTCCAACCATTAACACAGCACTGCCAAGTCCATCAGTAAACCATGTCCCTGAGTGCCACATCAGCATGTTTGCAAATACCTTCAGGGTGGTTACTCAACCACTGCCCTGGTCAGCCTGCCCCAGTGCTTGGCAATCCTACTGCTGAAGAAGTTTTACTGAATTCTCATTTGCTAAATGGCTTTATTTAGAACATAAAATTACTTTATATCAAATTCTTCATTAAAGGAAAGGGATATTTCTGAATAGAAATAAATCATTAATGTTACAGAAATAACTTTGTAGGATAACACAGCCCTGTTCCCATACTACATGTGGAAATTAGCCTTACACAATCATACCCTGGCTCTGGCAGCACCACCAGCAGATTGGCTCCTGAGACAGAGCACAGGCATCCTAACAGAACAACTTATTCTGCTTCTCATCAGAGCTCTGAATGTGACAGCCCTTCACTGCTGACTTCACTTGCTTAAAGCTAGTTCATGTGCATTTGCACAGTGAGCACGTGGATGTGGGAAAGTATCAGCTACCTTATTCTAATTAGAGAGGTACTAAAAAATGTGCTTTTGTCAGTTTGAGAGAGTTGTACACGATTTTAAATAACTGTTATGCACATAAGAAATGGTGAAATATCAGAGTATGAAGAGGAGTAATTAATTGAAAATAAAGTTACCTGCCCAAAACAGTTTTACAGGAATTTTATGAGCAGTTTATGATGCAGAACTTATGAGAAGAGGCCTTTGGTAGTAAGGAATTGCACTTGATGGATTAAAAGATCCCTTCCAGTCTGAATTTCTTGAGGTAAATATGGCCATGCCACTCCTACACAATTTCATGACTCAGGGCATTGTTTAAGGGGCAGGGAAGAACTCCTTTCCATTCCATATAACAGCCCTGGGCTGCTCAGAACCTCTCAGCTCCTGAACTGTAACTCCACAGCACTCATGAAGGCCACAGAGCAGTAGTGTTACACCAAAGAAGAGGGCAGCAGCCTTGTCCTGTCTCGGAGCCTAGCCTGCCCTGCCTGTCCCAGTGCCATCGTGCTTGCAGAGATCAAAGCTGTCCCTGACTTGGTCTCCACTCCTGCTCTGTGAAAAGGGGAATGCGTGGGCAGAATTTTGCATCAAGCTTTTTCATTCGTGCTGTGGATGTTGCAAGGGATATCATTAGCTATGTATCATTAGCTGTGCTGGACTAAGTGGATTAATTCCTCGCAAAATATGCATTCCACCTGATTAAACTTAACAGGAATTATTTGGGTTCATTGAGAGGAGAGTGAACATGTTCTTCACCCATCTAAACTACAGTTCTTTCACAGGCAGAAAAGTCATTGCTTCTTCTCTTTCAGAACCAGACCACTGACTTCTAAAATTATTACCTGCAGATTTTTTTTCTCATGCATGGACCCCATGACTGTACCACATAGCTACTCTAAATGCTGTGAACAACTTATTCCACAAAGCTCTCTGTTTGGGAGTTGCAAAAGTACAGAACTTGGTTATTTCTATGTGACAGGACAAGCTGTAATTCACATTTTACTTTGTCTTCTGTTTCCCAAATTTGCAATTCAGTAGGATTCTAAGTTGTCATAAATACATGTGTTGTAATCCTTGTAGGAAATGCACAGAGGAGATTTATATGGAAATAATTCCAGAATACAGACTATTTAGAAGCCACAATTGTCCATTCTGTTTCTAAAATCACAATTTCAATTAATTCCCTGGCTGCCTTTGAACCAGCAAGTACTAATAATCATACTATTTATGATCTGTGGAATTGAACATCAGCTATTTTCAACTGAGTGTCTTAGAAAGTTCCCCTTTTCTCATGGATTTGTTTCTTCACTTACAGTTGTGGTCAGTATTAGCCTTTTTGTTCAGATCCATCATTGTACCCAGTGCTGCCATTACATCATTCTTTTAATCCTTTTCTGAACAATTTAGTACAAGTAGTATTCCTTTGGAATATTCTATCTTTGATCCCAAAATTGTCTGTTCCCTCCACCAATGGCTGTTAATTGATGCAACATGAACTTTGAAGCAGAGACAGACATATAATCCATCACAAAGTATATATCCAGTGAATGTCCTGGTTTTAAATTTGTTGAATATTTGCAAGAAGATGTTTTACCCCATTCATTATTATAATTTTCTAATTAATTTTTTCACAATTATTTCTTCTGAATAGTTTTCTCTAATATTCAGAGATCGAAATCTTAGCTGGGTTGGTATGATTTGTCACGTACTAAACAACACAATATATTTTCCATTACAAGACAGAAGGAGCATGGCTCTTAAAATTAGGGGGAGCCACTGGGCTTCTGAAGATCTCAGAGACAGGTGATAAAGTTGATTAGAGAGTTTAATAACATTTTAAATATTTTCCCCTTTAACTCAGGGCTTCTTAAAGACATCATGCCTAGGATAACTAAATCCTTGTAAATTTTATTGTTTGGGTGCATATTAAAAGTAATTCCTTTTCATTCTTTTCCCTGCTAAAACAACAACAACAACAACAACAACAACAACAACAACAAATCACACACACCCCCCATAAATTATTCTAGTTAATAGGGTTTTGTCAAAGTATCCTAAAATTCAACTGGACAGCCATCAGTCATATACTCCAGAAATCCTTCTGCTTGTTGTTTGGAGCATCATCTCATACTGTGGAAAACACATGGATTATTGTACTATGTGACTTGAAACTTTCTGTCAACTTCTTGATCCTTAACACAAAATACATTCAGAATTTATTGTGTATTTAGTCCTTCAGTCCTACTTGAAGAGTGCAATTGCTCATTTTGTACTACTGTGCTAGTGTTTTGGACAGTAGTTTTGGCATCCTAATCTCACACTCTGTCCTTTGTATTTTATAATTCTCTGGAGAACAGAATGTGCACAATACATTAGGACTTTCCAAAGGCATATTCTGACAAACTTACTCTACTAGCAACCAAGAAACAAAGATGACTGTGAGAAAGATCTATATACTTTTCAAATCTACTCATTCCATGTGAGTCCAATATTTGATTCCAATCAACACCAGACTACCAAGAAAAAAAATAAACTTCACTGGTTTGCTGCCATGCTGCCTTCACCTATACAACTCCTGTCAATTTATTTTTTTAAAACTAAGGTGTTCTAATAAAATTCATTCTTATTTAAGCAGCTCAACTACCATACTACACATTTCTGAGACTACTGAAACCCAACTGTGTCTAAGAGCATGCTGCTCTTTTCTCTCCTTTAATTTATTCTTTGTGCTTGCTATGTGCAATTAAGCTACACCTGGTCTTTCATAGAACTTGATTGGACATATTTTGGATGGAATAATCATTCTGAATATGATACACATCTGTGCATATACTTGTGTGAGAACACCTGGAAAATCAGGAATTTACATGCCTTTCCGTCCTCAGTGTGCAATCAATGTATCTCTGAGATCAAAATTAAGCTTGCTGTTTCAAAACTATGTAAGCAGCTTATAGCACATAACCACTTGTTCTTTTTACTGCACTGTATTATTAAGGATGTTTGTCTAGGACCAGGATCTTGGGGGAAGGTTAAAAGTTCATTTATTCCTGAGTGTTGGAAAGCTGAATTCACAGCTTGTCCTCCTTGTGATATCACGTTCATGCCTCCAGCCTGCTGCTGCAGTGAGAAAAAATAATGAAAGTTTCTGCATTCTTCTGCATAGCCTTAGTAAGAACAAAGAAAGGGAAACCAAAAAGAAATTGGGTTTATTGGCTCGAGCACCTAAAGAGGTATGAGGGTGTTTTTGGAGATACCTGTGAATCCCCAAACGTCCCTTTATACCAGAGCTGCTATTCTGTAAACTGCACAGTAAGCAAATGCAGCAAAGAGATAAAACATCATACGCAGTAAAAATAATGCTCAAATAGTGCTAACTTCTTCTTACAAAGCAATAAAAACAAGGACACAAAAATAGCTGTGGGGGAAATACAGGCACTAACCCAAAGTCTATCCAAAGTATGAACAAGCATTCAGAAAGCTGCTGGGGTGGAAGGGTACAATGAATAATGTACTGTGCACCAGGGATAGCAGACTATGAGGGACAACCACGACTGACACACAGAAATACTAATTTCTCCTAGTGTGATACCCAATCATTGAAATTAGGCAGCTTTAACAGGGAATACGTGACATTGGGGAAATTGCCAACATGCTGGATATAGCAAAGGTCTGCTTTATGCAATGATGCTTGCCAAAATTCAGTCAGCTGGTGCTGCTGCTCCGTAGATAGATTCTGCCTCTACTGACCTCTTCAGTTTATGTTCATAGCATGGGATTGGAAGCTTGTTTTGTTGCCCAGTGTGTTTCCTATGTGTTTTCTGATAAGCAGCTGGTTCCTTGTCTTTAAGAAAAGCCATTTATCTTTTCATTTACTCCCCATAAAGTTCCTAAATTGCTTCAGCTTGTTATTTAAACTAAAAATTCAGCCTGGTTCAGGTCATTACAATGAAGCTTTGACATAATTTTCTAAATGTAGTTTTGCCATTGTTTTCAGAATGTTTATTGTATCCATTGAAAAGTCTTTCTGAACTGTATAAAACTACCTCAAATTGCAAGCTATTTCTCCCATCTTGCTGGCTAGAAGCTGTACTTCATGCCAATCACCAGAATTTGCAATGACTTAGCTTAGAAAGCCGAGGGACAGAATTTGAAGATTTAAAAGATGCCTCAGATGAATCCTCTCAAATCATCAGCATGTGTGTCAGGTGTATGGGTGGTGAGGACTCTGTTAGGGTTGATTTAAATACTGGCCATATATAAGCTATTGCTTCAGAGTTCACCACTCTTTGATATGCATGAATGCATTCTCCAGTGACTTGTGATTATCCAGAAAAATCCTCTGCCTGCTGGCCTGAGAGACAGAACAATCCTGCAGAGAGTGGATACTACTTTACAAAGATGGAAATGAAGGAAAGAAAAGCCCACTTATGTCCCCTGGGAATGCTGCCCAATCCTTCATCTTCTGCTTTCACAAATAATTGTATATTGCCTTTTGTATGAACTTCAACTCAGGAATCTTCAGGGAATTATAAAAAATGCAAGATGAGCTGGTGAATGCAATAGATTACACAAAAGAGTCCATGGAGCTGGCTGCAGTAGAACAGGACTAGCAGCAGGAGATGACCCAAGACCTATACTTATGTCATCCCATCTTTGTAAATAATTACATCAGTTTTTTACCAGACATACCAACTGTATATATATATATATAATGCTGGTTATGTATACACACACATACTTACATACATATATACCTTTATGTATGTCTATGTATCCTAGAGGGCAATGTCATGACAAATTCTTTGTAGTACTGTATATTTCTGACTTACAACGAATTCATCAGTTGCTCTGGGGAGAAAGCACACATATCCTGGGCTTTGTGGAGCAAGCAGAAGCTCATCACTTTTGCCCTTTGAGCCATAAATCACAAGGGTCCTTTTACACTCCTGTGGCTCTGGGGGATCTCCATCTGTTTTAACCTGCAGTCTCCACTGTTGTGCTAAAAGAGGAAAAACATTTTCAGCAACAATCTAGCAATTAAACGTTTTTAGGATCAATGGTAGAGAGCAAGGGATGCCTTTGCTACTACCACAATGAAGAATTATAGATTACCATGAGTTTACATCCCATTTTCTATAAATAAGCAATTAATAATTAATAAAAAACTCTAGAATATAAGAAGAGCTTAGACTTGATCAGCATAAGACAATTTTGGGTATGAAAACAGAAATTAACAGAAATTAACACCTAGGAAGCAGAAAAAAGATACTTTGTCCCTGGTTTGTTTTTTTTTGTTTGTTTTGTTTTTTTTTTTTGCATTCTTTGTAACAAAATAGTTACTTTAATCACAGTAATTATTTTAATAAATTTCAGTTCTTAGAATGTTCTTATGTAACATGAAAAGGATATTAATATTTTTGGAAGACTTGCATGTGGTACATTTGTAAGACTTGCTAGCTAAAACACAGCCAGCTAAACAATGAAACTTCAATTTTCTTCCTTAGATTTTTCTAATTTAATTTGTCATACCCAGTCTGCTCAGATCAGATCACTCCTTAGAGTTGAATACAAAATTCAGGAAATTTTGAAGAGATGTTTGCATTGACTTCATCTCATGGCTTGAGCCTTTTAGAGGATGTTTTTTGGTAAATCACCTGTGCTCATAACAGTGCTAGAAGTCCAGTATGCAACTGGGAAGCTGTTCCAGATGTGGGAAAAATACAGTGCCTTAGATGGACAGTATAGTTTAGGAAGCTACTTTACTGCTTGAAGGTAAATCATCCTCTGAATTCAAAGGAATTATTTGTTGAAAGGACTCTTGTTCCTGCATGGCAAGGAACTTATGAGTGGAAGCAAATTAAAAGCTTTTTTTTAGACTGTGGCCAATACTGTAATAATGCAATAATTTGCTAATGGGACTAACATAAAAGAGAACTATTTTGTGACTGTGTGTAAGCCCACAATACAATGTGTTGATAAGATGAATTTTAGAATAATTTAATTCAGAATTAAATCAGATGTGACTCTTTCTTACAGAATTGTGTGCATTTTTTTCCTACCATTTATTTTCCTCTGCCTGCTTAAAGATGGAGACTAGATGAAAACCTGATCTGGTTTCCTTATTTATAATTTTCCTCTTTTTTCTTATTGTTTTTTTTATCTAATCCTGTTTTTCCTCTTGTTAGAGAACCTGTTTCTGCCTTACATCTGACTGTTCCCTGACTCTTCTGGGCTCACACAGCTAGAAAACAGCAGGCAAAATACTCATCTCACAGCCAGGCTTCTGAGTAACACACTAGCTGAAAGGATCCTTCCATCTGAACTCTTTTTTTAAGGTCATTTCCAGCAATGAGTCAGATGCAGTGTGTGGAGGATCCACACTTTGCCTAATGAGGAACTTTTGCTGTTTGATATATGTGCCAGCTTTGGATTTTGTCTCCTTGTGCCAGGTTGGCATGTGGTACTCTTCAGGGTGTCACACTTGGTGAAGTCAAGCATTGTTTGAGCTTTTGCTCTTCCTGAGCACTCCAAGGGTTTATGAGGAGCTTCAAATTTTCACAAAGACTCCCAACATAGCCCTGAATCTCTTATCCTGTCCAACCATGCCCCGTTTTGAAGGGTGTCCCAGGAACACAACAGAGAGGAAATTATGATGATTTTGCAGTTCTGTATTTCCCAAGTGGACCATTTTTTTCCCTCTTTGTAATATCCCTCTGCTCCAGGAGGGATCAAGCCCTAATTCAAGAGAAATCACAGATGCATAACTGCCTGTGCCCTCCTCAAAGAGGCAGCATGTTCAGAGAAGGTATTTCAGGCAAGGTGTTTTATTTTAATTAATCTCCATAACTGTGTTTTTAATTATTATTTCAGTAGGAAGACTAAGACCACAGTTAGGAGTTTTCCAGGGAATAAATCAATGGTTACAGATTTAAGGCTTCTCAGTATCTGTGGTTCTTTATTCTCCTACACTTGCTTTTAATGCTTCTACAGTTTAGTAAGTGAACTAACACAGACTGACTGCATTTACCCTCAGTTCAACAAATTCATTTAACCTCTCATTCCAGAAGAACCAGAAAATCCTTTGTCTAATATTCTATTCACGTAGACATTGACTTGGCAAGGATGGTTACATGAGACAGAAGACTGATGCCAAGTATTTTTTGTGTTCAGTGATTTCTATATCTCTTCAGGAGTGAAGTGTTGGAAATGAGATAGTTGGGCTTCAATAGGTCATTTTCTGTGTTTCATATGTGTAGCCACATTAAAAAAGACTTTTCCCTTATATCACTGACCTGTGTTAACTTCCTTTCAGAGTGATTAGTGTGTTAGTGTGTTATTGTACTTTTACAGCTTATGTGTAAAGCTAGAGTCATTTACTTTGAGACACCAATGTAGTAAACTCTAAAATGAATAGTGGGGGGAAAACAGAATTCTGTGAAAAAAATCTCAGAATTCTCTCTTTGATGATATAACCAGGAATCTGATTGCTGTTAGGGAGATTTATCCAGAGATATGTTAGAATTAGGGATTGTTTATTGACTTTCAGAAATTAAATGGGATCAGTCATAACAATTTCCTGCCAGAAATTCTTTTAACTCCTAGTCTGGAAACTGAAAGTCCCTTTGATAAAACGGTGAAAATCAAACCTGCAATGACTCCTGCACATAAAAATCTGGGCATGGCAAAACCTGAAGTCAATGTTTCATAATATAATTCAGATAGCTGAAAAAGGAAGGGCTTTTTTGTGGGTTTTTACAAATATGAGCCATTTATGCATTTTTAAAGAATTTCCAAATTTTTTGCACAATACACTATTTCAGGGGGGTTTCGCTCTGGTGATTTTTGGTCTTAAGACTTAGAATGACATTCAGAGTTTGCAACATGTAGGAGTTGGTTGCTTATTTCCTGAAGATTGTAGAAATTTGTGTTGCCTTGAGGCAGAGCAGTCTGCTTAATTCTTTTTCTTAGGGATTTCCGCCTCCATCTGGCAATAGAAACACACTGTTGTCGCTTTTAAAAAGCAGGTCCATTCAATTTTAAATTTGGGAATCCTGTGATTATTCTTAGTCCATTATCAAGCACTTGCAAGGTAGGGAATAATTCTAAAACAAAATTAGTCATGGCAGAATTTACTGAATATTTTTACTTTTCATTATGAATTTTTTATGTACCTTAATACCAAAAACCTTGCACAACAGAAGAAGAGCCAACCGAGAAATATCTATTAACCAAACTCTGCTACTGAACCACACTTTATTTACCACCCACAAAAACCCACAAAACCCCAGGACATCCTACAGGCATCACATTTCAGGAAGCCAGCTCCTTTTAGCTGACTGCAGTGAGGATATCATTGGAACACACTGTGTCTTGTCTCCTTGCCTTGAGAGAAAATTCTTTCCTATGTGCTATTATGATACCTTGTCTATTTTGAGGCAAAAAAAAAATTAAAAAAAAATAGAGAAAACAGAAAAAGTAGTAAAATATTCCCACCGTGTAGGAAACTTTTAGAGAGTAACAAGAAGCACCATTCAAATCAACTTCAACTCCCTGAAATCAACTTCGTTTGAGAGCTAAGAGCACCTATCTGCCTTCTCCACCAGGGCAATATACTTCCTCTGTTTATCTTGCATCAAATATACAAGGAGTCAGAGGCACACAAATAAATCTATTCCTATGCCTGATTTGCCACAGCCTCTTTGTAATGTACAAATGTACAAAGGTTACTGTGAAAACTTGATATGGGCAGCAGACTGCATTTTGGCACAATCCATAGCCAGCAGCAGCAGCCACAGGGGTCTGGGATTTATGCTTCATTAGAGCTGGCATAATACCAGCCTGGCTGAAAAAGGACAAAGAGCCCTCAAGTCACCTACCTAGGATGGTGACTTTCAAAGTTTCCTCTTTGGCTAGGTGGTTGAACAGTTGACTAGCCTCATCCAAAGTGAATGAGATTTCTGACCTTCTGAGTGATGTATAAAGTAATTTGTTTTGTAACCAGTGATTTAAACCTGACCTAAGCACATTGATCTTACCCTGAAAATCAGCAAACACTGAATTGTGCCAATCAGCTTGTTATGACTTTCCCTGAAGCCCATACAGAAAACGACCACATGAGTGCCTAAAACATTGGCTCCCTAACATCAGAACTTCCACTTGCCTCTTATTCAGTAAATATATGTTACATGGAAAGTTTTCACCTCCACTCTGAAGGGGACTGCTTATCATTATTCTACCATGTAAAATCTTCACTACAGGTGCTGGGAGAAACTGAGGCAATTATTTTTTTCTCCCAGAACTCTACATATCTGGAATGTTCTCTTACCAGCTCTGACATTGGCACTGAGTCATGATAGAACGACACAGAAAAGACTACAGGATAACTATCCAAACCTCTTGTGATTGTTACCCTCCTACAAAGCCCAATCATGCAACATCTATGAGATCACTGATATGACAGCACAAATTAAACCGTGAAAAATCAGTCCTGATCATCACCTTTTTCACAAAAGGCATGAGTCCAAATCTCTCACCTATCTCAGTTCCTCACTGGAATGAGCCCATGGGCACAAAGATGGCTGAAGAGCAGCTCAAGATAAGCTGTCATAGCCAACTGACAAATAACTTCCTAAAAATGTTCCTCTCTATTATAACCCCTCTTTTCAGAAGCTCTGATCTCAGTGGTTTCTGGTCCTCCTGGACATCTTGATAGTGTGACATTCCAAAAGCTGGCTAAGAATAAGCCACTCCTTTCTCCTCATAATCCACATACTGAGTCTGATCACTCTTGATGCTCACAGGCAATGAGCAGCCTGTGCATCTGTGCCTGCTGACTATAACATAACGAAGAATTTAAATGTGCTGGAAAAAATTTGGAACTGGTAGTAAAATACAGTCTATTTTCTGAACATAAGGTGAAACAGATATTATGGTTGTCTCTCAGAATTGTGCACTTAGCAGAATGCAAAATCCAATTCCAAGTCACTCGTGAAAATCAACTTTCTCTGTGAGAAACTCTTTACTTACCTGAGTTCATCATTCTCCTCTTGTCAAAGTTATGCTTTTATGGAATAATAAAGCTGTTGGTTAAACTGTTTGATTGAATGCAACTGATCCAATTTTCACTGAAACTGGAACTAGATTGAGAGACTACGACTCATCCTATAGAAAGCAAGTCACTGTTTTAAGAGAAAAAATGGAAGCACTACTTTTTTTAGTTTAGTTGCTCCCATAAAATTCCCAGACACAGTGGCACAGAATAGCCATTTGCAGTTAAATGTTCGTAAAAAATACGTGTGTCAGTCTGTTTCTCTTTTCTGATTAGGAAGAAACATGGAGATGGTACTAGTGCATTACAAGGATGAGACTGTCTTTGTAGGTATAAAATCAGAAAGCTGGGTGGGGAGTTCTTTATTAATGTCTTTTAATTAATTCAAGATTTAGCCAACTGAGTGCACATACTACATTTAGCTTCACTGGAGGATTTAGAGTTTAAGCTTGCATTATTTCTGGCTACTTTGGAATTTTGACCTGATAATGTTTCCACTGACACTTCACAACATATTTTTCAGCTTGCTGATGTTTGCTAGGGGATCTGTCCCCAAGTATTAAATGACAGTGACATTGGGGTAAACATACCAAGACTTGAATCTTTTCTCAGACGAATTCCTGGTTGATTTCAGGACAGAATAGTAGAAATAGAAGAACACTAGAAATAGTTTATGTTTTTTCTCAATTGCTTATAAAGGTCTAGTCCTTCCTGTAGAGTACTGCCAGCCAATTTGTCATTTTCTCTTACAGCTGATATACAAGAAAACACACATACAAATGAGGTCACTTGCTCACATATTTCTTGCAATACTGATTTTAATTCAAACAGGAAAAACTACGGTATAGAAAAGAGTGGTTGGAAAACAACTCTTACCTTTAAGGAATGTCTTCATTTAACTGCCATCCTCCAAAATATGAACAGGTAAAATAATTGTGAGCAAACTTTATTATCACTTAAGTTATGGTCTTATCTGGAAGAGTTCTTCTGTAATAATTAGGCATTAAGTATATACAGTAGTGCTATAACAAATTTTCTTTAACAAAATACTTACTGTTGGCAATTTTTTTTTCTGTTTTCCCATCATCCAGATATTCATCTAACCACCTTTCATTGCAAAAACAAAAATAATAAGATTAATAGAAACTATTAGTATAGTATATATCATCTGACCATTACCTTTTGTCTCCAATAGTATTTTATACACCTTTTATCAAGTTACACCTTGAAACTACTTCCAAGATCAAATTTTCTTTTCTACCTTCGGTACAGTTGGCCTCATTCATATAAGAATTGTGTTCAATTTGCTCCAGGCAAAGAAGAATTTTCATGGTAGCTCTATGAAGTGCAGTAGTACTATATGGAGTACATTATATGAAACACTAATTATTTACTGGTTCAGAGACTCATGTACATGTCAGAGCATTATAAAATCTGCAGTGGTTAATTATAGTCATTGTACTTCAAATGATATATAAAACCTGCAGGTCCAGAAGTTTCTAAAATGTTTGGAGATCTTCAACAAACTGAACTTCTGTTCTTTACTTTTCTTTTATACACTGATAAATTTTAGAAGTTTTTCTGCAATATCATTTCACTGCAAGGACACATTCATATTCCTCCAGTTGAACCCCCTTGTTCAAATTATATTTCCCAATCTTCAACAACCTCACTTATTTAAAAATAAATAAATACGTGCTCACTATTGGCTTCTATTCTATTGACTCCATGTTGATGTTGTAGTTGTTTAAACCCAAGAATCCATAACACATTTCATTTATTGTATGTAACAAAACTCTATGAATAAATCTCTTATGCATGAAGTCTAAATTCCACTGTATTGCAACAAGAGTTGCAATAAACAGCTTGATTAACTTCTGACACCTATCTCTTCATTCTGTCCTAAGAAACAAAAGATCACTAGCAGTTTCTAAAAGCTGAAAGCAGCTTTTTGACAAAAACTGGACACAGGATCTGGAGATGCAGCCTCACCAGTGCTGAGTACAGGGGGTAATCACTGTCTTGGTCCTGCTGGCCACACTGTTGCTGGTCCAAGCCAGGCTTCTTGGCTTTCTTGGCCACCTGGGCACACACTGACTCATGTTCAGCTGGCTGCTCACCAGCACTCTCAGATGCTTTTCCACCAGACAGCTTTCCAGTCACTCATCCCCAAGCCTGTAGCATTGCATGGGGCTGCTGTGACTCAAGTGCCTGTCCTTTCAGTACCCTTGTGTGGGTCACATCCAGCCCAATAGACTTGTGTGTGTCTAGGAGCTGCAGCAGGCCACTGACTATTTCTGCTTGGATTGTGGGGTTCATGCTGCTTTCCCACTCCTTTCTTCTAGCTCAGGGGGCTATCTGTGATCTGGTATTACTGTTGAAGACTGAGGGGAAGGCATTAAGTGGGTCAGACTTTCCTTCATCCAGTGGGTATCTTCCCTTCTCTGCTGCCTCACCAACTGTGTCTGGAGGTTCTCCTCCATGGGCTCCAGGAACCTAAAGTCCTCCTCTGCTGTACTGCATTTGGAATCCCTCATGGGAGCAATAGTTGGCAATTGTGAGATTTCTTCCAGCTGCTCATATATCACATTTTGTCTGCCTTTTCCTCCTGGTTGGCTGATCTGTAAAAAACCTAGACCCTTCTACCACAACACCGGCCTTGGCTTTCCTTGATTCTTACCCATAAGCACCCAACTCTATCATCACCATCATCAAGCCCTAGACAATCAAGAAATGTCCTAACATACAGGGCTACCCCACCTCCTCTCCTTCCCTGCCTCTCCCTGCTGAAGGGTTTAGGGTCATCCATGGCAGCACTGCAGATGAGCAAGTCATCCCACCCTGTTTCCATGATGGCAGCTATGTCATTCCAGATCGTCACAATACTCCTTAAAAGATTGAGAACTGAAAGCTTATTTAATTTGAACTTAGATTAAAAAAAAAAGAATTAATCTTTCCTCTAATGCAACATTTGGTTTGGGGCTTCTCTGCATTAGGCTATGACTCCCTTCCATGCCAATATAGGAACCTTTTCCTTGTCTTCAGCTGCAAAATTTTCCACCACTTGTGTGTTGAAAACTCTGGGGCATTGCTCAAACATCTAGCTTGTGTGCACATATCTGCCCTAAATTTTTTTCATTACATTGCTGGCAGGCAACAAATTCTTTTTCTCCATGAATGACATACCTATTACAAGGAAATACAACCTCCTGAGTTTTCTCTCCTTCTTTATGTTTGATGACAATCTTATCCAGGAACCATCCACTGTCTGTGTTGAAATGACAAAAGTTTATCATGTGAAATCATACTTCTTACAGATAATTAATTAAATTTTAGGAAAAAAAGCCCAGATTATCTTTTTCTAGTAGAAACACAGATCATATTGAGACAGATCTCATCTAAATAAACAAGATATATTAACAGAATGAAAGCTTTATTATTTTTTGTCTCTCGTAAGAGATGCAATCCTTCCCTGCCTTATACTGTTTTAATTTTAAGAGGGGTGGGTTTTTTCCCTTGGAGCCAAATACATTCATACATCTCTGAAATGTCAACACCATTCATATCCCAACCTACATCTTTTTATTCCCTGTAATCAGGCACAAGGATATTGGGACAAATGTGTTTATGACAGCAATCAAGATTTGTGTGAAAGCTGGAAATTTTGGTCCTCTGTGAGTGAAATTCCTATTGTGTATATAAAAATATTAATTAATAAATCTTTAAAACTTATGCTCTCACATGCAAATGGAGTGGGGTTGCAGCCTTAGAGGGGTTTTGAATGGTTTGGTGCCACTAACTGGCAAAAGCAGGGATCCAAGGATCCAGAGGCAGCAACCAGAAAGACTGACTGCCTAAAGTCAGCTACTGGAGGCTTTATACATCCATCCTGCACGTATTTTTTATGTTTGACACTGATGGACTGTTCTGATCAGCTGAAGAGGTTAACAGGGAAAGGCCACTTGTACTGTTTGTGAACTTGCAGAGCTCTGTGTTGCTCAGCTGTGTGCACACATATGTGTTTTATAAACGTGTTTGTGTGCATGTTGGCAGGGAGCACACACTCAGCCTTGCCACAACGAGACCAGCAGGCATGGGGCTGTGCAGTCTCACTTCTGCTGGGCTATGGAATTCATCTTTTCTCTAACTGCAGTAACCACAGGCACATCCATGCTGATCTTCTAGATCACTTCCAATGGTCATCTTAGTGTGGGGTCTGGGTGTCCTGTGACACCCTTCTCAAATATCCTGTTCTCGCTGTACCTGAGCCATTCACAACTTGTCATGTTGCTTACGAGGCTTTGCTCGACTCACACCATTAACTATCAGCACATTGCAGCAAACCAGCACGTGGGATGTACTGGTCAGAAGCAAACAATCCTTCCATTTATCCTTATGCTCTGCCTCCCTGCCTGCATCTCAGTCTGGAAGTCCCTAGAAGGCAGCAGTTTCTGTCACATAAGAAGGGTATCTGCAGGCAGTGCATGGAGCAAACCCTGTTCTTTAGGACAAAATTCCTTTGCTTTCCTCATTTACAGTGGCTGTGGGAGTAGATCTGTGCCTTGCAGCCTAGGACCCTCAAAGAAAACATGTTCTAGGATCCTTCCAAGGTGCTCCAAATCAAGATTAAAGACCTTCCTGCCCTGTAACTCAGGCAAGTGATGAGAAAAAGGGGTACCCCACCTGTAAAGGAATCTTTCTCATTCTCAACCCCCAAAAGGCTGAGTCTCTCCTGAGTCACTATTGTTTCCCAGCTCTCAATCCCTCAGTCTCCTCAGACGAGGGTTATGTGGAGCTAGTTTTGGATACAGTTCAAAACATGTCTGTGAGATGTGTCTGTGCTGAGTACAGTGAACAACCTTCTGAACTACCAAAGCATGCACTTTGTTACAGGTAGAATTCAATCCATCGTACTATTCAGACAGTCCTTCAAACCCACAGATTTGAACTCCAATGCCAAAGAACATCTGGAGATGGCTGAATTGAGTTACAGATTTGCGAATGTTGATCCTGCCGATCTGTGCTGAGATATGAGGAGATATGAGGGAAGAGAGCAGGGTAGGGTTCTGTGGGAAATAGAGGGAAGGTGGGCTCCACCACGGTGCCTTTTGTGTTGTGTCTTGGGTTACTGCAAAGTGAAACTCTCAGGTGTACAATCATCCATATTGCTGAAGGCAACAGAGCAAACTCTATGGAACTACAGGAAACAAGATCACACACCATTCCAAGGCTGCATTGTTATGGCTATTCCTGTGACAGTCACAAGCCTGCTCAGAGCCTTAGGCAGTGCAGACAGCAAGATGGGCGTTGCCTGGGGCCATTTCAGAACAGAGTAGGGTAAAAGGCCTTTTCTAATCTGTTATCAGTGGAGCCCTGAACTGCCTAAAAATCCTTCTCTTCACTTAGCTTCTTCCTAGATATTGATCTGCAAGCACATTTGTAGAATTTACATCTTTGGTGCTTTTAAATGCTAGCTGTTTCTTCGTTTACATCGTTCCAGGGATGCACATTTCTTCAAAGGCCTGTACCCAAAATTCCTCTCATTACCAAATCCTTTCTTTTTTCCTGGAAAACCTACAGGCTGAATGCAATGTCACTCACTGGAACAGCTCCACACTGACTTTCACAGATCAAATATATAATAAAATCTTCCACAATTGCCTAAAACAGCAAGGAGACATTGTGTTATAGATACTCAAATTTTGTCAGGTAGCAAACCAGCTGCTGAATATCTTTAATTCCTTCCTGGATAGTTTTCAGTTTGTCTAGTGAAAGATTGTCTTACCAGTGTGAACCACAATTTTGAGAGCTTTTTACATGCAAAAAAATAGTGCTTTCTTGTAAATAATTGTGAAAACAAAGAGTGGAATAACAATATATGACATTAAACTCATGCCCTTTTTTCTGTCCATTTCCACAGTTTTTCATCATCCCATTGCAGTGATCAAGCTGCAGGAAGACTTTTTATCACTGCAAGACCTTCTGTCACATATTCTATGAAGGATGCAACATAAACAAGTGCATTTGGTTTAAAAAGGACTTGAAAACAGACTGGTCTCTAGGAAATTAAATCCTACCTGGACCAGCTCCATCATGGCTAATCAGAACTTTCTCCAAGTCTCCCAGTGTGACAGCCTTTATGCAGAAAATATCCATCTGTGGAACCATACAAGGAAAATGACAAAGTTCTTCAACATAGCTATTGCTTTGACTCTAACAGTATAGAAAAGCTTTTTTTCTGCTCTTTTTTCTTCCTTTTTTCCCCTCAAATGAATATAGTTTTTTTATATTCATCCTGGTCAAACAATGAGGATCCTTTAAAACTTTCTAAGGTGAATAAAACCTGAAAATTACTCCACAGAGATAACACTGATATCTTTGGCATAACACAATGATCAGTTTCAATTACTTGGTTGTGTCTGTATTATATTTCCTACCCTATCTGCCTCACCAAGATTGGAAACCATACTTAGGAATACAGATTTAGAGCTTGATTCTAAAATTCACAGTGGTCTAGTCAGGAAAACAAAAATGTTATTGTTACCATTTTCTCTCTATATGCAAAACAAATAACCAAAATATCCAAATTCTAATATCTAAAGCTCTCAGTAAATGGTTGATCAAGCAGATAAAAATTATCCATATGATGCAATTATGTAAGCAATTTTGAATAAAGAAAATGGTCAATGCCTGAATAAACTGTGTAAATAAAAGGATTTACATTTCTTGATGAAAGTTTTCTAGTCATAATTTATTCTTATTTATCAGAAGCAGCATTGTTTTTACTTTACCTGTCCATGTCAAAATTTAACATAATTATTCTTAGATCTATGGAGCTTCCTTTTGCCAGCATCTCCTCTTGTCCCAATGAGGTTGATATAAACATTGGAATCTGTTTCAGCACCAAGTTTAGCACCTGTGTATACATGGACCTCATACACCACCACTACAAGAAGAAAAAATACGAGATTATCCTTGCAGCTTGCACAAGATTCTGAAGTTTCCTCATCAAAATTTTGCCAGAAAACTCTACTGATTTTCAAGTTTGCAAGTAGCAACGTGCATACACATGAATTTGTCACTTCTAGGTTCAAATCTTTTAATTCTCTTCACAAAAATATGAAAACACCAAGCTTAAGAAACCCACATTATGCTGAGCATTGCTATGCATTACTAATTCACAAAGTCTTTCTTTATAATTTATCTGGAGACCACCTAACTGTTTTGAGTCATCATCTGAAATAAGAGCTACTTTGCACTGCCTAAGCATTTTCAACCTCCAGATTTATGCAAAACAATTATCTGGGTTGTTAACTTTTATTTCATCTTAAAAGAGGAATAAAAACCACAAATCCAGATTAGATTTTCACCCCACATACAAAGGTCGGCAAGCAGATGAGCAGCTCCCACACTTATAAAAAATGAACAGTCATCTTGCTTTGGAAGGTTTCTACATCTGTCACTAGTGAATGAATAGGACTTCCAAAACCAGCTTTCAGTTAAAATATATTTACAACTTTCTAATGCCTCTCCTTATAGTCTAGACCAAAAAATATATACATCTACAAAGAATTCTGAAATATTATTTGGAATTACTGTATTCAGATGTTCTATGCCATGTTAATATTATTTTTATAACTACCCAGATGCACGAATTTATTTTTAAAAGATTCTTTGCAGTGATCATATACTATAATGTTTCATTTCAGGTTTTTTTCTCTGAGACTTTAAAAAAAAATAATTCCTGTTTGCATTTTAATGGCAATTTTTTCCATGCAGTGTTTCTATTCTAATCACAGCTGGCCATTTCTGCTGCTATGTAGTAGATCACAGGGAAGATTACTGCTTCATTTATGTGTAATTTTAACAGTTCTTGGGAGTGAAGAAAGGTAATAGAAGTCCTAAGAAACACAATTAGTTCCTTTTAAGAAGGAACAAAGAAGAAAAGAGATTTTTAAAAAATGCTTGAAACTCTGCAAAACCTAGTTAAAATACTGTTACCCTTAAAACACCAAATAGATACTAGAATCTGAAATTTTCTTAATTTTTTTATTCACTGGCTCCCAAATCTGTTCATAAAACTCAAACATCATGTTGACCACCATCACTGAAAAACAGCTGCTCCTGATTCCCAGAGGAGAAGACAGACAAGAGTAAAATAATACTTAAGGGAGAAAAATAGGCCCACATGTATTAAAAGATAGGAGAAATGTTCATGGGTAGACTCTATGCTTAACCAAATTAGGGTATTTCTTTTAATCTGTGTAAAATTATCCTAAAACACCATGTCTCCAACTCTTTATCACTGCTACAACTGGGACTCCAAATAGGAGTGGTATTCCTTGACCAATTTTATTATTTTCTGTAATTGCAAGCATTCATTGCAGCTCTCACATCCATGCATTAATGTACCAACACCACCCATGACTTATAACTGATCTCCACAACACACACATATTTTCAAAATTTTGAAAGAGCCTTATAAAAATTAGTTTCAAGGTTTTTAGCATTAAATGCATGCTAAAACAAATTGTAGATATGAAAAGCAAGTAGCAAAGATAAATTGACCTGATAATTAGCATAATTGAGCTATATATCCAAATTACATTTTATATCATAACTGCTAATATAATCATAGTTGGCTAAAGGGCAGAGGATAAGGGGTGGCAGCAAACTGTGACAGAAAATGTGCAGCAAAACAGAGAGTCACACTGATCATGAAGGGGCAAAATCTAGGAGTGTGGGAGGAGAGACGTTACATTTAAAAAAAAATTATAATAATCTGAGGACAGAAATTTTTGTGACAAGGCTGTACTGCCCATGAAGCAAGATGCTGCAGGTAGTGAAAGATGAAACATACTGACATGAAGTCTCCTCCACAATTTTATGCTCTTACTTACATTCTTAGTTTTGAAAATGCAAAATATCTGTGGGAGGAAAGGAAAGGGTGTAGACTGTTTATGTTATGACTGTTTACATAGAAAGACTGTATTACTTACAAGTAATTTCCATGATCAAAAATAAAAAAAAATCAGTAACTATAAGCACAATTTTAAAGCATATCCAAGGCTTTTTAAAAAAAAACATTTAAAAGTAAATGTTTACAAAACCAAAATACCGACAAGTCTTTTCATGGAAGGACACACAGGAAGAGAACAAGAGGTAATTATAACACAACACAAAGATATTAACAGATAAATAAATTACAGTACGTTTTATTACACTGTGCATCTCTGTGGTAACCAGAGAGATGATAATGATCTAATCATTAAACAGAGCTTTCTTCTGCTACCAGCCTAAATAAATCAGTCTGAAGTAGACAACATGCACATCTTGAAATGAAAAAACTGGAAAATATTTTCCATAGTTTCTTGTGTCTATACATCCCTCACCATCTGTAAAATGTTAAGTCTGACATTTATTTAAGCTACACAATCTGCATTATTTATACAGGGGCCTTCTTAACAAAAAAGACCAGTTTGTGCTCTAATTTTTTCTACAAATATGGGCTACTACAATACAGGCTTTTATATTAGGATAAAAAAAGGAATGTTTATTAACTTGAGTGTATGTTACAATGCATTTCATAGGAATCACACAAAAAAATGAAGCAAAGAAAATCTTGTACAAAACACATGCCTAATTAGAACATGGTGAACATAGCCACCATGGTGAAACATCTGCACATTCAAATAAACATTCACTAAGTGGATTGTGGACATTAAGTCTTTTCTGTGCAAATGCAAACCTAGGCACAGACCAGCCTGAGAGGATTTGAATCTTTCAAATTTTATCAGGCATCTCCTTTAGATTGCAGAACACCTACAAAAGGTACCAGTGCTAATGGCTCCTGAGCTAAAGATTGCTTAAAACTAAGAAGGACAGTGCTCCCTCTGTAACAGATAAAACAAGGTACACCAATTGTTTGATGGGGCAATACAACCAAATCCGGAGAACAAACCTACCCATTGAAGGTACTGCTGAGACAAAAAGACTCACCATATGTGAAATTTTTTCATTTGCAGTTTCCTGTATATTGTTCACAGAACACAGTGTGTTGTGTAGAGAGTAAAGTAAAAGGATCCTAGATAATGTGTTCAGCCTCTGGGACTGTGGTTTCATTTCTTTTGAGTAACCAACCTATTCTAAGGCCCCTGCTGCAGGCCCATCTGCAGTGGAGACCTCCTTCACTGCAGGAAGAAAAAAGCCATCCCAGAACTCTGAAAATTAGAATTGTATGGCCTGATCTCCTATTCTCTAGTAGTAATTTCCTTTTATGATATGCTGATTCAGTGAAATTACATCAGCTGTAAACTGGGGTGACAAGACCCTCAGAGAGAAGTAAACCCACAGGGAAAAAAAAAAGCAAAAAAAATGTTGAAAATTATTTCATAAAACCAGCCACTCAACAGAAGTCAGGAAACAGTGTTTCAGCATTGAGAGGGACCTGTGAGACTCACATCTAGGCATCTGTCCAATGTGGAGCACATCAAAGAAATAGAAGAAATACCTTGGAAAACACAGTAACTTTGATGAAGGATATAGGAGGATTAATTAATACAGAATAGCAGGGAGAAAAAAATCTCACTTAGCACTCAGTAAAAAAGAAAATGACCTTTCAGAAAATAAGTGATTTAAATCTTCAAATTGCTCACAGCGTAACCTTAGATAAGTTCTAGAAACCAAACAGAAAAATCTGCAATATGGATGCATGGATGAAACAGATGAAAAAGGGAACTAAAGTGTTATAAGTCAGAGGTGAGGAGTTTTTAAAAGGCAGACTTTAAAGCAGTATAATAACTGGTGCTAAAAAAATAATGACAGAACCAAATATATAAAAAATACTGTAGAGTCATATGAGTAGTCAAGTGCACTGATACCAAATTTCTAGTTTCTCAGTCTATAAAAATGCTGTCTCCTGAGATACTATCATGAGGCTTCAGGAGATTTTAAAATCCCAACTCCAGCTTCTGGCATCTATTGATAATATAAGAAGTTATGGACAAAAGAGAGAGAAAGGAAGTCTTCCTGGTTGTGAAGAAGATATAACCTAAGGGCAATAGAACGTAAGTTAGAGAAACCCTTTTTTCCAGATTTCCCATTCTAGGCACCTGAATCAGGGTTTCCAATACAGAAAATTGGGCCTTCACCAATGACAAGAGAGAATTTGGTCCCAGTTTGCAGGCACAGTATGAAATTATCAATTCCTTTTGAAGGATTATTGAACAGAACTCAATGACTTATGACACTTGCCTAAGGAAAATATAAATGCAAACAAACACCTTCAGCTGCTTCATACTAAAGGCTAAGTTAATATTTTGATATGTTTTAGGAGAAGAAAACAAATCTAATAGAATTAAAGAAGAATTTATTTTTGAGAATACGAAAATGAAATTTCTTCATGGCAGAAACATTAGTCTCTTTCTGCTGACTTGGTACAAACTGCTGTCCCATTGTCAGCTCTTTTCGAAGTAATTCTACTGAAAGTATAGTCATTATTTGAGAATTCTAGCTAAAGAGCAAATGACTTGAAGATCCACAGCTGTCTGTGCCTAATGACACTGGTTTGCTTACAACAACACTGAATCCCCTGCTTGGCTCTACTTCCTTCTTTCTGGTGTGCAGCATGGAGAGGTTTTAAAGCAAAGAACTAGGTTCTTTTTGGATGGAATTATGCCAGATAATACATTCCAGGAACACAGTGACAACAATCTTGACACAAACTGGCAGTCAGTCTGTCGGAACAGACTAGAACAAGCCTGAAGTAACTTCCCCCTAGACTCCCATAAAGAGGACATTGAACACTTAACTAAGTGGGATTTTAGCACTGAGTGCTTCACTGAGCAAATCCACTCCCACCAGGCTGCCAGTGTAAACAGACAAACTGGCCAAAGAGCACAAAACCTGGAGAGATGTTAAATGACACACAACATTAAAATTGCCCAACTGTTTCTCTTCAGTCCTCTCTTTATGCTGGCATACCAAGATCCCAGAACAGTATTGCACAGTATTGCTCCAGGTTCTGCCTTTTTTCCATAGGCCAAGCCTGCTTGAATGAAATGGTCATTTTGTCTCAATCTGTCAAACAGTAAGGTTCAATCTCTGGTTTTGTCACTTGGTGTTTACTACCTGGCTTTCACAAAGAGTGTTTGGCATTTTTCCATGACAGAAGGGTAAAGATAGAGGTTAGAGCAGTGTTAAGACTAAAAGAGAACAAATTCTTAATGGCTGATATTGGTTAAGAGGGACTATCTTCTTCAGAAGTGGTGTATATAATAATTTAGAAGACACAAATACAAAACCAATATCAGGTTAGGACATTTCAGTTAGAATTATAGTTCTCACTCTAATCTCCATTAAATGGTCTCTAATCTCCACTAGTACTATTTGGAGCAGTAGTCTAAAAATATATATTCTTCATGACATGAAAAAATTATCAGCTTTGAAAAAACACACTTGCTAATGAATTTTACAACAAAGAAACTTGACTATTTGCTTATGTAGTTGGTGCCTCCTGAGTGATAAAACAGGGATACAAATTTTGTTGAGATAATGTGTTATTTCTATTTGCTTTGGTCATCTTTTGCACTATTTCAGTCAGTGGCCACCTTCTAACCTTTCTATATTTGCCTGCACATGTCTCCAAGTGGAAAAGCATACTAAAACTTCAGAGCTGCAATTTTTCCTGCCTCAGTCTCAGTATTTGTCTTTTATTTCAGTACAGTTATTCCTTTGAATATGTGAACAAGAACAGGACACATTTACCCATTTATATCCTCATTTGACATTTATGTTCACATAAGCACAGCAGTAGGAAAATTCAATATCTCTTGCATCAGGTATCTGTTTAGAGCAAAAGTTCAGCCATACCTGAAGACAACCCGTGGTAGGATCTGTGATAAAGGTCTGCACATGTACAAAGGAATATAAGCAGGGGGCGGTCCAGGTGACACCCTGCTCTGGATTCTCCCAGGCCCATCACAGCAACCATCAGCCCATCTCCACAATCACAAGGTGCACAAGGGCAGGTGGGAACCCACAGAGACTTAGAGAAAGGGAACACTCTCCCAGCCCCTGCAGGGCTGTCCCAGGAGTCTCAGTCTGGGCATAAACCCCACCATGGTGAGACAGTTTGGAGTGTCTATCATACCTAAGAGATTTGATGCCCAAGGGTGTCAGTGACAATATAGGGCAGAGCAGAGGAACATTTTGTGATTGAAGAGGACTTATTTAGGAGAGGAACTAAAGGCAGGGAAATAGATGTATCTAGGTGAGCTTGGGAGGAAGTGGTGTTAGAAAAGAGATCACCTCTGTTTTCTGTGTGTGTGCATGTGTGGGTAGGGAGTCTAAGTACCAGCAACTGGGCTTGAAGTCCTGCATGGCAGCAACTCGAGAGACTGAAGGGAGTAAAACATGGAGAAACTGGCAGTGAGCAGAATCACAGGGAAAAAAAAACAAACAAAAACAAAAACAAAAAACAAACAAAAAAAAACCCACAAAAAAAAGCAAGGATAAAAAACCCAACAAAACAAAACAAAAACGAGTTGGAGGAAACCTCCAGGGATCACCCATTTCAACACTATGCTGAATTCAGGGACAATTTCAAAGATAGACCAGGTAAAGTGTTTTTAGATCTCCAGGGCTGGAAAAGCAAAAGAGAAGATGTAATAGGAAGAGAAAAAGGAGCCATGGAACCAGAAGCCTTGGCAATGTGGAAAAAATAAGAAAAGGGAAGACAAAGTCAAAAATGCATTGGAGGGACAAGAAACCTGAGTTAGGAAAGGAAAGGAAATTGAGACTGGTGTGATGGAGTGATTGAGAAAAAACTGAAATCAATACTTGGAATGGGAGACCAGACCACTGTCAATTTTTCTGAAGTGGCTGAGGGACAGTCAGAAAAACTAAGAGGGGTTATGAAGGTGAGAAATTTGAATGGAAAAGAAGCAAGTTCAGAGAGGAAGGTGAGATTCAGGAAATAAATTCAGATCTTAAGGCAAGATGCTAGAAAAAATAGAAAGCCAAGAAGCTGAGGAGTCAAAAAACAGTTCCAAGGCTTTGGGTCCATATTGGTTGCATAGAAAACTTCCAGCTGGGGAAAGGGAGAAAAAGAATAAGGAAAAATTACCATTTCTTCTAAGAGGGAAGCTGAGCAATGAGGTAAGTATTTAAGAACAGCAATTACAAGACCAATGTGCTTAGTTTACACTTGTTCACTTTGTTTAAAGTTTCCAGCACATGACTTTTATACTTAAGCAAATCTAGTATCACCAGAAGATAACAGATTAAATTGAAAGTACAGAATAGAAACTCTTAAATCATATCAAATCCTCATTAAGTAATTACCAGCATGTAGTTTCTTCTGCTGGAGAAAGTGACTTGATGTGGTTTGCTCAGTACTTGTAAGCAATTAGCTTTCAAATGGGAAATGAAAATGGATAGTGTTTCATTTGCTTGTTCTTGAGAAAATAAATAGGAAATCCTTTGGACTCCCTGCTGAGTTTGTATTGATGTTCAATTTAAATGTTCCTAAAATCAATAACTAATTAGTAAAACTTAAATTTTTGAGAAATTTCCAAGTTCTTTTGGAAATGTATCTTTTCTTACATACTTGAAATATGTATTTTAATAGTGTTCCTTCAAATATAAGGAAATATGTAGTAATACAATGATTAAAATAAATGTGCAGTTTTAAAGATATTTCCAGCATTTGATAGAACTGACTTGATTTTTCATATACAAATATATAAATAGAGTGCACTGACCAGAATATTAGTACTTTTCTATGGATGGATTTTTCATACTGCATAATGTAGATTTGAATTATTGATGCTGAATTGATTTTTTGTACAACTTAATTGGCTTCTGCACTGTTTTTCTATTGCACCAGCAAATGACATATATGTCACTGTGAGTGGCATATGGAACTGTGGTACATGTCAATGATCACAAAACTTAATTCATCCTGATCGAGTTTTATTTTTTGAAATCTCTTATTGAAGTTAATAACTACTCTGGAGGGAAAAAAAAAGCAAAGCAGAAATGTGAGCTGGCTCATACATGTTTTTCAGCATCTTCTGGCCTCTGCAATAAAACATTCACATATCACAGTCTTAATATTTTTTCAGAGAATTATATTCTTTTGACTTAAGGGTTTTTTCTTCTGTAATATTTTCTTCTGAAATTATTTGATTGTCACTAAATGCATGATGATCTTTTTTTATGGTGAATCCCAGACACTTTGCAAAATTCACTGTGTCAGTTTGAATCCAATTTGCTAAATGATAGCACCTATCCATGTAAGACCTATCCCTGTCAGACATTAGTGGCCATCAGCTGCATCACTGTCATTCTATTAATGTAAAGAGAATCTACTTTTTAAAAAAATCACGGATAGTAATTATATTTGAATCCTTATTTCTCTATAAAGGTCCAGGACTTTTTAAATAATAACCTTATATGATGGGCTATTTCCCACTTCACTTGAAGAGAACAAAGTTTATCAAAGCTGTCATAAACTTTGAAGTTCCAAAGTGTCACCCTGCAGCTAACAATTTCTATGTGAATGGCTGTGACTCAAGCCTGATTTGAAAAACACGTGTGGGATGATTTGGATCATAGACTTCTTGTAAAGTGTGTTTTATGCAGGACAAGAAAGGATGATCTCAAGCTAGCTAAAAGGAACTGGATATCACATGGCATTACATACCATGATTTCCTGCCTGATATCTTTCTCTAAAGAGTAGGATTTACCAGTGATATACGGGCACTCTGAGAAATCAAACATTTTACAGGGTAAGATGCTATGGCCCATAGCTATTATTCTGATTTTGGGAGGCAAAGGAGCGGGGTTAAGAGATCACTTCCCTCTCCTGGAGCTAGAAAATATCTGGAAGTGATTTCTTCATGGTTACACTGGCTTTTGGGCAGGCTGCCCTGGAGGAAACATGAAGAACTGTCTTATACTCACAGGATATGGTTAGTGAACACGTGATCTAAAATACTGAGCACGTACAGGGCAAAAGCTCCTCTGCAGGGTTTCCTGTTGCCACTTCTCTCCACATTTCACCTGCATCCTTGTCTTTGGAAAGCCAGCTCTCTATGGGGAGACAAATCTCTTCATAAGAATAAGGGACTACTCTTTCAAGTCTGACTTCCTCCAGGTACCAGCTGGGATCATTTCCAGTGTTGTCATGGCCAATGCAGATTTTATAAAGCTGCCCAAGATATCTGAGATTAATCTGTAATTAAAAAAAAAAATAAAAATAGTATAAAAGAATCCAGATTTTATTTAAAAATTACACTGTTGTCTTTAGCCATCCTTCTTACACTAGGCATGCAAGCTAAATGTTCAGCTAACATAGCCAAGAGTAATGAGTTCTGTTAGAAAACTAAACCTTAATATACAATGAATCCCAGAAACACACAGTAAAAACATATGGAGTTGCCTGCAAGTGTAATTTTATTGAGTTCTGTTCCACATTATTTAACATGAGTAAAGGGCTCAGAGAATCCAGTCTGTTTCTAGACCTCTTCACACAATCGATTTTCTAGTGTTATAATGTAAATCTCTATTTCTAGACAAATACTTTAACAAGAAGAAAAAAGTTCAGTCATTGCTACACAAAATCATACGAATCCATACAGTTACTGTCAGCAGAGCCCTATTAACTATTCCTACACTTATCAGTCTGCTACTTTTCTCTTTGACTCCTGTTTTTATGTGCACCGATGTCAGGGTTCAGTCTCTGTCAGTGCTGATTCCACTGTGCAGCAAATTTAAACAATAAAACATCAACTATGTCACACTGAATACTGCAGCCTTGAAATAACAGCCACTATGTTTTGGGTTGCAGAAGTATTTTGGGCAATTCTGATGGCAGGAGTCTAAGCACAAAAGCAGGGTTAACCACTTTCAGCCTTTTTTTTTTAAACTTTTTTTATCACTGTTGTGTTTGAAAGGTCATAGTAATTGGGAAGTAAAAAAGAACAAAACATAGTCATTTTCTTTACTATTATAGCAATTTTGTACTATTTCACATCAAAACAAAAAGGAAACAAACATCCCTGAGGCAAGCCTGGAACAACTCAGTCTCATAGGGTGAGTATGCTAGTAGTAAAAAGTCTGAATAGAGTCTTATGACCATTGTAGTATGTTTTGCTATATTAAAACAGTATGTTAAAGTAAGATATGCCAACTGAAGATACAATTATAGCATTAATGCAATAAAACCATATACTTCAAAGATATGCTGCTAATACAGCAGAATTACAAAAACAGATGAAAAAGCACTCAGAAACTACCCACAAATGTAGCCAGGACATAAGTTGCCCTAATAAATGTCACCCAGCTGCAAAACAGAGACCTCTGCAGTGGGCAAGGGACTGTTAGGGTCACCTCGAAAATAAATAGAAAATTATAATATAACTCTCAACTTTTATTGCAAACTGAGTAGAATAAGGTATTGGTGCACCACAACAGGTGGTGCTCTCCTGAGATGTAGGCACTGGCTATTAATTTGTGGTGCAGAAGTGTTACAGGGTGATTTAGTAACTAAAACACTGATACCTTGTGACCTTATGTCCATGATTAACTTCTGGTTTAAACCCTGTTGAAAGAGAAGTATCACAGACATCAGAGATTATGGTATATGATAATCATTGCCATGATTCTTGGTCAGGACCAGGGAACCCTGTCAAAGAACCCCCTTCCATTTCTGAAGCATCTAATCAGTCATTTGGCTATGAAGCAAACTGAAACCTTGATAAACAAATCCTGAATGTCTATATACATATATGTATGTATATAATATGAGTTGGGTCAAAAATGAAGCTAGAACTTTTTTAATTATATTGATTTATCATATTATGCTAAAGTGGATTTTTTTTTGTTCATTTTGGAAGGAGTTCTGAGATGGGAGACATGTTTCTAGGTGAATTCCTCTACAAAGACCATGGATATGTCCTTCTGGTCCTTCTCCTCCTGCTGTGCTCCTGCAGATCCATTTCCTTCTTGTGCAGAGGCCCTAGGGCTGGATGCAGCACTCCAGGTGGGGTCCCACAAGAGCAGAATAGAGGGGCAGAATCACCCCCCTCCACCTGCCAGTTCCACAGTGGATGATCTTTGGCAGACCACTGGTACAACTGGGGAAAATATCACAAAAATGAGCACATGTAGGAGAGCTGACCCCAAAAACGGGGGGCAGGGGGAGAAAAAATATCAAAAAGAAAAAATTAAGAAGCAATTTGAAAAAGGAGAGGGAAGTGATGAAGCTCATTCATCACCATATCAGCATGCAGGGACTTCCTGTTACTGGGTAAGCAACAGAGCAATCCATCAAACCTAATCAAATGAAGTTTCACAAAAAATCAGTAGAGAACAGAAAGCTCTGTCCAGACCATTAGGTTTCTCCAGGAGATACATCTAGATGCAACTAGTTCAACTAGATTTGTTGAAGTCCTGTTTATCATCTCTAAACATGTATGTGCTTGTGTTTTTCTATACGTCCTATCCTTCCCTAACATACACTCTCTAAAAGCAGTTGTGATATAACCAAATTCAGAAAGTTATGACCATGTGCTAAAGGGGAATTTGCCCAAAGTTTCAAGTCAAATATATTTGCTTGCTTTCAGTAAAAGGGAGAAGCAGTATAAAGCATCCTTGTCTACTTGACTTACAAATTAAGAGGTTTTTGGTATGGCAAATTATGCTGGACTTACAGGCAATGCCATATTTCTGATTCTGAAAAGTCTAAAAAGATAATTTAAAACACAGAACACTGCCCATTTGATAACATGCTTAATATTTTTGCATAATATTCTTTTTCTGAATAATTGTTTATTAATTACCTTGGGGGCGAAAAAGTCATGTTTACTCTTAGGTGGAAATTAGGCAATGGCAGAGGGGAAATCAATTGTATACAATGTTCTGAAAGATGTACAATACAATTAGAAATTTATTTTCCGTACCAGTTGCATATTTGGGGCTTGGAACAATTCATCTTGATGTCAGATCAGTTATCACATTGGTCTCTCAGCTGGTATTGACTTGCTAACACATTATTTTTTGTCAATTGGAATCCCGTCAAATGTATGTCAAGATTTGCTCTTGCAGTGAAATGCAGAGGAAAATATTCTCATAACACAGTAGAGCTAACGATATTCTTTTGACAACATAAACAGTGTCTTGAGGTTGCTTCTTCCTTTCCTGTCTAGAATAAATTGCCTTGAACTTCTGCATGACTTGAACACAACCTGGCATTAGGAAATCTACTTTCACAGCCAGAAGTTTCTGTAAAAAGTTTTAGAACAAAGTTGACTTTGTCACCCTTGTAAACAACATGCTTACAAAAAGTGTAGTCTAGCTGGTTTATGATGTTCCAGCACTAAAACTGCAAAAGTAACATTCCTTTTTATATGGAAACAACCATTCTGATAGGCCTGCAATAAATGTCCAAAGAGGAAAGGATGAGTTCCAGGACTAAAGCATTCCTCTGAAAATCGGCAGCTAGATCCTATTCCTGGATCTGCTATAGGCTTCCTAAGAAACATTACAAAATTCACAAGCCATTTTTGCTTCACTTTCTCAGCTATACAAAAAGGACAACATTTACATGTCTCTTACAGGGACATTGCAAAACTTTCTTCATAAATTTTGATTTCCTCAGAAAAAGGCACCTCTCTGAAATTCCGTATTTTTTTCTAAAATGTTCTGTTCATTTTGGGTTAATTGCTACTTCTCAAAAATTCAATTAAGATACTAATAATTATGGATTTTAATGATGTAATAGAGTCTGGACATGGAGGAAAATTTCAATTCCATTATGATGTGGCTTATATCACCCACTTATTATGAGGTGGCTTACGTCAGCCATCTAAACTGCAGAGGTAACAAACAAGGGCTTGGAAACACAGATTGAGGTTAAACGATCTAGACACCACAAACATCAGGTTTGGTGATCTTCTTAGGGATGGCCTGTTAGAGAAATCTACAAATGCCATTCTCTACCCAGAAAAAAATTTTCAAAACACTTGAACCATCATCTACAGTTAACTTCTTGGTTGATTGTGAAACTCCGTCTGATGCATTAACCAATTTATGTTAAGTCCTATAATAAGATCTAAAGAGGATGGGCCTCATATAGACCTTGCTTATGTAACAGACTGCCAGCACTTAATAAACTTAAATAAACCATTGTGACTACAATGAGAGGGGTAATTCTATTGCCTTTGTAAAATTTTTCTTCACTGTTACAGGCAATAATATCAATACACCACATTTCATGGTACAAGTACCAGTACAAATTATTGAAAAAACTATCCACCACTTTCAAAAGGGCCATGTTTTCACAGACAGCATCTTTGCTTTAGTCATACTCTAAATGTTTGCAAGTAGTTTAACTAGACTGACCTGCTAAACAGTACACCTGCAATCTTTGCTTGTTGCTACTATTCCTAGGACTAAATAATTTTACCATAGGCAATGGGAACATTTTCATTAAATAATGTGTTAGATAACATGGCCTTATTTTTTGAAATTGGAGCTTAACAAAGCTCATATTTTACAATTTGTCTCTAAGCATAAATTGAAATCCAGGTTTATTAGCAAGAAGTTCTTCCTAAAGAGGGTGCAAGGACTAATTTTTAACTCCATTTCTAAATGAGCTATGCAAATGCACCTTTGGTCCCTAGCATACCTGTGATATTTTGAGTGGAGTTGGTATGACCTATCTTTATGTACTTAAGATGTTTAACTAAATGAAAAGTGAAGTTCCTTGTCTGAATAAGAAAAGGTTCAGTGGAAAGATACTTCAATAAAAGGATGGAAAGAACACATGTAATTTCTCTTTTATATACTAGAATAAGTGAAATAATATCACTGCTTTCCTGGTGTGCAGAAAGTGTCCTGCAATCTCTTTGAGATAACTCAGGCTAGCATGAAAATCATTTGGATAAATCAACACTTCAGAGGCAGCTGCACCAAAATCCTAATGTCTAACACACCCACCAGAGAATATGCTTAACAGACAGCTATTAATTTCATGTAAGGCCATTTCATTAACAGAATTTCAGAGAATCATGTGCAGTAGTTGGATTCCCAAAAGAAAGAAAAATCATTGACTGCATTAGCTTAACTTCTACAGCATCAGTATTTAACAGAGAAATCTTTGGAAGTAGATGATATTTTTTAATTGCAAACACGCAGCTAATAACTGTTGCCAATAATATAATAACAATTATACAAGTACAGTACCCAGGGTCCACCCATGCTGCTTGCTTTTTTCCAGATGTCTGAATTCAGCCAATTTGTTAATTGTGCCCAAAAAACTTGGCACAGTTATACACCAACTCAAGAATCAGTGTATGTCACAGGCACTCACACAGAAACGTAACAGTGTCATGAAAAAGGGTGGATATAGTGTAAGGAGTAGGATTAAAGGCCACACAAAGATCAGCATTATTTTTTCCTACTTCATACTTGTTTTGATCACAAAAATGTATTGGGTAAACAAATAATGTTCATTGCACAGTGACTGTTAAAACACTTTCTTTTCCAGCACTCAAGCTCTGGAAGAACTTTCCTTTTACTGTGAGGTTAATTAAATTATAGGTTAATTAAATTATGCCAACAGCAAGTGCAAATATATATATATATATATATATATGTATATGTATATGTATGTATAGTACATACTGCCTAATTACTGAACAAGTAACACCACATTCCCCACTCCCATTCCTTGAAGATGAGAAGAGCTGTGTTTTCCTCCAAGATTTTTTTGTGAGCCCTTTACAATCCTGTGCTGTTTCTTGGAATGAGCTAAATTTTGTTTAATGCACATGTAGCTGATGAAGATAATTTTACATACTTCTCCCTTTAATCTCAGTAAGGGACGAGGTTCCCCTTGCTGTCATAGGCACTTCACAGACAGGGACAGTTTCAAGTGGAGTAACAGTCATGAGTGTGACTGTTTTATGCTGCCTTAAGCAGATCTGACTAAATCCTGGGCTTCTCTAAGTCATTCAACTGCTTCTGGACCTAAATGGTCGTTATGGAAAACAAGGACAGCTGGAAAATAGCAAGACACAGGCAATGCCCAGCTTCTAGGCATTGTCAGTCCCATGGTTAAGATTGTGGATAGTTACATTAGTGCTTATGTTCACTTCACAATCTTCTCACTCTGGAAGGATTATAACTGAGCTCATTTCAGCCTCTTTTATTTGAACATCATGAGCAAAAGCATGAAAATGGATTTGTTTCAAGCTATTTTTACAACATTTAGTTTTCTTCTCACTGCTTCTCATTTTACTTTGGAGAGCTCAGTTTAGACTGATGAAAGAACGACTATAGATTCAGAGTACAGGAATGAAAGACTCACAGTGAAACACAACAGATTCTTAGAGTCTGTAGGGCTGATTCTAAAGAAAGGAGTTTTAATTTTTCTTGTATATGTTATTTAAAATTACTGATAATTTTATTTGAACAGGAGGAAACCAAAATGAAAAACAACAGATCAAGCTCTGAGTGTAACACTTTCCTGAGATGCAGTACAGCATGAACATGCATGTGATGAACACAACTCTTAACAAACAAAGAGGAAGTGGAAGGAAAATGGCTGTATTTAACACTTTAACAGTCTCATCATCGAGCACTATTTATTAAGTTTTATGGTATTAAGTATCTCTTCAAGTATTACAGGAGCCCTGCTTTTCATCTCCCTGTATTACTTTATAGTATTTGCCCTAGACCACAGAGAGTTTAAAGGACTGTTTATGCAGATGAAGAAACTCTAAATCATGTAAATGGATGTGGCACTAGCTTTAAAAGTTAGAGAAATGAGCTCATGCAGCAAAATTCACACCAGGGATGGATTTCAGTTTCTAGTGATCCTAAAATACCATGCATACTTCATGTTCTGTACTTGCAAACATGGAACAGCTACCTTCCTTACAAACACAGCCACCAACCACAAAATATAACCCTAGGTTAAACTGAACATTTTGAAGACTTCTAAGGAAAAATTCCAGCACTTCTAGTAGTTCCATATTGTGTGGTTTTTTTTTAATTGACAGTGTGTTGAGATTCTTAAGACAAACTGCCTTAAAGAGATTGAAGAGCTGATAATGAAGAAATTCCCAAAGCAAATAATGGGAAAAGTCTCTTTGGGGAAATTCTAGGTCCTGCCACTATCACTAAGGCAAGCAGTATTTTGAAAGCAGATCTATGGAACCAGTCAGTGTTTTTACTGACTTCATTATTAGTAGAACAGCAGAACTTGTACCTGAAGGTATGGAATTATTATGTATGGAAGTAATAAAAATTGAGAGATTGCAGCTGGCTTTTACAGAAGATAATAGGCTTACAGGCTTATGCTTAGTTCTCTTTGACACAGAAAGGAATATTTGGCATGACCAAACATTAAAAGAATATTTTTAAAAAGAATTTCTTTATCAAACAGTGTGTACAGTCATAAGAGATAATTCGGCATGTTTCAAAGAATGATGATGCAGAATATAGGGCTCCAGAGAATATAATTTACAATATAATTAAAGCTCAGTGTCTCGAGCAACCCAGCATTCTGCCAAAATCAGTATTTTTGAAATACTGAGAAACACTCAGGGACTGTGATGACACCAGAGGAAGATGCAGGAAACAGATAAGAGTTGTGATGAAAGCTGTAACTTATGGTAGATTGATATTCCTCCACTGGAGAAGGAATGACTCTCAACAGAAAAATTATGCCCTAAAAACTATGCCTGAATAGTAACAGAAGCAGAAAACCACAGCCCAGAACTACTTTCTTTGAACACACAGGAACAATTCAGAGCAGAAAAGCAAATCCATCAGATTTAAATTCTGGGTTTTTTTCCTGTTCCTGTATTGTTTATCCTTGACATACCCATCTGGTAGGAAAAGCTGCTAAACCACAAGAGCAAATGTTAATCAGAGTACATATTATTGTCCTGTGGAAACCTAGAACCCAGGACTCCAGACAGAAAAAAGAACTCTCCCTACCACAAAATTGTAAATTACCTCCAATGAATTTCACAGAAATCTCCAAAGGTAATAGCCTTGTTACATTATACCTGCATTACAATGGACTCTGGAAAGCTTTTAATTTCATTTATGCAGACATTAATCAGAGATAGCCAAGGCTAATGAAGTTATACTTGCTATATAAAGCAATAGAAGCAACAATAAAATTAAGTTCTAGAATGAAATCTCAGGAGGAGGAGGCCATAAAGGAGCACCAGCTGATTTACTCAAGTTTTATTAACTTTCTTTTTTCTTTATTTTTAACTTTACTGAATATTCATTGTGTACTTTTAAGTTACTACACAGCTAACTGTGCTTTCTATCAGACTACTATTCTTTATTTTTATTAGGACAATCCAGTACAGTTTAGTCTCATCTCTTTTTTGTGGGCCATTTCTCTATGGTTTCTTATGGTTGCATGTGTGAGTACAGGGATTTTGAAACTATATGGTATTTTGATTGTTTTTGTGAGACATGACTGTGCTTTATTAGTTTCCACTATATTATGCTGACCCCTTCCAGCACCCTGCATCTTTTAAAAAAAATGTGCTAGAAAGTTTTTGTCTGGCTGATTTAGATCTCAAAAGATACTTTCTGTCCCATCTGTCACTGATTCCCCATCATCTATTCATTAGGCATAAATTATTTAACCTAAGTGACATATCACAGATTTAACTGCTGCAGGTGCAGTCCTGACCAAGGAGCTGCATGAACTAGAGAAAATGGCTGGAATTACAGGATCTTGTGGAAGTCCTGAGAAATGTCGTGTTTCTGAAGCACATCTCAAAGACCTTTTTTGTCAGCAGTAAGAAATATCTCCATTTGCTTGGAGAAACAGGACAACACTAGTTTAAATCTCATGAGTTAACTTAATCTACATGATTTACCTCTAGTTTCTAGCCACACACCCCCCCCCTTTCCTTCTTCCTTTCTCCATGAAAAAGTTCACACAAGAGTGTGCTTCAGTGGAAGTCTGAGGAAGTTTGTGGAAGAATTTACAGTGGACCCTTCTGAAGATGGATATGTAACACAAACCATAACCAAGACTATTTAATACGTAAATTCAGAGAAAGTTCTTATTACTTCTTCAAATGAATATCTAGTGTAAACTAGCACATCAAGAAGATGCAAGTATGAAGCACATTCTGAGAGACACTCTGCCCCACGCAGTTGTGAATACATTTCCTAATTCAAAACTCATGGTCATAAAAATCAGCCACTCCCTTGGAAATACTTAATCATCCTTACATGTTTCTTTGGGTCTTTTTTATTACCTCTAATATCTATTTTTGAGAAAAGCCACTTTTCATATGTTTTGAATTCTCCAGTGTTTCTATTACAGCCATACTGTACCTTAAATGTATCTTCACTGTTGGGATTAAACAGCTGCTGTTTCCCAGATCCCAAAATAATAGGACCAGAAGTTTTGTTTTCTCTATAAGTGTAAAGGAAAACTGTTGCTGTTGTGCCAGCTGTTTCAAAATCACCAGTGACTACAGTTATCTTCCAGTCTCCTTCTGTAAAGTAAAACAAAAATATTAAAATACTTTTAAAACGTTACATGTACAAAGAGTTTACTTGAAAGATATAAATGAAAGCATTTGGCCCAAGGATTCTGACTATAACATACCTAAAAGGTAATGATGTTGGGAGAGGAAACAGAGGATTGGCCAAATACTACATGATTCAAACTCAGCTTAAGTGAGTTATGGATCAAGGACCAAGCAGGTTTACACTGCACTAAAGCCAGAAATATGAGCACAGAGATAAGTGAGATTTCTAGTGGTAACCTTGAGGCCCAACACAGAAGCAGACCACCATCCAGAATTTGGATTATGTCAACAGTATAACCAAGAAACAGGAACAATGTCAAAGCATCCCAATTAAGTACAAATTCTTATTTTAGATTGAAGTGATACATCAACAGAGTTCCATTTGCCTGGGTGGGAGCATGGTATTGAAATCAGTATTTAAAAAAAATGGTTTTGTAGAAAATTCTGAACTAGATTAAGACTCATTAGAAAATGATTTTATATAAAGCTCCCTGACACTAAAATGTCATCTCAGCTCCCATACAATGTATACATTATTTAAATATTCAAAAGCAGCTTAATATAAATCTTATTTTAAAAAAGAACAATTCATAATTGTAAAATGCATTTCTACATCTGAAAAGATGGGATTGCACACGTCTCCACCCCTCATTGATTGCAGCTTTTGTCTGTGTGAGACAAGTTCCACATAGACTTAAATTCATTCTGTTCATGGAAAACAACAAACGAAATACCAGCCCACAGTCATCTTATAAATAAATGCCATAGCCTACACTGCAGTTTTCTCAGTAGAAAGCTGTCTGGTAATGCCTGCATGATTTAAATCTGTTGTCTGACAGAAGTATTTATCTTGGGCCAGCCTCATTATCACTCAGTAATTTGCCCTACAAAAATTGAACTGGAGCAGGAAGTTTGATTTCCTGTTTTCTAGGTCTTTAGAGGTCTGGCTGATGTCTGGTTTGGGAAGGTGACAGAATTTTAAATGGACATAAATATGCAGCTGGGGATTCAAAAAGCAGCAACAGCTTGCTTTTCTGTCCAATCAAACCTGGCCCAGAGACTGGGGGAAGGAATTATCCCCTTGAACTCTGCTCTGATGAGACCCCACCTGGGGGAAGGCATCCAGCCCTGGGTTCCCCAACAAAAGAAGGGTGTAGACCTAGTGAAACAGGCACAGACAAGGGCCATGGAAATGACTGGGGGCTGGAGCTCCTTTAATGTGAACAACAAAAGTTGTTCAGCTTGGAGAGGAGAGGGTTCCAGGCAGATAGACCTTGTTGACAGCCTTTCAATATATTAAGGTGCTTAAAAGAAAAACGAAAACTTTTTACAAGGACATGAACTGATATGCCAAGGGGGAATGGTTTTAAAGTGAAACAGGGTAGATTTAGATAAGACATGAAGAATTATTTTATTTCTGTATATTTTTTTTTACTGTAAGGATTGTAAGACACTGGAACAGGTTGCCTGAAGAAGCTGTGGATGTCTCATCTCTGGAAGTGATTGAAGCCAGGCTGGATGGGGCTTTGAGAAACCCTATCCAGTGGAAGATGTCTCTGTCCATGTCAGGGATATCTTTTAAGATTTCTTCCAACCCAAATTATTCTACAATTCCATAAAGGAAGTGAACCATCCAGTTTTCATTAAGAATTGTCAGACTCCAGCTTGTAAGAAAATCCTTTGTGCTTTTGAAAATCTGCATCTTCACAGCTTCTCTATAGACTCACTTTCTTGACAAAAGAACCATAGCATCAGAAAACAAAAGGATAAACATGAATTAAAAGACTGAAAAACATCTATACACTGATGGTGGAAACAAATAGCATCAGGCAAGGGCTCCCTGCCCCATAGAAAAAGCCTTTTAACAAAAAATTCAGCCTTTTCCATTTTCAAACTATATAATGCCTATTTCCTAAAGACAAAGTTCCTTTGAACCATTTGACTGGAAAACAAGGACAATTCCATTTACAAGGGCTTATGAAGAATGGTGCAGACAAGGGGTAAAATATGACCCACTACCCCTCTTAAAATTTCAGACGTCATTCAGAAAAAAACACTCATTTTAAAGCAGGTAAAACATATTTCTTTTTTGACATATTCATTGATTAATTATGCCTCAAGTGGTTTTGATGGCCCTTTCTATTGTATTAACCTCTCAAAGTCTGTCTTTTGTTAAGCAATGGGGTTCTGAAATGATGCAGTTGCTACTTTTGAGGCTGCATTTTCTAGCTAGCTCAGCTCCTACCTCTCAGGTATAAGCTTGGTATCTATAAATTCTTTTGCACACAGCTACTCCTCTGAAGGTAAAGTAGGAAATCAAACTTCCCTGAAAACATCATTAAAAAGAGTTTTGTTTTGAAGGCCTCTATATTGACTTTGAGGCTTTTTCCTTTATTCTGGAAATAGAGAGGATTTGTGTTCGAAAAAGAATGTGGGTGCAGGAAAAGAGTCCTTAAATTTCTAATCTTTCTGATGCCAGAAATCCTGACTGCACTGCATGCTTCCAAATAGAAAAGGGAAACATTAAGTAGTACAAAAACATAATTCTTGTTGGCATAAAAAGCTGGGTTGTTCTGATGAGGTAGAGTACCAATAGCTACTTAAGGACTGAGAGGAACACACTTTGAGAGGGAAAGAATACAGATAAAGGTTTTATAACAAAACTTTCATTTAGCACACATAGAGGAAAGGTGCAACCTATCACCTGGGGTTCTGGGGACATCAGAAAGTGGTATCTTGCACAGTTGACTGTCTAGACATGTTCTTTTTGTTTTCTTCTTCTTCTTTTTTTTTTTTTTTAATTTCCTATATTATAGAAACATTACAGTACACTAGACAGTTCTACTTGCTAGGAAAATAATTCTGTCTCATAAAGAAAAGTGATAGAGAAAGAAAATGTGAAAGAAAAGCTCATGGGGGAGAAAAAAGTAAGTGAACAAACTCTCAGATCAACCACTAAACCAGGAGTTGGAGCATTCCCTCTAGGTGTAGGATACACAATTTCAAGTCTCTTTCCCACTCTTTCCATGTTTTACTAAATGTCTCAAACAACAGGCCATTACAAGCAGACACTTTTGGCTGCCTCACTCTGACTGAGACTTTTGCACAGCTTAAATGACACAGGTGCAGGAAAGACTGAGCAGACCAATTTGAATTAAGGAAAGGAGCATCTCTCAGGGCAGGCCATGCAAAAGTGAGGTGTGATAAGGCACAAACAGTGATGAACAGAGAGCAAATTACTGCCTGCTAAAAAAAGCATAGAAAGCAAGAAGGACAAAGATGCTTGTGACTCAAAAGAAAATCTATAACAGGATGGGATTTTAATATGTTTTCTAAAATAACTGGAAAAAAAATTATAGTTAACTACTCACCATAGGAACAAGGTTTAGTGCAAGGTATTTGTGTCCTCATCTATATTTTGATCAATACAACAAATCCTTTAATAAACATTTTGAAACTTTCTCACAACACCTTCTAGGTCAGTGTTCTTCATACAGCATGAAGCACTTCTCATAGCTGAGAAATTCTAATGTGTGATTAAGAAATTAAATTTAATCTGCTCTGGTTGCCAGGACAGAAAAGTCAACCTGAACAAATGCAAAATCACAAGTAAAACAGAAAATTAAAAGCTATTGTTGAGAACAAAACTATATATAGGGCAGGAAAAAGAATCATGTTTAAAATGTTAACCTGAAATTAAGATAGATCACCAGTAAGTACTGGAAAAATAGGAATTTTCAGAGAAGCGGAAGGAAAAATAATATTATGGAAAGAAAAATGACAGAATAAAAAGAGAGCATTAAAAAGTTATTAAATTAAAATATGAAGTTCAGAGTTTACTGAAATATTCAGATAGTGTGCAATAATTAGTATTTTAAAATAAATACAAATGGCAACAAATGTGTAAAGCAATTAGTTTTGAAACAGAAACAGTCTTCATTAAAATCAGAAAACAAGAGCAGCATTTACCATTTGCTTCTTGCATTTTCAGCTGCTGATTTTTTTTAACTATGCAAAACAAAAATCCATTAATATAGGATCTTTCCTTTAATATTACAGAAAATGTTTGGAAGAAGAGATCAAAAAGATATTCAGCTTTTTTAGCCAATATAAGAAAACTCTAATTCATTCCCTTCTTACTTTCTCACTATCAGCTATATAAAGCATATTCTCTCAGAAATATAGCAAAGCAATCTGCAGTATCAGTTAACTCTGATATTTACAGCATAAAATCTGCCCAGATTTCATCAGAGGAAAAGGGTTACTAATTATTGTTCTTACTTCCATAAAGTTACAAAATCTTACCTTGAGAGTACAGCTCAATTTCTGAATGGATTATACCTTGAGACATAAATGGAAGCCACCTAAGAATAAGAAAGAAAATAAGAAAGCAAATAGAAATCAATTTTTATTTATATTACCATATAACTGAATGGTCCATATCTGATTTTTATACTGAATACACCTAACAGCAAAGAGTGTCTACTCCTAAAATTTTAGTATTTGATTTATATTACAGTAGAAATTATTTGGCTCAACAAAGAAACTTCTTTTGTGCAAGAGTAAGAGCTATGTAGGTGCAAAATACATTTGTATCAGATTAAGAGGTTCATATAGTACTACAGTACTTGTTGCTATAGCTAGAAAGAAGAATATAGCACAGACCATTTTTTATCAGTGTTATGGATTAAGAGGAAAGTATAATTTGTATGTATCTATTGCAATATTCTTAAAACTACAGTTCAGTGTTAAAAACAAAAAGATAGAACCAAACACTTCTCTTTCATATTCCTCCTATAAATTGAGGACAGGTAAATGAGTTTAGGCTTCCTAGTCATGTTACCCTAGCCTATGTATAATTTTTGAATTTTTTTCATTCAGAATATGAATTTTCAACAGCTTTTGTTTCCTCTTGCTTTGGTAAAAAAATCAGCTTTTTTTTTTACCAGAGAAGAAATGCAACAATCTTCTGGGCTGTAGTTTTTTATTTCCTCAGCCCACTTCCATGGACTCTCCAGGAATGACCTAAATCATTCAGTCTCCTGTGAAGCCTATTGGGATTCCAGTACAAGCTGGGTAATAAAAGTCCAGAGCAACTTACAAAATTTCCTATTTTTTGAAAACATTATTTGGCTAATTCATATGAGGTACTCCCCAAGAAATAATTTTTCTCTTACTAAACTACTTATTTCTATCACTTTTGCTAAAAACTGATGGCAGTATCTTCTGGAATCCTAGATACTAAAAGGTATCAGTAACTAATAAACACTGTATCATTGAAATAGAGTAGAAGCTGTTAGACATTCAGAAACTAATATCAAATTTTTAAGACAGATAAATGGTTATGTTCACTTGTTTGAATGAGAACAAAGAAATTTTTCATGTCCTGGATCAGAAAATAGTTGGGTAAAATAAAATGAATGTGAGGCTGAGGATTAATGAATTGGATTTCTGAAGAGCAAAAACATTCTCCCTTCTTGAATAGGGCACAGGTACATTTTGGCAAACATGGAAGTTACACCTGATTCCCACCACTGACTTATTTTAATGCTTTTTCAGTTGAAACGTTTCCTTGTAGAGGAGTTAGACATTAAAAAAAGAAACACTTGCTTCTTTTTAACACTCTCTATCACAGAATAATAAACATCTGGTGTTAATTATCACAAAATTAATACAGCAAAGTGCCCTGCCATTCGTCATTCCTAAACCATGTTGCTCACTAGAGCTGGCTATGACACAAAGAAAATTTCACCTATAATTTTTTAGAAAGGTAGCAACTACAGCTAGCAAAAACAGCTGGTCTGCATCCAAATCTACTCAGAGAAATCCTCACTTTTATATTACTATTTATAAGCATCTTACTGGTTGAAGAAAAATCTCAGATTTAGAGAGGTAATCAAGGTGAGAAAGCACCTTTATTCCTGTTTTTAAGGATGTGACAGCAAGAATTGCAAGAAACTGTTCAAGGTTATGTAACATATTCTTAAAATCCAGACAAAATAACTAGGCAATGTGCATTTATTAAATATTATTAATTAAATGTTATTTATTATAGTGCCTTGTCTCACAGTCATACTGTTTCTCTTCACTTTGTTTCACTTGAGTCATGCATATACTCATGAGAGACTGTGAACTGGAAACTCCAAATGTGGGATTACCATATTTTTCTAAAAAGGCAAAATGAAGTATTTATCAAATGACTTTTATAATGTTCATTTAATAACTTAAATGGAACATATACAAAATAGCTCTGGGCATCATATTTGTCTCTCTGGTCATGCTGTAAAGAGAGTGAATGCTGGAAACATAATGTCCTACATGGAAAACCTGGTTTCTTTCCCATTCAGAAATATAAATCATGCTTACAGCACTGATCCTGTAAGATAAGGCTGTACTCTAAAATCTAGTAACACAGAGTCAATATAAGTGTTTAACCTTTGCTACAGACCATACAGAACATTAATTCAAGCAATTTGTTCTGGAACAACCCATTTTGTGGATTTTATGAAACCGTGAAGTAATCAAAACACGTCTTTGACTGAAAAAGTCACATTTAGCACATCGATTGATACTTTTACTGATACATATTGAAGAATACTTTAGAATATTGTAGTAAAAAGTACCTTTCACAATTGAAAACGTATTCTGAGTTGTTCTCAGCTTCTCTGACAATGACTTTATCACAGTACCAACGCTGGGACTTGATACTGGCCTCGCAGTGCAACAGCACCTTCTGCAGCTTCCCAAGGGATACAGCTTCCACTTCAAAAACACTGACCTGGAGACAAAGACAGCACTCTGCAGCTTGATACCAATAAGGCTCTCCAAAAACTGAAGCGTGTTAAAAGCCTGATCAACTCCCACAATGTACAAAGATTTCAACCGGTTTTAATGACAGCTGGACTGTACTCAATGAGTTTGGATCTGAAAAGTTAAATGTCTTTTGATGAAGTGTCACAGTAAATAAGAGAACACAGCCAAAATCAGGATGCAGAAATAATCCCAAATAAACTGGGCTTTTACAGCCATCATCTTAAATGCTGCATACTTGCCATTTACATTTCTCTAGGTAAGAAAGACTTGAAGCTGTTATTTCTTTTGTTGATATTACTTTAAAACAGACTTCTCATTATTTTCTCTTTTTGGTTTCACCTCCTCTACTTACATTTTATTCTACTGAAAAAACTGCAATCTGGCATGCCATTCTCCCCTTGTTATTCATTTAGGCCTGTGCTTATAGTTGGAAAATATTGTTTTCATGGAAGCATGAAGCTGATCAGGTTTAGGTCAATAATTTCTGTCCCAGTAAAAAGCATACAGCTTTCTTTCTCTAAATGTAATGATACAGATCATTCTTCTTAGCAAATAGAAAATGAAGGGTGGAAATACACTGGAAAAATCTTACCTGTAAAGTTCTCAGTCCTCAGCAAATAGCAGAATTGAGACTGCCTGTGCAAGATTACTTATCCCTTGTGTATAGATAATATATGATCACAAGCTAGTCTCTCTAAAAGACTCCTGCCTCAAAGTGTGCTCAGGAGGACGACAGATTTTCAGTATCTCTTTTTATCTTCATTATCTTTATGACTCTATGCATTATTTACTGCAACCACCCAAAGAGCTCAGTGAAATGGAACTGATTTCCCCAGTGACTTCACCTTTGCACTTCTCCCATAGCACCCTGGTTTTCTGCAACTGCTTAATCTCTTTTTTGAAAGGCCATCTGCATAATATTTCAATTTACCTACACAGTTAAAGCATGGAGTTTGATGCCAAAAGCTGTCAAGGATGTAAAGTGGTGTGGGTGCTCAACTGAGAAACAGAAGGGTTAATTTACTGAAATATTTAGCATTTCAAAGAGCTTACAAGGTGCAGAGCAGAATTCTGTAAGAAATCTGTAACAGCTATGGTTGTTCAGAAAAGTTAAATTTGTCATGCAGCAATACATAAGCATGAAAACCGTGGTCACTCAGGAAAGTTTTATTTTAAGCAATTTGCCCAAAATAATGCAGAATATCTGTGGCAGGAATGAAATCAAGTTGTTCAAGTCAGCATTCCACTATCTCTGCCATAAAATGATATATCCCTGTCCCAGTGTCTTATTCATCCATTTCCATAACAAAGTGCACTTTGAACCATTCCCTTTAGCCCCTGTGTAAGTAATAATGTGCTGAACTGACTATCAATTTGACTAGAATAATGCCCCCCAGAAAATTCCACTTAAATTCTGCATTTGAATTTGAATAGAACTTTATCTCTCATACGTTAGTAACAGCATAAAATATATATTTTAAAATAGTATAGATACATTTAAAGTTTCCCAGTGGGTTATGGATATTTTTAGCACTTTAGGTACTGCTTTTCATTTTGTCATTATGTGTTCCATTAACAGCTTGATACCACTGGTTATACATACAAGTGTTAATCCTCAATAGATCACAAAGAAACAAGCTCAATACAAGGTCACAAGGAGGCTAGTGACAGAGTTAACATTAAATTCAGTAGTTCCTGAAATTCAACCATACTGCAGAAAATCAGGACAATGTGTATTTTACTTTTGGAAGAGCTAGGATGTAATAATTTGAAAGAAAAATCTTTAAGTCTCTCCTGTATTAATCAAATACTTTACTATTATATATAATAAGAAATTCATAACAAACAGATCTATGAAGATCTGAAATCATGAAACAATTTTTGTACACTCTTTTGCAGCCATCTGTAACTCCTCACACTTTGAAAGGATATATTTTAAACTCATAGGCAGCTCTTCTCACCATCTGAGGGTGAGACCCTCAAATAATTTTGCTTTCCCATTTCCTGCCTATATTTTCACTCATTCGATTAATTCCTGGGTCAGTAGAAGAATATTTTCCTTAATTCTTAAAAGTTATTTCGCTAAACTTACGTGGTTTGCTTCATTATTATTATTAGGAACCTGTATAACCTGTATACAATTACTTAACTATATTCATAAGGCTAAGCAAATTGTTTTTCAGACTTACCATTCCTCTCTGAAATGTCACTGGTCTACCAGTTTTATGAAGAAGTCTTAGGCCAGAATCTCCTCTTTTTCCATAGATACACAAATAAATTGCAGGGTCTGTATCACCTTGCTCCAAGACACCAGTGTGGACATACACATGGTATAAAACAACTTCCAAAAATAACCAAAAGAATAAAATGTAAGTCATATGTAACCACAATTTTATTCATATTAGCCTGATGATAACAATGACAGTAAGTCTGATCTGCAATTTGTTTTCTGGAAGATTCTCTCCAGAAATCAGTCAAACTATTTGCTTTTAAGATTGCTAGGACCACAATTCAGCTGGTATTAATACTGAAAAACAGGTAGCCAATATATAAATAACTGTACACACATATTGGATAGATTAGATAGATAGATAGATAGATAGATAGATAGATAGATAGATAGATAGATAGATAGATAGATAGATAGATAGATAGATGATAAATTTTCCAGCTTCCACTACTGGAAGTTCACACAGAAATTCTCAATCATCACAATTCTTTGATAACCATGTGTTTTCTGGAAAATTCAGTGTTTTCTTGCTCTTTAGATGTTGCAGCATCACCTGAAGGAGAAGCAATTCCAACTCAGTCCCCGTGTTTTGCTTCTCAACAGCAAAACATGTTTCTGTATATATATTTTTTTTTCTATCTCAGAAAACAGTAACACTATCAGTAAATATAACATACAAAATTCCAGTATACACAAACAAATCTGTAGTTGAAACTTGTGGGTTTGCCATTTGAAATGTCACCAAGTGTGGTTTCAGTGAGTAAACCACCTCTATGCAGCACTGCCTGGAGGATTGAAGACTGAAAACCTGTGGCTGCTGTTACATGACACAGATTTTTTATTTTAGAATGAAAACAGGATGAAACTCATCATCTACATCCTTCTGAACTTTGACAAGTAGAGGATACATTGGAATCTTAAATCAATTTGTATAATCTTTGGCTCTTCTACAGCAAAACGAAAAACAACCTGTGTACTGTCACCATCAATATATTCTTAAGATGGTTAGAATTCCAATTTCTAGAGTTATTTGCTGCTGTATGGTGAGACAGCTGCCTTACTTGTTTCCTATAATTACAGCACTCTTTATTCTCTTTTATGAAGGCAGGTTTTGTTTGTCTTGAATTACAATACTTACTACAGGGGTTTTCCAGAGGTCTTGGCTAGCAAAAGGAAATCAAAAATTTTCTTTCTGCAGCTGCCTTTTTGAGTGTGCATATAATATGCATAAGCCTTGCAAACAAAATTATGAAAACAAGTACTCACATCCAAATTCTAACACTTAGGGAATCAGGGCAATAGATGTCTTTATCTCACTTTTCCAATAAAATATTATTTAAAGTAAAATAAACACTGCTTTCAACACCAAAGCATGTATTTATTCTAACATGAAATACTTTGGCAGCACTGATTCCTAATCTCTAATAGTTATTGGCAGGGCCCCCATGCTGATTCATAACAATTGCATATATTAACTGCTTTTTCAGAAAATCACAGCTTTCAACATGATTTATTTCTCGTTGTGAAATGAAGTTTTTGAAATCCCTGGCTTACCCTATGAAATTTGGAACAATATGTTAAAGCAATATTTTGTAACCACCAGTCTGTAGGATTCCTGCAATCATTTGAGCAACTGAAATATTTGTACTCACGTTCAGTTTTACTGCAGTCTCAGTTAAGATCTTTGGGTTAATGTAAAAATCTGCTATTATTGCCTAATTCTGATTGTCTAAATCAAGCTTTTAAAGATTACTCAAATGAAAAATAATAAACTTGTTTCCTTTTCAAATTCAATGCAAGAAATAGACAAATACTTCTTATCCCAGTTCTGAAATAAATTTTGCATGGGTGTCAGCCTTAGCAAGCATTTAGAACAAACTTAGTCTGACAAACATCCCTAAATATCAAGAGAAAAACAGAATTAAAATAAAACAAAAGAAGAATTATTTCACCAAATTGAAAGAAACGCAGAAGCCTTTTTTCTCTGAAAATATTCATAATTCTGAGGAATGGTGTGGCCTGTTATAACTTACTTAGTTTACCTTTCAGTAAATTTTGTTCATTCCTTGCAAATTGTCATGGAATGATTGCTGCTCCACCATTTTCAATTTTTCAGAGATGGAATTTAAAGCTAGGATCTCCCTAATGCTGAAGAGTACAGAAACACCAAAGAGTATGGCAAATTTTCACAAAGCAAAATTTGTTCAAACACATCAATACAATAAAATTACTATCTGCAGGAATTAGAAACAATTGCAAAATAATTGTGCATATTTCCATCCTTTTAGGAGATTAACTGTATCAGTGTTTTTGTCATCTCTAAAGCAATCTAAGAACACAATTCAGCAAGAACTTATTCCAATCAGCATTTTTTGATTAATAAACCTATTTCTTTATGAAATATGGATTTTTAGTTCACATAAAAATTAATAAAATGGGAAAAAATAATCATAAGTCTCAACCTTTGTAAATTCCACTCAGGTTGTTCATTTGGTAATCCATCAAGTTCAATTCTTATCTTGTAGATATTACAATACTGTTTATTTTAACCTGAATCAAGTGAGAACAGTACAGTATATAACTACATAAAATCACATCTTTATATTTGCATTTGATTCTAGATTTATCTGAACATTTGTAGTACCTGACCATTCAGGAACAACACATAATCTTTGATTGGCAGATTTGAGGTTACAGGATTCAGAAAACACATTGCTTCTGTATTTGACTAAACAGATTACTGTCTGAGCCCCAGTCTGACCAGATTACAGCCTAGTGGAATCACAGTGCTTGCCAGGAGAATGATTTGGCAGGTATTTGGACTCTTCAGAGTTTCAAGAGTAACAAAAGTTGGTGATGGCTGTTCATTAGAGCAATGAGCAATACAAAACTACATCCTCTAAAAAAAATTGCTTCCTGTGACTTCAAGTCACAAATCTATACAGTTAGATGACCCTAAGATGTCAACATGCAGGATATAAAATTTTGGAGACCTTAAAGAATAGCTCCCAAAAGCTGAACATCTGCAAACCTTCAGAAGACACTGATGCTATCTTTGCTTTCTGATTATGATTTGCATTCATTTGCACTTTCAAGAATTATGTGCACTCCTACTTATAAAAACTACTCTATGCAACCCTATCTTCAAAACTTTAAATGAAACCTCACTTATCTAGGGTTTGTTTGAAGTTTAACCACTATTTAAATCAAGCATAAATAATTCTAGATCCTTTGTAATATGCCTTCAGGAAAGTGTGTTATTATGCTCTTTCTCAAAAAATAATTCCATTCATAAAAGATTGGCAACAGCCTAATCCTTTCCACCATTTACATCTAAAAAGCTATTTACATTGTACAAAATTATTCTTGTTCTCTTAGAAACACCTACTGGTATACTATCCACTTATTCTTTACCTTTATTAACAGAAAGCACTCTTGTAACTTCAGAGGTCAGAATTACCTCGTTTCCTGTATCAGCTTTTGACTCATTGTGCTTTAATGTAAGAAAACTTTATGTTATATTCACAGCTTTGCCATGCTTTAGTCAAAGATGTCTAAAAGCAAAAAAATTTTTACTCTGGATTTTCTGAACAGTGAAGTTCATACTGAAATTTCACAATGGTTGCTTGAGACAGAATCTGTGGGTTTCACAAATGTTAATTGTTTTGGTATACTTGTTACATCAACCTAAATTCCATTAACCAAAGAAATGTGGACACCAGGCTTGCAATGCTGATGTGACAGTATAGTTTCCTTCTTTTCCATTGGCTTAAGAAAATAGCTATGCTTTGCTCTGCCAAGTCACATCCTTGTTTATGCTGCATAATATTCCCCTCCAAAAGTAGTTTTATTAGAGGTAACCTGGAGACTTTGGAATTAAAGCAGCAGTAAAGTATGGGCATATATTCAGCTTGAATGCAAAAAAACCCAGGTGTTGTCTTGCCCCCCCATTTCACAAACCTGCTTCTCAAGTAATATGGGGATATGGAATTCTCATTCACAGTGCTGCTGTTCATATAACATCTGTTATACATACATACATACATACATACATACATATATATATATATATATATATATATATATGTGCCATCTGCTTATTCTAATAAATCTCTCTACAGACTTTTAGTTAAAGGAAAAAGGTTGCACATAATTTCATGTATCTACACAAAGCAAAACAAAATATAGATACTGAGTCAGAATGCAATAGTGTTTTCTGCCTAAAACAAGCATAAGTCTTCCAGAAGAAGCACTCTGGTAGTCTTGATTTTTCTCATGCACGGTCTCAGGAACAATTAAACAGTCAATGAAAATTCACATGGGTAAGGTTAAGTAAGAAAGAGAAGTCCACATATGAATGGCTTTCAATTCTTAAGTTAGCTCTACTCCAACTTTTCATAGTTGCACAGGTTGCTGATAAATGAAAGGTTAAAGAACTTTAAACTGATTCCTAATTGCTGGATTATTACAGACTTTCAGAACCCACTTTATCCCTAGAACTCCTGGCCAGAACTATGATTGAGTTGATTTCTTTAAAAATAAAATTTAGTATCCTCTGTTCTAGAATATATCAGTGAAAACATAAAAGTTCAAAGAAAGAAATGGTAAGAAGAAGATGTAACTTTTTTATGTCTTAAATTGCTATCCTCATTTCAAGACCTATCCTGTTAAACAAGTACAGCATAAAGTTTAAAGGGAAAAGGAGAAGAAAGAGCTCTTACTCTCTGGCTTTTCTTTGTGCATTTATCCACTGGAGACTAAAGAGTGAAAAGCACTTCAGTGACATTTGCTATTTCATGCCAGAAAGCAATAGTGTCAATGTGATGTAAAAAATTCTAGCAGTAGCCCCAGGTGCAGAAAGAAAGATCCTGCTCTCTCACAAGATCAATATCTGCACCATACTGCCATAATGGGCCACATCCATTTTAGAGAAGAAAAATTGGTCCATCTCTTCTGAACATATGGATTAACTTTGCAAACCTGTCATTATCCAACATCACTTATAAATTATTTACCAATTAGAAGAACAGGATTCCCTGTGGATCATAATCTATAGCCTATATGCTTAGAAAATGAATATTATGGTAGCTTATCTCTGTGCCTATGCTCTATTCATAGAGACTAGTATTATTATTATTATTAATATCATTGACAGTAGCAAGCTTGGATTTTGCTAAGATTGTATTGGAAGGGTTGATGAGTCCAGAAAAAAAATCATGAAACCTATAACTTCTGCTTAGCTACTGAAGACAGCAATGTTATATGCATGTCAGACAGGGATTTAGGCAAAACAGAAACTTTAGCTCCTTTGGTAATTTCCTCTCAGCCTGCCTAGACATAATTTCCTTATTGAAATAGAGGTGGGGTTATTCTTAAATAAAAGCAGAAACCTTGTGTTTCCACAGCGTGGTAACACATAGATTTCATTAGACTTTTAGTTATTCCACAGGCGAACATTTCTGGCATTTCAGTCACTTACAACATGGCAGCTCTAAAATGGGTTTTCTTCTTTAATTGAACACGTTCCATAGCATACATTTTATAGTATGTTTTGGAAACTGTATGCCTGAAAATTTAATTACTAAAGATCCCTAAACAATATGCAAGTCTTATATCAGACATGGTTTGTTTCAGAATGAATAGTTTTTAAAGCTAGTTTCAAATCAATTGCCTTAAAGAAATCAATTTATTTCTGTAGTTTTCCCATTTGATCTTCTATATGGGTGGGGGGGGTTAAAAGAAAGATTATTTCTTCTGTTGCTTACTGTAAATAACAAGCTGATTTAACACAGAATTGATGGAGATTAGAAATAGATTCATTTTATGTAGTAAATATAGGAGAAAAACATTTTTTTCTTTTCCCACATCAGGAAAATCCTTGGAAAGGTACCTATTAAAATAATGTTCTTAGCCTTCATTAACTACCTGAAATTCATCTTCGTGCCTGGGAAAAAACAGCTGCTTCCCTGTTGTCCTTGCCAAGAGTTATTGGTCCAGTTAATCCTCTGTCTCCATATATCCAAAGAGCAGCTCTTGCTTCAGTTCCTGCATTTCCTGTCAGTATTGACACTTTCCATTCATCATCTGAAGGAAGGGGACACTCACCACCTTGGGGATTTCTCATTTCCTCTGTGAAATACAGGATGTGAGTGGGAGATGAAAATTGACATGAAACTGCCAGTTGCTGTTGAACTTCAGACATGAGGAGGCCACAACAGCAGGGGGACTGTATTTTTTCATGGCAAGTGAGGTAGTCTGAAAAGATTGATTTATGTTTCTTGTCTAGACCAGAATGTACTGATTAGTTGAGCTACAAGAATCAGCTGGAAAAGAACAAGTTATCTCTTGCACATACTATTGTCACATTCTTTGTACATATTCTGGAGCAGAGTAAGGGTGCTATGGTGCAGAACTATGACCATTAAATTGACATTTCTGGTTCCTTAGTCTGACATTTAGAAACAAGTAGAATTCCTCCTCCAATGCCTTGTGTTGGGACATCATTAGCAGAGTCACATGTCCAGGAATACAGATAATTTTCATTTCAAATTTAAAAAAAAACCAGGAAATTAATTTTCTTCAATTTAAATATCAACTAAATACTGCAAAAAAAAAAAAACAAACCAAAAAACTCAATATAGCCTTGCCCAACCAGACTTATGCAGTGCCATCATTTGGATTGAGGCATGCTCTGCGTGAATGAGACAATAGCAGCACAGTAGCATTTTATGAATAAATCTCACAGCTCTAATGGCTGAGCAAATATAATTTTGAAAATATAGGCTTTACTTAGAAGAGCACCTAGTGATCTTCCATCTACCCTTAAGAGAAATGCACATACAGGCAGAGACATCAAATGGTACCTCTGCACAGGAGATAGGGAAAAACCAAACTCTGTTAGGGTAAAGGAATTTAGTTTTGAGTAATTTAATCAAAGTGGAATTTACAAACATCAGATGCCTGGAGCACTGTTTTTCAATAGTGGGACCACTGAACACAGAGCCCTCTCCAAAAGAGGGGATCCTTTCTGCCAGGAATTTATAATCTGTTCTGATACAAGAGGCACTTATAAGCCCCAAATTTGAAAAGATGAACCTACACATTGCCAATATACTGTGTTCTCCAGGGGTTCCCAAATTGCTCACAAGAGCACTTTCCATGTGACTGCAAAAAGAATTTTTAATATGCCATCAACATGAATTTGTTGAAGAATTCCCAGTGCATCACTGTGGATGTTTCTGCTGCACTGCATAAGCTATGTAGTGGTATTTTAGAGTCCTTTCCTTTTTTATTTGCTTGATTAAAACACTGTACTGGGTTTCTATGGATGGAGCTTTTCCCTTCATTTATTACACTGCCTTAGCATCAAAGGAAAAAAAACCAAACACTCAATTAAACAAACTCAAACCAAAACCAGACAGAAAAACAAGTGATGCAAAAGCTATCACTTACCACCAGCAGCATTTTATTCTTAAAAGTTATACTCAAAAGGAATTATACAGTGGCTGGATCATCGTGTTGTTCTGTATTTAAATCAACATGGTAACTAAAGAACCAAAACTGAATTATGGTCCGCTAACATTGATATCTTAACTGATGTGAAATATTTACACAAGAAATTGCAAAGGACTTAGGATCCAATACAAAGTTTTATAAAAAATAAGGACTGACTTCTGGAATCACAGGAAATTTAGCATTAGTTAAGATTATACTCTTTGGTTAATCAGTTTTTAAGAAATTCAGGGCTGTAGTAGCATGACTTTTACAACAGTGCTTCTAACAGTAGTAGAAAGGCTTTGTGATGGTCATAGAGATTTAGAAAAAGCATTACTGTCATAATAATGGCTGATTTTATTGTATTCTTGATCATGACTGAGAACAAGTTATTCTGAAAGGAAAAAGCAAATCCACATCCCAAAAATAAAGCAAGCGGCAAACATCTAGAGTTTACCTGAATAATAACTTAATTACACTTGTCTTTCTGTGCCTGAAATAACAGAACTATAGCAATGTAATTGCTTTGGTATGATAAATATTTTTCAGAACTTGACTATACAATTTTCTGTAACTGCAGTTACCTAACTTTTCACCCATAACTCTGAAAGCTAGAGTTCCTTCCAGCTATCTAAAATCACAACTTTCTTACAGCAAAGAGATTTAATTGTTCATAAAATGAAAAGATATTCAAGAAATGTAAGGAAACCCATGTGCTTCATGTGCTTAGGACAAGAATTCCACACTTGGGCAGTTGCTACCCATAAAAGTTACTGCAACCTCAAACTGCCACCTCTTGGAACAATTATAATGCACAAACAATTCACAGGCTTGGAATGCTTTTTGCCTCATAAATTACTGGCTCTTCTTACAAATGGAAATCGGTAGCATTGATTTGCTACAGGCTAAAAATATTCCAGTGTGAAAAGAGGATTTAATGGTTGCCCTGCATTACTCATGGGATTTTACACACTTCATGACACCATGCTGTAAATCTATTGTGACAAAAATTAATTCTAATAGGCCTGCATGAGAATGATGAAGTCAGAATCTTTCCCACAATTTCACAGGAGTAACTTTTTTTTATATTTACTTACTCATCCTAAATGTAACACAAAAACAAAATTACCTTGTCTCAGAAGACCATATGATTGAGTGACACTTTTAAAATGAATCGTCAGAAAAACTAATCTCTGGAGCAGAAGTTTGGGCAATAAAGCTGATGCATTTTTATTTTACACCTTTGTGCATCACCATTTCCAATGTTAACTGAGGTGGAAATGAGATCCGATTTTTTTGTATCTTGTAAGTAAAATATATTAAAAAATTAATAGCAAATAATAGTACCAGGCATACAGGAAAAGAACATGAAGGATATAGAGAGCATTTCTCCAAGATACATTTTGTTAAATACCAAACCACAGAGCTATTCTCAAAGTCACAGACTGCATTTGTGTCATGGAAGCTGATGACATCTGAGCTATTAAGTGGCAGGTGGGACCTGACATCATCTCAGTACAGTGAAAGAAGTTTCTTGAGGAACACTCACACTGCAATGGGAGAAGTCCCAAATGCTGTAGCATGATTTTCAGTTTAATGAATCCTAAATCAACTATTATTTGTGAAAACAAAAACCAAAACACATCTACCAGTTAGCAGAAACAGACATAAAAATGAGGGCCTGGTCAGTCTAAGAGTTAATCTGCTCTGAGTTTGCCTGCTAAGCCTACTCCTGGATTGTATACTCAGTAAAAACATCACCCTTTCCCAAATATTAAAAAATTAAAAAATAGAAAATGAGAATTTAATTAATATCAGTTTTAAACTCAAGGGTCACCTGTACATGTCAAAAGACATATGTTGAGTGAAAAGCATCTTACTAAAAAATGATCATTTTATTTGAAAGACAGAGTAACTTTGATATTTCTATTCATTTGCCATAAGCAGAATCTATATTTATGAATGCCAGAAAAACTACTTACAAAGTGCTATAGACTCCATGTAACCAATTTCACGGCAGATATTGCTTCTATAAAAGGATCCTTTGTATCCAGCCCTAAAAACATCCAGCTTCTTTGAAAACAGGTTTGATGGCTTGTGCATTGTTGCCATGGGTTTCAGACACAGCTTATCTGCTGACAGCCCACCACACTTTGGGAAGGCTTTGCAACACAATGATACAAGATGATGTCTGACAGGTTAGAAATTGGGTGTCTTGAGCTAAAAATGGAAAAAATATTGCCAAAAAGAATTAAGTATTTATAATGATTCTCACCTATGCTTGGAATTTAACCAGAATACTTTGGTTGTTCTGAATTTGATTAAAATCCTGCCTGATACTTCCCATTATACCCTATGAACAAGAATGCCAGATGTGGTCTTGTTCACATAGCCAAACTTTTCATGTACACTTTGAAACAGTGTACATGAGGATCAAGTTCCAAATCAAATCAGCAGTCCACCTGAATTATTTTCTGTATAAATGCCTTTGAGAATATCTGTAACTGAGTAAGCATGTCCCCATACTGGAAGTTACAATATAATCTTGTCTTTAAAGCTCAGTAGTTTCCATTTATCCCACCTGCTTTTTATGGTGATATGTCACTATTCAGGCTGTCAGGGTCATTGGGTACACTGAAGTAAGAGATGCAGGAAGCAAACATGATCATGCCCACTCTTTAAAGAGATATATTAAAACCTGTTTTATTTAGTTGTCTGGTTCCTTAGTTTGGTTACTAGGATGCTGAATATTCCAAAAATTCTTGTCTTAGAACATTTGTACAACTTCTTTACCTAAAGAGAAAACATTTTATTCTAGAAAAACACGTCTGCTAGACCATGACTCCAAAAGCATGACCAAAACATTGTTTATATAAATCCTACCTGGCAAAACTTTGGTATAAATCTAGCATGCAATGCATCAAAACATTCCTCTTTCCTCCAGTGAACCATAAAGCAGAAAACATGAGTGTGAGAGCATAAATGAGAAATATTCCATTCTTTCAGTGAGCTTTAGATAGGGTTCTGCACCATATCAACCTCTTAATTTCCACTGAAATATTCAATCAATAGATTATTAGTCGATTTTTTGAAAAATGAAGTTATTTAACAAGTTTCTCAACCTACTGATTTTTGCCTTACCAACAAAACATGTTCCAATGCTCCTTTTAGAAAAAGAGTAATTGAGTTTTTTATGCAGTGTGTTTGTGTGCATAATTCAATAATCTAGAAAAGCCATTTATTGCCCTTCCTGAGGTAAGGAAGGAATCTTTGCAAACACACACACAGGACAAACATAAAACTTGTACCACAGCTGGTTTTAAACTGTCACTTACTTGAGGGTGGGGGTGTTGAAGGTTTTTGAGGTACAGGCTCCTGGGCTTTTGCTGGTTGGAATTGAAATTCTCTGAAGTCTTCCTTCTCTTGTTTGGGTGCTGCAGATGTTCCCATAGGCTTTTCCTGGCCAACTAAAACAATGAGATGTAAAATCTGTCACTAGCTAGCAGCCATTTGCTTTTCTTTCTCAGAAGCTAACAACTGATCCCACAGTTGTTCCACACAATAGACATCAAAATCCTTTCTCCATTGTTAGCAGAATGCTACAAAAACTGGGAAAAAACCTGACATACCAATTAAAGTCCATTCAGTGTTTCAAAAATCTGAACAAAAATTTAACATTGATGTGGGAATAAAATGACTTGTTAAAATGTAGCTTTCTCCAAAATAAACTTCTCCACCCCCAAAACGTTTTTTTTTCTTAAGAGTGGAAATGCTGAAATGAAAATTGCTAGCGAGTCCATTTGAATAATATAAAGTAAATTGATATTGCTAATATGAACATGTCAGACAGACAATATTTATTCCTTGCACAGAAAATATTATCTCCTTTTTATATTCCTTTTAGTGAGCAACACAGATTTAGAAGGGTTGAAGCCTTTGACAAAGTAATATTTTGCTTTATTTAATGACACCAGGAAGCACTGACTTGTTGAGAATTTCTATTGAAAACACTGCTCTTCCAAAAAGTGATAAAGGAAAATAATTTCATCATTTCTACAAGGACATAGTGATTAAAATATTCCTATCACCCTGCAGCAAACAGGGACAGAACAGTAGGAATGTGTTTACAGTGACTCTCATAATGCTTCCATCACAATATACATGGAACAATTAGTAAGAGTGGCTGTAGATTTTGATACTCTCTATTTGCTAAGATAAGTTTGTTCTGGCTGTGTTTGGAAAAAAATCTGACCAACTTCTCAATTGCAAACCTATGTCCCTTTAACCTTTTCATGAGTTGTTTCATTTCCTGGTGTCTGTTGTCAAGCCCACCAGATAAGAATACATTTCCTGTGGAATAGTGTTTCCTGCAGCTGTAATCTATATCAGTTGGCTATCTTTGGTAGCCAGTGTTTTTCACCAAATTAAAAAATTTCTTCTCCTGAAGGGGAAAAGACAAGCAGGCTACCCAATGACAGTGATCCAGAGTGTGCTGAGACCCAATTTCTGAGTCCTGTTTAGTTGACTAAGTCAGCTCTCTATTGAGGAAACATTTTTGACTACTATAGCTCTGACTTTGGGACAGAGGCACAACATAATGAATATACTGGTTGGGGAGTACAACGTATTTCACATCACTAAAAAAGAAACTAAACACTGCCAAGTCAGCCTTCTTGAAAGTCTGCAGTTCCCCTATAAAATCAGGAAAAACTATGTTCAACTTGGTAGCTGGACAGCATTTCCCAGGCTTCCAAAATCTGTGGCCAGAATGGGGATTATACCCAGGAACTCAATGTCATCTTTATCTTGTCCCCTGTTTCAATTCTTCTTTTCAAAAGCTTAGTAGTAAAACAACTGACATCTACTGTATTATTATTATTATTATTGTTATTATTATGTAATTAAGTTAATATGTAGGAAAAATTAAGTGTGCATGCAATAAACTTTTCACTTTTAAAACTTTTCACTTTTAAAACTACTGAAACACATGGGAAATAGTGTCAATGTATCTTTTACACTTTTGCTTTGAATTTTGTAAGTTAGAAACACTAATTACTAAATAAAACCATAGGCTATTGAGAAATCACATACACTTGATGACCTGTGGGTATAAAAAGATATTTCTCTCTCCAATGTTAATAACTGGTTTAGTTTGGCCATTCTGAAAGAAGACCAACATATATCCTTCTCTTTTGCATCAATTCCAGACTCACAGATCCAGTTTCCAAATTCTTCTCAATTTTAAAATGACAGTATTCATCACTCGTGCCCTAAGAGATTGATAACAGAAACATGAATTCAACAGTTAAATTAATGTAGCTAGAAGACTTTTTAAAGTCTTAATTATTACTACTTTCCAGTGATATTTCAGATTAACTTTACATTCTTCACAACATGCTACATTACTATACAGAGACATACTTCCATCTAATCTCTGTTTATTCCTTTATGACCAGAAAGACTAATCACATAAGTTAGGTAAGTGAAAGCATTCTGATTTATGTTAGGATTTAGGCAAAGGTTAGGATATATTCAAAGGAGTTGCCAACTTAAACAGTTTCCAGAGGATTAAGGAATGTGAAAATATCTATTTCATAACACACAGAATACATTTGAATTTCTATACAAATTTACACATAGCACATATTTGCTAATGTTACATAATATAACATGTATTAAATAGATGTAACTGGCTTTAAGTTTAATTTCAAAAACTTTACCCAATGTCACTTTTTATCCAGACCTCTTGATCCATTGATGAGAGCACTACTGAAAAATAAGATATTCACAAATCCTGTATTCAAAATATGGATCAAATATTTTAATCCCTGAAAGTGTCTGGGGGCAATGAAAAAACTCCCATGGACTTCATATCTGAGTACTTACACAGCTCCATTTCATATTCAGTTGTCATAAACTCCCAAATAAAAGTTATGCAAGAATATTTCTTACATAAATTTGAGAAATATTAACTTAGATGAATAGAATGACACGTCAAAAGTCAGGGAAATATACAGTTACTTACATCTTAATTATTCTTTAATATGTTTTATCTTCATCATTTATCTAGCAGCACATAAGTTTTAACTACATCCACATTCTCAATAGTTTAATAACATAATCAGATATTTACTGATTCAATCAACTACAAAATTGACATAACCCCTTCCCTTGCTATATTTTTCTACCTTTACTTTGGCAAATGAATGAAAATACTTCAAACACTTCAAATCTGAATTAAGTTTTATGTCATTTTTACCCAAGCAAATTAAAAAATATTCTCTCCTATCACTGACAATTCACTCAAACTATCTGCAGAGGGAAATACAAGCAAGAACTGCTTAAGGTTCCATCACACTGGTCATCTTTAATCTTCAGATACACTCTTGGTTTTTTACACTTTCAAACATGCAGAGTCCAGAGCTGATTTTATGCACCTTCCAGTAGGATTCTGGCTGCTGCTGACCTGCCCCACTGCAGCTCCCAGAGCCTGGCAGAAATTTGTGTTCAGCAGAATGATGGCACCGTGATGAAACACATCCTTTAGATCAGAAACAAAATGTCCCCTTGTGGACAGCACAGCTTTTCTCCACACTAAACTTTGATACTGATACTGCTGCTACTGTCTTGTTTTAAGCACTTACTCATGCGTGTCTGTGTATAAAGGATGAAAGAGTCAGTCTCAAGTAATTCAAGTATACCTCCAGTCTGAATATTTGCTGCTTTCTGTGCAGGCACTAACCAGAGCAGCAGAAATCCCTTCCCTACTCTGCAGCATCCCAACTTTCTCTTGCTCAGCAGCACAGCACAACACCCGGAGAGCAAGGAGAGGGGCAAATTAAGGAATTTGTCTCTTTTCAACAGCAGCTCTCGTTTGCTGCTTTTCTAAGGACTACTAGGAAGTTTAGGGTCTCGCCTTTCCTGTGCTACAGCCCACCCTATTCACATGAACCAGCTGTGGCACTGGCATCACTCACCCCGGGATAAAGGGAACCTTCCCAAGTGCTGCCTACCTCTTAAACTGTAGTTGAGCTCCACCTCGTGGAAGAGGATCCCTCCTTTAGCTCCCAAACCTCTGAAACTCGGTGACAAATAATCAGCAAATTGTGAAGAATCTTCCCAATTTTCCTCTGCCCACCTTACCTTGACGTGCACAACAAATTCTTTGGAAATCCCAGCGCATCCTTTTGTTTCATCAGCTACTTTTCCTTGGAGGTTGAAAGCCACAGTGTGACCTGGGTGGCTGGCTGACTCCAGAATGGCACAACTGTTTGGTTGGAGGTGAACACAGAGCTCACAGCATGCCTTGTCTTTGCTCTAACATGGTCAAAGAAGGAAAAATAAATTATATGAACTTTATGGCAAAATCCAATGTATCACAATATAGTTTCTGTGCTGTTCGAGTTCCCACAATACCAGCAGTCTAGTATAAAAATCTTTCCATTTTTCAAATTTGCAGCTCTAATACTTAAGGACTGAAATTGTGGACTCTGGAATTTGACAGAAATAGTTCATTGCAAGATGACACAGATCTGGCAATAATAGAAAGATATCTGGGTGCCTCAGTTGGGGAGTGTGTCACAGCCTGTGAAGATGGCAAAGACATATAAAACTGACATAGACAGAAAATGAACCATGGTAACTCTTGGCCACCAGTCACTTTTCTTCTCCTGCCTTTGTGTCTTCATTCATTTCTCACAGAAAACACTTAGAGAATCAGAAGTTTTACATGAAAGAGTAAAGCAACACGGTTTCCTCCATGTTTGTCTGTTCAGCTTGGTTGGCTCTATGATCCCATTGTACAAAATACATAATTAAACATTTTATCAAAACATTTCTCAATACAGAATAATATATATTTAAATATATTATCAACTCATCATCATTTTCATATTTAAATAAAACTAGAATTTTAATCAAGGTAAAATGCTAAAAATCCCTCTAATAATTGATAATACTTCTGATTTACATCATCTTAGTACTTTCAAAAGTAAAAAAATATTTTCAGGAAACTTTTTCATTTTCAAGGCACTACTTTCTGAAGAAAAAGCTAAAAGAACTGTCTGTCAGATTCAATATACCTAAAAAAGTAAAGGGAAAATTGTATGGATTTTAGAAGTAGTTGTGAAACAAATGAGTAAGTATATCCTCAAAGTACAATTAAGTAGGAATTATAAGATTGAGATTTTTTTTTTCCTTTTTGTTCCTCCAATGCCTGAGAGGCAGGTATTGTTTCTTACAGGTGTCATAAAACATCAAAGACTCCCTAAGCCCCTTCAGACTGATTTCTGAGGCCTTTCATCAGGGGAGTGAAAGCACCCCTGCATAAGGGGAGGTACCTGGGTGTTTCCACCTACACTCCTCCTATAAACCCTATATGCCTGTCTTTACAACATCAATCATCCTGTATCATTTCACTCTAATCAGCCCCAAGGAGTCCATTTACAAGAACCTGGGTTACTCCCATCTCCTGGGACAGGTCATAACAGATGGATATTAGGAAAAGGATTTGCACCCTCTGGGCACTGGAACAGCTCTCCAGGGGAATGTCACAGCACCAAGCCTGACAGAGCTCAAGAAGTGTTTGGACTCTCAGGCCCATGGTGTGACTCTGGGTGCTGTCCTGTGAAGGGTCAAAAGTCAGATTTCCATGATCCTTGTGGGTCCCTTCCAACTCAGGATATTCTCTCATTCTATGATCAGAAGAACTGAATTCTACAACTCCATTTACCTACCTGTGTACTGACTGCTGAGGAAGAAAGGGCATAGTAAAACTTTGAATCTTTGAAACAAATCAACACACATCAAAACAAACCTTGGATTATACCAGCTGTCTTATGACTGACATGTTACTTTAAAAAAAAAAAAAGAAAAAACAAAAAGGAAAAGGGGGCATTTAAAATCAAGCCAGAGAACTTTTCCTTAGTGAAAAAGAGAAGATATTAGGGCATTCCAGGTAGCTTGTCAGCATGTGGCAAACAAATATAAATGACAACTTGGAATGGCCTGATATATCTGAATTAAGGAAAAGAAATCAATCAAAGGATAAAAAGTAAACTGTGAGAAAACAAAGCCCTATCTCTAAATTCACCTATTTATCAGCAATTTCATGGGTTCAGTCCTGCAATTCTTCACTCCTTATCTGATTGGAAATACAATTATTTATTAGACAGATTTTAAAAACTTTTTTTTTAATCAGACAATGATGTGTCTTTATTAAGCAGGAATCAGTAACAGCATTTCCTACCTTTCCAGTTACACAGCCACTGACAAGAGCAAGAGCAAGAGATAGCATCTGATGCTTGCTGAATATACATATATTGCTCCATTTGACATTTATATCAAAAAGACCTAAGAGTGGAAAAAAAAGTTAGGAATATGAAAGTATATTAATTCATATTTGCATTTGATTACAATCGATGGTTTATCATTTTTAAGGGAAAAGAATTAATTAAGTGTTTAACTCAACAGTTTGACCTCTCTGATCAATAAATTCTCTCATTCCTTCAGGAAAGGGCACCTAGAGACTACTGACTATTTTGCTGCCTTGAGGAGAAAAGCCCTGAGAGGTAATGATAAGGAACAAATTTCTTTTTATCAGCACATATGTTTAAAAAAAAATCCATAAAAAGGAGCTGGGAACTCCAGCATAATGAACTGGACTCTAGCAATCAATTTAGATGATAAATAACAGATGATGTAGGGAACATAAAGCTCTCAGGTAAGGAAAGAGAATTCATTTTCTCTGTATCCATATTAGAATTTGTAAAACAAATCTTGCAGCACAGCTCAGAGCCTCTCAAATTTTACATCTGGCCAATTTTCCGAACAATTGATTCTCTTATAGCTACAAAATACTGATGAAAGGTAAATTCTTGCCACTTTTATTGTTCCCAGGGACAACAGTGATTTTTTAAACAACTCTTCTACCAGTCCATTAAGTGCCTTTTTGTAAGATGCAGCTGTCCCTGGAGGAATCCTGTGGTGTCCTGATGCACTCTTTGGTGTGTCCTGAAAGGTTCTGTCACATCCAAAAAGATCTGTGCAAGGTCCCTGTGTAAAGTCCCTGGTGTGATGCCAGAAAGACTGAGCAGCTCCATCACTACCAAGGGAATAAAATAGATGTACCTAATATGACATGTACTAGAGTTAAGTGTTATTAATGCAGTAGGAGCAAAGCTGATAAAGGGTGGAACTGGTAAATTGCCATTAAAATCAATTACAAAAATAGAATCAAATTAATTTATACATACATACATACATATATATATGCATGTATGCACACACACACATATATATACTCCTTATTAAGAAAATCTACCTAAATTTGAACATGTTATCTTAGTTGGATCTAGTTTCAAAAGACTCCAGCTGTCCTTGCCATGTGATTTCTGTGGGAACACTGAACTGCAGACAAGAAGTTTTTTTCTATTTGCTAAAGGATAGCCAGCAACAAGACACCACATGATAATTTCTGTGCATGTGTAAACTAAGCTTATATTTTCTGAGTTCTTATAGTTGTGAATACATATATATATATATATATTTAAATAAGGGAAATGTTTAGTATGATTATATACTCCTATCCATCTCAGGAATCTCAATATGAAAGTCTTTTACTTCTATCTCTTATACATACATCCACATGGAAAATACTTCACCATATTTGTTTTTCTGGTCACCAAGAGCATCAACTCTGCTGTCTGGGTAGAGGCAAATGAAGCCAAGAGTGAGCCTGCTGTAAAATTGAAGTGTAATGCCTTTCTGAAATTTCCACTTTTCTGCAGCCCACTAGTTTTGTAAACAACAGACAGGAAAGACTTATGAGAATATGATACACAGGAATTGGTCATACAGAGCATTCAGCTGACCTGATTTCACTCAAAGCATCATTTCAGTGGTTTAAATTGAAATAAAAAGCTATACTCTTACAGTTTTTTCTCTCTTGAGTTCCAGCTCTTGTCCTGTGCAGATAAAAACAGTGTAATTAATTTAAAGAGATCCTTCATTCTCTTTGAGACAGTTTTCTTCCCCACATCTTTTCACTTACTTCCTGGAAATGTGCTGGGATCTGTCACACGTAGCTCTCTAGTAATATTCCAATCATCCTGTCCCTGGTCCAGCCACCTAAGAACCAGAACCTCTTTCAGTAATAACCTTGATTGGCAATTTCCAAAGTATGCATGGCACTTGGATACTGATACTTGCTGCTCTATGCATTAAAGTCTCAAGGCAGACAAACAGCAATACAAAAATCCAGCCTTAGAAAAGAGTTAACACTGGCAAAAAAATTTTGTTTTTTCATTTTTCTTGGTGAAACACAAGTAAATGCTTTCCTGGACGGATGTACAAGTGTCTAAATCAACTATTACAAATCAGAGAACTCATATCCATCCCAGATCAATAATGAATTGTGCAATAGTCTGATGTTTGTTCTTCCTGTCTGCAAGAAGGCTACAGCAAGATGCAAATCATTCCATGCCCTGAAAATCCCTATACAAGGAGGCAAATCCAACTGTGGCAACACTTTCACCATGTCTCAGCTCTACTTTCACAATGCCTTTGTACACATCTACTTATGTAAGTTAACTCCATTTGAGTCAAAAGCATTCACACTCTCAGAACAAGACAGCAAACACAGCATCAAGCTCTAACAATAACTAGCACATACCCTGTATTTTTCTACCTGAAATGGATTTGAACTCTCCCTAAATTATGTATGAAGCCAGCATTATAGATCTCCTCATAGCAGTTCATCTCATCTAGAATACAGACTCAAAATTAGGTCAGGCAAGGATGAGGTGCTGTATCTGATAGGCAGAAAGCCCTTACTCACACATAAATCAGTTTCAGTGTGCACATTGCTCACTCTGGGCTGTCTCAGGCAGTTATTTATTCACTCACAGAAGTGAGAGGAGGAAATAGAAGTGGGGAGCCACTGGCAAGCTGCAGCTCGACCCTTACGTGACTGGACTTTACCGTTCCTAATATTTGCACTGTATTTATCGATTGAAATTTTTCCACAAGGTGTTGAGAATTAATCAGGCATAGATAAAACTGTAAATGAGTTATAGAACAGAAGATTCAGAGCAGCAGCAACATCTGCAGGGGAAAAGGCAGGGAAGTTAGGATTGCTTTGAATGATGTTGCAGCTCAGTGACAGGCTGCAAAGCAAACGAGTGGAGGAGGTGTGGTCAGGTAGCTGCATTTGTGATTGCCATTTCACAGGATCTTGAAGTCTGATTCTAGCTCACTGAACCCCACATTAATCTCCATACTAACTTCAGTGTATCAGGAACAGTTTGCTAGGGAGACAGCAAGCCACTCTTCTGAAAAGTTTTGCATTGCATGGCATGGAAGAATGGATGAACCTGCTGGTGTCTAATACAAGGTGCTGGATACAGGTAATGTGTAACAAAAGCCAATCTCAAATAGTTCAAAAGGTGCAGGAATGGAAAGTTCCCACACAGAAATTTTTTTTCCTGAGTTCAAAGGCCAGGTGTTTGACCAGATACAAGTCTCAGAGCTGTAAAAAGAATCAGACCATCTCAACTCACTTCTTAGGAAACACGTATTTCACCTTACAGGACATTTCAGGAGAAAAACTAATAGTTACTAATTTTTTAAAAATCAAACATAACCAACCTGTGACAAAGAAAAGTATCATCCAAATCTGTTACAGGATCCTTGATTACAACTTTGTCCAGAAACCATCCAAACCATCCATTTCCTTAGAAGAAATAAAGTTAAAAAAAAAATAAACAAACCATTGTTCATGAGAGAAAAGTTGGTACATTTAATTATTTCAGACTTCCTATAGTTTTCTCTCTTCTACTGGAATTGCTAAACCTGCAGCTCCACTGGCGGGTTGCAAGTGTCACAGCTGCCCTCACAGCTGGAGAGAGCACAGTACTTGCTCTAGGTACTCTAGAGCTTCCTTATGGCCCTGCAAGCCTCCCTGGCTACATCCCTCCCTCCTTTAATATTGCCATCATATGAGAATTATCCATTTTGCCAAACAAAATATCAACAAAATTAGATAGCAGCTTATGATGGCTCAAAATATGTTGCTATGTTTAGAGTATTTAGGCTCAAGAGTTTGAAAAATAGGACTTGTGACTGCAAGCATTTTAACTTTCACCATTGATTGGAAGTCTAATGACAAGATGGTGTCACAAAAATCTTCAATTGCATCTTTACAGTGCAACTGATAATGCTAATCCATCTAAAATTATAATAGCTCATTTTAATTTTAATACAAGACACAATCAATGTGCAAACATTCCCCCTCCTCACAGTTTTTTATAGGGATTAGTAAAAATTACTATCAGATGCTGTTTTTAACATAATGGTTGAGAGTAGAGTGAAGGTGAGATTTCTGATCCGAGCCCGTTATGTTCTATAAAAATCTTATATAAACAAAATCCAAGGTGCAGAGCTTCAACAGCAAAGATGTCAGTCTGTAATCAAACAACATTTCAGAAAAATCTAAAAAGCATAACATTCTTCAGCCACAAAAATGTAAAGACCCAGAAATCCTTATAACTCCTTTGTCAAGATCATAATTTGAAATATTAGCTGAAACAGCAGTAGAAATAAGCCTGATGACTTTGCTAATGGGAGTAGTATCATTCAAATGAATGGGATCAGAGTCAGGAATGAAAAACCTGTTGAAAGCATCAATGGCTAAATATTTAAATTTACAGCAGATTTCAACATTAGAAATGCACATATGAAATGAAATTTCATATCCTCTTCACTTATTAAACCAAATGTTTAGAAGAATGAAAACCAAAAGTACACAGCTTACCTATTTACAAATGAAAATTCTCACTTTCAAAAGCACTGGTATAACTTTAGAAAGTATTTGGAACTTTATTAGGGAATTTTGGGGAGTCACTGGAATGTAGTAATTGTTTAACTGCACCTTTCTTGGAATCACCACCCAGCCAAGAGAGAAAAGCCAGACAAAGGTGTCAAAAAATGCCCTGTTTTTTCACTTACGTGTCCTTTTGAAAATTTCTTGGATTTCTGTGACCTGAGCAGCTGTCTTGGTCCTGTATCACCTTTCTCCATAGACAGAAATATAGACATCAGCCTCAGTTCCAGCATTCCACAGGTCTCCTGTTGTCACATGCAGTTTGTAGACAGTCACTGACAATAAAAGATGACAACTTTTCATATCACAAGCACTATTACAGTTACAATAACATCCAGCTGGCTGTAGAGTCCAAATACATCTGTGTCAAGGACAGGGTATAAAACTTCCAAAAATCCTATTCAATAAAATAAAATAAAAACATGCTTTTATGTTTTTTTTATGGCTGTTGCATTTATTGTTGTTTCCCAGGCTGTGATTTGTGGAGAATGCAAACACAAGTTAATTTTAAATGCCCAGTAGCATATTTCGGTCCTGCAGCATCATTTGAAATCATCATAAACTAAGTAAAGTAAATGAAGTAAATCCAAGATTATTGTCACCATAAGAGGTGAGATAAAACTATAAAAAGGAATTGGAGCCATTAACATTTTGAATGCATTGGTTAACCATATAGGCTAAAATCTAGCACCATTATTTTAGTTTTCTGGGACCTTAAAACCCAGAAAACTGCATTGTTTTATTATTTTAGCAATTCATGGTACAGGACAGAATCATGGTTTGGAAGACACCTTTAAAGATCTGGTCCAACTCCTCCATGATCATGGATATCCTCAGTTACATCAGGTTGCTCAGAGCCATATCCACACTGACTTTGTATGTTTCCAGGGATAAGCAACCTCTCTATATTCCATATGGAAATTCTTTAAAGTATATAAATTTAGGAGGGAACAATTAAGACTTAAATTCAATAAATCATTTATTTAGTAAGAGTGGATATTGCAAGTAGAACTAAATTTGAGTTAAAATATAATGAAACTAAAGACTGTGTTACTTAAAAATATCTACCAATATAAAACTGTGGTCCTTAAAACGCAGATGTAGAAACTCCATAAAATTCAGTATTAAGATAAAATATGCAAATCATAATCTTCAGTATTAACAAGGGAAAGGCATAATTTATGTCAACATACACTAACAATATTTTGTTAGACCAGATGAGGTACAGAGAAAATGAGAGGGGAAGAGAAAAGCTATTTTTCTGGCACACAAGCTCTTCTTCCAAGGGTAGGTGTCTGTGAGTTCCTCTGTGTTGCCAGCAGAAAAGAGTTTCTGAACCACTGGGTCCGAAACAACATCAACATTATCATCATTCAATTGTCAGTTTCTATTTAGAAACACGTTATGAAGCTTGGTTGTAATTTTCTGAAGGAGGTTGCTTCCAGATCTCACTCTTCTGATGGCCAAGCACTTTTATTTAATATGCACTGAAGATTTATTCACCATCAGTCCATATCTTCAATTATGCTATTTTTCCCTTCATCCTTATTTTTAATGATTATCTCTAATTTATTTACATGGTAAATAAATTTTTGTGCTTGTTACTAAACAAGCTATCTTTAAGGAATTCAATTTGGATAATGGTAACAATTCAGCAAAAACACTAAACAACCTGCACAGGTTGTTCTAATGTGCCCACACAGAACACTAGTGGTAATTTCCTTCTGGCATGAGAGGTAACTCATTTTGAAATCAGAGTCTCTGAACTCCTCTGAAATATGTGGCCAAGGCCAGCCACATTTAACACAGAGAAGCTTTTGACACTCTTTAGTTAGCAGCATAATCAGGCACTATCTTTCCCAGTGTATGCCTGTCTCAATACTCAAAAAAATTTTCATTTAGCAACTGTTAATTCATTCTGCATTTTACCCATATAATTTCACATGTCAGCCAAAGTTTTTCTTTGCAGCACCCACATGAACACTTGCCCCATGAACACACCACAACAGAAGGAGAGAATGAATTTCTCTAGTCAAGCAATTCCATGAATAGGACCACAACAATCCTCTATTGCAACAATTTCCTCCTTCAATAACTACCTACTTTCCAATTCCTACAAGAAGAAAAGCAAAGGTCCATCAGTCACCAACACTGTGTAAGCCTGATTTATTCAGAGGATACAATTAATGATTGTTTCATAAACCATGAGCAGACAGGGACAAAAGTAGGGTGGTAAAGGATAAAAAGTCAAATGAACATTGTTCAGTCCTCCAGCATTATAGCAACAAAGTCTCTATATAACACTTCTTAACAGTTAAATTCCCATGTTTTTCTTTTGAATAAAAATGTTAAATCAGAGAGTGTTTCAGCCTCTTTTCATTCAGAAATTGGTTTTAAAGTGCCTCTCATCATCTCTCTTTCACATTGAATCCAGACCCTCTCACTGTTCTGTTATCAAACTATCTTCTCTGAAGTTAAAAGCTGTGCTCCCTTTTCACTGTCTCATGCAGAAATATAACATTGGTAAAAAACCACAGAGGATGTCTTTCAATTACTAAATCAGAGATGAAACCTCCTTCTCCAAAGCCTTCTGCATGACCTCTTTTACACTGAAGCTGGTAGAAATGCACAGAAACTCTTTTTTTCCTCCCTTGTGTGAGAGAGAAGTTGTTAACTACAAAATGAAGATTGAGAGGTTGGTTGTAAGTGTGCCTTTGTGCTTTTCATGCATGAAGATTACTTGATAATAAAAATCTTTAGTTGTATCTTCATTTCAGAAACAAGGAGACCTGCTACTCAGAAAGAGCCCAAAAGTTAGGATGTACAGAGAATCACAGAATATTCTGCCTTTGGAAGGGACCCACGGGGATCATTGAGTACAATTCTTAAGTGAACAGCCCAGAGAGGGATTGAATCCACAACCTTGGCATTATCAGCACCATGTGCTAACCAACTGAGGTTGCTGAGATCTCAACACCTGAGGCTGTTGAATTTCCAGTCTTGGAATATTGGAAACAAGAGAACATTTGGGGAAGAACAGATCCTGCAATTAGGGGCATAGAACATATCCAATATAATATGTCAATTATCATTGATTAGTGCTTATTTAAAGGGGTGAGGAGGTGTTTGACTTTCGTATCAGTGTGTTTGTGTGTCCCCCTATGCAAACAACACTATTCTCCTGGCCAAAGAGACCAAACCTTGAGGAAGCAGGCTGAGTGCCTCTAAGGCTCCTCATGTCGTGAAGATCATGAGCAGCCAAGACCAAAAATCATAGTGGTTAATGTGGATGAGCCTCTCTCTAGAGCATTTTATGAGCCATTGACAGCTGTTAAGTACTGGAGGAAATCTCTCCCGTTTTTCTTTTTCTCTTAAAACATACTTTTGAGGCACAACCCTCTTTTTTTCTGATCTTCTTGTCAAATTGTTAAGTGTAAATACAACTCCAGGCCACTCATCTTTTTATTAAAAGAGCAACTGCCCCAAAGTATGTTTTTCCCACATCCAAAGGCCATTTTTTGGACTTTTGCCCCTCGATTCTATTTGCATATATTCTCTTCCTCTGGCCTGCATCCACAAAATCTGTTACCACCAAAAAACGTTTTATAATTTCAACTTGGCAAAATCAACACAAGGGATAATAGGCACACGATAAAGCACTGATAAATTGTTAAACATTCTGAAAAAAATAGGTTCAATAGTTTTTAGAGAACTTAGAATGGAAGTTTCTCTCATCCCATTAATTTTTGTCCTCTGGAGCTGGTGTGATTTTTGTGGGGAAGAGAAGAGGATATGTCCCAAGGGGATCTTGTTCAAGTGAAGTCCTAGCACAAGTAATACCAGTGGTGTTATGGCTTTTCCCTCTCTAGCATCACATCCCAACAGGATGGGAATCTGCCACAGCATTCTTGCTCCCTCACCCATGTCTCTCCCAGGATACACTGGTCTTGCTAAGCCCTTGTAATTTTCTTAGAAATTTTCCAGAAAACGACAATGCCAGTTGGAGAGAAGGGAAGAACAAGCACAGACTTTCCACTCCCTTTCCTTTGAACAAGCAGAGAGATCATATTGCAACATCAGGAACCGGCCTGGTAGAGCAGGACTAAAACAGTGCAACAGCAACACACAATAATTTTCATATCCTTTGGAATCATTAATCTCTAGAATTACAATGCAATCTCCCTGTGAATAATGGAGATTTTAACACTTATCGCCTCCTGAAATAATTATTCTGGAAGTTTTATTCCACATCCAAAATTTAAAAGTATTCTGCAAGTCCGAGCCACTTTCCAGAAAAAGACTGGAACAGGAGCTACAATAGTAACATTGGAGTTATATTCCCCAGTTACTGAAAGCAGAGTTTGTGATCTGACTCACATGCTGGCTTCATGGTGGTTACATGTCTGACATGTCTTTATTATTGCCTTTGTTTTAAAACAAACACAAGCACCTGAAAATCTTACCAAACAAGGAATCCACTTAAAGAATGTGTGAAATTCAAAGCATTAAAGACTCTTTTTTTTCCCCAGTGCTTCTTAACTTTTTACCTGAGTATGCACAGTAACAACAGGAAAACAAAGCAGAAAAAGTGTTGTGGCAGCCAAAAAGTAATAGAGGGCCTGATGAAAAACAATGAACTCACCTCTATCGACATCAGCCTGGGGTCTGACTTTGCTGATGTGGTGTTGTGCTTACCTGGAAGAATTGGCTGACCCTGCTGTAAATCAGGAAGCTCCACAGATATTTCCCCACCAGCCTGGTCCTTGGCCAGCCATCGATGCACAGGGAAAGAGAACTGCTCCCCTGAGAAAAGGTTCAGCAACTGCACCTAAATAGCACCAAGAATTCAAATTTCACTTGCTGATCTCAGATCAGATGGAACAGAACATGAAATGTGTGCAATGCTATTGAAATCTGTGCAGGTAGAGCTTTGTGGACGACCTCAAAACCATGAGTTTGGAGCAGTTCTGCTTCCTGGATCCAGCTGCCCAAATCTGACTTTTCACTCAGTCATATTTGAAAGCTCAGGGCAGAGTAACTCGAGTGCAACAGAGAACCAGGTTTTTGCCAGCTCAGGAGCACTCCCACAAGCTCCAGCTGTTGTTCCAGCTGGGACATCCATGGGGGCTGGCACTAGGTGGCATGGCTTACCAAAGATGGAACTTCTCACTGGGAAGCTTGTCAACACTTGTATCTTTATTCTTTATACTTTTATCAGAACAGGAATTAAAGGGACAGGTTTTGATTCTTCAACACTCCCTGTGACATAAATAAACCACGAAAATGCTAGCCCCAACTCCAGCTGAAGCCTACAATGCCCTACATTCTTTTCTTCCATGCCCAGCCTCAAGCACGTAGCAGCAAAAGGACCATATGCACACCAGCTGAAGGAGGAAAAGAGGTTATTTTGTACTTCAAAGTATTCCTTAGTAAGCACTTCAGAGGCTGCTGTATGTTCTAATAGTCTCTGATTATGCTAATTTATACCCATATCTATACTAGATTTTGGATCGACAGAGAGAAGGAAAGACACTCCTACTTGCCGTTTCCCTCTGTGCTTTGCAGAATCTAATCTCCTTAATTTGAATATTGAACAAACTCAGAATTACTGGAAACATTTTTATCTCTTTTGCTGCTTGAATATTAAACATTAAAGACAAAGATTCGTCTTGTCTGAAAAACCTGGCACACTTTAGCCTGTCAACATCTGCTGATGAAGCCCAAAAGGGAAATTTGGATTAGCAAAGCAGCACCTTCATGGACATTTCCTGGTCTGATATGATCTCGGTACAGACACAGACACAGAAACCATGGGACACTGATGGAGCACTAGTGTGCCTAACTACCAGGAAAGCTCTGCAGTTGTAGAACACAATTAATTTCAGTTCTTCCTGAAAAAAATGTAGGTTTCCCAAGAAACAGTGATGCTAAATGTCTGTAGGTTGCTCCTCTTGTGTGAAGTCTAGAAACCAATGGCTGTATTCCTGTGTCTCTGAATCATAAAAAACACTACCTGCAGGGTTTGAATGTATTTTCTTTTTTTTTCCTTTGATTTTCTGCCCAAAGTTGCAAAGAGGGAATGACCTGGCCCTGTCTGATGAACCACTCCCTAAAAACTATATCTGATTGACTGAGATTCCATAAAGAGACAGTTAAAATCTGTAAAAATAAATACCTAATGTGGCACACTGAAATATTGGGGTTTTTGGTTTTTTTTTAATTTTACTGTTGATTTCAATTAATATATCCTAGGTGGAAAGAAAGGTAATAATAACATTTCATTTTCTCTTTCCTTTTATTTTTTGTCAGATTTCCTCAGTCTCTCATTTTAAATGTCTGTCCCCCAAAACTCAGAGCAACTGGAAAAGAATACCTAGGTTTTATAATCAGGAAATCATCACTTGAATTGAAATAGATACAATCCCCATAATTCTACCATGAAACCTCTTATAGTGATAATGCATGGTATTTCAGTGTAGACATGAACTGGATAGAAGCATGAACTTCCAGATCTGAGTCTTCCTTCTGAGTCACAGGCCCAGGTAAAAACAAGCATCAAATAGCCACAGATTTTGAGCACTGATCAATGAATATTTTACTTCAGTGAGCACTTTGCACTAGATAGATCTAGATATGCCATGAAATATAATTTAACATTGAGTTTGCCAGCAGCTTCTAAAGTTCTCCATAAACTGCACTCTTTTAACTGAAATATAATAAACTCTGGCAGAGTTATTATCTGGAGATGGGTGGGTTTCAGGCATGCATACCATATAATTAGCACACACAGTATCACATCAGATATTAGGATAAAAGTCAGATCCTTTAATTTCCAGTCCAGAATCCTACATACTATGCTTCCCAACCAAACCTTGAAGTGCAACTAACTTATTCTCTTTGCTTTATTGTATTTGCTTACCTGCATCAAGATATTTTTTTTTAAATAAAGAGGGAAAAGGACCTCTCACTGTCTTTTTTTGTCAGACATAAAGAACTAGAACCATTTGCAATGAGCTCTGATGCTGTGCACAGAGACCCATAGGTATCAGACACAGATTTGGGGAAGACTTGGCTAGACTGGGTTCACTGATTTTGTGGGTATAAACAAATTCCAGGCACTTTGCAGTATACAACAACTATAGAAGACTCAGACTAAAACAGCTAAGTTAATCAGTCTTCCTTGCTGCCCAGCCACACATTTTTAAAAAAATATAATGTATTAAATTGCAAGCAGACAACCCAGACATCATAAGCTGCTTTAATTCCACACAAAAACATTCCTTCATAAGTAATCCCTTAAATGAAGGTGAAAGCATTTGATGAGGCTAATATAATCCCAGGGATTTTTTTCTTACTCATATTTTGAATCCACTCTCATAGTGACTGCTTTTGGGCAGATAAAATTCTTTCTCATTGCCTTTACCTCTTTGCAGTGCCAGGCAGGAGAGTTTCCTGAATTTGTATGTCCTATGCATATTTTGTAGAGATGTCCTATGTTCCTAGTATTGATCTGTAAAAGAAACACAGCTAATGAAACACAGAACAATTGCAAAAAAGACAAGACATGCAACAGAAATTAATTTAGCAACTGTAAGGTGAGACTTTTGATTCGAGGAATTAAATATTCTGACATTTAAACAAGCCTTTCCAACCTATTTTACTTCAGATAATCCTTAGACTTTTGGTCTTCTAAAAGACCATCATCAAAAATCCCATTGGCCTGCCAATCCCATTTAAATATCTTCAGAATGTTGCTGTAGTAATTTCTGGCTGAATATTTGTCTCAGTGGGAGAGACCATCTGTATGCCTAAAAAGCAAAAGTGTCTTGACCCTAAAACCTATTCAGTTTAGCATTTATACTAGTGATCTGCTCCAAAATTATTTTTGCCTCACACATACCTCTGAGTTTCTCCCTACCCCTTCAGGAATGTATGCCTTACAATTTTTTGGAAACAATTGTGTTCACCTTTGATGCTTCTTTTTTACAAATAGTTTCAAGTAAATCAAGTTTAAAAGCTGTATTTAAAAGATTAGCTCTTGGACAGGCTGGATGAATATGTCCAGTACAGATAACAGGGCACTGAGGGAATAACTTTGTGTGAAGGTTATTCAAACAACCTCACTATGAACTTAAGTATAGAAATAGAAAGTTTATCTTCAAGGAACTGGAAGTACACCATCAGTCTTCCTTCCTCACTGTATAATTAATTTTGTTATAATGTAGGCTTGGTTTTCTCTCCTTTTGTTGTTTTCCATAGACTTAATTTTCATGTTTTCATTGACATTGTATAGATGGGTGTGAACTGAGTTCCCTATATCACGAATTTCCCTGAACTCAGTGTTATAAAAGATAAAGAGACAGAGCAGTGAAGACAGACCACAGTTATTTGCAAATACAGTGCACTCAGCCTTTTCTCTTTCTATCATTTCAGAGTAGGTTCTCCCTAATTGTATTCAATGCTATGGATACTTGCCTGGGAGGGGAGTCCTAGTCATTGTAGGTGAAATTAATGTCAGTAATTGCAACAGGAAACAGCCAACAACATGTATTGTGAAGAAGGTCTTTTAATCTGTCGGGACCTGCTTACTTGTTTCACCCACTCCTTTCAGTCTGGCTCGTTTTGATATCAAAGATGAAGAATGACATTCTCTATCAGGGGTGCTTCTCAGAAGCTCCATAGGCTGAAAAGGGATAAGAACTGCACTTCCTGCAACCCAAACATCTATGGGGCAACTGTGGAAAAGGTGAGCTCTTCATCAATGCTGCCATCAAACACCTTTTCTCAGAAATGCTGAATACTAGTGATGGAAAGCACCTGTTTGTCACATGGCCCTGTAGCAGACACCTGTAAACAACCCCCGACAATCCTATATACACACTCAAGCTGTGCAGATTGTGACAAAGGACCTAGTTTGGCTCACCTAAATCACCACGTTATAAGACTGATTGAGGAAGAATTTGTTTCTGTAACTGGAAACAGAAGCAGTTTCAGATAGACTTATTACAGGTATAAAATTTGTCACTATTTCAATAAAGCAGCAGGTGTCTAACAAAGTTGAAATTTTACTCCATATCCTAGTTCTTCACTTCCTCATTTAATTTTTAATATTGCAGCCCTGTTTCAAATTTGCATACTAAACAAGTATCTGTTGTCATATATTTCTTGGTATTTTCTTGGGCACAATGCAAATAAAACACTAGTTCATCTTCAGCAATAGACAATAAACCTGTTGAATTAAATAAACTTTGGATCAGTGAGTGGGAAAGGATACTAAATTTAGCTCTACATTTAAGTCATATTTCTCATTTCCAGCTATGTGTAAGATAAAAAAATTGCCTGTTATCACATAGAGTTTGAAATGTCATGCAATCTGGCAGGAAGCAAGAAGGCAACACAATGAATATATATTACTTACTGTGAAGATGTCTTCATTGCCTCTCTGAAATAATTTTCCCTTCTCTCCATCAAGAAAAATAGGACCTGAACAGCCACAATCCCCATACAGTGTAATATAAACCTTTGAGCTTGTTCCCGTGGATGGCACATCACTGGTGAGGACTGACACGTTCCATTTCCTAGCTATCAAAAGATAAAAAGACTCACTGAATTACTTAAACTCAAGATTCTTAAATAAAATGCATTTCTGTAATCAAAATTCTAAATAATAGCGTGCCAATGAATACAGAAATACATGTTTCACAAAATTGCAGCAGGCAAATACTGAGTTTACTGCATTGGGCATGACAAGAAATGTCAGGCTGCATTCATATCTTTTATTCTAAATGTCCTATATGACCAAGTCAAATTTGAATGAACATAGATACCTTTCAAACACAGTTTTGAAATATTGTATTAAATATGGGATTCTCTTTACTTAGGATATATCAGCTCTGCTCAATACAGTGCTGTGTAATGACAGCCTTGACACTCATCACTTTAAACATTAGAGATTCTGAAAGCAAATTAGCTCTGCTGAAAAAGAGTGTTTAAGAAAGGATCTGCATCTCTGCAAAGGTGTGATCAGCAACACAGGTGTAGCAGCTTGTTTGGAGTCCACTGGGGCTTTACCAGCACAGGAAGAACATTGATCTGTTGAAGAAAATCCAGAGGGGACCAGCAAGTTGATCAGAGGGATGAAGAACCTCTGCTAGGAGGAAAGGCTGAGAGAATCAGGTTTACTCAGCTGGAAAAGAGAGAGCTTTGTGGTGGCCTTCAAGTAACTGAAAGGGAGCCTGCAGGCAAGACAGAGAGGGACCATTTGCAAGAGCATCTAGTCACAGGAAAAGGGACAAAGCCTTCGAACTGAAAGAGAAAGGGTTTAGATTAGGTACTAGGGAAAATTCTTCCCTGTGAGGGTGGTAGGGCATTGGAATATGTTGATCAGAGAATCTGTGGATGCCTCATCTCTGGAACTGCTCAAGACCATGTTGGATGGAGCTCTGAGTGACCTGGTCTAACTGGAGGGTCCCTGACCACTGCAGGGGGGCTGAGCCAGATGGGTCTTAAGGCCCCTTGCAACCCAAACCATTCATTCAGTGGAAGCTAAGTACCAATGGCATGGAATTAAAGGAAATTGTATCACTGGTGGATACTCCTATCAACAAGCTAAATTTGATCAATTCCAGAACTATCATAGCTGGAACACATTTAACTGAGAGTATAAGGAAAAAATAACAACTGTGAGATCTGAGGAAGACAACAGACAGAAACACATTTACTATCAACAGAGCAGTGTGAACCTCCTCAAAAATTGCTGTAATCTGCTTTTCCCATGGCTGAAATTAGCTGATGATAGAATTTCTAGTTTTGCTTTGCTTCTGTGTGCATCTTTTGTTTTACTCATTAAACTTTATCTCAACCCATGATTCTTCTCTCTTTTACTCTCTCCAGTCCCACTGGTGGGGAAGTAAGCAAGCAGAGTGGGGCTTGGTTCTGATTGGAGCTAATCTGTGATACAAGGTGAGAAAATTGTATTAACTATTCCGCATAACTCTTACAGTGGATCAACACTGTGATCAGATTAATTATATTTGATACCATTAGTGCTGTAAAAGGCAAGGCACTTGTTGAATAGTGATATACTGAACAATAAAATGGTCTTTTTTTTCCCTGACATCCTTAGAATTAAGAGAAATATGTCTTATGCTTTTCAGAGACTATAACCATGGTGATTAGAGGAAATGGAGAAAGTATTTATATAGGAGAAAAACCTGAGAAAATGTCTGATTTTGTTGATAGTTAACAAAGAGGAAAATTACTTTTCTGAGTAAATTACAGTGATGGCTTGAGGACACACGTATATAAACTAACCATGAATAGGCTGGGGATGGAAACTAGAAAACACTCAAGACAGACACCAGCAGCAAGACACAAGTTCTAGAACATCTTTCTGGTGGAAGCTGTAATGACTACAGAGAAAAAGATCTTAAATGAGATTTAGTAATTATAGGGAATTACTTACCTAATTGTGTAGTTTCCTTCTAGTGAGCAGCTGAACTAGATAAACTGAGAGTTCCTGGGACTGTGATCTCTGTGTTATGCTGGCTAGTTCTTTTTAAATTATGGCAAGACAAAAACTGAATTCCTTCTAGATGTATGGCATGTTCTCTATAAGTCCCAGAATGCTTGCTAAATGTTCTTCTATCCTATTAAAGCAGCTCATATTACTCCTCATGGGTTTTTTTTGCCTCTGTCAATCAGTATGTTCCTCTAGCATTGCAAGGTTCTCCCTTCAGCCTTCTCCAATCTTAACTATAAAAATAATTTTATTTCATCTGTGCATCTCGGACATCTGATATTCTCTATCTTTGTTTCAAGTTGTACCAGGCAGGGTTTAGACTGGATTTCAGATTGGATGATAGGAAAAATTACTTCACTGAAAGGGTCATCAAGCATTGGAGGCTGTCCAGGGAAGTGGCTGAGTCATCAAGCCTGAAGGTATTTAAAAGGTGTGTAGATAGGACACCTGGGGACATGGTATAATGGTGGACTTTGCAATTCTGGGTTAATGGTTGGACTCAAAGACATTTTCTAACCTAAATGATTCCATGATTCTCTGATCTTCCCTGTACCACTAATGGATACATAAACCCTATGACAAGTATGGTACATTTCACTGTGAACCCTTTGTCCTGCTCTGAGGTGACCATTTTATTCCTCCTCTTCCAGCTAACGTACAGAGATCAAAACCAAGCCTTTCAGTTAATATTCATCTCAACACTTGCTGTGGTCTCTAATTGTAACCTCAGGGAGTACCTCACATCTCATGCTTTGAATGCTTAGTTTGCTAAGTAACTCTCAGTAACTCAGTAATAAGGATCTGATTAAAGGTTCCTGAACCTTGATCTGGAAACACTGAGCTGTTGTGAATGCAGCACAGAGTGCTGTGAATCCAACAGAAAGACTGTGAGTGATGGAGATATATATATATTGCTGTTAATTTGCCTATCATTTAGACATTACTTACAGCACAGAATGCTATATGACATTCAGATGGATTCCAGTTATTTTGAGTTGCATTTTTCAAATAAAGGTTTTATTTCTTTATTGACATGTAAAGGGATGAAAAAATACCATTGAGACTCTTCACTTGGAGCAGTTCTGAAGCATGTGAAGGAGGACACCACAAGTGGAGATGGACAGAAGAACATCAGAAACAAGGGCAGCATAAGAAATAACACACAGCTATTTGGTGTGAAATATATGAGACAATGCATCGTGCTTTAGAGTTATAACATTAGTTTATTACATAGAATACACCGCTCCAAACAACAGAAATATAACATTTATTTAGAGGGAAATATATCAGCCACTGGACTTCTGAAAAAACTGAGTGCTTCTAGGTTTCCCACCTGTGCTACAAACCCCTTTTGCTTCACATCCAACTTCTACCTCCCTTCCACGTGCCTTCTGTCCCACACAGACACAGTCAAAGCCTCTGGGCCAAGAGGAATTTGCGTCAGCCTTTTATTAGGTCCCAATCTGGATAATCAAAGGATCATGACCCAGGGCTTATCACAGCATGTACATCCTAGTTATTCCAGACACAGTCTTCAAGAGTACAGAATGGCCAAATTCTCATTGTCTACCTGAAAAGTAGCACCTTCTATTTCCAGGTATATCTCTGACTTCATTGACATTGAGGAGAGGTACAGTGCAGTATTAGAAATTAAAATCCAACAAAAAAAATGAAATACTTTCTCTAATCACAATATACATTAAGTATTTTCCAATTCCATGTATTACATCAGTTACTGAAAATTGTAAACCATATATAGGTGCTTACTAAATACATGCAGTGTTTAAAAAAATGCTGTAAACAGGTATCCAAAATAACTCTAACAACAGATTGAAAGACCCTGGATCATATTGCGTATGACTTGGATTCTCAAAATGCAACATATAAAAAAAAATCCAAAAAACCATAAAAACCCAAAACCAAACAAAACAAAAAACAAAACCCCACACAAACAAAAGAAAAAAACAAAACAACACATAAAGACAAATATAATCTCTAAAGTACAGATAGAGATTAAGCTAGAACACACAACTAAAACTTTCAGTGTGTGTAGAACAAATTTAAGAGTAAATGGTACTGCCTCAGAAGGAAATATGGCAAGAACAGTCAGGAAGTCCATTGACAAACAGTCTCCATTCTCAGTTCCTAAATACTCTCCTTTTCTAGTGTCCCCTGAGTTAAAGAGGCCAACTTTATTCAGTGTCTGGATGACCTGACATGGAAAAATCTCTTTACTCACATACATATTCTGCAGCTGGCCTTTAAACTCTCAAACAGCAATTTTTTAATGTACATCTATATGAAATTAACATGACTTCTGTTTCCTGCTTGTTATTGTATTACAGCATTTGAATAGAAAGTCCTACTTTTCATTTCAAATTAAACATATCAGTTGATTTTCTTCTGGGAAAAGCATTTCTACAGAAAAGCAGTTTTCAAGCCTCCTCTCAAATGTCATGGAATATAAAAATGTTAAAGCTTGGGCAGGTATTTCAAACTTCAGTTCTCTGTTGAAATAAGCAGCCACCATTTCTCTAAAATTAGATGACTGGTGTACAACTATCTCTTAACAGATAATGTTTCAGGGAAAGTCAGTTTCCCAGCAAAGAAATTATTGCCTTAGAAAAACAACTTTTCTTTGTATGATGGTTCCCACAAAAATTTAGTTAATATTTGTACGTCAGCACTGATATACAATTGTAACTTATTTTTTTTTCTAGTTATTCACACTGGGAGTTTTATTGGTTGCATTGTTCAGAAGTTTATTATGTGATTTTTTTTTCTGAAGATGTTTTCACTAACCTAATGTAATGGAAATTCCAAGATCTTTATTATAAGTCTTTCTCATCTTTACTATTTCCACTGTTCATTGTAGAAGAGCAAACTACTTCTTCCTTGTCTTCTTCTTCTTCTTCTTCTGTAGGAAAGGCATTTCTGTTTTTCAGATTTTCAGAGGCTTTATGTTCAGTGCTATTTAAGGAAGTGTCACACTTCAGAAATGCTTCAGAATGACAGATTTTTGCTGGATCTGCCAACATGGGAGAAAATTTTTCTTCAACAATATAAATTAAATTTATTTTTAAAGTTTGACATATTTTTGTCTTTCCATTGGGTAGCTCAGTGTTTGTGCCTGTGACAAGATCACTGGGTATGTGTTTGGATACACTATTTTGACAATTTCTGGCTTTTGTGTGGTTTACATTCACATCCTCTGTAATATGTAACTCCCCTAAAATATTTGTATCCTTCAAAGTTGAGGATGCAAGTATTCCACAGTTACTAATAAAATCTAAAGTGTTGTCAGCATAAAACCTATTAAAGATGTTATTAGCAATCTTATTGATAGAGTTATTCTTCAAAGTCACATGAATATTTTTGTCGGCCAGGTCTTGACCCGACCATTCTAAATGGTTGCTCTTTTTGGCCAACAAAGATGGACCCAGCTGGTTCTCAATATCAGATGCCTTTTGGTAGGCATATCCTCTCTGTTCCTCATTAATTGGTATTACTGTTACCATCAGTATTGGACAATGTTGGCCACATATGGCATGGAGTCTATCCAGAGAATCTTCTTCATGAAGAGCACTTCTATCATCATTATTAACATTAGTTGGCTGAGACTGTATGGGTACAGCATTTGAAGGCTTTTCCAATGGATGCACCTTGTTATCAGGCAATCTAAATTCTACAGATGAAAAGGCTGGAAAATTGGTGTCAGCCTGCGTGGAAGTAGAACCTACCACGGTTGATGGATTGGTCTTGTCTTTGGCTGGTGCAGGAAGGATCTTACCATTGCGACTAGATTTGCCTTTTGAATTTGACTCATCCTGAAGGGGGTCTGAATCACTATTATGAGGCATATTGAAGTAGCTGCAAAATTTTTCAGGGGGTTTTACCATGTCTTCAAGTTCTGAAGAAGGGATCTCATCAAGGGCAGGGTACTGATCCAGATTGCCAAAGTGAGAGTATGGAACTTCATCACTTTCAATTGATGTTGTATCCAAATTACCATACATTCCAGTCCTTTCAGGTGGCGACCTTCTTATCAAATGATTTTCTTTCAGAAGCCATTTGCCTTTATCTATCAATATTCCTTCATCTTCATTAGACTGAATGCTAGGTTGACAAGGTTGATTTGGAGATTCCTCTAAACAGTCATTAGTATAATTTGTCTCTTCTCTGTTAAGAGCAGATTGTGGTGTTGGTAAAGGAGTCTTTTCTCTTCTGGATATACTGTCATCTTTGTTTGCTTTTACTGGATATTCTTGTGATGGTAATGAAGAATGCGACAATTTCTCTGCAGAACAAGAAATAGATTCTTGAGAAAAATAAATTATTTTTTCCCCCACTGCAGAGTGGAATCCTCCAGTATCTGTTTGGAATACTTTCGACGTGTAAGGAAATCCTTTGTGAAAGTCAGGCTTAAATGAAGCTTCTGTCTTGCCATAGAGTCTTTCAATTGTTCTCTTTACATAGCCAGTATTATAATGTTTTTCGAGTGCTTCCTCCCCACTTTCATTGGTCAAGTCACTGGATGCTCTAAAGTTGTAATCACTCTCTTCACTATCTGGTCTGTAATCTGACCAGTCTGAAGTAGCAGGACTTTTTAAGCATTTTTTAAATTGAGAGGTGTCAGAACACATTTTATTCTCTGGTTCTTCTACTTGCAATTTCAGTTCTCCTTCAGTCAGGTCACATTCTGTAATGTGCTTTGATTCGTAACGAAATGATAATGGAGAGACTGTAGATAACCTCTCAGAGGTTTCCTCAGATATTTCTGCATCTTCCTTGTCACCCTGTACAGAATAATCCTCGTTATTATATTCTACAGAGGTTTCAGCATCTAGTGTAAGTTGGTTTTTTGGGGTTTTGTCAATATCTGCTGTCTTTGGACCAACAGCCTCATCTTCATTTTTATCAGTAGTAACAGATGCAATGCCTTTTTCACCTTCTAACTCAGAAGTGTCCTGATCTAAAATACAATTGTTATCATTAGAAGTTTCGCTATGAGCTGAGGAGTTAGGTTCTACTGAAGATTCTGACTCTTCATTAATAAATGATGTATCTTGAGTTTGTTCATACAGACTATCAGGCATTTCTACATTTCCTTCCGGTGACTCTACAGCTGATGGAAGGCTACAGGTATTTGAATTAGTATTGGCATATTGACCATCTAGTTGTGTTTTGGGAGCAGTCATGTCTAAAGTCTCTGTTTCTTTACAAAGATCCCTCTCTATATCAAAGCAGCTTTCTGATTCCCCAGTTAATTTTAGAGCTTCTTCAGAATTGACCGTTGCAATACACGGCTCAACTGATTCTTCACATTCATGTAAATGCACATCACTAGGAATTTCAGATATGGGAATATTCTCACGTGTGGAGTCCTGCTTTTCAAGTTCCTTCCTTAAGTGTAGTAAGTTATTTTCTGTTGATTGTTGGAAATGTGAGAAGACAGCCTTCAGCTCATCAGCTTGTTCTATAGCTGCACTTTGTTTCAGACATTTTAACTGCGCAAATATTTCAGAACAGCAGCAGGCATTTTTTTGCATATCATCTGTGGTTGTCCCAATCAAACTCTCTCTCAGATTCAGTAAAAGTAGCCAAGCTAGGAGGGCATTGGAGGAAGAACCAAAAGCTGCAGGAGAAAGATCTGAAAAGCTGCAAGATTTTCCAAGGCATCCACTATGTCCTTTCTGCAGACCAAGCAAAGCTGATTGTAGTTCATGCAGCAACAAGCTAGACATGCAATTATTCTGAACTTCAATTCCAATCTTCTCACTAACAATTGTGCAATCAGCTTGAACAGCAACTTCGGATCTTTTGCTTTGGTATAGGTTGGTAACGTGAATGTCAGCTTCTGCCATCTTTTTATCAGTATCATGTTCTTCATGAAACAAGTGTAGCTTACTGTCCTGGTGAAATTGTGACTTTAGTGAATACATGGTTTCTTTTACTGTAGATATATTAGAATGAATTAAAGAGTCAGTTTGTATTTCATCTGAATCTTTGGCCAAGTCTTCTGAAATTCTCAATTTACCAATAGGCTTCAATGGTTTTTTTATTAGATTATCTTCAAGTAGATGTTTTTTTCCAGTTACATGTACGCTATTTGTGATAAATCTAGCTTCTTTTTCTATAGAAGCATCAGCATTTTCTTTAGGAAAAGAAGAGGCATTGCTATTCTCTGCAGTCCCTTCTTTTTTCTTTATAGGGGGTAAGACAGAATTTGATAACGAATTTTTCAGCCAAGTTTGGACATAGTTTTCACGTGAATGTTCAACACCCTCCTCTTGAAAGCTCTCCTGGTTTAGAGCCTCTAGTGTAACGGCACTCTCTGACATATTTATCTTATTTATACCTTTACCTTGATTTTTCTTCATCGTCTTTTGCTTTTTCTCTTTCTTTGACAGCAAATGTTTTGAATTATTATTTTCGTTTTCTAAGCTAAGATTTTTTGGCACTTCTGACAATGGCTTTGAAGTCACTGAAGAGTTAGATATCTGTTTGGAAGAACTGGTTTTAAGGTGTGAGCCTTCTTTCTCAGTACTAAGGGTATCCTGACTGTGTCCAGATTCATTGTTTGAATAAGCTGCCATTAGACCATCTTCACTCTTCGCAGATGAAATTATACTACTTTTTTTGCCTGACTTCAATTTTATCTTGGCTAACTTATTATTATTACTTCTTTTTTTTTTATTAGACGATGCTGATCCATTTTGTTCCACCGAATCCTGGTGATAGAACTCATCTTCAGGACATATGTTTTTATCTGAATTGGCAGACCCGTCATTGTTTCTTGCAAAATATTCAGATCCCATTTTCTGAGGCATCTCAGAGTATTCATCCATAGCCTCTGTTGTGGAATCCTGTGTGATATGCAATCCTTCACTTCTAATTACCTCTGAAATTTCTTGACTTTGATTTTCATATGTACCTTGCTCTAGCAAGCTAGGTGATTTTCTTTTCTTCTTCTTCTTTTTGGTGAGGGATGATGTAGATTGGCTGTCCTCTATGAGTGTTGACATCACAGATTCAGTCGTGGTACAGATTTGACTCTCGCTTTCAGCAACAGTAGGAAAGAATCCAGTTGTTGGATTTACGTTCTCAGTAGGACTTTTACTACATGGAGGTGCCATCATCTTCATCTGACTATGTCCAGTACAGGCTGAATCTTGAGAAACAGCTATTAAATCAGCAGCTTGGCATTTTAATTCTTCTTTTGACTGACACAATTCTGAATATGTAATGAAAGAACTCACTGATCTTTTTATTTGCTTAATATCATATGACTTATGGATGTGATCTGCTGTACCTGGCCTTCCTGTCTGATAAGTTTTTGATGAAGGTATGAAACCACTGATGTTAGCTTCAGAGGCTGATACTAAACTACTGTGTGCACCTTGTCCCACAACTGATTTTTCCAATATATTTTGTACCAATTCATCCTCATCAGGCACTTCTAATGTCTCACTATTTGTGGTTTCTATTAGCTCACTACTTTTGTGGCTTACTTTTAAAAGCATTTCTTCTTTTATATTTTCTGAAGAAAGCTTTACTAAAGCATTGTCATTCATCTCATTAAACTTTGGATTACAGACACTTGATTTTTTTCTGCTTGAATGAGCTACCATGCAATACTCAGATGTTTTTTCCCCATTCTCTATTTCCTCACTGTAGGAAAACTGTCCTATTGTCTTCTCTTGAACTTCTTTCTCAGATACCAAGGTGACACTTTCAACTACTGCTTTCTTTTGTCTAACACGCCTTGGCCCAGGGGTGGGAGGCCTATAAAAATGAGGCTTGATATTTTCCTCAGGTACCTTGTCTACATCTAAATCTAAATCTGCAGAATTGCTCTTCTCAGAGACAATACAGTCAGCAGTTTTCAAATCAGATTCTGATTCTTTGTCTGACACTTCCTCATTGGATTGCTGTAACGAGTCTTCCTCTACTTTATTGCAGCTCTTCAAAATTGGAGCATCTTTTGGATTTACAGAGTCTGATGTATTTACATTGGATGAGCAGTTTTCCACATTCATTGCTGAAGAACTGCAAATGGAGATTTTTTTGTCATCAGAAAGGCCAGCGCGACTTACAGTGGTTGTCCACTTAATGGTTTCTTCCTCTTTAATTTTGAATCGAACTTTCATTTCCACTGTAATACTGCCATCCTGATTAACATGAACAGATTTCTCAATGTCATCTTGATACTGTGCTACAGACAAGTCTCCACCACTAACTGACTGATTTCCTTCTATCCCATTTTGGCTGTCAAGAGCATAGGAAGAATCTGAGTTGTTATCATTTGAGTTGTTATCATTGCTGGATTCTTTATCAGAACAAACTGAGAATATCTGAGATCTTGAACTAGAGTCCGTTTCACCTCTCACTAACAATAATTACATTGAAAGAACACAGATTCATTCAGTAGACAGAAAGTAGAGCAGACAAATACCATGGATAAGGATCCAGATGATGAGATAGCAGACCGGCAAAAAGGAGGAGAAAAGAAGAAAGGAGAAAAATTAGTATTAAAGATGCTAATGAAGTGTGTTATTTCACATACTTTGGGTTTTTTTATTATTTATTTTGCATTAGAAAGTACAGAAAAAACCAATGCGTAATCTTCCTATTCTTCTAGGAAGTTTTCAGAGAAAGAAATATAAGAAAGCCTTAATAAAGAATGAAGCATTTAAATACTTGTCCACTTAATTTTATTTTACAATAAGTTCTTTCTAATGCCAGAACTACAGTCTTATTTGAAACTCCAAAGCCTAAAAAAGTACTAGATGATCTAATTTTATGCTTAGTTCAGAGATGGGTTTGCCTGGAGCTTTTCAAGGGATTCATAGGGGCTTACTTGTTTGGGCTTCAAGCTTCCAGCTTTACTTCCTCTTCAGGCTTTAGTGATTATTAATATATCATTTCCCATTAGTTCTTACAGTTAGTACTAAAACATGTCAGTCAAGGTGAATATGTATGTCCCTGGGCTTAATCTAACAATCTACAGTACATGAGCAACTACTCTTTGTAATGTCACTGACACGTGAGGAAAGCATTCATATCCAGTCCTCAGGACTGGCCTTCTATAAAGAAGTAAACATTGAAGTTCTTGAACTCCATGTAAAAATCTGAACTTAAATCATGTATGTACCTGTACTGTAGACAATACTGTGGTGCAAAACTCAGTAAAGCCAATGAGAATACTTTTAGACTTCAGTGATTTTCAAATGTGGGCCAAGATATGTTAGCCCACACTATATATATTCCCACAGTATGTTTTTATGACTCTGCAATAACTTGTGTCTTCTAAAAAAATTTATCTCATCTCTCATAGTTGTCGCTGAGGAGCTGAGAGCTAAAAGAACACGAGACAAGAATAAAGTTTTGCTGTCTTACAAGGTCTTCTCCATGTGCAAGGGAAACAGTGCATGTATGACCTCACCAAGGTATGAACAACTGCCATGGTAGCTATATTCCACCACTTAACAGGTTTCACTTGCAGAAAACATTTCAACACATCCAATATTACCTTATCTACATTTCTTGAATTTGTTTGCTTGTTTGTTTGTTTTTAAAGTGGTCTCATGTCAAGACTTTTACAGTAAAATATTACCATTATAGAAAAATGTCTATAACTTCAGGCAAATAGCCTTGCAAGTTTCTCAAGCACATGCTTCACAATGAACTGAATAAGAAACAAAAGCTTGTACTAATTTTTCTAACACCGACCAGAACTTATTCTTCACAGAGTAAAAATCTCATCTTCTCTGTCTCAGAATATGGAATTGGAACAAACATGCTGAAGTTTCATTTTCCATGCTTTCATAACATCAATAATATCTCCTACACCTGATATTGTTTAAATTCTCAGGTTAAAGACAAAAAGAGGGTTGTTTTTTCCTCCTTCTGTGATTGCTGTTTACTAAGAGTTAGAAGCATGAGAAAATCAGATTCAGCAACTCAGGTTTTCTACAATTGCAAGGCTCAGTCTCTGTCTCAGAGCAAAATCTGGGTAGGATTTTTGTTTCTGCAGAACTTTTATTCTCAAAATGTTCTTATTCATTGTCTCTTGACTCATTATTTATGCTCTGCAAACAAGTCTCAAGCTGTGCAAATCAAAGTACATGAAGGCTAAAAAAACTCGAAAATTAATAACTCAGTGGGGAGATAATAAAGTGCAAGGAATGTGAATGGAACTCCCTCAAGCAAATGGAAATCAAATGTCTTATATGTAAACGTGCTCCCTGACACTGTCAGGGTCACTGTGGAAAGTCCCAGTACAGTAACAATTACAGTGTTCCCTGGGTTCTCCAGTACAGCATGAAGCTGTAGCAAAAGAAGAGAATTCCTCTGGATTAAGGAAGTTCCTGCAGACCGTACCTCAACCCTACATGATGCTCTAATGTCAGGAATTCCCACAGGACCTAAAGCTCTGGTATTTCAGCATTTCATTTACCTCAACCTCAGGCTATTCACCTAGCCTGGCTTCTCTCCAAGAGCCCCTCATGTTCTTGATCATCCATTGGCCACTTCACACTCTGCCTGACCTTCCTGACCTTATCAGTGGAGCAACTCCACAAGTAATCTAAGTACATATTTTAAAAAAAAACTTATTTAAAAAAAAATATAAAACAGCCATAAGGATATAATATTGGCTCTGTTTAGGCAAAAGCAGACTCAAAAATATGATGAATTTGAGAGTGGACGGACGCTATACCAGTTTTCCTATTTATGTGGAGCATGTGACAAGAGTAATTCATGACAACCCAAACCTCCATTTGTTGAGTTCTAAAAACTGAACAAAAGTTTTGTCCAAGTAATTCAATGAAAACCTGAAATAGCTTGAGGTTCTACTTTTACCACTGTTGCTATTAATTGTGACACCAGAAAATTAATAACAATGGCAATCAAGTGAATTAAAATGAAATATACCCATAGATTTTCATCCATGTTCTAAGTAAGTCTGTCAGAAACAAAATATGCATACTAGCTGAGTACTTAGCAGAAACTTGCATTTTAAAAAGAAAATTAACACTTTGACCTTTCATAAGCTTATAGAGGAGTCACAGCAGATATAAACAATTTCAACTGGCCTTTCTGAATATCCTTGATCCTAGTAAGATTGTCACTGTTTACGTCTTCATGCTGAGAGAGATAAACAAATTAATAAAATACAAATTAATTCAAAGAACTTACTCTTCTCACTTTCTGACTTGGCATTTGCTTTTGGGTACACACGATTTCCAATTCCAAGCAATTTAGCAGGCCGCAGAAACCCAAGGGATTCGTAATTGCTCGGTTTAAAGGGCTCTCTCCCTGCTGCAACTACAGCTCCAGAGCACAATACCAGGGCCTGAAGATTAGGAACCTGGGAAAAAAAGTAACATTAAATTCTCTGCCTTAGTAACCAGCAAAAAATAATGTAAGAGATTTATCCCTTTCAAGCTTTAATATCATCACTTCTTAGTCTCTACATTCATTTCCAGCAGACTATTAAATATGTATCACAGCACAGAATTAATTTTTCAATTCCTATAAGGCAATTCCTACTTCTATGAGGATATATCTTGTTATATAAATATATTGGATAATTACTTCAAGGAGCAACTTGGATCCAGATCAAAATTTTCTTAAAATTTGAGTGTTTGCACATGTAATTTTGTCTCATCGTTGCACAGTGACTGTTCATAGCCATGAAATATAAATATGCATTTGGAGGTAGATATACACATGAAGAGATACTTTGAGAAAAAATCAGAATACAGCACAAGCAGTTGACTCATACTTCCACAAGGAAAAGGACATAATCACAGAGCATAAGACCTCTGGAGGTCATGTAGTCTAACCCTCTACTTGAGCATTTTATCAGATCTGAGTGGATCAAGGTGCTCAGAGCCTTGTCTGACAGTTTTGAATGTGTATTCCAGAATATATTGCCAATTAATGCTTTACAAACCCTAGTTCATTAACTTGCAGGTAACATGGACAGTTTCCCAGCCTAATACGCAATTTCAACCAGTGAAGGGTAAACAGGAGATTTTTTTTTTTAATTCTTTGAGTTCTGCACAGAGTTGTCTTTCTAGGGATATCTGCTAAGTGTAACTATAAGTGTTTTTCTGTGGTTAAACAACAGAGAGAAAAAACACTGAGATAAAATTATACAAACAGCACAGAAGACTGAAATCTGAATTATTAGTGCTGCATCACCTGAGTTTAGAGGTGCAGAACCTGGTCCATGGTTTGAAACTATAACAGATAATCAGGTGTCAGAGCTCCAAACCATTAACAGCAAACCACTCTACCCTTGTGCAATGATAAAAATATGTGTGGGTATTAGATGCTACTTATCATGTTCTAAAACATTAAAAATCCCAGATAAACAGCATTAAGACTAAAGGAAGGTTTTATGTAAATGGATAAAAGTATAGAATTGAGAGCATGCCTTAAAGAGGCCTGAGTAAGAGAAAAAAAATGTTTTTTCTTCTTTTACTTAAAGTGAGATCCCTCCTCACTAACTTCTCTTTATTGCCAAGATTCCAGTATACTTCCTTCAAGCCAGTAGCCCTTCTGAAGGGGAAATAAAGCTTACAAAGTAAACAGATGAAATTTAGCACATCAGATCATACATCAGGACCATGTTTCAATCATGGATACAACTTCTTTTAAATTTAAAATAATCTAGAAGAAATCACAGAAAAAATGTCAGTACTCATCCTTTTTCTCACCTTTCTGCCATCAGTGGTATAGAGTTTTGCAACTGGATATTGCATCAACTCACTCATATAATCCAGAAAGGCCTCAAATGTTTGTGTATTTTTCTTTCCCAAAACTATGGTACGCCTAAGCCTTACATCCCCATTTTTGAAAACGAGCATCTTTTTGGGAGTTGTAATTCTGCTTTCTCGGTGGCCAAACCCATCTTCATTCTGCCTTGCTAACTGCACAGCTCGACGGCGAGCGCTGACAGGCCTGCTGATCTGCCAGGGCAGTGGCTTTTTGCTCGCCTGCTCCAGATTGATGGGCTTCATTTTCCTCTGATGGGAGCAAATGTAGGATTTTCCATCTTCCAGATCCTCCAAGTTGGTGACACTGTGTCTCCCTCTCGGTGTACTAATGTTCCTTACTCCAAAAGGTAGCGGGACCCGTTTGGATAAACTATCCAGCAAGGCATCAAATGTCTTGTAAGACCTGCTATTAACTACCATTTTGATTCCATTAAACTGGGGATCTCCACTTTTATAGAAACAAATCCGTTTTGCCACGACAGGTTCAGTAACATTCAAATGGCGCGTGGACAAACTCTGTTCACTCTCGGAGGAGTTTGGATGATTCACTGAGTAACTACTTGAAGGTGTTTCACTCATTTTGACAGCAATCTGGAAGAAAGAGGAGATGGATGTAAAACTTCTCCTGTGACTAGCAAAAATATGATCTACATTTTGAAAGGAGCAGAAAGAGGATTTATGAGAAACCAACAGTGGCGTGTTGTGCCAAAAATCATTTGATTTAAATGGATTCAAGCTGTTATCACTAAATTCCACAAAGACTCCAATACTGTCAGATTAAGCTAGCATAGCTCTACTTGCAAGTATTCCCAAAACTCTCCAATGTAATTTCAAATCTCCTATCATTTTGGTACAAGAGACCTTTTCTTAGAAGGAGGTGGTTTGTCAGCCCATCCTCTCTTGAGCACAAAGCTAATGACATTTCACATGTAAGACATGTAAGAAAAGTCCTTATAGGAGGGAGCAATTTGTGCTTTGGTAGAAGCCTTTTTTAGTCCAAAATAGTTAAACTGAAAGACAGTGCAATTCAGTCTGATCTTATACACTAGTTTCATACCGAGGCAAAAACATGGAAATCAGAGAAAAGTCTCCTGACTTACAGCACTGTAATCTATACCATAATAAGGCCCAAAACCAGTGTTAGAGTAAAGTTTTATCATAAATTGACATATTATTTGCTTTTCTATTGCAAGTTTTATATGTCACAATACATATCTACTACAACACTTGTATTTATACATTTATACATTGTTGTATTTATACATTTTAATAAAAGAAAATCTTTAAGTCCCTCAAAAAGACACAAAAAAATTCAGGTATTCTTCAGGACAAGTTGCTTGGAAATGAAAACATTTAAATACTGGTACTATGAACAACAAATTAGTTCTGACACCCATATTGATAATCTTCATGCTTGTAAATAGAGAACCAATCTTTCAATTTTAATCCAATCTAAATATAGAGACTGCAATGGTAACCCTTTAAGTGACTAAAATATCTTAATGATTGGCTTGTTTTCACTGGAACACAGGGTACAAACTTTCAACTAATTAGCCCCAAGGAAACAGTAGACTTTTACTGAAAAGCTACGTAGCAGCCTCAGGGAACACTTGTCATCAAAATAAAAGAGATTAAATTCTTTTATTATGTAATCTTAATATAGCAGCCATATTGAGTAATGTAGCAATCTCTGGCTACCATATATTTTTCTTAATGAAGCTTTGGAAAACCATCTTCTCATTATTTTAATACTGTATATATCGGTTCTGAAATTGATAAGAAAATTATATGTTTCAAGACAGTGAAGGTTCAAATGAAGTCAGGTTTTATAAGATTTTTATCTTACTGTGTTCTTACAGCTTTTGCTATAATGCTTCAGCTCAGGTGTTTTGCCTTGACTAGAAGTTAATTATTTTGAACACTAACCAGAACACAGGAAGAAATGTCTTTAGTCCACCTTAATTTATGCTGCAAAATAGACTCCTCTAAGTGCTAAAACTAAAAAATAGCCAAACAGGACTGCACTAGAATGATGTACTCTAAGATTGATTTGCATAATCACAATTCCATTTAAAATAAATAAATAATTTTTAAAAGCCTAAAAAATGAAAAAAAAATTAATTAAGGGATATGCAAGAAGAAATTTTCAAGGTTGGCTGCAGCAATTGATACAAAGCAGCTGCTGAAATGGTTTACTTTCTGTAGAAGGAGCAGCTCCACTTCAACTGAAACCACTGAGAGCTACAGTTTTCATCTTTTTTTACACATCTCCTGATTAGCTGAGTAAATTTTCACTACACTTCTATAGTGAGAGTTTGACAGGTGAGTTAAGACTAGGGACACAATCTGAATGAGACATTTTATGCTGCCTGTGTCATTCTGCTTAGCTGGATATGCCTAGAGGAAATCTGTAAGGGCATTTTTGTTGCTAGCTTCAACACAGACTTTCCTACTCTCTTCGCAGAGCAAATGCTCTACTGGAGTGAAAGAAGCAATGACAGAAGTTCTTGAGTGAAATGTGTTTTGTTACTCCATTTCAGCTGGCCAAGATGGAGTTTGAGAGTCTAGCCCAGGATCTCTGGGGGAAAAGTGTCATTGTCAACCATGGCCAGAGAGAGAAACAAACAGATGCAGCTCCTCAGCTCCTCTCTACTATATTTCTGACACGCTGTGAAAATGGAGTGGAATTTCATCTAACTGTGTGATTTGATTATTCACTCTTACAAGAGATAAAATAGGTGGATTTTGTCATGAGACCAGTGACATTAATCACTTTGGAATTAGCATCTCAGAAGCTGTTCTAGATATTTGTGCTTGTGCAAAACATTCAGTTACATAAGCACCAACATTTCAGAGACAAATGCAACATATTTTACAAAAAGCTAATTATCATACTTTGTCTTGACACTGTGGAGGTACTGAAATCTAAGACAAAGAGGGAATATACATATCAATAAAGAAAAAAGAAAACTTTCAGTGTAAACACAAAATAATTTGAATGCATAAAACTAAGAAAAATATGTTTTCCTTAGCAAAATGGATGATAGACCTTTATTTGGCATACCATGTTTCTAGCATTAATTTTAATAGCAAAAATTGCTTCTGCATTTTTTAGAAATCTTATCATTACCTTTTACAAATAGAAAACATTTCAACGATGAACAATCAATTTATTGTGGAAGCTGCTTTTTCGTACTACAAGCCACCACATAATACCTTAATTTCATCATAAAAATACTATCAATTTTCATACTTAAATAAATAATTCTAAAATTAAGAATCAACTGATATTACATGAAATAGGATGCCTATTAAGATACTAAGGCAACTAAAATGTTGAGAAATTTATTCTCCAAGAAAATCGAACATAAGTCAGAATTTAATCTTTTCCCTCCGTACTACCAACAAAACTACTCATGCAATGCTTATGCACAAAACTAAATTCTATAAAGACAGTATTCTTACATACATAAGACTACCTTCAATGCCATAGAGCTGGTAAGCACTATATATAATTTTATCATACTCACCCACAGTCCTATGTAAATAAAAGAGAGTATAGCTTGTTTTCAAAGATTTATAAATTGTACTTGTTGTCGTCTACGCAGCATGAAATAACATCCTTAGTCTTATTCCAAGTATGCTCAGCCAGGAAAAACATCATAATCCACTTGCTTAATCTCAGCTAATGTGAATCATCAGACCAGGTTCACCACAGGCAGCCATTATTCAGAGCAGAATGTCTAACATCCCATCCAGCAAGTCTTCTTGTATGATGTTAAAACACTATTTAACTATTAAATATTTTGTTTGCATAATTTTCTATTTACTCAGATTGCTCAAGAGAGTCACATAACCACATAAAATAAAAATGGGAATGGGGAATGTGACTTATCTAATATACCTGCTTGTCAGAGTAGGTTTATCATCCAAACTAAGTTCTTTAGAGATAAAAATTTTTAATATATTAAAAATAGAGCTTCTACCACTCACCTTCTAAGACTATTTATTAACTACCTCTAATTATTAGCTACCTCTAATTTTTGCTTTCATTCATTCACTTCCCCAAGTTGGTTCTCTTTGTGCTAAAGATTCTCCCATATTTTTTCTCCACTCAGATAGCACAATAAAAATAGTTCCACAGTTTCTCTAACAACAGTTAGTAAAACATGACAGTCTGAAGGAGCTTTGTCATCCATGAGGTACTCTTTATTTCTACATGCTGGAAAAAAGTCAGTGACTATTAATGTGTGTGAATATATTTCAGGAAGAGATGGGAGGTTTATGCTTAACAGTCTTTTAGTTATGCCATGGAATGTGGAATGTTCTTTTCTTTTCCCAGTAGAAATGCTATGTTTCCCAGGTGGTGATTGTTCCATCTGATTGACACAAGGTGCATAATCTGATTTGGAGCCTCTTTGCTTAATCAGGATTACACCAAGCTCTCAAAACTAGCTGTGTAGAGCAGTAACAAAAACACTGCTCAGTAAACACTACCACTACATGCTGTAATGAGTGTTTAACTAGTCTCCTTAGTGGAGAATCCAACACTGATAGAAGTTGCAAAATACCACTTCAGTCCCACTTTCATAAATTGCATAGGTACAAAGATTAAATTATAATGTTGCACAGGTTATAACATGCTATAAACATTATTTTTTAAAATAATACATTAATATAATAACTTAGGTCCTTAATCTATTTTAGCTAATGTATTCTAGTCGGTATTCTGTTATTTACACCTGTTCAGAAGATGAACAAGTGCAAATTCTATTCTGATGTCTTAAAACTAAACTGTTTATAGCAGGAATTTATGTTGGGTTGGATTTCCCTGCAGTGTAGGATTTAAAACATCATTGCTACCTTCATTAACTTTCCAGTGTATGCAAAGACACTTTCAATAAACAGCTAATCCATCAGTGGCTTCAGTGCATCACTAGAACTGGGGACTCAGGGGATCATACTGCTGGGACCTGGTGAAGATGACAATCAAGTGTCACCATTTGACAGTGCCTCTTATTTCTCTAAGACTTCAAAAGGCTTGCAAAGCTTCTGTCCAGACATATCTAGCTTAAAAGTCTACTGCATTCATTCTTGTACTACAAACACTTCATATATTCTGAAAAGATAAAATGAATCATCAACTTTATAATAAAAATAGCATCAATAGAATTACACTTTATTCAGGCCTAAAGATAACAAGTTTCAAAAAAAATTATTACTGTCCTAAAGCAATCAATATTGACACAGAAACACCTTCCATCCATTCATGCGGGCAGCTTGGCTGGCATCCATGGAATTATTAAAATTTTGCAATAAAAATTCAGTCTTAATATCTGGAGAACAGTTGCTCTTTATCTATAAACCTATCACAAGGAAAAACTGGGGAACACAAAAATTAGTCCAGAAAATTGAAGCAAGCAAAATCAGGCCACATGAGAAAACATATCACTGGTTAAAATTGTAAGGGCAAGCACATTTACCATTTTTCTGAACTGCTTTCATTCTCACTTTTAAATGACAAGCCTGTTTATCTCCAAAATATCTTCAGTTCTAGGTTCTAATACTAAATATTGCACTTAATCTGTACTCAATGTCCCTCTTGGTCCTATTTGAGGGTTATTGACTGGGCAATAACTGAAATTATGACCCTACCACTGTGAGACTCACTAAGTTTCAGTGAGAGGTCTTGTCTCTCACTGAAAAGAAGCAAAAAAAAGAAAGCTCATGCTTGGTTCTTTGTGAACGTAGCAGATAAGTACAAAAGATCTACTCTAATGACTGCAGGCATCAGGGGAAGCTTTCCCTTTTTTTTTCCAAACACTGTCTTCTAGGAAGGCAGTGGAAGAGACACAGCCAGTTGAAGGTTCAGTGCCTGCAGTTAGCCTGCAATTCCAACTCATTTTAACATGAGGCTAAAGGGCTGAGTCCAGCACCCGGAGCAAACACATGACCTGCTGAGTTCAGCCCAACCTGGGCTGTACCAAAGCTGAAGTGAAGTTTTCAAAGTCAGAAGTTTCTAACTGACTCCAAACTTCTTTGTGTGAGACCAGAAAAATACAGCATCAAAATAATTGTAACAAACACTTTTATCACTATGCTTCCTGATTTTGACCAATTACTCCTCCTTTTCTACAGATTTTTCTTAAGTCACTGAACTGATTAAACGTTACAAGTACCTAAATATAACCTAAGCTTTCCACCTCCTTCTACAAGTCCTCAGTATTTCTCAAGACCTTTATCATACCTAGGAAACTGATGCTCGAGAAAGAAAAATATGGTAGCAATTATATTCGTGTGTTTGCTGACACATCCTTTTTGCATTAGCAGATAATCAGCATCCCAGGTTGAGGAGCACAAGCAGCCTTTTCTGCAGCATTATCCTGAGTGGGAGCAGGGTCAGAGCCCTGTGTTCCATGAGGACTTCCCTGCCTGGCAGTCCTACAGCCCCTGAATGACACCCTTTGTTTAAGCCAGAGCCAGATGGAGCAGCAGTTAACACTTGAGTATTTTTATCACTGAAGTGTGAGTCATTTCTTTAGAAAGGGCAGTTGCTACACCAGTTAAACTGTTACTGTTGATCTCATGTCCCAAGAAAAAATTGATAATGTGCCTTATATTTCCAAGTCCCTGTAACCTTTTATATTTCTGTTTCGTTTAGGGTTTGTTTTGTTTTTGTTTTTGTTTTGTTTTGTTTTGTTTTGTTTTTAACTGGGCTGCTCAGTAAGTTATGGAACTAGGAAACTGCTATCAAGCTAAAAAGAAAATTATTACATTAGAAGCAGAGGCCTGGGTTAAGTTCCCTTCAGTGTGCCCAGCCTGTTTACATCCTTTCCAGCAAAGCTTTCCAAAAAGTGTGGCACTATTAATATGTTACTACTGATAAGATTTTGAACCATCACATTACAACAGCATTTTGCTGTTTGATATACATGAACTTCTTATCAAGTTAATCCTCACAGACTTTTATTCATTAAATTCTCCAACAGAGATTTGATAACCAACAGCTGAGGATGCAGAATGAGGAAAAAAAAGTATGCCTCTGGGGAGGAAAACAAAACAAAATAAAACCAGAGCTCTGCTTTTAAGAGTACTCTGCCTGAATGGTTAGCTGAACTGAAAATCTGTTTGAGTTGTTCTGGTTTTTGACCACCACTACATTTAACTCAAATCTGAATACCCATTTGTGTTCAGTAGACAGATCCCTCTGGGAAATGTCTGCCCTTCTAGAAGTACAAATTAACCCATCATTTTTAAGTGAGCTAGAATTTAATTCTGGAATGTACAGTCTAGCTGAGATTTAAATACATAACGATTCTCAGATTAGTTTTCCTTACTTTTTTGCCTCAGATGTATTCAACCATCTACACTAACCTTCTGCTTTGTAGTACATACTAACTGAAGGGTCAGCCATGCTCTCCCTTTTTTTCTGAGTATAAACATTTGAAAAAAAGACTCATCCTAGACTGCATTTTTATTTGTTTACATTACATTTACACAAGTTGTTGCAGTGATATGTGCATGCCTATAGAGCTTCTCAAATTCTCTAAACAGGACAAAAAGTGACTAGAAATTTTTCCATATCACTAGTTTTCTTCCTTTGTAGCATTTTAAGATTATTTTTCTTCCCTGAATATTTGCTTTCATGACCCTTGCAGCCCTCTCACCAAATTAATAAGGCAGTCACCTGTGTACCAAACTTAGCATACCATGATTGTATAAAAGTCAAGTTACAACTAATGGCAAATCTCATCAGTGCTGTCAGCTTATTAAAGATTGATTTCTTACTGTGTTGCTTATAAAATCCCAATGTTTTATTGAAAATTTCCCTTATTAAGACAGCTAGGGTTGTCACAATATCTATTTTATTATTTTCTACCTTCCTTTTATTTCTTAACAATCTGTTTATTTACAATTATTATTCTTTGCATGTCCCAAAGAGCATGGCCAGAGAAAAGGATTAAGCAGGAAGCACATTAATTCCTTGGCCAAGTTCTTATCAGTTTACCTTACCATGTGCCTCAGTTTTTCTACCTAAAATTCCATGCAGTGTCCTTGCCAACTTTCCTGTTTCATGGAGACATTGTGAAGCATAAACTAAAGAAGTCTCCAGTGGTATAAGTGACTATGAGGGACAGAATTTTTGGTTCCCTTGAGAGGACATCATAAAAGCTTTTTCTAGGATCTGGTCTTATTTCCTTGATGTCTTAGATATTTTACATTTTTGCCTCCTACAAAATTAAAGTTAAAAGTTTTAAAGTAAAAAATTACATCTTCAAACACTTGCTCTGATCTGCTGCCTGCTCCTGTAGGTGCCCAGGCTCCTGAGGCTCCCAAATTGCTAAAAAAGCACAGCTTTGCTGATGGGCACGTGTACAAATGTTACAGCTCTGACAACTCTAAGCTGCTTAATGTCTTATCTTTGGTGCAATGCACTGCTTTGCCAGTCTTGCCTGAAGAAACCTGACCATCCTCTCACAGCCATGCAGCCAGCTGCTGCTGTCCTCCATTCCTCTGGCTGGTAGCTAAAGAGCTGTTCCCATTCCCGAGATCCAGTTCAGTGCCTGATTTAGAGCAAGGGTTTAAGCCCATATATCTAACCCTGCAAGTCAGTGAACCAGCTCAGAGCCCCTCCTCCTGTCTAGCTGTGTACAGGGACAGACTGATGAGTGCTCAACATCTTATTCCACAGCAGACCTCACAGCTACAAATGCCCAGTGGCAAGACACACCTAATTTTAATCCTTGGTTTCGATACCCATTTCTTTGACATAAAAAATAGTGTCAATTACAGACCCCCTCCCTTCCCCATCTAAAGGCTCTGCATCTGCCCAGGATTCAGAAGCCAAAATACCCAACTCAAATCTGAGCATGGCTGGATGAAACAACCCAAACCACCTCCAACCACTGTATCACTGCTCCTGAAATCCCCAGCACAAGTCCAGCTCAGTTGTGTTAACTGCAGGCACAAGCAAGAAGGTGTAAGAAACCACAAGTACCACTGACTTTTATTTGGCTGTCATACTTGCAGCACTAGATGTAAAAAATGGAACCAAATGTATGTTCCTAGTATCAACCCAGGATTCCCATGCTAAGATTCAAAGCTGAAGTCAGTCACCACTTCTGTCACTGTAGCTCTCCAAGAGACTTGGTTTTGCCCTTTCTGCATTAATCTCACTTACTTATAAACATTTTAAGTAGATATTTCTGCATATGAATATTTATGTCTAACTAAATATGTGTAGATAGAAAAATACACACCTACACCAAAAGAGAAGCTCCACCAAAATATCTCCAGTCAATTTTTATATCATTTAGATTAAATAGTTATTTTCTGGCATCTTTCTTGTATATTCCCAGACCTGTTGTTTCCCTTTCATTTTATTTTATTTTGGTTTGGAAGTGCATTCCTCTTAACTCCTTCATATGTTGAACTGGTGTTTTATCAAAGGATCTTATACATATATAGAATTTTGAGCCAATTAGATCAATGATCTTTTTTTTAATTAAGATCTCCAGCCTCTATTTCTGTGTTGTAATTTGTCACAGAGCCGGTTTCTAATCTCAAATAGTACTAAAAAATGACATTGGATTGATAAATATTTTTTTACATATACTCGATAAAAAATAGAAAGACAATGTCCACCTCCTTCAAAAATAATCAAATTATATTAGCTGTTATCACCACCAATTCTCCAATTATCAATAATTTCCCTTGTCTAAATGAAGCCCTCTATGTTTTCAATAAAATTTTTTCTATACACAGTAATATTGACTAAAAATTATACAAAAATAAAACTTTCTACTCCATTTTAATTAAATGTTCAGTAGCAAAATTATGTCTTTTTATTTAATAAAATACCTTTTATTGAGGTTATTAATTTTTAATCAAGTTATAATTAAATTACCAAAAGCCATAAAAATATTTGCTAGTAGGAAGTCTGTGAGATGAATACATGACCACAGAGTGGTAAAAAGTATCATTGCTGTTTCCAAGTTCTTTCAGTAAAATATAAGAAAGACTACTCAAAGTTTCATCACGAGACACTGATATTAGACTAGATAAAATATAAAAATTTCAATTTTTTAAAAAAAGGAAAGCATACCTTGGCCAAGTTAAAGAATATGTGACCCACTACCTTTTTTTCCTCTCTCTTAAGCAAATTTAGTCAAACCATGCACTCAGTGCTTGACACAGATAAAATCCAGTACATAAAATTTTTAATGGAAAGGATCAGTCCATTTCCTATTTAATGGAAAGGAGCTGTTTATCAGGCTGGGACCCAGACTGATCCTTGTGGTGTTTCTCCAGTGTTAAAATATGACAAAACCAAGAAAAGTAGATGAGTTAACTTAGAAGACAATGTATCACCTGTCATTAAAAAACCAGGGGGGTCAATGATAGAAAGGCCTGGCTGTCAACACAGGTTCATAATGTTTCTGCTTCTGCTGCTCCATTGCAGCAGAAAGTTGGCATGTTTTTAAGCTTCCTTCCTCTTACTAATATTATTCTTTACTTTAAACAAACAATCCTTCTTTCTCCCATCAGCTGCTAGTTTTCGAGTCAGGTGCTCCTCAGTGGTGCCAACCAATAGAATGAGACAGCAGGCAGAAACTGAGGAAAGGAAATTACACCTGTATACAAGAAAGAACTTCAGTGCTGTACAGGTGATCATGCACTGGAACAGATTGTCCACAGAGGTGGTGGACTCTTGCTCAAGAACCATCTGGATGCAATCCTGTGCCAAGTGCTCGAGGAGCAGGGAGCTGTGACCTGATGAGGTCCCTTCCAACCTGACCCATTCTGTGATTCTGTGAATGGGACTGCAGCTGGAAAGGAGGTATGTTCAGATGCTCCACTCTCCTTCAGGGTACAGCTGCACTATATTATGCTACTCTGAAATGGATTCATGCAGTTATCTTCACTCTACTGAATATTGAGCAGTACCTATCTTCAAATTATTTTCCAAATTTTAAAATGACAAATTTTAATTATTTAATTTTTATTATTGTCTCTTAATTTCTTGACAATTTCCAACACTACTTAAGAAAAAATGCTCAGATTTTCAGACCATACCGAAGGAAAACAGTATTCTTATAAAGATCTAATACTACATAAGTGTTAGATCAGAAATAATCGCTATTACCTTTCTGTATTCTAGAACAGAAAGGGATGTTGAATCTGAGAAATATATTCAGATCAATTCTTGAAAGCTTTTGGTAGTGATGACATCACAGTGACAAAGAAAACATGCTTTACAGTAAAATATTGGCCAGGCTTCCATGGGATTCTAAAGGCACATTTATGCAGTTACACTTTGCTTAAGAAGAGAAGCAGCTAACACTTGCTTTTTGCAGGCACAGCTATCATTGTCTTCAGAGAATCAGGAGACAGCACAAGGCCTTAGAGAATGGAAAAAATAGAAAACTCCTCAGAAACACAAAACCCCCTCCGGAGCAACCTCTGCTTGCAATCACAACTGTTGTGGCTTTCACTTGGAACGTGCCAAGAAAAGAAAGCTGCTTGCAGAAAATTATTCGAATGTTACTGAAATAAAGCAGTAAATTTGTGCAAAATCACCTCTGATAAGGTCAGCAGCCAAGGCCAACCCTTGGCAATGTCTCCAGTGCCAGGAGAGAACAATGGGCCCTGCACTGGGAGCCAGCGGCAGGCGCGGGCTGTGCGCTCGATCTGGGAGATAAGCAATCCCTGTGACTTCACATAAATCACAGCCAGCAGAAAGAGTCCTGTCAGATAGCTCTCCTCTCATGTTTTTCTTAGCAGACTGCCACAGGGAAATTCTCAGATGCTGAAGGATGTCTGTTTACTTAGAAGAGACTGATCTAAAAAGAAGTGACACACTATAATCTGGTCACGCGAACTGTCTCTTAGCAATTAGAGTGTCTTAGTGGCTTAGCGTTATTTCAGGCTTAGATTCTGCTTTTGGAAAGAAGACTTGCTGCTTGAAAAACACAGTACATGTTCCACCACATCATCCATGCACTTATGATGATATCAGAGACTATTAAAGTCATTGCATCATTCTTGTAAGATGTATAACCTCAAGCTGAACTGAGTTACTCCTTTGCCTTTTTGAACTACAGAAAAAAAGAAAATGTAATGTGCTTTGTTCAGAGTGTTTTCTGGATACTAGTCCTTAACTTTTATCTCCTTCCAGAAACTGAGGGGAATGGAGGTGAAAAATAATTTTTGTAAGACGCCACTACAGGGCTAAAAACAAATTTTCTTTCAGATACTTCTTTCTTTTTATTGCCACTCATATCCCTTAAACTGCATATTTTCCTAGGATTGTCTCATACTAAAAGTATAAATTGAGAGGTAATTCCTAACATACATCAAGTCGTTTATACTGCAATAAATATCAACAAACTTGTTTGCAACTCCAAAAAAAGTTCTTCAAGATGTCAAGATGTAACGTAAAATAGCTGCAGAAGCAAAAAGGTAAGATGAGAGAGTAGGAGCTAGATCAAATTATGCTCATTTTTATTTGTGAGAACCATTTCTACCACCTTGGCAAACTAACTTGCTAAACAAGAACCATATCCAAGTCCCCTCCACACATGTACATATCATCAGGCCCTTAATTCCCATTATTTTACTTGAATTTCTCCACTGTTTTTTGCCCTTCCCCAATGCAGTTGTGTATTTTCTTCATTTTAAATGCATCAAAGCTTTGTTGAACTGATACATTTTGCTTTATCTTTCATTTACCATCAACAATCCAGTTTCATTTTACATTGCATGTGCTCCCCATCACATTACATACACTACACAAATATTCAAGACATATTTGTTTCTGTTATCAATTCAAGTAGGAACAGAAGTGTAAATCTCAAAGTTGGAGAATAGAATCATGGAAAGGGATAATAATGACTCATAATTTATCTGCTTTCAAAAAGTATATTTAATACCTAGTAATAACAGTCCTTTTAAAAGAAGCAAATTGTTTATATATGTGCACCCAGAATAAGACAGACAAATTGTTATCAGATAGTGAAAGGGCTTTTTTATTCTGTCGATTTCAAAGTTTTGTTACTTCTGCAGTTGTCTTAGACCGTGTCACCTTTTATGCCATATAGCAAAGATATATTCCCTGATTTATTTTTAAAAGCACTCTTGTCAGGGTTGCAGACAGACAAGCTCATGCTTTGAGAGAAGTGAAGTTGAGCCTGGAAGAGGGAGAGAAAAGATGCTGTTTTGTTTTATCGCTCATCTTTGTTTCTCACTACCTGAATCTATTTTCATGGGCAATACATTAAATTCATTTTCCCCAAGTCGGGGCTGTTTTACTCACAACAGTAATTGGTATGCAGTTTCTCTAACTTTATCTCAACCCACCAGTTTCCTTATCCTATTTTCTTCCCCTGCCCCCTGAGGAGGAGTGGGTGAGCAGCTGGGTGGGTGTTTGGCTCTTGGCAGTGGCTAACCTAGTGCTGCTCCCCAGGAGAAACACAGACCCCTGAATTCAGAAACTGCATCTCCTGCCTTGTGCAGCTCATCTAGATGAAAAATCAAGGTGTTTCATGAGAATTAATGCCTCATAAATATTCCTTTTCTAAACACAATGCCTGCTAGCAGCAGATGCAGATAAGAGACAAATGAGGCTGAAAATACTTTTTGCTTCAGTTATCTTCAAAGGATTCAGAGCTAAAATCCTCACTCTTATAATAGGAAGTCTTTAGTCAGAGCAATATTTCTCTTGGTACTGGTTGGTTTCAGACAATCTGTCCACAAACTGACACAAACTGTGTCCTTTGCCCAAGTAATCCCATTCAAGTAAGTGAAACTAATACTGTGACCAAGGGTTTTGAACTCAAAGATGTCTTAATTGAATCTGTTCAGAGGAAATTTGGTTCAATGCATTCCAATACTTTACATGCACAAAAAAATAAATAAAAGTAAGCTCTCAATTTATTCTGCTATTTTCTAAACGAAATTTCTCTTCTTTGGTTAGAAGACACTTTTATTTTAGAAACTTACCATATGTTTAAAATGGTGAAATAAGAAAAGATCACAGTCAAAATAACATATCAAACCATTTAAATGAAATATTTTGAACCGATCAGAGCTTTTTTTCTTGGTTGGTGCCCATTTTTTCCCCCCTCTTTTGAGATTTTAACTCTGGATTCACGGAAAATGAGAAAAGAAAAAAAAAAAAGCCCAGCTGAAATCTCAAAAATGCTTACATGATGGAAAAAAGCCATTATTAGAATTTAACAGGACAATCAGCATTATGATCAAATCTTAAAAAGTAAATGCTGCTTTTTCTAACATTTAGAACAAGAACATTAAAACTCCATAACTGGGAGATTGCACCACATAAGCTGGCCTTACTCTCCTAAAAGCCAAAAACTTGTAGCAAATTACAATAGATCAAGTGGATATTTCTGTAATGTTATAAGCATGCTGTTCAACAAATGTCTACAAGCAAGCCAGTACTACTGATGCATGAAAAAGTAAAACATTACTTTGGGAGTGCATAGGTGTAGTAACAGAAATGCTCAAAAGAAAGTCAACAAACATTATTCAGTATTAAAAACACTCCTTTGAAATTACTAGTGCACATTGTTGAAAGAAGGATTAATATCTTTATGCTGATAAAATGTCTCTTTTATACAAAGTATATGTCAAATCTCTGCTTGAATTTTTTCCTCCTCACAACATCAGTAATTAGCCAATAAATTTTAAAAGCTGACTTTTTCTATTTGAAGAAAATTGAGTTTAAGGTGATATGAAGTCACCTAAGAATCAAATTTAGCCACTGCATCCTGCTGATTTCAGAATCCTAACAAATACAGAAAAAAAAATCCCCAAAGTTTATGAAAAAGTAGTAGCATTAATTAGGATTTTGTTATTAATGTCCTAAAGTGGAAACGCCTATAGCATAGTTAAATAGTCACAAACAAAAGGATTACGTCAAAACAAGGTGCCTCACAGGGACAGGAAAAAATCTTCTGAGAGATCTGTGACATGAGGGAGCAACTCTGTCCATTCTAGGAAGGCAAAGCTAAAGTGAGTTAATTTCAGCAAACAGAAATGCTGATGCAAAAATCTGTACAAGGAAAACAAGCCCATTTGAATTTTCCTGCAGAATTCTGCTGTTCCTTTTAAAAGGGAGAGATTTGAGTAAAACAAATACCAACAGTGAATTTGAGCTAGTGTTGTTAAGATTTCTGTGTTGGCATCTAAGAATGACTTGCTAAAGCATAAAGTTTGCAATCTTATTGCAAAATGCTCTAAGTTGTACAATGCTCAAGAAATTTTCTGTCTCAGCCCCAGCCTCCGGAAAAGACAACCTCAAAACCCATAAATATGAAGAGTGCCATTTCATATTAGATTTGTCATTCTGTATTTGATCACATTTTTAATATCAGACTGAGAGAACAGCGAAAAATGAAATATTTTTTAATATTTTGAAATATTATAAAAAATTATTCATATCACCTAACTTCATCACTAAATAATGACAAGATTTGCTCCTGTGCCAAGCTGACTAATACTGTCCACACCCATATGCCTTTTGCAGAGCCTTTCAGTTTGATGCCAGAGCCTTATCTATGAAACAAACCCATCAATTTCCAGACAAAAACTGGAAAGAGATTAGCTCCCTCCCTGCTGAGATAAATCACTTCCCAGTGCACTTACTTGCAAACTTCAACATTTTTCATATGGTTTTCACTCTGACTCGGCCTGTGAAGGAATTTTAGCTTCAAGAGAATTAATACTTCTGTGACACAAACAGAGAACTGCAGGCTCAATATTCAGAATTGATTGGTAGTATTATTGTTTAACTACATATAATGCAAACAGTTATTTACTTGTTTCATATGAATGATCACACTGGGTTTCAAGCCAGACAAGAAAGAAAGAAAAATATTCTTTTTACATCTGTTCAGATTAAGTTGATAGATAACTTTAGAGGATGACTTTAGAAGCTCATGTTGCAGAGCTGCAAATATGTTTATGATTCTACATGTGAACAGCATAACACAAACACAGATCTTATAAGCTTCTGGAAATACTCCAGCTTTCTAGAACCCAAGATCCCAGTGCAGACTCATTTCTCAAATACTATGAATGTTGTGCAAACTCTTGCTTTATAAAAGCAGTTATAGCCTATCATTACTCCAAAATAGATGCAAAATTAGGCTAGAGCATACAGCCAAATACATTGACTTACACATACAGAATAAAGAATATTGTTGTCTTTTACAAGAAAAAAAGCAAGTACCAGTTAGTTCTTTAATATCCAGAATAAATCACTTGTACATCAAAAATTCCTTTTTACAAATGCCCCTTAAGACACATAAACAAGCAGATATTGGTGTCCATTCAGATCAGTATAAACAGACCATTAGGAAAGTTTGTTAGGGTTTTGACTTGGAATCACAGAGCAGCTGATATTGGCAAGTGCCTCTGGAGCTCACCTAATCCAACCCACAGCTCAGAGCAGGGTGAACCACAGCAAGTTTCCTGGAACCATGTCTAAATGGCTTCTGAATATTTCCAAGGATGAGACACCCCTGTCTGTGAGCAATCTGTGCTGGTGTTCCACCATCCTCAGATTAAAATAGTTTTTTCTTATGTTTCAGTGGAATTTCCTGGATTTCAATTTGTGCTGCTTTTTTTTTTTTCTAGATACCACTGAAGAAGAGAATGGCTCCATCTTCTTCACTCTCTGCCCATCAGTTATTTATAACGACCTTCCCCCTTTCTCAAGGCTAAGCAAACCCAGGTCTCTCAGCCTCTGTTGAATATTAGATGCTTCACCAATCCCTTAATCATCTTAGTGACCTGTTGCTGGACTCATGCCAGGTCTATGTCTTTCTTGTACTGGGAATTGGTTTTTCTTTTACTTTTTTCCTTCTGTCTTTAAATTTGGAAAGATATCTTTCAAATACTAAATATGTATTAACGCCAAGTAAACTTTATTCCCAGGATTTTTATCCCTTTTATCTACAGAATGCCAATGAGCACAATCTCATTGCAAATGGTAATGAAATTGCTCCCACCTGGGAAAGAAAAAAAAATAATCTCACCAGCTCAGCAGAGCCTTCTGCTTTAAGGCATTACTTGTTCATCCACATCCAGGCAACAGTCTAGAGTCAAAATAATATTTTCTCACATCCTTTTCTGTTGCAAATGTATCAGATGAGGATCAAGGTGTCAGGGCCACAGGAGCAGCCAAAAAGCAAGAGCTGTCTCTAGGAAAGGGAGGAGGAGAGATTCTTCCTCTGCACTGCTGCTGGAGTTATTGACACCTTTCCACAAAGTAACACTGGACAGAGGATTGGACTGCAAGGACTTCTAAACAGACATTGGCATACAGGAGAGAGCAACTTGCCTATTGGCTAGACTTTTTCTAGAAATCCAAATAATCTTCGCCCAAAATTTATTGAAATCCCTAACCACACAGCAAGTAAACTAAGGTGCAAATGGCAGCAGCATTTGTTATGAGTTATTGCCTGGGGTTTTTAGCACACAAAATAATGAATTAAGGACATTACGTATCTAACACGTGCTCACTCACAGTTTTTAATCCTGCAAAAGAATGACAAGGATAGGCTTTGCCATGGGATATAAGTTTGGATAACAGCTGTTGGAATTTAAGGACTACAGAGCTCAGTCTGAAAACAGCACAAAAGTTGTGTCAGAATCTGAATAAATCAGCTAATTCGTTTTTTTCTCTACCCTTGTTGTTATTTTGAAGCCCTCATTAAACAATCTGCAGGCAACTTTCACAACACATTGATTCTCATTTTTCACTGAAACAACTGCAGTCCCAGCCTGTAAAGACTGATGTCCGAGCAGCTCACACAATGTTAATGAGCATTCAAATCCTGGATCTGTTAGTTTTGGAAAGACTAATTGGAAAGCAAATAATATGCTTCATCTAGGCTGCTATGTGTCATGCTGCTTCAAAAAAAATTTTTATCTGAATACAAGTAAGCCATCTGTCCTGGTGGGCACTCTCCCCTGTTATGAAATGGTCACAGACTTATTTCTTTTCATTTTGCCATGGTAGAGAGACCAGTAGTTTAATGTCACAAGCTAAACCACAAAATATATTTTGGTTTGGCTTGAGTTTGCCTATAAGTTGATAAAATGTACTTTAGGCAAAATGTCTGTCTAAAAGTGTAGCTGGAAGTATATTTTGAACATCTCATTAATCAAGAAAAGGGTGTAAAAGTAAATCTAGTGTTCTGGGATTTCAACAGAAGTGCAATATTGACAATCATTTCAGGTGAAAAATAATTACACAGAAAAAACTTTTCCACTTGGTTATTACAAAAACTGGAATTTGCTCTGTCTGAATAAGATAGTCAAGGCTCATCCAAATCCCTTAAGTTTACAGTACTCAAAATGTAATTTTTATGTGCATATTTGTCCATCGTATCAGAGTATGAAACTGTACTTGTCAAGACAGTGTATGTATATTCCCCAGTATTGTAATGAATACTTTGATTTTTCTAGTATCACATGTGGTTTTCTTCTTCCCAAAAGCAGAAGTGTGCATGATACAGGCTCTTGCTTTAATGACAGGTTTAAATCAGGTTTAAGGACCAACACACTACAGACTAACACTCAGGCCACACTCCAACGAGTCCCAAGGAATTTAGAGTCTTCTGGGAATACAGAAGGAATTCTCAACCAGAAAACTAAAGGGAAGGTTATGAATGTACATCCTCACATCACGAAAACTGCATAATGGGCAAGAGCTTTACAGTATTCCCTGTTCATCAGTATCCTTTTTGCCCTGTTTCAGTTACCCAGGATTTTATTCACCAAGACTGCTCAGTGTTCTGGGGCAACACGATAATAAATGTAGAGCTATAAATGACCCAATGATGAAGAGCTGTGCCCAGTCTTGGTGCAAGAGCTCCTACCAACTGAATGGTTCAGCTTCTATTATAATAATGTCTTACAAATTGGTCTGACAGGAAGACCCAGTGGATTAAAGTACATAAGTATCTGGTGAGTTTATGTTTATTGCCTGGCCTATGGAAGTCAAAATTAAAAGGAGGAAAAGTTCTAAGTGATTAACAAGATCAAAGCCTAAGGTTAAGTCAGGCAGATCATGTGCAATGTTTAACACCTTCAGCTACTACCAAACTTAGCAGGAGCTGTCTAGTGTAGCAGCTTTCATAACACTCTTTGTATCCTGCTCAAAATTTTCGAGATGTGGCTTGAATGTTTATAATTACAAAAAAAATTTCAAAAGTAATTTTTTTTTCAATAAATTAAGCTCTACACCACTTCTGTCCAAATTATTTTCATAAAAATGCCAAAATGGAAATTGATAAACATTTTCAAATTTCAAAACCAAGATTACATACATGGTAACTTTCCAGAGTTAATGTTATGCAGAAACACAAAACTAATGAGAAATAGCTACATTCATGTTCTGATTAATTTTGTATAACAAACTAATTTAGTAAGTTTCTTAAACTGGACAAGTGTAGTTGTTAAGTAGGAGAAAATTACACTGTTGGTAGAAGTATATGCATTTACTAAAATAGCACATGGAATGATGCTCTAAAAGTGCAGTATCTTAAACAATGCAAAAATTATAAAATGCTTTTATCTAAAATTTTACAATGCACTAGAGAATCCTCTCTTTGGGGGATTCTGAGATGCTGATTAAACTCTTCTTTAGAAAATAATTGTAATTTAGGCTGATGACAATGAGAAAATATAGTAATTTTTTAAGCTTTTTAAATTATGGGGTTTGAGTTCTCAGCTCTTGCTTTGACCTTTTCTTCCTGTAAATTTTGAGATTTAAAGGAAACTAGGTACTGATTCTAACAGTGAAGCATATTGTTAGAATAAAGGCCTCAGCACCTTCCTGCATAGAACCAAGGTCAAAATATATTTGGAACGAACTCTAAATGTAATGTAGAACATATTACACTGTCTTTTCTACTAGAACAAAACATAATTTTGGCCCAAACTTTTTAGAATGTACAGTCTGAATTTGGAGACCTAGATCACTACATAACAATAGGACCTCTGCTGACTGAAGAGAATAACAAAAAATGCACAGTAGATACTCACTTAGAAGGGGACCAAAGCACCCTCATATTGAGAAAAACACTGCTTTGTAACAGAGCTGTCAAAGGAACAAAAAGGCAAAGTCAAAGCTGAATTATTTTTAAGATGTGTGGGCCTGCATATTCAAATGGTTGGAAAAAGTACAACATTTTTACTGCTTGGCAAATGTAAACCACTGGGAAAAAAATCTGTCTCACAGATATGCTGTTGGAAACTGCAGGTAGTAGATACAGAAGTTTTGGGACTTATTTTCTTGTGCTGTTGCATTGTCTTTGGTCTTCTCAGTTCAATCGTTTCCTATTAATTTTTTATTCCTGATGGTTGTGTTCTTATGAAGGCACAGAAGAGATTCATGACATCTTTGTGACATTTAAAAAGCTGAGGCCCAGCACTGAATTACTGACAATCTACTAAAGGAATACATCAGAATGAGCAATGCTGGCACAAAACACAGCAGAGTGTGCTGTGGCCAAGGGGCAGAGAAGCCATGTGCAGAACAGAAATTATGTGGAACGTGCTGCTTCAAAGGAATGGTACTCTGAAGGTTGCTGCTAATGTGTTATGTTTCAGAGTTCACCCCAGCAATTTGTGGTAAAAGAAATCCTTCAGCAGCAGACATGCTGGGTATGTGATAGAATGAAACAGTCCTGTTGGGTCATCTGTCAAACAAAACCTGGGGGTGGAGGAAAGAGTGTCAGCTTTAAGTCATAGTGATAGAATACCTTTACTTATTTGGACCTTCACAGCAACAAAACCCAGTTTACATGCTACTATCCTCCTGTGCCAGGATGGCAAAAGCAAGGTTTTCATCTTTGTGAAGAAAACAATTCTTTGAATTTAAGCCTTTGGGGCTAAGCCAGACCAAAAAACAGCTTAGCAAGAATCTGTGACTAGTGGAATCTTAGGGAGAAAGGCCATAAATATAGCATCTCTCACAGATACTTTCTCTGGCCCATTTAACTTGCCAAATTCCAAATTATGAGAGGCATCCTAAGAGGTTGCTTATAGATCATAGTGTTCAACTGTTGTTGATAAATATATTCTCCATCAGCTTTTCCTTATTCCTTCCTTTATCTACTTATACTTTTGAGCATCCATGAGAGGTATAACAAAGAATTTCACAATTTCAAGTGTTTTGGAGAAAAAAAGCAACCTTTCAACCTTTTCCTTTCAAATTTGCTGCCTGAAAGCTACATTGGCCTATTTGTGAGAAACGGTAATTAATTGTCAGATTCACTCCTGTTTAAATTTATTTTAGTTTACTTTTCTTGCTCATTGCTTTTGGCTATTCCTTTTACTCAGTGCAGATAAAGGCATATTTAAGATCTGAACAGACTAGTTTCCAATACAGTGAAGAATGTATCACTGTCATGGCTTTTTTAATCTCAGCCACCAACCAAAGTGGTTGCTCACTCACCAGTAAGATCAGGGAGAAATTAAATGGACCAGAGAAGAATTCCTGAAATATGCCACTAAATGGAGAGTCTTTCCTGAAATATGGAGGATTATTGCCAGCATAACAGCAGAGCAGAACAGACACAGAAAAGGAATTATGAGGACTAAGATGTTTCTAAAAATCATGCTCTAATGTGTCTACAATAAAGCTGCAATGCACACTTTCAGTTTTTTGGGAAATAAATTCTCTTTTACTAACTGTTTTTAAATCATCAGCAGGTACTTCTTCTATATGTCTTCAAGTTTCACCTTGTTTTGCATTGTCTGTTTGAACTGTCCACACAGCATGTACATGTCAGATAGAAAGAAAATTAAATTTTACAATTATTTATTCGTTTGAAACATTTCATAAGAAAGGCATAAGGAAAACAAGAGAAACTCAACTCAGTCTTACAGTTCATCTGTCATCTCTTTTCAATCACATTTCTATTGTTAAAACATAATCTGTTCCTTGCACAGAAGCAAATACTTTTTTTGTGCTATCATTTGGATCAAATCTCAAGGGTAGCAACTTGTATCACTGAATACTGTACAACTGTGACTTGACAAGCCATTCCTGGGTGATCTCTATCACATATCAGAACACAAAACCCAATCACACAAGCTCTGTGGCGTTCCTGTGTTTAGTTTACAGTCTCCAAGGATGCTGCTTATTTTCCAGGTGGTGCTGACACAGCTGATACCAAGGCAGTAAAACACATTCCAAGAAACTGAAAGCACGTGTTGCCATGGCACAAAGAGAAAATGCATTGAACAATCACTTCAGCAAGGAAGGGGCTCCTTAAGGCATTTTTAAAGGTTATAGCTGAACAAACAAGCCACTTCCTTTCCAATGTGTAAATCAAATTGTTTATATCATAGGAAAGTGGATAACATCTGAGTGTGTGTATTTTGCTATCATTGGGTTAGTTAAGATAACTTCAGCACTATAAACATGAATATGGCTGTGTCATTCCCCTTAGTATTAGCAAGCACCCCTAAGCACAGTCAAAAGAAGTAGAATATATTTTCCTTTTAAGCATATCAATAACACTTAAATCCATCTAGTCACTGTGTCTGCAGTCCCAAGACAGGGGTCTAGGAACCTCACAGGAAAATTCTGAGTCTCCAGAATTGTTTGTCTAGAAAGGCAAAAACAAACTTGCTGTGTTTATACACTCAGCTTTGAGATGAATGACAGCTCCAAATCTATCTCTGCATAGCATAGCTGGAGTAAAGTCAAAATGAAGTTGTACTGCTGAATTCAATTCTGCAATAAGGCAGGTCCATACTATCCCAATCCCAGGAAAATACATTTACTACTGCTTATTCTGGAGTGATTTGTGGGTTTTCTTACTGTTTCTTTTCTTACTTGGCACAAATATTTTCATATTTTCTAAACCCAAAAATTTTAGCTTGACTTTCAAAAAAACTCAAGTCAGGTCTCTATCATTCTAAAGCAATATAAACAGCTAAGATCATTCATGCATTTCCATTTTAATTTACAGAGTCCAAAAGGGAGATCAGTGAAACATGCACTTTCATCTTTGTTCTTTGGCAATGGGGCAACAAAACATCTCTCTACATCAAAATGCAAGTCCAAGTGTAAGGAAAGGCACCATTTTCCCAGTCTGGCACTTTGAAGGTTTGTATTCAATAATTATTTGCAACAATTTAATACCATTAAAATCGAAAAATTTATTTCTTTACACAGAGCAACTCCTTCATTCAAACATCTTTTATCTTCTGAAACCACTGTATATGTTAGCCAAAAATTGATATCTTATTGATTTTGAGTAATCTGGCTTCATGCACTAAAAAAAAAAAAAAAAAAAAGGGGGGAAGCACCTAACTGAAGAGATTCCATCTAACCAATTAGATGATCTTTTTAGATCTTTAAAGTCTGCTTTACAACCTTAATCCTTACAGCTTTTCATGGTTCAGTGTTTCTTAACTGTGTCACTTTGACTAAAATATAGGATCTAGAGGGCATGGCAGGTAAAAACTTCTATCCCTTCATCACACTTTGCCTCTCCATATTTAGTCTGTGAGTACTGAGACAGAAATCATGGTCAACATGTTGTTCATGCAATGCCTAGCACAGTGAGAGCCTGATTTCACACTGCTATTAGTGTAAACTACTGTTTATACTGTTCATAACATTATGGTTTTCCTGTGCAGACAAGAGTGGTCTATATCAGCATGTGCTGTGTGAAAATGGCAAAAGGTTAGTAAAACAAGAATTGTTTAATTTAAAAAAAAAATTCCAATGGAAGGAATAATATAACTTTCTTCTCTTTTCAAAACAGAACACTCCAAGCAGATGACTGGAAATTCCTAGTAATGCCCAACTAATGCAGCAAGCACATCATGATGTCTGAATAAAGAAGCTTCTAAAGCAAATATCTGGCCTCTCAGGAGGTTTTTCAAAGTTTTTCCTCCAATAATCAAACAGAGCCACAGCTTGTGTGTTTTGTCATCGTATTCCTGAAGGAGGTACACAGCCATAGATACAATCTCTCAGAATAAGAGCTCAGGACACACAAAGATGGAAAATACTTTATTGCAAATCTTTCAGGAGGACTTTTTTTTTAATCTAGAAAGAAAGAAGAGGCTTTATTGTCTGTTTTTCTCTAATGCTGAAAGCAATATTTTTAAGATGCATCTGGCCACTCAGCAATGCCATTCTCATGGATTTTGGATGGAATACTCTTAATATATTTTGCCAGGCTGGAAAAATCCATGAACTTGAATTTGTAATACTATATAACAGCACTGACAGATAGCTACCATTCCTTGGTAATGTAAATCCCATAATCAGCCAAGAGGCAATAACAGTATGTGACAGAAAAAAATAAGATAACAAAATAGACAATTACTGTGCTCAGGATCACTGCTGGCACCCCTGAGTATAAGACATTATCTTTTTCATGAGCTAAGTAAAATGTGGGAGAAAATTTACTACTTAAGCTAGTAAGCCAACTGTTTGTCTATATCCCAATATCATTTATAGGGAGCCTTCAAAAATTTTAAGTCAAAGTTTCTGCAAATTAAACTCTTCTAATTTAATTTGATTAATTTGAGATGTTCAGGTGGTGAAATTGGTAACAAATCTGAAAAAATAGATTTCAACAAAGTATTGCATCTCGACTCAAAATGCAAAGTTAGAATAGGCAAAAATGCAGTTTTCAGTCACAAAGCATAACACAAACTCTTCTTTTTCATGTTCTAGCAGCATGTGCTAACCCATAATTTTTAAGTGGCATCTCTTAGTCTGATCTATTTTGAAGGTGTATTCATAATCACTAACACAATTTTGCTTTTAATATAGGCACCTAAGTTTAAGCATTTAAATAAAACTAGCCATTTTCTGAAGAAAAAAAAAAGATTGTGACTCAAGTTAAAGAAAGTTACCAGGCCTCTGATCCTGTGGATATGGAATTAAGAAAATTATACATGAAGTAACGTGATAAACTTTCCCAGTCAAATTTAAAAGTATTGGTATACATCCTTCCTAGGCTGACTGAGAAAATATCAAGTAGACCAATGTCCACATTAAAAAAAATTAACATTTGTCAATATGTTAGAAACAAATATTCTGGCACAAGCTCTTAAAAAAACAAAAGCCAAACAACCACAAATATAATAATACAATAATAAAAATAAAAATACAGTGTAATCAGAATATAAATTCATCCTAGCACATTAACAGGCTATAGAATAATAATTGGGAAACAAGTGAAAGAGGTATTACCTGGTGCTCTGGAAAGCAAGTTGCCAGCAACCACGATCCTTAAAGTGTTATAACAGCTGAGAGAAAAAAACAGATATGCAGTGTTCAAGTGATGGATACTGCCTCTTTCTGCTCACACATATTCCAGCCACAGCATGTTCCAAATGCTATTGCCCTACCTGAAAAGAAATGTTGATGCTAGTTCAGTATCATTTTCTATACCATCTATAGCAACAGCAAACACATATTGAATACTTAAGTAAGAGCTTGATTATTCCCTTGTCAGAGGGGCAGCTGGAAATCTGTGAGTGGTGTGCAAATGATATCCTGTAACCTGTGTTTTCTGTGCTGCACACTTCACCTTGTACAAATGTTTTCTTTCATAATACAATTGCTATAGAGAAAATTTTTATTTAAACTTTTGAAAACCTTGTTTATTTAAGATCTTATTCTACATCTCCAGTAGTCATATAATAGCTTATGGTATCATACTAAACATTATACAAACATTAGTTAATGAACCTTCATGACATTTTCATACAAAACTATATTAGATTTATTTAATGTAGGAAAAGGCAAAGATTAAGGCACCAAAGAGACAAATTATTTGAGGGTACAGTGACTGAGAGAAATGCCATTTTCCTCTGACCATAGTAGTACAGATTTATTTGCTAAAGTTAGATATCAAGTAAAGAGATTTGCTGTTTCAAGAATACATTACTTGCTGAAGGCTCAGGAACTGTGGAAATCCATATTTAGGAGACCTTAGGTGCAGTTCTAAATCCTACACTCAGGCCTAACAATCCATTCAAATTATAAAATTATATAACAAAGGGCTATATTTGGAATTACATAACAGGTATGATAATGCATTACTGAGAATATTACAGAAAAGCAGTGTAGTTTAGAATATTGTTTCATTTAAATTGTTCCAGTTACACGAAAACAGAGGAGGATGCTGGTGAATCAGGGTATAATATAATGCCTGAAATACACCCCACAACAAACTCATATTTCAGTGTGTAGATGAACAACTTCTTGTCTGAAATAGAAACTGGTTTTGAAGAACAAAATACCAAAGCATATATCCTGGCCAAGTCCTGAGGTATATTTTCTACTCTTTTCAGTATTCTTCACAGATTTTCTTTCCAGCACCAGAAGAAAAGGAAAAATCCAGAGAAGCACAAAGTAAATTAAATCTACATAAAATTTTTTAAGAGTTATAAAATTTACAGTGATCTACCATTAAAACAAATAAATACTCAGCTCATAAGATTTTATTTTTAAGTGGAGCAATAATTCCTCCTTCTCCCACTGTGTACTTGATCTTCTTCAGACCTCCTCCCACATCCTACCTCCACATTTCAGAAACAGATTAGTAACAGACTGTTTCAAATGCAGGAATAAAGTAATCTCTCCCCAACCTAAGTAAATGACTGCAGAATCTAGGGAACACCATAGCTCTGCATCTGCCCTAAACTTCTCTCTCATTTAAAAAGAGGACCTGCTGTTGAGATGAGATTATGGAAGCCAAGATGTAAAAGGTGACAATATCTGTACAGCTTGTGTCTAGGCAACACAACTATTGGTCTCAGCTCTCTTGGGTTTTCATAGCCTGTGTAATCTTCCTTAAAATACCAGAAAAACCAAGCAGTGCCCTGACAACTTGCAAGCCAGATACAAATAAAATGAAAATCAGACATTTTTTTTAATATCTTTTTTTTTTTCTTCAGATGCTGAATTATGACTTCTAAGAAGCTTTGAGATGGAACTCTGGAACTCTTTCTCTGAAAGAGGAAGGATAAAATATTTGATATATGTGAGAGCATATATCACATATCTGTCTGGAACAAGCAGATGAACAGAATGTTTCTTGTTTTGATTCCCCCTTGGTCCTTTATCAGCAGGTAAGCATAACTTCATATGAAGAGTGCAAGTAAAAATTGTAGTAAAATCTTTATCAGTAACATACAGAAAAACAATCAGAATACTAATAATATGTGTTCAGAAAAACAGCAACTTGACATTGTGGTGTGCAGAAAATGGGCACAAACTGACAAAACCCTTGAGCTCCCTCCATGCCTGTGGTTTGTGATCAGAAGCTTGCCTCAGTTTATCTGCTATGCATGATGATGCCAGCTGCTGTAGGTGTGAAATGCCACGGACAGTTTCTGCAGAGCTCTTTACAGCAAACAGAAGCGTTTTTAAGCAGTGCCACCCGGAGGTGAAAGGGAGCTTCTCAGCCCAATGACATCAGGGCTCCTTTTTTACAACAGCTATAAAGATATCATGAATGTGAAAATCTCCTAATGGTCTGAGAGTCCTATAATAGAAATGGTCCTGCAGAGAGGTCACCAGAGGGTGAGGGGAGGAGTGCAATCTGCACTGGCACAAATTCTACCCTAAATTTCAAGTGCAGTTTCACATACTTGAGTACACAGCTATGCTAAGGGCAGAATCTCATGGTTCATTTTGTTGCCCAGGGAAATAAATCTCTGTGCTCTGTCAGAGGGCTGTGTGTATCTCCTGTGCTTTAGGAAAAAATCAGTATTTCCTCCTTAAACACTGTCCCAATGAAGCCACATGAAACAGGCTTCCCAGCTATCTCAGTGGCCCTACATGAACACATCCCAATTTATTGTTGTCTTTTTTGGACTGGGGTCCTAAAAATGGACATAGCATTCAAGTTGCAAGCTAGACATTCTGCCAGGAGTGATCCTCCACCTGCAGTGAGGGATCTGCAGAGCCTCTTGAGTTCCTGCTCTGTCTATTTATGTGCAGTGTAATATCCATGCCCTAATGAAAGCAAAGTCTGAAAGTTCTACCTCCTTGTGTATTACCAAAGAAAAGTCTGTGTCCAGAACCTAGAACAAGATCCTGTCACTGACCATGCCAAAATCTGTTTTCAGTAAAAATTCAAAGAAGCAGAAATCTCTGTAATGCCACTTGTGCCAAATAGCAGTGTAATGGTATGATTTGCTTCTGGAAATATCCCTTGTAGCCTCCCTCTGTGGATTTATGCATGCAGCAAGCACATCTTAAAGTAATCCATACAAAAAGTCATAAGAAACAAAATAGAAATAGAACATAAATAAATTAAAGGAAAAAGAGGAATGAAATGTTCTATACTGTCAGAAAACAAATTACTCCTCCCCATTATCTTCACTGTTGATGCAAAGAGATAAATGTCAACAGAATGTAAAGAAAAAAAATGAAAATTAAAATAAAATAAAGATAGGTTGAAAATATTAAAATTTGGTGTTAAGGTAAAAGAAGAGTTATTTGACAGTTTACTGATGCAGCAAATCTATATACTCTGCCAAGAGACAACTCTTACTTAGCCAAAGAAGAAACAAGAACTGTTCAGTGCAAATTTCACTTTAATTAGAGAGGGCATAGTGTGTTCAAACCCCAAGTACTCTGCTGGAACAAAGAACTGAGTTCAAAATCTGTAAACAGATTTTGCCAAGAAAAAATGCATATATGGACAAATGACAAATACTTTTTTGCCAGACTTCCACTGAAATTCCATTATTGTGGAGAATGTTTCTGTTTCAATAAATCAAATTAACAAAAACATGCTTTCAGCTATGTTTCTGTGATTTTCTAGTTACATCTTATAAAAGGTATTCTTTAAGTGTTAATGTCTGCTGCCTCAAATTATAGTCAACTGATACTAGGGAAAAAATATGCTGGATTTTTATTCATTAATTTCAACTGAAGAGAAGATTTTCAAGCACAGTTGCACCAGTTTAACTGTCAAAAATTCGAGGATGCTCATAAAGGAATTTTCTCATCCCCCTGCTAGACTTTAGCCCCCAAGCACTTCCCACTTAGCAGCTTATGTAGAAAACATCCTGTTTATACCCTTCATTCTAGTAAATAGTGTATGAAATAATACCTGTTTGCAGGACTGAGCTATAAAATGGGAGAAGATAAAAAATTCAGTGGCACTTCTAACACCTTTCAAATTATCTCTTGCAATCGAGATGCAAGTCTCATACACCAGCTGATTTTCCTCCAGAAGAAACCTGTGCTTTTTACCAAAAATGTAGTGAACTGCTCTGTGTTTTTCCATATTCCAAAACTGCCAGATGGTTTTGAATTCTTTCCATGTCTTTTTGACAGGGTCTGTCCTGAAAACAATGACAGCATGAAACTCAAAAAATATCAAGAGTCAAGAACTGCCAAGGCATTCAGCACTGGAGCTCTGGTGGCACCAAGAGAGCTCCCTGGCCCTGGCCAGCTCCACCCACACTCTGCCCAGGTCTCAGAACTCCACATCAGCTCCTGGGGCTGCCAGAGCCTGCCCCAGCCAGGTCTCCATCCCCAGGGAGGTGCCTGATGCCTGGGGCTGCCCTGCTGCCCCACTCCTGGCCAGGGACTGCCTGGGGACACTGCAGCTCCAGAGGTCCCAAAGCCACCTGCCCGTGTCACAGCCTGGCATTCATAACTAACTAAACAGAGAATCTGTTCAATCTGAATGCTCAATCTGCTGAGACAGCCACAGCCCTGCTTTGCTACATAAAATCAATGAATGGCATAAGAGCTTCAGTTGTGCAATTCATGTAGAAAGCCAGCACAGAAGTACACTAGCAGAGTGATACTATTGCCTGTCAGACACTATACCTCAAATCTTTGCCACTTCAAGTATTACAAATGTGAGAAAGATGAAGGCAGAGGATCATGAGAAGGAAGGCTTTTTAATTACAATTTTGGTTAATCTTAACACGTCTCTGTTAAACTGTGCAGTTGTTTTTTTGTTTATTTAAAAGGTTTTCTGGCTCACTCACCAGTGTAGGCAGCCATACAGGACAGACTGTTTCTGTAGTCCTGTAAAAGTACTCTACCAAAAATAAATGTGTTGATTATGCTCCAAAGGTTCTGCTACACCACAATCAAAGTATAAAGAAGACAAAAACTAAGACAGGTCCATACGGTACAAACTTCTAGAACAGGGAAGGAAATCTGTTTCTGAAAGAAAAGTACACCCAAACCAAAAATACTTAGATTCATGATTTCAAGTTGCATAAAACCAGACATGTTTTATACATCTTTAGAACAAAGTCTGTGGCACTAAAAACTTACCTGCAGATTTATAAAGGCTTTAAAATTAATATGACCACTGCCCCTATGATATGTTGCGTTTCTATGCTCTAAGTAATAAAGATCCTACATATCACCTTCTTTTTTGAGTAAGTAGTGGGATCAATAAGATGCCATACAAACTTCCAGTTACAAGCATATGTCTAGCAGCAAAACAAGCATAAGCAACACACATTGAAACAATTAATCCCAAATGTTTCTCTTTTTCTCCTTATCAAGGATGTATTGATGATATAAGCAGCAAAATGTACTGGAGTAGTTGAACAACTGAAAGAGAAGGCAGAATACTGAACTCATAAGAATCTGCTGTCAAACACTCTACTGCTCCCTAAATTAGGGCTTTTGTATCCTCTCACATCAATTTTTAAAACAGGTCAAATAGTCTGGAAGACACTAAACTCCATCAGGACACTTGACTTGGCGCCACAGTAGAACACAGTGCTTAAAACAACACAGAATTCCTCTGTTGATGCCACTCTTCAATCTAACCAACAGCAGGAGCACAGAGCAGGCACAGAGAAAGCATCTGATTTAATTATTGGGGGAACAAGAGACTACTGTATTACTAGTGTCTTTAGAGAGAACACCCCTGTTGTCAGAATAAGTGCTTCTACATATAAATTATGATTTGCTTCAGAGAAAATATGTAGCTGGACAAAAATGCTGATCTGAATGATTTCTTCTTCCTCCTTTGCTGAAATCTGTACCACAGCTATCAATCACATATCCTTAAAGCTTTGTGCCAAGGAAGCAAAGGAAAAAAAATATGTTCTGACTCTAAAATCATACCAAGTGATTTCCATGAGTCTGGCACAAGATTTGGTTTATTCATCTAAGAAAGGACAGAGCTGGGATCCCAGCTCACTGTCACTGAAGAGAAGCATTTTCTCTAAAACATAGAACATCTCTCATGGCTGTAGATATGTCCACAGAACTTCTACAAATACCAGAAAGTCTGGAGTTTGCCTTTAAAAGTGCTTGTCACCTCACAGATAAGTTCACCTGTGAAAAATAAAATGAAATGGCTAAGAGTTTCATAATATTTTGTTATTAAAAGAAAAGCATACCTATCACTTCACTATAATTATCTGCAATGGTTGCACAATTCTCTCTGTATGCAAATATTATAAATCATGTAGCACACACTTGGATTGCTTCAAAAAGATGTAACAAGCAGAAAGTTTCATCCATTAGGTATCATCCACATTATGTATCTATCTCAGCATTTACATCATGAACTCTAATAAGTGTTTGGAGTATCTCTCTAGTAGCCTACTCCTAACATGGTGCTTTTCCTATTACACACACTGTTTCAGTATTTTTGCATCCCTAGGACACCATATTCTAAAGGACCAAAATAATAAATTTTTGGTGAGCAAACAGTAACATAAAAGTGCTGTTTTACAGACAATATAGTTTTACACCCAAAACCACTGAAGAGTTAGATCACAACACATTGTACAACTAGAAGAAAAAAAAAGCAACAACAAAACTACCTTGCACCATGACATTCAGTAGGGTAATTCATCCATCTTCCATCTGAATTTCCCTACGACTGAGGGCTGCATATCTATGATAAAAACAGTCAGGCTTGGCATATAAGTATATTTATTTCCTTGAGCCACGACCAAATTTCACATCCTACCCTTTGCCAGATTCCTACAATTTCAGCCAAACTCACCAGTCTAACAGAAACACATCATCTTTCTCTAAAAGGGCTTCTCAAATGTTACCCCAAATCCTTTTCTCTGTAACATTTTTTCATCCACTTGAAACCAACACAACCATCTCCATCTCTGAAATAATTGCACTCTGTCAGATGAAAACAATGTTGATGTCTCTAATTATTAATTCTAAGCCACTGAGTCATTGAAGTACTGGAAATTATCAAGATCTGAAACTCAAGATCACAACTTTTAGCATATTCCAGGTACTCAGAGGTATATCTATATTATTAAGTCTGTTAAGTCCATTAGTTCTTAGTTCTCATTCCAACTCTCTGCACAACACCAAGACCTTACCTTATCCATAAAACACTTTTTCAATTTTTCCTTTAGTTCATACCAATCACTTAAAGATGTTTAATAGCTTCATAGCCAAAAAAGTCATTACAGATCTTATTTCATCTGTTGGTAAATTCCTTCACTTTTATATGTACAATGTATATTACATTATTTAAAGTAACCCTTAGCTACTTTATACAAATAAATTTCTTCACACAGCTAATTACTTCTTAAAAGCAGCTTTTAACATCTTTCTGCCTGTATCAGACATCTCTAGGGACATTCTAGAGCATTTCTAAGATCAACACAACACAACAGGCTGGGTAATATTCACAGCTTCAGAAGCAGTATCTTGTCCTCTCAGTTGCACATCACAGTAAGTCCTGTGGTCTTCCCGACATTCTCTGGACAGAGATAACTCCAATGTTTTCAGATGTATTTTCCCTGATCAGAAAATGTGATAAATATTAATTTTTAGTGGGTGTTGTCCCACTGAACTTTAAGAAAATCCTTCTAAATCTGCCAGCCCCAAGTGCTTGGGGGAAGTGTATTCCATGAATTCAAGAAGAGATACATTCTAGAGTTGTGATGACACTATGAATATGGAACAAAACCCAGCAGGCCTTACACAGTTATTTATAGTCCTGAGACTTACCCTAATGGCACCTCCTGGATTCATCTATTGAATTCAGGTTTTTAAATTATGGTGCAGATATTGCTTTTCTATTAACTCTACAATTATATCTCCTTGACTAACACAATGATTGAAAAAGAAAAAAAAATTAATTTAAAACTATCTATTCAATAGCATCCCTTTGCCCCAACAGCTTAAAACTCCTGTATCCTCTTTAAAATGTTTATATGTAGCCTGGCTGCTGAGCTATACATGCTGCAGCAAGTCTTCCACCTGCTGGACAAAAGGCAGCACTAAGCTTCCTTAACAGGAAACAGATGCAACAAATATCTGAGAGCAACACAATGAAAGAATAAAAAACTAAAAAGGTTGTGGGGGGAAAAACCACACGAAACAGCAGCATCAGGGTGCCCTTGTTCTTGTCTAAGTGCAGTAAGTAAGTAATGGTGAAAATGCAGCCATCCAAATCAAGGGATACAGAGGTCAAGCATCTGTGGCCAAGGAGGAGCTGTCCTTCTTTCCCAGCGTTCCTCGTTTTACAAACTGTTTCCACAAGGTCTCTATATTTGTGCTTTTACAAAGGACCTGCATTACTTGAAATGGAAATACTACAGACCTGCCTTTTGGGCTGTTCTGGGTGGGTAAGCACCCTAATCAAGCAATGTCCCTCTTTGTGTTCTTTGCCTGCCTCAGGTGACTGGCTAAATCAGAACATCAGATGTTCTGTGATCCTAACCAGCTCACTCAGATCTTTCAAAGCTCAAGTACTTTTTTTACTGTGTAGCTTGCTTTGAGACCCCAGCAGTATTTTTCCCTGAGGTATTGCCCAAACCTTGAGCCAATCAAGGATGCAAAAGGAGAGGCTGCAGATCTCCTTTGGTGTTATCCACTCTCCTCTAAAAGGTACACATCATCAAGAGGAGGGGCAGTTGTGAAATTGCAGCCAAAGTCAGGAAAAGATGGGTTACAGAGCCTTGTGGGACTATTCAGAAATCTCAAATGGGATTAGCAGACATTACTAATAATGAAAGCTGAGCCAATAATATGAGCTTTATAATTTCTACATCTTGATAAACAAGAGTTTTACCTTTTTTTTTTTGCATAGAAAATTATACTCATTACACTGTCCTTAATGGTCACAAGCATAAACAGAGCTCAGTGTTTCAAAATTTATCTTCAGAAAGCAAAGCCCAAACAAAAGGTGAAAGAAGAAGCATCTCAGAGACCTCATCATTTATATTGGCCATTATGTTTGCCAAAGACACCACAGAAGATCCCTCCCCACACATCTGTACACATGTGCACATAAAAGCATATAAAGATTAAAAACTGTATCAGCTATCTTAAAGGGTCAGTGTCATAAAGTCAAACATAGTTTAGTGATAATATTTGCAAGAAAATATTTTTAAAGCATAATAATTTGTAAATGAAACAGTTCCTCAAGAAGCCACAATCTGAGAGAAAAAGTAAATAAAACTATTCTATTACGTTGACTAAAACTAAATACAATCATAAAAATGTAAAAGAATCATATAAAAATGATTTTTTATTATGAGAATATATTAATTATTTTTAAGTAAACTAAGAATAAAGAACATGTAATGGTGCTATCATAAATTTTCTGTGATAATTTGGGCACAGAAGAAATTTACAATTAATAGCTCACTAGCCTGTTTTATGCATGGTAAATCAGATGGAATTATACCATAATGCTGACAAAATTCTATTTTTTCAGAAATATTTAAGGAATCTTCTATATAAAGCTTTATATTTGGATGCTGTTAGTTCAGTCAGGATGGCACCGTGAGTTAGAAAAGCAAGTGGCAGAGGAACCCTTCACAATTTTCAGGTCAGAGGATGCCACAAAATACTCAGACTTAAAGAAAGCCAGTCTGTGTCATAATCAGCAAATATAACTGAGATATCTTCAATGCTATAAGACCTGCCAATCTTTAAAGAATCCTGGATAAAATAAAGCAGTGCCAGCAGCAGCCCTAAGTGAATAAGAAAGCTAAGAATTAAATTTTTTACATTACATGCTAATTTATGTGTGTTTACATTAGATCATGGGAACTGGTTTGATGGATTTTTTGATGTCATTACAAGCCCAGCTAACAGTAACAAAGAAGGTCAGTGCAGCGTGTTCAGATCCCCAAATTAAAGCAGTTCCACACCTGCCCCACCCACGCTGTCATCACTGTTACTGCGATGGCAGCTGGCTTGCAGCTCCCATCCAAAAGCACTGGCATGTGCTCACAGGCAGGGTGTGCTCAGCACCGGACTAACACCACCACAAGGAATCAGAACACAAACCGCGTTTTTAACGGGAGTCAACAGGATCAGTTCTTATCTCCCCCAACTTAACGCTTCTGGAAGAAATAAAAGTCGCTAGAGAAGACATGGGAAAGGGCAAGTGACAGAAAAGGTAGAGTTCACTGATCCAGGGCAATCAAGATCACATGGTGACATGGACACAAGAATCCCCAACTCGTTTTAAGATAAGCAAATGAAAGCCGTGCATAGGAACAGAGACAATGGCTTCTGCTCTGGTGATCAGAAACACTGATAAGAGACGTCAAATTAACATGGAATTTTTGTGAATTGCGTGCCCAGAGGGGCTACTGTGGTTCTGAGATGTTTCAAATGAAACTACAAAGCAGGAGCAGAAAACGGGAGCGCAGCAGTTCCTTTAACTCCGTGTTTGGCAGTGTTGTGTCCTTCTTTTTTTTAATAGCATAATCTGTTTTCAAACTAATATGTTAAAAAGAGCATTGATCAACTGCAATTACATCAAAAATATGTACAGGGATGATTAAGAGGTTTGATGGCACAGGATTTAGAGACTCAGTCTTCACAGTTTAACAGAGAAGAGCTGAAGCAATGATTTGATCATTTTCTTTAAGAACCTGGATGGAGAACAGTGACAGACACAACAGCTTTTTTCCAGCTAGTAACAAAGATATAGTAAGACCCAAAGGCTGAAAGTTGAAGCCAGATATGCAGAAGATAAATATTAACAATGACAGCCCTTACTTGTTAATGGTAAAAATGGTTAAACCATTTTTCCCCAATATTGAAGAGCAAATATCTAAGACTCTAAGATTATTCTGAATATTGAAATAATATTTTTTTTTAATTGATGCACCCACATAATATTGTGTGTCATGTATTATTCAATCATATATTACTGTAATTTTCACTATAGGACACAGTTTTTAAATGACAGATAAACTACGAGATTGTATTAGATATAATTATGAATTACGTAAGGATGTCTTATTTTATTAAAATATATGAATGGTAATAATATTGTAAAAATAAATGTATTTAAGATGTAAATGCCTGGATATGCGGTATGTCATGGTACATTTAATTTTTGACCAAAGACTATTAACAATGTAAGATGATTGCTTTTTGCATATATTTCATAAAAACACCATCCTTCACTATAGATGAAGTCTGGAAAATAATATTTCAAAGGCATAAATCTTAACAATGGAAGGGACAAAAAGTCCTTAGAATAAAATTCTTGGAAAAGTTTAGACAAAGATTTTGCAGTACAACTCAGGAGGAAAGAAAATGTACGGGGAAGACAACAAGTTGTAAAAGCAAATAAATATCCTGGATTTACACACCTCAGGTATCTAAAACTCTCAGTATTGAAGCAAAAAAAAAAATTAATATATTTTTGTATCTCTTCATGTATGAACATGTGGGCATTGAATACATTAAAATGTTATTTACTGGCAATGACTTTCATTACTTTGTAAATTCTAAATTAAAGCCAAAACAACAAAAAAAAGGTTAAAATTAAAATATCATTCCTGTCCTCAAAGATCAATTGTTTGGCCTTTTTTAAACTTCCTGTTTTGCTCTATAGGAACTCTTCTTTATCACACTTGATTCACGGAACATGCTATTATTGTTTTGCTCTGCTTTACTCCTCATCAGCAAAAAAAAAACTACTGCACCTGAACAAGACTCTAAACCCCTTTTCCATGCATGTTTTCTCACAGAATTAACTGACATCAGTGGATTGTTTGCTTTTAACCCTGACATCCCCCCTCCAAATCTATTTTTGAAACAAATTTTATTTTAGGATGTCCTGACTCTGATACTAAATTGGAAACCCTGGTGTGAATTTTATAGAACACTATTTCCTTTTATAGAGGATGTTCACAGCTAATCTGTCATCTAAAGGGCAGACAGAGGCCAGAAGGTTAGGAAACCAAGACAGGTGGCCCAGCAGCAGCCTGAAATCTAAACTTTTTTGGCATTTTGTACTTAATTATTTTGCAAGGAATCTGAGTGTTTTCTCACTGATCCATGTTTTGTTAACACTAAAAAATCCTCAGCTCTGTAACAGAATAGGCAGGCATTGAACAGAAAAACTTTCAGATCACTTCTTCCACCTGGGTAAAGATGGACAGCAAATTCCCTGTTTCCCACAGATCTTTTCCCAAGAAGTTGTGCCAGGAAATGAAGAATCCATGTTTGTTCAGGCTTCCCCTCAGCCCTGCAAACACACACTTGTGTTCTAGGTTTACAACATGCTTTCAAAAAAACATATTTACCTCATCAGCAAGTGATGCTAATCTCCCCTCATTCTATTATTATTAATAACGTAATTGAATTAAATTATTGTTCTGTTCAATACCACCTTTCAATCAGTAAAATTACTGGTTTTGTACTTGCCATCTAACCCTAGTGTAAACACACAGCATGGCCACGCTGCCACCCAAGCAGCCACAAACTGAAGGTCTTTGACTCCTCCCTTGCCATAGCACATCAGCGGTCTCCAGGAGCCCCACGTGTGTTTTTCCACACTTCTTACATCCTGGTAGGACCAAGTGATTCTGCAGACAAAGCACAGCTTGTCCTTGTGCAGAAAAGACAGATTGGAGAAAAAAAAGACTAATTCTCTTGCACCTAACTCCATGAGCTGTGCATTCAGGCAGTAATCAGGAAACAGGATTTCCACTGTGCCCCACATGTGCAATGTGGGTATCATCCAAATTACACAGTAAAAATATTCTCTTGCTCCCCCCCAAAAAAAAGATACGGAGCAGTAGCAAGTCCTACTTTGGATTTTAAAATGGTTCCTGATCTATTCAGCTCAACCCTTGCAAATCTCCATGGCATCCAACACCAGCTCAGCTGGAAGGTAGGGATTCCCCACCACCCATCACACCTGTATGGAACACCCAAATATGCTCCAGCAGCACTTTTGCTTTCACATCTCTTCCCCACCAGCCTTCCATTATATTGAGGGTTTTTATTTGGGCACACAGGCTGACTTTGAAGACCTCAGTTAGCAAGTCTTAAGAAAAACTCCTCCTGAAGGCCACGCTTTGCAGAAAAGCAGCAGGTTCTGACTTGCTTAACAACTGTGATGAGCTCAAAGGCAGAGATCCTGCTAAAGATACAACCCAGAGCAGTTAACTGACTGGAAAAGTTTCCCATTTTGAGCACAAGTAACACTGTTTTATACTATTATCATGTTAAAGCCAGACACCAACCTAGTATTTGGGGAAGGGGCTGGCAAAACATAGAAAGAAAATAGATATGTCTGTGTTTATGTGTATGTCCACAGATGGGATGGAAGTAACTCTCTCAGTAAAAATAATTGCCATGACACAAAATAACTGTTCATCTGTATTACATTGTTTCCATTTATTATCTCCCACATATAAACTATTTTACCAAAAAGGATACACACTGCAGACAAAGCACAGAAACGCCAGATAGGATGTACATTTTGAGAAAAGTCCTGACTTTCTGTTCCTTAAAATTTCTCTGTCTTTCCAGACATATAACATAAACATAGCTAGACTGGCTTCAGCATTTTATGGTTTATAGCCCTCAGTCCCCAAAATCTTCCAAAACCTGCATGCACAGAGATAAGATATCAAGAACAAAAGAAAAAGACTGGTTTTCCCTTCTGCATTTTTCTACACTATCCCACCTGTTAACACTTTCTCACAGAGGCACATTTTATTTGTAGAAGTATTCTTTCTAATTTGAGCTTCTGCAAGGAACACCAAATGAAATAATTTGTGCATCTAGCAACAAATGCTGCAGCTTTCAGAACTGTATCTTCTTAATAGTTTTTCAGCACTTCTGATTTTAACTTGGGAGGTCTTTGTATACAAGAATAGGATGTCAGACTAATGGAAGACAAATTTCATAAACTTGAGAACCATGATATTTGATCCATAAATGCCAAACTAATAGGCTTCTTGATTCTCTCTCCTGCCAGTGGCCCTATACTCATTATCTGCATAAAATTTGCCATCTCTTTTAAGGTAGAAGTAACAGCTCTACTAAATGAAAGTTTCACTAATTAAAAGGTTTTACAGGTATCATAGATTTTTCTATTTGCTGAATTCAGGGCATGCCATTTTATGTTATCTTGAAACATGTTTTTACACCAGTTAAACATGATTTGTCAGCAATTACCCTTATTTTGGTTTAGCATGTCCTTTGTTAATTAGAGTAGTCCCCTAATGCAATCTTGCCAAGTATTTTAGCTCTGGAGTTTGCAAGCCCCTAAGCTATCATCAATTTCACAAGTTTCTTAATTTGCACCTACTGAGATAGGATCAGCAGGCTTGGGTTTGTTTAAATGAAAATTTCTGTTTGGATTACAGGCAGAGGCTGCCTACCCATGGGCATACACATTGGGATAAACAGCCACCATAGGTGGCCACTCTCCCAGTGAAAAACATTACAGAAAGTTGGCTGTGCAGATAAAAGAAAATAAATGAAGGCATACTACAAGAAGAGCATTTGCATTTACTGTATTTCAAACAATACAATGCTGATTTTGTTAAATTCAGCATTACACTTCCATAAGCATTATAAAGGTGTTTAAAGACATGGTACTGCTGTAACGTGTATGAGAGAACAGCTACACACACCCCAAAGATTTCAAAACTGACTAGCAGTCATCAGCATCTTTGTATCAATTTAATGGCTTATTTTCAAGAGCCCAAGTGTTCAGTTTCTGAAAAGCATAAGTCAAACAAAATCATTTCCACACATATATGGCATAAATGCATATTAGAGTATTTTAAAATAAAAGGAATTTTCTTTTCAGGTTTGTTTTTAATAATCTTTACCCTGAAGACTGATTTTCAGTGAATCTTTTTAATAGGAAGAATTCATTAATTATGAAACACATTTTAAAATGTATTTACAGAAAATATTTTAATGCTGTTTCTAAACAAAGAACAATTTTAAAAAGTCAGAATACAGCTCTGCCTAGTAAATTAAAGAAGCAGTCAAGTATGACAAAGTCAAATTTACAACTAAAGAAATCTGCATTAAGTAAAATATTATGCAATATTGTCACCTTTTCTGAAAATGCACTTATGATGAAAACAACTAATTTAATCCAGTTTAAAATATTTGGATTAATCTAAAGCAAACATACTCCAGATTTACATTGCCTGAAGACTTAAATACCCCATCATGGCTGGCTATGTTAGATACTTGTTTATATTGTTGGGGGTTTTCTCCTAATATCATTCAACTACCATGTTTGATTTAGAGATTTGTTCCCCACTGCAATGTATTTAAATAAATTTGGCAACTAGGAGCATAACATGATAACCTGGCCCTGTAAAAGGTTAAAGTCAACAATTACAAAGCTTTTAGCTGTGAAAACAACCAGTAGATCTTGAGGCAAGCCAATAACATTTTCTTCTATTTTCTCACCAATTAAGTGAGATCCTGTTTCCTAGTCTGAGGTGCATGTAGGTTATCAGGTGTGTGTGTGCCTTTAGGATTAGTCATGTTCACGGCAATAAAATTAGCATGAGGAACTGGGAAGAGGTTACACAGTCCAAATCCAGCTCTTCCATGCTCCATCTCTCATGTAACAAAATCCTGCATAGTCTTTTCCTTTCCACTGATTGCTGCCTGGACAATCACAACAGGAATAATTATGAATCATGTGTAGAGTGTATCAGACAAGGTCATTGTCTTTGGTTCTAACAGATATCAGATTAAATTACTTACCATAAGTCACACCTGTTTCTCAATCTCTTCAGAAGTCATGACTGTAGAAAAAAATCACAGATCCATGGATATTGAGTCAAGAAAAAACATCAACAATGAGCAGGCTTTATCAGCAGTGGAAAACAGTTCTAGGGCTATGATATTTTTCCCTGCAATTCACTTACTATTTTTCTCTAAGAAGAACTGCTACAGCAGTGATGTACTCAGCACTGCTGTGGCCACACCTTGAATCCTATGCTCAGGTTTGGGTCCCTTACTCTACAAAGACATTGAGGAGCTGGAACCTATCCAGAGAAGGGTAACAGAGCTGGTGGAGGGACTGAAGCTTGACTCATGAGGAGCAGCTGAGGGAGCTAGGGGTGTATCCCTCTGGAGAAAAGGAGGTTCAAGTGGGCCCTTATCACCCTACAACTACCTCAAAGGAGTTTGTAGAGAGGTGGGGCTCATTCTCTTCTCCCTGGTGACAAGTGATAGAATGAGAGGCAAATGGCCTCAAGTTGTTACAGGGGAGGTTTAGACTGAATATTAAGGAAAATTTCTTCACAGCAGGCATTGCCAAGCATTGGACAGGCTACCCAGGGGGGTGGTGGGTTCACCACCCCTGGAGGCATTTAAAAGATGTGCAGATGTGACACTCAAGGACGTGGTTTAGTGGTGGGTTTAGTGCTGGGTGAGCAGTTGGACTCAATAAAAAAAAAGCCTTTTCCAACCTAAATGTTTCTATGATTCTAAGGACATGCCCTTCTCTGTTCAACAGTGAGCACTTTGCTATTACAGCACTCTCTACAGGAGATAGTCAGCTAACAGAGGTATCAAGTACTTTATTTAATAGGAACTAAATTATGAAAAATACCTATCCATTCATTTTTCCAGGTAAGCTGCAGAGGGGGAAAAAAAGAAAGGTGATATTTTTTTAATGTTTTTATGCACATATATACACATTTCTTTCCACTGTAATGCATGCAGAAAACTCTGCTCCTCTGATACTTAGTTTTGCTCCCTACACGCTTCCGAAAATCATGACTTCTCTTAAATAGGAACAAACTAATTATTATTCTTTCCTTTACTCAATTCTCTGACCCTCATCACGGTTTGTCTCTTAATTGCAATCTCTGAGTTTTATATTGTACTTAATTATACAATATCTAGTGTGGGGCTGTATTTTTGTTGTCCTCTTCCACAACACAGATGATAATCTTAAAACAATGTCCTGTTATACAAGTAAAAATAAAAGATTCAAGCCAATTTTGTACTGACAATTTCCCACTTAGTCTATAAGATTAAATATAAATTCAGAGTCCGATCTTTGCTTTAGAAAAATTTTCACTTTAAATTTGCAGAAACAGCCATGTAGTAGATGACTTTAACCTTCTGACCACACATTACAGAGATTAGTGAGGTCAGGTACACTCTAAGAATAAGATGTGCCCTTGCATGCATGATTTTTCATGTTAATTAAAATATTAATATAAAAATATTCGTGCAAAACATAAAATGGAGTCACACAGAGCATATATTGCAGGAACTGATTATAGATATTCAGCAGCATGTGGTGCTTCCTTTGAGATACTATGTAAAATATTTAATAATCTAATTTCTGTAAAATTACCTATCATCTCATGAACAACACAGTATATTACCTACCACTGCCAAGAGGAAGTGCCTGCTCCTGCACAGGTGCTCTCAAGATGGGGAAGAGTGTGTGAGGTTACTCATGGTGAAAGAGTGTGAGGGAGCTGAGTACCTGGGGTTAATTTAGAGGAGCAAGTGAAAAGGGAGGTGGTGGAGTCCTTTACTGCACAGCTGGGGGAGGGGGATGCCCTGAGGAGCCACCAGACAGGAATTCCCTGTGGTATTTAGCTGTACCTAGCTCAGTTCTTTTGCCTACAGTCTGTTCCACACCATTCCCTCACTGCTGGGATCCAATTCAAGAAACAAGAGAGCAGCCCTACTGCTGTAGCCTATTAACAAATTTGAAGAACTTCCTGCAGTTTTTCTGATAAAGCCAAACATCAAAACGCATGTTATGACCATCTCTGAAATACTAATTAATAACACCATATTTTTGCATTGTGAAAGCAGTTTCTTAAGTCTAGAACAATTCCATTTCCATTGAAAACATTCATAGTACTTTATTCATGTAAAGGGGGAAATAAGTTTAGACGAATAATTTTGCATTGTGACCAAAGAGAACAAATGGTCACCATCATTTGTAAGCAGAAATTGAGCCTTCAGTCTCTACTCACAGGTTATGTTTCCAAAGCTCTGCCCCCACCCTTAGGTTATCTCTTTCTTCAAGTGTGGTGTGCAAACATAGATGCAGTGCTCACCTGAGGTCTCTCATAGTGAAATAATTAACTCCTGGGTGTCACATGCGTTCTTCTTCATGCTTGCCAAGATGATCTCTTTTTTTTTTTTTCCACAGCAGCTTTGTTGACTCAGATCATTAGGAATGTGACGGGAAAAAAAATATTAAGGTAATGCGTTTTATTTTACACTGCAGGGGACTGGGAATGTAACTGTAATCAGTTATTATGTCTCAGATGAGGTGCAGTAATTCCCCACCAAGAAACAGCAACTACTCAAGCTGTTCCAAATGAACTATTCATAACTCACAGTATTCTGCTGGATAAATGGCTTAATTCACATTCTGTTGTTGCCTTGAGATTCTCCTTCTTCTCTTTTGCAACAGCATTCACAAAGTCAGTTCCTCTTTTATTTATATTTGTTCATTTATTATTTGTGCTTTCTTCAGTTGAAGTTCTTCTTGCTGATATCAGGCTATTTCTCCAAACTACAAGGATAACTTTAGCTTCTAAATTTATCATTTATAATGTTTTCAGCCCTACCCAAGCTGCCAAAATCCAGAAATTTTTTTAAGTAGAGTCTATGCTCCTGACTCATCATTAAATGCAAGAAAGAAATGGGCCCTGTATAATGATCCCATCTGAAAGAACTTTTATAGGTAAAGGCATTGATAACTGTGATTATCTGTGATTTAATCTGGTCCACGTCTTCCCCAGCTTAGGGGAAGTAACATATAACAACATTAAAACTTCTACTGTAATCAAGCTCCATTTACTGCTTCCCTCTTAAACACTCAACCACTTACTCTGCTAATACAGGAAATCATGTTGAATTAATTTTTGAAAATTTATAATTGAAAAATCTGTTTGCTTTTGTTTAGTTTCTTTATCCTTTCACTACTTGTAATGTTCATTGTTAATGTAAATTAATTAATTGTATAATTAATTAGTATCTTTCTGATTATCAGCATTAGACCAAAGGATCTGCAAATGTCAGGCCTTCCTTAAGAAAAAATATTAAGTCTCTTTTTTTATTTCAGGGAATCTTCTTCAGGGTTGTGAAACAGAATGTCATGATTGCTCTCACTAGGTTACCTCATATTTTTAGATTTTCCAACATCAGTTTCCACCAGTGTCAACATCATTATTTTTAGAAAATTGGAGATTGCAAAACTATCATTTTTGAAAATATTAACAGCTAGAATATAGAACTATTGATTTAAAGGCCTAATAGAGACAAGTCTAATTGCCTAGTTACCTTCCCACTTGGATCATTTTTCTCCTCCTTTCTTGACTGCTGTTATATTTTCCATTCGTTTCCCTTCCTCAGTGCTTTGTATTTAAGATGCCATAAATACAGTGCAATGCTTCAGAGGATAGTCTCCTAGCTCCTGCTGTAAGAGGAGGAAAAACTTGTTTGACAAATGAGCCTTCCAAGCTGAGACATTCATAGTTAAAACTGACACTGTTTGCCTTCCTGTCATCAAGGATAACAGAGGTAAACTTTGGAAATCAGTTAGTTTCTCTTGCTTTAAAGTAAGTCATGAGAACTCCTGGAGGTTACAGATACTGGAAAATATCTGTAATTCCTGGATATTAGTGCAGTTCTAATTTAGGAAGTATGAGGAGTCGAGTTAACGTGGTTTGTTTATACGGGACGTCACAACACTGTTATTGTTATTCATCACTTGGCACAAAGGGGAGCTTGGAGCATTTCCAGACAATCTACAAACTGGAGTAATTTCACAAAACACTTGAGACAGCTGAAGAGGGAACAGCAGAAATGGAGTTTTATCTAGCTCAGACACCAGGATTCACTCCCAGGTTTTTACTTAGGGAGGTCTCAGATCTGTGATAAATTTAGCTCCAGAAGGAGCTACTTAAGCTGCAGGAGCAATTGCATACTCCAGTCAGGATGCTCCTCCACAAGGATGCAGGTCTTCAACACGTCGTATGTGATGGCTGCCAGCCTTGTGTCATTGTCCTGAATAGCCCTAGGAAACTCAGATTGTGTCAGGCCCTCAAGTTTAGAAAAGTACGGCATTATCTGGAAGGTATTTGAGTCACAAAATCCACTGATTAAAAATGTATCGTAAACACTGAGAGAGTGTTTCTTGGGATGCAGATGAGAACATAGAACAGCAGAATGATTACAAACTTTTTCAAAACTCAGGAATATGCTGTGACCTTATTGCTGATATAAATTCAAGAATAAAGTTAAAGATGATCTTACTGTCACCCATCTATAAAATGTTTTAAAATTCTGCTTCTTATTTTGAGATTTACAGTTATTTTATCCCTAGCAGAGATAAGAACTCTCTAAACCATGAATAAAACTTAATAGAAAGTCTGAAAAAGCATCTGAAAAGATGAGTACATACCACAATACATATTTGCCTATGAAGACGGTTTGATAAGATTTTCTCTACAGGAATACAGTTTTTACCTGAGATAGGAGATCATAGGAAAAGTCTGTTGGATTTTCTTTCAGATGTCCAACCTCAATAAAATACAAAAACATTCATATTGAGAGAAAGAGATCTGGAATATTAAAAAGGTTCCCTAATAACCATGTGAAATGTCTACATTAGGTTACAGGTCATCCACAGAGTGTTTCAGACTCTAACCCACAAAGGAGTGTGAATATGACAGCACCACAGTTACAGACAGGAGTGATAACCTTGTTGTCATGGCTGCAAACCAAAATGAAAGTTACTTGTCATTTCCAAGTGCAACTGGCAACGTGTTCTGGAGCTTCTGACCAGAAAAGTGACAATACAGGAAACACAGCAGTGAGAAAACCAGTCTTTCCCTGAGGAAGAGGGCACTGCTTCGTTTCCAGGTTGCAGAGGTGGGGAACAGTGTAGGCTACACTGCAGAAGGAATCACATGAATTTCTAGTATTTCACTTCAGGGAAAATTCTAATCTTGTGTGCACTTACAGTCACACTTGCCATTAGCAGATCACAACTAAAGGAGAATGCTAGCAGCCAATATTTCTCCTACGTAAAAAAAATTCTTAGCAGTGTAAACTGAAAAGCTATGGTACTACACAGATACAAACTAAAGTGCAACAAACAAATGGACTGTGGAGGACGAAGGGCAGCTAACATCCTGCTGAAGCTGAGGATTTGTGTAGTTATTTCTGCAATACTGCACTTGTGTGCACAGCAAATTACATGAAGGCCATTCGGGAACAGTGAAATGAAAAATCTTGCCCAAGGATGCGTGTTGTAGCCAGGGACTGTTAGACAAATAGAGGAAATAGCACAATTATGTCAAGGTTGTCAGGCAGCAGAACAAGTCTGAACATGTTTTGTTGCTTTACTGTTGTAGGTGGCTTCTCTAGAGCAGCAAGTTCTTACTGACTGGATTATTCACAGACCATATATTTTGATAGCAATAAGTAGTCACTCTGAAGTACTCCATGCATTCCAGGTCAATCTAGATACCTCATCCTGATTGGCAGAAGTATTAAGGTTGCTAGGAATGCAAGAGTATTCATGTCCAACTTAGTCCTAAAAGGTTTCAGGTGTAAATCACATCAATTTTTTTAAATTCTGCTAAAACTAAATAATTATCTGTAAATACAAGCAAGCAATTGCCTCTCTGCTTCTAAACATAGACTACATACAACATACTGCAAATTTTTCATAAAGAAATCTAATCTAAATCATAACCTTATTTTATAAAAATTAAGATTGTGCCTCGACAAATTGTTGTCAAGTGTTTCTTAAACTTTTTCAGCCATCTATGGGTCACGTTCTCCAGTGAGACTTCCACTCAAGGGAGGCAGCATGGATAGTTCTTTGCATCAACCTAACTCCATTCTCAGCATGAAGCTTCCTGAGAGAAAGCAGCTACTGAGGCTTCATTGTGCATCTTTGATTTTTTTTTTCTTTTTATGAAGAAATAGAAGAGGTAATTGTGAACTCTACTCCACGTGTTTAAAATGTGTAAAGTATAAAGCCAAAGTGGTAACAGCAATTTTCACTCTAGAAAAGTTGTAAGGGGCTGCCCTGCTGCTGTTCTGGTACTTTAACCAGAGGGTTCCATGAACACAGCTTTGAGAGGAAAATTGAATTAAAGACAAAAAATAGCAGCTTAACTTGGATCAGTGTTACTTCTTTTGTCACTTGGAACACAGTGGAATGAAAACCTCAGATTTGTCAGTCAGGGTAAAGCCCTTAGACAGGGTTTTCAAATCAACCATTTTCTCCGTTTAGAAGTTTGATGTCATTGAGCAAAATTTTTATTTGGATCTTTTACTTGACATCTTGTCTAGGCAGTCAAACTTCTAAAGAAAATGTTTCACTGAGTGACAAGCTGTTTTGGGAAATTGTCTGTCCTGAGACTAAATTCATCTAGATGAGGTTTTTTTGCAGATTTTGAAAGACAAAGCCTAATTTTCTGCATCTCTCAACTAGAACAGCCTATCCTGAAAAGACAAGTGACTACCTAAGCTTACTCACATAAATACACCTACCCCTGAGCACAATACACCCATCTGGATCAAGGTAGCTATCCCCCACATGAATGATACAGGTATATAAGTGATGCTACACTTGCTGGGAAGTTAGTAAAGCAGGCTTTAAGGGCTGCAATTGGAAATGTGACTCACGAATGAAACACACCTGTCTCTCTAAGATTCCATGCAGGACACTAAGAAAACTGGTTGAAGACGATGATCTCTTGCAGTCATTTCAATATGCAGCAACAAAATAACAGCCTTACTGTTTTTTGCATCTCCTGTGAGGATTTCCAGTATATGAGTAGGTACTAAACAGTGGGTTATTCTCTGAGACATTACTTTGACCTATACAAGAACAGCAAAATAGATCTTCTCTCTCTGTTGTTTTTGGGGTTTTTTTGTTGGGTTGGGGGTTTTTTTTGGTTTGGTTTTTTGGTTTTTTTTCTTTCAAACCAGTTTTCACTGCTTATTTTGCACAGGCAAAATGACCATTGGTTGACATACAGAAAGACTGTGTGTGTAAATCAAGGAAACACATGTAGTGTAGTTCACAGAAACTTGTAGGAGCAATACCTTTCAGTACTATAATGAAAGCATAAAATAAAACAGTCAAGACTACATAACCTGACTCTACCTTAGCTATTCCCCAGTAATATTAATCTGTGCATTTGAAACCAGAATTTGTATGGCATCAAACCATTCACCTCCATAAATTCACAAATATTGGCTCACCTTTCCAGTTAAAGGAACACAACCTTTACCCAGAAAAACAGTCTAATATTCTTTATCTTTGTTCAACAGGGGACAATTTTTTGTTTTAAACAGGATGTGTGCAGGATAAATTTTCTTTCTACATGGCAATAACAAGAAGCTTTAAAGTAAATCAGACACCATAAAGTAATTCCACAATGCCTTGGAAAGAACCCAAGACTTGCTGGTACCTAAATATATTCTCTGTGGACAAATGTAGAGGCCACCCTCAACGTGAACAATAACTATATTTCCCTGACAACTCTATGGAATACTCCATGAAATGAGTTCACTGATAAGGAAAAGCATGGAAATTTACTTTCTCTGGACTATTGCTTATTAAAATGTACAAGATCCCAGTATCCTTCTTCAAACAAGGTAAAAATTTATTTTTATGAAGAACTTTGTTTCTAAAATCTTACTTCAGCATTTTTCAATGTCAAGTACCTGGAATTAATTCGTTTTTATATCATAGCTGTATTGTGATACAAATTATTTTAAAAAGGAGAGAACTGACCCATATCAAAAGAGCCTCAGTAGCTCAAACACTTTTACTTTGCTTGTTCTTGCTCCACTGTAGGTGAAAAACATTCTTAAAACAAGTGTTCTGAAAGAGAGTGAAAAGAGCTGGAAACAAATTTGCAATTTATATAGTTATGAAGTTTCTGGAGACTGCATCAAGTCTCATATTTATTGATATCTCAAAAGGCATTTCTAGATTTGCTTTGAAAAGTTCTATATTTTTCTCCTTATGCTCTTTGTTTTGAAAATATTTTTACTGAAGGACTCATGACATCATGAGTAGAATTTCACTTTTATCTATGTCAGGTGAAATATACCATAATGTTTGGGTGTTTCAGCTTCTTTACCTCAAAATTCAAAACTTACATCATTAATATATTTTAAGAGCCATGGCAATTTCAATTTGCAGTGATACATAAGATATATTCATGCTTGAATTAAATCTAAGAGAGACACCTTAGAACTACAATTAATCTCAAACTATACAAAATACTACATATGACCTGGGCATTAAGACACCTCGTGAGAAATCCCTTGTCTCCACATGACCATATGTTCATTTAATTAAATACATTTTTTAAAACATTGGGGTAAGACAAAATGCTTATTTGTAATTTACCTGACAAGAAGTGTAAGTTGGATATTAAGACTATGCTGTCATGATTAAATATTATATGCTCCACTGACTGTCCTAGTCTTTTCCATTTTATACTACAATCTATAACATAAAATTTAAAATCTATATATCAATTCATATTAATGTAGTAATCATTGCATATGCAGCCAGAAATGTAGTGGTTGCTAAAACACTTAATATATTCCTCTTCTAAGTCCCTATTCATTTAAGAAAAACAAGAATTTTAATAAACCAATAGTTTTAATAATATCTGCAAAGGGAATGTTATTGCTTTCACCATATTAATTTGGGAAACTAATCAAAGCAATGTGGTGTCTGCAGAACAGCTCTAAGGAACTGAATATTTTTTATATATATGTTTAAAATACCTAAAAGCCTCCACACCCTGATTTCCAGTTTACCAGACTGGTGGCCTTGGCTATATGATGACCCTTGATTTATCACAACAGAAGAGAACAGTCCCTTTGACAGTTCCAGAAACTGCTCTGATAACAGGAGTGGATTGGGATAGCCAAGATCCCCCCGAGATAACACCTTTTATCAGCCCATGAACTGCTCATGCAGCAGCTCCAGGAGCACAACAGGGACTCAGAGCAGGGAGCACCTCAGCCTGCAGCACCCACTCTCCCACATCAGCCTCAGACCTGGCACTGCACAAGCCTGGTACCCTCTGCACACAAGGGGAGCTGCCAACCACGTTTCACACAACTCAGAAAGTGCTCACTGTGGCCTTGGAGTGCAGGAGAAATTTGAACATACCTGTGTAGCATTTTCTGGAAAAGACTTGTTCTATACTTGAACTGGAAAATGCTTGGTTTATGCTTGAACCAATACATAATTAAATGACTTTCCCATCCCTAGTGATGTCAGTGAAGTTAGTGCTCAAATGCATTTGAGAACTATATTCAGATGATTTTGAAAGTGATGCAGGTGTCTGCAGCTAAAGTAATCTCAGACTTTCCATATAAAGAACAAGGAATCAGCTTTCTACAGCTTTAGGAACACAGATCACAAATTACAGCTTTAGGAACACAGATCACAAATTTTCCATCCTAGTCAGCTGGCTCTAGCAGACTACAAGAGTTTCAGCTAAAGCTAGTCAGATATTCCTGAAAATAGGGGAAGAGAAAACGTGTGTTTTCAGTCATATTGAATCAATTTTGGGACCCTTTTGCAGTCATTTTAATATTTAGCATTCCCCTCAGTATCAGTTATGATTGCCATTGTCCTCCATGGAAAGCTGCCCAAGATCTACAGTCAAAACTTTAAGAAGCTAGAAGCTCTACAATCCATGAGGAGAACCAAACCATGAAATGTGAAGTGGGAAGCCAGGAGAAACAGCTTATAGAGATGAAGCTACCTCATAGGAGGTTGCAAGAAGGTAGAAAAGAGGACATAGCTTGGACTGAAACAGGAGACACTGAGGAGCAGAGGTAAGGATAAAGAGAGTGAGAAACTAGAAACACTAAAAAAATATAGAGGTTAAAAGAAAAAGGCAAGCCACCAAGGAAAGGGAGAGGATACAGATAGATTTCAGACAAAGAGGAAAAGCTTGGTATTTTCAGCATAGACAAACTAGGTGGGAGTGGTTAGCCTATTACAGAAAAGAAAAAAGGCTTATGTGAGTAATAAAAGGAGCAAACTAGGGAGAGTGCAAGAGAGGGAGACTACAGCAAAAGTGAAAGTACAGAAAATAGGGAGGCAAAGTAACAGATGTCATTCCTAGAATGAGAATCAAACCAATTATTCCACAGCCCCAGCATCGTTTTGTTGTCCTACATTATTATCTCAAAACCACACTGTTCCTTCACCTTGCAGCAGATTAAAATACATGCTCACACACTGGAAGAGAATTAGATGCTGTTATTTGGTGAGGGATTCCTCATTTGCTGCATCATTTACTGCAGATAATGGACAAAGTTCTAGAAGAACTTGTAGAAATCAATATTAGGTGGTGAACTGCAAGGCAAAGGGAATTTGACTCAAGAATTAGATGTTGGGAAGGGAAAGTGCTGTAAGTGCTATAATTAGGGAGCATTTTGGTTTGAAACGTCATGTATGCCTTCTGTTTAGGACAGGGATTAACTGCATTGGAGTTGCATAGAAAATGTGCATATTATTTACAATTAATACTGATATTATAATGGTGTTCACTAGAGGTTAATTAGAGCTATGCTTATACCTTAATCCTGGAATTTGTTTAACCTTACTTAGGAACATAAGTTTACTTCACTTCCTAAATTTTCTTTTACTGGAGAATTTTTTAAATTTTATCACAGAATTCAGCTAGGCACTGAGGCTATACTACTGTACTATGAAAAAAAAAAGTCTTAGATGTATGTAGTGAATCAATACACCAAATAAAAAAACCAATAAAACAAAATATTATTTCAATATACCTAAACATCTATTCAAAGCACCTAGTTTGTCTTTGCTGTCATTCTGAGGGGGTTTTTTAGAACATTTCTGCAACAGTATGAGAAAGAGCCTCTGGTACAGTTTTAGCAGACCATATCTGCAGAAGTATGATTACCATGATGGTGACCAGCAGGGCTGGTCACCTGGCAGACAACTGGAACAACCCAATTGTTCAGCTAGAGGTCCTTGTTAGACCTCTCCTAGCCTATAATTATAACATGTCAAATATTCCTATCTAGACAAGAATATTATCTTGAACAATATTGCATAATAAATTATGCTTTTAAAACAATGATATATATGCAGTCTTATTTCCCACCCTGCACTCAACCTCCTTAATATCAGACACTGGCTTTCACACTTTTCTCACTGTCAAGTTGAAGGGGGGATAAAAAAGATGTTATGACACTGAAGGCAGTGTGATTTCAAGTGATTTTTTTCAGTATTTCATTGACATGCTGTTAAAAAAAAACATCACTGCAGGCAGTGAACATAAACAGGATTTCTTGAGACCTAAATAAAATTACATTTTTCTGAATTAATAAGTAAAACATGATCTGATCCCATGTTTTGACTAGATTTGTTTGAAAATACAGCCAGCTATGTCCATAATGGGTTTAAAAATGGTTACTGTCAAACAATTTTGATAAAACTTGTGCAATTCTTAAGCATAAGTTGCACAAAAGGAATTTTTGCAGGATTTCTCCACCCACAACTTAGTAGTCTAATAAGCTATATAGGATAGCAAACTAAGTATGATGAAGCACACATACCCAAAAATATTATTGCCTATCACTTTTGAACTGTCATTAGAAAATTCAAATATCTGAAAATCTCCACTACAATTATTGTAAGTTGACTCCAGACAGCATCTTCCAAACATCAGAAGAGTGATGGTGTAGCTGTTCGTACCCCTGCAGTAGCAGAAATATCACAATAGAGCACAGGAGAACATGCTAAAACATTTTAATAGTCAATTGATACTCAACAGTAGATGAGATGAGCATTTGGGCTGCACTGTTTTTTCTCTCACTAGCATAAACTGAGCCTGAACCCCATGGCACTAAGTGGCATGAACAGACTTGAAGATAGGTGGCAGAAATATAACTTCTAAATACAGCTTCAATCCTGTCTGTGAACCCTTTGGTTCAAACAAAAAACCCTATGTACATCAAAGTCACCTTCTCATCTACAAATTTACAAAACCAGTGTATTTCCATCCACACTTTAAAACTAGTATCTCAAACTTACCAAGCTTCCTTTGTTGCAGACTGTAGGCTTTTTCCTAATGCATTAATGCAAACTCAGTTGGCACTCAAATAAGAAGGTAAAAACCTCTAAAACGCACAAAAGTACAATCACACGTTCAGTACTCTAAGAGACAGACCAGCAGCAGAGATCTAACCATTAAGCTCTGCGATAAGAATACAGCCACACCTGGGGGAAAAAAACCATCTTTCCTCCTGGAGGCCTTTTTAGAGCAAGTCTCATGGTGAAAGGATCACATCCTATCTGCCTTCGGAAAGCATCGCCTTGGGGCATGACAGATTTGACCCAAGATTAGTCTCACTCAAGAGCCACCTGGCCAAGAAAAATGACAGAAACAGCAGTACATTCATTTATTTTCCGGAAATACAAAAACGAGTTAAAAACACAATTAGACACACGTTCTGGGCGAAGAAGTAAGACTGTGGATATTGTTAAAAATATCAATAATTACGCGCATGAACGAAAGGAGAAAAAATATGTAAACATTCCAGCCGAAAACCAGTTTGAACGAGGCTTCTAGCCTGCAGGATGACCAGGTGCGGAGCGTACGTCCAACCAGACAAAGTTTGTGGAACTGTCCCAAGGAGATCTAAATAAATTACATAAATAGGAGCGGGGCCGGGCGCCCCCAGCCACTGTCCGAGCCGAGCCCCGGCGAGCCCCTCACAAGTCGGGGTAGCCGCAGTAGTAGACGGCGCTGCTGGCGTCCGACACGGCCGCCGAGACGGGGCCCGCGCCCTCGGGCGGCGGCAGCGCGGCCGCGTCGTGCCCGCCGAAGGGCAGCGCCAGCTCGGCCTTGCAGGCGAAGCGCAGGTACTGCTCGAACTCGGTGCGGTCCACGTCGCCCAGCAGCTCCTCCGGCGGCAGCTGCTCCAGCTGCTCCCGGCACGGCGCCGTCTCGGGCGGCGGCGACGGCTGCCCCACGGCCCCCGGCGGCGGCGGGCCGCGCCCCGGGCCCGGCGGCGGGCACTGCCCGTAGAACGCGTGCAGCGGCGCCGCGCAGCCCAGCAGCCCCTGCAGCGCCCCGCCCGCGCCCAGCGCCTCCCCGGGCGGCAGGTGCCGCCGCAGCGCCGCGCCCGACGGGCTCTCGGCCGCCGCCGCCGCCGCCGGGAACTCGGCGGCCGCCGGGTGCGGGCCGTAGCCGTAGGGCACCAGCGCGCACTCCTCCTGCAGCCCCGCCGCGAAGAAGGGCGCCTCGCTCTCCGCCGCGTCCAGCGGCGACGGGTCCGGCGTGGGCAGGCTGTAGCCGTCGAACGCCGCGCCCAGCGGCGCGCAGTCCCGGTAGTGGCCCGCGCCCGCCGCCGCGTAGCCCTGCTCGCCGTACGCCAGTGCCAGGCCCTCGGCGCACATCCTGCCGCCGCCGCCGCCGGCCGCCTCGCTGCCCAGCCCGGGCCCCGCCGCCGCCTCCGCCAGGCCGTGCTGCAGGAAGCCGCTCTCCACCCGCTTCAGCCGCTTCACCTGCTTCCGCCGCCGCGGCCGGTACTTGTAGTTCGGGTGGTCCTGCATGTGCTGCACCCGCAGCCGCTCCGCCTCCTCCACGAACGGACGCTTCTCCGCCAGCGACAGCGCCTTCCACGATTTACCTGCGCCCACCGACACCGTCAGACCGCCCGCTCCGCTCGCCCACCGGCGCCCACGCCCGCTCCCGACCGCACCGACACCGCCCCGCCCGGCCCTGCGCGATCCTCGCTCGCCCCACCGGGACCCCGGCCCGACAGCCCACGGATCCCCCCGCCCCGCTCGCCGCCCACAGCGCGGACCCCGGCGCTGCCCCGGGCTCCTCGCTGTCCTGGAGCCGCCCCGCGGGACCCCGCGCTCACCCAGCATCTTGCTGAGCTCGGCGTTGTGCAGGTCCGGGTTCTGCTGCGCCAGCCGCTTGCGCTCGTCCTTCGCCCACACCATGAAGGCGTTCATGGGACGCCGGATCCGCGCCTCGCCCTTGCTGCGCCCGCCCGACGGCGCCGACGGCGCCGCGCCGCCCTTCGCCTTCGCCTCGGCCAGCGGGCTCAGCGACTCTGCCCACGGGCACACGGCCGGCATCATGATGGGCAGCGAGCACCGCCCCTGCACCTGGTCGTCGCTGCTGGCGTAGCCCGCATCGGGGCTGCTCATCTCGCAGCGCCTCGGCTCGGGACGCGCCGCCGGCAGCTCGGGCCGGCCCGCGGGACGCGCTCGGCGCTCGGACCCCGCTCGCTGCTGCGGCCGCCGGCGCCCGGCCCGGCGCTATTTGAGCCGCGGCGCGGCCAATGGGGCGGCGGGGGCGGGCTCGCAGCCGGCCGGGGCCGTGGCTCCTGGCCCTGCCCTGCCCTGCCCTGCCCTGCGGGGCGGCTCCTCCCGGCGCGGCGGGCCCGGCACCTGCGCGCATCGCGGGCTCCGCCGCGGGCAGCGCTGCCCCCGCCCCGGGACCCGGGCCGGGCGGGGCTCCGGCACCGCAGCGCCTTCGGAGCGGCTCCGGCTGCAGCCCTGCCCTCCGCGAGGGCAGCTCCGACCGGCCCCGAGGCCGTGCGCCGGTGGGCATCCTCGAGAGGAGCAGATACTAAAAAGAGGAAAGGGACAGAGTATTTACAGGTGTGCCGAGATACCCTGTAACACTCTGAGAGGCACACGCGTCTTCTCCTGCAGGTATATGTGGTAATAATAAGACAAGTCATCATCTGTGCCTCACAGTTCAGCTCTCCGAGCCCCCCCGGCTGCTCCCGCTCTGCCCCCTCCCCCGTCAGCCGCCGCTCCGAGCCAGCGGTGCGGGAATGCTTCGGTACATCCGCACTTTCAGCTATAGCCAGGCAGTTCTGCGAACAGAGACAGATTTTTTTCCCCTCTTGCTGTCTCTGTCACTGCCCCTCAGGATCCCCTTGCCGTCAGCTCTCTGTGCTTTGCCTGCTCGGCAAGTTGGTTTCATTAAATCACGACGTACTCAAAATTAAGCCGACCCTCATTTTATCGGAATATATAAAAAAACTTGTAAAAAAATACAGTTTATTTTTCCTAGAAATAGCTGATGGGTTCGAGGTGCCTTTACTAAATTTTACAACTATCCTACCGCCATCGTATTGAAAGCGATCTTGATAAATGGGACGTTCTTCTCAACTGTAATAATTCTTCCCATTTCAATTTTCTAATATTCGATCATCTTTTCGACAGTACCAACAACCCTATTTTTCAGCCCGTACACCTCGGAATATGTGTTATCAGTGTTGTCACTTCCATATTTCATACAGAGTGAATGCAGAGAAAGTTTGTCCATAAACGGGCGCGACTTTCAAACCTTGGCACGACCTGGGATGTGTTTCTTGGCGCATTTTCTTGTGCTCCAGTAAAGTGGACAAGCTGAAAGCCACATCTCTGATACATGAGATCACATCTTATCTGAATAGAAAAGGCGTGAAGTTACAGGCGATTAAAACAAAACCAAAAACAGCAACAACAAACATGAATAGATCCTGCCCTCATTAATTAAGTTTGCCGGTCATTAGCGCCCTTTTTTCCCCCTCCAATATCTCTGCCAGGTAATTGGGGCGGCTGAGCAGGGCTCCCTCCAGGCACTGCGGTAAATCCCGGGTGGGGAGCCGGAGCAGGACCACACTCGACAGATTCCTGCCATCGAGGAAACCCCGTCTTCTCTCATGCAATGGACACAGGAATTATTTAAGTGATCGTATTTCCTGGTACATCTGTTCATGTTTTGCTTGAAGTCGAGAGTGTAAAATTCTCTGTTTGTTCTTTACGAAAGGCCACACTAGCACGAGTTAGGTAGAGTCTTTCATCTTCCACATGGAACCCGGAAAAGCCAATGTCGATGCCTGCAGGCTGGGAAAGGTTCGAGGGGCAGAATACCTACTTGGGAAACAATCCATTGGTAATGGTAATGATGTCAGACCAAGTCTGAAATTACTTCTTTCGGACAGAAGTTAGTTAACTATATTTAAACCGTTTAAACTGCGGGAAGTGATCACAGACTAGTTTGAGTAGGACGGGTCTTTTAAAATCGTCTGATTCCGGCCCCCTCCCATGGGCGGGAAGACCTTCACTGGACCAGGTTGCTCAAAGCTCCATCCAACCTGGCCTTGAGCACTTCCAAGGATGCCTTCTCGGGGCAACCTGTTCCAGTGTTTTACCACCCTCGTTGTAACCCTGGCTCCTTCTAGCAGATCTAAAAGGATCCTCTTTAAAACTATTTTTCTGTGTCCTATCCCAACACAGACTAGCTTCTCTGCTCTGTTTTTTAACACACACACATACACACAATATGAAAGAAGAAGGAGGATCACTTGTATTCCTTGGTCACGTATTTTAAATTTCCCTAGGATAAAAACTAGGCAGCCAGTTAACTTGGAGTAGTTGTTTTGAGAAAATGTTGACATCCTCAAGGGCAGGGGCGACTGGCCTATCTTGCAGGTCTGCATTGCTTTTAGCGGGCTGTCTTTGAGCCGGAGCCGCTGTGCCGCCCTTCCTGGCCGCCTGCACGGTGACCCCTCCCCTTGTTTCACCGCTCCGTGCGCCCCGCTGCGCTGCCCCTTCTCGTTTTTGGCAGCGGACTTTCCCACCCTAGAGCTGCCGGGCGGGGATGGATGCTGCCGAGTATTGGGGCAGCAGACACCCGAGCTCCCGAGTTTGCCGTCGGTTTTCTTCAGCAGACACGAAATGGGGCAATTCACAGCTGACCAAGTCAAAGCACGGGCCGGCGAGCAGGAAAACGCAGCGACAAGGATTGCATCGCACAGCTCATTCAGTCATACCACGTAACAACTTGACGGCATGAATTTGTCGGGCTTGTCCTCTAAAGCAGTTCTACGGATCCACCATCACCATCAGCAGCTCCCCTGAGTATGAGTGCAGCAAAAAATAGAGATTCAGCAGCACATACTAAGAAAGGAAACAAAACAAAAACAAAAATAATAAAAAAAAACAACAAAAAAACCCAAAACCAAACAAAAAACAATAAAAAACTACAAAAAAAAAAAAAAAAGGCTTTGGAACGAGTTTCAGAAATAAATACAAGCATGTAATGCCACCCGATCTTCAGCCTTGGGAACGTCCACAAGCACCTATGGCGATCCTATAATCCAGAACAGGAACAGATAACAGATTGTGAGTTAGTGTTACCAGCAGCAACGTCCGGGCAGCTTTGCAACCCTCGAAGGAGAGAAGCGAAGAAAATAACCTACCCGTTTCTCTACAAATGCGTTCACAACCTGTCATTTTACAGTGTAGAAAGTGCAATATTTTTTTTTTTCTCTAGAGGGTGTGGACTTTGAGGGTTTTTTTTCCTAGCACAAGGGACAAAACCTAGGATAGATTTTGCAGCATCCAAAGCAGAAAGAAGTCACTCAGATGTCATCAGGAACAAGTGGAACTATTTAGCATTTGATCTGGGACAAGATTTTGTGACAGACCTTCTGAGTAAATATTTCAGGTTAAAATCGTACACTTAAAATACTAAAATATACCAGTCTGCGAGAAGTCTTGGATGATCAGCACATTCCCAGACGCACGGACAGCTGCTGTATTTAAGAACCACTAAACGCAGAGAAGGTGAAAGAAATTCCTAATTTTGTAGACCAAAATTTCAAGAAAGCTACTGAACTCTGATCTCGCAGGCATTTAATTAATCAACACATTACTTGACTGTTTAACGTTAAGCAAATGTGGGTGTGTAATTACCGGGTTTCACAGGTCGCTGGCCCCTCGGAGCAGCGGTAAGTGCAGTCAGAGCACCTGATGCACGCTGGTGTCGCTTGTCACAAGGCTGCGAGTGGCCTGTCCCTGCCGCCCACGTCAGCTGTGCCCGGGGTATTGGCTCCCGGTCCTGTGCTGGCATGCTAGACTTGTCAGGGCTTTCTGTCGTCCTTCCCAGGGATTGGTTGAGGATTTATTACAGCACAAGAAGAGGGGTGCCACATAAGTAAACTAAATTTGTGTACAAGGAGAAATTCATCAGCGGTATTGCTGCTAATGTCGTCCAGCGATTACCGTCTTTGTAGCTGGAAAAGCACACAGCTACAGAAATGGGCAAAAATCTGGTATGCTAATGTGAAAGTTGTTTGTTTGTTTGGATTTTTTTCATAGCACAAAACCAGTGCTTCTTGATGTTTCCAGCTCCTCTGCATTAGTGTGTTGTTATTTTGACCTCCTGGCTTTCCTGCAACCTGTCCTGTGTGGACGAACTTTGAGCTGACTTCAATTCAGTACCTTGGCCTGAAATCTCTTTTTTCTACATTAGGTCCACTTGCTTTTCTATCCATATACTTCAGCAAGGCAGAGAGTGCACACACACACACAAAGACCATCAAAACAAAAACCACCAAAAAACCCCCAACCAACCAAAAAAAAAAAAAAAAAGAAGAAGAAAAAAACCCTAAAAACTCCCCCAAAACCCAACCAAACACTTCCAAAAAACCCCAAAACAACAACAGGAAAAAAACCTCACAAACCAACCCACTCAGAAGAAAGAGCAACAAATCAAACTCTTCCAGCTGCAATGTGACACCAACGTAAGGGACTCGACTGTGTTAAGAAAATCGAAACTGGGGATTTATTGTGAATGAATGAGAGAGGGAAAGAAAAAACCCAAAACCAAACAAAAGGCAAAGAGCTGAATACCTTTTGGGCTTTAGGGCAAAAGCATTCTCCGTGAAGTTCAGAGAGCACTCACCATTCCCATAGGAAGGGGCTGGAAGGAGCTGCTCTGGTGGTGCCGTTCTTTAACTGGAGAAAGAGTTTGGGTAAGGTTAAGGTATGGGTAAGTCTGGGTTCTTTTAATGTGCCTATTGTCATAGGCACTCATGGGGCATGAGGGAGGTTTAATGCTATCAAATGGGCTACAGGACAGATTTGAGTGTCTGTCATCTAGAATCAGAAACTCAAGATGCTTTGAGGAAAATAGAGCTTGGATGGAGATAAAGAATATTTTGTTTCATGCATATTGGCAGTGCATAAATCTGCCACGTTTCAGACATTTTAAAGAAGTTTCAGACCGTTCTTCTCATAGGGAAGGGCTAAAAAAGCAAAGAGCTACACATCTGGCTACATACAGGAAAATAACGCTGCTTAGATTTGAGTCTGCCACAGCTCTGTGAAAAGGGTTGCTGCAAGATCTGCTACATCTTCATCACACACAGTTCAGCACACTCTTGTGGTGTGTTGGATTGTTGTGCAGGCCAACACTCTTACCAAAACCGGTGTATTTGATTCAATTTAGTTTAATTCTCTTCTGATACTACTATAAAAAAAAGAAAAAAGAAAAAAAAAGGAGAAAAAGAAAAAGAAAAAGAAATAGAGAAAAAAGAGAAAAAGAGAAAAAGAAGAGAAAAAGAAGAGAAAAAGAGAAAAAGAGAAAAAGAAGAGAAAAAAGAAGAGAAAAAGAAGAGAAAAAGAAGAGAAAAAGAAGAGAAAAAGAAGAGAAAAAGAAGAGAAAAAATAAATGTAGAATGTTTTTAACCTTTATTTCATTATGAGCCAGCCACTTACAGTTTTAAGTCTGCTTCAGGATTCATCTATCTGACAAGTTGGGGTGAGGGACAGAAGAAGGGAGCAAAACCTGAATCTAAAGGAAAAATGAAAAGAAATGGTGACTGAAGTTATGAAACGCTTATTGATTACTTATTTCCCGAAAGAGCCAAAGTGATTTTCCCACAGAAAGCTGTGAACGTGTGTGAAAAGGACATGATCATTTTTATCCTGTAGGTTTAAATATCATAATAAAAGGAAAACGCAACCAAACGAGAAACCATCTCTCATGCACATTTGTTTACTGAGTTTATGTATCTATGTTTTAAAAGTGTAATGTTTTTTTCCAAATTAAAGTATCAAGAAAACATATTATGTCCTTGTTCTGAAGTATCACCTATTTTAGAATTACATCATTTTTCTCTTTAGGAAAGGAGTGAAGAGAGTCATAGGATGGATATTTTAGGTATATTTCTTAGAAATGAAGACTGAAAAGTAAAGGGGGAAGATTAAGAAACTTAGACTATTTTACGAAATATTAAGGCTCTGAATGCATTTAGATTCAAGACTCAGTACACAATTATTAGTAGGTCGACTTTTTGCCAACGAGGCCTCTCTCAAATCTCATTGATTGAGGCAGTTTGCATCTATTTTATCTTTCACGGGTACAAACGTAAGTCTCTTTAATTGCAATTTGAAAACGGACCCAATTTAATTTCCCATCCTCATGGAAGACAGGTTAATCGGTGGGCAAGTCTGCCACTTCGGCCCCTGGCCGCTCCTCCCCAGTGCTCAGCTCCACAGCTTTATCTTAGGAAGCAAACGACCCAGATGACTGTTACCTCCTCCCCCCGATTTAAGCAATAAACATAATTAATTTATCAGTCCCAACCCACAGCCAGACTCCGTGCTAACATCTAAATGGAAAGGTCTTTCCCCCCGCCCTACCCCCCACGTTTAATTGCAGAGTGCCCATTTCTCAAGCATGAAGATATTTCCATCTCTAGGTCCATTTTCATCGACCGAGGGATTTCCTTAGGAGAGAAAAGGGTGAGATTCTGGGAGGCAGGGGTGGAGGTGCCGCCGTGGCAGGGTGCCGAGTGGGCTGCTCCCGGCCGGCCTTCCCCCTTCGGAGGCTCGTGTCGTAACTTTTCACTTACTTTGAATCCTGATTTACAGCTCTTGCCACCCCCGCCCCGGCACAGCGAAGGGGACACGAAAGACATTCCCTGCTAGGAGGTGCTTAAACCAGCACTTATCCACGGGTCCCTGCTGCCACTAAAAACGGACCAAACCCTAGTGTACTTCAGAAGGCGCTTTCATAGAGACTTGTTACACTTCAAACATAAAATGGGGTCTCCCTCTTTTTTAAAATTCAATCATATGAGTCAACTCTATAAGAAAGCACCAATAAAGTGAAAAGAAAAACAAACACACACCAACAAACAAACAAGAGCCTGGAGTAGGCAGCTACCGAAGACTTAAAATTTTGGTCTGGAACTGGAGCAGGAGAGACAGCATCGACAGAAAGTGTGAAAGTACCTAATGCTTAGTGCAAGGGACACCTGCAAAACAAGTTTAAAAGGCAGCAACCATCAATTACAAATGACGATAACAGCTCTTGGAGGAGATATCAGAGACCAGTTTTATTATTTTCCCTTTATTGTAAAAGTGCAAAATTATTCTGTACAAATCCATCATATAAAACCCAGCACTCTGTAAAACATACAAAAGCATATTGATCTCTAATGAGATCTCCGAAATTGTGTTCTCCGTGTGCCACCATTATCACCATTCAACCACAGGAACAGTTTCACATGTCACAGTCGGACAGTGATGGGAAGATCTGCACCATCTGGACAGCAGGACGGCAAATCACCTTTTAAACCTCGAGCAGGTCACGGATACCCTGTCAGTTCTCAAGATCCAAATAAATTACATAAATAGGAGCGGGGCCGGGCGCCCCCAGCCACTGTCCGAGCCGAGCCCCGGCGAGCCCCTCACAAGTCGGGGTAGCCGCAGTAGTAGACGGCGCTGCTGGCGTCCGACACGGCCGCCGAGACGGGGCCCGCGCCCTCGGGCGGCGGCAGCGCGGCCGCGTCGTGCCCGCCGAAGGGCAGCGCCAGCTCGGCCTTGCAGGCGAAGCGCAGGTACTGCTCGAACTCGGTGCGGTCCACGTCGCCCAGCAGCTCCTCCGGCGGCAGCTGCTCCAGCTGCTCCCGGCACGGCGCCGTCTCGGGCGGCGGCGACGGCTGCCCCACGGCCCCCGGCGGCGGCAGCGGCGGCGGGCCGCGCCCCGGGCCCGGCGGCGGGCACTGCCCGTAGAACGCGTGCAGCGGCGCCGCGCAGCCCAGCAGCCCCTGCAGCGCCCCGCCCGCGCCCAGCGCCTCCCCGGGCGGCAGGTGCCGCCGCAGCGCCGCGCCCGACGGGCTCTCGGCCGCCGCCGCCGCCGGGAACTCGGCGGCCGCCGGGTGCGGGCCGTAGCCGTAGGGCACCAGCGCGCACTCCTCCTGCAGCCCCGCCGCGAAGAAGGGCGCCTCGCTCTCCGCCGCGTCCAGCGGCGACGGGTCCGGCGTGGGCAGGCTGTAGCCGTCGAACGCCGCGCCCAGCGGCGCGCAGTCCCGGTAGTGGCCCGCGCCCGCCGCCGCGTAGCCCTGCTCGCCGTACGCCAGCGCCAGGCCCTCGGCGCACATCCTACCGCCGCCGCCGGCCGCCTCGCTGCCCAGCCCGGGCCCCGCCGCCGCCTCCGCCAGGCCGTGCTGCAGGAAGCCGCTCTCCACCCGCTTCAGCCGCTTCACCTGCTTCCGCCGCCGCGGCCGGTACTTGTAGTTCGGGTGGTCCTGCATGTGCTGCACCCGCAGCCGCTCCGCCTCCTCCACGAACGGACGCTTCTCCGCCAGCGACAGCGCCTTCCACGATTTACCTGCGCCCACCGACACCGTCAGACCGCCCGCTCCGCTCGCCCACCGGCGCCCACGCCCGCTCCCGACCGCACCGACACCGCCCCGCCCGGCCCTGCGCGATCCTCGCTCGCCCCACCGGGACCCCGGCCCGACAGCCCACGGATCCCCCCCGCCCCGCTCGCCGCCCACAGCGCGGACCCCGGCGCTGCCCCGGGCTCCTCGCTCTCCTGGAGCCGCCCCGCGGGACCCCGCGCTCACCCAGCATCTTGCTGAGCTCGGCGTTGTGCAGGTCCGGGTTCTGCTGCGCCAGCCGCTTGCGCTCGTCCTTCGCCCACACCATGAAGGCGTTCATGGGACGCCGGATCCGCGCCTCGCCCTTGCTGCGCCCGCCCGACGGCGCCGACGGCGCCGCGCCGCCCTTCGCCTTCGCCTCGGCCAGCGGGCTCAGCGACTCTGCCCACGGGCACACGGCCGGCATCATGATGGGCAGCGAGCACCGCCCCTGCACCTGGTCGTCGCTGCTGGCGTAGCCCGCATCGGGGCTGCTCATCTCGCAGCGCCTCGGCTCGGGACGCGCCGCCGGCGGCTCGGGCCGGCCCGCAGGACGCGCTCGGCGCTCGGGCCCCGCTCGCTGCTGCGGCCGCCGGCGCCCGGCCCGGCGCTATTTGAGCCGCGGCGCGGCCAATGGGGCGGCGGGGGCGGGCTCGCAGCCGGCCGGGGCCGTGGCTCCTGGCGCTGCCCTGCCCTGCCCTGCGGGGCGGCTCCTCCCGGCGCGGCGGGCCCGGCACCTGCGCGCATCGCGGGCTCCGCCGCGGGCAGCGCTGCCCCCGCCCCGGGACCCGGGCCGGGCGGGGCTCCGGCACCGCAGCGCCTTCGGAGCGGCTCCGGCTGCAGCCCTGCCCTCCGCGAGGGCAGCTCCGACCGGCGCCGCGGCCGTGGGCCGGTGGGCATCCTCGAGAGGAGCAGATAGTAAAAAGAGGAAAGGGACAGAGTATTTACAGGTGTGCCGAGATACCCTGTAACACTCTGAGAGGCACAAGAGGCTTCTCCTGCAAGCAGAGCTAGGATGTAGTTTGGTAATGCGAAGTCATCATCTGTGCCTTACCCTAGCTACTTATCCTGTAGTGCTGCCCGAGCATATTTCCCCTCGTAATTCGATGAAAGAACTCAACTCCCTGGACAACAGTGTGCTGAACCCAGAGTAAAGACTATGATATATATTCTATCTCACTTTTTCATTCTTCTTAATGAAGCTAATCAGTGTCTGTCAAAAGCCAATGTATTCCTTGTATGTACTTGTTATTAGTGCACAGTTGAAGAGTATGTATTGCTCGTGGCATTACGTTATCGTGATTTCTCTGATTTGCCCACTGTAATTACAACCAGATTTTTTTTAAAATGTCCATCACTTCAGAATAAACAGTTCTATCTCAGCGCCATTTATATTCTCCTTTGGTATACAAACTAATGTATAATACGGCGTTTTCACGGACGCTTTGGTTAACGTTTGCATTGTTATGTGGTGCTATTAAATGCATCAATGCTTATTTGAGAAACCGCTCAGCTTTAGACTGAAGATCAAAAGGGTTTATTTTGTTAAGGACACCTTTGTTTGGATAGCCACTTTTATCAAATAAACCAATATTGTAAGAATTCTCGCTGAAATTAAATGAATGAAGCTAGAATATCCATTAACGTATTCTAACATTGAATTTCCTGTTTCGCAGAACGCAAAGCCTGCTCCTTTACACTTGACAGACAGACACTTTAAAAAGATCGCAGTAGTGGATAGGAGCTACCAGGGACTAACACCGCTGAAGGCAATTTTCGAGTCATTTCTTTATTTAGCTTTCTTTTAGAATTATAAACAAGCTATATGTTTCCAACATAATAATACAGCCTATTAATCCCTGTTGCAAGGAGCCAAAATTATTACCAAAAGACTGATATCTGCCTATACCAAACCAAAAAGTTTTAATTTTTTTTCCTCCGTTCAAACACTCATGCTAGCCCACATAAAGAAAGCGATTCAAACAGCCCTGCTTTTCGTCCTTATATTACATGCTGTAAAAAGCAGCAGAGGTGAAAACCGTGGTAAGACATATATGTATTTAAACTAATCTCAAACTAATATCTAATAACGCCATTCTTGCAAAAGTATTATGCACTTATAATTGATTGTAAAACAAATTAACGGGGACATTGCCCCTGCAAAAGCCGACCGTCAGCGCAGAATTTCGCGATAACCAGCAACACTGGTCAGGAATAAAGTGCTTTTTCACTCGTTTTTAGTCCAGCGCCGTTGGGACACTACCTTAGGGCTTACCTAGGTAAGGCTGGTGTACTAATGGCTCTGGTTTTATGGCTGAGGTTGTGACATTTCCCGACCCGACGTGCCGGGACTCAGAGCCCTCAATCGCAGGCCAGCTGCTCCGAGGTCACCGACGCACGGCCGATACCCAGAGAAAATTCCGAATTAAACAGAATCAGAAGCGTGTTTAAAGAAAACTCATGCGTGAGGAAAGTGTGTGTGTTTTGCCCTGCAGATAACAGAATACTCAGCTGCTCGAATAAGCAGCATGACTTCCAAGCAAAACAAAACTCAATTAGGCAACAACGCGGCGCTCTAAGGGAGCCGGTCCGTTTCCATTCATTCCCAGGACAGCTCCCAGCTCACGCAGCATTACTGACTCGGACACGACTAACCAACTAGGAGTTCAAACCGTAGGAGAGAGTATAGAGAGTATTACCTTTTTTAACCAGTTGATCTTGTTAAAACGCCAAAATTTCCCTTTCACTCTAAGTAGCAGAAATATTTTCGTGAGCCAAATCCTGCAGGGGCTTTTACTGAAACAGTTCAGCGAGTAGAGGGACTGCTTGCAAATAAAGCTTGCAGCAATTTTTAGGGCTGTCACTTTCAGCAGAAAAGAAAAGGTTTTTCTGTATAATGACCATGAGGTAATAAACTAAGCAACTACAGTTGACTTTGTTTAGGAGATTTGTTGAAACCGTTTCTACAGCTCATTGATCTGGGATCAAAGAAAGAAAGGTGTGTTTTGAATCTAAGCCGAGAAAGTAAAAGCTCCCTGGTTTGTACAGAAAATGTTGGCAGTTTGTGACCCTTTAAGTGTCCCTGGCGTCATAGGCGGATTATCTCCCTTCTTTTCTAGCTTTTTGCTTTGGCTGTTTGGGTATTTTCGAATTGTAACTTTAAAACACACAGCACCGCACTGCTTCTGAGTCCGGTCGCCCTCTGTGCTCAGACTTCACTTCCCCGCAGCGTTTCATAGGAGCTTCTTCTGACACTCCCGAAACCTTCGTGGTCGCACGACTCCTGGGGTCATTCGTTAACTTTCCCAACCTAACAATGCCACCGAGAGTTCATCCTTCTGATTTATTGACCTTTTAAACCCGCCGGTACGCAGCGCGGGGGCGCGGAGTGGGGATCCTCCGGCGAGACATGTGTTTCTATTTCAGGTCCATTACAGAATGCGGTGTTGGAAGTGGTGCTCCCAGCGTTATCAGAGCCGACCACAAATGCCACATGAAAAGCAGCAAACATCCGGAGGGTTTCCTGCAAATCGAGCAGTTTCCCAAGACAAGAGTTTTTTTGTTTGGTTTTTTTTTTTTTCCTAAACGTGTATTTAAAGACAACACACTTTGCCTCTTTAAAGCGATTCAAAACCACTAAATGAAAGCAGCCGAGCCCTACAGCGCTGCATAGTGCAAGAAATCTCCCCGAATGAAGACGTTTTGGGACTTTACGTTAGAAAAGTGAGTGTATTGCAAAGGCCCTGGTCAGGAAGGACCCACTATTGAACGGGAAAAAAAAAATAACAAATCCCAAAAAATTAAAACTTTCCCTTTCAGAAACTCTAATTACGGAAACACCATAGAAGTAATAGTCCCCAGCATCTAGAAAGTCACTACGTCGCCTGCCTCACTTTAATCTGCAAGTTGCTTTCCAGCAAATGCACAGAGACCCGGGGAAAGCTCGAGGCTCAAGTGCGCTCAGCATCCGAAGCGGAGCCGCTCGGCTGGAGTCTCGTCCCGTCGCCGCGGGCTCGGGGACAGGCGATTGGCAGTGGCACAGCACGGCCCCTCGCAGCGAGCTCCCGCACCCGGAGCGGCTGCTTAGGGGGGTGTTAGCAGCGGTGTGCCCGAATTTTAGGACTGAAGGGAGTCCGGCGGGGGGAGCGGGACGTGCGCGGCTCCCATTCCGAGGTAAGAGCGCTTTCGCCCCTCTCCTTTCGGGCACGAGCGGGGTCCCCGCGCAGGGTGATGCGCAGGTGGGGGCGAGGCTGGACCCCGCTGCTGCCCCCTCGGCCCCTTATCCCGGCGCCCCCTCGGGACAGCCCGCTCTCCCGCAGCCCTGGGTGCCCGGTTGAAGCGGGGAATCTGAAAGGGGCTAGAGAGAAATGTGCGTATCTACGCGGGGGCTCAGCAGCAACCAACCCCCTCCCCCCGGAGTAGTGCAGGGATTGCGGTGCTTCCCTTTGGTCAGGCTCAGCCCTGGGTCTACAGAACACACAGGAGGAAGGAGAGGGGTAAACTACCGTCCTATTTCTCTCATCCTTTTTTTCTCGGTGCTAGGAAACACATTCTTTATAAATATACATAAACATACATCTTGCCATATATCGTTCTTTCAGCTACATGTATCGTGCCAGTGACACTGCACTGAATGACGGTCAGAAAACTTCCTAGTCTGAAGGAAATGGCTTTTCCAATGAGGTTATCAAACACTATTAGTGAATTCTGATGGTACAGGTCCCGGAGGACCTGCGGAGGACCATGGTTTCTCCTAGGAAAGGGTTAACTCTCGCCGACGGGGCTGCTTGGGCTCGGCTCTAACGCGCCTGCCCTGCCCCCGCCTGAAGGCAGAGCCCAAATGTATGGGAACGAGTGGGAAGGACATGTTTAACTGACCCGGGTGCTAGGTGCTTCTGCACTACCCCTTCCAGACAGACGGTATGTGGACCCAAAGTTTGAATGACACTGAAATGACATTATTTTCATGAGGAAAGCATAGAAGTGACACTTTCCTCAAACTGCTAACAGCATATCTAGACCTAAGTCTCATCACCCTCTATACTAATAAATTTACATACTCCTTCAATATAAACATAAATGAATGAGACCAATATCACAGACCTGTTGCATATTCCTTTGTAAAATAAGATGTCAATGGTTTAATTGACACGAGTTTCCAACTTCATTCTGGTTCCTGTGCCCTTTGGGTTGAGAATGAGTTGCACAGACGATAAGGCAGTACAGTAGCTGAGACCAGTTAGAACCCCTCTACACTTGAATTTCCAAGAACAGAAGTCCTGTTACTTTTAATATTTAAGTATATACAAGTCATTAAATAAAAGAAAAAGAAAAGGCGGGGGGGAGGGGGAAGGAATGCTTTATACAATGCTGGACCCGCTCCAAAAGTTCAGGGATCTGATCTGACCCAGGCAATTTGGCCCAGCCTCTGTATTTATGCTGGTTTTATGTCAGTGGAGCTACTGCTAACTTGTTCTACTCTAAGATTTATTCTGACATGCTAGATACCAAAGTCATGGACTAGTCAAGGACAAGTCATGTCACTGTAGGATTAAAAAGCTGACCCCAGTTACACTGAAGTGAAAAAAATTACTTCACTGGCATCACTCAGTTCCTAGAATACCCTTAATAAGGCCAGAGGACTGAATATCATAGATATTTTCTAGAAGGTAGGTTTTACACTGCATAACTGCAGTCTTTTATTCATATCTATACATTGGTTTTTTTCAGTAGGCTGTTGGAGTCTGAAAACAGTAGGCAGCAGTGTTTTACAGTAATTTCAAAGGGTGAAGTTTTGTCACTAGCCAGAGTAAAGGTGTTTCATTATACAAATGAGAAAGTAGCTGGGCTTGGAACTGGGAAGTTACTTCCAATATGCCAATTGCTTATCGTCACAGAAGAGATGATCAGTGATTTTAGCATGAGGAAATAATCCTAGGCTAGCTGTTTAGCAGAAGTAAGATGGAAGTACTAATAAAAATACTAAATGAAGGCTAAATTCAAATGTCAACATCCTCCCATCTGCAGTTCTGATGAATCAGCAGTGATAAACTGCTAAGATCAGGTAGAAATTATGAGTGGTTTTAGATCCTCGACAACACTAAAGATGGATAAAACCTTTCTCCAAAATGGACAATATGATACGTTTACTTTAAAATAAATTAATAATCCCTGAAATTAGAAACAATGTCAATGTTGTTTAAAAATACCTGTTTTGTTACCTGACCAAAATTCTCTGTAAGCAAAACATAGGAATACAAGATTTGATATTTTATAACAAATTAAAAAAAAAAGAAACCAACAAAAAAAAAAGTTTGAATTTTTAAAATATGCCCAGTGGATATATTCTGATATGATTTTCATCATATCTTTGCAATTACATTCAGTAACTAAGTGTACAGCAAATGAAACTTGACATTTATTTAGTTATATAAACTACAAAGAGAAAAAGACCTCATCAGGAAGATGGAAGGCTTGAGAAATTAATTTGATTTCATTTTTTGATAGCTGCAGATATTTTGTTTTATGATATTTGTTTTCTTTGAGCACTTTTAATGGAGAAAGGGAATTTTACTTTTCATATTAATTATTTTCTTATTAGTTTATTAATATTAATTAAAATCCCAATTAGGTTCCATTTAAATATAATTTAAAGTTACAGATTATAAAAAAAGACATCTGTACATCTTCCAAATCCAAAGCAGTCAATCTGACCCTGTTTCTAGCACTACCACACTCGCAGTACTTTCACTGACACACATCTGCTTTCTCTACTGGGCACTATGAGATCTACAATTTCTCTGCCTAGAACAATTAATATTCAGTATTCTGAACATCTTTGACAGCCACTGATCTGTGAGAGAGAAGGAAACAGCCCCTCATGGGATCATTCCTGGCATAACAAGTAATAACATAAAAAAGACAGCTAAGCTTCACAAACCTCCAAGCTAAGAAGAACAATGCAGGTGGGTGGGTTTTTTGATCCAGTCATTATTTCCTGGGCTTTAGGTGTGTTCAGAATTACCTAGCTGCAGTTCAGCAGTCACACCTATTTCACTTGCCTGGTCTATTTCTGTTTGAATAAAACCCAAGGCTGAAAGTCCCCTTCCCTCCTGCTTTGTCCCCTTAACATCACCTTTTTATCTTCACAACAGCCTTTGAAGGGTATTTACTGAAAGGATGAGAGAGTGGTTATCACACAGAACTGAAAACTTGAAAAAAGGAGACCAGGAATTTCAATAAACTTTCCCTGCAGCTAGCTCAAGGACTAGAGATCCTCACTCCTACTGCAAACAACCTGCAAGATCTAAGACAATTTCTACCCAGCTATCTCCAGTTTACCTGTTCCATTAAGATAGGATGCCTGTTTAACTGAGTTCTAGATGCAAGTTGCATGAACATTCTGTTTAGAAAGCTTGCTTCAATGACAAATTTAATGGCCTTTTCAGTTTTTAAAAAAAGTCAAGTCTTGTAGACAGTTTATGTAGGACTACATGTACAATGTCAACAGACCTCTGCTATCACAGGCTGGAGAGGTTTGAATTGAAGAAGCAAGGTGGATTACTAGACAATTTTAATTTCTGGGTTTACATGTGTATAAGTGCACTTGCCACAAAAGGAATGCATATTCATGTTCCTTTGATTCACACCAGCATCCTGCAAAAAGTAAAGGTAGTAAGTCACTCAGCACAGGATAAATATCTAAGAACTGTTAACCAAGTACAAAGGTTAGGATTGGACCTGAAGCTCACCAAAATTATCTGGCACAATTGTAATACCTAACTTTCCATAAGCATCCCTTTGCAGCAGTCTCTTAGCCTTTCCTCCCAGCTGGTGAAAAGTTGGAAGATTTATATTGCAAGCCCTCTGCTACTCCAGGAAATAAAGATGACGAGTGTTGACAGTTGCTAGGAACACATTATATGTGCATGCAAGTGCTCAAGCACCGTGGGAGCAGCATTTGAAAATAAAATCTGAACTGAGACAACCCAAAACACAAAGATATTTCAGTTGACAACCACTCAACCACTCACCAGAGGGAGCCCATTTTCCCCGAAAGCCAATATTTATAGTACAGCCAACCTGCTAGGGCCTCAGAAATGCCCCGTTAAAAACTCTACAGCTGCTGGGAGGAGCAGCTAAGGGAGCCACAGGGACATACTGTGAACAGCAAAGGACAGAGTGTAAAGGATTTTTATAGCTCTTGATTAGTACTTTCCTGCAGCACAAAATGCTCTTTATGAAGTTGCTACATCAGACTTTCAAAAGGAATCTATCTGAGAGAAATCAGTCATGTCATTACAGAGGTAAACATTTTATATTGCCCTAGGCAGGCTTCTTGTTGCTGTTTGTTAGATTGTATTTGTGATATATTGCCATTGAATACTTTAAGCCAAGTTCTTAAGTATTGCTTTTCCCATAGAACAATAATTTTTTCAAAGGAAGATCTTCTCCCTTTACCTTTCATTAAAGGGATAATCAGCCTTCTAATATATTAGTGTATTTCATACATTCATTAAAGTCCAACTGAGAAACTTAAGTAATATAATTTGCATTTCAACTAAGCACAGAATTAAGTCTGAGATTGAAACTAACACTGGAACATGTTCTGCTCAGGAAGGACCTGCAGCTCCTTCCAGGGCCAGACTGTGTGCACACAGTATTTGTAAGAGGGCATGATACAGAGATTCCTTGGCAGCTTTCAGAACCTGGCAGAAGTGGGTTTCTTGTGTTGCTAGATGGTTTGGTTTTTTGGTTTGGGTTTTTCTTTGGCTTTTGTTTGTTTTTTTCTTTTTACTCTTTGGCCAGGTAAACACAAGATTTGATTAGCAGCAAAACTCCCCTGGTGCCTATCTAAACAGGAAAATCTTGCTAGTGAAGACACAGTTGCATCAGCAAGCACATGCTTCTGGCACTAGAAGATTATCTACATTTTCATACCTTCTCATATCTGTCCTTTTTTTTTTCTCATTCAATATTATGAAATATTAATATGTTACTACTTTTGCTTTTGGAGTCTTCTGTGTTCATGTTTATTTCCTAATTACTGATTAATACATTTCCTCAGCACTTTGCACAGATACTGTGAGGCAGCAGACAGTAGATGCCACAGCACAGACTGAGCTACTAATAAGTAAAAATCAAGCCCCACTGACTATTTTTTTTCCTAGAAGGCATATTTGTTGGTGCAGTCACTTTTAAAATTTCCCTTTCAGCTTTGCAATAGTACAACCACACACGTTTTGCCACTTGTACTAATTCAATAGCAAAATCCAAGCAACAAAAGTTTGATCTGGGTAAGTAACTATACTACATAAGTTCCTAATTAATAGCTGTACAATTTTTTTTAAAAACTAATTATCTGAATTTTCTTTGCAGCCTGTAGCTTCAGAAAAATCCTGAAATGCAGTCAACTGATTTTTATTTAAAGGTGTGATTACAGAACTCAGGCTGCATCTATCACCTATTTTTGGAAAGGTTTCACATTAATGGGGACTCACTGGTCCATCATAGATACCAAATCTCAGCACAGCACTGGCTAGATACCAGCCTACCAGAGCTTCACTTTACAGCAGCAACAAGTTGATCTGAAATTGAAACAAGAAGATAAACCAAAGATATTCACAAACTCAATTACATAGAGGAATGAGTATGGACTCTGGGAATTGCCTTTGTCAGGTGCCTACAGCTTTTTGGCTCAGAAGAGCTCTTGGTGTCAAGCACACACAAAATGGTAAAATATTCAACAGGCAATCTTTACAATAAAGAATCAAATTACAGACCTTTTGGTGGTATGATTACTGATTTTGTGCATGTCTTTATAAACCACAGTCTTTTGCATCACTGGCTCTAAGGTGAATTTTCAAATTTCCTGTTTCAAAATTTCCTTGAACAAATGCAACTAGTTCTTCATAGTTACTGGTAAGTGGTTAGCAAGCACGGATTATTATACAAAGAGGAAAATTACTCAAAACCATTTCCCCCTCGCTAGTGATTTTCAATAAAGTAGAAAATCAAGAAATCTGTATTTGAAAACTGATAGATTGTGACATATGTTCACATACTGTCTGAAACAGAAGCAGAAGATTACTTGTACAGCCTTTGATGAAACACTTTCTCAGCTTACTACAGGTGTACTTTCACATCTTGAATTGATTGGATTAAAATCATAGAGACCAGAAGAGGTATAGGACATGTATTTTTTCCTTATAGTACCGTAGTAAAAAACTAACAGGGTTTTTAATATAGTGCTGTAAGCAGTGAGTGATAGCTGTAATGACACAGTTTACAAAAGTTTCAAATGTGACACTGAAGTATACAGATGTATATTTAATTAGAATTAAAACAAACTTTTTGTTATAAAGACAGGGACACAGACTGCTGATTATTGGCTGCTTTCACAAATTAGATTATTTCTCATCTTTACCCACACAACAAGAGTTTATAGTTTCACATATATTTAATGTGATTTCATGCACAGAATAGCCACACATTAAAGTCATTATTCATATAGTTGTAGGTCAGAATCAACCCAGCAATACTGAAATAAGAGGTGAGTAGAAAGGAAGACATATTTGTATGAAAAAAACTGATAGACATACTGTGAAAAAATACTTCTATATCTCTGCAAATAACAGTGATATAAATTAATAAATAAGTAATTCAAAGTATTTTAACAAAAAGAATTTAAATTAAAATGTGGATTAAACACAGTGCTTGGCACCAGAAGGAATTCGGACATACTACTGGGAAGATCACAAAGTGTTCAAGGTTGCATTTTAAATTTCCAGCCAGAATCAATATATCTGTCCTAGTTGTTTTACAAGTGTAATGCATTCACCAGGAAAAACTTTCTTTCAAGAACTAATTATTACCGCTCTGGTAAAAGCAATTAAAAAATTGATAACCTGCTTGAATCTTACAAGAAGGGTTGGATGTGAGGTTAGCAGTATTAAGATGACTCTTCAGAAAGTAACAAATCAAAATAAATTCTATAAATATCCACAACAACAAACTATGAAAAACCCAAAGTTCTTGATTCTAAATGTTTAAATGCTTTTTCTGGTAAACCTCTGGCCCCACCTCAGTTCCATGGAATAACTGCAAGTATAACTGAGAAATGGTCCAGGAAGGAAGTAGCCGATTCCTACAATTTCAGAACATTTTCAAGGGTCTACAACTGAGCAGATCAAGATCACAGAAGCAGCTGCAGCTTCAACCCTTTGTCACAAGTCAAATGGCCATTATATTAAGAATTAAAGCAAGACTCTAAGGAAATACAACACTCCTTGAGAATTCCTATGTGACTGGAACACTAGAAGATCAACTAAAAATGATGTTTATCGGTCATCTGCTTACTGCTTTTACTTTGTAACTAAGAACATTCTGAAAAACAAAAGGGTTCATGCCTTCTATTTCTAACCCAGCTTGGTTTTTTTTTAATATCATGTCACTCCAAAGTGCATTTAAATACTATTTTTCACCCAACAAATGCTTTACAAAGATATGCCAGCATTACTAATGTTGTTCTGGACTCTGGGAATTCAGGACAAACATGTTCTAGCTAACTTGTTCAGAGTCATAGCAGAGCAGAATCAGCCATGGTTCATGTGCCTCTCCCTTTCTCTTCTCCAATTTTAAGCATAGTTCCATGCTGAACTTAAAGGGACTGGCTTTAGCCTCCCTTTCTCCCACATTCCTGTTAAAACTCTGGCAGAATCAGAGCATCATTAAGAGTCTTTAGAAGATTTGTCTTTGGTAGGGTGCCTAGTCAGGGATTAGCAATAACAGGTTAATTACAGTCAATTGGGTAAAGAGTAAATCAATAGCCCAAAAAAACCTGAGTCATGAGGAACCCAAACCTTCACTTTTACTGTGCACCCAGTGAGCTGTTCTGGAACTGCAGCTTAACTCTCCTTTCATTTAAGCTTAATCACCTTTTTCCATATTGAGGTTAGAAAACTGCAAAGTTGCAAACGATGCACATGGAACCAAGATGACATTACATTTTATATATACACTATAGGATATAAATCACTATCTACTGTATGATATATTTGACTACATAACCAGTACTAGTGTACCTATTTTTTCCATTATTTTCACTGCAAAAAGCACAATGGAAAGCTGAAGACTGATTTTAAAACTGTACCAACTTCTCTAATTACAAGGAAAGCAAACTAGCAAATAATGAATAGTCAGATAACTTTTTATAGTTACTCTACTGCTGTCTGAGTACTGCTGACTAAGTATGAGTAAAATTCCAATTTAGATAATTTCTTATGGATCTTTATAGTTTTGTTTACACAGTGACTTCATACTGACTTATTTCAGGCTCTTAACTAAGGGATTTGAAATAGTTTGTTAAAGATAAGCAAGAAGAACCCCCAAGGGAAAAAAAAAGTGTCTTTTTCTTATTTTGCTATTTTAAACTATGGATAATTCCAGTTGTGAATTACTAAACTACAGCCATACCCCATTTCCAAGCAACAACTACATACAACTACATATGAAGGTTCCTTTATATATAATTTGCATAGGAATTTTGAATCCTTCCTCCATAAATATACACATAAGTATAGAGGTATAATCATATAGACTTAGAGATACACATATTGTTTACACTGTTTCACAGATATCTTTTTTCCTCTGTAGCAAAACTTACAGAGAGAATTTCAACAGTAATTTTTTAATATGCATTTTCTTAGCAAAACAAGTCAGAGATTGTTTATCAGTGGTCCACTATCAAAAAGGAAGTATTTCTAGATTAAAGTTTTATATGGATCAACAAGTTGAAAAAATAAACTTTTTTCCAAGCTGATTGAAGATGGTATATATTTATTAAATTTACAAATTTCCAGAAAGCGAGGAGGGGCATAAAGACATTTCAAGAACATGACTAATTAATCTAATCTTGAAATTTACACAAATGGCCTAAGCATAGTAAGATGATACTCAACATGAACAAATTCAAGGTATTTTAGTAAGGCTGGAATAATCTGTATTAAAGAGGAGGAACCTAAAAGTGAGAAACAATAACAAAGAAAAAGTGTTGAGGGACAATTGCAGATGACAGGGAAACACCAGCCAAGAATATGATGCTGCTGAAAAGAGCATAAAACCCACCACACTGGATTATGTTCTCTACAGCCTGTGGAGCAACCTTCAAAAAGACAAAATAAGAGTTTTCACCTCCTTAGATAGTTGATTCAGTTTAGATTAACAACCACTGAGGATAGGACAGAAAATCATTACATAGTTAACCTGCATTAAGAAAAATCACAGTGAAGTGTGTGAATATACTACCTATGGAAAAAGCATTCCAGGTTTTTTAAATAGAGATCTAATAAATTTTACAATCAGGTTGGCAAATATCTGTTTAAAATGGCACACCTACAACTGATTTTGCTTCAGGTCACAGAATCACAGAATGGTTGGGGCTGGATGGGGCCTCTGGAGGTCATCTGGTCCAACCCTCCCACCTAAAGCCAGTTGTTCAGGATGGAGACTCCACAGCCTGTCTGGGCAATTAGGTCAGCCCCTGAAGTTCTTTCTAGCTTTAAGTTTTCTGAATGAAATGAAAAATTAAAAATTATGCTAATATTTATCTTTGACTTTAGAACTTGCTAATTTATCTTCATTTATATTTAAATCCTTATTTTACCATTTCAATGTCATAAAACAGCCTTGTTCATTTGAGGGACTGGAAAAGGAACATTCCTAAAATAAAATAGAATAAATAGATTTTACACCCAGGACTTATGCAAACAATCTCTTAGCAGTGCTGCCCTTGAGAAAACTTTGTAACTGTCCAGTTCTGATTTTGCATTGCATGCACAGATCATGCTACTTCTCCCTAGTTTAATTTTGAACCTCATGCATAATGTACATTAGTCCCATTGGTCAGCCTTGCAATGAAAGTAAAAGACAGATATTCCAGTCAGCTTTGATATCAAATGCCTCATGAAGTATTTAATATTTCCAGTGAACAGACCAGAATAAATCTTTTGCACACACATATTACTAATTACCCACACAAAACTGTGAAAAACTAATATTTAAAATTATAAGGGTCGTACAAAGTAAACATATTCTGAAAACTTTATTTTTCAAATGTGTTTCAATAATATTTTTTTCTAATTCAAATGTTGAAGTTAAAAAAGTTAAAATCAATCATCAAATGTGAAAACCATTCTGAAGAGAAAATTACAGAAATGTCTTTTAAAGAAACATACAATTTCTTCCTCCCATTTTATAATCCAGAATTGTATAAGTTTAGTTTTGACCTTGCAACTTACATGTAAGTACATGACAGATCACAGGTAAGTAACATCTCTGTAAGCATCTCTATCCTAGTCAGCCACAGTTTTGTTTTAAGATACCCTGCTACATCCTAGAATACCTTTCCTAAATAAACTCCAGAAGGTAAATACTTAAGACAATAGCAAATGAGGGGTGAATGAATGTAAGAACATCAAAGGTTCTTTGAGGGAGCTGGACCACAAGAGGAGCTTTGAACCTGGGTTAAAATGTCACAGGGTGCTACCTGAGCACTGCATTTATCAATTTAATTCCTTCAGAATCAACAAATAAACTTTGTGACAGAGATAAAGAAAATTTAAACCCATGTTTCTTAAAGCTGTCTTTGAAGTTACCTTATGCCTTAGTGCATAACTACCATTTTAGACACATATTTTAGAACAGTCAAAAAAATTCTCAACAAAGATGTAATCATATTGAGTCACAGACACAACACCTCCCAAAAAGCCTGAGTTCCATCAAATAGTAAAATAACAGTAAAATTGTTTTCCATGTTGTTAAGAATTTTGGGAAATAGGTACCATTTTTCTACTCTACTCTATCCAAGATGAACAGCCACAGACATTAAACACAGAACACTATCTAACAAAGTAAATAACACTACAGAAATTCAATTAATGAGAAACTCACAGTACTAAAAAATTTATCCAGATCTAACAGCCAACCTTTTAAAACAGGACTCTAAAGCTGTTCCTATGAATCTGAGTATTAGTAGCCAAAGCCTCTTTTGCATTATTATCTGTACTTAACATAAAAATATTTCTTTCATTGGTACCAGTTCCATGTACAGTAATAAATAACTGAGTAGAAGTGCTTCTAAAAGTGTCCCCCACAAAATCACTCCATTTACTGAGGTATCAAAACAATATTTAATTTTTTTTTAAGTCTTGATGAAATCCTATCCCATGAAAAGTACTGCCTCAGACCCTCCCTGTTCACACAGTGGAAGGATGGGCAGACAGCCCTAGTTATTGTTTCTCTTTTTCTCTTTTTTTTATCCCCTCCACTTTGACATTGTCTGAACTGCAGCAGACAAAAATACCAGCTTCTGATGTACAATGAAGAGCATGAGGAAAGGGAAGGTCAGCTTTCTCATGTTTCCATAATTAGAGGAATCAAAGAAAAGAAAGTGGCCTGTAATGATTTAACTGTGAATTGGAAAAAGTAATATTTTTCAGAACATGGATTCATAGGAATGAGTGTGATGGAAGATTATACTGGCATGCAGGATGTTGTTGACTATTTAGAAAGGATACTAACTTGATTTACTGTATAGAAATTTATAGGAAATTTTTTTTTTCTCTTAAAAGCAAAGTGATTTGCTTTGTTTTATTTTGTTTGTGGGGTTTTTGTTGTTGTTTTGTTTTGGTTTGTTTTTGGCTTGTTTTTTGTAATTTGTTTTTATCCAGAGCATACAAAAAATGCTTCCAAAAATTTCCGAGTACAGCAATTTAAAAAAAATTCTGGTAATAGTTGCAGTTTTAACAACTCACTCCTATACTTAGGCAGGTGCATTCACATCATCAGTCATTGCTTTTTCCACTTGCCAAAGAGATCAGTGCCACAATCCACATAAAAACATGGCTTTGGCTGAATCCTATGACTTTATGATTGAATTTTATTTCAGCCTACTACCCTCAGATATTTGGAATCAAGTCAGTGATGAGTTTAACTGCAAAGTTAAACAAATACAAAAAAAGTTCAACAAATACACAACAGCTATTGTTGAAACAGATGAAACTGATATTGAAACAGCACATTTATGGAATTTTATTTATTCTACACCAGTATGGGAATACCAAAATTCACACTGCATCTTTGAAGGAGTGAAGGGAGCTTAGTGTCCCAGATGATGAAATGCAGAAGGTTAATTCCCAGTAATAGTTCTTAAAAGACATGGCTGATTTCTCCCAAGCTGTGGGAGTACCATGGCCCAGAGTAGGGTACAGCTTCATTTTATTGGCTGTTATGCTCAAACACCCCTTCCCTGGAGAATCTGTCTATGACCAAGCACAACATGAAATATTTGGTAACAGATTTATAAAAGTGTGAAAATGGAGCAGTAAAAAAATTCACAGGTTTTATTTTCTAATAGGTATTAGTACAGGAGAAGTTTACAGAAGATTCTGTTTAAGGAGTAGAAATCAGAGTTATAAAAACAGAAAATATTTTCTGCACATATCATGGTACCTGACAGGTCAAGACTTTCTGGACAAGTCTTTCAGCTCTGCTTCAATAAATGTTATACTCTAACACATACACTGTTATGAAAAACAGCTTTTAAATTGGACTCCCATGATCAAATGCTGCCTTCTTGAACTCTGACAAGCTTTATTGTTTGGCATGATTTTCTGATAAAGAACTTGTTCTGAGGCTGTTAGAATGAGAGATTACTGGATTTTAATCCAAAGAGTTTATGAACAATATATGTACATTCCTGCTTCAGAAATACCTGGCAACAATGTTGTATGGCAATTCCAACCAGACTATCTGCATAAAAGATAAGCAGATTTAACCAAACATGCTTTTATCCAGGATTGCAATGCATTCACAGAATCCTGAAAAACTTCCAACTTCAGGAATTTGCTGTTTATTTTGGAGCACCCATATCAATAACTTCAAAAGTTACCACAAAGGTACTAACTGCTCTTCTCCCTGACAAAATTGAAAAGGAATGTTTTGCTTTTAAATCTGAGAAGGAATAGAATAAAAGGAAATGAAAATGAACTATCCACAGGATATGTTAACATGAAGAATCTAACAGTTTACTTACAGAGCTTTTAATTTTTGCCATGACAACAATTCTAGGATGTTTTCATGTCTGGAAAATTTAACTGCCATTTTTGAAGGGAAAATTCTGTCAATACCTTTCCATGTCTTCTAATATATCCTAACCCTCTTATCTCAAAATCTTAATTTGAGATCAAGGAGTTGTTAACACCTTTATGAACTAAATAGAACAAGATTGTTTTTAAATGGAGTTTTAATGTTTTAAAATGGAGTCACATCTACTAAGAAAGGAAAAACAAGGATGTGAAGAGGTACATGTGCTTGCCTGACAATCACCCAGCTGGGAATGTGCTGATACCCTGCCCCAGCACAGAGCTGAAAATTGCACCCCAGACAGCAGAGGCAGGAGCTAAATAAAAAATTTATTGTATAATTATTTTCCTTCCAGGTAAGAGACAGTCTTCCACTAAATCTCTCTTTGAGTGTCTGCTCCACTATCTAAAAATCACTCTTTGCCTGTTGCTTTTCTACGACATTTTAGCCACATCCACATGGATTATTTAGCCTTTTTCCTCAATTGTTTCTTCCTTGTGTGTTAGAAATGGGATGATACATTTCTTACTTTGTTTAAATATATGCCCATTCTAGTCAAAGGGGATATATTTAATCACATGACAATTCTAACCACTAACATGAGTATACTCATTTTGCTTTTGTTTTATTCCCCATTATACCAACAGAGGATTTTTTTTGTTAAATTACTAACCACATTTATTTCCCATCATCCTGGTTTGTTTCTCTTTTTTTTCATTATTCTTCACCTCAGTTTGCCTGGATTTGCAGAAGATGACTGACTTATGATGACCTGAATGAAAGCTTGAAAAGAGAAATCCAAAGATATGCATCATTTAGGATTAATGTCCCTTTCCACATTCAATATTCTTCAATAAAACAAGATCCTGAAAGCAGAGCTCTCCAAATGCCATTCACAAAAGAGACACCCTCTCCATGAAACTATTATGTGTAATACTGCTTTCTGCTAACAGGCAAAAGAAAGCAGTATCACCTATAATAATTTTAGTTTTGCCTGCTAACAGGCAAAAGAGGATGTAGCTGGGATGCTTAAATGGAAATAGCTTGATTGCTACACCTCATGCAATAAAAATGGAGTGTTTCAGAAATGCAACTCTAATGAAAAGTTAATAGCTAACAAAGAGTAGGAAACAAAGGATACCTGCCACTGGAACCAGCCAAATGCCACCAATATGCTAAATAAAACTGGGAAATCTTTTATTGACTAGCAAGCTCAGCATGTTGAAATAATAAGGAAGTTTGGAATTTCCTCTCTCATTTCGAGTGTCTTTGCAGAAATATCAGCTGGTAACTACATCAGACTGTGCTATGTATAGCTTTGTTGATTTACTGAGGTCTTTAGAAAGCACACGCCCAATGTTTTTCTTCACATGAATAACCCTTATAGAAAAGTGCCTAACATACCCAAAGTTTGGAGAATGAGAGACAACATTCGTTTTTAAAGTTTAGGTCACAAAAAAAAGGATAATTGTTTAATTTCAGAACTGTGAAATTGAGGTAATCTAACAGAATTAATTTCTAATAATGGAAGTTATTCTCCAGGCTTCCAAAGGACAGCTTCTTGCAACACAAAGAGTAGTTATGATGAAAGGTTGGAATACATTACTTCATTTCAATCCCTTCAATTAATGTAATTTGTCTGCTTCTATTTTTTCAATATATACATTTTGAGTTTTTAAATAATGTTAATTAATTTTTGAATCATTATTTTTGATTATGCCAAAAGTAACAAACCAGTACTAAGAAAGCAAATAGAAACATTAAATAAATAATTGAGTGTTGCTCCACAAATATTCCAAATTATTTTAATATTTCAATTATTTGCACTACAACAGCACTTTCAGAGACAGGGGATAATGCCTTTGTTTTCCAAAACGCATCCAGCAAAACAAAACAAAACAAAACTACCCTCTGAATGTTATTACTCCTTTTGAAATGATAAAGAGTAGAGTTAGAGGTTGTATGATTCATTCCATGTCATATTGGAAAATCTGTGGCAGAGTTCCAATTAAAACTTGGTCAAGCGAAGGAAGAAATGCATCAGCCAAGTGATATTCACACAAGCAGCCTTGTTAAAGTAGAAGTGTGGTGTTGCTCTGCAGTAAATCTGTAAATCTTCTCCCCTGCCCAGCTTTCTTTGCTCCTTCCTTCTTCACATGCACAAGTTCTGCCCAGCTGTAAATGGGAGAGGGAAAGAAAAAGAAGGAGCCAAAAAAGCCACACTGAGTTCTGAATAAACAGACACACAGTTCTGATAAATTAGCATTTCTAATGGATCAGAATATATGTAGGAATTCAAGGCTACCTTCTTCAAAAAATTTCTAAAAGTATAAAAATTTCTAAAACTGCAGTTTGGACTGGATATGGCATACTGCCTACCAGCCATGGAGAAATGTTCAGCATTCCTATTCCTTCTCAGCATTTCTTCAAATCTGCTGATTTTTTTTTGAAGCTGCAGCAATCTTCAAGGAAAGAAGTCACAGATCTACAGATAACAGAATGATTTCTAAAAGCCATTAGCATAAGTACTCATCTAGCAAGAAATGCTGTGTGTATGATGAAGGGTTTACTTTCCCAGAAGTGCTTGTGGGACTTAAGATTGCACAAAAGGGCTGTGAAATGTGTTTCCCTCAGTTCTGGCTCTTTGGTTCCTGGAGCCTCAGGTCACATTCAACTCATAGTTCCTATCAAGCTTTTCCCAAAGGACCTTTGGGCTCCTGCAGTAGCCAAACTTCCCTGGAACAGGAAACTCTATTTACACTGATGTCTTAGAGCCTGGTCTCATCCATAAAAGGGAAAAATAATACTTTTAAGAACAGCATTTTTCTTAACCTTTAACAGACCATGAGTTAGTCTAAAATGCACGTGCTGTAAAAGAGAATTTTTCACACAATCAACCAAAACTATATCTGAAAAAGTAAAAAAACCCTCATATCCTGAAGTGGCTGCAATATTCTGACAATGTGCAATGTTTTGACTGGAATGTCCAAGGGGAAAACTTTCAGTATCTCATATGAAAGAAAAGCTACTTATAAGCATTAAAATAATAAAATGTTAATATATTTTATTTGCATCATTTTTGATGTACGTAATTTGGGGGAGGAGGGGCATTGTACAATAAGTGGGGAAAGTTCTGTTACCAACTATCCATTCATAGTGGAAAACCAAAGCCTGCTCTGTAAGAGAGCATTGAAAATTATTAACAATAACCTTCATGATGTCAATATTACTCAAGAGCAGAAAGGTCTTGTAAGATCTACTTCCTACAGGACAAACTACAGCAAGCTACAGGGAAGGTAAAGTAGAAATATTTCCTCTTCCATTTTTGTATTACACATTTCTGTTTGTCACTTCCCTTTGCAGTCTGTTATTTCACAAAGATCATAGTGATTTCCATCTGTCAAACAGCTTTTTGATGGTTTTTTAACTGCCATTTTTCATACGCGAGAGTAACCAATTAAAAGATTATGATGAGGGTTTTTATTTTAAAAAACCCTAAAGACACAATGTGACTTAATCTAAAGACACTTTCTAATTTAAAAATAAATGCATCTTCATGCACGTATGACTTTTGATTTGCAGTTTTTTATTAATTCAGTGCCAAGATCAAGTGTTCCTGCATTACTACATTCTGTGATCACATCCTCTGACTTTCCTTCCCCTTAACATCTTTTGTTTACTGCTTTCTTTTCTGTCACATCTAAAGTGAGTGAGACTGCCAACTCTGTAAGTTTCTGTAAAATGATTAGCATCTTACAAACCACAGAAAACAAGAGCATCTGTTCTATGCAGGATAGATGTGCTGCTTTGAGATACTGAGCAAAATCCTTCTGAAAAGCAGCTCAGTTGTTTGCAAGAATGATATAAAAAATAAGTGGCAGTTCAGTGCTGCAGATGTCTAAGCCTTCATATGAAAAGCCTAAATTCTATATTTAGATTGAGATTTTTATTTTGAGAACGTACTGATGTTTTCAGTAGATTTTCCTTAATCAACACTACTCTTCTTCCAAAATCATTGTTTCAAATTGTATATCTATACAATACAATAAAATTTTGCTTTTGGATTCTTACTCATAAAATCTGCTTTCCAAATGGAGATTTCAACTCATTTGTCAAGTTTCCTTTAGCTCCAGAGAAGAAACTGAGGTGCAGATGATGTAATGTGTTTAAAAGTGCATTTGCCTTTTTAAATCTAGCTGTAAAAAACTACATTAAAGATATTGTTACAATAGCATGTTTTTGGCCATGAGATTATTTTGCTCAAGGTCAGCTATTATAGTTTCTGGTTTAAAGGTGAAAGTTGAAAAATGCAATCACCTTGCTTACTAAGAATAGCAAACAGTATCTGCATGGCCTTTTCCAAATCATATCCTCATGCAAGGTCTTTAGTACATTTACTGTGACTCTTGGATGGACAAGCCTATTTGATTTCAAAAGCTGGACATTTCTTGACCTCAGACTAGGAGTCTGGAGACATGACAGTTATTTTCTAGGAGATTAAAGAAAGCAGAAGGACACAGGGGTTTTCCATAACTTTACTTCACTAGTCACAAGGAGTTGACATTGTAACATCTCTAATCTGCCATCTAGGAAATGAGTAAGGTCCTAAAAATAATTGGGAGTATCCCAAGGTGAATAAGTGTAAATCTATGAAAAAAGTGATACATTATCTCTGTATAATGTTACTGGTTTATCTTGGCATTTGTCCATCTCTGTCTCGATCTTGGGCTGAATTTTCTTATCTGTCTCACACTCATCATCACCTCAATTCTACAAGCTCTTCAAAGTAGCTGGTTGGATTTTTCATTATTTCCTATTACTACATTCTTATTTAAAGCTGAAATTTAAGAAGAGATGAACTCATTATTAATAGCAAAAGTTTTATTAAAATACTATTCTCCCTCCACGTTTTATGTATCTGTAACTTTGTGCATGAAATTAGAGATATTTCCCATTATTATGTAGATATTTCTTTTCCATCTAGATCTTTCAAAAAATATGAATGGGTCCAATTCTACCAGATTTTTCTGGTTTGCACTCACTCTTTCTCACATATGACTGATTTATTGATTTTGAAAATAAAGTCTAGGATAACAGTTGCATAACAAGTGTTATCCAAGCATAGGCTTTTGGGTTTCAGATACAACATATCAAATGAACCTGAAAATCTATCTGTGGCATTACTAGTCTAAAGTTGCAGTTGAATATGTTTGCAAGTATTTGTTGATTTAAAACTCTTAAGGTGACTAGCAGACTCAATTTTAGTGTAAACACTGATAGTTTACTTACAGTAGTACTGCAGAAGGCAAGCACTTCCTGGCACTGATTAAAAATGCTGCCTTATAAAAAACTCCACTAAAGTTGAACAAAATCAGACACAGTTTATAAAGATGGAAAGTAGCAATTCTTAAGGAATAAAACGTGATATGATACATATCCCTCTTTTTAGCTACTTTCCCACAGAAATAAAACATTTTAAATGCTCTATTTCACATGTATAAAAGAGGTCTAAAAGCCTCAGCTCTGAACTCCCTTTCCTCATCTGCTGTCCATTTCAGGCTCTGAAAATATCTGGGAGACTGAAGATATAATCACAGAAGGGGCTAATAATTAACATAATCATGTTAAGGGGTTGGAAAAGACCCTAAAGATCACCTAGTCCCAGCCCCCCTGCCATGGGCAGAGACACCTCCCACCAGACCAGGTTGGTCAGGGCTTTAGCCAAGCTGCCCTTGCATGTTCCCAGGCATGGAGCATCCACCCCCTTCCTGTTCCAGTGTCTCATCATCCCCACAGCAAATATTTCTTCTGTACATCTAACCCAAATTTCCCCTCTTTCAGGCTGTACCCCTCATTCCTTGTCCTGTCATTTCAGTTCCTGATGAAGAGTCCCTCTCTGGCTGCTCTGAGGCTGTCACAGAACCTTCCCTTCTCCTGAGGGACCAGCCCCAACTTTGTGTGGTGTCATTGGATTGTCTAGACTTACCTCTGTATTAATTTGGACCAAATGTCTGTGTTCATCATCCAACTAAAGTACAGATTTCCAATGCAAGTCATGCAGTACTTTTCCATATTTGACTGATGTATTAATACTTGTACAGCACAGTCCCAAATGCATAATTTTCTATCCAAATATGCAGTTATGAGTTACCTTTTTACTTTCTGCAATTGTTTATTACGTGCTTTCAGTCTCAAAATGAAGAGTATCTGAACCTTTAAAAATGACATTTGATAGAACATACTGAAAGCTGTATCAACTGGCAGTCCAAACAGCTAGTAGCTTGTGCTTCTGCAGGTTTGCAGACCTAGAGAGAAAAAGCTTGCTTTAGTAATTCAAAATCCGTGCTCAACAGCTACAGTTGGAAAAATGACAGAATACACTTGGACAAAGCAAAAGAGATTTAGCACCTTTTTAAATAGCATGCTTGCCATACTTCTACTTCAGCTTGGAATTGTATTTAGGAAATACCAAGAATCAGGGAATCATAGAATGGTTTAGGCTGGAAAAGACCTTAAAGCTCATCTAATTCCCACCTCCCTGCCACAGGTGGGGAACCTTTTGTTAGACCAAATGGGTCAAAACTCTGCAACCGATACTGGAGCACACCCAGGGGATGTGGCATCCACAACTACTCCCAGGTCTTTAAATATCCTAAATCCTACAACCATAAAATAGTTATATAACCTTAGCATGAACAATTCCTAGTGTGTTGTATTTCAGTGATATAATCACAGGCGTAAACACCATTGCTTCAATGTTATCTGCACAGCATTAGGCAGACAAGTTCTCTGTTCCTTCATTAGAGGACCTCAATTCTGTCCTTTGCATGGCTACAGGACAGTTGTACTCAAATGTATTACATTTAACTGAATCTCTGAAATGCCTCACAATTCAAGATTTCCACCAAAAACCCCAAACCCTTTCAAAGCAGAACTTTTGGAAAGTTTTGTGTAGCTTTAAAACAGTTTTTTACCATTCTTTAAATTTTAGTAAATAATAATTTCAATTTAGTGCTTCATAAAGCAATGATTGAAAACAAAACTGCAGTCCCCTAAAAGTTATAATCTAAGTATCCATCTAAGAATAATTTTGCAATAAACACTGTATTTACATGCACAGTCCAAGAAGCAAAGCATAAAATAAACATGTTTAATGGAAAGGTTGATCGGAAATGACTAAGTATTATAGTCCAAGTGCTATGTTGGTTTATTTTTAATCTTACCATGTGCTGTGTTTAGATGATCAGTTACTAAACTGACAAACAAATCCCTTCATGGTAACTGAACATTATGAGTCTTTTGCAAGTGGTGTATTTTAAGGAGGGACTTTTAAGAGGAAAGGGTGGAGGTATGAAATGGATTTGTTTAAAGCTAGTGGCCAAATTCACATATAACGAGACACTACCAAGTTCAGATTTTCACTAGAGATAAAACTGGAATAGGGATTTCAAAGTAGTTTCAAGAATTCCATCACAGTGAGAATTGTTTTATTTGCAGCATTTTCAGAAATATGAGTTCAGTCATTTCCTCTTCCCTTTATTCCCTCATTCTTTCTCATCTTAATTTATAGTGATGTGTTTATAATAATAACTTAGTCAGACACAGGTTAAGTGCAGGAATCATCTCAAAATGACTTCAACAGTCACATGAAGACTGCTTATCATGCTTGTCTTTGACCTGGATATGGAAAGTAGCATGAAAACAGGAGACCTCACAAACATCAAACATCTCAAAATTGACAAACTAAATGGCTTGTAACTGTGGGATCTCAAGAACTGCACAACTATTTTTTTTTGTTTTATTATTTTCCTGAAAAAAGTTAAATGTAATCCAAACCCCCAAAGACAAAAATCCTGAAATCCTGCAATTTCTCACTAAAATCTTTCAACTGCTAACAGACTAAAAATAGTAATATCTGATCCTTTCCTGACTTGACTTTAAAAGTGAGTAATTCTCAGGTCTATAAAGGATTTGACAATCACACACATTCAGTAGTTTGAGGGAGAGTCTCAAACTTCAGCAGTGTTATACAAGCTCTTCCTTTTAAATCAGAAGTTTTGATTCTAATGACCAATGATTTCAACACATCCATGGAAATCTTTGTGAAAATTTACAGCAAGGTGCTGTATGCAGTTGTACCAAGGACAACATGCAGGTGGGATATACAAATTCTGATCATTTTTGTAACACCTGGTGAAGTGTGTGCTGTGCAGATATAAGTAATAATTCAAAAATATTATTACCTTTTGCTCACAGTAGGAATCTACTCTATTGCTTCTTCCCAGCAGCCCAGGAAATCAGGGCCAGTAGAAGACTGCAAGGAAAAGTCATGCAAGGTTAAAAAGGTAAAGATCCTATGTTTCAGCAGAATGAGACTAGGACAGAAGTGTATCTGTCTGTATTCTGCCCAAATCTTCAACAGCCCCCTGAAACCAAATTTTTCTGCCCAATTTCTCATTCTCTGAAACATGAGCTGATCCCTTATCCTTCCCATTTGAAATTATGATTTTCCCTGACCAGAGTTTCAAAGTCCTCACTGAAGTCTCCGTGTCCTTTTCTCCCCCTTCCTTTCCCCACATCTATTTATCCAGTACTGCAAAAACTCAGCTTGTGTAAACCTCAGATCAGCTCTAGCATATCATACTGAGCTGTCAGTTCTAATGGAGCTAATTGCCCTTTATTCCTAGCTAAATATTTAAACCAAATGCATTAGAAAATATTGTATGTAAATATTGTACAGGGATAAAGGCAGTTACACGTATCTGCATGATAATCAAAATGTAACTCTTGCTTGTGTTGACAGAGAAGAATCAGTTTAAAACAGCATAAGAAGTTTCAATACAGCCCAATAACACAACTTTCAAAATCAGCTGCTAAGACTAAGCTTCAAGATAAGCAATGGCTGAATCCTGTGCTATTAGTTCCCAAATTTGCAACATGAAAATAATCTTCAGTACATTTAAACAATCGAACATTTCTTCAGAAAGAGCTAAAGGCATATATAGACAGAACAAAGAGATTAAGTCATAAATACAATTCATAAATTGAAATGGACTCTGCAGATGAAACAAAAGAAAACTAGTTGTCCTTAACTAAAATTCGTGTTTCTCTAATTTTATCAATATATGTTAATTACTCAGATGAGTACCACTTCCCCTTTATGCCACAAAAGTATTTTTGTATAGATCTTGAAAATATGGGTTTGATGTCAGTCATGTATGTATTTATTCTTACAGAATGTCATTCATATGATAAGGCAGTAAGACAAATATCTGTACAACTGCAGTTGGGGTTTATGCATAGATAAGGCAGGTACACTGACAGAAATTCAAGAGGGAAGAATTTCACAGATCCGTGAATAAGTTCTCTTTAAGTCTTCATTTAAGAAAAGAAGCATTATAAATCTTCATACTGAAAAAAATCCCAAAAAATCAAAATTATGCCAAACACAAACAAGGGAAAGAATCATACACCTGCTGTGTGTTATCCAGTGAGCAAGAAGCAGCCATAGATGTGACTTTATAAACTGTTTTCCAGTTGATTTTCAGATTATATTTTAGATATTTTCAGAAAACAAGAATACATGGAATTTTGGTATGGGTAAATTCTTTATGGAAAATGTTGGCTTATATCCAATATTCTGGTAGTTATAAACACTTCCAACTTTTGTACTGAAACTTGCAGAAAAATTAAAGTTCAAATTGGCACTTCAGAATGGGAAACTGGGTGGTCTGATGGAGACAGAGTAGAAACTACACTTCCACCAGTAACACTGTGTGAAAGAAAATTTTGTGTGAAATTTGTGGGGGTTTCTTTCCTTTTATTAGTAAAATTAACTTAAACCAAGCTGGGGGGACTGATCTTGATGTGCACATGTATGATTCTAGAAGTACTGTTGCCTCTGTACAGATGGGAGGGCTACATGTATAAATTCTGATTCATTTAAGATCTTCATTTCTATATCAAGGCAATTGCATAACTAAAATGTACACACTGAAGAAACTACTTTTCTGTACTTCATTCATTTTAAGCAAGTCAGCCAACAGGACCTTGGAAAATTAAAGTCAAATTATAATTTTAAAATCTTATAAAAAGTCATATTGGTCTTATTACAGGTCTAGTAGAAAAATGAGTAAAAAACCCATTAGTAAAAGTGATGAGCAAGGTTACATTGAAATAACTGGTAAAACTTCACTCTCAATTTAGAGCAAACAGTGCCTCAATATGTTCTTGGTTTAACTCTTATGTGCACATTTTATTGTATATTTATTAAGTTGATTTTAATAATATGAATCCTATTTTTTAGCTATAAGAATCAATACAAGGAGGCACTGTCATATTCCCAGACCATAGAGAAAACACTGCATCCTTCTTTTCTGTGAAGAGTTAGGGATCTAACCAGTGATCAAATGATAGCTATATGGCAAATACTAAATGTTTTCCTGATATCAGGATACCTTCTACACTTGAAATTCTATTAAAAGTTCCCTGAGATAGAGGCAAGTCAGTAATTTATTCATCTTAAGATAAAAATGCAAAGTACAAATGAATTAATTACAAAATTGAATGGGAGTTAAGCAGTGTATAAACATGACAAATTTCTGTTTCTTTGGTATGTCAAATTGAGTGTCATCTGTTAAGTTTCCTGTGTTAACACAAAACTGCCCTCCTCCAAATAATGCCATCTGAGTCAAACTCTGTAGAAAAAATCATGTCATCTTATGAGGAATACACCACCCTGACTGGTAATAATGATGGGTATAATGGCTTCTTCTTTGGAGAAAAAAAGGGAACATTTTAAAATTTGTGGCTTGTATATCTTTATCATCTCACAGTTGCACAACACCAGTGATGACATTATAGACCTTCCCTAAACTACAACTTAATAAAAGTTTTGTACTTCATAGGACATAAAAAATCCTCTTTCTATAGCCCACTTAACACAATGGTCATTCCCTTGCTTATGTAAGGAAATATTTAAGACTAAGCACTAGTAAGCATGAAAGGTATTTCCATCTTTCTGCAATGAGATTCAATTACTGTACAGAAAGTAAGAAGTTAAGCTTTTTAACTACGATTGATTGTGCCTATTCTCTCATTCCACCAGGAAGATACTTTGCCAGACACATATCTAATTTCAATGAAACTGGGTGATTTTGGTTCATCATACCACAGAAGACACACACAGATGCATATGTGTGTATATATATATATATATAAAATTATATTTTCTGAAACATCTTTGTTTTAAAATACATTGATACTAAACAGATGCTAATTTTCTACATTAAAATGAATGGGAATGTTTATTAACTATTCATAACTCAGTTACTAACATTTTATAGACATCTTGTAGAAATTTGGACCACATTCTTTCTCATCAACAGTGGGCACATAACATATCTCAAGAGCATGAGACAAAACCAAGTCAGAAACACGCATGAAAGACGATATTGGACTTGTCCTCACGGAGTTTTTTTTAAAGATGCCATGCAAAATAAGAGTTCTGTTTTAGGAGGTTTTCTGCCTTTCCAACCTGTAAGACACCTGTAATCACTTTAGATGATTCTTAGAATTTCTCAAATCCTTACGGTACTAAAAATTAAGCCAAACAGAAGAATTTATTTTAAGAATTTAAGAATTTTATTTTATTCTGCTCTCTCTAGACATAATCCAACCCGACATTTTTTGCGAAGAAAGGTTAGATTATTAAAGAACTCATATTCTTTTTCCTCCGAGCCCGCTGGCGTTTTAGAACCTGAAACAGACGGTTATTCTCTTTCCATGACTCACGCTCCTGACAGAGAGGATAAAAATAGCGGGCGCTGCGGCGGGCGGAGCGGAGCGCGGGCGCTGCGGGCGCGGAGCGCAGGAAGCGGCGCGGCTCTCTGCGGCGCTGCTCGGCCCCGGACCGCGCATTGTCCCCGCCGCCGGGCCGTGCTGGGCGTGGGGATGCCGGGCCGCCTCTCCCGGCGCTGGCGTCCGGCTGCCTGGCCCCCGGCCAGCCGCGGCTGGCGCTGCGGGGCGGGCGGCGCGGCCCGGCCACACCTCGCCTTCCCGAGGAAATCTGGCCCGGGCTCCAGACTTCATGACTTCTTCTTTACGAGTCCCCTCTCCCTTTTCTTTTTTTTTCTTTTTTTTTTTTTTTTCGCTGCGCACCGCGCTCTCAGGGAGCTATTTAAAGTCGCAAGCATTTAAAGTCGCAAGCAATAAATGAGCTGATGACAGGGTTATTGGGAAAAGTCGTGCTTTGATACACGTTACATTCCTCTCACTTTCTAAACAGTGGCAAATTGCTGTCGCCGCCACATGTCACGCAGAAAAAAAGATTCGTTTCGGCTGGCAAATTCTACAATCTTCTTAATTTTTATCCGCTTTAATTCTACCAGATATATATGTTCTGTTTAAAACAGACATTGTTCTTAACATACGAAGGAGTTCAAGGATGTGGCATCAGTGTATTCCCACCCACCATTTGCTCTGATTCTCTGAAAAAAACATTCAAGACCCAGAGCAAGTATTGTGTTGGGTACATTTTTAAAATATGCATTTCAGTAGGGGTGAATCGAAGATATTAAAAGCTTAATAAAATATTTCCCTGTACTAAACTATGTGAAAAAATCCTCACCAGTCAGAAGATATAATACAGCACAGCCAACATCTGCTACCTTTGCTCCCTAGAAGCCTCATTTCACAGCTCAGGTAGCTTCCCCAAGAACACACCTCTTGTATCTTTTAAGATACTTTTAGGCATATGCACAAATGTTCATCACACTGGGTTTAAGTATGTCCTAAAAGCTGTTCTTTTGAAAGGGTAGAAAATAGAAAAGTAGGTACAGCTAAATAGTTAAAATGCCAATATTTGTATTTTCAAAAATATGAGATATTTATTAAAATCAATGGAAATTAGTGTAAGACTAGTAGTGGATTTCTATATCAGCACTAAATACATATCTTCTTGTTTTAGCACTAAATAATTTCTCAAACACTATGCAATACTTCTTCATAGCTTCACTTTATGATAAAGTAGAAAGAATTTCACAGATAAATTACCTTCCTGTATTTATTTTATACAAATATTTTACAAAAGCCTACTATTAAATAATAAAAATCTAATTGGTACAGCAGTAATATTTGATAGAGCAATAATTCTGAGTAGCAACATAACTTGAGTTTACTTTTGTAACTTTTTTTTATGCCCTTAGTAAGTAAAATCACTATAGCAGCTTCTAAGCTAAAGAACATATACAGAGGTGGTTTGATATTTAAGGCTCTACACTTAACCTGAATCCACAGAAAAGATGTGTTGAGCATGACCTTGTCCACAGGAGGTATAATCCACATACTGTGAAATATCAAAAGCCCCAAAATTCAAACTGTTATGCTTGAGTTTAATGACAATTCATATTCTGAGACAGATCTTGAAAATAAACAATGTCACCAGCTTTAAATTTAATGTCTAAAAAGTAGGGGACTTACTTGTCTTTAGTTTTAAACTTCTAGGATTGGTGTTTTCAAGCTTCTCTTTAAACAAGAAAGTGTGAAGAACACTGTAATGTCACATCATATTTTTTTAAGTTGTGGCATTCAGAAGGGAAAGGCTTCAAAGAAAATCAAAATACGAACTTATTTAAAGCTTAGTTTGATTAAAACAGTTTAGATACATTCTAAAGTAATATAATATCAATTAAATTATTCTCAGCCAAGCTCATACAGTCGTCAAAAAGTGGCCAATTGTAAGAGATAAAATCATAAATAAAATATTCTATTGCATGTGTCAATGTATTAAAATACTCAGAGTGATATATCAACATTTTTTTAAAAAAGAGTAATTCTGGATGACAACTTCATGATTGTTTAAAGTAATACGTTTGGAGCTGATTGCTCAATTAATACAAAAAAAACCATGGCTGATTTTGAACAATTGAGAAACAGAAACTAGCACACAGGTTTCTGCTGATTCCTATAAAAGTTGTAGCAGAGATGAAATCCCAAAGGGTTAACCTCTTCCTTGTGGCACCTATTGTTTTTATGCAGTGACAATATGTAAAAGCTGGCAGCAGCCTAGACATGACCCCATGGTAACCTGTCTGCAGGCACTTCTCTCGTCTCCTTGCACTGGTCCCGCTGGCTGTCCAGAGACCCAGTAAATATTTGCGAGCACAGCGTAAGGCAGCGGCACTCGCGGCGCGGAGCGGGTAACAAGAGACACCATCTCACTCTGAGTCAACAGCGCAAAGCAAACAGTGGCTGCTAGTGGGGAGCATCAGCTCTCATGCCACAGCCAGCTCTCAGGCACTCATGACCGTGACCTGCAGACTTTATCAGGCTTGATCAGCATTGTGAGAGCTGCCGCCCCTGCGCCGGGTGCCTCGCTGCTCCTGGAGGAACGCGCCCTCGCCTCCTCTCTGGGCTCCTTCCTCTGAGCAGGCACGACAGAAACACCGTGAGGGACCACGATATGTCCGTGTATATGCACCTAGGGCTGCTGATCTCAAAAACAGGCGCTAGCTCTAAAATTCAGCCTGCAACACAAGGGAAACCTTGACAGCTGCACACATGCTGCTATCAGAGGCAGGAGTCCGAGGAATCTGGCAGCCAGGGGCACTGTAAGATTAGGCACTGAACAGATTAAAATGCAGTCAAATGTAGTGAGTCACCTGAATTCAGCGTTGCACCACATGAATGTATTTTTCTGCCCAGCAACAATAGTGGCAGTGCTTTCTCTGACAGCTCAGGCTCGTGCTCTGCCTTACAGCTCTACCATCCATTCCAAACAAACGCAGAATAACTTGTGTTTCAGCAAATTATATGACTCAAATAGTAAGAATTACTTTCCCAAAGGGAGGCAACTCTACACAAGAACTTTAGTAAGATATGGTCTTTGTAGAGCCAAGATACTTTCTAATTCATCTAAAACCAGGAAGAATTAAAGCCAGGTCTTGTAATTATCTTAGTAACAAATTAATGAGTCTACTACCATTGTTGGCTTTTCTACAGCCTTCTGCAGAAAGAACATTGGGCTGTGGTTTCATATTGATTTATTCTTATACTACTTTTCACCAAGCATACACTTTGTTAAATATCTTGTTATCAATATTTTAAAACTGTTAGTCTTTCTTTGAAATAAAAGTTAACGGAAAATGAAGAGAGAGATAATAAAATATTTCACTTTTCCTTGTCCATTTCATTGATGTGAAATGAAGATTTTCATATTTTGACAGAAATCAGAGCTTAGACCAGAATAAATGCAAACACATTTTGGAAATTTTTTTATTTCTTCTGAAGTAACTCCATTTTATTACAATTCATTGTATAGTGCCAATGATGATGCAGACTATATTTGTATGTAAATTAAAATACAGACAGATTATGTGATATTGCCTTCTACAGAATTACTAAGACCATCTTTCCAAACCTTGCAGAAAGAAAATTTTAAATTAGCAAAATTGGTAGTTCTCCAACAGATGAAGGCTGGAATTGCAAAAGAAGAAAGGTTCTCAAGTAAAAAAGGAGTCACAGTCAAGTAACAGAAGAGGTGTAAAAAAAAGATCTTTGTCATGAGCTCAAGAAGGATTAGAACAGTAAGTTAGTTGGAATTCTTTCATCTCTGCCCTTTCACCCAGAGAAGCCTAAGTTAGAGCATCACAGGGCTCAGTGTGATAGCTTAAGTGATAATTTTAGACCAAAGTGGTTGGCAAGGAATTTTGTGATCAATGTCTTGCAGTGGTTGGTGGATTCGAGACTGTCATGAAGTAACTCACTACAGAGCAGAAATCAATATTCAGACCTGCAGGTAACAAAAGATCACATGGCACTTCATCAGGAACTAAAAACTCCACAGAACATGTGGCAGAATGGGATCAGAACAAAGCTGGGAGCCAAAGCTTCAATATGTTTTGTGATTACAAAAACAGGAGGCAGCCTAACAAATGAATTTTGAAAATATTTCTCAGACTGCTTTTAGCTGGACACCAACATCCCAACTGCATCCTCCTTTGCATGTTCTCAGGGTTTTTGTGGGTTTCCTCCTCTCGTCAGCACTCTTCTGCTCTTCCATCAGCCCAGTCTCTCTGCTGTATTCTCACCCATGCATGCACACTTCAGCAGTGATCTGTGCCACATATTCTCCTGTAGTACCACTGCCTCTTCCACATCTGCCCAGTAGCAGGTTCAGCAGCACCAGCAGAAAGCCCAAGCTGCTAAGCCCTCTTGTGGACTGATATGATGGGAGCAAGGAGAGCAAGGTAAATGGAAAAATTATTAACTTTCTATATGTCAGCAAAATGAGGAAATTTGACAGCACTGGCTTTATTTCCACGTTCTGTAGACTGTAGACTTTTCACTTACTCAGCATGCAATTCCTACCTATATGTTTGCTTTCTAATTCTAAATAATTTATATTCCATTTTTTTTCCCTTCCTGTTTTTATAACTCTCCTTTGTCCCTCAAATAACATTATGATCTCCTTCATCATAAGCCATCTCTTTTTTTCCCCCCAACTTTTTGCATTTTAAGTTGCATCCCTTTCTTTGGGATGCCAGAAAGAAGAGAAGAAAAACATGAGGACTATCTCTGCCTAACTTATGGAGCTCAGGACTAGTGGCAGAAAAGGACTTCCTTAACCTCTGCTGCTGCATTTTGTGGCACACTTGGTAGTAGCAGAGACTCTTGATAACATCGTAGTTTAAAGTCTGGTGGAAATTTTGTGAACCTGAAATTCTTTATTTTCTACTTATAAAAAGTATAAGATACATAGAGCCATAGAATTCTCTGCCTCCTTCCAAACAACTGAAATTTCAAGTCCCTCAGCCAAATAATATAGCTTAGTATTAATTAAATGCTAAAACTTTACAACTTGACTCAGAAGAATGTTGTAGTTGTTGATGAGATTTGGAAAAACCTCAGCTTCATCCACCATGACCTAGAAACTCAGAGGAAATTTTTAGATTCCCTAAAGTGGGTGGTTTGGGCACCTAGGTTGAGGCCTGAGAAAGTGTGACCAGTTTCAGTGGGATAACTGTTATAGTGACCTAATGATCTATAGTCATCACTGTTATGTGATGTCAGAAGGAAATTCCAGCAGAAAATTCTGTCAGAAAAATAAAATATCAGGTTCTCCTCCCATTCAAAGATGTGATCTGCAGGGCAATTTTTTCTTTTAGGGCTGCAGTCCACATTGAATACACAGATATTTTTGAGTATTTTGGTTCAAAATTCAGTATATTACTTGTCAGAAATAAGCATGAAGTTATAGCAACCTTAAGAGCTGCACAAGATGAAAGACAAGAAAAGGCTGTCTTAAGGTGACTGAATAACTGCAAAAATCATCCTGGAGTCCTGGACCATGACACTGCCTTTCCTCTGCTTTTGCACCTCACATAAAAGAGGACAGGAAGGGAAGAACCTGGGAAAATGCTGGTTTGTAGCACACTGGTAGAGGGGAAAAGCAGCTCTGCATTGCACTTGGTCATCTTTGTGTCCCTGTGACAGACAGCTGGAAATGAGCAGTTCCAGGTGCAGGGAAATTCTGAGTGCCAGTCCATGGAGTGGGGCTTGCAGGTTGACTCTACTTCCCAGAAAGTCTGTACCTGGAAAAAGGACATGCTAAATATATAGAACAGAAATTATATATAAATATACAAACAGAAATTAATCCCTATCATTTTTGGGAAGGATAATATTTTTAATGAAAAGTTGTTCTATTTCATAAAAATCAAAACAATAGCACAAAAGCTTAACAAGATAAGTGAAACAAGGGAAATAAAATTTCTTTTCAAATTGAACAGGATGGCAAGAATGCAAATCTAGGGGATGAAAAAGTATTTGGATGTCTAAAGGCAAAATGAACCACTTAGAGGGGTTATTTGCTGCTTCCTATGATTCTGTGGTATACAGACCATATCTTTGATTAATGTAAACTGGAATAAGCAGTATCAAAGTTGTAACAGATGATGATTTCATTCTGCGTGTACTCTATATTTTTATATCTGGTGTGTGTCTAGCTCTACAGGAGCCCTACCACAGGCACAATCTACTGCAGAGCTACCAACTTTCAAATACCATATCTGCACAAAGGAATCAGACAAGGGGGAGGCTGACTCACATTTTTGTGGATAGACACTTCAGCAATACAATGTAAGGAAATAAAGTAATGCAGGTTTCACTGAAATAATTTCAGAAACACTACTCCAAGTCTTCCAAACAGCATCTATAACATGGCATTGTCAATTTACTCTTCTTGTACACTAAATGCACAAGATTCCAGGGGTAACTATTCCTTTTCAAAATACATTTCTTTTTTTCATATTTAGAATTATATGCATTAATTAACTTGCCAGATATAAATTGAATACCATAATTTAAAATTGTTTTCAATTGTTTCAATTGGCTCCTTAGACAACATCAAAAAAAGAAGAGATTGCAGATACATGTGAATTAACACTCATTTTGCAGTCTATGAACAGATCACAGCTTAATGCAATACATTCCTGCAATGTCATTTTCAGGTAAAATTGCCCCACTCACAGCATATTTAGTGTTTTGGTTATGGATACTATTTTGTTTGATTTTATGAAACAAGTTATAGCAATCAGTTCTTCATATTTAAGTATTTTTCACTCTTCAGAGGTTGAGCTTGTGCAGGATGGACCATATTGGTGACACAGACATTTTCTAAATTGTTTGAAGTTCTGTTCATAGCAAGTATTTGATTGGGAGTAACAGCTGCATATTTGAATAAATAGAGCCATCTTAGGACTTTGGAAAAATTTTAAATGCATCTACAAAGCCAATATTCTATCCTGCTTATACCTTCATAGTTTCCAAATGTGCTATATCATAGCATTGAGATTCCTGATTAAAGACAGCCTGTCATGCAGTAACACTACTATTAATTTAATTTATATTTCTTAAAGCACAGAAGCAGTGAAGACAGGCCAGCAAAAAGAAATCTGCTTTGGGAAAGTCTTGTTAGAATTTGATTCCACCAAGCTTAGAAAACAAGAGTTACTAAATCATCACTTGTCTATACTGTTACTCTGCTACCACCCTCAAGGCTGATGTATTTCAGCTGAACCAGAGAGATGAATCTAGAAGAGAATGGCAGTGAGACATTAAACCAAACATGTTTTTTTCATCAAGTTCATCAAGTTAAAAGAGAAATTAAAAGACTTTTCAGAAAGACCCAAATAAAACCTCCATATTTTCACCTGAGTTCTCCATTAGAGAATCTATCCTCCAATCTGGGAGAGTAGGACAGAGGAAAGATAAGCTCAACCAATTTTTCCAATGTGATCAGCAAGAAAGACTTCTTCTTTACCAGAGGTAAACAAAGATTTTATGATTTTTAAATTTCCCAAAATCTGAGAACTTATGCATAGTCTATTACTATTTTCATGTCTTTTATAACTGAGCATCAGCACAACCAGCTCCCTGGTATAGGTTAGTAGACACTTTCCTTCTATATTTAAGACCTGGTATTGTAAATATTTTATTCTTAAAAGTACTTCTCTTCTAGAAATTTTGTTTTGAAATCTTGTAATCAAAAATATTTTCTTGATTTCACTGACCTCCTGGAGTTTATTTTCAACTTTCATGTATCTGCCTATATTTTTCAGGATATGCTCTGAGATCTGGTGAATTTTGAAAGTATTTTGCTTCCCAGCATAATCTCAAGTACAGAGTTAATCTTCTAATAGAACATCTATGATTTTTTTTCTGTATATGTTATCTCCAGTTAATTTCTAATTAAAAGGTACAAACCTCTAATTTATTAGTTTAACTACACAATCTTCCCTCCCAATTTGTGCTAAATAAGGACATAAGTTTATTTAGAAAAGATGACCATTTTGAAGGAACAGGCACATGGTCCTATATTCACTCACTATTTTCATATTCACTCTTCAGAGGAGTGCTGCTCTGTCTAGCAAGGAAATTTATGGTAACATTACTCCTACTTGTTTGCACAGTCCTCCTCTAGTAGAAACCTGTGCTAATTTCTTGCACAGGTATATACAGAAATTTTGGCACGTGTTTCATTTAAGCAGGCCTGGTCTTGCACAGCACAGGCAAGTTTCCAAGAAATCAGTGAACTGGCAATTTGCTCAGCTCAGAAAAATGCATGGTTACATTACATTCTTGCTTTAGACAGAAAGAAGAACAGAAAATCCTCACTTAAAATTTACTTCTTACAATGCAGCTGAATAGACAGCTTGATGTGTCATACAGTTCTATCAGGAGCCCTCTCAACAATTTTAAGAAGTGCCACCACAGGTCCAAAGTCACAAGGCTGCAAAATATATTTTCATTTTTACAAACATAACTGTACAAGAGACACTGAAAGCAACATTCCCTATACTTCACAGATTTCTATCAAATGGAACTGCAGAATGAAGACAGCAGGTCAGCAGCTACCACTCCCCAAAAAAAACTCTTCAGTCTGCTCATACCAAAGTGAGCATGCTGACATTTTCATGTGGTTGACTAACTTTTCTTTATGACCACCATAAATTCAACTTGTTATAATTACTGTCAATAAAATTAATGAAATTACAGGCTGCTCAACAAAAGGAATATCAATCTGTAGCTTTTTATTAGGTCAGTAAGACCTTCATTTATCACTGGTACATTTTGTGTAAGGCAGGGATTTGGCTCTTGATTTGTAGCTGTTGTAATTTCTTAAAGTCACATTCCAGGATCTTAGAAACATCTCATATATTGATTCTGCTTGCTTGATCAAGAAAGAAGTTTTGAAAATAAACAGAGCTTCTAAACCACTTTTTATAGACCTAGAATAACTTAAGTCCTTAGCCAAATGCAAAATATATTGCAGTTTAAAAAACAAAATTCAGCAAATTTTCAGTAACTGCCAATTTGGAAAAGTATGTTAGACACAACCCCCCCTAAAAGAGGTTGTAAAATTCTCCACTTTGGGGCAGCAGGCATGAAAAAGTCCATACCTCTCTTGTTTCCTCTTTGCTATAAAACAATAAAGAGAACACCACACTTATTTTCATTTGTGATATAATATTTTCTGTTTTGCAATAAAACTGAAGTCGCACAAACACATTTCCACTATTAAAAAAAAAACCAAACCATAAACAACACATTCTAAATGCAGAGCAACACAACTGTGTTTTATCTTCTTATGTTACATGAATAAAAATGTTCTCAGTGATTTCTTGTTCAACTAATAACTGAATTGCTTTATAGGTACCTTGACTGGATGGTACTCTGGTGTCAGAGTTTAATTTTTGAGTCCCAGACAACAAAGACAATTGGAAACATACTAGAATTTTTCTTTTGAAGTTCTATGCCATCTTACTTTTAAAGCTACCTAAGTTATTTCACAACCTGACTTCTATTTTCAGCCATGTCCTGTGCAGTGAAGAATTCAAACTTCACTCAGACTTAACAAAAATTATTCATTTATTTTTTAGGGTCTTCTCACTTTGTTTTAGTAAAAAAACCAAACAATTTTGGCAGGTTATGTCTAATGACCACAAGTTTCTGTCAGTATTCTGGGGTCTCAACGAGACAATCAGTTGCTGCTCATTGAAGCAATGAAGGTGTAATCCTATTTGATTTTTTTTTAGATGCTGCAGCTTCTAGTCATCAGAGGAGTCATAGTGTTTAAAATAATTTTTCATAACACTGTAGCAAGCTGAAGTTTAACATTATGTACTATCAAAAATCTATCCTATAAATCTAGATACAGTAATTTAGGCACTAAAAAAGTGAGGCATGAATTCTTCTCTGGATGGGTTTGAAGGGAAGAGATTGGGCTAGAGCTCTGTCATTTGGATGATGTCTTATATGTGCAGATACAAAAGTTCCACCACATATAATGGTGTCCACAGACTGGCAGTAAAAATCTGTCCTTCATGGCTAGAAAACATGAGCCCTACCATTTACTCATTTTTGTGACATTTACCTACACCAAGAATTTATGGCTACATTCTGGTGCTCGTATTTAGCTAAGGATAAGCCTGATCTTTTCCAGGGTTAGAAAACAAGTACCTTTCCTCACTTAGCTACACTGGACACTGTCTTCCAGCACTAATTAACAATCCTTTTTCAGACCAGTCATAAACACAATAAAGATTAAGAAGGCAAAGTAGATAAGGTAGAGACTTAAATTCACACTGAATTTTGCAGGGTTGACATTGCAAGCATCTCTTTTAGTGATCAGCTGGAATAAGATGCTTATTTCTATAGTATTCTCATGTTTCCCAGGTTAACTCACAGAAATCAGGCAACTGAAAACATTAAAGAACTTCCTAACTCAGCTGTATGCAAAATTACCTGCTTTAGGACAGTTACCCTATCCAGTGCAAATGAAGAAAGTTTACAATGCATCAAGGTTCTGTGAGTGCCATTAGATCTGTTTCTGTTTAGGAAACATTCCCATATTGATGAATTTATTTCTTTTCAGTGGTTTGGGTTTTTTTTTTTGTTTTGTTTTGTTTTTTTCCTGCTTAGCATTCTCAGGTCAAATCTCAATAAAGAGTAACTTGAACTGGTACCATAGGAATAAACTTCAAGCAAAGTTATGAGAACAGTATAAGAAAAAGTAAATTTAATTTGCAAAAAATAATCTCTCCAAGCTCTACTGATTCAGGACCACCAGTGTCCTGCCTAACCACAATAACTCATGACCACAGCTGTCACAATAATCAGTGTTTCATAAAAGAAATATTTCAAAACTGATTTAGACATGCAGGGACAACACTTTTTCAGGCAGTAAAAATAGAAAGATTAATGTATTAGAGTAAAACATATGATTTTGTACCTTTGAAAACACTTATCTGAGCAAATAATCACAGATGCTCCTCATGTGAGGACACATGAAATAGAAAAGTAAGCCATCACTTCTGATTACTTCTGGTTATTTGCCTCTTCAATAGAGAAAGCAAGACCCTCCTTCACTTCTGGTTTTAGAATACCCTTAGCACCCTTGCTGAAAAAATATTAGAATTAGTCTTTTGGGTTGTTTTTTTTTTTTTTTTAATGCTTCTCAATACTTATTCCAGGCGAAACACAAGGCACTAGAAAAAAAACATCTTGGGAGAGTTTATCAAGCAAGGTCACACTAAAGAGTGCTAGGTTATGTCCTCAAATAATTATTTAATTTAGAACAATAAGGCTGTGTTTGGAAATTATACCTGTCACTTTAAAATACACCTTCTCCTGATTTAACAGTGATTCATGGCACAAGACCCAGTTTCAATGTAATGTCAAAATGAAAACAGGGCTTTTTAAATGACAGGTCAACTGAACCTGAGTGATTTTAGTGAAATGTGGCTAATTGTAGTTATCATTTTGGTATAGGTATCTACTGTTAAAGAGGAAAGAAAGCTCTTGTAAGGTTCTCCCTTCTTCTTAGATGAAGGAAGAATATTCAATGTGAAAGTCACTTAGCAGTACAGGAGGAAAAAATCTGAAAAACAATTAAACCATGTGGGATTCCATTATATAATTATCTCTAGTCATAAGAATGCAGTACTTAGTAGACCTGATGAGAGACCAAATGAGAGAACTAACACAGGTACAAACCAAAGAAATTTTATTCCAAAAGGTTTACACTCAAAATAGCTTCACAGGTCATAATAGCTTCACAGAAAGACAATTTAAATTCATCTTTTGTTTTCACCCAGGACTCTTGTGTGAACCCCATAATGCAGCTGCTTTGCTCATCACTTCTAAAGATTTGAAGAGTCACAAATATTTTGACTTTTACTGCAAAATTATAATATTGCAGTTGTCCTGCAAATAGCATTGAAGAATACTGGGGACAGATGAAGTGTATCTTGAACATTAAATCTCCCTCTTTTCACCATTTACAGAAAACACAATTGTTACAAAAGTTCAGGTTTTTCTGTGCCATGAAGAACATTTGTAATCTAACACAGATGTGGGTGTTATGCCATTTTCTAAGAACCCTTGTTCTGTAGAATTGTGCTCTGAGTTGCTGAAGTTGGTTCAGTAAAGGACCAGACTGGGGAGGGAATAAGGTCTGAGCTGAGCAAGGAAAGATTCCTAACCTTCATTTTGAACTTAATTATGCTATAAATGTTAGGCCTATAGAAGAGAACAAATTATTCACAATTTTTACACTTGAAATAGCTATCCCTCACTAATTTTGTTACTTTAGCAATACCATTTGAAAGGATGGGTCTGTACTACCACAGCACTTCATTAACAGTCTCAAAATGTTAAGCAGCCTCAAGGAGGGAAGAAACAAGGATGATATTCCTGCAGGACTAAAATATCACCACTCTATAAGTCACCTGATAAACAATGGATGCTCCAACTAAAACAAAATACTTCCAAGATATTATTAGCTTCTAGTAGCTAGTAAGATGTTATGCATTTTCAATACTCTATATATTACAGAATTTGTATCAGATGGACTTTATAAACAGAAATTTCAATTGAATAAAAATTTATTCTCTTGGAAGACATAATGCCAAATGAGGCTACATCAGTTTTATTTGGAAAATCCATAACTGAGAAGGGTTATAGCATTGGATTGGTCTAAAAACATGAACTCCATGTTATCTTTTTTTACTGTCAGAAACCTGCTGTGGGAAAAAATAATATTTCTCAACCCAACTGTTTAAATCAGGGCAAGGGCAGACAAAATAAGCTGTGCTGAGATGTCACATCTACTGTACATCCTCTGGCAAGCAGGCCCCAATATTCTAGACAACACATAAACAAGTGTCTTTTCACAGAGGGACAGAATGGCTCCAGTCCCAAATCACAGCTTCCAATAACAAAGCAGGGAAGTGAAAACTCCAGTTTATTTACAAAACGTACGTGCCACAAATGACAGAGATAAAAGGCTTTCCGAGAAGAAATTCAAGGAACATCTTAACTTGCAGCCTTACAGGGCTCCCTTTGAAATACATTAGAAGTGGAGACATAGGTGTGTCACAAACCAGCTGTGAAACTGTGGCACAAGGTGATTTGGAGCCTCATAAAGATATAAATAGTATTAAAAGAAAAGTTAAAGGCTGTATCTATCTTGGGAAAGTGAAAGCTGTTACAGGGGCTACAATTTCAGCTTCTGAGAGAAGCAATACAAAGGTTTTTCTCAGGTCTATAATTTATGGGCCAACTGCAAAGACAACATAGAAGTCCAGAGGAAGAAAGAGTTTGCAACAGAAAGGAAAATGTGACAGAGGAGAATGAAAGGACAAAAATTAGATGGTCCTGCATATTTTCCCTATTTTAAAAATATTTGTGCAATTTTGCCATCCTGTGAATTTCTTTTCCCCCCTTGTTAGCACACAAATGACACAGAAATTAATTTTTCATGGGTATTTTTGTCTAGGAGAACATCATATTTAAATCAGAAAAACTGTACCATGTGGTTTACAGGTGTTCAAACCTGATTACCCTACTTTTTACCTTTATGATCCATGAGAAAATTTAAGCTAAGAATTTTTTGTTGTGAAATCTGTTCTTCAGGTTTTCCTGACAGAAGAAGTAGAACATGCATGAAGTCACTAGAGGTTCTGGAGTATTTCAGAGCATTCACCTGCACCATGGGAGTGGGATCTCATAGCAACTAATACCTACAGAGAGCTGAGACTTGAAGGAGCCTCTCTGGGACTCAGCTGCTGGAGGGTGCTGAGGATGGAAGGAGGGACCAGCCATGGCCATCAGCAGCAAGTTAGATACACAAAAATTTGGCCCATTTTTTAAGCCATAAATATTTAAATATAGGAAAAAAACCCACCAGCAACAATAGAAATTCCTGAGATTTTTTTCCTGCAATTTAAAAAAAAAGAGACACAAAGTTTATTTAATTTTGCACTTGTCTTTCAGTTAACGAAAGGCAAAACTTAACATAAATCCTTTTGGATATTATGCGCAATGTATTACCTTATTTTTGGACAATTGCACAAAGGGTGCAGCTGTTTTATAGGAAACCATGTCTGAAAAAGCTAATTATATTTCAAGTATTCCAAGGGAAGTGGCCAGAAGAGAGGATAAATGGCAGGGATATTCATCAGGCACTGGCAGGAGCACAGGCTTGTTGTGATTGAGGTTTTAACACGTTTCAGAATCCTGCTGCCTGAGATGGTTTGGTGATTACGTACTCGCTCATCTATTTCCCTTTGGTGTTTATGTTGGAAAGATGGCACGTTATTTTGAAAGGAATGAAGAAAAAAAGAAGCTTGCAGAGGAAACTGTAGCAACTAGTCCTGATATGGAGTAGTTTAACACTGAAGCATGCAAGCAAAATACGCAAATCAAGTGTTAAAAAAAAGAATGTGCAATACTAATGGTTTAATGTTTTCAAAGTAGATTGTGTATTATTATTGTCCTGAAGTTAGTGTGAGTCTTCCCTTGGCTCTAATAGACCCTGATCTTCCTGGTTGTTTTGGGAGGATGAAATTTGCTTTGCTTTGTGAGGAGGGCAGATGATTCCTTTCAGAGCAGAGGCCAGGTCTGCTCGCTGCTGTAGACAAAGATGTGGGCATTACCTCTACTGGCATTTCCTTCCTCTTTCCAGCTGTGTTATGGTCCCTGCATTTCTTCTGACTTGGACAACTCCTTTGGTTATAGCTCAACTGGAGCAGTAAAAAGAGCACTGGAGTTTTTGTGGCACTGAATGGCTCTCAGGAGCAGGCAGGGTCTGTTTCCAAACAGTGAAATACACAGCAGTGTATTTTTCTTCAGACAAGAATCTGTTGGTACTTTTGTCATCCCAAAGTCTTTAGAGAAGTATAATTTTTTAAAACCCAGCAAAACAAAAAAGAAAGCTAAACAAAACCTTGGTGGTTGTGAGTTTTTTATATAAACAGAACTTTTTCTTACTAGAACCTGTACATATATTTCATACATTTAGGAACTGAGAAAACAAATAAAATCACAATTCCTTTTTCCTGTAGTCATAGCAAAATTTAACTAAAAGGAAGATGAAAAGATTTATAACTGTGGAGACTGCTGTCTTAAAAGAAAAGCAAAGAACTCTGTCTTATATCCCTCTTTATGGATCAATTAAACTTCCATAACCTGACAGGATTTACCCACTGACTATTAAAATCTTTGATCAACACCTTTCTTCACACAGTGTATTACTAAAGTTGTTAATAAACAGGTTGACTTCTAATGTACATGATTTTTAAAAAAAAGGAACAAAACAGTGATGGGTCCAATTGATTAGGATTAATTGGGGCAAATTGCTTCAATCCTCATAGGCTGTGCACAGAGACACAGGGTAGATGAAGACATATAAAGAAGATTTACACAACAAAAAGTCTCTGAAAGCATCTGAAATATTGTTTGTATTGGTGCAGCTCACATTAGATGCTATTCCCACTCCTATCTAGTACCACAGTCATGATACAACACTAAAAACAGCCTGACTACAAGCAAGGATGTAACTCCAAATATTACAAGCCTGAGGCACCCAGTACCTACTGTTAACACCACAGCCTTACAGATAAAGCACTCTTTAGGTAAGACACACTTTAGAAAAGCATTTATCTTTTGTAGTAACTTGTAATACCTTGGAAATATAACAACATATGTCTTGTTATAGTAGGTTCAAAATACTTGTCACCACCACAGGTAAAAGAGTTCAAAAGAAGGCAGAGGATGAAGGCTATCCAATTGTCATAGGATCTAAAAAAACCCCACAGGTTCACTTGGATTACAGATGTAGTGATTTTCTCAGAAAATGCAGTGCTTCAGCTGGAAAGCAAAAAAAGGAAATGACACAGATGCATGAACTCCTGCAGTAAAAGACAGGGAAAAGTCCCTGTACTGGAAGATACTCTGGTATAATAAATAGTTCCTGGAAGAAACCAAGGTCAGCAAGCTAAATGCTTTCCAGCCACTCACAACACTGTTCCATAAATTTAAACTTGAGAGGTCCAAAGGAGATCTCACATCCATTACTGCTTCTTCACTGACTCAGAGCTAACAGCTTTCTTAAACTGGGACATGTGAGTCAAAAATCAGATTTGAAAGCAATTGTCCTTTCCCAAAGCTGAAAATAAGTTGGACTGTAAAACAAATGTAATTATGTCTCTGCAGGAAGGAACCCATCCAGAACGATCATGAAGTTGGTTGTAATCAATGACCTTTTCCGAAATACCTTGAACTCTGTCTTTTGTTGATGGGGCTTTCTAAAAGTATACTGGGAGCCATAGGTTTCTGGCTTGCACCCATCTTAAACACTGCTTATCTCTCAGTGCTACAATTTGTTATCAGATGACCCTGTGCTCATATACAAACACAACCACTATCAGGCACAGACAGGCTATAATCTGGCAATAACTTTAAAAAACAGAAACAAACACAATGTGTAGGGAATATTAATAAACCCACGGAATTCTGGCACAGCATTATTAGACTACTACCAAGTATCTGGAGGGAAGTACAGTAAGACATGATAAAAATCCACATTAATTTCAGCACTGTTCCCTATGACATAAAGTGTCCTAAATAGCTACTGTCACATGAAGTGCTCTCTTTAGAACAGTTCAAAATCCTTCAGCCTTATCTAGCTTTTGCAAATGTGAGGATTACCTTGTTTTATAAGTTTCTATTGTGTCCAATGAGTTAATACACAGACATTTGTACAAAACCAGTCTTTTAAGCATAGCCATTACTCAAGTTTTTGGAGAAAGATCTTACAAGAAAGACTCTTCCTTCAGCAGATACCATACTAGCACATATTACAGAATAAAATGATAGAATTTCTGAATTCTTCAGTACTTGTAAGAGGAGTCAGATTTTTTAAAAACCACTCCTGTATGTAAGGTAGTGTAATTTTAGCAACTGCCAGCAGCTACCATGGTTCATAATGTTGTTTAGGCTGACAATCCCTTATAATATTTCCTCCTCAAATATGACACTTCATTATACTAACCTTCAACAAAAATCAGCAAATCACTGTCTGTTTACTCTAAAATGGGGATTATTTCCCTGTGTCATGAAAATTTAATGAAAATAGGATCCAGGAATGATTATGCAGCTATCAGATACTTTATTGATAATCAGCTGAATAGATAAGAGTAAATAGAATTTAATTGCATATTTCTTTTGTCAGATAAACTTTTCCCAGACTACGGCGGCTTTTTGTTAATTAAAATACTTGTCTGTATCAAAAACACACATTTATGTTATTTATTGAAATCTGAACATAAGTTTTTGAGGGTCATGACACAGAAAATAAAAGGCAATAAAGTTCAAATTTCTTAGGTATAAATGGGCTTTTGTTTGGTTTTAATGTTATTTTGATGGAGAACAACATATTTGTATTTGCCCAGATGCAAAATCATCTTCCTTGGCCAGTGCATGTATAGTCTTAAATCCCTCATTTTACATCCCTTTCCATCAATTCATCTGGGACAAACCAGGAGGAAGACCAGCCACAAAGTCTCTCCTCATATACAGTACCCAGCCTTGGGATCCAGAGGTCAGAATACAACCTCAACATAAATGGAGAACTGGAATATAGAGCAGGGGCAGATGTGCTCAATACCAAGCCTCAGCAGACAGTTCAAATATTTTCTCTTTATATTAACCTCTAGATTGTTTAAAAATAGATTATTATATCTCTTTTTGGATCAAACTTTGCAACACATCCATGTTATATTACCAAAACCAAAACCCAGAAACTTTGGTCAGCAAGTGTGCATGGCATTAATAAGGATCATTTAGGAATTAGGCTTACCAAGTGTGGAAATAAATGGAATTCCATTTAAATGGTGCTTGTTCTGTCTAACCTTATCCCTCAAGCTGATGCAAGAGTTCCTGGAAAACTTCAGGCTCTGACATTTTTCAGATAGGCTTATTTAAGAGAGCATGGAAGATTTTAAGCCACTCAATACCATTTTTCTTAGATACGTGAAGCACATTCCTTTTAAAAAAGATTTCAGTAGCTTATTTGCAAAATTGGTGGATAAGAAACAACATTGTTCAGTCAAAAGTTTAATTTTAGAAAATCCAATAACTGGGTTGACCATTTTTCTGGGTATTTTAATGCAGGTACTCTTCCCTCATCATTACCATGATGTCATTAATTATAATATTCCAACTGACTAATCAGGAAGGAGGTTGTGCTAAACTGGATGAGGTTATGGTTCTAAAGTATTGTTATCTTTTTCTGCTGAGGAAAGATTGGTCAGGGAACTCCCACTCAGGAATCCTTTCTTTTGTGAACTGAAGGGAGGTTGAGGTGCCAGTTCAATTTGCTTAATCACATACATTGGGAGATTGCACTCCAATGCTTAGGCTGTGAAATAAATCCACTCATTGCCACTTATTATCAGAAAATTTGTATTTCAAAAAATTTGTATTTGTATTTCAAAAGCATTCACAAGTCTCATGGTGTATTTACAAATGTGGGAATGTACAGTTTTCCCTAAAAATATTTATTTACTAATATTATCAAAATGTGATATGGAAAAAGAAAACAGAAAGGGATATAATGACATTTGCATATATGTGTGTGTGTGTTACCAAGATCAAAAAAATTATGTGATGGGAGGATTTCTATGTAGAATAATCTATTGAAAGCTCTTAATGAACCCATATTATTCACCTGAACATGTGTTATAAACATATAATATAAAAATTTTTATCCAGTAGAATTATACCTCAAGGAAAATGTTATCAAATATCTGATAAGACTTATTTTTCAAATAATAAAATAAATTATTTAATGAAAAGTTAAAGAATTAATTTTAAAATAATTATTTAATCACCTATACGTCTATCCTTTAAGTGTTTTCTGATTCTTTTTCTTAAGTGATGGCAAGACAATAAAAAATTAAATCTAATTAAATTTTTATTTCAAAATATGTTGATATATTCTAATATGTCCCTAAAATTTAAATAGATGATCTTGGATAATTTGATATGGAATTTTATTGAACAAATATATCTTTCATTTTTGCCTAACATGTTTATAGGCTGCCACATTTGACTTCTGTGGAGTCAATCCCCTTATTTCCAACTAGCAATAAACGTAGATATTAAATTTTTGCCATTGAAAAGGAAATAACTATTCAAATTTTATGTTGGGTTTTGATGTTGACACTTCAGAAAACTACGTGAAAGTTTTGGACATAATTTTTGAAAGTGAAGGGAATAATTTGAAGTTCGAAAACAGACCTTGAAGAAAGGGGCTAAAAAAAATAATCTACTGAACTTTTCAAAGAGATTGTGAAGTATTTGGACTACAAATATGTACGAAAGAAATACTCTTTTGGTACTAGACAGTGCTTTAGTGTACTAGGAAAACCATAAAATGTTGAGATTACCAGAAATCCATGGAATTTGACGTAACTGGAATGCTCCCTCAATTTATCCATAGGAATATTTGACATGGTGTTATTCTGAGGTTTTCATGATGGTCATCAAATTGAAAGTTGATGATGTTTAAGATTTGTGAATGCCAGAGTTTGAATTAGAGATGGTTAAAACTCTCCTCTGACCCTAAAATATTATAAGAAAATGGTCTCTACACACATGAGAAGTTCTGTAAAATATCTTTTTGTCCTTGAAAGTATGTGAACCAAAGATTATTCCTACATTTAGATGTTGCTGACTTGTTCCTTATGGCTTAGAGGCTAATTGACCTCAAAGCTAATTGACCTCCTCTCTTTAGCAATTTTAGTGTTTTAATTTAAAATAGTTATTTGAGTCTGCACTATTTGGGTCTAGTCAACTAAAGTCAGTAGAATCATTCTTTTGACATCTCTACCGTCCTATGAGGTATTGCTCTTGGTATTGCATTTTTTATTTCCTATCACAGTAAAAACAGCATTGTCAGCAGAGGATTCAATTTTTGCACTGGGAGTGCAATTGCATTAGATTTTGATGCACCATCCTCGTTTCTTTTACACACTGGACTCCTGCAATATTGTCCTTTTAAAGTGTTTAGATCCAGGAGATATATTCCTCAAATGATCTAAACTGACACGTGGCTGTTAAAGTAATTGCAATGTTGATTTCATCATCCTGAGAGATGGATTCTCAGACTGCAGAAAAGTGAACCTAAAAGAAAGAGGAGAACTTTCCTTTACATTTTTCCTTTTTGTGTTTATTTTTCTCCTTCTTTTCTCTACTTCAATACATATCTAAAAGAATTTAAAAAAAAAGTATCAGTAGGAAATTACTGAGTGATCTGCAGATGATAGCTGTTTGCAAATGTAAAGGTAAGGGTATTTCCATTTGCTGAAGTTTAAATGCATTCCAAGTGGCACAGCCAGTACAGTGTCAAGTTTTTTGCTGCGATAAGGCTGGAGGCAGGAAGCCATGAGAGGTCAGGAAGGAAGCACTATCAGGCCTGAGAGGGGCTGAACAGCCAAGGGAGCAGCACAGCCTCTTGTATGTTGGCTGCATAGCAACTGAGCTCTTTTCCAAAGATGAACAGCTACCAGTGTAAAATCCCCATCTACTGTCTCTTTAAACTTACTGAGGAAAAAAAAATCCTTGCTTGCTGTGTTTGTATTTTGCTTCTAGCAGCTTTGTAAAGAGGGTAGCAGGGGAAGGCAACAGAGAAAGTACAATTTCACATAAACATTTCTTCTGGGATGCAGACTGGTTTGTTTATAGCAATTTAGTTTGACCCTGGGCACACTAGAGGAAATGGCTTTAATGCTGGGTTTGCTCCACCACGCCAGAGCTGGATCCAAGGCATTCTAGTCTGCACTGGTATGTTTCCAAACATCACCAACATCACCTGCTTCCCAATATACTGCCCAATGGGAAATAGGTCAGGGAGCAACTTAAGGAGAAAGGGAAAGCTCTAACAAAATTTGGCTTGTAAAGAGCCACCTACGCTGGCAAATCCAGGGTTGTTGCTCTGTATTACACCACCAAAGGTTTTCAAAGCAGGTTAGGGAGTCCATCCAAGCTGGGCTGACAAAGTCATTTTCCCATCCCATGAAATGAGAGAATTTATATTTTCTTCCTTTCATGTTGTGATGAAATGAAGACATTTTACATTTTTCCTTTGAAAATCAGGGCAGCAAGAGAGCCACTTGCCTAATTGAGTGTTCATTCGTTTCCTAGTTCATCATTCATTCCTTCATGATGTTGAAGATCTTGCTCTGGTGTTCAATTCTATTGGGAAGGGGAGGGTGTTGGAGGAAACCTAGCAATCTGACTTCTAGTAGATTAGAGGTGCTATCTCAAAAAAAATCCTGATGCTGAAAGAGATGAACTTAGAACAGCTGATATCTGGTAGGACAGCCATGAAGGAGAGGACAGATCCATACCAGAGCCAGGAACCATGATGATGAATGAGAGTGCTTAGTATTTGTCTTAAATCTCATTTATTCTTCTTATTTCCTGGTTCAGGGAATATCAAGTAGCTTAGACAGTGTTAGTGTCTTTCTTGGTTCCACTGTGAAATTTATAGGATTTTACCTGTTTTTCTGACTTTACAAATCATCATTTTCAGAATAAAAAGCAAGCAAACAGAAGAGTATTCTGTCCAAATATTCCTCACTAGCTCTTAAAGTCAGTTTATGTAAAAATACATGGCCACATCCCAGAGGTTCTATGACCTTCAGGCACAGAGAGAATTCAATTTTGTTGCTACTATTTTATGCTTATATAGTTAAATGGAAGCCAAACAATTTACTGTTATATGAGGCCATACAAAACATAAAGGGTGCAAGCAAGTGCCCACTGCATTTAATGAAAGCAAGATATCAAAACCAGCACCAGCTCCAAATACCTGTCTAAAATTACAATTACTCACAGTAGTAAACTTGTACACATGCCTTGGGATCCTTGCCCAATTCTGTGCACAGGAACTCATTCCAAATTAACCAGTGGGATTGTTCAGCTGCACTCTCTTGAATTATGGAAGAATAACCAAGAATCTTGTCCAACCTACAGCAAAAAGAGAACAGTTCAACAGGAACATAAAGAAAAAAACCAGTACTCAAGAAAACTGAAAATACTTCTGAAACACTGGAGTATTTTAAACCTTTGAAGAGTCAAAGCTTATTCCTGCTGGAGAAAGGTAATAAAAAGTTCACTTTTGTGAAAATATATTACCTACCTGTGCTGCCAAGGTCAGTGAGACCTGTTCTGCTTTGAATAAGTACTGCTGGGGCAGAAAAAGCAGACTGGGAGGTAGCTTTAACTCATCAGCTACTGTTTAGTTGCTAAACTCCCCAGACAAGTGAAAATATAGAGCTAAATTCCACAAGGTTTATAATCACATTATTCCATCACCTTAACCATTTTCGTATGGAAGTAAGGGAGAAGAATTTGGTTCATGGCATGACACTTGTCTAAAAGTAATTATTTTTTGCTGCCATTAACAGCAAACTTGTGCAACACTATTGTGTGGCACTTCCATAATGGGAAAGTCAGTGGAGCCTGACAAAATCTGGCCCAATTTTAGATCGGGTTTTGAACAAAACTAGAACAGTTTCTGGCATGATCTAGAGATTTTTATTAAATTGGAACACAGGCAAAATTGGGTTGGTCCACCTAAAGCTCAAAATGAATTTTTACACTTACTTGAACATCAAAGTACAGTTTAAGAGCAAGTCAAAATAAATGAATGGAAAGTATATCCACAAATCCTGCAAGTCAGAGCTATCAAGGCCTTTAAAAAGCTTTGCCAGCTATCATTTGCTATGCATACAACTCCCTATGTATGCAGCAGCTATAAAAAGTTAATGCTAATTCATCATTAAAAGAACAATATTTTGTTTACAGTAAGTGGTATGTTCAAAGGCATGATCAAGTTCAGCCTAATTTTTCTTCCCATAAATTAAATCTGACTGCTTTACTTGCCCTCTACAGGTACTTTTCTCCATGTACAGGTAGCAGAGTCCTAGGGAAGAGACAGATAATATGCTGTCCAAACCCAAATATATGTCTAATTTGCCAAGTAGACAACTCTTCTCAGTATTGTGGCTAACAAACACATTTCATTTCCTTTCCAAGTATACAGCTAAAAGATATTTTTCATTAGATTACACCCAGTAACACTAACTCTGTACATTGGCTGTAATACCTGATTGAAAATGTTCAGAGAACTGAAATTTAGATGACCATGTTGGAGGACAAATGATCTGATCTTGTAAAAAATCTAACAGCACAATACTCTTTGGAGGACACTTGATAAATACCTTTTAAAAATATTTATGCAAATGGAAAGAGGCTTCATTTTGTGACTTCTTTTAGTCCAGTAATTATGTTCTATGGGCTCTCCCCAGTCTTCTTACTCCTGCTTGCTGTCTTCCAAACAGTCAAATATAAGTTGATTTTCTTGGTTTAAATCATAGCTATTGAATTTCTTCCATTAAAAAAAAAAAGTTTTCAGATCAGATACAGCTATTTACCTACTCCCTCTTGTGTGCTGTTATAGACATGATTTGAAAAAGATGCTTTATTTCATTTATAGAAGAAATCTCAACAAAAAATGCCATTTTCAAAAATCAGAACAGCTGGATTAGATGAAACCCCTTTACCTCCTGCTTGAAGGCTGGAGTTGGCTTAATACAGAGTATAAAACTGAAAGGTGAAAAATGTAGTGGGCACGTTGTTTGCCATTTGAATTTGGTTTGGAATTCAAGGGAACTTTCAAGAGACTTCCCAGACAACTGATCTGAAGCCACAAACTTCCTACAGGCATTTCTCCCCCTCACTTTGTGCAACACCTCCTTCTATGGCTGCTGGCTACTTCTAAGCCAGGGCTCCCTAATCTGTTCTGAAATGCTTTCATCACCAGATTGCTTTGTGTATGAAGCAAAATGAAGTCCAGAGCTTGAGAAAAGTGCAAGGACGTTGATATAGTGGATACTAACTCTAGCAAAATAAGAAATAGAATTCACAAACTTTCCATGAGGAAATGAAAGTGAAGTTTTTAGGTATCATTTCAGGATCAGACATGTCACACACCCTCTCCACTCACTTGATAACCTAAAATCTCAATTTTATCTTCCTAGACATCTGGTGCAGATCACAGATATCCAAAAACATTTGGAAAAACAGCTCACAATATTCTGCATGAGATTAATGATCCAAGCAGACTTTATTTTAGGTAAATGTTGAAAACGTTCCCCCCACAGACCTGTGTTTAATGATCAGCAGGTAAGATGATTCACTGTCCATCACAAACAGCCCACCAGTTGGGCAGACAGGTAAGAGAAAAAAAGAGATATATTTTGTTTGGCTTTGGTTTTGGGGTAGTTTTTGTTTGTTTGGGATTTTTGGTTTGTTTGGTTTTAGGGTTTTTTTTTACAAAGCCTGAAAAGACCTGAATGATATTGTGATAAGCACTAACAAATGTCAAATAAGCAGAGAACTGTTAAATTTGGAAAATTTCCTCAGTTCCTTTTGGTGAAGCCACAGATCTTTTTTTTGTCATTCATACCCTAGCTTCACCCCTAAAATAATCTGCCTTTTAAAAGCAAAAATAGAGATTTGAATACTACCTAGATATAGGTAGTACTGAGAGTAGAAGACGTGGCAGCTGCAATCTCTTGGCAGGAAAGCAATGGTCAGCCACAACTTCCTAGGGTGTTTGAGTAGGGAGGCAAGCAAGTAATCCAGCCAGGCATGAGAGTATCCTCTCTCATTCCAACAAGCAATAATAGATGTGTGGACCATATCTCATGATCCTGATTGCAGCAGAACAACTAATCTTCCCATTGTATGACCATCTTGAGAGAAATCATACTTCACGGAAGTTACCTTGTTTTTGTTATTTTCTTAGTACATAATTAAGAGTGAAGCTTAAATATTCTCCATTCATACTGAGATTTTCACATGGGAACCCAAGATACCATCACTTTTTCTGTTGTTGTTTGGTACTGTGTTATTTACTGGGATATATTCCTGAGAACTTTAACAGGAAAGAACAGTAGCTGACATCTGGCAGAAATATAGACAGTTATGTAGATTATAAACAGAATGATCTATCACTTTTAGCAAATATATACCAGAACAAAAGACATTAAGTAGAAACCTAAATGGCAAAACATCGATGGCAGGAAGAGATCAAAGAAATCCTGGTCTCTGCTATATGAATAGAATAGGTGAAATTACTATACAAGGAAGAGTCTTATATAAAATTAGCATTGATATGTTTATCCTTGTTTTGAATACAGCTTTGTTTGAACTGAGAAAAAAATCATAAAGCAGCCAACAGTGCTTGAGCATGGGTATCCTTTATTGCTGTATTATGTTTTCAGGAAAGATTGATTTCCCTCTCCTTTTCCTACCCCCTGCCATTAAACATAAAGGTTTACTCCTCTAATACATTTTTATTCATTTGAAGGAATTGAATAGAAACATTATACAAAACTTTGAGCTAAAATATATGGAGAAAAACATTTACTTCTTAAGATGCACTTTAAAAAGCACATCTTAACAGAGCACTATATGCTCTAGTAAAAAATTAAGATTATATTATTAAAAATTAAACTATAATATGAAAATATTATTTATTAATATTAATAAAAAGCAGAAGAGTTCAGAAATCTTTCAAGCCCCTGGGATTTGGTGCGTATTTAATTATCCCACTATCTGCTTTATTTAAATTATATATAAAGAGGGACTGACACTATTCAAAGAGTTATGTAGTCTTTTGTAAGTAAAATGCTCAGTAAAAATGATATGTGCCACCAACTTACAACAACACCTGTTTAGAAATTTTCAGTCACTTCTGACAGAATGTATAGCTTTGTGAATATTGAAGCATTTAGAATATCAGTACTGTGTTTTTTTAAAACTGAAGCATTTTGATCTCATAAGGAGTTTTAGGACCTTCTATTCAGATTCATCAAGCAGTTTTATATTTTATTTTAACAATAATATACAATACAAATAAAAATAAGGACTTGAGTAACACTTGGGGTTTTTTTTCCAAATGTAATAAGACATTTCCAAATTTCCTCACTTGCACAAAATCAGAATATTTGCTTCAGGCTTGATATGTCTTTTGCTATTATATGTTTTATAGCTAGACCTACAGGCCAGCCCAAATTTACATATATGTGTGAGTATGTATATCTATATCTATATAACCTACTTCATGTCTTTAGTTAGGTTTTTGATGACAGCCTCTCTAGCTTCCATGTATAAGAGATTCCTTCTGAGTCACTCAGAGCAGGTGCTTGAAAGAAGGCTTTGTTAATATTTCCTAAATAAACTGGTTCTGGCCTCCATCCCAAAGAAAGCCCTACAGTATAATGAAAGGAAATTCTGGACAGTATATTCTGTAGAAATAGTGAAATTGTAGCAGATTATAAGGTCTTTGGAAAGTTTCTTATTTCTTCTCTCTAGCTATGTAAGTTTGTTAACTTTTTTTGTTCCTGCAGAGGTCTTTTGGTCCTTGGCTGCCAGCCATGGTAAAACAGCTGAACATCTTGATTATCAACAACTTCAGCTGTATTTCCATCCTAGAAATAATTTCTTTCCTGACTCAGGTGGCAATTCAGCCACAGAATAACAGGAAAATGAACTTATGTTTCCAAAATGGGATAAAACTTCTGATAATCACGCTTCAGCAAGAAGCCTGGCCTGAAGTGTGAATTCTGCACTTCAGTTTTAAAATCAAAAGGTTCAGAAGGTGCCCAGTCAAGTTCAGTCTGTATAAAATTATATCTTTAACCTCCTGAGGCTTTCTTTCTGTGTTAACAATTATAGCAATAGTGGGCAGTGCACTGGTTCCTTTTAGTAAAAATGAATGTGATTATCAGAATATACCAGAAGTTATTAATGAAGTTTAAGTCTTTTGAGGAAAAATGTTTCATTGTCCAATCTGAGAGCAACACATTAGCTTGAATGCAAGAGTGACTGGATATTTTGAATTAGATTCACCTGCTGTGAATGACAAGATCACCACCAGCTGTTTCCATCTTTTGAAGTTTTGCATTAATAATACATGACCCAGATCAGCAGGTCTGTCCTACAAAACTGTCATCCTTCAGCGTCTCTGAACTCAAATCTTTAGTGCATTTAGGGAAAGAGGATGAACAGCTAAGGAAGAAATGTTATCAAAAACTCTCTCCCATGAATTGAAAATGGAATATAGTTTTTAGTAATATATCAATGAATTTGGTTGTTTTTTCAAACCCTGGAGTGAAATCCTGCTTAAAATACCTGTACAGACACTGCTTCTGTTTAAAAAGATGTATAAATATTACCTCTAAAGAGAAGGGGTTAACTTCTAAAAGAAGATCTAATTGCCAAACTTTCATGGTTTCAATTTAAATATCATGGCCTTTATAAATTAAGCATAAAGGCTGAGCCCTGCTGTGTAGATGTAGCATTCCATTAGTTAATCAGAGATTAATTAAGAGAAGAATTTAAGTAAGAATTAGAAATCACCATGTTGTTTTGGGCAAGATTCATTTTCATCTACTACATGCAGCTGTTTTCTCAAAAAGTATTGCTAGAACATGCAGGTACTTATTATTTCTGTTAAAGCAGAATGTTGGTATATGACTGCCCCTAAAGGACACTTTTTAACAGCAATGAGTTTATTTGCCCTTTTGCTATGAACATTAATCATAAAGTTTTATTCAAATATACTCTAAACACTAAACAATTTTGTCAAGTAGCCCAACTTCTGTCATAAGCAATTTTATCTAAAGAAAAATTATTTGTTTTCTTCCCTGGAGGAATTTTCAACACTCACCATAAAACTTCAGGCTGGGCTGCCTTGTGCTGCTTGATCTAGCTGGGACTTTATTTTCACAAGCTCGTGAGGTTTAACAAGGCTAAGTGCAAGTTGCTGCACCTGGGTCAGAGCAACATCAGTACCAACACAGGCTGGGGATGGAGAACAGACCTGCTGACAAGGATTTGGGGATGCTGGTGGAGGAGAGACAAGAGGTGACCTGGCAAAGTATGCTGACAGCAAAAAAAGCCAGTTGAGTCCTGGGCTGCATCCAAAGCAGCGTGGGCAGCAGGGCAGGGAGGGGATTCTCCCCTCTGCTCTGCTTGCTCTGCTGAGACCCCACTGGAACCCTGCATCCAGCTCTGGGGTCCCAGCACAGGAGGGACATGGACCTGCTGGAGCAAGTCCAGGGGAGGCATATCACATTGATCAGAGGAATGAGGAAAGGCTGAGAGAATCGGGATTGTTCAGCTTGGGGAGGGAAAGGCTTCAGGGTGACATAATTGTGGCCTTTCAGTGTCTGAAGGGATCTTACAGGAAAATTGGAGAGAAACTATTTACAAGAGTATGTAGTGATGGGAAATGGCTTCAAACTGAAAGAGTAGGTTTAGGTTAGGTGTTTGTGGGAATTTTTTGACTGTGAAGTTGGGGAGGCACCAGAACAGGTTGCACAGAGAGGTTTGTGGGTGCCCCAGCCCTGAAAGTGTTTAAGGCCAGGTGGGATGTAGCTCTGAGTGACTGATTGAATGAAAGGTGTCCCTGCCCATGGCAGAGACCTACTTTAGTCTCAACCTGAGACACAAGTCTCTGGCTGTAGGACTATCAAGCTTCAGAAGTTTCTAAAGAAGTAAATTTCCTTTTTTCCTTGCAGGGGCCTTTTTCCTAGGGGTCTTTCTTAGTGTGCAGCCCACAACACAGGCTGGGCATTAGGGACATGTTTTGGTTCACTGTACTGGAAAGAATGAGCTTAACTAAGCAGAGCATGGTAATTAGAAAGCAGAAAGGGGAAACAGAAAAGAGCTGGAGAAAGTGAAACAGAATCATACAACTCTGTAGGGAAAAATAGTGTCCCTGTTAAAACAGGGAGATCAGTCAGAAAGCAAAAAAGATTCTGGGCTTGTAGGAGATTTCTCTTGGAAGTTTCATGTGTCTGAAAGACTGACTGTTTTTTCAGCTTCTTTAGTTGTCCTAATATAGAATATTCCCTCTCTAATGTTTTCCTGTGACATCCTTAATCTGAGAACACTGTCAAGAAGACACTGAAAATATATGCTTCTGTAGGGTTTTGAATCTATTTTTTACTTTTCTCTCTGATATTTTATGTAATAGCTTTAAATATAACAGGTTTCAAGGAAAGATTTTGATTTCGTGAAGTCCCTAGAAATTTCATTTCATGTTTTATAAACACAGTAATATTAATCTTGGTGTACTCTTATTTAGACCCTTCTGGATTTTTCTGCTTATCTAAAATTGCCTCTTCTTTTATGGTTGGAAAATACATAGTTCATTTTAGTCAAGCCATTGTGTCTTGTTGTCATGTGTGGAAGTGTTCACACAAAGCACCTTGAAATCCTTCTGCTGCTCTCCATAAATTCTCTTTGCAGAAGCAGAGTGGCTGCTCCAAAGGACAATTTAAAGCATGACATTTCACTTCTAGTTTACATAATTCTGTATCAGAACCTCTCTTCCTGAATAAAATGAGAATCTGAGGTTAGGTAGTAAGTAAGAAACCTTAATTGGATACCTAACACTGGAGAGTGTACCTGCTCTTTTTGCTATTAAATAGATAGTATGAACTGCTTTAAATATAATTAGCAAAGACATTTTAGTACATATTCCTCTTTGTAGTGGCATTATGGAGGTAAGGCTATGAGACAGACAAGCTTTACACAGGAATTTAATAACTTTATATTATTAAGCCATAACTGGGGACATAGCACAATAATTTTTGAGTCAACAAACTCTAAATGTGTTACAATTGAAATGGCATGGAAGCCATTTACACCAGCTCAAGGGGACCCTGAGAAAGCCAGAGGAAGGAAAATTCATAAAGGGTTACTACCCACATAGAAACCATATCTAGCTCAGGAAATCCCAGAGCTTCAAATGTTTGAGGGCTGGGAGAGCATTCAGGAAAACAAGATATACGTTTGCCCTGTTCTTATAGTTTCCCTTAGGCATTTGCTTTTGGTCACTGCCAGAAACTGGATACTGTGTTAAGCAGACCTTGGTTTGACCTAGAACAGATGCTGTTATGGACATATTTATGTTTTTTAAGAAATAAACCATAACACGACTTACAGTTTCTTTTTTTATTATTTTTTTATTTGTTTTCAAAAAAGACACACATTTCACAGTTCAAAACCATCTTCCAGGTGACATTTCAGAGAACATGTTTGTGTTTGCATGCCTATACCATTGATAATTTTTCATTCTTTGAAATGTAACTTTTTTGCTCAATAAATATCTTGTTAATAAAAAGCAATAAATTTAGAAAGGCATGATATTTTTTAGGGAGGCACTGATACATTCTGTTTACTAACAAAGTACTTCAAAGCCTTTAGAATGCATCCTTACCCTAATTTAGCTTGCTGTTTCTCTAAAAAGTTTAGGAGATGAAAGCAGAGCTAATCTGCATCCACTCACCATCCTGGTTATACAGGCAGCACCAATACAATGCCTTCTTGATTAGAAGGGAATCAGGTGCAGAGTGCAAGGAGAAGACATCAATAGGAAAGATGTAGATTTCTATTGTTTCAGTTGGGAATGGACATCCTCTCAAGCCTAATCTATGCAGTGCTATCAGGTGCTAAAATATTCTCTTGGAGGGTACAGCAGCAAACAAACAGGGTCCTCATTGTACTGCTCCCAAGTCTCTGCTGCTCACTTGTGATCACATGCTGTTACAAGAGGAATGTGGAACAATAACATGACAGCCCTGGTGAGCACATTCACAAGATTTACCTGTCAAGAGGACAGCGGACGTGCTGCACTGAAAGGCAGGGATGATAGCTCATTTCCTTGTTTTGTCTTGTTTGCAGAAAACAGCTCCATCTGAGGGGCCTGCAGTTGAGGAGAGGGAGAGAGGGAGAGTAGCCACTGTTTATTAAGTTGTGACTTGATAATGCTAAGAGAATTTTCAAGCATGTTCTGTTTGATCTGCTGTTTAGGCCAGCTGAGAGCAAAAGGTGTTTAATGATTGCCTTATAACTCCATATAAGTGTGATGCTGCCTGATAAATAAATTGAAAGTCTTCAATTACTGTAAGCTGGAGAAACTAGGACAAAAGCTGTGCTCAATGATATAAATCATGGGCCTGGCATGAAACCTTCTCCTTTTGAACTACCTACTTCCTTAACTAGAACTTCAAAATGATTCTTAAAAAAAAAAAAAAAGCCATGTTTGAAGCACAAAAATTAGATGTTTTAGCACTTACTTTACCTGCAAAACTCAGTAGAGAACAATGAAAAGAATAATTCTTCTTTAGGAACTGGTAACTACTGTGAGCAATAACAGAAATCAATTACTCAGACCACCAGCCTCCTGAGAATAGTTTTGTTAGAAAAGAGACTGAAGGCTTGGGGTGCAGACAGACACTTAAGCAATGTTTCCATTGCCATAATAATTATTAATATCCGCTAGCTATATTATTATACAATTCACCTTTAGACTAGACCTAATAGATTCTGCTGTAATGCAAGTAAGTTAGATAAAACCTGGAATGTCCTACAAGGAGAGACTGAAGAAAAAGACTGTTTCTCTTTAGGCTGGAGAGGAAAAGGCTGAGGGGAATGTGGCCAAATGTTATCACAAAGACAGTGAATAAGGTGCACATGACAAAGCTGAAATGGTCAACCACCAGTTCTGCAACAACAGAATGAGAGGAAATTTATTGGAACTACTCGAAATGGGTTTAAGAGAGGTAAAACATTTGTTTGCAGGCAGTAAACTTTGTGAGTTTGCTGCCATATGAGGCAGTTGAGGCAGTCAATGGCAGCAGTTCAAAAGAAGTCAGTCAAATTCATTGGGAACAGCTCCACAGACAGGTTCTGAAGGGAATAGACAGAGACATCACCTTAGACATCCTTCATGCAACAGCTGTGGCTGTTGGAGGTGTGATGGGACCACCACAGGATGTGGTTGGGCCTGCAGACCTTTCCCCAGGCACCATGTCCTCTTGCCTTGTTGGAGTCAGACTGTGGGCACAGGCCATGCTCAGACCCTGCAGGGTATCTCATGTTATGCCATGAGGAATGAACAGGAGCTTCTTGTCAGTGAATCTTCCTTCCTCTCTATTTAAACCACAAGCCTGAGGCTTGTAGGGAAAGGTCAAGGTCTGTCAGCCAGCTTTCCTTCATATGCTACCCTCAAAAGAGAATGCACTTATGCTTAAACACCATAAGGAATCGTGCTGATTTTAGTCTTTCTTGAAGTTTGGCACTTGTGTACCTGAAGAACCTGGCATTTAATTCTTCTGTGAAACAAAGAGAATCTAAGAATTCACATCTGAAAGATAACAGATAAAACCACAATGAATGAACAAACCACAACATCATTAATTGCTTCCTATTACAAATAGTCCATCACTTTCCTTAACTGAAGTCTCTTTCCTCTTCTTCCATCTTTGACTTTCTCTTACTAGTGAAGTAAAAGCTTGACCTGATGTTTCTTCTTTTCTTTCTGACTTTTTATTCATCCTTTCCTTAGTCATTCTAGCACAATTACAGGACTGAGGAATGGGGATCTTAACTAAAACATGTAGTATTTTGGAGAACTTCCATGGGCTCTCTGGATCTCCATCAGTGAAGAAAGCCCACAGAATTTCTTCTAGAGGCACTCACTGCAGTGTTTGCCATGTGTTTTTGAGGAGCTTGCAAGGAAATGCTCTGTGAACTCCACATACTGTTACTAAAATCCAGAATATACAGAGGTTTGCCAAGCTCAGCAGCACCATGGTGTGTATTTGTTTCCACATTTTGCTTGCTCTTTCTAGGTTTTGATTTTATACTGATATTTAATTCAGACTATTAGGGGCTGAGTTGTCCCTCAAACATACCACATAGGTCATGGATCCACACAGAATCCTGCCTCTGAAAGGGAGTGAGCACCAGTAATAATGAAAGGAGTCCCAGCTGCTCACAGTGCATATACAGGAACAGTTTCCACCTAGGACTCTAAATTAGAGCTAGCATACGGCAAGGCTTGCATTCCTTGTAGAAAAATACAGTCATATTTTTTGTACAAATGTCTGATCCCATTTTTGACATGTAGGAACAAAAAAGATGAGAGAAAATCATGATTTCTCACGTTGTCTAGCTAAGATCTGCTGGCTGATAAGCAGAAAGGTGAAAGGAAAAGACATGCATGCCTGCTGTTAAAGAAAAGCCTATTTGCACATAGTGCTCTGGAGAAATTATTGAGCATTTCATGCACACAAAATACAAGCCCTGTCACCCTGCCAGGGTCAGTGAGACCTGGGCCAATCTATTGAGTCAGTTCTAGTTATGCAAGTTAAACGGTTTAGTGGTTGCCTTAATTAGGAACTACATTTTGTTTACAAACTCACAAAAAATGGTAGCAAAGAATGTTGCATGCCCGTGCTACCAGCCCCAGCCCTTGTCCTAACCCTCATCCCCCAGAAAGGGTTTCTTTGCCCTCTCCCACCCATGCCTGGCAAGGTGCCAGAACACATCCCTGAGTGTAACCAACAGGTATCACAGCATAAAAATGAGATGTAGCACAAAGCATCTCTTCTGTGAGAATCCCATGCAGGACAAGGACAAGGAAGGCTAAGACATTACTGGTGCTGTAAGGAAAACAACAGGAATTTAAATTAAAGAACAGTAAAAAAAATTATTCACATCTTCCTACATCTGTTAACAACATCACTGCAAATGTTTTCATTGTGACATCAATCTTTCCTTCACATAATGCTTTCTTCTCATTCTTATCTCACAAACATATCCGCACCTTCTTCCATGCTGCTCTTTCTTGCAGATAGGGATGGCCTTTCATAATCTATTTGTCCAGTTTCACCTTTACCTGACACACACCCCGGCCAAAGGGACCTTTTTAGAATCTTGCTTCACTAAATTTCTCAAAACTTTAAACTCATCAAACGTCTCAAACACTAAGGATTTGAAGAGTGGCAATGGAAGTGACTTTGTGACCTCAGTGCCCTGCCAAGTTGAGTCACTTAGCATTACTGCAGGTGACATGGTGAGGGGAACAGTTCTGACCAACTAATACCATGGTCAGTCATGTAATTTTGCAGTTTGCAAACATGCCTAATGAATCAGGAGAATGACCCTCCAAGATGTACTGAAATCCAAAGAAAAATACAACAAAATTTGGGCTGCAGCAGGACCAGACATCCTGTTCAGAGAAGTTGCTCTTCTGTGCAGTTTCCTTTCCCCACTTCCTCTTGGCTTCTAGTCCTGTCCTCAGGTCATTAGACCACATCACTTCCCTGTTGTTAGCAGGTTATAAATACTGAGCAAGATGCCTACTGACATGATACTGATAGCAGTTTGATAGCAACAGATCTACATTATCAGCTGTAGCACTTGCCTAAAAGCTAACAGATTTGTTGGGTTCCCTTTGCTACTAAATACCAGCTGCAAATTTGCAACTCCTTTTCTCCAAGCCTTAAAGTCTTTACCTAATGTTAATATTCACTCAGCCTTGTAATTTTTCCTACATGGCTGAAACAGAGCACATGAAGATCTGTCAACCCACAAAAAGTACTCTGTTTTGAAGTACATTTTAAAAACCCAGCAGTTAAGAAACCAAGCAATGCAGCCCATTTATCACGTGATAATACAGGATTCTTAAATCAAAGCACTGCTGATCAATACTGAAGTACCTAACTTAACTTTATTGATTATGTCTGCACAGGCTTAATTCACAGGTTAACTGTCCTGGCTCCCCAGATCTCTTCTTTGCTGAACTTTGACATAGCTTGCACAGAGTGAAGAATATCTCCCCATCACATTCTTGATCTTTAAGCCAATCAATACATTCTAAATCTGTGTTGGCTAGTGCTAGAAAATTTGGTGCTGGTTTAGTCAGAGAGAAAAAGGTTTCTCAGCTTGAAGCCAGTTTTCAACATACACCACAAAGAAACATGGTCTTGTTTCTGGCACATAAAAGAGGACCAATGATGTTGATGCTGTCTGATTTTTTCCTTGTAAAAATCACCTGAATTATTTAGATTTTTCCTAAAAATAGAAGCGATTCTTTTTTAAATTGAAAACAATAACAACATCAACAAAGCTTCCATCAATACACCACGAATTTCAGGAAAATCTCAGTATATGATAAAGAGAAAATGCCAATGCTGTAAGAGATTTCAGAGGACACTGAACACAACTTCTGTATATGCAGAAGGAGTCCAAGCAGCAAGATGTTACCCAGGGCTGAAGAAGTGAAGCTGCAATTTGTGCATTAAAATCAGGTTCTTAGCAAACTTTTCAAGTTCTTCTCTAAGTACATGCTCTGTAATAGCCAGTAAAGATGTTAGCATTGGTTTCAAGTATGGGAGGAGATCTCTGTTGTGCAGAAGTCTGTGGGAGTGAAGGATTTGAGGGAAGAGAAGGAAAAGGGTGGGAATAGCCATTCAGCAGTACATCAATGTATCTTTTCACAGCTTTGCCAACCAAGGCAAGGAGGGGAGGATGCATAAAAATTTTTCCCAGGTCTTAGCCTGCATTCATAAAGGGCATTTGGGGTGAAGCTTCTTCTCTTGGTGTACTGTACAGCTTTCTGGAATAGGTTTGCTGGACAACCATTTGAAAAGGGAAAGAGTAAGGACTTGCAGCCTTACAGACAGCACTCACTACTTAGATGTGCTGACTGTATTGGCTTCACTGCCCTTTTCACATTTTTGGGACCATGGGTTTGACATTAGTTTAGGCCACATGCAAGTTTACCCCAGCATCTACATTTTCACATTTTTTTAAGCAGAATTCAGCACCACATTGTAGCAACTTAAGAACCACAGCAAAGAATAAAGCAGTTGACACTACAGCTACAGACACTTGGATTCTGGCTTAACTTTGAGTGTGACCATAAAAAAAAACCAAAGATATTGAAAATCTTGAAAATCTCACAGGCTGGCTGTGTTAAGGGAGACATCAGTAATTGAAGCAATAGCACAAGGTAAGTTTGCATGCCTGTCCTGTACAGCATAGGCTCTGTTTATACACATCTTGTGATTGCTTTGCAAATCTTGGTTCAGGATTTCTCCAGTCATGTCTAGGAGAGAAGAGTCCTGTCTGGTGACTCTCCATGCATCACATTCTGTCTCCTCATATCTCCCACCCAAGCAATTTTAGGCATTCTTAGTTTCTGTATCCAATATTTTATTTCAGGTTGGCATATTGAGCTGTTGTATTGAACATAGTTCATGCCTTCCAGACAATGACCTAAATGGTCTTTAAGGTATTGGGTGAATTTCAGAAACTGCCCAAGTTTAAAAATAGATGTTGAAAACCATCTGCAGAGTCATGAGCCTTGTTGTTACCCTCACAAACTCTACAGATTAAATTACTTATCTGTTTCCTGGAGGTGGAGCAAGACATCTATTCCCAAAAGGCATTTCCCTCCCAAGGCTAAGTGATTTCTTTAGATGTTCTGTTTAATGGGTGGAAGAAACTGGACAGAAATCTGCACCTGCCAGGGACTGGCAGTCCTGAAGAATGGGGAGAGCTTATTGTGTGAAGTAATAGCTGTAACTCCCCAAGGAGAGTGAAAGATGGAGGGGAAAAGAAGGGAGGGCAAGTGAAGCCCATGGCAGATTAAGATCTTTCTACCTCTTGCCTCTTGTTGGCTGCAGCTGGGTCTCACCCACTCTCCCTCTTGAAACTGTCAGCAAGCCAACGCCTGGCACAACGGCCAAATAATTGCTGATGACATGTGAGCAGTATTTTCCAGATTGGCTTTCCTGCCTTTCTGCAAGAAAAATAAACCAAAAGCTGTACCCCAACAAACATGACAGGAAAAATAACAGCACTTGTACGGGACTGATACTGGAAACATGCTGCTCCCCCAGCTGCAGACTGGAGAGAGCTGCTGCCACCTTCACCCTGCATAGTCTCAGCAAGGAAGGGAAAGATTGAAGGCAGGATGGGAGAAGGGCTCTTTCCAAAGGTCAGTACATCTCTTTTAGTCAAGCTCAGTGCCACACAAGAACAGGGAGAAGGTAGCAATATAGAAACCTCTGGGTATGGCAGTAACTGAGACAGGCATAGAACTGCTTGTATTTGATTTAGGAAATAAAAGAACAGTATTGTTCACTCCTTTCAATCTGAGTTATATGACTCATTCTGCCACCTTTCAAAGACTAGTAAACTCATGTCTGACTGTCATGCAAGTGGGTCCTCCCAAATGATAATTCTACAAAAATCTTTCTCAACAACCAATCTCTTCATTTTAAGATGGGAAAATAAAATATAAAACTCCCCTCTATATTAACTGACCTCAATGATTCATATAGATCTAGCCTGAAAATATTACCTGCTGACCTATGTAAAATGTTGTCTTATTTTATCTCTTAAAATCAGGAACAGAGATCGCATTATCTGAAGAGAAATCAGTGTGCACAAACAAGATCGCATTTCTACCCAGAAGATTGCCTCTTTTATTTTTATTTTTTACATGGAACCTTCATTCTATGATTCTCAGCAGGAGCCACAGAGAATAGATTTCTAACCTTCACCTTCTGAATCCTGTGAGATTTGTGGACAACACAAATGGAAGTACACTGGATGGATGGATGGATGGATGGATGGATGGATGGATGGATGGATGGATGGATGGATGGATGGATGGATGGATGGATGGATGGATGTGGTTCATTTGGTGGTCTTATGTCTGTTTTTACACTTTAAAGACATTGTTTCTTTTCCCTTCATACCTACAGATGCTAGGTTCAGCAGAGCAGCTCTGAAAAAGACTGTTTTGGTTGTATAATTAGTCCTCCTGGAAAATATGAGGCCATTAGAATGCCATTTACTAGTCATGATTAGAAGACAGAAAATCCTAAGTCATTGTATAGGTATTGTATATTGCAAAGGAATTGGGATATGATTTGCCACAGGCAAATTAACTATTTAATGTGAGATAAAGAAGAAAAAAATTTAAAACTACAAAAACTCAGAATGGGAAAAGATAATACCAAAACTCTATTCAAAATCCCTTTTTTTGTATGCTTCTCACTAGAAAACATTTTCAGGATAGTTTTGCATTCTATTCACAAGTTAATTTTCTCATTGATATTTTTGCTAATTTATTATGCAATCAATTATCTTAGAGCCATGCAAGAATAAAAAATCCCATTCAAAGAAAAAAATTCCATGTAACTCTCTAGGCCTATGAGGTTAATTTAAAATATTCTGCATTTGAAAGCCTCAAATTTGGGGTGTAATCCCAGCCAGCCAGCCAAAGTACCTCTGATAACCAGTGGGGTATGTCATGTCAAAAGAGGCCTGGTAAAACTTTATAAAAACCTAGATTTCCTTGGAAAAATGGTGCAAAAGCTGGGCTTGCTCCTACAGAAGAAAGTTCTCCAAATATCATGCTTTAAGATGATTTAAACCAACCCATTGTCCTTAACACCACAATAGAGCACACACAGCCACTGTTCCTCAGCTGAAGGATAACAACTTCCTGCTGAGGGATGGTGACTCCTCTGGATGTGTTAACTCATTCATTTTCAATCACATACCCATGTCTGTGAGCAGTTCACCTGAGAAGCAACTGGTATTTACCCAGCTCAGCTCCCCTGAAATCTTACCCCAGTCTTTCTCCTGGTTCAAGTCTTTGGCTCATGCTCCTTCTGGATGAGATTACTCTCCATCTAACGGGGCAATTATCTCTGACCAAACTGCTAAGCCCCCTCCAAAGCAGTTTCTAAACCACTACAGTTTGTCCACAAATTTTTAGTGACAAAATACAAACCAGTACTTAGTCTGTGATTAGTGATACACTTAAACTGTACATGGTATTGTAGCAGGTTAGGGCTAATATAGTTAAAAAGGACAGCTCTGTGAGACAACAAGTGAAAATGAAAAGATAACCAAATGCTGTACTCATGAAAATGCTAAGCCTTCTTTATTTTTTTTAATTTTTGACATGAATTCCACATGTAACTTCTCATAGCATTATGAAAACATAAGCAGAACTATAAGAAAAAAATTGCAGAAGCAAGCCTCTATCTGTGTCGCTCATGAGAAGTTTGGAGCTTCTTCCTCTGGTACTCATTTCCAAGATCTTTGACACACATAAACCTGCCCATGTAAGAAAGAAATACAAAAGAAATCCAAAAAGTCTAGTTCCTTCCATTGGAAAAGAAGCTACTTCTGCACTTTGCAAAAAAGCCATGTCCTGTAGACATGCTGATGTGCACAGCAGCAAGGACACCACTTTTTACAGTGGTATGCCTTCCACCTTTAGCTCAGGTTATAGAGCTCCTAATTCAAATATCCAGTGTAATCCCCAACATGTAAATCAGGCTAGCAGTAACTACCACTCCCTTCAGTACATCTGTTCTGGCAAGTGGATGGTATCTAGACTGTGGAGGTTTCTTCTCACACTTCTCCCCTAACAATGTCTGGAAACTGTTCCATATATACTGTTCTATACTAAATAGGCAGAGTTCAGTTTTTGATTCTTCAAATAGCTGGTTCTTTTTTAAATGGATGGTTTCTTTTTTGGCATGCTTCTTGTTTCTCACTGCCCTTTCTTTCAAAAAAGAAAATGTGAATAAGGAGATATATACAGGAATTTGCAATTAATAAAACAAATCCCAGCCCTTCTGCTCCAGCCACAGTGTGCTTTTTGCATAGTCTTTTTAGGGATAGAGGTACTGGGATGAAGGAGCTGTATCTCCAATATAACAGGCAGATTTAGATGATTTCTGTATGGTAACACGAAAGAATCAAAAGAGAATAAATAAATTAATTCATGTGCTAAGACCTGTGTATGGCAAGCTCTATATTCTCAAAGTTATGTTTGTTTAATCATCTTTTATTTTACTTATGCTTGTAGACTTCCAAAGTTTTACCCTGCAGGCATCACATCTCCTTGCATGAGCCAGATTCACCTGAGCTGCAGCAAACTCTAAGTCACAAGATTATATGAAGTTTGGGTTTACACAAGATACAGAAATCTCACTTGGAATTTTATTATGGTTAATAGACTCAAGCACTGTAGAGGGAGGGTTTCTCTCTCACTTCCCACCGTTCCAGTTCTTATTTTCTCCCATTTTATAGCACTCGCAAGTTGGATTTCAGGGCGTTAATAGAGCACTGAGCAGAATTTTGGAAGGTGTCCAGCTCTACACCCCACCCAGATGAATACCTGGAAGCACACTGTTAACATGGCTATCCTGCCAGACCAAAACCAAGTGTGGAACAAATGTTGAAAGGATGCCCTCTGAAAGTCTGAAACAGGTAACCACAGGACTGACATAGCAATACTTTGTTTACAGTTTTATACCTCTCTGGTAAATAATTTCATTTTACTCTACAAATCCTTTTTGTCATAGGAACAGACATTTTGCAAGCAAGTCTTAATGTTGTCTGGTTTTACTGCACTTTATCTTCTGTTTTCTAAACCAATCCGATATTTTGGCAAATCATAGGAATTGATCAAGCTTAGGACATAGGATTCTGCAGGACTATCTGGTATCAGCTGTGCTGCCAAGTATCTGACTAAAAAATATAAAACATTTTCTTTGTGTGTCAGCACCAGAGGCTGCTGGGGCTTTTGTAGAGCACAAAATGGTTTGTGTACATTGTATGTCCTTCAGAAAATTTTCACCAAGCCCAAGGCAGGCACCTAGTGGAACTCTCCAGCCCCTTCAACACACTAGTTTAGAACCAGGGATTCTAGTGTTCTCTTGGGTCCTCTAGCTCCAGTATGCTGCAACAGAAGACTTTCCACTTCTGAGGTTTGAGTACAGCAAGGTTTGAGTACATATACCCTCATTTATGCCAGAGAAAACCTCTAAAATCCCTGGCTCCAAAACCACTGCTCAAGGCTTTCTGCTCCTGTACCATGGAGTGAAGAGGCTGAGATTGCAGGTTCCCCATCAACCACCACTGGCCTTATGGATCTGCAGTCAGGCCAATAGTTTCTGGGTGCCCCACCTTCCTTAAAGCCACCCTCCTGCCCCAGGACCCCACGTGCCCTCAGGAAAGCTGTGTGATGCTCAGTGTCACAGCCGAGTGGCAGGAGAGGGGGGGCAGGAATTAAGGAGAGTTTTCATGCCAAGCTGCCATCCCAGTGAGCACACTGTGCAGTGACATTGTTTAAAATGTGATTTGGATGGGAACCACAGCAAAGAAGACTCACAAACCATCAGATAAAATCAGCCCAAGGTGTACATCAGTGCTAATTCAACATCTTCCTTTCCAGTGCAATCTGTCCCTCAGCTGGACCCCTTTGCCCAAGAGGACCTGCTGTAACTTCTGTGCTGTGACACAGCAATGCCAGGGCAATGCTGGACCTGCTTCCAGAGCTGGGCAGAAGCCTCACCTTCCTCACTCCTCTTCACCCAAGAAAGGCCAGAGGGTGAGAAAGGCCATCCCTTGCTCACTGCCTTCCCCTGTTTTCTGAGCCAAAGCACAAAGCCCTTCCCCATCAGGGTGGTAGGGTTTGATTTGTCCTCTGTGACAGATGGGGTTATATCTCTGTGACAAGGTTCCTCCCAGGCCTTCCTCTGTGGCAGCTGGCTCCACACAGGCCCTGCATCAGCCCCCATGTGTCTGGAACCCAGTCTGACTTACTGATTTAGTACTCCATTGTCCTGTGGGAAAAGTGCTTAGTGGTAAATACCAGAACATGATCAATAGCACAACATCCAGGGCCTGTGTTAGAGCTTCATGCCAGCCTTGGGCTCCAGAAACACCACAGGCAGCATCACTGAGAACTGGGCATTGCCTGGAGAATTTAATGAGAAATGGGCCAAGGACATAGAGTTTGCCTGTTCCAGGTGCCTGCTGAAATGCCATAAGCCATCTGATTGTAACACATAAAGACTCTGAAAACCTGAGAGTTTAAAGGCCAGTATCTGATTTCATGTACATGATTTTAGAACTTCTGAGGAGACACTGATTTCAGTTCAATTGATCCTGATTTTTAGAACTGTAAGGTCAGGCTCCAGCCTTTTGATTTTTAAAATGCCAACGCTGCTGTCACCAGCTCCAAGCCTGGAAACACTGGCAGTTCATGACAGATGTGTCACATCCTCCTTCCCCTTTCTGGACCCCATTCCCTGCTACCCACTAATCCTCCTACTACAGCACAAGTAAATCAGGAGCAGTGTGATATATTCCTGTAAAACAGAACAGATGAGGTTTGAAGAACATAAACAGCAACATGCTGACCCAGTTCATCGCATGATCCCAGGCTCCAAACAAAAGGGCAAGGGTGGGGCCCACAGACCAGTCCAAGTGTCGGGTGGGTCCATGTTTTACGAAAGATAAGAACATATTCTATTAAAAAAAGTCTTTTGTACAGTTGCTCTTTGCGACCCTGAAGGGGGAAAAAATTATCTTTGTGCACAGGCTGCAGCGGAGTGAGGCGGTGCACGCACATACACTTGCCCTTGCAGGGGGGTTGCCAGGCACTGGGATGTGTACTTTATTTACAAGTCAGCACTGCCAAGGGAATGTCGATGCAAACTCCATTACACAGCAGCAGTGTGGCAACAGATTTGCCCTATGGTGTGCTTTTTATCTTGTTGTGGTATTTTTTAACTTCTGCCTTTGGTTATTATTTTAAATGATAGTTCTAGGATGCTTTTCCTATTGCTAGGATTTACAAAGGATCGAACACTTATGTGAATGAGGACATCCACCATAAGGATTCTGCCATCAAGACAAAGTGAAAGTTTTCTTGCTTTAGGACACTGCTGTTGAAGTGACCTACTCATGGTCCTGATCCAGGAGTGAGTTTATTTTATGTGGGCTTTGTGAGGGTCTCAAATATGAGGGTGTCCCCAGTCCCTTGGGGGGCAGCAGCATGGCCCACCAACCCCTGATGAGCTGGGCTGCAATGCTCCCAATGCCCAGTGTCCTAATGAAACTACATGGGAAAAGGAGCAGGGATGCAGTGAAGAGCACAGATTAAATGTTGAGGCCAAGCAATCCAAGCAAATCTTGCCATGAATTGCCTAGGGCAGAATTTTTATCAGAGAACAGAGAATTGATTGAGCCACAAGTATAAGCACAAGCATAAACATCAGCCTCTTGGAAGTGTTATATTTCTTTGCTGTTATATTGTATTCACTGCAGCTGAAATGTTTTCAAAGTAAATTGCATTTTATTTCAGTCCAGAGGAGCCAGATTTTAAATACTGATCTACACCTGGGTTCAGAGTCCTCAAATATTTTTGACTGCTCAGATGTAAAAACCTGGGGTCAGCCCATCTTAGGAATCATCACAAAACAATATTACTGAAAAAAAGAAAATTAACACACTCCTCTGAAATCAAAACGACAAATAAGTTATTTTTTTTCCTGTCTCTCAGTCTGAGAGAATGAAAATTTTATGTGGTTGACTTTCTGCAATCCATACATAACTTAGCAATTTGGCCAAGTATTTTATTCCAACCAGATGTTTATTCTTTTCAGGAGGGGTCAATTATGCCTAAACAAAATGTATGTTTCTTAGGAAATAACTTTAAGTGTTTAGGAAGACAGGTTTGCCTGTTTATGCTAAAGAAAATCAGTCCATCAAATTTAATGACAAGCAATATTGTCCCTAAGAGAAGCTTTGTAATTACCCATCTATCCCTTTCTATTCTTTGTAATTATTCACTTGCAATTATCTCCATCCTGCCTGATGTTTTTCTAAATCCTGCACACATAAAAAGTAAAGCAACAGTCAGATAAATCATGATAGTTCTTTAAATTTCTGCAAGGGTTCCTGCAGTCAGAGAGAGGATGGTGTGGAAGGGGTTACACTTTGTGCTCAAGTTCCTCTTTTTGTCCCAAAGGAGAGGAAAGAAGCAGAATACCTCCAGAGGCTAATGAAACATGGAAACAATTTGTGTACAAGCAAAAAACCAAGGCTTGTCGTCTCTCACTGCCAATAATAATACTTTATTTCCTATTTGTACTGTATAATGTTCAGGATGAAAAACAAGTGATATTACTTGGTAATTCCCAAAGATGTCATTTTATAGGTAGTGTGCCATCTCTCTTAGCTCACAGTGTGTAGAAATAACTCTGCATCCACTCAAACAAGAGCTAAGAGCTACCTATTTTTTTTAATTTGAGCACATTGAAATGTCCTTGATACAAACTTTTCACTTCTTTGAGGAATAAGACTTAGAAATTAAACTATTATGAGCCAATTTAGACCTCTCCATCTGCAAAGGAAACCCATTTAGACCTCCTTTACTATTAGTATTTAAAACCTTATTTTTGTCCAAAACTAGAAAAGGTGGAGCACAGCACAGGGTAGGTAGCGTGAAGTTGATTAGAGATCAGCACTGATTATCACTGATAGATTCCTCCAGAAAGAATTGGTGTGAAAAACAGCCCAAACTTAACCAGGATGCAACCTCATAGCATTAATGGAAATTTCCCTCTGTTTTCACTAGATCTGGATGTGTGCAGGGAAGCAGCCGAAACTGCCTTCTAGAACAATGCACAAGGATGCTGAATTTAGACCCCCTGCAAATGGCCACTGGGATAATTATAGCAGGTGTCAAAATCCCTAAGAATAACCGAGAAGCAGGACCTCCCAGCCTGCCTGTGGTGTCAGATCAACAGAGATAAAACAACAAACAGATCCCAGCGGGTCTCCCCAGGCACGGCAGGCAGGGAGCTGAGCCTGCCGGCAGGGCTCAGCCTCTCTCTGGGAGTTTGTTTGCTGCTCCCTTTGGAGGAAACCTCCCTGCTGGTGGCATACATCCCCTCAGCAGGGACAGCAGATTAGGAGCCTGCTCTACTGTCCAGGAATGCAAGCTAAGGCCAACAGCATTCCCATAATGTGTTTCCAGAGGCCTGAGCAGCTGACTCTTGCTCCTCTTTACTCAGTGACTGCATGTTTAGAGACTGCCTTGGCCCATCTGCACTTAAAGTTCTCATGAAAACCACAGAGGCCTTGCCTCTGACGAAATAAAGTACAAAAATAGCAGTGCCATACAGCCCTACATACACAGAGGAGCTTACAAGGATCTACTCTGTTATAGCCGGTTTCAAACTCTACAGAAAACTGGAAAACCTCTGATAATATCTCCTGGCTTGGCTGATCTCACTGAGAACAACCTGTACTATGTCCTGGTCTAGTGCAAGGTGTCCCTGGCAGGTGGGTTGGAACTTGGAGGTCCCTTCCCCAAACCATTCTATTATTCTACAATCCCTGGTGCTCTCTGCTGTGTTCCCCCATCTGCAGCAGGTTAAATTTTCAGATCACATACTGGTAGTGCTTGTGCTATTTCAGAGTGGTAATGATGGGGAACCAACTAGTTAATACTAGAAACACTGTTCAGAAGTGCCAGGTTTTTAAAAAAATAGCCTCAGCCTCATGCCATGCAATAATTGCAACCAGGCAAAAAAAGGGGATGCAGCCCCAGCCCTGTAACAGCCTTTTGCATGGAGGTGCCTCACCATCAGACATGCTCTGCTGACATGTGGCAAGTGAAAACACAGCTATATTTTAAATTTCCTAACCTTCAGACAGTCCAGGATTTAAATGATGCAAGAGTGAGATTGCTTAGTTATATCTGTACAAAGTCAAGAAGGGGGAGCTCTGTCTGCACCTCCCTTCCCCAGTCACTGTGGCAATACTACTTTAGAACTTTTAATAAATACAGGCTTTGGAGATGGAGTTTGGGAAGCCAACTCAGTAACCAAGGATGCTTCAGACAAGAGCTCCCTATTGTCAACTCCTTGCTGCTAAAACCAGGACACAATCATTCAAATAAAATGCCTAGAATATCACATAATATCACTCTGATGTTGGAAGTTTCTCCTTTTCATTCACAGAGTCACAGAAAAGTTTAGGTTAGAAGGGACCTTTGGAGGCCAACTTGTCAAATCCCCTTGCCATGGGCAGGAACACCTTCAACTATACCAGGACCCAAGTAGCCTTATAATTCAAATTTAACAGCCACCAGTAACAAATGCATATTCTAAAGCAATATCAAGTGCACTCATCACACAAAAGCCCCCTAATGTATATGTCTTGCCTTCATCAAACTCTGGTGCTCTTCTGGTCATGTCCACAAAAGTTTTCTGGGAAGAGAGAAAGCTCCAAACCCAGCCTTTGCAGCCCCAAACAGGACTAGATACTATGGAAATGAATTGCTAACACTGTTGACCAACTCCATTGTTTAAAGCAGTGCCCTCTCAGACTTCAGCAATAATTCAACAGTGAAATAAACAGCTCTGATCAGATAGCCAGGGAAATTAGATAAAGAGCACAATAGCTGTGAAGATAGGAATATTTCATGAAGAGTCATATATCAGTTTATTCCTGATTTAAGTCCCTTTTGATTACTCTTTGTTTATGCCTCACATCTGCATGACAAGTCAGAAAGAAAGGCAAAGATCTTTTCCAACAGAATCTGTTTTCCCCCAAGATGACATGTGCATGTTACCTCCATGACTTAGCACTCTGCCATCCCTGTGACTCTTTCATGTTACTTGCTTTGAAATAATGACTGCGTTTCAGGACACAGCAATTTCCTCAAAGCTTGTTTTTATACTTTAGTGTGCTCCCGGGATACCAAACCATTCAAAAGTGTTCTTTTCCTCTGCGTCTGTTCCCACAGAAGTCCAAGGCAACTCCTTTGAGTCTCAGGACAGTACCTTTGAAATTCCACTCCCACCATTGCTTTGAACACAAGCAGGTTAAACCCAAGCTTAGCACTTATTTTTTTGTACCCTAACATAATCATTTCTTTCAAAGTCATTTAACTACAACAACCCCTGAGCAATAAAAAATCCAAGATGTCTGGATATAATGGAATTAATGGGGTCACCACATTCTCTTAATAATTTTTCCTAAAAATGTTGCTGAGGGGGCCGATGTGGTTGCTGTGGATGAAAGAAGCCACAGGCAGCTGGAGTAAGTGTTCATTGCTGGGAAAGAAGAAATCTCTGTCTCCTTGTCAAATGAGGCTACTGTGGAATTCAGGATGCTCCGTACACACAGCTGGCTATAAAACTCTTCAGATCATCCAGCTCTGCTTCTCCCCTAGAGCAAACAATTCTCTTTGCATTTCTTGTTGCTCTTATCAAAGGTAAATAGGCTGGATAGTTTGTAGCACTCTAGGGTTTTCTGAGGATATTAAAATACTTGGTCAAGCCAGAGGATCCCATCTAAGGGAAGGAGGCCATTCTTTTTATAGGTTTGGGGGGCTACTTTTCAAAATAACAATTGTGAAAGATCTTCTCTTCAGGCAGTTTTGAGAGCTAGGTTGATACCAAGCTAAAACATACCTATCTAGGTTTTATAACCATTGTAAATAATTTGGGTATCTGATTTGTTATCGTAAATTCAATATTGAATACATTCAAATTACTAAATTTAGCAAAAGAGGCCAAAACTACTGGTTTTCCTTTACCTTTTTATGGGCATGCCATACTGCTGATGGCCAGGCATTCCCACCCAGTGGCCTACTTTCAATTTGTCACTCTGTGTCTTAGGAAACTATACCTTAAATAGCACAGATAATACCTGTGAGGAATAAAGGCCAAGCACCTTAAAAGTTTTACTTTAAAAGTAGCCACAGAAATCTAAAAATCCTCCAAAGATATCCTCCACCCCCAACTTGTGAATGAGGATCATGCAACCTCAGCTTCAAGGATGTGGTATCCCTTTTCAGTCTATCTTACTCCAAGTTCCCTGGATTTGAGGACTTACCACCTTCAGCAATATTATGTTTTAATCATCATTAATTATTCTGAATCTAAATTTACCTTTGGAATAGTGTATTAAGGAAATTACCTAAGCTTTTCCCCCAAAGCAGTTCTACGGGAAGAACAATTCAGTTGCATTTAGGAGAACATCACGATGGAAGGAGAAGGTTTTTCTGAGGTGATGGGCAAGTCTTAAGCATTGCACAAAAGTCCCTAAAATTTCTTCATATTTAGTCAGCCTCCTTTCTTTCCAGGTCTCCAAAAGTACATCCTCTTCCTCCTGCAGTTCTGATGCTGCAAGCTGGAGCAAGTTGCAAACAGTGAGAAACTATGCAGAATCAGCAAATATCAAACTTGTGTTAGTTTACAGTTTCCAAACATAATGTTAAATAAGTTGTTAATAATCTCCCAGATTTGCTCCATTATAAATATAAATTCACTAACTGTAGTAAGTAAAGTTATTTTGGAAATACCTCACTGTGAATGAGGAAAAGTTTTGACTCTATTTCTTGATGACATAACACCAATAGAGAATGTCTTTGTGTGAGAATGTAAAAACCTCACAATATTTCTGCTCAGGTTTAACAAATGCAAGGTATTTTTAAAAAGCAGCAAAATAATTGAGAATTAAGGTGAAAGTCGCAGGCTTTACTTCTCACTTAAGCTGGAGTAGCAGAAATCATAATCTGGCTTCTTGTCCTTATTAGCAAGGGGAGAAGCAGAGTACTCACTTTAGTAACAACTGCAAATACAGCTTCCCCAAATTGCATGGCCAGGTTCTGCAGACGAAAATGAGATCCGAAGATAATTTTAAATTACAAGTGTGAACATTTAACAGTGATAATTATTTTTAATTTTTCACTAATTGCTATAACTAGACATAAGAAAGTTGTGCATGTATTTTGCAAGCACTCCACTGTGGGCAAATCCTGCAATCTTACTTAGGTAAGGTCTGGGCTAAAAGGATTTTTTCAAAAATTCATGCATGTAGTTTTCAGAAAAGTTTTCCCGATGCTGTTTATTCTTTCAAAAATCCTCAACCTATCTACAGGAACACAGAGCATATCTTGGGTTGCATCATTAGCTTCAGTTTCAGGAATTACTAAAATCCCCTAAGCTACAATTTGTCATGATTCTCATTCTTGGGAAATCCTTTAAAGGAACTGTTAAAGTAATTAAGCTAGTGTCCTCGATTTAATCTTTGAGGCTGCTTAGCCAACATTGAGTCACCCAAGTCTTCTAGGTCAGACAGGAAAAGAATTGACGTCATTGCAAAACGCCACTGCGTAAGTGTCTCTGAAAAAAATGGCAGCCAAGTGCACACAGTTGGGTAATCAGATGCTGTGAATAACAGGCAGCTCAACAGGTGAGCTTTGGGAATTAGGCACTTCAGAGCTGAACCAAGCGTGTCCTTATGCAGATGATAAAATATCTGCAATGCACTTTCTCTGACACAACTTATTTAGCAAACTTATCAAGATGTTTCCTCTGTCCAGAGAGTCAACCAGCCTATTAGGAGTGATAATTTGGCACAGAATATGCTCGAGGGACAAATACGATAAGGGATGTTTCATACAAAGGGGCTTCCACTACTAGCCAGTTATGTCAATCTGCAGCTAAAAACAGAGCAGCATAAAAATAAACTTTAACTCTTCACCCTGAGCAATTAAGCTGTTTTCTAACAAAATAAGCACAGCTTAAACAGGCACCAGGAAAGATAGATACAGCTCTGCTGTAACAATTACTCTTTAAAAGTCAAAACCAAGCATTTAAGCAGGGCATTCTAGTTATTTTCCCATTCCATAATTCACATTTCCAAATTCCAGATGAACAGGAGTGGAACCACTCAGCTCAAAGAGAGACCCCAGTTTTCTCAGAACCTGAAGACCCTTCAAACCTGAACTGTTCCTGCTCAGACTCATTTTTAGAAAAGTCACAAACAGGAAGCGCATGTGCTGTTGTCCACAGGCAAATGAAGGGAGAATAAAGCTGTGTTTAGGCATACACTAACCTTGAACCTTATCCCAGTGACTTATACCTGTCCCAGCACTAATCAGAAGACTTTTCTCATGACTAGCACGCATCCTTGCAGTAATTTGAATGATTCAGAAATGCATCTAGCTCTGGCTGTCCAAAATCCTTATCCTAATCCTCAGTATAGTTGCCTTGTATCTCAGAAATCCTTCCCACAGTAGAAATAGAAACAGCACATATTTGTTCTTTAAATATGTTAATGGTTCTTGTCTTCAATTTATCTCTAAGAGCTTTATCTATCCAACTATAAAGCTGCCACTGTTAGAGTCATCCTAAACTCCCCCCCAAAAAGCCAAGACCCAACTCAAAGCCCATGTAACTTGTGGCTGTCACAAAATTCTTCAATTTGTTCTCCACTTCAGTTCTTCCTACAAGAACAGTGATGCAGCATCCAGTAACAATCTCAATTCTTCAGCCTTCTTTTACAGACAATTTAAAGTAACCATAATTTAATGATGGCCCTACAGCATCTATCCACAACAAGAAAACTTCCCCTGTCAGTCAGGACCTAGAGGAGCTGTGACTCTAAAAAGACCTAGCACAAACACGCATCTTCCATGACATGGGAAACTTTACCAAGCCCTATCTTGAACCCAAGATTTTAAAATTTTATATTTTAAAACACGCCTTAAGTTATTCTCACTTGTCAGACTGAACTTTCGTCCTAGCACTGCAGGGCTTGTGGGATCCAGCAGTGAACAGTCTTCACCTTTGTGGCACAGGGTTAAGGCATAATCATAGCAGAGTGCCTCTGTGTAGCTTGCAGCATAAACAATGATGCAAAATGCATACTTCAAAGCATATAGCTCTGTTAACTCTGCCATCATCCTTACAAACATAATCAGGCTACAGTTGCACCTCGAAGTTAGAGTTTGTGCCCAGGACAGACCTGGTTTTATCACCAGACATGCTGAGTTACAGTAGGATGAAAACTAAGCCAAAAAAAGGTGAATGAGTGCTGAGTTCTGGCAGAAACAAGTTTGTTGTCCTGTACCTTTCTGTACAGTTAGAGTAGGGCACAACACGAGATGAAAAGATTGCTTTATCACTGAATTTTACAATACCTGGAGGTCTGTGATGAGGGCAGGCACCAAGAGAGATGCCTGAAATGGATAAGATGCAGACTGGTGTTGAAACAGCCAGCACTGACAGGGTTGGGCTTAATGAGCTATAAAAGTGGGGCTGGAATTGGCTGAAGCAGAAGGTGGTATGCAAAGCACAGCAAAGGCCGAAAGCAGTAGCAAGAGGCTCCAAATTTCTTAATGTGGATGGTGTCAATAATGTCACAAGCCTAAGCATAGCATTGAAGAGGGAACCCTAAATCCAGGACAGTAGGAACTAAAAATTTAAAGAGGTTGCAGGATCCTACAGAGTTGGACTACAATCACCTTAGATACAAATATAAAACTACCCAGAATATATTTACCATTAGGATGGAGACAACAGATTGCCTATTGACCCATATACATTTCCACAATTTACTGTCTACATTTGTAATTAGAAACCATGCAGCTTTTTATAGGATTCGGAAAAAAAACAAACCCCAAAGCCAGAACCAAACAATTAGTAAAAGGCTCATTAATGGCCACAGCATCCTGGGCCCTACCCCTCACTCTAATACTTCAGTTTTAATTTTGCCATAGAGATTTCTAGCAGTAACAGAACCAAGCATGGTGTAATTAATGGTGTTTCAAACTCTTTTCCTAGCTCTGCATGTTTTGCAAAATCCAGCAATAAAGCCAGCTCTTCTTTGCCCCCTACTCTGAAGGAAAACGATTTCCCCATACAAAAGGCTGGCCTTGCCCATACAAGAGTGACTCACTAACAAGAACCCAGTCCCTGGCCCTTATCCTCATTGTTCCAGTCTTGTTCTTCATTCCCAAATGCAGAAATTGTTCTCAGAATGGGATAAGGTTTCTTATGAGGAGGACTGAATAAGACCATAGATCACAGCAGGGAAATGTTTCCATGTTGATTTTGCCTCTCCCCTAATTTCCATTCTTAGTTTCCTGTTTCTGTTCCCCTCTCCTCTGGCCCACCAATGCTCTCCTCTTCTACAGCTCTGCAGCATTCTCATCACACAATGTTGATGCAGTGTGCATGGTGGAGTAGCTGGGTGAATTAGGCAGCAAGATGCTTCACCACATGGGTTCAGCAGCAGCTGTTTTGCTCCTCCCTTCACTTCTTTCTTCCCTTTCCTCACTTCTCTCTTCTTTTCTAAGTGTTGAGAAATCACAGAGCAGCAGCTGTGACCAGCAATTTGCCCAGGGGATGCTCAGGCTGGTTAGGACAGTCAGAACATCAAAACACAACCTCAGAGCTACATTTCTGTGGGAAGAATGACTCTTGGTAATATTTATGGCACAGGCAAGATGCTCAGTGACCAGGGGAGCTTGGAGCCAACTCTGGCAGCCCTGGTGCTGCAGAGACTGGGTAGGCTAAGATAATCTTCCCCCCAGGAAAAACATGGAACTGGTTATCTAAATCTGCATGTCCCCACCATGCTGTACTGAGGATCTTTGGGAAGAGGGTGCAAAGTTGCTGAAGGCACAAGGATTTTTTGGCAGTGGAAGGCAGTGCTGGGTACAAGAGAGGCTGGAAGTGCAGGAGCAGGATCCACAAGCAGTCACACACAGATATGCAGGGATGTCAGTTGGATAAGGTCAAACTGTGTGTCAAACCATAGAACAGAAGTCAGGACTTAGTCTGGCAAATTTGTATTTCCCTGTTAGGAAAACTTGATTAGGGGGATAATCAAGAACATAAGTAACTGACACTGGGGTTTCTGATCCAGGCATCTTGGGCAACCATGGACAGGATTCCCTATGTCACACAGCAGCAAACTTAAGTGATACAGAATAACCTTGATTTTCTAATGAGTGGTGAGATAATTAACAGAACACTGCGAGGTACTCTAGATAGAATTGCAGGGGAAGCTGTAGCCATGAATCAGCTGATCACATCTACCTCAGTGTATGAGAACATTATGTAACTATCCCTAAAAAATAATATACACCTGCATCAGAATTTTCAACCAGAGAATTCCCCAAAGCTCTTGCAGTTTTGGTGAAGAAATGATTCAAAATACTTAAGATTTTGTTTCAAATATGACAGCTGGAAAACAATGAGTCATAAAGTCATGAAATATGTGTCTCTAGTGATATTCCTCGAGTACTACCAAGTGATTCTTTTACAATACAGATGTCTGATAAGTTGTTGTATATGTGGACTTGTGCCCTGATAATCCAAACAGACTTTTGTCCAGTTGCCTGGGTGAAAGCATTGTAAAATCCAGGCACAGTGAGTACTGGCTCCCTCTTTTCCAGTTTGCACCAGGAAACTGGAAGGCAAAGATGGGTGAAGTGATAATAAAGGCATCCTTGTGAGTAGGTGCCACAGAGCCGGTAAAGCCCAGCAGAGAGAGCAGCTGAGATTTATGCTCAAAGCCTCAGTAACTCCCCACCTTAACCTTTAGAAGACCAGATCTGAAAATACTATGTAAACAAAGCAAACAAAAGACAAATTCTAATGCAGCTAACTTAGTCTCTAAAAATAAACAGGCATTAGCACTTAGCCTCATCCTTAATTAGATGAAATCGTATTCTTCCTACAAATAGGTAAGAATGACATTTAAGATACATGAGTACTTAGCAGAAAAGATGTTGTAATTTTCTAGAATAATTTCCTAGATTTGGACAAAGAAATGGCCAGAGTCGAAAGAGAAACAAGCCCTTTGTAATGAGGATCATCATAGGTCTGGAGAAAAATGTCCAATGGGGAAAGCATGAGGGAGCTGGGGTTTTTAGCCTGGAGAAAAGGAGGCTGGGGGAGTGTTGGAGTGAAGGGAACAGAACATGACCTTATTGCTCTCTACAGTTACCTGAAAGGAGGCTGTAGAGAAGAGGGTCTAAGTTTCTTTTCCCAAGTAGCAAGAGACAGGTCAAGAGTAAATGGCCTCAGGCTGCATCAGGGGAGGTTTAGATTGGATATTAGGAAACATTTCTTCACAGAAGGGGGTGCCAAACATTGGAAAAGGCTGTGTAGGGAAGTGGATGAGGCACCATCCCTAGAGGTGCTTAAGAGTTGTGTAAATGTGGCACTTAGGGTTTAGTGGTGGACTTGCCTGTGAGGTTTACAAAAGGACCTACACCATCCTATAATTCCATGATTCCTTGATTTTGAGCCTTCCAAGCAAAGCTGCCAAGGCAGAGTGTCTGACGCTGGCTCCCCCTCGGTGGCTGTGCATGTCAATCCACAATGCCACAGCTGTCTGCCACCTCGCCAAGCACCTTATTTACATGCCAATGATTTTCACCCTCTTCGATCACTGATAATAAGGCTGCCCGGTGACAGAGAGTGATGGCCACTTAAAAGGCCGGCCTATATTTTTCACCATAAATACTAACGTCATTTTAAAGCACTGCAGAAGGGGAGGGATAAGTGGGAGTTATGAAAGGACTAGCAATAGCTGTAAAATTTGGGCTAGTCTGTCTCTCTACCACAGCACCTAAAATAGCAGTGAATGTGAGCAATGAATGGGCTACCAAGTGCCATGAGTGAAATCTCTTCTGCTCAAATTTTGAGCTAAGATTCTCATTTCCATATGTCTTAAAAGTAATAAATTTGCTTCCAAGAGATTCCACAGCTTCTGCTTTTGATTTCCATCTATTCTTTTAACTGTTAAGCAAGGAACAGAGTCAAATGCATTATCTCCTCCTCACCCTTGTACTTGATCAAAAGCACAGTCACCCTAAAGAGGTTTTCAGATCATTCTGATGGTCATTTGGCCAATCACATCACCAATTACTTCTACTTCATAAATTCCCCTCCTTGCAAGGTTAGCTTGGCCTTCCTGCTTCAACTAGCATGCAAGCTGTCTTCTTAGGGAAACAAGAACAGGCTTGTCCAAAGGACAAGAATGACCTTGTATGTTTAGCAGCCCTTCCTTTCTTCTCCTCCATCTTTCCCCCATTAACACTGCACTTTACAGTGGCAGACAGAAATCTGAATTGTGAACTGCTTAGCTCTTGGGAAGAGTTTGTATCAGATGAGCTGGGCAGTGTTTACCTCTAATTAAAACCTTTACTACAAGGGAGTGTCTAGCCTCACTGTGGATTTGCTCTTCGGAACTGCAGCATGTCAGCACTTCCTCCAGAAAGAATTTTTCCACTTGAGAGTCTCCAGAAACTGCCATAAAAAGCTATTATTTAAGCACACATATTATACAAAACATCACTACTATTTTCAAATTTTTCTCTACATCTTGGAAATAGATATAACAACTATAACAAAATAGCAACTCTTCCAAAATCAGCTGAACAAATGCACAAACCTATTTTTATAGGTTTTGAAACACTGAAATTGTCTTTTTTCAACTTATGGTATTTTAAACGTTTACATATTTTCAAATGGTCACTTTTGTTCAGGTATTTGTAGGAGCCACTGGCAAAATTTGAACGAGCAGGCAAGCTTATAAGAGCAACAATTTGCAAGTCAGTTCCTGGTTAAGAAACTAAAGCAGAACAGAGTGTTTCTGGAGGAAAACTCCCATTTTTTGGTCTCTGTCTTTTACTGTCATACTATAGGAATTCCTCTCACTATGGAAAGCCTCTGCTTGTCTGAAAGAGTACATTATGTACAGTCAGGATACTGCATCCTGGATTGTCATACCTTTCCCAGACCTGCCAGCTTGGCTGCCAGCCTGAGGTAATAGGAGGTGCTCAACTGATTGCTAACAACAAGCAGTACTTTTGGGTCTTTAGTGGCTGGTAGATGAAGTACAGTATGTGCTGGAAATTGCATTTCTTATTCAAAAGGAGAAACTGTCCAAGCAGGGAATGTAAGGTAAGCACAGATGGCAATTAGGCAGAATCAGGTTTCGCTCACAGACCTCCAGGTTTCTAACTTTTCATGAATGTTTTTTCAGTGTCACCTGAAGCATCTGACACTGACAATTTCAAAAGGTACTAATTAGCAATAACATTGATTCAGGAACCCATAAGAATCCCAGCTTTACAGCAGAGACTAGGTAAGCCTGTCAAAGATCTAAATAAAGTAGATGAATGAATGCAACCGTCTGTCACATGTGCATTGTGTGTAGCAAAGGTAAATTTAAGTTGAGCTAAGGATGTTTTAAGAGCAAGTGTGCAAAGCTGAGCTTCTGAATAGGTATTATGTCCTATCAAGGACTCATTGTTTAGCAGATCCTATATCTAACAATGCTCATTGTGAAGGCTCCAAAGATCAGTGCATTAAATACCAGTTTTTCAGACCCCTTCACATTTTCAGTGTCTTCCAGTGCTCCAACCACTTGGATATTCCTGCTACACTCCTACCTGTGTGTGGTCTATTGGCTGTCTCTATGCTGTTCTGGGAACAGAAGAAACAGCTTAGCTCAATGGGTTCAATTCTTCAAGAATTTTATCCCACCCCATTCCAAAGAAATCTTTTTGGAATACTGGAAAGCTACTGCACACATGAAAAACAAAACCTGGATTTCATGAATGGTTCCATCTGGGATGGCTATTTCCAACAGAGACCAGGAGTAACAGCACAGTGTAAGGCCATGGGTTAGCAGGCATTTACAGGTTCTGACTCTGTGCAGCTGGAGGGAGGATATGGCCTTCTCTAGGAGGAGAAATTCCGGTTCATTGTGCTGTGTGGAGGAAGTGGCTTTATGCAATGCTGTCACCAGCACAGGGAGACCAGAAATGCTTCCCTACTGACAACCTAAGCATGTGAAAATCCTGTGATCTGGTCACCAAAAACGAGTGGGAGGAGGATGGCAGAACCAACATCGGAGCTGCATCATGGTGCAGGAGTGCCAGCTGAGAGATCTGCACACCTCTACTGCACAGAAGGTGAGACCTACCTCTGGATTTGTAAAACCAGTGTCATTAATTGCTGCCAACATTTAATTGTCATTAATTCCAAGAGGAGCTGTGTTCGTGGGGCAGATCTCTGACACAAGTGGTAATGGTGGGGTATGGGTAGCTCTCTCAGCCATTAAGGGTGATTAAAATAAGGATCTGCATTTTCTTTCTGGCACAGCCTCCAGCAAGGAACCCATTGGGGGCAAGCTGGAGGAGGAAGAGGAGGAGGAAGGCAAAGTGAAGGGGGAGTAAAGGGTGTGTGTAAGGGGAGGAGATCTTTGAAACCACTGCACAGAGGTCAGGGGGATGCCTTTGTGGCTCTGGCAGCTCTCCAGACCTCTGAAAAGGAACAGGGAGTCTGCTGGATTTCAAAGATAACCAAAACTACTCCTTCTTTTGCTGGCAAAGGCAAAAGATTACTATAAATGTCCCTCACTCTTGAAAAATAATAGTTAATAAATGCCATACAGAAAGATTTCTCTGGACTTGTCTCCCAGACTAGTTGTTTCGGTTTTGAATCTCAGATTTTGCAAATATGAATCCCTGCTCCATCTTCGTGTCACATCATATTGATTCAGGGCATGCAATTAGCCCCCAGCATCTTAGCAAGGGGAAACAATGCAATCCAGTTTTTCACTTGATAGCAAACCAGCTTGCTGGCAGTTTGAGCTTACTCAGCTCAGCTGGGTTTTCTGAGCAGTGCATGCTGCATTCAGTATACCTTTCCAAATACAGTTAAATCAAAACCTGTACATTTAACACACACCTAATGCTCCTCTATAATAGTGAATTAAATAGTGCAAAATCTTGCATGTGCTAGACTTGCTGTTTTCAAGCATCTTCAGAGTCTAAGAGCAGCCAGAGTCTGGTCTACACAAGGATGGGATGAAATTCAGAAGGCATGTCTGTAAAGCACTATAAGTCAGTGCAGAATGTGACCACATAGTTGTGAAATCAGTCATGTTAAAGCACAATTAAGGTTAAGGATGTTTTCTTCACCTTTGTGTTCTACTGCTCTCATCACTGTGTATGGTTAAATGATTTACAAAACTCCTCCCATTTAGAAAAATTTCCCATTCCAGAAAATTAATGTAGCAGAGTTACTGTCAATTCCTCCTATCCCCACTCCCAGCAGCCTTATATTAACGTGAAGAAGGAAAAAAAGAAAATAGTTCGAGCCTGTCTGTGTTCAAACATAGCAATCCCCAGCATTCAAATGTTTCCAAACAGATTTTACTTCCAGATTATAATTGGTGAGAGATTTGACTCTTATATTGACCCCAGGGTGAAATAACATTAAAGCTCAGCACCAGTTTTGAACTGCAACTTAAAATTAAATGGCAGTCCTTCAGAGCTGCTCAGCTCTGCAAGTCAGCCATGGGTTTTCCAGCTTGAGCCAGTTTAGAATGGTTCTGACTGTGAGTTAAATTTTGGCACCACAGAAATGCTGTCCACTATGTCTTCCCATGGCATTCAGCGGCCCTGAATTTCTGGCACTCTCATTTTTTCCCTCAAAATTGTAGAGTTTTTATCTGATTAGCTCCAAGTGATCTTGATAACTACTCAGATCTAGTTATTTCTTGAATCCATTGCTTGGAGATCAAACATTACATCACAAGAACTGTATCGGTTCCAAATGAAGCCAAGGACAAAACTTCCATTGCCTTCAGGATAAGGCCATAAGTCTTTGAAAACCGAGTGTCCAATTTTCAAATTAAAGCATAATGAGCTTTATAGTCACGGATTTAAAGACCCTTGCATTTTGCATCTTGCATGAGATTCTGTAGCTGGGTTACAAGAACTAAAAAAACTTTGATGCTCTGAGGGAGAGTAATTTTCTGGGAGCTCCCATCATTATCTATCAGGCCAGTACACAAAACACACAATGGAAGTGATACTGCCCTGATGGCAAACAATGTCTTTGGAAAGCTTCAAACAATTTCTTTGTAAACAACTGATCAGGGTAATTACATTTTCTAATCTGAAACTCTGCTGTGACATTGTTTCAGGTAACACATGAATCATGCTAAAGGGTTTTCCTCTGCTAGCACTGGCTACCTTATCTAAGCAAGCTCCAGTCTAAGGATGGAGACCTAAGCCTGATGAAGTATTGTACTGGCACTGCAGGTAGTGGCTCCACCACCTGCCCCCAAGACCCCTCCAATCCACTGCTACTGTTGGGCAGACACCTCGCCAGGTAATTAGAAAACCTGAGGAAACAGGGCAGCTCTGCCTAATGCCTCATGATCCCAACTCATTTTCTTTAAAAGATGAGGTGTTAGATGGGACAACCTATCTGAATGATGCTGAGTCCAGGTGGGAGAGCTGCAGCTCCACTTAGCAGAAGGCAAACACGGCTTTGATGACTTTGCACTTGCTAATGAGCACAAATGACCTAAAACACAATGAGTTGGTCTCCCACAGCCTCTCAGCCAAGCTGCGATGTAGTAACGCGGCTGTCAAACCCTCACCACTTCATGGGATTGTGTTAACAAACTAGTCCAAGTATATTGCACAAATCATGTGTGACCTTGCAGAAGAAGCAGCCCTAGCTTTCTGGCTTGCTTGGTTTAGTTTTCACCAGCAGTTTCAAAAGGAAAATTGCAGTACGGCCTGCCCCTGAAGTATTCTTTTATTCTTCAGTCTCTTGTCGTAGATGCGATCTGCACACTGCTTAATTTTTGTTATCATTTCCTTGGATATCTACCAGCTATGATTGTCATGATTAAATCAGTATTAACTTAATTACAAAGGGCTTTACTCAAGATAAACAGCAAAGAAGTGATCCAGAACAGTGAGAACTGCACTGCTGAGTGAGAGCGTCTGGCAAAGGTCTTTCAGACACTCCAAGCCACCTTTTTTTCCTCACATAAGTTTTTGTTTTGTTTTGTTTTTTCATCCATATGTGTTGTTTTTGTCAAATCCCAGAAATTAGATCAGTCTGTCACCTCTGAGTCTGAACCCTGAGCCTTGTCAATGCCTTTGGCCATCTTTGCTGCTGTCAGAAGCATTTTCAATTTCCCTGCGAAGTCAATGCCAAGGTGGTCTGCCATGAGTCAGGCACTGAGGCTTTCTCGAGCTTCCTCCTCACAGTGCCATGAACAAAGGACATCTGCATTTCATGCCCTTCCCATGTTTATTTCTTGCTCCAAGGTATTTCTATTCTACAGGATGAGTACATGGTCATTCAAACAACTATGATGCTATGATGCTTGCCTCTCTTATTTGACCACGCAAAAAATTAGTTATAATTTAGACACTGAATTTGAGCAGAGCTCTCACATATATTAGTATTACTATCAATCCTTTTCTAATTAGGATTGTGATCATGCATTGCTGACACAAGAGATGGCAATCTAACTTTAAGTCTTCCAAAGATCTCAAATATTTCTCAAGAATTCTGCATAGAAAATATATATAATCACATGTGAAGAGGCAGCAAGGGACCAGTTTGGGATTTCATGTGAAAAGCTAAGCATTTAACACAAATTATATGAGATTGACTTAAGTTTAGGACCTAAATTAAGTTTTTAAGAGATTGTGGACTACATACTCAGCTGCTGGATATACAGTTTATGGCTAACTACTATCTACTGGCCAGGGACAAGCCTGGCAGAATTTCCATCAGGTGTGTAAATGTCCTGGTTTTCCTCAAAGTCCTGCCTTCTCAATAGACTCCTTTAGCATTCTCCTGAATATTATCAGTAGAAAAGCAGACAAGAATTCAGTATAAAATTCTGTCCTCTGAGGCTCTTTTTCTTCTACCTGTGATAAAAACAACATACTCCCAGATAATGAATGTTTCTAAATTTCTTATGCACGTGTGTTGAGAGATTTCTCTTGCTTTCCAATAGGAGAAAAAGCTGCTATTACACTCTTTCTTGCATTCAAGAGCAGAAATAGGGTCCTGCTTGTGACATGCCATACCATCACAGAATCATAGAATGGTTTGGATTGAAAGACACCTTCAATATCTTTAGTTCCAGCTTCCCCTGCCACAGGCAGGGACACCTTCCACTAGACCAGATTGCTAAAGCCCCATACCATCAGGCCTTTAACACTTCCAGGGATGGGGCACTGACATTTCTGTGGAAGAAAGATCAGGGGGAATTAACTGATACCTTGTGGTGGCAATGTCTCATATTCTAATTTCTTGTATGCCAACTCTTATATGATATTCCTCAGGCTTTTTTTTTTTTTTTTTTTTTTTTTTTTGTTGGGGAGGTATTTCTTTTGTAAATTTTCCGTAACTATTGAATACTTTCTCTGGATCTTGAAAATAGCTTAATTATGTTTGTGTCTTCTCTGTTCATTGTTTTTTTTCTTCATTTTGTCCAGTGATACAGTCGCTTGCAGTCCTCTCTGCTGCTTTTTGGCTTAACACAGGGTACTGTGCTCATTTGAGAGAGTGACTTACCCTCATCTGTGAGGGGCATGATAAATCCTGTCTGAGACAGGATAGGCAGTAAAAAGTGTTATAAAGCACAGAGATTCTGTACGGGAGAGCCAAATTTAAGGGGTGCAAGCTAGTTACTTGTCCATGGGCTTCTGACAAAAGTCAGAAATTTAGAACTCAAGGACAGAGAGAAAGATCTTCTTGCGAAGGAAATGATGGTGGATTTGCTGCTATACACCATACACCCTTTCTGGCTGACTGAAACTTCATAAAGTTCATCAGAACAGATGCAAGGTCCTTGACATGGGACAGAAGAAGCCCCTGCAGCAGTGCAAGCTGGAGACTGCCTGGGAGGGCAGGCAGCTCTGCAGAGCAGGACCTGAGGTGCAGAACTCGCAGAAGATGAGTCAGCAGTGCGCCCTTGAGGCAACGAAAGCTAAAACACGCCAGGCTGCTCAGCAGAGAGCAGCCAGCAGCTCTCCCTTCCAGTGAGGCCAGTCTGGAGGGCTCTGTCCTGTCCACTCCTGGGCTTCCCAGCCAAAGGCAGTCATGTGTTAGACCAAGTCCAGAGGGCTGCGGGGCATGATGTGCAAGCAGGGCTGAGGAAAATGAGGGTGCCAGTCTGGAGAGGGAAGGGCTGGGGGTGGAGAGGAATATGACTCTGATCTTCAGCTTAAAGGACAGCAGGGAGTCAGACTTGCCTCAGAGATGTGCAGCCAAAGGGCAATAGGCAGTACCCACAGCTTGCATCCAAGGAAATTTTCAGCATGGATAAGAAGAAGAAAAATTGTGGTAAGAGTGGTTAAACCCAGCTAGAGAGGTGGGGGAATCTCCACCCTCAGATACTTTCAAAACCTGATGAGGCAAGGCCATGAATAACCTCATCTGGCTTTTAAATCAGCCTTGTCAGGAGCAAAGGGTGGGACTGGATGACCTTCAGGGGTCCTTTCCAATCTAAATTATTCTGTGATCCTATAAATAAGGTAGAGGCTGCAAGAAAAAGGAGCTAAATCAGATTGAGGAGGGGCATGAGCCTTTCCTGTGTTGAGAGGAGAGAACAAGCCTGCAGGCTGTGGCTACTGCTGACCTCTTTAAGAGCTGGGTGATTGAAAATCACTCCTGGATGCAGTGGAGCGTGTGTTCCTGGCACAGCTCTTGCATTGAGACATTCCCGAGTTTCTCCAAGCCTTATCTGGGTGGGGTGCTGTCACTCAGGCATTTTTTCCTTCAATTTTGCCTCACCCCTTGCCATCACAGTGTTCTAAACAGAGCCTGTTAAAAGGACTCACCAAACTTCCACACTTCAGGAACAGGAATGTGATTTTTGCATTAATGTTAATATTGTTTCATATAATTTCTTGGGAAATAACTTCTAGCAAGAAATGTTGCTCTGGTAAAATGACCAGTGACACACAAATCCTACTTCTAACCTCAATTAGAACACTGGTCAGCAAGAAGAAACAAATGGACTTGTATTAAAATTATTTTCCTCCGTTTCTATTAGTTAAAAATTATTTTGATTATTCAGATGACTTCAGAAAGTCAAAGGCTGTAGTTACAGCATTTTATGTGTTGGGTAATTAAACTGGTGGAATGTATGCTCTAATTTCTAATAAAAAAAGATGTTCTCACACATTTTCATGTTAGAAAAGCTTTATTCCTTCATCAGTCACTCACCCCAAACATAGAACCCACGAATGTCTATTGATTCAAAAAAGTTTTACACTAATTACAAAAAAAAAATTAGTTTGATTTTCAGACTAGCCAGTTAGAGACAAACATAATTTTCTTTTGGTCATACCCACCCAAACCACTGATCAAGCTGCCAAAAAAGTGTTAAAGTTTGGATTTTCTTGCTGAAAGCAAGGACATGTAAACCAATCAGCAACCTTGCACATGCAAGCTGTTCCCTGCTGACATTTCATAGGTTTAGGGCCTATGAGAAGAGTCACAACATATGGTAACAGTAATAAGAAAAAGTCATTATGCATACATTCAACAGACTTTTTAGGATCCTACGTGTTTCATGAGCAGTGTGTCACCATTCTTTCAAGAACCCAAATTTTCACATTTCAAAGAAGCTCCTAATTTTTATCTCTCCATCATTTTGTGTTAGTGTCACATTTCCTTATATTCAGAATTTGACACTGATGTCACAGTTAGTAATTTTCACTTTTAGGAAAAATGGCAGAAGAAACATCTATAAAGTTATCATTAGGCCTGAGAACAAACTCACAATGAGAAACTCCATTCTCCTGGTCCTCATGCAGAATTCCATATCGTTGCCTTTTCGCCCAGGTGGAGCTCAAACTCCAAACCCCCATACCGTGTTTATGATGAGCCAGACTCAAGAAATCTCCCAGGGTCTGTAATATCACACCTGATCTGTCCAGCCTGTGGGAAAGGAAGCTCAGATCACATCACAGTGAAAGTGGGATCCCCCTTTCCCTTAGCACACCACGCCTGGAGCCAAGCCTGTGTGACCATGGGTGTGTGCTGCACAGGTGATTGACAAGCTCAGTCTCAGTCAGGCTCATGGAAACAGGCTGGCAATGAAAGGAGACTCAAGATCCAAATCTCACACATGATTGTGAAATGTGCCCTCTGTTTAGCAGATGACCATGTTATGACCTTAATAAAAATATTCTATACTCAGTTTTGTTTTCAGCTTGATTTTGGGTCACCTGTCTAACTAGTCCTTACATATAGTGAAGTGCCAACTCTTTAAAATACATTAAGGTGAGCACTTTTAGATAGAAAATTGTCTTCTTCATTTTCAAGGGGACACAACTTTTGACATTTTTTTAGCCATTAAACCACGGGATCTCAAAAAGCATGTAAATGTTACCTGAAACAAGCTGTGGAATGAAAAGACTGATTATAGTAGCTCACATATCCCTAGCTCTTGTCCAAGTATTCCAACAAATCACGAAGATTTTTAATACATGTTGCCATATCCCAGAAGTTTTACAATGCATGGCAAAACTCCCAGTGATTTCAATAGGAGTAGGTTATAATGTGAAGTTGGCAAGCTTGGAAAAAAATAAAGCAAAAGTATTTTTAAATCTTCATGTTAGAACAACAACAAAAAAAACATCTTAGAGAGTCTATATCAAAAGTGAAAACTGAGGCTGGAACTTAACTCCAGCCTCATGCATACTTCTAACCTTTATGCCAGTATACTGACCAGTTTCTTTAAATACAATAGAAACTCTGTCACTTTGAAGATAAGCTCTCACAGTTAGCTTAAAACAATAATTCTGTACTTTCTTTCCTGTTTCTAGATTTATTTTAAGTATTAGTATAAAATGTCAGAGTCTGATAGCAGCCAGATCAGTTTGTATAAAAAATCGACTGCCTGTTTGTAGTATATTACAGGCTATATTTGACACAGGAAAGCACTTAATCATGAATGCTATCAGCACACCACACCCATCTTTGTAAGTGCCTTATAAGCTAGATTTATCACTGTGAACTCGGACTGGATAGAGACAAGTAATAATGAATAATGCAACCCCCTTCTGCAGAGGTAGGGTTAAAAGTGTATTAACCACAATATCACCATCAGACTGCAGTTTGGGAGCTGTGCTAGAATCTATCAATGTCACAGAGGCATCAGGAGAAACTTTGGATTGATGTCCAGAGCATTATTTCCACTGGAGTCATCAGGCTCAGATAAGCAGATAAAAGTGAGGAGAATCTGCCTCAAATACATGATTACACAGATTCTGCCCATTAAGGAATTTTAAATCTCTCAGCTCATTGTATTTGTGCAGCAGGACTGAAATCCTTTAAAAATTTGAATTAAAACCAGAAACACCTTTGCAGTGCATTAAATTTGATTTTATTTCACTTGCTTAACTTTGGATCTCTATTGTAGCTTTTGAGCTAAAATGTGCCACTTCTTGGATGTGTGGACTTCAGAAACGTACTGGAAAAATGTACATGTTATGGAGAAAACTGGACCTTTCTTCTTTTCTCTGTTGGCTCCCACAGAGAATACTGCTTTCTTCCAGAGTGGCTGCCCCTGTAGCTGGCCACTCTGGTTCTGTGCCTGTCACTGTGCAAAGCTTTTCCAAGCTCACATATGGATCTACCAATGGAGAGGGAGCCGAGCCAGGGAGGCCAAACAAACCTCAGCCATTCCCCCAGCTCACTTCTGCCCTTCTTGTCTCCCCAGCTCCTAACAGCAGCACTTCCCAGAGAAGGGAAAGATCTGGGTGGCTGTAGGGGCTGCCTCTCCTCTGCAGTGCCTGTGACCCCCTGCCTACCTCCTCCCTGCAGCCACTGTGCCCCACCAGCTAGCCCATGGGGAAAGGAAGACAGAGGAGTGCAGCAGGAGGTTCATGGGGCTGGGGCTAGACCAGAAATGTCCTTCTCTCCTTGACAGAACACATCAAGAAACCAAAATCTGCTAGCAAAACGAGTAAAAAGTGCTTCCTAAAACCCCCAGCATTTTCAAAAGCTAACTGAAGAGTAAGATGTGACAGTCACTGGGGGAAATGTTGTGGCCATTCACATTTTTAACACACACTCACTACTAAATATAGCCAGAAAGAAGCCCCTTTGCCTGCTAATGCCATCTGTTCACAGCAGCCCAGTTAGGAATCACATTTTAAAATCTGGTCCTTGGACATCGTCTTGATTGTCAAGAGGAATTTTGGCTGGGGTTTACTAGCATATTAGTTAAACCTAGCTCAATTTCTTTTTGTTGTACAGGAAAAGAAAGATTTTTGCCTTCTATATCCTCCCAGTTTAAACAATATTTACTGGAATAGCTCTAAACCCTCAAATACATTGCAAGTTAATGCATCCATGGGACAGTTATTAATTCTAGAATCTCCTGATCACAGAAGGTACTGAAGTTACTGATGTGCATGCTGGTCTATATTTCAGCAGTTCGAGAGAAATATTCATGAAAATACTGCTTAGGTAGAACACTGTGTAACAACCTGGAGAAAACACCCTGGAGTTTCCAAGGGTTGGTTTTGTACCTCATCTGACAGATGCCACCTCCTTCAACAGATGGTGCCCAGGTGCAGTAGTGAAGGAATTTTCCATGGAGACTCGGAGGGCAGCATGCCAACTGCTGTGCTGAATCACCAACACTTCCCAAAGTGCCCACGAGATCCCAGGTGGCCCAGCCCTGCCAGCTTGGGATGAGGTAATATGGCTGCAAACTAAATAAAGACAGAAACCATTAAGCTGAATTTAAAGAGAAATGGCAGTGATGTATTTTTGTTGTCAATAGATAAAGATCATTCTCATTCAGTGACCACGCAGAACAAACACAGTTATTCATTAAATAACTTCTTTTTGGATGCTGCTAATAAATATTTTTTTATTAAATTAGTAGTCCCATAAGATATGCATTCAACTGCATAATGCTGTACCTGAAAGAAATAATTGGGTAAACCTATTGAAGACTTTAAGCACTGAAAAACAAGATGACACAAAGAAGTGTGTCTTTTACTTCATCACTCTAGCCCTAGCTTTTTAGTTGAATATGCCAGCCAGCACTCTGGACCTCCAATTTATTCATTACACATAGTCACCCACAGTTACCAGATCCAAGGTCAAAAGAACGTACAAGAATGAAAAAAACATCTATTAATGAGATACCATTGGTATTCAGAGCCATGAATTACATGAGGCATTAAATTAGCAAAGGAAAAATCAGGCAGAGGTATAGGGCAATCAAGATCCCAAATCAACTCATTCCAGGTAGGTGAGACTAATTTGTAGACTCAGAAAGAGCTACTGAATTTCTACATTTTAAATTCTGGAAAGTATAATGGTTAAAACTGAAATAATCCCATAGAAAGCTCAAACAGAGGTTAAATACAAAGATTATGAAATCATAGAACCACAGAATGATTTGGGTTGGAAGGGACCCTAAAGATCACCTCTTCCCAACCCCTCTGCCATGGACAGGGGCACCTCCCATTAGACCAGATTGCTCAGAGCTCCATCTAACCTGGTCTTGAGCACTTCCAGGAATATGGCACCCACAACTTCTCTGGGCAACCTGTTCCAGTGCCTCACCACACTCACAGTAAAGAATTTCTTTCCAATATAATTTAAACCTAAATTCTTTCAGTTTGAAAACATTGCCCCTTGTCCTGTCACTACATGCTCTTGTAAAAAGCTTTTCTATTTATATCTTTCTTGCAGGTTTCTTTTAGGTACTGGAAGCTTGTAAGTTGGAGGATTCCATGACACACCTCACCTTTCATTAATCTGTGAATTTCCTCAAAATATTGTTTAAGAAAATAATATATATAGGATGCATTATACTTTAAAGTATATAAAAATAATATGCAGAAAAATAACAGAGTATAAAGGCAGTACTTGGGCATGGAAAAGCTTAAATTTGCCACTAAACTAATGGCAAATGAATGGATATCAAATTAAATGGCAGAGACCTATATGTTCAGGTAGCATTAGAAAAAAGTATTAATCAATCTTAGCTCATTAAATTGCTGAGCTAGCTTAGCCACTGTTCACCCATGGATTCCTATGCCTGGCATCCTGCCTGTGAGCTGCTTTTCAGGATTCCCTGGACAGATTTATCCTTATGAGTACTGCTGTGACCTATAACCAATGACACAGGTACAGAAATAAAAAGTAAATTATTTTGTCTAATAATCACTTCTAAAGGGTTTTTTTCTTTTTTTTTTCTTTTTTTTTTACTTGAAGTGAGCTTGCATCACCTATTTGTCTATTCTCTTTTGGTGTATGAAGTGGATCAAATGAAAAAAATGCCTCTATTTTCATTATGGCTTCAAAGTTCCCCTGGAGAAACTGACTCCACCTGGAAAGGGGTTTTACATCACCAATACCAGAGACACCAGGGGCCTGAAATGAAGACCTAAGAAGTTCTGAATCTATGTTTGCGTGTTGCTTTTCTTATCTTCCATGTCCTTGCCAGGCAACATTGCAAAGGCCCCTGCCCTGAGCACCTAGGTACAATTCCAGGGGTGGAGCAATGGTGAAGGAGGAAAGGAGAAAATCAGAAAGATGTCAGAGGACATTCCCATGGCACAGGCACTAAGCCTGGCTCCAAAACCCACATATGAGCCAAATGCACATCCCTACCTCAATGCTGATGCTCTGTTGCCCTGCTCAGTGCTACAGACTCTGGTGCTTACTCCAGAACCTGTACTGGCTGCCCCAGGGCCTACCCAAGGAATATGTTCTTTGTGTGAAGATGTCCAGCATCCACAACAGGACTCCTTGCTTCTGTTGCTCTGGCACACACACTTTATCCAGCCAATCTTTTAAAGCTCTCCCAGCAGGAGCAAAGCACTGACCTGCAGGAGAAGCCCATGATCACTTAGCAGCCCACAGCTGCAAGAAGAAAAATGCTGGAAGAGTTTCCTCTCCAAAGCCACCCATCTAGGCTTTCTTCCCCCTGGAAACCTGGAGGTGGTGGCCCCTGCTTCACACATATCTCCCACACCTCCTCCTCATGGAAACAGCCTGGGTTCTGGGGAGCACACACCCACCAGCATCCCCACAGAGAGCCAACAAGGAGAGTGTGTGGCTGGATGCAGGCTGCACTCTGCACTCTGTAGCTGTGACCTGTCTGGGCTGGGGCAGCTGCTATGGGGTGAGAGTGCACAGCTCCTTTCAGCCTTTCCCTCGTGCTGGGCCCATTCACAGCTCAGCACTGCAGGTGTCAGCAGGGGCACTAAGGTGCCAACACTCCCAGCTTCTATTTCTCTAATAACAACCTGTAGCTGGATGTTGTGCTTGGAGCCATGCTTTTCCTGGATCTGGATAAATACAGAGGAAGTGGGAGATGGTGTCTAACCCCACAAAGCAGTGATGTGTCTCACAGAAGGTTGCAGCATTGTGGTGAAAGCCTCCATGCAGAAGAAATACTCTGCATATAGTGGTCTCTATGTTGTCCTGAAATGTGATCAGCACTTCTAGCACAGGGTAAGGAGCAGAGAGGGGAAAATCAAGTACAACTGACTATGAGAATTTTAATGGTGGAACTAGATCCTTTTAGAGCTACACAAAGAGCTCAACTCTCTTGGCCAGCATCAGAATACTTGAATGAAAAAATGGCTCCTAGATCCATCATAGGGTACCTAATGCTGCTAGTATTCAGAGCTGGCCACCACTGCACCCCACAGGTATATGGCCAAGAAATTTAGCATTCCAGTTGTCAGTGCAATGCTAGCAAAGGCAGAGGTGGCTCATAATGTGCTGTGCCTTGAGGATTGCTGACACTGCCCCAGCTGCAGAAATCATACAATCATTTAGGTTGGAAGGCCCTACAGATCTTGTGAAATTATCTCCCTAACACTGCCACACCTACCACTGAATCCCTTCCATTTGATTTCTCAGCATTCTCTACAGTATTATTATTATTATCATTATTATTAGTTCAGCTTAGTCACAGAGTCTTCCAGGGACAAACAAACTCAAATTCCTGATGTTAAAAAAACAAACAAACTAAAGAAACACAAGCAGAGAAGGGAAAAAAGTCAGGAGGAAAATGTGTCCTTTGTGCACTGCAATGCAGTCAAAGCAAAACACACCCATGCTTCCCTCCACTTTGCAGTTCACTTTTAATTTGTGCTGTGTGTGAAAGCTGTCTCACTGCTGGACTGGACACAGGGATGTGCCAGAGATTCCCTCTTGCTCCCATGGGTGGGATGTGAAGAATTCCTCTCTTCATAGCTGACATTCCTGCTGCACTGAGACAATAACATACAATTCTTGTCCAAACAATCCTAGATAGACACTGTGATTTTTTTTTTCTAATTATATAAATATGAGACTGTCCATTGGATATGAGCTTCCTGGCCAAAACCTGTATTAAAAACAGAATATCCCACGCTCACCACCTGCAATTAAGTGACATATTTAGGGTGTTCTTATCCTGCCTTCACAAGATTAATTATTCAAGACTGGGAATGGGATTCAAATTCACACATAGCTATTGAAATAAATTTTACTCCTGGGAGATGCAGGCGTCAGTAATATGGTCAACTGCTCATTTCCCCTAATAGCAACTGGCACAAGCACTAAAGTCTGTGGTGGTGTGTGTTGTACCCAAGCATAAGGCAGGTGCTTTATCATAAAGCCATAACACTTTACCAGCAGCTTTAGAATAAAGTGTCATTTTGTCTGACACCTTTGTGCTGCAGGGATGGGTTTTGTGGTTGTTTGGGGGCTTTTTCAAGTTATTAGTTGGAAATACAAGCATGAGTCAAAACTGAATATGGGTCACAAACTGCCAAAGTGCTGCTTCTGATCTGAAGACATTACTATAACTAGTTGAAAGCAGATTTCCCTGTTATCACTGTCATCTCTCCTAGGTGAGGTTCTGGTGGAACCCAGAGCAGACAAGTAGAGGAAGGAGATGGCTCTGATCTTCAGTTCAAGTTCTGTGTTTTAGCAACCCACAAAAATGGAGATGTTTATGTTTGTGGTTCCAGAGCAACCCAAAAAAAAAGAGAAGTCTTAACTGCAAAATTAGGGTTTGAGGGTTGGACCAATTTCCCACTGCCTTGCCAGGCTGAGGTTGTCAATATCAGTGATGAATGTCCATCTGGGTTCTGAGACTGTTTTTAATCGGGGCAGCATCAGAATTCTGCAAGCTGGGGTGTCAGACCTGTTTTGTTGTGTGAAGTTGCCACTCCTGATTAGGTTATGCTTTATTACACTCTAAAGATCTCAGAAAGATTCTCCTCATACCTTTGCTCAGATGAAGCTTGCTCCTTTCTGTGCAGATTGCCCCAACAGAAAACCCTTTCGGTCTCTCAAGACTAATTAAAAATATCAGCTTTTCATTATGTGTGGTTTATATATTTTATTCTTATATTTTATTCATATATTTATTTATATATTTTATTTTATTGTTGTTTTTTCTTTGCCCTGGAATCTGTTGGAGGAAATTTGGAATGACAGCATATTAGATTCAATGTAGCTTGTACTCTGCACAGAGAAAGGCTATGTTGCCTTTCAAAAGTAGACCTGTGGAAAACAACAGGATTAATTGCTTAAAAAACTAAATTTTTCTTGAAGTAGTTTAGTGATACTGCAGTCCATGAGTGAGAGGTTCTGACTCCTCTACAGAGCTACTCCTTTATGGAGCAGACAGAGCTCTGTTGTTCATGACACACTCTTGAAATATTCCTTAAATTCATGGATTCATATCTCAGGGCTACGTAGCATTGATTCAGTCTTTCTGATTTTGCATATTCAAAATCCATCAATTTCAGCACCTCCACAAGGTCTTGGTTTCTACAGTGCAAAATAGGAATAATTTGAAACTGCAGAAAAGTTTAGTGGTAATCAGACCACTAAGTTTTTCATTCCATTTATCCAGTTCCCATAGAAAGGACAAAACTCTCCCAAAATTGACTCTGCCTGCAACTACTTGTCCACAAAGAAATTTGGATTCTGGATGACTGGAAATACATCAACAGATGTTATGCAGAGAAAAGAGTTCTATCTTCTGCAAGGAACTATATGCAAAGTATCCATGGGATGAGCTCTGGAAGCTATTTTACCATAAAAATACAGATTTATAAGTGCACACTTACAGGCACTAGAACATGTCAAAGAGTATTGATTCATAGTACAAGCTAATTTTCACAGAGCAGAGACCATTTGTGTTCAGAATCTTTCTAGGCAAATCACTGGCTTTCAGCCAAGTAAATCTTTTTCAACGCAAGAAAAAATGAAATCACTTATTGGAACAAACCTACTGATTCATTTTTGGTCACTTTCACCTCTCAGACCAATGTCCAGGCAACAAATGACTCCTTTTCCTGGGCTGGTCAGGACTATGAGATGCCAGACAAAGCCAGATTTTGCAGAGCTGTGCAGGAAGGGGAAGTTCAAACTACAATCCGTAGGTGAGGAGCCTGCTGGGAAGTGGGGCTGGATCCTGCCAAATGAAAGGGTCTCTGTTTATCTAATCTCTCATCAAAACACAAAATTTTGGGTACAATGCACACACACACCAAGGATAAACTGATTTTTTAACTAACATTTACTCACCTAGTATAAAAAAAAATTAAAATTCTTCATTTTCCCCCTTTTTTTCTTTTTTTTCCTTTTTTCCCTTTTTTTAAGGAAAACAAAATCAAAGGCTAGAGTGCAATGTAAGGAGTATACAATCCTATATAGTAAGCACACATTACAGAAAACTTGGATGTGGCTTTTAAAAGCACAGGAATTGCAGCTTTTCACCCCACAGAAGGCACAGTTGCTATACCATGACTGCAAATGGGTTTGGGCCACTTGGTTTTGCCAGTCATAATTTCAAGAGTCAATATATAAAATTTCTGCCTTGTCTCACTGTGCAATGAAAAAAAAAGACTTCTCTGGTACTTTTACCATTCTTCACCCTCCTTCCTAGTAAATTTCCTAGTAATGCTACACAAAGTATGGATTTGATGTGGTAACCAAACCTCTATAAAAGAAAATATATTTATTGCTGATTTTATTTGGATTCAGCTCAGGTGTTGCAAACAATCCTATTTGGCCACTAAAATTGCATTATACTGAGAGCAACTGCTCATCAACATGCAAATGTAAAAACAAAAGTGCCAATTCCATTTTTTCTTAAACACAGAAGTAATGCATATTAAGATCCTCTAGTGGCCACATGCAATAGGGAGACGGAATTCATGGCTACACATCACTTACATTTCTTGCAGTTTCTCCTTTATTTTGCAGTCTCTGTATGTTCACATTTAATTTTGAGGCCCTGCTTAACACTGTTTTTGACTAAAAATCATCATGTGTTTTCTATCTAGGTACAAACCTCTTTACATTTAAGCATGGTGCATTTAATAAAGAAGAATGTAAGATCTTTTCTCTCACTTGTTAAAGTGTTTTGCTTTTATTGCTGTTCAAAAACACAGAATACATTCTTGCTGCAAATATCTCAAGACCACATGGGGCTTTTTTTGTAGATTGTAGATTTTTCTTTTGTAGATTGTAGGTTTGCAGATTTTGTGACCTCCTTCATCACTAACTTGTTTATGAGCCTGCAAGCAAGAGCACGTCAGGCAAGGTTCCATGTGCTTAAGTCACAACACTGTCTTTCTAATGGAAATGGGGAGACATGCATCAAGAGAGCTGAGGAAAACTTAGATTTCTTAGATTTCAGGCTCTGATGCACTCATTTAGTGTTGACAGTAGCTTTAATGCTGGGTGTTTCTCCAAATACCTTCCACCACTTGACCAGAATAGTGCTCCCATGATCTCTCTTAAAGAGATGGTGGTGGGTCTGTGGGAGCGAGCAGCTCCTACACACACTTTCTCTCCGTGGTCAAAAGATCAGGAAACAAGGAACAGCCACGCCATGTTCCCAACCACAGCACTTGCTGCTTGCTATCACTACAACCATTACATGACTCAGTGCTGATTCCAGGGATCACAGAGGTATCAGGGGGTGTTTCACTGGGGAGGCACTGATTGCACTGTTGATAATGAAGATCTGATCACTACTTTCAACACAATAGGGAAAAAACAGATAAACCCTGTTTTGAAATGGAAATCAAATTCTTGTGATCACCTGAACATTTCTTCAGCATCCACCTCCTCCTTTTGCAAGACTATTTTTTTCACATATCCCCTTTACACAAGCATTTCAAAGACAGCTTTACCTGCATTTTGTTTAGAGCCATGCCATGCTTGCTGCTCCCCCTTCTCTGGTGCATGTGTGTGTGCTTTTGTTACTTGTATTGTGTAAGGTGCCTTGGGATATTCGCATCCTGTGCATTGTGTGGCATTGTGTTGAATAGGAGGTACAGAAATTAAAAGCAGGTCTCCTCCTACCCACATATGCCTTTTCTTTGCAGGTTTTCCTGGAAGTTTTGTGCGGGGAGGGAAGGGAAGAGGTAAAATATGACTTGGCTGAGACTGCCGGATGCTGAATCAGCTGTGATTGCCTCACGTTTTCCTTTCTTTTAAAATAAGGGGGTACAGTTTTTGAAAATGCCCATCTGACTTCTCTCCAGGCCCTACCCAGCACATCTCTTCTTAGTAGGTCAGTTTTTAAAAATGATGCATGTGCCTCTAAATCACATGGGCCTCTGGATAATATCTTCAAAATGCATTTCTCCTAGGTCTGGAAAAGTGATGCTCTGGGACTACAAGGGCCTGGTGCAGCTGCTGCTGCACAGTGCTCATTATCAGCCACAGTTTTCCCCTTCCAGAGGTGTTCTTTGCAAAAAAACAGACGAGGCAGCCATACTTATTAACTAAAAAAGATACACCACCACCTAAACCCCAAACCACAAAACATCTTAAAGAATAATTTTGTTCTGCTACACTGCTCTGGTAAAAGGAGCCAAAGCCTGGAGTGCTGGCTCCTTGTTGCTTGCACCTGCACACACTGGCACAGATGAGGCTGGTCAGCCATGGTGTGGTGATGCAAAAGTCAGTGAACAGGGAAGAACTTTAGAAGAAACCAAACAAGAATTGTGACATCAGAATCCTAGAAGCCCCTCAGTTCCACATTTTCAGAGGGCTTACACATCCTGTGGTTGCAGACAGATGAAATTAGGCATTGATTAGAGGTTAATAGCAGCTCTATGGGGGTGTGTCATCCATTTTTAGCAGGGTCACTATTTTGCTTTCACAGTATCCTTATCTTCATAAAGAAAGGAGGAGTTTGATTCCTTTTAGCCACAGGACGAACAGCCCCACAGCATCCAGCCACACACAGGGTGTTCATCTTCCCCAAGGCTGCTTCCCTGCTGTGCACTGTCTCACAGATAAAAGTTCCTCCAGTCTTGCTTGCTACTGTGACTGAATGCTTGAAACCTCGGCAATAGAGCAGAGGAAAATAGAGTGTTAATGAGGGTTGTGCCCTCCAAGCTGTGCAAGAAAAAGGACTGGCACCTGACAAGCAATGCCTTTGTATTCAAAGGTGACAAAAGTAATTGCCAATTGCTTTTTTACTTTTTTTTTCTCCTTTGTAGAAATGTTTATATTTTCACCTGATAACACTGGAGGTCTTGAGAGCTGGTTTTATACGCTTTCCTAAAGGTTATTAATTCTTCCTACACTGTTCCCAGTTAGACAGGGTACCTTATAATATGACTTCCTCATTAACATCAAGAGCTGTGATTATACAGTTGTGTTACCAAGGGCTTCAAAGACATGAAGCCTAAATATAATCTTTACAGTACCTTGTTACAATACAAAGCACATCCTCTAATACATTTTTTTTTGTTTGCATAAAATGCAGCACAATAATGGTTCACTTGACCTTTGCCCCTTTGTATAGTTCATTTTAACATTGTTTGAGGAGCACAGAGCTTGCATTTTGCAGGGCACAGGTGCTCTGCCCCACGCTGGAGGCTGAGGCTCAGCCAGGCGGTGTGGTGCACCACTGCTCCCCGCCAGCAGCTGGACTCAGGGGATTGCTTTTGTGGTCCACCAGGAATTTCCTGTGATAGAATATCAGAAACCTACTGGTGACTAGTAGGAGGTGACTTCACAGGGCAAAAGTTCTCTCCCTACAATAAACATTCTCAGCACCGTGGTGGAGATTTCCTACGCAGACCTGACAGCCGCCAGCGACTTGTCATCCCTGCAGAGAATGGCTCAGGGAAGGGATCCTCGTCTTTCCAAGCACTTGCCACTCTAAAAGTGAAGCTGCACCCCCACTGCCATTTTATTAATGCCTCCTGAGAAAAGGGAGATATCAAACTACCCGTGCTAATTTTAAAAATCCCCTTAATGTTGAATGAAAAGACATTTATAAATATACAAATTGACAGTCAAAGACAGAACACACTGGTATCCATATAAATGTACAGTCCATAATTACCATGGATCTTGGTGTCTGTAGGTATCATGACACACATACTGTCAATACATGCCATATATCCTGGTACCTGTAGGTAGCATGGCACACACGTGATCAGAAAACTCACTCAACAAACACTGTACTCCCTCCATCCAGGGCTGCTGGGGAAAAAGAATCACAGGGATATTCATCCACTAGATCTCTTGCAGGGCACTGTCATTTGAAGGATCCAAGCAGTAAATCTGAGCCTGACACAACTCCCTTGGCTAGCACTACTAAAAGGGCTGTCTGGGGCACTAGATTTGTTTGGCTGGCTGAAATATCGTGCAACTGGGCAGGCTGCAGTGAAGTTTAGAGACTGAAATAGCTTTGGGGAAACAATACATTAATTTCCTGTGGAAAATACATCTATTAAAATGGAGACTAGCCTTGGTTGAGTCCAACATGGTAAAAAAGTGTGCTGTAAACCTAGAAGAAAATATACTTCTGTGTTGGCTTGAAAATAAAAAAGGGCTGAAAATAAAATTATCCTCAGAATCAGGACTGTGCAAGGGCTGACTTTGTAGAGGAGTGAGATAGAGCAAAGATTTCCAGAAGGTATCTTTAAGCTGTTTCACCAACTTCTCCACATGCTCAAGAACTCAGGAACAAAGCCTGTGGCCATGGTCTTCATTATGCACTTTCTGAGGAAAAAAATGGACAAAATTTGACTCAAAGCAGTGCTGATTTATTTTGCTTCTAAAATCTCATCATCAGCTGGTGGCCATTTTCACAGGACAGTCTTCATAAGGGCTGGATAGAACTTACCCATCTCACATCTTACTTGGCTCTGCAACTTCTGAATCAAGAAGAAGGAAGCAGAAAAAAGCAGTAAGAAATCTGTAGGAATTCTCAGCAGCACTGGAGATGTTTGATGCTGCACTCCTCATGTGCTGTTCCTGAAGTTCATTGTTCATTGGCATTTGCACAGAAATCACTGCCCAGCCTGGTCAGAGCAGTCTGTGCCTGTAGGCAGAGGTGTGGGGACTGTGGGGTCAGCACTTCAGCTCTTTTAAGCATTGCAGTGTGGAGGGACCAAGCCCTGGTTTTAAGAGTTGCTTCTTCTATATGATCAGATAAACTTTTTTTTTTTCTCCAGCCATGTACAAAGTACAAACCAGTATGATTCCCATGAGAGCTCTGGCCATTCCCCCTTGGAGGGAATAATTTGAAGAAATAACATCCACCTTACCCCACAGTCTGTCATTAATGTCCTGGGAGGCAAGACCAGTGAACTCACCAAACTTTTAGTGGGAAATAGATGTTTGTGCTGAAGGAAGACTAAATCCATCTGTCAGGTGCTTTTTTTTTTTTTTTTTTTGCGATCAAGGCTGATATTTTTAGTCTCAGTGATTGGATTTCCAGTCAGTCACTATGTACTCAGGAGGAAGAAACCAGTTTGGTTAGCTTTTTTTCTGTTTCTCAGCAAGTAGAACACTGTATTCCATTTCTGTGGACCGTGACATCCCATGGCACATTAAAAGCCTTATTCAAACCACAAGACAGCCATATTTTACACTCAGCAGGAGACTGTAGGAAGAAGTATGAGGCCAGGGTTATTCTGACTCTGGACAGTTTGTCAAACTGGGAATTAAGAAGAAAGTTTAGGACATTCTCTACCAGTTCATGTGATCCTGAAAAAAATAAATAAGTAGAAGTTTGCCTCAGTAGGGAATGTCTTTATATTACAAGAGACTGCATAGAGGAAGATTTATATTCAGGAGGAGTGGAGTCTGCCCTTGTGCTTTTAAGTCTCCATCTATTGTGAAAGTATCACAAAACTGTAGAAACACCAAGGGCAGTTCTGAAATAAGCAGGATTTTATTTTCTGGTCTACACCTGAACAAAGCGAATTAACAGAAAAATCTCAGCTGAGTTCATAAACCAGGTTCATGATATCTGGGAACTCATCTTCTAACCTGGGCCATATTTCGTGTGCTGATCCATAGTTTTACCTCAAAACCACAAGAAATTCATCAGATAGTTGGAGAGCCTGAGAAATCCTTATTAGCCTGCTCAGCATTTTGCATTTTATTCTGATTGATCTTTTCAAAGAGATGATGTCAGGAATTTCAGGAATCACTTTTGCCTTCTGAAACAATAATCTGCATTTACTGAACTCTACAGCAAAACTCCCAGGCATCATTCATCATATATATGCAGAGTACATCATATTTCCTATGGCTACCTAGTCTATTAGACTGGAGGGTGGTCTTATATATCAGACATACATCAGCAGCAGAAATACACTGCTCCTACTTTTTGTCATCCTCAAGTTAACCATTCTGTGCTTGAGTCAACAGAATAGCACATTACCTGATTTTAGGTTGAAAATTATAATTTTCTCAAGGACATTTAGAATATCATGTTATAAACAGGGACTGCACATCACAAAACAAGTTTTCCAGACTTTGGTTATGGAAATGAACATGAAAATGCTGTGCATTTGTATTGCATCTGATTTTCCAAGGCCACTTGTTTCCATATTTGACTGCTTGGTCCTATTTTCCCACCCAGAAGATTAAATCTCAGCATACCTTCAATTCTTTAATTTGCAAGCAAAAGGAAAAAATTTACTCCCACCAAACAGTAACTTCACAAGCATGGTCAGTGGGGCTTTGGACAGTGATGTAGCTTAATGCAATTCTAAGCCTCTTGAAATCTGGTCCAAACACATCATGTTTAATGAATACTTTCCACCACCGTTTAAACCCATTAAGAGAAAGAAAAGGTGTCTTTACAAGAGATCTTCGCTTTTTTGTGTTGTAATACTTCTTTTCCTGGCAATCTTAAAGGGTTCACCACCACTTCATTATTTCAGTGTAATGGAGTATTCATCTTACCCTTGCTGTCTTAGAGATATCCTCCAGGATTGCAGCTTTTAACACCAGGAAACGTAAAGGTAACATAATGGCAGCTTTCCCATTTACTAACCACTATCTTTCAAACCCCTCCTTTCCTTCCCCCCAAAGCTGGTGCTTCATTAATCTCCACGCGTGACTGAAAGCGTTAAAAGCTTTCACGGGTAATTCGTTACCCAAAAAAAAAAAAAAAAAAAAAAGGACATCTGGGGGACATTTTGAAGGGCTGGCTCTGCCGTGGTGCAAATCCCGTTTTGCAGTATTGGTGCTGCGAGCCCCCGGCCGCGCCGCGGGCGCGGAGCGATGCCGGCGCTCGGAGCCGGGGGAACATCTCCCCCCAGCGGCCGCCGGGCCGAGCCTCCTCCCGAGGGCTGGCAGCTTCGTTCCTGGGCAGGGAAAATCCCAGACAAGCCCGCTTCAGCCCTAATAATTTCGTGTAAGGCAGTGGAGGTGATGGGCGTGCCTCTCGCTGTAGAGCTGCGCATCTCCCTGCCGACAGCCAGCGGTGCTGCTGTCCTCGCCCTGCAATCCCCACCGCGACCGGCAAAGCTGTTCCAAGCGAATTGAACTCAAATTCAGCCCTGTGAATTGAATCTTTTCACGCTGCTTTGTATCTGTCTCCACTCTGCGCATTTTTCCTCTTGCCGTTTCCAAACAAGGAGCGGCAGATTTTGTTAACTAGTGTCAGAAAGAAACACACTTGACCATTTTATCCATCGATGGCACAAACCCTACAGGGAAGAACAAACAACACATTTTCAAACTGGAGTCTGCTGCTGCCTTCCTCACTCCTGGCCCTTGCTGCTGTGGGAGACATCCAGCTCAGCCACAGCCCTCGCAGGGCAGCTGGCTGCTCCACATCATTCTGCTGCTGTTTTAGCAATAAACGTGTTTTGGTGGCTAGATCCCGTGGCAGATGCCAGGAATTACCAGCTGGTCCCTTTGTCAAGCAGTGCAACGCTGACTCTGCTAGCCCCATGCACACTTAGCTCCCTTCTTGCTTCCCACCGAGTCACCCAGGCAGGTGCCTTCTCCCAGTTCCAGCCAGAGAGGAAAACAAGCTGGTTCCTCTCATAAAGCAGACTATTAGCATCAAAAGAAAGATATTTTTTGGGCAATTTGAAACTGGTCAACGTCTGCAACATCAGTTTAAGCAAAACATTATTCTTTATGATTGTCTGAGTGATCAATAAAAGTACACACCAAGTCTTGCATGGTATAAGTTAGGAAGAAGGATAAACGTTCCTTTCACATAAATTTAGGAAATTATCTTGTTGAGGAGAATCTTCTAGGCTGATAGCAGCTACAAATTAGAACTTTTATTCTCTGTATGGATTTGTGCTTTATGTCTATCTGTTATGACACTGACCAACAAAATGTCTCCCTTGTTTAGAAGTGGCAAGTGACAAAACCAACATAGCAGCATGTAACTGGAGGCAAAACTAGAACAAGACAGCATGTAAAAATTCAACTTACAGAGTTGAATTTGTGTTAAATACACTTTCAAAATTTTCAAAAAGTTTAGGACTGTTAATATGAAAGCAGAAAGTTACAATTCTAAATTTTCCAACATCAAAGGGTATTAAGTTTGTATAAACCACAGCACAGCTGAAAGAGTAGCTCTTACTATTGTTAGAAGCAGTATTATGACTGTAGAATACTTGGGGGAACAATGTTCCTGTTTTACTTTTGATGGGGTATTTTGTGGATCTGATTTCATCCTTCCCCTCTCCAGTGAGCACCTCTGTGTGTGTATGTTTCCAACAGCACCACGGGCAGCAGACATGCCCTCCTCTGTGGCTTAGGAGCAGCACCTCTGCTAAAGCCTGGATGCCCCAGCTGAGCTCTGGGAGCCTGTGTTTGCTGCCTGGTGAAGTGGTGTCTGGTGAGAGGAAAAGAACCCACTTTAAGCCCCAACCTATGGGGAGCATGTGAGCCTCCACTCCCAGTCTTCTGTTTGTCTTCATGGGGCTTGTAGGACCTTTCCCTCGTTTAATGCTTCTACTCTTCCATAAAGCAGAGCTGAAACAGCTCAAAAGGTTTCAAAAGGTCAAGGGTGCCAAATGCATGCACACACAGGGGAGCATGTGCTGCTGCACAACATTTTTCCTTAGGAAATCAGATTAAAACACAGGAAAACTCGACTGTATCATTCCCTGAACCCGATTAAGGGAATCAGCGTCTGACTGTAAGTGGATATGATAAGAAGCTGTCATATTCTAGGAATGTCAGCTGGCATTATTGTTAACTCCCAGAGCACATTTCCCCTCCTTCCCAGGCAGGCCTGCAGCTGAGAGCTCTGCTATGTAGTGAAGCAGAGGCAAAGCCAACACGGCCAGCTCTTGATCTGCCTGTGCCTTCCAAACTCTCTGAGCAATGGAATACTAGTTATCAACCTCCCAGAAATTCTACAGACTGCCAAAGCACCCAGGTCAAAGTTTTATTTGAAAACTCTTTAAGATTATATACAAGGATGAGGTGTTTTCAGCCACCAGGCTGCAGTTTGATGAAATCAGTGGTTTGTGTACACTATGATTTCTACCAGAACAAAGCAGCAGCCAGGGAGTAGCTTGCTGATTGGATTTTGATTATCAGTCAAGGGACAACAAACTACAGTATTTTCATAGTAAATAAGGGACACATTTGTTTTCAGACTGGTTGTGAAAAAACTTAAAGATACGTAATCTAATCGATCTGAACAAATTGGTACAGATAGATTAATCAGAATAGAAAGCGTGCCAGGAGTCAGGATGACCTGTGTCCTGTGAGACTTAGTAATTTCTCTCATTTCTCTCATGTCATACAACTTTTTCTTTCATAATAGACCTGTGACCTATTTGTTTTAGTGAGCACTTTTCTGTTCATGTTAATAATTTGAATAAGTTGATCAGACATACAAAAAAGAAATTAATTCCTTCTCAAATGACCATAAAAGTTCCATCATTATTTAAGTAACACGGTATAAGATAGCTTAATTCATGAGCCTGTGCTTCACTATGATGTCTTTATTTGGACTCTTTTTTATTTGACAAGCTTTTATAGGAATGTGGAACTAGGAGCTTACAAAAACTCCTGTTTCAAAAAGGAGTCAGTTAACACTCTAGGCAGAAATTATCACAAACTCCTTCTTCTGATAAGGAGCATTAGTGCACAGAGACACAGTTTTTCAGTGTAGAATTATGTATTTCCTGGCGGCTAAAAAAAAAAAAAAACACCACCAAAAACCCAACAATCTCAACTGTAAATTCTTCTACCTGAGGTTCCATCAATTGATATTCTTAGAACACAGCTGTGCAAAACACAAGGGAATACAAGGGACACATCCTGATTCACAAGAAGAAAAACTGTGATCAAACAGGTACGCTGGGCTTTAGTTTCCATGTAACTGCAACTTCAGCCATAAATGAAATTAGGAAATGCCATTTCACTTCATATCTGGAAGTGTATGATGAATTCAATTGCATTATCAATAAAACACAGGCAAAATCCAAGTGAAGTGGTGGTAAAGCTAATTGTATAAAAGAAAATATAAGTGGCCTGACTGCTTGGCTAGCCAGAAGTAGTCCTAAAGCTCTGGCAATTTTGGGTACAGCACAATCAGAAGAGCCACAGAGGTACCTGCAATACTTGTTGGTTCCTACATGACTGCAGTCAGAGTTCTGACAGAGGCATGGAGTATGAAAGATCATTCTCTGCTTTAGTATGATGGTAGTTGGTATTATGAGTATGCAGAACTAGGCCAGTGACTGTCCTGATTGGGTCTGACACTGCACAGAGAAAGGAAAGCAAATTTTTTCCCCCATTCCCATGTGGCAGCTGATAGTGGGGTCTTGCAGGTGAGTTCTGTCAGAGAACCCTTCCAAAATCCTGTGTTAGGCCAGGAAGCAGGTCAACCTTTCAGCTCCCAATCCTGCCACAAAGCATTTCAACCCAGAGCTCCAGGGCAGGAAGGACACAGCCTACTCCTCACCCAGGTCACAGCTGTGGAGAGAATATGGGAGCAACTGCTGGGTCACAGGGCTCTCTGTGTGCCACCATCTCCAGGCTGGTACAATACTGGAGGACTGGAGCCAGCACATGAAATAGGTTTCAGGGAGAGTTTTGAGCCCAGGGGATTACTCTGAGTGATTTCCCTTGTGTCATGGTTTAACCTCAGCCAGCAGCCAAGCCCCATGCAGCCACTCACTCACTGCTCCAACCAGTGGGATTGGGGAAAGATTTGGAAGGGTGAAACAGGACTCATGGGTTGAGATAAAGACATTAATAGGGAAAGCAAAAGCCATACACAGAAGCAAAGCAAAACAAGGAATTGATTCCTTATTTCCCATGGGCAGACGGGTGTTCAACCATCTCCAGGAGAGTGGGGCCCCATCAAGTCATGGTGACTTGGGAAGACAAACACCATCACTGCAAATGCCTCCCCATTTCCTCCTCCTTCCCTCCAACTTTATATACTGAACACGATGCCACGTGGTCTGGAATATCCCTTCGGTCAGCTGGGGTCACCTGTCCTGGCTGTGTCTCCTCCCATGCACTCCCAGTCTCCTCACCAGCATGGCAGAACAAAAAGCAGAAAAGGGAGTAACATAAAACATCTTTGTATTATCATCACTGTGTTCAGCACAAATCCAAAACAGAGCCTCATACCAGCTACTGTGAAAAAAATTAACTCTATCCCAACCAAAACCAGTGCCCCTTGGCTCTGCCTGCACATGCTCATGCCTGCACTGCTGGAGTTCCCCACCAAATGTTATTTTAGAGCAGACATATGGACCTGGATCTACCCTTGGGCACCTGCTGCTTTGGTACTACTGCTACCAGTGCAAGAGCACAGGAATGACAAAGACTGAGGCTCTGAGCAGGTTTTCCAGAGGTGATGTCTACCACTACATAGAGATGGAGATGGAGCTCTAACAGATGCCCTGCTTTTTTTGTGCCTACTTATTCGATACTAAAGAACCTTATTTTTCCCCCTTTGCTCTGAACAAAGGCAGGAATCCTGCACTTGGGGTGTGAAATAATGAAAACAATTGGCTTAGTCTAACCAATTAACAAAACTTCCATTACCTACCCCTCCTCAAAAAAAACGGTAATTATTACATAAAGAATTCCTTATAAACTCAGGGATCACATTCAAGGCTTTCAGGCCTTCAGAATCCCCAGTATTTTTCTTCCAATATGAATAATTTGAAGTCTATTACTTACCCCTTGTCAAAGCCATGTTTATTTGGTCAGTGGCTCTTGTTCAGATTAATTCATTCATTAAAATTAAGTTTAGAAGTTGCGTTTTGTGAATTTTAGAAATAAATATTCAAAGTGACTGTGTAAATGAACAGCCCTATAATCTTGTTTGTGAGAGACACCAAAAGATAGCTGCAAGCACAAGTGAGAAAACACAACTTTCACTTCAGGCAAACAGCACTGGGTGATGATTTTGAGACATGGAATTGGACCATCAGTTTTCAGAGAAAAAATTTTCACTAGCAGTTTTGCTATTCTCATTCTGAGTGTCACAGCACTGCGAAGGGGAATCTGCCTTGGGAATATGCTAGCCTTCTCTCCAGAGGCTCGTCCTATCAACAATAGTTAGCAGAGGAAAAATCAGCAGATTTTAAAATACAGAACACTTTTTTATGGGCTAATTAGAAACATGCCACAGATACAGAATCAGAGCCATATGTAAAGTTCTGAATGAGATAGAAAAGATTATCTGAAGGAAAAAAAGCTGGTCTTTTCCGTTCAACAACACAGGGCTTGTGCAAGTTCCTAGTTATTTCATCCAGGAAGAATCAAAGTTTCCTTTCGGGCACAGAAAAACATTGAGCTCTGACTCCTTGTGTAGTCAAACACAGTGCTAGTAGCAAAGAGTCATGTTGCATCAACCTTATTTCCAATACTTCATTTAAATGACAAGAGATATTGAAAAGACAAAATATTCCTCCAGTTCCAAGGACTGCTCCAAGAAGGCTTTTTTAGGGCTTCAGTACAGGCATTTGTGTGAAATCCATTAGCATGGGCAACCACTGAGACCCTCTGTAGTCTACTTTGGAGTCAACATAGGAGATAATTCCCTTGGTTCAGGTTGGAGGACTGTTTTCCTAAATTGATATGTCTACTCCTTTTAGTAAAGGTTAAAAGCAATTCTCATCAATATGCTATACTCTTGAAATGCTAATCTACATAACCAAAGAAAGCATTCTGTAGGAGTCTTTTAGCTAGATTTTACTCTTCCACTTTAATGCAGTTTGCTAAGGCCCAGAACGCAGAGCATTTCCAGCAGGGTCTGCAATGATGATGGAGCAGGTAGTGCTTTGCAGGTGGCAGCCTAATTGTTAGATGCTACCTCTGGTCAGCAGACAACTGCAGGAAGAAAATTCTGCAAATCAGAGAAAATCCCACTACATTTGCTTTTGGATTCCTTAACACAGGATGAGCAAAAATAATACAAATACTGCAGTCAGCCATGATTTTATTAAGGGAAAGTGAAAAAGCACGATGTTCTGAACTTCAGCCATCTCAGATTGCTCAGCACAGCTGGCATGAACAGCTCCCAAGAGACTACATGCAAAACCCTCTACATCAGGCGTGAACAAGCCTGCAAGCTAGCTGAACTCCATCTTCAGAGGAGCAGAAACAGTGAAAAAAAAGGCCAAAAATGACGATGATATAAACTAACTATTCGCTTTGAAGTTTAAACCTTCCAGACCTAGAAAAGAGTGCATAGCACCTGAACCAGAGCACAGCGAATCCCCATAGGAATAAACACGTCTGGTCACTAGGTGTCAGCCTTGCCTCTGCCAGGAGGACACCGGACCTTCTCCCTGCCCTCACCAAGCAGAGGCAGCTCCCCGCACCAGGAATTACCGCAGCAGTCTCGTAGTCAGGAGAGAGGAGCAGATGGAGAAGGATGTTTGTGCTGGGTGCTTCTGTACCTGGTAATATCATATATGTTACCCTCAGGTCTGGACGCAGGAAACAAAGGTTTCGTGCTGAGGAGATGTGAGTGGGTGTCACCTGCAGAGATGGCAGAGAAATTATGCTCTCTAACAATGAAAGTATCAGCAGGGCATTAGCAATGAATGAGTAAGTGTTTTGCAAGCCTCACAGTATTTACTGTTTATCCTAGAGCACCAGTTTCTGGAATACTGCCATCACATGAAAATGCTGGCTCCCGCTTCTTAAATTTGCTTCTAGTCTTGGTGGATACAGGAACAATGCTTGGAAACAAGATTCCTGCAGAGCTGAAAACTCCAAGGACAACAAAGAAAACCTAAAATGTATATTCTTTACATAATTTCTTGACTACTTACAGTTCATAACAGTATAGTCAGCAAAAACAAAGAGTGATTAAACATGCAGCAGAGTTTCGGTGGTGGTGAAGAATACTCCTCTGTTTCTGACTTTGGAAACTCTTCAGGGCGGATTTTCATACCTTGATTGATTCTCATGTTCCCAGGTCTCCAAAATTACTTTTATTTTGGTCCCAGCCTGCTATAGTATCATGGGTGTGTGCCAGTGCCCATGGTGGTCTGCTGCCATTGCATTTTCCCTATATGCCACAAGCAAAGCCATCCAGCTCAGTCAAGAACAACTAGAATTGGAACAACATGCAGTTTTCACAAGATGCAGCAAAAATTACTTGACAGGTTTTTACCTCCCATTTTCTTCTTAGGTTCTCTTAATGGACAGGTAAGTTTTCCCACATCAAACACAAAATCAGAACACCCCAATGGTTCAATCCTCTCAGAGACACAAACGAATGCAGAAAAACTGACCCAGATAGAATTTTGCTACACAACCAATCCTCACTATGGTTAATCATTTCAGGATCATCCCACCGTAAGCACCTGTCTTTAATGATTAACTTGGAAAGCCTGGAGCCTTCAAAAAACAACAGTAACAAAGCCCAACAACAAAGTCGCAATTAGCTCAGACATTTTACCTAGAAGTCAGGGCAGCAGCAACATCACATCACCCCAGTTCAAAATAAAACCAGTAGAATAATATTTTGTCTGGAACAGTTTCAAGCCTAGTACATGGCCCATACTCAGACTGCCTGCTGAATAAGAGCAACGGCCCTGCCAAGGAAAGAAAAAAAAAAAAAAAAAGAAAGAAAAAAAGGAAAAACCAAAAAGAAAAGGAAATAGAGGGGATAAATTATTGGCTGTGCACAAAACCCAAGCACATCAGTACCAAATCTTTTATATGAACATCACAAACCATCACAGTAGCTGTAGGGGATACCTATGAAACATACTGGACACATCTTCTCAGATAGCAGTGAGACAACATCTGTAAAGCATCTCAGCCACCTTCTCTAGCCATTACAAGCAGCACCTGTGAAGCAGACATCTCAAGAGAGGCACCATCCTGCTCTCCCACTTTTTTCTTTTGCAAAGGGAGGTGAGTTTACTTTCTGCGCTTCACTTATAGAGTAAACATACACATTAGAACTAGCACAAACATCAGCATGTATTACACAAGAGTCAAAGGAGGCAGGCAGGCAAATTTTGAGTGGAAATATCAGTCCAGGGCTGGGAAACTGGGAGTCATCCACCTTGAAAGTCAGAGGCTGCCAAGTGGAGATGTCACCAATTTCTGTATCCTGAAGAAACTGCTGTCCCCAATAGTTTTAAAATAACACTGTCTTTGCCAGCATCTCACCTCTCGTAGCATCAATATATCCTCTAGATTGCTTTTTTCACTAAATAATTTTAAAAGCATGCTTATTTTCAAATACAAATACAACCACATCAGGTTTTGCAAGTTCCCGATGGCAAGCTAAGCAACACACTCTGGCAATATGCTGATCCACTGGAGAAATTCTGACCATTAACTTCAAATGTCTTGAGTCACTGAAAACAAAGAATGGCATTCAGCTCCAGATGCTGAAGTTTTGGGGGCATACAAGAGTGCTATGTTACAACTTCTGTAACAGTCAGTGGAGTCTAGACTGTCACTGAATTGCTTGCATGTCTGCTCCAAGCTGAACATGGCTTTTCTCTAGGCCCTAGGTACTGACTGTATCAATCACATTACTACAAAAGCAGCGAGACTCCTAAGAGAGGAGCTTGAAGTGCTGTTTACATGTGAGCAATGTAAATTTAGACCTACATTAATTTCGAAATAAGCACCATACCTCACTATAATAACTTTATAAGGAACATGGATGCCAATTTTTGAATCATTGAACCACAGCAACATTCAGCTAAAAAATGCATCTCCCTTGTTAGACATCAAGTGAATTTGTTTTCTTAATTTAAGGTATTCCACACAGGGAGCAAACCACATAAGCATCACAAAAACCCCTAGAGAACTAGTTTACTATAAATTTATACATCAACTTATTTTTTATAGGCCACTCTATGTCCACAAACTTCTAGCTATCACTACCTGCCCACGGAATAAAAAATGTCAGATTTTCAGGTTAAATATGGACTAATCTGCCCATATTTATAGGCTAAAGCCCAGACAGGACAATGCTACCATGAGACAGAATGAATCTAACAGAGGCTGAATAAAAGTGCAAGAAGAGAATTAGGGGCATTGAATGCAAAATTGCCATCCTTTCATACTGGTATCTAGTATGTGCAATTCTGATTCAAGTGCATAGCCACTCTTCTAGGAGTGTTCATTGACTGATAAACACCAAATCCATTGCACAAAGTGCCCTCCAAGTTGCTTGGCATGTGGCTTGGAATCTACAAGGTTAACAAGTAAACAACATTGCTGCTGACATTTTTAACAACAAAAGCAACACCAGTGCAGGAAACTCAAGCCAATCCCCCCAACCCCCCCATATAAACAGATGCAGGAATGATCAACACTTTTCCTGCTCCAGAGGCACATAAAACAACCAGATTTTCAAACCCAGAGTAGGCCAGACAGGATGACACTGTGAGAATGATTGAGCCCTGTAGTTCCCACCACAACGGGAAAGGTGAGAAGAGACCTTGGGAAGATGCAGATGCTTCAAAAGGAATATTAAGCACAGGAGACAGAATACATCTGAGGATAGTTTGCTTTGCTGAGAAACCATACTTCTTTAGACAATGCCATGTATTTCTGCTACAAAAGACCAAGATGAGCCACCTGGGTGGGAGATAAAGGAGTTTTAAAAAGTTCAGTTTTCCTCTAATGGGCAAGAATCCTGTCACACTTGGACCTCTTTCATAGACTAAACCATAACCTTAAACCAAAGTGCAGACTGTGAGTTATGCAAAAGTATTCTTGTCTGATCACATTTTAAAAAATTTTAAAACATAAAGATGCATTTAGAATATTAAACTGCACATTTTGGATATATAGAGAATGTTTCTTATTTTAGATATACATATACATAACAGTTAAATATTGAAAATATGGGATTTGTGCAACAACTTAAAATTGCTTGCAGAACTTGTGTTAAACAGTGCAAAATCAGTTTTGCATTAGCATTTAAGGTTTTAATATAGAAAATAATAGAAAACAGAAATAATAGTAGAAAATAATAAAATAGCAATGAGAAGCTATCTTTGCAATTGATCACTTTTATATGACTTCCTGGAGGACTAACATTATGCTTCTATGTCAAAACAATGCTGGCACACTGCCAGTGAAGATTCAGATTAGGGCCACTGATTTAATTTATTTCTTTGGAAATCAGTACAGTCAACTTTTGACTGTTAAACACAAATTCTATATGAATTATAATGAAGCCACGTTATCGCTGTTGTACATGAGAGAAAACATGTATTTTAATCTACTTCATTTTGAGTCTGCATTCAGCCACCTGTAAGTATAACATTGACTAGCTGCAGCCAGTAGAATCTGCTCCTAAGAAACAGGTGATTTCTAATCACAGCATGAAACAAGGTATGCACTTGTTTACAGACCATTGTTTACATTGCAATCTCACATCTGTAATCAGTTTTATCAAGCAATCATTCAGAAGTATGATGTTGCTGAAAAAATTGACATGGCTTCAGGATTTTGTGACACAAATAAAAGCTCCTTTTCCTCAGCTACCCTACAATACTTTTTCACCTACAGTAGATTGGGTACTTCTTGCTGTGTCACACGTTGTACATGAAAAACCCCTATCAAAACAGGATATCCAACACAATCCTTTATCTTCTAGCATGAAAACATGGTCCATATATCTAAGTAATGAGAATGGCTTTAGATGCCAGCATTGGCTTAGTCTTGCACCAGTAAGCCTGACACACAAACAACAGTCCTTTGGGACACTGTTTATTATGGATTTATTAGAAACCTTGTCAATAACTTACTTGTGCTTTTAATAATTCTGTATTTGGTTGCTAGGAGACTTGCGTTCCTGATGAGATAAAATGAACAGGAAATCCTCTATAGCCTTGTGACTTTTTGCACTAGTAAATAAAAATTCAAACAACTGATAAAAAATACTGGCTACTGTTAACAGAAGTGAGAAAAAAAAAGACAAGCATTGCATATTTTAAATAAAGGAACATATAGCCCTTTTTTGCCCTCTCCAATTATAAGATGATAAAAGATCACCTATATAAAATAGAATGACCGGATTTTGTGGAACGTGGCTGTTTTGGCTCCAAGGTATTTGTAGTGTTGTAGTATCAGAGCCAGGATACAGCTGCCTTGTGACTAAGACATCGTTCACTGAATAAGTGCTATCCAATCCCTCGACGTCACCAGACATCTGTTTCCTGTTTTCATTCTTTCTTTCACTGTTATCATTTTATCCAAGTTACCCTTTCACCTGAAAACCATTTAGAAACCTACAGAAACCAGCGTGTGCATGCGTGTGTGTATCAAAGAAGTTGATTCAGAAAAGAAATTGCTGAGAGCAATTTGTTCATTTTAATACAAAGAGCAGAAATGGAAACAAACTTGCCTTCCCCCATCTTCTCCTCCCCAAAATACACAATGATACATAAACACTTTTGTCTTCTGGTCTTCACTAATATGACTAACTTCCTTCTTTGCTTCCAGTTAAGTAGCTTTCCTGTTGAGTACCACCACCTCCAAAAAATACAATTGTGAATTGATTCATAAAAACAGAAACATTATGGCACAAATAAGGGAAGGCAATAAATACTCTTCCCCCTCTCCAACTCCTTCCCAAATGGAGGCAGTAGTAATATTGTTATTGTAAAGTTATTGTAATAACAAAAACTTGCAAAAAAAAAAAAAAGAAAAAAGTATTGCTTGTCATTTAAGGTTCCAAACCAACAATCATCAGGATGCAGAACAGGATACATCTAAAGTGAGAAAGTTATTTACTTCACATTCAAGTTAACACCAACTGTACTTTTTTTGGCACACAGTATTATTCTTAATGCGCCAAAAAAGTGTTGGGCACTTTTCAAAATATGAATGTTAATGCCACTAAAACAAAATTCCTGCTATTCATAGTCCAATTTTATATTGCTGTTGTTTTGCTCTTTCACCTATACTTAAACCCCAAATCAGGGAATGACCATGACTGATAGCATTTAGCACACATTAACAAGGAGCAATAGAAGTTGAAGAGTAAGTTCTCAAAATTTAATGAATTTCTATTATTAATCTCTTGATTACAGATTATTTAATCAGAATGAGAAGACTTCTTTTATTTTGTTCTGCGATTACATATAGTCATATTAATTGATAAGGCAGGTTGTTGAGTGAAGGAAAAATCTGGGCTGGCTGACAAACACCAAAAAAAACCTCATCCACTTCATTTTATTGTCTGAAAGAAAAAGAAGATTCTTTTAAATCCTCCCCCATTGAGGTATACCAGCAAGATACAGATGTCAAACAGGAGAAAGAGGAGATTCTAGCACACAGAGGACTTTCCCTATGAGATGGGATGGTTTGGCAGCTAGAGGAAACTAAATGCTAAGTAGCATTTCCAAAGGTACATGAATTTTGGAAAGCAAGATGACTTCTCGTCTTCTGGTCTCCTAGAACATTTCCTGCATTCTTATAATCAAATTATGACTACTTTAAAGCCAAATTCAGTTTCCATTAAACCACATAATTATGAAGTAGCTCATTAACTTCCAAGCAGTCAGAGCACATTCTGATACATTATCCTGGTCTCCCCTCTCATCCCTCTTTACTGTATGGTTCACTGTCTCAAATGCCCAATCCTAAGCTTCCACACAGAACCTACAATACTCTTGCATAGTAATAATGCAGTGTTCTGGAGAGACTGATAAAACAGACCTCTGTTGAGAAATATTTTTCAAGACTTAAGTTGATGTGATTAAAATACTGTTTCCCATAAGCACAATTTGCTCATAACTTTTTGCAACGTTTAAATTCATTTGTCCACTGTCACACACACAATCTGTGATCAAGCTGAAAACTGAATTCTAACTGTGTACTTTGTTCATCACATCCCCAATCTTCACAATCACATCCCCATCCCTGACTCTGGATTCTGTTATGCATTTTTATTAATAACAATACATTTGTCTCAGGACAAGTGTTAAATTCCTTTTGAATAATAAAAGCCATTGAATTAAGACAGTTATCTTTCCCCCCAGCCCCAAATTTAGATAGAAAGTTATTTTAAACTGCACACTCTGTCTTCCTCAATTACAGATGAAGAATTAAAAGAAAAATCAAGATCTCTCAAGCCCTAGTGCTACTGATGGCAGTGCAAAATCCAAAACATAGCTATGGAACTGAAGAGGTTAATGCAGTCTTTAGTACACTTTAATTTCTTTTATTTTCTGCTTCTTTTTATTTTTCCCCAACCAAAAAAAACTTTTAGAGCTATTCAAGACACATTTTCTAGAACTTATAACTTTATGCAATATGACTGTAAAACTAATTTTAGTTTTGTAGAGTCATGTTTCCGATTTTAAATTGAGGGGGGGAAATATAAACTAATTATTAGGTCAAATGACTCTTTGGAATTAACCTCTGAAACAAATACAACACCGAAACCTTTTGTTTGAAAAAATAACTGGCAAACCATTGGAAGAGAAAGTGCCCAGACCCACATTTTATGTCAGACTCCACATTGTTTTCAAATGTTAAGACTTCTGATACAGTCTATTATGACAATAAAAAAGTTGAGAGCTACACCAGAAGCCTACATGAAGAAAAAATGTTTTTGCTAGTATAATAGGAATCTTAAAAACAAACAAATGCACACTACTTCTATCCATTATTTCATACCCAGATGTTTCCTGTACACCTGCAATTGTGTCCAGTCCTGAGTTCATGAGCTGTAGTATTTCAACAGACTCTCATCAGTTGGTTTTAGAATTTTCTTGTCTGCCAGGTTTACGATCCATCCTGGAGCAAGACCAAAAAATATCTGTCTAGGATCCTTGCGTGCACTTAACATCTTAAAGAGTTCATCCTTAGTTATGTCTGGTAAGACATAGCCATATTTCTTGGCAAGTTCCAGCCTGGCTTCTGCAACCTTGGATGGATCTGCCAGGTAGCCCCGATTCCTGGGATCTGTGTAGTAACGGACGAGATCTTCAGGTGGGAGCATTCGCTTTGGGATAGGTTTGCCACGGAGGAAAAATAATACTGGCTTGCATAAAATTTCTGTGGGCAAACATGAGAGAAGATTAGTGACTACACCTCTTAACACAGATTTAAAGATATTAAAAGACACCTTATTTTGTACTAAATTAATTATTGCATTCACATAAAAAAGTACCAAGCAAAAAAATCTCAAGAGTATTCTTGTTCAGAATGAGAGAGTGGTTTGCAAGTTTCACTTAACCACACAAACAACGCTGTTTTAACTGATATAGTGCTAATCTGGAGAAGTTGCTACTTCTAATACATTTAGAACCCCTGCTTGGGAAAGATAACCATAACTAAGATTATTTAAATTACTATTTCCAGGTTTGAAACAATGCATTTGTACAGCTATTTACAATGTACCAACTAATGTCAAATGTAGTGCTTCTGAAAGTATTTTAAATAAAGTATCAATGAATGGCACATGCATCTATTTAGCCCTTTGTAGGACTATATTCTCTTCCTCAAATTTGACTGATTTTGGCAAATTATATTCCAGAACCTTTAAACCTTATTATTTTTATTATTTTATGGAATGAAAAAAAAAATCCCAGAACTTGTATCACTCCAGGGTAACATATTTTGCACACTAAAAATGTCTATTCCTCTTCTTCTCAGCCTCATTCACACATGAAAGCTTCGTTATTGTCAATAAAAACTGCATGAATGAATGTTAGGCAGGATGCAGCCTCAAGCAAACCAAAGCCTCTTTCTTCAGTGAAAGTGTTCTGAAAACAATAGCCATTTTAACTGGAATGATTCTGAGCTGCTGTAACTTACTTCCTCACTTTAAGTGGAAAAGCTTTTTAAATTAAAAATATAAACATCCACAGTGTTTTTTAAATCTATTTTTTCCTGAGTTTTCTTAATGCTATTAAACATGGGAAACAGAAGACAAAAATTCAGCGAAACAATATTTTTAGTTCCTCTATTTACAAAGCTATTCAGATTTCCTTAACTGGTTGACTGGTATATGACTACTAACACTGGAAGGACTAAACAGGTGAATGCTTAAAAAAGGCAAAATTGATGATACATTATCATTCATCATTGGGGGCTGGAACTTGATGATCTTTAAGGTCCCTCCCAACTCAAAGTATTCTATAAATCTATAAATATAAATGTAACTGGTTTTGAAACTCTTAGAAGCTGATGATTTTCTAGTAAGAACTATGTTTGAAACTTTGATTTGGATCATTTAATCTTTGCAGGATCAGAAAAAAAAAAAGGCAGAAATTAGAAGAAGTTCTTACCCAAGCTCCTTGGGTCATAGAACGATGTTGTTACTACGCCTCCATTTTTTTCTATGGCTGCAATTGCTAATTCAGATGCCCTCTGCACTTCAATATTTACTTTTGCTGCAAAAATATCAGCACCCTGTAAATTTCAACACATATTACAGTAGCATTAAAATGAGTATTTTAAGACATACATTTTATTCTTCTCTGAAAACTTGTAAGGAACATTAAATCCCACAAAATTATTAATTGTCTGTTCCTTGCACCAAGACAGGTAACCAAATTGCTCTCAGTCACTCGGATTAGATTAAAAAACCTTCTCCATTTCCAAAATATTCATACTTTTTTCAGTACATTTTAGTTTTCTGTTGTTAAATACTTCTTTGGCCTTTTGCTATGTACTCTTTAACTCTCATTTCTGCAGTCCCTCGGGTATGAAGACATCCTCCCGAGTTTCTTTTTTTGCTGACACACAGTGCCCTCTAGTGGATTTATGATCCACAAAAAAGTCCCACAGCAAACTAATCTGGAGAATCCAAGATGCTTACAAACCATGGGAATGAGAGCCTGAAAGCCTGAAGTACCAAGTGTGCTGTCTGCATACCTCCTCCACCAGCTGGACACCGTAATCCCTCTTGAGAGGCTGCACTGTCACACCTCTGGCGTTAGTGAGCTGAGTTAAGTCAATCGGCTGCGTGGGGTCAACTCTGCCCAAGTCAATCAGGTACTGCAGCCTCTGAAGACTCAGAGGTTGGTACTGACGTCTGAGGCTGGGGAGAGAAAGAAAAAAACAAACAACAAAAAAACCAATGAGAAATTTACAAAACTGAAGGTTTGATAGCAACTGGTCAACTGATACATTCAAGTTTTTATCTGTTCCTAAACCAAAAAAATGCTAAGACATTACAGTGTCAACATTTCTTGGCAAACCAACAAGACTGTAAATAACTACCACGTTGCAAGTGAATCCACCTTGGGTGCTTTGTTGACAGACAGTCAAAAACCTAAACATCTCCCACACAAACTTAATCAAAGATTATCAGCAAAATTCTGTACATGCATAGCTTACATACAACGTTTTCTGATCCATTACCACTCAACATCTCAGAAGGTACTGAAAGGAATCTCCCTCAAAACATCAAGGAACAGAAATACTGAAAAAATATGCATTATCCCATATTCCCCAAAGGGAGCTGGAATCTTGTCAACAGCCACAGGCTTCAGAAGAACCTACTTTTGTTTTTTCTCAAGTTCTAACTTTACAAAGCAATCCCTAGCACAATTTTCCAAAGCCAGAGTCAATTCCTGTCTATGCACACTGCTTATGCTGAAAACCAAAACCTTTTCCTACAATCTGTTTGACAGCTGCCATCCGAAGTCTGAGTGGCAGCTCAAAAACTGGGAAGCAGCTGATCTCTGTTACTGGCAAACCATGTACAAAAGACAAGTAACAAGAATTTGTGCTGTCAGACAGCCCTTTACAGAGAAAAAGTTCAAGAATGGGAGGCAGAAGGAGGAGTGAGGTGAAGATAAACAACAGACAGAGACATTGTTCAGTGTGCTCCCTCCTGCCCCAACAGCATCACTCGAGTGCACTTACAGTGGTCACCACAGGAACATTTACAGTAGCTGACACTGAAACTTTGCAAACAACATTGAAAATACAGAGTACTTTTTCTTTCACATGCTGTCAGATGTTGTTTAAAAAAGCAAGATCCTAATAATTTCTTGTTGCAGCAAGAGGCTGGATTTTTTGCTGTTGGTTATTCAAGAACTCAAATTGACCACTCAAGTGGTCAGTAGTGACCACTATTAACATAAGAAGCTGTGTCTGCATTCTGCAGCATTTCCTTTGCAGGACTTGGATTTACTCTCTGCCTTCAGCTATTGAAAGTGCTTCTTGTTTACTCTTATAATAATATAGCAAACAGGAAGAAATAACAGTACCTGGAAATACAATTTGAGTCACATTTCAAAATTTAAGATTCAGAGGAAACACTTTAACAACTGGGATAAGTCTGTAAGTTCTACAGTATGCATTGAGAATGGAAAAATAAAAGTGCTCAGCCCTTTGATAAAGCGGTATCAGGAAATGAAACATGACATTAAGTCTAACAATTCCCAAATACACATTAGTCCTTTTCATCCTTGAACTGTCTGATCAGTGTAGCAGGCTTTTGTTACTACTGCCTGTAACAGCCTTGCATGAACACAGAAGTCTGCAAGACCAAAAAGCAACAAAATGGTTGCTGACCCTGGTAACACAAATGCTACCCGATGAAACAAACCCAGCTTTTAAAAAAACAAACAAAAAAACCCACCAAATTTTTTAAATTAATCTTTTTTTTTTAATTATCAATATAAGTGAAGGAAATTTGGAAAATGCTGACATACATCTCTCCAGTTAAGAACAGTGACTGGAGAACGTATGTTAGAAGAATAACCTTAAACATGAAAAAGGTGGAATGAGGACACGACACAAGCACAATGTGAAAAAAGGACAGAAGTATTAAACAAGGCAAAATGCCCAAGGAGAACAATGGTGAAAGGTGATTTAATGCCTCATCCAGCAGACTTGGTATTAAAGACCTGGTCAGGATCCTAGATGGAACAGGCAGGGCACAGACGGAGGGCAGTGTCAGAGGGCTGAAAAGGCAGAACCATGAAGAAAAGCAGAACTGTTTGGCTGGCAGCAGACTGGAGCTTCTGGTCAATAAAGTGAGGAGAAACAACAAAACAAGGCTTTGGAATACACTTCCATGCTCAACATCCTCACTCCAGTCACTGGGACTGTTCCCAGTCAGTTCACTGGGTTAGGAGGCAAAAGGAAAAACAAGCAGGAATAAAGGAATAGCTTCAGAGGACAAATTCACTCAGCTGGAAGAAGAGGGGTCGCCTGCTACACATGAGACTATGAGGAGAAGAAAGTAAATAAACAGATGTGTAACACAGGAAATAACTAACTAAAAGAATAATCTCACAAGAAAAGGGAGATCCTTCTGGTAAAGCAGCTAACCACCTGAGAGGAATTTGGGAACCAAACTTTTTCAGTTAGGCCTGTTTTGGCATGTTAGATTCTTCCTTCAGGAGAAAGTTCAAGAACAGCAGACAATGATTAATTCCCAAGTAAACACTTAGAAACTTACCTATGTCCCTCATTAAATCCATATTTTGGTATGGCCAAGTAAAACGGAGTTTGACCACCCTCAAAGCCTAATCTGGGGCGATTCCCTCTTTGTCTTTCTCCTTTGTGCCCTCGGCCACACTTCCTACCTCCGTATCTTCCACGGCCACGTCTTCTTTCCTTCAACACAATCAATGACACATTTAGACAACTATTCCAGAGACCAGTACCTATAAAACATTACATTTCAGAGATATGAACAATGGAGCAAAATGCCGATTCCTGAGGAAAAATTAAGTTATAGATCTTTTCTAAGTGGAAAAACAGGAAAGCAGTTTAATGTGATTTTTGCAGAGCATAGCTTCAGGCTGGCACCACAAACAGTGTGAGGACAAATCAGCTTCCTTTGGCACTAATATCGCACCTGAATTCTGTACTATTTAGTAGCTCTAGGGAGCATTTTTAGGAGTGCTGCTTGCTATTCCCTTCTCTATTCTTATGGTTTCAGCCTTTGAACCTCATCTCCCTGTCCACTAATATTCCCTCCAAACCACGAAGGTTTCTCCCCGGCTTCTTTTCGTAATTTCTCTACCACTCCATAAGGAGACAAATCACAGGTGTGTCTTCGAGAAACAGTAATGCGAATGTTAGCTGGTATCACCTTCCTTTTCTTTGTACGCCTTCTAACCTTCCATTTCCAAACATATTATTCCATCTCATAAACAGCTGGAGTTAAAAACCTTTTAGGATTCCCCTCCAGGCCCAGCAAAGGCCCTGAGGTTCAGCCAGCACCACTCACTCTGTGGGATGGCCACACACGCTGGCCACAGGGCACGCAAAGGGCCAGCAGCGGGCCAACACACACAAACACACACACATACACACACACACACACAGCAGTGCCAGCCACTCCTCTGCCTTTCCACGCCTGGTCGGGCCAGGCCGCTCTAGGATCACGTCCTTCTGACAATCCCGGGGGACCACGCTGCCGGGCACAGTCCTGCCGCTGCAGGCACTCACCCGCTTTTTGGAGCCGGGGTTGGGCCTTAGGTTGGCCAGGCTGACCCTGGGCAGCGAGCGCAGCAGCTCCAGCGCCCGGCTCACGCCGCTCCCGCTCATGGCCGCTCCCCGCCAAGGGCGCCCGCGGCGCGGCGCTTTACGGCAGCGCCGCAAACCGCAGCGGCCGCGCCTCGCAGCGGTGTCGCGCAGCCCCGGGTTGCGGCGCGGCCGGAGCTCCCTGCTCCGATGGCCGGGCAAAGGGCGCTCGCTGCGCGTCGTTTTCCAGCACTTGCTGTTCTGTTAGTGAGGCCTCAGCCATGCGTTTCCAAGCAGAGTCCTTAAAAACCGTCCAAGGCCGAGCGGCCGGCGGTGCACACAGCTTGCCCGGCGGCGCCCGTGCAGGTACCGGGAGCGTCCATTGGCGCTGCAGACCCCCGTGCCTTAACCCCCGACACCAGCCGAGCCTCACACAGGCTCACCCAGTGGGATCGGGACAGAACTGGAAGGATAAAGGGCAGAAAACTCGTGGGTTGACAAAGACAGATTACTAGGGAAAGCAAAAGCTGTGTATAAAAGCAAAACAAGGAATTAATTCACATTTTACCGTGGATAGGCAGGTGTTCAGCCATCTCCAGGAAAGCGGGGGCTCATCACGTGTAATGGTTATTTGGGAAGACAAACACCCTCACCCAGAACATCCCTCCTCCTTCTTCCCCCCACTTTATATGCTGAGCATAATGTCATATGGTCTGGAATATCCCTTGTGTGACTGGGGTCACCTGTCCTGGCTGTGTCCTGTCTTCTTACGAGCATGGCAGCCTGAAAAGCAGAGAGAGCCTTGGCTCTGTGCAAGCCCTGCTGAGCAATAACAAAAACCTCTATATTACCATTCCTATGTTCAGCACAAATCCAAAACAGAGCCCCTCACCAGGCGTTGGGAAGAAAATTACCCAAGCCAGAGACATTCCTGGTACTGCTGCAGTACTTGATCACATGTATTCTTTCAGTCTTTTAGATTTAAATGTGTACCTACTGGAAAGCCATGCAGCAGCTTCCATTGGTATGTTGGTCTGGTGAGAAGGGTGTGCAGGGTGCAGGCTCAGTGCAGTGAAGAACTGAATTGTAGAAGCTGCCATTGTGGAGTTACAGAGCATAAAGGACAGTTCCCATTGTGAAAGCTGATACTTCTCAGTGTAATATCTTGCTTTCCATCCTGAATCTTCTGTTTGACAGTACCTTCTTCCATGTTGAATGTCTGCTTCAGATTGGAGAAGGGATCAGGCAGCAGCTCTGCCAGCCCTGAGAATAAATGGAGGTAAAATGGAAATCATGCTGCAGAAATCTGTGAGTTTCAGTATGAAATCTGTGTACCTTCTTACCCCCTTTAAAATAATTAAGAAAAATTACATTGCAACAGTACACAAGATGCTGGCAAGGACAACCATCTTATCTAAGCCCATTTTAGCTTCTAGGGCAAGGAAAACTACATTTAGAGTATATTTTGCCTTGTAAAACTCTTACTGCTTTAAATAGAAATTTCAAATCAGGTAGAAAAGTATCATACCTAAAATAGATATCTCACTCTGAAGGGACAGCCAATGTACCTGTTTTTGAAACGTTCACAGCTCAGATGTTTTCAGCAATTCCTTTGGGATTCCTGAAGGTCAGTTTCTTGAATACTTGTCTGTAACCAGCAGACTGGCCCGTGCCCAATCCATGCAGAGCTCACATTTCCTCAGTGTCCCCAGGGCCATGCTAACAGCAACTGGGAATTCAAGTAAGGTCATTCCAGCTCTACTGACAAATACATTAAAATCTTGTTCTGTTTATTAGCAGACTATTACTTCTTAGGCTGGAGGTTCAGCAGCAGCTCACCTTATGGAAGTGACATTTACATGGTAAATAGCAGAGTAAAGAGGGAAAGCAAAATTTTGTTCATGTCCCTAAAAAGATGATCTCTAGAGCAAGAGCCAGGTTTGACATATTCAATAACCACCTGACATAATGTGAAGCTCCTAATCTTTGAAGAATTTTTTTATGCTGAAACTGTATATTTTTTAAACAGACTTGTATTGAGTACAGTACATGAGGCAGGGGCATCTGCCAAATTAGAGACAAATCAAACCACAAAAGGTTACCAGTGAAAATAATCAAATTTTAGCAATAACAGGGATGCCCTGGCATCAAGACTATGTATCAAAGCATCCTAATAATCACGGCAAAAGAGGATGTGTAGTCAATGTTCCATAGCTGGCATGAAGGCTCCTCCAGTAAATTTTATGCAGCCAATGCTGGTGATGTTGATGGGCAAAAGCTTTGTGAAAAATTGTCCCTGTTTGTTATGGAACACAGCAGTGGGAAGGATGTGAAAGGAGAGTAGTGTGTGTTCAGCTGCTGTTGGAGCTGCCAAACGAGAACCCATGCCAGCCACTTACCACCCGGCAAATACAACGAGCATATTGATTTTCTGGGAGTAAGTATCTGACAAAGATGTATGGAATAGAAGACAAAGTATTCCGTTTTGATAGAAATGTGTTTGCCATACATATTCAGAGTTGGTCTAAGTATTTGGAATGGACTGGAATGATCCAGTAACTTCAACCAGAGTGCCTGAATAGGCTAACGCATTTTAAGACGAGTAAGAATTAGTGACTTGTGAGCTGTAAGCCAAGAGATTTAATTCGATGAGGGCAGATGAGCCCCGTCTAGCCGTGCTGTTTGCTGTACGCGTGCTGGCGTTCCTGCCTCCCCGTGGCCGAGCCTTTTCTATGTTACCTATTCGAGAGGCGGCAATTTCCCTTTCCCCCGGGCCTTACCCCACAGCGCCCGGCGCCCGCCCGCCCGCGCCCCTCCCACCCGCTCCGCCGCCCGCCCGCGCCGCCGCCGCTGGCCCGAGTCCCGCCGGCCGCCCCGCAGCCCGGTGCATGTGCGGCAACAACATGTCGGCTCCTCTGCCTGCCATCGTCCCGGCCGCCAGGAAGGCCACGGCCGCCGTGAGTGCGGGCGGGGGGCGCCGCCGCCCCGCTTTGTTCGCAGGCGCGGGCGGGGGGCGAGGCGCGGCTGGGGCCGGCTGAGGGGGATGGCGGCCGGCCCGGCCCGGCCCGGCCCGGCCTGGCGGGGCTCTCCCGCTCGCCCTGCCCGCGCCGGGCCGGCTCGGCACCTGGAAGGTCAGCGCTGCCCGCGGGGAGCGGCCGCTGATGGCGGCGGGGCCGGGGAGGGGAAGTGAGCGAAGCGGAGTTTTCTTGGGAGAAAGTGGTGCCGTGCTCCGGACTGAGCCTGACCTTGGGTGGGCGCCTGGGGCTCGCGGGCGAGGTGCGTGTGGTTGTCTAGTGATCCTAAACCTCTACCTTTGTTGTCTCTTTTTTTTGTTGCTGTTTTATTTCCCTCAGGTCATTTTCCTTCACGGATTAGGAGATACCGGGTGTGTATTCTGATCTATTGCATACTTAGTAGCTATTATACTTTCAAATATAATCTGCATATTTTAAGCACGTGAGCTGTTAAAATTTACTTAAGCGTCTTCTTTTGCCGTTTACTGAATGTAGTGGCCAACAACAGATAAAACTTCATGTGTCCTGCACTAATGGTGACAACTATTTAATTAAAATTTTCCACCAAGTCCTCAAAAGCTTAACTCACTTACCTAATTTGGTCTGAATGTGATCTCTCTTTTGTTCCTGAGACAAACTTTGTAGAAAAAGAAGTCTGTGGTTTTCTGTTCATTTGCTTTCCTGAGAGTGGGTTTCTGGCTATTCCTGTGTTTCTCTAAATTTAAAGTTCTTTTTTATTCCAGACTTGTGGATTGTTGGTTTGCCAGTAGCTGCAGTTAGTCCGTGGTTTCTTCATCAATATGTCGTACTTACTCTAAAATCCAGACCTCTTTGATCTATATAAGAAAACTCCAAAGTAGTCACCTAATGTCTACAGATTTCTGTCTCTGAAATACCAGACTCAAAAAAAACCCCACCCAAATAAAATGTGTAATGCCTTGTTCCTGTTATTTCCATGTTTGAGTAGAAATGGAAAGAGTAGGGAAGGCATTCTAGCTCTGGTGTAATGTTTCTGTTTGAAGCTTCTGTGTGCCCAGAAATAAGCATGCATTCATTACAGCCATTGAATTAACAAGTTAAGAGAGTGTTGAAGCCTTTTCAGTAGAAGACTTTAAAGGAATTGGCACTTAGATACTGAAAATAAGTAGCATGAATTCTTTGTCTATTGTGCTCCCTTGTGGCCAAGATTACATAATATCTTTTTTAAGATTTTTTTTTGTTGTTGTTTTTACCTGGAACTTGAATGCTGCCTCTAGGTTGAAACTTGCTATGTTATTTTTTCCAAAGGACTCATGACAGTTAGTTGTCAGAATTAAAACTTGCATAACCTGGGCATTTAGCAAGTTAAAAAAGAGTCAAGTCCATGCACTTGGCAGCATTCTACAAGTGCAGGTTTTTGCTCTGATTTGTTGTGCTGACACAACCCCTTGTTTGCATTACCCCTCTTCCTTTCTGCTGGTAGGACGCAGCTGAGGCAGCAGTACTGCCTACATCTTGGCACCAAATGTTCAGCAAGTGATTGCAGAACCTTTTGAGCTTTTGGAATTGGAGTCCATGCAAATCGGCTTGATGTTGGTTTTGGCAAGGGGTAAAAAACAGAGGCTTTCTCTTTAACCTAAACAAGGTGGCATTTCCAACTCAGTGTCAGAGCTAATGCACAGCCTCAATCTTGCAAATGCACTGAGCACACTGAAATGTCTGCATTTGACAAGACTTGACAAGTCTGTGGAGATACAATGATTTAGGTGTATTTCTTCTTTTAGTTTGCTGCAGATTAGATTAGATAGACTTCCTTTGACATACTGGTGTTTGTGGTTTTTTTCAAGTAAAAGCTGTAGTAGTGACGCAAAAAATCGTCTGAAGCAAACCTATTAACAATTTTATAACTTCCCCCAGTTTAAACTGACATGTTCCACTTCACATGCATTTCTAAATTGATCACTTCCATTTACCAGCTGTATTTTTCTTACTCTGGAAAGTGTCTTAAGAGAGGTTATATGCTTTTTCTGTCTTAGCTCCTTTATAGATGGCACTTAAAGATTGATACATACTTGTCAAAATCTGAACAAAAAGTGCAACATAGAAAATTGTTTCTAAGGAGTCTACATTAATGTTGCTTTCCAAATTTGTCAAATTACTCTTTGTAGTTGGCTAAAAAATGTCCCTAAATTCTTATGTAACTATTTTTTTCGGTTGTATTTCTCCTTTAGATTCTTATTCAACCTTCTGTGATACTGCAAATACTGTGCAAGTCATATTTCCTGCAATTTGTTAATAATATATCTAAAAGTACTGATAAGAAGTAGGCTGAGATAGTCAGTGGTTCAAATGTCTGTGATGTCAGTGTGTTGGAAATGCCTTCAACTTCAGGTAGCATGCATTAACTTTTCAGGATGATATTAAAACTAAACCAAACAAGCTTTTATGACATGTTGCTGTTGGTCTGATTAGTTCAACTGTATCACTGACAAATTTGTTAAGGGTGTTTCCTGCTTAGAGCCAAATTTCCAGTTTCTAATTTAGTGAGTGAGTTAGTAGTAGTAAATGATGAGAGAAATCAGGAAGTGCAGGTGCTATTGAGTGTTCTGGAAAGCCGAGTGCAGGCACATGCGGTGGTTGTGCATGGGCTCAGATTTGGGTCAAGGTCAGTTCCTGTCTAGGTGAGGCCTGGAGTGAGTCTTGACCTTGTGCTCTCCAGTGTTCAGGTTTGGAGGAAGCTCATTAACTCACCTGCTGTGCAGGTCTTGTTTTTTTATGGATGTTCATATACAGTATCTGCTTGAGATTAAAAAGCTGCTGCAATCTGTTGTTCAGGACTGCCTGAATCCAAGAGCATGCAAGCTGAGCTGAAGTTAATAGGGCTGATTGATTGGGTTGGCTCCATGTGGAGTTACCTTAGGTGTCACTTTGCAACTGCCCCACGTCAAGAAATGTGGGTTACAGAATGCCAAGCTTCTCTGTCAGAGAAGCTGTTTTAACTCTGCAGGAGCAGCAGAGCAGCCTCAGAGCTGCCTGGGAGCAGGATACCTGTGTACATCTGTTGAGGCACACAAATTAATAAAGCCAGACAGATACAGAGTGGGCTTTGCCTGGAGCCAGAGTAATATTTCTGTAGCTGTGCCACAGCTATGGCAGGCAAATTAGATCAAGTCTTCCTGACTGTATATATGCCACAAGCATTCAAGGGCTGAACAAACCTTCTAAGTTTAGTACTACATTCATAGTATACTGTGGTTGATGTAAACAACACTAGAAGTGTGTTTATATTGATGTAATTAAGCATGTTTCATACCTGGTCTGTGCTGATGCACCAACTCAGAAATAAGAGCTAAGCCAAAACATAAATGCAATGGAATATGTTTCTGTTAACAGGCATGGATGGTCAGAAGCGCTTGCTGGTATCAAAAGCCCCCATGTGAAATACATTTGCCCACATGCGTAAGTTTGTAACTTTCTTGTTTTCCCTTTTTCTGCAGAGACATAGTCTGTTAAGACACTTGCACAGATGTCAGAGAGACATCTCAGAAGTGAGATGCTATCTGGGTATCTCTGTGTTTCATTTTTTTGTATAAAGGCCCATTCTAAAATGATGCTATTAAATAGGTTTTTTTTGTTTTCAGGAAATACGATGTGATTTACTTTGGGGCAAAACTGCATTTTTAGTTGTACTTCAATTCTGTTGCTTATTCAGACTCAAAACATATTTTATATTATTTTGACTTTTTTTCCCAGTGGATTGAGTTGTTTGTTGATTTCTTCCCCTCCCCCCACCGCCAACAGTCTTTTGTCAAAAACAGTTTTATCAAGGATAAATTTTATTTGTATTTTACTTATCATTACACATGATTTGCATTAGCTACATTACTTAAACTTGAGTGTGTGTATAGTAGCTTGAAACTTACAATAGGTTACAAAGAAATTTAAAAATTGACAGGATATTGATATTTTCAGCAAATAATGCAATTTGAGTTTTCTTTTTATGCAATTTGAGAAGTGAAATACTTCTAAGCATGGTCAGGCATCAGTAAATAAGGCAGTAAGATCTATCTACTATTGACTTGATGATAGAAAAACTAATAATCTTAACTTATTTTAACACAAAATTCAGATTGTCTCTTGCTCCAGGGGTCTTGGCAGATGTGGAGCAGAGATGATAGGGAGAGAAGTAAGCAATGTTTTGGTGTATTACTGAGCTGTGGTTTATTCATTTGTTTCACCATGCAGCCAAGCTTTGCTGAACCATACCAAAGGAGCTTAGCAATATCTACTGTTTTCTTTGCTTGCCCTTTGTCTTCTCTCAGTCCTTCCCCGCAGAACTTATGCTGCTCAGTCCCTATAGATTAAAACTAAAGCCAGATTTGATCCGTGGCATGACCCATTGAAGCTGTCTTGCTGTGGCTGAAAAGATGGCACACAGCAGCACAGGGGTGGAAAGGAGTCCAGCAGTGAAGGCAGGCACTGCCTAAGCTGATTCAGCTGTTGACAGAAGCAAATGTGACCAGGCTCCACCACGTGCTCCTTCCTAGTGATGCTGCTGTATAAGGTGCCTTAATCCACTCAACATGTAAATGGAACTGTGATAAATAACTCCTAATTATAAATAAGTAAATAATATATGTATATTAAAAAGAGCATATATGAGATATGTGCACTCACACACACACACACACATTTAAAGCAGCCCATTAACATTTTGCTTGCCCTCCACAGAGTGTGGTAATTCAACCCTGAATATTAAATGTGTTTGGGCTGGCAGGTTTCAAGAGAGTTTCTTCAACAGATGTTGCAAAGCAGCTAATGTTAATTACTGCTTAAAAGTAAGACAGAGTTAGAGGATATGTAATTTGATGGTGTTACTCCATTTGCATTGTTGAATTTCAGTATATATCTTATGTCAGGAGTGTTCATTCTCATTTCTAGGCCAGTTATGCCTGTTTCTTTGAACATGAACATGTCTATGCCATCATGGTAAGTACTTGTTCAAATGCAGATGGTTCTAATCAAATTATATCTGGGGCTATGAACTCATTGTTCTTAATTTAAAATCATGGACAACCTGAGTATCTGGTTTTAATCACTTGCAAGTATAAAAACCCTTTTGCTTTAGTTCTGTTTTTATAAAAGGGCACAAGTACACTCTAATTATCCTTTTATATCTGTGGTAGTGATTATTCCTTAGGACTAATCTGTATATCTTAGATCAAAACCCCATTTACAGGTATGGTCTGTAGTATGCATTGTGTCTGAATTCATAGCAGAAGTAGAGACTTGGAGTGGAAATATTATTGCTACTAGTGAGTGGTATTTGATGGGTCAGTAGCATATGTAGAAATTGTTCTTTAGAACATCCATTCTGAATAGAGAACAAGAAGTATATGGTAGATTTCAATGATCTTAAACCAGTCTTCAGTTTTGTTGGATTTTGGGCTTTCCCCTTCCCTAAAGTAACTTATGTTTCTTTTTCATGTATTTCTTCAATCCATATTTTAATTTGTACTTACAGGAAAGTTCCTGCTAATATTTTTTGCACAAATATCAAAACTGTGCTGCTTAATCTGCAGTAAATTACAGAAGATGTCAAAACTCAGAAAAGCCTTGTTGACTAGATCTAGTCTTGTAAGCCACATTCACAGATTGTGCACTGTTTCTTGTGATCTATGGGTAGTTGGTACTAAACAATATGACAGCTAATATTTTTGTCTGGAAAACATCCAAGTTTCATTATTTGTGTATTAAGGAAGTGGAATGGATGCTCTAATGAGTAATGCTCTTGTTGATGTTTTTGTAAGGTTTGATATCATTGGACTTTCTCCAGATTCACAGGAAGATGAAGCTGGGATCAAGCAGGCGGCAGAGAATGGTATACTTACTTAGTATACTTATTTATAAATACTTGGGAATATTTTTTATATCTTAAAAGTACTTCCAGGTATTCTTGAAAATGAACTATCAATCTGAATCAAATTTTCCAAAGACAATATTTCTTTAGGGAAAAGAATATGTATATATATAGTATCATCACTGACCAAAGTTTAGCTAGATTAACTGTTTATTGTTAGTTTTTTTAACTTTATTAGTAAGTGGAGTAATTCACCAATATAAACACTTCATACTCTGAAATATGGGAACAAGTATAGGGTTTTTTTAAGAGCTTTTGGGTAGTGCAGCAGGTCAGAGCAGTATTAGCATCCAGTTGTTTGCTTTTACTTGGAAGAGGATACCATCTTCCCAGCACTGGTGCTTTTGCAAGACCTATTTGCATGTTTTTCTCTTTGGAAATGATATAGTGGCACTGAAATTTCTGACTGTGCTCTAGATCTTCTGGTGCTTTTAATGTATAGCAGCCTAGATTCTCCTTTCACTACATTTCTCTTGATGCCAGGAAGAAGGCATCTTTCCTCTTTTGGACTTTCTAGAAAATGAGATGGAATTTAACAACTGGCCTTTATTTATGTTGCAGTTAAAGCACTGATAGATCAAGAAGTAAAAAATGGAATTCCTTCTAATAGAATTATTCTGGGAGGCTTTTCTCAGGTAAAGTATGGTTGGAAAGAACCATTGTCTTTTTTCTAGGGAAGTAACTTTATTAACTTGGGAAACCCAAGACACTTAAAGTGAAATCAGCTGATGTTGGATGTCTCTAAAATTTTAAGGTGTCAATTTTTCTTCGCTTCCACAAATGAAGTTTTTTGGTTTTTATGCAAATAATTACTGTTCACTGGAAAATGAGCACGCATAGTTAAAAAAGGTACTAAAATAAATGGTCTGTTTAAAATCTTAATGCACATAACCTACATAGCTTTGCTTGAAAATTTTTAATTTAAATTGGTAAGTATTTGGTGGTCAGGATTTATTTGGGAAATCTTTTCCTTCACACTTGTAAGGCATCTATGGTAGGTAGATTAGTAGTTTAATTGGTCCATATATCAACTCCCCCAGTCTGCATGGAAATAAATTAAATATTAAAGTAGTGATAATACTGTTGTGAGTACTAGTCTTTGGTTTTATTGTTTTTTTGACAACTGTTAGAGTAAATTTGCTAGCTTGGAGGGAAAGGGAAAAGGCTTAACAAATGTTGTACATAAAAACTGGTTTTAGTTTTTGGCTCTCAAGAAGAATCAACTGCAATAGGAAAAGACTTTTAAAAGAGTAATCAGAGATTTTGAAGCAAACATTAAAAAGAACTTTACTGTCATTATTCTAATATTTATATTTCTCTCTTTTAGGGAGGTGCTTTATCATTGTATACAGCTCTTACAACACATCAAAAATTAGCAGGTGTCGTAGCCCTCAGCTGTTGGCTTCCTCTACGGGCCTCTTTTCCTCAGGTATTTGCCTCTTTCCTAAGATGGTTTGCACTTGGGGAATGAGTATATCTGAAGATTGAATCTTGTGCAGGAATTAGTGGTCATCATTATTACCAGATTATGACTGTTGTTTGATCATTTGGAAGTTTTTAAAATGGGGCCCTAAATTTAGATTTTGTGAAGAAAGTAAACTGAAGAAACACTAGCTATTTTTGCTTAAAATGACACTACTAGAAAATTTAAAGGATATAACAAATTTTCTTTGAAGGTTAATTTTCTGTCTGCCGTTTGTCCCATTTGCAAGGCATTCTCTTATTAGAGACTGGGTGTTTAAGCAAAGTTTCAGGTTTTTTACTTGGCCAGAAATCATGACTTTCTGTTCTAAAACTTTTTGCCAAAATTTTATTTGCAGGTCTTTGAGCTTAATGTGTTGTGAGGTCCAGAGCTTACTTCATAAGGAGCTGCTTGCAGGCTATACATTGTACTGTTTCCCCTCAGAATTCAATTTGCTTGTCATGCTGCAGGGTATAGAGCCATGGGGTTGTTTTATTTCAAAGGTGTTAGCCTTATCTCCACTTAGTTTCTATTTCTTCTCTTCTCCTGTCTAATTCTACCCCTCCCAGGGCCCTATCAGTGGTGCAAACAAGGATATTGCTGTTCTTCAGTGCCATGGGGACTGTGACCCCCTGGTTCCTGTGATGTTCGGTTCCCTCACTGTCGAGAGGCTCAAGACTATGATAAATCCAGCCAATGTAACCTTCAAGACTTACTCTGGCATGATGCATAGTTCATCTCTTGAGGTAATATTGTTAATACACCTTGTTTTAGCTGGATATAGTTAATTCTTTTCCCTCAAAACTAATATTTATAGGCTGGGTTTTTTTTTTGGGGAGAGGGTAGTTTTTGTTTGCTAGTTGGTTTTGGTTTTGTATTTTGTTTGTTTGTTTTTTGGGTTTGGGTTTGGTTTGGATTTTTTTTTGTTTGTTTGTTTTTGTTTTTAAATTAATAAGTGCTTCATGCTACTTATTTTGGTGAGTAACTGAATTCTGGGCTAAAAAAGCATCCAAAGCAAAAGTTTATATGACTATGAGAACTTCCTCATAAGATAGTATTTTAGAGACTAGGCAACTTGGCTATAAAATGCTCTTTTTCCCAAATTTTTATTATTTGCTTAGTTAAAAAAACTAATTAGAAGACAAATTCTCATAGCATAAATCCAAGATGGTATTTTGGAGAAAAGAATCCTGGTATTTCTGTGGAGGGAGACATTGAAGGAATAGGGAGGGAGGGCTGACACTCTGGAAGAGGCAGCCTCAGAACCTGTCTTTATGTCTCTGGCTCAGCAGACAGCTGAGCTGATGTAATAACTTCCTGGTGCCAGGAAGGGTTGGACTCCCTCTGCTCCTGACCTTGTGGCCCTCACTTCCTCCTTGTACTGGCTCTGGGGCAGATCAGAAACTTCCTTGAATCATTTGAATTTGCTAAAGTGGCAAAAGCTGCAGCCTTCAGTGTTTGCAGGTGTAGGGAGCTGGAGCATCAGAGCTCACAGAAAGTGAGTGGTAGGAGCAAGAAATCAAAGAGGAGGCAAAGAACAGATTTGCCATTTGTCAGCAGCAGTAGCATTGTTAATTTAGATTGTTGCATCTTGTGGGTACTGTACCTTTGAACAACCTCTCTGTAACATTTACAGAGTAGTATTGCATTTAGACTGTAATGTTGCTGAGTTGTTACATAAATATGTTAATAACGTGTTCTTTCTTACAACAGTGAATTAATTTTAAAAAAAAGATTACCATAGATTAGTTTCTCAGTCTAGTTTGCTGTATTGCTTTTCCTTAAGGAAGGAAGCATTGAAATTAAACTGAATGTTTGGGAGGAGGAGTTGCTGGCTTTTCATGCTGCTGCTGCTGCTAAAAGTTTAGAGTACACAGGAAGCTATGGCTTTGGCTACATTGAAACCCTATACATAATCAGCCTGGTGCTATCAAAGTCTCTTTATGATCAATATGTAGCTTGCCTGTTCAAATTCAGAGGGAGAGAAAAAGTAGTCTTTGCTTTTTTTCCTGTATTTTAGCCTCTTCTAAGTGCATAGTGCCGTGAAGTTATCAGCCTTGACTTGTGTGCAGAGTGGTAATCCAGTACCTAATTGGTTAATATTTCTAGCCCAGCTGCTCATTATAACTCAAATATTAAAGCATAATTTACTGTAGCTGATTATGTAGTAGTAGAGGACTTCAACTAATACATACTTTTATCTTTAAACAGGAAATGATGGATGTAAAACAGTTCATAGACAAACATCTACCTCCCATAGACTGAACAGATCTGTGAGAAGCCTTCTATATAAATACACCAGCATCAACTGTGGTAGAGTGTTAAATCTTTTCATATGCCTGATAGGAAACATTATTTCTATACCTGCAGTGTTACTACTGTGTTGCAAATTTGTACTTAAAATGAAGGTTAAATAATACACATGTACAAGAAATTATAATCTTTTTAGTATTTATCACCCAGTGGTGGGCAGGATGTGAATGAGGGAACTAGGTAACAATGACAGAATGTAACTGTTTTAAGTTGTCTGATTAATTCTTTTTCTTGATTGCAGTATTTCAAACTATTTGTACAAGTAATAAAAAATTAAATTTAAGTGAGCAACATAGATGTGACCAGTTTAGTTTTATTTGAGATGTAATTTGTTCTTAATACTCATTGAAAACATATGACATTTCTTTTATGCAATGAATGCATAAAGAACACAATATAACATGCAGTGGGCATAAAGTACAGAACATGTAACATAGTGGGCATATGATGGTAGAATAAATGCTACCAAGGATAAAGCTTTAAGGATTATATGTTAATTGTTTAACAGATAAGGAGGGTTGTTCTATAATGGCTAGAAGTTAGCAAAGGTATTTCTTATATTTAAACCACCTCCATTTTAAAATGTTCATATAGATAAATACTGTGGAAATTCTAAAGGGACTCATTCCTTACTAGACTGTTGTTTGTCGCTTATTGTCTTTTTTGTTTTAAACTCATTGCAAATGTTTGACTTGGAACAGGATCCTGAGGAAGTGCATAGGATTAATTTGAGTTTCATTTAGAAACTTCTTATTTTCATACTGAATATTCATCTGATGCTTTAGTTGTTGTAGTTTTCATTTGTTTAAGTATTTCACATGAGCAGAATATTGTTTTGATTTTTTTCTCTGTGCTTTGGAGTAAATAATTGAAAATAGTGCAGCTGCATAGTTCTGTGAATTGTCGAACTGTCATGTGTAACACACACTTATTTGAATTATTTCTTACTAGAAATATAAGTGCAATTGGGATATAACTTACCTAAACTTTAAAGAAGTGATACTCTTAGATGATACTATATAATATTTTCTCTTATTACATGTTGAGACTGATTTTTTTTTTTTTTTTTCTGAATAGGAACAAAGCATTTTATTTTCAAATCTGTCCTTCCACATTTCCCCAGATCAGTATAGCCTAGGAATCTGAAGACCTGTCCTGGAAAAAAAGAGTAAATTTACAAGACACAGAATGTTTCTTCTTTCAGAACCTTAAAGTTGTAGAATGCACTGGTTTGCAGGAGTTGATACACACTTTTTTCAGTTAAGAACCATAATTTACTGCTGGAAACAGCTGTTCTGTAGTGTTCAGAGGCTGTCACCACACTAGGAATGTTTAAAACAATGCACTACACTTTTTACTGCATAATTTGCTGCATAACAATGTTCTATCCTATAATATGCTTAGAGTCAAAGAATAGTTCTATTTTGGATGTATTTGTCATGTCAGTACTGTGCTTCACACCTGCATTTAAGGTGCTTTTCCTCTCCCAGGGGGTCCTCTTACAGTGTATGTGGATTTACATCAGGTATCTGCCAGTAGAAATATATATGTGAGGAATTGCACCTTTATATCTCCCTTTTAACATTGCTGCTGCCAGAGATATGACCTGTTTACCTAGTCTGAGTAACCAGTTTCAGTGCTTTTTTTTAAATGTTTCACTTCATTTTTAGGCAGCTGCTTCTTTTCTAATTCAGTTTCTCTGGATTATTAAACACTCTTAATATGTAAAATTGAAAAGGAGGTTTTTTTTCCTAAATGGTAATGAAACAGTTTTAGATATTCCATCTGTGTAGTTAAGAGGGCATTTTTATTAACTTTGACGTTTAATTAGTAATTTCTCTCAGTCATTCTCTTCTATAGATCTGCCAATTTGTCTTTCAGTTAATTTAGTTCACAGAATAAGCCATAATATTCTTACTGTAGTTGTGCCAAAGTTCTCTTGAGAAAACATTATGTCCTAGCTTGGAGTCATTCCCAAATTGCATTAGCTGATTTTGCAATTCTACTGAATTGCAGTCTTGGTAAGCAAACTATATGTTATTTTCTCCTGTTTTTAGATTTATTTTCATTCCCCTGTGGTCTAAATAATTCCCTGATATTGGTGTGTCTCCAAAACTCTTGCACAAGCTTCTAATTTTTCTTTTATTATTTTTATGTTCTGTTTGTAGATTTGTTGATAACGCTTAACTTCTAATTGACTGTGTGCTCATTTCACATAGTTTTCCTTCTGCAGTAATTAGTTTTAAAGAAGTATTTCTAAGATATTAAAATTAGATTTGCCCTAGCTTCCTTCTGTGTTAGCTTCAGAACACCTTCTTCAACTTGTTGAACTGTGTTTACATTTTGTGGTCATGTTCTAATACTTAGACACTCTAATCCAAGTCAACTTCAACTGTCACTGTCACGATGCTTTCAGATGTTTTTCTGGAAATGCTTTTTATGTGTTAGCTTTGTTCAAACATTCAGCTATGATAACAAGATTCTTTTACATATTGTTGTTTTGCTGGTTGCTTTATCTACAGAGAGCTTTGTTACCAAAGTCAATATAAGTAAATGTTTTGATTTACTTTGAATTTCTGTATTCTAGGAAGAATTCTCCTGACTTTTTTTATTCAGGAGTGTATGTTTATATTGCAGTTGGCAGTTCTTAAAAGCCCAGAAGCCAGAGGAAACTTCAAGTCTCTGTGTCCACCCATATTACACTGTGTATGTTGAGCTCCTGTCTTTTGTAACTTCCCAGCTGGTTTGAAAGCTTTGTGTATGATCTTGCAGCTCAACTTTTTTACTACCTGAAGTGATTTGATGCTGGGATTGTTGTTATAATGCATATACTTGAGGCTGAATAATAGCTCAGTCTGATGGGGGAGTTTTCATATTTCATTCTATTAAAATGGAGAAGTTGGACTGTCAGTGTTCTAAATATGAATGTCCTATCCTCATAAACTACAATTTGAAACTGTCCAATAATATTTATTTTTTGTAATGCTAGACTTTCCACCAACAGAGATGATGTCTATCAAACTTATGAAAGCATTGATAAGAAAATACCTTGTTTGCAGATAAGTTTGTTTCAATGGGTATCTAATTCCTTAATGTGTTCTTAATTTCAAGATGGTACTTAAATTTGACTGCAGTTTTGTGCTGTCAGAAGTCTAACTTCTTGTTGGAATATGTTGCCCACTTTTAAATAAACATGTTGAATTGCATATTATAAGCCAAATCTTCCAGTTATTGAGGTAAAATTTTAATGGGGTCTGTACTGTGGTGAGGGCTGTATGATTTGGTCTCTTTGTCCTATCTTGTATAATTATAACACAGTAGATTGGTAAAAGTACTGTACACTGTAACTGGTATTAGAACTGTTAATTAAAACATGTTCTCTCTAATGAAGTATACTGCACTTCATTGAAATAATTTGGATGCATCTTTTATGTAGAGGTGCTATTAGGGTTGATGGATATGACTGAGGGCAAACTGTAAGATGTCAATGAAGCCACATGTACAAGGCCTTTGTCTCTTAAATTTTATAAACAAATACTGAACACTTACTCCTTGTGTTAAGAAATATAAGCCATTTATATTTATTATAAACATCTAAAATGCAATTTATTTTACGAATTTTATTTATGATTAGAAATCTTAAGTTGGAAATTATTTCTGTAGTAAGGAAAATGTAAAAGTGTCCCATTCTAATAGTTGTGAAATAAATTTCAGTTTGGGCAAGAACTAAAGATTTTTTTCCATACTTACCTGAAGGAAGTTGAGCTTTGTGTGCTGTGAAACATGGCACTCTAGAGGCTCCTTGAAAATGTATTGCATGGTAATGTATGCATACTATAATACAGAAGAACAATGATTTGTAGTTACTGAAAAGAAAAGAAAGTCACTTACCAAGTTAGGTTTGGCTACCTTGTTGAAAGAATCCTAGGTATGATTGGAGGGTGGTTTTCATATTCTGGGTTAATTTTATTATAACTTGTTTTCTTGGAATTTGCAGTGATTTTGCAAGATAAAAGAAATTGAGGTATTTTCTAGTAGAGTTATTCCAGGACACTGAAGTGCCAAAGTCTTCTCACTCTGTATTGCTGCACTTTTCTCTGGGTGTTTTGTGTTGGAAAGGCTTTGAAGTTGATTAAGGTTTGGCATACACCTCACTTAACAGATTTATTAAAGAAACAATTTTCAGGTCAGGGGTTACATGCGCTATTTAGTTGAATATTTGAGGGTGATCAGTGCTATACATGGTGCAGGGCACTCTAGAGAAAATGTGGGGCAATCTGGGAAGAGAGAAATGGGGTGTACATGTGGTAAAGGCAGACTTCCCTCTTCAGCAGCTTAAAGCAACTAAAAGGCTGCTTGTCTCTACAGACTGCAATATCCAAAAGTTAGTGTGGCATACAGTGAGGAATTTCATTAATGTATGGGAATGCATGGTAGATGCAGTGTTCTATGTTAATATGTTGTGGCAAATCAAGAGTCTAAGAATAGCAAGCAAAGATACAATGTTACACAGAGTAATCTGCCAGTTTATATTTTTTGAAAAAAATTTGAGTAATGTTCAGTTTCTATTTACTTTCAGTCCTGGCATCCCAGATAAAGTAATCATGATGAGAAAAATTGCCTAAAACTAGCCTAGTAAAAACTCCCAAAACAAGACAATGTAGTGTATTAAACTTTCTCAAATATAGTATGAGAGCAGTGGTGTAAGTGAAGAACGTGACTCAGGAAGTTTTCAGAATGTCTCTTGGTTAAATTGAAAATGTGACTCTTTGAAAATTAATAGCTGTAGAACAGATTCCCCCTTCCTTCCCCCCTCTTTTTTTTTTTTTTTTCCTTTTCATTGCTTGCCACTCTCATTTTACCACATTTGCCTTTGGGATAACAGATTTTATTAATTCTCTTTGAGTTGAACAGGTACCTTTGATGTAGCTGATTAAAGCTGATTTAAACAAAATACTTGTATAATTTAATGGACATCCACAAAGTGAACCAGCAGATAATGTTTTTCTTTTAGGACCAATTACTAGAAAAGAGCAACCTATTGCCTCCTTTTTTATCTGCAAAACTAGTAAAACTTAAAATTTCCAGCCAGTTTGCTGAAGTGTAGTGAACTTGCTTCAGGCATCTAAGTGGGAGGTTTAGCTTTTAAGGAGAAGATAGAGTTCCCTGGTCTAAAGTTTGTTTTAAAGAGCTACTTCTCTGTTTAAACAGATGGAGCAGATGGAGTCTGAATGTTCCTCAGTTGTGAATACAAGCAAACTCTTAAAAGTAGTTTGTGCTTGAAATAATTTGCTAGCTGTGTTGTAGTATTTGAAATTATCAGAGGGGATCTTTAAAAGGCTTAAATATTTTAAGTCTATATTGAAAAAATAGATAAAGTTGCCACAGAATAGAATAGTCTAACAAACTTAAAAACTCTAGAAACTAAAAAGTAAAAAACCCCAAAATATTAGCTTATTTTTTTTATATTTAAATGCCTGCAGTTACTGCCTCTAAATTGAAAACAGTGAAGATATTTTGAAAATGTAAATAACATTTTGAAAAAATAAATTTAAAAAACCCACCCCATCTGTTGTATAGATATAGAACAACTAATCAAGATGTTTATTGCTATCTCAGAAGTTTTTGAACAAAATCTTGTTATGAGAAATTGGAACTTCAGTTTGCTATAGCTCCCCTTATGTGTGTGTGTGATTGGACTCATCTTTTCCTCTGCACTTAGCTGATTCAGACCAGCTGAGATTCTGTTTTGGAAGATCTGTCATTGCACTCAGGGCCCAAATAAAGAGGAGAGGGTTAGTAGCCAGAACATGGTTACACAAAACCTTTTGTAATGCTGTGAATGTTATACACATTTGTGTTACTTCCCAATTAGAGGAGATTTTTCCATACAGAATATCAGTCCTGAAAATGTGGGATTTTAAGTACCTTGATAGCAGTTCAGAGATTCTTTAGTTCCAATGCTGTAGTAGTGAATGTGCCTCTGTGTTGCCCCTCCTGCCCCAAATTTCTGAAGATGCTGTCTCATATCAAATGAGACAAGTCAGTAAAAATCTACATTATTTCATAAATGCACTCTTTCAGGAAGTGTAATCTCTGCCTGCTAAGTCCTAGTATTGTAGAAGGCCCCATGGTCCAGCAAATGTCCAGAGTTGGACACAGGCTTTCTGCATTAGCAGGTGTGCAATACTCTTTAGAAAATGTTGAAAAGAATGGTGAAGATGTGCCATAACAGGTAAGTGCAGTGCAACAGTGTGTTATTCTTTCTAATGTGTTAATTTAGGAGAAAGATGGTAAACAGAAAGGAGGTCAGTTAGGTTGCTTTTTCCTCTCCTACTCTTCTTTGGACTTTGAGTGACATCTTAGAGAAGAGATGGGTGCTATACAAAGCTGCTTGCTTTAGAGCCAGCTAAAGGAGAACAAGCATGTGGGGTGCTGTGTGTTCCTTTTTGATAAAGACTTGCTGTCCCAAGGTTGGTGGAGCAACTGATAAAAAGAATTTGGTTAATATTGGTTCAGTTAATTGATACCATTTTGGTATTGTTATACTATATAAATAATGTGCACTGTATTATGTTTTCTTTTAATGCATCTACTTGCAAAAAAAAAAAAAAAAAAAAAAAGGATATGCATTGCCATCTGATTATTCTTTGATTTCCCTACTGAAATATTTCTCTGATGCTACTTATTTAACATCTGATCTTAAAAAAGTGTGATGTGCTTTGCCTTTTATAAGTGCTCTCATGGGATTTAATTTGTAATTGTCAGTTTCTCACCTGATACATTTTGGATTTTAATAGACTTCATCTGCATTTTGAACTCTCACTTCATTTCCAGTGAAGTAGGTGTTGAATTGCATTTTAAAAGAAATTTTGGAGAAGTGTAGATTACTTATTCCAGAGTTTAAATACATTTAAAGTAACCATTAAACTTAACTGACTGATTTGAGATTTCTAGTTTTGTGATTGTTTTGTCCCTGACCTAGCTTGCACCTCCTGTAGAACATGTACAAGGTTGTTGATCCTGTAGTGTAGCAATAGCTCTGAGCTGCCAACACCCTGTTTGTTGTTTTTATCATTGATTTAATGTGATTGTGGGGAGCAATGATGCTAAACTTCATTTGAGGTTAAATCAAGGTTTAAATCAGGTTAAATACCAGTGTTTGATTATTATAGCTACTAGGTAACTAAATCTAGACAAAATGGAATTAAACCTGATCTGGCACGGTCAAATGTTGTGAGAAAGGAGCATTATTTTATTTTTGTGTTCCCAAAATCTGCTCCTAAATGAAAAGGTATTATTTTCCTTAAAAAATATTTTCTTTCTTCTTGTGGGGTGTTTTTACCTCCTGTTGGGCAGAATAAACAAAAAAAGCAGCAAAGTTTATGCTTGTCCAGTTCATGGCCCAGATCTAACCTGGGGGAAGATCCTGATCCCAAATAATTTTAATTGCTTCTAATATGTACAGGTCTTAGAGCTGACCATTGTGTCCATCGAGCAGGATGCAGAAGTGCCCAAAACCCACCTGTCTCTATTTGGCTTCAAAACACAGGACAGGCTTGCTGCCCAGTGCATGACAGACAAGTGTGTTGATGGTTCTTGCTGTAATGACTGCCTTGAGTGTTGTTGGAGGAAAAGGTCTGTCTTGCCTATTCTCCCAAAATGTCCATATTTTACAGTCCTCAGTTCACAACTGGGGCATCCACAGCATTCAGCTGCTTACTTATAATGGATTTGAGTGGCTGTATAAGCACCTTCGTGGATCTTAGGAAGGGATAATCTTACTGTAACCTTCAGATGTGCCTACTGTTTGTGAAGTACACACTCCTATTTTACAGCAAAAATGGTTTAATGTTGCTGTTCTCGATCAGAAATCACAGTAACAAGGCATCTGGCTCAGCTGATGAACAGAATTCCATTAGTAATGATGTGTAACATTTATGTGTCAAACTTTATAAATGTGATAAGTCCCACTGGAACACACACAAGATTTAAACTAGATCTAAGACTTAGAAGCACGGTAGCAGCTCACAGTGTGATGCTTGGCCAATGCCGAAGTTTGGCTCCAGCTCCGTGGTACTGCGGCAGAACTTGCATCTTCCAAACTTAACTCTGAAGCTGCAATTTGAAACCCTCACTCCATTTTTATATAAAAGTATAACTCTTAAGCCTCTTAAAAAGCTATATGGATAAAAATATTTTCTGTTAGAGGGGATGGGGGCTTTCCCCCATCCCTTTGACGCTAATAATAATCAAGTTTCTGCTGTCATTCTGAGCCCCCCGCCAGCCGGAGAAAAGCTCGGTCGTAGGGAGGGGATTCCGGGCGGCGTTCGCTCTGCGTTAGCCGTGCCAACAGGGGCAGCGTTAGCAGCATTGCAGGGAGATGGAGAGGGTAAGAGGGTGACAGACGCACAGGCTGGCCCGATTTGGAAAGGATCCACTGGGACCATGGGGTTCCACTTCTGGCCCCGCACAGGATACCCCGGAATGACCATGGGCCTGAAGAGCGTTTTCCAAACGCTTCTTGAACTCGGTCGGACTCGGTGCGGAGCCCCAGGACGGCTGTCAGAGGTCAGCCACGCCGCCGTGCTTGGCTGGGTTTGGATTTTCGGGGAGCGCGGCGCGCCACGTTCGCAGCCCCGCCCCGCTCTCGGCGAGCGGCAGCGCTGCCTGGCTCCCGCGGCCGGCGCTCGACGCGCGCTGCCTGGCGCCGCCCGGGCCGCCGCCGCCATGGCCACGGAGGACGAGATCATCCGCATCGCCAAGAAGATGGACAAGATGGTGCAGAAGAAGAACGCGGTGAGCGGCGGGACGGGGCGGGAGGCGGACGGGCGGCGGTGCCGCGGGCCCGGCGCGGCCCCGGCCGGCCCCGCGCTGCCTGCTTGCCGCGGGCGCGGGGCCTGGCCCTTCCTCCCGCCGCCCTAGCGCGCTGCCCGCGGCCCCGGCGCTGCCCGCGGCCCGGGGAGGCTCCCGCCCGGGGAGGCTCCCGCCCGGGCACCGGCCTGGCTGCGAGCGGCTGCGCCGCCGCCTCCTGCTCGCCGGAGCCCGGTCGGCCTTGCGCGGGCAGAGCTGTCACCCCGCGGGGCAGGCCTGCGAGGCGGCCCCTGTGTCGGGGCTGTCGCTGGAGTTTTAGTGGCATGTGAAAACTGAGATATGAGTGGAGAGCCCAAACCCAGCTGCGGCGGGGCCAGAGTTGAGTGGGTAAACTTCGCAAACGGATGGGGAATGTGAGCCTTTTTTCTTTCTTCCATTCTATTTTTTTTCTTTAATCTGCAACACTTCTAAATGCTATTCATTTGGAGAATAACTTGTGCCTCAGAACGGAGGAAGAATATAGTTAGACTTAAGTCTTATTGTCATGTATGCCCTTCATACAGAACTCAGATTACATACGGTGTTTATACGGTTCCCACAAACACATCAAAGTAAGCAAAATCATAGTGTAGAGCAACAGCCAGATAACTGATCATGGTTATAGCTAAAATAGCATGCAAGTAAGTTGTAAATTCTGTTTGCTGCTTCTTTATCAGGTAGGCACCTTGTTATTCTCTGGAAATTTGTGCTTGTGTATGTGATTGTTGTTCTCCCTGCAAGGTACTCTTATGTATTTATTATGTATTATGTATTTATATATTCTATTTATGTATATAAAATTAAGGGGTTTTTTTCTGTATGTTACGATAGTAACAGTAATAGTTCAGAACTCAACACTGTGGAATTCCACTTTATAGAAGTAGTCTTGTTATTGCTTAATACTGGACAGTATAAAGAGCATTATTAATAATATTTGCATATTTATAGAAATGCTGATTGTATTAAACCGATGAGATTTGTTTAGTTCAGAATACAAATTCGTTGTAAGTACAAGCCATGCTTCAGTCCCTGATGTTCTGCAACACAACATGGTTTAGCTCTGATATGTTTGAACTCTCAAATTATACATTGTGGCAGCAAGACCCTTGTCTAGAGGAAAGAATATTTTATGACTGGAATTTATTAATTCCATTATTTTTCCCTTTTCGTTTTTATTTCTGTTCTCCATGTATTTATGCTCAAAAGCATTTGCTGTCTCACTTTCTCTAAAACTGAAGTAGTGCCTCTTTCCTACAAGGTTGAAAGAGTGAAAACTTCCCGACTGAAATGATTAAATATCATGGTCATGAGAATGATAAAGGGCAGCCAGCTCAATTTTATTTGTAAAACTTCTGATAACAGAAAAAAAAGCAACAGCTCTCAGGTAGTATGAGACTGACTTGATCCTGGAGAGTAGCCATACCAGGGGTGCTGCAGGTGACCACAGGGTATTTCTCTGTGATCTGAGAGGTTAAGGAGTATGGATGAAATTTCTAGCAGTAGCTAGGAACATGTATTCAGAAGCATTGGGCTTTTGTACTGTGTTGAAACAGAGCTTAACTCCTGCTCCTTACTACACACAAGTGGCTCCATTGTTAGGTCGATGTTTTCTCAATGTGCTGCCACCGTGGCCAAGAGTGGAGATCTGACAGTTTGTCCAAAGCATATGTGTATAGCATGATAAAAACCCTTAGCTGTATATAAGGAGAGATGTCCCTGTGTTTTTCTTACTAGTGTTTGTCATTTACAAAGTATTTATTTAGTTGCACAAAGTGATTTCCTACCTAATTCTGCCCTGCAGTTAAAATGCTAACTTTAGCAAAATTATTAAGGTATTCCCTATGGAGAAGTACTTTGCTCTCTTAAAAAGATGAAGAAGAATTGAGAAATGTGTTCTTACACAAGTACCCACTGAATAATGATGCTCTTGACAACCTCTTGTGTTCCTTTCTCCATTTTTACTCATCAAGAACAGGTATTTGGTCTGTGTCTTTGAATGAGAATGATTTGATGAGATGCATTAATAATAAAAGAAAGAGAGAAAAGCTTTGATACTTGCTCACTCTGAAGCTGTCAAGAGTCAGATGACAAGAAATGTTTCATCTCTCATACAAAAGGTGACTCTGGCTTGTGGCAAAGCACTCTGTGGCATTTCTTTTGATGAGTTAAAAGAGCAGGCCATGCAGACACTCTTTCTGAGTCAGACTCTTGGTGATTTGCCTTGACTAAGGATTTAATTGTAGCTGTGCAGATTTCATAACTATTTTAGTGAAATGATACTTGCAGTTCTTGTGTTTTGAAGGAGAAAATGATATGATTTAGTATTTAATGCACTGTGCGATATGTATTTCTGCTGTTGCTTCAAATTGAAATAGATACCCTCCTTCAGAACTGTGATTGGATTAAAACCTGTAGTGCCTTCCTTTGAGCTTCTATTGTATGTAAGTACACTTTTCTCTCATTAAGCTGCTGTAATGAATAGGTATGAACACTAAGGCTGCACTTGTGGATGAAAAAAAATCAAGAATGCTTGAGTAAGTTTAGAGAAAAAATAAAATTGTTTTATTAAATATATACTCCTTAGGTAGAACTCCTTTAAGAAGATAGCTCTGCTGTCTTCAAAAATGTACTCAATTTTCTATTGCCTGAAGCTTGGCTTTAAAATATGACTAGCATTAGAATAGCATTCTGAGCAGTTGTGATGTGACCAACTGAAAGAAGCTGAGAGGAGAAGTCTGCTGGATCTGTATGAAGCTGATTTCTGTTAATTTAACTGACAAGGTAAATTGAAAGCCAGCCAGCCTAGGAGAATGGGACATTGCCTTTTATTTTCTGTAAAATCATAGAAATATCTTTAAAAGAGGAATTATAACAATGGTCTTAATGGTTTGGGGGGGAGGGTTTTGAATACAGAACTCTTACATTAGGAGAAAAGTAATTGCAAGTTATACTGTGCAACTTCCATACTAGTTTTGAGATAGAGAGAGCATTTGACTTTATACTGAGAAAAAAATTATGGAAAACTGTTTAGCTGGTATGAGTTTAAAACCAATTTAAATTTAATTTTAAAGCATCTAATTCTTGGTGCACAGTGTAATTGATTAGAGAAGTGAAGACCTAGAAAGGATTAGTGCATTATCAAGTTGGGTAATTTGGTACAAAACCCAGCATAAAATGTAGATTATATCTGTTAACCTGTTGATTTTGTGGTTGAGTTTGGCTTTTTTGTTTTTGATTTTTGTTTGTGCCATTTTTGGTGGTTTTTTTTGTTGTTGTTTGTTTGTGGGATTTTTTTGTGAGCTTGTGGGTTTTTTATTTTTTATTTTTTTGTATCTTTGTTTTCTGGGTTTGTTTAAATACTTGCATGGTGTGCTAACCTGGTGTGTATCAAGTTGCTAGTGTTGGAAAACATTTACTCTGGCAGTAATAAATTTGTTTTCACATGTGCAGTTGGGAAGGGATGTAACAGGCAAAGAAGTTTTGACTAGACTATTTCTAAGATGACATGAGAGTGCTACTTTGCATTACAGTGTTACTTTCATATTGAATTTGCAGACTACAATAAGCTGTGTTTATTTAGAATTTACATGCTGTGTACAGTGTGCTAATAACTTAATTGGTTTGGAGGTGAGTATTATAGGATTATATTTTTTTTAAATGGCACATTGACTTCTGTCATTAATTTTGTTTTGGCTAAGAAAATTTTCTTGAATTTGATTTTGTTTCATAGCAGTGGAGATAATTAACGTGCTTTATTTGGATCTGTGTTTGCACAGAAGAAACCAAGCTTATGACTGTTGAGAGAAAGATATGGTTTAGTATGCCAACTCAATTTAGCACCTGAAAACATCGTGACATTTCTCAGTCTTGCATCATTGCTGCTAGAATTCTGTGGTTAAGACTAGAGAAGTTTTGTATATCATGAATAAAAGTTAAATGAGGCTTTTGCTATCATGGCAAAATAGTAAAACTTTAGCTTTATATGTTAATTAAATTTGTGTAAAGTGGAGTTTGATGAAATGTTTGGGGTCTTCTTTGGATCAGAAATATTTGAAAAAGAAAGGTTGTAGCAGACATTTGAAGATGTTCAAAGCTGAGGGTTTTTGGATGTGACACCAAAATTCCACTTCCATCTTTCTCAACCTCCTGGTGGTGATTTTATCTTTAGTGGTTGAAGTGTAAGACTGCAGATGTAGTGGAATATTTTAAGTTTCCTTGCAACAGGTGTTATATTAGAAGTTGATTAGGGAGAATTTAAAAAGCAGACAAAATAAAGTAGGATGAGTTGAGAGGTAAGGAAAGAAAAGTGAATCCAGTTCCACTGATTTGCAAATGGAAATCTTGTGGGATTTATTTCCAAACTTCACGAATTAAAAAAAAGGGAAAGGTAATGAACTGAGCCTGAGTGAGCAGAATGGCCTCTTGGATGCACAGGCAGTTGTTGCCTCCCTCTGCTCATAGCTTCCAGGTTCAGCACCACATGCACTTGAATAACAGCCAAATCATCTCAGCCTTTGGGAAGTTTGTGTAGGCTGACAGCCCACGTGCACAGTCAGAAGGGGATGGTGCAGAGCTTTGCTGAAGTAGAGTTGATAAATCATCAAGGTTAAAGAGAATTACAGAGCTCATATGTATGCAGACTTTTTTAAAGTAAGGCCTATATTGCTAAGGAGTGAATTGTTAGAGTAGCTGGGTATAGACTTTGTTAACATCTTATAGTACAATCTCTGACACAGAATTAGTTAGTACCTTTTCTAAGAGTCTTAGCAGGGGAAAAGAAGAATCCACACATGTGACTTTACCACATCACCACAAATACTGTTAAGAATGATACCTATGTATTTTTATACGTATATGTGTATTACTGATGGACTGTGCACAGCTTCTCAACTCCAAGTTCCTGTTCTAAAACTGATGTGGTTGTTCTGAGCTGAAAACTGCTGCTGTTGTCTGGATTGTTTCTGATGCTATTAAGCGAAGCACCCTTGAAGATGTGTGTTGGTTAAGTAGTAATTGACAGAATGCTTTGACTGACATTTGGGTTGCATGGGGTAAAACTCCCCTAGTCTTTGAGTGAATACTTTGATTTCCAAGTTAAGTCTTGTTAATGCTTGGAGTTTGTGGAGTAGAACATTTCTTGTTCTAGTTCTGCAGATAAATTGAGAGCTGGTGATTTGAACCCAGTGTGTGACCCTGAAGGCAGATAAGATTATAGTATTGACATTATATTTGAGGTTCCCGACTGCTACTAAGGTGACTTTTTTTATTTTCTTTCCTTTTTTTTTAGGCTGGAGCTCTTGACTTGTTGAAGGAGCTTAAGAGTATTCCCATGACCCTTGAGTTACTACAGGTATGATTTTCTTATTGTTATTATGTTGCAAATGTTAACTCCCTAATGAGGGAGGTGGAGCCAGCAGATTTGAAGGTTACACTATTAAACTTCTAGGTCCAAAGTCCTTGAAAGCCTTGGTTTTGTTACATGATAATCTAGTTTCACTTCTCCTGATTTATAGCACTTACCTTTAGTGTTTTCTTCCTGTAGCAAACTCTTAAAGCTTATCTTTCTAGTTAAGAATAGGGGATTTTGTGATGAGGAGAAGAGCTACTTACAAATTTACTGGACATAGAATCTTACATTTTTACTGTAATACAAATGTGTGTTTCCTTTCTCCTGAAGGAGAATGCACCTGATTACGGCTGATTCCATCTTTTCTTGTGTAGCTGGCTCTGGTTTTGCCTTGTAAGTGAGGAGAAACATAATTGATACCTTTTAGTCAAGTTGTATTTGACACACTCCTCATCCTCTCTCCCTCACTCTGAGTAATATATTTCTTAAGGTAATTATACTTCTCTTTTGCTCTCCTGGGCTGGAGTGATGGAGGGGTACAATCTGCCCCAGTTGCATGGATATTCTCACTAATGTTGTTTAGATTTACATCTCTAGCAATATTTCATATATTATTTGTAAATTCTTTCAAAAAATAAAGTTGGTCAGCTTTCCTTACATGACAAGTTTCAGAGCTTGACATGTATTCCATCAGTTAGCAACTTCTTTTTCCAAACTAGCCAGATATTTCCTATCTGTGAATATTTTCAAATGTCAGAGTTAAATCTGAGACCTGATTTGCTATACTAGCCACTAGTCAGGAGACTGAAAAGTAACTTTTTTTCTATGTGGCAATTAATGGTCACAGATAAAGAATTAGCTATAAAGTTCAAATTTTTAAGGTGCCAGAAGCAATTACATTTTTGATTCATGCATCCTATATATTTGCAGAATGTACTTAGTAAGTTATACTATTTCTGACAGAAAATAGGAATTTTAAGCTGTCACTTTTCTTCCTGAATGCTGGTACTACTCTGATACTTTGTCCCCTATGTTCAACCTTCTTTAAAAAGAAAACAAAACCCCAGAAAAAATAGCCCACACAAAACAGGAACAAAACTCAGAAAACTCCTCTGGTTAACCTGATTCTTCTGAGTTTCTTTGTGAAGGTCTTAATGCAAATTTTATTTTCCTTTAAGTATCTTAATGTTCTTTTGTCTTTGGAATTAAAAATCTTTCTGCAAGTGCTCTGGAAATTCAAGTACCTTGGGATACTCTTGCACAGTGCATTGACTGTATCTTAGGAAGCTTTTCATAAATATCCATTGCTGTATTCAAAACCATTCCACTGCATAAGATTGCATTTAGCAACAACTTTGGACTCAAATTTAATTTTTTTTATCCTTGAGAGTTTGATAAATATATAAAGTCTGACATAAACTTTCTTTGTTGGCCTCCCAAATTTCCTTAAGCAATGGTGGACCCAGACCAAGAGTTGAAATGTGAAGTAATTGTTCATTTTGCTCTGGTGGTGGATTATTAGTGTGCCAGTGTCAAGAAGGGTGATGATCATGAGATATTGGAGGCACTATTTTCCTCTGTGTAGATCAAGACTTCTGACAAATGTGTTTGAGTTGATGAAGTGCAGAACATAAGTGAAAAGCATGCTTCCATGCCTATTTTTAAGATGTTTTTAAAGCTGGCTGCATTGAGAAAAGCTCTGCTAGCTCTGTTATTCTTGTGTAATATGAGTAGTGATGGTTTTTCCTGTAATACCACTGGTACCTCAGCCTGAAATGATGGGGTCCTCTGACTAGTTTTACAGATATGTGCAATAGGAAAGTGCATATTAGTAGTCTGGGCTTGTGCTGACGTCCTGTGTCTTTCATGCCACATTTATTTTCACAGAAAGCTGAAGTGATTACTAAATAATACCACTGTGTTATATCTGATGAGTTTTATGTAAGCAAGCTGATCCTTGCTCAGCTAGGCAGGGAAGCCAGTAGGCTTCCTCACATGATTTATCCAGTGGTCTGACTTGCAAATCTGTTTAGCAGCTTCACAGCATTAAAGGCATCGTGTCCCTGGTGCTAATTGTGGTTAGTGCCCTGCTAAACAGTGAGTGAGACAGTCAGGCTTTATTTTAACAAACAGGTTTTACAGGAAGTTGCACACGTGTTGGACTAGGCTTCAGTGTGCAGCCCTTGTTAGTGGCTTCAGTCCAGTTCACTGGCAAGCAAGCTGTGAGACCTGGGAACCCAGAGGTGGTTATTCTTCAGTGGTTAGTTTGGCTCTGCTTTGGTCTGAGTGCTCACCAATTCTTTGTCCTCATACACTTACAATTTAAAGTTGGGAGCACCTCTGCTTGCTTCTGTGGTTGCTCTTCCTCCCCAGCTGCGTTCCTTACATTTTTGCATTTGTTCTGGTTTAGAGAATACCTGCTGCCACCATTTGCTCTACTTTGTGTCCAGTCATAGGTTACTTATGCTCACTGCTGCTCACACCTACTGAGGGCTGCTGCCAAAGCTTCAATGATTCAGGGTGAAAACAGCTGTCTTATGCTGTCTTTGACTGTCTTTCCTCTGCAAGCAGATGAAAAGTGCCCTAGAATATTTAAAGTGGAGAAGAATGAAAATACTGGGGTTTTTCCCTTAAAAATGGCAATTGCAAGAACAACTCTACAGACAGGAAGACTAAGGAAATATCAAATACTGGTTTGTCACTAAAACATAGTCATTTTGAGAATATAACACTGATCTGTTCTGACTATCTGAGCCAGATCATGACTTCCTCTCTTCATATAGACCTAATCCAGTGCTCTATAAAAGTAAACAAATTAGTTGTTTTTATATACTGCTTTAAGAGCTGGCAGTTCATACAGTTTCCATAAACTGTTGTGTGATCAGAAGAAGAAATGTTTCTAGTTAGTTTTGAGTTTTACTTGAGTTTTTGGATTTTACTTACTTAAGTAACTCTGTAAGTTTGTGTGTTTTCCCTTTACTGATGAGCATAGGCTGTCACTGTGCCCAGGTGTTAATGGAGGGTTGAGTTTTTTGGTAGACACATTTTTCTCATCCAGATGTGGTATTTGATGGATTTTCAAGACATGTTATTCTTTATTGTCTGAACATAATGTTGAGATTGAAGTGTTCAAAATATCAAGAGAAAATGGCCAGTACCATTAATGTGAGTGAGCAGAGTCCATCTTGGAAGACTTTAGTTACAGGTAAGTAACCATCTGTTTTCTTTAATCCAAAATACATGTTTAGAGCTGATGCTCAGGCCTGAGGTTATTTGATGTGTTTCCTTGGTTGAAATAGCTACACATTATTTCAGTATGTTTCCAGTCATTTAGCACATCCATGGTGCCTCAGACAGTGTTGTTGGAAGTAATTTACAGGAACAGATCATTTCCATTTTTAGCAAGACACAAAGATTTCAATTTTCCTTTCAAGAAGATGGAAGTTTATGATGATCTATTGCAAAAGGAGAGTAATTTTTAGTGAGTCCTAAATGGTAATGCAACAAAACTGAGCATCTTACCAAATTAATTTAGTCATCAGTCAAGATACAAGAAGATAATAAAATCCATATTTGTATTGTTAAATGATTTTCTCCTCTTGTGAAGCTAGAAGAGTGGAAATTTTCTCCTTGTTACATGAACACATTAGGTATAAATCTAGTAAAATGTTACTGTTGAGGTAAATTTATGTCCTCGTCTGAGTCTTGATAGGTATGCATTATAACTTACTCTCATATTCACTCTGTAGGTGGCAGTAGTGGCAAAGGCTTAAAGCTTGTCACAGTCTCAGCCTTTTCAGAAAGATAGGATAGCTCATTCATCTTAAACACAGAGAGTTCTGCTTCAATCTAGAGTCAGAACCTCTCTGTGCTAAGGGTTCCAATGAATCTCAGTATCACCAACATTTTTAGGTACCTAAAACATGCTTGCTCCCAGCTGGTATTACAGCTTTTTCCACTGCCTCTAAATGGGAATTCTAAGAGTATGATGTCAGTGAAGAGGTTAGCAAGCTTCTTACAGTGCTGAAATATAAATACAATCCTTAACCCTTGTGCCCACCATTACTGCCCACCCTTCCCCAAACTTTTGTGTTGAAGACAGATGGTAATACTGTCATATTTCTTTTTAAAATGTCTGTGTTGTTAAAATAATTTTTATAAAGGCTTGTAGTATTTTGTCCTGATAATCACAAGAAAAAAGGAAACAAACCCACCACAAAATAAAAAGAAAAAAAGATACTGTGAAAATTAAAGTCAAAGTGCAAATTTATATATATTTATTTGTTAAATTGTCTTCATGTCACTTGTGATAATGTTTATTTCTGTTTCTTTTGCAGTCTACCAGAATTGGAATGTCAGTGAATGCAATACGCAAGCAAAGCACAGATGAAGAGGTTACATCTTTAGCAAAATCTCTTATCAAGTCTTGGAAGAAGCTGTTAGGTATGGCAGCAGAAATGTCCCTGCTCTTGCATGTTTTAACTCTGTGTAGCCTTGGTGCTCATCATGGACACCACCTTGCTTTAGACATAATTGTGCTTTTGTGTGAATGTTGAAACTTCCTGCGCTGGTGTAATTGGTTTTTTACTCTTTGACTACCACCAGGCCATTACTTTGAGGCTGTATGCAGAGAAACAGTTAGTATATTTTATTGGGGATGGCAGGCAGTAGGAATTTCTGAAGTCCCATTGCCTGCAGTTGAGCTGGAATCACTGTACTGCAGCACTGCAACCTCTTTTTGACTATTTTCTTTGTCAAATATAACAAGTACTCAGAAGAACTGCTGCAGAATCTCATGTGAGAATGTGGAGGCTTTGAAGTTTGGTTATGAAGTGATTTCTGAAGAGAAAAAACCAGTAAAAATTATGTTAAAATCTCTTAGAACCTACAGGTAGTGAGAAGCAGAGTTGCACTTTCTAAAATCTTCATAATTTTAAATAGCTCACTAATTAGTGACTTAATAGTTTTTGTTTAATTTGCCTTAAAGCATTTAATACCCTTAAAACCTTTTCTGTTAGGGTTTTATTCAAGGGTATTTGATAGTACTTAATACATCTGAAAACAAATCTCAAAATGTGTCCAGATATCTTTGGTCATGCACTGTGGTGCACTCATTTTGTTTCTTTTTATGTAAGTTTAGGTAAATTAAGATTTTTGAAGCTTAAAATTTTAGAACAGAAAACATTAAACCGTTTTCATTTTTAAAGTAGAAAACATAAAGCAGTTTATGTTATGATTTAAATATTTACCATTCTGTGTGGAAAAATATGCCAAATACCAGGAGAGTGTGAGTCTCCTACCGTTTGAACTCAGCTTCATTTTTATAAATTGTGAAGTGTTTTATCAGATACTTTATTACTGTCTTGTAAATAATATAGAAAATACTCTGACTGTCTGTAGAAATGGACAATTTGTCAGAATGTTAGATTTTGATGCTCTAGAAACAACCTCTACAGCAAACTTTTTAAAGCTACCTTAAAGACTTTTGAGCTACCTACTAATAATGTTAGTTTTAGTAGTTAAAATTAGATAATACTAGACATGCTGATAAAATACCTTTAAATTCATAATGAACTTTAAAATAAAGGTAAATGCATGTACAGGATCTTAGTGTAGGATCTGATCAGAGTTAACTGGTAAATAGTGAAAATAATGTACTTTTTATTTTTAAACTTAAATGTAGGAGTCCAACTTTATTATATCAGTATATAAAAGTGGTAAGGTATATAAGGGGAGAAATTGACTTGCATATTAGTGTCAATTACTCTAAAGACTTCTACAAGTAGCTGCTGGATTGAGTGATTTAGCTCTCAAGTTATTAAAAGTTATTAGTCTAAGTTTTAAGAACAAAACCATATGAATATTTGGTGAGAGTTAATTTTTTTTCTTGAAAGTTCAAATTTTTCATACTGCAGCTTAGCTTAGACAACATAGTAGAGGAGATCCTCTCATTTCCAACAGAATTCTCACTGGGAGTATGCTCAGATGCTGCTCTCTTTGGGGAGTAGGAGATCTGCCTGATTATTGCTAAGGGGTTTGCCATTTGTTTGTTAAGACACTAAAATAATTGTCTTAATTTTTTAACACTTGAGTACCTTAAGTCAGTCAAAATTATCTTAATATGTTGTTACTTAAAGTGTTCAAATATTGTGAAACGTGGGGAGTGTCACTCCCTCCTGGAGGGCTTCTGTGCTGTCAAAGTCTGGGTAAGAATGTGGTGCCTGAAGGTCACAGCAGGTCAGTCTGGGTGCAGGCTCCTGTGCAAAGGAGCAGTCCTGACTTCCCTTCTGCACAGGTGCCTCTTTGCTCCCTCCTGTGTTACAACTAGTGCTGGAGTGGCTGTCCAAAAGACCACAGCTGGGAACTGGCCAGTTGGAAACTAATTGTTTTGTTCATTTCTTCTGGCTTCAATTTCAGCTATCACTTTTTGGTCCATCCTGTTTGCAGTTACTGTTTCCTGCACAGGGATTGTAGCAGTAACAGACAGCTGGGGCAAGGTGGACCTTCTCCTTTTGTAGTTTGCTAGATTCAGATTGTTTTAACACAGTTGGGAGACTCTACTTAAGGCTTTTTGCATGAGATGAAGTCAAACATGTAAGGAACTGGAAAGCAAATAAGAAATATTTGGCATTTATGAGAACTGAGTACTTCTTGAGGCAGTGGGTGTGTGACCTTCATTCATGTGCTAACTTTTGTAACAGAATAGCTATTACTGTGTATAACTAGTATAGTTGTGGTAATGCACTTACTACATAAAATATAATTAATCCTGAAAATACAGCACTGCTTACATTCAAAACTTAGGTAGTTAAATTTTCCTTGGTTGTAATGTAGATCTGATAGCATCGTAAGGCAAATGTTTTGCCTCTTTTATCACTGCTCGTAAATCATTAGAGCATAAAGTTTCATAACTTTGAAAGATAGGGTGTAAGTATGGGTGGGAATCTTACAAAGTACTCTTATTCTGTTTTATCATTAGTTTTGACTTTCTTGGAAGAATACGAAATACCGTATGTTGAGCTGCTTGAGAAATCAGTTTCGATTATGCTGTTTATAGTGCATGTAAAATGGTATGGAGCAAAGATGGCAGCAGAAGCGGACAGCTGTTAATCGTACCAGGCATTGTACTCAGAGCTCTGAAGTCTTTGTGAGTTATTTTTATAAATGACATTTTGAATTTAGGCAAGAATTGTTGACTGTTCAGGCTGCATGTAATGTTTCAGTTCAATGCTATCAGAATTTAGTTTTTAGAAATGCATGGGAAACATGAGAACAAATCAAAGTGAGTTGTGAATCACCAGATCTTTGTGGCTTGACTAGAGCCTTAACAGGTTACCAATGGTTTTTTGGAGGGGTCAGAAGCTATGCAGCAGAGGGCTTGTGACCATTGTCTGAAGTGACTCACTGGGCGAGCCACAGTGCAAGGTCCCTTTCAGATACTTTCTGAAAGTTAAACTACGCAGCAGAGATGGTCACAATTTGCATAAGGAGCTAAATTCAGCTCTCAGAATAAAATGCTGCTCAGTTATAACATTGGATTTCCAAATAATGACTGTTTGGCAAGTGGCTAAACATACAGAATATGCTGTGCAGATAATGAATCTATGCACACTCACTTATGTTGTCAGGAGTGTTTCTTATGGTTAGAAAAGCAACAAAAATTCCTTAAGGAATATAACCCTCATAATAAATAATTACTTGCTGAACTGAAGAGTATACAGTGAAAAAGAATATGCAGACCTCTAAGTAAACTTTCCTTCAGTAACTTTATATACTGAACTGAAAATGCAGAATCATGGCACAATATTCTTAACTCTTAAGTGATCATCTGTTGCCAGTATTGAAAACTAAAAGTGAGGCCACAAACAATTTTGAAATGCCTATTTCAAAGAAGAATATGTTGGGGTATTTTTATTTTAAAAGAGTGTTGAAGTGTTAATAACACCAGTCAGGCATCACAAAAATATTTTACAAAGATTACTTTGCTCACAAAATCCTTTGTTATTTCAAACCTGGATTTGATTCTCCTGGAGCCAGCAGGTGCAGTCTAGGACTATCTTACAGGTATGTTAATGCTGTCACAAGTGAAGCTGTTCAAGGACATCTCAAAACCAGCTGGCTTTGCTCAAAAAAAAATGTTCCTGGTAAGACAAGTTCTTAAATTAGAGTCTAATAGCATTTACAAGTATTATTTCCTATTGATGAGAAGAGTTCACATCTTTATAAGACATCAAGCAGAATCAAGTGCAAAAACAATTTCAGTAGTTTCATTTTCGTATCGAGTATGAGCTGTAGAAATCACCTACTGTTAAGTGTATATTTGGAACTGTTCATGTACTGTTAGTAGGTCTGTAATTTGTTAAGCTAATCAGTGGAGAGATAACGACACAATGCATTATACTATATAAGAGAAAAACACATGTAGTGAAAAGACCATGTATCTTTTGTCTCTGATGATAAAAAGGTCTTTAAAAATAGCAAACAGTTCATAATTTTTGTTGTTTATTTATGGATTTTTAGATATTCCTCCTCCCAGTGCTACTACTGAAAAGAAACTTTACTTTTCTTACCTACATGCCTTACTACATCTTGCAGAGGAATTGCTGACAAGTGTAGCTGCTTGCACATCTCAAGATTATTTGGTCAGAGTATGGGCTTAAATGGGCTTAAACAATTCTTGAATATGAAGGTCATTGTGAAATTAATGACTATGTAATTTGATACCTGTTCTCTTATCTCTTTCCTTTAACTTATTTAAAGTGAATACTCAGAAAACTTTCCAAGTTCGGGTGGTGATTCCTGAGTAGGCAGCACACGGTATCCCACTAAATTAAATTTTCATGTGCTTCCAGGTAATAACTAGCCACCTTTCATTAATGTTTCTGGAATTATTTTTTTTCACTTTAATATTTTTATTTATAGATTTATAAATTAATAATATTACATCTTTATATTTTCTAATTCTTTCTTGTAACTAGCTGGTAACTTGCTAGTTCTTGTAACTAGCAGATGCCTATTGTTGGCTTGTAATATAGTTAGAAAAATCTAGGAGAAAGGCTATTAATGGCTTCTAACATTCAGATTAATTATGTTATCTGGCTGTATCTTATTACATTAAAATTTTTGGTTTGGTAACACAAAACTACCGTTGTGTCTTATTTGACCCTGGAGAGATTTTTTCACTGGAGAAGCTTCAGGTTTTTTTCAAATTAATTACGAATCCCAGGTAGAAACTGCAGTGCGGTTGTTAAACTTTGAATGTCTTATTCCAATGGCTAATAGTATATTCTTGTTACTACCATATTCTTTGTATTTTAAAGAAGTATTAATATAAGTTAATATAAATTAGCTTCTCTTGTAAAAAACCCAAAGTATTGAGATTTTTTTTTTTATGGCTACCTGAAGATGAAGTAGCTAAAACTGTGAAGTTACAGTTTTCAGTCCTAAAATTGGTGACAGTTTCCATTTGTTTCTGAACAAAAAAAATGGTAAGTTTGAATAGCTGTATGGAGTTGCAAAAAGGAGCTGCACAACTTGTAGTTTGTATTATATAAATATTTATAATGTTCTGTAGACTTCTTGAGGTGAATCACGCTGGAATTTTTAAAGACATTTCACAGAAGGGCCATTGTTTTCCACCTTACTTTGTTAGAATTTCTGTAGCTGTTCTTAGTTCCCATTAGATGTCATTCTTCCTTTCTATTACAGTCTGGTCATTGAATGAAAAATAAGCTAATTAGTAAGGACTTTTAATTTGTCAAGGATAATTTTTCTTTCTCCAGTGGATATATGAAATGCTGCCTAGCAGGCTGTTAATTGCACTCTCCTCTTTTGTCAATACAGTATTTCAATAAAACAAGATACCTTTATTACTGTGTGAGTTTAAAGATGGAAAGCATCTCTTCTAGTGCTTTCCAATTTATGATCCATAAGAGTGGCTTAAACACTTAGGATAATATTAACTTTATTTTCAGCTTTCTGAAACTAGATAAAAGAGATCTAGGTGCCAGCTATGCTGCTGTGATGTGTATGGTGCATGATAAGCAGGGGATACACAGAACAGACCTGAATTTGACAACTTGTATGCCAGAAAAAATTATGTAGGTAAATGGGCTGAAGCAAAGCTCCTGCTTTGCAGGACCTGAGCTGTACCCCAAGATAACTGTTTGATCTGCTAGTTTGTTTTAAAGCCTCTGACAAAAGTGAGCATGCAGTTAAAACATTATGAAGTTAAATGAGATTGCATGCATATTTGGAACATCTTTAAAGATTATATCATGTAATCAGTTGTTGCCATAGAGAGAGTGAGTATGCATGTTAAAAAATGGGAGTTGTTTTCTTTCTCTTAGTGCACTTCAGTTGTCATAGCAGAGAACTCATGTGATCCATTCAGTTTATAGTCTTGTTTGCTTTCTTAGTGAAATTATTTTTATAAATAAAAGGTGTTAAATTGGTATCTTTATTAGGAATTTTTAAATAACATCTACAGCTTATTAAAGACAATCAGCCTGAATGCATCATCTGTGTTTAATTATCTTTTTTTTTTTTATTAAACAAAATTTATCAAGGATTGAATACAACATTGCATACAATGGATGAGCTCTTGAAGGCTGGGGTAATAGTCTGGAGAAGTATCTTCTTATGCTTTTCTGGTTCCTGTACTATTTTGTGTGCATCTCCTTATGGGTGCTGCTGGAGACAGGATAATAGATTAGTGCCTGATCTGATCCAGTACTGCAGTCTCTGCTCTTCTTTTATGATGATTTTTTAATAAAGTGGTATTTGATTGGATAAATTCATTAACTCACAGGTTAAGGAAAGGATCAAAGTCATGTTCAGTTTATTGTTCCTATAACAAGAAAGCCAGTACAGTTATTTTCTACTCTATAAAAATTAAATTTAAAAGCTCGATGTTTGAAGAGACCCAAATTTGTGTGTTGCATACAACCAAGTTCCTCTGAGAAGGACAGGGATGGGATTCCTCTGGAAATAATGATACTTTTACTTGCTTAAACAAGGATTAACATGCTTAGTTCAGGCCATCTTTGTTGGCAAGACTGAGCCTTAGCAGATTTCCCTTCTTTTCTTGTTCTGTTTTTAATTACTTTTAAATTTTGTAGTATATGCTTATTCCAGTAATAGAGTCTATGAATTTAGAAGTTTAATAGCAGCTTTATAAGGGTTTGGAAAGAGAAATTCACGAAATCTGTCAATCAGTGATGCCCATCTCACTTTCTCTGTAGGCAGTAGAGAGCCAGCCTTTCTAGAGAACAAATCAAAGCAGGTGCTCAATTTAGCCACTCTGAAATCCTCTTTTACAATAGAAGGGTGTATGCATTCTTGCTGTGCTAGAGTTAAATGTTGTGATTGCTCTTTTCCATAAAGGCTTTTGTCTTTATTTTTTATAAAATCATAGTGAAACATAATAACCTGTATGGGAATGGCAGATTCAAATATATTTAAATACTGAGGCAAATAATTTAAGAGCTGTCACAGAGAATATTGTATGTCTGGAAAACTCCTTCAAAAGTATGAAAATGACTTTATATTTTGCCAGTCATGGTGTCTTCTACAATATAATTTAAAAGAATGACATGTATGTAGTAGGAACTTAAGTATATAAAGCATGGAAGACAAATTCCAGAGATTTGATGCAATACCTAGAAAGTTACTGTCGACCTAATGCAGGAGTGTTGAAAAAAATAAATCATAAAAGTCTGTGTTTCTACCATGTCTTCACTGCCAGTTTTAGTAGATGCTGAACTTGACTGAAAGGATCTGAAGTGTTGTCATGTTTTCCATTTCCTGCATTGGGAGGGAGTTGGGAAGTGAAGGCTGTACTGCAAGAGAAGGTCATAGCAGAGAGTGGGAGCTGATAGCATTTCCAACTGGTTCAGGAGAAATCATGATATTTTACCACTGCTTTAAATCAGTTACTATTTCTGGATAGAAGAGAGTTTCTCATGTTTTGTATTTCCAGATGGACCTTCAACTGACAAAGATTCTGAAGAAAAGAAAAAGGAGCCTGCATCTTCCTCACAAAACAGTCCTGAAGCTAAAGAAGAAAGGTTAATGGCTGTGCAAATAATCTCAGTATAAATTAACATTAAACTATTTTGTCTAAATTTGTCATATTAGAGATGGCTGCCATGTTCTGAAAGACAGGGCTGTACAAGAAACAGTGTGTTATTGGGGAATATGTTGACATGAAAAAAGAAAGTCAGTCATTGGTTAAGACATGGCCAGACAGGTTTATTGTTTATTCCATCTGGTGGGTCTTTCAAATACTTTGTCCTCTCTCAGTAGTAGCATCCAGCTTTGAGAACTGTAAAACAACTTTCAGTCTCTGCTTTCTGGTAATTGCATATGCTTCTTTTGCATGTTAGCTTTTATGTTTGATAAACATTCTGCACTTTTTTTGGTAAACACAAAATATGTTTCCAGAAAAAGGAGCCTACATTAATGTCACTGCAGGAGCTGAAGAACATTTACAAAAGAGTATTTGCAAGCCCATTTCTTCTATACATTTCTGGGTTTGGGGATCTCTTTTCAGCAGCCATTTTAAAATTGAAGTTTAACCTCTAGCTGTATGTCCAGATGGAAGCTGAAAACTTGGTTTACAGTTTGTAAAACTACATTAATTGTGGGGAGATTTTGTGACCATGGCACCCTTCAATACAGTAAGAAGACTGAATGCAAGGCATTCACTGCAGAGCAAATGTTGATGTGATGTATTGTCACTGTTTTTTAAAGTAAAGTTCTGTGGGAGGAAAAAAAGGATTTCATGTGAATGTAAAGAACCGAGAATTAAAGCTTATGTGCCACATAATGGAATGAAATACCTGCTGTGTTTCTATTGTGTGGAATACCCTAGTGAATAGTATAAAGGCACTTTCAAGATTGTATTGACTCTAGAGCTATAAATAACTTCTAAAAGGTGGTCTGTGTTCTTATTTTGGAATATCATCAAATGCATGTAGCAAAAGACCCGTATTTTGCCCAGAAACAAGGTTATTTGAAGAAGGGGAAAAAAATATTGGTTTTCATTTTGCCTTTTTTTAGCAGTTCAAGTAGCAATTCCAGCAGCAGGAAGGAGGAGGGTAGTGCTCCCTCAAATTCTTTCATCCCATCTTTTCCCCGGGCTCCAAGCACTTCAGACTCTGTGCGAGTGAAGTGTAGAGAAATGCTCTCTGCAGCTCTCAGAACAGGAGGTGAGCTTTATGGACTATGTTTTCAAGTTTAACTATTTCCTTTTTCTCTATTTCTGTCTTTCTTACTCTACTTTATCTTCTGCCCCATAGGGTAGAATAACCCCTGTTAGTGTCCATTTGTGTGTGCAGACCCATAAACCAGTTCACCCAAGGTGCAAGTAACGAGTAACCTTGACGGCATGGGAATGTTTCAAAATGCCTTTTTGGCTGCTGTTAATCCAGGACATTTTGTGGCTCAGTTCATCTGATATCTTGCCAACAGAGGATCTTCTTTTCAGGAATGTTACTGCCTCCTTAATGCTTCATTTAAATCTTTTTGTAGAGGCTGCTATTTTTTTTGTTTGTTTGTTTTGGGCTATTTGACTGAGAAGTTGTGACTATATACAAGGCTGCCTCTCTTACACCAGAGTTTCTGGGAACCTTCAGATTTTAGGTATTGAAGGCTGCCTTTCTATTTTGATTTATTCTTGACGTTTCATCAAGATAACTTGCAATAAGAGAGTCTTGCATTGCTGTTAACCTCATGCCTTTTGGGTATCCATAAATTCTTTGACTGTTATGGGTTTTTTTCTTTTTATCTCTTATGCACACTTGGGTGTCTTTAAACTGACAAATGGAATGATTTGCTAGTTAAGGAGCAAACTGAAATCTGAACTTTTCAGAATTACCTGATGTATTTTTTTCTGGTGCATCCTTCTCTTTATTAAAATTATGTCCCAGCTCCTGTTTTTCTGCTCTTAGTGTAGCTTGGCCCAGTGTATATAGACTTCTGAATCATCCATGTTTACTCTCTTCACTCTTTTATTCTTTTTTTTAATTCATATAAATTCAGGTATAGACAAAAACCAAAGCTGAATAAAGGCCATGAATTTGTAGTCATCTGAATATATAGTTCATAGAGTTGTTTTGGGACCAGTCACATACAACATCTTAGTGTTCATAATTCTATGTAGTCTTCATATTAGAAAGTTTTTCAAAAACCTTTTTTCTGTATTGCTTTCTACAGCACATGTAAACTGATGGTCCATGAGTTTGAAAAATAAGGTTATTTTCTTGGCCTTTGGTATGAGATCAAGGTTAATGTTTGGATTACTCACTGAAATACACCCATGTTGAAATGAGGAGGCAGACGTATGTAATTTGGTCTTCAGATGCCCTGGAAAGGTTGATATCTTTAGGAGGAAACATTTTGGTCAGAAACAGTTAACAGTTATCTTGAGACATTTTAGTTCAAGTGTTGTATTGCCTTCAAGACTGCTGTGGTCTATTTCTTCTAATTTATATGTTTCATGACACATCTCTGCTTTGCATTTGAAAAAATCTAATAAGATTGTTTGTTATTTAATTACAATGTTTCTAATGAAATCTTTCTCTTCCATGCATGCAAAACATTTATTTGTTTATTCTTGTATTGTGTGGACTAAAACAATTGATTAAACACAATATAAAATGTTTCCCTTTTATAATAATCTGTTCTGTGTACAGGCTATGGAGATGTTTTAGATGCTAGGCCTATTGGAATATTTCAGATTTTTCTGTACATCAATGTTTTTTGTTTCGAATTGTGTTTACAACTAGGTGTCAGAAGTTTTTTGGTTTTTGAATGTTTTAAATTCTTTTAAACTGTTCTGCTTCTATCACTTGTTTGTGTTCTTCCAAGTAATAAATTTTGCAAGCTTAAGTACACAGTAAATTAAAATTACATATACAAAAAGAAGATTCACTGCAGGTGTTATATAATTTGCTGAGTTTCAGAGTTCTGGAACTATAGGGATCTCAGAGATATAGAATATAGAGTGTCAAGTTGCTAATATTTTATCATTTGTTTTTCTCAGATGATTATATTGCTATTGGTGCTGATGAAGAGGAGTTGGGTTCTCAGATTGAGGAAGATATCCTTTGTTGTATATCTGTGTGCTCTAGAACAGGAGTTTTTTTAAAATGCAGTAATTTTCAAATTATTTAATTTGATCTATATATTGAGTGTTTTTTATTTCATAAAACGAAAATGACAACTGTGTTCAACACATCAATATATAAATTTAGTGTTTAAAAAACCAGCCCAACCTAAATGATTTGCCTTAAAATATGTAGGAATGCATGTAGGTGAGCATGTGTGGGTTCTTTTCGGCTCGATATGTTTTCCTTGTAGCAGCAATATTATATCTTACTGAAGCCTTCTTATATAAAATGCTGGGCTTTTCTATATTATTTAAAAATCTTTTATTGTGAACAACCAATAATTTTCTAGTGGTCTTTGTGTAATTTTCTATGAGTTTATTTCTAAATGAAAAAAGGGTGGTTCTGGCAGCAGTGTTTGAATAGTTCCAGAACAGAGGTCTGGGATTCTTTTTTTAACAAAAAAAAAATTGTGTTAGTGAGCTGTCATTGTTTGAATATTTAGTTCAGAAATGAATTAGTTCTCAGGATAAGGTCAAGAAACTGGACATTAACTTATGGGGGACTTTTCACATTTACAGTTGAGGTCCTGCTACCCAAAAATTCATGTTTCACTGACCCTGACTGAAATTATTATAGCTAAACTATGATTAGGCTTCAGAAGGTTGTGAATTCTGCTGTGTTGAACAGGGAAGTAGCTGTTGGTTGGGATGGGGGGGAGGGTTTGATGGACAGTGAAGTACATTGGTTTAGAACTTGCCCCCCAGAATGAATCCTTTGTAATGCTCTGTTTTACTTGTTAATGTTTTACTCTATTTTACTTATCAATGTTTTGTTCCTTAAATCCAAAGCACCTATTTTTCAAGAATTAAAAAACACTGATATGAAATACAAAAATAGGGTACGAAGTAGGATAGCGAATCTCAAGGATGCAAAGAACCCTAACCTAAGGAAAAATGTATTATGTGGAAACATTCCTCCTGACAAGTTTGCCAAAATGACAGCAGAGGTGAGTAAAGCACAGGTCTTGAACTATTTCCCTCTTGGACTTACTTCCTGGCCTGTATTTATTACCCATAAAAGTAATTTATGTAAGCTGCCCGTACTTCGGAAAGACTGTGGCTTTTTTGTGGCTTGCAGGATCTGAATTACAGGGCTGTGTTGGGGTAGAGGACATGAAAGTGATTTTACAAGTCAAAATAGATGTAGAAAGTAAAATGAAAAATTAGGTTTTATGAGAGAAAAAAATGAAAGCTCATTTTGTTTGACTTTGTAGTTATGCTTTTATGTATTAGATTATGTCCCCTCAAATGAGGTATAAAGAACTGTCTTGGAGACTGAGAGAAATTAGTTAGGGTCAACTAATGAAAATTGTGTTCAAAAGAAAGGTGGGGCTTTTTTGGTTTTGGTTTGGTTTTGTTTTTGGTTTTTTTTGTTGGTTATGTTTCTTTTTTACCATAACTTGACATAAAGGTTAGGGGAAACAGAGGCCGGTGAAAGAATGTGTATAAAAAGCAAACTGTACCTTCAGTATGTATTTTGATTTTCTTTGTTCTACATATTTATGCATGTATGCACAAACATATATTTTGTCCTGTCCAGTGCACATTCTTTGTTTGATTAATGTTTTGGATTAAAATGGCTAAAACACCCTTAGTGTTAAGAAGTGAAGTGTTTCACTTCTGAAGTGAAACAGCATTGACACAAGGTTTTCATTCCACATTTCCATGGGATGTCAAATAAAACTGTATTGAAGAAAAATGTAGCAAGTTGGTTTTGCTGTGCACACTTGATTACTAGACCTTTTGGAGATCTTGTGCACTACAAACTATTTTAAAGGAAAAAGAAAATGGGTGATTCTGAACTCTTTGGCTAGTGTTTAGGAACTAAGTTTATATGATTTCTGGTGACATGGTAAATTATGGCTGTACTGTGTTTATCAGTACAAGTATGGAAGTAGTCAAAATAATGTAAATTTTTTCCTATAACAAATGTTGTGTAGGTCAATGAGATAAATATCCAAATATTTAACCTAGGGAGAGCATCTTTTTTGCCTCTTTGGAGGATGTTTAAGTCCTCTACCTTGCCTCACTTACATTTCTGAACTTCAGAAGTCTGTTTGCATAGAAATATTTCTAGATGTTTGATGTTGTAACTTGTACTATTTTTTTTCCTATCTGTGTTTAAAAAGAGAACATTTTTAACTTCTTGTAGCTTCTGTGCTGTGAAATAGCCCAGCTTAAGTCTTGTAAAATTAAAAATGTGTAAAATTACATTGCTCTTCATCAGAGTTGTTGTTCATGGATTCTAAATAAAAAATTGTGTTGGCTTGCACAGTGGTAACTTGTTTTAAAGCTAAAACTCTCTAGTAAACTCTGTCTGCTCTTTGTCCTTTACAGGAAATGGCAAGTGATGAGCTGAAAGAAATGCGCAAAAATCTGACCAAAGAAGCTATCAGAGAGCACCAGATGGCTAAAACAGGAGGTACCCAAACTGATCTGTTTACATGTGGCAAGTGCAAAAAGAAGAACTGTACATACACCCAGGTGCGTGGTTATTCAGACTCTTCCTTTTTCAAACCTTAAGTCCTATATAAGGATTGTCAGAGAAAAAAAATTGGAATTACAAAATGAAGTTTTAACAAAATGCTGACAAATTACACAACGTGGAGTTAGCTGGATCTACTTAGTTGTGCTTATGTAAAGCAAGTTTGTTGTATTTATTTCCCAAAAATTTTATGTAAATCCAAGCTGGGTCTGTATAGACTGAAACATCAGTTTTTTTGCAATGCTGAATTTTTGCTAATTCTTAATACATCATATTCATAAGGGTTTTATGTGGGGGAGAGATACTGTTTTTAATGTGTGTAAGCTTATTTTTACAGAGGGACTAAATAGCAGAAAATTGTATCTGCCCATGTATTTTTTTAATTTACGTAATGTACCATTTGACTAGGCCTTGTTTTACAGTCATTCCTACAAATGCAGAAAGGGTACTTTACTTTGCTTAACAGTACATCAGGGAATGTCATTTTCATCATAGGATCAGCTGCATTTTAATTTTATATTGTTGATCAAATGTTTTAAATAGTAAGCTGTTTTTCAGTCATGAGACTTTGAAGCCTTTGCATTGGTAAATGTATATGAAGCTGTACTGGATGTTGTACTTTTAGTGCAGAATCTGCTCCTAGAAATACATGCACAGTTTCAGTGAGGAAATTGGTATTTTAGTGCTACCAAATCTCTCAAAATCCGAGTTTATAATGGCTTTATAGAGAGGCAAAAAGCCCAGTTTCAGATGATACATAAAGCTAACTTGTATTTTTTATGAAAATTTGTTTCCTTAATGTTAAACTTTGATTTAAAGCAGTTACATTGAGCATGCAGTAACAAAAATTGAAGATACTAATTTTCCTTTTCTGCTCTGGCTCTTGCGTTTACCAAAGGTTCAAACCCGCAGTGCTGATGAACCCATGACAACGTTTGTTGTCTGTAATGAATGTGGAAACAGATGGAAGGTAAGACTGTTAGACTGCTCTGCATATTTGATAGCAGGCAGCCAGCCTCTGCAGTTAATTTGGGTTTACAGTAAATGTGACAAACCACTTTCTGTTGACTTTCAGTTACTTCTTAACCCGTTAATGATATTACATGTTGAGATTGCAAAATAACTTTAAATTGACTGAAGGTGTGACCTCTCTGGTTGGTGGCAAAGGGGGATAAAGTCAGCACTTAGTCCTTGAGACATTTAGTTACAATACTGCTTTGCCATATGAAGTGGTGACAAGCTAGTCACTGTGTTTTCTCTTTCTTCACCCAAAGTTTTTTAACTGGTTTAATCTCTGCTTTGGTGAGTGTAACAGGCCTTTATTAGACCTTTTGTTGTTACTGTTTTTTCTATGTTTTTGCTATTCTGAAAAGAAGAGGCAATAAGAGAGAGAGATGACTGCTGTTGTATTCCTGTGACAGGATAAGTGTAGGACAGTGATAACTTGATTGAATTTCTTTTTTAAGTTCGGGAAACAGGAGTTTCTTCTGAGAAACACTGGTAGTTCAATAAAATGGAAAAACACTGAAAGGAAGGCTTTAAATTTACAGTTTAAAGTGTGATTGTATTCCATAGGAAGCATGATGACCTCATTCTGTTATTTTTCTATGTTAAGAACACTGCAGCTCTGCAGGGCCATGCCACAATATACATTAAGATTGCTACATAAAATAATATTTTATGCTCTTGGTTTACATAATTTATTGGTGCATATTGTTCAAATATGTGCTCTGAGATACCTAAATTATATATAAAGCTTAGAAATTGTTTGATGGAATTGTTTGCAGTACCTGGAAAAGTACGTTTGTCCTTAAAACCTTCTGTAAGGTGGCAGTTACAGAAGTGTCTGTATAAAGATGCCTGAAGGAATGGTTAAAATATAAGTAAATGCTTTAATTAGTAATTTCCATATTCTATGTATGGTGTTGTATTTGTTTCTTCTTGCAAAGATTTAGAACTAAGCTGGATGAAGATCTCATAAAAAATTCTTTTCTTTTGACAGTTTTGTTAAGAAGAAGAAATTCTCAAGACATCTGGACCAGTATGAACGAGGATTTTGTAATTAGCTTTAAAAACTAGGCTAAGCATCTAGCTTTCTGCAAATGAGAGGGGTTTTTTGGTTTTTCTTTTCTTTTTATTTCAGAGCAGCATACATGCCTCAAGTTAGCCTTTGTTTTGACACAACCATCATTTCCTTAAATGCCTTCCTATAGCTGGTAGTCAGTAGGGCCAGATTGCTCAATTGTATGGTGAATTTTAAAATATTTTTTCATTTTTATAAGTAAGTTGACATTAAACTTTTACCAGTTAAACATTTTGGTAATTGTCTTGTTTTTTTCTAACTCTGTGAATAATGTACTGTATTTTTTGTGGTCTGAAATATGCACTCTCCTCCTGTGTGTATTTTGCCTCTCCACATTTCCTCAGCTGTAAGAATGAAATTTGTTTCTCTTTGCTTTGTTCACTTTGTTTTGCAAGCTGAAAAGGTATATAATTTCCTCATAACATTAAACTCAGTTGTTAACTAAAACACAATTTAATTAACTCTCTAGTTTGTATGTGCTCTTTCTGGACTAGGACTAAGTTTGCAATCATGGGGTTTGAATATTTATTAGTGGATATGATGACCTCTTTTGCAATGGTTGGTTAAGCTTGTTTATGTAACCAGCTTTGATCAATGCAATATATTTTATTGCCCAAAGCATGTATTTTACATTCTATCAGTAGGCATTATTTCTAAGAATATCTTAAAATAGTGGTTAAATCTGATTTGAGTATTCAGTCTTGCTTAATGTGCTTGACAACCAGCTTGCAACAAAGGCATTGTGTTGTAGGCTATCCTAATAACACCAGCTAACCAATTCATTACATTAAACTGGCTGGGGAGGTAATGCTATACCCCCTTCATTTAAATGCCATTGATTTTGTTCATGAAATGATTTTTGAGATGTAGGGTATCCGGTGTCAATCATAGACCTGCAAGTGGGAATAAATTATTAAAGTTATAATCTTTTCCATATGAGAAATTATATAAATGCTGCTTTTTTAGAGTTTGCTTTTTGAACAGTGCATGTTTAGAAATATTTGCCAAGTGTGTTTTCAAGGAAAAACATGTCAACATCTTTAGAAGAGATTAAATTCTTTCATTATATCTAATTTTATATTAGTTAATTTGTTGGTGTTTGGGGCTGAGGAGGTCTATTTTGGCACTGTATAAATTATTCATGAGGGGATGGGAAGAGTGTGCACAGCTCCTGGAGAATAAATTCCTTGAATGTAAAGGAAAAACAAGTTTTTCTATGTTGAATGTTTTTTGTGTGATGGCAACCATAACAAACGAGTTGGAAATAGTATGATGACACTTGAACTTTGAGAGACAACAGGTGTTTGGTTAATACTTTATACAGCAGGCTTTTCCAGTCAGCTTATGCAAGGAAGCATGGCTTTACTGCTGAAGGGAAAAATTATTAAAATAGAAGAAGTTTTGTTACAGACTGTATTTTAGGCAGAAAATTGCCTGGCATTTAAACTTTCTTGTGTAGGTTTTTATATATAAACATTTTAACTCAACGTATAGTAATGCCCTTTAGAAAATATTTTTTTCTACTAGCACATGAGTTAATTTTTAGCCTGTGTGTAGGTCCATTGGCAGGATTGCATCCTAAGAGTTACTGAAATATGTAAAGTTAATTTTTTTAAAGTTGTTGAGGACAGCAAACCAATTGCAGATGTTTACTATCAATTAGAATGTTTTGTTTGGGGATCTTTCTAAAAGAACATGTCAAAAAAATTGTGTTAAAAATGACAGCAAATTGGATGCCAAGTAGACCTAAATTGTTCACAGCATATATATATATACAGGGCAGGCACTGGTTGGTTTGCATAACCTTCCTCACACTGCATGTCCTTTAATCTTTGTGCCTGATTGTGACACTTAGAAGAAATATCTTTTGGAAATATGTAGTATTTGACTTTTTGTAGTCCCCAGATTACATCTGGACCTTATTAAAGGAACCAGAACTGGTAGCTCTTTCTGTGATGCAGATGTATCCAAGTAGAAGTTGAAATAGGATGTGATTTCACCTGGTGATACCTGATGGCTGAGTAGCAGCCTTCATCCTCTCTTCTGCCCCCGTGGCAAAAAGAACTGTGAAAGATAGTGTAACAACTAGATCCAAAAGTGCATCTGTTCTATTCATGCTTTATTTGGTTACCCAAATCCAAAATTAAACTTTCCAGTACTGATCTTTGGATGGACCTCTGTTTAACAGTTGCTGCAGTTTTCACAGCTCTCTGAAATTGCCCTCCTGTATCAGAGAGGATGCAGAGGTGGGGCTGGGACTGTCTCATTTCTCCAGCTGGCTGGCTTGTCTACTGGGCTGCAGCTGTGCTGTGACTGACCCAGTACTCTGGGATATTTCATGCACAGCAGAAAGGATGATGAATCTCTCCCAGCTAAGAATAGCAGGTTTGGTTATTACCTTTATGAACACTGGAATTCTCTCGGATGGAGCAGAGTTGACCTACAGTTTGAGACAGTCTGTACACAATCCTAATAGAGAGAAAGAGCAGGCCTTACTCCTTCTGAAGTGTGTGTGGTATGTGGATGTGGGGGGGTGTGTGTGTAGTTCTTTAAGGGTCCAATCTTCTGTAAGCAAGGCTAGAGGGTCCTGCTGCTAGAAAACACAACTTTTGGATCCTTCAATAGAAGACATTTTGTCATATATAATGCATTTGCTCATGTATTCTGTTATCTAGTTCAGGAGAAAGTATGAGTTTTAAACTATCTTGTACTGAGTGGTTCTTTTTGACTATCACTGAGCAGAAGGGAAATATCTGCCCAGTGATCTTGGCTTTTGAGAATCCAAGGAAGGGCCTAGTTTTTACCCAGAGTTCAAGATTCCACTTGTGATCACATACATGAATTTTAAATTGAAACTCAACAATCCTTGCCAGCCTAGACTGGACTTAATTCATCAACATAAAGTCTTCATTCTGTAAAATGGGGTTGTATTACCTTTCAAACACATGCCTCTAGAAATGAATCTTGAAATAGTATTCATATAAACAAGTCTGAGGAGTTTCACTTCTTTTAGGCACAGTTTTATACAACTATATATTCGTTTCTGTTTCACTAGATCATCACTACTCTTGAATTATTTTACCATTTCAAAGAGTTCAAGATTAATTTAGTTACAAAATTAGCATAAAAAATCTTTCATAATGTCATTGAAATGATACTCATACCTTTTATGGCAGAAGACACAGGTTCTTAAGAGCTCATTACAGAAAAGTTGTTTAAAAATTACTTAATGTTGTGATATGATAGCTTTTCTCATCACTTTATCTCTTCTGATATCCTTTGTTGTCAGAAACTGCATAAGTACGTGATGCTTGTGTGATGAATTTTAATCTAACTTTATATATGGTAGAGCCCTTCAGAATATATGTATGTATATATAATCTTTTTCTCCATTTGTACTGTGCTAATGACTTTGGAATTTAAAGGTCACTGTAAAGCACAATGTGTTGGCTGAAGGAGCCCATGCAATTTTAATAGTGCTTAGCAGGCTGGTGAAAAGAGCAGTCTTTAACAGTATGCATGTTCTGTGGGAGTTACTGCTTTATGATGTGCAGACATTGAAGGAAGAATGCCAGTGGACTGGAAAGTTGTTACAGCTTAATGATATCCTGCAGTTCAATAAATGCCAAGGCAAACCAACCGTGCTCATTTTCAACCTAGGATAAATTGATTTCATGATAATTTCTTACATGATTAAATAATGTCTTATGTCAATATGATTATTTTCTCTTGCTAGTCATGTAACAGCTTGTCTGTGGAAACTTTTCCTTTTCAGTGCACTTTGCTTTTGCCCTGAGAGGTTTATGCACCATGAGCAGGTATACAGCAATGAAATGTAATTAAAAATTTGTTGTCTGTGTAGGTGGGTTTTTGTTTTCATCTTCCCCCTCCCCCCTTCTTGCCTTCATGCCATCAATTAAATCCAGCATTAACCAGCCTCAAAATAACAAGATATTTAGGGGAGTGAGCTGTTTGGGTTTTTAGGATATCTAGGGATCAGCATTCTGCCACTGGTGGTGGGTAAAAGCTTAAGCCCAAAGCACAGCATTAAGATTTGTTAAGATATTTCAGGAAAGAATGCACATTGCAAATGTCAACATATTGTAATGCAGGAGTAAAATGAATATTGCCTAGAGAATTGTAATTGCTTAGAAGTTGTGGCACATGGAAAATAAGCTTAGAAATTATTACTTTCTTCTTTTAATAATTTAGTATTAACCATTATACTGTCCAAATGGATATAGTTCTCTCACCCCTCTAACTTCATTGCATCTTTTTTTTTCCTTTTTCTTGCAGAATAATAGAATATGTTGTTTGATATGGACTATGAGTATTCAGTCTGTCTTCCAGCTTTTAATGAAGTATCTTTGCAGAGAAGAGAGATAACTTAAAAGAAATTAAATCCTCCATTTTTTGAGGTGACATGCTTTGAGGCTTTTTTTGATGTGTGCATATGATCTTTCTAACAAGCTGAATTTGACCTAGTTAAACTTAATTTGTGAACTTAGAGGTTTAGAGCACCCACCCTGATTAAAACAAACACAGCATTGTCTGTTTGACTGCAAGCTCCCCGTGAGTGCTTCCTTTTGAAGATACCTAGTTTGTTTTGTTGAAATTACTACTTACATTGTAATAGTTCACATAAACTGAAACAGTATTGGTAGTGCTTTGGGTGTGTTAAATAGAAGCTCAGTTGAGGTAACCAGCATTGATAGGTTCAGCAGTGACAAGCACTAGCTGAACTCTCTTTAGTGGTATGTAAGGTTTCCTCTTAACTCAGTCATCCAGCACTGTGCTACCATGGGCAAAAGCATTTGGCTTTGCTCTCTCTAGTTATTTTAGTTTACTTTTTTGTGCTGACATGCTGAACAGTGTTTTGTTGTTGGAAGGAGATGATGAAAACTGGTTATAGAATGACAAATGATTTGGGTTGGAAGGGAAGGTACCTTAATCTAGTAACCAGCCCCACTGGCAGAACACTTTCCACTAGACCAGGTTGCTCAGTACCCATCCAACCTGGCTTGATCCAGCCCATAGCACTGATAAATTACCATGCACCAGCTCTTCTCCTGTGGTGCTATGTACTGAAAAATTCAAATTGTTATGTTCTTCAAAGTGCAAATACAGTAAGGTCACAACGTGTCTCCTGCCAAGTGCATTGAAGGAACAATTAAATTGACCTCTTAAATCCTGTTTTGATCTTCCCATTGCTTTTTTTTTTTTTTTTTTTAGCAAAAGTTCCCATTTTGTGTTTTCCATAATGCTGAAATTAGGCAAAGATTAGGTTTTGGAAACGCTACTGTACACATCACTGAACTCTGCCTGCCTGCTTCTCCCTTATAGGGTTATTTTTTTTTGTCTTTCTGTTTCCCATATGTCTTTTTCAAACCTATATGTGTCATTTGGCTCATTTAAAGAAATACACAGGAAAAAAATGCAATTCAGTGGAAATCTACTATAAACTCCAGAGTTTAATACAGTGGCATTGTAGTGAATCTTGTAGTTTAAAAGAAAGAAGACGTTAGAGTAACAGATTTACAGATAGTTTATGTGGATTCAAGTTACTTTCTTCCTAGTATTTCCTGTGATTACTGATTTTGAGATATGACCAGGAATTAAGTGTAATGCTTTGGGTATATTGTAAAATGAACATGGTTTATAACTGGATAGAGCTGGTGCTGTTGGACAGTCTGAAATAGTGCTGTATAAGAACACAAGTTCCATCTTCCTGCTTTTATTAAGTAAATTGTGTGTATATCTGTAACAAAAACTTTACAAGATCTGTCAGGGAATGGGAGAATTTCGTATTTACAATCCCAAGCTGGTTTAAAATTGCTGTCCTCTTGGGAGCAAATAGTGAAAGGTTTTACAAACACCTACTGAGGGAAGAGAAAAAGATATGAGAATTTTTGTGCTTTATTTTGGAATTTGAATGCCCAGACTTGTTTTCCTTTGAAGTAAATAATTTGACTTTATGAACATCAACAAAGGGAACTTAATGATTTCAGCAGATTCTAGTACTAAAATAACAATTCTTCAGCAAAAGATTTTTTTTATAAGCAGCATTATTTCAACCAGTAGCTTTCATAAACTTGAGATTGCCGTTCCAATTCCATTAGTTCACCGTGTATGCATTAAATACACCAAAAACAAGTGAAGTGTACCTGTGCCAGGTGTGATGGCACTGCCTAGAGTAACACAGTATTGACAGTAATATTTTTACTTTGGTCACAGTGTGGATGGGGAAACTGGCTTGGTTTTCAAGAAAATTCTAACACTCCACTTAAAAATCAGTTTTAGTTTCATGCTCCGTTAGTATTTGCACCTCAGACATAAGTTGTAATAGCTTTGTGTCTGAATCGTCTGCTGTGTTTGAAAAAATACTGCATTTTTGAGCAACATTTCTTCTTCATTCTCTTCATTTCCTTTTGAATTTAATCAGAAACTGTACTTAGCTGATTGTGTGAGAGCTTTGTGCGGATTTAAATTATTCAGTCTGTAGTAAAACTTGCCTGAGTTATTTTCAGGTAAATATCTGATAAATTCTAAATTCCCTGTGGATTTCTGTAGCCCAGAGTCCCGTCTGTTTTAAAATAAATACAATTAAGAAAAAATTCTATGCTTCAAGGGATTTTTCAGACAAGGACTGGAGCAAGTCCTTATAAATAGCAGAGTTCATAAACCGTGGGTAAGAGTCTCTGTGCATTAATGTATAAATTTGAAGCTGTGCATCATCAAAGGTGTGCTGTGAGGGTTCCAGCATATTTCGGTTAATAACTTCTCTTACTCTGGAGTCCAGACTGACCTGTGTATTAAAATAGAAAGTCATGTAAATAATAGTGGTGAATAGTACAGGAGGGGTCTTAGTTTTGTTTTATTGGTTGAAAAAGCTATTTTTTAAGCATTTCAGCTGGTGTCCTCCAAGACTGTAAAAATTGCTAAATATACTTATGCAAAAATTGATTCTGTTAAAATTTGAATGGAGTCATATCTTGAGTATGGGTAGAGAGATGTCCTCACTGAGGTGCCTTATTTGAACAAGGCTGTCTGCAATCCCATTACTAAGACCAATGGGTTATTTCCAGACCAACTTCCTGCTCTGTAGTAGAGAGCATTTATAATTTTTTGTGACAGTTCATTTCCTGGAGAGTTAGTGCTGTTGTAAAGAGACTGAATTTGGAGTAAGAGTATGACGCAGGTGGACAATGTAACCTGGGAAGCTGTTGCTTAATCAAATTGCTGTTAAAAAGCAGAGTGAATTTATGTGAACCACAGGTAGGCCTGTATAATGATTCAATACAACATACAGAATTTTTTTTTTTTTTTGCAAGTCTCTAGTTTCTGTAGAGAGATATTAGTATTGCAGGAACAGACTGGGTAGATTTAAACAGCCTTTTTATAAGTATGTAAGTATAGCTGGCACCAAAAGAAATGAAATTGCAATTTTGCAAGGATGTTGGAAGATTTAAAATTCCAGCCTTCTTGGCAGGATTATGTTCAAACTGTACTGAGGTGTCTTTGAAACTTGACATATTTGCTAACAGCAATGTGACACGTAGTTTTGAAAAATTTGGGGAAGTCATTGTGTTTGTTCTATGCCATATTTTGTCAGCTTCTCTTTGAGAAATTTGTGCTTTGAAAATAACACTTTATTTGTGGTTGCTGTGCTTTTGGAGAGATGCATACACCCCCTTCTGAGTGTAATGAAGAAAGGAACTGATTTGTCCAACAAATACAATTTGAGTTGAGCAAGGATAATTTGATCAGCCATATATTTGTGCCTCAAACTAAAAATTCCACATCACCATGGCAAGGTAACATAGGAAGAGCTTCTTTAAAACCAATAAAAGTGGTTTTGACCATCTCACCTTAACGATGGGTGCCTTCTTCCCCTAAATGCCTACTTGATGGCAGTGGAATGGGGGGAGAGCAAAGTTCTCCCTGAGTATTGCTGTAGCCTTAAACACACTGTTAGAACCAACTGTGCAAAGAAACATCAAAGAATATATTAGGGAAAGCAATATACCTCTTTTGGAGAAAGGATAGAAATATAATCTTCATAAATTAGTCTTGCTTTTTCTTCAATGACACTTTTGTTGGATTCTTGTTTCAGTTCCTCACAGGCCATCCAGAAAAGCATGTTTTCCTCGCTGAATTCTGTTCGTAGAAATTCACGAAAAGCATTTCTGCCAGCTGGAGTAAGCATCAACTTGTCAAATGATTGAGCCCAGGCATTTACTTCTTCGAGAGTGGGAGCAGGGCTTAAGGAGGAAGAAGAGCAAAAGAAGAGAGAAATGAATGATTGTTACTCAAGCTGTTTGCAGCTGGCAGGAGGCATCTGCCATCACAATGGAACAAAATTGTAAGGTTCATGGGTTCTGATTCCTCACTGGAACTACCCAAGTGCAAACTCTTGTAAACACATTTATAAGATGTTTTTTGTAAGTGTGCTTATCAAAAGCTCTGATGCAGGTGATTGCCTCTGCTGTGATGCAGAAATTGCAGATTACTGCTCAGAATAATTGCAGCAAAGAAGTACTTGTGCAACAGCTAGACATTTTTTCTATCCCTAATATTCCTTGTTAAATTATGGTTAAAAACTAGATGAAAATACATATAAAGCAGCAATGATTCAAGAACTCTGAAAGCTACCTACCTGTATGTTACTATTTTGCAGGTGCTTTCACCTGTTTGAGCATTTCTGAAGAAACTGTTGCCTGACTTTTGGGAGGTTCAAAGCTCCACTTTATTATTTTTCTAAGGCCAAATGCTGCTGGTTAAGCTTTTTACATACTTGCTAGGTGGGAACAGGATGTATTTTTTAATTATTTCAGGAGAAAGGGAGACAGTTTGCAATACTGGTTTTAATTTGTCATGATAGTGGGGATGTGCTTACCTGCTGCATATAAATAAAGCAAAAAATTGTAGATCACACCTTTGGTTCATTAGAAGGTAAAAAAAGAGGCAACTTGTAAATTTGGTGTAAATTAAAAGTAGATAATAGTTATTTTCATATTTCAGGTAAATCATTGCAATTACTTAGTATGGTTTGTTGGGTTTCTTTCACTTTAGTTTGACAGAGCACTTAATAAAGACCATACCTTTCCTCACAGTTTGGAATACCCTCTGCTTGGAGTTCATGAGATGTTCTCCTTGCTCTCTCTTCTTCTTGATTTCTAACAGTAAGACTGCAAAGTGGCAAAGTTTTAGTCAATTTTATAGAGAAAAAGGCTGAACATACACCAGATACTTTTCATTCTATACTAAAAACCAAAAAAATTCTAAAAGGACAAAAGTTAATGATAGGCACGTTACCCATAGTTACATTCTGACCTTAATTTTACAAGTGTATAAACCTTGAGCGTAGCTGAAAGCTGTTGAATATTCTATAATAAAGATTTTCTACAGAAGGAGCATAGTTCCACAAAATATCTCAAGTTGAAGGGATCCATAAGGATTGTTAGATCCAATTATATATTTGTACACACTAATGTGTGTATATATATGTATACATGCATACCCTTTGTCACATACCAGATCTATTCTCCATTGTACTGTGTATGCTCAGTGCAATGCTTTTACTTAAGCTGGACCTGATGCACTGGTTTTATGTGAGTTAGATTTCAAGGTAGGTGGGTTTGGATTTGTTTGCTTTTTTTTTCTCCTTGGCTGTGATGGTTTGGAGTGGTGATACCATGTTACAGGAAACCCAGAGTTCAGAAGTAGGACACAAGATTTAAGTGAGCTAATGACTTCTGTATGTGATGGTGGAAGGGCAAGCATCTTTCAGAGTTCAGATGTAGGTACACATTGTGTGGTGATTGATTGCATCTTAGAAAATTGCAAATACATGCGTAAAAATGTGAGGTCTGGAGCACAAAGAGCTCCAGAGCACAAAGAGCAGCTATCATTGCTGAATATCATTTGGACTATGTCTGAATGGAAACACTTGTTTGTAGCATTACAAAAACAAAGTTTGCTGCAATCACTAGTGATCACTGACAGTTTTTGATGTCCTGTGTAAGGGTAGCTGTCAACTCCTGCTTCTTTCATCAAATGTTAGTTAAGATGGCTCTAGTTTTTAAAAATTCTCTTGTAGATGATTCATTTTCATTTGAAACTGGTTTTGAAAATATAAATCTGTTTTTTAGGGAGTGGGGACTACATTCTAGTTCATCCAGGCTATGGCAGCTTAGTGAGAAATGCATGTGCATATAGGCATGCAGTCATATAATCTCTAAAGCTGCTTAAAATATGTCAAGAAGAAAAGGTCTCATTGAATAACCTGTTTTTTATATGAAATGGGCCCTCCAGCTGAAACAAGGCAACACAGTTGCTATAACTTCTAGGGAAATATCAAACTTAATTTCTTCATTTCTATCTTACCTTTCTTTCATGCTAATGTTCCAAGTTTTGCTGCCTTAATCCCTAAGAATCTCATTTATCTCTAGGAAGGTTCTTTATTAAACCAGTGGATTTTTCTGCCTGTTTTGCATTCTAAACTCTTGGCCAAGTCTTATTTGCAGTCTTGTTATTTACTGGGCATCTCCTTCTCTGTCTTTGTCTACCATTAGTCCATGGTCTGCAGAGACCTACATTTTTCTTTGCCACGGCAGTCCGTGTGTTAAAGACATAGGAAAGCTTTTGTGTTGCTAAGGTGGAGAGTAGATACTGCAAACACTTCTTTTCAGCAGTCTCTGAATCCTTCACTCAAGCCAATGAAGTATCTCAACTTACCTTTTCAGAAAAAAGAAAAAAGTAAGTACTAATGCTAGTTCTTTATTCTGATAGGTTATATGAGTCTCAAGTCTTTATTACCCTTTTTACCAGTGGTTCTGGCCTTTTTTGAATATGTAAAGTGATATGTATTCCTCACACACAGACAAGAAGTGATACTCCTGTCAGACCTATTTTTGGATTGAGGGGAACCAACAGACCCATAGAAAGGAATAGTTTTCATAGGATAGTGCACAGAAAAGGAAAAAGACCAAAGAAATAACAAAAGCTTCCCTGAAAGAACATGCCATGCTTCAGAAAATTCTTACAGGCAGTCTCTTTCCCTAGGAATGTACAAGTAAACAATAAAGAGACTGGTGCAGTACTGTATCCTCTCGGGATCTGTGAGAGTAACAGGCTGGAGGCTTGGGTTTGACTGTAGGAATGAGCACAGGCTCTGAGCATCCAGCTGAGAGACTCATTTCAGTTCATTCTGAATCTACTATTAAGAATATGCTGAATATTGGATGTTCAGCAGCTCAGCTGCATGACTCATGGAGACTGTTATTTTTATTCCTATTCATAATTTTTCTGTTCCAAGAGCTTAGGCTATTTTGAGGAAATGGTCTATGAATGGGGAATATAAATAGCTTAATTACGGTTTGTTTTGCATTTCTTGCTACTAGAAACAATTGTTTAAAAAAAAATCAGAAATTATTTTAAAGCTGTAACAAGCTGCTCTGTTTCTGAGCCTGTATTGGTTTCCCAGATGATTCTGAAAAGCAAATAGGAATTTTAAGCATCATGAAATTTTGCTACTTTCACAAACCCTATTGAGTAAATTGCTTTCTTTCAATTGTTTGAATAGTGAGATGCACAGAAAATTAGTATCCTGGAAAATATCAGGTAAAATCGCAAAAAAACCCAAAAAAACACTTTATCAACAATTTAAAAGGTAAGATGCAAATTTTACATACCATCGCTTAGTAGATAAATGTGTCTTATTTTTTCCTTTAATGCAAAACAATTTTTGTGTAATGCAGCTCTGGACTGAGCCACTTGCAATTGCACTGGGCAGCTGTTGAAGTGGCATTGGAATTTCTATCGGATGTTTCAACATAGTTGCAATAGGCAGCAAACCTATTTGCTACTGATAGCAAACTGATCCTGTACAGGTGGAGTACAATTTCTCCACCTAGAGAAATTTTTCTCTAAATTCTACCTTGGTTTACCTCTAAGCACCTGCTGAAAAGCTTGGCGGGATAAGAGCCAGAGTTCTTGGCATCTCACAAAAAAACCCCAAACCTCCAAGCAGCATTTTGTCCTTGCAAAATATTCACTGTTTGCATTAGGGAGGGCAGAATTTTGTGTGTCTTGGCTTCTGGTGAGCTGAGTACCAATAGGAAGGAAATGATCAGTCTGTTTTCCCTTGCCTTCTGATGGTGATCTTCAGAGCATTTGCCACAAGGCACTGTTGGAAAACAGCATTAGTGGAACAGATTCCTAGCCCAGGCTGTAAGGTTATTTACCACCACTTCCCATCACCTCAGTGCCAGGTTTGCTTGCTCTGAAGTGTTTATGTGATAGATAGTGAATTTCTAAGCATTCCACTTGCTGTCAGTGTTTTGGCTGAACTCTATGGCTGTTTAAGACTTTGTTTTTGTGAATGCAAGTTCTACACTCATCTGTTAAGTAACATTTTGCCCTAAACAGATACAGGGCTTTTGAGTGTGGGAAGATTTACTTCAGTTTTGAATGAAATCACTTGGATCTGGAGGAACTGGGAAGAAAGTGAATACATTGTTAATTTAAGGAATCAAGTGATTCCTTCTTTTTTGCTGTGATTGATAAATTTTCTTCCTTTACAGGAATGGGACTTTCGTAATGGGAGCTTTTCTGAATTTTTAATGCTTAGCTCTTCATCTTCAGCAGATACACACCATGTTTAAAGTTTCTGGTCCCAGTGATTAACTTCATACGATTTGCAGGTGCCATGAGTTGGCAGGACTAATTAATGACAGCTGATCCAGTTACCTTCAGGGGAAGAGTGCTGAGCACCTGGTTAATTATTTTCTGACCTACAAATCTTTCCACCTTCTCCTAACTCCATTTAGCACCTTCAGTGCTGCTTGTCAGGGGCCTAAATCTAAAGCTGTGACACATTCTGGTATTGCTTTTAATTTTTAGTGGGAGCCTTGGTGAAGCTCAGTGCTGAGGCGACCCTGTCCAGCACGAAACAAACATTACACAGTATTGACAAAAAAAGAACAATAGAGATACTGTACACATAATTATTTTAGAAATCTGTTGTTTCAATGGCAGGGGAAGGAAGGAGTACTCTGGAGTAGAGGGTTGTGTCTAGTAGTAGAGCACAGCTATCTGTGTCCCAGAGCTGCAGAATTACACAAGCGCTTTCTCTGCCTTATGTTGTCCTATGCAGCAGCTATGTGCTCCTTCCCTGCTATTCTGTTCCCTGGAGGCCTGAATGAGAGGGGTTACCATGAGCAGCTGCAGCAACAGCACCAACAAAAGCAGCAGGCGTTGGAGCCCCGGTTTCCTGCGCCGAGCTGAGCCTGTGCAGCACCTGGGGTCTCCGGGGTCGCAGCCATCTGCCGTTTGCGGATCTCCGTCCTCTCTGATCCCATGGGCTGCAAGCAACAAAGGAACGGGCAGCTAAGAAACAGCTCTCTCCTTTTTCTTTTCTTGTTGTTTTAAAACTCTCACCCAGAAGTGCTGAAAGCCACAGCCTCAAAGGAACTGAAAAGCTAAATCACTGATTTTCCCCCCATGGAAGTTCTTAGGTGTTGAATCCTTTGGAAGATTGACTCATTTAAGTGCTGTGATGGAAGGCAAAGGGGTAATGAATTCTTCACGTGCCTGGGAGTACAATGAGAAGGGAGTGGTGATGCAGAGAACAAAAGATACAAATGAGGGGTCTTGGAGAGCTAGAGCCCTTGGCACAGAGGTATATAAGGCTAGGAGTTGAAAAGGGCTTCCTGAGGTTTTGTCTTCAAGGCCATCCTAAAGAGAATGGTACAGAACAGAAGTAGTTAGGACCTCTTTTTTTTTTTTCTTTTTTTGTCTTTTTTCTTTTCATTCACCTGATTAGCCAATACACAGGCTTCATGATGCTTGAGTGAGACACCTGAGCTCTCCTGAAAATCTGGCCTTTGGTGAGTATTAAGGATATTTCAAACCTGCTGGTTCCCTTTGTAGCAAAATGGGAAGGGCCACTGCTCATTCCTCCATTAGAGGTCTAACTGCCACAGTTTTAAAAAATGTTCTTCTCTGTGCTTCTGTGAAGATGAGGAGGAAACACAAAACCAGATGATAATAATTACATGGTTTTCACTGAGGCCCCCAACTGAAGACAGCGTGAAACAATTTTTGGTGGATACACTGGTTGGTTTTTTTGTACAGTTGTAGGAAGCCTTTTTGGAGACTGCATTTTGCAGATTGTGCAGATAAGTGACATTGATGAAATGACAGCTCCCCTTGAAGTCCCTGTTTGTTTCTGACCTGTTGCTGAGCTTCACATTTGCTCTACAGCACTTAATAATGCTCTCCCTGTTATGCTGAAAGTTGTGCCATATGTAAGTGACAGATGTCTTTGAGAGATGAAATGCTAGCTTGTACAAAGATGAATGTGGCTTTCTTCATTTTATTTGTATTTGATTTTTGGATACATAGCTAGTCATCCTCTGTCACGGGATCCCTTTGTGTGTAGGTTTGTTTCAGATTGCTAAATCTTCTTTGAGGCCATGACAATTGTAGGGAAATTAAAATCAGCTGTTACCAATTTTGAGTTCTTTTTAAAAATATATCAGACTTGAATGTAATGAGATAAATACTTGGGGGTTAAAAGTTGCTTTCCTTTCGAAAATGTTCCTCCAGGTTTAGGAAATGTTGTTTTAACTTGAGGGGAAATGTACAGGTGGCATCATGGACTCGACAGAAGTGTCAGGAGAAGAAAGAATGTTATTTTAGCAGAGTGCAGCATTACATTTTGCTGCACTTTGGCTACTGTGATTTTTTTAATGTTGAATTTATTTCTGTCTTGTACAGCTTAATAGTTTTTGTATTTGTGAGAACCACCCACTCTCCCAAGAGACAAATGCATGACACAGTAGCAGAAGATGCACCTGTGTAGCAGGAGGAATAAAATACAAGAACAACAATATAGATAGAAATTAAAACCCATTTTGAAACTCTAAAGGCCCAATCTGACAAGCAATGCCTAAATGACCAGAAATAGAAAATCAGAAAAAGAACATGGCTTCCAACTGCCCCTTCCCAACCTTTCTTGTTTCAAAATTTGGAAGGATAGTTAAAATGTAGAATGCATTTGTAAATGCATATTTCTTTCTTTCAGCTTCAGATTCACATGAATGGAATGAATAAGTATTAATTTCCTTCCAGATACCTATACTTTTTTAAATGGAGCATTTTCACCTTTCAATTAGATAGTGATAGCTCTCAAGTTTTGGATGGATTGTATATCTAGCAATATTTAGGCTGCTTTGGACAGTAAACAATTATTATTGATTAGAAAAATGTAACTTGGATTCAGACATATGCTGTTTATATAGCCTGATACATCCACTCTTACTTCTGAGATGTTTTATGTTCACACATTCGTATATCTAATTCACATTAACAATGAGTTAGCCTGGGCTAAATATGATCCAGGGTCAATGTTATAGGATGGCAAGATAGATATCTGAGCAGTGGTGCAGGTTATTACAGAGTTGTAGAAACTCCTTTGGTGCACGCAGCATTAAGTCCCATAGGACAAAACCGTGTCAGGCTGGTCAGGGTCACAGAACAAGCAATAAGTGATCTGTCTCAGCACTGTTTACCTAACTTCAGAAGAGCCTTACTTTATGCATGTAGGTATCTTTCTGCTGCTTCTAATAGCCAGAATATTCTATCCAGAATTTCACTGTAGGACATGGAAGTTTTCCATCACACTTCACTGCTCCTTGCTGTAACCACCAGAGCTGTGTAATGAGCCTTGCCAGGCTGGTTTGTGTCTAGCTGTGTGCAGGAATGGGTAGGAGATTTATCAATTACTCCAGTGAGTATTATTTGTAGGAATTAACAAAATTCCTTGCTCCTTTATAGTACAGTCCACATTAGCAACAATTTAAGCAATTGCTTGATTGATTTGTGGATCTGTGGGAATTGAGGTGGAGATTATTTTGCCTTCAGTAGACTACTTCAGGCTCCTTCAGAGCAAAAAGGAGAGGATGTTTTTAGACCTCATAGTGAAAAGATTTTCTATTAATGTAATTTTACAGTTATTAATTGTTGGGACATCAGGTTTCCAGACTTCTCTGAAGGTGCTATGGGAATTAAAAAACTGTATGAGATCCCTCTGTACTGGATGTTCTCTGCACTTTGAGAACTGGATTCTGCCTTCTCTGTCCCCACCATCTGGAGCAGGAATGTCCCTTGTGCGAAAATGGGTTAGAGAAGGCAACACGGAAGATTAGAAAACTGGAGATGGACTGCTTTCCTGTACATGTTTTCTGAGGAATACAAAAATACTTTTAGGCTGCTGGTGGAATGATGTAAGATACCTTTAACCAAAGCACTTCAACGCCTACCATCTCATGCTCTGTTTATACTCAGACTGGGTATGGTTTTAGCCAATTGCTAATACACAATTGCTAATTGTGTATAACATGAATAGTCAGTAGGGTCTAATTTTGCTAACATTGAGTCACTGTGAGGAGTCAAATCCTTGAACTGGACAGGGAGTGTCTAGATGGCAAGAGGGTTCTGTTGCACAGGTCCTTGTTGTGGTGGTTTTGGCTGGACCACATGAGGCTCTGGGATTACCTGTTCTACTGCTCAGATCCAACACACAGCTGTCTCATTGGCCTTGGAACCACTCCAGCACGTGCATGATCCATCCCTGGTGATTGTCTGGAGCTACAAAACATCTTCTAAATTGTGCATGATCATTTTTGCATCTTCGGGAAGCTTTTCTGACTGTAGACAAGTGACTGGCCACTTACAAGTCTCCTCTAGCTACCTGCAGTCTGTGCAGAATTTGGTTTATTTTGTACTTTTGGAGTTTCTGGATATCCTCCACCCTGGGCATTAATCAGCACACTGGAACATGATTGTCTAGGCACAGTGGGTCCTGCCTGGAGGAATCCACAGTACCATCCAAATTCCACATGGAGAGTGCCAATTAGTCAAATACTTAAATGAGAACGGGGGTAGAAGTTGAGGTGATCTGCTTGTCTCTGGTTGGTTCATTGTTTAAGTCAATCAAATGCAGCACCTCTGCAGATGCCTAGGTGCAGAGTCTCTGGATCTCCCAAGGAAAGAACTGTCCTTCTCTATGTAACACTAACAACAAATTTAGTCCATTATAAAACTGTCCCTAAAGAGCAATGAAAGAAAAATAGAGGAAAATTAATGGCACATGTTCTTGCTTCTTATCCTGCTAGATAACATCTATGAATCATATTAAAAAAGTATGTGCTCATATTATTGAATGCTAATAAATAATTTTAAAATGTCCAAGGATTTAAGGAAGCATCTGAGATGCTACTTTTGACAATAGTGGCAAAACCACTGCATGCCTTAAGAATAATGTTAAGGTGGTGAAATAAGAATGTCTGTCATACCTTTTCCACTCCAAAGCATACCTATCTGACATTCAGATTATGAAGCATTTCTCCTTATAAACACAAAGGAGTGTAAAGGTCGGGAGTGAAAATTATTTCCCTGGTTAAAAACACCTCAAGTGATATTTGGCTTAGTTGTAACATTTATAGTATTTGCTAATTTCTCAGCATAAAGGTGGGCTACCAAGAAAATAGGATTCCCAAAGGAGAAATATTTAAAATCTAAGCCACAAATGTCAATTTAGAAAACAAAACTAAACCTCAACCAAATAAAAAAAAAGAACCTCAAACCCAGGAATATGCAGAAGATTGTAGGTCAAATGTTATACTTTTATCCCCACTTTATGCTAAAACACAGTGACATTTTTTCAGCTCAGAGTGCAAAGATTCTACTACTTAAAATTAATTACTGAGACATAATGTTTCCTCCTTGTACACAGGTGTGCAAGAACCTCAGCTTGTCCTCGGGGCTGATTTGCATGGCCACAGCATGAAGCTTCCCCAGTAACTCCACAGCCTGGAAGCTGACAGCCACTTGGAGTGAGGACACAGATGTGGATCATACAGTCCAGTTATTTTTCAGTAAATATTTTAGGCCTGATCCAAACTCCACTAAAGCAATGAAAGCCACCTCTTGGTGTCAGCAAGCTTTAGGTGAGGTTATGTAACTCTCATAGTTGCTGCTTTGACTTTGGATCCTCCCAGTAATGATAACCAGTGAGTTGGAAGAGATTCTGTTCTTATCTACTAATGTCATAAGAGGCTTGCAACTGGGGTCAAGTTCCAAATAAATCTCTAAATCTATTTTTTAACAATTCAGATATATTTGGGGTTGCAACAAACTCCCACTGAAGCCTGTGGCAGTTCACTGTCAGCTGAAATATGAACAGGAAACTTGATTCTCGTGCTTCTTCCTTTTCATTGACAAATGTGACAAGCAGGCTTTCTGCATCAAGCAGTGTGCTATTTTAGACAGAGAAGAATTCTAATATATGTTAATGAACTCGCCCACACATATGCACATGCTTTAGGCATAGTTGTCAGATTGCCCACTTAGTAGGTTAAGAGCAAGAGCTCCTCAAAAGTTATCTTGAATTACTGGAGATTTCCCATAGTATAGTGGGGTGGCTGAAATGGTTGAGAATTTGTGACTGCAAGACAGAGGTTAGCAGAAAGGAGACTGTCAGCACATGGAATAAACTAGCTTTTCATGTCACTGCCCAAGTCTGTTAAAGGTGTCAGTGGATGAAGCTGCAAGTGAAAGTGTTATCCTGTAACTAACAGCTCTGGGACACTTTCAGGTCAAATATCCAGAAACTGAGTACCTTTGAATGTTCTACTCAATTTATTTTTCCAGAGGAGCTCAGAGGAGCCAAGTTCATCTATCCAGTTGAAAGCATTGCTTTACATTTCAAAAGGAATGGCTGAAAGGGTATCACACCCACATAGAAACAGGCAATGGTGCCTTGATCATGCCACCTTTAACATGTATTTTTCTACCGATGCCTTAGATGTCTTCTGCTCGTTTTTCTTTGGTATTCAGTTCTGCCCAGTTTGCCACCACATGAGGCCACTCTCTGCAAAAACTTGCTGCACTAAAGCATTTCTCTGAGTAGAATCTGACTTTCCTGTTAGAAACCCAGTTTCTAAGGGGCTTCAATGAGATTTTTGTCGGGTTTTGTTTGTTTTTGTTTTAGAGAGATGCCCTACATCTCCCTGGGATAAAGAATTTCTTTAGTTTGGATTTTATCACAAGAGACTTCATATACTAACATGTAATTAGGTGGGTCACAGTCATTATTTCTCCTGTAATAAGGGAAAGACATTAAAGAATTCTTTACCAGTTGTATAGAAAAAGCAACCAAAGCAACCTGTTGTTTCTGTCCAGCTGATTATATGGATGCTAAGACAGTGGAGCAGTATGAATGTAAATTTGGCTATAACTTCATCCCATGCTGAGTCCTTCACAAACTAGGTCACTGCAAACTGCAATTAAGTTAAATCAGTGTCAGGATCTTCTCCTCTGTACAGCACAAGCTGTCAGAATCCCTTGCCTTGTCTTCTGTGGCAGCTGGGGTCAGCCTCAGTGGATGTATGTCAGTCACACTGACTGATCAGCTCTCTTGAAAGAAAAACCAACATAAAACCCCACAGGCTTTTCCAGTGCTGGGATTGTTACCACTGCTTCAACCCTGCTTTTGCTGGCTTTGATGTCAGAGAAAGTACCTGCTTCTAGTTACTTTTTATGCAGCTCTTTTTAAGAAACAATAACATTTAAAAAAATCATTCATCCTAATATCTTACAAACCTCTCTACTATGCAGTGAAACTGGTGCCTGTAGCAGTTTACTCTGCTCACTCCCATTATCTCCTCCTGAGTGCTCGGTTGCAATGTGCTTAATTATGAATGGCCTCCAAAAAGCCCGTTTTACTGTACTATGAAGTGACTCACATCACACAGAAGCTCTGACAACTCGCACCGGGTGCTGGAGGCACATGGCGCTGTATTAGTCAGTGACTCATTTCACATTGTACTCGGCGCTGAGATCTGACTCACATTGAGCTGTGTGAGAAGCTGACTGACATTGTACTGGTCTGAAAGCTGGTTTGAATCGGGATGACTCACCCCGGAGTGCATTAGGCGGTGATTCACACACTGTTTCCTATTGATTCCGATTGTCGCGATTCACTTCGGATTGTACTACGCTGGCATCTGCTGCTCTGCAGGGCAGGCACTGTGATAGCAACGCTCCGCCTGGAGAGCTCGGCTGTAGTGCCAGTCGGCAGCGTCAGCCAGGAGTAGCACCAAAGCCAATTTAATACTGAAGGAAGGTCAGAATTTGGCTCAGCACACATTCGCTTTGGCCGTGACACTTTGTGAGCATCCTTGCTTCACCTGGTTTTGGCAAGTTTTGAGAGCAGCAAGTGAAGAGTAATGAACCTCTAGCTAAGAATCCTCTTACTTCTGAATGCCAGGAGATCTCCAGGGTATTTCCAAGACTTGCTGTCTCCTTTGTCACTTTTCTTAGTGACAAGAAGATGGGATGAATTTCTGTTGCTTATATGCTTCAAGTTCATCAACATTTGACTGAGCTCCAAGAGAAATAGGCACGCTACAGGAGCCTGAAAACTCCTTCCCAGTACTTTAAGCTCTGTCCTCAGATATCACTTCTCACTCTGAAATATGTTCACTATTCTAAGTGAGGGGTAGAGAGGTGTATAACAGCTTAGATGATGCTTCCATGATTAAGTATTTGGGACCCAGAATAAAGATATCAAAGTAAGTATTGATGTGAGGAGCAGATAATAAAATTAAAGGGGAAATAAAGCAACTGTTCTCTCACCTTTGAGCATTTTATAAAACATAGTGCTAGTGTTATGTTCAGCTGGCTCTGAGTTTAGAGACACACTCCTAATTCTAATATGGCGTTCCTAATTTTAGGAACCACAGTTAGGAATCTCCTAGCGGATAATGATTCTGGTATTCCGTTTAGTCGAACTGGTGTTTACTGCTTCTGGTCCTGTAACACAGCAGTGGTGTAGCTACCTCCACAGCAATAGCTCTGCAGAGCACTGGATTTGATGCTGACATTCTGTTTGTGCAACAGAGGCACAAGGAGACTCCCTGCCATTACGTCATAGCGACAAGTGCCATATGAAAAGTTTTCATTTTACATTTTGCGACAGCAAAGAATGAAACAATGGAACAGTTGCATCAAGTAAATTACACCGCTATTAAATTACTGCAGGTCCTTACTGGAGTGTACAAGGATAATCTTATTTCACTTTCTGTGTTTGTGTCCAATTTTCATTACAAGCTTTTTCTTACCCACTGACATTACCTAATGACAGAGCTCAGGAAGGGCTTTCTCTCCTCTAAGGATGCTTGATGAGGCAGGCTGGTGCTGGAAGACTCTCTACGGAAGCACTCGCCTGTTGCTGCTTCTCTCTCTAACTTGGCAGGGGAGCCCCGGGCTCCGAGAGCAGCCGCCCCGCGGGACCCCTCACGGTGGGGCGGGGGCACGGATGCTGCCTCATCTTGGGCCGGTCGTGAGACGAGTAGAAGGCCCCTGAGCGCTGTGTTACCTGCGCTGGGGCAGCGAGGTGGCGCGGCCCGGGGAGCGATCCCGGCCCAGGAGGGATCCTGACCCCGCTCCCGGAGCCGAGCTCAGCCGGGTGGGACCCGGGCTCTGAGCGCCGAGAGCGCTCCCGGGCTGCAGCTCCCGACCCTCCGGGAGACCGCGGGAAACGCCTTTGGCGCCGCGTCCCCGCCGCTCCTCCCGGGGACGGCGGCCACAGCCGCTGTCCCGCCCCGGCCGCGGGGGCCACCGCCGGCACCGCCGCCCGTCCCGCCCCGTCCGGTCCCGTCCCGCCCCGTCCCCGTCCCGCCGCACCCGGGGCGGCTCCCGCTGCGGCACGGGGGTCGCGGCTGCCCGGAGCGCGGGATGCGCTGCCCGGCTGCCGCCGAGCGGGACCGAGCGCTACTCACGGTGTCGGCGGCGGGGCCCGGCCGGGCGTCCTCGCACGCTTCCCCTCCGGTCCCGGCGGGCTGGGCGACCGGGAGCGGCGGCTCGCCAGCCCCACGCATGCGCCCGGCCCCCGCGGGCTGGTCCCACGGCGCGGCCGCGGGTGGGCTCGCTCGCCGTGGCCGGAGCCCGAGCAGCGAGGCCGGCAGCCCCGCTCCCCGCCCCGGCACGGCCCGACGGGGTGCGCGGCTACGGGTCGCCCCTGGCGAGGCGAACACCGGGGGCTGCTACGGCTCAGAGCCGGTTTGCAGTGGGATCAAACGCAGCAGTGCCCGCACCGCGGCGGAGGACTGGGGAGGGCGCGGGGGGAGCCATGGGACAGGCGCCGCAGGGAGAAGTGCCGGAGACACCGGCGTGAGAGAGTGTGAGTGGAGAGTGTGTGTGTGCGTGTGTGTGTGTGTCTGTGTGTGTGTGTGCGCTGATGGGAGGGAGTGGGAAGGGCTTGGAGAGGCGGCGGTGCCGCCGTGGGGCTCGGTGCTGGTGCTTCAGTGTTCACAGATGCCTTAGAGGAGAGCCGGGCTTGCCAACCCGGCGCTGGAAACATGCTCGCATTTTAAATAACCGCACGTTAAGATACGCGTCTCCCCTCCCCTAGCCGCCTCCTGCCTTCCCTCGGCTCTCCCGGCTCGCTCTCCCGTTCGGCGGGGCAGGTGCGACACGGCTGCGGCAGCGCGGCTCCGTGCGAGGCGTGTGCCGGGGCCGCCGCGCTGGGCGCTCACCCCGCTCCTCAGAGCCGCCCCTGGAACCTCGCCACGTTCAGGGGACTCTCTCCGTAAATGATCCGCCACCTCCACCCCCGAGCAGCCGTCTGCCGGACAAGGGTTAACGGGACGACTACGGCTTGCTAGCACCTCCGCCGTCCCCGGGCAGACCGACACTGTCCTCCCGTGAAACCAAGACTAATCGGGTGTGCGAACGCTCTGCGCGTTCCCGGCTCCCGGAGCTGGGTACCGGTTGCCGTCGGGGCTGTTCCCTTCCCGCCCGCGCTGCTCCCGGGTGAGAGCAGCGCGGCCGCAGGAGCCGCCAGCGGAGCCGGGGGCGCTGGGGATGGCAATGGAGCCAGCGGGTTTCGCTGCGGAGCCCGGGGGCTGTGCCGGCGGGCTGGCCCTGCGCTCCCCAGCCTCCCGCGCCGGTGCCGGCTGCGGGCACGTGGGCGGGCAGCGCTTCCCTGGCGCGGGGAGCGGAGGCGGAGGCGGGGGTGGACGGGCCCGGAGCGGTACTCACGGCGCCGGCAGGCTCGGGGGCAGCGCGGGGCGGCGGCGCGGCTCCGTGGCACGCCGGGCATCTCCGGCGCTCCGGGGGGAGGCGGCGGGGCGGCGGCGGGGCCGGGGCGGGGGCCGGCCGAGGCTCGGCCCAGCGGCCCCGCAGCAGGGCGGCCAGCGGGCAGCGGGCGGGCGCCCCGCTCCCGGCCAGCAGCGCCGCCAAGCCCGCGGGACACAAGCGGGGCTCCGCGGCGGCTCGACGGGGCGCCGAGACGAAGCGCGGGCAAGGCCGGCGGGCGGGGAGCTGCGGCCGCAGGAAGGGGCTGGAGAGCAGAGCTGGCAGCGAGGCGAGGGGCCTGGCAGGCCTCGGAGTCTGCGGCGAGCGGGGGAGGTGTGGGAGCGGAGGGACGGGGCGGGAAGGGAAAGAGAAGAGAGAGAAACACAAAGTGAGCATCACCGAGGGGGCAGGCGAGGGCCCAGCACACCCCACAGTGCTAAGATGAGGGTTGGAGTGGTGCAGCCGTGAAATCACACCTTGCTGCCCTCGCACCTCCTCTTGCCCCCACGTACACTAAACTCTCCTCCGGTCCTTCAGGTGGGGGCTGGAGGACAGCTCTTGTGCCCAGCCAGTGCCCACTGGGGTTCGGGGCTGGCCATAGTGCCAGAAGAGCACGAGGACGAATTCGGCCACTTACAGCGAACACCCAAAGAGCACCCCCCAAAAATGCCCGCCCGCAAAGCCCCCGCAGACGGCCGGATGGAGCCGAGGGCCGGATAGCGCCATTGCCGCCCGGCGCTGTCCAGGGTCCTGATCCTGCCCCGCCGCCTCCCGCCGGGGCCGGGACGCTCGGCGGGCCCGCCCCGATCTGCGGGCGTCAGGGCAGCGTGACCTTGCCCTTCCTTGCCTAGTGCCATTGTCCTGCAGAGAAGGAGCCACCTTGATGGCGCATGGGCCCCGAGGAGGAACAGACAGTAACCACCACTCTGCTTCCCTTTCGTCTAGCAATGATTTCTACCTGCTTTTGTTTGGGGCTTCATTATTTCATCAAGATTTAGCCTATGCCAAAACATTGAGCCTGTTTCTGGCCTACAACCAGACATTGAAAAGACAGAGAGGAAGTGAAGGCTACACAGTGTGAAGAAAGCCCTTCCCTCAGTGAAGGTGCTGCCCTGGAAAGCCAAAGGCACTGCCACAGCGATGGGAGAACACGGCTGTGGTGCCATTGGCGCCAGGGAAGGTGCTCGTTAGAGCTGAAATCAGCGGGGAAAGCTGCCATTCCTACACAAAAGGAGAGCTTGCTGTTGCTTAGCAGCAGAGAGTTCCCCTAGGTCTGTTTGGAGAGGTGAACTACGGCAGAAACCGGACAATGTTCCCAGGAGAGCAGAAAAATTAGAAAGGTTGATTCCCACCCACAGCCCCACTCGTATTCCTCCTGCCTGGTGGCAAGGAGCCCTTCTGCAAATCTCTGCCCTTTTGGTTGTGGCAGAAAACATAGAACTGATGTTGAACAGATTTCTGTGCCAAACTACAATTGCCAAGGCCCAGACAGGACCTATGGAGATATTATGGGTTTGACAAGTAGGATAAAATGACACTGGTTCACTTCACTCCTTGGCAGAGAATAGGGGAAAAAGTCTCAGTAAGTGTACTGAGGTGGTTGTTTATGTGGTTTAAGATCGAGCTCAAAACACCTGTTAACACCACTGGCCTTTGAATTCAGCTTGTCAATGTGAATCCCCTAAGACCCCTCTAGAGTGCAGTCCCAGGTGGCACTCTAAATCTTAGCAGGACTGCTCGATCAAGTTCACACTGGCAGAGTGTAACCCCTTTAGAAGGTATGTTCTTGCTCCATCATCCTTTCCATTTGTCTCAGGAGAGTCATGATCTGTTCTTGCCCATGGCAGGGGGTTTGGAACGAGATAATCTTTAAGGTTCCTTCCAACCCAAACCATTCTATGGTTCTAGCTAACATCTTATTAAATAATGCTATATATATATTTTTTTTTCTTTTCGAAATTCATGATGCATAGTGATGGTGGATAGTACTGTATAAAAATACGGTATTTATGCTCCCTAGCATAAATGGTGTTAGATAAACAAAGCCACCTAAGCTAACTAATCAACTTCCAGTGACTGAAGTTTGTAGGCAACTCTGTTTTGCTCTGTAGGTAGGTACCTCTGCATCACTGCATGTGTACCCAACCACATCCTGAAACAGCTGAGTAGTGTGGAGGCATAAAGTCCTCACAAAATTGTTAACGTAGTCATCTTCTTCTCTTTTCTCCCTGAATGATGGATGCAGGCTGATGTTCAGCTGCATGAGACAGAACTGCATAAGCAAAGGCTTGGACTTCAATGAAATGGGGTTTGGAGTTGGGAGAGCTGAGAGATACAGACTTTCTCTCCCTGAAGGAATGTGAGTATGTGTTTTTCATGCATGAAAGAAAATTCCCTCAGTCACTAGAGCAGCTTGCTCTGCATGTGTCTCTGCAACCTTACTCTTGGTCCCCTCTACTGCTCTACTTTGTTCAGATTAATTCAACTTCACTGGAACAGAGAGAAAGCAAAATGTCAATCTAGCAAGACATGGGAGTATATCTGACCTTGCATTTATTTCTGTTTCAAAAAATAAGTTATGGAAAATTGAGAGCTTATGTGTGAGCTGTGTATTTAATATAATTATCCCATATAGTGGCACCTTTTTCTGTAACATACAAGGTAAATAATAAATCAGGAGATCTAGTTTAAATATTGATATTATCTCCCAGTATATCAGGCATTAGGAAATCTACCTCCACTCTTTACTTGACTTTCCTGAATATTTCACATTAGACCCACAAGCTCTTGATAAACTTCAAGGAGGAAATTCTATCCAGCATGCCATAGTTTTCTTTTATTCTAAATCAGATAGGAATGGTTTTATATGAGGGTCCTTTACTATTTAATATTGTCCCTTTGGATGTTTCTTAGACTCCACTCTCCTTCTTTCTGCACACTTGTCTAGTTAACACTTTTTTCTAATTTTGCCTTTGCGGAGATGAAGAAATCTGTTATTGTTTTTATTAATTTTATTTCATTTTTAGTGAAGACTTGTATGGCAACTTTTTATTTTTTCTTTTTAATTTGTTCTCACTGTTCAGAACAGGTGATAAGAAAGAAAACACAGAACAGGTATCTGTATTTTAATAACATTGTATTCCATCACTCTTGCAGTCACGTGTCAATGGGTGACATAAGGCTCGTACCAGCTCTTTTGGGGCCTGTTTGCCTTTAAGGTGTGAGGGCTGATTGCTGGTCTCATACCTGAACTTGTGCTCCCTGCCCAAGGAGAGGTCATACATGTTTGTATGGCTGCTTTTGTGTTCTAGTCTATTTCAGTGTTGTTTTGCTCCCTAAATTGTTTAAAAGACAGTTTCTAGACCATTGAATGGAGCTGATTCATACTGAATTAGGGAGCAATTCAAACAAAGAAGAAGAAGCCATTTTTTTACATTTTTCATTGACATTCAAGTGCACTTGTTACAAATCATTTTGAAGGCTGATAGGCTTTTCTGGGAAAGGAGATATTTTCAGGAGAATGAGTTTCCAGGAACTTCAGCTGAACTTCAATTTTCTTTATGTATCAGCAGTATTGTAGTGTTTGCTTTCCCTTACCCCTTAATAAAAGCTAAAAATGTAAAACGAAAAATAAAATAAAACATGCATTTAAATAACCATATTTTGAAGATAACATAATACCAGTGATATTATGGGAAACAGCTTTGCTGAGTTTTTAAATACCTGTAATTTTTCAACATCAGTTTCTTACAGGCATAAGCCACTTTTCTTTATGGATCTATCAGTAGCTGTTTTCAAGTAGGAAATAAAGGTTCAGTGTTGATGGGAGGAAATGGGAGGAAAAATAAACTGGTGTCTCCAAACATGTAAGACCAACCATAGAGTGGCATGGTCCCACAGAGCATTAACTAAGTTGTCCTATGTGCAGGGATGCCTGTCAGTATTTAATTTTTCATCAACACTGATAGTGGTGTGTTAATTAATTTATTTTGTGTAAGCTAAATTGTGAAAATCTCACTATCATGTCACTCATGCAGTCATAGGGTGCCTCTTAGCCTTTTGCTGGAGGATTAAGTTTCCTCAAGATCTGATGCTAAAACCTGTGATTGAATTACATTAAGGCTTGAAACGTTATCAGAATGGTTAGACTTGATTTAGATCCCAGTGCAGGCAGAATTTTTTTGCAGGTGGTGGCTCTGTTAGTGCTTAGATAATTATTTCATCATTGCAAGGTCATTTTCTAGGGTGATGTATTTTCTCAGGGCTGTCCAGTCCCATATGTATGTTCTGACAAAAGCCTTCGCTTCAGTATTTATATCAGTCAGTGTCTGCTCCGAAGCTGCAGGAAGCCTCTGCTGTCTCCTCTCACAACTCTGCTTCTTTTCCACTCCTACATATCACATCTTTATTACTTCTAAGGCAGAGGAAACTTAAAGAGAAATCACATTTGAGATGGAATTCAATATTTGAGATAAGGATATGTTCTCCAGCAATAGCACAGAATGCTGGGGTTCAGAGAGTCAGAGTCAGCTCAGTGATGTTCTACTCCCCATTCTGGCCCAGTCAGCTGATGGGTGCAGGCTCTGTGGGGTTTGTGAGCCCTGGGACCATGCTCTGTGGCACAACCCATGCCCTTAAAATCCTTGGTGATGCAGAGTTTCTGGCAGATTTACAGACTACACAGGAAGGGGGTGGCTTGGGCAGAGAAGGTCTAATTAGAAACTGCAATGTGACACACACAAAAATGAAACCTTTGCTGAAGTGAAAATGTGCTAAGAAACTCATTAATTTAACTTGTTATGTTTGGCAAATTGAATCTTCACTATATTGTCTGATCCTCTCACTTGCTGTATGACATTAAATAATTAAAAATATAATGCCAACTACATTTTGTTTTAAACCATGAGGTTAGCATACATCTCTATGTATTTCCCCCCCTCCACAAACCTTTGGATTATTTGGAATAATTGAAAATCCTTACAGGTCAGACTTGATTTAAAAAGCAAAATCTCTTCCATCACGACCATATTCTGTTAGGGCAAGTGCCAGCTACGACATGATAGACCCTGTAGTAAATCTCTGGTCAAAATGTTGATCAGAAAAAGATTCGCTTCTACATACAAAAATGGTGAGTTTCCAGACGATGGAGGAATTGGCTCAGGGACGCTCATTACAAGCTTCCAGAAGGTGTCACTGTGCACCTACTATTTGAATGGGGAAACAGCATTTAAGTGCCAAAGCACTATTCCTCCATGTCCTATTAGGGCACCTCTCCCTGCCCATATGGAAATTAAATGATCGATTGGAGAACGATATCTCTCTTTTTTTCATGATAGGAAAAGTAAAAATATCTTCATAGTATCACTGTCACTCAAGAGGTACCTAGCCAACCATAACCTGCAGAAGTATCTCTGATATTCTGGGTCACACATGGTTATGTTTTACACAGGATCCTTGCCACACGTGCTTGCAAAGTAATAAATATAGTTAAAGTAAAGAAGAAATCAAAACTGCCATGAATGCAATTTTTAGGTCTCAAAGAGCACTTTGTAGTTATGTTCCAGAGCTGATTCAGACAAGAAGATCAACGGGGCAATTTGCACCAGTGTTCCTGAACAGATCGAGGTTTCAGAACCTTTGAGCAGTTCAAAGGAGTCTGAAAGCCTGGTTGCACAATGTGGCTGCACAGTAACATTCCAGCTTGACAAGATTCCTGAGGAAAACACTGTGATTCTGCCATTAATTTTCATCAGGTTTTGGACCTTATAAAATATGGATCAATCAGAAAATTATGCAGCCATGTTAAAAGCCTGATGGGAGAAAATATAATTCACTTGTAGGACTGGTGGTGGAAAACATGAAAGGAGAAATACACTATAATTCCTTTGAAAAAGAAGAACAAAAGGATAAAGAGCAGGCAATGAGAGACTGGTGAAGAGTATGAGGTTAAAGGGCAGTATCAATGAGAATGTTGCAGACTGGTGCTGCAGGAAGAGAAGACTCTGTATTATTTGCAAACTAGATTGAGCTGGTGACCAGAAGTATTTATCCAGCATCTTAAAAAGACATAGGAATGATGATGAGAGGAAAAGGAGCTGATTTGATAAGAATGATAGTGAGGAGAAGGTGTGAGCATATTTTGAAAAAGGGACAACTTCAGGTGTTATCTATCCCAGTGCACTGATTTATCAGTGGTACCAAACAAATACTCTTTTAAAGAGGTCAGATTGTTATGTAAAAGTGAGTATCCCTGTGGAAGTTAGTAGGAAGTCCTGGAGTTTCCTCAAACAACCTCTTGCTAACATTTATTTCAGAGGTGCCTTCTGCAATTTTTGCCCCTAGAAGAGTATCTAGAGGAGTATTTATTAGTATCTAGTATCTAGATTAGAGAGACTGTAACTACAGACAGCCTAAGTCACTGGCTGAATGTCATGCTTGCTTTAGGCTTGAAGCAGCATAACAAATGGTATCAGTTCCTAGGTCTCCTTTGATGCTGCAGATACTGAGTTACAAGTTAAAGACAGGATCTCAAGGAGACAAAGAAATAAAGAAACAAAAAACTCCAAACAAACAAAAGCCTAACAAACAAGTCAATAAAAACAACAACAAAAAACCTCAACAAAGATCCAACTCAGAGTTACAGAGCTTTTGTGGGAGGCACCTAATGTGTTTCTGTGAAACCACGTTTCTCCTGTTTGATGTACAGAGAGACTGACTCTCCATTCTGCAGGCTGGGCTCTTCCTCTCCAGGGCTGTCTATCATGTTTCCCTGCCCTGCACTTTGTCTTGGATTCAAGAATTGTCCTGAGAGAGGGAGAACAGCACTCCAGATGGACAGAATTCTGGACATTTCTATTTTTGTTTCCCATCTTTGTGCATCACTGCTTGAATCAACTTACTTACATGGCCACACTTGAGGCTTGATTCCCTCTATTACACTACTGCTTTGAAAGACCATGTTCTCCTCCTAGGCAGACAAAATGCCTTTTCCAACCTCCTTCCTGCAGTTCATTTCAAACCTACCTCCAGACCAAATATAGAAAAGACAAGGTGGAACTGAAATTGTCATGTCTGCAATAGCCTAACCTCTTCCTCTGTTCTGTGACACTTCAAGCTTATTTCTCCTGATGATTTGGAAAGGTTAGTAAGAACCCATTTAAAGGGTGCCTGTTTAGAACCTGGAGGGATAAATGAGAGAGCATTGTTTTTTTTATGAGTCTGAAACAATTTTATAACCAGAGCATGCCACTGTTTTCCAGGTAAATTATTCAATAAGACGCTATTCTTGTGCTGAAATGAAGTGCATGCATTTATCTGCACAGTCTGTATGAACAGAAAAAATGCAGTGTAACGAGAACAACTTGTCTGTCATAAAAACAGCAACCATCTTCAGAATCAAACATTTCAGTGAACATCAGGTTTTGCTAGTTGAAGAAATGCTAGGAAGAAATGTCCTTAGCTTTTAATGACTGTGACTCACTTTGTCAGTCTTATGACTGGAAAACTATTCCATGTCAAACCATTCAGAAGATCTGGATGAGAAATCAGATGAGAAATACTGTTTAACCCTCCTATTCTAATATAAATGTTATAGATGCCCTGTGTGCAATACCATGCAGAATTCTGGGTAATGTAAATTAGTAAATGGAGCAAGAATTTGCAAATGAAAAAACGGGACAAGGGGTCAGAGAGGAGCAACTCAGCAGCTTCTCCAGCACAGTCTCCTCTGCAAATCTGAGCATGAGTCCCAAGTGCCAAAACGGCACAAAGGGTGTGAGTGCCAAAGCTCATCTGGGATACTAAACTACAGCATTAGCAAGGACAACTGTCTCAGAAGAGTCTGTGTGTTTGAACAAGTTGGTTTGGTAATAAAAAGAAAACAGCATGGATTTGACAAAACAAAGCACTGCAATGCAAGAAGATTAATACTTTAAAATATTATAATTAGCCTGTCTCTCATAATAAATTGTTATACAGTTCAAGAACAAATAATTTATCCTGTTTTGGTCTAAGCCTGACCCACTGTTTTTGCTCTTAACTTGATTATTCTCAAAGGAAACAATGAAGTGAACAGATCAGTGGCAACTGTTTTATTTTTATTTAGTCCTAAAGTAAATCACACAAAATGTCACAGGAAAAATCACAGCTACTTCCTGAAATTAAGCCGTGTTCATAACTGGAAGCGAATAAATAACAAAACAAATTTGAGCCTTTCCCCTTTTTCTGTGTGAGTTCCTCAGCATAGATCTGACATCTCTAGGCTCCTGTAAATAATTTCATCCTTCTTGTGAGAGTAATTAAGTGCTTGCTACAGTGATCCAGAAAAAATGATGTGACATTTTGTGAGACAATCAGCTGCTGCTTGGCAGGCATCACTGGGCAGCTCCTGATTTATTTTAGCCTGTTCTTAACTTTAACAGTTGATACGGTATTTTAGATTAGATTTATTTTGAGAATAACACTAAAAGTATAATATTGAAGGCAATTAGCCTCCTGAGCTGTTTCCAACCACATAAGGTGGTAGAATAAATACCTGTTAGGTTAAAGATCTCAACATCTAATTTCCTGAAAGTATTGGAATCAGCATTAGGACAGGGCCAAGCCTTCTGAGACATGCAGAGCTGTCAGGGAGCAGGCACAGGCTGCTGCAAGCCAGGCTGAACCAGTTTACCTGCTCAGAGATCCTTGCCACTTCCCAACTGTTACCCCTTATCCCATGTTTTGGATGAGTCTGATGGAAAACTTATGTTCTGCCTATCTCACTTTTAAATTTTAATGCTGGTGAAAAATACTTACATTGCAGAATTACTAAATTGTACATAAACAAGGTGCTTTCAACCCCTATGTGGTCTCTGGAGAAGAGTGATGGTCTCTTTGCATTTCCAGGCCTGGCATGGCTTTGGCTTTGACCTTCTAAGAAGGATGTACCTAGCTGTCAGCTAGCAACATGGAGCTGGGCTTTGAATGTAAGATATTTGTGACAGGATTCTGATCTCTTTTTGCATCTCTTTTTTGACTGTTTGAAACTGCTTTATGTAAAGATGCAAATAAATGGGAGTAAAAAACTCTCCTGTTATTGCACAGAAGGGGCCAGAAATGTAGGGCTGAGTAAGTATTAAAAGGCTTGAAATAAACATTTATTTTTTGCAGAGTCTTTGAAATTTTTTGTGGAAAGAAATTACTGTGAAAAATCATGTATGGAAATAATGATTTTTGTGTCTTTGCACCAGTCTTAGGAAATGTATTTCAGATAGCATGCATCGTATGCAAACAGGCAAGGAGAACGAGTAAACTACTCTTCATGCTCACAGTATATATAGCAAATAGTAATGAATTTAAACAGCAGGCAGGGATATTTAGGCTGGTCTTAGCAGCAAATGTCAGATGACACTTTCAAACTCCCACCCAGAACTGCCTTTGATCATCTTAGATCACAGAATGAGTTGGGTTGGAAGAGACCTTAAAAATCATCTATTTCCAACTCCCACACTGATGAACAGGGACACTTCCATCCAGCCTGGCCTTGAGCACTTCCAGGGATGGGGCACCCACAGCCTCTCTGGGCAGCCTGTTCCAGTGTCTCACCACCCTCATAGTCAAGAATTTCTTCTTCGTATCTAATCTAAACCTACTCTCTCAGTTTCAGGCCATTTCCCCTTATCCTGTCCCTCCATGCCCTTGTAAAAAGTCCCTCTCCAGCATTCCTGTGTGTTCCTTTTAGGTACTGGAAGTCAGCACTAAGATCTCCCTGGAACCCTTTTTCTCCAGGAATGACAACCTCAACTCTCTTAGTCTGTCTTTATAGGAGAGCTGTTCCAGCCCTCTGATTACCATGATATTGCACTCCACATCATTCCTCCTGGTATCTTGCAGTGGGAGGATTTGCTAATCTGGTACTTCAGGATTCCTCTGGCACTCAGAAATCCCTGAGAAATATGAGCTGAAAAAACCCCATACACCAATTCACCTTTCAATTAGAAATAAGGTGCACTGGAAATAAATCAGAGTACAACGGGAATGCTATGATCAGGTGATTTCTAACACACCATGGCACCAAGGCTGAACTGCAAGTCAGAGCAACACCAATTGCATTATGCTAGGCTGGTGATGCAGAAAGGCACATAATTTTAATTTTAATAATTTTTGTATTTTATCGAAAGTCATTTAATTTCATCAAGTTTGAGTGTGAGAGGTGTATCATGGAGTAAATTCCTTCTGACTCCCAGACACCCAAATTAGATGCCTTTTCAAGAAGGTCTCTGTGGTCTTCCAGAGAAATGTTGCTTTTCCCAGTGTCCTTTATCTAAATTGTTAATTCTTGCTGGTGAAAGGATACAGCAAACTAATGTATTTGTAAATCTGAAGTTACCCACAACTCAAATGAGTTAATTTAGATTTAGACTGAGTTGGTTATTTATTAATCAGCATGACATTTTGTTCCATTTAAAGAAGGTCATTGTAAATTAATAAAAACAATCTCTGTAATTCAGGTCAGTCTAAAATTGTTTTGCTGAAAAATTTCCAGAACTAGTGTAAAAGCAGTTTGACTTTTGATTTTCATATTCATTAAATTCTTTCTGACAGTAATATCTTAATCAGCCCATGAATCTAGATGTTTCCCATTTCAAAGGTGCATATGTGAAAATGAGGCTTTAGGACTATTTCAATAGTAAAATATGTAAATCACTAAATTGGAAAAACACATTTTGCAAATTAGTACAAATTATCTATAAGGACTAGAGAATTTGCATACCATTAATATGCAAGTAATCCACCCATTAATGTGTAGTACATTATTATTTTGACAACTTTTACAAAAGAATGCCCTCTGATTGCTGTCTATGCAGCTATTATTGGCTCATAGACAATACTGAGCAATACAGCCAGCTATTCTCTGAAAAGTGTTTCTGGATGCAAAAAAAGAAGAATCTATGAATTAAAAATATTATTATGCCATGCAATTACAGAAAAGCTTAAATAGAAAGACTCTTTGAAGAGTTCTTTTGTTTCACAGAATAGTTGAAGTTGGAATGAGGCCTCTGCATACTGTCTTTTTCTGACTCCTGCTCCTCAGGCTTTGTAGATCTGTACTGAGCAGGGTTTGGATTCCTCTGAAGATGGAGACTTCAAAACTTCTCTAGGCAATCTGTCCTACCACCCCCACAATAAAAGACCAAGTAGTTTTCTGTCTGATAGAACAGAGAGAAAGACACATTCATCTGTTCTTACTTTCATGCATAATGCTAAAGATTAAAAGATAATGTTTTGAAAGGAGTTATATTTAAATGGTTTGAGCTGCCTGGAGTAGACTAATATACTACAGACACCTGGAGGACATGTGAGAAGAAAACCCCAAACCCAACATGAAAGATCTCTGCAGGGCTGTGCAGGGGTAGCCAGCAAGAGGTGAAAATGAGTCCCATCCACTGACAAAAGCTAAGCCAAAGGGTCACTGCATGTCTTTCAAGGCTAAGTCTGCTGAAGTGTGCCCCATTCACAGCACACAGTGCTCCTCCACTGCTCCCAGCAGGACCCACAGAGCTGAATCAGCCTCTCCTGGCCAACCATGCCCTGTTCATATACTGGGCACGACACCCTGTGGGTATGGAATGGCCCTTTGGACAGTTTGGGTCAGTTCTCCTGGCCCTGCTCCCTCCCAGTCTTTGTGCACCCACTCACCAACAGAACATGGCAAACAGAAAAGTGCTTGACTTAGGGTAAACTGAGCTTAGCAACATCTAAAACTTCACTTTGTTAGTAATGTTAACATTAACATTCTCACACTGAATCCAAAACACAGCTCTGGACCAGCCACTTGGAAGAAAACTAAGTTTATCCCAGCTGAAACCAAGACAACACTGCAGGTCTCATAAGGATTGATGGAGTCTGTAAAAATGTGCAGACTAGCCCTTTCTTAACTAGTGAAAACACTGCAGGGACAGGATATACTGTTTTTATAAAGGATATATGTCCAGAAAACAAAATTAACCACCAGAGAACATCACAGAGGGATAATGATCTCCAACTTGTCCTAGAAATAACTTTGTCTACCTCTAAAACTAAGTGAATATGATTTTACTTTACTATCTTAATCCATAACTATTTGGCAAAATACCCACTCTTATCCCTATCAAACAGTATACTGTATCACCAAAGAAGTAGTCAGTATGACCAGTTGCTTATAACTTGGTGGTCCTAAATGCCACATAATACTCCTACATCTCTCCCAGAATTCCGTCTCTCTTTGAAACCTTGCTCCTGAATAAAAAAGAGCATCAAACAGGCCTCAAATTTTACATCTGCCATGTAAGAATAACTATTTTGGCATAGACAAAGAATGCTGGCTGCATCTGAAAGTGGTTCAATCCCTAGACATACAGTTTCATTCCCTGCCCATCCCAAATATAAGAGACAATATGCGACTGTGAAATTATGTTTCAGCCTGTTTAACGATGTACAAGACCTGTTCAGAAGAACAGGTGTGTGTTCTTGATATAAGCTACTGCTTGGTTTGTTCTCAACAGCCTCTGACAAGCCTTCAGGACATACAAATGCTACTGTGACTAAGTATGAAAAATATACTGCACCAAATTAACACTGCTGATACTTGGTGGGGATTGTATAGATTGAAAAGGGTGAGTATATTTACTAATACCAGGACTTTTCCTACTCTTATAAAAGATAAAGACAGCATCTGACTTCAGAGGGACTATTAAGAGTAATAGCAATTAATGACTGACAGCAGTCATCACCTGAAGACACTGGAGTACTTGGATAAAAGCAATGCAATTATTCAACTGGCATGTCTTCCTTTGCAAATAACAACTTTTATGATTTTTGACCTTTCTGGAATTGCTTGTGAATAGATTCCTATTTTATGAAAGAAATTATGATTCACATCAGTTGCCAAATAATTTAGGTGAGCTATGCACAGTCATGAGTGACTTTCACATTACAAGCAGTTCATAGGATAATGTTGGACATCTCCAGGCCCAAAGGATTCCTGCAGAGCTGTGATCAGCTAGACAAAGGATAAAGGATGCCAAACTTCCCCGGGGCTGCTCCTTCCCACAGCATGCTCGAGGCCATTTCCATTTGTGCCTGGTCCCCCCCACAGAATTTAAATGGATAGGACTTGGCAAGCAGAAAAGCCATGCTGGTATAACCAGGTATCATCAAGCCTCAGCCTCCAGGTTGTTTAAGGAGGATTAATAATACTTGCTCTCTGCATCTCCTTGGCACATACCTTCTCACTTAACACTATGCTTTTCTCCACCTCTCTGCTCCATGCCCTGTGGAGGAAAGAAAGCTCTTACAGATGAGGCAAATGTCAGCAGAAGCTGGAAAGTATTCTGCTTCAATCCTTAGCAAGAACAGGGCTGCTGTCTCACAGAAGGTGAGCTGGAAGCAAAGGGATCCCACATCCCACATCCCATCCCCACCCCTTGAGCAAGGCAAAATGAACATAGAGCCCTTCAGGCTCAGCTCAAGGGAACAAGCCCTGTGGGCTAAACTTAAACAGAGCTGCTGGGTCCATGGGGGAGGGTGGAGGCCCCAGATAAGGCTGGTCAGGGTTATGAATATTTATTAATCACTCAGAGCCCTGACACTGCTTTCCTATCTGCACTTGCCCAGTCACTTGCTGTCTGTAGGTGTATTATTCACATAAACTCAACCAAATCTGGAGACTGCATGCTTAGAAAACACAATTATGTTATAGAAGTGAAACAGGCTCTAGCCAGGTGCAATCTGGACATAAACTAAAATGTGGCAGCTCTCTGGGGAACATTCTCACCCTCTTCTGAGGAAAGCATAGTAATGAGCTCTGTGGAACAGGACTTTGGCTAAATTTTGTCCATAGCGAGAAAAACTGTGATATATTTAAAATCTTGCACTATCTCCCTATGCAGTGTGATGTTTCTGGGGTGTTTTATTGTGTTTACTTGCAAAAACTCCTCGGGAGCACACATGAATATGTTAGCTCTGGGTTAAGAAAGTCTTTGTGTTTTTGTGTTGACAGTGGTAAAAAGCAGTTTATTCACTTCTGCTTTTTAACACTTCTATAAATCAAGATGCAAACATGCCAGAGAGAAAGGCCTTCTAAGCAATGCAAATGGAGATAGGAACAAACAACTCGTTGAGTTAATTTAAATGTCATGAAGAGAATTTAAAAGGCCTTTAAGCTCTGCCTACCACTTTTCAAAAACATTTCTCTTGTAATTCAGTTTCTCTTTCAAAGCAAGAATAAATAAACCTTACTCAAATGTTCTGTTAAAATATTTAGGGATTTTTTTTCCTGGTTTGTTGAGTTTTTTTATTGAAAAATTTATTTGATATTTTTTACTCTGTTTCACTCTTTGGCATGTTGAATAGATGCCAACTTGCTCTCAGAAGCAGCCACCGGTCACTCCAAGAAGTATCAAATCTGAAATCTCATCTAAAGTGGAAGGGAACATGGGAATTAATGAGGACTGGAATCAGTCTGATCAAGGACCCTGCCAGTCACACAAATTAGAGGTCTAAGAACATAATCTCTGTATAGCAACCAGTGGCACATATAGAAATGTTTTACCAAAAAAACCTGAACTTTCTATACACTTCAATGCCACCAAGAACTATTTAAAAAAAAATTAACATGATCTTCTCTATTCTGGAAGTGTAAGTGACAAACTGGTCTTGAACCTTAAAAACTTCAAGTTATTTTCCTAAATACTGCTAGGAAATCATGTACACCCTCAGTGCCATGGTTCCCTATCAGTAAAAGAGAAAGTCACTTCCCTCCCATGTAAAGTAAAGCCTGCAGTTTATTTTTAGCTCCCCAGCTCTAGGGCTGCACACAGCTCTAGGTGGGTAAGTCTAACTTCCTATCACGAACACAATCCTTGTAGACTCATTAGCTACCAGCAACATTGCTTACATTACATATGTGAAAGGATCACTTGCTGATATGGTTTATGAAGTTTTGAAGACATGTTCCCCCAGAGAATGTAGCCTCATATCTGAGCTTCCACATCACAGCAATTTCAACCCAGCTGAGCTCAGGAAGTGGTTACAGAGCATCTCCTGAGCAATCCCTGAAGGCTGTCTCTGCTACCAGGGATGAGAGGCAACCCAGTAGAGCTGCAGCATTCAATAAAAAGAGCACTAAACAAAGTAAATGGGGCAGATAGCAAGCAGGAGAAGAGAAGCTGGAAGCAGTGCTGTTAAAGGAAATGTGAACAATAGCTGGTTCTGAGCCTTCCAGTGGTATTTATGTCCTTCTACAGCTAAATCCTTTGCAGAATAGAGAAATAATAAGTTATCCTCTGTGAGGTCACTGACTCAGTCCTGTGCACCATGTTATGAGACTCAGCAAGAAACAAGAAATTCAGGCAATATCCCCAAAAACAATCAGCAAGCTGAACGGAACAATTCACCTGGAGTGAATTAAAGGATGGCTAAATGAGAAACAACTGGGTATATGAGTTATGAAGAACTCAATATCTGGGTTTCAGAAACTATGACCGTCAATGCTTAACTTCAGGAGCCATTTGGCCTATGACAAAACCCATTTTGCCTTCAAGAGGGTCAAGAAGTCCCTAGGCTCATGTGCCAAATAGACAGAAAACAGGACAGAATGACATGAAACTCTGAACAGAGTGTACTTTGTTCATTATCAGAAACAGTTTTCTGATAGCAGCAAACCAGGCTGAGCTTTTCCTTTCAGCAAAAGCAATGGAAGTAATTTAGAATTTCTGATGAGTGCATTCCTATCATTCAAATTAAATGGTCTCTTAGAAATGGATATAATTTGACTAAGGAAAGGGGATGGAGAGATCAATTCCAGCTTTAACTTGAATCTTTGTAAGGCAGATGTGGAATTGGGAATGGCTTCTTCCCCTGCCTTAGCTTTCACCAACCCTGCCAAGAAGCTCAACTGGATACCCTTGCCCCTCTCCCTGCTGGCTTTAAGCCTGAAAAAAGACAGCCTCTGTGGTCCCAGGAGTGCAGGACTTTGCTATCACATTCTTTTCCCTATCATGCACAATGGTGCACCACATTTGTCCCAAAGCTTTAATAAAATACAATTTCTTACATTTGTCTCTCTTGCTGTGCTGCATAGGGGTATGCATAAATAAATAATATCAGTTCACCCCTCAGGCAGCTTTCGGGCTTTTGACAAAATCTAGAAGATACATGACTATAGTTTGTAATTAAGGAATACTCTACAGGTCCACTAAAGGGGATTTACTGTAACTCCCTAGGAGACTTCAGTATTATGCAGTTTGATTTCTTTGCAGTATTATAAAGTTTGATTTCTTTGCAGTATTATGCAGTTTGATTTCTTTGGCATATCATCTTTAGTCCATTACCAATAAAAACAATCTGACATAGTATCAGTAAAAACTGCAGAACTCTTCAGTGTCTAAACCCCATGAAGCAACATATTTTCCCTCATCCTTTTAGCAACAGATTAGCTTTACAAAATATGAATATTTTTTGTTAAAAGGAAGTGTTTATTATATTCTTTGAAAGCAGACACTTAGTGGGAAGGCAGATCACCACCTCCTTTGTCACTGTGGTTGCAACATGCTGAGGTACAGAGGGCAGGGGATGAGGCTCAGGAAAAAAGAAAACTACATGAATAGTGATGTCTTGGTGATAAACAGCCTATGGCTGTTTTTCATGACATTAATATTTTCTTTTTCCTCTTTTCCAGATACACCATTTCACTCCCTCCTACAGGACATTTGGATAATTAATCCTGCATTTTTTTTTCTTACCTTGAAAATCCACTGTGCAGCTTTAATATCAGCTTCATCTTCATTTTGGAGGTTCTCCTTTGCCTGACAGTTGTCTGCATGGTAGCTGTGAGTCCTGAAGTAGAGCACAACTTGCCTCCACATCGAGAAATAAAAATGCTGTTCCTGAATCAAATTTTACAATGATTTTTCTTGGAAAAGCACCACTTATATTTAATGATGAAACTAAACCAAATCCCAGACATTGGGCTGAATGACAACAACATAAAGAGTGCTTGTCCTCACACTGATGGACAAATGTGCAGGCCTTTTGTAGCTTGCCAGTTCTTCCTGCAGTCTCCACCAGTCTGGAGACAAGCAGGATTATCTGCCCTCGGATATCTGCAGTGTCTCATCCCTTCAGCATGTGCCAGCTTAGAGATTAGACTTACAACTTTGTAGGTTTTAGTAAATTGCAAAGGAGAAAGAAAGGCACAGAGTGGTTGAACATGCCAGAAAAACAAGCTGTAACAACCACGAGATGCTTTTTATCACCTAAGAGTGAATGTATTCCAATCACAACTCGAAAGAAGAAGGAACTCAGCACAGTTACACTCTGCAGGCAGCACCAAATAGAGATGTCTGTCTTAGGTCAGTGGTACCTGCCAATCACATGGTTTTTGCTCATTGGCTGAACAGATGGCCTGCTGGTAATCCTTGCAGCGCCAGTGAAAACAGCACATGAGCTGCAGCCCTCTCAGGATAGAGACACACTAAATACGAGGACTAAGGCTCCAGGTAGATTATTAATAGATTTTTTGTCCCAGCTGTATAGAGGGCTGCCAGGTTTTTGCCAACATCCACCTGCTATTGTTTACATCTCTTTTTTTAAGCTGAAAACTATGTCTAAACCAACAATTTTTTTTCTACCAAGAGTCCAAAGTTTTGACAATTCAACATTGTTGATACAAGGTAGATATAACACATCTGCCCACACAGCATCTCTTGTGAGAAGAATTGCCTTGGTCACATTTCTGTCCTCTTTTCAGAGAAATCCAGTAAATGCTAAGGAGAAAAATTAAGAACAATGAGGCTTGACAAGGTAGAGTTGCACTAGAAGTCATCATACAGTAACTCTGCTACAAAAAGCTGTAACATAGCTCTGGTAATAAGTTGACTTTGTCAGAATTGCTGCTGAGGCTTAGAAAAATAACTTTTTTTTTTTTTTTTACTTTCTGTCCTCTAGCCAGGCTCACCATCAGCAGCACTGGGCAGCGGGCAGCTCAGCATCTCTTTTTTTCTACAAAAAGCTAGTGTTCTGACTTCATCTTTTTCTAAGAGGATGAAGTTAGAGGATATATTGCTTTTTCTTCTTTCTTTTTCTTCTAATTTAACCCTGAGGTGAGCTTTATTTCATCTGGTACTGCAGCAATTTCTGAGAGAAGAGCACTCCATTTATACTTCCAGGTGTGGACCCCCTTGTACAGACAAAAGCTCTTGGCACAAAGCATCAGAAACTGGTGAAAAGAAGAAATGCTGTAGGCCCAAAGAGTGGCTGAAAACTCTTCAGCTTTCAATAGAGAAGGGAATTCACATGAGACAGAGACACATGTCCTTACTCCCCAAAGTGATACACTCTACTGTTTTAACCCCAGATGCATTATTCCTCAAGGCTACACACAATAGTGCACTGGCCTTTCTGTTCCTGTTTTTGCATAGCACTTCACTTCCAATTTTCTGGCATTACAGCACTGTTCCATTATACTAGGGAAAAATGTATTTATTACAATAACATGGAATATATTTCTTTCAAAAAGATCACTCCTATTGCAGATAAGTTTCATGTGGTTCCTTTACACTTCAGCTCCTTCCTGAGTTCATAAAACTTAATTTCAAAGAGGTGGAGGAGCAATCAGAAGGTTGCCTGTTATAACATATGCACAACTGTGGCATATTAGCTTTGCCAGATCCTTTGGGCCAGAGATCTGATTAATTTAAAAAAAATTATCCAAGTGATTTATGATCTATCAAATGATCTATATTCGATAAATCAGATAAGTTTATATCAGCTGCAGGAAGAAGGTGTTACTTGTTAAAAAGGATACTCACAAAATAATGCTTTTCCACCATGACACACACAATAAAATGAAGATAAAATAAGAGGAGAAAACAAAGACAGATGAAAGAGTAAAAATCCAGTTCACAATGGGCCAATCTTGCCAATATTCCTCAGGACAAACATCTACTGAAGTACTCCACATCTTCTCATATTGAAAAATCACTTCTGTTTCCATGCAAGGAGACCTCTTCAATGAGGCCTCTTCAACCCTCCACAATTAGACAGGAGAGGAAAAAAACCTACTTTAACATTTTGTGAATTAGAAAAGCGTGCTCACTTTTCTAACCTTCTAAACATGTTTTGTTTGGAGAAACTTTCAAAGCATTTTTTCTATACATGTTAAATACCTATGCAGATATGCAGGAGCCAGGTGATGTACAGAATGCTGAAAGGTTAAATGGCAGGTGTGCAAAACACTTCTGTAATTTGAAATAATATGTGATAGACAATGATACATTTTTCTTATTACAAGAAAGAAAGGAGAACAGAAAAACACTCTCATGATCCAGCTGTCTGTAGCTCTAGTGTGAGGATGACTCATCTCTATTAGTTTTCTAGTATTAAACTATTGAGCATTCTTATTCTTTGTGATCCAGTAAATTGATGACTTTTATTCCTGTACACTGACATGCTTTTCACTTTTCACTCTATTTCACTCATAAATAAAGTCATCTAAACACAGCAACTTCAAGTGAAGCTGCACTGCCAGAAGTTAATGGACAAGTACTGATGTGACCAAAAATAGCTAAAGGAGAATTGCTTTGCACACCTGACTCCTAAAGGATAGTTGCTTCCCACAAAATAGACACACAGTGCTTTTACAGTCATTACCTTTAGCAAGATCCAGAGAATCAAGCAGCACAAATAAGGCACCATGGGATGCTCCAAGCTGATGACACAGGATGGGTTTGTACTGGTTGCTGAGAATTGCCTTTTGCTGTCATAGTGCCACACCAGAGAGGCTCCTGTAATAACTATACAATTCTTTCCTTCCTCAAAGCTTTCCCTTGCAGTGCAATGAAGCTCCTTCACAGAGAGAGTGCCTTATAGGACTCACACTGGTAAAATTTTTCAGATGAGCCCAAGTGTTTGAGGATGGGGCATAAGAGCACATGTGAATCTTGGTAGCTTACTCACCACCCTCTGACAAGGTGGTTCAAAATTCCACTGTGCACTTGCCAAAGGAGTAACACTGTCACCAGCAAAGTCTCTTACACTATTCACCCCCTTTCTCAAACATTTTTGAGTGTGCTGAACAGAACAGACTTCAACCAGATGCTTTTTGCACTCTGTTGAAGACCCGTCTGTACTATGAAAGTTGCTAATTTCTTCCTACCCTCTGCTGTATGTATCTCATTCAAGAGTTATGGATCAATGCCCACACTTTCCCTCTTAACCCAGGAGAGTTGTTGGATGGAGTACCACACCTTACACACCTTGTCTGTACACATGAAGAACCCTGCAGAGGTGTGAGACATGACTGTCCCTTGCAGACCTATAGTAACCTTGTGTTAATGTTTTGCCTTTATTCCATTGCATAGCAATATTCAGGAACAGTATATTGTTTGCAATCATTAACATGGCACATTGGGTTCACTAGTTTGATTCCTCTGCCAGAGATTCTATTACCTTGCCTGGCACAGATGTCATGCTTGCTCTCATACTTCCTTAAATATCCCCTGGAATCTGTACTAAAAAAAAAAAAAGAGAAGTAATCACCATTACAATTATTTCTCCCCTCTTTGCATTTCTGCTAATTCAGTAGATGCATACTTTCAACCATTATGCCTCACTCCAAGGTTACAGAAAAGTTACAGGGAAGTATTTTTTACTGTAGCCTCTCAACAGCCTGGGAAATGAATAGTAAAGCCAGAGTCAGAAATTTTTGATGAAGTCAGCATGCCAAACCACATCTAAAACTTCTTTTTTCCAGGTAATTGACTATTTTGCTCTAGTATCAAAATTTTGGCTGCAAATAGCAATCCATCATCTTTTAGCCAGACTCCAGGTTGAACGATGGTGATACATTCTTGCAGGTGGTGGAATTAGGCAAGAATATTCTGCTATTAAAAAAAAAGGCCACTGATGACCTGATGCATATTCTGAACAAGAGATCACATTGGGCAGCAAACTGCAACCATGAACTTATTTTCTGCTTACAGTAAGGTACTGAAGCAATACTGGAAACAGGAACTAGAGAGAACCACGGTCCTGTGCATACCCATACTCAGGTTCAGACAGAGTACTGTGGTACTCGTGGGTTAAACCAGAAGTGTGCTAAAGGGCTGGGAAAAATATGCTGAGCAAAGAAGGCTACAGCTTTTTGGATTATTTCCTTGAAACAAGTGACCCCTGGCAGAAGAAACGGTTTTGCATGTCTAAGCAAGAATTTAGGACATTACCCCACTAGATATAGGGGCACATGGTGAAGAGCAAAACTCTGTTTGTGTCTTAAAACTGGCAGCTGGAAATGCACATTAAGAGGTGCTGATCAAGTTTCCAAGGGTTTAGCTTGGAAACTTTTACTTAAACTGTTGAACTGAGTTGGAAGGGTGGAGGTGGAAGAATACCATACTTGGCTTAGGTAAGAAAGTGCACAAAGTTGTCAGTGTTTTCCAGTGCTGGGACAGTTTGGGGTTTGGGCATTGTGGACAACTGAGGCAGTTTCATGGAAGCAAAACCTGATGTACAGAATGGTAGCCTGTAGGATCACAGTACAGGCCTTTGGAGCCTTGCTGTGGTACAACCCTGGCTAAGCACCACACTGCTGCTTGCTCACTTTCCCCCATGGAATGGAGAGAAAAATGGAAGAGTAAATTGAGAAAACCTCATGGTTTGAGTTAAAGGCAGTTTAATAGGGAAAGCAAAAGCTGCTCGTGCAAGCAAAGCAAAAAAGGCATTAATTCACCATTTCCCTTTGGCATGCATGTGTTTAGCCATTCCCAGGAAAGTTGGGCTCCATCATGCATAACAGGCACTTGGGAAGACAAACACCATCACTCCGAATATCTCCCCTTATTTCACCTTCTGCCCCCAGCTCTATGTGCTGAGCATGGTGCCACACGGTGTGGGATATCCCCTTGCTCAGCTGGGGTCACCTGTCCTGGCTGTGTCCTGCCCAAACTCCTTGTGCATCCCCAGCCTTCTCACAGGTGGGGTGGAGGGTGAAGCAGAAGAAACTTTGATGCTGTGCAAGCCCTGCTTAGCAGTAAATAAATCATCCCTGTCTTCAGCACAAATCAAAACATACCCTCATGCTAGTCACTGTAAAGAAAACGAATTCAACCCCAGCCAAAACCAGCACATGCTCTCATTATGCAAATTGCATTTAAAAAGCTTCAAGCTTGGTTGTGTTTATCTTGCAAGACCTTTGGCTTTGGTTTCTTTGTAAAATGGGTAGAGCCATACATATCATCATCAGTAACGTGATTTGAAATGACTGTGGAAAAAGTGAATATGTTTATTCCAGAGGCCTGGTACTGGACACAAAAGGAGTAGCAAGTGAGACATGTCATAAACAAGCAGAGCAGAAGCAGGAAATACTGAATGCCACAGGACAGAAGTTACAAACACTCTTTTAAAAGAGGAACTGGTTAAAATAAGGTCAAATTCTAACTCTCAGTTAAGAAGCCAAAATCATATTCAAACCAACTTTCAAAGTAACAGATTTTTCAAAACTGTGTGGAGATTTATATGCTAGAGATCAGGAGCTGTGCCAGCATCTCTTATCACTGTGAGTAAGCAATGTGCAAGAAAACAATTTTTGTCAGATTAAGCCTCCAAGTCCCATATGCTTGGTAATCCACAGAATCACATTAATGGATGTATTTATCAGACTAGATGGCACAGAGTGTGCACAGGGCTTTGGGAGCTTTCTTCTGATGGAGCACAAAGAAAGGCAAATGCTGTTACTTGGGCTGTACCTGGGATTTACACTTGTGTTATTAAGAAACCAACAGGCTTTTTTGTGGTACGAAGGAAGACCCATTTTAAAAGGAAAATTTTGTGGAAGAAGTATTAATCAGTGGCACAGAAACAATTGTCCTGGAGTCAAAAAACGCCCCCACCTATTGAGATACTGGCCAGGCATAATTTAACTAACAGTTTATCCTCTAAATGTAAAATATAGAGACCCTAGAAAAATTAAGTTAGAGTAGACCAGCTCTAAGCCAGGTCTACATTGACTGTCTTGATCTGCTCACACACAAACCCTTTATTATTTTTGTTTTCTCCTTATATGTTAGCAGAATGGCTTTTGGGGATAGTTTGTGACCAGGAGTGGCATGTCTATGCACTTCAGCACGGTATGTCTGGAAAACCTCACTCAGCAAATGAATGCACTCAGATCATTTTTCTCGGAAACACAGAAGTTTAAGCCCATAGCACCTGAAACACTTGGGCCTTCAGTCCCAAGTCTCCTTCCCAGCCAGACTCGCGCTGTCTCTGTGAAAAGCTGAGCCATTTCTGCAGTAGCACAGGTGGGTACGCGCTTTATCCTGTCTTCCCACCACGGGATTAGAAACGGCTATACATAAAATATAGATAGATATTGCAGGTGGGTCAGGGCAATCCCAAGCACAAATACAGGCTGGGCAGAGAATGGATTGAGCACAGCTCTGAGGAGAAGGATTTATGGGTGTGGGTTGACAAGAAGCTCAGCGTGACCCGGCAATGCGCCCTCACAGCCCAGAACGCCATCCCTGCCCTGGGCTGCCTCCATGACAGGGGAGTTGGAATCAGACGATCTTGAGGTCCCTTCCAACCCCAACCACGCTATGGGTTTCTGACATGTGTAGCTATATTCAAACGCGTATATTTGCGTGCCCTAAACACGCGTGCACAGCCACACCAGCACAGCCACACGGCGGGCGCCGCGCAGGCGCGGGCGGGGCGCGGCGTCCCTCGGGCTGTCCCTCGCCGGCCGCCGTCGCGTCACGTGAGCGGCGTCACATGACGGCGGCAGCGCCGGGTCCGTCGGGTGCGCGGGGCCGTCCGCGCTGCCCGGGGCCGCCCGCCGCCTCCTCCCGCTCTCCTTCCCTCCTTCCCTCCGCTCCTGCGCGCCCCTGCGGTGAGTGGGAGCCGCCCCGGCCCTGGCACGGTGGGGCCTGGGGTCGAGGGGGGGCTCCGGCGGGCTCTGGCGGGCCCGGGGGGCGCGAGGGTCTGGGCTCTGCCGGGCCCCTCGGAGGCGAGCCCGTGCCGGACCGCGCCTGGTCTGTCCCTGCCCTGTGCCGGGCTCCTCTCTGCTGCTTCGGCTTAACTGTAGCTCCTGAGACCGCTGGTACCGACTCTGCCCTCGGGCAGTGTTTGGAATGGCGCTGGTGGGTCAGTCAGCCTGGAAACCTTCAGTGGTCGTTGAAGGACATCGTGGTGCCGTCCGTGTGCGTGTCTGCTCCTAGAAGTGGTTTCAAAGGGAGGGCATTTGTCCTCCTCTGTTTGCCCAGGATAGTTCCTCATTTTTTTCTTCCTTTTGTTAGAACTACATTTTCCTTCAGTCATGAAAGCGGGGTGTGCTTGCTGGGGATAGGCCTGAGTGTGCCAGTTTGCGCTTGCTTGGTCTGTAAGGGGGGCCAGAACCAGTCCAGAAATTAGGCTGCATGGAGAGGCTGGGAACAGTTCAGGTTGTAAGAAATTCCAGCTCTAGCTGGATCTGCAGTCTCTGCCAACACACTTCTTGTTTTGGCATCAAAGTCAGGTGGAGATTTCAGCTATAAAGGAAGGGGAAAGAAATGCAAAGGTCACTATCTGTGGTAATGTGATATATCCTGATAAAGAGCTTCTGTTCGTTTTTATTTTTTCAGTTTGCTTTCTGTACACTCAAGATCTTGATTTTCTTGTTAAGTCTGTGCAGCATGGTTTTAATTAATATACGTATGGTTTTTTTCCCCCTGAAGTTGTAGTTTGCATGTTTCTAATATATAAATACTCTTAGACAAATACCTGAAGTAATTCAGTCCTAATGTGTGGGGGTGGGGAGGATATACACTGAATTTTAACCCTGGAAAGAAGATTTGGAAAGATGATGAGTTCTCTTATCTGTAGGGCTACTTGGATGATGCAGAAAAGCCATCTAAATTCAAATAACTTAATTTCATTGTTTAAGGATTCAGCAGACTGGGAGTTATTTAGTAATGGTCTGTGTCTTTTATTTTAGTAAATTTATGATCAGCTTGTGGTTGAATATGTAGGTATGGCTTATTTTTGTTTGTTTCCAATGAGCCACATTTTAAATGCTTTATAAAACTTGGATTTTTTCAGAAACTAACTAGTACAGTGTTAAGGAATGGGACACCTGGAAACAGATTTTTCTTTTATTTCTTTAAAATATTGGACAGCTAGTCTGCTGTTTAATAAGAGGTCTCCAATCTGATTTGCATGCCTAGGTACATTTTAATTATCAGTCAAGATGGATATCCGAGGCGCTGTAGATGCTGCTGTCCCAACAAACATCATTGCTGCCAAAGCTGCTGAAGTTCGGGCAAACAAAGTAAACTGGCAGTCATATCTCCAGTAAGTAAAACGTTTCCACATTCTTTTCCCCTTTTAAGTGTTTGACTTTTTGAGATTTTAGGCTGCAGTGGAGCATTATGTTGCATTGAAGAATGTTCTGTCTACATGGAAGAAGTTGGAAAAAGTCTACATTAAGTGGAAATGGCTGTGGAAAAATTTTCTTATGACTTATTACCAGAAAGGGAACTCTTCTTTTGTCAACTGAATGCTGTAATAGCAAATAGTATAGATTTGCATAAATGTGTGGTAAAACTTTTTTTTTTCCCCTGATGATTCAAATACTATTCTCAATTTTAGCTTTATTGGATGACTGCTGAATCAAGAAGAGTTTACAGCAATCATTGTCTCAAATGTGGATATGGTGTGTCTATTGCTGAAGTGGTTTTTGTGGGAATACAAAATTGTACTAGCAAAACTGGAGTGGTAGTCCAGGAAAATAAGCTGTACCTTGAGTAAAGGAACATTAATACTGGAGGACAACTTAAGCAAGTAAATCAGAGAGTAGGCTGAAACAAGTACTTCAGTCTGGGGAGAGTTGTGCTGCTGTTCCAGGCAAGCTCAGAGTTTCCTTTGGCATGGATATGATGACACTAGGAGACACAAGAGAAATATTGTCCTGAGGGGTCATAGAGACAAGCTGAGGAAAGGTTTTGTGGATGAAATAGGAAATGGGGAGAAGAAACAAACTTTCACTACTCTGTAGTGAAATGCAACATTCTTGCAGCCTGTTCCTTGTGACAGATAGCTATGAGAAATATTGACAAAGTATAAATTTCTAATTATAATAGCAAATTACTTTATAATTAATTGCTTTGTAACTGAAGTGGCAGAAGTCTTTTTGATTATAGAGGTACAAACCATACTGATGATGCTTTGTGATTATCAACATTATGCCTCTTAAAAAGAATAGGAGTTTTTTTTCAGGTTGCTGTGGTACATATAAATATGTCACATATTAAATAACCTTGCAAAACTGCACATGTGTAAGCTGAGAAATGCTAACCCAGTGGAAGCTTACTAATGACTACTTGCTTTGCCCTGTCCTGTGTATTTCAGACTTGCATATTCCATTCATTGAACTGTATTGTCCTTTTCTATGTGATTGTGTATCTGCATGATAAATCTGCATAAAGGAGCTGATCTTCTGAGAAAACCTTTTTTTTTTTATTTTGCTAGGCTATTTTTAAGATCGATCAGTTCCTGGTTGAGTGGTACTCAGTGACTTTGCAGGCAAAAGAGAAAGGTTGGAGTGGTAACCTGACAGTGGCAGCTCCACTTTTCAAACACACCAAGTGGCTTTTGCAGTTGCTGTGTGCCCTCTTATCCGTCTGATAGGAAGTGTGTCCCAAGGATACCTGAACAGCTGTTCCTGTGCTCTCCTAGTGGCAGTGAATGGCTAGTTTGCAGTTGGGGTGAAAGTGGGAGTACAGTTGTTCACTGTTCACGGAAGTGAATATGAGGTTCTTTCACTGCTTCCCTGGTGCTTTTATAGGGATGGTGAGAAAAATCTGTTACTTTTGTTGGTATAGGGGATGGTTCTATTTGACAAGGAGTTGTATTTCTGTAGTATTATTTGTTTGACTATGTGGTTTGCTGTTAATCATTTTCATTCATTCTTGGGATTCTCTTTCTCTGGTGCAGTATAAGATACGGAGAGTTTTTTTTTTAAATCTGGCAGAAAATTTTCATATAACTTCTTTTGACCAAAGGGCAGGGTTCTTTTTTGGATTTTACCTGTAGAATTTGACTTGGTTTTGTTCTGGAATATATGAAGGAAGAATAAAGTAGTTACTTCCTTTCTTTGGATTAGCCAGGTTTTGGAGGCAATTGTAGTGCATCTGGCTATTGTTTGTGATCTTGTGAGAGGACAAGTGAGGATTTTTGATCCTTGGTGTCCTTTGTGTGTCAATAACAATGTGTCCTCTTTTATTATTGCTCTGAAATAAATGTAATTGTTGTGTGTCATATTTACTGATAACAGCCTGGCTGACTGGCTGAGTTGGCATCAAAGGATTGACTTAAATGGTGCCAGAGGGATTGTGGAGCATCTTGAAGATTACTTCTTTCACTGAGGAGTTTCCTCATAATGAGTTATTGAAAAACATCAGCAGAACTTTTGGTGCTTCCAAAAGAAATAAACTCATACCTTGATTTGGACATGTCCTTTTTTCCAATGGACAAGTTTGGATGTAATGGTGTCTTTGAGGCTGAGCTTTAAGGGATTTCTTAGAAAGTCAATCAGGGCAGTTGTATTGATTAATTTCTGGAATTAAGCACATTATTAAATGAGTGAAAAGTATTTTCTTTGATGCATCTGTTAGAGGCAGGTCAGAGTGGTTTAGTTTAGTCTGGTTTGTAGAGCAGAAGGAAAATGGGGTGCTTGAAAGGACAGTTTCTTTTGAGCTTCTTGAGTTCTGATTGTCTGCACTTACTGTGATAAACTTGCATATAAATATATGAAGGCATTACTTCAAGTCATCAGATGCTTTTAAATTAGAGGAAATGTTTTTGTTTTCCCTAAGTTAACACATCAACTCAGGTGTAACATGATTTATGCTTCTTAAACTAGAGACAGTACTTATGTACCTGAAGAAACTATAGATAATACTTGCTTAATTGAAGTAAAAGGACTTTACAAGAAATTCTGATGAAATGTTTTTTCTCCTCAGGCTGTGGCAGTTGTATGTGTATAAAGGTGCTTTAAAGATTGCATCACTTGGAATAGCATTTGACTCGGGGTCACACAGGAGGTTGTTCTGAAGTTCTTTTTTTCTCTCTCTGTTCTTCAGTGCAAAAGAAAAATGGCTTACTTGTAGCTGGTCAGACTTCAGTAGCCTGACTCCTTGTAGAGTCAGTTCAAGCTAAAGATTAACTGACACAGTGTTTATTCCATCTCTGAAGGTTGTAACTGTAAACTAAATATCAAATTACACTAACACACAACTGCTGACTTTTAATGTTTTTTCTGTATATTGTTAGATATGGGCAATTGTCAGTATTACCAGCTTGCTTGTGTGTTCAGTTCTCCTTACAAAATTAGCCTGTGGGGAAAAAAAAATTGGTTTCTGGTGCTGAAATGTATCCTTTCTTTGTGTTGGATTCTATCTGGGGTCTGTGTCTGAGGGAGAAGAAAGTAACAAAGCTTGTAACAGTGGAAGGTGATGTGTAGTTCTTCCTGTGGAGGCCATTAGTTCTGTATGGACTTTGCTGCCTTTGGATCTTGGGACTTGTGGCAGTTTAGAGGTGTGGGTGGCCTTCTGTGAGTTGAAAAGGCAGTGGCTGTGTAGCTGTGTGGTTGCTTTCAGCATTTGCCTCAGGGGTGTCAGAATGCCAGGGGAGGGTGTGTTGACTTGCTTGAAGCAGGTTTTTGATTTGCTTAAGGTAGGAAATGAGTTCTGTAGAAAATTGAACTTGTTTCAGAGTTTAACTTGCACCTTACTGTGCTGTAGGTTTTCTAGATACACAGCATTTGACAATACTTTATATTTAATTAGATGGCTAAATTGTACATAGTTTCCTGTATGTTTTCAAATACTTCACATGCATGTTTGTGAATTCTGATGCTAAATTGTCTGTTCTATTTTCCTGGTGGAAGAGCCTTCTAAAGCAGGTTAAATATCTCAGACTTTATAAGTCTGTCTTAGAGGAAATATAGAAGTTTCCTAATTTGTATTGTATGTGGGGTTTTTTCTTTTTTTTTTTTTTTTTCCCCTCAAATCTGGTTGAATTTTGTGGAGTACATTCAGTCTATTTTACTGTTTTAATTTTGCAGTGTTTAAAACTGTTGAGCAATTTGGATAAATTTAGTGTCTCTAGGTACATGCAAGTACTGTAGAAACTGGATGAAAGAAATTATGCCATGATATGATGGTCTCATGTGAGCTTCATATTTGCTGCATATTTAGTCATTTGTCATTTTTCTAAATATTAAAAACCCAAACCAAAGTAAAAACCAAACAAAAATAACCTAACATCCAGAGTGTCTTTTGTTAAATCATTCAAACAAGAACAACAACAAAAACCAAACAAAAAAAGGAACAAGAGTTGCTGGAGGAAATGCATAATTAAAAGAAGGAATCACAAGCTTCTGAATCATATTGAATGATCAGGAGGATTTTAAAATGGTGGTCTTGCAAATTTGTGCTTTCTAAATCCTAGAGTTTCAGTTTTGTCTCCTCTAGGAAGTGCTCTCAAAGGCAGCTCCTGGTATCCCAGGCATAGAACTTCTGAAGGTACTTACAAGGCTCCTGGCCTAAGCCTGATATGCTCAGACAGGAGGAAAAAAAAGGAAGAATTCACATGTTAAGATAAAGAGTTCTTTAGTAGAACAGAAAAGGAAGAGGGAAAAAATAATAATAAAAAAAAATTATACTAGATCTGGAACAGAACTGTACCAGCTACTGGGAAGAATATTAACTATCCCCGCTGGAACCAAGGCACAGTTGAAGCTCAAAGTGACTTCTGTCTTGGTAAAATACTGTGGACACATCCTGGAAAATAACAAATTAAATGGCTGCTAGGAAGAGGGATAGAGGGAAGCTTTGGTTGCTTGTTTGCTAAAAGGTGCTGGGAAATTTCTGCTGCTTTGAGGCAGCAGAGGGATGAAGAAAATGTGTAATAACAGAATGGGACTTAGTATCAGCTGTCTGAAGCTGTTCTGCACTTTCTTACATTTTCTGGTTGTTTTTTTTTTCTCCCTTCACACCACCTTCCCCCCCACCCCGCCCAGTGGGGAAGGTTTACTTATGATCAGTTATTTCAGTTTTAAAATGAGATCAATGGAAATAGATGGATTTGAAATTATTAGAACTATTAATCAGATGTATGAGTTCCTTGATAAAATATTAACAGCTTGTTAAAAAAGCTGTCAGATCCCTTGTAATGTTTTGTATGGGTTGGAAGATGTATTTTTGAGTGGTGCTAACAAAGTGATAAAGAATAAACTTTAACATATTTTTTTTCCTCACAGCAATATCAATCCCCATGTATCTTTTTCTTTTTTTCCTGTGGCCTAATGAAGGATAAAAGCAAAAGCTTGAGACCTTTCTTCCTTTGCAGTTGGCTGACCTCTTCTAATAGCTTGTCTGGAAAGAAGTATCTCTCTTGAAGGCTTTCTCCAACATTAAAGCTGAAAATTAAGGGTTCATCTTATGTCATCTTTGAAGTGTTTTGTAAACTGCTTTTTTATAAGAATACTGCTATTTATCTGGTTACTTTTGTGTCAGTATGAGCCATGAGTTCCTGGCTTGGTCAGCATTATTGGAAACAAAAGAGGCTTCTAGTTATGTCTTTAAATCCAATATTTGTGGCAGATGAATTATCCACCTCTTTCCATGACTATTCAAATCCATCCTTAATAGGCAAGAAAGAACCTAGGTCAGTCTCAAAGGCGTGATAGTAGTCATCATGGCCATCATTGGCTAATCACATATGATTCATCTATAATTAGTTAAGGTTTTGCAGGAGTTAGGCAAGGACTACCCCACCACTGGCTTTAGGAATCTTCCATCTAGTAAATTTTGATTGCCTTTCCTTAGTGCATATGAGGATATCTGTAACAAAGCAACTGGAATACAGGAATAGCACCCATGGCACTGGACTACTTATGTCTTTTTCTTGAATAATGAATAGATAAATGATGGCTCTGTGATAAGGCCATACTCAAGACATAGTCATTTAAATAAGAGGAAAGAAAAGAACACATTGTAGGTTTTATTTCTCTCTTTCAAGAATCCAAGTGAGCCAGTTGGGGAAAAAAAGTAAAGTTTACAATGGTTTTAATGTAGTTTTTAGTCAAGGAATATCTGAAAATTGACCTTGAATATGGAAAAGATGGGTGAAGAGTCCATGCTACATAGCTTTGCAAAGTGGAAGAGGTGTTTCATTCAGTGGAAATGTTAAGAGGAGATGAGTCTTGGAAACAGGAATGTCTAATGCTTTCATCCCCTGTGACTGCATGAGTTTCTTCTTTCCTGAAGCCCTCCTGGTATAATCTAGTAAAGCTAGTCACCTATTAAAATCTTGGATATTTTTAGGACTACTCTTGATTTAAAATTACTTTTCTTACCTGAAGTGTACCTGACTATTTTGACAAGTTTTTTTATTTCTTGTGAAGTTCTGTATTGTACAAAAAAACCCAGTAGTGTTCTGCGAGTCTGTCTGACTCTTCAGCTGAGTCAACAGCTTTCCGAAATACTGATGATGGCAGTAACCACTTCAATATCAAGTTGAAGAGAAGATTAAGTAGACATCTGTTATCTTATAGGTGTCCACAACAGTTCACTGTATCAAGCTCCCTTGCTGTGTGTTTGGATGAACTTGCATGCACATCAGTTTTTAAACTCAAAATGTAATTAGTGAAAGCTAAAAATAAATTAGGAATCATGATCTCTCTTCTCCTTACAATTTTCTTCTGTGCTTATGGCAAACTTAAAATAACAATTAATTTTGTTTCTCAGCACTTATTTCTTGGTTGGATTAGACTGTTATTCCTGTTATGTATTATCATTTTGGCATAACATGCTCGCTGTGTGTATTTCAATTCTTGCCACTGACATTAAGTTTAAAAGTTAAAATAGTTTAAACTGGAAGTTAAAAAAATTATTTAGAGAATGCTTGTAAGAGGTGACATGTAGAGAAGGCTTTTGAGAGCTTATTCCACCATTAGTTTTAAATTTTTTTTACATGAGACCCTTTGCAGGAAGGGGCCTGTTACATTTTTTGTGGGATACAGCATTGATAAAGTGATATGGTTGATACTGTATCCCCTCTACTCTGCTCTTGCAAGACCCTGCCTGAAATGCTGCATCCAGCTCTGGGGTCTTCAGCACAACAAAGACCTGTTGGAGCAGGGCCACCAAGATAGAGACAGAACAAAGAGCAGTGGTTTTAAACTGAAACAGGGCAGGTTTAGATTAGATGTTAAGAAACTCTTAACTGTAAGGTTGGTGAGGCAGTGGAGCAGGTTGCCCAGACAGTTGTGGCTGCTTTGTCCTTGGAAGTGTTCAAGGCCAGGTTGGATTGGTCTGTGAGCAGTCTGATTTTATAAGTGACATCCCTGCCCATGGCAGAGGAGTTGGAGCCAGATGATCTTTCAAGACTGCTTCCAAACCAAACAGTTTTATGATTCTATGGTAGCTCAAGATAAAGAAAACAAGGTTTGTATTGTGGGTTGACATTGACTGGTCACTAGGTGCCTGTCAGGAAAGGACACTCTCACTCCATTGAAAGAATGGGGGAAAAAAACATGACAAAAAGCTCTGGGGTGGAGGTGTAAGGACAGAGAGATCACTGACCATTTACCGTCATGGGTAGAACAGGCTCTACTTGATGGCATTAAATTAATTTATTGCTGATTAAATGGAGTAGGTCAATCAAAAATGGGAAAAAAACCCTAAAAACCACCTCCTACCCTCTCCCTTCTCAGTCTCAACTTTGCTTCAATTTCTCTGCCTCCCTGCTTTGAGTGGTGTAGGGGAATGAGGTATGGAGGCTGTGGTCAGTTCATAACAATCTCTGCTGCTCCTTCCTTCTCACACTCTTCCCCTGCTCCATCCTGAGGTGTTCCTCTCATGGGTTATGGTCATTCATAAACTCATCTAGCATGGATCCTTTCTGCAGATTCCAGTCTTCCAGGGGCTGCTCCAGCATACATTGCCCTTGAGGTCACAGGTCCTGCAAGAAAACCTGCATGGACTGCAGTTTCTTGTAAGGCACATCTACCTGCTCCAGCATGGGTGTCCTCCACGGACTGCAGGTTTATCTCTGCTGCACCTAGGATCTCCATGGGCTGCAGAGGGACAGCTGCCCCACCATGGTCTTTGCCACAGGCTGCAGGGGAATCTGTGCTCTGGCACCTGGATCACCTCCTCTCCCTCCTTGTGCACTGATCTGGCAGTCTGCAGAGTTGTTTCTTCCACATATTCTCAGTCCTGTCTCATGGCTGCTGTTGCACAGCACTTTTTACTCTTTGAATATGTTATCACAGAGGTGCTACTGTCATTCCTGAGTGACTCAGATTTGGCCAGTGGTGAGTCTGTCCTGGAGCTGGCTGCACTGGCTCTGTCTGACTTGAGGGGGCAAGTTTGTCTTCTCATAGGAGTCAGCCAAGCAGTCCCCTACTAATAAAACCTTGCCATGTGAACCCAGTACAGTTATTTCCGACTTACTGTTCATGTTACTTACAGTTTAATGTTTTGTTTTCCAGAGGTCAGATGATTTCAGGTGAAGACTGTGAATTTATTCAAAGATTCTGAACAGAAAAGAAATCCAGAAGAAAAACAGGAGTTGTTGCAAACAGAAGGCAATCAAGTAACTTTCTTTTAATGAAGTCTCTGTTGGGGAGGGCAGAAATTTTCATATCAACTCTTATTTTACTGTTGGCTGTATACAGTTAACGTGTTATGGAATAAATATAAAACTTGCTGTCATGATTCTTTCATTTTTTCTTAGTTATAGGTTGGATGTTATTTCATTATTTTTAAAACTTACTAAAATAATTGTCATCTGACTTTGACTCTGTTGTGGGACAAGCTAGCTCAAGTCCTCCCTCATCCCAGTTTACTTAATCATGCACACTTGTACTTGAGTCACTTCTTCTTTTTGAGCTTTTTTTTATATAGCTTATTGATGACATCTGCTTCCAGCAAGGTTGCTGCTTAGTTAGCTTAGCAATTATAATTTAGTTACAGCATGGAGTCCATTGACTGTTGAGTTGGATTCAGTTAGACATGGGGGTCTCGTGTCATTTTAGGCACGGTAAGATATGACACTTTTGCTTTGGACAGAGCTGATTCATGACTGAATCAGCCCTTTGCCATTATGGAGTCCAGGCAGGATGCCCAAAGACACTTTAGTAAAATTTGAATCAGCAGAATTTCAGCTTGAGGTTCTAGCACAGAAAATCAGACATCAAGAGGATTGGGAGAGGCAGGGAAGAAGGTGCAGTGTAGATGCTTTCAACACACAAACATTTCTAGCCATTTTTTCTTCGTTAATTTTAGGCTGTTTGTTATGGTTTTGTATTTCTTTTCTCTCCAAATTGTACTGTGTTACTGTTACCTAATGGACTATAGTCTGCATAGTAACAAAAACATATGTGATGTACCTTGTATGACACTATATAATTACAGTGTAGCAGTTCAGAATTCGATTTTCTTTGTGTTTTAGTTGAATGTAGTGAAGGGGAAGGAGGAAGTATAAAAAGTAATGTAACTATTTCAGCCTGTTGCTGAAAATGTAGCATTCTTCAAAGATGAACAAAGATTTTTCTACAAGGGATGTAGTAAGTGAACAAAGGAGTTACCATCTTCCTCCCTCTACTTAAATTGCTGAAACTTTTTTGTACTCTTAGTTGCTGTTTTGTCAGTTTATTTGATCTTCTCACTACCACAAAGAAAGGGTTCTGAGGAAGGCTTTTCTAATCTGACTTTCAACCAAGCATGTTGATGACTTTCACTAGTAAGTACTTACTTAATTTGAAAGCCGTAAAACAATTTGTGAAGGTTATCAACCAATGTGACAGAAAATGTTCTTTGTGAGATAATGTCAAATGTATTAATCTCTTACTGCAACTGAATAAGATGTTGGGATGCTCAATGCTTATGTAAGACTTACCTGTGAATTAATAAGGTCCTGTTTTATATTATGAAAATGAACAAAGACAATTGCTAATATTAATTTTAATGTCTCTTTTATTTTTCTAGTGTGCTAAAACATTTATAAACTTGATGACTCATATCTCCAAGGAACAGACTGTTCAGTACATTCTGACTATGGTTGATGATATGCTGCAAGTAGGTTAATAATCTGTATTATTTTTAATTCTTTAAATGCATGCTTAAAGGCAATTAATGTATTTTCAGGTGTTTGTCATACTGAGTTAAAAATATTCTGTTAAATTTTCAGATTCTGTCTTCAGAGATTAAATATTAGACCTAAGATTGTCAGGGTAACTTAGCTTATAATATGTTCAAATTCTGGAAATAAAACAAACTTTTAAGCTTGTCTGTTGGTTCTACACTATGTTTAATTCAAAATTTGGTTGTTAAGGCTAGTGTTGCATAGTGGTCTCATTTCTTGTGATCTTAATTTGCAGAATTTTTTTCTAAACTCTTTTTAGATTTGATATGTTGGCTTATGTTGTGGTAGAATTGTCAATGTTATGGTTGGATTTAGTGATCTTAAAGGTCTTTCCCAAAGTAAGTGATTCTAAGATTCTGTGACTTGTGACCTCAGCTCTCTCCTATGGTATAGGGAGGCTATGACTTCTCGCTCAAAGTTGTTGAAGCTTTTCCTATGAAGGTGTCAGTTTGGCCACCCTCAGCAAGAAGGTGTAGTTTCTGCAGCTTCAGGTTTCCAACATAAGTCAGGTTGTTTGGGACAGCATGCTTTGAAATTTTGCATGGTTTAATTTTAAACCAGGAACTTTAAATTCAATGTAACATACAGCTCTTTGTGGCTGTGGACAACACTGGCTTATAAGAGTAGGCTATTAAACTTGGTCTCAGGACTGCTGAGCTGATTGGCAAAGCTCAAGGAGAGGCTTTACTCAATCAGATAATCCTGCTTTTATGTTTTCTTGCTCTGAAGGTGGCTAAGAGAAGGCTTTTGGAGTGATCTAACAAGATGGCTTGAGTTGTGTGAGGTTTTTTCCTAGTACTCACATGAACTATCTGTGTTTGATAGTTTCTCTACTCATGGTTTATGATATATTTGATCCAAGGTTGCAGTGAAATGTGTTGTGCTATTGGCTTAGGGTATTCCCCTAGGAGGTGAGTCACGTGAGTTCTAATTCCAGCTTGGAGTATTCAGTATTTTAACAGGCAAGCTGAAGAGCGTGAGCCTCTCCACAGTTTGTATAGCATGGGGACCATGGTGTTCTTTTATGTGCCTGTCTGCACAACAGAGCCCTAAGTGAGTGCCCTGACATCTAGGCTAATAGGGTAATAGCTAGTGGTGGTGGCAGCAATTTACTCATCTGTACTATGGTCACTTTTTCACATTTAGTTTAACTTTTTTTCCAAGTGTGATACAAACATCGAGAAGCAGGGAAGACAAGAATAATCCTCAGTGTCATTCTTTGATGAGGACACTGAGTTGGAAATACCTTGTTTTGATTTACGCATTGGATGACAAACTTTGGCTCAGTGTGTGAGAACTCTGTTTATTATGGCTAATTTTGTGAGGAATGGGTCTTACTTTCTGTGCATCAGTGGCCAGAGAAGTCATCATTTCACTTGCCCTTTTTCAGAATTTGTGAGTGTTCGTAGGTCTTGTTTCACTGATGTGCTTTGGCATTAGCACATAGCCTGCAGCTACAGTATATGATAGCTGATGGTACCTCCTGTGCTGTGGAATTAATACTCCACAAGTAATGCTTTCACTGGCCACTTTTGAACAGATGGAATAGTTCTAGGTAGTCACAGAAAGTCAGTTTTGATTAATCTCTCTTTTGCTCTGTTGTTTCTGTCATAAGTGCTTAGGTGTACATGTTTTCTTGACTTCTTGACATTGGCTGTATTTTGGGCCTTACCCTGCCCCAGAAGTGGCATGTGTGGAATTATTAATGCTAGATATAATGGCTTTAAATTATTAGCCTCTATAGTGATACAGCAGAAAAGAGATATTGGAGCACACTACATATTTGCTTTTGTTTGAAATAGAATGCCTTTTTCACTTTAGAAATTCTGCTTCAGTATCCGAAAGGCTGCACTGACTTTTGCAATACTGTGTGTGATTGTATTATTCAGGGATTCAGGGATGCTGGCATAGAAGGGCTTGTGTGCAGGCATCCACATGGCATTATCTCAGAGTTTCCTAACCTGTGGCACTTTCCACTCAGCAAGGCTGAAACAGGACTTCTGTTTTGTTTTGGTCACGTTCAGGGGTTAGAGCATACAGCCAGTAGTGCCTTATGAACCCGTGGTTGCACATTTTCAAGGCATAAGATTCTTGTCAGAAAAAAGCATGCTGGCCAATAATGGTGTGAATGTGAGTTTAGGGCAGGGTCTCTGCAGACTACCCAGGTACAAGAACCCACAGTATGATAAAATAGTAGAATGGTTTGTGTTAGAAGGGTACCTTGAAGATGTCTGGTTCCAGCCCCCTTGCTGTGGGCAGGGACACCTTCAGCTAGACCAGGTTGCTCAAAGCCTCATCCAACCTGTTCTTAAAGGACCTCCAGGGATGGGGCATTCCCAGCTTCTCTGTGCAACCTGTTCCAGTACCTCACAATTGTTCCCTAAAACCTAAACCTACTCCCAGTTTGAAGCCATTCCCACTTATCCTGTCAGTACATGCTCACGTAAATAGTCTTGCCCTATTTTTCTTGTGGTGGATATGAAGTCTCCAGTCTTTACCTGATTTGTCTTTAATTCAGTATATTCAAAGATTTTAAGCAAGATATTGTTCAAGGACATGGCCTATCCTGGTGCCATTGGCTGGGTAAAATTTGCCTCGAGAAAGTAAGTTTTCTGCAGTTTCATGAGACAAACAAATAATATTTGAAGTTGCTTTTCCTAGCTGGAACTTTTAGAAACTATTGCAGTTAGCAGTATCCAGCTTTTGTCTAATAATGACTAACTGTAGTTCTTCTATTACCTTTCTGTGCTTTGCTTGTGAGGTGGTAAAAATTATGTCAACTGTGTTTTGAGCTCACCAAAAGCTTACTTGGGTGTCTAGGATTGTTCCAGCAGTTTTACTTACTGATTTGATGACCTTTCTAAGAAAGATTTCTTTTGAGCACTGGCAAATTTGAAATTAGTGTGATGTTTACCATATAAATTATTGCTGTTCTGCTTACTTCTGAAGGTGGAGAATGTTAGCATACTGCCATCCTGGAGGAAACATTTTTTACTCTCTTCATCTGATAAATTCTTGGAACAATTTCTTTGGATTAGTGACCTCGTCACACTGCACAATCTGTTACTTATGAAGTCTTTAAGAACCTACACTCTAGTTGGTGCAGGTAGCAGTACCAGATGAACTTCATTATGTTTTTTCAGAAATGACAGGTGCTGAATTATTCAACTGTTGATGTGAGAGCTTCAGAATTTTCTTTTTATCAGTAGCTTCCTAGGAAGGTGCAACACTACATATTTCAGGGCTGCGGGGAGTCTTTCCACTCCTTCCCTTCTGTCTTGATCCTGCACCTTAACTGCAAACCAGACGAGTCTTCTGACTGACAGCATGTTGAAATTATTTCAGCCTTTCTGCTTCCAGACTTGTCTGTCTCTTTCTTAGTTATGTTGTAAACTGAACTCATCGACCTGGGAAGTTTTGATCTTTCTTAGCTAGACTGTTTAGCACATTCAGATGCTAACAGTGATTTATTTGATCGAACTGCCATTTCTTATCAAACAAGCCCTCACAAAGTAAAAGCTCTCCACCAAAGGCTCTGTGTTCCTGAAATCTTGCTCTTTTATTTATTTCATAGTTTGAACATCAAATTTTGAGAAAAGCTATTCTAGCGAGGGGAGTTTGAAAATTAAAATGTCTGGATAGTGGAGACTGAGATATTGTCCTTTTGTGAGTTTCTCATTTGCCTTCCCTTGATAGGAGTTGTGTACTTGGTGGTAGTAGTTTGACTTCAATGGGGAGACATCTCTTCAGAAGGAAAGCTTCCAATACACCAGGCTGGAAAGCATATGGAAATGCTTAAGGAAAAGCAAGAACTCATATGTGAGATTTTTTGGGATTGTCTGTCTGTATTCTAGGCTATTAGGAAACAGCAGAGCTTTTCTTTCTCCTTCATGATTGTATGGCCTTTTCTCTGGCCTGCTGTAAGGAGAACTGCAATAGCTGTTTTGCATAGTGATTATTAGGGGAAATACTTAAAGAGGCTGTCCCCAGTGCCCAGGCTCAGGGTAGTTGTGGTCTTGTGGCTCAGGGTAGGAACCCTGGAGAACAGACTTCTGGTGGCAGTGTCCTCTTATAGATATGCAGGTTGCCTGAGATAACTGCTGAATCAGTTGCAGTTTTCTCTCTGATCTGGGAGAGAAGAGCTCATTTCCATTGAGAGGAATAGAAAGGCTCATTTACACCCCCAGGGTTTCACTTATAGAAGAAGTTAAACAACAGGATCTTGTGAGGAAGTAGCAGTACATTGAAAATTTTTTATGGGCTTGAATCAAGCATAATTGGTTAGATGAAGGGTAGTGTTATTCTAATGAAAAAATTACAGTATTTTGCTTGTTTCTCATTTGCCTTACTCCTCTTGTATGTTCAAAAGAATATATGTGTTTTTGCTCAAGCAGGCATTGCAGTACTGGGATACAGCTAGGGCTTCTAGGTTTGTTTTCTCCAGCCCAAATCCCCGAGCTTAATGTTGGAGTGCTGAAATGGGCTGTATCCACAAGTAATTTTTCAGTCTAACTGAAAAATTTCCATGGGCTCTTACAAGCCAGGATACACTCTGTTAATCTATGCCAACATACCAAGGAACAAATAACTGCTTTATGTCGAATGCTTTTACAAGTCTGTCATCTTTTCCTCTCTCTCACTTTTTACAGGAAAATCATCAGCGTGTTTGCATCTTCTTTGATTATGCAAAACGTGGTAAAAACACTGCATGGTCCTATTTTCTGCCAATGTTGAATCGACAAGATCTCTTCACTGTGCATATGGTAAGTTTTAAACCTGTCTCTGAAGATAGTAGAGAAAAATGCTGGTTCTATTTTTCTCCAGTCCAGGCAGAAGTTTAGTTTCAAATTCCAAAATCCAAGTTTTCCTCTTGCATTCTAGACAAATCATTCTTAATACAAGCTTCACCTAACCACATTTTAAAAAGCAAAGTTACATTGTTAATTGGCATTGGTTTATTTCTGGGAGATTAGGGTAGGTTTTAAACATTCAGAAGAGCAGGGATTTTAGAACAATAACTACAGTAAAACATACTTGAAAATCTTTTATCGCAACTGCCAGTCAATGCTGTACAAATATTAGAATTTAAGTTCTCATCTTGTCCAAAGGAAATATCTTTACCTCAATTAACCTTATTTTCTCATATGCTCAGTTTATCAGCTGACTCACTGGAAGTGTAGAGTGAAAAACAGAAGTGCTTGATGTTGTTCAAGTGCTGCTCAGCAGCAGCTGAAACATTGATACATTACCAGCACTGTTTTGAACACCAGTCTAAAACCACAGCATCATATGGAGTGCTGTGAAGAAAATTAAATCCATCCCAGCCAAGCCCAGTACAGCCAGGTGCAGTGTATGGTTTTTGCTATGCTTTGACTACTGTTTGCTGCTCCTGTGTATAGAGTAGCTTTTCTGGAATCTTGATATTCTTCTGTTGTCAGTGATGAGAAGAGGCCATTTCATCTGAGCTTTTTTTTTCTTGTGGGGCAAAAATATGCTTGTATTACTGTAAATTCCTAGATAAGACCACAGTTTCCAGCAGTGAAGCTTATATAGTGGCTTGAGGAAGAGAAAACTGCACAGCTTTGTATTGTTCTACCTTGCATGTGCTTGTGCTGGAATGATATGGTAGAGTCCAATCAGAGACTCCAACTAGAGATCCACTACCTGGCCTGCATGAGGCTGTGGGGGCAGAACTGGTGCAAGGATTCCAGGACTACAAGCAAGCTGTGCTGTTCACCCTGGGGTGTGGCCAGTGCAACTGTGTTTGGGGCTGTACTGCAACTTTGACATTGAGCTGGCATGCTCTAAAGAAAAATGTCAGGCTTGATTTAAATATTTATTTAATCTAATTGGTTGATTGCATGGATGTGAATCAGTTTTCTTGGTATAGCTGTGTTATTTTTGTTGGGTTTATTTTTCTCCTTTCTATGGACACTGGAATATTTTTGATGCCACATCATTGCATCTGCTGAGGCAGATAAAAGTATTCATCCTCTGTGTAGGCTCAAATTCTGCTAAGCATAAATGATCTCTCATTCAGGGGCCAGGTAGCAGTTTTAACTCAGAAGAATGGTTGACTAGAGAGCTAATATCTTGTATTTTAAAGCTGGAGGGATTTTATAGGGTAACTTGCTTGCATTCAGAAGGGAATTTGACACATTTTAGTGTAGTAATTGTTGTTCCAGGCTCACACTTATAATCCCTGTAGAAATCAGTGGTGGTGGTGCTGCACATGTGAGTGCAGTAAAGTGAAAAGGTGGCTGGAATAGTGTCCTCACTGCATCATGGAACTGTGTGCATGTGAGCCCCTCCTTCAGTAATTTCTTGGTTACATTGCCTCTTTATATGTAAGCTGGCTCAAATGCTTTTGCAGATTAACTGCAGGCTGCAATGTAGACTTACTTCAAATATAATTTGGAAACGCTGATGTAGAAGTCTTGTTTAAGTATTCTTAAAGCCATAGGAATCATGAAAATTCTTAACCTGATCACGTTTTTACTCACCCAACTTCATTCTTAAATTATACTTTCCATATTACTTTTCTGCTCTTCTTTTTTTGGGCTTGAAACTTCTCCCTTCCTGAAGATGACTTCCTTCAGTTTAAGTACAAGAACCCTTCAATACTATGTTACCATTTGTATTGGTATATGCCATAGTTGCTTAAATCAAGCCTGAATGTGTTAGGCCATCAAGTGTCTTGCTTTAGATTGATTTCTGACTGCATTGGTGTCCTACAGCAGTAGCCCATCAACAGCTCCCCTCAATCTCCTTTTGAGTTCTTTATTGGTGCCTTGTGTCCTTCAACAGCTACAGGTTACTGATAATAGGCACAAAGAGTCTCCTACATAGAAAACAGATTTCTGTAAGGGATTGTCTTTTATCTAAAATTGATTTCCAAAGTTTACAGAACTTCCCACTGAATTCTGAAATTACTGTGTTTGAAAAATCGATTTATTGCATTCTTTTTCAGGCAGCAAGAATTATTGCCAAACTGGCTGCATGGGGGAGGGAGCTTATGGAAGGCAGTGACTTGAATTACTATTTCAACTGGATTAAAACTCAGCTTAGTTCACAGGTAAAAAGCTGGTTTTGTTTAAACTTTACAGTGACTTCGGAAACTTTTCAAGAATATGAATGTATAAATGTGCAAACAAGAGGTATATCTTTTGTTTTTGGTTTTTTTTTAAATGAAATTTTACTTTGTAATTTTTAAAGCTAAATGTTCTTTATTCAAGCACTTAGTTTTTAACTTAAAATACTAAGTGTTTTACTCCAGTCCTTGAAATGTAAATTAATGATAAAGCTTTTTGCCTTTTCTGCTGGAAGAAAGGCCACATGGCAGCAGAAACTGAATATCAAAACCTTTTTCCAGTTTATTGTAGTACAAAGCCTTTACTTTTTATTCCTGTGTCTTGAAACTGAATAAATTCTGGCTTTTTGGACAGTGTTTTTGTGGTATTAGCTCAATTCGAACTGATAATTTCTGACTTGTCCTTCAAAGATGAATCATTCTCCTTTGTATTCATTTCTGGACGTTTTTCCTTCAAAACACAGTGATTTGTCTCTCATTCTCTTAGTGTTATAGTACAAGTGGATTCTGAAGAGTTGAGAAACATTCAGTAGATTTATTAATGATATATTTTTCATAGTTTTCTAAACTGGGCTTATTTAAATGCAGTTTTAATTTTTTCCTCTGGAAGGAGAATCTTAACCTTGAAATTTCCTTCAGAAGGATGCAAGAGTACAGTTTGCAAATTCTAAGATAAATAAATTTCTTGTGTAAATCCACACTTAAATAATTAAAAATGTTGATGTACCAGATCAGTTCCAAGCAATTTCTTCTAGACATGCAGTGTGCGTAGGACATAAATACGGTATATTACGGTAATATATTAAGCAGGAAAAAAAATCTAATAGATTCTAATTTTTTTTATGACTACAAAGATTGGAGAACTGTAAGAAACTTGGTAACAACTGTTCCTTAAGGGTGAATAACAACTCTGATTTTAAGCTTTTATTTTTTCTTTTCGTAGAAACTGCGCGGTACAGGGGGTTCTGTGGATACAGGAGCAGTATCCACAAGTGATGTGAGTATATCTTTGAGATCTGTCATTCTGCTGTTTCGGGCAGGTGATGTTCACTCATTGGATTAAGGTGCAGATCTCTTCTGGTGCCAGTGATAAGAAATACTTGGAATCAGAACTGTACAACAGAGTGCCAGGTGATGGCGCCAAGAAACAAAAGTATTTTTAAATACTGATTTCACGTAAAGTATTGGCAGTGGAAGTTAGTTTGTCTTGTTAAAGCTGTAGCTGTATCTAGGATTCTCTTTGTTAAAACTTTTAAAAAATATATATAATTAATTTAATATTCAAAAGATTTTAAGTCCCTGACTTGGTGATCTTAGAGGTTTTTTCCAGCCCAAATGATTCTGCGATTCAGTACTATCTGTTTACCACTGACATGCTGGATTTGTAGAAGAAACTTGAAACCATGAAGCTTTTGTCTGTTATGCTGTGCAGAACTTAGAAAAGGACACATCAGATATTAAAGCTGATATTGCCCCTAAACCACTGTAGCATGAAATTGCAAGAGTGCTTTCAGAGCTGTAAGCTTTTGATATTTGAATAGCTTGAATTCAGAGGAAGATAGATTGTCCTTTTTGTATCAATATTTTTTTAAATACTGAATTTCATGTGGCTGTAATAGCTGCGGAGCTTGGAGATAAACTGTGGCAGTATAACAAATGCAAATGATCATCCTAATTGGATTTTCTGTGGTGGCATGGCATGATGAGGCAGTTTATGATAGTTCTTGAATGTGGGGTAGAATTCAGTTTGGTCTTTTGCTCATTTTGCAGCCTGACAGTGGTCACAGTTTCTTGGAAGACTTAACTTTGGTTTTGTTATTCTTCACAGTGTACTTGGGGCTTTAAAGTGTTGGCTTCCTATAGAGGAGAAGCCTCTTAAATTACTCCGTCTGGGGTTTAAAGTAGAAAAGACTGTTATGCAAAACCATGGGTAGGGTGTAAACACCTATGTAGGCCTGAACATAGAAGTTGGAGTATTTCAGTATTTCATGTGCAGATTTGTGTTTTATAGTGTTAGGTTTTGTTGGACTGACCCTCTGTCACACAGCCATAAAAGAGTAAATAGTGCTACAGCACACAACACGACTTACTGTGGAGCCATGAGCTCCTCTGACTTGCTCAGAAATCAATATTCATTGCACTGTGGCACTGCATGGATATACTGTGCCGTGGCTGGGTCCCAGAGCAGCAGAGTGCAAATATGTTTTAGCATAATTAAAGTGGGTATGTATTGTCTTAACTTCATTAGTATTTGGATTTGAGATCTAGCTTATGAAGGATTTTCAAGCAGGTCCTGTCTTATTTCAGAATAAATTAGAGATGCAGTTGTAGCATTTTATACGGGATATGAGAGCTGGAATCTATTATGAAATTTCAGTTATAATGGTGTTGGAAGACAATGTTTTTATGACAGACTCTTTAAAAAAGAAAACTCCAAGTTCAGTGGGTTGGTGATGCAGATAAATTTATGCATTATTTGGAGTGAGAGAGCTGTCTGTGTGTTTATAGCTGTTTTATTTGCCTGGGGTGTGAAAATGGATACTTTCACTGGGAGATTGATGTTCTAGATGATTTGAGCCCAGATGCACAGACTTAGTTTTTACATAAAGGACTTAAATCTCTCATGAGAGAGACAGAATGAGTTACTCTTTATTTTCAATTCTGTTTATTGCCTTCTTTCTTTTCATATGGGATTGCCTAACTTCTTTACTTCATTAAATGTTTGAAAGGTTTGATCTTGTATTATGTGAGTGAGCTGCCATGAGACTTTCAAGGAAAAGGCTTATAGAGAGGAAAAAAAGCAAACATTTTATCAGCAGCATGTCTGATTAATGTATGATTAGTATTAGTGAAGGCAATGCTGACAATTGAGTAAGAAGGGAGAAAAACATGCTCTAGCAAATTTATTCAAGCAGAAGACAGCTTTCATTCATAGATATTGGTAGGAAGGCATGTTCAAGTGTTTTGATAATGTAAAGTGATATCTCTTGCATAACACTTATTTAATATTCAGAACTCTCTCCTTTTATGCCAGTGAAGCCTAATTAAGGAAACTGTACTTACTACCTGACTCTTCTGGTAAGAAGTGACGTGTTGTTCTTTTCACCCAGAGTTCCCAGTATGTACAATGTGTTGCTGGATGTCTGCAGCTGATGCTCAGGGTCAATGAATACCGCTTTGCATGGGTAGAAGCAGATGGAGTAAATTGGTGAGCACCTATTTCAATTTATATGGATATACGTGCACTTACACGTAGTACATTCCCCAGTGACCTTTTTTTGGAATAGAGCTGTTTTGTAATAGACAGCTGTTCTGCTTGCATGCAAAAGAGATTTGTTTTCAAACATTAACAGAGTCAAAAAGACAAATGAAACTTACACTGTTGAGGCTTTAATGCAACTTTCCTGTTCAAGAAGAACTGCAAAAGTGTGTATCTGAACAGGAATATAACCATTTGTCTTCAGCTGAAGATGTTCAGTTTATTTTTTAATAGAACAAGGACTAATGAAATGAATTTCTGCTAATCATCCTAGTCTTTGAGTTTGGAATTGTTCTGTCTGAAAATATTAGTGAAAGGAGAAATATTTTCTAGAGCTAAGACAATTTTTTTCCTACATATGGCTTCAAGTACGTAATTCTTTTATCCAATTCTCCTAATAAATAACTTTGCATTAGGTCAGGATTTCAGCACTAATCTTATTTAAAAAATGCTTGCCTATAAAGAATTTTTCTGCCATCTATTCCTCTACTGGAGATGGTTGGTACATATTTTGCACTTCAATGAGAAATACTGAAATAGAGAAAAGTCAAAATTCCTGGTGAAGTGTTCTTCAAGTGATGTTCTATGTATCAAGTCGACACTGCTGAAACCAAGGAAGCTTTTTAATCAAGTAAAGTATTACAGTAAGCCTATGTTGTACCATGTGTGAACTTGTCTTAAATTTGATAAGAATGATTTTGAATGTAGATTCTTTTTTAATTTTTAAATTGAGTTACCCATTTCAAAATTGACCTGAAAATCGCATAATAAATTTTCAAAATTTCAGCTGAGCAAACCTTCTGCATGACGTCTTCTTGAATGTCTTGTGATACTATTTTTTTTTCTAGCAGTACTTTGTATATTTGTATCTGTGAGCCATTTTCTGAGAACTTGCTGTTAGATAATGAATACTTGAGCTCATTTCAGACTCTCCTGTGGACAAGTACAATTAAGTTCAATTTGTGTAGATTTTGTTTTGTTTTTTTCTTCTTAAGTCTGAAGGAGTAGCTGAGATATCCCTATTTCTTCCAGAATGACAAATAATGCTTTAAACATACCAGCAGAAAAACTGTCTTGGTAACCCAGAAGATGGATACAGTACCACATCAGTTCAAATGGGAAAAGCTGCTTTATGGCTCTAAGGCTGAGAAAATAACCATCTCTTTAAAAGATGGCTTTCTGAACAAGCTGCTTATACAATGAAAAATAGTGATGCAGGTTACTGTGAAGTGTGTGTTGTATGTTCATCCTCAGTAGCTCTTTCCAACAAGTTTTTGTTACCATTTCTTTTAATGTTTCAGATTGGAGCAATGCAACCTACGTAGTCATTATTTAAAATTAAATGTGTACTGTATCAATTTTTTAGCATCATGGGTGTCCTGAGCAACAAATGCGGTTTTCAGCTCCAGTATCAGATGATTTTCTGTGTGTGGCTGCTGGCGTTTAGCCCTCAGATGTGTGAATATCTTCGTCGGTACAATATTGTCCCTGTGCTGTCAGATATTCTTCAGGAATCTGTCAAAGAGAAAGTAACCAGAATCATCCTTGCAGCATTTCGGGTAAGTATCTGTTGACTGCAGCCCTGCTGTGCTTCTCTCACAAGTTCCTAGGTCTCAAATGTCACTGATGCACAGCTATTTCTGCTGGACCATATCAAATAAGCTGATTGAAAGATTAATTCTTTGGTGGGCTTTTTGTTGTTGAGGTTTTTTTGTGAACTTGAGTTTTTGCTACAGGTTATATACAGGCTATTACTAGTAATAGATATCTGCTATTCAATGCCTTCTTTAAAATAAGATCGGCTAAAACAACCAATGTTAATACAGTCACTAGTGTTTTCTCTTCTTTAATTCAAGATTCTTTTTCCTACTGCTGTAAAACCCTGGAGTTACTAATAGCTGATAAATTTTACCTCATGAAGCTTTAATTAACTAAATACTATTTTGAATAGATATGTTTGTCCAACTGAGAAATTATTTTTATTTACTTGTCCAAAAACCTTTTCTTGGTGCCTCTGTAAAGACAGATGAGAATACCCATGTAAGAGTGATTAGCTGAATTACTGTGTCTGCATTACCTGAAAATTCCTGATCCTGTTTAAGATAATTAGGAAGAACTGAAGTACCTAGGCTTGATGTTTTCACTGTTTTCACTGTGCTGCTAGTTTTATGTGCATGCTTGCCAAGTCTTGTGAGTATTACAGGAAAGCTGTAACAACTTGTAGTGCTGTTCTCAAGCAGAACTTGGTATCCTGAGTAGGAAATAGAGTAGGTCTTGGAGGCTGTTTAGTTTTCCTGGATGTGGATCGTGGTCCAATAGTAAGTGTTGCAAGTGCATTAGAATGGGGAGAGAGAAACTGTTGGTTACTGACTTATTGGTTAGCAATGATAAGCTGTGTGAAGGTGCTCTCTTTATCTGAAAACGTCTGCCACTGGGAGATTTCTGGATAAGGCAGATCATAAGAATCTGTTTGTCTTGTTGGAGTACAGTGGTATGAGGTGTTTAGTATGAGATATTCTTATTGTATATTCTTACTATTCTTGCTCTGTAGATGTAGTGTTCTTAAAGATCCTAAGGGTAGGATTAAACAGGAACATATCGCAAGACAGATTGAAAAAAAATTGAAAAGAGAAAAAGAAGCTGCGAAGCTCAGCAGTTTATATCCAGTTTCTTCCTATTCTGAGGTGATAAAAAGTAGGAGAAATAATTGCTAGTTCTTAGATATACTGTGTTTTGCAAGAGGAGACAAAAATGAAGCAAATTTTTTTTAAAATAAAGGCTAAGAAAGAATAAGTTGTTTCTGTTACAGGCTTGGGGAGTGTAACTTAGCTGTTTCCTTTCTCCAATATTAAGGACTTGGTTGGCGTGAAGATGAGTTGTTAACTGGCAGCAAGGAACATAGTAGATTAGAAATTAGACACCAGAGCTGTGAGTTCTGAAGCAAAATTAATACAGGTAATAGAGGAAAAGTAGTCCTTTTCCTGTATGAGATGCCACAGTATCAGCTTATGGGGGGGAAGGGAATATAAGACTTGGCTTGATGAATCCCCAAATCTGTCTGTGCATTACTGAAGGTTCTCCATGAGTCTTGGCAACTTGGATGTCCTCTCTAGTACTTGATTTCTCCTAATTTGTCATATTTCACTTTTTTGTCAAGTTAATTACCTGAAGTATATAACTCCAAATGTAATAATTTTTCTATAAAGCAACAAGTATTGGGCACTCGTCTTTCTTTGAATCTACTGTTTTCTCTACCTGTTATTTTATCACCTCATTTTTCACACTTTTATTCCCTTCTATGTCTCTTTCCTGCCTAGAACTAGTCTTACACCTTGATTTTGGTTTTTATTACTGAGTAGTTTACTGACCCATTCTGTATAGTCATATGTTTGTGTTTTTACTTTCTTAACATATCCTTTCAAATTCACTATGAAAAGCTTGAGTATCTCATTATGGTATGAGAGAGGTAATGACATTTGGAATAGCTTCCACATCTGCTTGCAATTATCTTAACTAGGAGTTCTTTGGAACTTTTATCCACCTGCTCCTTGAATCTGTTGAATTGTCTTATTTAAGAGTCATTATTTTTTTATTTGCTCTCATTAGCAATTTTAACTCTAAAGTAAATTAGCATTACTTTCTGTGAATCACCTTTTACTTCTCTTACTGAAGTAGAAACTGGGGTGGCTTTTTTATTGCACATTAAAGCTAATTGTATATGGCCACTAAAAGCAGTAATATGACACATTTAGTTTGCAGGTTTTAAAATTGATTTTCAGTGTTCTGCCTCATTAGCTAATAGGATATCTGATATCAAAGAAACCTCAAGTGTAATAGTTCTGTGACAAGAGTGATGCAGTCAAATTTCTTCTATGTAGTTTTCCTGCTTATTTCTTGCAAATGTTAAGTCTTATTTATAGGAACACATGTTCTGTTTATTTAGGACTTTATCTTTTATTTGAAATTCATATAAAGTTTTAATGAAGTTTTCAGCTTTATCAAAAAAGTGCAGGTGGCCAGCTCAGATTGAAAAATATAATTGAAAGCTGATTAAATTGAGTAGAAATGTAATGAATAAATTATATTGGAACTTGACTACTGAATTCTGTCCTTTTAATTCCAATCTTACCAACAAGCTTCTGTTTAAATAAAAATGTCTAGTTGGAATATTCTCAAACTTGAAAAGAGCTGATCTAATCCAGATGGTAACTTTGAATCGGAAATAAGATTTCAGGTTATTTTTTTAAAGGCTCTCTGCTTTATGCTATTCCTCCACAGAAAGCTGAAATGATAATCCAAGATAAAAGTGGTTGTTTATGGTGGAGGTTCTGGTATTTGGGATGTAATTCTACCCTTTTTCTTTGAATAGTCTTTGTAGTCACCTCAGTTTCATGTGGAAAATATCCAGTACAGGTGAATTAGTACTTTCTATTATTGAAGAAAGAGATTATTTCAGTAAATGGTCAATTTTATCACTTACTAAATTTAAAACTTCCAGTAAGAATTTCTTTAAAATACTGCTTTGTTTCAAAGTAGTCTGTTCTTAAACAAAATAAATACATCTTTACTTCCCTAGAATTTGTTAGAGAAATCTACTGAGAGAGAAACTCGTCAAGAATATGCTCTTGCCATGATTCAGTGTAAGGTTTTAAAGCAGCTAGAGAATTTGGATCAGCAGAAATATGATGATGAAGACATCAGTGAAGATATCAAATTTCTACTGGACAAGCTTGGTGAGAGCGTGCAGGACCTCAGGTATGCTTTGCAGTGAGCACTTTAAAAAATGTGTTACGTGTATGCAGTTATGTGAATGTTGGTAGAACCTTTTCCTTTTGTAAGGCTGAAATATCTACAGAATTAGGATATGCAAATGCTAGTTAGTGAGCTAGAGCATACAGAGATGTGATGGTTTCCTATTGTATGTCTGTATTTAGAGGCTGAATAGAAATCTTCACTTATACATGAGATCTTTGTAACTGAGAAATTGTTAAAGGACTTGAAAGCGATCTTAAAGGATTTTCAGTAAAAACTGAAGTCTGCCTGATTAGAATAAGTTATACTGTCCAGATTAACTCAAATTTTTGCTGGTGTTTACCTAGTTCTTGGTCTTGTACCTAAATTGAAGTGCATATTATAAGTAGTGTCAAAGGTTTAAGTGGATATAAGGAAAAGACTGAAATCCTTTATTGGGGAAGTTAAAACATAAAAAGCCAGCAAAACAGAGAATTAAATTCCAAAATGTTGCATTTTTGTGTGGCTTGGGCTTTTTGTTTGGTTGGTTGGTTTTTTGTTTTTTGTTTTTTTGAAAATTTATTTCATGGGAATAGTGTTTTGGGGCAGATAAAGAATTGTGTTTGAAAGCAATTTTTCTTCTTGCCTCTCATGCATTTTCTTACTTACAAAATGGTGAGACAGGGAACAATTCTCATACTCTGCAGAGCACTGACTTCCAAATGTATCATAGCAATTTGAGCTCCAGCTTTGTTGGGGACAGGCTTAGGCATATGGTTCAAAGTGTAGAAGCTTGGGCCAATATCTCATTTAGGTCTTGTGTTACAGCTCCTTTGATGAATACAGTTCTGAGCTCAAGTCAGGAAGGCTGGAATGGAGTCCTGTGCACAAATCTGAGAAGTTCTGGCGGGAGAATGCTGTAAGACTAAATGAGAAGAATTATGAACTACTCAAGTAAGTTTTCAAGTCTTGAATCACATGATCCTTTAATATTTTCTGTGTTTAAATGAATCTGAATCTAAGATTTTACATTTACGAAGTAGTGTCAAGAATGAAAGAAAGTCAAAACATCCTGCTTATTTTAGAATGTATAGTTTGTTCCTGTTCAAAACCAGAATTGTTTATATGCTTTTACTGGTCAAAATGTATTTATAAGAGAGGGAATATCTTTAGCTTAACTTGCATGCAGGTTTGATTTGATCAAAAACGTTTTTACAGTGTCTTAATTTTGTACTGTGGTGTGATGTTGATCTGAGTAACGAACTCCTGACTTAGATATTTTTGGGAGCTGAAAGTTGTGATACTGTTCCATGAGAAATTTGACTCAATGCATTATGTTGCAATATATCTATTTTGTGTTAGGAGTACCTAGATTGGCAGATGAAGTGAACCTGAACTTGTATTTATTTGCAATCAAGTACTGGCTGTCTGGCCTATGAAACTATGTCCTGAAATGATGTCTGGCTCTCAGTGGTTCCATGTTCATTGGCATTAACTGATGATATATGGTGTTCTTTCAGTTCAGGGCTTGCTAATAAGGGCCATATCTAACAGAAATCAGGAGGTCAAATGGAGCATGTGCGATGTTAGATGACATGGCAAGAGCAAGGCGATCCTGAGCTTTATGTGCATTTCAACTGGCCTGACGTGTCACCAAAAACTGTCTGATAAATTCTTCCCTGAGTTCAGCATATTGCTGAATATGTAGGATTATAGACTTAAAAATTTTAGATGCTGACAACTGCAGCATGAAGTTGATGTTGAGGCTTAGTATTTCCTGTAGTGATTACAATATTTTGCTGTATTTCTTTCTCCTGGTTCTGGGATTTAATTTCTTGTGCTTGTGCTGCTACAAAGACAATGATCTTCAACAGTTCCTTTAACACACCCCCAGCTCTCAAAAAAACACCCTCAAAAACTCAGCATCACAATACCAAACCAAACAAAGCAATCCATGAAAAACCCACCCATCCTCCACTACAATGTAGATTCTTGCACCTCAGAACTTCATTTTTTGCCTGGTAAGGCATTTGGCAGACAATCCTTATTTGCTTTGAGCCATATAATTTTATTTTTCCTTATCTGCCTGCTTATTAGTTTTCTAAATCTAATACTCTTACACTACTGTTAAACATAATTGTTTTCATACCTTCTGCCATTACTGCCTCCTTTGATGTTGGGCTTGTATTTTGTTCAACATCATTATATGGATCTTTAGTGTCTTCTGCTTAGTGTTATTGTTCAAGTTTCTGCTTCCTCTTCTTGTGAAAAGTAGGAGTTCTTTTCATTTGAGAAGTGCTTTTTCTGTCACTTTCTGGCCTCTAGGGAGGCAGTGGCTTTGATAATTTAATTTTACCAGAATGTTACTTTTTAAAATTCCAGTTGAATTTTTAACCTACCTATTTCAGCTTGTTTCCAATTTTCTCTGACTGGAATACATTTGTCATCTCACTAAGCATAGAATACTCTAATTTTACAGTGATCTGTATGTTTAACCTTTTCAACCGTGCCTAACCTTCATAATGTGTGTCATTTTCCTCTCTTCTCATTATTGGGTAGAGAACAGTGTTACTTGTAGCTGTTTTTGGCTAAAGGTGCTTCAACTACTTAATTAAAAGGTGCAGACAGAATTTCTATGCATGTGTTTCTATGCATGCTAAGAAAATAACGTGCCATTGAAATAATTTACAAGGTAGTATAGCTTTCATTTCAGTCTTTGAGTTAGTTTTGAACTGCTTTTTAATGAAGTTTGTCTAGAACTCAGAACTGTTGGTCTTGAAGCCAAAGTATAAAAAAGGAGAAATTTTGTAATCCTTGGTTATAGGTGTTTGTGTATGTAGCTCACTAAACTGACTCTAGTGAATACTTTAAATGATTCTGCTAATTAGGGCAGGTTCTCAGTTTTGTTAAGTACATCTGCATGTTTGGAAAAAGTTCTAGCTTTACTGCTTGGGTTACTTGTGAAACATTTTTATGCTTATAGACTTTGTTATTTTATCACTGATTAAAAAACTCAACAAATAAGAAAATCAAAACAATAAAAATAAAAACCAACCCAAAACCTGGGACTTGATTCTTTCAAATTCTTTCCTAGAATCCTGACAAAACTTCTGGAGGTTTCTGATGATCCACAGGTGCTGGCTGTAGCTGCTCATGACGTGGGAGAATATGTACGACACTACCCCCGTGGGAAACGGTGAGAAAATGCCAGTATGTTGTTATCCTAGAGAGTAGCTGGAGTATGTACTGTGCCTGTGGCATTTTCTGCTTATTTATATTAAAATATGCTATAAAGGGATTGCAGGTTATGCTTGAGTTTTATTCATTGGGGAGATAAGAAAACACAAACTAGATCAGATGAGAAACTGCAAACTGGGTCTTTGTCTTAATATATTTCAATATCTCTTAACTGTGAAGGCAACCAATGTTTAAAGTAAGTATTGAATACATTTAGACTAAAGCAGAAACCAGGCACCAGAAGAAATTGGAAGAACTACCAAGAGTTTAATCAACATGTAATTTTTTCCTTTCTGTTATGATTAATTGGACTGTAATTATTGGACTTAGGGTAGACATGGACTATTTCAACCACGATAAAGACTGTTCTGTGACTTAAGACTACAGAGAAGTTTTCTTCCACAAACAATTGGTGTTGTAATTTCAGTGATATACAGATTCAGTTGTCACTTTTCCATTTAAGCATGTTTTAGCTCCACAAATATGCATTTTGGTGAAAGCTTTCAGGTTCATTATAAACCCAAATTCCTGTCGAAATACACACAGACATTGCTGTATTTTCCTGCTTTAAAAGCCTGTGAGCAAGATGTTTACTGAGTTTACCTCTAAGGCAGAGACCACTGAAGCAGAAAGAAGCCTTTGGTTTTTCCAGGAATCTGGCTTATCACTCACACAGAGGGACATGTGATTTAATTTTTGAAGCAAAGAAGCAGGCTGTTCCTGGGTTCTGCACAGGGTATCATAGTTTAACTCCCAGCTGGCAACTCAGGGTCCATACAGCCACTTGCTGTGCCCCACAGCAGGATGGGGGAGAGAAACAAAAGTTAAAGTGAGAAAATTTGTGGGTTGAGATAAAGACAATCTAATAGGTAAAGCAAAGCAGGGAATTAATTCACTGCTTCCCATGGGCAGGCAGGTGTTCAGCCATCCCAGGGAAAGCAAGTCTTCATCATGCATAATTGATACTTGGAAAGACGAACACCATCGCTTGAGATGGTCCTCCCTCCCTCCTCCTTCTCCCAGTTTTATGTGCTGAGCATGTTGGCATATGGTGTAGAATATCCCTTTTGGTCAGTTTGGGTCAGCTGCCATGACTGTGTCCTGTCCCGAAGTCTTTGTGCAGTGCCAGCCCCTTTGCTGGTGGGATGAGGAGCAGAGGCCTTGATGCAGTGCAAATGCTGCTCAGCAATAATGAAATCAGCACTGGTTTTAGTATAAAGAGGAAAATTAACTATCTCAGCTAGAATCAGCTCAGTAGATAACAACTGCCTTCTAGCCTTGTTGGGAGTTTAATGAACTCTTCTTGTGCAGGCTGCTTTCTTGGACAACATGGACAACAGACTGAAATTTCAGGCCATATGTATGCTAGGAAGATGTGTTGACTCCTGAAATACTCACAGCCCTCATATTCTTGTAAGCACTGGAATAGTATTTGGAGGAGAGGCAAGATACCCTTCAGTAAGGTGGAAACTAATAGTTCTGCCTGCAAGTGACAAAGCTGGAGGACTGGCTACTACTGGTTGTTCTTGCTTTGAGCAGCTCTTTATATGAAATCATTTTATTACATGTTTGTCATAATCTTTAAACAGCTTGCATGCATTTACCTGGGTGTGTGGGCTAGTGTGGCCGTGCAATTGCTGGACCAAAGCTATGAAATCAGAAGAGTAGATAAACAGGACCTGAATCCTTCTGTCTGTAGTTGGGAAAACGTATAGCTGTTAGGGACTACAGCTCCACTCAGCTCCCAGGCTGTTAAGTCTATTCAGCAATGTGCCAGCCTTAAAAAGGAGTGGTCATCAGCAAATAAAAAATGTCCTACATACTGTTCTACCCACATCCTTATCTCAAATTTTAACACTTTGCTTTCCGTTTACAGACTTGGCTTATTGTGCTTTCTGTTCCATTGAACAACTGAAATGCCTCTAATCTCTTTCTTTTAAAGAATTTCATTTTTAATCTATTGCATTCTTACCAAATATGACTTCAGCAATTTTGGAACTAACTAAAAGCTTAAAATACCTATGGATCATGTATCTCTTCCAGCATAATAGTCCATTTCTTAGGATTTTTTGATATATAGTCATGTACTGCTCCCACGTGTGATTGGTATTTCACACTCTCATTGCATGACTCACTTTAAGAATGGATACAGTTCCTTGGTTTAGAAAAGCAAAAGAATTCAGGTGTCTTAAATATTTTTGTTTCAGTTAAGTGTTTATTGTCAACTCTTAACTGGCTCATCCTTTAGCCTTTGAAGGTTGAAGAGATGAATTGGATACTAAGACTACTTCACTTGCTGCACACAGTGGAGATCTAGAGCTCCAGTTCTGGCCAACCTTTCCCTTTGTCTGACAAAAGATTTTTGCGTGGCTGTTACTCAGTGCCTAAATAATTTAAAGTTGCTTTTGAAATTACGCATTGTAGACCAAATTGTTGAGACAGTAGCACTGTGGGTTTCTCATGAGACTCACCAAGATGCATTTTCTGAGAGTGTGACAGCAGAAATAAAGTATAGCACAGGCCTCAGCACAGCTTCCATGTGACCAAAGGGTTATTGTTATGTACGATCAGCACTTATAATTTCTTGAATGTTATGAGTGTGGGTTTTGTGTTTTACATGTATAAGAGATGGACACTTAGAGCCATTCTCTTCCTTAGCTCAGGATTCAGAAAAAATCTTTTATTCATTTTTTTCACTCCCTGGCTTTCAGAGTAGTGTGGATTTTATATTTGTTTTCTGCTATAACAGTCTAAATTGTATTCATTTGTCTTTATCTTCTGTCTCTTCTTTCTCCCTCCAAATGGGTCATGTTAAAACCTGAATCTTCAGCATCCAGAAACCTTTTCGAAATACCACTATTTTGGCTTAGTGCAGTGATGTTATAGGGAGCAGGCACTGCAGAAGATGTGCACATATAACTGTTCTACTGGGCTCTATTACTTCTCTAAAGTAAGCAGCAGTTGAGAGGGAAACTAAATATAGTGTTTTGGACACATTTGGAACTTGAAGGAACATGATTGAACCTTCTTCACTGTTTAGACCTTTGGATTAAAAACTCATGGCTAGGAAGTGATTTCTACCTGTAAGCAGCATTATGCAAGAATGATAATGCTGTTCTTCAACTCTTCATGTTTTCAGCAATAATTTCAGTGATGTATTATCATCTGAAAGAACCTATTACCATTTGTGATTATAGGCTTTTAACCTTTCATTTTGGTTCTTGCATTCTTCTAGCATAAGGAAGCTTTTGAATTTAATACCTTTTTCGTGTGCTTTCCATTCCTGAAAATTCAGTGGTTTAAGTCAGTCCTTTTATTAAAAAAACACATTTATTTGTGTTTCATATTCTTGCCTTTGTGTGCAGTGGTTTTATATTTAACTCATTAAAAAGATGAAGCAGCATAAGGCAGGCATAAAGGTTTTTTTTGGATCTGTTACATTGCCGATAACTTCTTGAATTCTTAGTGAGGATTTTCCAGCTTGAAACAATTGCACTTTTCGGAATCCATTCCTGCTTTATGAGACAAATATTTTACTATTATTGGGAAATACTATTTCCAGGGATCTTAAGGATGGTTTTGATTGAGTTATAAAATGAAATGGAAAGTCCTTTTTTTTATCTCTGTGCTATGTCTTCCTACCTGTTCTGTAGTTTACAAAAGTATGTTGTGTTGTGCAGCAGCAATGCATTAACCTGGAAAAGAGCAGTACTGCATACAGATAGCTAATGTAAGCTTAGAATGGCAGTGCAACATGGGGTTAAGCATGAAGCAAATAATAGTGTCTTCACAGGCCAGCATGTTTAACTACTAAGTGACCTGTGAGAGAACTGATGTAAAAAAACATATGGAAGTCAGTAAATCAGCTTACATATTCCTTACAAATTCTCTCCAAACTTATTGTTATGACAGACTGAAATGCTGCATATGAAATCATCTGGATGGGGATACTTTTTCAGGTTTTAAGTGTGTTGCCTTCTGCTGTTTTTATTAAGAAATAATATATTAATGACATGTGATGCAAGGTTTCATCAGTATTTAATAGGGGATTTGGTATAGCTGTTAAAAAGTTATGGCTGACTATGGTGGTGGAGTCTGTAGTGAAAGATGCAGCTGAAGCATATCCTTTTGTGGGAATGGTACCTTTACAGCCAGTTCTGCATCTTGTGCAGGAGTAGCTGTGGTTCTGGTACAGTTTGAATGTCAAAAAGCACTATATGTATGAAGGTGATTGTGATTATATGTATGGTGATTTAATAGGTGTTGGTATGTTTACAAGCATTTTTCTGTATTAGACAGTGCCAGAAGAGATTGAGCTTTTATTTTTGCCAAAAATAGACTGACCTGGTTGTCATCCATTTATGGGGTGGAGGGCACTACCTCCTACCTAATAATTGATAATGCTGTACCCTGCGAACCATTTTAGAGAGCTGTGTAAAAGGGTTAGTTTCTTGATTATTTATTTCAAAGTAGCAAGCAGGAGTCCAGTATAAACACTTTCTGATGTGAATTCTTAAAAATTATTAAAGAAAAAATCAGTAGTTCATACAAGAGATAATCAGTGTTTGTAATGCTTCAGGTGAGATGTGTACCTTGGCAAATAAATAATTTTAATAAAATAAATGTTATATAATTTAAACTTAACCTCTTAATGCCTTGAATGTGAAGTGGTTGGATAGGATAGCTACCCAGGATTGAAAGTAATGTCAAAAAACTTACTCCTCTCCTGTTTTTCAGAGTGATTGAACAGCTTGGTGGTAAGCAGCTGGTCATGAACCACATGCATCACGAAGACCAGCAAGTTCGTTATAATGCACTACTGGCTGTGCAGAAGCTGATGGTTCACAATTGGTATGTGAAGATTATTGAACTTACTACTAATCATGAGGAATCTTTGTTGTGCAGAGAGGATCCCAAGATAGTAGATTTCTTTTAGGGAATAAATAACATTTTTGTGTTAAGAGTTTTTAAACAGCAGATTAATACAATCCTTATGGTAAGAACTTAGTTTTCCTGTGTATTTTGGAGCAGTTGAATTAAGTTGCTTCCTTACATGGTTGAATGTCACACAATAATTCACTTGAACAATATATTTAAGCTTAGTATTAAAAATTATTAGTAAAAATATATTTTTATTAGGAAAAAGGTTCTTCACCCAGAGGATGACTGGGCACTGCAACAGGCTTCCAAGGGAAGTGGTCACAGAACCAGCCTGACAGAGTTCAAAGAGTGTTTGGACAATGCCCTCAGACACATGGTGTGACTATTGGGCTGGCCCTGTGCAAGGCCAGGAGCTGGACTGATGGTTCTCGTGGTTCCTTTCTAACTCAGGATATTCTGTAATGATTCTATGAATTTATTTGAACTGCTTGTGGAATAGCAGAAGTCTGTGGGCTGATTGAGTAATTCTCTAATAACCCTGAAGTCTTGGCAAGTTCTGGCACAGAACTTGCTGGTGGGTGATGCTGCCTTTCCAACAGAACACAGGACCTTTATAGGGAAACACTGAAGGGCTGAAGCTCTGAAAAACTTCAGCATTCATGGAGCAACTTTGTGTAAATTGCCAAACTAATTAGGTATGCTGAGCATAAAGCATAGAGAGTTAAAAATACTAATTAGGAGTTTTTAATCTGGTTATTAATTATGGGTGCACCAGAGCTCATATTTTCAGTCTGGCATTGCCTTAAAGGAAGATAAAATACAGCAATACATCAGAGTATATTGGAACATAAGTGTTGGGATACAAAAAAGTAATTTAATTTTGAATTTAAACAACTTTTTATTTCTGGAAAGCTTAGTGCTTGGACATATCTGTAGTTTCTGTTAATTTTCTCACCTATGACAGAATGTAAACTTTTTGAAAGACTTGAGTAGAGATGATGCAAGTAGTGTGAAAGTGGTAGGGAAACAATGTCTACCAAGCACCTTCTGACTGCTTCAGTCACTTCCTTGCTGTGACAGGCTGGCTAAGTTGGCAAAAAGCTCCCATTGTCTCTCTGCAGTGTATCATAGGTAAAACAAACCTAATTTTCTCCTTTTCCTTCTGAAGAATGTGGGTTTTAAGGTTTTAATTCTCATGCATATTATGTTCATTTTATCCTCCTCCCTCACATACTGTGGGAACCTTCTGTAAAAGAGGAACACGTGTTTAAATACCCTAGTACAAAAAAGTCCAGCTAATACTTGTGGACACTGTTGAAGGCTTGTGGAAAAAGACCAACTCGGATTTTTCCAGGCTGTTGGCTTTCTCAGCTCCAGCTCAGACCTTTTCCAGCCTGGGCATTTTTCTCAGAGACAAACAAGTGAAGGAAGAAAGAGTAGCACAGATAAACACCTGGTGTTGATCCCAGAGCCGTGTAAGTGTCTTGTGATGTTTTGCAGAAAGTATGTTTCCAAAGAGGTGCTGCCTTCTTGGACCAATGAGCCTTTTCTATGTTGTTTTGCACGATCTATCTTATATAATTGCCATGGCTTTTCAATAAATCTCTTCTTCCTGCTGCTTTGAAGAGATTGTGTGTGTGTTGCTGCATTATTTGCCGTTCCTAATCAGACAGCGACAGATACTCTCCGCCTGTAAGGAGTACTTTGATAAATAACATGGAATTTCTGAGTGTGTGGAGATCACATGGTCACGTTCAATCTAATTTTTGGTTATTATTGTATATTATGCTCCATCCTGCTTTTCAGTTGAATACATTTCTCAGTATGCTGCTCTGATACATTCGAAACATTCCAACTAGTACAAACCAGCTGCAACTAAATAGAGTTTACAGCATGGAAAGTTTACTTACTGATACTGCCTTCTGCAGTAAGGATGGGTTTTATTTCATGTGTGTTCTGTCTTGAAAATCTAGTAGGAAGACTTTTGGTTTTCTCCAGCACAAACCTCTCTGGCAAAAGTTTTCCTGAATTCCAAGCCTGGCTTTTTCTCACTTTTAGTGAGAGAATACTACTCGTAAAAACCATCCCATCTGGTCTTCTAGATTTGTTTTGGTTTTTGAACGGTATGAACATTTCTGTGCCCACTTTTTTGCAGTTTGTGAACCTTTAGACTTGAGACTGAGGGAGCGATGGCAAAAGTGCCTAGTTTCAGATCTTCAGACATGTCAGTAAAAAGAATCTGTGCAAATTAGTGCTACTTCTACATTCATATTTGTCACCTCTGTAGGGAATGTTTTCTTTTTTAATTCATAGTGGAACAATGGAACACATTGGCTCTTATTTGCCAAAGTAGTGTTCCCCCTGGCATGGACTTACAGCTTAAGCAAAGGAAATGACATGCTGTTTGTGTCTGGGAAGCTGGATCTGGCTTTATGTAGATCTGGCTTTTGATGAGCGCCGGGAGCTCTTCTGTTTCACTGCTGGCTCTTCTCACCACATGAGCCGAGTCCTCTGACTCTTGCACACTTTAGTTTAAGTGCCTACTTACTAAGCTTTGCATTGTCATAAGATGTGTTATTCAGCAACTTCAAGGTCTTGCTTCCCTTGCTTTTCCAAGCTGGGGAAACAATAAATGTTCTTCCTCTTGCTTCCACTTATTCTGGAATTACAGTTATTTCACTCAAAGCAATTGTGTTTTTTTCCTTGAGTTTAACTGGCACAGAACAATTTGGCATTACTGTCTGTGATGTGTGAAAGAGGTCGTCAGGCTTTTCCTGAAGGCTGAGAGAAGGATGAGAAAATAAAGCTTTGCTTTGCCCCAATGAGGCTTGGTGCAAGTGCTGTGCCTAGAACCAGAAGAGTAAGAAAAACCTGTGGTACTTGAATCAAGGGAGTGCCATGGGGCAGCTGAAGTAGCGTTCTGCCTCAGCACAGCTGTATCATTCAACTGTTAGCTCAACTTTGAGACAATTAACTCCTAAGTAATTTGAATAGTTCATTACAGGCTGCTCAACTGGCTTTCCCTTAGGGGTTTTTCAGTCAGGAATTAATAGGGGAAAATCAGACTGTCAGGCATTCTCTAAATGGTGAAGCTACATTGGCAAAAGCAGTAACTGCTGTCAGCTTTTCAGATGAGATAAGTTCAAGTGAAATATTCCAGTTACATTTGCATGTTAAATGATCATGCACTTGATGAAGCGAGGAGCAGAATTATATTTTTAGCATCACTTACCGCCCATACATGGGAATTAATCCTGGGTTTCAATCTGACTTGAGTTTTGTTAGTCATGCTACCCCATGCTGATAGTAAGATCCTGTGTAGTGGGTTGACCCTGGGTACATGCACCCACCAAAGCTGCTGTATCACTCCACAGCTGGACAGGGGAGAGAAAATACAATGAAGGATTCCTTAGTTGAAATAAGGACCAGGAGATATCACTCATCAAATACTGTCACAGGCAAAACAGGCTCAAATTAGAGATAATTAGTTGAATTTATTACTAACAAAACCAGAGCAGGATAGTGAGAAGTAAATAAGACCTTAGAAACACCTTCTCTCCACCTCTCCCTCCTTCCCAGCTCTCCCTCCTCTCCTAGGGCTGCAGGGATGTGGAATAGGGGTAATGGCTAGTTCATCACACATTATTTTCTCCCACTGGTTAGGGAGAAGAATACTTCCCCTGCTCCATAATGGGGTCCCTGCCATGGGAGGTAGTTCTCCATGAGCTTCTCCAACATGAGTCCATCCCATGGGCATCAGCCTCCCCCAAACTACTGCAGCATGGGTCACTCTACTGCAGGGTGCAGTCCTTCGAGGACAGGCTGCTCCAGTGTGTGTCCCTCCACAGGGTCACAAGTCCTACCAGGAAACCTGCTCTGATATGGGCTTCTCTCTCCACGGATCTGCAGATCCTTGTCAGGACCCTGCTCCAGCACAGGCTCCTCTCAAACATTCACCTGCTTGGGCCTGGGGCTCCTGAACTCCTTGACACCAACCTGAAGAGTATGAGTGTGTTGGCAGGTGCTAAACAGTGGGAGTTAGGATGTATCACTTAAGCATGATCAAGTGTGGTATGGAAATGAAATTCATAAAGGGCTTAGACAAGCTTTGAATATGTAAGAGGTTCATACATGATTTTCTGAATGCACAGCCCAGACAAAATTGTTCTCCATCTTTTAAAATGAGGAATTCTGCAGAGAGACAGTAAAAAATCTGAAACTGCCTAGGATTTGCAATATGCTATATTTAGAAACTGTTACTCTACACATGGCTTCTGTGCAATGCTCCTATTTGGGAGCTGAGAAGTGCAGGGTGTGGTGGTAGTTAACTGGCAGCCATGAAGTTTTCACCCATCCTCACCCCTTAATTTTTCCCCCATCCCAACACTGAGGTGTGGAATGCTTAATGGAATAGTAGGCTTAAATCTGGGAAACAATATCTACAGGATAATGACTTGCACTATATTTATTTCTCGTGGTTCTTAGCCATCATTATCACTGCCATTCCCTTTCAGTAGTTAACAGAAGTTGACTAAATGAAGTTTGAGCATATAGTGTCTCTGATAAAAATTAATCTTTTTAAGATTAATTAAGAGAGCACTTCCTAGCTAGAATGAGACAAGTTAGGCAAAAATCCAATTAATTATAGGTGCACTTGATGTCTAATGGAGGGTTCCATCTTTTTATTTGGACATAAATGTGTATTCTTGTAAAACTTCATTCCATGTAGATGTAGAGGCTGTGTTTTTTATTTGGCATATGCTCTCTGGGATTCACTCTGTGCTCATGTTTTCTGTCATGAGATTGGTACTCTTTGCAGAAACACTTTAATATTTCTAGAACTCAGCGTGGAAAATATCAGACATTCTGCTCAGTTTGCATCTTCTTTTTTCAAAGAAGTTGCTTGCTTTCATGAACTGTGCTGAAAAACATGTCACCAAAGAAGTAACTTTTTGAGAATTTACTTCTGATTAATGTTCTTTAAAAATCTGATTTCCTGATAGGAAAATTGGGTTAAACAGTATTGATGTTGGTCATTCTTACATAAAAAGCTCTTAAGTGTTGTAAGCAAGACAACTCTTTGTCATAACTAAATCTTCTGATTAAATATAAAACCATTTTCAAACTACATTGCAAGGTTTAGACAAGTGTTTTTTTTTAAATTGCCAAAGAATGGCTCATAGTGCATCTTATAAGTGAAAAATGGCTCATGCTTTTGTCTCCCTAATAGAAAGGCACATACTGCATTGGATTTCAGTTTATTTTCTTTTAAAATCAAATGCTTAGGTAATACCTTTGTTATAAGAGCTCATTGACCTGCTGTTTCTTCATAGCTTGTATATGAAGTTGTAAACTGGAAGTCTAGAATAACTGTTTCAAAGATTGGACAAAACCAAGGAAACTGCTGAGAGGGAAGGAGGTTCTTGTAGTGTCTCATTGGAAGACTCAGGTTAATGCTGCATTTCATGTTGGGAGGGCTATAAACCATGCTATGAGTGATGTTTTCAGTAATCACAAGATAATCTATAGATTGTCTATTAATAATACTGCATTCAGCTGAAGACAGGGCTCCATTTGGAAACACAAAGTGCCTCTCTTTTTAATGTTCATAATCCTTCTGTGCAACCATTCAGTCTGTTTAGTTTTTATGTGCACATCAGAATGTTGAGCATATTTTTACTGTGAATAATTAAATGGAAACAATGTCCTGTATTTTGTTTTTCTTAACAGTTGACTTTTGTTCTATTTGTTTGTATGAAGTGGAATCTGTTAAGCTAAGTACTGAGAATTGCAGAGATCTTTGCAGTATCTTTTCTCTCTTGAGATCTACAGCCACATTTATAGGTCAAGGAGATACATGGTGAAAATCACCATGGTTCCACTGAAAAAGATAATTTATACAAATCTTCAGTTTGATGTGTTGGAGGCCAAAATTGTTTGGTCAAAGTGGCTTTGATTCTGCTGTGTACATTTGTTTCTTTGTTTTTGTTGTTGGTTTGTGATGACTTACCTTCAAAACTACTCATGGTAGGCACTGGTATAATAGGCACATTTTATATTCTTTAATACCATTTAAAAATTGGAATATTTCATATTGCATAAATCCACCAAATCAAATAAGAAAATTGTGTTCAGTAAACAAATGACAAAAGAGAACAGTAGTTGTCCAGTGGTAGCCCTCCAGCTTTGGCACTCTTCCCAGCCCAGCTCTCTAGGAAGATATCTCTTTGTTTTTTCACTTCGCTACTTTCATAACTGTTCTCTTTCTGTTTATTTCTGTGAAGAACATGATAATGAGGAGCACATAATATATATATACTTTTTTTTCTATATAATATATAGAAAATAAAAAAAACAAACGTGCATTTGGATCCAGCAGTAAGACATGTTACTATTATATTTCAGGAACCAAATATTAACATCACTCCAAGTTTGATTTGAGCATGGCTTCTTTATTTTCTTTCCTGGCTTCTGTGACTGTGGCTCTGTGGGGAGGCCAATGCACCTGTGGTGGCCCCTGTGGAGCTCCACTTGCCCTTCTCCCAGCCACCACAGTGTTAATGTGACACTGCAGTAACCACTTTCAAGGGAGCTTATTTGCAGAAAGCACTTCACTACAATTCACTTGAGAGTTAAATGAACAAAAAGGACTGTCTCACCAAAATACTCTGAGTGCCTTGTGAGAAAGACAGGCCTTCACAGCTGGAGTGGGTTAAAGGTTGGGTGTTCCAGCTTTGTCTTGTATTGGATTAGATGGAGACTAGACAGGTGGTTGCAACCTTGTAGTGGTGTTGCCACTTCATCTGTACTGCTCAGAGGTTCCAGGGATGGTTAATCTGTAGAGTGTTAACACTTACAAGACACTGTTTTTAAGGGTTAGTTTAGCCTGCTTAGAATTGGGAATACATCAGTTGTGTAATTCAAATACCTACTTGTAAAGCCACCAAAAATTAGTAAAATTGGTCCATCACTTTCTAGTCTAATAACTTCTCTCCAGGTTACTAGACCTCTAGCAGAAATGCAACATAAGGCTGGTAAAACTGATCAATTTATTAAAACTATTCTATCTGCTGCCTGAACTTGTTTAACTATTTGTCATATCTTTATGATTTGTCTGTAGACAGTGTATGTTGGCAATGTCTTCTGAGTGTGTTGAGTCAAGTGGCAGGCTTTTTGAAGGATTTCTTTAGAACTAGCTTTTCCATTTCATTTTCAAAAGTAGGGGACTCTATCTAGGCTTATGTTTTGATAGAGAAAAATAAAATCAATGTTTTTATTTTGGTTTTTGTCAAAGAAAGGCATTCTGCCTCTTGGGAACTTCAGTCTGCTAAACCAAGCTAGAGATTGCAGATATCCAAGACTGTCAAATATTTTTTGATAATGTACTTCTTTAATAACCAGCATGCAAGAGTTAAATGTTAGAAAAGAGAAAATATGAAAATGTCACCCTTCCTTTATTCTGTGCTTCATACACTTTTCTTCCTCTGTTCATTAATTTTCAATGTCCTTTAAAGGACAGGTAGTCTGACTGCACTGGATTTTGGAGTACAACACTGAAAGTAGTACTACTTAACTTCAAGGCTTGTTTCTTTTAACACATGGCCTCTAGGGATGCTGTTCTATGTATCGTATAACTTTCCTTTCTGTCATAGGTTGTTTGTTGTTGACAATCATCTTTTAGTATACAGTATATGTTAATATAAAATTTGTAGGTAGTGTATTGTGCCAGTTTGCAATTATCTTCTTATTCCATATTCACTGAGTTTAGGGGCTTTCATGTTGGATCAATTCTGTGTGCCTTTTCCTAAATAAACTTTTGTGTTGGAGGGATAAAAGTGTTTGTTTCAATTATGACATTTAAGTATATCTCTGCCTCAAGGTGTCAGCATCTCTCATGAGAAACAAAACCTGATTAAATTAAGCAAAATGAAGAAACAAATTAGAATAAGAATCCGAGATAAAATGAATTCATGTATTCACCTCTAAGCCTCCTTTTCTTCTTCGAAAAAGCACTTTGGAAACAGCAGAAAATGTGTGTTTAAAAAGAAGCCCGAAGAAGAGGGAATTTCTAGCGTGAAAGGAATCTCACTTGTTGTTCTAGTAAGAATGAAAAGATTAATTTGCAAATGGAAATTACTTATTCTTCACTATCAGACCTTTGGGTGACCAGGGAAGTGAAAATGTGTGGTTTTTCAAGTCTTGTTGATCTAAGCTTTAATTGAGAAATGGAGGATTTTATAGTTAGTCTCAAAAGTGATGTACTACAGTTGCATGTTTGAAGCTTTTCTTGAGTGCAGAAGTAATATTTTTATGTTCTTATAAATTTATACTGAATCAGTTGTTTCATGTTTGAATGCTCTTATCTGTAAATGGAAACTTGTTTGTACTATCATCATCTGCTTTTAATAAAGATGGTTTTATGTTGAAGGAAGTGAGAAGATGTCTAAACCTGACCTTTATATAAAGGCCTTTCTGTTACAGTGTGAGGAAAATGGTTTAAAAATATATTGCAGTGGTCCAATTCATGGGCTTATAGCTTAAAATTAATAAAAAAATAAGTCTAATATCCACATCATTACTTTCTGTTGTAGCGTGCATCTCAAATCTCAGATGCTATTTTGAGTATTTTATTAACTGATCTGTTATCTTATGACAAGATCCATCCTTTCATCACATGCTCTTACAGTGCAATAGGTTGGGTGCTTGCATTCTTGCAGGTGACTTTAATTTTGTGAGGTAAATAGTAATTTTAAAGTCCCAGTTTTTCTCTTAATATTTAACTAAATATCAGTGCAGGATAAAGTCTTAGACCCTTAATTTGTAATAGCATGGGGCTGGATACTTGTGTCAAACTTATGAATGAAGTTTGGAGGCTACAGTGCTTCTTAACCTCCTAATGTGCTGAAATACCAGTATTTATAAAACATTTAAATGTTCTTATTCTTTTAATATGTGTTTTAGCTGAGGGAGAACAGGGTCATAGTTAACATTTTGGAGCAGGTCCAGAGGAGAGCTATGGAGATGATTTAGAGACATGGGACACCAGTCCTGTGAGGAAAAGCTCTGGGTTGGGGTTGTTAAGATTGGACAAGAGTAGGTTTTGGGGAGAGATTAGAGCAGCTATACAGTACCTGAAGGAGGCCTGCAGGAAGGCTGGAGAGGGCCTTCTCACAAGAACAAGGGCTGATGGCTGTAAAATAAAACAGGGCTGATTTAGATTAGATATCAGAAAGAAATTGTTTCCTGTGAGGGTGGTGAGGCACTGGAAGAGGTTTCCTGGAGAAGCTGTGGATGCCCCATCCTGTGGAGTATTCAAGGCCAGGTTGGAGGGGGCTCTCAGAAACCTGGTCCAGTGGAAAGTGTCACTGCCCATGGCAGGGGGTTTGGAACCAGATGATCTTTAAGGTCTCTTCCAACCAAAGCTATACTATGATTCCATGTCCATCTAATCTAGACTGTGCAGTAACCTTTCCTGGGTTAACCAGTGATCTTCAAATGGAAGTGATAAACAGAAAATTAAGTGATTCTTCTAACAGCTTGTAATGCAAGGTTTTTCCATTTCAATCGCCCTTGGTGGTGGCTAAAGAGGTGATGGGATAGGAACACTATGGTATTTTCACTTGGGTTTGCAGCATGACAGGTACTCATTTTGTATGGGGAAATGGGATGAGAGCTTTTACTTGACCCTGGACTTGAACTCACACCTACAAAAGGGTTTTGTAGGGAAGATACTGTTCTTCCCACTATAGAAGTGGAATATGTCTGTGAAGGCACCAAGTACCTACAAAATGTGCTACTGCTCTGCTGCCTTGGAGATTTTTGCTGACTGCACTGCACTCTGGTGGGGATTTTAGAAAGCCTTGGTCATGCATCTCAAACAATGTAAGCTTTGCAATAGTTGTAGTGTTATGGATTATTAGCTTGATTGATTTTTCTACTTTGAAGTAATAGTGTGGGAATTTCACATTCAATATGGTTCATCTGTGCTTTAAGAATAAATAATGTCATGGGCTTTACATGCTGAGCAGAGCCATATATGCAGCAAGTGTCAGTTGCTTTCAAGGCTGGATGTCAGAGTAGAAATACTAGAGTCAGTACATGCATATAGGCATGAAACAAATGAAAAAATGACAACCAAAAACATAGAGCAGAAAGAGGTTTGGTGAGTGTGGAAGCTCTTCCATAGTTGCTGGCTGTGATTTTGGATGATTGTCAAATTTTGTTCTGGTGGTATGTTTTGAGTCCTGCAAAACAAGAGAGCAGCTCATTTCCTTCTTTGCCAGCAGGAGCCTCTGCTTTGAGGGTGATAACCTGCCTGTTATGAGCAAGAGTCGTGTCTATTAAGTGGAGCCCAACCATTAGAATACTGTGATCTTACATGGCACCTGGTGAAGCTGTAAATGAAGGTGCTAAATCAGAACATATGGTTCAGCATACAAATGATGTGTTATTTTCTTTGCTAGTGGTGTTTGGAGTTAACATTTTCTAGAAACTTTTTCTTTTCTGGAGGCTTAATGTTAAAACTGAGAAAAGTGGTGTTGGGTGGTGCAGTTGAGGTGCTAGACTTCACTGTGCAATAGAAATTGCAATGCATAGGGAATAGCAGTTCAACAGGACACTAAGCTGAAAACTACTTTGTGAAATGTGCAAAAAACCTGATCTTTTTAATTTATTTTTCTTATAAAGCAAGAGCACATACTCTTGAGCTAGGTGGGGATTTTTTGAGATTTCTTTCTGAACATCATCCCTCTGAGATACTTCTGGTGCTTAACCTGTGTAGGTTGAAATATCTGTGTAGTGAGAAAGCACAGTACTAAGTGTATGATCAGCAGTAGAAAAAGAACGCCTACATTTCACAAGTCCTGAAATCTCTTTCACTTGATACAGTGGTACAATTACTGTATTTTCTGTGACAAGCAGCAGCCCAGGTACTATTACTAAAGACGGCTTTCAGCTTTTTTGTGGTTCTTTTTTGTGAAGTGTTGATCTGCTTTCACAAGAGAGAGTGAAGAATTGTAATGTTCAGAAGAACTGTGCAGTATTTTTCCATGGAATTTAGATACTGTTGCTGAGAGTGAGTGCCAGTATTCTGGGAGATATTCCAGAGGTGAGAGGAGAGATAGAAAATAAGTGGCTTAGGGCACTTCAAAGTGCAGGTGGGGAAGACACTTTAAAGAAAGTATTGCTATACAGTGGGCCTGGATTGATTATCTTTTCTTTTTCTCAACTTGAATATGTAGTTATTGAGTCAGCATCTGTTTTGCTTGCCTATGGTTATGTATTGCCAGTATGTCCTTTGTGTTACTTGTGCCTCCTGCAGCTGAACTGTGGAAAGGGATACTTTTAAGTATTTTGCCACAGCTTCTAAAATCTGTGTTCAACAACCAAAATTTATCTGCTTCATGGGTGTTCTGTGTCAGCTGTCAGGGCTTCCAAATGTTCCCACTGGGCTCTCTCCTTATCTAGACAGCTTTGTTGATGTTTGATTTGTACTTTATTTTCATAGGGCAGGTGATGGATATCTAAAGCTTGAGTGCTCTCATTGCTCCAGTTGGCTACTGATAGTAGACATTTTTGAAGGATTAATTCTGAACTTAAAGCTTTTTCTTCTTTGTCAACTTTATAGTTCCCACCACTATTGCACTACCCACTCTCCAGAACATTTCTCAATCTAATTTTTGTGTTTTATTTCAGGGAATACCTCGGGAAGCAGTTGCAGTCAGAACAACCTCAAACGGCCACTGCACGGAGCTAAACACTTCTGTCAGTTCATGCAGTTTGTGCTTACAACTACAGTGTGTTTGTCTTGAAATCAATATAAAGGAAATAGTGAAATCACATGCTCTTTGTCTGCTGTGGGTGAATAAACATTCCAACTTCCCTCTAGTGTTGTTGGCTTACTAAAAATATGTTTGTTCAATTAGTTCTGCTGATTATGCCTATTAGCTTCTTGTTCTATTCTGAATGTATATGAAGAAATGTGGCTAATATATTGCATTTGTTTTATGTATTTATTCTCATAATAAAGACTATTATTAAAGGATATCTGTTCGATAATGGATATTATAACTAGTCTAGAAAAATTGTTCTCTTATTTTATTGGACTGTCAGTGTTGTCACTTTCCAAGAAAAGCAAGTTGTCCCCTTGTGTCTCAGAGAAATTAATAAAGCCTTGACTTAGTGTTTCATAGAAAGTGCAATAGCCTAAGAAATATTGATTATCAGTACTAAAATGTATACCAAGTCTCAAAATAGTGTTAAAATTGTACCTAAAAGCAAATGTATGGGTAGGGTTTTTCTAAGGGGTGAGGTAATTCTCTGGTTAGAAAATATATTAAAAAATCAGGAAATGAGAAAAGAAAATGAGCACTCCTCCATCCATGAAAACATACCCTCAGGCTATTAGTCCAGCTTTATAACACCATTGGTTAAGACTGTAGATCAGAGATCAAGTTGAGGGTGGTTTTAAAATTTTTTAATGTGCACTAACTGCTGAACTTGTAATTTCATGGAGTTTTTGTTTATTGAAAATACTTGTAAATGTCAGAGTTCTGGTTTCATTGTAAAATCTATTGTATATTAAGCCAGATAATTTGGCTATCAATAATTTCTGTGTTTTGTAGCTTCTGACAGTATAAAATATGTAATCAATAAATTTAAGATGATCTTAGCTTGGCATATGAAAACACTTTTGTTGCATAGATAGAAGCCTGGCTCCAGGCACTTGCAACAACAAGTAGTTAATATTCTTGTGATTCATTATTGGAATTTAAAAAAAAAAGTGAACATAACTCAATCCTTAATCTTGTCAGTAGTCATTTGAGGTGCAAGTCTCTGAGGAAGCTTAGAGTACTTTGTCATCAAGTGAAAAGACTAATTGGGAAAACTTTCCTTATCCAGCCTGGATTTTCATCATATCTAATTAAAATTTGACCACTGTTGCAATAGAGAGAGAAGAGAGTTAGAGGACTACAGGTTGATGATTTCTTGGTCTGCTTAATTAAAATTGGACTGTGTAGCTTAATGTCTGTTGCTTACTTTTGCATATAGAAGGCTTTGATATTGCAGTCAGTATCACAAGGATAGATGCTGAAGCCTGAAAAGAATTAACCCTCACCAGCTACAATCAGTTTATCTGAGTAGATCTTAACTCAGCGCTGGCTATTCCCACTGGTGGTGGGAAGAGTTGGGAGAACAAGGGTGCACGTGCACTGCCATTCTTATCTTGGGTCAGTTGAATGCTCTGGAAATGAATCTCTGAGCCCTCCCTGCATTTCACACTTCAGTTGACATTGCATGGTGGTGTCAGCCCGTGGCTGGGGTTCTTCTCCAATAAAGCTGAAGCACAGGATGTGCATCCTGCATGGTGTATGTCACACTATACATCCTGTGTGTCTTGGCTACATGGCAAGTGTTCAGACTACTGGACCATTTAAGATTTTGTTTGAAGTACGGCCTTTAGAAATGCATGTGGAGTGAATGCTGAATTAGCACCAAGTGTCTTGCTCTGCAGATCAGTTTTCATGTCACACTCGTCAATGTAAGCAGGGCCTAAGACTGCTGTAAAAGATTGGTCCTATGGTTACAGCTGTAATGTTGGGTCCAAGAAGAGTGATGTGGCATTAACGGGAAAGGAATATGTCCCCACCTTCAAACCAAGTATGTTGTTTCCTTTTCCAAGGGGAACACGCAAGCACTGCTGGGTAAGGAGATCTGGGGTTGAATTACAGTATAAACATGACAAATACTACAACTGGAAACCTCTTCAATTTCTGGAGGAGCTAGAAATAAGTTACTCATAATGTGAAACAAAATTGCTTACAGGGATTGACCTGAAACATCTAGTATTACTTTCATGTATTATACAAATAAATTCTCTTCTCCTGCTTTGCTAGTATTATCTTGTGCATAATTTAATTCTTCATCATGTGGTGTGTTTCTAAGCTGTGTGATACCTGGCATTCTCTGACATTTAGTTACCACTTTATGTCCAACAGCTTTCTAATTAAAGAAATGGTTCTGAAGTTTCACTTATATCTCTGTATGTTATTGGTGCCCTGGTGCCGGTGAAACCTGAAAACCTGCAAGCTCTGAGATTTCCAGCTGCCAATGGTAACACTCAGGTGGCTCAAAGGTTGGATCTGAGTGTAGTTCTTGCCAACAATTGTACCTTAAGAAGCCTGGAAACCTGCAGGGGAGGGCGTTATGAGGGACTTTGCTTTGCAGCCAATAATTTGAAATGAAGTTGCCAGAGCTGAGATTTCTGCAGGAGGCAGACTGCTCGTGGTGCCCTACACATCCTGGGGAATCTTGTCATAGCAGGGAGCTGCAGAGCAGTTTCAAGATGTGGGTTCTTCATCTCCCATCCCCTGGATGCCCTATACTTGTTGGCAGTGAAAGGCCTTCCCAAGATCCCAAAAGGAGGGCAGAGCGGTTGAGCTTTTAACCTTTGCATCAGGAAACTGAATCAACCAAAAGGTTTGTTGAATTTTAATTAATTAATAAAGCTTTCTGCTGAATCTGTTTTTTTGTCTCACAAGCTTAGTGCTAGCTTTTGTTACTGAGCATTGTTTTCACTATTCACCTGTTTGCATGGCTGGCTGTACTTGCTCAGCCTCTTTCTCCCAAGATCTGGCATGGTGCAGGCAGGCAGCTGCCATGGGGGCAGATTGGGTGCTTCAGGGCTGTGTGATGACAGTGTGGGTAGAGCTCAGTGTCAGGAAGAGAAGTGTGTGCCAGCAGCTCCCTTTGTTCCCTCTGGTGACATGAAGATTAAGAGACAGCTGGAGATGAGCTGCCATGGACCAAATTGCTAACTTGCTCCTAAAGCGAGGAAATACAGTCACCCTCCTCCAAATTAGTGTAATCAATCTTCTCTGGGTGAAATTCACCGTTTTTCTAACATGATTTCACTCTTTCTATGTTTCATCCAACAATAAATGGAGTTTAATTTTCCTTTAATTTTCATGGAGTTTAATTAAAATAACAGAGCCTTTGAAATCTTTATATAAACTGACTTTTAAGTTTTGCATTTGATATTTCTTTTCTGGTTAAATAATTTTCTTTGAACTTTGGTTTTGGTCTGAAATCTGAAGGGGAAATAAATTTGAGTAAGTTTTCAAGACACAGCAACTGTGAGAAGAATTTAAACCTGTAACAATTCTATGTAGGAGGGATGCATGATGAAGTACTGACACCCAGAACTAAGGCAGGAAAATGCCTTTAATCTTGTGCTTATTGATTGTTCATTATTCCCACAAGCTGGTTGAGATCTTAAGGCCTGCAGTCAGGTGAAGAGGAGGCCAGATTTTGTTCTTTACCAGTGTGACATACTCTGCTGGAAACAAACTGAGGTTGAGCAGGGGGTGGGCTTCCCAGGCCCATGGTGTACCTCACACCTCTTTTCAGTATCTCACCTGAGCTCCAAAAACACCTTTGTGCACCTGCTTGAGCAGATGATGGTCACTAATTTCTAATACTCAGAGCTGCTGGGTCTCTTTTTTCAGTGGTATGACATGCTGTGCAGTAGTGCAGTAAGTGACAAGGACTCAGAGGGAAATTAGTTGACTCATCTCTTTTGCTTTTCCCTTTGGCAGCTTCTGCAGAATATTTGGGAGTTGTGTTCTTACAACCACATGTTGTCCTGAGCTGAGAAGAGATCTCATCCTCTTGTAATGACCAGGTATGTTGTTAATTGTATTTGCTTCCTCTTAGACTCCAAAATGCTTATTAAAAAAATCTGGACTGCTGTTGAGATTTTCAGAGTGGCCAAGGGGATCATCATTCCAATACCACAGAAAGCAGCAACCTGTCTTGCAAATGTTAGGTGCTGCATTTAGGGAAGTTACCTCAGAACTCTTTTTACCTTGGGGTGTGAATATTTCATTGGCACAGCTGGTTCTGAGACACACAAAATATTACTGAGCACAAGTTGTGCTAAAAAATGACCATATCCTTTGTTTAAGAAAATTTTTCATGTCCTAGCCCATGGACTTACTGCTTTTAACCTAAATTACTGTATAGTAAAGAGTTTAAACAATAATAAAAAAAAGGAATAATGGCTGGTTGTTTTGCAGTGTTTTGTTTTTGTTTTTTGGTTATGTTCAAGTAATTCTAATTTGAGGCAAAACTGGAAAAAGGAAAAAAAACCCTCTTCGTATAAAAGTAGACAGGCTATCTATACCTATACCTATACCTATACCTATACCTATACCTATACCTATACCTATACATATACCTATACCTATACCTATACCTATACCTATATATATATAAATATATATATAATCTATCTATCTATCTATCTATCTATCTATCTATCTATCTATCTATCTATCTATCTATCTATTTATATCTACATCTATCTATATCTATCTATATCTATATGTCTGTATGTATGTATAATTGATAATCTCACAGATTTTCCCAGAAGTGCACAATTTTGCCCTTTGTGTGAAAACTACATCTGCAAAAGGGAAAAATTAAGATCTTCAAAAGCCATCTTTGGTGCCCTTCTGAGCATATTCATAATCTTCCCGAGGCTTTTCAGTTTGCCATGTCTGGATTCTGTGCAGAGACAGACTGTCAAGGTGAAAATAACTTTTTCAGTGTCATTCATTAACTATTTTTAAAAGGCTGCATGTATCCATCTCTGCCAAGAGTGGGCAAAGAAACTGGACAGCTGATTGCAGCAATGACAGTTAAAGCCTATTGATCTGGAAATCACAGAACTGCTATAATATCAGACGATTTTATAGGAAGAAAACATGACAAATTGTGGACTTAAAGGTCATCATTCTCTAGGCAATTTTCGTGTGATAAGGAAGGATGCAAAACAAGCCTGTTCTGTCAGGTGTAGATGGGTAAAATGCAGTTTAGGATTATGAGCCTGCCAGTGTGGGGATCATGGCAACAGCTTTTTTTTTCTTTTTTCTGCTAGAAAATCACAGGCTATCTCAATCTTTGAGATTTGCAAAGATTACAGTGCATTTACAAAGAATCACTTTATCTGGCTGCCCCAGCTGGTGCAGCTTTTGAAAGGAGCTGGTCCTTTCTATCCAAGTGTCTGAGCAGGAGACCACTGGTGAAATACTAAAATCCATCTGGGATGTCTTTGGTGAAGTCCTTTTACAGGAAGTGCATACATTGTACCTTCTGTTGTGTGTCTGAATGTCACACTTCAAAATTTCAGTTCTTCGATGTCATCTAGTTCTTTCTATATTATATCCCAATTTCTCTTAGAATTGGTAGAATTTCACAGTTTAAATATATTTTGTTGCTATGTCAAGCAGATCATGGATGAGACCTAGAATAAGGGAAAAGCTTTAGGAGAAAAATAGTTACTTTCCTCTGTTTTTCTTATAAATTCTAGTTCAAATTCTATCAAATACTATTTCTAAAGAAATAGTCTAGATTTTTATCATATTTCTCTTAATCTGGCAAGCCTGTTTTCTTTTTATTTTTTTCCCTCTTAGAGGCATTGAATGTCCTGAATTTTATCACCTCTGACTTCATGCGTGCTGTACTGATTTTTTTTCTTCTAAGAAATCTGGAATGGGATGAAATCTTTCCTTAGAGAATACATTAATCTTCTTAGAGTTTGTGTCTATGGAAGTTCCAACTTTCTTATCTGAATAGCCCTTAACCTGGGCCAAACTTCATGACTTTGACTGCCTTGCAGTGACTAGGCACTGTCACTCCTCTGTATTAATCTGTTTGCCCTGCCATGCCTCTGGCCCTTTCTGGAGATGAAAGGAATTTTGCTGCTTTCTGGAATCTTCTTCCTTTTATGATCTTTGTTTCCTAATCCACTGTAGCAATTGATAACTTCCAGGAACTCTTGTGATGTTGTAAGTCAGCATGGAGGATAAGTGGTGGATCATTCCATAAAACCATGACATATTTTTTCTCTTTTGTTCTCCATCCTCTGTCCCTGCTCTCAATGCACAGTCTGAATTTCCTGTTAGCTGGTTCATTGCATGCAAAACAACTGTACACAAGTGAGGACTTTCATCTCTTGTACTGGGATGACCTCTGGTCTACTCTGGCCTTCCTTTCTGCTACATAATCCCTGGTATGTTTTATGAAAATTTTGGATTCTAAGTTTGTATTTTGAGGAGACAGATCTTTTTCTGGAACAATGAGGATGCAAACACATACCTCTTGCTGGCTGAGAGGCTACAGCTTAAACTTTTGTTGTAAGCAGATATGGCAAATTACCGTTTTAAAAAAAGTTTTAAAAGACATTTCATAAAGATAATTTTCATGCAGTGCTTGTAATAGATGTATTTTGCTTTTACTCTGGTCATACTTCACAAAATCCAGGCTCTGCAGTATCAGAGCATGATACTTGAAATTTATTTTGTGTGCCCTGAACTCAGTAGCCTGGCAGAAATAGGTAATGTATTATCAATATGAAATAAAATTCTGAAATAAGTAAATAGAAATGAAAATAATAAAAAGGTAACTTTTTTCTAATTAGTTTCCTAATTACCATAAATTATTAGCAGGGAAGTGTAAATCACATTTTGAGAAACACTGAAAGGAATTCCATTGCAACTTGTGCAGATTATGCTAATGACTTACACAAAAGGAATTTAAATCTTGGTCTTTTTCAAGATCGACTGCGCTGTGCCATCTAACTCTCCCATTGGTAAATGTCTCAAGCCCTGTTTTATTTGAAATATCTGTGATGCAACATCTCTAGCTGTTTGCTTTTCCCTTGCTCCCAACTGAGGTGTTTGTCAGGTAAAGGGATGGCAAAAGAGCTCAGCAAGTGGAGGATCTCAAGCTGCCCTGCAGCTGCCAAAGCTGGTATGGCCTTGCAAGAGGTGTACAACAATTGATGCTGTTGACTTTTTCCCCCCTCTCTCTGTAGACAGACAGCTACTACCTGGCTGGCCTTGGGAAAACAATCCAACCAACCCCTTGAGGACAGTGTGCTGAGGCACCAGTGCAGCTCCCACTGTTTCAGATCCCTGAAGGTGGCTGGGTTAACTGGCTGGTTCAGTGCTGTGTCTGGATACAAGAGCTGACCCCAAGGGCAGGGAGGAACTGCTCTGCATTCCCACTTAACCTTCTGGCTCTCTGGGAGCCTGGCAAAACAGCAGAAAGAGTCTCATGGCTCATGCTGAATGTATTTCATTGCTGCCAATCTGTTCCCTTCCCTGAGCAACCCTGCAGCTTCATTTTTCTCTCTTCCACCATGTCTGCAGGAAAACCTGGTCCCCCTGAGGCACAAACTCCAAACAAGCCAGGAGAGGTGGTATTTTCTTCTGGTGCAATTGTGGGCTAAAAAGCTCCATGCAGCTTTTCCAGGGGTGAGAATTGTTAGTACTTCCTTTAAAGCTGCTATTTTTCAGTCTTGATTATATTCTTTTTGTATTATGTGGCGCTGTTAGAAATTGCAGATGAAACTTGTCATTTTGTGAAGTGGTAGGTAAGCTATTACCTACTGAAGTGCCTGTGAAGCCAGGGAAACAAGAGTCAGACCTGATCAAATGATGCTTCTGAGACTTACTCAAAGGGCCAATAAAAGTCTTGTGGCTTTGTACCTTTAGGCTGACGTGTGTGCCATGCCTGAGAGGTCATCACTCACCAAACAGGGGCAGGAGGAGCTGGGTGGGTTGTGCAGCTAAAAATATTTGGCAGCAAAGAGCCTGTGCAGCTAAAGGATTCTGCTGTGTCCCTGTAGCCTGGCTGGGGAGTTGTGGCAGGGAGGCAGCCTGGAGGATCCTTGGTAATAGTCCAGATCCAGGTGGTGGGGAGGTCTGGGCTCTGTGAGGTGGTACTAGGGGGAAATGGGCAGCTCCCTCTAGCTTCTACTTGGATTCTTGTTTTGGAAATTTCACCTTTCCCAAGCCCCAGCATCCTGGTTTTGTTCCTGGTACTGGTCTTGGACAAATTAAAGTGATGCCTTATATACCTGAAGTAGGTAGTCATTTCTATTTTGCTTTCAGAGAACCTCCTCATTGATGACCTTAATGGTTTTGTTGACTTTACTGAGCTTTAAGAACCTCTGCTGCCAGATCAGGTAGTAACTCATCTGTCCCTTTAAAGTACTTTTTGGCCATTGTCTTTTGAATACAATAATTGCTATGAAAGGGCCTTACAATGGGGTCTGCCTAAAGCTTATCTAAATGTTTGGGAATTTGCTTCTGATAGGCATTACTTTAGCTGAAATGATGCCCTTTTCCTAGCATTTTTGAAAATGAGTATCTGAGTAGAGGAAAGTACTTTTCCTCAGCACATCTTTGCAGTAAAGGAATTAAAACTAAAGGTTGCAACATTATCAGCAGCTCCTGTGTAGCACAAATAACTTAGTGATGCTGCTTAATTAATTCAGAGATATGTAGTGAGCCAAAGAGGTTTAACCAAAGCAGTCTGTGTTCTGATGCAGTTTGTTATGAGAACAGCTGGGTTTACACCAGGGGAAATGAGCAGGCTCCACAGTTAACTTGCTGAGTAGCCTCCCTCCTGAGGCATGGCATTAAGAGGTCACTGGTTTGTACTAAACAAGAAGATTGTCATGAGAAGGGCCCAGCTCTTTCAGCAGACCCCATCAGTAGTGGAGGACACTGCTTGGTGACCCCTTTCTCCCCAGACTGCTACAGCAGCTTGAGCAGGGCACCAGTGAGGGCTCTGCTGTGATTAGCTGTTCTGGTGCACTGCCCTAACATAAAAGTGTGATTCCTGATTTCATCCCTTTTAAAGGCTAATTCAGTGATCTGGTTTCCCTGGACAGATCCTTGCAGAGGCCTCTGTCTCCTGAACTGGAGGATTCAGGTGATGGTGCAGCAGGGAATGGAGGAGGTTTGCACTGGGAGATGGGAGGGCTCTGAACTAAAGTCACTCCCCTGCTTCTCTGTTAATATTCCTAGGGCTTAACCACTGCCCCTGAAGGACTGTGAATCCTGGAATCTGTGGAAGCAGAGCATTATCTTTTGATTATACGAGAGGTTCATGAAAGATCAGCAAAGGCCTGGCTTGTTGGTTCTGAGTCCCCATTCTCAGAGAATGCAGCATCAACTGCCTTTGTTTGAAGTGTTGATCCTTTCTCCTGTTCTTCCTGTTGGGAGATTGGGCCAGAAACCCATTCCTCTGGTGCCTTTAAGCCTTCCTGCCTCCAGATTTAGTGAAGCTGTGGTAAAGATCACTGAATCACAGGATGGCAGGGGCTGGAAGGGACCTCTGAAGACTCCCAAGTCCAAGTCCCCTGCTAAAAAGCAGGTTCATCTCCAGCAGGTTTCACAGGAACAAATCCAAGTGGGTTTTGAGCATAACCAGAGGAGTCTCCACAACCTCTCTGGGCAGCTTGTTCCTGTGCTGTCCTACTCCAAATAAGGAAGCTTTTCCTTATATTCAAATGAAACTTCCTGCACTTCAGTTTGTGCCCTCATCCTGAGTATTATAACTCATCCTTTTGCTGGTATTTTCCTACAGCTACTGAAACTTTGGCAGCAGCAGCCCTCCCCCAGACACATCCACTTGCAATTTAGAGGGAAATCACTTAGAAACACTGGTACCTCTGTTTCTAATGAGTCCTGACAAGATTGCAAACTCTGATTTCCTCCTCCAGTCAGAATGCAAAAATTAAGAACACCACTGCCTTGATGTGCTAGAGGTGTCAGAGAATCCTGACAGGAACTTCCCCTCCATGGTAGAAAGAACTGGTTTATGAGACATGACTGTATGTCTGTTATCTATAATAGAGCTGATGCCTCCTCCCAAAAAGAATCTTAAGCATGAGGGCACAGGTAGAACTCATAAGGTGGTGAGTAACTGGAGCCTCAATTACCACATAGGTATGCTGTATTTTTATTGTCTTTGCCAGGTCAGACTCATGGCTGTCTGAGAAAGGTTGCATTCAAAATTTAATTTAATTTAATTTAAAATAATTAAAAAAAGCACTTAAAAATTCCTTAATTAAGTTGTTTACTCACACAACTATTTTTGTTTGCTTCTGTAGGAGAGCGAAGCAGCTTTTGTTAATGTGGCACTTCATCATTTACTTGTGACTGAGTCTGCTGGCTTGTGTTTATTTCACATAAAAAGAACCATCCTGGTATATGACAACAAACTTAGGTACCACTTCCTGAATTTGGTTTTTTTCTCTTCCTTTTGAGGAACTCAGTGGTCAAATATGTTAATCTTCTCTTCTCTCTTAACCATCCTGAATAATTTGGGTACTATATACTGTTGCTATAGTCCATTCCCATGGCAATCTTCTTTTGAAGATAATAGGGAAGTTATTTCTGTTGTCTCAAAATCCATACCCCAAAGCTGTTTTTTCCTCTTTGAGTAGTTTATTTTTGATCTAAGTGCAAGGATGTTCTGTTCACATCACACAGGAATTCGTGTTTCATCAGTGCCATCACAGTGACCTCATAATTTATTTCATGCTTAGCTAGATGAAGATATGAGGGGAAGATATGTAGCATTAAGTAGGTGCTCAATCAGAGATAAGTCTCTGCTTCCTTATTCATCTGATGGTCCTTGAGGAAAGAGTTATTGCCTTTCCAGTGCTGATCCATTTCACATCAGTATTTGGGATCTACCTGTCCTCCCCCAGCTGTGTCATTCATTCTCTTCATCCTTCACTGGCTGCTAACCCAAAATATCATGAACATAACCTAAATATTGTCTGCTGTGAGTGAGCCCATCTGCATTCCTGAGGAATATAACAGGTATGATTCTATAAAAGCTTTTAAAGCTTTGGAAAATCACTGTATGTAAGGGTAATATATATGTGTATATATATAAATATGTGTGTTTTCCTGATTTTGTTAGCAGAGAAGAGGAAGCTTCCCTGCTTTCTCTAGTTCTGGAACTAACAAAAAGTTGACTCCTGGTTTTGCTTGCAAGACTAGAATTCTAACATTTTCCTGAAACACAGAGCTGCTTTTGCATGCATGTAGCTACATAACAAGCTCTAATTAAGAGGATTTGCAGTCTTCTTCCTGGCTGGATTTGCTTTGAGGTGTTTTTGAAGTTTCACAGGGGAGATTGTTAGTGCAGCAGGATTTTTTCTTATTTTTGTGATCTTAAAAATTTTGTTTAGGTGATGAGCTGCTAGTGATTTGTTCACCTCAAATAAACTGTTTAATAATGGTCTTGGTAACTACTCTGCCCCTGTTACCATCCATCCTGTACATTTACCTTAAAAAGAGATAATTATTAGCTGTTGAATGAATACATAAGAAAATGAACTGGGGCTGGAGGGTTCCCAGTTTGAAATCAGTATCTTTGGATGGTTGTAGTGTGTATTCAGCTCCAAGTGGGTGGTGGAGCTAATGCTGAAGCAGATTGTCTCTTGATGCATGACACTGTCTCACATTGGAAATTAAACATTGGGGCAGATAGTGGAACAAAATAATCTGAGCACTTGCTATGGACACAGAAAACAGGTCAAATCTGAGCCAGTGAGTCAGCTACAGAGAATGGATCTGCTCCAGCAAAGCAAATGGAGACACTTCCCAAAGGACTCCATGCTGGTGGTCACAACACCCAGCTGGAGACAGCTGGCTTAAAACTGATAGTTCAAATTAGGTATTTGGATGTGGGTATTTGCAGCCTGAATGAAAGTCAAACCACTGTTTTGAGGCTTGGAGTTTTTTTTCACGTAGACTTAAGTTCATAAATAGCTTAAATTATTTTCTGACTTAATGGGAAGTCTCCCTAAGTAGAATGGAAATTAAATTCAGCCGGGTAAACTTGATTTCTTCTTATATGGCAATATAAATTAATCCACTTAACACCTGGATTTGAAATGGCTTTCATTTCCACAGAGGAGCTGATATAATATTGTCTTGATTTTTAATGTAGAAGTTTATTGTTTCTCTCTAAAATTCAATGTAAAATATCATCCACTTGGACAAAAGCAGTATTGAGTGGATAACTACAGAATTTATTGGATTTATTTAGATTAAGTTTTCTCATAAAATGCCTTAAGAGCAGGTTGTGATTCCATCAGGGTGATTTGTTAGTTAATTTATTTGACTTAATTTTGTTTTTAGAACCTGATTTTGTTATTGTTGCCAGCAGTTATGTGATTAACTGATGCAATCAGTTTGATCTAAATGAGCTGCTGTAATTACATAAGTCAAAATCTATCACTTTATATATCTTGACTGGAGAAAAACAGCTTTGTTATTAAGAGAAAAAGTGGAGTCCATGGGATAAGAAGAATTTGATGCTTGGGAAGTGCCAGTAAATGAACAGGATCAGGAAACTTTTCTTGACCAAAGTGGTATCTAGAATGCCAATCCCAGGCACAATAACCTGTTTAAATCTGTTGTGAGTTCAGGTGTGGAATGAAATCTTCTCTTGCAGATCACTCCCATGGCAGCAGTTTCTCCCTGCCCCCATGGGGCTGTTGCCCTTTTGCTTGGCCTTGAGCCACTGAGAGCATCTCCTGTGTTTGCCTGGAACAGGGCCCCTCATCCCTCATGTGCTGTAATAGCTGCAGAGCCTGGGTGTTCAGAGGCTGAACACTATTTTTTATAACTAGAACATGAGCATCTGCAGTGGGCTGTTTAGCCACAAAAAAATTGTGATCACATTCAAGACAGTGGTTTAGTACTCAGCCTCATTCTTTATATGTGTAGAGCACGGCAAGGATGATTACCAGCAGTCATGGACAGTGACAGATGCTAGTTTGTTAAATTGGTTTGGTGGGAGGCAGATCTCAGTGTTGGGAGGGAAAAAGACCCATTCAGATAACTTCTGGTTGCTGCACACTTTCCCCACTTTGTGGAAAAGGCATCAGCTCTGCATTTGTGGCCACGAGGTTGCAATAATCCATAAGCAGAAATCCTTACTGCATTCCTTTGCAAATTTGCAAGGTGTTACCTTTTGGATTGCAAAGCAGCAGTTTCTCCTTTATTTTGTGATACTTCACTGTGATTTGAGTCCTGACAGATGGACTTGGATGCTCAGTTGCTGAGTTTTATTGTGAGTCTTTGTGAACTGCAAAGCCAACAGAGGGAATCACAGAGTGGTTTGGGTTGGAAGGGACCCTAAAGATCATCTGGTTCAAGCCTTCCATGGGTGGCAGGGACACCTTCCACTAGACCAGGTTACTCAAAACTCTGTGGAAACTTCCAGATAAGGAGCATCCACAGCTCTTCTGGGAAACATCCCACTCAAGTGCCCCACTAGCCAATGCATCCTATTAACCACCACCACCCCTTCCCATCCTTGCTACAGCACACAGATATCATTCCTTTAGTGCACAGAAAACCCCTTTCAAATGCCTGTAAAATGTCCACAAATATTTTTTAAAAAGTCAGTAAATTCTCCATGGAGACTGTTTTTTTTTTTTGATTTCAGAATATCTGTGTTATTTAGTGACCTGATTTGTACAAAATAGGGGAGTAAGGGTTTTGCCAGGTTCTGCCCTGTCTTTGCCATGTCTGGCTCATCCCATCCTTCTAGGGGTATATCTACATGATATATATGATTTAGGAAAGGAGTAAGCTCTGGCTGCCCAACAAAATGGGTGTCTGCAGGCTCCTAAATCCTTATGTTCTCAGAAAGGGTGGTTGCAGCAGAGCTCTGGTTTGGCTGAAGAGGGATTAACATCTATGGAAACAGCAGGTGTTTTTCACTGGCTGGGGAACAACTATTTAAAACAAGGCAGGTAATTGCATGTAAGAGCTAAGGTCAAAAGGAGAATTGAATCCTCTGCACATCTCTTTAGTGGTGGCTTCATTTGCATTTGTACAATGAGCTGGATAATCTGCTTTTTGCTGGGAATGATTTCGATTTTGATTTGGGTTTTTGGGGTTTTTTTGTTTTGTTTTTTTAAGGCCATATTCTCTCTGGATATCTCTTGACATATAGAAAATCACTAATAGCAAAGGTGAAATGAATGACTTTCCATGGAGTGTGGGCAATATAATTCTTATTTAGTCTCCAAAACCAATCCCTGGTTTTCTGTTATAGAAAGGAAAGTTCTGGGTCTTTGGTTTGTTCATCTGCCTATTAAATTGAGATGTTTGTCAGAAGAAAAAAATAAAATTCTAAAGTTTCCTACAGCTCTTCACAAAATTACATTTCCTTATGCTCTGTATGATGGGGAGTCAGGGTTACAGAATAATATTTATTTTGCTGAGTTTCCAGTGCTTTTGAAATCAGCAACTTATGTTTGGGCGTTTTTGGTCACTTGCTATTACAAATGAACACTCTAGAGAATCAACTTTGTTGTCTGAAATCTGGAAGTGCTCTGGAAATGCTAGCTGACAGAAGTTTACTGAAACACTACCACTTTGTTACTAATTTTGAAATACAGAGGAAAAGAATACTGGCACACATATTTTACCTGGTCAGGTCTCAAATACTCTTTTTAGGTGAATGAGAGAATAAGAATAAAAAGTAATTTATTTTTTATCAATTTAATTCTGCTGAAAATGCAAAACAGTGATTAATGAACCACCCCCAAAAATTTAGAATAAAAAATTTATGTAAAGAAGTTATTTTGGGTTGTTTCCTGTTAAATGATAGAAAAAAAGGCAAGGAAAAACCTCAAAAGAATTATTTAATGGGAAATTTAAGCATATGCCCCCATATACATTTTGAAAGAAAATTTATGATCTAAATTTCAGAGTGAAGTAAGCAAGAATGGACCATGGACTTCAAGCTAAAGAATCTTGTTCTGTTTGATCATGATTTGGAAAATAAAAAGACTATTTTCTATGTTTAATGGCATACTTTTCAAGTGGGATTTGCAGCCTATTTAACACTAGAGCAAGGGTTATCACTTCTTTTCTAGTTCTTTGCTAGGTCTTAGAACTTCTGTCTTCAAACTCCTCTTCAAAATGCAGCTCCCCAAAACAGATTTCTAATGTTCCCTTAACAGTTTATCTGCTCCAAATACCTGAGAGAAGACATTCTTCAGTTTCTAGCTATGACTGTTCTGTATGAAATGCTCATGTGTTCCTGATATATGTACATATATATGTGTGTGTATATAAATACACACACTCAGATGTAATTTGGCACTGCACAAAAGACCATGGAGACTGAAGCAAACTGAAGCAAGCAAAATAATTTTTTGGTGCAAAACCAAATAAATGAGATATGAGCATAAAGGCTGTAACAAAGAAGGCATAGCAAAAATCCAGGAATACAGAAGAACTCCAAAAGGGTAGAGATGAGATACTGTAGGAAGATGCAACCATTTTATATTGCTGTGGCAGAAATGCCTGGGAGTTGCTCTATTTACAGCATGAGCTCTTCCTGAGCATGGGAAGGGGTGGCTGGTGGTGTGCAGAGCTTTAGACCTTGAGCCACGGCCAAGGGTGAGCCTGCTGGGAGCATGTGGATGTGGCCTCTGGGGCTGAGCTGACACAGGAAGGTGCCAGAAACATTTGCAGAGCACATCCCCACCTGCTTGTGGAGCAGCCCTCCGGTGGAACAGGGGTGTGGTCCCTCTCCAGGAGATGCAGCTGACACAGCTGTGTGGGCACGGGGCTGGGGCTGGATGCATAAATGTGTGTTTGCAGTGTAACATTTCATGCCACATCAGCTGTTTGGGTCCTTTTTTGCCTCTGCACCAAAGCCACGGGTGCTGGCAGCTGTGCTTGCTGCCTTGTCTGGAGGGGGGCTGTGGCAAAGGAGGGCTGGAGGGTGAGTGTTTTGTCCCGGCTCGCAGAGCAGAGGCAGGTGCCAGGCAGCAGCACATGTGCCACAGCTCTCTGCTGCCTGTGCCTGCCTCTGCTGGGCTCAGTGCCTCTGAAGGCATGAATCCAGGATCCCTGGCTCTTCTCTGCCTGGAGGCTGAACTCCAAGTGTCCCAGAGTGCTGTAAGGAGCAGGAGCAGCAGAAACTGGTATCACAGATGGGATCACAATCCAGATCCCTCTCTTTTTGGTTTTTTTTTCAAATTTACAGAGGCATCATTTCTCATTTCCTTGCTTTACATGGTCCCTAAATTGTGTGGAAATGAGAGAGTGAAAAGCAATTTGTGTCTTTCATAAGCTCAGGTTGGAAGAGACATCCATGACATCGGGACAATAGTACTTCAAAGGAGAGGTTTAACAAATGCCTACTGGGTTGCTCTCCATGGATGCAGGAGGAGAGGGCATAATGAGATTTGTGGGCTTTTTAAATGATGAAAGGTGTGTTTGCAATTGAGCAACTGCCCATTATTTAAAGGATGAAAAGTAGGCATATTAATAAAGTTGAAACTTGAAAAAAAGACAAGAAAAGGGGAATGAGAGTTAAAGAGATTTTGGTTTTCTCAATTCAGTAATGTATTGCTGGTTGGTCGGGCTTTGTATGGTAACAAAAGGATCACAATTTTTTTCTTAATAAGGGGATGCAAGCAAAGCATCTTCAGGTCCTTTTTTTTTGTGGATAACAGCACTAAAATTATGTGTGTGATGAGTTGAACCTAAAATCAGCAAATTTTGGGCCAATTTAGTTACAGGTGGCTGGGAATAATTTAAAACCCCTATCCCTATGGCACTTACAGCTGATAAGCATTGTGTTAAACTTATGTGGACAAATCCTCAGGGACTGTGAGCCATCAGATTTAGATAATAGCCTTATAAGCATGCACTGTGCAGAGTGCCTGCCAGGGCACAATGAACAGTGAGCTTGTGAAACTGAATCAGAGAGAACACAATTGTTTCAAAGGAAGCTTTCTGATTATCTGTTCATCTTAAATCTGTTTTTAAAATGGGGGGAAAAATACCATCATTGAGATTTTGTTTTTGAGTCTGGTTTTGTGAAGTGCAGCGGGTAATTAGAAAACCAGCTCTCATGGTCTCATGTCTGGCACAGAACAAAGCTAGAGTTAATAAAATGAATTGTTTGGGAAATAATCTGGTGGCATTGTTGGATTGTACCTCTCTCTGTGATGGCTCTTCTATCACATAAAATGTGTATGCAGTTTTCAGGATGGATATTGGTTATAAATATTTAGTTGGGTTATGGTAGGGAGAGTGCTCCTTTCTTAGTGCTACTCTGAGGAACAAGCAGGTCCATTAGGAAGGCACCAGCCAACCTCACCATGTTTGTAGCAGTGAAGAGGATAAAATTAATCCTTGTGCAGAAGGTTGGTGTAAGGGTCTTGGTGTTATTAACAGCCATGGGAGAAAGAGAATAGCAACAAACTATTGTTATTCAGCTAGTTTGGCAGAAATCCTCTGCCCTCCTGGCAGGACTCAAGAGGGAAATACATACCTTCATGCTACATAACAGGCTAAACACTTGAGTCTGTTGGAAAGCTAAATCAATAAATATTTGTAACTCACTGCCCAAGCACTGAACAGCTCTGTGGATATTTTAAGCCTGTTCTTCAGACAAATTGCTCTGGGAAGATGACTGTCCTACAATTGACTTGGGTTATTATTTATCTGGGGGATCCCAGCAGGATTTAGAATATTATGTTGTGAGAGTTGTCTTCTGTTTTTTTTTTCCTCTGGGAAGCACATCTTTTTGTCAATGAGCTTTGATCTGTTGTAGGATCAGCCTGCTTTGAGAAATTATGCTGTCGTAAGTAAAATGTGACTTTATGGCTCCTTTAGTGACTTGTTTTATTCCCATTATGCTGGGATGTCTTTCCAGCACATTCCTGGCTGGCTGCAGGAGTAGTGCAGAGAGGAAGAGCATGGGACTGTGAGGAAGGCTGTTCTTGGTGAGCCTTCAGGTCCATTTGGAAAACCAGGCAATCTCAGAAAGCCAGGAAGAAGGGAAGGGCAGGGTAAACTTGGTAATATCCTGGAGCACTTTGCCAGTGTCCAGTTAAGTTCAGGAGCTTCTGGAGGGGGTTTATTTCAGTTTGCACATTCAGGTTTAATTTGTCCAGAGCTGTTTTGAACTCAAGTCTTTATAATCACAAAGTTCTGTGATGAAGTCCTGCTGTATAACCACCTCTTGGGTGAAGAAACTCTGTTTTGTTTCGTCCCAGTCCCTGTATGTTCAGACTTCTGGAACCATCTCTCTGTCAGTGTGTGGGAGAGACAGGCTCCACACAGATCAGTAAAACATGACAAAGAGATAAAGTTACTCCTGGGAGCCAGAAACTATAGGCATTCAAACTCATTAGCTAGAGGTCTGTTTTCCCTCCTTTACCTTCAGCCTATTAGGATTTAGTCAGAAAGCAATTTCATACTTACTGCCTTTTTTTAGGAATAAGTGCAGCAACTCATAGATAGTTTTTTTTGTGTCTCTTTTCAGGTGTGAAAGGTCTTGAGGTCAAGTAGTAATTCAAATTCATCCTCACTAAAGGCACAGTATTATATATTGAAGTAAAGGAAAGCTTTCTTGGACTCTTCAACAAAACATGGTCTTGAACTCTCTGTCCTCTTAGAGAACAGGATAATGAAGCATCAGTCCAAGGATGAGATGGGTGGTTGGTGTCATTTTCTTCATATACTGTTGTTACTCCTGTAAAATATATTTTTGAAGGGTCTTGAGCTGAATAATGTGATGAATAATTCAATGCTTAATTTTCAGTATATTTAGCAATATTTCATTAATATTTCCTGAAGCTCATTTTTAGCTGCAAATATCTACAAGAATAAACAGAGTAACATTGACTCCTATAAAAGTGAATTCCAGTAGTCATGCTAAAATTTATCTTCACACAGGAAATACTTTGAAGGGTTTTTTTCCCCTTGATTTTTAAAATATTTAGCCCGAGTGCCACTATCAGTGAGAGAATATTTAAATTATGCAGTAAAGAAAAAGAAAAGCAATGGCTTTAAAAAGAGCAGTTGCCCATCTGAAGAGATTAAAGTTGTATTACTCCACTAAAACCTAGGAAAAAGAAACAAGCAACCAATTTGGCTGAAGTGAGGGTGATCTGCCTTGGAGATCTTGCTGTGTCTAAACAAGTGGGCTGGTGTGTGACCCCTAACCAGGACAGGAGGCAGGGGTGCTGATGGTGTAACCTCACCTGTATTCTGGTGTCTTCAGAGGTTCTCCTCATAACTCTGTCACACAGCAGAATCAGAAATTATGTAGAAATTATGTCCTTTTCTACAATAATTTCTGATCCTGCTCTGTGACATTGTTGTAGGAAAATGCCTGACAGAAGAAAGAAAGATTTAATCCAGAGAAATAATCCATTGATGCAGTGGAAGTTTTCCTCTTTATGAAATGTTGCTCTGAAGCTGGGAGTGATCAGAGGTCTGTGATGTCAGCCTGTGTATAAGCAAGCTTCTTGGTTTCAGATTATTCTACATTTGGAAGGAACCTACTGCTATTTTTTTTCTGTTACAATCTTTTAGTCCTTTTTCCATCTATGCAAACAGTTTTGTGAACTTTGAGAATAGTCCTCTGTGCATTAAAATGTATTTGCTGCTGAAATGTTAAATCAAACAGCAGCTTGAATATTTCTAAAGGTCAGAGTTACTGAAGCAAAATGCACACTGCATACACTTTCTTTAACTGCTTGTAAAATATTTTATTTTTTTAAATTTAAATGGAATCTTTCAGTGTATACACAATACTGCCTTTAAAATTTGTAAGGAAAAAAATATTTTTTTCCTGCAGGAATTAACAAGCATGATGATGTTTGCATCTTCCATTTGCAATTCCTAGATGATTAAGAAGAACACATGAAAAATGGTAATGGTATTTCCTTAGGAAGAGCCCAAGACAATTATTAATTCACATTTTCAGTGTATTCTCTGCCACTCTGAGGTTCCAGGAGCACATCTGGGTCAAGTGCTTCAGTGGCTTAAAGGGAAGATGAGGTTTGGGAATTGTAATTCTGCAACTGGGGCTGAATGACGCAGCAGCTGCCACAGCTGAGGGATTGCTGCTCATGAAGCTCTAAAGAAATACTCTGGCTGCTACAGCAATAAAGCATGCTAAACAATCATGTTAGACAGGGAGGAATGGTCTGCAGACATGCTTTATTACCTTGGAGTTGGACTGATCAGTCCTTTCCAGCTCAGGATATTCTATGATATTCTATGATATTTTGCTAGCACGATTCTGGTTTTAGTTACACCTGGATGCTTGGCTATAGCTGATATCTTGAATCCAACCTTGATGATTCTCTTCTGGTTGTAGGTGTAAAAGCTTGGAATATTTACAAAAGTTCTAAGTGACAGAAACCAGTAGAATTGCATGCAGTTTGGCACTAGTGCTTTTGGATATACTGTGTTCTTGTGCTTTCAGGATGGGGAATTGCACACTCAAGAGTAAAAACTGACTCAGTAATAGCATCAGAGATGTAAATGTCCTAAGTATTGCTGTCCAGGTGACAGGCACAAAGCCTGAGAGAGGACCAGAGAATTTAAAAGCTTTACCCTGGGGTCAGGTCTTGGCTGCTTAGGCAGGGATTCATCCTTTCAGCTGGAGGCACTGATGCTGCTTCTCCCTGCTGGAGTGCAAGTGTCCTTAGAGTTTTGGTTCATAGGTTCACCATGGTCACACAAGAAATAGGAATAGTTATTTATTCTATTCAGCATCTGTTATCTCCTACCTCATTAATTTCAAGACTTCCTCCATTCATCCCTCCTGTGCACATTATATCACATGGATTTTTTTTTTCTTACCTTATTTGCTAATATAAGGCAGAGGTGATGGTGTAATTATTTCTGTCAAGGTAATTATTTCAAAACTTAATTTCATAAAAAGCACTTATTAAATTTTTCAACTGCAGCAGATGAAATTAAAAATCTAATCTCTCCTGTACTCAGGAGGGAGAGGGTTATTCTAATTTGCATAAGTTTACATTACAATAACAACAACAACAAAAAGTGGACAAAAATTACAATTCAATGTAGATTCATATTTGAAAAGCTTTAGTTTTTATTCTCAAAAGAATGAATTTGGCCTACTGTGGTATAGTATTATTCACCCTCAAAGGTTACTCCAGTTTAGAAGAAACTGTACATCAGAGTTGAGTTCTGGAACATGCTGGATGTCTACTGTTTCTTTATTGCTCCCATTGCAAGAAATGCTCAGCCCCTGATGGACCTTGATCAAACTGTTTGTAATGAAGGGCTTGGATCTCTGTCCCACAATTCATTTACCTCCTTTTATATTGATTATCTATACTTGAAACACACACTTGGTTTATGCAATATAAAAGAACCAATGCTTGACCCAGACCTAAAAGAAGACACGTTTTTATATTAGCCCCTAACTATGCCATCCCATAAGTCTTTTTCTGAACAAATATTACTTTTTATGTCTATGTCATTAATACCCTTATGCCCTGGATCAAAATAAGAAAAAAAAGCCCCACATGAAAGCCACATACAGGTGATGCCATAAATGAGGAGTTCTAGGTTATTAATTTGACAGACTGTCATCTAGACAGGGCCCAAGACTGTAATTAGAAGTTCTGCAGTGCAAGCCTCTGTTGACAGCAGAACATCAATATGCACATGGCTGTGCATGCAGAGTTTCAGTAACTGAGGGAAAAGGATGCAAAAGTCATCTGTGAGGATGCTGGTGGAGGCAGCCAGAAGGAAAAATACCATTTGTTTCTGCAGCTGTGAGGTTGCTCAGTCATCAGCACATTTTCATTCTCTGAGAACACAGAAGTGATTGCTTTCAAATCCGAGTGCTTCTCTGACTCTTAAACAGAGTGTTCTGCACAACCTGATGCTGTGGATGATGTATGGATGTAGAAAGATTGATGTGATTTGCATGTTTTGGATGTGACTGTGAATGGCAGGACCAGTTAACAGAAATTACCCACATGTGTTTTTAAATAGAGAGCTGAAACTTTGGGAAAGCTTTTGCAAAATATTCATATGCTTTACATTCAAATTTATATCTGAAATTTATTGAAATTTTAATGATTTAAAATAATTTCAGTGAAAGGAGAATACTGTACAGCAGACTTAGAAACAAAAACATTTTTCACCATGCTAAAATTAAGTAACTTGATGGAGTGCTGCAATCTGGACAACATCAAATTATTGTAATTAGCATTTTTGTGATGTAATCAGACAGGAAAAACTGAGCTTCTGCTTTGCCAATTTTTCTGCATTTTTATTCATTTCTCCTAGTGGTTGAGATCCTTAAGCTCCTGTGAATGTCCACTGTGACTGAACATCCCCCCAAATACAATTATGCAATAATTTAGAGTTACATAAAGTCCAAAGGATTGCCCAGAATGCCACACAAAATATATGAGTGGAGATCCACAGACTCTTGCTGCTGACACCCCTTGTGTTTGATGGGGCAGCAAAATGAACCATGTGAAATACCTCTCCCCCTGCCCTGGGCTCTGCATAAATGTTCTGCTGTAAGCAGCAAGAGGGGGAGCCCATCTGAAAGCCAGACCTTGTGGTGTTCCAACCAAACCAGCAGCTTTCCTTGGGGTATTGTAAAGGAGCTGAACCCTGCAGGGCTGGGCAGCAAGGGGCTCTGGATCTCCTCATGCCCAGTGGCTGAATAAGAGAATCTCAGGGTGAAGGATGGACATTTTAAACCCATTCACTGTGAAAATGTATGGGCTGAGTTGTCATATTTTTGCACAAAGCAAAATATTTCAGTTCCAGTTAGCTCCAGGTTAAAATCTGTGTGTACTATTAGAGTGTTGCTGAGAGAACATGGTTTTTCTTGGTGACAGAGGGACATCTTGCCTTTTACCATGAACATGTATTAGTTAAATGAGGAAGTTATTTCTTGCTTTCTTTTTCAGGGTAGGTTTCACTGAGCCAATCCATCCTGAAAAGCTGAATAGTGCAAACCACAGCTGCTGTGGCTGAAGACAAAGCAGTTCATTTGGGAAGGAAGAACAGGACATTTTAGAAAAATGAGGGGTTCATGCAGCATTTTATTAATGATTAAGAGCTAGCTTGGAGAGAAGAGTGAATGGGATGGTGCTGATGGGTAAAGGGGAGTAATGCACATTCTGCAATTGCAGAGTATTAGCAGACAATTTGGAGACCTTTATTAAGGCTGTGGTATATCCCTCCTTCTCAGGAGATAATGTACACACACCCCACAGCCTTGATTAGCCTTGATGATATTTTGCCTCCTTGACATCATGCCTAAAGAGGAGCACTGTGAGGGGAGTTGGGATGTGCCTTAATCCCTCATTTTAATCCCTCAGGAGCCATTTCTGGTTGAGCAAGGTGCACGTCCTGCCCCTCAGCACAGCTCAGCTGCTGAGCTCTGCCCATGCACACCTGCATGTTTCTGCACCTCAGCAAGCTGCAGAGTGCTGGTGTGGGCACTCAGCCTGGTCCCTGCCTCCCAGACACCCCAGGGCAGAGAGAGACAGGAGCAGAGGTTAGCCCTTCACAGGAGAGTGGGATGTTCACCTTTTTAACACTCATTCTCCAGTGTGACATGGAGAAGTCCTCACCTGATGTGCACACAGAACCCACAGACCACATCCCTCAAGCCTCCTCTCATGGAGGATGATAAACAGATAAGCACAAGTATAAACTGCAGGAAAAGGATTTCACTGATCTTTGAAAACATCTCAGTGTTCTTGGAGCTGCGTGTTTTGTCAGATGTGCTAAGATCTTTAGCAGAGGAATGGGTAGGCAGAAAGATTAGAGTATTCACAAGTCTCCTAGCAGCTTCTGTCAAAATAAACATCATTGTGTTAACAGAACAAGCTACAATGCCTATGTATTGTATAGAAGAATTGCTATATTTTCCTGGCATATTGCAACAGCTTTGGGATTAGAAAAGAGCATAATCATTTAATCACATATGTGTGAGTTACAATGAATAAGTTTTGTTTTAAAAAAAAAGCCTAAGTGATTTTTGGATATGAATTTACTTCTCTGCTGGCTTAGGTATAAGAATGATAGAATCATTAGGGTTGAAAAGATCCTCCATAATCATCAAGTCCAACGTTTGACCAAACATCACCTTGTCAGATAAATCATGATATTAAGTGCCACATCCAATTGTTTCTTGAATGCTTCTGGTGATTTCACCACCTCCCTGGGCAGTCCATTCCAATCCTTAACAACCCTTTCTGTGAGTAAATTCCTCCTGATTTCCAGCCTGAACCTCCCCTGAAGGGAAGCATGTAGTTGCCTTCTCTCATCCTGTTGCTGGTTGCCTGGGAGGAGAGGCCAGCCCTCACCTTGCCTTCTTTCAGGTAATGGTAGAGAGTGATAAAGTCTTCCTTGAGCCTCCTCTTCTCCAGGCTAAACAACCCCTCAGCTGGTCATCATATGAATTACTCTCCAGATCCTGAAAAGAAATGTAGGGTTTCATTGGAAATCAGTGGTACTTAGGCTCTAAAGCTACTTGCATGTATTTAAAACTATATTAAAGGATTTGACAATAAGCAATTTATAGATAAACTGTTAATTCTAAGTTAAACAGCATTTCAGGCTAATTTTAAGATTATTCTAAAGTGTCCCTAAATCTAATAAGATAGATAAATTTATCATTACACCTATAATTATCTTAACATATTTACATTAATATGCATTTTTAACACCTGCTTTAGGCTGTTTCCAGTGTTCATAACAAAAAGTTAGATATGATTTGTGTACTGTTAGCATGACTCCACCCCATGCACACCTATAAATACATACACACCATTCTATTTCACTGACTGCTTTTGCTGTTGTGTAAAAAACTTCTTTATTTTCTAGAGAAGGAATGTTTTCATTCCTTACAGGAATGACCCCTTCCCCCTCCTAGAAAAACAGTGGAGCTGGTAACCCAGAGCTGGCTTGGGATGTGGCTCACTGTTAAAGGCCTTCCTCTAGATCAAGTGTGTAAAACTATTTCTCACATCCCTGGTTAATGCATTAATCATGGGACCTTCTCAGGATCTTGTTCAAGCAACAGGAGCACCACTCATGCAGCAAGTCCCTGATAACCAGCTCAGATTGTTGGTTTCCCAGGCTTGGACCATACTTGCTGTTTTACCATCTGCAGAAATTACTTGGGGAGCAATGCAGAGCTTTTCTGCTGAAAACTGAGTTTTATCCTTGCTTCTACAGCACTGCAGCATTTTTCCTCCCCATACCTTCACCTCATTTGGGAGCATTGCTGAAGCCCCAGAGGGGTCTAACAGAGGTGGCTGCAGTAGCAGGGGCCTCGTGGCTGACATTTAGGTGCTGCTGTTGGATTTGTGCTATGACTGCAGCTCAGGCACAGCCAGAGTGATTGTTAACCTGGTGTGCCTTCCTTGTGCAGCCCAGTCTCATGTAAAACTTAAAATCCTTTTCCACTTGCAAAAAATGGTCCTAGAATATGCTTCTGGGACTGCAAGACTGTATGCACATGTCCCTTAGATCCCCAAACCAGTGGATAAGGTGCTTCTTAGAGAAGGAAATCCTTTCTTGGTTCTGCTTGATTTTGAGCAAGGAACTGATTTCACATCTGCCTCCTATGGAAATGGGCCAACCACAAAACTCCTGAATATGCTCCAGTGAGCCTCTCAGTTTCTTCTGCAACAGCCCCACACACTGCAACAGGTATGTGAACACAAATCTGTCACTTCCAAGGGGAGTATTTCAGGCTTCTGAGAGGATAATTTTCATCCTTGAAATATTTCATGGCAATATGGAAAGAAGTGCTTTAGAATTTAGGAAAGATGAGGTGCTATTTCATATGAAATATGTTTGTCTTTAATAACTTTAAGGTTGTAATGAGAAGAATTAATATTATGGCAATATAGTATTTGAATATTCCAAATAGCTCTGTATGTTCTGGACTATTAACCACTTCTATGAAATATTGCAAAGATAATACTTTTATAGACAAGAAGTAGAATTGAAAATGTAATTCTAAATTATATTGTGGGGTTCTAAGCTAAAGGAAGTCAAACTCAATGGCTTTTCAGACCTTTATTTTGTTAATAAGCAGAAAAAGCTTCTAAATATTTATCATACCAACTGAAGCAGTCAGAGTTCAGCAACTCCAATGACCACAGGGAGTTTTGCTTTTGAGCATCTCTTGCATATAAATGAATGGCTGGTGAGGAAATTTGACAGTAGTTAATATTTCAGTGGTGTTTATAATTCTTTTTTGTTGAGAGGAATTAGAAATACAATTAATTTTGCTGTTCTGCTGGAGGGTTAGTTCATCAAAATTAAGTGATGGGAGAGCTACCAGCTCTCTGAAGCCATGCAGCCGTTCTCATTAGGGCTTCTTTCTCCCCTCCATCAAGGTGGTTCTGCCTGATGTCTGGCTGTCATTTCAGATGCCTGTCCAGAAAGCTGGCTTGCAAACATTTTATTTTGACAGCATGTCAACCATTCTTGGGAAGATTTCTCAAAAAACCTTCTTCCACAAGGCTTAAAGTAGGTTTAAACTGCTGGATAGAAATTCAAGGGTGGGGAAGAGTGGGAAGATAAAGGGATTGGCAACTGGCAATACTGGGGTGATCGAGTCTGGCTTTGTTGAACAACAGCTGAGATCTCTCTCATGTACTAATAAGTATTTTTTGGGTATTTATGATATAAATGAGGATAAGTTAAAGAGATGAAATCTCATCATAAAGTGTGTGTGCTTTTATTGTGGTAGAATTCAGGAGCTAGAAACTCTGATTACAGACAGAAGCTTTTGAAGCCCTCACTGCAAATTATGAACTTCAGTATAACTATTAGATGATAATACAGATAAGTTTATATATAGGAACACAGGAAACCAATCATAAGGATTCTGAACTACATTGTTAAAGAAGAATCTTTGAGGGAAATGTAAGCTTGAGTTTGAGATTACTGAATCACAGTACTTCAGGCCCTGAAATGAAAATGAGGGGTAACAGGAAGGAGAAACAAATATGTTTAAAACTATGAATAAATAGCCTGCTCAAGTAGGAAGAGATTATGTGATCTCAGCAAATATCTGGGTGACACCAACCTACTGAAATCAAGGCTTGCAAATAACATCCTGTTGGAACTCTAAGAGGAGACCAAAGGAGAAAAAATCTGAAGAGCGTGAGCCTGGAGATGAAATAATCAGATGTGCATTTTGTTGTGAATGGCCTGCAAATACCTGCTGGAAAATGGTAACACCATTGGAGCAAGTGCCATCAGTCATATGAGATATTTCTTCATATCAGGTTTTTTTTTTTACCAAAGAGATTGATGACATCTATTCTGCCAGTTGCAGGCAGAGACTAAGGTCTGCTGGGGCAGAACAGATGCCAGAGACAAGTATATATACACATATTTTTATTTTCCTCTTCATCAAGACTAGATGCTGGATTTTCTATACTGACAGTACCTTTTCCTCATGGGAGTGACAGCTTTATCTTCTAGTATAAAGTGAAAGTGTTTTGAATTTTTGCATTATGCCAGATATGAATCTGACAATTTTGTGTTTCACGAAAATCTTGTTTGGTGCTCACTGCAGATGTTTTAGTACCCAAGGTTTGTAAAGTTCTCTTTCCTAAGCATGGAAAAATCCTATGTGCCTGTGTTTCCTTGGCATTTAGAAAGAACATAAACTTTCCTCACAATTCTGTTTCTTACTTATGCTGGCAGGTTCATTATACAGTGGAATGAGATCTGTAAAGAAATTATTGAATTTCTGGCTATTGCAAAAGCTGGTTATTGCAAGCTACACTCATATGAGACAAATGAGTTGAGAGAATATGTAGGTATGACAATTCCTTTTGGCTTGCAGCTGTGAGGCTTTGCCTGTTGTATGTGCTTGGAGTGTGCTTTCCACCCTGTCACATAGCCACAATGAGCTCTGGGACCTTCCTTGGGTGCTCTGATATGACAGCTACTGTATGTGAAGTGCATCTTGGATATCTAAAAGCAGTACTCTAAGACATCCAGAAGGACAGAGAAAATGGGACTTTTCATGCAAGAGGTAGAATAAGGAATATTGAGTACCTCTCTGTGCTCCTTTCATACCGAAGATCCCAAAAAGAAGGGGATGCCATATGACAGTTTCGCTACACTGAACCCTCCTTTTTGCCTGAAAACCCAATTTTGTTAAAAATTTAACTGGAAAGTGGACTTATGACTTCTCCTTTTTTATCTTAATTTCCTTGCATTAATTGGAAGCTGCTATATGGAATTCTTTGTGTTAATGTGTTTGGGGTCTTTATTGCAGATGCTCTGTGCTTATCTTGCATGAGGAGTGGGCAATTTCTCTTGTACTTTTTCTGAATTCTTTTAGTGAAAGTACTAGAAATTTTGATAGTACTTGGGGCTTGGAATAAATTCCTTAGAAGTCAGCTCTTTAGTTTTACATTACTGCTGAGTTTTTAGGCTCTGTAGTTTTTCAAAAAACTTGGAAAGGACCTGTTTCTAAAAAAACCCCAACCCCCCTTCTACTAATTTATTATCCATCAGTAAATGGCTTCTGATTTCAGTGCCATGAGGGAATAAACTCAGCAGGCTCAAGGGAAGTGACACAGTGAACTTGCATCTAGATGTGATCAGTGATTTTCTCTTGTAGCTGATGACCCTTTCTTTCTTCCCTTTATGAAAGGACTAAATCAGAAGAAGGTAACAGGGAATTCAGAGGCTATTTGCAATTCTTCTTTCCACCTTTTTCTTCTTCTTGTTCATGACTTCTACATCCTAAATAGTTTTCTAAAGGTGCCCTCAGCTGTTTGGCCTCTGAATCATGCAGGCACCAGTGGAAAAATGCAAGAATCTGTTACATACCTTAAGGTGTGATATGGGAAAAGGCAGCAAATATTTAAATGGTTGCTGTTTCAGAGTAGGGAAATACAATTTAAAATTTCTTAGGTATTTCATAGATTCATAAAACTTCTTGAAAGCTATGCCTAAAATTTAGTTATTCACGATATGTTTTTTGTCACACCTGAATACTTTAGGTAGATGAATGTAATACAAAGTTATCTGTGTAAAAATGCTGTACCACATGCCACATGTAGTTATAATGTTTTTAAATGCACAATAAATATTGCTATTTAAAATGGGATTATTTTATCAAGTCTTAACATTTTGGCTGTGATTCTCCTTGGCTTGATGTTTTCTCTGGGCAGCCATTTCAAGCAGAAGAGCCATGTGCAACTTTTCAGGTTATTTTCTATTGAGTTTGCAATAAACTGGAGCCTGCTGCAAAATCCTCTGGGGAAGAGTGGCTTGGCCTTATTGTTTTAAGTCTTCCCTCTGTTTTATTATCTAATATTCACCTACTATAATGCTTTTTGCTCTGCTGGCTCAGAGCAAAGGCACCAAGTCAATGTTATTGCAACTTTTGGGGCTTGCTGGGCACCTGATGGATTACCTTTGTGGGGAGAAAAAAAATTGCACAGACATTTTCCATGGCTTCACAAAGAACATGCATGTTTAGCCTGCAATCCTAATGGGGCAAATGGAAGGCATTTGCCTTGCTCAATTTTCCAAGCCTGTTTACTTCTAGGATTCTGCCTCAGAGCAGCTGCCTTATGGCTTCCACTTGATACCATACTGACATTAGGTGCTTTTCTTTTTGAACATTCTCTAACTTTTCCAGCCTGAGAAATAAGCAGCCTGCCAATCAAGCTTTGATGGTATTGAAGAGGGCATTGTGGAAAACTTGATTGCTTGCTTTCTATTGTCCACCCTCATCCTTTCCCCTAGAATTTTATATTTTTAGTGGAATAACACCTTTTAGTTGACCTTATGTGAAGTGCTTTGTTTTGCTGGCTTGCTCTGTGTGCTGGCTCTTGAGTTCCATTTCTGTGGTGCTGAATTCTTCAGATATTCCAAAAAGTCAAAATATTTTTCTCAGAGTAAGCAATTGCATTCTGACATGTCCAGAACTTGGTGAAATATTCAATGCTATGTGCGAGCTGTTTTTCTCCACTGTTAAAACCTTTCCTGAAGGGATTTTTCTTAAATGGCCAAGGAAAACTCACAAGTGTGAGCAATCCAGGTGGTGGGAGCCAAGCACCAAAGTGTAAGTGTTTAACTAAGAAGCTCACCGAGTATTCTTGTTTCTGAAAAAGAAACATAATATGGGTGCTAACATGACTTGATCCCACTTCTAGCACTGATAGCTCAGTTGCTTGAAACCTCTAAGTTTTCTTTATTACAAAATCAGAAATGCTTTCTTAGAGCATCATGAATTAGCATCCTCCTGCATTTCTCAGTTTATTCTTCAGAAAGTTCATAAAACATTAATTTTACTACATACATAAATAAGTCACTGTAGTACTGAAAATAAACTTTTCAGTTGCCTTTAAGTTTGAAACTGGAAAATAAATGAGCCTAGAACAAACTTACCTTTTACAAGCCTAAAACACTGGTAGTTTTCCAAATTAGCAGCAAACAATAAAGATTTTTTGACAGGAGATGAAATCCAATTTCTTTATTTCAATGGTAACTCTTCCATCCTCAGTTTGTTCAGTTTCATTTTCCATCTATTTCTGCAATGCTGTTTCTAGCTAAAAGCATTCTTTTGTCTGAGGAATCACCCTTAAAGAGCTTGTGGACCTACTAGTGAGCATCAAAAGTATGCTGGGAGAATTCTCATTTACCAAGAGTGTTTTCAGGATGCTTTTTTGTGGCATGTTCAGCATTTCAGGTTTAAGAACAAGGGTCATCAATCTTCTGCCAAAATTCTTGCAATCTATTTCAGTCTCAACTGCATCAGGGTTGGCAGTTAATCCTGGTTTTATGCTCAGGCCCTTGTAGCCAGAGTGAATTTTAGAATAGTGATATTGTTATAGCCTGAGGGTATTTCCAGTCCAGACAACTTCAAAAATTCCTCTGAAAAGACTGCAAAACTATAAAAACACCAACTGCAACCTAAGAGGCTGAGACATCCTGATAGTCTCATTGAGACTGAATAGGGTGAGCAGAAAGAAAATGGTGATGTAAGGTTAATCCAAATGAAAGTTCAAAATTCATCCTTGTTTTCTTTTCCTTCATTATGCTATCATGGGGCAGCCACTGGGTTATCTCTTAGAGAAATCAGGTGGCTCTTCTGCTTTCAGAAAACTGAAGACCAGTGGGTTAGGACACTCTTTTTCCATGTTCTTCTTGCTGACAGCTGGAAAGCAGAAACTTTGCTGGATGTGCTAGGGTGGGCATGGCTGCAGGATTTCCTTCTGCAAGTCATTGTCTGCTGCTGTGGAAGAACGTGACTGCACAGCAATGGTCTGCAATAACTCTTGTCAGTCACCTTTGATAAGTTGGCTCTCTTCAATGAAGGGGCCATTAGTGTTTCAAAGTGGTGAGGGAGCATGGGCAGGGGGTCTTGGTACTGATTGCTTAAAGCACTTTCTTTTCCTACCCGAGGGGTTTGTCTTCCCCTCTAACAATGGCTTTCCTGGGTAGGCAAGCCCTCATTCCTGCCTGTGCTGAGCATCCTCAGGAGGTCTGGACTCATCTCACTGATGAGAATTGGGAGTAGAAATAGAAAGGAGTTGCTTCTGCATGGGCGCTAATTTTTTTGAGTATTTCAGCCTGTTTGTGCCTGCAAACTTACCCCTTCCCACTCTTCCCTTCTTCCCAAGACTCTGACATAACACTGAAAATACCCCAAAATTCCTCTCTCCTGGGCCTGCCGTGAGAACTCTTCCATCCTTTCGTTATTGGATTTTTTTTCTTATTTTTTGAGGGTAAAAATTGCTTGTGTTTAACTTTAAGTAGGCGAGACTTTGCACTTTCTCTGTTCATTGTCAGAAATACTTCTGCCTTACATTGTGACTGCTGTATCTTATCCAAATGGATATTATGGTGTTGTGTATTGCTTGAGGCTCTTCTATCTTGGCCATCATTAACATCATTACAGTCCCTTTCTTTTGTAGCTATTTTATTGTTGCTGAAAAATGGAGATGTGGGACAGTGGCTGAAAAGCCAGTTTCACTCAGATCTCCTGATGAGCATCTGACTTCAATTCTGTGTCTTAAAAAGAAAGTCATTGCAATCTTGTAGCAAACTGAGCTTCCCTGAATTGCACTGTGATCATCTTAACACAAAGCAAGTCTAGGTTCTCAGTGCAGTCACAAACTCCTTTACAAGGGCCAGGAAGCAGAAGACAGCTTGTTTTTAAAGTCTTTGAACCATGCACAGCAACAAGGCAACTGATTAATAAAGTTCTGGTTTTTCCCTATCAGATCCTCTATCTTCACAACAACAACAAAACTCCCCACTCGTTCCTCTAAAATGAATCTGGAATAAAAGATGGAAATGATCTTTCATCTCAAATTTGTGAAGGGGCTTTGAAAGCTTACATTAAAATCCCTGTTGTGTCTCTGACTTGACAAGCCGTAAAGGGAGCTCTCCAGTCTTCTATATCAAAGTCTAAAAAAAGTAAATCATAAAGCCTTCCTTCCGTGCTCCAAAAAATGTTCAAACACACTGAGAGAGTCAGTCCTAAAGTTTCATCAGTACACCATTGATCTTGACATGACTGGCTGTTTAATGTTAACAAAAAGTTACTAAGGTTTTAATTTTTAGAGGAAACTGAACTTCTCAAGGTTTTTGAATCTTTTTTCATCCCAGTTTTGTTAGAAAATGTTTTTCAAAGGGCTTGTGTCCATGTCTCCATAGAATAGAATAGTGTAATAAAGTGCCTCTAAAGACCTCTGAAGTTCAACCTAGAAATCAGTCAGATTCAGAAGAAAATTTACTTACCCCAGAATAAAAAATAAGACAGTGAGTTGTTGCATTTTTGTGCTGGCAGCCAGTGCCTTGGGCTTTTGGGGCAGAAGAGAGGGCTGGGAGTGGGTATTATTTTGACCTGGATATTTTGTTTTCAACTTGCCATTCTGATGGAAGCAATGCTAGATAGAGCCTGTTGCAGGACTACTTGGGCTGATGATGCCTGCCTGGTCTGAAAGGCAGTACATGGACCCAGCCTGCTCTGATCTGGGGTGATGTTTTTAGCAGTTTTTAATACAGGTAAGTGACCCTTAGCTACTATTGTTTTCCTGCCTGGATGTCTGCTGTGGGTCTGTTCTCATACCAGTGTGGTGTTTCCCCTTCATTCCTGTTCCTTTAGTCACACTCTAAACAAAATCTCCTTTTAACAATATTCTCCTAAGCCATACTGAGGTTCATCCCTTCCTACAGTGTAAAGTTTAGAGTTTCTCTAGGCTTTAGGTATATTAGTATCCTGGTCTCAGCTGGGATAGGGTTAATTTTCTTCCTAGCAGCCGGTACAGTGCTGCATTTTGGATTTTTTAATAGAATATGCTGATAGCACTCTGATGGTTTAATTGTTGCTAAACAGGGCTTACCTCAAGCCAAGGACTTTCCAGGTTCCCATGCTCTGCTGGTGAGCAGGTGCACAGGAAGAAGGAGGGAGAATGGCAGCTGACCTGGACTGGCCAGATGGATATTCCCTACCAGAGTGTTATTCTCAGTCTATAAACTGGTGGGAGTTGACCAGGAGGGGACAATCCCTGCTTAGGATGCTGAGTGACTGTATTGGGGATCACTTGCCTGCCTTAGGTTTTATCCCTCTCTGTAGAGAGAGCAGGATAAATTTTTAATCTCCTTCTCCTTCTCCTTCTCCTTCTCCTTCTCCTTCTCCTTCTCCTTCTCCTTCCTTCTTCTCCTTCTCCTTCTCCTTCTCCTTCTCCTTCTCCTTCTAACCACTCTAATCTTGGTCCATGGTTTCTACCTCTTTCCCGTTCTCCTCCCCATCCTGCCAGGACTGGGATGGAGAGTAAATGAGCAGCTGCATGATATTTAGCTGCCAGCTGGGAATAAACCATGGCAATTACATTCAGAGAGATAATTCTGGCTCCATGACAACACCAGCTTTTACAGTCTCAGAGGAACTGAGTGCATCAACCTGAGAAGGCAGCTGTGGCACTTCAGGAAGAGAACAGCCCCAGGCAGGTGGCCTGTCCATCCCCACAGCTGCAGAGTGACACAGCAGCCTGTGCACCTTGCAGAGGACAGGGCTTGCTCTAGGTGCATTTATGCTGTTTTTGAGCCAGCTGCAAGCTCAGAAATAAGACTCCCAGATCTCACAGAGCTGCCCCAAATCATTCAGTTCCTTGGTCTGAGTGAAACTGTCTCCATTTTGGCAAAATTCTCTACTTATGCCCTCAGTCAACAACTTCACATTTAAGTGTCTCAGATGTTTCACTGCCTAATGTATTTTCTTTTCTCCCCAGTGGTAAACAATTGTCATGCTGATGCTGGGATGGTGCTGGTTACTTGAACACATTGATGGGTGGTGGCAGAGGAGAAGCTTTTCCCTTTGGGGTGAATAATGCCTGTGGCTGCATTCTCATGGAAGAAAGGCTGGAGGGGAGTGAAGCAGGAATGCAGCTCAGGAATGAAGAGTTAACATTGAGAAGTCATTCTCTATACTGTGAGGCTGTTTTCTTTGCTGAACTGAGAGCAGCCAGTGTATAGCTCAAAGTGTTGAAACATCTTTCTGGAGTGGCACAATAGACATCTTCTATTTCTGCTTCCTTTTTCCTTTCAGTTTGTCTTGAATGCCATAGATGTAAAGACCTGCTGGCTAGGACTGTCACATGCAATTTTTTTAAAAACTGATTTATAGTTTTTCTTTCTTTGAAGAAGGATGACAGAAAACCCATGTAAAGAATGAGATTTACATAAAGCCAGGAATGAACACTGTTACACATTTGGAAGCTTGGGCTGCACATAATGCTGTACTTGAACTACAGGGGATAATGGCTACTGACTGAAAGAGGGTGGGTTTAGATAAGATATGAAGCACTATGAGTTTGTAAGACATTGAAACATGTTTCCCAGTGAAACTGTGAATACCCCATTCCTGGAAATGCTCAAGGCCAGGCTGGATGGGGCTTTGAGCAACCAGGCCTAATGGAAGGTGTCCCAGCCCATGGCAGGAACCAGAGGATCCTTGCATTTCCTTCCAACCCAGACTATCCTGTGGTGCTTTGAAATGCAGCAAGCCCACCTAAAATTTACTGTTGATCCTCTATCTCTTTCTTATGACACACAGGCAAAACTTCATAGAACAAATATCACTGAAACTGTGTTCTTAGAAAACTTTTACTGTTTACTAAGCACATTTTTAAAGACATGTCTCAGACAGTAATGAGAGGTTGCAGTGTGTCTCAGAACACAGAATAATTCAGTTTTAATTATATGAGGCAGTTCTTCATTACTGAGTGCTCAAAGAGAAGGGAAAAAGAAATTTCATGTTGTTATAATTAAAGGGAATATGAAATTAAAAGACACCTACATAATCAGAAGTTTGATTTAATAGCAAGGGAAATGTTTTGTTTATTAAAAAATTGAAAGACTGAAGTACCAGAAATGAGAAACAACATTCTGTAAAGAACCTACATATTAGGAGGCAATATGAATGGATATCCCTGAGTTTTTGATATTCCTGTTAAGTGTTTTTCCCTTTCCTTGTGCTTTTCATTTCACTATATAACTTGCACTTTGTGTTCAAAAGGATCTAGGGTTGAATTACTTCAACAGCCAAGCCATAAGTTACACTTAAGCCCCTGTACAGTCGGGGACAACTTGCAGCAGTGATGCCAAGTTTCTGTTCATTGCCTTTAGAATGTGACAGGAACAGTTTATGCAAATAGTGCTTTTAGTCAGTTGAAATACTGCTTTTACTAGTGTGTTTTCCTGTTTCTGCACTGGCTGTTCATGGGCAATGTGCACCACTCTGTCTATAAAAAATTCTAAAAAAAAGAATATTAGCCCTTCAGATTGCAAAGTACAAATTGCTCTTAAAGTATTTCTTAAACTGGATTTTTTTTGCTGTTTTGATGGGGTCTTATTCTAGTAAAAGTTTTCCCATCCCTTTTAAGAATAACACTGACCTAGGTATGGTTCTGAACTTTGATTGGTATCATTGCATGCAGGTGTACAGGGATATTGAAGGACCAAATAATTTTTTTAAACTTAAAGTAAGTAAGCTGAACTTCTGGCAAGAAAAATGATACTGCCTGTCTTCCAACTTGTTTTTTACTATTTCCTGCTCTAGAAAAAATTATAGGAACTTACAAACAACTGCAGAGCTGAGGGTTTGGTTTGTCTGGTCTTGAATAGATTGTTTCAGATGAAATTTATCTCTCTGTCTGGAAGGTAAATTAGATTGTTTACAGAGCACTTGTGTCTGACTTTGCTTATTTTAAAGATAAATAAAACCTTTACTACACAAACTTAGCACAACAGACCTTGTGGTAAAACTATTGCCTATGTGGGAATATATCTGCAACTCTGTTTCAGCCAGCTCTGTAGCACTTTTCCTGCCCTCAAGATGATTTTGTCATCCTGTTCACCAAATACAGCAGGCATCCTGATGAGAACTCAAACACTTAATTATGGTTCCCAGAAGACCTGCCTGGAGACTATGCAGACTATCTCATTTTTGACATTTTTGATGTTGAATTATTGGACCTGAAAACCAGAATATTTTTGTCTGAATTACTTTGTGTGGAGTTATTATTACTGTTGCTTTTATTATCGTTAATTTTCCTTCAACCTCACCAAGGTTAGCTTGTCCCTCTTTTCTGTCAAGTAACTCTGGCACTCAGGTAAGTGCCAAAATGTGGTGGGGATGACAGAGGCACTGCTTATACTTGACATTTTTCAGTGTAGGGGCAGGCTGACAAAATTTCTTCTCCATCTGATATCCTCAGCTGAGGAAACTGGATACTGAAGTGTATATCCACTGAAGGGTTTGGTTTCCATCCCTCCTCTCCATCAGGCTGAGCATCATATACACAGAAAATGACTCCTGGATTGGGTATAACACAGCTGTAGCTGTGCAGGTGCTTGGCATTCTGGAAAATCTTGCTTTTGTTCAAGTTGTCTGAAAACAAGAAAATGTGCATTTTCTCCTACTGTTCCTTGCATGATGATGGAAACAAAATAGAAAAAAAAATCTCTCTTTTCCCCTCACTTATTTTGTGGGGAAAAGCTTTTTTTCAAAATTCTTGGGAGACTTTGGTCACTTTAACTAAAGACAAATCAACCCAAAGTGAAAGAAAATTTTAGTTTAATTTTGTGTTCTCCATATAACTGATGGGGAACACACATCCCTGTTGAGGAATTCAGACTGGCTCAATTGTACTTTCTTGCCAAATTGACCTTTTTCTTGTTGGCAGAAAAAACTAAGGAATGCAAGTTAGTTCAGGCCAAAATCAGTGTTTAAATTCTCCCAGGATGACTTTAATTCGAAAGGTTGAAAGAGGTTTCAAAAAAACTTATGAGACTTGATGTGTTTGTGTGACAAATGCAGCTTAATTGACCAAAATTCCCTATTAGAATAGTTGGAGTTGGAAGGGACCTTAAAGATAAAGATCACTTGTTCCCAAACACCATGACATGGGCAAGGGCACCTTTCACCACACCAGTTCTGTTGCTCAGAGGTCCATCCAGCCTGGCCTTGAACACCTCCTGGGATGGGAGGCAGAATAATCTTTGACCTTCTTCCAGAAAGATATTGGAAGTTAGGATGACATGAGAGTTTTTCCTTTCCTCTAAATACCAACTGTGTGAATTACTAGTAATGTGAAAGGTCAGTCTGCATGTCTGGTACTCTTATTACTTCTAAGAGTGTTCCTGCATGGCAAATATTTTATTAATTGATTTACAAACACTTTGCATTTTGGGACCTGTATTTTGAGTGGCACAGAAAATCAATCTGTTGTCAGCACACTGTCAAGTTGATTTTTTTGTTACATTAACCTGAAAGGCTACTTTAAATGAGATGCCTGGAGTGGCAGGCAGGTATCCAAAAAGAGCTGGGTATGTTTTGTGCACAAAGGGAGACCCTGCAGGCTGTGAAGGACTCCAGGCTCTGTCCCTGGGCCCTGTGGTGAGTGGATGTTGCTGACTTCAATAGCTCTAGAGCCTCCAAGGTAAAGCTTGCTTGAGAGAGGAGCTGTTTGCACCAGGGAACACCTGAGCAGGGAGCCAGCAAGTCAATATGGTCCAAGAGTAAAATAAACTTCACTGGTAAGTGGTTTTACAATGGAAGTAGTCTCTGCCCTTTGTGTGATATGAAGCTATTCCAAAAAAATGTTTTTGAGTTTGAGTGAATGGCAAAGGATTTACCTGCATATGCCTTCCCTCCCTCTTACACTGCTACAGTGTGGTACAGGGCCACATTCTCGGGTGGCTTGGGCCCTCTTCAAACACAATGTGTGTAAAATCATCAGGCTGCATGAGAGCACCTTCCATTTTGTGAATTAGTTCAATTAGTTCAGCTCAGATTGATTTTTAGACCAAGAAAGCTGAAATTAAAGATGGGTTAATGATTTCCTCTTGTTCTCTCAGCCAGGTTAATTCTGTTATGCATCAGAATTCTCCCCCAGGCCTGATTTTAAATTGGGTCAGAATACTTACAATTGCAGGATATCATTCTGGTGTCTATGCATTAGGCAGAGATAATGTCTCAGTACACCCCAAGCTGCTGACTTGGTACAGAAGTGGATTTACACCATACAGGGAATTTTCCTGGGACTTTGTTTTCCTGAATTGTAGTTCATCTTAATGAAAAAATCAGTATAAATTCATGTAGCATGGCACTGGGTCTGACAAACCCTGTCTTGAACAAGGTAGCAAGCAATGAAGAATCAGAGCAGGAGACTTCTGGATCTCATATCTGTTCTTTGTTGTCCCTGTCTCATTTTTAGATCTGATTTTCCATAAATAATGGCATTGATATCTGGTGGTTTGAGTTTTAGGTACTGAACTCCCTTTGAATACCCTGAAGGTGGTTTATAGGACTTTATCTATATAGGAAATGGAAAAATAGAAACTTTCACAAGTTTGAAGAGTTTGATTTGCAGCCTTGGAAGAAGCTTGGATTGATGTAAAAATAAAAAGTACACAGACATTAAGAAGAAAAATTATAAACTTATGTTTCTATAGTTGCCAGTAAGAATATGCCTTAAGTAAGAAACTGTGTTGGATAAGATGGTGAAGGGTTTCATAGTGCAGTAATGTAATTGCATAAGGTAAGCTAGGAGTTTAGATGTTATAATAGAAGTACTGTGTGTATGTACAAAAAAGTATACGCAATGCAGCAGAATTAAGTAAAGGTGATAAGTTAGAAAAACAAAAAAAAAACTTCCTAGCAACTTTCCATTGGGTTAGAATGTTATATATTGCCTTGTAATGAAGAAACTTGTGACTATTTTGAGCTATGGCTGAATTCTTGGTCCTCTGAAATTTCATGGCCTTGAAGCTGATTTATATCTAAGCAATAAATAGTTTTTGCCTGGACCATAGTCCCATCCCTTCATTAAAGCAATGATAGTATATCTAGACTTGTTTTTCGGGTACTAAATTTTGGCACAGCCTTGAATCTCAGCAGTAAAATCTGTCCTCTCTTACATATAATTCTATAGCAAGAGATTTCATGCATTGGGTTGGTTTTTGTTTTTGTCTTGATAATTTTACCAGCTTATGAGTTGCTGGGGTCTGGCAATGATTTGCATTGCTGAGATGGACACCAGCCAGAAGATGGATATGATATGTGCAATAGTTTTGGCTACTAGGCAGGGTAGGACTCTGATAAAAGGCTTAAGACAGATGTGATTTATCAAGGATCTAATAATACCTTACTCTAAATATGGCATTATTACAATTTTTAATTTTTATTTGAAAGACATGGAAATAATTGCATCTTGATGAAATGTTTTAGACTTATCCATGTTTTTTCTTATCTTTCTGCCAGATTTTCTGTATTGTCTTTGTATACACATGGGGTTATTTTTCCTGTACAAATCATGCCCTTGTAAATTTTAATACTGATCAAATGAATAAAGGAGTTACTTTACCATTAGCCTTCATCTTAAGATTACAAGAGAGTTAAATGTATGAAGGAAAATTACATAATACCACATTAATAAAGGAAATTCTTAAAAGCCCAGAGCTGTCCAGTGCTGAACAGGAATGCAGTTAAGGAATTGCACAGGACAGAAACTGCAAAGCTTATAACCAGCAGCTAACTAGTGACTTTCCTACACAGGGTACTTTTGGGTGCAGAGACGTATTTCAAGTCCTGCTTCTCTCTATAACCTAAATCTGGAAGGCATCCTGCTTTATGTTTTCTAGTGGAAAGGTTACCACCACCAGACCATTCCCACCATCTCTTTGCTGAGCATTCATGAGGAACTCAGCCCAGGAAGTATTGGCAGTCTGGCATAGGGCTGTGAAGGTTGTATTGGAATGATATGTTTCACATTTTGGTGCTGCCATGCTCAAAATCCTGACTGCTGGCAAAAGAGAATGACATCTTCATAAAAGTAGGGCACTAATTTATTTATTTCATAAACACACACACACACACACACACAGAATCTTGTTTTTTATTCCTTTTCTTGGGGTTATGCTCACCCTTCATGGACAAAAGATTGGTGGCTTCACCCAGGGGTTTGGTGTCTGAAGGGCTGTTATCATATCATATTTTCCTGGAGGAATATTGTGTTTGTGTTGCCAGTTTCCTCTTCTACAGCCAAACTCACCTTGGGGAATGGCCTCCTAGTCCTTCTAAAAGCAATCAAAGAAAGCAGAAATGTCACTGAGATACTCAAAATTATTGCTTATCTTTCACATTTATTTGAAAGTCTCAGTCTGACAGCAATGTTGCTGCCCCAGTTTGTCAGCTCTGTGAGACACCACTGTGCCTACCAGGCCCATAAAGTGGTGTGGGAGAGGGATGGTTCTCGTATCAGTCAGGCATTTGCCATGCTTCACATCTGGCTTATTAACACCAGCTTCAGCTGATCAAGCTGGAGCTTGAATTTGACAGGGAAGCATCCTGCAGCTGCCTGCAGAGCCACTCTGCTCCCTGTGTGCAGCTCCCCAAGACTGATGAGGTTCTAAATAAGGAGCTGAGATCCCAGATGCTGGGGTTTATCTGGCCATATCCCCATTCCCAATCCCTCTCATCTTGAACAAAGGAGGGCTGAGAGAACTGTCCTGGAGTTTCAGATTTTATTCAGATATTATCTTCCTTATTGCCAGAGTGACTCCCAATTATAGATATATAAATTTGAATGTGCACATACACACACAGACACACACATGCATATATGTATCTATAAAATTTCTCTTATTTTCTTTATGTTATATGGACATCAAGCTCAAAAACAGAGACTTTCACCAAAACTTTTATTGGAGACAACTAAATTTTCAAAGACATTCAGAATGCCTAAGACTAATACTGGAAAGCACCCAAACATGGTTATTGCTTTCATCCTAGCATTGGTAGGGGTTGAATAGCTTTTCTATGAACATACCTGTTACAGAATGTGACCAGCTGCTGAATCTGCACTGTACTTGGATCATTTCCACTGGCCACTATGGATCATGCAGGCTTTAGCTGTGCTTTCCTGTTGGTTGTCTTTATGTCTGAGAGATTTTATCACTGACATGATTCAAATTAATTTTCTCTTGTATATGCTAAGGATAACTGATGCACTGGGAGATCTTGGTGTGATCTAAAATCCCAAGCAAGTTATTTCAAAGGGTTGCAGCACACACTATGAGCAAACTGCTGGGTAGAGGCTCTAGAAGTGATATTAAAACCAGTTAAAATGCAAAATTATTCATTCAGTATTAATTGAGTGGTATTTCAAGGGGTTTATAATTGCAGTTCTGACATCTGTTGCTGAGATTAGGAGTAATCCTTCCCTCCTCTTTCCTGCATGACATACCAGTACAATCTTTATAAAGTCTGTAATGCATTTGTTAAATTTCGAAGTGAGGTAGCAGAGTATAAATAATTAATCCAGGGAGAAACAAATACTTAACAGTGTTTCCTTCCCTTTTTAGAAAGCCACATTTCCTCTGTATGATACAACTTCTTTGGCAAGAGGCACATGAGATAATGAATCCATTTGTGAAGACAATCCCTGTCCTCCAGGTTCAATTGTGGCAGATGTTTAAGCAGGAATAACTAATTTTGAGTAGCTACTGAAGTTTTTGTATTCAGAATCTTTAGCTTGCTCATATCATCTACATATCAAGAATAGTTCCAAAAATTATTTTGCCATAAATCGTGTTTGTTGTAGTATATTTAAAAATATTTCTGTGAGGCCTTAAATTTCAGGATAAATTTCTCAACTGTATCTGCAGTCCTATGAAAAAATAATTGAAATATATTTTTAAAATCTATGATGATATCCCTCCAAAAGTGTTATGACAAGGGAGCAGCCTTCCATGACCCAGAATGTTTTCTCATAGCTCTTGTTTACTGGAGAAAGTTATTTTGAAGTTAGCAAGAGTGTAATAATTTGTAGTAAGGTGGTTGCTCTGATCTAATTTCTCTGATGATCACTGATGATGCACAAGGCAGTTTTCCCCCTTTTCAAAGGAGAGCAAAGTATCTCAAAGTGTACATTCTCTCAGAGTTCAGGTGTACAGCCAGATAATTTGTTTTAACACACTTTTTCATCATTGAAATCAGGTCTAATGAAAGTTACATGCTCAACCTTTCTTTGTATCTAAGTGAAAATTCCTCTGTTTTAGGGGAGCATAAGTATTGAATACTTAAAATTTAGATACTGTTTTTACATTGTAAAGTACTCAAGACACTTCTGTCTGTTATTAATTTAGGGGGTCATAATTGTTGAATCATTAAAGTTTAAAGAAATACTGTGATATTTTTAGGGGGAAGTTATACTTGTCCTCCTGGAAAATGCAAAGCAATGTGTGAGTATGAAAGCAATATCTAATTTAATTTCAGATACCAACAGCATAAGCATCTTGCTCCTAATTACAGCTTCTCTGTATTAAGACTGTGTGATAGAATTTGCTACTTATACACTTTTTAAATACAGAATAGTCTGTTGGGAAAATCTCTATCTTTGGGATCTGTAATATGTTCAAGCCATACAAGAACACTCAGTCCTTGCAATGACCAGATGAAATTATTATAATAATAATCATTATTATAATAATCATTATTATCATCATTTTCATAATCACTACTGTCACACAGTAATTGTATGAGGACTCCTGTTCCAAACAAGTGTAAGGGAAGTGAATTCTGCAAGGCCACTAGGATGGTAATGAAAATGAGAATCTTTACCAACAATTGCTGCATCTTGTGATTGCCTTGAGTCCTGTTCTGATGCACAGAGCTGTTCAGGGAGGTGCTGAATGGCTGTGAATAGGAGCTGCCAGCCTGTATCTGGGTATGCCCTATTGTCTCCCCTTCCAAGGATCTCATCAGTCTGAGGAGTGTGGAATGGCAGAAAAGTGTTTGAAAACAGAAAGTTTCTGATGTTTATCAGAAAATTAGAAAGGTATCTGAAATAAGAGAGTAGTGCAAGGATTATCTTGAGAGAGATATTTTGCTGGTTGCTCTTCCTCTGATCAGTCTGTCTTTACTCATCTGCCTGCTCAGGCTCTCTTAAACAGATAGGACCCTATTAGTTTAAGTTTCTCACTACAGAAATAATGAATAAGATCTGTGGGAGCATGAGAATATATTTTTGTAAAAAACCCCAAAATCTTTCTGATGAGATTCAAGGTTCTTCAGTGTGGAGTCTGTTTTTCGGTTTTTCATTGCTTTGTTGTCATTGTTTTTAGAAAGTATATAAAGTTTATGTTTTCTTATGGGACAGAAAGTAGATTATCAGTTCTTTTAAATTAAAATGTAAAATTTCCACTGTAACACAGGTTTTCTAGCAGTCTTCCATGAACATTTGTGCTTACATTGAATTAGACAGTTACCCCAGTAAAGGTGGTACAGCTCAGTGGGAATTGATGATATTCAGCACTGAAGGGGATGGTCTCCCTTCAGCTCATCCTTTTACACCAATAGCCAAGAGTCATCTAAGTGGTACCAAAGAGTCCATACTTTTAAATGATGAAATGTGTGACCTAGAGGATGTTTCTGTGAAATTGTTGGACTAGAAACAGTCAGCTTGTCTCTTTGTAGCATCACAGAAGTAGCTGTAAGGAATAGTTTTATATTCTGTTGTTTGTTCATTTATAGGCAAGGAGCATTCCACATATTGAAAAAAGAAATGAGACATTGAAAAAATTATTTGCTTGATCATGTTAATATGTCATTAATATCCTTTCTGTGCCAAGGTTTTAGCTAAATCTTCAGTATGTCTCTATTTCAGTCATTAAAATCTGCATCCACCAGTAATTGCATCTCCCAGCATTTGCATTTGAAGCACAGTCTGGGCACAACTGATGCCTGCAACCAGAAGAGTTCACAGGAGGTCACTTTACTGTTAGCACTCAAATATTAGCATTTCCAAGGGAATGAGAAACTTTTACTGCAAAGTGTTAAAAGACACATAATCTACTCTTTGTACTTCTTCTTGTATGTTTATGACTGCTTTTATTATTGACCCAAGTTTACAAGCTAAAGCTGTACAAAGGGAAAATGTCTTAATGCTTAGTGCAGTGCTCTTTCTACACAAAGCAGTGACCAAGGTAACAGGAAAGGAACATGCTATTTTTGAAACAAAGAAGAAGCAGAATTATCTATTATCTATTTTAATATTGAATAGGTGGATCATCAAATCCTCCTTAACAGTCATAGAATCCTTCCTGGTAAGAGGATGCTTCAGGAAGATCTAAGTGCAAACAATCTCACTGGAGCTTAATCTTTCAACAGGTCAAAGGAGAGTGAAGCAGATGCTGAATATATAAAGGAAAATAATCTCCCTTCCTCAGTGCAACATCTGCTCCTTTTTATTTGCCAGAGCCTGCTACACTGCTGCTTCCTACAGCTAATTAAATGAGCTAAATAGATTGAAAAAATTCTCTGCTATTTTTTCAAATACAGGTATTTTCAACAATTAAAACTGTATGTGAGTGACATGCTGAAAATGAATTTTGGAAGGCCTATTTACATAGAGGCTCAAATTTAAAATTTTCTGTGTAAAACATTGTTTGCAAAGATGAAAGTGAGTGGTCAGCAGAAAAGCAGGTGGATAAGGAGGAGAAGAACAGATAACACACAACAGTTTAAAAGAAAACTTCTTGATGAACTTTGAATTAACTGTTTGTAGTGAGGACTCCATAACATGATGATTTATAAGGAATTTATTCTTTCTCTGGCCAGGAAATCTTCATTGGTTCAAGACAGCAAAACCTGGGGGGAACTTGTATAGTCATAATACTAAAGAGTCAGCACTTGTACTGTGCTACTATACTGGAGACCTCTAGAGCAGCTTTACATGGGAGGCTGGGATAGTTTTCCTTACTCATAGCTTTGGAACTGAAATAAAAGAATGAGTTGAACTGGGAAAACAGGGAATTCAGTAAAAAGTTACTGGATTACAGTGAAACTCTGAGATATGCAGCAACTTTAAATGCTGATCCCATGCAGCTTTCAACAACAAAAAAAATTTGTATATGTACATATATACTAATTTATAAACCTCCTAAATATATAATAAACTATTAATTATTAATATATTGTTTACACATATTACTTATATCAAAATTATCTCACACTCTGTGTGTCTCTGTATACATATATATTTCTATTTAAATGCATGAAAATGTAACTGAGGAATAACCTCCCCAATCTGTACAGCTTGAATAAATTTGGGAGGTAAAGCAGGAAAGCTAATGATGTTCTTTCTGGCAAAGAAACATGAGACTCGATAAAAGCAAGAACACAAGCTAATAACAAACATAATTTTGTTTATTGCTCACTAACCTCCTGGGTTTATTGTACCCACAGATACAATATTTCTATGGAAGTAGCAGCATTTTCCAGCCCCACCTGGTCCGTGCTTTAGTGTGTCAGGACAGAAAGCCTCCCTTCCTCCTTCCTATTCCTCTTCTTTTTCCCCTTCCCCCTCTCCCAAACGATGGTAACAGAATTAAAATGAAATTACACAGAGCCATAGCTCTCTTTAGTTATAGTATCTTAAAATACCAGTTGTATTTATAGGAAATGTGTACCTTCTTCCAGAAAGGTTCCTCTGGAAACCACAGAACCCACCTGGGCTAAAGTATTGATTCACTATATTTGATCCTATTAGAGAAATACTCTGTTTGGGGAAAATGACAGTCCCTCTTCACGAAATCATGCTATACAATTCCTTCTTTTATGGCTTGCAATTTGTCTCCCAGAAGTTTCTAGTTCTTACTGATACAGGATACTAGAATGGCCAGACACTGGGCACTGATTCTTTCTTTCCCCCTGGGCACACTTTTTTACCCTCAGCTGCATCTGATCATGGAATGTCTTATTGTTTTTTGTTATTAACCTGAAGTCAGAAAGGTGCATGTACAGCTGGTCAGACTGGGGATTAATGTATGGTTATGATACTGGTTTGGGTTTTGCCTTCTTGTTTTTTGAAAAATATGTTCTCTCTATTTTTGATACATATATTTGTATTTTTAGCCTGCTGTATTAGTGGCTTGTTTTCCCAGTACTTTTCCATGGTCTCTCCCTAAGCAGAAAGACAAAGCAAATTCCAGAGCTCCAAACCTGGGAGGTACAAGGCTCCAGTGCTAAATTAGTTCTTCCTGGGAACCACAGCTGAGAACAACTCTTGGAGATTCATTGTCATGGACAGAGAACAGCTGGTGCTGAAGGGGGGCTCCAGAGAAGGGGCTTGACCTGGAGGGGAATTGCATTACCACTTGTCCTCCTAACTGGTGCTTTTTATCAATTATGTTAATTTCCTAAAGACTATAAAAATTTACTCACTGCTGGGAGGGGTCTCCTTACTATATTACCTCCTTACTAAAATTATCTTGAGCTTCATTTCCAGGTTAGGAAAAAGGCAACTTAGCAACAATCTCTCCCAATGCCATTTTCCATTTTATATGGCCTTTGTGTAGTCTGGTTCAAGATGGGAAGGAACAGATTTATGCTAAAATGTGAAAGAAAATGCAAATATTGAGCTTCTTCCAGAAGAGGATTGCTGTTTAAGAAGCTGGACTATGTGGGGAAAACCCCTCAGCCTTCTCTTGAAACTTGGGGTCTGCCAGACAGCTACAGGACTAACTGGTGAGCTGTAAGGAATCAGTACAGCTCAAAAGGGAGCTGTTGACCTTAAATTATCTTTTTCCAAACTTACACTAGACGGATATGAGGTCTGCTGGAGACTAGATAAAATCATGACAAGATGGTTGAGGAAATATCCAACCAAATGCCAGACTAGCAATCATCCAGAGAAACCCAAGTCATGATGGATCAAGACTGGAGGGTTCCTTCAATCAACATGCCCAGGGGGGAAAAGCAGCAGGCACTGACCCTGGAAAGTGAAGTTGTCCTGGGTCAGGGCTTGTCATCCACCATCCCTGGCCTGGGCACATTCTGCAGCCACCACCAGGATGGTTGGCCCAAGCAGGATTTCCCAGCTGCTGCCCCATGGAGCTGGAGGTGGCAGGAAAGGTGGTGGCTGTGGCAGGTTGGTGACTGAGCTTGATGTTTGGATAACTCTATGTGCCATTTTCACATTAGGTCACAGAATTGATTGTGTGGCAAAAACCTCCCCTTCGTCTACTCTGAGCTCCCCTGTGCAGTCTGTCCCTTCATAAGCAGGAGTCTGAAAACATGTGGGATGAATAATGCATTTATGAAAGGAAATTTGGGTGGCATTTTGTGCTTTCCCACAGCTTAAAAGGGAGTATTCTCCATCAGCAGTAACAGGGGACAAGCTCTCTGATATCCTCTGGCAGCACACCACTTTTGTATTTGCCCAGGGCAGCTGATGCCCAGCATGGCCAAGAGCTGGGCCCCTTCATATGACAAACAGGATCCTTGTGCTTCTTCAGTGTTGCCTCAGTGCTCCTTAGAGAAAACCACTGCAGTGCAGAATGGCTTGGAGCTGGACAGAAACAGGAGGATGCTTCCACTCCAAGTGGAGGCTGAGCAAGAAGTCCATTGTATGGGGAGAAGACTGCAGTAAGCTCTGTGGGTCACTGCACTGAATTTGATGCTTTGCTCAGTGCAGAATAGGTATTTCTGTAAAAAAGCACTTGGAAAACTGTTTGTCCTAAAGCAAGGGCATTTTATTTATTGAGCAGGTTCTATACAAGCTGATGTTTTTACAGTAATGTTGATTTTTCCAGATTCCAGTTTATTTTGCCATAGAGAATAAATCACTCCCACTTCTAAAGAGCTACCCATGCTAAAGCTTCACCTTCCCCCAAATGAGCAACTTCAATTTACACTGGCTCTCAAACTGTCCTAAGAAGTTACAAGTTAATATCTCAGTGATAATAATATAAATTTAGATGAATATTGTGTGTGCTCTTATGAGTGAGAGCAATCTTAATTACCTTATTTGCTCCCTTTCAGCACTCTTCTGACTAGAAGCAAGCAGAAATAGTTCTGCAGAAGCAATAGACCTATGTCTCAAATTGAGCGTGGTGTTCAGTAATAATAAGAGTGAAAGCAACGGATTATAATTAATTCTGCTCTGTGTGAGTGGATGTGGAGTTTTAGAAAGAAACCCTTAGGAACAAATAAAACCTGTTCTGGCAAGTGGGACCTTTCTCCTGGGAATTTACAGACCAATATATTTAACATTTTGAAGGTTATCCATTATCACTTCTGCTTTATTCACTCAAGTGCTGGGTTGAAAAAGTGCTTCAGCTGAAACTACTATGTGGTAAGGAAAACTTAAACTTGGTATTTATGTTTGCAGCCCTAGTCCAGTTTTTTTGGATATTGAGATCTCTCAAGGACTATTAAAGATAGAACATAGTTTTTAGCTTTTCAGACCAAATCCCTTCTTGTTGAGCTTTTCTACTGCACTTCTGGCTGAGAGGCTCTTCACCTATTAGTTAAAGGCACCTCTGAACTTCTCCAGAAAATCAGGCTTTACAGAGAAGGTGGGTGAAAGGTTTGGAAACATTTTGTTGTCAAGAACCCCTTCTATGTGTCCTCCCTAGGATTCAAAGAACTTTGCTGTTACTTAAATTTGGGTCTGTGACCTAAGAACATGGACTGATGGACTGAACTTAACTATATTCATATATATATATTTATATAAAAAATTATACATAAATTATATAAACGTATTATATATATTACTTATATATATATATGTATTATATACAGATAGATGTTAAGCACACCATATATATATTGGTTATGTAACTGCTTGAAACGGTATCTGTGGGTGAGAAATAAACAATTGACTTACCACAAATAACACCTTATCAAATATTCATAATGAATTCTAAGTGACACGCTGTGCCATCAGAATGAGAACTTTTAACTTACATTGACAGAGCTGCAATAATGGAGACATCCAACAGGGAATTAACCCAACTTTCTTTCTCTTCCAGAAGCTCATTTGAATAGCCACAGCCCAAGAAGGCAGCCCAATACCCTGTGATCAGGCTGTTCAGGGGTCCTGTTTGAGAACTGGAGCTCCTGAAGGTGTTAAAGGATGCTGCACAAAGCTCTGCTTGGCCCAGAGCAGATGGACTCACTATGGATTCAGGAGCCTGGATTGGCACTGTGGTTGCCTGCAGCCTCTCTTACTGCTGTGAACTTCTGGCAGGATGTTGGACCCTGTTACAAGCCCCTGTGCAGGACATGGGGAAAATCTGGTTTTTGTGGTCAATTAAAAGCATTAACTATATCTAGTTTCTGAGGAGAAGGCAGAAAGATGCAGCAGAAATTCAAAATAAATTCATACTGACACAAGGTCTAAGCACCTGCTTTATGTGACATTGAGCTGAGGTGACAAAGCTGCAGTGACACCTCTTTTATGACAGTTCCATGGGCTCTATGCACAGTTGGTTGATTTAAAACCCCTTTGCTGTCTGAACTGGTGCATTAGATGTGTTATGGGAGTACTTTACATTCAAGGCTTGTAGATGACAGAATGGTAGTCCTAGGCTGTGGAGTCTGCTAACTTGAAAAAGGTGCAAGAAGAAGCCAGCAAACTTCCTTATTATAATTTTTTTCTATGTCTATATATCTATATCTATATGAACTTGTGACAGAGCTCGAACATGCAGATCTTTGGGAAATACTCTGCTAGTGAAATAATGTCCATAGGAATGACAATATGCAAAAGACATTTAAATCAGAAGAATAATTCAGTGCTACCTAGACAGATTAGAGTTGGAGACAAAACACTCTAAAATCACATTTAAATTGAAAAAATGCAAAAAGGAGTGGAAGGAAGGGAGGAATGAAGCATGAACATTGAAAAATATAATATCAAAAAATCTATGTGGGCAGCAGTTTAACTATAGATGGTGATACTATAAACCCTTTGTAAACCTGTGATCCTGAACAAGTCATACAAATGCAGAGGAAAACCAGACAGGCTTCTGCTGGTCTAAAGGTACAGGAAAATACTATCAGAGGACAAAGGTGTTTCTTCTATTTAACAGATCTTAACAGTTTAGAAAGAATGCTTTTTTAAGAAACAGGAAGGAAGAATGGACTGATTTGCAAGTACAAACCATCTTCATTATTACCTGTTCAGCTAGACCAGAAATTGGACTCAATAATCCTGAGGGGTCCCTTCCAACTCTGCCAATTCTATAATTCTTTGATTCTAAAATTTATGATATTAGTTTTATTTCAGTTAAAATTGGATTGATTCTTCTGAAGGTAAAAATGCAAATGCCATCTGTAGTTTGACTGATTATGCACTGAATTGTCTGGAATAGTGCTTGATGATTATTTTAATTTAGGCCACACCATGTGTTTAGCTTTCCCTGAGTCTCAGATGCTTATAATGCAGCACAGATGTACAACTGGAGATATGAAATGCCTGCTTCAGAAATAATGTCTCCCCTCTTTATAGACATTGTCTTAGCAACCTGGGGTGCCTGGGCAAAGAGCAGTTAATTGATATTTTGGCTCCAGGGAAGCAACATTTCCAGTGAACAGGAATTAGGCCAAAGATGCTGTGCTTATCAGTTTGGCTCTTGGGATGTCTTGAGTCTGTGGGAGGAAATTTCTCCAGGAACCAAGGAAAGCCACAGAGCAGTTCCAGACTCAAACCCATTGGTTTCACTCTTATATGTGAGTGTAAACAAGAGTGCTAGACTGTTTACCACTAAAATAAAAAATGTATGTTTAATCTCAAACTAGCTGTGTATGGTGGAAATCGCATTGTTCAGGCTCTAAAATCAGAGCAGTGAAATATTACAGAGAATTGTCCTTCCTGAAGAACTTTGTTGGGTGGATGGATTGCTGCTTGATCAAGTTTGCAACTAAAAGGGCAGTTGTTCAGATTAAATACAGGTTCTACACTGGAAAGGAAAATCTTGAGTGGTCCAGTCCAAATCAGGAACCACAGAGTTTAATTATTATAGCAACAGAGCAGGTCATTTGAGATGCTTGGATATACAAATTACATAAGAAGAGTGATGCTGAGTGAGGGATGCCACTCTATATTCCTAGGAGGTCATCATGCTTATAGCACTATGATACCAATTTGCTCTCTTAGCTGAGAGAAGAAAAGCCTTGTGACTGAATAATAGGAATGAGAACTCTGCTTGATATAAAATTTTGACATGTACAGCCAGTGCTACTGATTTATAAAGCCCTGAATTTGGCATACTTATTTTAAGAGGAATTGAAGCTCTGTGTGGGCATGGATGTTCCTTTCTCTGCTTTAGTACAGTATCCAGGTATCAATTTTGTCAGGTTTCTTCTCCCCAGGCTGACAGGGACCTTTAAAGGAAATGTTGGTGTGGTGCACTCTCTTCTGAAGGTTGGGGGCTGTAAAGTAATGGAGCTAAAGGCTTTTTTTGAAGGAAAGAGCTGGACATGAGCAGCAGCATTCTATAGAACTGTGGTAGGTGTTAGCTGGGAGAACTGGAGCACCCAATGATGCCTAATCACCACTGACACAGAGAAACTTACATTACCCAAGTTATGTTTACAGAGTTTGCACAAATTTATAGAATGTATAAACTACGTGCATGCACTGTTGTGGGAGCACACTTATCCTCACTGTACAGTCTTTTCAAAACTTATTAGGAGCAGAAAGTGAGTACTGCTCTGCTGTGAAATCAGGAGGTAGCCATGTGTTTCAACAGTAATTGACTGAAACAGTCCCTGACCTCTTTAACCAGTGATCTGATGTTTCCTGTGATGAATTCTTTTGGCCAAACATAACTGTTATTCTTGTAGTGCTGCTGTTTAATCTGCTGTCGTACTTCACAGACAGCTGCAGATGCAACCAAAACGATTTTCTTTTTCCTCTAATTTGTTGTGGAAAAATGGTAATTTAAAGACTAAAACAGCAGCAGTAGAAACAACCCAATTATTCCATAGGGTTCAGACTGATATTTCTTTCTATTTTGTTTTTCAGTAGTCTTTTGTGCTTGCTGATTTGTAATTCTGGTGTCTCACAGATTATTGGTCGCTTGTCTCTCTTTTTTGTCTGAATGTGTGTTTTATGGTTTAAGAGCCACGAACTCTTACATGGCCTGGCACTATGTAAATAGTCTCATGTGAAAAAACAAGCCTGTTTAGTTGGATTTTTCTCTTTTCGTGACATCTGGAAGATGCAGCTACTCAGACAAGCAGACTCAGTTAGGAAAAATCTCTCCACATAAAAGGCCTAGCATGGAGAACAGTGCTGTGCTAATTTGTTGTTTATAATGCTTTTCAGACAGTTTCTCTGGCACTGCCAAACCTTAGAGACTGCTGGGATGGCTGGGCTCAGAAGTTGGTGGTTGGTGGGTTGTATTCTGCCTGGAGGCTGGTGAGAAGCAGAGCACCACAGGGGTCTGTCCTGGGACCTTTGCATCTTTATCAGTCACCTGGAGGATGCAACACTGCTCACTCATCAGATGGGCAGATGGCACCCATTATCTGAAAGAGGTCAGTGAGAAAAATGAGTCACACCTACTTTTTTGGGAGCTTGCTCCTTTCAGAGACCAGAAAAAAACCACAACACACAATGTTTATATATATTTCAGTTCACCTTTTCCTCTGTTTATTTTATTTTATTTTATTTTATTTTATTTTATTTTATTTTATTTTATTTTATTTTATTTTATTTTATTTTATTTTATTTTATTTTGTTTTGTTTTATTTTCAGATCAGACTGCATTCCTTATCATAGTTATTAGAAATGTGCATTACTCTCAACATTTGGATATTTTTTCCAATGTCTGGATTTTCTAGTCTGATGGACTCTGATTTATGTGCTATGTTCAGAATTATGCTTCCTAGATTAACAAAGACTGCATACAGCCTAGTGAATCTGTTTTCTGGAAGCTGTTTACAGGATGCTTTAAAAATGGAAAAATTTTTTATTTGTGTGCATGGTATTCACATATGTAAAAGTTTGACCATCTCCTCAGTCAGAATATTTTTTTCTTTGATTCAGGAGGATTAATATTTATGGTATTTTTATTACAACTCTTAGTCCACATTTCCCTTTAAAAAGAAAGGAAAAACTTCTCATTCTTATTGCCTCATTGCTTGTCATCTGCCTCTCTCCAAACATATTTTGCACTTCCTCAAGCAGCAAGTGCAAAAGATCTGCCCAAATTTGTTAACAGGAAACGTGCAAGTCTCTTTTGCCTGTGTGAAATGTATTCAATGTCATGAAGATCAACTGATATGTTTAATTCATACTGCAAGGCTTTAATCTGCTCATTTGACCTTTTTGATATACTGTCAATAGCACTGGTGCTTGAATAATGAATTTCATATGTTCTGAGCACTAAACTGATTTACAGGCTTCACAGTGGGTTTAAAAAAGCATCATGTCATTCAAGTGGTACTGAAAGAGAAAGATGAAGTGTTGTGGAGGAAAATGATAAATATTGCCTTTAGCAAATGTCAAAGATACTGAGGCAGATACTTTGCAAGAAGATTGATGAAATGTTTTTCTCTCTTCTGTAAAGTATAGAAAGAATTCTTCAGTACCTTTTTATGAATCTTCATCTTCTTTTCTCATATTTCTTGTGTATGCACTGGAGTCTGATGTTTGGGCCTAATGAGAACTGATATTCAAATAGAGTGGGAAAGATACAATAAAGTCTATGGGACTGTGTCTATGTGACAGGATTTTAGTGTTTGGGGTGGGCAGCAGGGATAGTCTCTCTGAGAAGAGCTTAGGGGCTGCTCCTGTGTGAGTTCCAGTGAGATCCATCATGGATCCATCACTGCCTAGAGCTGCACCCATCAACTGCTCCTGAAAAAGATATTAAAGTAAGGCTGAACAATGTTCTGCAGGCACTCAGAGAGAGAAGTGAAAATAGGTGAGAGATACAGCTCTTCAGACACAGAGGGCAGTGCAGGGAGGATAGGAGGTGCTCCAGGAGCTGGAGCAGAGATTCCTCTGCAGCCCATGGGGAGCACAGCAGAGCAGACATCCTTAGTGCAGTGTCCTCACTGTCTGTGCAGGATCCTGGGCTGCAGCAGGTGGATGTGTCCCCTGCAGACCATGGAGAGACAGCCCATGCAGGAACAGGTTTTCTGGCTGAAACTGCAGTCTGGACCACTTAATAACTGATCTCCTTGTTCTCACATCAAGCCACCAGCCTTACCACTAGCTTTTCCATGTTATTTTGTCCCCCTGTGCTGTTGAGGATGGGGAGTGAGAGAGCAGCTGGGTGAGGACCTGGCATTCAGCTAAGATCCACACACCACCACACACCACAGAGACACATAATATAAAGATGTTGTTTAAGAGTCAGTTGGCGTCAAGAATAGACAAAAATTTAGAAAATAAACCTAATTTCAACAGAGTTCTGAAACTAGGAATTCCTGTTCTGAGCAAGCTTAGAAATGACTGGATGTTGAATAGATCATGAGCATATGTATGGTTTTATTCACCTTCCTTCCTAGCTGTGGAGATAGGTACTTGTGATAGTTGGTGAATTAAAGAGCCTGCAGTGAGAGGCCACAGGCTTTGTAGATTTATAAGTACCCCAGGATGATAGTGAAGAGTGGTGTTGAAACACAGCCCATGCAAATTCTTTTCACTCAGCATTGAATTAAGACTTGAATTTATTTTACAATTGTCCAGTTGTGGGTAAATGCATGTTTGCAGAAAGATACTATTTAATTCAGCTTTAACCTGTCATTTTGATGTTGAGGAATATTGCTGCCTTTCCCTTAGCAAATGTGATGCCTGGCAGGACTTGTTTAACATTACAAAGAAATTTTTCTCTGAAATTAAACTGGAACCTGAACTCCTGCAGCATCCCACAGCTGCAATGATGATGTTGGGCTGCTCTTGGCACCAGCTCACATCAATCATAACGAATAAAGCTCTACTGAAATTTTCACTGCATCTCCCTCCTGAATGTGTTCCCTGCATGAAGCAGAAATCCTGAAGATATTAACAAAACTGTTCATCTCCTTCAAAATCTCCATGGTAATGCATATGCACAGGAGGGAGGGCTGCACAGATAAAGCCAAGTCAAAACCAAGCAATCTGCCCTCTGCCTTTTTTTGGCTCTTCTGTACCCAGCCTGGGGATCTTCCCACATTGAAAATATTGCATTTAAATAAGTAAATTTCAACCATGGTAATTAAAGATAAATAATAATTCCTCAGTAACCTGAAAAATGCTGCTGGAATTAAGCACAGCACAAAATAGCTTTTAAAAACATCTTTAAAAAAATTTAATCAACTGTTATAGTTTTACATTTGCGTATTTCTGTTTATGTTTACATGTACATACACACAGACATGCACATGTATATACATGGACAATATTATATGTTTTCAGAAGTTGTGTGAGACTATCTCGGATCAAAAATACTTTATCAAAAGTCTGTTCAATAAATACATTCTAAAAATAGTGTCTGTTTACTGAGAATATTTAAAATAGCATTTTGATTCCAGAATCAAGATTAAAAATGCCACAAAAATTTCATAATAATTCAATAAGAATTAAAGATCTCTGGGATGAAACATATTTTTGGTGTTCATTACAAGTACGGATAGGCTTTACAAGATATATGATCTCCTTTACACTCTATGATTTTTTTTTTTAGCTGTTTGGATTGAATGAGTCCTATGGTGAAGTTCTGTGACACATGTGACATTGGGCATTTGTTCAAAGAAATTGATTTGTATAGTATACAAATATTATACAATCTGAAAATTTTTATACATTTTAAAGGAGAAGTTAATCATCAGTCTGGGCTTGATTTTTGAAATTCCAAGAAAAAACAAAATGTTTGAAAATAGCTTGGCTAGCTTTGGAAACATCTATATGATGATAATAGCACTGACATAAACACATGTTGTCTTGGACCAGCATTGGACCAATGTCTGACCTGTTTCATGTGAGGAAGTTGTGGTTGATAGAGCTCTGGTTTTTAATGTAAACCAGGAGATCATAACTGGCATAATTGGTGATAAGGTGTAAAAGCATTGAAAAAATATCCAAACCCTCTTAAAATCTTGTTCTCACTATATGTTTTTTTTTTTTTAAAAAAGCTTTGTCAAGCTCTGCAACACTGGTGGTTTCTGTAGCTTGGTCTTTGTGGCATATGAAAGTAAAAGTCACACTTGTGTTCCCTGAGGTAGCACAGGGCTGAAGCAGTGCCTGTCCTGGGCTGTGCTGGCAGGGGGCTTGCTGACCACAGAAAGGAAAACATGCTTCAGCACATGAAAGTTTCAGCACACTGACTGCAGGGGAATGAAAGCTCCTGCTGGCATTACACTGTAAAGTGGACAAGATTTTACAGCCCTTGTGTGTCTGAATACATCTATCCATTATTTTTTCAATGCAAATGCAAAAAATTTTTATTTCGAGTCTTGGTGTAAAACCAGCTCAGTGCTGAAGAACAACATGAGGCTTGTTGGAGCTGCAGACATGTTGTTTACAGGGTTAAACAACATAGCTGGGGAATTTCAAAGGGAAAACATTTGTGTAGTCTCTCCAAAGAACACTTCCCCAGAGCTCTTGAAATTGCTTGAGAAGTCATAGCCTGTTTCCTCACATCCTTTCACTCCTAGTGGGCTAAAGGAGTGGCAGAAGTGACAGGCTATGATTGAAATTTTGGGCACAATCAGACTGGATTTTTTGAAGCCAGGATCTCAACCAGAGATCTTCTCACAGGGAAGAAAGCATCAGTTAGATAAAACATTTTATTAAAGCATATTAAAGGGTGCCTTGCCTTTGCCCTAGATAATGGCAGCGTTATGGAAACAGAGGAACTGTTTATAATTATCCCTTTTACTTCCCTCAGAAATTCACTGTGCTAGAAAACCCAGGAGCTCATTGAGTAAACCTTGATTGATGAAATAACCTTTTGATGATGTTTGAAAGCATGACTGTTCTGATTCAACAAAGCCACAGTAAGTGTCACATCAAAGAAATACTGGCTAAACTGAAGAAATTATATGTACCCACTCTAAAGGAGACCACGGCTGATGAATCTCACTGCACAAAGTATGATGGTGTTACAGCTGGCTCCAAAAGCTGGTGGTAAAAACTTTAGAATTATTGAAATACAGGCAGGGCCAAGATTTGGTTTAAAATTGTTTATTTGTTGTCAGAATGGAATAATAATAATTTAAAAAAGCATAAAATCGTCCTTATGGGTGACGTGGAGTCTTCAAGGTGCAGGTGGTTAAGAAACTGGCTTTTTATCTCTAAATATACTGTATGGAGACACAGTGAACCTGTGAAAGTCAATGATGCCACCACTGCAGTACCCTGTGAATTATAGGAATATTCCAAATACAAGGAAAGTAAACAACTATGGAGATATTTTATATTTTTTATCTCCTAGGCACGAAAGTAATTTTCATTTAATGTTTAATTTTTTTACACTGAAATGTAGCTATGTACTGACACAATGGACATGTAAATTTTTACAGCAAATTCAAAGTAAATTTTAGACATAAAGATGAAATTTTAGGGAAAAGAAACAGAAACAAGATAGAAAACTCCATGCTGTTCAATAAGGATAAGAGTGGAATTTAGCCCAGTAATCCCAGTCATTTTTAGAAGATCAGGAGACCATTCTTCATTCTCTCTGGACAGAATATAATCCAACCAGAACAGGATAAAAAAATGGCTGTCTGTGAAACTCCAATAAATTTTTTATATCCTTGTAGGACTATAATCTCCTTAGAGCAGTGAAAATGTTCTGAACCTTTTGTATGTATTACTGGAGTCTAACATATACAGAATCAATGATGGATTTCTCAGGGGGGAAGATTTCAGGTTTCAATATTTTTTCCCTTTGTATTTAAGAATAACTTGTATATCATTCTAAAGAATGTCATTAGGAGAGTCTGCAGGCATGAAGTACTTGTCTAATTTAATGGCACAAACCACTTGAACCATGTGGTTGTTAAAATTGACTATTAACATTTTAAAGGAAGCAAGGAATAAAGCCTGCTTATGGGGCTATAGACTAATTTATTCATCAAAACCTAATAGCAGTCCCAAAAGTTATGAAGCATTTTATTGACCTCTTAGCTACTGAACTGTAGGTGAGTCAAACCTTCTCTGGAGAACATTTTACTGGACATTTGGGTTTAGCAACAATAAGTTATTTTAGACAAGTTAATGTCACTACTCTGTTTATGGCCATGAGTGTGATCTGTGCATTTCTTAGGGAGATTTAGAGCTTGGACTGAATTATTTTCTGAAGGGCATCCTCAAGGTGAACTATATGATTGGAGATACTCATTGTTTGCTGTTTCAGATTTAAGCAAAATAACCCCCTGATGTAGTGGCCACTCTCAGCACAAGGCCAGCCCAGCCTTCTTGGTGCCCACACCTGATGTGGTGAGTCTCTCTCACAGACTTTAGGGGAAGTTGGAGAACTAACTTTGAGCAGACAACAAGTGCCTAGTGATCTGGAAGAGCCCCAGCCCTGCAGATGGGCTGCCTTTGGAGAATAAGAAATTCTCTTATTAACTCTTTGAAGAGTAAGAAATTTGCAGCAGACATGGCCTACCACTGTCTGTAGGAAGGTCATTATAAAGGATCTTAACTTCAGGTTGTGCTAAACAGGCTGCCAACAAGCACTGATGGATGCAATGGATATGGAATAGGAACCTGGCAATGCTCTATTGACAATTTCAGAATGCTCCCATGAATGCAACTGGTCAAGCACTCAGTGCACTGGCTGTGGGTGCTGAAAATGGGAATGACCATGAGCTGCTACCTGTCCTGAGACTCCTATGGCACTCCTGCCTTTTAGGAGACAGGCATGAGCATTTGTAAGTCATTTGGAACTAAAATTTAGGAATTATTTAATTCCCCCATGTCAGGGAAGTACTATCTCAGTGATGCTCTACAGAAACAGAGCATGCTAAGACAACAATGAGTTTCTTTGCTGTTTGTGTAAGGACAACAGTATGGACTGTTGTGAATATTAAATTATTTTCATTGCATTTCTTTTTTAATTGAAATTTTATTATATGGAAGACAGGTTAGCACAAAGTAAGTTTGGATGTTTCTGTCACATAAATGCCAGAGAAAAGATCTCAAATATCGGAGAGACCTTGATTAAAAAAATAAAAAAAGCAGCAAGATGAATTATCTGAAAATTATATAGTGGAAAGATGGGTTAGGCAGAAGGAATGTTCCTGTCATTTATCTTGTTGTCTCTAATGTGTCTCTTACCACTAAGTGCATCAAAAGGAGTTTGTGGGTAGAGATGTGTATTCCTCATTTTCCTGTTTCCATCCAGTCATTAGGGCCATGATGTATCAGATGTCAAAAAGTCACATCTGCACATTTCACTATCAATTTTGTTCTACCCAGTTTAATCAGCTTTATTTCCCATGCCAGAACTATCTTTAGGCTGCTAGACTGGACTGAACTTTCCTGCTGCCCAACTCATGGGCATCTCATGGGAATCCCTGTTCTGAGTCTCCTGAGCTGTACTCCTGTTGTACGTGTGGGTAAGTGGGCATGATCCACAGCAAAGGATTCTCTCCGGGGTCCCCATTTTCCTGGGAGCCCCAGCTGACCACATCCAGTAGAGCTGTGAGAAATTCCCAGCCTCTCCAAACCAGCTACTTGGAAATTTCAGTCTGGCTTCTTGGAACCAAGCAGATTTGTTGCCTCAGGATCAGATATGTCTGATAATTTACTTTCCAGAATATTTTATAAGTTTTATTTCCTCTGGTTTTTTTTTTTTGCATGCATTCCCCTTTACAACGAAACTTTTCAGTGCAAGTCAGTCGTCATTCTTGAGGATTATTTCCTTTCCCCTGTGATTCAAGAACACCCCAAGACTTCTGCCTGCTTTTGAAATGAGTTTTGTAAAAACCTCCAATCTATACTCATTTCCATAACTAGGAAAAATTCTCTAGCTAATCTATTATGTTACTAATTAAGTTTTTATCAGTGCTGGACAAGGAAAAAACAGTAATCTACTTTTGACAAAATAATTTCTCTGTTTCAAATCCTCATTTCCTATTTCCTACTGATCTTGAAACAAACATTAATTTTATAAACAAAGTAAGTATTTCTTATTTTTTATAAAGAATCTTTTGGAAGACTTTCAAAGATCTAATAAATAAAATGTATGATAAATATATCTAAAGTAAAAAGCAGGATGTAAACTAGTCTAAGTACCGCCAATCCTATCAATTGTAGAAATACAAAGATGCAAAACTAATTTAGTCGGAAGGAAAAAACTTCAACTTATATTTTAGAAAACAAATCCATGATTTGATTACTTAACATTTAAAGGAGAAGGCAAATATAAAATAATTATTGAATTTAAAGCCATCAACATCATGCTGGTTTAGAAAATTTGACAAAGGCATGACATTTACTTATGTTGGGTAATGTTTCCAGTAGTTTGCTCCTCTTTTTCAGTTTTAGCTTCAAATTGAGGTAAAGCCAATGGTCTGTTAATTGTGTAGATTTTTAACATAGTCAAAACTGGCATTTTAGATGGGCTGTGACTGACCTACTCATAAAATGGGTGCAAATGGCCACTGTATGCCAAGTGGGTGCCAAGGACAAGAAATGCTGGTAAGACACTTGGAGCACAAACCCTGTGAGGAACTGAGGGCGCTGGGGTTGTTCAGCCTGGAGAAAAGGAGACTCAGGGGTGACCTCATCACTCTCTACAACTCACTGAAATGTGGTTGTAGGCAGGTGGAGGTTGGTCTCCTTCTCCAGGCAGCACTGACAGAATGAGAGGACACAGCCTTAAGCTGCACCAAAGGAAATATAGGTTGGAAATTAGGAGAAAGTTTTTCACAGAAAGAATAAAAAAGTACTGGAATGGTCTGCCCGAGCAGGTGGTGGAGTGACCATCCCTGGATGTGTTTAAGGACAGATTGGATGTGGCACTTGGTGGTTTAGTTGAGGTGTGGGGGCATGGGGTGGACTTGGAGGTCCCTTCCAACCATTCTGTGTAATGTCTGTGTGGTAATCTTCTGCCTTTAAATTGGAGGAAAGGCTCCTCCTTCTGCTTTCTCACCTATATCAAATCACTCAGCTATGTGTCATAGATCATCATTTATTTCTGAACCCAGAGACCAGAATTATTCTCTGTATCTCTGTATCACTCTGTATCCTGCTCCTGTTAAACAATCTTATTCCAGATTCTTATTTGTAAGGAGTTAATCTTCAAAGTTTTAATTCTGTTTGTTGTTTTGTTTGTTTGGTTGATTTTTTTCTCTTTTCCTTATATATATAAAATAGATTACAGCCACTCATGGAAGATCCTATTTCTTTCTGCTGTTGTTACAACCCAGAAGTCCAATGCATTCCACTATAGGGACTCATTTTTATGCATCACATTTATCCTGAACGAGGAGAAATTTCTATGCCACTTTAACTTCTCTGAGGCTGGTTCCTACCTATAGAACCCTCAACTTCATTGCAGTGAAGACTGAGATAGCAGTGTTTTCAGAATGCTATCTTCTTTTAATCTCCAGCCTTAGGAGCCTGGTCAGTTTTGAAGGTATGCCATGACTGACATGGTGATTTTGTGCTATGTACAGGGTACTTACAGTTCAGTAGGTATCAAAATGCATCACTTGTTTTTAAGCAAAATTAAGAAAACTAAATGTCACCTGTACCTTTCTTTCTGTTTCTTTTAGTGGCTTTTAAATTTATTGGTCAATTTTAATCCAATTTTTCAAAGGATTAATCAAAAGTACTTAATTCATGATATGTGTTTAGTGAAGTTGAGTGGTTGAGTGGATGGCAAAGAGAGGGCACACAAAGAGTCCCATATGAGGCAGAGGCTGAAAAAGGATTAAAAGAGGATAGGAATTATTCCAGTACCTCTAGGACAGCAGATTTTATTTTTTAAACATTTTTGATTTTTTAAACGTCTCCATGGTGACCACTGACCTGGCTTGCTTTAGATTAGCTGTCTGGGGCACAGTGCACTATTTTATTATTTATATCAGGAAAGTAGAAACCAACAGAATTGATGTACACATAATTACTTCCAAACCAAGTACACTTAAAAATGTACTATATGATGAAGTGTTTTACAAATTTGTGTTTTCCAAATGCCAGTTTAAGCACCACTTGTCCACTAGGAGCAGTGCATTATTTACAATCTCTTAGTGTCTCTGAGTGGTTCTCTGGGAATAGTGTGCTGATTAACTTCAGATACAACACGTTCTTCATTTTTTCTCTAGACCAGAAGAATGTAATTTCTGCAAAATATATATAAACTAGATGGAATGTATATAAACTAGATAGACTGTATATAAACTAGATGCATTATTATGTTGGTTTATAGCTTTGCACTCTAGAGTAGCAATGAAGATTGTGTTGGTATCATAGCAAAAGCAGTATTTGTTACTTGTATTTTTTTCTAAAATTAAAAATGTCACTTGATATCCATCCTTAGTCCCCCTTTCAAATATTAAGTATTTTATTTAATTTTGTTCATAATCAAAACAAGCTTGAAAAATTATTTTCATACTAAATTACTGTTATTTTTCTTAGGCACTTATTCATGGTAGTTTTATGTAGATTTAATTAGAAGCACTCACATAACTGTGACAGCATAACTGCCCTTCCAAGTAGTTTTTTAAAAAAATTTAACAGCAAAGAAGCAGTTCAACAAATTCTTCTTAAAAAAGCATATGCAAGATATTCCACGTAAGAACTAGATAGAAATCTGTTTAAAGATTTCTAAAGAAACAAGATATGCAGTAAGGAAAAATACAGTTAGAAAATTTCCATCTTTCATGTACCCAGAATTCACCTTACTATGTTTTCTAAAACCCATTAACTGTAAATGTCAGATACAGTCATAATGGTGAAGAAATCAATGCTTCTTATCCTGTAGTTATTCTGGAAAATGCTCAGGATTTTCCCTTTATTTTTAGTTTAGCTTTTATCACCTCAGATTTACAGCTGGTCCTATTGGAAGTACCAAAGTGGTTTGTGAAATAGTGTCTCTTTGTTTCTATAAATACATTATTGGATCAGAGACTTCAGGGTTTTGAAGGGAGAATACTAGAAGTCAAAGGCAGAGAAATGGGGAATAAACCTTCAACCCAGGGTAGATTTTCTGCTGTTTTGAGCCCATCTTTTGTTTTTCTGATTCCAAAAAAGAAGTGAATTTCAAAGTGGTGGTGGTGAAGGCAACAAGTGTTTATTAGCTGATGGGCCTGCCTGAATCTGCTCTCATTGCTCTAGAAGGTTCTGCATATCACACTACAAAACAGCAGATAATTAAGGAGTCTCACAAAAGGGGCAAAAAAAGACCTCACCAGCTGCAGTGCTGAGTGCCTGCAGACATCAAGCTGAAATCACAGAACTTCAGAGGATCTGTTTTTTCCCCCAAGTCTAATTTCCATTTATTTGGGTGATTTACATCAAAGCATTTTCTAAAAATAAACTTAATAAATGTGATTGTAAAGGAGGTTAATTTTCACATCCACCTTGTAATGAGGTGGAAAATAAGCAATTTTATGGTATTTTCTCTGGACTTCTGAAGGAAAAAAGGCAGCAATGGAGGAAAGCATAGTGATTGAATGTTGGAAGCTTGAAAGATGCCCTGCTGAATGTGCCTTGTAGAAGAAAAGGATGTGCAGTAAAATAAACTGTAAAATTGTAGTAGAAGTGATTCCCTGCACTAGTAATTCCCAGTAGTCTGACTTGTCTTGTGTTTGCTGCAGGCCAGGAAATCAAAATTTCTGAATCTTACTGTTCTGTGGCTCTGTTTTGGAAAAATATGGGGAGATATCACTCAAATCCTTGCATTTTCAGCTGCTTTTATTCTATATCATTCAATGATTTGTGTGCTGATGGGAAATGTTGTGGAAAAAAATGTTGGAGTGGAACAAGTGGAAAAAAACTATTCAAGTGCTCAGAATTATGTTTACTGTCTCTGTTCAGAAGCTAAAAAATAATCACAACTATTTTCTTAGATTGGACTCGCTCTCCAGATCTTATAAAAATATTTTTTCCATGTAGTTTCTACGGTTATTATGTCTTAGTCTAAAGGCAGAAGGCAAACAGTCATCTGCTTTTGTGTGTCTCTGTCTCTTTGGCCTGTCTCCCCAGCCTTATAATATTCTTCTTTGTCCTTTCCCTCTCTATATCTGTTTCTTTTCTTCTTTACAAATTTGTCTCAAAATCAATAAACTAAAGACTGAAAATTAGCATGAAAAAAAAAATACAATCAGATCCAGTATTAAAAGTTTTCCTGAAAACTGAAAAACAGTGTCTCAGAGAGGACAACATTTGAGCAGTTCCTCCTGCTCCAGCAGTAAATTGAAGGCTGATTTTAAACTCTCTGGGATTAGGCCTCCACTGGGGAATATGAGAAGGGGCAGGGGGACACTTTCTTTGTTTATTGTAGATGGAGGTCACCCATTTTTCTCCAGGCATTGCTGATGATGCTTTTCTCTTGGCAGTTGGGGCCACAGTCTTGTGCTTGTTTTGGTGAACTTGGTGATTTGACAAAGTGGCTTAATCCCAACATCTCCTTGTAGCCATCCAAGCCACTGGGAACAGCTTTTAAAAGAAGCATATTTTCTTAATGTTTATTCTGGTTTCCCAGTTTTCAGTGGAAATATATCTAGGACAGGGTAGGTTGAGCAAGCTTTTCAAATATTCATTCTGGAAGTGTTTTCCTTGTTAGTCAGGCATAACCTGTCTTTTTTGAATTTGATGATTTTTTACTACTGACAATTTGACTTTACATGAAAAGGGAAATGATAGTATTGGTAAAACTATACAACTCTCAGAAGATGTTCAATATCATCTACTATTTTCTTCCTTTTCATATAACTGTCTTTATGCTACTTGAATGAAATACTTGTCACTAAGCTCATCAAGATAGAAAAAAATTGGTACTTCAGAAGATAAAAATTCTAAATTTGAACCAGGGAAGCTGTCCTATTTTATTTCACATTGCATCTTCTAAATACGTGTATGTCTGCATCCCAAAATACAAATATGTATGTAGTAGAAAATAAGTTTGGATCTCACAGTGAAGAGATCAGTAGTTATATGTTCAGAATGTAGCTGCAGCAGATTTGATTGCAAAGGAAATATGTCTTTCCTGTTGAGGGAAAAATTCTCAAAGACAAAAGAAAAAATACTGTTAAAAAAAAATAATGGGAAAGGTTTAATACCTGAATTACTTTTTCTAGGGGATGTCCATGTATAGTATTTTAGAAGTAAAAATACATACATCTTCTATGGTAGAAGAATAGTGTGGAGTCAAGTATTTTGTGGAATAAATTACTTTGGAGCCATTTATTTTTAAATATTTAATAGAATTCTAAAGCCTCCAAAATGGAATCCTCCCTGAGAGGAGAAAATTATAACTTGGCAGACATATCTCATATCTGTGGTGATTGCACCTATAGATAAATCTGTGTTAGAGTTAAATGAATTGTTGGAACAGGTTGCCAAGGAAGTGGTAGAATCACCAGCCTGGGAAGTGTTTTAAAAGGTGTAGATGTGTTCTTAGGGTTGTGGTTTAATGAGATCTGGTAGTGTTAGGTTAATGGTTAGATATAAAGATCTCAGAGGTGTTTTCCAGCTTTAATGATACCACACTCTATGGTTTTCCATCCTTTCTTATTTTTTCTTTTTTCTAATTTCTTGGTTGCACTGAAAAGATGATAGGGCTACACCTCTTTGAAGTTCCATGTATCAATTCATACTTCTTAAGAGATGTTTTTCAAACCTCAGAGGTGTACAAAACTTACCAAAATGATAAGATCATGTGCAATTCAATTACCTTCTGGACACAGAATTATAATTCCAACTGTTTAATGGAGTGTACCCCAAAACTCTGTTTGTGCATTACTCTGAAGCAGCATGGGGCAATCACAGAGAGAAAGCAGGAGCTGTGAGTACATATGGCACACAGGTTCAAAAATGTTGAATCCTTTCTCTGAAGCGCCTTCTCTCCAGGAGGAATTATTAATCTGCAAATGGTGAAGTCTTACTTACCCTTTCAAGTGACAGAATCTGTAAAAGAACAATACTCACGAACATAGTCTGCAAAATAACAAAACTGGTGTTCAATTTGTTGAAATAAGTTGCTGAATAAATCATGTCTGTAGAAAGCTGTAGGATTTAGACAAGGTTATTATTTCACCTGATTATCACCATCTTATTGCCTTAGATATGCAGAAATAGTTGGGTTGCAAAAGTTAATCATTAAATAGGAATGAATTTACTCTATTTCTTTAGGATTTTTTCCCTAATATGTATTTGTCTGGTAAAATATACTAAGCCATGGAGTAATCTAAGCCAGGGAGTAGGAATTGCAGGGAGAATGGGTGACCAGGGAGAACCAGCAGTTTGAGTGGAGAGCTAACAAGTCAAGGCAAACCCCATGTGCATAGTACCAGTGTCAGCTCAAACACACCACGGGTCTCAGATTAATCACAGTGCCAAGGGGCTGGAGGCTCTCTGAGCCAAACCACCAGCTGGTAATTGCACAGCAAAGGCTTATCAGAGCCAAGTCACTAAGAAGCTTCCATGGCAACATCCCTGAAAGAGGACCTTCACCTAAAACCTGGTATGCCTGCATGAACCACTTCCAGGAGCAGTGGGACTCATTTTTTCCTGGGGCTTGCCTCAACAGCAGGGATGCCCATGAACTCTGAAGAAACCTCATTACTTTGTTGCCATGGGCATTCAAAATAGGAGAAAAATCTAATTATAGAAAGGGCTTATCTGCTTTTTCCCCCCCATGACACCTATAGAAAGCCAGGAATGTAACTCTTTGCAGCAGCCTGAGGATCATTTTTTTTTTTTTTTTTTAGAGGCAACAAAGGTACAAGAGCAGGGGCCTCAAATGGTTCATTCTTCTATTGTCTGGGCTACATATAAAATTTAGAGTGTCGCTTCTCCTGTAGCTTATCTCTTTTATTTTTTTTTATTCTCTTCAGTTCCTAGAAGCTGGCCCTATTTTTCAGTATTCCTCATAATGGAGGGAAAGCTAATTGCCAGAGGTATCCTTCATTGTTATGAAAAATATAAAGAAGAACCTCTCATCATGATCCTTTGCACTCAGTGGACCTGTCTATATAAGCCAGAGCCTCATTTTCTTGGAATGAGGATTCTTCCTTGAAAATGTCTAAGGTGATCTCCTCTGAGATGACACATACTCTGTGCTTTCTGAATCAATACTGTGTGGGTCACTGATAGGCAGCATGAGAAGGATTCAGAACTTTCAGTTCTGACATAAATACTTTAAATCCTGTTATGCTCACATGACTATTCCAGAACAGTAGGACATAATTTTCCTTGAATAAGTTTTTTTAATGACTTTTAGCCTTTTATCTAACAATTGTAACATCACAATTAGTAAACTTTTCTTGCTAGAGGACCCATAATTTTGTCTGAATTTATTGCTGACTAGCTGAAAAAATAAATCTTATCTGAATAGTTTTTGACACCTTCATCAATTTAAGAGGTGTATCAAGTATCGTGTGACTTTAAAGTATACAATATCCTACAAAGACTTGTAATCGAGGTAAAAAGAAATTAAAATCAACAGTTGAAAGTTCAGATTTGAATGACCTAAGTAAGACAGTCAGATTCACACCTAGAAATATAGTGAGATGGTTTTATCATTTGCATTGAAATATGAACATTTTAATACTAGAAAATACTGGTTAAATTCTAAAGGAAATTTAAATATGAATATTCTGGATGAAATGAAGAACATTACTGGTGGCACAGGCTCATTTGGCCAGCATGTGAGAGATCAAGGCAGTTATAGTGTCTGGTTTGGAGCAAGGAGGTGAGTCTGGGCTTTCCACACGTCTAGCACGAGTTTTGGTTGATAGACTAGAGCAGCAATCTGTCTTTTTCTGAATACTTGTTTGATGGGCTGGCTCCAGGAGAAAGGCTAAAGCCTAGAAATGCCATTTGCCAGCCTCAGCTGCTGGAGCTGCCTCTCTCTCAATCACCCTGTAAATGTCTGTGCATCCATTTTCCATCTTTTGTAGTAAAAATATGCCATGCAAATAAATGGCTATTTTGTTCAGGAATGAGTTATTTGCAGATCTTAGAACCATAGAATACTTTGATTTCAAGAGAGTTTTAAAGGCCATCTAGTCCAACTCCCTGCAACGAGCAGGGGCATTCTGAACTAGATCAGAGTGCTCAGAGCCTTGTCCAGCCTGACCTTGAATGTTTTCAGGGATGAGGGAATTTATCACCTCTCTGGGCAACCTGTTTCTTTCTGGCTTGATGAAAACCTGCTGTACAAAACAAAGATTTGCCAGCTGATCACAGGACAGTCTCAGGGAATTTTTCTGGTTTTTGTACAAAATTGCTTAGTGGTGCATCTCATTAAAAAGCGTTTACATTCTGATAAATTTTAGGCATAACATTGGTTTTTAATTATGAAGCAGATTCTTTTTGAAACTGTGTATCTGCATAAGAAACTGACAGCCAGGTTCAGTTCTTCTAAGATGAGTATTTTCTCAGAAAGTTTCTGTCTGCAGGATGAAAATAAAACCATGGGTTACACGCCAGGAACATGACCAGCTATTGCATGTCTTGTGTTTTCTAAAGCTAATCAGTGATTTTTTAATTTTTTTTTTCATTAAGCATGTTTAATGCATTGTCCTTCAGCAGTCTTCATGGATGAGCCCCAAATTATTTCACTTTTTTTTCATTTGTATAAGATGCCTGGCTGGCCAACTCTCCCTACTGGTAGAAAGCAGCAGTTTCTGTCACTGTGTGACAGAGCAAGCATGAGTTCTCAGGCAATAAAGACACACTTGTGTATTCACTTAAGTCTTACTATTACAACAGTGAAAATAAAGTCATTGGGGAATAGAATACCTCCTGTTCTTGAGATTTCAAAGTATCTTTGCACTCACTAAAAAAAATCCTTTGGCATGTAGAGCAATTACCAACCTAAAGTATTTAGAATTCTTCTTTCACCACAATTGAAAAGTACTTTGGAAAATTAGCTGGTATGAGATTCTAGTTTATTAAAATAAAAAGAGACTGGCTTGGTGCCATTTACTTTATGAATATGCTGACAATTTGACAATAGGCATTTATACTCTCAGGAAATGAGATGAAAACAGAGAAAAGGTCAAGACAGCCCATCCACAGGGCATACCTCACTGTAATGATAAAGTCCTTGCTGATTTTCTTTGTTCTCCTTCCAAATTGTTATTTTTCACTTGGTATATCTTCTTGATGCCACTTGGTTGCACTGATGCCTAGTCAACACTTCTCCCTTCTGTAGGTTTTTTTTCAGCTTGGGTTGCTTTTGTAATATTCTCTTATACTTCTATTGATTTTCTTTTCCTTCCCCTCCTCTTTGTCTTTAGAAATTAAATTTTTAGCCTGGTATTTTTATTCCATGAGCAGTATCACTGAATTTAGTTGTGTTACAGACAGCAAGTAATGACAATAGAATTTGACTTAGTATTTAATGTGTCCCACTAAGTACCTTCTAAATGGAACCTGAGTTTTCCAGCTTTATACTCAGCTCAGCTTTAAGCAATCAACAAATTGATCCCAGGCTAATTTTCTTCTTGCATTGCTAGTTTAAACAAATGTCTCAAAAGGAGCACTTCCATGTGCTGCCAAGCATTGGCAAGAGTTTTCAGATTCATTTTCACACTTTGTAATCTACTTCTTAGTAACAACATCAAACAAGACAGTGTAAAATGACCATTTGACCTCTTTGTGACATTTATACTTGAGCTTAAATGTTGCTTTTTACTTTATCAAACATGCTGAAGCAAAAGGCTGCAAAAGGCTTACAACACATGCCTTGCTATTGCTAGGTAGTTGTGAGCATGGCTGCTCACAGCTTGGATGAATCTACTCTTTGCTGAATAAAATCTGGCTGGAAGGCCAGGCCCAGAGAGTGGTGGTGAGTGGAGTTACATCCAGCTGGTGGCTGGTCACAAGTGGTGTTCTCCAGTTTAGTTTTGGGAGCATTCCTGTTGAATGTGTTTCAGACCTTTATCAGTGGTCTGAAAGAGGGGATTGAGTCCACTCTCTGTCAGTTTGCAGCTGGCACCAAGGTGGACAGAAGTGCTGATCTGCTGAAGGGCAGGAATGCTCTGCAGAGGGATGTGGACAGGCTGGATCCATGAGCTGATGTGGACAGGCTGGATCCATGAGCTGAGGCCAATTTCCTGAGGTTCAGAACAGTGAAGTGCTGGATTCTGAACTTTGGTCACAACAACCTCAGGCAGTGCTAAATTCCTGGGGACAAGTGCCTGGGAGGCTCCTAGAAGAAAATTACTTGGTTGACAGCTGCTGAACATGAGTCAGCCTGTGCCCAGGTGGCCAAGAAGGTCAATGGCATTCTGGCTTGTATCAGCAATGGTGTGGCCAGCAGGACCAGGATAGGGATTGTCCCTCTGTGCTTGGCATTGGTGAGGCACAGCTCAAGGCCTGTGTCTAGTTTTGGGCCCCTCACTACTAGAAAGACACTGAGCTGCTGGAGAATGTCCAGAGAAGGGCAGAGGAGGTGCTGAAGCAGCTGAGGGAGCTGAGGTTGTTAAGCCTGGAGTAAAGAAGGCTCACAGGAGACTTTATCACTCCCTACTGCTACCCGAAATGAGGTGTAGCCAGGTGGGAGTCATCATCTTCTCCCAGATAACAAATGCAGAACATGAATAAATGTCCTCAAGCTGCACAAGGGGAGGTTCAGGTTGGATGCCAGGAAAAATTTCCAAAGGGAAAAATTTCCAAAGGGAAACTGGAACAAACTGCACAGAGAAGTGGTGGGGTCACCATGTGTAGATGTAGCACTGGGGGACATGGTTTAATGGTGGGCTTGGCAAAGCTGGTATAACTGCTGGAATACATGATCTTACCCATCCTTAATGAAGCCTTTTGTGATTTTCTGTAGTGCAACCAGGGGGGAAGATGGCTGTGAAGGGCTGCCTCAGCCCCATTGCCAGAATCCCCACTGGGGCTCATCGTCCCTCACATACAGGCCATGTGTTCTTCCTGGATGTGCTCTGGGCTAAATGGTCTTTCTGGGCAGTTTGACAACTTCTGGGCTTCACCCTGACCCTTGAGCGAGAGTTTGAGCTTGCCAGTTTTTAGCCCTTTGTTCAGTGTGACTTAAATAAACCCAAATAACTTGAAGTAATTGAAGGTTTGTTTAGTGAGCTTTACTGGCACACGTTTATGGTCACTCCTCCTATGCTGAGGAAAACTGTGGCATCCATACCTTGTTTTACTTTACACTCCCCACTCTTAGCATCACTATTACTGCAGTGTTCTGCAGCTCCAGGTTCTCTGTAGGGCTCAGTGAGTGACTAATAGGGCACTAATAGCTGCAAAAAGGGGAGGGGGAAGAACTAAGTGGGGTTTAGCCTTCTCCACTCCATCTTGCAGCCAGCAGCCACTCTGTCCCAGAGTCAGCAGAGAATGGTTTAGTCAGCTGGTGCAGGCACAAACCTTATTCAGAGAGCTAAATTCACCCCTCATTCATCACAGCACTTGTCATTAAGCCATTAATTATGTATGAATGAAGGAGCCAAAAACAGGAGCAGAGGAGGTGGGAGGGGCAAGGTTTAGGGGCTGTATGAAAAATTCACTTTTCTCTAGTTACAGCTACATCATTTTTCACTCTTCTGTCAGGCACTAGAGTAAGTCAACAAACAATTCTAAGTATGAAGCAAAGAAGATTAACATTTGGGTATCATTGGCATATTATCAACAGAGTTCTTACCCTTCCTGGAAATGAATCATCCTTCTTTTCTTGTTAAAAATGTAAAGAGAAGACTGCAGGATCTTGAGCTCTTTGGGGAAAAGTCAGTACTTATCCCACACAATCTACTGGGATCATACTAAAAAGAAACAACCGGGCTAATCTTTTATTTATTCCCATAAAACTTCTGAATGGCATGATCATCACCTGCTGTCTCAGAACCAAACTCGGGTGGGAGTTCAAGTTGTGTTAGCTGATCCCTCTTCCCCTCCTGGAACAGTGTAGCCACTTACCAGCAGAACTGTGCTTCCACATGCTGGGAAGCCAACTTGCTATGAAAGATGATTAACTGATAATGCCCACAGCAGAAGAAGTTGTAAATAATAATTAGAGAGACATAATCATTTTGCTCTGTCATAGTTTCTTTTTGTTTGGTTGGTTTGTGCGATTTGTTTGTTTGTTTAGTTGGGTTTTTTTTTGTTTGTTAAAAAATCTGTATCAGATGAGCTGGTCTATAGATCAGATACCTGCATCCTTTTACAGATATCTGAAGAATATCACAATTTTCTCTTTTAAAGAGAAGTCTTAGAAGTTGTTCTGTAGCACACATTTATCTGCTTTAAGCATCCTTTCATTTTCTCTGGAGTCACAGCCCTAGTCTACTCCAGAAAAGTGAGAAGTTATAAAACTTCTGAGCTGATCTCAGGTTGATCCAGCTGAGGATCTTGATGAAATGAAATCCAGGGAAGATGGCAAGGTGGCGACCTGTTTTGACAATTCTGCCTCTGCTGCAGGGTCCTGGCATGTGTGCCATGGCCAGCTGTGGACAGAAGTGCTGCTGGGGGGAGGCAGGGTGACAGCAGAGCAAGGCAGATGGCCTCCTGCTGGATCTTCTGGACTCCTTAATCCCAGCCACTGACCTCCTCACTGCCAGTCAGATCTTCTCTGTACATCTCCCCTCATTTTTAAAGTCCTAGGGTCAGAAACCTTTCACTGCCTGCACCAGTCCCCCCTACAGCTGGCAGTTTGAGGGTGGCTGGTCTCTTCATAAGCACCCAGGGACCTTTCTGTGGAAGGAGGACATGTCTTGGGACAGAAGCTATCCAGTGCTCAGCACTTTATTGGGTTGGTTTCTGAAGGTCACCATGGAGGTCTGTACCAGTAATTTTTTTCAATATGTTGCAGTAACTTTTGTTGTTGACAAGTAAAACCAAATCACAAGTTTATGTTGAATATTCTGCTGTGAGCAAAATATGTGTACAAAAGCTCTTTGAGTAGCATTGCATATACTTTCTCATCTCTCTTTTCCCTCTTCCTCCCCTTTGCAGGTTTTTTGAAGAGCAGAAAACACACCATTTCCTGAGAGCTGTGTTCACACAGAGAGCTAACATTTCTGGATGCACAGGAGACAAGAGAACTTTGTTTCCTTGGCAACCGGAGCCACCAGAAAGTGTTTCCAGCATCTCCTACCTTTACACAGGCTCACCATCATCGTAGCCTTTGGTCAAACGTAGTAAAAACAAATATTAGCTGAAAAAGCATCTTGAAAGTCTGCTCCACTTAACTCATGGGGTCTCTTCTCCAGCCTCTAGAACAGTAGGTGATCTCTGGAAGTGATCTTGTTCCAAAGTGTCCGGTGTTACAGCTCATGGCTGAACCTCAGGCTCTGTCCTATCCTGCAAATTTGGCTGAAACCCATGGAGTGTCATGTCTAGAAAACAATGCCAGGAACTAAGCAGCTTTCACTCAAAGCCTGAGTGGGCTGAGGTGGTGGAGCTGGGTCTGTGCTGCAGCAGGGTGGGCAGACGGCATGGCCATGCTCAGAGCTGTGCCAGTAATTCAAAGAGGCTCATGCTTACCTCTGAGTCAGGGCTGAATTAATGTCCCACCTCATCTCCAAGGTTTTAAAACACTGTGCTGATGGGGGCAGCTCTTTAGCTTTTGGTAAGAAAAAAGACAGTGCTGAAGCCCCTCCTATCTGATATCATTAAATATCATGTATTTCCCTCCCCCCACGTTTCTTATTCACTTAAAGAATTTCACTAGGATTCAAAAAGAAAACACTTTACAGATACAAAATTCCCAGTTTATGGCTGCTCTTCCACTTATATTTAGCGATATTGTGTAGCTGATTTTTCATTGAGGCAGAGAGCCTGGGGAAAATAAAAATTTGTGTAAATGCACTTGTAATTCCTAGATATCAGGCAGCTGAGCATGATATTTATTACATTTTTGAGGGCTGGAATTTACAACTTAAACAATTTTCTATAATCATGGAATTTGATATATAGTTTTGTATATTCTTAATTTTAAAAGTCCAAGTGTTTTGTGTTGTGTTTCCCAAAGTCTAGTGAGGTGAACACTATCAGGTCTAAGGTATTACTGCAGAAAATTGTCAGGCATGCAAGCCACATGTTTGTAAGAACATTCCTGAGGAAAATCGCAGCTGAGTGGTGAGACAATGGGGTTTTCATGCTGCTTTTCTTCTCTAAATATTTCCTTGCTTTCCTTTGAAAGCAGGGCCTTCTGTCTGATGTAAGCCCTTAGGGGGAGCAGGGGTTTCTGGCATTGATGTGTGGGCGGTCTGGGTTGGGTCAGGTGCAAACCCTGCCTTTCTCTGCCCTCGTGACTCCAGGAGACTCCTGCCCTTTCCACAGCACTCTTGGGAAGGGTGCAGAGGCACTGAGCAGTTAGGTGTTAAAAAGAGGAAGATGGTGATGCACACAGGTTCTCCCTCTGCCTTTAGTTTTTCTTTCGATATCATGGAGGTGGTTTCTGGTACCTGCAGTGACACCAGTTACTGATGGTAATCCTGATATTCAGGTTTTCATTAACAAAACCAACACAAGAAAGGAAACTATTATTTTTTCACAGTGCATATGATTTTTGATTTGACTTTCAGAAGACAACCCATTTCCCTTAGCCAAGTTCTTTCTGCTGTATCACTAAGTCCTACAGCAACCAAGAGCAAAAGCTGGACCTCCAACAAGGAACACGCATAAACAAAAAGCACTAGGCAACTTTAACATTGCCACTGGCTCAACCTGTAATTTGCAGTGTTGTGGTCACACTCCCCCTCAATTCAGTCTCATGTAGTTACAGTGCAAACTCCATGAAGGGCCAGTGACTACAACTGTGAGCACATGATTTTTGTGCTGACTCTAAGATCCTTGGAGAGTTTCAGCACAGAATTTAGCTAGAGAATGAGCAGCTTACTGTCCAGCCATTGGTGCTTGAAAAAGCTGTGATTCTGCTATTTATCTTACTTTTTTGTATCATCTGTGCTGTAGATTTACTCAGAGCAATACTAGGTTTTCTTCCCCACATAGAAGCTTTGGATCCACCAAATAGGATTTGTAGGAATTGCAGAGTGACAAAATGATTGCTCATAAGAGCTAAATTACCAATGAGTGCTAAAACATTGCTATCTTAAATCTGTCCTGTATATTTTAATTGCAGAATGTGGAAAATTCTGGGGAAGGTGCTAATAAGAAGTTAAAAATTACCAGTAAAATAATTTATTATTTATGAGGAGATATAGCAACAGTAATTCCCTTCAGTACATGGGCAGGAGATTGTGGATTGCAGAAGATAAAAACAGAATTTGAGTACTGTGAGAAATGGATTTGTAAAGGATTTTTAAAGTTTGATTGAAAATTTAAAAAATACTAAAATAGCTCAAAGTTTTACATCTCTTATGTTTCACCCTTCAATAATAGAATAAAATCTTTTTAAAAACACCTCTCAGTCACCCCACCTCTGTAAAGCTGAGATTTTTCCAACAGAGTACATTTTATGCTAGGATCTATTTCAACTTCAAAAAAATAATTGCTTCTCTGTCCCTGTCTCAGGGACATTTCTGCCACACATTAGTTATTTTGCATTTTTATCCATCATCGTTAGATGTGTCACTTTTAGACAGCTCTATACACATGATCATGAGCAGTTACTGAAGTTCTGGAGGAAACAGTGACCACAGTCAAAGCCATGATCACATTTGGACAAGCCTTTTCCTCTAAGAGAGGATGTTCTGTACCTTTGAAGCCTCCTACATGACTTCTCACTCAGAGCTGACATGATTTAATCTCTTGATTGTGGTTTAGAAAAAAAAATTGGTTTAGAATAGAAAAGTCAGTTGCATCACAGACACTCTATAAGAAGAGCATGAAGAAAAGTTTCAAGATTGGAAAAGCTTGGAGGAAACCCACAGCCTGTCTCTTTCTCCAGAGACTGTTTTTCCTGCCACAAACTTTGAGATACAGCCAGTCTGGCTGTTCCCAGCCTCTTCTGAAGAGGTAGGAATAACTGAGGGTTATTCCAGAGTTGCCTCTTCTCTCCCAGCTTGCCATCTAGAGAGAGTTCTGGTGGGGATTTCAAGGTCTGTGTGCAAGTTAAAGGACACTTAAACACACATATTGGTGGCTTGCCAGCTCCTGCTTGAGGGAGTATATTAGGGATAAGCTCTGAGGGATGTAATTTCTATATACACACCACCTCCCTGTTTCTGGCTGAAGCTAAAGGGATTTCTGGGCTTCTCACATGGTGTGGGACAGCTTGAAAAAAAGCTGTATAGTATTTAAGGTGCCCCTTTTTTCTCCAGTAACCAGCTTCTGACTTTGGAGTTGTAGGTGCAAAGGAACAGGGGCACAGCTATTATCTCTCATTTCAGTGAGAAATTTTGGACACACAGTTGTGGAGTTGAGGCATGAAAGAGCTGATGGACATCAGGCATCTAAATTCAAAACTCCCCTTTAATTCAGCATCTACTAGTCTGAAATCCTATGGGATTCAATAAGGCAAATAGGATTATTTCTTCAGGCCTGGGAGTGCAGGGGAATTGAGAAAAGACAACTTGGAAAAGTGCATTGAAATAAGCATTCATTCAAAACAGAACTTATGTCTTGCTTTTCTTTTAATTTATCTGCATCTCAGTGTTTAGGAAGGAGTCATGTGAGCCTGTGAGCTGCGGGGACAGAGACAGAGGAGAACGTGTGCATCAGTGCAGAGTGCTGCTGGAGCCCAGGCAGAGCGAGAGGGAGGCAGAGGGAGCCTGAGAGAGAAAGGAGAAGTGGTGGGAGCTGGAACAGCAGCAAATGCTGCTGCTGCTGCTGCTGCACGGTGCAGCTGATGCCTGGGAGCCGGCTCTGCTGCCAGCACGCCGCTCTGGGGGCGCAGGTGCCTCGCATTGTAAAGTCCTAGGTGGTCAGTGGCACTTCCAGGAGCCCAGCACAGCGGCTTTATTCTTTTCTTTTTCTGCAAACAGCACCTGTTTTGAGGACTCCGCTTCTTTTCCTGGACTGAAAGGTATTTTTTGTCATTAATGTGTCTTTTCTATGAAAGCAGGTAGGGGTTCAGGAAAAAACCAAACTCAGGGCAGGATGTTAAAGCAGGTGTGCAGAGAGGTGGTGGGTTTTTCTGTCTCCTTCCCCTTTATAGCAGAGCTTAAGCAATGAGGAACCCCTGTTAAAATAGAGTTTTACTTAAAATATGAAAGATGGGAAAGACAGGGTTAAAGTGTGGGGGTGGATCTGAGCTGCTCCCATCTGGCTTGCCTTTGAAAGTGGAGGAAAACTTTCCTTGTGCACTTGGAGAGGCAGCATTACATAGAAAGATATAAAACTTGCAGTTGTTTAATATGAATGTGATTTGCTTAGATCTCTTCTTGGCAAATTACAGTTCCCACCACAGCAGAGCTCCCCTTAACACGTACAGGTTTCAGAGGTTTTAATATTCTGTGGCTATAAAACGACTTCTGTTTCTTTCTCTCTTCCCTCTATCCAGCAGACCTGCCTCCTGCTGTGTGCACTCTCCTCCTGGTCTCCCTCCTGCCCGTGGGGACTGCACCCCTATGGATGCCCCCATTCAGATTTTCCGTGAGGAGCCAGACTCCAGCTGCTCGCCAGGGCCCTGCCGAGCCCCCAGCACCAGCAGCAGCTGGCTCCCAGCCTGGGCAGACTACGACAGCAACGCCACTGGGCTCCTTGGGGACGGCCAGCACAACCACACCAGCATCTCCCCCGCCATCCCCATCATCATCACTGCTGTCTACTCCGTGGTCTTCGTGGTCGGCTTGGTGGGGAACTCCCTGGTCATGTTTGTCATCATAAGGTAAGAGGGTTTGGGTAGCAGCTGGAAGAGGTGCAAAAGGCTGTCCCTAAGTTTGGCAGGGTGGGGAGTGGGTGGATTATGGAAGCTCTACCATGAGGAGCTGGAGAAAAGCAACAGAATAACCCAAACCTCGTCAGTCACGTTGGTTTGCCTGGATTTGTGTTAGAGACAGAAGGGACAAGCTGGTTAAGTGTGATAAATCCTGCAGCCTGGGGGAGATGCTCTGTGCCTGCAACTGTGTTCATTGGCTGCCCTCTAGGGATGAGACGCTGCTCCGAGGGAAAAAAAAAGCTCGAGTGAAAGAAAGAAACTTCTGCAAGGCAGCTTTTATTTCCACTGTGAGGAGACCCCGGGGACAGCTTATGTGTCCAGTCATGTGGACACTGATACATCGCTGCCTTGGCACCTAATGCTTTGTTTAACAAGGAGGGAAAGCCAGGAAATGATAAAGATAGGAGGAACAGTTTAATGGAAAGCAAGAGATGCTTTTGCTCTGTTTATCGGTGTTTGACTCCAGCTGTTGGTGTTGGACTGAAGAAAGCAGAGAATACCTTTGCTATTGTTTTTCAGGAAAGGGGGGGGAAAGCCCTGTGCCTTTGTTAGTGAAGGTATCAAACTAAATCCCCTAGTGAAAGGCTCTGATACTTATGCTTGCACTTACACTTGTGTATTGGTGTATATTGTAGCTTGCACTGTGCTTCCTCTCTCTTTTTGTCCTTTTCATTTGCAATCTACAGGAATGTTTGGACAATGCTGTTCAGCAGGGTGATAATGAGCAGTCCAGGGCACTGAATTATTACAACTTTTTGGACTCTTTGTCCACAGCCTGTTTGAATTCTGATAAAGTTTCTGGGAAAAAAGTCCCAGAACTGTGGAGTATTCGTTGCTCCAATGGAATCAGCTTGTATATGGAAAAAATTGAGGTATTGGAAGTGTTTATCTTTTGTAAAGCATGCATGATAAGGGTCAAGCAATTGCAGAATGATGAACTGTCAGACTTGATATAAGGGAGAACCACTGAAGCTGTTGATAAGGTACTTCAAAAAGATGAGTTATAATCAGGGTGAATACTCTTGAATAATGAAAATAAAATTCCATTTACTAGTCAATGCAATAAAGATGCCTGTGGCCAGTTAGAAAAAGTGGTTTGCTCCAGTTTCATGATGTGATTTTTATATCCCTTGCATGCTCTATTGGTCTTCATTCAGGACAGAAATTTAATTTCTATTTGTATTTCTCCTTTAAGAAAAGAGACTGTATTTGACAGTCACACAGCTACAAAGGCAGAGGTTTTCTAAGCCATTAGTCAGTAACAAAAACAGCTGATTAACTGGCCTGGGGAGCAGAAATAAATCCAAATGTACTGGTGCCTATATATATTTATTTTTTCTTTCCTTCTGCTACCCTCCTAAGATTTTTTTTTGGTAAAGGTCTAGTAGCTATTGCTCACTTTCCTTCTAGTTCCCACGTTAACCTTTCCTTGAATTTTCTCTCAGCCCATCTCTCGATTATGTGGTAAAAAAAATAAATAAGACAAAACACATCTTGATACTTTTTTTTTCTTTTCTGTTATCATTCTCTCCTAGGTTTTCTGTGTGGCAAATGCTTTAAACATTGGTAGAATCATTAGCTGAAGTGCAGACATATACAAGCCAACAGTTTTAAATGTTTTTTATGGTCTTGAAATATTTGAAATGTTCATGGAAGAGGTTTATTTTCTTCATTTTTGTCCAAACATCTTGTCTCCCTCCATTTTTTTTCCCTCATATATACTCTCTGCATGATTGTGTCTCAGGATGCATTTTAACAACTCATGAACAGTGTACCCTGCAGGGATGTCCTTTGGTGAGGAAGGACAAGGTCTTTGGGAAGTTTGTGAGAGAAGATGGTAAGGGAGAGGCAGATCCTGTCCCCAGCCACCCCACAAACCGTCCCCCTCCAGCTGCCACAACTCTAAAGTGGGATGGGGATAACCTGTGGCTCTTTTTAACCTTCCAGCTGAGTACAGCCTTTGTTTGAGGCCCCTTGCTGTCATTTCTCAACTCTGAATTCCAGATCTGCCCTCCTCCTCCCCTCTGGAGAGGCAGGGAAGGCAGGCAGGACTCCTTCTCCCTTTCCCCATTTAAACATCTAATATTATTAGAATAGTTCAGTTGGAATTATTACAATGATCATCTAGCCCAACTGCCTGACACTCCAGGCCTAGCACTGGGCCACTTTTTGGGTGATAAAAAAACCAAAAAACCCCTTGTGTTATGAGATTTTCAGTCAAAGTGTTGAAGTGTCAATGCTGTAGGAGACTCCAGAATTTTGAGATGCCTCAGAAACTGGCTCAAATTCAGCCATAGCCTGTGGTATAGGCAGACCTTGGTCAATTCCTTGCTTTAATACAAGTACAGGACTGTTTTTGCTACTTCTGCATAAGGGCTGCTGAAGAAGCTCGTGGACACCAGTGAGTAGCATCTCAGCAGCTTGTGCAGAGAGTGCTGGATGAATGAAATCTCTTACACGTCTGGTGGGGTGTTTTCCTGCTGAGAGGGAAAACTCAAGAGCTTCCTCAGAGGAAAAAATAACAGAAGAATGCCACTTCAATCACATGTTTAAACTCCTGACAGAAGAGTACCTGAGTCTGATACAGCTCCTGTGAGGAGAGAGTTGTGCTGAAGTCTGTTTGGGAATGGTCCTTTAGTGCAGTGTCAACAGCATGGCCTCTTAAACCATTTATCAGGAGACCTTGGTTTTACTATGAGACTTCAACATTTTTCCTGTCCTGATGAGGTCACTTCATGGTTTTCTCACATGTAAAATGGGGATTCTGGCATTCACTGTCTTTAGACACACAGCAAGAGTTAGATTTAAAAGCCAAAGTCAAATCACTACAGCTTATACGGAGCAAGACCAGGTCTATTGTAAACACCCTGAGCTCCTCAGACACACTCAGGGCAGTAATTTTTAATGTGCAGAGCAGCTCTGTGCTGAGCAGAGTGGGCTGGCACCCTGCTCCTGCCCATGGCAGCTGGCTCTCCCAGCGTGGGTGGCTTGCAGGAGCCATCCCCGAGCTGGGATCAGCAGCACCATCAGTGCACCATCCCAGGGCTCTGCTGGCAGCATGGACAGCCCATGCTGAGCCATGGACAGGGCATGGGGTGCTCTCCTGTGGCTGCTGCATCCCATTGCCTCTTGTACTGCTGGCAAATACAGGCGCTGTGTGAGAAGCACAGCCCTCCCCTGCGGAGGAGGAGGGGAAGCATCAAATGGGTTTGGAGGTACCAGGTGAAGTTTTCTGACCTCACCCGAGCAAAGTCCTGCAGCTCTGTCTTGGCATTACCAGAATCCACCTCAACCCCAAACCTTTTCTTTTAAGATTAGCTTTTCCTCTGAGGTCTCAGAAGATATTTCTGAAGGTAAAATAGCTGCCTGAAGGGGATAAAAAAAAACTATTTGTCCTTGGAAGCAAAAAGGCTTTTTTCTCCATTCCTCTTCCCTCATGACCTTTTTTCTTTAAACTTTAATGCTGGCTGTAAGCAAAATGATAGTTTCTTGTGACAGCTACAGGGAAGAAAATCTGACTACAGTTACAGCTTTAACTATGGATTTGTGCTTATCAAAACCACAAACTCTGATAAAACTCTGGGAGATGCTCTCTCTTACCTTATCCAGATGCACTTTTCCTATGTACCCTCATTGTTCCTGAAGTAATTTATTGAGACCAGCTGATGTCAACAGGATCCCAAAGACCCAATCCTGTATTTTTTTAAAAATTATTTTTCAAGCTTCCAGTGAACTGAATAATTTTCTACATTCAAGATTTTTTTTAAGAAGACGTTGTGTTACAGATATGTAAATTGATTCCTAAGGGAAAAGAGAAACCTTATAATCCTCTGCTTAGTCTAATGTTGAAGAAAACATTTTACCACTAATACATTTTTGTTCTTATATTCATTGAACTGAACGTCATCTTACATAACAGGAAGAGTGTATTAAGAAATGTCATACAAAATTGACTCCTTGCCAGTTTATTTTTAAAATTTCTTCATCATTCAATCCAAACAAGAATAAAAATATATTTTTAAAAAGTACACAACATTGAAATTGATTCAACACAACGGTTTAAATTAATAATAGATTTTGATACCATCAAAAGATCACTTGTTAAAGTGCTTTAAATTATTGTCCTAATTTTATTAAATTATATTTGGAAAGAATGTTGTTCTGAAATGAAAATTTAAGCTCCAGAAGAGTCGATCTAACTGAATTACCTGTTCCCTATTGCTGGCAGTTTGTATGATTTCATTCTTTTATGAAATCAAGGGTTTGGCTGCTAAAGGCAGAAGGTGAACTGTACTATACATTGTTTAGGACTTTTAACCTTTCCTTTGCTAATCAAAATCTGACAGCTTACTACTATCAGCAGAGAGGCATCAAATGGATTCATAGCAATTCATCACAGATTTCAAAGAGCATTTAGCCTTACCCCACTGAAGGTAATTTTGATCAGTTCTGAGCATTAGTTCAAATGTGACATAATTTCCATCACGACTTTGAAGACTGATCATTACCAAAAGCTTTTACAGATGGCACAAAGAACAAGGCAACAGGAAACATGAAAGAGGACAGGCTTATAAAAGAGTATCAATAGTCGGACAACACAGACCATTTAAACAAAATGTTACTATTTCCAATACTTTAAAAACCCAGCTAGGCAGTGACTAAGTGAGACCTGGGATTTATAAGCTGACAAGAAACCCAGCTCATGGTCCTGCTGTGATAAGAAGAGCTGATACTGAAAATAGGCAGGGAGAGCAGAGGAAAGGCTTGAAATGAATATTTACTAGAGACAGTATTAAAGAGAGGCTATAGCTTATAGTGAGTAATGTGTTTGGCTCCTGAAAAGTAATTTGGTATCCATCCAGACATTTCCGCTGGGCTAACAGCCAGGCAATCATTTAGTTCAGAGAAAGGCATAACTGGAATCAATGTCTGCAAGCACCACGAATTACAGAGAACATTTTTGAGCTGGAAGAAAGTGAAAACTTAGAAGAACTTTCCAGTTGGCTGCTGGGGAGGCAGAAAGCTTGAGAGAACTTTCCTGTTGTCAAGTGAGGGATTGGTGGGCAGCTCATGATCCTGGATGAAGCACAGAGAGGGTGCACAGCTGGGGAGGGCAGACTGGCTGAGCCCTCCTGGTGAGGAGGACAAAAATGAGGGAAGAGTGGGGACCTTTCATTTAGATTTTTTCTCAGAGGGGATTTTGAATTTGCTGAAAGGGTGTTGCAAAAGGAAATTCTTAACTGGATGTTTTAAATTCCTGGAACACGCTAAGGACAAGGGAAGATAATCTTCCTGTCTTGCCTGCTCTGTCTAAACTGTGATTAATTTGCCCCTTTAAATTAAATTCTCTGAAACAGATGGGTTCCCAAGAAGAGTTCTGATTCCAGTTACATATTTCTTTCTGAAGAAAAAGCATCCAGCTCCACTTCAATTCCAAGAAGTATACTTCATGTCTCCATTTTGGCCCTTCCATCTCTAAATATCAGATAATTCTGGCAAAGTGAGGAATCTGTGCTCTTCTCCTAAAGGAAGACTTTGTGCTTTGCTTATTGCTATCTTCTTTTGTGAATTTAGAGAGATATGAGGAAAAGGCAGTAAGAATACAATTTTGTCTACAGACAGGCATGAGTGCACAAAATGGAATTGTTGTGAGGAAAGGGTGAGCACAGATGCAACAAGGATATTGTAAAAGGAATGTCTGATCATGCTAACATTCCAAAAATATAAAAAAGATATAAATAAAGAATATGTAAAGATGCACAGAACTTTAAAAAAATTAAATTGATGTAAGATATTGGTTGAAATTAATATTAGATTTTGATAACATCAAAATATTACTTGTTAATTTGCTTTAAATTGGCATGGTCCTATTGGGAAGTTGTCATGCCAAGCTGTGAATTACCGTTGCAATATTTATTTCTCCCAAAGCCAGAGGGTTCAGCTCTCATTAGATTAACCTTCTAATCCTCATGGAAATTAAAACTAATTTTGGGCAGTTTGCTGTTTTCAGTTTTGAGACATTATTTTCAATTTTCAATCTCTGTGTTCTCTGCATGAGTATGAGATGAAAATTTTCTTCAGTGTATGAACTTCTGCAAATTCTTCTGCAAAAGAAAGTGAGCAGAACTTTCATGTTTTCTCCATTTTTTATATCAATCCACCTTTGTAACATGCAGCTGCTCATCTCTGCTCCAAAAGTCAGCAATTCATTAAGAATGAATGCCTAGGGTCCCCAAATTTAGCTGTGCTGCATGTGGAACACAGAGGATTTTATATTTGCTAAATGCACTTCCCACTGCATTGTTGGTAGTCGATTTTATATATATATATAGATAGATATAGATATATTTTATTTATTTTTTTTTAAAAAAAACCTCCTTAAGTAGTGACAGATGAGAAGCTGCATGGTAGGATTGATTCAGACAATCTATTCAATGTTCATTTAACGTTCACACTCAGAAAAGTTTTGTATCACCATGCTGCTGGATGATGGATTGTATCAGGAGTTACTGTTAGACTCACCTTTCAGAATGACTCATTTGTTAAAATGTACAGGAGAATATTTTCACCATGGAAGCCATAAGCTCTGCTCTTCTGTTGAGGGTGACTTAAAGTTTTCTGCATTTCACTTGAATCATCTCCTTTGAGAATGTGTGTGTTCAGCAGGTCTGTGCTGTGGGCTTCCCTGAGGCAGGTGAGGAAAAGAGATAAATGGGAGGAGTCCAGAGAAAGCCCCCCAGCTGCCTCCTGAGAGGCACTGATGACTTCTCCCTGAGCTGGCTCACTACTGATATGTGCATTTGCTCTCTTACCACATAATCCTACACTTGTTATAATGCAAAATCCCTCGTCTCCCATCAAACTTTATTATGGGAATATTGACCAGAGATTTGGGTCTCCATACATCTGAGATGTAGTTGTCCTATAAAACACTCCCAGCTGTGCCAGTTCTATTCATCCCTGTGGCAAAATGGAGACCAACTGCATTGTTTTGGGAAGAAGAGTGATACCCATACCCCCAGACCCCCTAGTGGGTGGTTTCTGAGCTCTTTCCTTTTTTCTGTCCTGCAAAAACTTCTAGGGAAAGCAAACATTCAATGAAAGTTATCTGCTTCCAACAAGGAAAGAAAGACCCTGAGAAATCTTTTCCTGGAGCAATTATCCCTGTTTCTTTGAGCAATGAGATTTGTTCTCCTTGCCAGGCAATCTCTGCCCTACTCAATTCCCTCTTCCATAAACCCATGGGGAAGCACTTTTCCAAGGGAGCTCATACTCTTTATTAAAAAATAAGAAATTCTTCCAAGAAAGAAGAATAACAAGAAAGGTGGATATTACCAGAGACAGAAATACGATGTTCACTAAAGCAATGTACTTGTGACAAGTCAAAAGAATTAGGATGGTTTGTATAACACCCTGGGAACTCCCCATGGCATGACTGGTCACTGGAAGACATCTGCAGCAGTATGAAGTTTTTCAAGAGATAGAATCAGTTACTTGACTAAGTCAATATTCATCTCTACTTTCCAATAGAGAACAAAAAAATTTGATACACAATCTAAGCTAATTGTCCAGGCTCTTTCATAATATTATTAGACATAATGGTTTTAGGTAAAGTACCAATTATGTGAAATTCTGCATTCTCACTGATTAATTTTAATCTGCAGTGAATCACAGCACCTTGACCTCTGAGCTCTCTGATCAAAGTCATGGAAGCAAAAATTTCACAGTATTTTTTTCCTGCTATTTTATACTTTCTTCAAAGAGAGGATTTTGAACTCACATAAAAGTATTAAAAGCCTTTATCACAGAAGAAGAAAAATTAGTTCATTTTTGTTAAGTAGTGTGACTTCTCTTCCACATTGACCATGATATACCTAGACTTGAACTAATTCAGAGCCTGGTTCTTTAGCTCAGGAAAAAAAACTTCCACATCCAGTCTAAATCCACAAGATCTTGCTCAGGCTCAGTTTATGGCTAGTGCAGAGAAGAAATGGTAGTGGAAATCTGTAAGGTTTTCACTATACCTTTTGACATTTACATAGATTACGCTCTCTGGGGGGAGAATAAAAGACAAAATTATCCTTTTCTTTTTTGAGCTGCTTTAAAATTGGTACCTTAAGATGCTTGCTAGTAAAGAGAATTCCACTTTATGATACAATTTTGCAGACAACAATTTTTTGTCGAGTCCTAAAAGATTTGATGATTAAGACAGGCAACCATTAAATATGTGCAATAAGAACATTTTCCTTTAAATAAAGTGTCATCTGAGATCCTCTGCTGTTAAAAGATGGCAATTCAAAACTTGATAATATCACATAACACAAACATGAAAACTGCAGCATATTAATTTCTATATTCTTTAAGTGATCTTAGACTTCATTTCATATTGGCATATGATTTTATATTGGATTATGAATATCCAAAAGAGAGCTGAGCCACCCTTTTGGTCATGGTATGGGTTTGGAATAGATCCTCCTGGATTGGTTTTTAGTGTTTTTCCTCCTGTTCTGACACAATATTACAGTGAGTGTACTCAGAATACAGCCTTGAGATTTAGAGCTTTCCTGATTTAGCTTTTCAGCTGCTTGATCTCCATATACTTCATTCAGAGGAACCTAGTGGAACAGAGCCTGCATCCTGCTGATAGGTGTTTTTGCAATTTGCTTTAGATGTGCTTTAGCTTTAATTTTCATTCACTTACCCAAGTATCTGTGAAAAATCTGTGTTTGCTATCCCTCATTGTAATTGATGCCTTTGTACTTTCCCTCTGCAGCTGGAGAATGTTTTAGCATATTTGCTAGTTTTTCTCCCTTCCCCATGCCTAATTTCACACTGCAGGGAACATTTCATTACCTCATCCTATGACAGTTACATGAAAAAAGTTTGACCAGAGCCCCTTTCTCACCTTTTATCAGCTTTTCTAATGTTACAGTGTACTTTAGAGTCACACTCCTGTCCTCTGCTTGAGATAATAACTTTAAGGGGCTCTATTGGCAATTTTTTTTTTCTGAAAGCACACCAGATCCTTAGTAGCATGCTTCCCTCTTCTGTTACCACAATTTCATTGATAGCATAGGCTGCAGGTGTGATTTCTTCTTATTTGCTGTCTTAAAAGCTTGTCTTAAAAGCATGTCCTACTCCAGAGGGAAAAGAGCAGTAATGATGAGTTGAGAAACAGGGGAAAATTTCTAGGGGTCAGTTTAAAGTTAGTCTCAAAGAACTTTATACTTTTGGAAAGTGAACAATGCCTAATACCTTTGAGAATTTTTCTTTTGACACGTAAGTAGACATAATTTAAAACTTGCTTCTTAAAAACTTTCATCATATACCCATTAAAAAAAAAAGAAAAAAAAGCAGCACACCCATATGAAAGTGTTATGTTTCATCTTGACTATTTTTCTGCAGTTTTGATATATCTTCCAGTTTTTAGTCTAGGCTGGCTTGAGGCCAGCTTATAGCTTTACAAACAGTCTTGAGATCTACCAGCTTAAGTGATCAGATTTTTTTCTGCTGCTTGAAATTAGATTCTAGTTTCTGGTTTAAAGGAGGGGCTTTCTATTCCTGTGTTTCCATTCTCTTAAGAAGTTCCAGCACTTAACAAACCATTTTCTAGACATGGGATTTCACATGAGCAGTCAATACAGCCATGGTTTATTAATATTATAGCAGTCTTTGAAACTTGTACCTCAGACACTAGGAAAATGTCATTAATTCCTACTGTGCCACCTATGCTACAATTATGCCTAAGTTTACCCTATCTGTCTTACTAAATTAATTAAAGCAGATAGAAATATTTTTAACTTAAGTGAATTCAGATATTTGATCAAGAATTTTAATTTTGCAAAGGAAGACAAGATTTCCTTAAACAATTTCTGTTTTGACCTTGTTCAGATGAATGTAGAGAATGCTGAGAAAACCCCAGACCACAAAATATATTATCTTCTATGATTTGATGCAATTGAATGAGTTGTAGGAAGGAAGATAAATCCCTCATCTTGTGGAACTGATGAGGGTCCACTTGAAAGGGTCTGACAGCAACAGCAGTCACTCCATTACTTTATCTGGACTTTTGATTAAACCTGCAAGCACATATCTTCAGGGGAATGTAGACATTTAATAATTTTTAGGTGTTTAATTAAAAACATTCAAAGGAGTTTGGATGATTGAGTCCAGATTTCGAAGGCATTTCTGAATTTGATGAACTTCTAAATGAATGGATGACTTTATCTATACTGCCTAATAACTTTAAAGGCCAATACCTCATTTAAACACAGGCCAGTGTTTACAGGCAAAAGTAATCAAGCTGTTTACTAGCCCTATTTTGCAGCACTTCTTTGTTATTCTTCCACTGGAAGGCCAGGGAAGAGAAAAAGGGTTCTGGGAAAACATGGCATATGGACTTGTAATGGCACATACATCAAAGAGTTGAATTAAGGTTGCAAGGAATGGGAAATGTGAGATAGAAAGGTTTTCAGATATTTGCTTTTTCAAGGTTAATATAATCTTCTTAGATATTTTCCCCCAACTTTCTGATTTTCTTAAAGGAAAAAAGGTCAAACTAATTCTTCTATATTTTGAAAGAAAACTTTCCCAATTTAAGCCCTTGGCAAAGTTTTTAAAGACCTACAGAAATAATGATTCAGAAGAATGATTACTTGTGTCACCTCTGCATATCAAAGGTCATTGCATTTCTTCTGAATGTCCCTGTGTTGAGTCTAGTAACTTGTATTTGACTGAAGAAAATCCTTTATAAAGCAGCAGACCTTGATTTGCAGGCATAAGGATGGAAAAATTACCCCTTTCTTTTTCCCCATAATAATCACCTTAGCTGTTAGGAAAGAGCTGTCATTGTTTCTAAGCTGAATTTGTCTCTCTTAAGAGTTTTACTTATTTTTTCTTGCTATGCTGTTCTTTGTAGTCTGAAAGAACTTTTCAGTACCTGCTATTTTCTCCCTGTGAATGTCTTCAGACACTGCAATCAAGTCACCTCCTGGTGTTCTTTCTAGTAAACTAAATGTGCTCAGCTCTTTAAGTTAGTCATAGTATTTTCTCCAGTCCCTTCACTTATTTTTAGTGCTTTTTATGCAACCATTCCTACTTTCCACAGTCTTTTTATTGCTATATGAACAAGACAGCAATTCCAATTATCATCAGTGATGTCTGTAGAAGCAAAATTTTCCCTCTACTATTCTATTTCATGTAATGAAAATTAGTCCATTTTAGGAGAGAGTATTGAGCTTTTAGTGAGCTTTTATTTTACAGCTGAGATGCACTTAAAGATAATATTTTTTTATTTCCTTTTTTTAAAATTTTTTAACCAGAAGGGAAGTTTTTTATCTTTTAATATGTAATATTTAACTTTTTCTAGGTGTAAGAATTCATATTTGTGTTTGAACAGTGTCTTAAGGGCTATAATATTGCCTACAGCACAGAAAGCCTCTTCTCCTGGAGGGTCTGTTGAGGAGATTGATCTAGTGGGGGGCAGAAACCCTGCTCTGACTGATGGGTTGGTACGTGGGTGAGAAGGATGTATTCTCTCTTCCCTTGCAGTTTTTTTTCCCTTTGCTTCAAATCACCATTTGGCTTTAGCTCCTTGATAAGTCTTAATTAGAATGTTTTATAAAAACCAATTTTTAACATTTCATATTGGTCAGTTTTTTATTCTGCACATCAAAGTTTTAAAGGCAAATAGACACATTGTCCTATATTCCCATTGACTAAAGTGATTGAATCTTGTATTTCCACAGTAAATTATTAGCAATGTATAGCAAAATGTAGCTACATGTGTTTCTATGTGTGTTGCATGTGCACATTCTAGTTTGGACACACTCAAAATATGGGACTGAAGCAGTTTTGAGAAAGATAATCTCATTAAATCCAACGAGAAATGACCAGCAATGAGCAAACACAAGTATTGAGGAGAAGCATTTCATAAAGAAGTGGTAGGTAAATTCCTGTGTTAGAAGGCTTTCCATCATCCTTTGTGTCCATAGAGGGAAGCAGTCCTCTACAGGCTGTCTCTCAAAATTGGGCTGCAGAAAGCAGGGTGTCATCTGAAATATCAGATCCTGTTTTTCTATGTAGGGTGTATGTTTCTATGTAACATCTACCAGCTCATGAAAGCAAGGGCTTACTTTTGATAAAATTAAAGAATGCAGAAAAAAACCTGCTATGACAGTTTTTTTTCCCCACTGTGGTATCCTCCTTAAACAATTTTGATCTTTTACATTATCAGTCACAAAAGGGGGGCTGGGAAAAGCTGATGATAAGAGAGAAGAAATTGGCAAGGAAGGAACAAGGAAGGTAAATGACTAAAACTGGATCAGCTGGCACTCTAGTGAATTCAAGGAAGATAAACTATCATATAAGAAGCAATCTGGCCCAGCAGACAAAGCAATCAACTTGTTTTCTTACTGGAGAATGGGATAACAGTTTCTTCCACAAACCAAACCCAGATGTTTCATAATAACTGACAGATAGCTATAAGAAAGGGAAACAAAAAATATTTTGATCACTTCCAAATTTAACAGTGATGTTTTCTTGTAGTGGAATTTGAGAAAACAGAATTGAAATTTGTCTAATTAGATCAAATGTATTCATATACCTGGTTTGCCTGTGGTAAATAGCTCTAATTGCTAACATAGTGCTGAGAGATTGAATAAAGTGTGTTCACTTTTATCCCAAGGGTCTTGCATTTGTGTGCATTTCTATCACAGCTGAGAAAAGACATAAAAAACCCCAACTATGGACAAGCCTGGCTGACAGACTGTTACCTATCTGAAGGGACATAATCATATCTTGTAGTAATAAAGCCTTACTTCTTTTGTTCTGCAGGTACACGAAGATGAAGACAGCAACCAACATCTATATCTTCAACCTGGCTATGGCAGATGCTCTTGTTACCACCACCATGCCTTTCCAAAGCACCGAGTACCTGATGAACTCCTGGCCCTTTGGTGACGTGCTCTGTAAAGTTGTGATTTCTATTGACTACTACAACATGTTTACCAGCATTTTCACACTCACTATGATGAGTGTTGATCGATACATTGCTGTGTGTCACCCTGTGAAGGCTCTGGATTTTCGTACACCTCTGAAAGCAAAAATAATCAACATCTGCATCTGGCTGCTGTCCTCATCCGTTGGTATATCAGCAATAGTTCTTGGAGGCACCAAAGTCAGGGAAGGTGAGTGTGAGCATTCAAAATTCAGTCCTTTTGTTTCTCAACTGACAATAAATTGTTGGTTCAAATATTGATCAAACCCTATTTAGTCCTTCTTCAAAAGTACACCTAAATTCCTGACATTTCAAAACATATAGTGAAACTTTACAATATAACATATAAATAATTTAAGCTCAGATGCCTGTGCCAAATGAAAGAACAAAATGCACTTTGGACCACTGCCTGTGCTAGAATGAATCCATCTAAACTACAAGCAGACAGCAGGGGAAATTATCGGGAGTTTAATCACAATGGGCAAATAAATCTATGATCAGTTTAGGTTGAAACTTGAAATGTGGGCTTAAGATTCTTTTTGTAGGTGTTGTGAGAGTAGTTCTGATGAAGTCCCTAGAGCAGAAACTAGAAACCTTGGGAGTTTATTATCACCAGTCACTTCACAGAACCTGAAAGCATGGTGAAGAAAGGAAAAGTCAGTAGCTGGAGAGAGAAAATTAAGATAAATTATATCTGTCAGTATGTCAAGATCATATTTTAAAAAGGGCGAGAATTTATATGGAAGCCTGAAAAGCTGAGAATAAGGATTGTCACAGGAAACCGAAATTCAGGCTATGGAGGCTATAGCAGGGAAACAGCTACAAGAACACAAAGTCAGTGAAAACTGTATGTGGATCTTTTATAGGCTTTGCTTGAAATTTCTGTTCCATGAGGGACTGTGGATTTAGCTCCTATAGTTCCTGACTCATTGTTCTGCTATGGGGTTAATCGGATTTCAAGATCTTCCTTGAGAAGGAGGGGAGAAAGATTTTCACACACAAGTGCTTCATGCACACAGATGTAAATGCAGTGCAGGGCAACTCACTGTCTTCAAAAGGCTGGAGACTTCTCATGGTGTCCTTGGGTTGAGACCATCCCATTACTGGATGGCTTGATAAAATACAAGGCATTTATTTGGTAGGGGTCTTGTTTGAGATGTAAACAATCTTTAGAAAAATTATTCATTATTTCCTCCACTATCAACCTTTTCTATTTAGAATGGTTTCACTCCTCTTGAGACAAATGTTTACCTAAGGAGATTGTTTCATCTGGCAGAGACAATAAATGTTGTATGTTGAGATGTTTGACATAGACCAATGTGAAAAATTGTTTAAGTAACAGCTGCTCAAGGGCTGATAGATTTGGCTGTTAGTCTTCTCTTGTGTAGGTGACAGAAAAGTCCTCTGGAAGCTCTTCATTTGGTGCTTTGGGGGATCATGTGTCCTGGTCTGCAACTCTGCTGTAATTATCTTCCCCAGTACAGTTTTGACAGGCTCTATAAAACAAGGTTTAGCTGGGGAAACATTAACTTCAGGTGTATTTGGGAGGAATGTCTTATCAAATACGAGACCTTGAAGGCCATGGCACACTGGCTCAGACAGGTGTTTTGTTGGAGCATGCTCAACTAACAGAATATTCCTGTCATTCAATGACAGCAGCACATTTAGATCAAGGGGGTCCTCTGGGACCAGCAATGATTAAATGCCTTTTCCCTGCCACGTAGAAGACAGCCCTTTTTTAAAAACTTATGAAACAGAGACTGGTAATACAGAACACAGCTGGACTAAATGAGGCTGGAAATATTGGTAACTGCTTGTCAGCTGCTGCTGTTCCTCCCTGCCTGTCTGATCTAAAGTCTCTCTTGAGCATTTAGTGTCAATTACCCTGTCTGGTGTGTTGATGAGTTGAGCTGATAAATGCTGAAGTGGAAAGGCGAGGATGCTCCCTTTGTTTGACAGCTGGAGCACAGGCCTGAGACTCGATGTTGTGTTGGTTAAAACAGTTGTTGTTTATATGCTTCAGGGCCTCTGTTGGATTCACATTTTAGCAACAACTGAACAGCAAATGTAAAGTAGTTAGACTTGAAGTTCCATCACCGTGCTCAGTTAATCTGTTTTGTTATCACAGCTCAGAATTGCTCCCAGGTGTGTCCTTTTAGATACATTTTTCCTGCTGAATAAATTTTACATCTGTGTAAATTTTCCCACTCTTAATGCAGCTTTTCTTGCTGAAGAATTTTCAGCTATCAAAAAAAAAAAAAAGGTGTAAAATTAACATTCATATTACCAGTAAAGGTATGAATGGTATGAAAGTGACACAATCAATATTATATATCTAATAGGTCTGTTTCCTAGAACAAGATTAAGATTAATCTTAAGTGGTAGTTTATCAAGCACATTATAAAATATGTTTACTCCAAATACCATATAGAATTCAGTGTTTTTCCTTAAATATATCAATGTATTTGGAACGTTTCACCTTCAAAGTGGAAAATGTCAGTATGAAATCTGAAGTTTATGACTCTATTCATACTTCTGCAACTTTTCAGACAGTAAAACTAAGATATAAATTGGATTTTATTATGTTCCACTTCCAAAGTTTCAGAAAATTAATGTGGTATTTTGCATTATGACCAGAATGTTTTATTGACTGTTTCCTACTTGTAAACTGGGAAAATGTAAATGGATTCCATAAAGTGCTGTGCTGTGACACTACATATATCAAGTTCAATACTTGATTATTCAGGAATTTAGAATAAGATTTTCCATAGAAAGTAAACTGCAATGAGAAGTAAGATAATAATTAAGTTTGTGTTTGATAATTTGGAATTCTAAAATAACTCTGCCAACCACAAATTATAGCAAAATACAGTGAGGATGACCTAATAATTTTGATAAGTATGTGAAATTATGTCAGTGGATCTGAAGAGGTAATTTCTTCTGGGAGTGAGTTTCAGTGAGTAGCTGGATGTGGTCTGGAGCAGCCATCCCTGGTCACACTTCACTTTTATCCCACACATCTGAAGGCAGCTTTATTAATTCAGATAATACAGCTGCATCCTGAATTTATGTCTGCTGCTAAGCCATGATCTACTACAAACAACAGTAACAATTGACAGGAAAACTTCTTTGAAGGTAATTGGCATTTCTAGAATGAAATTAAGTAAAAGCAACTATGCTTACGAAAACCTACATCACAAAAGATTTAGATAAGTTCACTGAGTGTCAAGTCATACTTGTGGTGTCATCTGAGTATCCTGCATTGGCCTTGAAAAAGATGTCTTTTCCATTTTCAGCTTTTGACACTATACATATTATTTTTTAAAAACCCTCAAAATATTTAGCTTTTTTAGCTGTAAATGTTTTCTATTAAAATATTTCCATATTCAATATTGCCCAGTAAGAGTTTTCTGATATCTAACCATGGAAATGTGTGTATGGTGCTATAATGATAACTTCCTCCCCTAACTGTTTTTCAAAACAAATTTTCTGCAATAACTTTTTGATTTGGGAAGCATTTTTTATGGCAGGGAAATATGGCCTGATTTTTTTTTCTTCTGACATGTCCTGATGGAGACAGATATGAAAAAGTGATGTGTAGGAGTATTCCACGCTTACATCTGAATCAATGCAAAACAATACATAATAATCTGTAGAGGAATGACCAACTCAGTAGGGAAAATGATAAAAAAATCCAAATAATTTTACAGAATAAAATCTAAGCTACAATTCAAAGTGAAAAATCCCTGTGCTGCTCTGACTTATCTTCAGTAGAGTTGAACTACTGATATTAGTTGTCAATTTACCCCTTATCTTGCCTTTTCTTTTGTCTTATTGCTTATTTTTCCATCTGTTTTATATGCTGGAAGGCTCCAATGAGCTCAGCTAATGAAACCTCAAGTATTTCATTCCTTAGCCACCTCCTGTCAGATGAAATATTTCTGTTAAATACATTCAAGTGCCAGCCTGTGGCTCTGAATCCTGGCATGGATAATGGGAAAGGGAGTGGGCTGATCTCTGTGGCCCTGCAGTCTCTGCACAGGCATGATCTGCAAAAAGAGTAGCTTCCATTTGACTCCATGCACACCTGTATTTAATTTGTTTCTAGTTAACAGAAAAGAAGATGTTTCCAGGAGTTTTTTTGAAATTAAGCATTTATGTGTACTCTATTTGTGCTGTAAAAAGGCATATGGGAAAAGATTATTGCACAATTATCATATTGGCAAAATTTTCTTACTATCAAAACCTCCTTCAGCTTCTACCCTTCATGTTATCAAAAATCGTTCTCCACCCACAGACAAAAACATATGTAGTTTGATAATAATGATGAGATTTCTACTTTGCTGAACATGGTACTCAGTCTGGTTTTAAATTTGAGTGAGATTCAAATAGAAACAACTTTACAGATTTTGTTTTTGTGCTCTGCTTTTTTAGATCCTCCCATGGGAAAGAGATTTCACACAATATTTTGCATTTTAAAAAGCTCGAAACTCAGTAATTTCTGGAGACAGCTACATAAAACTAGTTTCAATGGTAACTGAAAGCTTCCATAAAGTGGATTAATGATAACTCCATTTATTAATATCACAGTACATGTTAATCATTTTTCCTAGGTTTTTCTATGATAACGACATTGTTTAGAGTGCCTAATAACAAAGCAATTTTCTTCTTGCTTCCTTCATTTCTAGATACTGCTAGCACTGAATGCTCCTTGCAGTTTCCAGACAGAGATTATGTGTGGTGGGACATCTTCATGAAAATCTGTGTCTTTGTCTTTGCATTTGTTATTCCAGTTCTCATTATAATAGTTTGCTATACTCTGATGATTCTGCGCCTGAAGAGCGTGCGGCTCCTCTCCGGGTCTCGAGAAAAAGATCGAAACCTGCGTCGCATCACCAGGTTGGTTCTCGTGGTTGTGGCAGTTTTTATCATCTGCTGGACTCCTATTCACATTTTTGTGCTGGTTGAGGCCTTAGGGGACGTGTCCCACAGTACTGCTGCCATATCCAGCTATTACTTCTGCATTGCTCTGGGTTACACCAACAGCAGCCTCAACCCAATCCTTTACGCGTTTTTGGATGAAAACTTCAAGAGGTGCTTCAAGGACTTCTGCTTCCCCTTCAAGATGAGGATGGACAGGCAGAGCACCAGCAGAGTCAGAAACACTGTGCAAGACCCAGCTTACATGAGGGAAGCAGGTGGGACAAACAAACCTGTATGACTAGTTGTGGAAATGTCATCTTACTGTCCTCGGGAGAGAGAGGAGTCCAACGACCTCGGGCTGACGCAGATTACCACTGCGGTTTGAAATCAACCCACCCAGACAGACATTTCTGGAACATTTCAGAAATCCCAGCACATTTGCTACTGAGAAAAAAGAACCTCCTGAAAATAAGCTCAAATGAAGAGGACCTGGATGATGGTCAAGTTTTGGCTTCATATCTGTTTTACTTGAGCCAGCACTAAAACACACTTTTGCAGTGAGGAGATAGTGCTGCATGAGGTGATTCTGGATAAGAATAGTTCTGTCTCTCCTCTTTACAGTGTGTAACATTTGGTCAGAAAACTGAGCTATACCAGAAACTTCTGCCCCAACAGCGATTGCTTCTAAAGCATAGAGTTTGACAACTTGATCCTCTTTAACAGTGAAGAGTGTTAGGTTTCTGTGAACAATGCCAGAGCTATAACCATTATTGTCTCAATTAATATATCTGTAACCCTTGTCTGTGTTGTGAAAATCCAATTTAAGCATGATCTACCTACACACCAAAGTGATTTTATTGTGTCTGTGTATGGTAAAGCCTTTTGGCATTCAAAAATACTGGAATTTAAGGGGAATTGTTATCATGTGTTTAATCACCTGTGTGTAATGTTTTGTATGTGTGATTTTCCAAGGTGGTTGTTTCTTTATTGAATCTGAGTAATTAATATATGCATTTCCAGAGTGTATATTGAACAAGAGGCTAGAAAACTTCAAATGCTTCACTTGTTACAAAAGTGATGAAAAGCTGTATTACGTGCATTACATGGAGGAAACACTCTCATGTGTAACTTGTTTTCCTGGACAATAGACAATATGTAAGCAGACTGAAATAAATATTTGACAAATTAGAAATAAGTGAAGTAGCACATGAACTAACTGGATTGATACAAAGGAAATTAAATATTACTGGATGCTTTAATGGCATTTGAAAGGAAAAAGTTCCTGGTTTATTGATGCTGATATATTTTCTTTGACATAGTCCTATGAATTCATTAATTTTCTCTCTTTTCCTCTGAAGATGGAAGCGTCAAGGCACAGCTAAATAAGTTACTAGCTTGCTGAAGGCAAAACTGACCCTAACTTCCAGTCTTAGACTTCTGTTTTCCTGATGTTATATATGATGACTCCCACTACTGCTGCTGCTGAAATTTGGAAGAATGCTCTCATTATCTTCACCCTGAATAGATACACCATATATCTTCTTGTTATTTTTGTTCTTTATACAAAAGAAAGAATAAGGTGTGTGCCTTCAGTTCAGGGCAAATTTTCTCAGAAACACAATCTGATTTGGTCCTATCAGACCAAAAATGCTTTATGCACACCAGTATAAATAATGAGTTTTATCTTAGGCTAGCTGGCAGTGCAGTTCCTGTGGAAATGTGTAGAAATTCAGCCTTCTGCAGGACTACCATATACTTTTTTGTTAATACAGTCATGTATGTCAAATATTTTTGATATCAAGTTGATATATGCTGTTGGTGAAATATTCAAGGTAACTCTTTCTGGACAAGTTTCGACTTTAAGTATTATAGCTGACCTCAGGATTCTTGCTTTACCTGGGGAAATGAATGATGCTCACACAACTGCTGAGTCTCACCTCCTATTCTGTCATTCATTGATTTTTTTAACATTCATCTACCTTTTATAAATTAAGTCCTGACCTTTAAATGGCCACAAAAAGAGAATGTTTAAGGCAAAAGTTGAAAATCCAAGATATTTATCAAGTTAGGAGCAAATGAAATGGGAAATAACTAGAATCTAATTAACCATTTTCATTCAAAATAACCTGTGTTCTTTTTCATGACTTACCATTTGCATATGTATGTCTGTATTTGAATAGAATTTTGTTCTACACACTATGTGAAATGCTCTGCATTGTGATGAAAAATCAATGCTCTTAATTTGCAAAAAGGAGGCTTCTAATAATATTTTTGGAGGTTTTTGTTTTTAAGAAGATCATCATTTCTATCACAGTGGGAGGAAAGTAGAACTTCCTAACAATTAAGCTTGCAAAATGCCATAAGAATGTGTCCTAAAGGTTTATTTTTATCTTGGAATATTAACAGCCAAATTAGTCTGAATGCAGTAGAAAGGTGTCTCAGAAGTTTTCTTGTCAAACTTACTACACTTCACTGAACAACAGCAGAAAACAGGCCAAGATATCTTTAACACATGAGAAAGTACACTAAAAATGACACCATGGTTTTGCTCACAGAATCTGCTTCTAGATGGTTAAATTCCCATTGCAAAGAACTTCACTTTGTAACTCCAGGCCGATGACTTGCCTTCTCTGTCCTGCTGGCTCCAGGAGGGAGCAAGACGTGAAGGAGCTGCCTGGCCCAGGATTAGGGCATTCCCTGGGTGGGGAATGGGGCAGCAGGGACAGGCTGTGCTGTCCCATGGGCCCTGGAGGAAGGCAACTTGGGGCAGACACAGGCAGACAGCCTAGGAATTTGTTGTACTTGCTTCAACCACTCTTACCTCCCTTTTTTTACTGGAGGTTCCAAAAATTCAGTGCTGCAAAAGCATGGTCATGGACCTGTTTGTGGGGGTAAATTCCGATCAAGCAACTAGTGTGGATAGGTAATATGTCACTTTCTGTGTTTTCTGCTTCTTTTAACTGAGAAATCTTTTATTTGGAAAATATATTTGGTATTCTGGTTCAGGACAGACCAACATATGGCAGAGAAATGATGCTCAGATGCTGAGAAATCTCAAGTGTAGTTAATGAGCAATATCTCAACATGATGAGAAATTCAGAGGAAAAGTGAAAATAAAATTTTTCTCCTGTGAAAGGCAAAGAGAAAGCACACCAATTTGAACCAGAATTCCTTTTGGTTCTGTTAAATTAATGTAATCTTTGCAAAGAAGACAGGGAGATTGTGCTGGGATTTTTTTTTCCTTAATTGCTTATCAGTACTTAAGCAGAAATAATCACTGTAAATACGGCTGTTTTCTTCCCATTGAAGTTATTTCTTCAGAGAAAAATGTGGATTCAGCAAAACTGGTTGAGTTTGTGATAAGTTATGTAATCTGTCAAATAAAAAAATTAATTGTACTTGGATAATTTTTAACTGTATCTTGCAGGTGTGCAGCACAATGTAATAAGTACATCTATTCAATGCCAGATAGACTGAAAGATATTTCAACTGACTGAATCAAAGTATTTTGGCCTGGGTTTTTCTTTTCGTTGGGCTGCATGTGGCTTGAGAACTGTTGCTGCATAAAGCCCTGACATGCAAGGTGGAATTATCTCAGACTGCAGAATTTCATCACTTAGTTAAAGCTGTGTCCAACTGTGTGGTTAATGCAAGAGAGTGTGCAAGCTCTGGGTGCTGCCTGTAGGAGGGAAGCAGCTGAGAGCAGGAGCTGCTTCTCCTGCTGCATTGGGTAAAACCTGTCACTCACTGTGTGCAAGGGCTGCTCAGCTTTAGGTTACCCCACTGTGATTTAACCCCTGCTGGCTACAAAGAACAACAGAGCTGCTTTCTCACTGCCCATTCCTGCCCCTCCAAAATACTGGGTTGGGATAAAAGCAGTTTAATAACAGAAAAGCAAAAAAAAGTAAAATATACTAGTATTAATACTAATGCTAATACTATCAGTAAAAAAAGGAGACAGAAAAATAAAACCCAAGACAGACACCTGGTGCCCAATACAACTGCTCACCACCAATGGCCAGTTCCCAGCCTATCCCACACAGTGCCTGGCTCCTCTTGGCCAACTTCTACCAGTTTATACACTGAACCTGAAATCCTGTGGCATGGAATGTCTCTTTTGGCAGGATTGGATCAGCTGTTCTGGCTGTGCTCCCTCCTGACTTCTTGTGCACCTGCCTGCTGGCAGAGCATAGGAAATTAGGAAGTCCTTGACTCAGGGTAAGCCCTCTTTAACTTTAACTAAAACATCAGTGTGTTGTCAACATATTCTCTTATTAAATCCAAAATACAGCATTGTACCTGCTGCTTGGAATAAAATTAACAGTAACCCAGCTGAAATCAGGACAATCATTTCTGGAAAATAATCATGGAAGTCACCAGTCTCTTCAGTCTGCTTTCCCTCCAATGCTGATTTTTAGTTGGCATCGAATATGAGTTCTTTTATTGAGTTTCCAATTCTTTTAATACTGATGGCAACATCTCAGGTGAGTTAAGGGATCTACAGAAGGGAAATACCCATCTCCTTCATAAGCAAACAAGCCCTGGGGCAGACTGATGGCTGTAGGAATCTAGGTTGATACTCTCCTACTAAAAGGAATATCAAAAATACCTACAGCTTTGTACTCCACTGCAAAGTTGCAGCAAACCCTGTAGTAAACCTCCTGGAGGTGTTACTGTCTATTAGTGATTTCATGGAAGGCTTGATAGTGGGTAGATAGTATGAGAAAATTGTATTGATAATGACAGCAGTTGCTTAGAAAAAGTGTACAGAATTTAGGAGACTTGAAAAATAGAAATTGTGAGTACATGTGTACCTCTCTATGGGTGTAAAAGATTTCTTTTTGCTTTTAACTTATAAACTCTGATTTTATATATTTATATATATATTATAAAGCAACTGATTTTCTTCAAATTAGCTGAAATGTGTTCTAAAATCATTGAAAACACAAATATTTTAGAGGTCCTTGACATATGGGGATAAAGTAGACAACACAGGTACTGAAGTATCAAACATTTGGCAGAGTGGGAGAATGGTGCAAGGTAAAAGGAGAGTTTGGAAACTACTGTGAAAACTGCAGGCTTTCTTGGTAGAGGTCATCATGTCCTGAAAGAAAAGTATTCATTACTGCTGAAGCCTTTCCTCCCAAACTGTCTCTCATTAAAGTAAATACTCTGCTGCCTGTCTCCAAAGCAGCCACTATCATTTTTAAAAATACTTTCCTGTACAAGAAGAGTTTCAGAAAGCAGCACCAGGAGGCAGTGATGAATGCAGTCTAATGATGGACCTGCAACTAAATCTTGCTCTTCAGTAAATGTTTAGTATGGGCAAAAAAAAATCTGTTGACTATATTTATCTTCTATTTCCAGATATCTGAAACACAGTTTTGAAAGTCTGCATCTGTTTGACAAATATTTGATTGATCAGTGAAAATACCCTTGTACTGTGAAGTTGGCAAAACCACTGTAATTAGTCCTGGGAATGGCAGGATGCATTTTAGGGATATGTACCTCCTTCTGTCTGCAATGAAGAAGAATTTTTATGGCCAAACCTGCCCTAATTGAAAAATGTCTTTATTCAGCTGAGAGCTAGCATTAATAGGCTGCCATTTGTAGCAGGTAAGCTGGTATTTTGTGCTCTTGGAGCACTTTTTCCTCTGTCTGATATTTCTTATCTCTGTTCTGTGTCATGATGCAAGAAGTGTCTGGAATGGACAGCTCCTATAGAAATTAGGTTTACCTAGTGTATCCTTCTCCCTCTTCTTTCAATTCCTGCTTGAGTTCCAGTCTTCTTTTTTAGTGGGTGAAAAAAAAAAGAGAAAAAAAAGACATAGAAATTGCATAGACATAAAACTGTTATCTGTAAATCCATATTACATTTTTTCTTCTTTTTTTTCTTTTCCCTTCCACTTTATTAATTCCTATATGTGCCTAAAACTCAGAGATTACCCCCAGCTATATGAATCACATTAAAATATGGTGCTTTTCCCTTATGGGAGCTGCCAGGTGTTACAATTCTGCCCCATATGTAAGTATGCACATGCAGTGCTCCCTGGAGTTTCTTTTTTCTTGTCTAATAGGGCAAAGTGACACTTAGCCACTCTAGTGCACTTTGTAGCTGGTTCTTAATAGTGTTTGTGCATTTTAAAAGTGCTTTGTTGTTGATAGTGCCATAACCCAGATGTACTTACAAATTGATTTCTCAGAGTGGCAGCCATAAAAGTGGAAAGTAATTATAATAATAATAACAGGATCACATAGAATGTTATGAAATAGTATTTTTCTTCACAAGATAAGACTTTAGCATCATTTCATTCACTTAATGAAAATAAAGGTATGTACTGTCTGTGAGTTCAGGAGCAGAACAGAAGCCTTCTCATCCCAGGGAAATGCTTCAGTTATGGCTGTGGGTTTTATTTGTTTTTACACAGTGAAAAACAAAAGCTTTTCCATTTAAAACTGCAATTTCCATATTCAACAAACCTTCTGCAACGCAGAGGATTTTCCATGAGCATTTTCAGGATGTTTTCAGCAATTGGTACAAGTACTACCTTATGTGGTAGGACTCAGACCAGGATTTGAGCGTGGTGTATGTGTAAAGTTAATGCTTTTACTGCAATGTTATTGTCATCTGCTTGAGCACCAAATGGTAGCAGCTGCAACTGCACTTCATGTTGAAGCCCAAGAAGCTTGTGGGAGAGGTTTCCAGACCACAATTCTCAGACAAAAGAATTAGCTAAGCAAGGAGTTGTTTGAGTTTGGCACAGGCTTGGCATAAAAAAAAGCAAAAAATTTGGACATGCATAGGCCTATAGGTTTCTGTAATACCAAATGGCAGCTGGGCAAAACACAGGAAGTGTGCTACTGCTATAAAAACTGCTGTTAAATTCTACCTATTCTTTAAAGAACAGCAGACCTTTCTCTCCACAGGCTTTGTACTAAGAGTAATTGCTCTATGTGTGACAGAAACCACATTTCTGATTTCACTGTGATAAATGAATTTTAAACAGAGAATAAAATGCAGTTAAGTCACATAGGCCTAATGATAACCCCATGAAGATCACAGCTGCAAGTCAAATTCCATTAGCATCAGATGAGTAATATAGAGCTCTTTTTATGAACTCACCTGCTTAGCTCTTCATATCAGTTCTGGACAGAAGCAAAAAAATTTGGAATCCTACATATGATACATATGTAATATACCAGAGTAGTTTCCCTCATGCAAACATTGTATAGCATTTTTGCTTGTTTCTTAATTTGTATAGGAAAAGGTGGAAAGGTTTTATAGAGTGATATTTATGTGGCTTTAAAAAATTGGACAGGCATTATGTTGTTCTGTAGCAAGAATTTCTCATTGTCCAACTCTGATTTGATTGGCAATATAATTAACTCCCCCGAGCCAAGTCTATTTTGCCTGTGCCCATAATTGCTGAGTGATCTCTCCCTGACCTTATCTTGACCCACAAGCCTTTTTTTATATCTCATCTGCACTTCCCAGTGGAGGAGGAGGATGATAGAGCAGTTTTGGTGGGCACCTGGTGTCCTGCCAGGGTCAGCCCACCACAGGAGACTTGACTGTTTGCTCTTGTTTGGGAGCATAAGCCATGCCAGGATTGCTATAGGAAAGTTTGGAACAAGCCATAGACTTTGCATATCTTTTCTGTTGATATATATCCCCTATTTGACAGACTTTTTTTTCTTCTTTCAGAAGAAAACACAAAATATGTTTTATTTCAGCTTTTCCAACTACTTTTATTCTCTGAAAGGCTTGGAAAAAACTCAGGCAGGGCCTAAAAAGTAATTTTTTTAAAGGTAGTTACTTGGGGAAAGAGGTCTTCATGAGATGTGAAATGAATTTCCTCTCCCCTGCAAACAGAAACAAGGGCCAAAATCTTTCAAAGAGAAAAATGTTTATGGATTACTATGATATTAGCAGCTTTTTATGAATTAGTGAGCTGTCTTGTGTCTTGATTTGATATGAATATTTCACACATCCTGGATGTTTCAGACTTGCAAGAGCCCTCTGAGTCATTGCTTTAACAAATGGAGGAAAGAAATGGAAATTTGCTGCTTAACAGGGAAGGAGTAGGAGCTGGGCAAAGTTGCCTTGTTTATTAATGGACCTGATCTGAATATGGATTTCCTTTCTGAAAAATATTATGATGGATGGAGTGGAAAAAAGAGGATAGGAAAACACAATATTTTTAGCTTATTTTCTGGAGGAAAATAGCATCTTGCTGGTGACCTGACATCCTGGCACCCAGCTTCTGAGATGAGGGATCCATCCTAGATGTGCCTTTGGAAATCTCAATATTTTCTCTCTCTTAAAAGATATATCTAATAACCATTCAATCTAACCTCTGAGGAAGCACAATATTATTTGCAAGGACAGAGAAGAGCACATATATTAGCAGGGTGAGATAACCAGTCTTTTCCCTGCTGGTGTTTTCCACAAATAGCACCCAAACTGCAAACTGAATGCACTACTCAGGAAATTTCTGCTTTATGGTGTCAGTCTGGCAGGAATTTGCCCAGATGGCTCCTTCCTTGCCTTCTGGCTGCACTTGCAGCCCAGAAAGCCATCTGTATGCAGGGCTGCATCAGAAGGAGAGGGGTCAGCAGGTTGAGGGAAGTGATTCTCCCCTCTGGAGAGTGAGGTCCCCAAAATAAGAAGGATGTGGACCTGTTGGAGTGACTCCAGAGGAGGGTCATGACTATGATCAGAGGGCTGGAGCACCTCTCCTATGAGGCCAGGCTGAGAGAATTGGGGCTGTTCAGCCTGGGGAAAAGGCTCTGGAGCATCCTTCCAGTACCTAAAGTGAGCCCACCAGAGAGCTGAGGAGGGGCTTTTTACAAGGACATGGGGAATGGCTGCTGAAAGAAAGGAGGTTTGTATTAGGTGTGGGGAACAGGTTCTCTGTGGGGATGGTGGGGCATTGGAACATGTCCAGAGAATCTCTGGATGCCCAGTCCCTGGGAGTGTTCAAGGCCAGGCTGGATGGGGCTCTGAGCAACCTGGTCTAGTGGAAGGTGTCCCTGCCCAGGGCAGAGGAGCTGGACCTAAATGATCTGTAAGGTTCCTTCCAACCCAAACCATTCTAAGATTCTGTGTTTCTATGGCATTAAATAAGGATTCACAGGGGAATAAAATAATTTTTCCTTAAGTGATCTTAGCTTCCTTTCATCAGGATTGTGATTTCTAAGCCTTGCATATATTCCTAACATGTCCTGTGCCCTCAGTATGAAGGCTCCTCCTATCTGTTTTCCTCAGCACCTGTTCTTGCTAGTTATCAATTCTAGAAAACTATTATCTGATGTCGTGCTTCAAAATGCACCTGGTGTTGAAAGCCAGTAAGTAATTAGGAGGTTAAAGGTGTTGTTTGATATGTATGATGGGCTCAGAAGTGTGGTGAATTTCCATCTGCAGGGTCACTGCCTCTGTGGTAGAAAGACAGTGATTTTGCTGGAGCAACACTCCAATTTGACATGATGAATACTACAAACTTTCGTGGTTTTTGATGAAATCTTTTCCAGTTCAACATTCTTCATTGTCCTCAGTGGAGACAAATACACTTGTGTAGCAAGTGTAAGGTGAATTTCCTTGTAGATATGCAAAAAAAGGCAGGTAAAAATGGGCTTTGACTGGGAGCTATACTCAGAATTTCCTAACTTAATAAACAGAATAAACTGGATGGGGTAGACCTTCCTGCAAATTCCCTCAGCACTTTCCCCCTTGCCAGCTAATCTCTGTCCTTCTTTCTGTCCCAAGCAGATACACATTCCTATTTCTTTCCACTCTACCCAGATGAGCTGTATGCAGTGAAACCAAGCCTTCCATTAAGCATGTACCTAAATGCTACACTTGTTTTTCACAAGTGTGACAAATAATAAATAAATGTTCTCTTTCTGATAAATATTCTCTTTCTGATTTTCAATTTTCTGGTTGACAGCTTGCCAGAAACTTTCTTCACTGAAAACTAGATTATTGGTAATTTTGGCAGCTGACAGAAAAAGTTCCTGCCTGTGCTTTTATTTTTGTAAACAGCAAACAGAGCTCACTACATCCCAGTAATTAGCACACAATGGTGGCCTGAGAGTTGTACTCATGATTGGAAAATATTCTTTAGTCAAAATTCTTTTTCAATGATTTTGCTCTAATAAAACTTTTCCAAGGGCAGTTTCTTAGGGTGAATTTTTAGTGAAAACAAACACAACAACCTCCAGAAGGACTGCAGTTTAGGTGCTTACCAGTGATGAGTAAGAGGAGGAGGAGAGAGAGTTTAGCATGGCTGAAAAGGGATGTTCATAGACTGTAATGTGGATCTCCCATATCCTAGATAGTGGCTTCATCTCTGGTTGAAACAAAACATTTTGGCAGTCACTTTTGAGTTGTAACCTCACTTCTGGGTAGATGTGAGACCCAGGAATGGCTAGAGATGATCTGCACAGAGACTAGTGGCAAGACAAGTCATTGCAAGAGTCTGTGGAGGCAGGACAGCCTCTTAGCTGGGCTCCTCAGAAAGTGAGCCCTGCCCAGGCAGTGCCAGACCTGCTGTGTCAGACCTGGTACCAGAGCCACGATTGGTGCCCAGCAGCAGAGAGGTCATGACAGCCCTGCAAAGAAGTGGGTCTCGGTTTTGTTGCTACAAATTGAATTATTGTGTTTCATGCAGTCTGAGCAGCTACTTTCAGCTGAAAAGAGTTATCTTTTTACAGTTCTTTGTTTCCTTACCTTCTGCTTTGTTAATAAAAGGTCATACTGCCAATTTTTTGATTGATCCAAGGCTTGGTGTAAGAATTCATGTTTCAACATATTATATGCCAAAGATCAGGGTGCTGGGCATAAGTGAATGTGCAAATGCTAGCTCTATTCCACACCTTAATTTTTAATTTGCTTTAAACAAGTGAAGATAAATAGTATCCATGGGAAGCTTTCATTGGTGGAAACTGGCTATGAATTCCAAATTGCTTTTAGCAGAAGCTATTACTCCACCTGTAGGACTTTCAGGAAAAAGAAGAAAAAAACATTAATAAAGAGCTGAGAATATTTTCTGTCGTACAAAGCTGACAGTATAACTCTTCAATTAACAGCTCCAAGAATAAAAGATGGACCTGCAGGTACTCTGAATCGGCATTTGGAAAACTGGAGCTTACTCCCAGAAACTGTCCCAGGTATTTGTTGTGAGATCAAAGAGATCAGGTGTGCAAAATTTGGAAGGTAGTTTCAAGCAAGATTGATTTGGAAATGCTAAAGGCAGCTGGCTACCTGAAGGAATTGAGTGCCAGTATATTTTAAAAGCAGCACTGGAATATATCTGCTTTTTTAGATGTCTTTACAAAGATAGTCTGTAGGACTTAGGTAATTTCACAGCTGTAATTGTGGCTGAAGAAGTTGCCTAAGTGTAGATTGGAGCAGGCTGGGGCAGGCTGGAGCAGGAATTCTGTGCCTGGGATATATGGTTACTGGTCAGAAGTGTGAACCAGGACCTAATATGAGAGACATGTAGACAAAAAGTGTGTTAGAGCCCCTTTCTGCACATGACAACTGTGTGTGACTTCGGTGCTGCAGTGATGGGGAGCAGGTAAGCGGGTTCCTAGAACACAGACCTGATGATTTAAAATCTGATGGCTTTTTGCAAGCAATCCAAATAAGTACTTTCGTTAGTGCTAGAAGTGAGTGTAAGGATATATCTGTCATATGATGGGAGAAAATATGGTGAATGATATGTTTGTATAACCCTAATTCTGCTCAGAAAACTTACAGAGCATATATTCCTTGTGTTGGAGTGTGGTACAAGGACATTTGATAAAAACAACTGAAATTCACCTCTGTAATTCATGTCTGAGACTAAAATGGTGCTAGAAAATAACACGGCAACTTATGCAATCTTGGCAATTGAGATAAACAAATATGGCTTTGTTAATTTAATAAACTACTGAAATCAAATTGCAGTGTGTTTATCATGCAAGTTACATACCTTGATATTTGTTTAAAATGCAATAAGACACATCTCCTTCAGGGCTCCTTATGGTGTTTATGCTTCCAAATGCTGATGAGTTATTTACTTTTTTACTTTGCCATACTCTTTCTTGAAAAAAAAGTTTCAAAACTGCATGATTTTGTTGAAATTTTTGGCCCCTCTGCAGACATTTCTGCCACGTGTTGTAGGTGCAGACAACAGTTCAGAAGGGCCAAATGTGTGAATTTTGACCTTTCTGAGCATTGGAATAGCTGGAGAAATATGCTGGGTAACCCTGAAGTCTTCTGTTGGTATGCTGTGGATCATCATTGTTTAGTTTGATATAATCTCTCATATGTGGCTTACCCTTCATCCAGTATATGAGAATTCTGAGGTAAGAATTACAAGGTAGCCATTAGAAGTTGGTCAGTTTTCTGAGGAAACTTCTCTAGAAATGCAGGATTTAAAACACATCTTGTACTCCTTACTTTACTGACAGATGGGCAGATGCAAATGTGGAGAAAAGGATATAAGTAGGCTGATGGAAATCATGGTTTTGATGTATTGTAGATAATTGGAAATCACAGAAACACCTATATTTGCAGCTGAATGTCTTATTTTCTTTAGAAGAATATTCTCTGTACGTTCTGCAGACTCTACTGAGCTTTCATTAAGAAGATAGGGGTGAATATTTTTCAAAAATGAGAAATGCTTTTGAACCAGAATACTGAGACCATATTGAAAATCCTGAGGTCTATAATGAGCAGTTCCAAGTACTTCATACAGAAGCTGCTCTGCCACCTTTTATATTGATCTCTTTGCTCTTGTCACCAGTGACAGGACTCAGGGAAATGGCATGAAATTGAGTCAGGAGAGGTTTAGGCTGGATATCAGGGAAAGGATTTTCACCCAGACAGTGGCTGGGCACTGGAACAGGCTCCCCAGGGCAGTGGTCTCAGCACCAAGCCTGACAGAGCTCTAGAAGCATTTGGACAGTGCTCCCAGGCACATGGTGTGACTCTTGGGGCTGTCCTGGGCAGGGCAGGGAGTTGGACTCAATGGGTCCCTTCCTTCTCAGCATATTCTGTTATTCTATGATTCTGTGGTTCTATGATTCTATGATTATTTGCTCTTTAAAAATTTACCTGACTGGGGAACCAAAAGATTATGAAACAATGATTGGCAAACTCTCAGGGGCTAAACACAGCAAACACAAGAACTACAAAGAAACAGATGCTAAAAAACACCTTAAACACCTGAACTGTAGCTCAGTACCAGAATAGAGATATTGAGACTGAGAATCTTCAATTTTTTTCTGTACTCACTTAACTATCATGAATCTCCAGTAATGAAATTATGCTAAAGTAGTATATGACATGTTAATTAACTAATTCAAAACCACTTATAACCTGCTTGACTTTTTTTGTTCTGGTTTTATGGATTTCTGAGATGGACCAAAGTTAGAGGCAAGTCAAAAGTGACCTCCAGATAGTGATAAAATGACTGTTTATTGTTTTAGTTTTGCCACCCAGATTTTACTTTTACCAATAACCTATCCAGAACACTAGAAAAAATTATCCTGGTAATTTTTTTATGTCTTTCAAATGATACTTAGTGCTGAATTATAGGTATTATAACTGTAATGACATTGACTCATTTCTCTATTCAGCTTCTATGCCAGAAAGGTTTTTTTTTCATTTTTATCCATTATGATAATTTCTATCTCCTGACAAGTATTTCTTGTTCAAACATTTATTTATACTTTGATGCAGGACTTTTTTCTGCTAAGGCTTGGCATTGTTGGTTACAAGGTTTTCTACCTGTTCCTTGTTCTTTACTTGGGCACTTCCATCCATGAGTCACACCACCATTGTTCTTGGGATACTGGCTTGATGGAGGCAATAGTTAAGTTTCTCTTAATCCTTTCATGTTATTTATTTATAAATTTCCTAGTCTACTCAAGGACAAATGTGAAACATTCACCAAAGCCCAAATGAGGCCTCCAAATAGGCAAAGGGAGTGGAATATGAGAGAGCAATATGATTAACATGTTTCGAAGTCCTGGGCTGAAAAAAAACCCCAATTCACAGACTTGGGAGAACATTGCTAATATAATTCACCCTCTAAAATTTTTCTCTAGGATTTGAAAACTTTGGTGATTTTTTTTTTCTCAATGAAATATGGAATCGAGATGAATTTGTGATTTCTCAAGAGTAGTTGAATTTAATCTCTTTTCTAGTTCATCTTAGATTGATGTAATTCAGTACTGTAAGTTACTAATTTTGATTTATGTTGAATTTATCTTGACTGTGGGCAATGAATGCTAAAGGCAAACATAACTACTTATACTGGAGTTTGTTTTCCATACTTATCTCTTTCTTTTTTAAATATAACACTGAAAATATTGGGATGCTACTTTTTCTTCTGGAAAAATTCTAAATACATAAATGTGCTACAATCCTACTGGAAAATGGTTATAACTGAAAAGGTAAGAGACATTGTAAGTCAATGTCACACTGAAGACCAAGATGTTTTGTGGTTAAAATTGGTACCAGGGTTTCTGTAAATCAGCCAGTACTCAAATCTATCTCCACCTGACCACACATGTTTCTTTAATTCAACCTGACTCATCTTCCTTGGGTGGCTGTTTGGTTTTGTCACTCTCATGATTTTTGGCTGCATTTACTTTTTGAGTAGAATTTAAAATTTTGTTAAAAATGTGATGAAAACAAATCGAGTCTACCTGTTGGTGCTTACATGGAGGGCTAAAAATCAGAGGAATATTACTTGTCTACTAATCTCATCATTACAAAAAATGTTGCATCACGATGCTGTCAGTTATCAGAGACATGTAATTTAAGGTTATATAAATGAACTTGTAGTTGATTTTACCAGCAGTTTCCCCCAGAATTGACCTGGGAAGGGCATAACCTGAAAAGGAAAACTATGATGGGCTCATCGTAATTCATTGAGGTGGAAACTGGGACCTATTCAGTCTGTTTGGGGTCACTGGCTCAGGGTTCCTCAGGGTACAACAGAGGCAGAGCCACTCTCACCTATCCGTGGGATGCATGCATATCCCACCTCTGCCTGCAGGAGCAGCCCAGACAGGCACAGCTCCTAAGGCCAGCACCAGCCTTGTGCACCAAAGCTGGAGAGGGCAGGGTACCACACAGCTCTGCTGCTCATGCCTAGAGAGGAAAGTGATTATGTGCAAGCTGGCAGAGCCAGAGGACTTCTCATGTCTTGCATAGTTATGCAGGTTGCCTAGGCAATTTGCAGTTATTACATATGTCAAGAACAGCTGGCACATCAATGAAATAAAATGTTTCTGTTTAAATTGTGTGGTTCCTTTTATCAATACCATGAAATCATGGGTGATAAAAACATGCATTTATAAAAGTCTAAGTAAAAATATGATGCTATGAAAAAAATAAACACGAGAGGGTAAAATCTGAGAGTATCTTTCTCAGCCAAATGGTTTAGCAATATGTTTTGGTGGGTTTTGCAATGAAGAAAAGAAGCAAGAGGAGAGTTTAACAAGGCAAAAAGCTTTCCTCTCTTAAGATAAGGCAGATCTGAGTACCAGATAATTCTGAAAACTTCCAGCTGGCAGGTTGTTAAGATACCATGGCTTAACTTCTAGTGCTGACACATGATACTGCAGGTGTGTCGAGGAGGGATAGGATTAAAAGGGCTTTAATTGAAGTGCTAATGATTTTTTGAACCTTCTCATATCACCAGAGATGATATCAATATTACTGTGACTGAATTGCTGAAGTACTGCTTCACTCCTCACGGTAGAGAGCAAGGAAACCTGGGAAAATCTGAATTTCACATCAGAAGTCTGCTTATTGAAATCCAACAGACATGAATGCAGTCTTTTGCTGGGAGGAAATATTAAATTTTTCAATTTTACAATTGTCTCCTATGAAGACAGGCTGAGAGAGTTGGGGTTGTTCAGCTAGGAGAAGAGAAGTCTTCTGGGAGAACTTACAGGGGGGTCTTACAGGAGAGCTGGGAAGGGGCTTTTGATGAGGGCATGTAGTGGCATTATAGCAAATAACAGGAAGGAGTGGCTTTAAACTCAAAGAAAGTAGGTTTAGGTTAGATATCAGGAAGAAATTTTATACTATGGGGGTGGTGAGGCACTGGAACAGGTTGCCCAGAGAAGCTGTGGATGCCCCATCCCTGGAAATGCTCAAGACCAGACTGGATGGGGCTCTGAGAACCAGTGGTGGAAGCACCTGCCTGTGACAGGGAGGTTGGAGCTAGATGGTCTTGAAGATCCCTTTCAACCCAAACTATATGATTCTATAATTCTATGATTCTATGACTCTATATCTATCTTTTATGTTGTATTAGAATTTTTTTTCCTATGACAGTGAGGATATAAATAAGCTCCTATTTTGCCTGTGGGAAAAAAAACGTTAAATTTTCAGAACCACTGTAATTTTATTCCTTAAATTATTAAAATATGAACAGGCTTTAAACAAGAAAAAAAGGATATACTATAAACAAAATTTTTTTGAGCTTGTGTACTGAAATGAAACACATACAGAAGCATTTTCTATATGCAAGAACACATGATTAATGAAATGTAGACTGGAAAACATCTCCCTAAGCAATTTCTCTGAAGAAAATTCTAGAGTTGCAACAAATTCCTCACTGCATTTCACTGAGTGATGTGAGAAAATCCAGGGAATATTTATCAGCAGAAGTCTGCAAAATAAATGTATTGAATTAATTTGGTTTCCTCACACTGGAGAAAAAACATTGAGAAATTTAGAAGTCATTATTTGTGTGAGTGCACTTCAAAGAGAAAATGAAAAATTGTATGTGAATTTTATAACTATAAAGGGAGTATAGAAGCTGCTGTGGGATGCCTGAGGATGACACATTTGTGTTTTTAAAATATCTCTCTGCATATTGAGTTTACTGAAAGGCTGCAAGTATCCATAGCTTTTAAAAATGAATGTACATTAGAGTTGTAAAGAATTCCATGAGGAAATTACCTAATTTTGCTTTAAAAATGTGAATTACTATTTAATGCAACTATTTTTGATAGGAAATTGATTAAGCAGTGTGAGACTAGACTAGATAATGAATTTGCAATGTTTGGCAGTGATGCTCTCTGCTCTCATCACTACTTATTCACGACACACAAAGGAAATGTAACTGATGTTAAATTTATTTTCAAGATAAGTTTGAAAATTTTCTCTCAATTCCCATTTGAGTGACACATTTCTGAGTATATTTTTGTTCATTCAAACCTTTTGACTTGCAGCAGCACTGTTTCTTTATTTGCATATCATTCTGATTCTGATCTCACATAAAGTGCTGTAAACAGGAATTTTAGTTGTGCAATAATGTAAGAAAAATAAAAATCAATCTTCCTTAAAGAGGTCATTTGGACCTCTTTTTGTGTATTAGATGAGCCTAATAAAGTGCTCTAATCGAAAAAAAGCAGTATAATAAAAGGAAGGTAAAGTTCTCTAGAGAAATAAATTAATCTGGTTTTTTTACAAGAAATTGCAACAAACAAAATCGTGTAACTGGTATTGAAGTAAAAGATACATTAATCTCCCAGCATAATGACATAGAGAAAATTCAGATGAAGGATCAGTGTAGAACTTCTCACAATAGAAAAAAATGGGGGTGTCACACTAGATTTTAACTGACAATGTATAAACAGATATTTGCCAGAACTGCTACATAAACTTAAAGCTTCTGTTTTTAACTCAGTACATTTCTTTTTTAGTTAGTAACCTTCCTTTTGTTCGTTAATATGAGGCAAAATTGTTTCTAATTTGTTATCCTCTGGAAAACAAACATCATAGGTCAAATGTTCCTTGTGCTTTATTAAGTTTCTGGCAGTTTGCCCTGTATAAAGAATATTGGATCTGACTTGAGATTTTTCATACATTATTAAATTTTTTTCTGGGTTAATTCAATGAAGCCCAGAGAATAAACTGCATAACATTAAGAAAGGGAGTTGTGAAAATGACTGTTTAGATTAGAGTGAGCACCTACAGGGATTTCTTTTTTTTAGGATTAAGACAGCCTTAATTTGGATTTGCTTAACTCACTTTGAAAATTATGTCGTACCATGTTGATGTCACTTTAATTTTGAATGAAACTGAACACTTAGAGACTTAATTCTGTTTAATAAATTTATTTAAATTTGCAGCTAATTTACCTAATCTAAATGAAATTTCCTTACCATGAATGTGTAGTTCAGTTCTTTTTTAAAACTGAATGTGGAAATTCAGTAATAATTTCTGCCTAAATTACTGAGTAAAATGCATATTCACATAAATTCTTAGATTTGGAAATGCTTTTTTATCTCTGATACATACTGTGATATTTGCAAACTGTGGTTTGTCAGGTTTCATCCTTTTCCCTACTATGAATATAACCAGACTTGATATGAATGTGAATTATGAACTTTATTGCCAATGTATTATGTTATTATAAAGTGTGGCAAAGCATTTTCTAAAATTCCTGACCTCCCCCATAGAAGCAATGTCTTGCAGCAAAATCAACATGCATTTATTTCTAGAGCCTGTTGGTCTTCTGTACACTTATTTCAGTTGCCCTCATTGTTGCTCTGGACACTTCTCCTGATGCTTATTGTTTTATCCTGAGCTAAGCAGAATATCATCCATTTAGATCTCCACCTTTATTTTGTGCCCTCTACTGTGCCAACTCCAGATCATCTACAGGCCTCATAATCCCAAAATGCCCTCTGCATGATCTGATTAGGATCAGTGTGGTGCCTGTAACTTCCAGCCTGAGTTATTTATATTTGCATTGGATGCAAAGAGGACAGGTTCTCACTGGAATAGTTCTGTCAGAATTGTTATTTGGCCATGAGTTCACCTTTGTTTACATTTTCAAATTACAGATAAACTTCAGTGCTTGCACATCCATTTCTTTCCCCCCATGGTTCCCTGAAGTCTTCAGTATTTCCAGATAATTTTGGCATCTCCAAATCTTGGCACTCAGGTCTCCCTACCTGCCCTGGGCAGAGAGGGGCTTCAGGCTTGCACTCACCACTCGAGGTGAAGGAAGGGGCTAGAGGATACAGACCTCATGCTTTGCCTCTATCACATCTCCCATCAAGTAGAGCAGAGCAGAGGCTCAGTGATACTCCCTCAGCACTCCACGCTGAGCTAAAAAGATGTTACATTATTTGTGATATTCACTTATAAGCTTATTCAGTACACATATTTTTAAAAATAATAATGTTAACTCAGGAAAATAAATTTTTCAGGGTAGAGAAAATTATTTGTTGTGAATATGCAAAAAGACTATAAAGCTAAGTGGGAGTCTAGAAGGGTTAAAGGTTTTCTTCTGTAGCAGAGCTGTTAATTTCTCATGTAATTTACATTTTTTTAAATGCTAGATCTGGCATGACTATAAATTGCTTGATTAAGTTAGAATGAAGTCCAAGATATGTATATACTAAAGCATGAAAATTTAGTTCCAGAATGCCAGTTAGTTTAGTTCAAAACTGTTTATGGAAAAGGATTTTTCTCACTGAAAAACTGACACTTCATTCTTTTTGAGTTATGGAAATATTATCATATTTGATTTCAAAATTTCAAAACTGAAATAAATTTGGGAATAAATGGCTTTTTATTGCAAAATATGCACCTTGGTTCACCTTTCCTGGTTGCATTAATTTAAATATTGTTTTTCAAATTCAATTCTTCAGTAAACAGTGGAGTAGACCTTCAGGGAGGTATTTATTCTAGCCTGCAACCAGTGTCTGAGAACTGTGGGATAAGTCACTTGCTCAAGCATGAGTTTCTGAAAACAATCTATTTATGGTTAAAAATAAATGATTTAATACTTAGTTGCTATTTCTAACATTTTCAAAAAAAACCCCCAAACTCTCCTACAGAAAAATCCTTGAACGAACTCAACATGAAACATTTTATTTAGATAATTTCAAATGTAAATTGAAATTGAGTCGATGTTTTAAATCATCTCAATACCATGGTTGATTTATGTGTTTGACATCCCACAGTTTTGGCTGCATGGGGAGCTTAAGACACTGTAGTTATGGTTCCAGATATACAGATTTCTTTATTCTTGACACTGTTGGTAAAAAGACCAAAATCACAGGAAATGGGAAAAACTTGGGCAGCTGAAAAGGGATGTGCCAGGTCTGTGAAAGTCCTTCCAAAGATGCCAGCAACCACCAGGTGTCCTCCAATAAACTACACCTTATTGCATATAAATCTCTGTAAATGGCAATTCATTATCCCTTGCTTTTCAAAATTGGGTCCATCTCACATTTCTAGGGCAAAAACAAGTGATAAAATTCTTAGTTTTAAGAAACAGATTGCTGTGTGTTCTTCTGGGATGTAAAACTTCATGCAATGATTAACAGAGAATGGACTCTGGGGAGATACCAGATTCTCATTCTGAGAAGAGAGATTTGGATTTACCTGGATTGTGAAGCATGAGAGTGAGGGAACTGTTAGATCTCGTTTCTAATTCCAGTAGTCAGCTTTGCTGTGAAACCTTGTTTTCACCACCTCTGTGCTCACCACTGACTGATTTCAAGAGGAGTTTCTCAGTGCACAAAAAGCCCTCTCAATCCATCTGTTCCTCAGCTCCTCCATTTGCAGAGTTGGAATAAAACCTCTTTGAGATTCTGGCTCTTGTTTTAAAATATCTGAATGCTCTGAAATTGGCAAACTTTCCTTTCTTCTTTGCTATGAATGTTCCAAATGTAGGAGGTAAACTAATTCAGCAAATTAAACCATTACACTTTGCAAAATTTTGGAAAAAACTTTGCTTCACCAAAGAAGAAAGATGCCTGTGTGTTTGCTATTCAGCCATCTGTCATGTCTCTTGGCTATCAAGTTTTCAAAGATCTGGATGATGTTCAGTTGATTTGCTGATTTTTCATGCTGTGTTATTGACTATAGTTTGGGACTGTGGGCTTCTTCTTGTAAAAATTTACTTTTAGTGACTTTAGCATCATACTTGCATTAATTCAATTTAATTCAAATTAATTCATTTTCTATCTTCCTTTGATACAAGTTACTTGCTTTGTTTTAGTTTTATCATCAGCCTTCAAAGAAGCATGAATTTGCTAGCACAGATTTGTTCTTTTTCATTTTTTCCTGGCCTTTCTCCCGCTGAGTAGAGTTTCTGAAGTTTTTTAAAATGATTTATGAATTGTAGCTTATTTTATGTGGAGAAATTTTAGGTTTCTGTAATAGTAAAATGGCAATTTCCTCAGAATATGCTTTAAAGACTGACTGAACAATATATGAAACATATGACTGAACAACACATTTCAAAACTTTTAAAATAAGTAGTTAACTTCTCATAGATTTCCACTCAGAGTCCCAGTTGATCCCTTATCCAAGTACATATCGATTTTCCAAGTGCTTCTCTGGAACAAAAGTCTAAATCTAAGAGCAGCTGGTAGGTCAGCCCTGACTATCTGCATTTACAGGCATATATGCAGTTTTTTCACTGCAATCTAAAATGCTCTGTTATCATATACAAAATTAGGCTTGATCGTTCCCTCAATTAAAAATAACTGTAAACCAAAAGTACAGCGGCAGGGTGGGAGAACAAAATGGTGAAACAAGAAATATTCTAGTGACTTTTGCAGCTCAACTTCAGCAGTGGAGAGAATGCAGGGTTTGTGGAAGGGCTTATGGGTGAACATAGACATTTCAGAATGGAGCAAAGGTATAATAGAGTCACTCATGAAAATTATAAAAAGGCTTACCAAAGACAGAAGTGAGATAAATGTGCAATAATATGCCCAAAAATTGATGTGGGCAATTGGACAATATTGTGACTCAGTATACAGATTTATGTCTTCTTATTTTCTTTTTTTTTTTTTTAATATTGCTAATTGTAACATTTCATTAGACATCTTCAGCTACTGTGTGTACACATTGATGTTTGCTGCACAGTGTGATTACTTCTTACTTAGTTATTACACCTGTCAGAAGGTTGTAGATTTTATAGGATTTGTTGAACACTGGATGTGTGATAAGAAATAAGAAATTCTATACTGCTTTCTTTCCAAGAGAAATGTTAACTTGAAAGTCCAAGTGAAAAAAACACTTTGCATTTCCCTTCCTGGAAGATGTTTTGGAAAAGCAAAGTGTATTTTTGCTTCAAGCTCTGTGAGCCTCCTTACTCGTTCATGTGGGCTTTGAACATGGCAATTCAGACTCAGGGAATTTTGGGTGTTACTTTTGGTGGTGAGAACCCAGCACTGGCCCTGCAGCACTGGTTCTGAGGCAGACAGGGTGCTGAGCTGGAGAGGCTGCTGCTGACTCTCAGCTGTGGGCATCCAGGTTCACCCACTGTGCCTGAAAACCTCTAAGTGCATTAGTGCTATAAAAATCCATTATGAACAATTTCTATAAAAAACCCACCAAGTTCTCTTCTTTACATCTAATGTTTAGTACACTGTGTTCTCAGCAGTGTTAAAAGCTTTCTGTCATTCACAAATGCTGTTCTTTTTTTAATTCTGGAACAGAAGCTGAGATCTTAAACAATTGACCATGATGTTTTTTTTTCCTCATATGATACATAGCCAGGCTTAATTGTGGTGTGTTGAAAAAATTGAATTAAAAACCTATGGGCAGATTTAAGACATTGGTTCCAAAGAAGGATATATTTCTGTGTGCATTTACATCCATTGTCTGCTCTCTGTGATATCTAATGTCACATGATTTGATATAATAAGTTAAAACACTGAACAGTGCTCATTATGACTCTTCATTGGGATATAGTCTGGATTCATTCAGCACCTTTGCAATAACATGGCAGTCCACCTCAGCAAGCCTAAATTGTGGTCTCACCTGTAAAACTGATATTGGAAAAGGTTTAGAACATACTTACTGAGTCTTTCCAGGAGAAAGTCCTTTAGTCGGAGTTACTGAGTGAGACCTTTTTTCATTCTTAGGAAAAGGCAGCACAGACCTTTCAGAAAAGGAAATCTAAATCCCATAGTGAGAACTTACACATTATGTTGGATGTGGAAAGTAGAGTAGGGAAAACCAGTCATGAGAAAATCCTTTGGTGTTGGGAATAAGCAGGTGAACCTTGGTGCCATGGAGTTGTATCCTCCTTCAGCAAACATTTGGTAAAAGTCCACATCAATTCATTTATCCATCAATCCAATTATTTTATGGAAAGACTTGAAATATTTTCATCCCTCTTCTACACAGAATGTGGGATACCCCATTTTTTGTTTTGTCATTGTCTGAGAGGTGTGAAACTCTCAAGTTCAAGGGAAGAAGCAGTAAACTATTAACTGGAGATGCTTTAGGTGTGTTGTTACTCCAAAGACTGCATATTAGCTAATGACTGAGTGACACAAGGCCAGAAACAGACTTTGAAAGGATAGAAAATGGGGCTTACTTTTTCCCAAGAGAGCTGCCTAATCACTGCTAGTAGTCATGCTGCCATTAATTTATTCTTACAGGCTCTCTCTGACTGAACATTTAAAAGATTTTATTTCTTTTAGGGTGAAAAGAAGTCCAAGTTCATCTTTGAGGTCTCTGACAAGACAGTGTTGAAGAAAAATTGTAAGGAGTGCTATTTTGTGTGAAAACAGGTATTGCTACTCTCTTTGAAGACAATGCTCATAATCCACTTTTTAGACATTTGATCACCAGGTTTAAGAGCCATTATGAAGAAATGGCATTCATGTGTACATGCACAATAATTTCATCCCTGTTCCTGAGACATATTGGCTTCTCTTGTAACAAATGAATCATGGTGTGCCATGGAGTTGTGCAAAGTCACCAAAAGTGACTCAACAGCAGGTGCAAAGCTGACCTTAGGAAGCCTTTATAAATATGTGAGGTGCTTTGCTTTGCAAAGACATCCACGACCATTAAATGCAGCTTTCTTCAGACTCAGTGTTTTTGTTACAAAAAAAAAAAAAAGGCAAATCAAGATATTTCAGCTAAATGCACTTGAATCTTTCAGTTGAGGTACTCAGTGACTAGTTGTACTAATTATGGCATTTAAGACCATCTAAGTTCCACATAAAATAGGATGATTGGCAGCTATTGAAGGGGAGAAGGCAGTAAGATAAGAGTCTATAGACGAAGGATAATGGAGGACTGAAATGAGCAATGCGTGACAGTAATAAAAAAGTAATGTTCCTTTGCTAATACATGCACAAAGAGTGACTTCAGATCTGGAAGAAATTATTTCATCTGCATTCTGAACTTGGCATCATATCTTTTGTTTGGAAAATGTCTTTATGTAAGAATGGATTTGATAGCAATGAGAAAGGCTCCAGGCAGGGAGAAAATGGTTGCTTCTACATTAATGAATAGACAAAATTATAAGTAATAGCTAAAAACATGGACATCTTAAATTTAATAAAAAATCATCAGCTTGTGAGTTTTCAAGATTTGGTCTCGCTCAAAAAATCCAGTTGCATTTCTGCTGTCATTATTTTTAAAAATTATGATTTTATATAGATGACTCCTGTTGAAATGGGTTATTTGTCTGTAACTGCTTAACAGTTTACTTAAAGAAAAGACAGAACATTAAGAATTTTTACAAAACTGTTAACAAATTATGCTGTCATTTAGGGAGTGCACACATAAGGGAAATTAAAAAAAAGATAATGTTATGTTGAAGGAGATTATTACTTTGTTGCACAAAACTTAATTCAAATAATCTTAATGGTTGTTTCTGTTTTTATTTTCTGTTGTGAATGTGCACTATTGTGATTGGTACATAACTTCCCCTACAGATTGCACTATCCCAATCAGAAATGACTTGAAGTTGATGAGCTGTCTAAGCAACACACGAGAGAGCAAGAGAGCAATGCTCTTTCCAGCTTACCACAATTTTGCATATACCTTTACATTATATGCTTCCTATTATGCAATCTAGTTGGCTTCAAGATCCTTTCCTTTCTCAAGACAAGTTGATAGGAGAATAGCTGAGGCTGGAGCTGGTCTAGGAACATGGGATTGTGTGGACACCAACATGCACGTGTGGTGGTGGCAATAAATGTGGAAGGTCCCTGGAAGCATGTCCCAGATCTTTCTGGGCTTTAAAGGCATTAATGTATTTGCTAAAGCTCTATCTTCTAAAGTATGCTTACTAAATTTTCACTAAGAAACAAATCTTGCTTCGTGGTCGTATTTTTATTTTTGTTTGCTTCACAGTTTAACACCATCATGAACAAAACACAATGTTCATGTCAAGGTACACCTGGTCAGCTGAAAGCAGCTGCAGCTGCAGCTGGTTCTTCTACTTGAGTTGGAGAGAGGAGCAGATGATCAGGGTCACACCAGCTCCAGGAGATAGCTGTAGAGAGGGCAAGGAAGCCCAGAGACAACTTTGTGGCTCAGTATTGATCCCACGGGTTTTGTCACTGCCATTTCTGCCTTCCTACTCGGGGCTGTTCAGGGCTACCCACACACTGCTGGCTACAATTAAATATAGACACCAGGCATGACAAACAGACAGGGCTTGTCACACTGTGTGAGAAACACATTCTGTGTACTCTCTCCAGGTGTCTGAATTACTGGAGGCACAACAAGACTTGCGATACTGTCGACTGATGTACATAAATAAAAAGTCTCTTGCAAAGCTATAAAGTTGGGGGCAAATTTTATATCTGTGAATCTCACAACCTCTAATAAACAGAGTCCTGACGTATGAGGTGCAGTGGATCGGGAATGAAAAACTGAATTTCTAATATTTTTCCCAAAAATCATGATTTTCCAAGTTTTCAAGCTTAGGCCAGCCTCAAAATGCAATTGAATATCAGCTGAGCAGCTGAGGAGGTTGGAAATTGCAGGATTTTATCACTTGGATGATACAGGCTGCTAAGAAAAATCAGTGACATCCTTTTCATTTAATGACAGCTTGGTGAAATCGTGTTGAGAAATCAAATTTTGACTACATCCTTTCTTAAATCATGTTGAATATAACAAAAAACAAAAACAAACCACAAAAAACAAACCAAAAACCAAAAAAAATTCAAATAAACAAACAAAAAAACCCCCTCCCAAAAAAAACCCCAAAAAAACCCTACCCAAACCAGTCCAGATGGAATTTGTTCCTATAGCCTCTCTACTTTTGGAGTTAGCTATTTAGAGGTTCTAAAACTCCAAAGAAACCAAACAGTTAACTGTTGCTCTGAGGTAAATGAATAATTTAATCTCAAACCCTTAAGCTGCTGTGTTTTATTGTCTGAAGTGAACCCAAAAGTGATGCAGAAGCAGAGACAAATGTTTTTCAAAATCTCATTCAAAGGTGTTAAGATCTTGTTTTTGGAATGAGACTGAAAGAAGTATTTTAGCATGTAGCAGAAAATATGGCCAAGAAAAAATATCCTGCCTGCTGCAAAATTATCTGCATCAAGAGGATATGAAGGATAAGAAGCTGCTTCCTTTCATTTATTATTTATTCAGAAACATTATTTAAAAAGAAATGAAACTATCCAGTGTTAAACATGAGCTTGGTGAGTTTTATGAAGAGCATTTAATCAAAATGGTTGCATGTGATCATTTTCTGTAAGGGAAAACTTTATAGAGTTCACTTGGAAGGACAAACTTTTCACAGCAAGTTGTCCTAGTAATTTGAAGAGATGTAGTTGATTTGATAATCTACAAAGTGCTTCAAATTAAAAAAAGTCTTTCCCACAAATGTTGTATTTTTCTTTTGGCTAATAAATTCTGCAATGAGAGATCCTACTTTTACATATTTTGTGTTTCCAATGATTTAAAGAGGCTCTCACTAAAGCATATTTTCTCTGTGAATTAAAATTGTCCTGCAGTTTATATAATCCAGCAATTAACAGATCTCAGCTTGTAGATTAAAGCCAAATTTCCAAGTTAAAGCTATGGCAACGTGGAATGGGAACAGCAAAATGGGACAATCTTGCAAAAGCCAAGTGGTGTGTACCCACAGCAGGTCTTATTCACTTCTGTCTTATTCTCTTCTCTTTGAGGACAAACTGTGCTAGCTTTAGGGTTTGGTTTATGGATTTTCTTGCTGTCCTTTAAGTTACTGATATTAGTAAAGTGTTATTATTTTCTATACTGGTAACATGATTTTGTTTTCTCTGATTAGATCTCCATTCACAAACTCATCTCACCCACATAATAGGAAGAGCATCATGTTTTTAGACTTTGAGGCATGACAAATACACTGAAAGCAAAACAATAAATCTGCCTTAGGCAGAGCAAAATATTTTCATTTCTTCCTTATTTTTTATCTACTTTTCAAAAGAGAGTAGGAATATACCAGAAGAGCTGACTTGACAGTTGCCTTGAAAACTGTGGGGGGAAAAACCTCAAAAAACAAACAAACCCAAACTAAAGTTTTAAAATAGCATTGCCAGGGAAAAAAAAAATAAATAAAAAGAGCAGAAGAGGAATGTCTTCGTATGTGTTATAAACATAAACTAAATACTGCTAAAATGAAAAAAAGCCAAACAACCATGACACCATTACATGACATTGAGACACTTTTTACTAAAATATGAAAAAATATTTTTGCATGAATCATAGAAGGAAAATACTTAGAAGACAATCCTTAATTTCTCTGCACTGGAAATTATTAAAGGAATTTTACTGATAGTGAAGAGATATCCAATGGGTCATTAAATTATTAGTGGAAATTTATTAATAAATGGAATATTTATGTTTCATATAAATTTAATTCTTCTGGGTTTCTTCCTTCTTTGTATACTATCATTAAGTAGAAATTCTTCATTTTCTTCCATTGTAGAGAGTGTTGTATACAACTTATTAATTTTGAATAAAAAATATTAATCTATAGAAACATCCTTAATATTTAGCAATTTGAAAACAGGCCTTTTGGTTTTCCATCTAAAAATCCAGCAGTTTTTTGTGCCTGGAAGGAGCCAGCAAGTTCTGTCAAAGCTTCATCTTCTACAATTGTAGAAAATAATATTTTGCTGAAGTTCCTGAAAGCTTTTTAGGATAAAATTATATCACTGCAAGAGGCAGAGGAACCATATGCCTTAGATCCAGTTCCATTAATTCTTATTCTGTCCTACTTCTCACTTACTTTAGAAAAACATTCAGCTCCTACTGTGTTTTAAACCTGACTACCTTGTTTCCCTTTTAGAAGTTCCTTTTCCTTGCTCTCTCTTATATTTTTCTCAAACCATTTTGACTTCCACTGGTCTCTCTCTTATCAGGTAGATAGTTCAGTTGACATTAATAGCAAGCTTTACTCTCCCAAAAAGAACATCTCCCCCTGATCATAAATCTCTCTTCTCTTCAGGACCTCCATGTCCTGTGGATGTTTGACCATACTTTCTCTTCTAACTATTGCTCACCATGTCTCAGGTAAGGAAAAAGAATTGCTACTCTTTTAGGTAATTAAAACTTGTCATTATCTAACCCCCTTCCATGTTGTAACACAGAAACACATTTGCTGCCATGAAAACTTTCTGTGATTGACAAAAAACTGCTGAGTAGGGAGTGGAGGAATGAAAGCGTACTGCAGATCTCTTCAAAAAGTAAAAACAAAATTTTTTTCAAATGCAGAGAGGATGTCCATGCCAATTCCTAACAGACAGTTATTTTAAAACCTATATTCATCTGATTTGGAATAGTACTTCCATTTTTTTAAAAACCTTAATATGTTCTCTGCTACGTTTTCATTGCAAGGGAAGCTGAGATAAACTGAAGGTAGTATAGATGAAAAAGGATATAGATTTACCTAGAATTGCTGATATAAAAATCCCTTCAGAAATTTCAGGATCACAATTTTTTATCCTTGCTTTTGGCATGCTGAGATGACACATCACAATATGCCATTGATTTCAAAAGAAACAAGTTGAATACATAATTTCTTGAAGTCTAGAAAGTCACTGCTTATAAGAGAGATTTTTTTTTTAGTAGGAAATATTTATGATTATATCCCTTATCAGGAGTTGAGAAATAATTATTTAAAATCACATTATTTAAAAATCACACACACACACACACATACATATATATATAAACATATTTGGCTCTAATGTTCCATATTTCAATATCTTTGCAGAAAAATTTAGTTATACACAGTTTTAAAGTAAATATTTTAAAAATAAATATTTTGCTTAGCTTCTATGCAGTCTTCTAAATTAGATGGAGTCTAGAGGGTTTATTTATGAAGAGGTAGATTTGAGCTCTGTATTGAGACACCCTGAATCAACTTTGGAGCCTTATTGACCATATTAGCTCAACTACTGAAATTAGCTTGCTTGATGGTCTCCTCCCTCCTCCTCATTCTCATTTTCCTGCTGTTGTGTAATAATGTCTTTACCTTCCTTTAAACCATTGCTCTTTCCCCTTACCCTTAGTATAATTCACCTATTTTACCAAAGCTCCTTTCTTTATAATCTTTTTAAATAAAGGTAGGCAAAGATTAAATAGATTAAACCTTTTAAATGCACATCTTTTGATATCCATTCAGCTCCCTGAAGGGAAAGCTGTACTGGCTCCATTGCAGTAACACCTTGTGGGCAGGAAGAAGAATAAAAGAGCATAGTGTTTTAAAGAGGTTAGTAAACCACCAATTTCAATTTTTATCAGCATCTGTCAAACAGTTGTTAATTTTTTGACACTTTTGGAGGTCATAGTTGTTTTCAGACAAGGTAAGGACTGTTTGAGAAGATTTGTGTTATCTTCTCAGAGGGTTGATATCCATCCAATTTCAGACTGTCTGTAACAAGGTCTTCCTCACTAGCTATGAACAGAGGAGACAAATAAGATTTTCTGCTCAGGATGCTTATTTTAAGAAAAAAGAAGGACCAGTGCACTATAGTGTAAAAATAATCTTTTTCTATTTGTGTTTAAAAAGACACAGTGTTGAAAAGATAAAGGCAAAAAATAGACCTTATGTAGCAAATGCAAAAACATTACATCTTTTTTATGGTAATTGTTGAGAAGATGAAAGGAAAATAAAAAATATGTAGTGAACAGAAGGTGACAATGAATATTGAAGATTGAAAATGTCATAGAAGAGCAGCTGCAGTTGGAAGTTCATATAGGTGATACTGGTTTAGGATCAGTAATACAGTAATACAGTAACTTACATCTGGATCTGTGGGAAGTGTTATGAATCTAATTCTCATTTAAATTCACTTGGAAAAGGATGTGTAACATTCGTGATCTTTTTCTTTTTTAAACACTGATCCTTTTAATCTTTGCAGCAAAGTCATGGAATTTATTTTCATTTTGTGAAAACAACCTGATGCTCAAGAAAAGACCCAGCAATTATTACAATAAGCTTTTAGAAAGAAATTGTAAATAAGGTCTTCTAGGAGCTATGTCAAATTATCCCAGCTGTGGAAATACTGCTTCTATTAACTTCAAGTGATTTTTTTTTTACACAATAATCCTGAATGATTGGAGTTTCTAAAGATTTTATTTTTAATCTTTTCCTTTGTTACCTCTGCTGAGGAAACATTTTAAAAATGGGGAGATATATCTGGCTTACAGAAAGGACAGGACGTGAAACTGAATCATGTCAAGTAGGCATTTAGAGAAACTACATGTTTTAAATGAGAATAACTTTGTTATGATTATTTTTAGGTTGAGCAACTTCAACAGTCCATGTGAAGTAGTATTTTCTGGAAGCAGAAAAAAGAATACTAACACAGGGAAATGCCCAGTCTCTAAAATTTAAAAACACATGTGGTACAAACCAATTTCAAACTAAAAAGCTGAAATGACACAAGCAGTGTGTATATGTGGGCTGGGGCATCTGGCTGATGCAGTGGCTGAGCTGAAGTCTGCTGCCAGCCCCTGTCCTGAGTTCCTGTGCTTGAGGAGGATCCCCACTCCCTGGCTGTGCTGCTGGCTGTGGCTCAGGAGCTGTGTCACCCTTCCTGCCCACAAGGAACCTCGTGCTGGTCCTGCTTTCCCCCGGCAACATCACCCAGGTAACAGAACTGCGCTGTAAGGGATATTTGCAGCTTCTGCTGCCAGGTGGAAGAAGTAAGGAATTTTAATGTGCTTTAGATTACTGTTATGTGCATCTATTTATGATGAGGGACTTTGAAACATCAGCAGGGGTGGCTGAGTCAGTGGCTTCAATTAGAAACTGTTATTCACTGCATGAATAAACCTTCCCAAAAGACCAAAGCCCTTGCCTTGTTTCTCCCTAACTCTCTGTGAACAAGCAACAGGTAGTGAGAAGGCAGGGCAGTAACACATTCAGGCTGTATTTATGCAGGGGAATAATAATGATGCCAGAGGTCAGAGAATAGAAAGTCCCAAGCCACAGCAAGACTGCTTGTTTCTGCTGTGTAGTTTAAACCAGAAATAAAAGAAATGACCCAAGGGCTCAGTTTTGCAGTGGTTCTTGATTCAATAATAAGAAGAGATGATTCCAGCAGTTTTGCTAATAGACTTCAGCAGTCTCCAGCCTTAAAAGAAAAATAGAAGGGATGGATGGATTTACCTGGGGAGAAATCAAATTAGGGCCTTTAGACTCATCTGCCTGTTAACAGGAGTGGCCATGCCTTGTCACCAGCCCAAAAAGCCATTTTTCTTGCAGTCAGGTAAAAACAGCATGTCCTCTGAGAAGGAAAATAGGGTTTTATTAAAGGAGAGAACTTCTCTCAACTAAATAAGTTAAAATAATTGTTAAATTTTTTTTCTTCTAAACCCATCAGTTTTAGATAATGAATCTACCAGAAAATAAAAAATACTGGAAAAGAAACATCACAAAGGATTATTTCCTTAAAGCAGGAAAAAGCCAACAGTTTTATTCAAGGTTCATATTGTCAAAAACTGAATTCAATCTGCAATGAACTGTGAATTTTAAATGCAATAATTTCAGCTGTGTTATAGCTTATAATCACCCTTAACGATGACTCTTCTTAGAAAAATGTCAGAAAAGTGGGAATATAATTTAGCCGTTAACAGCTGAATTATCTGATGACTCCAATTAATTTTGCTTTTTTATTTCCCTTATCAAATATTTTCTGACTGGAATTATACAAAAATGTCAAATTTTGTGGTGTCTCATAGCTGAAGAGGAGAAAAATAAATGGGATAACTGTATTGCCCTAACCAAAAACAAATACAGAATAAAAATTCTGATTGAATAGATGCTGGCAGGTTTTTTCCTTAATATTTATATTTAGGTTTATATCAAACACTATTTGGAATTTACATATTTTTTCCTCTTTTCTAAATCAGCTGAAATTTTAGTAGACTGATTGAGAAAGTCCCTTGTGAGGCAGTCTTGAAGGCCAAAAAAGGCCAGGAATGCTGGATGCCCTTTAAGGAGGGAAATCTTAAAGGCCCAGAAGCAGAGTGTCCCCACATGCCAAAAGATGAGCTGGTGGGCTTGAAGGCCAACCTGACTGAACAGAGAGCTTTCTCTGGAACTCAGAGAGAAAAAGAGAGATTTTAGGACAATAGGCAGGTAGCTCAGGAGGGTTACAAGGATGTTGTGAGGTTCTGCAGTGAGAAAATTAGAAGGGTCAAAGCCCAGCTGGAATTTAATCTTGCCACTGCCATAAAAGACCATAAAAATGTCTCTGAAAATACATCAGAAAGAAAAGGAGAGCTAAGGAGAACACCCATCCTTTTTTGGATGTGGGGGGAAACAGACACAAAGGACGATGAAAAGATGTTAAAGTCTCAGGCTTTAACAGTAAGAGCAGCTGTTTTGGTACCCAGCACCCTGAGCTGGGAGGCAGAGACAGGGAGCAGAATGAAGGCTTCATAATCCAGGAGGGAACAGTCAGTGACCTGCCACACCACTTAGACACTCACACATCCATGGAGTTGGGTGGGATCCATCCAGGGCCACTGAGGGAGGAGCTCATCAAACAACTTCCCATCATTTACCAGTAGCCCTGGTTACCTGAGGAGGTTCCAGTTGACTGGAAGTTGTTTCAGCCAGGAGAAAAGAAGCCTCAGAGGGGAGCCTATTGCTCTCTGCAGTTCCTGAGAGGAGGATATAGCCAGGTGGGAGTTGGTCTCTTCTCCTCAGGAACAAATGACAAGACAAAACAACCTCAACATGCACCAGGGTAGGTTTAGATAAGTTATTAGAAAAAATTTCTTCATGAAAGAGTTGTTGAGCATTGGAATGGGCTGCCCAAAGAAGTGATGGAGCCACTATCCCTAGAAGTTCTCAAATAATATGTGGATGCAGCACTTGAGGACAGGGTTTAGTGGTGAGCATGGTGATGATGTTGGTTTAATGTGGACTTGGTGATCTTAGAAGCCTTTTCCATTGTTAAGGATTCTATGAATTTGTTTGATTGAGGCAGTGTGAATTTTTTATAATTTTTAGTCATTAGAATAAATACTATTGGTGATTATTTTTTTCTTAGCAATACTTTTATATCAGTAAAAGACTAATTATATAAAATGCTAAGGGAAAATTGAAACTGTCTGCTACCAGAAGGGTTGAATATCCTAAAAAACACTGCAAAAGTAGTTTGACAGAGATCCTTTCAGTTGGAGAAGGAGGATGGAAAAGCCTAAACAACTCTGTGTGTGCGTTCCTGATAGAGTCAAACAAAAACAGTGGAGAAAACCTGAGATGTGAATTTACCTCAGGTTTTTCCAGATTCTCAACACAGATACAGAGCCATGTGGTATATCCTGGCCTAAAAGTACAAGCTATGCCCCCACAGCATGGAAAAGATGAAGAGCACATTCAAAAACTCAGTAGGAAAGGGTGTAAGAGCTGAGGAGGTTGGAGAAAAATAACGTGTAGCAGAGGGAAGAGAGCACAGAAGGATAAAATTGTCATTACACCTTCCTTCAGTCACCAGTGATGCTTCTCTGAGTCCCTGCTGTTGCATGACATAGCCAGCTACTGCTTCAGAGCAGGGATTTCACAGGTAGCAGGAGTTTCTAGGCATGGGGAGAAAGAAGAGATGCTCTTGCCCAAGAAATGGGAATAGTTTTCCTGCCAAAATACAGTCAGTTTTGGAATAAAGCTATGGCAGAGATGAAAGAAAAATGTGTGTTTTACCATTGGCCAACATTTTCAACAGATGCTTTAGCAACAGGCCAGAATATGTGAGGGATTATATAGAAAGATGAGTTTCTAAAACTTTTTTTTTCGCTGAAGTGGGAGTTCAAAAAGTTGAGTGAGAAAACAAGTAGAATTAAAGAAGCACTGATGGGCTTTTATATAGATAGGAACCTATCAATCTATCAGCATTGACCCAGGAAATACAGTCTGTTCAGGATCTCTCATCATAAACTCTGAATGCTAATTTTAATGACTGACAATATATATGACATACATGTCTAGGAGATAAAGTATAGCTGAATTTTGAATGGAGAGATTATGGTATCCTCATGTAGGTTATTGAGAATTTTATTCTGAAAGGACTTAGACTGATTTTAATGATATTTGTTCTCCAGAGCAGATGAAATGTATTTTCATGTACATTAATAGATTTATTTTATATTATAACACTGTAAAGCAGTAACATAATTGAAATATGGGTAAAATTGCACTCAACTTCAATTAAAATTAAATCAATATTTACTGAAATAAAATTAATCTGAATAGTAACACTCTTAATAGGAAGAAAACATTAAATTTAGTACTTTTGTTGAGGTAACTATATTGTTTCTAAACCAAAAATTAGATTACTTTAGATTATACTATTCAAGAGTCTACCTTAAATTAGGAGAGAGTATATGGGAAAAAGGACTTTTGCTGCTGGTCTTATGTCTAATGTTGGAGATCACTAATGATTTGCATATTTTTATTAAGCTTTACTTAAAAATTTATCAAGCATCTTTCTAGTGTGTTGGAAGGCATAACTATTTATTTTTGGTCTAGGTTCAGTCGCATGATCAGGACCATAGGGACTAACCAGGTAGAAATATACATGTGGTGGGGAAACAACCTTTATTCCTTCTTCCTTTTCCATCTTCCTCTCCCATACCACAACCTTAAAAATTCTGTTTTCTTAGCAAATTTTGTTTTATTCATGCCTGTAGCCATTCATGGCATTAAGTTTGTTATTGGCCAAATGAGGAATGATTCACCCTGAGATATTTTTCTCTGTGTTTAGAGGATTAGATGTAAATTGATGAAATCTCTTTTAGACTGCACCAGCTGGTGGATGTTGGTTTCACTACCAAAAGACTCTGATCTCAGTCTGAGGGAATAGTCTTTTTCATGGCTTCTGCTTTATTTGGGATCCATTTTCCTATATCTACCATGCAAAGAAGAAACGTGTAAAAATGATGAGACAAGATCATAGTTGTACTTTCTTGAAGTGTTCATTCTTTTTTCTGAAAGGGTACAATTCTTCCTTCTCTTGTAAGGAGTTGATAAACAAATGGTTTCTTGGTTAAAAAAACCAAAACAAAACAAAACAAAAAAAATAAACCACCAAGAACTTGAAGTAATTTGGATTAAATTTTTTTAAAAAATTAAATTGTAAACCACTTTGGGGCATTCCTGGAATGTATGGGTAAGTCCCATTACTTTAAATCAAAATAAAACAAAAAGCTTTATCTGGAACAATTTTTAATCCCCAGATTGAGAGGTTTGGTCCAGCTAGTTACTGTTTCAGGTGCAAAATTCTCATGTCACCTACATGAGAGCAAGTATGTAACTGTAGTTCACCCTATGGCATAACTAAATATCTCAAAGGCACTGGGATTTTGAAGTGTTTGGCCACTAATTATACAGAGAAAAGATCTCTTTCAGTGAGGAATGCTTATAAATACATGGCTTCACAGTATTTTAAATAGACTGAGGCCAAATGAAATTTTGGGGACTCAACTTGTTATCATTCTCTTTAAGAAGTTAAAAATGTTGCATAGTTTTGGAACAAAAATAAAAGAGAAAACAAAAATTATTCTTTAATGATTAATTAAACTTATGAGCAGGGACAGAACCCTTCATATGCCAAATATTTCTTCACAGGTCCAAATTCTGCAGTTCTTTGTACATACACTCGTCTGAAATTGAAAATCTCATGGAAGGATGCTCAGAATTTGCAGGCAAAAGACTCACTTGTTGAGTACTGTGGGCAGTGTTGAAACCTGTCAGATTTTTATGACATGCCATAAACTGAGTATACAGTAGTGGATAGCTTTGCTATTTTAGTCTCAGAAAATCTGCTGTTCATTGCCATAAACTTGCAGAAAATGCTGAAGCTGTGGAAAAGTTTCTTTAAATCCCAGTGAAACTTTTGTAAGTCATAGGTGAGAATTTTGAGCCTGAATTTTCCATACAGATGATCAACAGAAGCACTTAATTATATTTATTGTGAAATTTCAGCACGTGAAACTGTGGGGGTTTTGTGGGGGCTTTTTTATTTTTTTTCTTGATAATGTCAGGGATAGTTCTCCAAAAGAGTGTAGCAGTTCACCATATGATAATCCATCACTTCTGCTGTCTCATGCTGCTGACAAACTCTGTTGGTGTGAAAAAGGCCTTATAGTTACATATTTTTCTCTGTTAAATTTAATTTTTTTTTCTTTACTGATGTCTTTGGTAGTTCATACTTGAAAACAGATCAGTGAGTAGAAATGCCAGCTGTCTGTAACTCTGTCATATTGCTTCTTTGATAATACTTAGTGGTATCAACACAGTAAATGAGATTTTATTTGGGGTTAAAGCAGAGGTGACTTTGAGGTGCTTGCAGAGAAAGATTTAAAATGTGAAGCTTTAAAGTATTAAATGTTTCCAACACCTCACATTGTGATTTTTGGTAGATTTGGGGAACTCCTGTGAAGGCAGAAGACCTAATTGCTCTCATATCAGGTTGACAGTTCTTGAATTACACATTGTGACAAAAGTCCTTGTTGCTTGCTATGGAAGACAATTGAGAATCCTCATGGATTTCCTTGGTGATGAGCAGGTGTGGAATCAAGCTGCCAGGACAGACACCCTGAAGTGGTGGCACTGCCAGTTTTGCATTTTCAGAAAGGGAAAAATCTGGCATACAGCTGAACTGTGCATCCCACTAATGGACATGAAGCTCAGGAGTGGCCATCTACACTATTAAAGGTGGATTGTTTCTTTTCCAGCTGAACAGCTTGGTCATCAGTAATCTTTGTAAATGTTTTCCACTTTCCTTGCTCTTCTCACAGCTGGAGAGCTCAGAGCTTATGAGCTGGGATGAAAGTTGCATGGAGCACATCCAGGGTGTAAGAGAACTCAGTGTGGGACACAGGTGGTTTAAAGAATGGCATAAACGACTCCTGTGGATATCTTGTGCAGAACAATAACTTAAGCTGAGCAAGTTCCAGGTTTTTAGTTTACTTTTTTGAGTTAACATGATGCTGTTTACTTCCACAGCAGCACAGTTTCAATGTGTGGGGAGTTCCTAGGAGGAACCTGAGAAAATGTGGAGTTCCTGGGGATGGAGGGCTTTCTTGTTTTGGAAATGTGTGAAAAACTGTAGGGAGAAACATTTTCCTAGAACCCATTTCAATCTGACAGTATGTGTCTCATTTCTTTACTCCTTCAGAACAGGGTTGTGCAAATGGGTGTTAGAGAAGAAACTTGTCTTAGACTGACACGTGTATATGCATAATCATGAATTTACACATATCTGTCATACAAAGGGGTTTCACTGGCAACACCCAGCAATTCAAAAACCACCTTTCATGAAATGGAGACTTGAAAACAAGCAATCAAAAATTCTGCAAGCTCCTGCCTCTGGCAAGTGTCTGTATCTTCTCTAAAGTGAGACTGACCTACAAAAGGCTTTCCAGCAAGAATGATATCAAGGCTTTGATATTGATTTTCTGGGAGTTTTGTTTCCCTGTGTGGGAGAGAGGTTTTCTTTTACCCTAGAACAAAGAGGGAAGGATGTGGAGAGCAAACACAGGGAGTAGATCCTTTTGGAATAACTTTGTACAGGATCACCAGATGGTGAGATGTGCTATTGGGGTATCTCTCTCAGAGGTATCTTTCTGATCTTCCCTGGCAATTCATGCAGCAAATAGCAGAAGTATATGAGGTCCAGATTCTGGAAGTGCATCAAGCTTGGGGTGCCTTTGTCCAGCTGCTTGTCCATGTTTGTTGGGATGTGTGTCTATGAACGATTACAGGCATCCAATTCCTGGAAGAAAAACAGAGGTGACAAGAAAAATATCCCCTATGTCCAGGAAAAGACAGCAGAACTTCTAGAGATCTGGAGGCCATGTGTGCCCCATCTTTTCGTATTCCATTCATCCTAGTCCTGGGTAGGTCCCATGGCACAGGTTTAAAATGGTCAGTGTGAAGGATCAGGGCAACGAAACTCCTACTTTTATTTGAAGCTCATTGCCAAATACCTAATAAAAAGCCCTAGGGCATTGGCAAGCTGATTATGCAATTTTACTGTGAATTCTGAGATGTGTGGGCCCTGGACTCTGCTGCTGTTAGAATTAGTTCTCCCACCCACAATTCTTTCAATAAAAGAGAGAAATTTTCCCAAACTGATGAATTGGCGCTCAGTATCAATCCTCAGAGGAAGTTATGATACTGCTGAAGAATGTGTATGTGATGGGAACATAATTCTCTCAAATCAGATGTTGGAATTTCTGTGCTGGAGTATCTGTAACAACATTCTTCCTGATTTGTGGCCTTTTCCACCTGACATAGGAACTGTCTGCTACTTGTTTTCCTCCTTGATCAGGGAAGAAACATGACAAGATGGACCATAGGTGCTTCATGGGTACTGTGCAGGTGCTTGGTTTGGGTCTTACCTGGATCTTCCATGTCCTCTGTGCTGCTGCAAGAGTAATTCATAAAGCTGGGACCTCTGCAGGCCTTTGATGAGTCACATACAGGTTTGTCCTTTGCCCAGCCTGACCTGTTTTGTCACAACCACGTCCCTCCTTTGCCTCCTTTGTTGGGATCTGAGGTTGTTGCTACTCACTGAGCTGAACTAACAGCTTGTTCCTTTGGCTAGGGCTAGCAGTCTCACATGGAACATCCTGGAAAGCACCATCTTTTGCCACTCCTCAGGGAAGTGATGGGACTGGCATATCCTTTGATTTGAGGAGTTTCCCCAGAGACTTAGATTCCAGTCTTTTGCTGATACCTTGGTGTTTTTAGGAGAAACCATGACTCTTTTGGCTCCAAACTGAGTGGAATGCTAGCAGACACAACTTCCTTAGCACTGGTAAAGTGGGTCTCCACCTATCTTGTGCTCTGCTAAAATTGCAGGCTCCTGCAATTCACTGGCAAAGCTGATCCCACATCACTTGTGCAGTGCATGGCATGACCTGGTCTTGTTCTGTTTTGCTCCAAAAGTGAAGAATTTCTTGAATCCACACAGCTCTTCCCATCCACAAGGACCAATCCCCACCCAACCAACATGTGAACACAGCAGACTTTCTGCCTGAGCCTGTGATCTGTGATCCTCCCTGTCCTCAGCTCCAGTGCTGCACACTATTTTTGTAGGTTATGTGTATGTGGCAGTCTTTTGGACAACACTCAAGTAGCACTTGTGGTACATAATCTTACTCTGCTTGCTCCATTATCTTATTTTTTTTTTTTTTGGTTTTTGTCTTCTCAGGGTATCTTAATGTCACACAAGGATGAAGAAATAGGGAGTCCCAGCTTGCACCTTGAGCTAATCCTGCTGCACACTGGGAACACAAACTGGAAAATCCTTCATGTAACATTTAGCACCTGTGCATTAGTGAGTTTCATGAAGCCCTCAGACTTGCAATACTTTTGTGATGACAAGAGGATTCTGGAGCATGTGATCATTGAACTTGACTGGTTGCATTTCATCTACTTCTCCTTAAACTCTTTCCATTGGGCTGCTGGACTGGGGACAAACGGGTGCCACAACCATCTTTGGAAAAAAGCTCTGCCTCCATGCTGATTTTGAAAAAAATATTAATCATGTAGGTAGCATTAGCAGAGACTGCTGATTTGTGTGTTGTAAAGTGTGGCAGCTCCCTACCAGCTGGCCACATTAAGCATTCCCTTATTCTCAAAGCCTTCTGCAAGTGTCCCCATCCCATCTCCTCTGCATTGCCTGATCTGATGGTGAATGTGACAGCAGATTCCTATAGGATGAGATAGGTAAAGGCCAGCTGCAGCAATAATGGACATAAAGTCCCTTAAACACCTGGTTTAATGCCTGCTCAAGTTCTCTGCAAAGACACCCATAAGATTTGCTAAAAGCTATTGAGTAGCCTATTTAAATTTATGAGTGTGGTGGAACAATTAAGTCCCACTGAGACAAATTTATGGCAGGATCAGGTTATTGGTATATGCAAAGGATGCAGGGTTAGTTCCTCCACTTTTAATGTTGTGGCAACACTGAAGCATCTCTGTTTATTAATCTCTATCTTTGCCTGGATTTTGGAAAACGTACTTATGAAAATATGAAAAGGTTATCTAAGCCACTAAGAGTTGAAATCTATTTTATTATCTGACAGTTAAGCCTGCAAAAATCTTGAGTCTGGAAACATGAAATTCAGTCATCTTCAGTGCAGTTAGTTCAATTTGCCTGTCAAACTCGAACAATTATTTTCCTTGCAGAGTAAAACATCCTCTTTTATTCTTCCCTTGAACTTCAATTTAAAAAAAAAAAAAGATAAGATGTTCTCCTCTTTCTGTGATTTTTGTGTAAATGCATTAATGCAAATTAAACTGTAATTTTAACTCCCAGCTGTCTTTCAGTGCCAGTGAAATAGGTAACACTCGACAACACCCCATGGATTTTAGTTGTTTTGAAATTTTTTGTTGTGCATAAAATCTGTTTGTTTTACTCTTCATAGATTGTCTACATGTCATTCTTAATGGAAAGTGGACTAAATGTAAATTACATTAAAACTTGTTTTTTCCAAGCTTTTGTATACAAAATTATACAATGTTTCACAATATCACCAGAGAAACTTTCAGGACAATTTTAATCACGATTTTAGCCTCATGTTCTGGTTTATAAACAGCTTTTATAATCTCCCCAACTGCAAAAGATATATATATATATATATATATGTAAATGTCACATTTAAAACCAGATTGTGTGCATTGGCTGGGACAGGCACATATTTAACATTTATCTATTGGCTTGAATCCAAGAGCTCACTTAGATTATTCATGTGCTTATGACTGGATCAGTGTTTAGTGGTTTGGGGCCTAAGAAGACAAGGCTTTCTTTTTCCAGTCCTAAACTTACAATGCTTCCCTATTTCTTCCAGCTCTGAAAGTTTTGTCATAAAATGTGATTTACCTTGTAATTCCTTCTTTTCTCTTTCAGTGAGGCAGGACAGAGAGACTGGTAAGAAAACCAGCATGGTAGAGAGAATTAAGAGGAAGGTAAATTAGTTACAAAAAACTTACCCTTTTTGCTGGTTAGGATATTTTTTTGTCAGTTTGAAGGGGAAAAGAAGACAAAGAAGAAGGCACAGGTTCTGGTCAGGTTTTCCCAAAGTCCCTGTAGAGGGCTGTTCATCCAGCTTGGACAACTGCAGAGTAACACATCTGGAATCTTCAGGTTTACTCCATCCATCTGTACACTGCCATTAAAAAGCTTTCAGTTGCAAAGGATTTCTGAAGTGGTTGTTCAGCAAGTGTTAAGTGCATTTTAGTTTTTAGAAAGTAAAATAAAACCCAAGACCAATTAATAGAGTCCTCCACCTTCTCTTTCTACCCTTCTATGGCCCTCCTTATATACAAAGTGCTGTATTTGTCTTTTTTTCTTCAAATTTATTAAACAATGTAGGAATATTTTGAAATCTCAGAGGGATAGGAGAAATTTAAGGGCTGGATCTAACTGTGTACCTTGTTATTTGAAAACCCCTTGCTGCTCTCTTTCCCCTCTTTTTCCTTTTTCTGCATTGTTTCTTTTCAGATAGCTAATTCTGAGGCAGAGACCTCTATGCCAAGTGCCTTCTTAGAGAACTACCAGTGCTGAAATCGTCCCCAAACATCTTTGCTTACAGAAGGGAATTCCTAATGTTACATCAAGGTGCAAAACTGGAGGAAAGGAGTGATGTGACTCTTCCATTGTTAGGTTACACAAGTTCAACAAAACAGAAATGTAAGTCATTGATGGGCATTTTGCACTAACTGTTCTCAGCTGAAGAGGGGCAGAGCCTGCTGATGCTCTTTTTCTCTGGATGACTTTGACAAAAAGGGCTGATGCTCAGCTAAGATCCCTTCTGCAGGAAGTCCATCTTTCCCCAGGGTGGAGCTGTCTTAATAACAGGGTCAGCCACCTTGTACCATTTCTCTTTCTTTGATGAAATTAAGTAATGTATATATGGATGAAATATATAATCCCTCCCTATTTTTGTAGCCATGCTGATAGTTTCCATAGCAACTTGCCTAGAATTTGGAAGGAGGTGCACTGCCTGCAGGATGGAGAAGGCAGAAAGGTGGTGATGCTTTAACTTTTTTTTTTTTTCCATGTTTTTTCAGTACTTTGGTCATGCTGTCACCTGAAATACAGCAAGGGAAATACTGATGGCTCTTCTCAGACTTTTAATTATTCCCTTTTCCCTCTAGTCTGTAGTGCATGAAAATGTCTTGGCCCTGTGTCGTTGTCACTTAGGTTAGGCTGTGGACACTCCACTGGCCCCAGGGTGTCCGGTGCCCCTTCCTGTCCTGCTCCTGAACAAGCTCCAAAGGTTCTCAAGAGCTGAAACTCCAGCCACCAGCATGCCCAAATGATTTGACAGCTGCTGACATCAAAGAACCAACATTTGAGGGTTCATCTGCACTTAATGGTAGTTATCCCCTTTGTCATACCAGCCAAGGGAGGAGTGGAGGAGCAGCAGTGGGGAGGTGAAAGAAGGGCAAGGTTTGAGAAGCACTGCAAGTGTACACAAGTGAGATGGCAGAAAATATATGCCAGATCACAGGATGGTTTTAAGTCTGTGGTCTGACTTCATCCATTAGTCATTGAAGAAAAAAGTTCTCACTAAAGGCAGGAATTCAAAAACATGGCCCCTTAAAGAAGAGGAGAAAACACTGTCATGAGTAATTAAATAACTTATTCCCTTGCTGTAGTCTGTATCATTGTTCAGCAAAGAGCACCAATTCAAAACAGTAATCCCTTGTTCTGATGCACAGGCCTTCCTCTCTATATAAAATTTGGTTAAGAGGGCTTTTTTTTTCCCTCCTGCTCATACTAGTTGGGTTTCGATATTGCTCATTTTGAACTTAAATCTGACGGATTTTGGTTTTAGCTTTTGGGTGGAAACTCCCAACCAAATGCACTACTGAGGCTTTCAAAAGAGGTTTTCTAACTTGGAAAACCAAACTAGAAAAAAAGAAAAAAATCCTCCCTGGAGGTAATTTGAGAAATGGTAATTTCTTTATGCCATGAAGAAACTGTTGCTAATCTTCATGAGGTTACAAATTACCTAGTACTTTTTAAGAAACAGAAATGATGAGCTTTGGAATGTTACATTTGTATCTTGCAGAGCATGATCTGCACAGTGCAATGAACAAGTAGAAAATACTCAGGTGAGTATGACTGTTTCTTTATCCATTTGCCTTGTTTGTAAGACTGATGTTTCAGTGTGGGCAATACAATGCAAAGTAGCCTGCACCATTGTTGATGTCAAAAGCTTTAACTAGAGACTAATCATTATATCTCTGTCTTAAAACTCATCAGTGGTACTGCCTGTGCTACAAGAAAAAGTCAGAATCAGCTGTAGTGCAGTAAAATGAATTTGAGGATATGTGATCATAGATAAATATATGGCTTGAATCTGATATGTCAAAATCCTTTAAAAATACCACTGTCCTCTTCAAACTGCTGTGAACTTACACTATTGAGGAACTGAGTAAATGGCATTAAATTTTCAGTGTTTAATAATTTTTTTCTCAGAAGCTGATGTTGATATACCTGCATGGAGAGATTATTTTACACTTCTGCTATCTGGGATATTGCAAAGGACTCAGGTAGGATCAAAAAGCAAAGATTGTAAAAGATAAGCAGCTCAAAGGAAGATTTTTTTTTTCTTTTAAGCATGTGAGGGCTCACAGTGTACTTGTGAAATTCATTTGCTAAAGAGTTATAGATCAATGTAATAGATAAAAAAAAATGGTGTTTTAACTGCTGGCAAAGCTCCCTCAGAAGGCAGACTATTTCTATCTCAAATGAGGATATTATTTTGTGTGTTTAGATAATCTCTTTCATTGAGGTATTGTGTAATTACAGAACTATTGATAGGATTACTGGTGTAATTTATAGGCCTGCATAACTGTAGGATTATATACTTGGATGAAACTAAATATATGTAATACCTGCATCCTTCACATCATTATTAGAATGTCAATAGTATTTCTTTTGAATCAGGCAGAATCATTTTTTTTCCTAAAGAAAAAACTGTTTCCAGCACACCTCTGCTTGAATAAAATGCTGTCTCTTGGAAACTTCAATGAGGAAATATTTCCTCATGAGGGTGAACATCTTGATATAAATCATGAGTAATCTACCTGTAACAGCCATAATGTGGCCTGAAATGTCTTTCTGATGGTGCAACGACTATTCTTCCTCCTTAGGGTATTTGATAACTACTCCTCAGCTTGTACTTCAAGAATGTATAGTTAAAGACATTTCCATCTTCAGCTCAGCTAAAGCAGGTTGCCAGAATCTGGTCATTGTAATTTCAGTTAGACAGAATTCCCCCTTGACAAGCTGGGTCACAGAGGATGGCGAAAGCAACCTCAAAATTTGGACAGACCTTGATCAAAGCATGTTAGCTGACCTTTTCTATTTATTTATTGCCACTTTGCCAACCCTGAACAACATTTCTGCTTTGAAATGTACTTCACAGTAGTTATAATTTTACAACATATTCTGCATTAGATGTTTGGCATGCATGCCTCCATTCTTACCTCATTGAGTTTTCAGCAGGTATCTCTCATGAGAGGAGAGGGATAATAAAAATGATCTGTTAGATCACATGGTCAGAATTATTTTTTGTTTGTGTTATTTCTCCAGTTTAGTGTATTTTGTAAAAGTTCCTGATCTGTGCAGAAGGAAAAAAAAAATCCTTCTCTGTTTAACTAGAATTTTAATGGGAAATAGAAAGGTGTGTAAGATAGGTTCAGATGGAGAAGATTTTTACTTTAAAGAGTTCAGCTGCACTTTGTATGAAGATATTAAGGTGTTCCAGTACTGTGTCCTGAAAGGGCTTTTGAGCAGACACTGTTATACACAATACCAATATGTGTTTCATTTTAATGAAAATTCCTATTTATTATAATTTGTTTATTTTGGATACAGATTTCTCAGTACGTTGTTAAATATGTACACCCTGCTGTTGTGAAAAGAGTAAAACATTGAATTTTATTGTAAGGTAAAGCCATACCCTTGAAGAAAAAAGGAATATTAGTGTGATACCAGCATAAGCTGACAGGAGACAGTGTTGCAGAGTTTACTGAGGTAAGTCTTTTTCAAAGCCTGTGTTGCCCCCTGATTACAATATGACTTCTAAAAACACCTGGCTTCTGCTGTTACTTTGTGAGACCACTTGCAGAGTGGAGAAAATGCTGTGCTCACTCTTGTATTTTTCCACAGAGAAATTATTCTGTCCCTGCAGCGTGTCTTTGCTGTATCCATTAGTGTTTCAAGCTTGTTCCTCAGACCAGGTGCTGCCTGTCATGCTCATGTTAGGGAAGATGTATTGACAAACAATACATGAGGTATGATGGGCTGCATGCCTCTTTTATCTCTGTTACCATGTAGGCAGGCAGACAGAAAAAATAAAATTGTTTTTACTAAGTGCTTGTCAGAGGCAGTTGGAAACACTTTGTTAAAGCAACTTCCTAATAAGCACAGATTTGTTGAGGATGGGTTTTCTGCATTCAGACATGACAGCTGCAGTGAAAACAGGAATGGTCTTGGATTCAGATCAAACTCTGGTTAGACTGGGAAACATCATTTGCAACCCAGGAAATCATTATTTTCGTGGTAGATAAACACAGTTCTGGTGTTGAGGATCCTCAGGGAGGTTTTTGCTAGCACATCCCTGCTGCAGGCCCTCTCTGCTTTAAACTGGTACAGAGGGAGAATTAGGCAGCCTTTGGACAGACAACTGAATGAGGCTGCAAAGAGCTCCTCAGTGCACATCTTTCCTTGCAGTTAAGGCTTTTTAAACAATGCATCATTTATTCACTGAAAGGTACAAAGACAGCATGAAAGGACAGAACCAAGGACTCCTGTTTTGGGTTTTGTCCTTGCTTTTTGCCTATGCTCATCATCCTTCCTGCAGCAAGTTCTTTCCTGTTGCCCCCTGTTTCTCTGAAGAGTTGATTTTTCCCCCCTGATCTTAAGGTTAGTGATGGAAAAGCAATCATCTCTTCCCTGGCTGTAGTGAAGTAGCTGTTTCCAGATAAACATTGCCAAGGTTTGAATGTATAATTTCAAGGACCTGGGGTTATTTTGCTTGGTTGTGGTTTTCTTCCCATTCAAACTACGTTTTATTCCAAGCAGTGGAATATACTGAACAGCTCTGATTTAATTTTCATTAAACCAAGGTGCTCTAGGAGGTTTTCATAAACTTACTCTATTTAAAATAATTATGTAAGAGCTTATTGCTGAATATAAACAGTTTCTGGAAACTTTCTCCCTTGCAAAACAAATAGTGAAACTCTATAAAAATCCTCATTTTGGAAAGCCTTCTCTTGTTATGAGAGAAAGAAATAAATCATCTAAGATGAAGCAATATTTAAAATAAGGGGAAAGGAAATAAAAAGCTTATTAGCAAGTCTATAATTGTACATCTAGCATTTTGTAATTACACAATGCATAAATTTCTCAGGCATTTGCAATTATTTTTATTTTTGTAAGCAGAGTTCCCAATATATAGAAAATTCATTTCTAGCCACAGTTTTCTACTTAGAATATTGTAGCTACAGTTCTACACATATAACATGCAATAAAAAACATGAAACCTGACAATCAGATTTTTTATTTAATAATAATAAAAAAATATTACTCAGTTAAATCTTCTGTCAGAAAGTAAATTAAAATGGAGTTTAAAATTTTGTAATTTAATTTTGGAGCAATTGAATTAACATACTATGTTATAATACATATATAATATACTATGAACACTGTTGAAGACACAGGTTTTGGACCCATTCATTACAATAAAATTACTGGGAAAGTGGTTAGAAATTTTATGTAAGATTTGGATGATTGTCATTAGTTTAGTAAATTATTTAGATTGGCTGATTCCTTGTGCATATTATAGCTTTTAGTGCTTAGCTACATCTTTAGCTCATGATTTTTTTTTTCTCTGCAATCTCATAAAAAAGAAATTATATGGTAAAGTCCACAATTTCCTCATTTAGTGTCACAAATTGCTTCATTTTGTGTGTTTAGCACTGATTTATACATATATGCAAGTATGCCATCTGGTAATTTTACTACTGCATGTTGAGGGGCTCCATAACCATTGCCTGAGAATTGCATTGGGTTCCTTAGACAGTGTGCAGCATCCCCAGCATGGGACCATCTGAGAGCCATTCTTCTCCTCATTCCTATTAATATCAGGGTCAGATTCTCTTCTAAGAAATTGCTGCAAAGCAGTTATTTCTTTTATGTCACATCTTCTTTTTCCATCTTCTAAGAATTAGCATTGCTGCTGCCCTACTTTGTTTTGCTCTTCTTCATGACCCCTGACAGGTGTGTACTTAGCAGGTAGACTGCAATTGCTAAAAGTTTTGCAGCACACCATAAATGATAAATTCCCCTTGCAGGAGCAGTGGGAAATGTTGTGCAGAGTGTGCTGGAGTCTCCTAAAAGTAGACAAGGGAGGAACAAGAAGAGCAGCTGACACTTCAATAATGATCATGTTACTTCATTCCATTTTAGTGGTAACATAAACTTGATTGAGGCAATTCAGAAGGCAAAAGGAAATGCATAGTGAAGTTTGCCTCTCTGATAGGCACAGGTTAATGACTCTGAAAAAATAGTAGAAATTATTTTTGCAGAGCACCTGTGACTGATGGGATGACTGATGAGGCAGAGGTAAGCACAGAAAGAAAAGAAGGTCCTGACTTAACATCCTCAGTGAACAACATCTGAACTTGAGAGAAACCAGCAGAACCTGGACTCCCCCAGAGTAGTATGTGAGATCTGTCTTAGCTGTAGAGGTGTTTTGAAGAGTTAATCTAATGTAGCATGTAGGTGCTGATAATAAAGTCACATATTGGATGAATGACAGCATTGTATGTCAGTCCATTTGTCTTTCAAGTGCTATGATAAACTAGAATGGGTATTCATTCTTGCCTTAGGGATTTTCTAATCCTCCCTCTCTGAATCAGCTGGTGAGTGGAACACCTTCCTTCCATGAGCAGTTATAAGTGGTGGATGGAATTTGGCCCTGTTGACGTGCAGCAAGAGGAGTCATCTGCTCACCTGTTCTAGCTTGCTGGAGAGCTTCTGTCTTCTCTTTTGTAATTTTTCTTCTCAATTTTCAGGCCATATTTTGGAAACAAATTTAGGTTTATCCATAATTTCTGTATTTGCTTTGTTTTTCCTGTCCTTAAGATGCTTTAGAACAGCTTCCTTTGCCCACTTATATCCTTGTCTTAGACTAGATTTGGTTATATTTATGATCAAAATCTTGTAGTCAGTGTTTTGCAGAATGCCCAGTCCAGGAGAATTCTATTTTGCCAACTCTATGCTCTCACTGTACAAATAATTGAAATAATTGTAGAAGTTTCTATTTCTGCCTTGCCAGATTTAATTCTGACAGGTAGCAATGTTTGCCACCTGCCCACACACATTATGTAATAAGGTCCTTGAAAACAGCTGTACATCACCACGTCAAGAGACATAATTTAAGATCCATTAAAAATAGACTACTTGACACAAGAGATCATTGGTTTGATCTAGAATGATAAGTCTGAAATAGTGGATTTGTTCCAGAATTTTACAGTGGATACTATTTTTTTCTTGAATGCTTCTAACTGTAGTACTGTAACTCAGTGGTACTGGTTCTTAAAAACATGGAAAAAATTAAATATGCAGTATAACCACTGAGACCCACTTCATTTACTGCCTAGTCACAGAGGATTGAAACTGGTCATCTCAGATTTAATCAACCTTGAATAAGAGCCCAGTAGTTGACATAGGGAAAAAATTCAAAATATGTTTGCTAACTACAGTAGGGCCTATTAGAGTGGTTTCTGCCTTGGTTCTCCAGTCATATATTCTGGTTTGACTTGGTTGATTTAACTGTGTTCTAAGCAATTTATACCAGGATTTGTTTAGCTAGGTGACATCTCTTGATATATTTTTGATTTTACTGTATTTCAAGTAAGAGTCAAACTTTCTTTCACACCAAGAAAGTTTGTCAACAGAGTTGAAGTTTTTCTTCTGAGTCTTTTGGGAATAGCATTTTTTGAGATATTTAGCATTTTAGTATTCCCTCTACCATATATAGCCTCTGTGAATAAACAAGCATATCAGAGAAGTATCAAAGCTTAGGAAGAAGGGGGAAATCACCATAATCTTTTGAATATTTTCCTTTTAACAGTTCAGTACTCCTTAGAAGATAGGTTTAATGAGGTTTTTTTAGGTTTAGGGTTTGGGTTTTTGAAATGGTCAAAGTATGTCCAAAAATGAGAGCAAAAATGAGGTGCTTTATCTCTTTATAATAAGTTTACATATTTAGTTGTCCAAATTTCCCATCACATGTTGCAGCACCACAAACCAGCAATTATCTATCACACTAGGTCTTGTTCATAGTTGAGTAGCTTTAGCTCATCACAGGGAGCAAATGCCAAATTTAAGGCTCAACAAATATGAAGACAATAGCTCCTATAGGTATAATATAAATCACATGATGGTTTTATATAGCATACTGCTGTTATGTCACTATGCCAACCAGAAACCAGCCCTGTTATTTCTTCAGCTACAGATCCATTTTGTAACACAGATTCAGAGAGTGAGGCATAGAAGCCCATGTGTAATTTTACAGCTATAGTTTAAGGTGAATACAATGCAGAAGTGAAAAATACACCTTGGGAAGTACATGTCTCTCATTAAACAAGGAGGGAAACAGGCTCATGGTCCTCTCGGTATTCCAGGAAAACAGTGTCTTCAAAAAAGTAAAGTCTCTTAGTTTGCAAATTCTCTTGTGCAGCTCTTCCTTTTCTGTAGGTGGGTGAATGTCTACCACGATAACCCAGAGTTGTTAGGATCTCAGTGCCACCACAGTATCAGCAGAAAATAACAACAATCAACCAGCACCTCCACTATTTTAACCTTTTCCCACTGGTTTGAGTTGCCCTCAGCAGGCAGGGATGTAATGCAGAAGGAAAACACCTCAGAGCTAGAGCTGAGGAGTGCTTCCCATCAGGTGCCAGGTTGTGTAGCTCAGATTTCCTCCCACAGGGATCTGCTGTCACACAGGCATGTTGTGTGTCTTCCACCCAATAAGAAAAATAAATATACACTGCAGTATTGAAGGGGACTGTATAACTGTTGGCTATTAATTTGTGAAAATCACACTAACTGTATCCAAGTCCATTGCACTGCTTTCAGCTCCTGAGAATTCTGCCAGATATTTAATTTATTTAGCTTCTTGTTGCCTATAAGAATGATATAGCTTTTCTTTTCCTTAATATACACCTTAAAAAAAAATATTTTGGACATATCTTCTCTAAAGAAAATCCCCAGTTTTGTTTAAGGACTTGAGAGTTTTGGTGAGAATCTCTTCCCTTACTGATCTGTCTAGTGCCTGAACTAAATATTTGAATATGGGAACAAAAAAGTTTTAGTCTAGGTTTAACCCGAACTAATCCTATGATTTCAGCATACTTTGTTCAACCAATGCCTGTTAAAAAGTACCAATCTCCACTTTTTAAAAAAATGTATAAGGGTTCATGCTATTTTAGATATATTTTACAATAAAAGAAACAGTATTTTTTTGTTTCCCCTTGTTAATTTGTATTATCTTCTAACACAATGTCCAAATTAGCTCTTGGGAATATTTTTTTTAAGTCTTAAACTCTGTTTTAGGAAAACAATGATGGCTTGTCAGTGAAGAACCAGTGCCATCTCGGGGCTGAAAGCTGAAAGGAGGGAAAATGTGCAAAACATTAAATGCAGTCTGGGGATAATAGGAAACAGGGACAGGAAAAAGGCAAATGGGTCAGAAATTTCCAGCTAATGAAAATAGTGTGAGGCAGAGCACAGAGACATGCAAATCCTTGCCTGGAGGCGGCTGGGGCTCCACAGGGAGCCCTGGTTTGAGGAATGGTGTGGAGGAGAGCTGGCCCCTGCAAGTGACACCTGCCCAGTCCTCCCCCAGACCAGTCCCCCTGGGGGGCTGATTGACTGGAAGGGGAATGTGCAGCACCTGCTGTGTCTTCAGCTCATCCAGACGTCATTCTCCTCGGTAAGAATTCTAGCTGTACACTGAAAGTGGATGCTTAAAAAGAAACAGAAAAAATGGCAAGCAGGTTTAGGATCACGCCCTCCAGAAAATTCTGACCTTTATTAAAGCTATTTTATTATAATCCTGTTTATCATAGAATAATGAATTTTAACAAAATTGGAGGAGAAGACACTTTACATAGAAAACTGCATGTTTAGTGTTGGGCATGACAGCAGAAATTTATTTCCACCCAGTACCTTTGGTGAATAACTTGTCTTTGAACTCCCTCTGGTGGTATGAAGGGTTTGTAAGTAGAAAAAGATTTTGGAAGCGTTTGTGGAGCCTCAAATAGCAGTAAGTTGGCAGTTTGTGCATTTTCTTCATGCTTAGTAAAGATGGCTATGAATGAAGATGGGGAAAATGGAAAATATATAAAACTTACACAGAATTTAATTTATTTTTCTTTTACTTTCTAAAGCAGAAAAAGAGGTTGTCTTGTGTTGCAATCATGCTTTAAATTGGCAAAACAATGTGAAAGTCTTGCTCTGTTGAGAAAGAAAATTTTTTTATTGTCTACAGTGGGACTATTTTGAAGCAGAAAGAGGCCAAACAAGCCAGAGGGACTGGGGAGCACTGAAACTGTGATGGACTTTGTCTGAAAGGTCCTTACTGGCACTGGTGAGCAATTAGACCTCAGAGAGGGTTCAGAACAGAATTATTTTCCCCATTACAATTGGGCTACTCATATAAGCAGCTGCTTACCACAACTAGCAAAAGAATCACAGCCTCTTTTAATGCTAACTTATCCACTTTGCACATGTGAACACACAGGGCATTTGCCAGCTGCAAGTTGTGCTCTGCGTGTAAGACAATAAAGTCGATGCGAGACTAAATGTTGGTCAGTTCAATTCAAGCCTATAAACTGCTGTTTCATCTGCTGTCTGCACTGGGTGAATAGTAGATCCTTTTTTTCCTCTTTGCTTAATCAGCAATTAATTTAATTATGTTTTATTTTTAAGATTTTGGATGTCATACCATTGAATGGGCCCTCATAGGAATAGTCTCCAGAAAAGGAATGTTCACTTTTTTTTCCCAGGCTCCTAAAGTTCCAGAACTTCTGAACTCATAGAGAAAAACCTCATCTGCTCAAATATAACTAGGCAAAATTAGTGTATACTTCATTTAAGATAAAGTCCTTATGACAAAAATATTGCTAAAAAATATTGGATCTAAAAGTAGAGTGTTAATATTCTTTACAAATGGGAGCACTTGTTTCGGCAAAGTAAAAGAAAACTGTGGAAGATTTTGCTCTCAAATTAGAATAAAAGTATCTTTTTCATTGATAAAACGAAGGAGGAATTGGAAACATCCTGAAACTGGAAACACAGGAGTGGTGGTAAACATCAGCTTTGGGTTTGGAGCAGCTGGATCAGGAGTAGCCAGGCAAAAATTCTGCTGCTGGGAAAGTATGCAGGGTGATTTTTAAACACAATTTACAGAAAACTTGTTGTCCTGATGGAATATTTGTTTTGCCAGATGTCTTTAACCAGAGCTCCCAGGACGTGTCTCAGCCACCAAGGGGCACAAGAACTGGGGTTCCTGGCTGAAGGGGTGCTTGACAGTCACACTCTGGGTCTCTATAGCTTGCTATATAGAGACAATAGGGAGATGTTGATGAAAAGCATTAAACAGAAGATTTTAGAGGTCAAGGCATTGAGAAGATTTGGTGCTGACAGTCTGCCACAGGCTGGAGGCCTGGTTCTGTTTAATCACAATTTTTTGGCGTGCAGGAAGCTGAATGGAGACTTAGAAAAGAACGGCACAGTTCTCTCCTGCCTTGACTTAGGGGAGGCTTTGCAGCAGTAAAACCAGCAAGCACCTGCTGTCATCCTTTGTGTTTATCCAAGGCTCACACCCTGCTGGGTCCCAGAACTTTCCCATTCTGCTTTCTGCAGAGCAAGGCATCAGGCATTATACAGGTGTGTGCTCCTTGTACTCTAACCAACCAGTTCTGAGAATACAGCCCTGTCTACTCCTTCCACCTTGTTCCCCCCCAAGAATCCCCTCCCCCTCCCCCCCAAAATTTGCTGCATGCTTTTAAGCACTGGACTACAGTTCAAAATGCTGAATTTAACACCAGTCAGGGTAGTACAAACAGAAGGGGAAAGATGAGGCATATGTAGCCAGAAAATTTATTTATATTCTATTTATTTTTTCCTATAATCTGTTTTCTCTCTGCTTTTCCTCCAGAAGTCTATTTCAAATATCTGTAATATCAGTCACAAGTTATGGTTATGCTGTGGGGAAAATGGATTTGTTTTTATTTCACTCATTTTCATATATATAAAATACTTCCATATGTAAACAAATACTTCCTTACAGCAACAGTACTGTCTCACAATGTGCAATTGTTTTAATTATAGCTGATTAAACATGATCTAAACAGGAGCATAAATTCCCCCTCCAGAAATTAAAAAAAAAAAGAAATGCTTAAGGGGAGCATGAAGAACAGGTAAGATGTGGCTTCAGAATGAGAAGGAATTTTGTGAAGGATAATATCACCACAGGTGATACTCTGTTTGCATTTATATGATTCTAGAAAAAAAGACAAGCAGTCCAAGACACATTGAAGTGAAATTTGCTAATAGACACTTCTCATATTTTTCCCTTTGGAGAACAGAAAAATGAGCATGGGGAAGACAACTAAATGAAGCATTAACTAAGAAGAAAGGTATATTTTAAAAATGCTTTTCTATTTCCTGGGAAATACAAAGATTTTAAAGAACCCTCTCCACAGTGATCTGGATTAGAAAGTTGTTTATTTAAGAACTTGAACCAGATCAGATTGCTTGGGAACAGATAAAACTTTGGTATTCAAATCTAGATAAAAATGTAATACAAATCAGACAGTTCTTATAACTTTCCATTATTACCAGTAAGCATCTTACAAATGCATTTGATATATAGGTACAGAGTAGGTTTTTCAAAAGCACAACAAAGCTACCACAGTTTCATTGATATTTCAGGGGTAAAAAGAAGTCCTGACAGCTGATGAGACAAGTGTAGCTGCCTAGCAGCATGACCAAAGCCCTTAGGTGGTAGCAATCACAATGTTCAAATGTGTGCCACTAAGGTGACTGTTTGACAGGGAATTTTATTTTACTGCTGTTCATCAGTCTTCAGGGAAGGATCACAACCAATGAGGGCACAATGGTGCTGCACATGTCTTTTCTGAGAATAAAACTGTTTACTTTCCAAGTCATGTGTAATCTTTAAGCAAATAATGTTGTTGTGAATATGATGACTAAAGAATACAAAAGAGGTGATGTGTGTAGCAGCAGCCTGAAAAAAGAGATTTTGCTGCTTGGTCCATACAGACTAAATTCTCTCTCCATGGCAAGTGACTGATCACCAAACAGCTGGTGGGAAGAGCTAATTACCTTTCATTTCAGGCAGAAAGACAAAGTGTGGGACACTGGTTCTTGAAGAACATTTTTTTATGTGGTGTGGAAATGGGTACTCCACACCTTTTGGGCTTGCTCTTTCAAATGCCAGCTTCTGTGTGTGATGGGAGTCAGATCATACACCCCCAATGAAACAGAACAGCAATGTCAGTCCCCAAAGGAGTCCTTCAATTTCCATAACAACTAGACTGGGTGTTGAACTTAGCTCTGACTGTCTCAGATTATTAATGTTTATAAGGAGAAATTATTTAATTGTCAACCCAATGTTATTTAAAAGCATAATTGCTAAAATCTGTAAATAAGATTTTAATTTGGTGGTTTTTTTTGGGAGGATTTGGTGAAAGAAACTTTCCATATGCCTATGGCAGAACTTTAAACTGCAGCAGTGGGAAAGGACCTGGTGCAAGGTCTCACAGGAACAACCTGCATGTGCCATACAAATCCCTTATGCACCTCCTGAAAGCCATCATGACCTCCTGTGTAAGTGGAAATGCAAATCCTTAACCACATTTTCCTATCTTTCTGTGTTCAGTGGAGGGGAAAATATCCAACAAAAATTGTGTTACACTGATTTAGCATCTGCTGCAGGGAAGTGCAGGGAAGACCACTGAGATGAGAAACATCAAGTGATTGCAAATATTTTCTCAGTCCTCAATATTGTTGTAGTTTTCCTTAGAGGGCTAAAAAAGGAGATGAGACAGGAGGAAAAAAACCCTCCTCATGCAGGGTTTGCACATGTGAATTATAGTGAAACTTTCATTCATCCTCTCTCTCCTCCCTCAGGCAAAATTAACCTGTCTTTTGGGTATTTTAAAACATTTTAATTTTTATTTAATTTCTCCTTCTTAACAGAATTATTAATAAATCTTACCAAAAAGTGTAAGTATGTGACAGATAGTTTAAAAGTAGCCTAACCACTGCAAGTTATTTGTGATTTCTCAGGGAAGAAAGTCAGGATATTCCCCATGTTTCAGAAAAATCTTTTCAAACCCTTAAAATGTAACTGGTTCTGAAGATACCCTCTGATTCTGTTTTCTAGAACCACAAACTAAATATCTGTAAGTGCAATAGCCCATAAACACATGACAAATAATAATCACTATTTCTCATATAAACAAAAGCTGCAATTTTTGCAAACTACAATGACTAAGTGCACTGTTAAGCTATTTTCTGCAGCAAGTGGCTCCAAATCCACACCTGTGTCTTTTATTCACTAGGGAGGGCTTTGCTTTTTTTTCTTTAAGTTCAGACTGATATCTCTCTTACATGTTATCATGGATTTTGGCTACCTTATCTTACTCTCCTGTAAAATGAAATGAGCTCAATGCCTTTTTTTATTCCTAATTCTTTGGAGTTCTTGCCAAGTTAGCAAGACTTTGGTAAGCAGGTCCTGTAGGTAGGAAAGAGGCTGAGGTAATATTAAGCAAGACACTTGGTAACACACTTTTATTGGGCTTTACAAATCACTGATAATTGAGACAGTCGTGTGGCTTGAGGTCACAAAGCAATGCCTTTAAAAAGGGAAAAGGGACCTATGGCAGTTCTGTGAGCTCCAAACTCAGGTCAGAAAGAGCATTAGAGAGAAGGAATTAAAAAAAAAAGAAGAAGAAAAAACAGCAAAAAATAAACTAACAAAAACAAACAGGGCAAGTGCTAAGGAAAGGAGTGAAGGACAGTTGGGAAAGATTCACCTGGCCCCAGTTCATGTCTTGGGCAGTGAGACAGCCTGAAGCCTGTGGGTCATCACAAGGAGACTGGAGGGAAAGCGCTCTCTGGGCTGGGATCTCCCAGGAAAAGCAGCTGTGAGGGGGACACAGGACAGGAGGGAGGGCTGGGTTGCTCTATGAGGCAGCTCTGCGATCCATCAGTTGGCGAAAGCTCCTCCGGAAGCTGTCATCCAGAAAGGCATACAGGAAAGGGGTTGAAGCAGCTGTTGGCATAGCTTAGGCTGGTGATGAAATAGGAAATCCCAATGACAAGTGGAGTTTGTGGGATGTCCATGATGAGGGCCACCACTGTGCTAAGGTGAAAGGGCGTCCAGCAGAACAGGCACACACCCAGGATAGCAGCCACCATCAGTGTCACCTTTCTTTTGGCTTTGTCCAGAGCTTTGGCATTGCAGTGGAGCTGCACGTGTCTCAGTCTGCACAGCATGGTGGTGTACAGGGTGCAGATGGTGGACACTGGGATGACAAAGCCTAAAATAAGGGTGTAGATGCGGCTGCCTTTCCACCACACGCTCTCGGGGTGCGGGAACACGAAGACGCACTGGGAGCGCCCCTGCTCCTTGTGTATCTTAGCAAAGACAGCGAAGGGCAGGATGATGACAGTGACAAAGGACCAGACACAGAGGCTCACAATCTTGGCAGCTCGGTAGGTGCGGTAGGACACCTTCCTGGACTTGGTGGTGGCCGCCACGACGAGGTAGCGGTCAATGCTCATGACAGCCAGGAAGTAGATGCTGGAGAAAATGTTGTATTGGTCTATGGAGATGATGAGCTTGCACATGAACTCTCCAAAGGGCCACTGCAGGAGCAGGTAGTCAGCAATGTTGATGGGCAGCACCAAGGTAAAGAGCTCATCAGCAATGGCCAGGTTGAGGATGAAGATGTTGGTCACTGTTTTCATCCTTGGTGCCTTGAGGATTACGTAGATGACAGCGGTGTTGCCTGTCAGTCCCACGGCACAGATGACTGAGTAGATGACAGGCACTGTGATGTAGTACCTGGGGCTTGGTGGAGTAGTGGACATGTTCAGACTCCAATGTCCTCTCCCAGTGCAGTCTGCACATGAAGAATTTATTTCAGGGACGGAGAAGTTCTCCATGGCCACAGGAGAGGATGACTAGTTCTCAGTGGTATGAGGATAACCTGGAAGTCAGAAAAAAATAGGTGAGACCTCTGCTCTTTGCTGTGAAACGTCCAACCTCCAAAATCTCACATATAGTCCCCACTGCCACCCTGATGGGACCAAAAACAGATCACCAAGGGCTTAGTCAGTAGCCTGGTGTCCCAGGGGCTGCCCCTTTCCTCCTCCCATATTGAGAGCACCATGCAGGGAGAGTGCTCAGCCTCTGGCTCCCCTGAAGTGACCAGCCCAAAGGGTGACAGCACCTAGCTTGGGCTCCCCTGAAGTGACCATCTCCAAGGGTGACAGTGCCCAGCCCCGAGCTCCCTGAAGTGACCAGCCCCCAGGGTGACAGTGCCCAGTCCCGAGCTCGCTGAAGTGACCAGTCCCAGGGTGACAGTGCCCAGCCCCGAGCTCGCTGAAGTGACCAGCCCCCAGGGTGACAGTGCCCAGCCCCGAGCTCGCTGAAGTGACCATCCCCAAGGGTGACAGTGCCCAGCCCCGAGCTCGCTGAAGTGGCCAGCCCCCCAAGGATGACAGTGCCCAGCCCCGAGCTCGCTGAAGTGACCAGCCCCCAGGGTGACAGCTCTCGCCTGCGAGCCCAGGGGTCCCACCCGGTCGCCTTCCCTCCTCGCTGCCCTCGGCGGCGCCTCTGCGAGGACTGCGGGGGTCCTGCTCTCAGGGAGAGCCGGTGCCCTCGGTGTGCTCCCCAAAAAGAAAAACGCGCCCCCCTCCCCGACCGGACAGGGCGCTGGAAGGGGGAGCAGGACGCACTGACCTTCGCAGCCCGGCTGCGGCTCCCGGGGCGGCGGGATGCGGGCTGGTCCGCCCAGGAGGGATGCTCCGGTCCCGCTCCTCTGCTCGGTGCTGAGAGTTACAGCCGCGCCCGTCTCGATCTGGGCAGCAAGAAACGCGAAGAGCAGAGAGCACGGTTTAAAACCGGGAATCTGGAGCGATGCGGAGATCCGCGCGGTTACCCGAAGCCGCGTCCCTTCCCGCGGCCCGGCAGTGCAGCAGTGGGGGTCCCAGCTGCGGGTGGCATCTGCGGGACCTGCAGGGTCTGGGAGCGGAGCGTTCAGCGCTGGCCCGGCCCCGGGACTGTCCCGGCGTGGCAGCGGGGCGTGGGCAGCGCGGGGCTGTGCATCGGGCTCCGAGCAGCGCGATCGAGCTGAAGATGCCCTTGCTGATCGCGGGGGGGTTGGACCACACGGCCATTAAGTTCCCTTCCGGCCCAAACTAATCTATGATTCTGGGCTCTTGCCAGGAAAAGCATTTTTCATGGGTTGTGTGATTCAGAGGCAGGAAGGATGCACAGTAGTCCCTATGCTTCTGCCTGGTGCTTTGTCTCGTTCAGGATGTGCTAGGGATAAACTGGAATATAATCCTGGGAAGGCAAATTTTTAAAAGGATGATTCAGAGCTCCTGATTATCTTTTTTTTTATTTTTTTTTTCCCCCAGAAAGTACATGGTAAAAAATCTATCTAAATTCAGTTTCGTTTTTGTTGCCTTTTCAATGGGAGAATTCTATGTAATACATGTGACAAAACTTCTGCATCTCTGAAATCAGTAGTGTAAACAACTTTTTTTGTTTTTTTTTGTTTTTTTTTTCCCCACAAGCAGGTCTGACCACATGCATTATCAATAATTGCTAATAAATTACAGATAGCATAATACATTCATCTTTTGGCAAACTGTCATTACTGTTTATTATCTGTGAGCTAGTACCATGGAGAGAGATAAACACAGCCTGGCTCTGATTCTCCCACATTATGATGCATAATCACCTGGATCAGCAGGATATCACAAATCTTAAAATCCAAGCAAATAAATTATAAAGTAAATACATGAAAAAGGACAAAGTACTTTTGCTTCATTGTGGCTATGATTTTTTGTAGCACTCTGTCTTACATTGTTTCATATTATTAGCTACATTATATAGCAAAGGATCCTTCACCATATAGAGGACACCCTCCGTGATCCTTGACTTCCTTTACATAAATATTTGACATGACAAGGTGTTCACACACTTGTGCACTCCTATGAAAATTACATAAATACTATGCTACAGGCTCATAATGGAGTTTTGCTTCCCTTTTTTGCCTATAGTTTCACAATCCAAGTAATGAAAATGTCACCTTTGCTGTGGAGTTTATCAGAAGCCAGTATTTGAGTCAGATTTTGTGACCTAGCCTTAGGCACAGCTGTCTTAAAGTGAATATAGCTTTGGAAGCTCAATGTGCTTATTCCCCACAGTGTAGCAGTAGTAGGACAGAGATGCCCCAGTTCTGAGTTCCTAGAAGGTTCTTGGGGAGTTCTTCCATACTGGTTCTTCGTGTGCACTTATTTGCTTACATGCAAATTCTGGAGGTGACATCACCTAAATGTGTACAAAAATTTTATCACAATGCTCGTGCCGTGATGTTTATACCCACAACCTTCCTTTCAGTTTATCATTGGTTGAACAGGGAACCTTCTTCTCCCCAGAAAAAAGATCTCCTAACTTTAGCAATTAATTTATTCCATGGAGTGAATGTCTTGGGTTTTTTTGACTGTGCAGGGTTAAAAATGCAATTCTTATAGAAATCTGAGTATGAAGAATCTGCATTTTTGCTCTCTCCTCTAGCTGAAGAAATAGATTTTGTGCCTAGTAAATCTCTGATGCATTTATGTGAACTGCTGTCATTACTGAGGGAATTGTGGCTGTCTGTACAGCACATCTGTAAACAACTTGCCTCTATTATCAGGTGTTCATTGCTGATATTGGTGTAGTGTTTGAAGGTGTCAAAAGATATCAGGTCTCCTACAAAGCAGCTAAAGTAATTATTTTCCCCTTTCATCAGTTTCTCAGAAAGGCAGTCAAAGGATTTTATAAGTTTATACCTGACTGCTTTAAACTTAGAAATTCTGTTTTTGTGTGGGTATGTCCAAGCCACAGAATCTATCTCAATGTCTCAGCAGATGCACAGACCATATTCTTTTCAGCTGAAAGCAAAGAGAAATGAGAAGTGTTAGGAATAACATGATAACTTGTACAAGGTGAGGGTGTTGGGATTGGAAAGTTTTGACTGACAACCACAGCAGATTCACTAGGAGCCACTAAAATCTCAAGGCCAGATCCAGCTCTTGGCCAATGAAACATGACCCCATTACCCCTGGCAGATCTGTAATCATTCTCTGTGCATACAGAATACTCACTGACTTTAAGCAGTTCATGCTGTCCAGGTTAGAAGAAGTCATACATAATTTTCTTTGAGCAGTTTAAGGCATAATTGATTCTTTGCTGTATTTCAGTATCATTATCTGGTGACCTAGATGAGCAACAAAGGAGAAAATGACTTCATGAATTGCCACTAAGAGCTGACATTTCACCATAATGAGCCTACAAGTCTTGTACCTTCTCTATTCAATTGATCCATGTCTGAATGTCAGAATACATCCTTTCCTCCATGGGCTAAATCCATGTCATAGAGATCCATTTTAGTGGAGAACTGGGTCAGTTTTGAAGAACTTCCATCACCTCAAGTGGGAGAAAAAACATCAGGTGATTCTGTTTGTAGGGCAGCCTCAACAATCAGTACAGAAAATAGCTCAGCAGAGGAGCAAGGGTGCAGCTTCTGCAATGCACCAATTTTCTACCTTTGGCACTGCCTTATTTACCAACACAAAGTGCGGATGTGGAAGAGTTCAAAAATATTCCACTGAGAGACTTTTTCCGTGACTCCTGCCCTTGAGGGAGCAAAGATATTGGATTAATAGGTCTATTTTTTAGGGGGAAAGGAATACATTTGCCAGGTGACATCAAGATCAGACTTCCCTATACCGATCTTCACAAATTCTGTCAATCTTTTCAGTCTTGCATGAATTCTTTCAAAAAACATCCAGTGATGGCAGAACCACAACCTCTCCTGACAATTTGCCCAATAAAATCTGTTCTTCAAACCCTGACCTTCTGTCATGATTGTAAATCCTTCGGTTATTTTTCTGCCCCAAATGGAAACTGAGAACAGAACATTTTCTGTCCATTGTGATGATATTTTCCATGTGTGAACACTGCAAGGTCTTCTCTCTAGAGCTGACAAAACCAGTTCTTATGTCTTTTCTTTCGCCATATCTGTTTGAGATCAGAGGAGCAGTTATTTCCATTCAGTCCATGGGGGTTTTTTTTGGTTTTTTGGGGCCTTTTGGTGTTTTAGTATTTGTTATCTGTCCTTTGGTTGTGATGGTATCAAAGCAAAGTTTCACATCAGTAAACAAAACCTGTGGCAAAGCTTCAGGCTATATTGATTTAGCCAGGGTGGGCAGGCTTCTGTGAACTCAGTATTTGGAGAAGTAAAGAGTCCTGTGAGGTCAGACTGGAGCTCTGGAGGTTGTTATGGGAGGACATGCATGGTGCCTTTTGCACTGCATTACCCAGCAAGAAATCAACCTGTGTCTGTCACATCTTACTGGTTTCAATTCAAAATCACCTCAGTAAAATGAGCTTGTGTCCCACAGAGTGAGCTAATCTCTCTGCCCTGTGTTCCCCGGGAGCAGCTGAGCTCTGGCACTGCATCAATATGAATAAGTGTTAGACCTCAGCGTGCTGGAAGGGCAGCTGAAACATGCAGGCCTTAGAAATCAATTCTAAGCTTTTAAAAAACATGATTGGTACCAGGAAATTTTTTAAAATAAGAGAAAAGACAGCTTTTTCTGCAGCCAAGTTTATGTATATATATGTGTGTGTGTGTGTGTGTGTGTAGTTAATTAGTACATTATGAGTGAAGTATAACAAGGGTAACTGAAGAGAAGCAAAAGTAGTAGCTGAATAATAATAAATTTAAAAAATCCAAAAAGAAATCCTATGTGCATGTTTTTGCTGTCTTCGGGGTTTGGGGTTTTTGGTAATAAAAATTTCACTGAACTTCAGTGTATTCATCACACTTCTTGGTCTTTTTTTTCCATTTGTGAAAGAGACTGTCTTGCCTCATCAGTCTGATGAACTTAGCAATTATTTTAAATCCATTATTTTCAGTAGGTTCTTACAAATGTTTTGGGCTTGTATTAGGCTCTGTGCTTGCTGTACTGAGAATTAGTTCCATAAATTCTTCATTTACTTTCGCTATTCTAACATGGAAATTGGAAGGACATTTAAATGGTTAGGGGAAAAGAATTCACTTGCAAGACAAAAAAATAGCAACAAAACAGAAGTAACAGCAATACAAAATGCAGCTGTCCAAACTTGATCAAAACTTCTGAAATACTTGAGTGCTCTTCAGCCTACAAAAGCTGAAAGAGAAATGTCTGCTTTTTATCTTCCCTATCAAGATTGCTAACCTGTGGAATTATTTTTCTCCAAGGCAAATCTTTAATAAAAACACAACAAAACCATGAGATATTTAAGAGCTTCTGGGCAAGCTCCAAAAAACAGTTTCAGATTTTCAGCTTTGACATGGTGAGACATCATAGCCAGTCCTAACTCTTATTGCTTTTCAACACACAGGAAAAGCTTCCTGGGCAAGCTCTCTGACATTTAAAGAACATTGTAGGGCACAATGAGGTTTCTTCTTAGATACCTAGTCTATCATGGTGCATCATTCCTCCTCCTAACTGATGGAAACACAGTCAAGTTAATTTCCTTTTTCCTTCTGTCAGATTTGACATTGCATGCAAGCTCACACCCTTAAACTGTTTCTCATCTGCTGCTGGTTTTCTTAGCTCACTACTAAATCTCTCAGATTAAAGGACTGAATTAGCATGCAACTGTCACTTAAACTTAGCAATTCTCCTAAGAAGAGTTTTGTGACTGAAACATGGAAGCTATCTGGTAAAACTACTCCAAAAATGACCCCAAAATAAACTTGAAGATTCATCAGCAATTTCTGAAGTGCAGTTCAATAATTGATAGCATACCAGATACAAGCTGTTTAAATTTCCATAGCATGCACTTTGATTTGTCTTTTATTATTCATAGCTGATGTTTTCAGTCTAGAGTGTCACATATCGTTTTCTTGAGTTTTTATATTGGCTTTTATTCCTCACATGTCCATATTGACTGAGTATATAATATGGTGCAAGGACCAACAAAGTTAGTACACTGAATTAATGGGAATCAGTGTGGTGTGTTTTGGATTCACCTTTTTAAAAGCAATCTGTAAAAGTGGGGGTAGAAGGTAATAAAATGTCCAAGTGTTAACCTTGGAATGATGATCAAACATAGACAATGGGACATCCTTTTATACATGAGTGTCACTACTACAAAGATTGCTCTAAGCAAATAAGTCATAAAAAGGATATCTATATATCTATACATCTATCTATCTATGTATGTATATCATTCTAGAAAGTATAAATAGAATTTTTTATCAAACAGATGAAAGTGTGTCAAATGCAAATATTGAACCAGAGCAGGTAAGGGAGTGGTTAATGGCTTTCTCTTTTATGGGAGTACTAAACTGGAAACACCATTCCTAAACACCCCAACATGTTATGGATTGAAGAACTAATTTATCTGCAATTACTGAACTTGTCCATGTATTTTGGAAACAGTTGTATTATTAGTTTTACCACCTGAGTAAGCCCCATATTTCTGTACTTGCTGCATTTAGTGTCTGTTTCCTTGGTGACTCCCTCAGTAGTTCCTAGCTTACTTAGTCCCCAAGTAGGTGCCAGCTTGCATCTTCTCCCAGGGTTTGTTTCCTGCTCCAAGCAGGACATTTAAACCTCAGTTTCCTGTGGGACAAGTACACAGCTGCCTATGAGGAAAGGCCTTCCTTCAAACTATCTAGAAACTCCCCATAAGTGTCTAAACAGTGTGTTCCTCTTTGTATGGGGAAGGATGCACCCATACAGTCCTAAGAAGTGGTGTGTTATCTCAAGGGTCACAGTGTGGAGATGCTGCCTGCAGCACAAAAAGCCAGCCTGGGAGGTCTGCAAGCTTCTCTCTTTTGTCCCAGTCAGTTCTGCAGCTGTGGCTGTTGCTTTATCATTTGGTTTTCCAGCTAGTGAAGTTCCCCACAGGTTCCCACCACTGAGCTACATCATCTTTAAGGGCAAAAACCTAAATTAGGCCTTAGGGAGCTGTGGTGTCCAAGTGCACACTAAGCAGACCAGCTGGTGAGCCTTTGCTTTTAACCATTGACTCACTGAATTAAACATGATATAGGAGGAGGCAGGCACTATTACTTCATATCTCAATAAATAATTTTGCAGAACAATTTTGTTGTTGCAGCCATTTATTTAAGAAATAGTGCAAATAATTGATAATAGCTTTTAAATATACACATAAAAATGAGATTTAAATGGAAAAAATCCATCAGTGGGACTGCTTGGGGCTGAAGGTGAAGAAAAGCTTTCTGCTGCAGAAAAGCTTGTTGAAGTAAAAATCAGGAGCTGGGCAGAGTAGCAAATACTGATTATTGGATATAACCATGAAACTACATGATGTGGGTTTTTCCTTTACAATATTCATCAGGCCAAATTATCAGTCTCAGAGAGTCAGGTTTTCCTTCACACCTTTTCCACCCCACTGCTATCCCTTTTTAGTTAAGTGTTCAAATAAAATGCTTCCAAGCATTTTTTAGTCTGTGAATCACCAACATCTGGCATTTTGTGACTTGTTTTGTTCCCTTTGCAGAGGCAAAGACAGTCATCTGTGCAGGGGACAAGGCCAAGTCTGGCCTTGGGACTGCTGCTTAGCTTTCATCTCCCTTAACCACAATGTGTTTATCACCACAGTCAGGCTATGAAAAGCTTCCCCAGGATGAGGAACATTGTCAGAAAGCCCATGCTATTCAAATCATCACAAAGCATGAAGAACAACTTCTAAGGCAATGCCCTGGCAATACAGTGTAAGTACAGAAAACTAAAAACTCTTGTAGCCTTTTTATCAGGAAAACCAAACTCAGAGATGCTTAAAAGAAATACAGAGATTTCTTTTGGGTGGACCACCTCCCAAAGTAAAATAAAATTTTTTAAAAACACCAAAAAATGCTCCAAAACAACAACAACAACAAAAATCCTCCCCCAAAACTCCAATTCATAGGCAAAGATGACTGGAATAAAATGGAAGAAAAGAGGTCTATGAAAATAAGTTACACATACAGTCTGATTTCTGTGGGTGGGAAAGACAGAAGGTAGACCTTGTAAAAGACAGCTACTAAGAAATAACTTAAAGAGTGAAATAAATGAAGAAGCTGCTCCTACATTTTCCAAAAATGAAAAATAGGAAAATAAACAAGGAAGGAAACCATGCTGCTTTTATACATACACAGGGGACACATATACAGATATAGTACCCATTTCCTCCCTAGCTTACTGCTCAGACCCTGGCTAATAAATGATTTCTGTATGTGAGCAGAAGTACAAGGGCTTACTGGCACTTCACTCAGAAAACTAAAATAATTTCTTCTGAACTCTTCATGTTACCTTTAAATTTTTGCCACACAAATAGCAAGCACTGTACTTATTTTATCATGCTTTGCTTGTGCACGAGCTGTTGATTACCTGTGTTTCCAAACCACTGAAGTTTTGGAATATTATTACCTATTTTATGAGGAGTGGCTTTGACTGAAAATTTTTTCATTGCATCTTGACTGTAATTGCTTCTGTTGTCTGTGGCTGCAGCCAGGCAGGCATAAATTTGATTGCTAAGGTAAGGGTGTGTTTGTGGCCTGAGGCCACTTTGTAATGAGGCCCACAATAGTTTGCAGCTCTTGGACCAGTTCTAGGTCTATGCCAAGCCTAGACACAGACTGTTCTTCAGTTTGCTAGGTATTCACAGGAGCACTGGCATTCCCAGCTGCTGGGGGCTAGGCCAATGCAGCCTTGTGTGCATGGCATTGATTTTAGGCAAACTGTGGTTTATAGGGATACCTTGTTCCAACCTGCTGTTCCCACTATGTGTAAACACAAGCAATTCACTTGCTGATGGACTGATACACCTAAATTGCCAGCTGCAGTGCCCAAGCTTAGGAATCTTTCTATCCCCTCTGTCCTGGGACATTCCCTGTCCTGTCATTTGAGCAGCATGGAAGGTGTCCCTGCCCATAAGGGGGTTGGAACTAGATGATCTGTAAGGTCCTTTCCAATACAAACCATTCTATATAACTCTGTGATTAATTTTAAGTTGGGTTTCTTCTTGTGCCATTTGTTTCCATGTTTAAATAAAACTTATTATTTGCAAGGTAGAGTGGAGAGGCTGCAGCTGATTGCAAAAGCTACAATAATGTCGAGAGCCAGAGTAGATTTGCATTAATGTTTCTCACAGACAGCTTGAAGAGGAGGATCTGACTCAGTGCCCCAGGCAACCTCTTGATACTGAAACAGGAGTATGATCAACTTTTATGTTGCCCTTTCTGCTGACAACTCTTTTTATAGGATGAGGAATGAGACAGTTCAAGCACTTCCATCTCTAATCATGGTAGCACTAACACAGATGGAGTTTCCCAAAATACTTAGATTCTTTCTTAGTAAAAAAGAAGAGAAATTCATGACATCCTCAACTCAATCTGGATAGTACCAGGCAGCCAGCAATTCTCCTGGAAAGAATATCTCAGGCTAGAAAGCAAAGAATTGACTTAAACCTGTCCCTAGGACCCATGATGTTGCCAATCAGTATAAAGAGCCAAAAAAGTCAGGCTTGTGGCCAAGACTGTGAAAAATTAGTACATCATTAACTATTCTGTCTTGCAGTAAAACTCAGCATCCAGCTATTTTTGCCTCATATTGAATACTCAGGTATTGAATACTCAATTTTTCCCCCTAAGTGCTAACATATGAAACTTTAAATTGTAAAATGCTGTAATTGGCATGCAAGAAAAAGTAATTTGGGATATGCAGTGCACAATTTTTGTGTCTGCATGAGGACAGTGAACTGCTATCTGGAGTTATTCATTACTTTTCAGACACTGAGGCCAGTAGGAATGAACAGAGAGCCTCCTTAGTGCCAAGTCCTGTCTCCAAATCTCTGGCTTTGGGTGCTACTCACTGAGAATGGTCCTTGGCCTCTCCTGAGCAATGCCTAGAAATTGCTTTGGAAAAGTGTCTGGCCCAAGTGGACAAGACATCAGGGAAAGTTCAGATTGAAAAAAAAAATATTGGTGGAACTATTTCACCTTCTAAAAGGAATAATACATTTTGGTGAGATTACAGTTCTCCTAGGTGCTGTTTATCTGAAGTGTGTACACTTGTGTGTGGAACCATAGGCCTGGAGTCAATGTCTGTCAGCAGTGAACCCAAGAGAAATCTGACAGTTCTGTCTCTTTGCCAGCAAAACCTTTTCCTTGCAAGTATGCAAGTACTGATCTATCATTTATTTCAGTCACAGGAAGTGGGATTCTTACATGCCTGGATTATGTCCACATCATATTTGAACATTATAAAGTAGGTAACATTACCTTTTTATTCCTTTCTCTATAATGAACAGCATAATAATTATATTGCCCTAGAGGTCATCAATGGTGCATTGTTCAGTCAACAGCAATAGCAGAAGTTTTTTGAAGTTACTTGAGAATGCTTGTGTGAACAGCATAAAAACATCTTGAAATTTGCATAGGGAGTAGTTAATGGGAGCAGCTCAAACTCTGAGGACTCAGACTAGTCACAGTGTGGGAAGCAGCTGGGATTGTGGAAGAGGTGGTTGGAAAATTTCTCATGCCAAAAGCATCTGTTCTCACCTTTTTTTTTTGTTGTTGTTTTTGTTGTTGCAAATGAAGCAAGTTGAAGGCAGAAGAGGAGCCAGAGTGTCTCAGTGTGGGAGGTGGGGATACAGGCCAGGGAGGAACATGACTGAGCAGGAAGGAGTATTTATTCCAGGTCCTTCTCTCCAACATGCACATGGCTGTCCTTGATTTCATCTTCTTAACCTGCTGTATGAAACTTAGATCAAAAGTCAGTGGGAAGAGTAAGCTGAGTTTCTCTGTGAATCTTGGAAATGCTCCCTTCATGTCATTTTAGCACTTTTTTTTTTTATTATGTTTTTTTCCTTTCTTGATGTGTTTTCATGTATTCCATGTTACTGAGTCTCAAGTTTTTACATAATTTCCAGAACTTGGCTTCAGCCCCCTCCAAGTGATCCTAAGGAGGCTATTCCCTACTCCACACCCTCAATATTACCATAAGAAACTTCATATTTTCCCTGGCTTCTAATTCTGACCAGTAAGATACAGCCTTTGGAACTTCACCAAGAGAATAAGAGAACCCTGCAGACTTCTGAGATTTGTTTCAGCACAAGTGAAAAGATACGGTATATCTTCATAAACATTTAAAAATCATTACTTTATTTCTGCCACTTTTCAGCCGCGTTTCCAATGAGCTCCACAGGCATGCTCAGCTTCCAGCTCTGGTGGAATTTGATGTGAAAGTTCACAAAGAAGCCCTCTGCTGCTGTGCAGCTTTGGAGACATGGAAACCATTCCCTGCCCAGAGGGTTGCTGTGCTGGCCTGGCTGGTGCCCTGTGCAGGGAGTGCCAGTGCTCTGATGCTGCAGCTGTGTTCTGCCCAATTCAGCAGTGCAGACCAGCCTCTGCCTTTGCACAGGTACCAGGTGCCTGTCCCACAGAGCTGCTCATCAGCTGGCATCCTGTGAACCCTAGGAGGTGAAGGAAGACAGCAGGGGGACTTGGGTAAAGCTGCAGAGGGAAAATGGGGAATGTGTTCTGTTTAGCTGAAGCTGGGGATTTGTTTTTAGAATAAATTAGGTCTTAGAAGGGGGAAATTAAGCTAAGGTAGTACATGCCAAGAGCTTTCTTCATTCCAGGATTATGTCTTTTTTCCATGGTCAGGATGCCAGGTCTTAAGGAAGCTTCAAAAAGTATTGCTAATTAACATGTCCACTGGGGCATCAAATGTATCACACAGAAGCAGATGAAAAAATCCAGCATTTTTTCTTACTTTTTGGCAGAATCAGTGTGAAAAGACATCTGTCCCATTAGTACCATTATCAACCACTACACATTTCATATGTTCACATTTGGCAGCTGCAAAATGAGAATACCAGTGAATAATCATTTTTGTTGCCTGAGTGTGTCCATTGCATCTTAAATTTTAGCTTATTTGAAGTGTGAGAAGGTAGGGAGAAAAAAAATGTGCTTTAATTTAGCCTAATGAAAAAAATTTACTAATGTCTGTGACTTCGATGAGGCACAGATGAGCAGGTAATAATATTTTCTCTGAGCTTCAGCAGCTGGGAAAATTAATTATTTATTTTTTCTACCAACCAAATCAAGGTTTTCAACATAGGCTGATAGTGACTTTAGGGCCAACATAGACTCTTCCAGAAGACTTCTTGATAATAAATTATCAATTATGATAACAATAACAATCATAAAAATATATCTGATAAAAATAAGGCCATAAATAGCAGAAAAAACATGAATGACCACTGGCCAGTATGCCTTCACACAGCTTAGTCCTAATAGACTGCAACAGTTCAAAGCTGTTTAAAAAGCTTACCCTAAATGTATTCCTACCTTTCTCAGTAACCCATCCTTATGCTTGCCAATTTTTAGGAATAAATACTAGCATAGGCTTATACAATCCTCAGGCAAGGGGAGAAAGGATGTAGCCTTTAATATTTGTGGGATTATTGACTGGTAGTTAAATCTTGACATTCTTTTGTCTTCTGATTCTGATTAAATAATGCCATGAAATGCAGAAAGGCAGTGACTAAGAAATAAATCCACACAAATATATTTATCTTTGTTTAATACAAATAATACAATAAGATGTCTTTTGAGACTGACTGTTAAAGCTGTGATTTCCCTGGCTTAGAGTGTTCTACAGGTAGAAATATTAAACTGTGGGTCTATGCATTGTCAGTTTCAGATATCTCACTAATTCTAGATAACGCTTAATTTTTCTTCTGCACACAAAATGATTACAAACTACTTATCCCAAATATTTGTTTGCATGCCAATTTCTGCATTCTGCAAGTCATAAATTTTCGTGCTTAGGGGGAAAAAAGTGAGGCAAGTAGGGATAAGATACGTGCTGGGAACCCCCACTTTCATCAGTACCACTTCATGCATGAGGACAGGGGAATGGTCTGCAATGCTGAAAAGCCCCAGGATGCAGCTCTTGTTTCTCTTAAACAATACCAGCTCCTAAGGTTAATGATGATGATGATGATGATGATGATGATGATAACAATCCTATCTGTACTACATAGTGAGCACATTTAATTTGGACTAGAAAATCCATGAGATTTAAGGAAATATGGTAATCCTGAAGAACTGTGCAGTTATGCAAGTATTTCTGCATCAGGAAACTAGCATGCAGTGTATCAGGCTGGCCCCTGTCAGAAAAATTGTGAAGGAAGACATCAGATGCCTTTAGCTTCATTAGCAAAACTACATCTCTTCTGAAACTAGACTTTCTGTAGACTAATTAGACATTTCTTACTAGTTCTGAAGGTATTGGTTTTCATTTCTTAACCAAATCAAACCAAAAAGCCTTAACATCTTCAAAGGTGAAACTATTTTAAAAACACTTTTTTAAAGGTGCAGTGACTGTGAGCACTCTGTCATCGTCCATCCTTATCACCTTGCATGTGGATTGATGAAGTGTTTCCACTGTTGCCTCCCAGTACACTATTAATCCAGGATGAGAACAGCCAGATGCACTGTCCCTCATGTCAAGTGATTGATAATGACATTTGTTTACCACATTACCAAGCCCTTTTTAATATTCTGCAATTTGATTTTCTGCGGGCTTTTTATTGTCCTCCACTCTGATTTATTATTTAATATTTTTATTTATGCTCCTCGATGTTTGTTTTCCACAGAGGGGAATTAACAATGATACTTTAAGGGTTTCAGTGTGTCTTGAGAAGGGTTAGCATTAGACAGAGTATCAGAATGCCACTTTTTTGGGTGGCTTTCAGACTATGCCCCATTCATGTCTCATTCACCTTGAGCAGATGCTGCACAAGTACAGTCTCTTTTCTACACCAAATGTGAGAGAAATGAAGTTCACCTGCCTTGGAATGCACTGTGATGTAAAAGACTGTGTACAGCTGGTAAAGCAGATAAGGTGGCCTGTGTAAATCTGTCTGAATGCCACAGTTAACCATGCCATGCATGCTGGGATTTGTATTTCCAGGACTGGAAAGAGCAAAAGACCTGCAATTAGCTAAGACAGTGTGTGTAAAAGCACATTGTAAAACTTGTTCTTGGCCCAAGGCAGCATGAGACCAACATTTTAAAATTCACTTTACAGTGTGTTGTACTGCCTCTTATCTTTCATATATGATTTTTTCCCGCTTTTATAAATAAAATAATGAGAGAATCATGGCATTAATCATGCCCAAACACAGTACTGTTTGCTCACAAATAACAGGCTCTACTTCTTCAGTTGGATAATTTATACCAGAAATAAATAATTCTCTTGACCTGAAAAGATTTCAAAGGAAACTGTTGAGTGCTAAACCTACCATTATTCTTTAGCAAGAAGGAAAGTAGTCCATAACTACTTGCTGTTGGACAGAACATGGGCAGGTTGCTTTTATTCTTTGGGATTTTTTTTCCTGCTGAAAATTTCGCCATCTCTCATGTCCAAACTATTTTAACACAAAACCACCTTTTTAAATATAAAATACTATTGTCTAGAAAAATCTAGAGCTCTTCATAGGAAGTGTTTCTGTTTCTAGAACATCTAGATTGACTTTACCCAAAAGAAGCAACACTTAGCTTGGTAATTGGATAGAGCTAGCAATGAGTACAGGGATGAAAAAATGGATTCACAAATTTTAATGTTAGCATTTGATAAGAATCGAGTAATATTTACAGAGGGATCAGCTTGTGAGTGTATGGAGTGGCTACCAAAAAAGCAGCCAAATTTAACAATAACTTATTTGCTAGAGGTCCAATTCTTTCTGAAAGATACCTGCTTAAACTCGGGGAATGGCATTCTGGTAGTCTAGATCCTTAGGTTAAGACCCTCCAAAAAGAAAAAACAAAACAAAACAAAACAAAACAAAACAAAACAAAAAAAAGCAAAACAAAGCACCCCAACTCCCAAAAAAGAAACAAAATCAAAACCAAAACAACAACAACAAAAACCAAACAATTAAAAAAAAAAAAAAAAGAAATTGCAGCTGGCATTAACAGAAAAAAAGTTCCTGTTGCCATGAGTGCAAAGACCTCACAAGTCAGGCTGTTCAGACAACAGAAAAAGAGAAATATTGATTGAACAGAATCTAAGGTTCTGTTGGCAGCAATGTTCCAGACTTGCTCTCTCACTTACTACATGTACAGCAGCTTCAAATACAGAGCCACTGTGTCATCTGGAACAGAGAGGTATCACTGGGGTGTAATCAGACCCCTCTTAATGCCACAGCCTTGTACTAGGAAGTCACTGGTTTCATGCTGAGATTTTGCAAATCACTGCATCAATGTGTATTTTTAATAAACCCCTGCAAACTAATAGTAACAGTAATTTTGGCAAATGGAAATTTTTAATCTAAAAAAAGGCAAATTATTGAAAAACCTTTAAATTCTACCCTCCCCCTTCCAATACATCTGAGGGTTTTGCCACTCACCATGTTGAGGAAAATAATTTATTCTTGGTTTCTTGAGGTTTAGGGAGATGCAAAAATTGTAGGATCTTTTCCCCCCCAAAGAAGAGTATTTTATCAGGTAATTTACACTTTTTCCTCAAAGTAAGTATCATAAAAGTACTTGTATTATGAAGGGAACAGGTATCCATGGTGATCAGCAATTTACCATCTTTTGTTCTCAGTTTTCACTTACAAGAAAGTGAAATAATGACTCACTATTTTGCCTAATGGCTAATTTCTTCATAAGACAAGATAAACTGTAAATTGTTAGAACAGGGTTATAAATTACTTGCTAAATTAGCTGAAGTCATGTCTGTCAAACCAACATCTTCAATACAATCATGTTATTGATAACATATTTTAGTTATTTGTTATTAATAACACACTTTTTGTTATTTTATTCTTCCAAAACTACAGAAAATGTTGCAAGTAAAATAGAGCAGTTTTCAATAGCAATTAAAATGTCCTTTTATTGATTCATTAATCTAGAATTTAAGAAAATTTTTCTGTAAACTAAAAATGAAAATGTTAGGAACAAATACTCCTGCCCTTGATGAAGCCTAGGCACAGGGCTGTGCTTTGAGTCCTATTAGTCTTGAAGCCTTGCAGGCTGACCACTCCAAATTAATCAGCCTCCTAAGTACAAAAGGTAGATTGCTGGAAAGCAAAGACTATTAAGTCTGTCTTGCAACTCTGAATTCAATGTCTGCTTTTAAATAAATGGAACTATTGAAACTTGAAAAAATTTCTACCACCCAGAGACATGTTTCTAACAAAACATATTGGTAAATAAAGCCCTTTAAAATTGCTTTTCAAATCAAATGAATGCTTTTCTATCTCTAAAACAAAGATAAAAAGGTAAAGATTGGTAAAAGTCCAGACACCAGCTTTTTAGTGTACAATCTCTTTGTCTGCACTTAGATTATATTTTTTCCAGCCTTTTTGTTATAGGATATTTTAGTGTGGTTTGGATCAAAATTAATTTGCTTCCTTGGTCATTCTCTGTGCAGCAAACAAATGGTCCTCTGAGCATGTGGAAAGCAAGGAAAGCAAAGCTTTGCTTGAATGCTCTTTGTAGTGCCCATGGGGGTTCCACAGACTGTAAGTTGGCAACACCACTGTGGAGCCACATGGGAAATCAAATCCCTCTCACCCATAAGCCACAGAGAGTTTATTGCTCAGCAATAAACTGTGGATAGTAAATATTTTAAATGGAAACCAGGTGAAGAAAAGGGAGACTGCTCTATGGTTAAAGGCTTTCAGGTTATTATGCTGTGATAGAACTTAAGCCAAGAGCACTTTGTACAAGGCATCATCATTTCAGCTTGGTTTGCTCTTTGCCACACATGAAAAATGCCCTGAGTCAAACAGCAGCACCCAGAGTGGGGTTGCTGGAGGAAATTTTTCATCCATATCCCTTACTTGCATTCAAGTGATGCTGGAGCCCACTCCAGACTGCCCAGCCAACACTTTAAACAGTGTACTCATCCTTCCTCTCCCTCTTCATGACCTCAGAGGGAAATAAAAAAAGGGAGTCATAATAAAGTCTCTAAAAGACTTTTTCCCGAAGTATGTTGACAAAGAAAATAAGTCTTTTATCTGGTTTGATACTTCAGGGAAGAGTATTGGGATGTCTATAGGCAATGAACAGTGTATTTTTGTACTCAGGCCTCAAAATCCAAAATAATAAAACAGTGACTCATTTTTAGAACAACAGCTTGTCAGATTTAGACTTCCTATTGTTGAAACAAAGTACTGTTTTGTTATGTGATTAAAAATTAAGAGCATTTGCCAGAAAAGAATATTAGTTTATTATATTAAATTCCAAACCTTTAGAATAAGGAATTGTTCTGAGCCTTGTGAGGGTGTTTGCTAGCAGGTGTTTACTAGCAGGAAGATGCTGAATTTTTCCTTCATCTTCATCAGATTAGTTGCTTGAGTGGGTTTTTTTTTCCTGGGAAGCATCATATCTGTAGCTAGGTGAATGCAGCACCCAGGCACTCATTTAGGAGTAGAAGAGCCTGGCAATCTGGATTTTCTACAAGCAGTTGTCTTAACTCATGGAGACTCCAGGCAGAGTCAGTAAGTCTGGCTGCCTTGCTAGGACTTGAAGCCAGACTTACACAAAGAACCAGTCAATAAACCAGTGCTGCTCTTTCTAAGCTGGGATAGTTCATCGACATCTTCCTGGGTGTCCTGAATTCTCAGTGAGCATCCATCACCAAAGCAGGAGTTCCTCTGAATGTTCATATCACTTTTCTCAAGGGATCACCTGAGCTTTTCAGGATATAATACCTGCAGTATTTTTGGCTGTGGCAAGAATATAACATCATAATTTACTCAGATGCATATTAGTCTATTACTACATGTACGTGTCTTTCTATCCTGTTTGTTGTTCAGCTATAAAGCTTTATATTTATATTTTTTCTTTGTATCAAAAATGAAATTTAAAGGGACTTCCTGTGAAACAGAACACCTCACTGAAACTGGGGCTTTCAGGGACATTCTGCCCTTGCTGTGGAACAATCCTATAAACAGATTTTTCAATAGGAATTCCAGGAACATGTTGGACTATGTTGTTTGAGGAAAAAATAAATTCTCTATTTAGAAACCAAAGTAGTTCATGGGATGAATCTAAAAGTTCTATGAAAAGATCATTGGGTGCTCTGCTGAGACCTATTGCACTCTCCTCAGCTAACCTGAAAGTTATTGTGAAGTTCTCATCTCAGCACTCAGAGCTCAGACACCAAACCATCATTTGGTTTAATTTCACCAGAGCCCCATCTATCACAGCCCACTGCAAGGATGCACAGCACAGCCACACCATCTCCTGCTCCACAGGTCAATAAAGTTGCTGCCTACAGGCAGTGATGTACCATGCTGTTATCTTTCTGTAATTCAAAAGATTCAGTCATGTTTTCAAAGGCAAACAGATTTGTTACAAGAATTTGATATTGTTATCCAAACCCTGTGCCCCTGCAAAGCATAAACTCAGCTCAGCTTTAAATATTTATACTTCAAGCTTTTCTCCCTTCTGGGACTGGAGTGTCCCTGGGGAGAGACTTGCACAGTTTTGAAATGGCAGTATGATATAAATTGGCATAAATTGAGCTGGTGGCTTGAAAGAAGTGTTTGTGAATGGTTTGGCGTATTTTTCTCAGTATTTTAAAAGTTCTGGAGTGTTTCTTATTCTGAAACAAGAAATAGAACTAAATACATAATTTTCATGAGATTCAACTACTTTGGGTGCATTGTTGTGGGTATAGTGGCATTAGAAATAACTTTGATTTGCTATATGTCAATATTAAAATCACGGAATAAGAATTACAATATATCTAATGGGACAAAAATTGGAATAACTTTCTCATTATTTCTACTTAATTTTTTTCCAATTTAGACAAAATTAAAATACAATAAATCTGCACAACCCATGCTAATAAAATTTTCATTTTCTTACAGTGTTGTGTCTATCTTTGTATCTAATATAGTCATACAAAACACAACTAATTGAGACTGTATATTACTGGTGATCTTTTGGTCTAGGCTGTAGATACAAAATGGCTCTATTATCCATTCTCTTAAAGTCTGAAATTTTGTATTTGTGTTAGCTTGCATGTTAGCTAGGCATATATCCCCAATTTCTTGAGACTTGATTTCTGTGGCTGGACATCAGGATTCAAGGACTAATTCTCCCTGATCTTTGCTGCACCATTGGTTGTATGCTAGTCTGTGAAATCAGTGTAACAGCAAAAAAACTCTTTTACTACATGCCAAAGAATCATGTTAAAACTTAGGGAGATTAGAGGGGCACCTTTGTCTACTTCTGGGCTTCACAATCTGCTGGAGGTCACAGAAAGCCATGGTAAATAGATAACAATCTCTCTGGAGTCAAACACTGAACAATTGAAAATCCTGTTTGAACTCACGTCTCTCTTGTTGGTAGCTACCCAATAGTGTGTGCATGATCCCATCATGGAGCAAAACAGGAAACATACATTTATCAAATCAGTTCTCTGGCTCTTTTCTCTCAATTTTTGTTAACAACTTCCTCAACTCTTATAACAGGGTTGGCAGCAGCAGAGCAGAATGCCTTGTAGGATTTTTGAAGCTGGGACATCAGGAATTTCAGTCCCTTCAGTCAGCATTTTCAGCAACAGAGATTTCTGATATGTGCACAAAAAATATTTTGGCCATGATAGAGGTCAACCACTGGAGCAGGTGACCAGAGAGATTATACAACCTTTGTCCATTGGGATGTTCAAATTTGGTTGGCCTTGAGCAACTTGACAAAACTGGTAGTTTGATTTCATTATCCCTGTTTTGAATGGGGAGTTCTAGCGAAATTCTCATTTTTCTTTAATGAGGTGATCAACTTCTGCATTAAACTCTCATGATTCTGCAGCAAGTTTGGAAGAATATAATAAACTATTGAGAAGCTTTGTAGAAAATGGCATGCTCCATTTAGGTGTTTTTGTATTTATATGGTACATTAAGAAAAATTTAACTTTTTGGTGTGTCCCAGTTTTCATAGTTCCCAGAGTGGAGGAGTAAATGCTGGTAAATTGTCCTGTTATGCTTTTCAAAAACCATAATATAAGGTCCAACTTTTTAAAAAATGCAGTGTCTGGAAAATTCTTTACGTAGTTAATTCCTGTACCTAATAACTGGGTCAGAGTTCTGTGGGATATCAGATGGTTATGTCTACCTGCTCTGAAATTCACGTGGTCTGCTTCACTTTCCATTTTCCTCTGGGTTGATCTAATCATAGTGAAAATTCACTTACATGTATGGCAGCACAAAACCAAAACTAGAATTTAAAAGCCAAAAACTTTTTGACCTAAATACTAATTCTTACTCCCACAACACTGTTCAAGCTTATAACTCACCCTTCTTTTAGTAACAACAGAGAATCCTCACTATACTGGCAGTACTTTGTTTAAAGAAAAATTATAGTACAAAAACAGAATCAGGAACATGACTGAAAATGGAAAAAAAAAGTATATTATACTCTATATGTGTGCAAATTATACTATAAAACATAGGGTTCTCACAAGGTTTTTGGTTATATTTTGCTTATTTGGTTTTGGGGTTTTGCTTTTGGTTTTTTGTTTGTTTGGCACTATTTGTTTCCCCATCCTGCCCTCCCTGAGCTAATTAACTGAATTCTAAGCCAAGTACACTGAGAACAGCTAATACTTGATAAATCTAATGCATTAATCTGGAGACTTGGAGAACTTCAGCAACACTCAGAGAAAATGATAAGGGCAAATTGACTTGGCCATCTCCTGTGGCTCAAGTTGGAATGTGTAAAGACCAAACAGACAGTAAAAAGTTGGTAATTACTTTTCTTTAGTTTTGACCATAACTTTGTAACAAAGTACATCCCTGGAGTCTTTACAAAGTTCTTGAGCTTCCAAAAAGGGCACTGGAGAGCCCATAGGAAGAATTTTGTATCTACACTATACTAAGCTTTGATGAAAACCTTGAATTAAGATCATTAACAGCAAAAATAGCGTAATTGCCTTTGAATAATCTTTTTTTGATACAGGGTAATAACTTTGATTTTTATGCAGTTTCCTTGCAGACTGAAATTCCATAAACCAGAGTGGGCTCCATGGTAAAAAGAAGCAGGACTGCAGCTCTCACCTGCTGTTAGGGGATCCAATGTGGAAATGAAAAAATAATTTGTTTCAAAGCTTTAACGAAGGGATAATTAGCATTAAAAAATTAAAATGAAAAATATAGGAATGTATTGAGGAAAAACTACAGATCCTGTGACCTCTCATGCTTTTAAATAGCTGGTCTTATAATTGAGCCTCTTATGCTGCAGGTGCCACAGCAACAATGCCAGTATGCCAATAGCATTGAATTCGTAGAGGCAGAATAATGAGGCCAAGCTTTATTATGTTGATTAAAAAATGGTTTCAGAGCTCTGTTCCTGGCCCTGGGAGAGAAATTCTCTGCATCTGAACAAATTGCAAAACTATTCATTATTGATTTTTTCCCCCTCTTTTTTCTTCCCTCACATAGGAGGAGGTACACAGTGCAGAAAAAAAAATGTGAGCTTTTAATTTTCCTGTTGTGTAAGCCAGCTGCTCAGGCAATCAGTCATGGGTCTGAGCCTCAGAGTAGGACCATACCCAGGGAGAAGGATTATTTCAGGGAGAACCAGGGGTAATGGAACTTTTGAAGGCTAATCAAACACGTTTGAAGGGAGGGAGATCAGGTGAGGGAGAAATGGAAAAAATCTGGAATACATAAATGTCCTTGTCTAATCTTTAGGAAGTGAGATTTTGAGAGTTTCTCCTAGGAGTGTGAGCAGAACTGGTTAAAAGAGAGACTCAGCATAAAAGGATCCATTGAATTTTGTGACTGCATACAGATATGGAAGCAGATAAGGACATATCAGAGAAATGGAAATGAAGAAGAAGATAATGTTTTTATCATAATTAAAACAGATGTGATGTGTTCCAACACATTGGACAATGCTGCTCACCTTTTCTCTCCTTCACTGACTTTCAATGTACTTTGTTACAAATAGGGAAACAAGTGTATGTGTTACAGCTCTATCAGCCTATGTCATCTTCATTTTCAGTCAGTTTTTACAACTACTGCAATAATCTGTCACCTAAGTAAAGCAAGGAGGCTCTCATTCTGTCTGTACTATGTCCAGAAGTAGAGATGGCTTCAGACACAGAAAAACACAAACTTAAGTAACTTTATTTTTTCTCTTTTTCTTGTTTATGCAAAGCATTTGCTAGGAAACAGAAGAAATATTCTGAAGATATCCTTATTGTTGCTCACAGCTGTTATTAACATACATATGATTTATTTCAGCTGTGTCAGTTTAACAATTTCCATAGAAGAAGAATACACTGCACTACATTACATTATTAACTCACTAATAACCTCCTTTTATTACTATTAAGTCACTACGCCTTTTGAAATCCATCTTTCATTTAAAATACATATTCTCCTCCAGAGAACAAAGAAAACAAACATTTTCCACTGGAAAGAAGGACATGGCTTTCCAGTCGGCTCCTGTTATTACTATTAAGACACTACACCTTTTGGGAGCTCTGCAAACATACATAACCCTCTGAAATAAGTTTAAATGAGAGAAGTCTTGCATTCATTTTGACTCCAAAGGTAAATATTACTCTTTCTTTATTTAAGCATATGTTTATTTTGATTAGTAAACTATGTCAAAGATTTTGAGCTAATTAACATTTTGTCTCTGCTCCCAGAAAAGTTAAGATTTTGAGCAAATACTAGAAAGCCTGAACAGTGTCACAGGTAAATATTGACAGAATAAAATAAATTACTTGTGAAAAGTGGCATAATGTTATAATCAACAGGAAACTGAGAGGTGGCTAAGAGGCCTGCTTGATGGAAAACAAATGCCCAGAAATTCTAATGGGAAGACTCATCTGCTCATAGATGAACCTCACTCTCAATATCTGAATATAACATTTAATATCTGAAGGAAAACATTTATTTTACACTTTGAAACACAGAATCAAGTTTAAAAGTTTGAGTTTAAGCAATGTGTAGTGTAGTCAGATTAGTCTTGAAGGAAATAATTTTCAGATACAACTGTGTGGGAGATATAGATGTCTACAGGACAGATGGAGAGATATTGCAGTTTGTCATTTTTAGATGAAGGAATGTGTTCAAATATTTTATTCTAATTGTATTTTTATGCTTGCTACAGTGGATCACTTATAAAGGCACTATCTATAATGTGTCAGTCTAGCACAGCTTGCTTTTACTGAGAAAAGTAGAGGAGGCATGAAGAAAGCTGTGATATCCTTTAATATTTGTTGAAAAAAGTGCCAGAAGGAAGATTTAACATTTTTCCATGTGTCTGCTTAAAAATGCAAAATCATTTTGCTAGACATTGATTTCCAGAGGAATTAAGAAGCTTGATTAAAGAATATGAGATTTGTTACTGAAAGTAGAATGAGATGTGAAAGTGAGAATGTAATAGGATAAAAATATACATAATTTGAAGTTTCGAATGGAATGACTGTGCCAGGCTGTCTCTGACTACCTGATAACAAAATTCTGGCTTACAGGCAAAAACCAGATCTATTTTTTCACTTCAGACATCTCTCTTCTGACCAGTTGCATATACATTTTTTTAAATTTTTTTTTATTCTGAGACTGCTGTGAAGTTGTCAAATGCCTGTTGCAGCTATGGTACACTAAAGTGATTGATATTGATCACAAACTTTGAAATGTGGATCAAGTTTTTGAATACACTTGGTCCCAAATATTGATCACTTGGTTGGTTTTTTTTTTAAGATGTGGTGAGATGATATTTATTACAACTGCTGTCAGTGTGAGAACTGAATTTCAGGACCAAGTTTCAAAGAAAATGTGAAGAAATGTTGTTTTTTTTACTAGCACTATTTCTGTAAATCTTTATCCAGAACAGAATTCTCTTAGCAAGTCATAAGGTCTCCAGCTTCTCTGGTTTTTAAAGGCAAGTAAACAATTCTTAAACTTCCTTCCCTAAAATCTGTAAGATGGATGGGATTTCTTCATCAGAGGAGTGTCTTTCAAGTGGAAAACTGTGTCATGTGTACCCATTTCAGGTCAGACACTTCTAATTGTTCACTGCCTTGAATAATGAGTAAATATTATTGGGACCCCTGCTTGTGAAGGATAATTACCTCCATTTTCCTCCCACTGCCTTGGTAGTTTGGTTGTTCCTTAGACACTGACTTGCAAGAAATGGTTTGTCTGGAAATTCAATTTGACCTTGGCTATAGCTCAGAAAAAAAATTTCAGCATTCATTAAGGTTACTAATGATGAAGTTTTGATTTTATAAATTTCTCAATACTGTCTTATTAGATGGAAGGGTCATTTCTCTGGCCTAAAATACTTCATATCACCTTGTAGGTAATTTCAACCTACAGGCTCACTCCTTCCTAGATAGATGAGATTGATTACCCTGTGAGGCTTTTCTCAGGAAACAGACAGAAAATAATTAATTGAGTTGCCTTTTAGTGATGTTTATAAAATGTGTTATTAAATTTCTGATTTCTCTCTGATTTTTATGGCAAATCCTAGTATAGTTTTCATAATTCTATCTGTAGGGTATAATGAATGCTGTTTTAAAAAATCTTTTTTTTCCAAGTGATTAAAATTTCTAAGTGATTAAAAATTCTGACATGTTTGAGGGATTTCCTTTATTGTTCTTAATGTGAATATTTCAACAAATAAAATGGTCATACTTGTCTTTTATAACACTTCATACAATAGTTTTTAGCTTCAGTTAAGCATATCAAAAAAGTACAAAGATTTAATGAGTTTTAAGTAGCACCTGATATAAAAACTATCCATTAAATTCAGAATATAATTACAGATATGTACAATGCAGGTCTGAGGCCTGGTTAAACTAATGTTGAATCTTCAATTGTTTAGATTTTAGCATTTGGACTGTCAATTAAATTATGTTAATAACACTGCTTAAAATATTTTCCCCAGCTATTGTGAGTGTTGAAGTCACAAAACCTAATATCCTATAGCATAGCAACCATTATTTCCAGACCAGTCTAATAGAGTATCAGTAGCAGCATTTGACACAGACCTTAATCTGTTTCAGGACTCCAGGATGGAAAACTGCTGTATGCAGTTTATCAAGGACTTCCAAACACCATGCTGTTTACTTAGAAGCTGATAAATGTGGCACTTCAGCTCTCTCTTCTGCAAGGTGTCCACCTTATTCTCCTCATCTTCCCTGCTTGGCACACCTTCATTCAACTACAAGATAAAACTCCTGCAGACTTGATCTCCAAAATGGAGCCACTCTGAATTAATTGCCATGATTCAAATGCAGTCCTTGAACATTTTGGTATTAAGAGTAAATGTCATGATGGAAGATTTGGTTCAATAATTACAGCCTGTTGAAGTCAGTGGGATTTCTGATAGAGCAAAATCTTACTGAGCATTATGTAAATGAGCCCAAATCATTACACAGTTATTAAATTGCTATGTGCACCAGGAAGGAAGAAAAAACATTGGTGACTTATGGTTTTATAAATGCTTATAATTAAAACTGATGGAAAGAAATGGAGCAAAGGGCAATCTAGCCTGAATGCTGGAAAAAATGCTTAATGGTAAGGTCTGTCAAACTGTATAAAAGTTCACTGACTAATGGAAGCAATTTTCAGTTATTACACTGAACTTGACAAAGAACTGAAATGTGTTCTAGGAAATTTTTCTTACATAGTGAGCTAAATAGTGACTTTTCAGAATTTGTGAATAATTATTTTTTCTAAAAATCTTGTTAGCGAGGCTGTAGGTTTGGTCAGTAGCTTCCTTTCCACTTGAAGATTTTTTTTTTCAATATCAATGACAGATGATTTTTAGCTTAAGGTGTTATAAAATATTGGAACAAGACTTTGGTAGCTAATATATAGCTTCTAAGACTTAATGCTGCTGAACAGCTTGCTTGGATGCCTTTCCAATGATTTGCAAAGCCTTGATGATTTCACAGTGATTAACTCTACCATATGCTTTTTTTCAAAGGCCAGTTTTGCCAGGCCATCAGTTTATACACAGATTAAACTGGCAAGTGTGACCAAACTTCTAGAATTAAGTAAAGAAAATGCTATTTGCTTGTAACTACTTTTAGTTTTCTTATTGCAATTGGAAAGATACAAAATAAAGAAGTTAGATAGGTAGTAAATGAAATTCCCATTCAGGATGACATCTGGAGGAGCAGAAAATTCTTTTGTTGTCATGGGCTATAGCTACCAGTTATTTTACATACAAATCATTTCACTCATCTCTGGGTGGCAGGATTTCTTGGCACCACCAATTTTTACAGTGGCTGATTCTTTAAGAAAAGGCTGAGAAATATTGATGTTTCTCACTGCTTATCAATGACTTGTGTTTGGTACCAGAAAGAAGGCAGGTTTCTATTACAATGGACTGAAACAGGCAGGTATGAAAAAATGTACCATGAGATTAACTCAGTTGTTTAGAGCAGAGAAGTAACACCAGGACCATGGGTTTCATCCCTGTTTGGGCCTATCACTTAGGACTAGGACTTGATGATCCTTGCAGGTCCCTTCAATCTTGAATATTCTGTGATTTAACTAGCAAGGAAGGTGGTTAGAGAAAATGTCCTGCAGCACCCCATAGTCCAATGAGACAAGAATAAGTGTTGCTTCTCTGGCCAAACACAATGAAGGGAAACAGAATAGATACTGGTTTGTAAGAAAATGTGAGGTGTCTGCCATAGTGGGCTTCAAACAAGGGTCAGGAATTCAGTAATCAAAATATGCACTTTGTTACTATTGTCCATAGCTCAATTTAAAAGTACACACATAATCTCATATATATATACATATATAAATATATACATATATAAATATATACCTATATAAATATATACATATATAAATATATACATATATACATATATACATATATACATATATACATATATACATATATACATATATACATATATACATATATATACATATCTGCTTTTGTCCTGAGATCTCAGTCTCTCTCTGCCGGGAAGGAAAGAACATTTTGCTCTCAGAAAAGTGATGAACTGCTTATATCTGGTTATAGACAATATTGTTTTATTAATTTATCTGTATGTGAGGAAGTTTTCCCAAGGAAAAAGCTAAATTCAAAGTCCTGACTGATTTCTGATCTCAGAAATCTCGATGTTATGAAAAGGACAAGTCTGAAAAAAGTGCTAGGAGAGATTTAGGTTTAGAATTTACCTGTGTCCTCGGATTGCAGAGCCTTTCTAGTGTGTCAGACCCAAGGTTTATGTAAGACCAGACACAGAGCTGAGCTTGTGGTGAGATGACAAGGGAGGTGACTGCTAGATGACAAGGAGAGGGACATCTGTCACTGATACTGATGAAAGCTTGCAGCTTGTTTTATTTCTGTGAACCTGTTAATTAAACCTTTTAAACTTTATTGTCTAATTCTAGACATGGAAATGAATTACTAATACTGGCTTATCTTATGTTCTTTGCAAACACTCAAGCATGTAGATAACTACTTAATAAAATTTCTAAGGGTCTTAAGGGAGAACAAGGGCAGGTTCTTGTTTAGAGGAACTAAAATATCCTGTATTTGTAGTATACCTTCTCTGTGGTGGGAATACTTGCATGTGAAGAGACTCTGCAGTGACTCCCTGATGATGGGAGAAGCCAGCAGAAATTCAAGGGTTGACAGTATGTTTGTAGACAGCTTCCTGCTCTTTTAGACTGGAAATACCCAGAGGAGGTACTGAAAGCAATCCTGGTCTACATTAGTAGATCCTGGCACCTATTTTTATGTTCCAGAAAAAGGTTTCTATGTTGAACAGGTAATGAACATTCAGAATTAGGGGAAGAATAATTTAATTCCCCTTAACCATATTAGTAGCTCTCATAGTAGAAAAAGTTAGCAGGATCCTAAAAAAGCACAACAGGTATTCAGCAGGATGAAGTTTTTTCTGGAGGGGAGAGATGGGAAGTTCAAAGACTAAAATAGATATCATAGCTTAGAGGGGTCAAAAATTTAAATCAGGGGATCAAATGAACACAGAATAAGAAAGAGGAAATGAAGATGACAATTTGGTGGATAGCAAGGAAATGGAAATATTAGCTATAATTAAACACTTATCGGGGGAGATAGAAAATTAGGAAAGACTGAAGTGAGGAAATAAGTGATTTACTAATCAAATCATCTAGGAGAAATCAATAAACACATCAAGGTGGTTCATCCTGGAGAGAAGAAACTGCACCACCATGAATATAAATTACTCAGGAAGAAAGAAGATTATGCATAAATATTGAGAGTCTAAGTAAACAGGAGGTAAATTATATCTCATTAAGGGACAGGTGTAGGAGTACTTGGAAATATTGCCCATAATGATCATTTGAGACAATATACACATCATGATACTGGTAAAAAAATCCATTAAGGAATGAAATTGGATATAGGGATGAACATTTTTCAAATCTTAAACGAGGTTAAATAATAAAATTAGAATAAGTTAGATGTCAGGCCATGTTTAGAGGAACATAGCTTAACAATGTAATTAACTTAGTTAAAAGCTGTAAACTTCATTTTGTCTTAAGAAAATATGCTATAAATTGTAAGAATTTGCAAAACCTCAAGAATCTTTAAAGGACTGTCTTTTTTATTTTTAAATGTGGGTCTTTTTTTGAAACAAATCCTAGAAAAAATAGCTTTAGCAGACTAAAATAGATTATGAATAAATAAGAATAGAATAAAATGAATAAAATATGTCAGCAATTCTTTCTTTGTAGGACCACAGAAGCTTTCTTGGGGTGACCAGAAGGTAGAGAAGGAAGGTCACTAACTCTGAAGAAACCTTTCTTGTATGAAGGAATTTAACAACAGAGAAGGAAGGTATCTCAAAGCTCTTTCATGAAGACAATATAGAAGAAACATGAGGGATGTGGGAAACTGAATTGCTGACCTCAAGATTTCCATTTTACTTATGATATCTGTCAAAGAAAGTGGAAAAGTTCTAAACCCTTTGGAAAGTTTTTAAATTAATCTTAAACTAATCAGTTGGCATCTTGAAAAAGGGGATGTGTCAAATAAAATTCATGTAATACAATGATTGTAGACTAAATAACAGGAAGTCATTTAGAGAGGCAAACACAAATGGTTAGATGAAAAGTGCTTATTTTCATGCTAACCCTGTGAAGACTTCTTCAAAGTTCCACAGCTGGAGAAAGAGTAGTGATGTGTTTTTAGAGAAATAACATATCATGTAACTACTTTGTTTATGTACATACTAGGAATCTGGGAGGAGTAACAGTAATCAAGCAGAGGAGGTAAATAGACATTTTTGGACTACTTCTCCAATAAACTTGTTAAAGCTTGAGGCAGAACCATTCTGGGAGAGAAAAGATTCCCTTGTGCCTCTCCAAATTGTTTAAATATACTAGTTACTTGTTCATCAATGTTATTGATGGGTAATTCTGTGCATATAGCAGAGAGGCATCTGCTGAACTCAGGAGGCAGACCCCCTCCCTCAGTTCTAGCTTATTTTTATGGAATCAGAGATTGCCCAGGGCGAGATAGCAGCTGGATGGAGGTTTCTGGGGTTATTTTGGATTCAGGGACAAAGCTAAGTCACTCTCTCTCACTTCAATTTGAGCTGGTTGGGTAGATGGCAACATAAGCATCTGTAAAGTCATTCTTTTCTGCCCTTTTAAAGGAAATTGAAAATACCAGATATACTGAATTCGTAAGTAATTAAAACGACCTGTTAATTGCCACAGAGCAGCTTGCCACTCCAGCTGATTTGCACACGATTTACTCAGAGACAATCTTCTGACATTTTCTAAGGGCCCTGAGCAATGTGTGGCTGAGCACCCAGCTGACCTCCCTGCTGCACTGGGTAAACTACAGGCTGGCTGAACCATTTGTGACCCCACATCTCCCTGCACTGCATTTACCTGCCTGCTCAATTAGACTGGCCACTGGTGAAGGTGAAGGAAATGAAGCTGCTGAGCCATCAGCCAGGGAAGCAAAGGTAGAAGAATATCTTCCCACTTCTTGTCTCACTACAAGGATATTTCCTCAGGGGTGGGACAGGGAGGACTGTTGTCATTTCTGAGTTGCTGAAGGATGTCTTGGATCACATATATGTGTGCAGAATAAGAACAAGAATTAACTGGTAAAAATTTGATCTGTCTCTCTTAAAAGTAAAGGGATATTAGTACTGAAGGAAGGAATGGAGCCTTCTTGTTAGTGTATCAGGTCTGAAACTGAAAGATTCAGAAGTGTAAGTCCTTTCCTGCTGTTTTCTAGACAGGGTTAAGAGCCTTTGTTAGGGAAGAGGATGTGATGACCTGCAGACTCCTGCAGAACAAAGTGATGGTGGCAATCACACTGAGGTCAAAGTAAGTGAAGGATCAGGGTGAGATTTGTTCAAACCCTGGGTGCAGACTGTGATAGCTCAGTAATGAGTGGTGCCTTTTGTTATGTACTATCCTGTCAGGCAATGGGCTGGAGGGAGGTAAGATAAAGAGCTGATTGATATGGGTATCCTGAAATCCCAGTGTGTGTGTGCAAATACATAAAATATTCCTCTTGTCAAGTGTTCCTCTTCACTCAAAGTAGAAGAATATGTAATTTAAATGGAATATATATTTTTTCTACTTTGCCACTGTTATAGGATGAAAAGAATGGAAGTTGTAGAGCAGCAGTAAAATAGAAAGTATGGGAATAGAACAAGGATGGAATGGTTTTAACTGCAAAGAGGAGAGATTTAGATTGGATGTTAGGAAGAAATTCTGTACTGTGAGGGTAGTGAAACACTGGGAGAGATTGCTCAGAGAAGTTGTGGATAGCCCAGCCCTGGAAGTGTTCAAGGCCAGGTTGGATGGGGTTTTAAGTAACCTGGTCTAAGTGGCATCACTGCCCCTAGTTGGAACTGGATGATCTTTAAAGTCCCTTCCAATCCAAACCATTCATTACCATGATTTTATGAAATATTTTGATTCAGGCTGAAAAGAAGTTTCAACACAATTTGGGAGGAGGAAGGCAGGAAAAGAAACTCATTGATTTTGGATACATTTTTGTTTGGTTTAGGTATATTTGATAGAATCTACTGTCCTTTTAACTTGATAATTCGAAATTAAATTTTGAAAAGATTTTTCAATTTGGAAAACAACTTCCAATATTTTTTTTCAAATACCTTTTCAGAAAAGCAGAATTCTGGTTTAATGAAAAAAGTGATGCTCCAACTCTTGGTTTTCTTCCACAAGAAGAAGACTAAAATCAAGAATAAACTTTGTGCAGAAGCAGCTGAAAGCCTGTTATTTAGACACAGGTTTAAGATCCCAAGCCTCTCTTGCTCTCAAATACTGCATTCTGAACCAGAGAAAACATCTTCTTTCACTGCTATTATCATTTCAATTATGGACTTCCACAATAAGTCTTTTTAGAAATTTGATTTTTAAAATTACTCATGTATCCATCACATAAGTGCCATTGTAATATATCATATGTTTAATTTGAAATCCTAATTATGCCAGATATTTATGGAAATTCAATTTCCTGTTTTATTTGCCTATTCCTCACACACGTACATAACATATTTCAGAGCACAGCAGGACTGCATAAAATAAAAGGGCAGGGTATTGGTTAATATGGAAGGCTATCATTAGTGAAAATTAAATTAATTGTATTACGCATTATGTACTGTTGGTTTTTATGAAAATACTTGAACAAAACAGCAGGATTTCTTAAGAAGGGAAAAATCCTATAAACAAAACATCAAATACCTCACCAGGAAGCATCAAATTTCTGAAAACTAGAAAGAAATGAACCATAATTTCTAGCTTAATGGGGAGGTCAGAATCACAGTCTCTAAAATTACTGTCTGTACTTTCAATTCACATCAATGATTTTGCTTAGTCTTTTTATCCCATTGCTGGCAAATTCAGGCAGTCCTCAGAGTAACTTGTATCACACCACAGAAAGATTCTTCAAACTCAACTGGACAGGGCTGGATCATATTTAACTACAAAGCCCATATTTGACATTTACTTAATTCTGCCTGAAATTATTGGAAATTTTTAAAATCACTTTTTGTTTTCAAATGATAGAGAAAAGAAATCTGCCAAGACTGGATTGCAAAAATCTGTTCTCCTTCACTTAAATAAACTTACAATTTTCCTTTTAGTATCTGTATGCGTAATTTTGTATTTATTACACCTCTATTTAATTGATCCATGAAGTTTTAGCAAGATAATTGCTGTGATATCTAGAATGTCCATTAAATAAACAAAGGTTAGTCAAGCTTGCTGTTTTCCACCAAAATATCCACAGACTTTGAAACATATCCCAGTTGGGTTTTTCAGTGTAAGGGCATAGATTTTGTGGATTACATTTGTGCAGTGACAAAATTAAAAAGTCTTTTTAATTCATCACAAGGTCTTGCAGCCCGTTCTAATCTGGAGCCTGAAAGCTGCATAAATCTCCCCTGAGTATTTACTAATTCAATTCTATTTTAAAAAGTTACCAGAAGGAAAATTACCCCATCTGAACACTTTTCCAAATAGAAGAGAGCCTGCAGCATCTATTAAAATTTCTCTCTTTTTTTGGAGAAACCTTTAATCCAATATTGATAGGTAATACTCACTGAAATGTGAAAGTGTAAATACCTAGGCTATATACTAGGTGTTTGAATCAAATGGTCATTAAGAAAATTGAAGTACTGCATTACTGCAGTAATCTGTAATTGTTGTTTCTTGCTTAGCTAATATCCTTTTTCTTAACAGATGAGAATATATGTAAACCAAAAGTATTTTTTTAGTATTTTTTTTCTCAGGTATTTAATTTGCTGCTTCACTGTATTAGCTCTTCAGCTGCAAATTGCACTGCAGACCAGTATGAAATATTTTAATGGAATAAGAAGATGATCAAGAGTTGTTCAAGTGGAAAAACAAGAAATCAGTCGGAGCAGAAACAGAGAAGGACTCTGAGGAGTGGCAGTGATGCAGATAGAAAACAGGAATCTGTAAAACCAACCTTTTGACTTGCATCTGTGGAGTGAACTTGGAGAAAGAGTGCTATCCAAGACACACTGCCTAACGTGATGAAAAGTAGGACAGCTGGCCAAGGGCTTAGTTTTCATGTGGGGACTGATATTTCAAAGAAAGAAAAAAGAAAAGAAAAAAAGAGCCTTTTATAATAACAGCCAAATCACTGACAAAATGTAGTTAGAGAGCTTTAAATCCTACATAAATCAATGAAATTGTTTGATTTTTTAATTTTTTCCCCCCAGGTGCCTAAACTTCCAAAAGATGAAAAATATTTATTTTCTGGAATTGATGATTACCTAAAGAGGTATAACATAAAATAGAGTAGAGTAGGATAGAGTAACACTTCAGTAATATTAATTCAGACCCAGGGAGACCATTCCCTCTGGCAGATGGTAGGATGCTCTTGTGCACAGAAGCCCTCTGACATCTTTGGTATTTTTCTGCCCATTTTGTACCATTGTAACTCTGATGTTTTTCCAGTATCTCTTATTCTGAATTTCATTAAGCTTTTGTCTTCACTACCATTTGTGACAGCCAACGACAGCACAGAGGACATTTGCTTCCCCTATGAAAATTACTGTTTCTACTGTGAAATGTAGATTTGCTGTACTGGCTAGGGATTATCTCCTTGGCATTTCAGGCCTATCTGGCTTTCTTCAGGTGTGTTCAAAAACTCAATGTATATGGTTTTAAAACTATTCCACATACAGGCAGAGTTTGTGCATCTACACTGCCTTTGACAAATAACTTGATGTGCATGTCTAATTTTCTCTGTTCTAGAGGGATTTAGTTTACAAAGCCTTTCCAAGAAAGAGACAAGATTCAGTCTGGAAACACTGAATGTGCTTAGGTGCATTGGATCCAAGCCTAACTAAAATAATAAAAGGCTGTGGCATTATCTTGGAAAATGCTAATAGACAAGGATCATTAAAGAAGGCAACAGTCACACAAAGGTAACTCTCATGGTAATCTTCTATTGCCTTTCCATGCCTACATACAGGTAATTTTATAAAAAAAAAATCAGTTACATTGAAGCATGATTTAATTTTGAAATTACATCTTCTTTTGATTTTAATTCATGAAAATACAAATGCATTTACATTCAGTTTCCTATATTATCTGTTGTGTAGGTAGGAAAAGCTGACTTGCCATTCCTCATTTTTTGAGGCTGACTCTCTTATGCTCATGGTGATAGCATTACACCTACAGATATAATAGTACTTTACCAGATGGATGAAAACAGATGGGCTGGTTTTATTTCTTCTTTTTTACCTCCCTCTTAGTCTTGAAATAAGGCTAAATTTCTTGCACCTAGCTAATTGCCCCTACTTTTGTATAGATTTTGTATAGATTGTATAGATTTGTAAAGATTTGTATAGATTTTTTCTATAGATTTTTTTTTTGTATGGATTTTTCATAAAGTAATTATTTAGCCATAATTAGCAATTCATGCCTGAAAATTAAAAAATACTCAGAAAGATGCTCATAAAAAATTATTCAAAATCCATAAGTCAATTCAATTCTTCCACTGAACTGTAAGAAACAATTCAAATGCCATTTCTTTTATTATTAACCTTTTGTTTAAACTTTTGGATTATAGTATCACCAATGCATTTCAGAAATTCAAATGAGTAACCTAATTTTTTTAACTAACTAACTTAATTTTGATTCCTCTAAACAGCACTGTTTAAAAGTAGGTTGTACAAAGCTGTGTGAAACCTAGCACTTTTGTTGCTTTTAAATTCAGGTTTGTCCCTATGAAAGTCTTCCTTGATCCTCATTTTATTCTTCAGAGAGAAAATAAAATCAATAACTCCTCAATCAAAAATATTTCATGCACTAGTGAAAAGCTAACCAGGTATGTACAGTTTCAGACATTTTAGCTGTCTGCTTCACAGGAAGCACCATCTTCTAAAGAGAAATTTGACTGATTGTCTGCTCCAGCCAGCCCAGACAACTGGTGTGATGTGTTTGGTACAGGGAAGATGTGGGCAGAGCTGCAGGGAAAGCATCACTGACAAAGACTGTCTATGCCATGGTCTGCCTGGGTGAAAATACAGTTCAGATTCTTGCTGGATGAGACAGCTGAGCCTGAAAGAGCTGTGACCTCAGATGAGATGTGCCTAAAAAACAACTATTAGTAAAGTAAGAACTTTTAGTCAGGAGGCTGAAGGTAAACACAATTTTTTTTTTTGTTTTTTTGTTTTTTTGTTTTAATTTGTTTCTGTTTCAGAGGCAGCATGTTTACAACAAGCAGCAAAGTTTTGCAAAATATGTAGAAAGGGTTTGCAGCTACAGAAAAATTCCATAGCAAGTAATAAAACACACAGCCTCTTGGGACGATTAACAGAACCATAGAACCACAGAATGGTTTGGGTTGAAAAAGACCTTTAGATATAATCCAGTCCAATCCCACTGCAATGAGTGAGGACATCAACTAGATCAAGTTTCTCAAAGCCTGTCCAACCTGACCTTGAAGTCTACATTTGTTACCTCTCTTTGGGAGAAGCACAGGGAAGAAGACTTGGACTTGGACAGGCATTTCTCACTGTTCTTCATTGAAGCAGCTGGACACATCTGGACAGTCTCCACCTGTAGACTGAGGATCTTGTCCCTTTTTGGGTGTCAGAAGGCACTGAGAGGAAGCAAAGAGTGCACATTTGCTATGGTATGTAGTGTTTCTCTCCAGGGAGGTTTCAGATCATCTGAAGCTATGACTGGAAGGTCAGTTCTGCTGAGAAGTATTTTAGAAAGGCTTGAAATGAAACTGAGCCTACTCAGGCCTTGCTGAACAAGGTTTTTAAGTTTTAATAATAATAATAAAGCCCCCCTACAATAAATCCTTAGCCAATATTTCATTGTCTTTTTCCTTTTGGGGAAACTCACAAAGCATCAAATATGTCTTAATGACAGGACTTTGGAGGATTACATTATGAATGAGACTAAGTTATAAATGAACACTCTTATGCAGTATGTACCTACCCATCAAAAATGGAATAATGGTTTTTGCTCATCCTTCCACTTGTCAATGGTGCATTTGAATTCCATTTTAAAAGTGTGGAGTTTTTTGGCACAGGCAAGAGACGTGGTCTGTGGTTTGTGACTGTTCTTCGAGCTTTCCAAGTGTGGGATGGGTGTGGAATGATGCATCAGCACTATCATGAATTCAGCTTTCCCTGAGCCTTGTAAAACTTGCTCGTGTGAAACCTGTCCAAACTTCATAGGAGATCTCTTAGAAGGTTATGGTACCATCAATAGTTATGGTACCATTACATACATAGCAATAAGATTTTATAAGTAATAGCAATTAAGAGAGAAAAAAAAGTCATTTTTTTCCCAATTTTAAATAGAAAATAGCATGAATTTCAGGAAGGATTCTCTCATAAAAACACATGCTATAACCTAAAATTGTGCACAGGCATAGGGTAAGAGACAGTAAACACAGGAATTTTATTTTAAGGCCAAAGAAGAATTAGAAACCTCATGGCTGTTTCGTGACAGGACAGCATCTGGTTAAGCTGCAGAAGACAATGAGTGTACTTCAGAAATGAATGGATAATAGAAGTTCTGGTTAAGAGAAATTTTAATAGCACTGGGAATTTTCATTGCAATGCTATTGCAGTATTGCAGCCCTGTGTTTTTGGAAATACTCAGTTTTATCTTTCAAAAAGGTCTCTAGGGATAGATTCTGATTCCTCTGACATATCAAGTCAATCTATTCTTATTCCTATATTAAAACCCCCAAACCCATGCCATAAGGAAAGCTCTTGTAGTCAGAAGCATTGCAAGAAAAATTCTCAAGGGTACACATATGTACAGACCTGCCTTCACCTCTTTTCTCAGATATGTTTGTGAGTGTCCTGATTCCGGCCATGGCAGGATTAATTTTTGCAGCAGCCAGGAGAGGACACGTCTGGGACACAAAGGTTATTCTGAACCACTTCATGTTATTTTCCAGGATGGGTGAAGGGCTCCCTTCTGTGTTACGTAGTGTGGTGGAAGGGGTGGTTGGGTATTATGGAGGTTTCTGTGAGAACAATTTGCCTTTCTTGTACCCTATCATTAGTATTGTTGCTGTTACTGTTCGTTTTCTTATCTCATTGTTCTTTCTAGTTAATTGTTCTTATCTCAACCCCTGATCTTTATGCCTCCAATTCCCCTCTCCAGCTCATTTGAGGGAGAGAAGGAGGAGGAGTGGGGTGCAAGTGAGTGGCACACAGCTTGGAGAGTCTCAGTGGAAGCAGCAAATTGTGGACAACCATTCCTAAACCACAACAGCCTTATTTGAAAATTTACCCTGTCTTGGCTGGAACCAGGACAAAGAGCTATTCCAGCCACCCTATATAAAGCTCCTGTTTTATGCAAATGTAGTTGTGATGGTGCCAACTCTATCGAACCTGTACTAGAGTTGGACTCTAGTGTTTTTAAAATATTTTAAATGTGCCTTTTTCTTAAGCTTCCTAGGCATAATTTTAATGAATTCCTCTTTGTAACCATCAACTTTATTTGCATTTCATTGTTATCAGATTGAATTTATTGCCTCTATTTCCTGTGTGCTATGTATTGAAGTTTTGTTTTTGTGCAGTTTTCTTTTCAACTCGTTAAGTACTGAGTTTTAATTAAAAGGGCTTTCCTTCTCTGGAACATGCTAAAATATTTTAAAATCGTTCCCCTTTTTTAGTCACATTTATAAAATTTTATTTTTCTCCTCTTCAGTCTTGTATATATACACTTCCATGGTAAATTTTTAAAAAAAAATCGTTCACCTTGATTTGTCTTAGAATTAAACATATTTTCACTTTTTACTGACCATATTAGAAACCAGTTTTCAGCTTCCAGACCTAGCAGCATCATGTCAACATTTGGGTATTGGACTAACAGCAAATGGTCGTTATTTTTGTCATGAAAATATGCAGGACAATGTAAATAATTTTTTAGAAGTGCAAAATATAAATCAGAGGGAGAACTAAAGGATTAACCCACTTGTCTACAACTGTTAATAAAATTGCTTTTCTGCTGATTACTCAGAAAATGAAAATCAGATCTGATTGACTGAAGCATTTTCTTCCCCACAATTTTCAGTGACAGACAAAAAATTGCAGGGAAGCAAAGCCTACAACAATCCTAACTTGGTTTATCTCTCTATCCACACTCAACTAAACAGTATGGTATGAGGCTCATCTAATTTCATTCTTCCAACACACAGACACCCACCACTGAAGTTAATGAGCTTTACATTATTTTACAGAGCTATTCTAACTAAGTTAAATTAACAGCAAGATTTTATTTATTAAACTGCACAGTGTTTGCAGTGGATAGTCTCTTGCCAATCTCAGGGGCATTACAGTTTAATCCACACAGAGGGAGTGTCTGATCAAACACATCCATGCACTGACCTGTGCTCGACTCATCTCATGAACACAGACAAACTGGCTGAATTCTACCACATGATCAGAGCTCCAAGAAGCTTGAGTTAATGTCAGTATTACCTTTCTTGCTATTTTCAACCTGCAGAATGAAATTATAACTGGAGCATTTGGAAAAACATCCATAATTTTAACCTTTGGAAACTTATGGATTGAGCACTGATAAAGAAAAGGTTGAAATAAAGACAGTTTCTTTAGGGTCTAGAAAATAACTCCTATGAGCAACAGCTCAGGGAGCTGGGGTTGTTTAGTCTGGAGAAGCAAAGGCTCAGGAGTGACCTCATTACCCTCTACAATCACCTGAAAGGAGATTGCAGTGAGGTTGGGGTCAGTCTCCTCTACCATGTCTCAAGTGAAAGGATGACAGGAAATGACCTCAAATGTCCCAGGGGAGGTTCAGATTACATATTAGAAAAAAAATCACTGAAAGAGTCATTAGGCACTGGAATAAATTGTCTGGGGTGATGGTGGAGTCACCATCTCTGCAGGTATCTGTGTGTGGCATCTGGGGATATGGTTTTGGGGTGATTTATTGTGGTGCTGGGTTGACAGCTGGATTAGATGGTCTTGAAGGTCTCTTCCAACCTTGATGATTCTGTGATTCTGGAGTTCTTGCCTTGCTGTACTTTCTCCAGCATGGAGGTGTAGTTTAATTTTTAATTGTACATTGTGAAACACTTGATATTTATTTTTTTTTGGTAATTTTAAGGAATGTTACCTGAATAAAACGTCTACTTTTATTGTTCATTTGTTCAGTAGGAGCATTCTTGTATTTTCCTCTATCATTTCCCATCGAAGATGAAATAGAAAAAGATACAACAGCACCCCTTACTGAAAATAAAATTGACTTAAGCCCACTTAGTCTGAAGTCTTAAGTTATTACAAATAGCATTATACATCTAACAGCAGGCAAGTCTATTTTGGAAATAACAGAATTACAATTTGCTATGTATTTCTAGTCTTCTTCAAAAATTGCACCGTCATCAAAAGTCACAGGAAATGTGATTGCATTAAATGTGTTCAAAGAGTATATTTTCACACTAACCACAAATAGAAAAAAATTGTTCTTTACTTTCACACATAATACCCAAAATACCATCCCAAGGAGACAGAGACTGGTTCCTCATCATGGAGCAGGGGGAATATGAGGGAGCATAGGCACAACATGAAACAAGAGAGATGCTGCCTGGATACACAGAAGAGCTTTTCCCCATGAAAATATTGTCAGGCACTTACTTGGATCTGGTAAAGCATATCCTGTTCAGCTCCACCACATGAAGTAACCACACACTCAGCCTTGCTTATGGTTTATAGACATAAAATCAGGATAGGTAAAAAAATCAAGCTGTCCTTTGGCGGGTTTCAATTCTTCCTGAAGAATTCTGAAAGATTTATAAGGAAAGTAGTTCAAACTCAAAAACACTTTAGAGATGCTTTAGATAGCTAAAGCAGATGGAAGAGCCTATGTGTGAACATTTTAGGCATTTGGAAAGGCATAAAAAAATCCCTAATTTATTGCTCTATACTGATTGTCAAACAAGAAGAGAGAGAATTTCACTTCTCTTCTGTAAGATCTCTGCTTATTTCTTCACTTAATAATCTCCCCTCTTCATTAATAATAGCAACAAGGTTTCATATGGAAAAAAAATCGTGGGAGAGGTATTTCACTGTCATTTCTCTTAAGAAATGACACAAATGTTGCATTGTACTGACCCAAAATGTAGTCTGAATTTTGTATTGTATCAATATTTATCAATATATCTAGGTCACTTGCTGTTGTATTTCATGAAAGTTATTGTTCATTCAAACATTCAGTCTTGCAAGGGATCAATTTACCTCAGCTTGCCAAGTATCTAAAACAGCTCCTCATTCTACCACGACCTTTTCCTTCTGAGTGAACTAGGGGAGGATTTGATGTGGAATTCAAGTAACAGTAATTAATTTGGGAATTTTCTGCAGGATGGATTTCTGTTTTTCAGTTCCCTACAAACTCAGTCATTGTCTCTTCCATAATCCTCCCTGGTCATCCACTGAGAGGGTAAAATATTGTGATCAAGTTGCACAGACAAATCTCATGGGATGAAAAATACTAGTGGAGAAAATCAGTAACCTGAAAGCATTTTAACCAAGCAGAAGAATTGAAGTTGTGTTTCAAGAAGGAATTTCCATGTCTTGTACATTCCAGATGCCAAGTTGTGTCAAAACTCCAAGCAGAGTTACCAGCATATTAAGTTATTTTTTACAATAAAAGAACGGGCTGCTTCCAGCCAATCTCTGCTTCTGTCCCACTGTCTCATTAATATATTGTGATCAACTGGAAGGGGAAATTCATGGGTGAAAATTAAATCAGTAGTGAAAACAGGCTATTTTTAACTTGCCCCTGTTCCCTGCCTATCAAACAGCTCCACAAAAAATCATAGATGCAAATGAAGCAATGAACTGGAGCAATAGCTGACATGACTGTTCAAAGAAATTTAAGTATATATTAATGATTTTCCTTCATCATGATGAGCTGGGTATAAGTGCTTGTGAGTCTTCTTTCTCCTTATAAAATTATCCTTTGAGAGCTGCGAACTGTGAACTAATTTTAATGAAATACCAACTCTGAAATTTAAAGATGTTAAGGTTCATACTGCACATCACTTTGTCACTGATCATTTTAGCAGAAGCAGCCAGTAATGGGATCCTCTCCTGATTCTTCATTTCCATTTCAAATATTTGGAAATCAAATGTACATAAAATGCCCAACAAAATTGCCAAAAAGTTCTTATGTTCCTGTTCCCTCACTCCATTTCTTTCCAGACTTTATGGATGTATCTGTTAGTGAATAACTGGAATTATGACCTTCCTAAAAACATATATGTGGTGAAATGAATACTAATATTGGTTCATACTGTCTTCTTCCCTGAGCATATTTTTGTGCAAAGATTAATGTTGAGTTGATATTGTGCCATCTTTACTTTTCAGAACTATATAACTCCTAACATCATTCTTTTCTCTTGCCTAAAGTTTTTCCTTGATTTAGTCTCCTCAGCTTTTCTGCATTTTTCAATTTTCCTGCTGTTTGATATGATTATTGAATTGTCTTAAAGTCTGAACATCTCAAAATAGCAGCAATATCCTGGCACCAAATAAAAGATGGACAAACAATCTAAGATGGTTTCTTTGTTTCTGCTCACATTAACATGCAGGTCCTCTCAAGCCAGTAATGAAACATTCACTGAACATATTCACCAGACACTGAGAAAGCATGTGAATAACTCACTAAAATAATGTATATCTTTCTGTTATGAAGACAAGTTTCTTATTAAAAACTGTAAATGCTATTACCTAAAGGAATCCTTAAATACTTCCAAAGTGAAAATTAGTTCTACTAGTAAATACATAAAATAAAGGGTTTTTTTCAGTAGCCTTTTGTAATTCAAAAAGTCATTCAACTGACTTTCTGTTGTAAAATTTAAATTTAGGTAAACTATCAGGTTTTTAACTCTATTAGATCAAATGCATGCAGTAGTAGGACCACAGATTCATATTTGGTTTTGATTGACTAATTAGTTTTGAGGGAAAGAGGTCTGCTCTGCCCATACAAAATGTATGTGACCATAAATCTGTATTTAGTGATGACTTGTGAAAGTAGCACATACTCAGTTTATATTTCAGCCACAGTAGTGCAGAGTAATACTGTTTCTCCCATATTTGTCACTTCTGTTTGTGCTCCTTCCTGCAAATTCTGTGTTGCTATAGTATATTCCCCTTATTTCTCAAAAATTATCTTCAATTTAAGTGTTTGTTTGTTTTTTTTTAGAGAACGGGTTTGAAAATACTGTTTCAGAGCATTTCTTTAAGCCTGGAATTTCAAGGACTATAATTAGAGTTTTCAGTCATTTATCTTTAATAACTAGAGATTTAAATAAATATCTCTTATTATATCTTCTAATAAATCCCTTAACAAATTTGGAAGTAGCTATGAAAATAATTTTATCCATTAGTTAGCATCATCAAAGAAAGATTTTTTTAAAATTAATTTTCCCCCTTAAATTTTCTTTTGTCTGTACCCTGATTCCCATTATGCACATGGGAAGACAACATTTTTCAGACAACTATTTCTCAGATATCCCTTATTTTCACATCTCTAAATCAACTTGAGCATGACTTTCCATACTAAGAACTTATCTTTCACTTAGTTGAACTCCATTCACCTTTACTAGCAGCAGGGTGAATTTCTGCAGGGGAGGAAAATCATACCTTTAAATAGATTTTGTACTCAGGAATGGAAAAATGAAGATAACAGGTTGTCACAGTTACAGTACATCTATTTCATTTCTCATGATGTGGCTGCTTTTGAACCTCCAGGCTAGCTTTAGGTGCTTCCATGCAGGCATCAATTTGGAAAGAATTATCTATGGGCTTGTATGAATTTATTGGCCTGATACCACTAGGAAGAATTCCTAGTGAGTTTGCTCTAGCACCAAAACTCTTGCTATTCCTTGTCAAAAGGAGTTTCAGTAACTCAAGCAAATTTTTCAACTTTCACAGATTTTTGCCAAGTCAAAACTATGGATCTAACCAGTGGAAGTGTCTTTCCTTTAAATATGCATATTTCAGTTTTTGGTTTTCCATCACCATGGTCTCATCTGCTGCAGAGAAACAGCTTTTTCTTGCTGACACAGTTCCAAGGTGCTGCTGTTTGAATGGAAGATTATTCAGCATCCCAGACACTTGTTGCTATCCCAACCCAACTGATGGCACAGCCTTGTCTGAGAAGCTGGCTTGATACTTATTGAGGTTTTACAAGTTGAACCACAAACACAAGGCTTGGTTCAAATAACAGTTTTATAAGACAATCTACAGCTCCTGAAATCTGCCTTAACACGTTTGCTCAACTAAAACTTGAAGTTTTTATTTTAAATAGTGCAATCTCTGTTCTCATGAAATTAAGCTGTATTTATGAAATCTAGTTAACAAAATATAACTGTTCTGTAACAAAACTTCACTGATCTTCATAACACTGAAATTAAAATTAATTCAGTCAAGACACTGAAATTAAAATTGAGAGAATTTTCATATATATAATCTGGAGAAAAAAAACCTGATTTTCTTTTGCAAAATTCTCTGGTTTTTTATCACCTAGGAAATTATTTGATGAAGTGTCAGTACAAGAATGAGTTAATATTTCAGAATCTCAATTACAGCTGACTTATTTAAACAAATATAATTTTTTAAAATTATCTTATCAGGAGTAGAGTTTTGGCTCTGGCTGGCTGGGGATTTGCCCTGCAGAAAATAGCCTGAGATGATGGTAGACAAGAATTTAGGTGAAGTTGCAGTGCTCCCCTGTAGTGATGGTGTGGCTGCATTAGCAAGAGCTCATCAAGAAGTCAAGAGAAGTGATTACTCCTTTCTATTCAGTATTTGCAAGGGTAACTCTGTCCTCTTCTGTGTCCTCCTCCTCCCTAGCAAAAAAGAGAGTCTGAGACACTGGAAAAAATCCAGCAGAAAGTTCTAACATGGCTGGGGTGCTGTAGTTTTACATATGAGGAAACACCAAAGAAGGTGGCCTTTTTCACACTGGAGAAGAGATGACTCAAAGTGTAACTGGTCTTCAGCTACACAAATGCAGGCTGTGGAAGGCTCTCCCTCCAGCCTCTCTATAGTGCATAGAATGACAGGCAGTACCCTCGAGTAGTAACAGGGGAAATTCTGACAGGAACAAGGACAAATGAAAAATAAAAATAGAGTGGTTAAGCACTGGAATATGTTAAACAAAAATGTGAAATCTTCATCCTTGCAAATACCTAAAAGATGACTGGACAAGCCAAGAAATCCCTTCTGGACTAAAATATTCTGTGATTCTAAGGTTAAGTTAAGCAGAGAAGATATCTGCTCTTTCCCAGGAAAGTAATAAATGGCTACATTTAATCACTCTGATAAGGTCAGTGAAAGCAATAAATGCCTCCCTAGAACTGCTGAAAATTGATTAAACACTGTCTTCAGCTAATCCAACATTAGAGCTATTACAATCTGTCTACTCTTTGCCACTCATTGTCCAGTGACATATTTTAGCAGTGATGATTTATCAGATAAATGGATCAATTGCAGAGCTGAAACTTACTTTGTTTAGTGAAACTTCCCTGAACATCTCTATCATCTCATCAGCACCCCGTGTACTATGGTTACAATTAGTCTGCCTCAGACATGAAAGGCTTTGTGTATCTTCTATCCTTTTAAAACTATGACACAGGCACTGCTGCATTACATTGACATATACAGGTCTTCATAAAAATGCAGTCTTGACCTTATTGAAATGAGTGGTTAATCCCCACTAATTGTAGTAAGGAATGCACCCCCATCCCTCTTCATGGAAATGCTGTATGGGAAAAGTCAGGAGAGAAACACCCACAATTATTTCCAACACCTGAAATAAGACATGAATGATGCTTTTCCCAGTCATTTATTCAACTGTAGTAGCTGCAGCAGTTTTATAAACCAGACTCAGAATACCTCTCCGAGAATAGTCATAAAAAAGTGCTGCTGGAGACTGTGCTATTTACTGCAAAAGTATAGAAATGGAAGGTTGCATGTCCATGCAGTAGTAAATTTCCTGTTCTGTCAAAAGATACTTTGCGCTTTAAAAGGTTACAAAAAATTTTGAGCTTAGCATTATTTTATGCATTATCTATGAAACATTTCCTTTTCTGTATGTAGCTTGCTTCTACACCTACAAGAGCATTATGTCAGGAATGCCTTCAATTTGAATCTTTTCCAAATGATGACACTCACCAGCTGGACTATATTTTCATTTCCCAGGAATACCTCCTGGTCCAAAGCATGACTCTGTTTAACAGTCTTACTTTTTTAAGTCTGTGAAATAAAACTTGAACAAAAGGTAGTTATTCCCAGGCAAAAACCCCTGACATATATTATTTGCTATCCAGACAGTGACTGTGGCTGTCTGTAGTCCTGGAGAAATGTCATTTCACCATTTTCAGGTTACTCTGAACACTGAGACTTTTGACACTCCTTGAGAGAACTTCTGTAAGGACTCCTCACTGACTTGCAACACAGTAGGTGGCTTAGAAAGATATCTCTGTGTTTGTTTAGCTTCACTTACTTTTCAGAGAGAAAAATGTGGTGAAACACTGGTTTAGCATGTTTCATTCTGCCTTAAAATTTCCTTGAATTAGAATAACCAGTCCTGTCTCCAGTTTGGTTTTTTTTAAGCTGCCTTTTTAAATCAGCATTTTTATCAGTGACCTTACCTGAGTGTGACAGTAATTAAGAAATTCACCCATCACTTTTGGATTATTTATTGTGCAATAGTAAGAACTGCTTGTTGCATATGAGGAGCTCTTTGTACTATCATGACAACCCATACACAACCCATACTGCTCTATTGTACTCAATATACTATTCCACTATCCTGAAATCAATTAAATCATGTGGTATGTTAAAAAAAATATATATATACTTTCATTCACAAGTTGATTTAGATTCACTGAAGAAATCTAAGATAATTCTGTTTGTCATTTGCTCTAGACAAATGTTGCTGTTTCATAAAAACCTCAATATTCTTGAAGTACACCTTGGGTGTAAATTTGTAACTTTTTAGTAAGAGAGGAAATAGTATTTTTCTGGTTTCCCTTCTACAGTCTAGATCTGCCTCTCCAGAAGCAGTCTGGATCTCACATCAAAACACTCCAAAATCTTCTGAGACCTGGAAAAGGCTTTGTGATCCAAACTCTGGAGAAGGTTCTCTTTTTCAGTGCCAACTATATGTTTGTAACAAAGATTGTTAACTAGTATTTCCAATTTAACTTTCCAAAGAATATTGCCTCCATTTATGAAAAGGCATCATGATTTTTAAATAAATTTCTGGTAGGCTATCTCCATCTAAAATGCAGTGTCCCATTCTAATAGATTTATATAACTTTTCCATTTTTATTGTAACAGCATGTTTCTTTTCTGTCTGCCTTATTACTTTTTCTTGTTTTCCTTTGAAACAGAAATATGTTTCCAGTTCCTTGGCTTTGCCACATGTTAAATGATTCTGACTGTTTTTATTCTGCTCCTTCCAAAGATGCATATTAAAAAGTGTTTTTATTCATCTATTATTACACTGGATTTATTATTGATAGCAGGAATAGCTCAAGGCAAGAAAAAAATTCAGCTGAATGCTTTTTCAGACTGCAGAGCTTTGCTGCATTTGAATTAATAGATAAAGTACTTGTTTTAATCTAGATTTCTAAGTCCTTTATGATGAGACTGTCAAGAGATGGAAAGTTTTGTTTTCTTTCCATACATACAAAATGGAACATTTTTTGACTGAATAAAGAATTCAAAAATACATCTTTTACCAGAGTATAATTTACATTTATCTGACTGTCTTAACTCTGGCTGTGAGCTGGATGCAGGAAAAAGGAAATTGGAAATGATGGAATAGTTCCTTAACAGAAGTAGATGTAGATATTCAACATTTAAGATTTCAGATACTGGACTATTTTTCAGAGATTGACATCTAGTCTTAAAATGACCATGAGCCACAAGCTCACTTCACCCAGAAGCTTTGATTTTCAGAAATAGTCATGGAGTATTAAAAAAAAACATTTGGCCTTATCAAGATATAATAATGAGAAATTACAAGAATGTTTCTTTATTGTCCATAGAAGTACTTTTTATTTTTCTGCTATGAACCTCTTCTTTCAAGTCTAATATGAAATGAAAGTGCAGTATTGATCCTGTCCTTCTGTTGTACAAGTTCAGCTCTTAGCTCTGTTGCAAAACCGTTTACCTTTGAATTAAACATGCCACAACTTTTAAAGAAAATAAATAAAATAAAAAACATTCAGAATACTAACACAAAAACATATTTAAGCAAAACTGACAACACTGATAATATTTCTTTTTACATGCAAAATATACAACACCATAAATAACACCAGTAATCATAGTAGATAACCTTACAGAATGTGTTTTCAATTACCAGTTATCAAAATCTTGTTTGCAATTACTATCTTTCACTGTCATCTAGTGTACAAAAGTACTTTCTGCAAGTGCTTGGTGGAGAATAGTGCAAGAATACACAAAAGAACGAAACACTAATTTTTCCAACTTAATTATAAAACTTTTAATCGGAAAGTAATTCCTTAGGTTTACTTCTGCCCATCTAGTTACCCAACCTTGAAAAAAAAATACTGCTGAACATGCACGGCCAGCAACGAAATATGAAATGGAGAGGAAATTCAGAGCATTAAATACCAACACTATTACAGATCATAGTGGAGCAGGAACTTCAGATCTCAGTTGTATCAGGGCTTTAAGGGCTACAAGAAAGTACAGTCAAAATATGTCTGTCAATTTGAATAGAAGAAATAAGTATGTAGTATAGAAAAGCATTAGAATATATTGCTAAATAAAACCCCTAACTCCTCTCAACAACTAAAAATTTAATTGCCCAAACAATAACATTAAATATATTAAATATATTAGATATATTAAATATATCTAATATATTAAATTATTAAATAATGATAATATTAATATTAAATATATTTCATATGTTCCCATTAATTGTTCCTCTTTCCTACATAAAGTACTAAGAAAGCAAACATGGCAGGTTCGAGTTAAGTTCTCTTAGGGCATTTGTGAGGTATTTTGGTGAGGTGTGTTTCAGTTTGCACAGTGAAAAACAGAGCCATATTCACAGCTTATATGTTTGAGCCTTACTCTTCACAAACACCCATGTTTCTAATTTTAATTAGCAAGTTTGCACTGAAAATATCTGATCACCTTTTCAAGGAAATATTTATTAATTTTCAAAATGAAAGATCATATAAAACTATTGTTTCTACCTACATGTTCTTGCCAAAGCCACATGATCAAATTCAGTTTTATTTCACAACATTCAAACATTGCACAAAGTATTTTGAGTAAAGTCAGGACTATATTCAGGATTGCAAAAGGAAACAGGATTAAAAAATAAACATGAATAACATGAGGTGATGTTAAGCTATTTAGTCCTGGTAAAATTGGCCTCAAGGAACCATGACACCAGATACTTAAAATGATAAACTTAATGCAGAGCATTAATATTTGCTTTTGAGTGTAAGTTTGGTGCCAAATGTTCATTACTTGTGCACTTCATAAATGTTATTCAAAGTGCAAAAGGAAGTATATTGAAGCTAAGTAACCAAAATTATATAAGGGCAATTTATTAACATGAAAAATATTAATTAAAGGGTGATTATAAAAAATAATACCCAAAAAAGTTGCCTTTGCAACAAAAAACGAAACCCAAAAAACCACAAAACAGAAAAACCTCACCAATTATTCTTTGAATAATAATAAAAATAATAATGATAATTGAAGAACAGGTAAAAGTTGCACTGATTCAAAATTTTAAAAAGAATGGATTCATATTCATCTTCTCATCCTTGCAAAGTGGCAGAAATATTATTACAGGTTCAGCTGAAGGAATCTGGATCAGTGTCTATACAATTTAAGATGAAAAAAATAAAGTCTTCACAAAAATTTCATTTTAAAATAGTAATTTGGCAGTTAGTGGAAGAGTAATGTAAATTTAGCACTCTAGATTAAGGTAGATATTGAACTTAAAAGGGTAAGGAAACGAAAGGCTTTCAGCCTATTTAATATTACTTTCCTTAATTAATTTTTCCTGTATTTACTATATCTAGAAATAATCAATGACATTGACCAGTTTTCAGTCAGCAAGAAAACAGTTCCTATTTCTTCAGTTAGTAACTAGCAAAATTTCATTAGTTCAAGGTTCTGAAAGTATTTAAACTCATTTTCTGTAAAGAAAACCATTTCTTCTATAAATTTTTAAGTGTCATTTCCTTGCTTTTGTTTTTTTTTGCTATAATTATCTTTGAATTGTGAACACGGTAATTTTCAATTGGAACATAACTTGGAATCCAGTAAGCATTTCAAAAAACTTCAATCCTTTGTGAAATTAAGTACATGTATCTAGTAAAATATCTCTTTATTAGCACCTGAACATTTGTTGCCATTCTGCATTGGACCTCTAAATTTCTGCTTGCTGTTTATTAGTGCATTAGAAATATTAAAGGATATAAATTTCAGAAATAGTAAAAGATCTTCAGACAACTTTGTAATCATTTGACTGAAAAAGAAATAGAAGAGACTTAAAACAACTTTCCAGCAACTCTCCTAGCCTCACAAAAGATTCTACATATGATATTCTGCATTGGAATACAGTAGATATTCCTAATGTTGTCCTTTAATGAGAAATATAAAAAACTAAATCCATCCTTGCTAAATGAGAGTTTGGAAAAACACTTAAGAACCAATTAGAGAAAAATACATAAATTGCACAGGACTGGCATTCAGATTGCTAAGATCATTGTGCTGCTTTTTAATGCATATATTTTCTTGTCTCTTCTGGGATGGCTATCTTACTCCAAAAAAAAAAAACAAAAACAAAAAACAAACTATTTTAAAGATACATCTTTAAAAATCCAAATGGAAGTGTAAAAAATTATGAAACCATAAATCAAGAGTGGACATACTGCACACCATGCATGTTTAAAGAATTTTCAAAAGCAATTCCTATCACCAAACTGAGAGCTCCCAAAACTTGCTTTCAAACAGATGAAAAATGTGAAGACTAGCAGTGACCTCTAGTGTTGTCCTTTCATTACTGCAAAACACTCTTGGCTAGCAATAAACCACAGCATCCATGGAACATCCAGGGAATTTTAGACTGTAATATTCAGATATGAGTGCAGCACACAAGAAGCTTCTTTAAAGTAGAGAAAATGTTTTGTCTGTTACCTAAAGCTAAGAGCAGCAGAAATACTCTGCTATTTCTCCAGGAAAAGAAAAGAAAAGAAAAGGAAAGGAAAGGAAAGGAAAGGAAAGGAAAGGAAAGGAAAGGAAAGGAAGGGAAAGGAAAGGGGAAAGGAAAGGAAAGGAAAGGAAAGGAAAGGAAAGGAAAGGAAAGGAAAGGAAAGGAAAGGAAAGGAAAGGAAAGGAAAGGAAAGGAAAGGAAAGGAAAGGAAAGGAAAGGAAAGGAAAGGAAAGGAAAGGAAAGGAAAGGGAAAGAAAGAAAAGAAAAGAAAAGAAAAAGAAAAGAAAAAGAAAAGAAAAGAAAAGAAAAGAAAAAGAAAAAGAAAAAGAAAAAAGAAAAAAGAAAAAGAAAAGAAAAAGAAAAAGAAAAGAAAAAAGAAAAAGAAAAAAGAAAAAGAAAAAGAAAAGAAAAGAAAAGAAAAGAAAAGAAAAGAAAAGAAAAGAAAAGAAAAGAAAAAAAAAAAGGAAGAAAAAAAAAGAAAAAAATTTACTGTTTTGGTAGAAAGTGCCTATATCTGATGAGACAGTGGGTAACTCCGTACTCTTCTTTGCATGTTTCAAGAACAAGGATTATGTATCAGGTGAGATGCCACTCCTACTGGCTTATAAACCCAGGGCAAGTAGAGACAAGGGGAATAGGAGATAGTGAATGAAATTTCCAAGAGGAAGAGTAAATAAGAAGGCATTATATTTCATACTATTGCTGGACACACATATTTTGGACCATTTGCAGAGAAGGTACAAAGCAGTGTTGCTTTCTAAGATGACCTTCATGCCATTACTGTCCTCTTCACAAGCAAATGTCCATGTTGTATATTGGTTTTATTAGCCAAGAGAGTGAACAGAAAAAGCCTAGATACACAAATGTTGTTATAAAATGACAAAATGACAGTACTGGGATCTAAACCAACTGCCCATTGAGGCTTAGAGGAAATGAACTAGTTGTCTTTGATAACACCGCAGAATTCTTGGCCTTATCCTACAGCTCAGACCCTGCTTTTAGATTTTTTTTTTGCACTTACTTAAGAAGCAGGATTTTTTTTTAATCTACTACATATGGAACAAAATGTCTACAGCTTCAATGAAATATGAAAATTTGTCTTTAGGAACAAATTACCACAGCAGAATGGTTAAAAAGATCATATGAAATTCGCTGTGAAATCCTTGTGTGGGTTTCCTGAAGATTGAGGGGTACTTCCCAAAAGCAGCTGAACTGAAATAATCTGAGGTTTTCCAAGGCTTCCTCTTGTCACCAAGCACTGAAGAGTAATGTTTCTGTGTCTAATTTCACTTTTGGATCTTGCTTGCTCTCACTTGTGCCTCATTTTTTCCTTCTTAACATTTCCTTCTTTTTTTCCCTCTAACTGTGTTAAACACATTGTTGAATTGTTCTTTATAGTAAGAGTATTCATGTGCTCTTATGACTTTGATTTTGTTTAAATGTCTCCATTTTACTGCTACTTTCTGTATCAATGTGGATATGTTGGTTTTATCAGAGTACACTTGTGCAGTACTCTAGCCAATCTTTATCTGTGATTTGAGATTATTTTTATCACAGACTTTCAGAAATGTAATCCTGTAGTTAGACACCATAAAACCTCCTGCCACAGGTTTGACTCTGCTAGTTGTAAATTGGTAGCAGCATTGTGGTGCCATGGATGCAAGAACACAGAGCTCAGGCTGGGTTGGCCCATTGTGGATTTCCACTCTGCTGGCTCTGCAGCCTGGCCTGAGCCACACCATGCTTCCTAGAGTTGTGCAAAGCAAGTTCTCCTCTGCTTTCATGGTCTGAGATCCCATATAGAGCATTAGCAGTGTGTGCTCATCCTTAGAGTAGCTGCCAGCAGTAAAATCACAAAACACCCCCCTTCATGCTAGAATATACTTCACAAAAAAGTTAACAGGAACAATGACCTTAAGGTTGTGTGGGGAAAACAAAAAAGGCTTTTTGAGATGGTAGTCTGGAGAATTTCTGAATTACAGATAATTCCACAAAATCCTTGAATTTCTATATGGCATTGGAAAGCATAATGCAAAACCAAATTAAGGCAGGATCAGTTTATAAGAAGTATTTGGGACAGACCAAGGTTTCTCCTCTTCTGCATCCTAAGCAAACTCATAAGTTAAGTTAGCACATATGAAAATAATAAAAAATTTGTATGACAGTTTCTCCAGCACCGTCTTTAAAAAATAGCCTCATAACTAAGCTGGAACAAAACAATCAACAATTTCTTCTTTAGATAAATCTAGATTAAGTGACTCTTTGTAACAGTTCAGTTATATTTTTTTAATATTAAAGGACATATGTAAACTTTGCACTTACCTTCTGGAGGTCAAAGTACTGAGAAAAATTAATTAAAAACACACATACAAATTAAAATGTAGATGAGGATTGATTATCTTAGAAAGGTTTTAATAGGCAGATAAAAATACCAGATTTCACAATCTAGAGAGAGCTACTGCTAAGAGCTTTTCCACTTATATAGAAATACAGTTCAAAATTTAAGAACAGCAGTAACAAAACTAATCAGTTTTATGTAACAAAACAGAGGAAAAGAGAAACTGATAGGAGTAATGTGAACTCGAAGCTATGAAACATGGTCCATAGCAGTCAAGGCAGGGGTCAGCTGCTCTTTTTGTCCCCAGAAATCCTAGAACTAAACATTGAGCCTACAAAAAAGTGCTGAAACTATTAGTGACATGAAAATTATCTGCTGCTAATTATGAAAGTGACTGGACAGAGATAGAATTTAAGTAAGTTGAGCTAACTTGGGGTTTTACGCTGTGGTCACTGAAGTTAGTATTAATAAAAATGTGAAAATCAGAGAAAATTCAGAAGACTGGAAGTATTCATGTTGTGGCAGTGTTCAAAAAGGGCAAAGAAATAAAACTGCTTAATCTGTAGTCTGATCTGATGTCTACAACATACTTTTTCTTTATGATGGCAATGGTGCAATTCAGTTAATACAGCTAGAAGAATTAGGAACAGTAGATATTGCTCAGAAAGGTTTTGTGAAAATGGACTCCAACAAGTAAATTTTGACTAAAATTATGCATTTGAGTAAAGCACATACTGCTACTGAAGTTAATTTCTTCTTGTTAAATAAGAAGCAATGCTAAGCTTTATCGACAAATCTGATTTTGTACCTAGAGTGTGAAAAAGAAAAAAGACAATCAAAATCAGTCTTCAAGGAAGCAGGAATATTGTGCCAGGAGCAGGGATTTTGGGCATCTCTAGCTGAAACCTCAAGCCACAAGCCGGCCAACGTAACAGCAGTCAGCCTGGAAATGTACATCAATGCAGGCTTGGCATTACAGTTTTGACACAATTTTTCCTGCTTTCCTGAGCTCAAAAATTAGGCAGGCATTGATCTCGACTACCTCTAACTTGCTTAGTTCAGTAGAAGACAGTAATTTGTAATTACTAGAGATTTGCATGTGTCAGTTTCTATTTGGTTGTCCTTCATACACTGGCATAAAAATGTACTAGATGAGATAATTTTAGAAATTTATTTTAGAAAGACATGAAATTAAAAGCCTTGGTATTTCTAACTGCAAAATAGCCCAACAATCTCCATCTATCTAAAGAATTCCCTGTCGACACAGATTTGAACAATCTATACACGCCTTTAAAATGCATGGGAAACATAAATGATGTAATCAAATCATCTGAGCTGCTGTATTGGAAAGCTCAAGGGAAGAGCAGATTCCAAAGCTGCAAAGCTCTGAAAGAAGACTCTACCAGCACCCACGCCTGATCTCATCAATGAATATAAAAAAGCTCCTAAGAATGAGTAATGAATGCAAGTGCACTCAGAATAGTCAGTTTTCTTTTTTTTGAAAATGATTTAAAACCTAGTTTAAATTATTCTACTCCTACAGTATCTTTTAGAATAATATAGCTAGGTATTTAGGAATATTTGAAAGGTATAGTCTCTTCTGGAAATGCACAGAATCACCATTTCAGTGCACTTAGTTCATCATTTCAGTTTACTCTGTTAATTGAGGTCAGTGACTAATTCTTTGAATTGAGACCTGGGAGCTGTAAAAAAAGGAAGATGGTTTTGTTTCTATTCCATTCAGAAATATAAATGAAAGAAAAAGGATTGAATACCATAACTTACCAGAAAAAAGGACAAATAGTATTTGATATATTAATAGATTGTATTTTCAGTTAGCAATTCACTTTTATGCAAGTACGAAGTAGGTTTTATTTACTTGGTTTAAGGCTCTTTGTAGTTTATTTAAATAAATTAATAAAATATATTAAGGAGTTTCAAGTTTGCATTACTAGAAAGATTGGGAATGAGAGAGGAATTTAGATGCTTAAAGATTTTAAATGCTTTAGATGCTTTTGATTTTTAAAAGGCAATTAGTACTTATTAACAAAATGTAAAAACCCCCAAATGTCTAAATTAGTGACTCATTAAATATAACCATACTTTTCTAGCCTCTAAAAATAGACTGCACATTAAAAGCTAAATATAGAAGGAGTGGACATAGTCTAGAAGCATTTAACTCTTGAGAGCCTGATGAGGTACATTCCCAGGCCAGCTGCTGTGATGCTGGCTGGCTTGTGGCCTGTGGTTTCAGCTGGAGATGCCTAAAATCCCTGCTCCTGGCACAGCACTGCCTTTGGATCTGGATTCCCACACTGTTCCACAGATTATAGTGAGACACAAGTCCACTGACATGCAGGGCTAAGGGAGAAGCTGAAGCTTGTACCCCTTGGTTTCCAGATTCTGTCTTTATGGTTACCAAACCACGAGAGTGAGTGAAGCAAATGAAGAAAGGACCAGAGAACATCATCTGTGAACAGAAAGATCATTAGAATGCTATTTTGTAAATGGGGACAGTATACTTTTTTTTTTTCACGACTGTAAAAAGAAAAATACATCAAGTTTCTAGCAGTATAGGCCAAATAAATTCCTGGTATAACTTCTTCAAATGAAATATCTGCATGTGTAATTGATTTTTTTTGTTAGCAGGAATTAAACTTTTAAAAGTATGATTTTATATGTGAACAAGGAGATTTGCACAGATTAACAAGGAGCTCCTGGACAAAAACAGAAAAGGGAAGACTACAGAGGATGGAAGTGAGATAACTTGGATTGAATACTGGAAAATTGTCCCTGCAACCAGGGATCAGGTTAGGACAACTAAGGCCCTTGAGATCCCTACCTAGGGATCTCAAGGACAACAGCAAAAGCTTCCATAGGTACATAAGAAGTAAAAGAAACACTAGGGAAAATGTGGGTCACTCTCCAGAAGGGAACAGGGGAGTTCTCCAGAATATGGAGAAGGCTGAGGTACTTAATGACTTTTTGCCTCAGTCTTCACTGGCAAGTGCTCCAGCCTTACAGAAGGTAAAGGCAGGGACTGGAAGTATGAAGAACTGTCCGCTATAGCAGAAGAGCAGGTTTGAGACCATCTAAGGAACCTGATAAGTGGGACCTGATAAGTTGCATTCATGAGTCTTGAAGGAACTTGCACAGAAAGTGGCTGTGCTACTTTCCATCGTATTTGAGAATACAGTAAAGTTCCCACTGACTGGAAAAGAGGGAGAAAATCCCTTTAAAAGGCGAAAAAATAGAATACAGGCCTATGAGTAACATCAATTTGCTCACTAGCATCTCCCCAACTCCAGTCCTTAGTAAAAGTCTAAGATATAAGAAAGAAGTTTTTTACACTGAAGGTTTTAAAATGATGGAATAGCCTGCCTGAGAGGTGGTGGATGCCCCATCCCTGGAAACATTCAAGGCCAGGTTGGATGGAGCTCTGAGTAACCGGGTCAGGTTGAAGGTATCCCTGCCCAGTAAATGATCTTTAAGGTCCCTTCCAATCCAAACCATTCTATGATTTTATGAACATGACTTCAGTGCTTTAATATTAAAAAAACCCAAAGCTTATAGACAGTAAAGAATGGGAATTCTATTCTCAGTAACACTAAATATTCAGTAATTCTTACACAGCTATATCTTTCTATCAATATTACTAAGAGTATTACTGTTGTTCTATGTAGTCTGCACTGTAATGCTTGTTTGACCTTGCTGTAGCTCATTCTCATCTGAGTGCTGAGCAGAAGTGGTGGTACACAAGTGGAGCCTCTTAAATGAAAGTGCACAACAAGGGATTTTTACAGGATTATTCAGGTTATGTGTTTTCCCTTGAGAGCTTCTGTCCTTAACCACTTCTGAGGGTATGTCCATTCTGTCTTTTTAATCTGAGATTTAAATGTCCTTTGCATATTTCTGCACAGGACCAAGACCTGATCCCATGACCTAGATGTTAAATTGAACCTAACTATTCCATTCCTGCAAGGAACTCTGTCAGCAAACAAGAAAAATCACTCATGAATTCAAAACTTGTGTAGTCAGAACTACTGAAACATTGGGAAGCCACACAATGTTAAAATCACTGGTTAGGAATGATCCATAACGAGGTCAGAGGGAGTGGCATGCTTTCAAAATGGCATCAGCTGTTCTTGAGTCACTGGCCATTCAAAAACAAATTAGTGATTGCTTTTAGACCAGTCAGTGCTCCCGAAAAGAAGCAAGAGATGAGCTATGACTTGGTGTTTGCCATGGAGTGCCAGGCTGCATTAAAGGATCATTGAAGTTCTTGAAGTCTCTCTCAAAACACGCAGGAGCACTTGTGCTGTTGAAGACTGGTGTTCGCTTTGTGTACTCCAGGTCAGAACAGTACTTTGTCCTTTAAAAATTATTGGTTTCTGAAATGGCTGTTTAGTTGGAGGAAGATTTAAATTGAAAACAAATACTTGTTTAAGATTACTTTGCAAGATGCCACAAAGCATCAACAGAGAAGGAAGGAACTTGGGTTTAAAAAATCAGCCTGACCTAGCAGAGGAACAAATATTGCTGTCTCCAGTATTTGAAAAAGGGAAAAAAGAAAAAACAAACAAACAAAAACCCCAACCAAACAAAAATCAAGAGACGTTGATGAAGACAGCAATGTATTTGGTTTTAACTGGAGCAGAGTTAATGTTCCTCTTAGTATCTGGTACAGCGCTGTGTTTTTTTTAATTAGTGCAAGAATTATGTTGATAACACACTGATTGTTTAGTTGTTGCTAAGCAGGGCTTATCCCAAGTCAAGGACTTTCCAGTTTCCCATGCTCTGGCAGTCAGCAGGTGCACAAGAAGCCAGGAGGCAGAATGGCTGGGACAGCTGACCTGAATAGACCAAAGGGATGTTCCATATCATAGAGTGTCATGCTTGGTATAGAAACTGGAGTTGAGGCTGGGAGGGGCTGATCACTGCTCAAGGCAGAGCCGGGCATCTGTCAGTGGGTGGAGAGCAACTGATTTAGGCATCACTTGGCTGTTCCAGGTTTTATTTCTCTTTCTTTTTGTAGTTATTATTATTATTGTTATTATTATTATTATAATATTAAATTATTTTAATTATTAAAATGTTTCTATCTCAACTCGTGTTTTACAATTATTTCCTGCTTCTCCTCCACATCTCACAGCAGAGGGGAGCTGTGTGAGCAGGCAGCTTTGTGGTACTTGGTGGCTGCCCGAGGTTAAACCAAGAGGCAGCAGTAAAGGAAGCAGAAGTACACAGGGCAATCTTCTGGCAAGCAGAGCTAAAGAAAATAGGAAGATGTGGGTTTTGAAGTATATTTGGAACTAAATAAATACTGACAGTATTGGTCTGTTACTAGCATGCAGATAACAATTGTACATAAAAACCATCACCAGACCTCACTGATACTGTGGGACTGTGCCTCATGTCCATGACAGTGTCCCTTGCTGCCAGCCTTGGCTCCCAGTTTGCCTTCCCTTCAAGAGCAGCCTGCTCTTTTTGCTCTTTGATTACAGCTGCATAAATATGTAGTTTAAGAGACACATTCTTTGGTATGCCAAATTTAGCACCCAAAATTAAAAGCACACAGTGAAAAACCCCTTCAACCTTCTTGGTTATTTTTCAGAATGTGAAAAAAATATATAGGTGGATCCTAAACAGTATCTTGAAAGAATAATAATCTACATTTTGTACAGCACTTTGAAAATGTGAAGAATTCTCAGTAACCCTGATTCAATGGTTTCTTTTCTTATATCCTAGAGCAAAAACTTCTCCATAAAATGCTGTTTTTTAAGAAAGTGCTAGATATAATGTTAAATTTTAGGTTTTGTTCAGACAGGCTCATGAAAAAACCCTGTAATTAGTTGTTTGGCATTAAGTGGCTCTGGAACACTTTGAGAGGAAGCAATATAATGAAATGTTACAAGAACAAGCCAGAACAACCTGCTCTGCTAGCAGCACTTTGCTTCCTCCCCAGAACTGAAGTTCCTGCTTCAGTTCTGCCTGAGCTGCCTCCCAAATCAATCAACAGTTGTCCCACACGTGCTGTAAAAACCCGAACTGTGCTTAAGTGCCTGAAGCCTCATTTTATGCAATTGTTGAAAGCCTGACTGGCAGAGGTGCTTTGCCAGAAAAGTACAAGCCCTGCCACTGCAGTGTTTGAAGAGATGATGCTGCTGCTTCTCTTGCCAGTGCTTCAGCTTCTCAAACTTCAGGAGGTCACTCTAAGGAGTTTCTCCTCAAGAGAATTTTAATGAAGCTTATTCATGCTTCAGGCTCACAAAACTTCAAAGTTGTTTTTGGTTGTTGGTTTTTTGTTTCTTTTTCTGACTTCTGATGGCATGCATGCCACTTGTTCTGTCAAGTTCAATGGATATCATTACTTTCACACTAAAGGTTAGTCCTTCATCACAATAAAAAAATTTATGAAGAAGATGACCATTTCAAGAGATGCAAAAAGCAGAAGTTGACATCTGCAGATCTAAAACAACACAGTTTTGACATAATTAGTGTTATATTAGAGAAAGCTGCCTTGAATTGCTTTGATAGAAACTTGTATTATACTTCCCATTACATTACATCTGTTTCAGTACTGATGTCTTTCCAGCTCCATTTATTGTTGTAGTCTGAAGTGCCAAAGGTGTCTTTCAGAATTTAGACACATCTCTCAACAAGCTGCAGCTTTGGGGAGTACTTCTTTATGTGTTGAACAGGCAGGAAGCTCTCCAACATAGTAGAGGTGGCTACTGTAAGCTTACTGTGAACACCATAAGCCTGGTCCAGTTTGTGAGAAGTACCTTAAGGTACTGGAAGGCTGCAATTAGGTTGGCCTGAAGCCTTTTCTTTTCTGGCATGAGAAAAGCAAATTCTCTCAGCTTTTCCTGATAGGAAAGATCCTTCATTCCTCTACTCAACCTGGTGGCCTCCTCTGGACTCCTTCCAGCATGTCAATGTCCATCCTGTGCTTGGGACCATGACCTGCTTGAAGCCTTTTTTGCAATCCTCCTCTTATGTGCAGAGTATATTCCATATCTGAATATACCCCGGCCATAACATTATGCTTTGCCATGAACTGCTGCCTATGGTGTATGTTAAGGAAGGAGAGGTGAAGGTAGGCAGCAGAGAAAGTACAATCCAGCTGTATGGTGTTCTCAGGGGATCTTGGCTAGAGCATGTCCTTGATGCCAGCCAGCATTGTGATCCTCTCCTGCAGCTCTGAATCAAACAAGCCTCTTGCTCGTATTCCTCTCAAATTCACTCTTCTCTGATTTATGTAGAAAAGTCCTCATCAAAGAAAAGTTCTGTGGGCTAAGCTCTAAAGGAACGTGTAATAAAACAGAAATCAAAAGTGATGCATGTGCGAGGTTTACTTTTGTTTTCTCAGACAGGAGTAAGAGGTCAGTTCCCACCCTACAGCTCCTTTATGTCACAAGCTCTCTGAGGGCCCATCCCTGGGGGATGGCAGTCCAGCCTGGACAGTGAGTGCACCTGGGGCCACACTCACTTGCTGGCACAGGGATGAATTGAACATTTGCTAAATTCTGCTTAGCAACTGGGAATGCAAACAGCCATAATCTTAAATGCTGAAATAACAGTCGATGCCTATGGCATCAAAAAAGAACAAAGCGACAGACAGCCCTTCATTCCCATGCTGTGAATCCTTCTCTTTTTATTTCTTTCCAGTTATCCTTGCTAGCAGGTCTTAACTCTTAGTCTTAAAAAAAATTCCTGTGTGTTTGGAAAATAGATAGTTTTGGTTAGATTGGCCATAGTGATCTTTCTTTACATGACAGGTGATACCTAAAAGTTTGGTAGGAACTGGTATCCCTGTAGATGTAAGTTACATTTCATAGCAAAAGTGTTTAAGTTTCTCTAGCAAAAGCTGACTTTTATCTATTTGTGCAGAGCGTAAGAAAGTTTTGCAAGTCATCTGAAAACATCTCTTTTTAAAATTATCTTTTTATAATTTCCAAATGTCAATGAAGCATACAAGTTATTTCGGTATAGCTCTTTACAAGAAAACTCAAAACATACTGTACAGATATCCAAACCTCTCTGTAGATTTCCTAAACTTGATCTCTTGTCATCTCAGATTAAATTGAAATGGAATAAACCTCCCACTCAGGTAAGGCCAAGGGCAAACTTGCAAAAGCCAGTTGTGTCCTGGGCTGGGTCAGAAGCAGGATTCGGCAGGATCAGGGAGGGGATCCTGCCCCTCGGCTCTGGTGAGACCCCACCGGCAGCGCTGCACCCAGCCCTGCGGTCCCAGCACGGGAGGGACACGGACCTGCTGGAGCGAGGCCAGGGGACGCCGTCAAATTGACCAGAGGGATGGAGCACTGCTCCCGTGGGGAAAGGCTGGAAGAACTGGGATTGCTCAGCCTGGAAAAGAGAAAGCTTTGGGCTGACCTGATTGTGGCCTTCCAGTAATTTAAGGGAACTTGGAGGAAGCAGGGGGCAAGACCTTTTACAGGGGCATGCAGGGACAGGGTAAATGTGCCTAAATTGAAAAAGAGGAGGTTTAGATTAGATACTAGGAAAAAAGCCTTTAGTGTGACGGTGGTGACGAAATGGAACTGGCTGCCCAGAGGTACGGCGGGACGATCGTGAACACAGCCGGGAAGTACTGAGGGCGGAGGGCGCTCTGAGCACCCCGGCCTAGCGGAGGTGCCGTGCCGCGGGCAGAGGGGCTGCACCCACAGGAGCTCGGGCCCCCGCAGCCCGCAGCGCTCCCGGACTGCGCCCGCCCGGGCCCGCGGAGCCGCCGCCGCTTCCGCCGCGCGGTCCCTCCCGCGGGCCGCCCCCTCCCGGCAGCCCTCGCGCCGGAAGCGGCTGACGACAACAACAAACACCGGCGGCGGCGGCGGCCGCCCCAGGCAGGGCTCCCCGGTCCCCGCGGCCCCCGGCCCGCCCCGCCGAGCCGCCTCTCCCGGCCCGCCGCCTCTCCCCGCCCGGCCGCGGGCCCCGCCGAAGCGCCGCGCGCCCCCGCGGAGCCGCCGGGCCCGGCCGCGCGGCGCGGGGGGGACGCGCCGCCGCCGCCGCGGGATGAGCGGCGCTGCCCGCGCGGGAGCCGGGGGTGAGTGCCGAGCGCTGCCGGGGACGTGCGGGCTGCCGGCGGCGCCCCGCTCAGCCCCTCCCAGCCGCGGGGAAGGCGGGGACGCCGGTACCGGGAGGGCGGCCTTGGCGCCGGGCGCAGGGCTGTGCCCGTGGGGCGGGCGACAAAGAGCCGGGAGGCGGCGGAGCGGGGCTCGGGGAGGAGCGGGATCCCGCGGCTGGAGCCGGTCCCGGGCGGCGGGGTGACCCCGGCGCGGCTGCTGGGGCGGCGGGGGCTGCCGGCCTCGGAGGGAGCGGTGCCGGGCGGGCCGGGGTGCTCGCTGCCCGCCCGGGGCTCCGCTGCCAGGGCGAGGGATTCGCGGTGAAGTTACTACAAGGAATGACTCAGCCTGGCAGCGCCTCCGTGCTCGCCCTCGGCGGCGGTCGGGCGAGCGCCGTGCAGAAGCCTTGTGTGTTTACAAACGTTGTTCTGCCTCTCCCTCGCTTGTTTACTTGGTCCTGCTCCCGAGGAAGCATGTGTCCTGTAATGAATTTTCCCTTCGGTTTCCCCTTGCGCTTCTTTAGTAGACTTTCAGGCAGTTCTGTGGATTAGTGCTCACTTTACTTTCTCACTGATCCCCAAATGTACTGGGCGCTAGTGATCCAGAGGTAGAAATACTAATATGAATACTGGGAGAATTAAATGAGCTGACCTTTGGTAATGCTTATGTTTCTTACTTGACATCATCTAGATATGAAATAAAAAGTCATGTTTGGTCCTGAGAAACCTAGAAATGTTAGTTTAGACCTCATATAACTATAGCTTTTTTTCTTGTGTGTCATTTGTTTTTGTCTGAAGTAATTACAAGATATGTCCTGGCCATGAGCCATTTCTTGTGGTTCATATTTTAAGCTTTCACCTTTATTTCTTTATGGGAAAGAATGAGCAGGTTGAGGTTTGTTTTTCTTTTTCCTTGTATTCACATATGCACGTGTCAGAAGTAGATTGTGCTGTTTGGTTTATGGAAGGACTTACATTTCTGGAGGTGTGTTTAACTGTAGGGTAAAAGGTGCCTCAGAAGTGCTGGAGAAATAGCAAGAATGGAAAAACATGTTTCAGACAGTTGAATTTGATACAACTGAGAAGTACTGTGAGGAATAATACTATAAATAGAATTAGAATTATAGAATGGTCTGGGTTGGAAGGCACCTTAAAGATCATCTAGTTCCAACTCTCTGCCAGGGGCAGGGACACCCTCCACTAGGCCTGGTAGCTCGAAACCCCATCCAGCCTGTCCCTGAACAGTCCAGGGATGGGACATCCACAACTTCTCTGGGCGACCTGTTCTAGTGTCTCACCATCTTCACAGTAAGGAATTTCTTCCTTATATTCAATCTAAACTGATACTCTCAATATAAAGCTATTGCTGCTTGTCTTCTCCCATGCACACCCTTCTATAAAGTTCATCTTCATACATTATGAAAGTATTACAGAATAATAATAATAATAATGATGAAAATGTGCACTATTATGATATATTTAAGTTGTGGATTTTAAGAATACGTAGTATATAGTACCTTATTTTAAAAGATGAAGCACATTGAAAAAATGACCTTGCTCTTATCTCGTGGTCTAATACAAACTTTTGTGCCAAGAAGCAAATATTAACAAGAAAGAATTTAGATATTCTAACATCATTAAGTTTAGATTAGACAGAGTTTTGAGTTCCAGGCAGCATTTGGAGTAAGTACCAATATATCTACTCTAAATGCTGCCTGGAACTCAAAATGGCTTTGTTTTATTATGTTGAGAATAGTAAAGAAAAATACTTGGTGAAGAACACATGGTAAGGGACTTCAACAGTGCCAGTTTTAGAGCTGGAAATACAAATGGGATCTTTTGGGATACTGGATTGTTGTAAGATAAACCTAATTGCACTTTGGAAGTGTGTTATTGTTCACTCTGTACAAGTAGCTGTGTTTTGTGTAGATTGTAAAATAGCAATCTATCTTAGCTGCAGTTGTGTTGCTCTAGGCTTGTGCTCAGCACAGATTTGGGTTAGTAGTTTCTGAGATCATATTAAAGGGGCTGTCTCTCTCCCCATGTCAGGTTACTCTATTTATAATTAGAAGTGTATGCAGCAGACTTGTGCTCTGGAGAAGAGGGCAAGGGTTATTTCGAGGTCTTTTGTGGTGTCTGGTGTGTCCCTGCATGTTGTCTGAACACAGCTGTTATGTAGCCTTGCAGAAACGAAGGTGGAAAACATAATTTCTAAACGGAACTTCAGTTATTTTGGTTAAATAGGGGACTGAGTGTGTGTTGGAGATAAGGGAGTAGTGCATGTTGATTTGTTTTTGATAAGAGTGGCTGTTGCAGTGGAATCACTGGAAAGAATTCTTCTGTCTGTTATCAGTGTGTCCTTAAGTCTTTATTTGCTTTTAAACTAGCAGTTACTTTCTGTGAAAGACTGGCTTAGAGTGGTGTGAGGGTCTTGAGCCTTAAATTGCACAGGATGGGTTCATTAGCATGTTCAGGTAAAGTGAAAACAAGTTAAAATGAAAAACTATAGTGTATGTACCCAGTTGTTACACGAGCCACTTCAGTCATTTGGATAGTGCCCAAGCAGTCATGTGTCCCCTTCTGCATTTGCAATATTGCTCAAGAAAGTTGTGCTCCTGATTTTTGGTCCACAGCTCAATGACATTATATGAGCGGCTTCTTAAGATGCGGAGGAGACAAAAAAAATACCCTAATACTTTCAATGAGCCTATTAATAGTTAGCATTCTGATGCAAAGTTGTTATTCAGTATTACTGCATAGCAAACACTTGATTACAAGATGCCAACTTACATAATAATATTGTATTATACTAAAAGATGGGATTGAATGCAGTGATACCAAACAAAAAAAAATCATTAATATGCAAATTACTAATCCAATTGTAAGAATTACAGAGTGTCTGTAGCTGATTTGCCAGACTAATGATTTTGGTGTACAAGTTGAAAGATCCTCACATGAACTGGGTGTTGTGAAAGCCTATAGCACGATTAATGGTGATAAAGAAATGGCTAGCAATTATTTTTGTGAGCTAATTGACATTCTCTGGTTGCTGAGAAAGTCACTTTGTCTATTTATGAGTTAATTCATAGTGCAAATCTGCTCTTTATTTAGTTTAAATTTTAGGTTTTTTTAATGTAGTTCAGTTGAAAGGCAAGTTGGAAAACATCATAGCTATGTACCAGCTCTTTCTATCTTTTCTGTTTGTAAGCAGGGTTGGAACTGGATATACTTGGTGTTTTCTGATAGGATTCAAGCATAACTATATTGTTAATAATACATGAATAATATGTCAACACCAGTTGTTGGAAGTTGCCAACAGAAATATCAAAACAAATTTATTGATCTTACATTTACTTTCATAGATTGAGACAGGGCTGTCAGGGCAATTCTTGCTTGTCTTCTGTCCATTCCAGGTGTGTATTTTCCTTTTGTTGTTCAGGTTCAGGTTTGCATTCCATGGTTCAGCAGGGTCTGAGCTCAAGCTACCAGCTCAAGCAGCATCTCAGTGTAGCTTTTCATGTCCGTCTGAGATGGTGACAGTTCCTTTTGGAAACAGATTTTGCAGCTGGGCCTGCTGTCTTTATCACATCAAGGCAAAACAATTATGGTGTGCTATATATAAAGTTCTAGTAGTTTGTGCATCTAGAAAATAAGCTGTGGTGGACTGTTTTCTATGAATTAGTACAAATAAGTATAAAAAAGGCATGTTTGAATGCTGTATGAATTTCCTTCTGACCTGTTAATTACTTGGTAATGGAAAGTAAAATGTAAAACTACTTTGTTAACTAGTTGTCCTAGTCAAATGTCCTGCATCTGTCTTGCTGTGTAATGCTTTGGGATCAATGAGAAGAATGGTGTGTGAATATTTGAGAGCAGCTCTGCCTAAGTAATGTTCTAATGGGTTTTTAACTGACTCTAGAACATGGATTTATTTTCTCTTCATAAAATAGCTCATGTTTTCTTACCTCTTAGGACTTTCTTTTAAAACAGTATCTTTTGATTTTTCAGGAGAGTAGGGAAGCTGTGGTGGCCATAGTGCAATAGTGTGTTCAGTATTTCGATTGCATGTTGCTTTTATTTGGAGGAATTAGGTGGAATTAGTATCTGTGTGATACATCAATCTTCGTTATTTTTCTTGAAGATGTGTTTGACAGGCCAGTATGCTGTTTTCATTTTGAACAGATTGAAAATGATATGTATTTTAGAGGTAGAATGCAGTATTGAAGAACTAATTACAGGGAGAGTTTTTCTTATGCCATGGATTCAAAAAGTCATACCACCATTAGTAAAGCAAAAATATAAATTCTGTAAGAATTGCACTTTGCTGAGATCTGATTTTTGAATGTTTGAGGTTGCTGTTTCTAAGTTCCCAAATTCTATTTTGATTTAGTTCTATGATTGAACATGTTGAACTCTTTTGTGTTGTAGTTATAGCTGCAGTATTTTTTTCTCTTTATTATTTGGATGGTGGTTTTTTCCCTGGTATTGCAGGCAGTATTTCAGTGTCAGTGGTTTATCTTAAACTTTGAGCTTTTTGATGCCAAGTAGCTCTGCTGGTACGTCAAAAGTGTGAAAATTTGGCCTTTATTTATTGTAGTTGGCTTAGGATAAACAGTTCATACTGACAAAATGGTGCTTTTATTGATACAGTTTTTCTTCCATCCTCCACAGTGTGTATTTTTATTAAATTCAGATGAAGATTCTTACATAAGAATATATTGTGTAACAGGACTAGAAGCTGTCTTCTAATACATTGTGCTTATGCTATATTGTAAGTGTTCTACTAGTAAATTCAAGCTGACTTCTCTATTTAAAAATATTCTTTACAAGTACTTGTGTTGTCTACTGATTGAAAGAGGCTTGATTCTCACCCAGTGAATGGTTTGAAAATATGACTCAAAATTCTCAGTTCTGTCTGAATGAAGGGGGGAGGGGTAGTGTGTAAACTCTCCTTTTTATTTTAAGGGCTTGGTGGTAAAATGCCTATACATTTAAAAAAGAAAATGTATTGTTACAACATTTTCACATGCTCAAAACAGCACAACCAAGGTTCAGTAAGGCAGGAATAGAGCTGTAATACCTCAATCATTGTAAGTTGTGTTTATCTGTAGTTTTCTTGGGGTTTCTTTGGTGGTTGTATGGTTCTCAAGTTGGCAAAACTGCATAAAAGAATTTATTGGCGCATGTTGTTAGCTGTTATAAGCTACCAAAGATTTATATTCCAGAAGGGCAAAGAAGGGCACATGAAAATTAGAAAACACCTTCTTGAGATTAGAGACAATTTAATATTCTGTAAACCAGCTTGCATCTTTTCTCGTTTCTCAGCACATTGCTGTTATCTTTCTTTCACGCTGTTGCCAATAGAGATCCGAAGGTGATTTGTAAATATGTGATATCCAAGAAGAGTTAATAAACTGATCTGAGAAGAATCTAGACGTTCCTGAATATGTATTCCTAGGGAGACTGGGGGTTGTACCAGCTCTGTGTCTTGCTGATGGTCATTTACTTTCAGATACCACTGAAAATAAAAGAAGATTGATGAATAGGAGGAGGTTGGTTTGTGACATGTGAGTTCTGAGTAAACTTAGAATTTATCAAACTTCTCTTTTTTATCTTTAGATCATGAAAGTTCAAATACTAATTTTATAATTAATGTAGGATAAGAAGTATTCAAAACAAGTTTGAGAGTTGCAAACCAATTAAAGAGTTTACCAATAGAGTAGAGGATTTCCTTATTACCAGAAAACTTTAATGCTTTTTAAAAATATCTGATTGCTTATGAATAGAAATGAAGGAAGAACTTGTGACTTTTATGTAGGCTGTCAGACTAAATTACAAGGATCTTTACTTCCCTTACATTTCATTATTGTCAATTTTTGACTTTCTTTTCCATCTGTAGTGTTTTCACTCCTGTGAAGAAAATGCCATTTAATCAGTCTTATATTCTTTATTTTTGTCTTTTAAATAGTTCTGGCCAAGATTTTTCTTTTATTCCATATAAAGGAAAAAAAAAGTTGTAGTATTAGTATTTTGTATCTGAAGAGTGAAGAAGAGGGGAAATGGCCTCCTAGACTGTATTTTGAGAAAATCTGTCGTTGGTTGCATCTGTAGTAATTGAACATTTTTAAGTTATCTTAGCCTGCTGTATAAGAGGGTACTGGTTTGGGTTTTTTGCTAGGTTTCCAAGATGTGTTCTATTAGTAACTGAGGATGGCACGGGCAGTTAGAAATTTGATTGATGTCTTTGGAAAATTGTCACTTGTCTTGAATGATGATTCTCATGTTGAGTATCCTCTGTATTCACTGGCCTCTTTCCAGCCTTAGAAGTGTAGTTTGTGGAGTTATGTAATGAACCAGATCATGGAACTGATTTGAGCTATCAGTATCCTGGAGAAGTGTGCTGTTTTTGACTTGTTACAGCAAAGTCATCCAGTTCAGTCCACAGAAATATGGGTAGTTGCACCACTGAAAGTTGGTGCAGGGAAAGGAGCAGAAGAACTGGCTGAGGAAAGGGATTCATAAGTCTGGTGCTCTTTCTGTTGCCAGAGTTTGTGGTCTTGGCTGATCAGAGAGAGCATTAGTGGAAGAAGTGTTGGTGCCGTCTTGTCTGAGTTTGGGTATAAAAAACAATGGAATTTTTGTTGTCTGTTTCTTGCAGAACTGTTTGCAAACACTGGAAGGTTTTACATGCAAATTATTTTAAAGAATATGTACGTACAGGAAGAACCTTCCCACCACTATGGAGTCAGTCAGTAACTTGAATAAAACCACCTGAAGCTCCATGTACCCGAGAGTACCAGTCTTTGCCAAGGGAATGTATTAATCTCTGTAATTCAAGGGAGGCTTGTACTCCACAAATGCTTTGAAATGGCAAAATTACACATTAAAAAAAGAAAAATCTGACAAAGCCTTCAGTTAACTTTGTCAAAAACTAAGATGCAGACAGCTGTGGAAAGGACTTGTTTCCATCAATTAAAAACAAAAAAAGGAAAGAAAGAAAAGGGATACTTCTACAGGCTGTGGGCTGTTTCCTAGCAATAAGATTGTCAGAAATCCTAGGTTTGTTTGCTGACTTGTACCTGTTAACTGAGGCACAGAAGTTTTGCTTTCTATCATGTAAGAGATGTGAGGTTTTAAAAAATGGGATAAAACTGTACTTACTATTGGAAGACTAGAACTTTTGTCTGATCTGTTATATATATAGGCTGTTTTGGCAGCTCCTCAAATCAGTGAAAACCAGCGTAAATAGATGCTAACAATAATTTGGGTATTTGAAAGACAAAGATTTTCAGCTTTATAGTCTCGTCCATATGGAATCATGACACAGTGCCTGATAATGTGCTTGTTGCCTCATGTACATGTTTGAAACTATTGCGTTCCTAGAGTTCCTAGAATAAGTTTTGTCTGAACTTGTGAGAAGCTGCATTGTTGTGGGCTACACCAATTTCAAAGCCACTCTTTAATGTACAGTGTTTTCTTACCTGCCCAGATTTGCTTTTGATCTGCTCTTTCACCCTTGATGTTGCTGAGGACTTCTGAAGGCATTGCAGCACTTCCATAGCTGAATGAGGAGCTTCCATGTAATTCAGAGCTGTAGGAGCTACTCTGAACATGATGGCCATGTGTAACTGAAGTGTTAGGATAGTAATATATACAATCTTAAAGGAGGGGAAGGGAGGGGAAGAAGCCTTTTAGACTATGAAATACTGAATTACTGACTTTTGAAATTCCTATTTATTTAATTGGGAAGTAAGGGTTTAGGAATGTATCCTGGTTGCTCTTCAGGATTGCAGCTTGGCTCTTGGGTTGAGTGGCAAAGACCTGCTTTGCTGACCAGCAGCTGAGTTTGAGAGCTGTTGGGAGCTGACAGTGACTGTTGGAGATGCTGTAATTAAGGAACCGCCTCTGTGCCTGATGCACATCTCAACGTATAAATAGAGCTCCAGATGGCACCTTACAGATGTCAGGGATTGTCAGCCTTTCTTTAAGAATACAGTGTGGCTTGAACATGAGGTTTATAGGCTTTGGTATGAGGTGGTAATGGGAGATAGGATCTCCACCTTCAGTAATATTTATCTCGGTGATTAAATGTGGTCTTCTCGTTAAATTTATTTTGGAGGAGTAGGAGAATTAAATTATTGTCTGCAGCTGGGTCAGGAGGAGCCATACTACTTATTCATCATACATCTTAAGGTTTTGGGTTTTTGTCTTAGTTTTTCTTTTAAGTGCCTTTTAAAGCATATTTCCTTTCAACAGTTGACTATCCAGAAAATGGTATGCATTTGCACTGTGCTTTAGAAACATAGCCTTTTCTTTTGCATAAAGCATTACTAAAGAACGTGTGCCCTCACAATGAGGTCATTCTTTCTATTCTTCTGGTGGTCATAGTAGTAATGTTCTGCAAAATTAAGGTATTTCTGGTTAGATGTGTTAGGTTGCAGTATTGAAGAAAGATCCTTGAAGCCTGCTTTTAGAGAGGGTCATACAACTGACATTAAGAAAAGTGTCAGTTGCATTAATTTTAGCTTCAGTTTCTATTTTTATTTTTGATTCCTTTGATTTATGTGCTATAAAATGCTCTGCTTCTGGGGTCTGCAAGTTGGAGCAAGAGAGCATTTTTTGAGAAGAACACTTGGGGAAAAAAAGGAAGTAGAAGTAGAAGGCAGGGTTTATTGAAGAAAAGAAAATTAATTGTAAGGTACGTTCTGCACTGGTCTTTAATAGAGTTGCTTAAGTCGAAGTTGCTAAAGGTGAAGCAGGAAATTCTGTTCTGAAGTGTTAAATCACAGGAACTGTAGCATCTGAGAGGCAAACCTTAAGACTTGTGGTATGGAAATGAAGCATAATTTAATAACATGCTAATGTGCTCCAAAGTTTACTCCAACTCAAGAAGTACTAAAATTATATTGGCCTTGAGGGGAGATGTTACCCAGATAAGATATTTACTGACTGAAGAATAGCACTTGATTCTTTTTAAGCATGTCACAAACTTGTCAGCCTTTGCCGCACATGAACTGCCCTTTCGACAGGCAGAAATTCTGTGGTGATGTCCTGTGAGGCTCTTGACCCTGGCAATGAGGGTAATAACATTTATGACTCATATAGGAGACACTGTTACCTCTAGTGTAGCCTCAGCACTTCTGCAGTAAGGGAAGTGAAACTACTTTATCAGCAGCACACCGATGGGGATCACACAGAAGTATGTGAATGTGTAATAGCAGTGTGGAAATGCAGGCACTGTATGCCTCAGGTAATTCAGCTAGTTCTGTCTGCTTTCAGGCTTGAGCCCATTTTGACCTGGAGATATATACAGGGGGAAAAGAGTTTGGGCCTCTTGGTTCTGGTCTGACCTGGCAGGTGAAAATATACAGATGTGGAGCAGCACTTCCCAGGGAACAAAAAGCAAAATGCTATATACTGCTTGTGTGTTGCTGTTGTGGATGGAATTTTACACCACTGGGTTTAAAGGAAAGTGATTACTTTTGCATAGTTCAGTTTAAATTTTATGGTGTAAAAGAAAAATTTATCACTATCTCTGTTTGCTTAAATTTAGTTTGTAATCCAGATTATAAAGGAAGTATGGGAAATTAGATGTCAGAAGCATCTAATGAGCATGAACAATTAAGATAATAGAGAGGGAACTTAATGACTTAAGTGAAGTTGATTAATGTCCCATTAAACCCAAATAGCATAAATGTTGATTTCTTTGTCCTGCTCTGAATGCTGAGTTTGTGAAGTTGGAAGGCATTGTACCATGAAACAATGGAGCAGTCAGCATTGGATAATTAGAAACAGGAATTCTGCATTTAAAGGCAGAAATGGATGGTTAATGTTGCCATAGGATTGCTTGTAGGGTGCTGTGAAACCTGTGATGCCTGTGCTGTAATGACAAGAAGAGTCTCTAAACAGACATTAATTTCCTTTTAGAGATATAACAGTGAGCAGATTCTGAACTGAGATACATCTCAATACTTGTAAACAGCATGTGTTGAAAGTATTGATCAACACTGACTTCAGAAGTAGTTGGTTGTTGAAGAGTTTGTATTATATAAGAAAAGATTGCAATAACTGCATTGCATTGTAAATAGAGTGTAGAGCTGTGAAATCTGTTACAACCAGCACAGTGTATTCATGGCTGGTTTTGGTGCTTTATTACCTAATGTGACAATATACATTTTTTCAATTAATTATGGAAACTTCTTATGGTTTGTGCCATTCTTACATTTTTGTTATCTTACCTATTTCCTTTTATTCATGCCTACCATATTCTGTCTGATCTGGCAGCTGTTACAGAAAATTTCAAATGTTCAGCTGTTTTTTAAATGGTCCTACTGATAATTCATGGCAGTTGGTCATACAGAAGTTTATACCATAGTGTGAAGGATCTAGTTCATATGATAGCATGACTCTAATGCTGCAAGTCACACAGTTTAAACAAATAATCTAGGTGATTAGTCATTTGTGATTTTGCTTGATTACGTAGGTAGCAGCTCTGTCTTCAGTAGCTGTCAAATTGTGTAGTTGTTGAACTTCTATTAAAACAAAATTAATTTTTGCAATGAAACACCAAAAGCCTTAAAACTTGTAACACTATGTTTCAAGCTAAAAATAAATAGATAAAGCCTGATGCTCTCCTAATGGCCTGTTGTGGTGATACAAACAGAAGACGAGCAAAATATTTATAGATATATTCTGTTGAAGCTTGATGGTGTGACTTTCACCCCAAGATTATGTTAAGAACTTGTGTTACGGCTGGATGATGACAGTATTCTGGAATATTGGGAACAAACTTGGAGACTTGTTTGTGATACATAGCAGACCTTGCCTATAACAGTCTGCAATAACCTGACCTTTGAAAGAAAAGAAACTTGGGCAGCTGTGGTAGGTTTTCATGCATACCCTCTGTAACTTTGAGCACAGGCAAATGCTGTCCAGAGATGCAAGACTAGGGAGAGCTCTCAAAATTAATTTTCTTTTGCTGTTGTGAAAACAGGCAGCTGGAGAGAGGCGCTTGACGTCGTTCCTGCTGAAGGGAGGAAAAGCTGCAATGTGTCTTTGTTGGCTATCAGTGAATCTGCAGGAGAGGTTGCTGTTTAAGGCATATATTCTCTGGAGCCTTGCTTTACATCATTTTTCTTGTCCTGGAAGTGTTCACTGAAATTTGTAGCAGCCTTGAGAGTGGGTGAATTCCATGGAATTTTGTGAATTCTACCTTTTTTGGTTTTTTTAAAGAGCAATTTAATACAAATGTGTCCTATCTGCATGTCCACGTTGCATTAGTGTAGTTCTTTTCCCCCAGCATTGTTTGATGAAATGTTGGGTGAAGAAAGAGCACTTGGTTTTTTTTGTTATCTTAGTGGTTGCAAAAAATAAGACTGGAGATTGTGTCGTGTTCCTAGTTTGTGGCAGAAGTATTTCAGTAGTTTCATGTTAATGTGAATTACTTTGACCTAAAGCAAGTATTCATAAATTCGTTTTGCTCAAGTACAGCATCTGACTGCTGATAGCTAAATGGGAGGAGGACACTTCAGTTGCAATCTTTTTAATGGTAGCACTTAAACACACTGGTTATTTCCCTTTCACTGTACCTTTGCTTCTGAAAAAATGTCATGTGTGCATTTTGCATAGGAGTGATGAGGGAGTGGACAAAAGGAAGATAATTCTTCTGTTCCATGACCATAAAATAATTTTGCCCTTTATTAAGGTTTTCAAATGTGGGATGGAGTGTTTTTGATTTATCTGTAGTAGTCTAGGTTGTATAAAATGGTTTACGTGTTCTAATGGTTTTCAGGCTTCAGCAAGCCTATTTTTAGTAATGGATTATCACCCTTTATAGTGCCTGATCATCTTCTCAGAAAGCTTGCTAGGGCATTAACATGATAGAAATAATGTTTGTTTGCAGTTTGGAGTTTGTGCACTTGCTTCACTGCCCTGACCCAACAGCTCATGACATTCTTTGCCAAGGCTCCTTCTCCTTTGGCACTGCTACTTAACTGAACACAGTTAAAATGAACTAGGGTAGCCTAAAAAGGTCTCCTTTGCTGGTCTGGCTCGTTTTGGTTGTAGTTTGCATTGTAGTTTAAAAAGCAGTTCTGGGAGAGGAAGCCCCTGGCCAAGATGCAGTGACAAGCTGCTGGGAGTGGTAACATCTTCAGTTTATTTTCAAAAACATAGAATAAATAAATCTAACACGTGTTTTGAAAGTAGGTGAATGGCTTTTTCAGACCTTTTTGGGTCTGAAGGTGATAATGATTCCTGAAGGAATCTGTGGGAGACAGCTGCTGGATAAGACTGTTCATTCTACAGCAGTAGCATGTATGCCTTTTAATGCTGGATTTTCTTAGATAAATTACATTGTTAAGACTTTCTCTATTCTTCTCAGTATCACTGTATCAGCATTCTGCACCAGTTCCGAAAATTAGTTTCAGTTAATAAAAAAGCAAGCAGTTCTTAATAGTGAACTAAATTTCTCTCCTTGTAAACACTCAGAAGTATGATTGACAGTTATTTTAAACAAAAATATTGAGCAGAAGTATTCAGATGTGTAGCAGATCTGGGCAGACTTGTGACTGGATAGCATTGTTAATTAACAAAACCCCAAACAACTACCACATAATTATTCTTCTGGCATTAACATACATTGATTTCTGTATTAGATGTAATTATGATCATAAAATCCTGAAATTTTAATAGTAATTGCATTTTGAATATTTTCTTTGCAGATCTTCTCTGGCTTTGAACAGCCATGCTACTCTATTGCCAAAAATCAAGTGAAACAAATGTGTGCTGTTACTCTCCTCCTGAATTTGAAGAAGGTGGTAGCTCTGTATAATGCCTGAAGGTAATTCTTTCTTTGTCTGAAGTTAAAAAGTTAGAGACTCCTAATGTATGGCAGATATGTCATAAATATTGTTGATCTTAATAATGTTTCTTCTTTCTATGTTTTAGTAAGGTTTAGTGATATGGAATGGATGGATAAATGCTTGATTAAAATTTTGTTTTGTGTGTGTCTTGGACAGATTCTCTCTTAAATACTGCTTTATGGTTGGGTAGTAATGTTCATATGAAAACTAGGTCCTATACAAGCCTTTTACTATGCTTAGATGGAAAAGAGTTTCTTTTTGTGTTTTTTTTTAATGTTTGTTTCTCATTCTACCTGTATCACAGTCAGGAATACCCTTTGGAAAAAAGGGTCTGTACATGAGACTGATCAATTCTGAAACATGGTCTAAAGAATTTATTAATAAAAAAAGGAACTTTTAGATAGTTCTTGGAATTCAACAGTTTTTACCTGTCTAATAACTTACTTTATAGAGTATGTTCTTCTTTTTCTGATAAAAGTGTAGCTGGTGCCACTGAGTACAGTAGAGTTCAGATGTAAGGACAACAAAACTCTCTTCGGATCAAATTACTTAACTGGTCCTTTTTTATTTGATGTGTCTCTGTTTCTGAAGCCTTGTTGTGAAAATGCATGGATTATAATTAATGCTTGGAAAGTGTGAGGATAACTGCTGTCTTGTAAGCAAACTCCTATTACTTTCTGGAATAAATACTCTGATAAAACCTCTCCCCCCTCCTTCATATTAATGGCATATTTGTTATTTTTCTCTGTGGTTTGTCAATTTTTTTATGTGTAGGCGAAGAGAAATGCAAATTCAGACTAAATTTCGTGCCATATGATTAGCTGTGTGGACCCTGTATGTGTGCCCTATTAATATTTCAAGGGAAAAGGGATGACTTATATTACCTGTGTAGTAATTTAATCCAAAAAGTCATTTTTACAATGATATAAAAATATTGCTTAGTGGCTAAAACTTACAGCTTAACTTTTTGTAATTCCTTCCACATAAAAATCTCAGGTCATTAGTGACTGCAGTGCTTTATTTCTGCAGCAGCTAATTTAGTAGTGTGGTGGAAATTACTCATAAGCTTCCTAGCTCCTAAGGAGAAGAAGAATGAAGTACTTCAGTGATAGAACCTCAAATTAAATCTCAGTGTTTTATGAGGCAGGTTAAAGTTTTTCATCTGTCACACACTCTGGAAAAACATGTGCAAAGATGCCAGATACTTGTAGGGCACAGAAAATGTGTTCTGCTCATTCTTGCTTGAATATTTCATGTTTGCTATGAGTAACAAAGAAAGAAACTACAGATTTAGTTATGCTGGTAACAGAAGAATTTTTTTTTGCCAATCCTTCAGTTTCTGAGGGAAAAAGTGTGGATAGTGAGCAGATAGACTTAGTAGCTGTAAGTTGAGAAAGTATTAGATTGTGCTGCTGTTTGTAAAATCAAGAAATGATGTCTGAAAATTAATATCTGGGGCTTTAAAAGGGTATTTAATAATTAAGAAAAGCTAGGTAATAATCTGGAATGATGGGTTCTGCAATTGGAAGTCATATTTTCTTTTTTTTCCCTAATTTAGTTTCTTTTATTCTTCTCAGTGTATATTCTCATGTGTTCTCCTTACTGTCTGTATATGCAGAGGCTTACTTTGCCCATGTTTCTGGCTAGAGACACAACATCTCTGTCTTTGGTAGTGAATAAAGAACTGTGGAATGTGAGCACTGATGTATTCACACACTATATATCTGAGAGTTATTTTGAAAGCATGTCTGTCTTTTTCATAACTCCTGTGAAACTAACACTTGACATTTTTGTTTCAGTTTCTAAATGATTTTAGCAGTGGAGGTTATAAACTTCAGAGACCTAAAGAAATCATCATGAAGCTATATGTATTTTTGGTCAACACTGGAACTACCCTTACATTTGATACTGAACTTGCTGTACAAAAGTAAGAGAGTAAATTAATTGTGTATTGTTTGTTTTAAATTAAAAAGTGTGTATACTTTTATATATTAAGCATTTGACAGATGAAGATTAGGTTGGTTTTTTTAGTATGTCATTGTAGTTTTCCTCTAGGTTTTCTGATATTTGACGGAATTTTGGTGGTTTTTTGCTTCATTTTTTTTGTGATTAGCATATTTAGTGCCTTGCCAGGTGATTGTGTGTGAGATTCCATGAAAGAGTAGAGAAGTTATTTACTTTTTGGGACAGTGGCAGAGGCTGACCTGCTCCTTGCTGAGTATGGTGTTGTGTTTGGTGCTTCTTGAAAAAACTGACTTCTGATCTTTTGTGCCTCTTTTTGAATAGTATTTTTATTTGGGTTTTCTCTGTAAAAGGCTTATTTTTCACTGTCTGGCATCATAGAGGGAGTTCTGCAGGTTTTTCTTTCTCTTGTAAGTACACTCACCATGAAGAAAATGTGTGCTCTGAATGTTTTTAGATTAGATGCTAAAGGATTGGCATGAAGGTTTTTGTCTTGTGGCTGGATGGGTAAAAATTGGTTCTGTGCTCCAAACTATTTTTCATTATTTTATATATAAGCCATGAACTTCTGAATGCCCAACTGCCTGAAGCATGATCAGTGTTAGAGGATCATGGTTAAGTACCAGCAGATTTACTTTTCATATTTTTTTTCACTGCATACTAAAAGCATCTTGCAAATGTATAGATGCTTTTTAGAGGGGTTTATATTGTATCCTTTTTCATTGTTCTCATGTGCAAGGCACCTTGGAGGTGTCTTGGCAAGAGCCAAACTCACCTGCTGTCTTCATATTCTGTCAGTGATGAATGTGTTGTAAGTAACTGGGCAAGAAAGATTTTTGCCATGGATTTTTTTCCCAATTCATTGCTTCCTTTGTCCTGAATTCCTATTTGTAATTTTCTGAAAAAAGACTATTTAGACTGTTTTTGTGTGCTCTTCTCTAAAGCCAACCGACAGTCAGGGTATTACTGAGCATGAAACAGTGTTTCAGCCATTCTGTTTCTACAGAGTCGTTTACAGATGTGCCCACACTTCTGTAAGCTGTCTGATACATTTAAACATTACATTTCTAAATCGTGTGAGGTGCAGCATCAAACCTGCCATGCCAAGCTCTTAATAATTTGTTATAGGCCCACTTTTTACTCAGTTGGATTGTTCTTTGAGAAAGCTTTCCAACAACTGGGCCACACAAAATCAAAGACTCTTCAGTTGAACAGTGTACCTGCTTTTTCTGTATATCTGTATGTATAGACTCACTCTTTCTAGTAAGATTAACTTTTCTTGGTTCTTTGCCTGTCTCCTTGTACAGAGACAGGGCAAGTTATCTTCCTAAAGACCATGGAGATGATAGGTGAATGGTTATTGTAACACAGCTAGCAAGTACAAGCTTGTGCTCATGAGAGATTTGTAATGAATTTTTGATGTCATGCTGAATCATGGTTATTTTAAATAATGGGTCTTTATGATCTTTTTCAAGTAATAGTAACACTGTTGTTTCCTGCCAGTTATACCAAAATTGTTGATGCTTATATTGTTCACTTCATACTCTGAAGTTTTTTTATAGCTTTGCACAGGTGCTGTCACAGTGTGTTATGTTAGCTGGCATCAGTAACTGTATCAGATTAATAAATTCTTGTTTACTTTGCTGTTTACAAGTGTCTTAATGACAAGTCTAGAACTGTCTTTAAAATATGCTGTGATGTTGAGATGTCATCAGCTAGAATGAGCTGTGTGAGGCTGGTGAATTAAAACCAGAAATAGTCTATTAATATACAGTTTCTGTGTTAAAGTCTGTGATGTTTATATTAATTTGTTACACATATATATCGATTATTAAATTTCCTGTTATTGTTAAGTGCTTTATGGTACTTCACATACAGTAAATCAGTCAGAGTTTATTAGGTGGAATTGTGGTTATGTTGTGAATAATGAAGTGTTGATAGTCTTGACTTCTAGAGCTTTAGCAAGTCAGCTGTTTGGTCATAAAGTATAAATTCAAGGAACACAATATGGCTTTTACAGCTGTTATCCTAAATGCTTGGTGTGACTTAATCCAGACTTTCAGCATGCTAACAGATCTTGGAAGAAATATTGCTGATGACTTATCAGCAATGCAGAGGCTGTTTTCTTTTAGGTGATAGCTTATTAACTGGATTTTCAGAATGCAACACATCACAGCACTTTTAAAACTTAGAAGTATGTCATTGTGCAGAATAAAAATATTTCTTTTAAAAATGTTCTGCTTTGACACAGACAAGTCACCCGTTTCTCTTAGAGAAGTATGTAAAATTAGAGACATAAGTAATCTGATAGCATCATCTTCTCTTCCCATTTTTTTTCAGTGTGGCTGATCTGAAACATGCAATTCAAACCAAGTATAAGATTGCCATTCAGCACCAAGTACTGGTTGTCAATGGTGGAGAGTGTATGGCACCAGACAGAAGAGTGTGTAGTTACAGTGCTGGAACAGTAAGTGCATGCTGCATTCTTAGCCTAAACTTTAATTTAGAGGGGAAGAAAAAGATTGATTACTAAGTATATTTTAAAAAATCATATTAGTAATCAAAGTGTGTTGTTTGCTGGATATTTTTGATTTGAGAAACAGGCGTTTATGTGTTCAGCTTCTAAGTGCAGATTTTAACTTGTTCTCAAGATGTGTTACCCACTTGAGGAAATAATTGATGATTCAACAGTAAGTTGCCTTTACTCAGTGTTTGGCTTTGTTTCCTTTTTGTGTGTAGGACACCAACCCAATTTTTTTATTCAACAAAGAAATGATCTTATGTGAACGTCCACCAGCTATCCCCAAAACCACATTTTCAGCAGAGAATGAGATGGAATTGAAAGTAGAAGAATCTCTTATGATGCCTGCAGTGTTTCATACAGTAGCATCACGAACACAGCTTGCTGTGGTAAGTAGATTGTTACTGGATTTGCACACCAAAGGAAAATGTCAGAGGGAAAGCTCGATGTAAAATATGAAATAGTTTCTTCAAAAGGCAGTAAGAATGGTGTATTAGTGATGATATACTCTTCAAAACCTTTGTCCCAGAGTTTCAAGGTAAGTTTTGAAATGTGCTTGCTTCTTCAACGTTGTCAGAGCTTCTTTCAAAACTGTAGTGTAAGACAGCTTTTGGATGTGTACGTTTACAGCATTTGCAAAACAAGAGCGATCAGGTTGCTTTGGACCATGCCCTTATTGCACTGCCTTGTTTTCAGTGTCCTCAGCCTGAAATGAGAAAAGTAACTTTGGAAGCGTTGTTAACTCAAGTAGAAAATGAACACTATCATTTTTACAAGCATCTTGCCAAGCTTCTGTTCCGTGTTTTATGTATAAACAACTGGTAGGGAATTAATAAAACTAAACTTTTTCCCAAAATTCAGGTTGCTTATTATTGAGCACTGCCTTTTACTTGCCTATTGCATATATTTACTTGCAAAGTGGTCAGAAGTCCAATTTCATTATTTCTGTGTTTCCATAGGGAAAAAGCCCTGCAGCATGGCCAGTAAGATACCAAGTTTGCATGCAGTAAAAACCTGCTGCATGCACAGGACACTGACACAATGCCTTTAGTAGCTGGACTGATTATGCTTCTGTATTAAAAACTGATCTCATTTTCTTTACAAATTTTACATTTACACAGATTCATGTGTTTTTTCTAATCTCTAAGGATTGTGTAAGATTCCAGTGGCTGGCAACAGTGTAGTTATGTGGAGCACTTCACACAAAATCAATAGTGATATGTTTATTGTCTTGGTAATAAAATTTCTTTGTTTCAGTGACAGCTTTAATGCAGTCAAGAAAAACATCTAGCACTTGAAGTGGCTGGGATTTAATACTGTACAATAAAATTTAGAGAAAAGTGTTAATTGTTGCATGTAGAACAGGGATTTTGGTTTCACCCTTGGCATCCTAGCCTGTCAGGAGGGGGAGAGTTCTCCTGAATAATGTGAAATAGTGTGACCTTGACATACTGTCTGATTTAAGGCAAGGATTGAGTTCAGGAGACTCTTTTTCTCTCCCACACCTGTTGACAGAGCTGGCTTTGTAAATAGGACCTTGAGTTATTAGGTATCTGTGAGTCATAGGACTGTCATAGAGCAGAGTGGATACCAATGTGAATTCAGCTAAGGAGTAGGAGGTTTTCAGTTGTGCACTTTACAGTGTGTGAGGGTTCTGGTTTTACCAGCTGAAACTGAAAGTGCTTTAAAACCATTTTTTGTAAAGTATTAAGAAGAGGTTATAAAAGTAAGCAAAACTGATAGCTTCTAAGTACTTTACATTGATTTGATATGAAGAGGGGGCTGTAGTAATTGCTACAGTCTTTGTGTTTATGTTTTATTGAGGGTAATGGAAGTGAAAAGTGATAAACTCAGCCTCATGTTTCTCACTGTTTTATTTGGTTTCTCTAGTCTGTGCTGTTTTCTGCTCTTAATTTGGCTTTCAGTATGGTAAAATTACTATACAATAATGGAACATATTTAGTCCCTCTGGAGTAAGGTTTTTTTGGTTTTTTTATTCCAAGGTTTTATAAAAACTACTCCTGTTTAGACTTGAAAATAATTGTTGGTGCTGCTTAATCTTTGCCCATTTGATTCTGAAGATTGTATTAATATGCACTGCATATGCCTTTAAATATGTTATATATGTTATATGTTTTTACTGGCTCATTCTGGAGGAAGGTCTATAATACTATTAATATTTAACTACGGACTGGAAAGTTTATATAGAGAAAGTGAATTGATTTGCAAGGAGAAAATAAAACTTTCCATACTTAGTGTCACCTACTAGTAGTATTGCAGGACTGGAGGCAGTGGGAGGGAGGGGAGTAATTGCTTTTAAACATGGGTCCAGGTAGAATGGAGGTGTTATTTTTAGATTGCAGATTTATTTTCGGGAAGACTATTATTTGTTCCCCACTTTTGACAGTTCTTCCTTGCCTACCAAATGGTTATAGTGATAGTATTTGTTTTCTCATGAAAAACTTGGAAATTTATTTAAAGATTAAATAGGTGGTAGTATTCTTAAATCTGATTCACCTTTAGATCCACAGTTAATTTTATCCAAGATTTTAAGTGTTCTAAAGCCATAGGCTCTGTGTTAGGCTGTGAAAATTAATTGAGTATTTCTCTGGGATGTCAGGGGACTGATAAATCTGTCATATATGATAGAAGATTAGTAAATAGTCTGTTGTGATTTTTAGATGCCAAGGTGGGAAAACTGGATAAAGAAGTATTGCAGTATTGTACTGATGTAGTTTTTCATGATGCCTGCTTGAAGAATATTGAACAGTAATTCAGAAGAAACTGAGGGAGGACTGGTAATGTGGTTAGAGCAGTAATCTTCTCCAAGGTTCACCATAAGCCTCTTGCCTGGGAGGAAGAAGAAACATGGGATATTAATCCTTCTCAAAATTGATTAAGATCCAGGGAGAGCTCTGTGGTTGTGTGATTGATGCACCCAAAGCCACGCTGAGAGTACTGTATGGGAAGATTCCTGCAAAACAGACATGAAAAATCCAAGCTTTGTCTTTTTGTTAATTCTAAAGAAAGGGTAACCTGCTTTACCAGAAAAGCAGAATGGCAGTGCTTGAGGATGGAGAGGTCTTTACCTGTTGTAATTATTTAGAGCATTTTAATTAATAAATTTGATTAAGATTTACCACTAATACAGGTGCTAAATACATGAGGGCAATGTATTATGTAGGAGGAAAATAAAAGTTGCAGTCGAAATTGTTGCTCATGAAAAAGTCTTACCTATTCCTGACAACAACAAGAAGCAGTGATGTGTAAATATTAAAAGAAGGGGAGAATATTTGATAGCTACTTGTTTCTGTTTAATCTGGTATCTGTTCTGCTCAGAGACTGTAGGATATGATCTTTAAAATCAGACTGTGTTGCAAACATACAATGATATATGGCCTCTAATTCTTTTTCCTCTCAATAAAAGTCATTCTAGAGTCTCCTTTAACAAGTATTTTTATGAATCCGTGCCATTCTGGCCTCTCCATCATTTTTTCTATTTCTGTAATTGACAATTACTGACTTAAATTATGCTTTTGCTTTCTGCCTTTTTTTTTTTTCCATAATCTGTTGTTACTACTGTGCAACTAGAAATCATATTTTGATTCATAGTGGAGGTCCTGGCATTCTTATGGCATATTGCATATATATTTTTAGGATATAAGTCCATGTAAAAGCAGCCATTTTCCCCCTAATTAACATTAATTTCTTTGAGTTACATGTAGACTTCTTTTAGATTTCATAACTCCTAACCAAAAATTATTCCTGTGGGGAACTTACCTTGCATTTGGTTTTCCATGGTACTGTGTTTGTCATATCAAGATACGTCTGTTTTCTGTTTCTTTCTGTTTTCATGATTTTAACATCTATTGCAGATTTTCTTAAGTTCCGTTCACTACCTGTGATCTCATTATGTAGAATTCACAGCATAAAGATTAGGTAGCTTCAGAGAAGCTACATCTGTTCCCTTAACTCATTCCTTTGCCATTTAAACATAAAATCTTTCCACAGGTTTTGTCATTTGCAATATAATGTCTTTGCTTATATATATTTTTCAAAAACTCAGTTAAATCACCTTTCTAAGCCTGTTTTAATTTTATGTCTTGCCATTCTCATTTCTTCTGGTCTAAAAACTTACATTTGTCTGAAGCGTTCCAGACTGCCTTTTTTACGACTAGCCTGGTCTCCCACCTTTCTTGCAGTTGAGTAGTTCTTGCCTTGAGATGCAAGACACTGCAGTGGACTCTTGCCTTGTGGACAATGAGATGCACACAGTGTTTGCAAAAAGTTTTGTGCGTGTCAGCTGAGAAGACAAGCCGTTCTCTACACAGTATGTTGTGCAATAGGTTGTGTTGTGTCAATCTTGTGGTCTTCTAGCACCACTGCTTAAAATAATTTCTGGCAGCTTAGCCTTTAGGAAGGGTAGTTTGTTTTAGTGTTTATTTTTCTTGTGATCCAACTGAAGTTCCCATGTCATTTGTCCGAGAAAGATATTGAACTTCTTGTGGGTGGGTATGGTTCACATTTCATGGAATGCTACTGCTGTCATGATCAAGCTGTCAATTCCTGTCAGTTCTTCTTTGAGAAGTGGAAATGAGGATGAGAAACTGTGTGGTCATTTCATTTGGTTGCGTAAAACCGCAGCTGTAATCATAGTACATAGTCATAGATCATTCTCAATTTAGTTTCAAACACTTGAGCTATTTAAGCCAAGAAGTACAGTCATACTTCCTAAAAGCTGTGGATTTACTATTTAGAGAAATGTTTTTTCTACTAGAAAGTTTCTTTGAGACTCTCTGGAAAGAATTACTGTAAAATATTAATGTTCTTCAAGATGTAGAGTGTTTGAAATAATTGTGTGGCCAAATTAATTTTGGCTAAATTATTCATCTAATAGTCAAACACACTTCTGGCTCCTCCTAAGAAGTCCAGATTTCTCTGTAACTCAGATTAGTGATCAGTCTCAATCTTCTAAAGTAATTGAGCAGGGTGAGGTAAAATGGGTTTTAGTTTATGCTAAGGAACAGTGAAAGATTTACTCTAAGGTAGATCTTTGTAAATGCTACTCTAGCATTTTTTTTACCTTTGTAACCGAAACTTTAGATCAAGCTTTTTAAAAATTGATCAGAAGGCAGAGAGTTGGGTGACTTGGAATCAAGCTAGTGGAAGTTAACACTTACCTTGTACCATGGTTTGACTCCCTGACTGTGGTGGTTTATGTCACTTCTCAATGTGGTTTTTGATGGCAAATTTTGTCACTTTGCTTTTCCACACCTGCTTATAATATCAGAGAGCACTGGTGATAGCAGTACTGAGGAAAGTCATTAATCTGTGACTTAAAGGATAACGTTTTTGTGCTATGCTGGTAAAAGAAGTACTTTCTGAGTAGTAAATAAGTCATGTCAGGAAAAAAACCAAATGTCAGAAGGATGCAGTCACCAAAAATAACTAATATTAAAGGAGAATGGAATAACCAGCTGTTTACTGAAAGTAGAGAAGTTGCCATGAAATATCAGTCTCCCTTCAGAGTGAAATTAATTGCTCCAATTACAGGGTTTGAAAACTGAAATCTTGAAGTGTTGTTATAAATGGTGTTAGAGTTATGGATGTATTAGATAATGGTCTTGGTTGCTAATTTTGGTCAACAAGATAACAGTTCCTTGTTGTGAAAGCCTTTATCTGCTATTACAGTGTATGAGTTTGTGGAATTTTACTTTCAAGGATCAGTTTTATTGGTCTGAAGTTGATTTTTATGGTGATTGAAACCTGTAAGGAGTCCCTTTTACAGGGTTTCAGACATGGCAATAGGACTTTGATGACTTATTTCCTTCTACCATAGGGTTTTAGAGAATGGGAAGAACCCTGCATTTCCTGAGAACTATCTTTAGAGATAAGTCCAAAGACCACTTAAGACAAACAAACCTCATTTTCAGATAGCAGAAGTATGACAGTAGGATGCAGAGACAGTCTTGAAATTGATCCTAAACACTTCACCAGTTAATTTCTGCTTTAGGCAGAAGCAACAGTTTGTTGCTTCTACTGATTTTTGGTTGAAACCTAGAAAAAAGAATTCATTATGATCAGAAGAGTCACCTAAATTTAAATTGCAATTCTCAAAGGAAATAATTCAATTAAACACTCTGTTACAACACCCAGCCAAAGATTTAATGCATTCTGGTGGCCCTGTGAATTTCTTGAAAAACTGAGTAGTGAAGATGTCTTTATTTACTCTTCAACATAACAGCATGTGGGGATTAGTCTGGGTCTTGGCACTCATGTTCTGGTAGTGGTGCCCTTTTAGGCCCTCATTCCAGTGGTGCAGTGAGGCTGTTGGTGTTCTGGACATGCTGCTGTTGCCCAGTTGGATGAATGCAGCCCTACAAGGCAACTGAAGTTAACTTTTGTGCTCTGTGAGCCACTGGGTGTCTGCCAGTAAGACTTGAGTGCGTCTGTGAACAGTCAATGACAACAGCAAGCCTCTTGGTAGGCAGGCTTCATTTTCTGTGCTGGAGCTGGCAACCTTACTGAGAAACATTAAAACATATGTTGGATTGCAGGCCTCTACTTCTGTGCCTGATATAATTCAGTTCTTAGACTTTATTCATTTAGCAGAGAGCTGCTTAATTCTTTCTTGCATAGAGCCATACAGTTATATAAAATAAATTGGTCTAGATCCTTCTAAAGTAGCCTGAAATCTCTTACGGAAATGTTGTCTATGGAGGTAGACAGCAGGTAGAAAGAACAAGCCACATCACCTGAAGGTTTATTTCAGAAGTGATGGCAAGATAGGAAAGGTACATTTGTGTAGCTTTTAATTTCATAACTTAAAGAAAATAGTTGTTACATAGATACTCCAGAGGCAGCAAAACAACTTCTCTGCTTTGTTTTCTTGCTCCGTGCTTTCACGTTTTGAAAGCAGGATTGACTAAAACAAAATAAATGTAATACTTGTTTAACATAGTGTTCTTGTATGCACTAGTATCTGTTTAGTGTAGTCTAAGACTGAAACAGTTCTGGCATGTGGACAAATAGTTACACCATGTTGTTTGACCTTCATTTAGAACCATCTGTTTGAAACCTCCTGAATTCAGAGTAATATTCTTTCCTATTTGAATGTAATGGGCTTATTTCATGATATGGCTTAAGAAACCAGCATCAAAAGCAGTATGGTGTTTCTGTGGACTCTGGCTGCATTCAGGTTCATCCATGCTGACAGAATTCTCCTGTTTTCCTCCCACCACCTAGACAGAATTTCTTTGGCATGTGTAAAAATAACTTTGAGAGGATGATAATATGGGATGCTGTTGTAATACCTTGCATATGTGCCCTGAAACATGTCTGTTCATTTATACAATCTCATTTGTAGTCTATTAGCATATGGGTAACTTTGAAAACATTACTTGAAAGAAGCTTACCTAATGAATTTTGATCTCAGAGTTAGCTCAGAAAAAAAATCTTTTGTCTCTGAGACACGTAGTATGTCTCAATGCTTATGATTGAGATGTCTTATGAGCAATATTTATTACAGCTTTCATAAGGGGATTTTTATTTTAATGTCCACATCTCCTGTGTATACATTAAGAAGCTGCAGTTCATCTGACAATGAATACCTGGTTGAACACTTAGATGGTGTTGGAGTGTTTTTATATAATAGTTCTTTGGGCATGTATCTTTTTATATGGGAGATTCTGACACTTATTAGAATGTCCTTCTATTACGAGGTTTCTGAAAAATTAACAAATATTAATTAGCTACTCTGGGAAATACTGTTTGCCCTTGCTTTTCTAGGAGCCAGACTGCTGAGACAAGAGCTCTTAGTTTGGTTAAATTTGGGTAAATTGCCACTGGTACGACTCTTAGATACAGTGTCAGTGCTGGTTTTCAGTTGTGTAACAAACGATCTCGTTTGTGAGTGGTTTTTTTTCTACTTCTGTTTGTGTTAGAAAGTGCTTTGCTGGGAAAACAAGCTTGTTAAAACTAAATCTTAATTTGGCAACACTTAAGTTCTGAAGGGAGTATCAAAAGTGACGTATAATCAAGCTTCATAGGCAGCTCTAACATGTAAATTTTGACTTCTATTGTGAACGCAATAAATGGATCTAGCTGAAAAAGCAAACATTGCCCACAAGATAAGAATGTCTCAGGGTGGAAAGTTTGGTAATATGATGCCTAGTGCATACTTTAATGTGTTAAACATTTGAGCTGTGCTTTGCTAAGTGAGTTTGTCCAAAGGAAAATAGAACTGGCAAAAAGCTCTACTCAGGGCTTTAAAGAAACAGCTGCGTCCAGTCTTTACTTTGACTGGTTGATACTCATTTGGAGGAACTGAATAGAAAGACTTTATGATTAGTTTTGATTTTGTGGGTGGCTTATGTTGTTTTAAACTGTTTGAAACTAATGTGTGTTTTTGTATTTGCTCTCACTTCTGGAACTATGTCTCATAGTGGTTTGGATTGGTATGGCTCCTCATTTGGAAGAAGGTTGTCTTTGAGCGAGAATAATTTTTGTGAGCTGAAAGTAAAATGTTTGTGCATATTTCCAGGATGTACATTAGAATGCAGTAGAGACATTCAGTTACCTTTTCAGTTCCATATTCTTGGTATACTTTTTTTAGTGTACCTTAGGGTAAAACAGCCTGTTCTTTTGGTTCTTAATACGATAATTGAGGAAGCAGTAATCCTGCTTTTTTATATGCTGTGCAATTTGCCTTTGAATATCATATACAAAGTGAATTTAAGACAGTAAAAAAAATTTCAAATATTCAAGTCAATATTGCATTAGTCAGCTTATGTACATTTAAATTGTAGAGCCAAACTGGGAATAGTCTGGAGAAAATGAGTTGCAGGTTTCACCATTGTCTGGATACCAGTCCAGTTGTGTTATTGGTTGATTTTTGACTTAGGAAGCAGGAGTTCCTTCAGCAATTAAAATAACCATTCTTTTCAAACCAGAAATCATCATTCTCGCATGCACAGGAAAAGTTCAGAAAACAAGAAGAGAAATACCATCTTTAATACAAAGTGATAGGAATCTGTAATAACTTCAGATTTTGTTGGAGTTGCATATATAACTATTTTGAATATTCATTGTTCATCTGCTGATTAGCTGTCAGTGATTTGAAGGACAGTAGAATTTTGTCATGCTGCTTGAAACAAGGCTTGGACTTCTGAAACAGGGAGGATGATCATAACTTTCAGGTTTTGTCAGTATGAATTATGAAATGTTTGTTCAAAATGCTGTTTAGTTTTCTGGTTTATTTCAGAATGTAAGTGTTGTTGGTCCCTGGATTTTTTTTGAGTGTGCATATGTGCTGCTAACCATGTGTTCAGCAGCAAATGCATTCTGAAATATGCATTATGAAATGTGTTAGGTTTTTAACACTGCTTTCTCACTGTATTTTGTGTAACTTGTTTTTCCATGCATGGTTTTCTCACATGTATGATAGCACAAGAGTGCTCAGTCCTGGTTTAACAGCATGGTCAACCCACAAAAAGTGACAAGATCTTTTACTTATAGGTGAGATAGATACTAAAACCTGAAGTACAGATGTGCGCAGGAAAGTATTTTCCAAGGAGTCTGTTACTGGCAATGTTTTCAGCTGAAGGATTTATTGTATGACTTTTTAATTGCTTTTCGATATTTTAGTAGGCCCTTTGAGGGGAACAGCCTTTTTCTTGAATTCCTAAACTTACAATAGTTTCTTTTCCTACTAGTTGAAACTTTGGAATTTATTATAATGGACATTGCTGGACTTTTATTAAGATCTGGTCATTGCCATATGTAGATCTGTTTTAACTTTGCTTTGGGGTAGTAAATTCTCATCCTCTTATGGCAGTAAAATGCCTCTGTGTCATCCAGTACTTTAACAGAAAAACTTCCACATTGGTTTGCAGATGCCAAATTTCAGGATACGTTTTAGAGTTTTGTGGACACTGTACTGCTGCTCCTCATGTTGCATCTGGTTTATTAATCAATGAAAGACTTAAATTATTTGCCCTGCTGTTTCCTCATGCATCTCTTCTTGTGCCTGATCCACCTGTGCTTTTTGCTGGTTGATTGTGCATTTTATTGTCTTACTCTGAGCTTCTGCTTGGCTCATCAAAAGTGTTCTCCTTATTGGACCTTGACTGCCAGTTTTTTCTATCATATTATTAGTACAAGTGTTATTTTTCATGTGTTTGTGTACCCTGAATATTTTCTATTACAAGTATTTAATTACTTTTATGAGGTGGTTTTGGAGCTACAATTTTTGCCTCTGTGTTATGAAGCTACTTCTCAGTAAATATGCATACTTTTTTGTCATCTAATTAACTTCCTTTATTCTTAACATTTAAGAAAATGTTATTTTTTACTGAAGTTTTAATGTGTAAAACTTTTTAGCTGTCTAAATTTCATACTTTTGTGTTAATAACTTCAGTAAAGTTACAGTAGCCTGATTTTTATTTTGTTGATGTTTTTTTCAGGAAATGTATGAGGTTGCCAAGAAGCTTTGCTCCTTTTGTGAAGGTCTTGTACATGATGAACATCTTCAGCATCAAGGCTGGGCTGCCATAATGGCCAACTTGGAAGATTGTACATACTCTTACCAAAAGCTGCTTTACAAGTTTGAAAATGTGTATTCAAGCTATTTGCAGTCCATAGATGATATCAAATTGAAACTTACACAGTAGGTTTCCTATTAAATTAATTCTCAATCTCCAAATTTACTCTATTTTAAACTTAGTTTTTTTGAATGCTTAATGTCTGGTGCTTATTCTGATTAACCAATCATGTATTTGTTTGGTTATGTGTCATGGAGAACATTTTTTTCGTTCTGTGCTAATGACTTTTTGGAACTGGCCTTTTTTCCTTGTATTTGTCAGCACAAAGAAACCTGTATTGAATTATATGGAAGATTAGCTCGTTAATGAACAGCTGCTTAGGAGCTGGAATCATTCCACATGTGCAGTACAAAAAGCTGGATAACAAATTCACGCGTTAACATTTTTAAGTATCTGTTTACACTTTTGAATTAATTGGTTTTTAGTAACTTGAACTGATCTTTAGGATTACAATCTGTGTTGAAAGTATGAAGTCATAACACAAAGTTTGAGCAAATTTTTTTACCTTTGAAAGGGATGGGGGGCATGTATGTATATATATGTGTGTGTGTGTGTATATATATATGTAGATACGTATATATAGAGAGAGAGAGAGAGTGTGTGTGCATGTGTCTGCAGACTTGTGTCCTGCAAACTCTGGGTGTTACTTCAAAGAAAATATTTTACATCTTTATAGCCACTGTAGTATTATGGTATTTCAGTGGGTGCTTTGCTTAATAGAATATAAATGGTTATTGGATCCTTAAAAAAAATAAACCATAAATATGTTTTTTCTTTTAAAAAAAATTGAGCTTCGTAGTTCAAATAGAAGCTATTCAAACTCTGCAAAAGTGGTCAGACAGAACACTCAAAGTTCTGATAATAAGTGTTGATATCCATGCAGATAGAAAACATAAGTCCTAGTTGTGTGTTTAAACAAAGAAGTAAGTGTGTGTCTGTTTATCAAACTGTCTTTTTTTTCATTCAGTGTAAGCTTGGAACTGTAGGAGATGTCATATTCAGCAGTGGAAGAGCAAAAACTCTGACTTCTTTAGCTGTCCTTACATGGTGTTGATATTCAGCACAGAAGTTATAAAGAGTAGCTGCAAAATATCTACTTCAATTCTAAAATGAATAGCAGTTCATATTCTGGGTGATTTTTATCTAAGATTTCATGACATGTTGGCTTTTAGGTACTGATGGATTTTTTCTTTTCACTTTCTCAAAAAGCTTGGGTTCTGCTGTTTCTATCATGGCCAAGATACCTCTGCTGGAGTGCCTAACAAGACATAGTTACAGAGAGTGTTTAGGAAGACTGGAATCTTCACCTGAACATGGAGGAACAGAAAGTGAAGGAACTGAGGATGGAAAATCTCCTGAATTGGTGCTTTATCCTGATGTATCTAAAGTGAACAGTAAATCAATGTTGGCATCATTTTGCAAGTCAGTTGAACATTCAGCTTTGGAAGGCACAGAGCCTGAAAATGTAAAAGATGATAAGGAATCTGGTCAAAATGCTACTGTTCAAGACAATGAGATGTCAGTAGAATTGAAAGATGAGGATCAGCCTTCCTTCAATGTGTCTTTGTTAGACTGGATAAATGTTCAAGATAGACCTAATGATGTTGAATCCCTGGTCAGAAAATGTTTTGATTCCATGAGCAGGGTAAGTTAATAATTTTATAAAAACCAAGTTGCATTGCATTGAATGCTGCTGCTTTTTTTCCAGATTCAGGTGCTTTTGAAGTGACTGACTCAGCTCTTTTGTAACTTGTTTCTCAGATAACTTTCTGAATGAAAGCCAAAGCATAGACTGGGGAGGGATTAGTGTGGGGAAGGTGTTTTATGAATTTGAATGATAAGAATTTGATCTTTGGGAAGATGTATAGTTTTATGAATACTTGTTATCGTGCTTATTTTTCAAATAGCCATTTCTTTTGGAATGCCAAAAGCAAAGTGACACTACTATTATTTCTTTGCCTTTTTCATAGAAACTACATTTTTAGTAAAAAATGAAGATTTTCCTGGATCAAAGTTAATATTTTTTGAGTTCAAAATAGTTAAGCCTTTATTAAAATTTAGAAAATAATTATATGGTTAATTGGGATAAATTTATAATCTATATCTCTGCATTCTTTATTAGCTGATACACAGTGGCCAATCAGAAGGGCCCAATCAGTCAGTTTATATTTCTGCTGCTGGAAGAATACAACAGTGCTCACTTTACTTTCAAAATTAATATTTTAATCAGTGAGCATTATAACCCTTTAAAATTCTTTAGCCTGTAGTTTTCCTTCTCTCTTTGCTTTTACTGTAGCTGATATTTCTTACATTGTCTAGCCTTGTTTGCATAGGTATAATATACTATTGCAACATAACATACCTTGAACAACAATTTCTATTGTCTTCAACACCTTATTTCTTCTATAAGGTAGGACTGGAAGATTGAATCAGTGATTTCTAAAACCCATCTGTTCTAGGGAATATTATGGTGTGGTTGGTTCTGTACATTGATACTTTGATTCTGTCTTAAATTAATTGGAGTATTTGGCTTAATTTTAAGGTCTAAGATATTAGTAGTGCAGAAAAGACTAAGGAAAAGATTGGACATGACAAGTTTTTTTTTTCTTTAGCGAAAACAAGAATTGATTTTGTCTTAGTAAAAAAGAGTCTTTGTGGAGATGTCCTATTGGCTGAAGTCTGTGACAATTCTCCAGTTCTCTGTCCTGTTTGTTTAGTAACACTATAAGGTGCTTTCTACTATTTGAAAACGAGAGTAACAGAACCCACTAGATGGGTTGTGAGACAATAAATTCAATATCTATGTAATATTAACAGAACACGAATATGTTTTAAAAATCAATATTTGAAGAGATAGACACTAAACAATTGCTTCCAAATAAATTATAGAGGTCCAAAAGACACAAAAATGCAAATACTTTGGTTAAGTACATACTCTCTCTTGATTAGCTTGTAGTTTTATCTGACATATATCACATGTTTTAGAGGTGCTGTCTTACACTTGTCTTTTCTGTCCTTATCTAAGATTAGGCAGAAATCCTTTTTTTTTTTTTTTTGCTATTGTTTTGTAACTGCAGTCAATTTTTATAGGAAAAAATTGTGATTGAATCTGCAAAAAATGGAGTTTCTTTTTGTATTCTTGGCATAAGCAAAATTGGCAGGTAGGGAAAGTGCTTCAGTCAGAGTCTTCTGGCCACCACCAGCGCAATTGTGATTGATCAGTCCTGATCCACTTTGGTTCACAAAAAAACTCCAAACCTTTGAAGTAATGCATTCCTGATTCTTAGGAAAACATTAATTTACTCTGTTTTGATAGCAGCACAGTCAAAAGATTAAATCTTTGCTCACCGTTGATTTAGCATTAGTTGAGTAAAGAAGTAGCCTGCAGCTGAAAAGGGAAAGAAAATCCTAAATAAGTATCTTGCAGCATTATTTTTCTTTTAATATTCATATGAGATGACACTTTAATATAAAAAAATAAAATAAGAGAATGAAGTTACACTAACTTTTAACAATTGTTTTGCCTTCATTCTCCCCATACCTTTTTCTTCATGGAAATATGAACCATACAAATGGTTTGTGATTGCAATTCTTATTTCAAAAACTGATTTCAGGTAAGATTTTCCTGAAAGCTTAAAGCACCAGAGTAAGAGCTTTATACATTTGGTACTGGTAGTTTTGACATAAGTGGTGTGTTGCAGAGAGTCTTGCTAAGTTTCTGATAGTCCTAGCCTCTGGGTGTTTCTACAAAATGGTACTTCTAATTGCATAAACCTTGGCTGCAGTAAAAGCACTGGGTAAGTAGGAGCTAACCAGAGCTTTTTGTTAAGTGCTGTTGCAGCCACTTAAATAAGAGGCTGGAAATGAAAGATGCTTTTAAAAGGTGAAAAGAGCAATATTACCTACCAGTGAAAGTAGATCTGAATCCTGCAGATGCAATTAGGTTAAAGGTAGGATGAAAATAGTGGATGGAGGAAATAGGTAAGAAAAGAATGAAAGAAATTCTCATTCTTTGTAAAAAGAGATAAAACACTATCAGTTCAAGAAGGTAAAAATAGAAAAAACCCACCATATTGTTCCTTAGTATTTTGTTTGTTAGGAAACTCTTCTGGATTAATTCAGGATGCCGTAGGGAGTAATCGAGAACAGGATGGCAGTGAAGATGATCCTGTAAATCAGTCTGGTGAAATACTTCTGTTTCTTGAAGATGGACAAATGACTTGAGAAAACATCGAGATTCATAAGATAATCACATACGAAAAATTAACCTTTGTTTTCAGAGAATTTGGCTGTATTTTGTCACATTAATAACAGCACTGTTTGTTTACTGTGAGAAGTTCTGGGTTAATTACTAGGCTTTGTTACTTTCCCATGAAGTTTTTGGTTGGCTGGTTGGTTTTGTTTGGATTAGTTTATTTGTTTGTTTCTGAAGTAAATGGGAGACCTATTCTTTGTAGTTGGTCCTTAATTTTTAATGTTTCTCCTCTCCAGATTCCTCGCTCTACTCCCCCTGCCAAAGGTTGTTTCCAGAATGAAGTGCTGTGTGTGAAAACTTAGTCAAATAGTACATTGAGGGGGAAAATGCACTTTTACTTATGTTACTGTTGAGTCATATGCTTTTTTTTTGAGGATGGGGGTTGATTTGTGTGCCCTTTATGTGGCATAAACCTGGCATATTGATGGAAGAAGCCAGTGCTGTGACAGCCAGTGTGATGTCACAAATAGCATCCTTTTCACTGGATTCCTTGAAAGAGATGGCATACCATAAGCATTTTGGATAAATTTGGGCAAATTTGTTCATCTTCTGCTATCACCTAATGATTTTTACTGTGTTCTTAACTGATACATTTCAGGTTTACACTAAACTCTGACCTTCATAAGAGGCAACAATTACCTATGTTGTTTCTAGAGCTCTAAATTACTGCTCTTACAGTGGAGCATGAAGAGTCACCCTTAATATCTGTGGACATTGGTAGACCCTTAATGTTTCAAATACTTTCTTTTTTTCTGAGTAATGATGTGTGAAGAAATATGAAATAACTTTTAAAATGTGTTTCTGTTAGGAAGAAAACTCTCTAGCTAAAACTATGACAAATATACTATTTTTCCATGGGGTCTTTTCCAGTTGCTTAGAAATTATCTGCTTTTTAGCAGTCAATTAAAAACACTCCTTTAGTGGGAAAGGACTGATGGTTCTTGCAGGTTTTTCTCGCTAACTTCCCTTCTGCACTTTCCATTGAGCCACATTCATGATTGGTTTTGGTTGTAGTTTTATGGGCTCTTGTCACAGGTCAGACTGTCCATTAGCTAGAAAGTGCCTCTTCCTCTTGTACCTTGACTTGTCCCCTCAACTAATGCCCCTTCCCTTTATAGGGGTCCAAGTTGCTGTGGTCTGGTTGGAATACTTCAGAAAAATTCATACTGTGGTATAGAATTACTGAGAATTCTGAAACAGATGACAGATGTATTCATACATTAGATTAAAAAAAATATTGAGGTTAAAAACCCTCATTTAGCTAACTTTTCACCTTTCAGTGTATCAGCTACTAATAATTTTCTTTTTTTAGCTTGATCCAAGGATCATCCAACCCTTTCTGGCAGAGTGTCGCCAAACTATCGCCAAACTAGATAATCAGAACATGAAGGCTATTAAAGGTCTTGAGGATAGACTCTATGCATTGGACCAGATGATAGCAAGCTGCAGCAGGCTGGTGAATGAACAAAAAGAACTTGCTCAGGTAATACAGTTGTCTGTTCAACAGTGGAATATGGTAGGTTTTTGATTTGTGTGTGCTGTTTAAATTATAGTGAACCAATTGCATGTCTTTATGCAAGATAGTTTTCAACATATCACACTGGGGTTGGTCAATAAGGTACTATTTCATAATAATTTGACATTTAAATATTGACAGTTTTTACACCTTGTTGTGTTTTTACTTGTTTTAAAGCTACAGCTAGAAAATCAGAACTTCAGTTGGAGATATGGAATAAGAGTTAAGTAGATTGATTTTAATTTTGAAGGGAAATACTGAGTCCTTCATAATTTATCACTTGATACAGGATCAAGGAATAGGCTAATGGTTCATCATCAGTATACTAGTAAGGAGAAAAAGTATTATGTCTTCATTGGACAGTGTCATTTTTAAGTGATAAGAAATTTAGTTAAAGACTCTTTTAAATGTAAAATATGTAGGTCCTATTTTAAAAAAAAAATCCGGTATAATATAAAAGTTATTAAATACAGCTTCCATAATAAGCTTCAGTTAATTAGGATTGTCCTTATTCAGATATTCAGGATTGTCCTTTAATGTCTTGTTTGCTACTGAAAGTAAAGAACAGTCTCATGTGGCAATATATGATGTTCAGATTTTTATGATGACCTTGGAGCTGGGACTCTGAAAAAAGGCATGAGTTTCTTGCTCCTGCTTGGATACTGATACATTATTAGTAGGAATAAGTGAACAATCTTGCCTCCCTATTTTGAGGGGGGTTAGAGGCCCCGTTTGAGGAGTACAGTGCTGGGCTGAGTTGTGGAGGACCATGCTCCCTATTGCCTCTGGTCTGGTATGTGAAGGTGAATACAACTGGTATTTCTGGCAGCATTGTTTAAAAGTGGAGCCTGTCTCCAGATAAGTTCAGTGAGTAAATTTAGGAGCACGTTTGTGCTAAATCTCAGTCTTGTGGTGTTTGTATTGTAGGCTAGTGCTAAGCCCAAGTGAATTTAGGGTGATGGCTAAGCTAGTCTTCCCATCCCTATGCTTGGTTGCCTTGTATTGTGAGTGGTGCTTTTAGCTATTTTTTCCTTCTTCACTTGGATGAAGAGCCTACCTCAAGTTTACGAGTCCCACTTTGGAGTGAGAAGCCTGGCAGTCAGTTGGAAAAAGACTTTGTCACCTTGTTTAAATGCTACTGTAAATTTAGAATTTGTACCTTTTCAAGACTTGGCAGAGACTTAAATGTTCAAATCTTCATCCTTGCCATTCATTTCTTTTTATAAATTGTCTCTTCCTTTACTTATGATGTAAGGGTGCATTCTGCATGCAAATAAGATGTGTGGCTCTTGGGAAGCATTAGTTTCATGTGTGAATTTTTTTAGGCAGGAAATACAAATTCTTTAGCCCACAGTAGTATTGAACATGTTCTAAATTGGTGTTAAATCTTCCAAATGCCAGAAATTAAAATTGTTGTTAGCAGAAGTTAAAATGATGGTTGATCTCTTCCATTCTAGTAAAATTATGTTTCTGCTGCATTAAGTTTTGTTGTCTTTCACTGGTGTTGGTTAGTTGTGTAAAGTTCTGTTATGGTTGTGTTGGTAACTAATTGGAAGTGAAATATGGAAGAGATTGGTTTGGACAAGACGACAGAGTGGAAAGAAAGCAACTTTGATACTTGCTTTCTTTGTGTATCATTCTGTTATACTTCTCAATGTTACAGTAAGTTTGTTAAAATTGTTGCATTCTTAGAGAAGATGTATCACTTTCACACTTTTTGATTGTCACAAAGCTTATGTAACAAATGTCTCTCTTCCTCTAGGGATTTTTGGCTAATCAGAAGAGAGCTGAGAACTTGAAAGATCCTTCTGTGCTGCCTGATTTGTGTTTGAGTCATGCAAATCAGCTGATGATTATGTTAACTAATCACAGAAAACTGTTAGATATTAAACAGAAATGTACCACTGCCAAACAGGAGCTTGCAAATAATCTGCAAGTCAGACTGAAGTAAGTTAAAACTTTACGACTTTATATTACTGCCACTTGCAGCAATGCTGTTTTAAGGAATGTGTGTTTTAAGGAAGTCGTTAGTATGAAAATATCAAGAGTGCATATCTTATAGTCTCTGTTGGTGCATATTCCTGATTGCTCTCTGTTAGTATATATTCTTGACTGCTTAACGTTGACTTGTTTGTATTTGCTGTTTCACTTTTGCTTCAATTCTTCAATTTAATAAAGGTAATTTAATGGTTTTTATTACTTGTGGGACATGCCTCCACCTTGAGACTTCTCTGGTGGTGAAGTTGCTGTAATGTTCCTTCTCAAGCACACCAGTTGATCACCTTCTCAGTAGCTATCCTGTGGTTTAATTATATTGGTGTCTGTGCTTGAATTTTTTCTGTTGATTGTATGATTAAGGGAATTGAAGATGTGGTTGCAAGACATGAGGATTTGGTACAGAGACTGTTACTTGTAGTGCATGAGTACATTGTGTGAACTTATTTCCCAGTGTTGTATTCTTATTTCTTTGACAGCATTCCAATCTTTAATACCTCTTGCTAAAGATTTTCAATATTTTCAAAAATATTTTCAATATTTTTTCAATATTTTTTTAGTATTTTTAATATCGAACAAAAAGTCGTGATTTTTTTGCTCAGGATGTATCAGGTGTTTTTAATTCTACTGGAGAAAGCTGCATTATTACTACTACTAAGGTTATAGATGCTGAGAACTTGTTAAAAACGACTTAACTGAAAATGGTGACAGATGTTCATTTTTGATCACCAATGTGAATATTCTATTGTGAAAAATTAACAGGAAACTGCCAGATGACTACTGAATTCTGAATAGCTTGGTGCTTTCTGTTAGCCTGTTGTTGTCCCACGTGAAATGTTTCTGTTCATTTCATCCAGACATGTTGATAATCTAATTTAAATGGAAAAAAAAAAAGCTAAGATGTGGTATTCTAAAGTGTAACCTGCTTTTGCAGATGGTGTTGTTTTGTAATGCTTCATGCTGACCAAGATGGAGAGAAGCTACAAGCACTGCTTCGTCTTGTAACAGAGCTCCTAGAAAGAGTCAAAGTTGTAGAGGCTCTCAGCACTGTTCCTCAGATGTACTGTTTAGCTGTTGTTGAGGTTGTGAGGAGAAAAATGTTCATAAAACACTACAGGGAGGTAAGTAAACAAAACTTTGAGACTAAACTTTTCTATCAGTATATAAATTAACAATTAACTACATATTTTCTGCTTTCGCAGTGGGCAGGTGCTTTAATAAAAGATGGGAAACATCTATATGAAGCTGAAAAGGCAAAAAGGGAATCTTTTGGTAAACTCTTTAGTAAGTAATTTCTTTTCTGTGAAGTAAATTGTGTTAAAATATATCACATGTCTTTGTAGTTAAAATTATTTTTATCATATTCTAAATTTCAATATCTGAAAATTTTCTTTTACTTAAATAGGAAGTGCATGCTGGTCCTATTGCAGAGAAAATATTTTTCTGTTAATCAAGTCAATTAACTATTTCATATAGATTATGCCAAAATAATATGAAAGTTGTGATTAATGGTTGTAAAAGATGTTGTTCCTTATTATCACATTTGCAGTTTGTGCTTAAACATGCCTTGTGAGCTTTATTGTTCTTTTAAATAACACTTCTAAAACTGTTACTGAATATTTGGGTACTGCTATGACTTCCTCTGTACTACTCCAGAAGAATGCAAGAATTAATACCCATATCTAAAGACATTCACTAGAAGTTTTTAAAAAATAATTAAAATAAAAGACGCTACTAAAAGAATTTTGATTACTTTTTCTGTAAAGTCTGTAACTTACGTTCTGAATGAACAGCTAAAATAAGACAATTGAGTGAAAGTTTATCAAATTTTCTTGGAAAGGAGATGAGGAAGATTACAGTGAAAATTTTGAAAATAAGTTGAGGCTTTTGCCTGTGTGACCATTAAGCAAAAAGAGGCTTCAGTGAAAGGAGTTCTGCTTGAATGGGTTTTGCCTGATGTTCTGTGGTCATTTGCAATTTTATGTAGTCATCAATATAAATAGTAATGCTTCCATGTGTAGTTCAGCTATTAAACTGCAGTAACTTTAGTTGATTTCTCTTGAGGTGTTACATTTCTTCCTTTAAGTTGTTTGTTTGGGTTTTTTCTTCAGGGAAGTCTTTTCTAAGGAATCGTTTGTTTAGAGGACTCGACTCCTGGCCTCCATCCTTTTGTGTATGTAGTCATATCTTTGGGTTTATTTAATTTCTATATGATTTCATAAATTAAAAACTTAGGCTTAATTCATTGGGCTTTATTGAAAGGTCTGTGGTATTGAAAAAAAATTACTCTTGATGATCAGAAAAAAGAAGCCAGGAGGAATAATTTGATCATCTAATTGTCTTGTGAATAATAGAGCGATAAAATTAATTGGATGGTAAAAGCAAGTAAAAGTTTTCCATGTAATCACTGGATGAGTGGAAAAGCATTTTTGCCTCTTAATTGGCTAACATGAGGGCATTGTAATTAAGCATTGCCTGTTAGCTTTGATTTGGTACTGCTTGGTTAATTGAAGTAAGCTAACTCCCTGATTCTAATGTTGCCATTGCACTTTGCCTTATTAACCTTTTCAGCTTCTCCTTTCCAGGTTTTTTTTTTGTTTTGTTTTGTTTAAAGGATACTCAGAAAATAAGAATGCTACTCATTTCAATGTTTCAAATACTGAACTGAATTAATATTGGTATGTGTAGCAGCACAATAAATAAAGCTTCACTTGCCATTGCTTGTTCCTTAACTTCTAAACGCATCCATAATATTTCTGAAGCTTGGTAAGAGGGAGGAAGTTGAATTAGATGCTCACTGTAGGTCCCTTCCAACTGGAATACTCTATTCCACTGCTGTCCAAGCACTGTGAATAGTTAATCATTACAAGTGTAAGGGACTTTATTAGGGACACAGGACTAGACATTGTTTCTTAAAAATTAAAAATATTTTGAGTAAGAAATCAGTTTACTGCTGACTTTTCTGTGTTATTAAACTCTTTTTAATCCTTCTTTAGTAATCTGATACTTTTGCACTAATATGTAAATTAATATCTTCTTTACAGACACGAAAACCTCGCAGATTTGACAGTGAGCTTCCAGATATCTCGTTGAGTGACTTGCAGTTTTTGCAGTCTTTCTGCCCTTCAGAAGTACAGCCATTACTCAGGTAAGGCCCCTTTTTACACTTTGTATGTTATGGAAATAGAGGGGTATTTCCCCCTATTTCTGGGGGGTCCCATCCCTATCAGTTTTCTACCCTGTTATGTAATTTTCCATAAAGAACAAACATGGATATTTTCTAATCTATTACCATTCTTAAGCACTGATCTTCACTGACTTGATGCAGATACATATGTATTCAAGTTCTGATGATTTGAACATGTCTATTCTGTATTGAGGTGTAAATGATTTTGATCTGCCTCAGAGCTAAAAAGCAAAAAAAAATTGCTATCAGTTTTAAACGGAAATAAACTCATAACTATGTTTTGTCAGATCAGAATGAGATTTGATTCTTTTTTCTTTTGCTCTTTGTTGTGTGGTATTCTGGAGGAAATAATATAAATGTCTTCAGCTCAGCATGAGATCATAGACATCTCCTATATTTTTGCTTTTTGTCCAATTTTATTAAACTGATTTTGCTGGAAAGTGTATTCTCTGAAGTTCCTCTGCTGTCTGTGGAAATCTATCATTTTGAGTAGAAGCTCTGTTTCTATGTTTCATACTTCCCAACAATGAGGCAGACATGCATATGTAGGCAGGAAAGCTACTGGTTTGTCTCACAAGCAATTTATGGGATTAGTTCCTTATCTAGAACTTGGAGATATCTTTGTGAAAAAGATGACTGCTAGAGTGAGCTTCCAAACTCAGAGCAGTCAAGGTGGAAAAATGCCAACCAAGATAAGGGGCCAGAAATGGGCAGTAGCAAGTTCTATGGCAGGTTCTGCCTAGGAGGAGATTTTTCAGTATGACCACATTCAGATATTGCATTTATCATCATCCTCCTCCTAAAAGAGACCTGCAGTTAGAGGTTAGAGATTTGAGATTTTCTGTGATTCTTTTTTTTGTTTTTTAAACCCCAAGGCTACAGTTCCACAAAGTTGGGATTGCATTTACAAAGGTAAATGCAAGAGGAAGATGCTTCACTGCCAACTGTCAGGTTCACCAGCAGTGTCAGCCTAATACTTGTTACTGGTGTATAAGGCAAGAGCTGAATTCACTGCTTTTTTTCACCTGTATTTTGGACTGGCATTCTTTTTGATTCAGAATTCCTGACTATCTTTATGGTGGTATTGGTGTTGTTAACAAGTGTTGTGAGCTCAGTCAGTTTGACAGTGGATTTGCCACAGGTCATGTTATAGCTGATGTACCCTTTTAATTTCTCTTATTCTGCTCCTTGGCTTGCTCCTCATCAATTTTGTGGGGGGAAAAAAGTGCAACAACTCAATCTTATTCCTAGTGTTTGCCTGATTTTTTTTAAATTTGTGAGAATTTTACAACGTCCCTGCAAGTTAATACTGAGTTCAGGAAGAATTTTGCCCTGCTATTGTCAGAAAACTATCACTGACTTAAGATATTTTAGTTGGTTTGAATTGTAGTGACATAGCTTTCCACTTGATGGCAATAGAGGTGGGATTATGTCATTCCTCTGGGCTCAGGGTTGCATTTGGTGAAAAATACAGAGGGTAGTGGTGAACTTGCAACTTGAGTGGGCAAAAGCTGTCACACACCTTGGGTAGATGCTGATCTTCAGAGGAAACTTGAGAGCAGTACTTTCTGTGGTGTTTTCATTTAACGTGTAAAGAGCAAGCAACAGGCAAAACTGAGACCTTGCACTAAGTTATTTTCTGTCAGCACTGAACCTCTCAGCTGCATAATTAAAATGATGTTTTAATTTACTTACAGTCCTTCAGTCTTCTGAAATTATGTGTTTGGGCAACTATTGAAATCTTAATTCTTCAAAAATACACTTGATGCCACTTGCCCTATATACTGAATTGAGAATGCAGAATACATTGAAGTGTAATCTGCTTTTACTATATTGTTAGTCTAAATAAACCCCTGCTTTGTGTTTTCAGCTTGCAGCACTTGAAATTTGATCATTTAGGTTACCTGTCATGAAAATAAGTAGTAAAGAATTAATTGCTTCTTCAAAGGAAGAACTGGACTGAAGAGAATCCAACTGGAGACAAGATAGTCATTTACAAACACAAGTGCTTCAATTAGAGATCTAATCACTTCTGTTGCTGTCATTAGATCTCTAGGTACTACTGGCAAATGCTTTCCTTGGGAGGAAAGAATGGAATTACTTCCTCATCACTGTTTATTGTTATGACTCCTTAAAACTGCCCAATTAATTTTAAACAAAAATACCAGGAAGTCTTAGTAGACTTTTTTCCATATAAAATAGACTAAATTAAGAAAGTATGGACCTTACACAGAAGAAAGCTTAGTGTTGTTGAAATATATGCATAATAATTTCATAGATGGGAGTATTAAACTAACAGTGTGAAAAAATTAATCCTGTACTGTTTTTAAGGGTTCCCATACTTTGTGACTTTGAACCTCTTCACCAGCATGTACGTGCTCTACATAACCTGGTCAAGGCAGCACAGAGTTTGGATGAAATGTCACAAACCATTACAGACCTGCTGAATGAACAAAAGGTACTTTTGGTTTTCTTTATCAATTAAAAAGAGAATATTATATTTAAGACAGGGAATATTTTCATAATACTGTTGTATCAAACACTTTAGAATGCATCTTTGTTTTTCCCAATATAAAGATTAACTGCATAAGTTTCCTTTCTAATCATGAACTTGTAAATATTCTGAGAATATTTAACAGGAGTTTGTATTCCACACAAGTTGTAGAAGTAGAATTGGCACTGTTTATATTTTGTTTTGTCATTTTCAAATCTTCTGTGTGCAGAATGTGTTCATTCTGCCTTTATTGCTTAGTTTGTATTCAAAAAATTTGTTACTTCTCTGGATTTCTGCATTGTTTCTTAGGTCTTTTTGCCACAAACAGTTAAAGAGATTTTAGGGCTTTGGTTGGCTGTTGTGCAGTCTTTTGCTTTTAGTATAGGACGAACAGATGGTAAAAAGATTTCTTCCTAGCTTTACTCTGCCTGTCAAAAAGATTCCTTCCCCTAGAAACTGTATTTCTGCCAATCACTTTTGCTTCTGTGCATGCAGCCTCTAACATTCTTAATACACTCAATAGATTCCTTTTAGCTTCTGACTGTGGCCTTTCTCAGGGTGAATTTAGCAATGCTTAAGATTTTTTGTGAAGTTGTCTGATTCAAACTGGGCTTCTTCAGTGTAGAAAATCAGTAGGTTTTTCCAGGAGCTGTGTTACTGTCTGAAGTGTAAATTGTTCTATGCACTTGACTTACTGGAAGCATCTTATATAACAGATAAGTCTATGAACATGTTTAATTTAGAATGGCAGTTTTTTGCTTAAACCAAGTGACATGAAGTTCTCTATCTTTTTATTTCTCTGGGATTTTGGAAGTCTTTTATTTGTGTGAAATACGAAATCTGGGCTGCTCTTTATTCCGTAATTTAGAAAAGGTGTGTCACTTAAGTAATTTCCCAGCTATTTGGTCTCTTTATGAAGATTGCTTTTCAAATGAACAGTCATTAAATATTAGGGCCTGAACACTAACAGCCATTGAAATTGCAGGAAGTGAAATTCAGTGAAATTTTGCCATTTTCTGACCATGCCCTTACAACAGACCTTGCTCTAAAATACAGAAGTTCACTCCCAATATGGAGCATCCTCAAATTTATCTTGTACGAAACCAGGATATAGTGTCAGTTGTTCTAATAAATTTTCACTAAAGTTTGCTGTGTCAGAAGAATGTGAAATTTATGTTTTAATTCAAAATATGCATAATAACAGTGGAAAGATAAACAGAAAATGTGCCTGAATTTTGTAAGTCTTTGTAGTTTCCTCTTCTTTATTCTGACATGCTTATCTGGAAAAATTTTATCAGTGTCTGGTTGTACTGAAAAAGATGTTTGCCAAATCAGGAAAATACTCTCTTTTCTTTTGCTTTTGTTTGACTAATTTGGATTCTTCACTCACACAGAAATGTCAGGTGCTTAGACATATTTGGATAATTGTCTCTTTCCTTAGAGTAAATTGCATTGCACAGTCAGAGCTGGACCATTCATGATGTCATCTTGAAAATGCCTGTCTCTGTGTGTCATTTCAGTGATTCATTTGAACTGTTCTTGGAATTGTAGCAAACAGATTTGTCAGTTTTTTTCTTTTCAAAGACAGTGTTATTTTTGCTACTTCATGAAAGACACAAGGTCTTTCTCTGTTATTTTGCTCTGCAGATAATCTAGAAGTGTTTTTTTAAATTATACTACTTTTGCCGGTGTAGAATTAAGTTATTTTTAAAGTGCACCTTTTTATATCTTCAGTATTGCTGGGAATTCACAATAAATAATTAGAAGGATGACTAAACATTTAATAATTGTCCTGAAGATGCCTACATCTTCATGCATCCACTTGTTCTGGTGGTGAACTGTCCCAGCTTGGTGCAGAGTTGGCAATAACTGTGCAGGTTAAGCGTTGAGCGTTGCCCATATTATTATTCTCATACTCCTACCAAGGAGGCATCCTCAACCTCTTTCCATACTAGAGGCAGCAGAGGCCTGGTTCTTCAAATTTGACTGGGGTGGTTTCCCTGGATTGTTGGTAGTACAGCAGTTGAATTCTGAGTCAAGTGGAAGTTCATCCTATTGCATCAGCCACAGCAACTGTCTTTTAATAGTTGCTTTAGGCAGAAGGGAAAAGTTGTGACTGCAGACAAGTGAGAAAACAGCAAGTCAGAGGAGATATGTAAAAACACCTTACTCACCCCCTAGAATACTGAGGGCATTGAGAGTATTTCTTTTCAAGTGTCTCCATAACTCTTACTGTTTCAGCTCTCAAGTTCATAGAACATTAATGATAATTTTTTACTTTAGTATTACACAGGAGTTGTTAAAGGACATTTTTGTGGATAGTTGTTTAATTTGTTAGTACTTCAAAATCTGTTTCATTTTTAAGATCTTCTCCTCATTCTTTGTAATTTAATAGCCTCGCATCAAAGATGTTGCTGTGCCCTCTTATTTCCATAATCCAGAGTTTAAGCAGATCAGCAAATGGGTTAAAGGTGTCCAGGAAAAGCTAAGGTGCTCGTGGGTAAGATGATTAAAGTGCCTTCTCAATGGTTAGTAGTTAATTAACATATGCAATCCTTCAGTATTTAAAGTTTTTCTTGTAAGAGAAACTGGCTTTTCAAATCAGATCGTAAATCTCCCAGTTCTTCTAGTTGAGTTTGGAATTGAAACTGCTTGTAATCTTTCTCAGAATTGCAGCATTCCCTGACTATTGTTTTTTGTCGTAACATAATTCAAGCAAGGCATGTAATCCTGCAATACCTGAGAACTTGGAAATTAATTCTGCTTTTCTCTATTTTTTATTGTTTGCTCTTGACTCCTCTTCCTTTGTCATTACAAAAATTGGTGTGTGACATGTGCATACATTGCTGCCTGTAGATTGTAAACAGACTAGATATCAGGCGTGGGCTTCTTAGTAAACAAAGTCTTTGTATATTTTCAGCCACTCATAAAGTGAGGTTTAACTCCTTTGTAAGCAGTAGTTGAGTGCTCTCATTAGACACCCAGCAGCCACTGCTGAGGCATGTGTTATTTTACAGGCTCAGATCATGAAGAAACAGAGTTCATTATTGTTCTATACAGTGACAATTTTTTTTTATTTCTCCTTTATGGTATATCCTTACTCTTTACCTTCCAGGACAATTCTGCAAGGTTGCCAAAAGTAGATACTATCATTCCTTTGCATGTGGATTTCTGTAGGGCTTTCCCATATTCAGAGTCTTTGAAGTGCTTTTTGTAGTATATACCTGATATGTCTGATGCTAGTTTTTGTTATTGTTAAAGCTCTGGTTTATTAATGGTGATGTTTGTCACTTAAAGCATGCTTTGAACCTAGGTATGTGTCAGCATACACGGTACCCTTCAACACCTCTATTTGTAAGTTTTCTTAGATAAACAAGCTGAAATTAAATCTAAGGGAAATGCTTAAACCTGGGCTAATCGAATAATTTAAGAATGAGCATTTCCTTTCCATTTTGTCTCATGTCCTGTTCACTTTTCATAAATACAATATTCTGTGTGCAGTGACCACAAGGTTTTTTTTTTTCACGATGTAAAAATCATTGTATGATTTAGATTCATAAAGATGCAAAACCTAAGGGACCTGAAGTGCATATGCAACTCTGGTAAATAGATGAGCATTGAAACTGGAAATAGAATCACAGCTGAGAATTGTGAAACACAATTTATCTCCATTAAGAGAAGATTTGCTTGGTACAGAGGAAGATAGGGTCCTTTTTTGAGTAACAATCATTTGTACAAGATCAAGAAAGCAAAAAATGGCTATTTATATGGCAGCAGATCAGTGTTTGTCACTTCTGAGATTTTTGGAGTTCTGTTGCTGAATGTTTATTGCCAAGCTCCACTAACTGTTGCCATTCAAGTAGCTGAAATCAATGAATGGCAGAAGTTCTTCAATAATAGCTAACAGAGTGAAGAACACCAGACATGCATTTTAGGTGCATTGAGGCAATGGGGAATGTTTGGGAAAGAGGCCTGAGCGGCATCACAGAATTATCAGCTGGAGGCAGTGTTGGCTTTTTGAAGAAGAGCACCACCAGATTCCCAGCACTTTGAGACTGAACATCTTATGGAAATTTTCTACTGGAAAAATTCTCATGAGTTTTTCTTCAGGAACTATTTCTTTTCAAGGTGGCCACATTTCATAGATGAATAAAATCAAAGGAGTTCTTAGTGATGAAGGATGGAAAAGCAAGGTAATGGTTGAGCTGTGGTGTTAGAGAATACATCTAGGATCTTTCAGAGCACCGAAAACTTTGTTCAGAAAGCTTTGCATCTCTTCCAGGTTGTGATCCTGATGATCCTGTGCATACCCTTTAATTCTGTGTCTCACAGCTACTTACCTTACGATATTTTAACTGTGTCTGCTTCACTGTAATTTTCCTAGGAAAAATTGCTTTGCTATCCATCCTATTACAAACTTGTTCAGGCATGTGTCCTTGGTGGATACTGAGGCTGTACATTGCTTTTGCTTTTTAACTTACACTGGAATGTGTTCTAAACTTGCTGAAGCTTAAGGTTTATATTTTTGTCTTAAGAATCTACAGATGTATTATTGGCATTAGGGCTTCTATATTCTGTGTTGTATATGATAGTTAATAGCATAAGGTGTGAAAGGAGTTTTTAATAACAGTATTGACAATAATAGAAAAAAAAATATTTTAGTAACAAAACATTAGGAAATCTGAAATAAGTAGGCTGTAAGAACCAAGGCCTATTTCTGACTGTTAAGATACAGTTTGGGTATGTTCTACATAGGACTTTTGGTTAGGTGAACATTTAGTATTTATTTATGCATTTACAAATGATGCTTTTCTAAAACTTAATGGAAGAATTTGACTTTCTGCAATTTTTGCTTAAGTTTTAATAGTATATATTTTGGATTGTTACAAATAATAAGGCTGATTTTTTAAAGTTCTTGTTTTGCCTGGTGGTTTTGAATCAATTTTTAATGTTAACTGTTTCACTTGTCACTTGTGTTTATTTCTTGTTATAACTTGTAGGCCTCCAATAGCCAAGCATCGCCACAATCTGCTACCACACCAAGGATGGAAAGTACTACAGGAACTGCAATTGCTACCTCTTCAAGAACTCCTCCATCACTCGAGTCTTCAGGGTCCCCTGTGTCCTCCTGTGTGTCCCCCAGCTCCATTAGAAGAATTGTCTCCAGACAGCATTGATGCTCACACGTTCGATTTTGAAACTATTGCCCATCCGAACTTGGAGCAAGCTCTTAAGCAAGGATCATTAGACTTGGATTCATTAGCAGAGAGTCCAGAATCTGACTTTATGTCAGCAGTAAATGAATTTGTAATAGAAGAAAATCCAGTGTCTCCTAATGTAATAAGTGACCCACAGAGCCCGGAAATGATGGTGGAATCTCTTTATTCTTCAGTTATCAATGCAATAGACAGTAGACGTATGCAAGATACAAGTTCTTGTGTAAAGGATGTTTCAGTAGAAAATGCTTCTCTCAGTGTTCGTGTGGAGAAGTGTAGGGTTATTGCTCAAGACTCAAAGGTACATTTAAGAGGCATAAAAGAAGATCTTTGCCATTTCAGAACACTTGTACAAAGAGAACAGTGTGACTTTTCTAATTCTTTAAAATGTACTTCCTTAGAAATAGTAAATACGATTGAAAAGGTAAAACTTTCACTTGAAAAAGCACTAAATGATAAACATCAAAATGAATTGCAGTCTTTGAAAAGTGAGTATGAAACTAAAATTAATAAATTATTGGAGGATGGTGAAGAAAATAAAAAGAAAATCAAAAAGTTAAAAGGGGATCTGTTAGGCCTTGAGGAAGTTCTTCAGAATAAAAATGATGAATTTGCAATAGTAAAGAATGAGAAAGAAGCTGTAGTTTGCCTTCAGAATGAAAAAGACCAGAAATTACTTGAATTGAAATGCCAAATGGAGACACAAAGTTCTGAAATCAAGGAACTGAGGCAGTCACGTGAAATAGTACTTGAAGACTTGAAAAAACTTCATGTTGAAAATAACGAGAAACTGCAACTCCTGAGGGCAGAACTTGAGAGTTTAGAGCAAAGCCATTTAAAAGAACTGGAAAGCAACCTACAAGCCAGGCATTTACAGGAGTTTGAGAAGGTCTTAGCTGAGCACAAGGACTGTTTGGATAAATTAAATAAAGAGAACCAGCATAGACTTGAACACATGCAGGAATCTCATGAAGTAGTTATGCAAGAGAAGCAACAACAAGTAGAAGAGTTACAACTCAAAGTTTCAGATCTGTCGGATTTGAGGTGCAAGCTAGAAGTTGAACTTGCCCTGAAAGAGGCAGAAACTGATGAAATGAAGCTTCTTTTGGAGGAAAGCAGAAACCAGCAACAAGAGACCTTAAGATCTCAGATTGACAAGGAAACTGAAAGCCTAAGAAAGGAGATAGATGAATTAAACAATAAAATACAAATCAGCAGTGATGAATATCAAGTGGGCTTATCAGAACTAAGGACTCTGATGACAATTGAGAAAAGATCAGTGTATTTCTGAGCTAGTAAATAGATATGAAGAAGAATCAAATTTGCTTAGAACTGAATTAAATAAAGTAACTCTTCTTCATCAAAAAACTGCTGAGGCAGAAAAAAGACTTTCAGAGCAAATAACAGAACTGCAAAGTAAGTTAGAGTTGGAAATGAGTGCCCTAGAGAAGGAAAAAACAGAAAAATTATCTCTCTGTGAGCAGCAGGAAAAATATGAAGCTATTATCCATAAGCTAAAGGAAGAGAAAGAACTGTTAGTATCTAACCACGAACAAGACAGGCAGTTGCTCATTCAGAAGCTCAGTTGTGAAAAAGAGGATGCAGTGCAAACTGCTTGTAAAGAGTTGGAGTTGCAGAGGGAAGCTGCTGAAAAAGGGCTTTTGGAAAAAATACTACAACTTGAGATGCAAGTGAATCAGAGGTACTGTAAGAATTAAGTTGCTGTGTTTTTCCTAGTATTTTAATCAATATGTTATATCCAGGGCACTGTGCAGTAACTAAAATTGTTTTTCTACATTCACATTTCAAGTTGCTTCCTTTTTATAGGTACTGACATCCCCATCAGTCTGTAGTCAATCTCAAAGATTGTAAAATATGTTATACAGGATGAGTTCAAGACAGCAGTGAAGGTTTTATATTTCAGTCGTGTTGAAGGAGTGTTTCCACAGTAGCAAGTTAGTTGAAATTCTGATTTTGATGGTCTCAGCCCCTCTCTCTTATTCCCAACCTTGCTCTGCTAGCACTTTGAGAACATGTAGTGGCTGGCTTTTAGGTTAGCCTGATAACTTTCTTTATTGGCTACCTGTACACTAGGTTGGTGGTAATGGTGGCATGAAAACTTGTGTTGGAATTTATACAGGATTGACTGAGAGCTGTCCCATGGCCACATGGACTTCCATTGACTTTTGCTTGCCCCATTTACATATTTCAGGATCTTCAGTTTAAGCTTCATAATGAAACACAAAGGTGCAACATAGTTATAAAGAACATTCTAACATCACTGTTTTTCCTTGTTAATTTCTGCTGAGATTTTCCATTTTAAAATATAATTTTCCTTTGCCAAGAATGAATAGAATTATTCATTCTGATTTCTCGTATTTTATGTACTTATGTGTTCATAATGCCTGCCAGCAGCCTAGATTGTGCTGTTATAGAATGGAAATAGATTTTTTTTTGGTGTGACTAAGGCTTACCAACAGGTTGTTTTTTTTTAAATGCTAGCATTACTTATTTATATTCTTGTAGTGTGAATCAGTGCAACATATAGATCTTGTTTGTAAAATATCTTAATAGAGGAATTTTTTTCCCAGGTATTATGCCATACCAAGTATGTGAAATGGGCAAAGATCAATAAAATGGGCAGAATGGGACATAAAAGCAAGAATACTGCAAAAGATTAGTACAGATTTAAGCTAGCTTTTAAATTTTGAGTGTCAATGTACTGTTAAAAAAAAATGTAAGAGAGGGGGGAGGTCATGCAGAGTCCAACAGCATAGGCCAAGGGAAATGGGAGTATCTTCGCTGGAATTGTCTGCTGCCTCAGGTTTGTCAATGCAAGCAAATCCATCATTAATTATGTGATGTGTTAATGCCTGTGTTTGCTTGTCAGTGTATAAAGAAATGCATCAAGATAATATTGTTTCTTTGAATTAAGATTGGGATATAATGAAACTTAGAAACAGCCCTTCTTAATTGAAGAAAATATTCTCTTAATGAAATACAGTGAAATGAGAAGAAAAATTATAAATTCTCCATTCTTTCCCTTTTCTGTGTATTAATGCATTGTAGAAATTTGAAGAACTTGACTCAGCAGGAAAAAGATGTAGCTATGTCATCAGACTTTCTAAAAATCCACCCACACTTAAATTTGAACTTGTAAGCACAGCTGTGTGCCTTCTACCCAAACTGGATAAAACAGATAATGTATTTAAAAGAAATATTACCTGCTTCAATCTAAAGAAGTGCTGTTAGTTATAAGTTTTGTCAAATACTTTAATTTTTAGTGTGCTGTTGGAATACATTTTGCCTCCTAATTCTTCTTTTTCTGCTTTTAGTCTGTTGCTAGTTTTTTTCCTCTATGAATCAAGATACCTTTTATCTCCAAAGGGCATATATGTTAAGTAAATCTGTCCTAATATTTCAAAGTCACTATTTGATTGTTTGAATTGGTAGAAAGCAACTTTTATTTAGCAGGTGACTGTTTGTTGTTTTGGCAAGAGCAATGTTACATTAGCCATTCAGAAGGTACAGGGCAGAAAGAGGGATTGTTAAATTTGATCTGAGTATTGCGCTGGTGTCAGGAATTTAGTTTTTGAACTTTCATGAAAACGAACAAAAATATTTAGAGGCACCAAAGAAGTGTTTGCTATGCATGCGTTACCACAGTGTAAAAATTAATGTGGTTTGGTGTGTCTGAAAGTCAAGTCATTTTGATTAGGAAAGATAATAAAACTGTAAGGCATTTTGTAGTTCCTTTTACCCTTTCTGCACTATGTAATAGTGTAAAACAGTAGAGAAAACGCCAATATCTTTAATGATTTGTTGCTAAACATTTTGAAAACAGTTTTCTGGTTAGTTAAAATATCTATAATACTGTAAAGAATGTCAGAAGTAGAATAGGAATCCCAGCTGCTTTGAAGATGGAATTAGTGCTTTGATATCTTCCAGTCTTGGTATTGTCCAGTCACTTCTGTCAGACCATAGCAGAGTACATGTGCTCTCTCTTTTAGCTAAGCTTCATTTAGAAATGAATTGAAATTTAATCAAGCACGAAAATGTTTTCTTGGTGGCACAAAAAAAGACTTGCCTGAGTGTTTCATGACTTTCTTCTCTCTGCTTGTTTTACTTCTGACTTCTAGAACGTCAGAGGCTGTTTACCACTCTGAGAACTTCAGTTGGCTTTCAGAGCTCTTTTATTTAAAGCTTCTTATGGGCTTTTTTTGTGCTTAGCTGCTGCAGAATAGTTTGTATATTCAGTATAGGCTCATTTGGTAGAACAGCAGTATTATTAAGTACATCCTTTGTCATCTTAGAGCACAAGTGTTTGCTTGCAAAGAAACCCCAAGCTGAAGATATGTACTTTTGGTATCTTGAAAACAATAAAGTTAGGAATTGTCACTGTTGCTGTAGTTGGTAAGACCTTTCCAGATTAAATACTTAAACCTACTGCCTGGTACAGTGATGAGGTATAAAAACTGGTAATGTGCTAGCATCCTTTGCAGAAAAATAATATCCTTTACTTGGCTGCTATTTGCAAATAGTACTCCAGGCAATCCATCTGAGAGGCAGATGATTCCTGCTTTGGTTTAGTTCAGCTAAGAGCTTTGGGTTTAAATATGATTAATTTTAATATCCATATGGTTTAAATATGATTCTGGTGAAGATGAATAACAGAAATTTAAAATAATGCAGTTTTTCACAATTGTTGCCCTACATAGGGGTTTCTCTATTCTGAAGTTCTTCCGGGAGGTTCTTGATAATTCAGGCCGGAAGCACAGAAGAGTGTAGTTCGTTTTTGCTTCAGTGGTGAAAATTACTTTGTCTATGTAACATTGTTTCAAAAGCCATTTAATGTTATCCTTAAACCATTATTCTTCCTGCCTTTGTGGCTGTTGATAGTTTCCTTCATTTATTATCACTACTGCTTTCTTCCAGATTCTGCATTCCAGAGTTCTGAATTTCACATCAGGATTCCTTAGCATTAGATTTACTGCTGAATTGGTTTCCTTACATGATATTTCTGAAGGCTTTGCCTTTTGGCATACAAGTATCGTTGTAAAGTTGATAGTTGTTTGTTCTTTTTATCACTTTCCACACCTTCTGTTACATTTGTAAAAGTATAAACAGAAGTCTTCCCCCACAACAAAACTCCAAAGTTAGAGCCAGTGTGCTACACCAAAAGCACAGAATGCCCAAGAGTAAGAGTTGGTGAGATCCTCATGATTAAAAGTAGAATTGAAGTTAGTAATGGCTTAATTGCAAGATAGTATTTGTTAAATATTTCAGGAATAATGTCTCAAAATGAATATCTGACATTTTTAGTGTGTGCTTGTTTCATGCATTGGGGGGCTTGGTATATGCTGCACATTCAAAGCCTAAACATTTTCTTTTAAGTCCTCCTGCTGAATCATCTGCTGAATCAAACTTAGTTGCTGAACTTCAGGAGAAGCTTCAGGAAGAAAAAATGAAGTTCTTAGAGCAACTTGAAGAACAAGAGAAAAGAAAGAATGAAGAAATGCAGAACATCAGAACGTCGCTCACTGCAGAGCAGCAGGTAAAGCTGGTTTTTTAAAAGTTATTTTTGCTCCCATGACAGTTGTGTTCTTTTGCTGCTTTGAAATTAGAGTACAGTTTTCTCTTTTACTCTGTAACACTTGCACATTCTAAACTTGTGTGATTATCTGAAGGCAGGATAGGATGTGTTAATAGAATCAAACATTTAAGCATTAAAAAACCAAAAAACCCAAGCGAATGAAACTCCTCTGAAAAAAATAAGACCAAAAGGCCAAACCAATTACCAAACAACTGGCAATCTAAATTCAGTTTTTGTGACTTCTTTAGCATAAGTGCTTGAAATTTATATTCATTCATCTCTTTAACTGCAGAAAGATACCAGGTGTTACAAAATTTGTGGACAACACTAAATTAATTATTTGAAATATTAATTGTTTTGGAATGCTTCTTACTGGCTTTTAAAGTTTATTTCCATGGACAGGTGGTGTTTTGAGGTTGAAAGCATAAATATATTGTATTTTGAGGTTCGAAGTATGTTGCATTTTGCATAATAAACTTTAAGCCACTATGTACTCCTTATCTTGATAAAAAAATCACGTTGCACTGGATTAATATTTTACATCCACACATTTTTTTCCTTTCAAAACATCTTGAACCTCTTAGTTTCTGGAGATGAATCTTGAGTTCTTAAATTAAATCTCTGTTAGTAACAGCTATTATCTGCAGCTTTATTGCATTTGAACACTGAGAAAGGATTTTCTGTTTTAAGCACTTCTCTTTACTGTAGCTGTGTTAGGATCAAATAAGGACAAAGAGACAAAGGTGGTTATCAGCCAGCTTAGTGAATGAATGCTATGAATCACTTTTGGTGCAGGGAACACAGAATTGCAGATGGCTGTAAAGAAAGGAGTAGTATTGCAATTGGGCTATAAGCATTAATACTGAACTTAGCCTTACATAGTAAATCTAATGGGAAATTTTTCCTGCATTGGTAATTGTTAGATTCATTTTACCAATATTTCTTAGTATTCCATTTTCCTCGTTATCTACTAGTATTTTTCATTTTTGCAGCAGAGCATGGAAGGGAAGGTTCTGAGGCTTTGACAGCAAATTCCAGAGAAAGCTGGAACTTTTTAAAAGCATAACAAGAACAACCTACCACTCCCCCCCAAAAAAAGACCCTAACCAAAGCAGGCAAATACCCCAAACCCAGAAAAACGGTGCATCAGTCAGTGCTGATGGTTTACTTCACTGGCTGTGCTGATGACTGAATGTTTTGGGTATTTAGCCTTGCCTTTGTCTTTTTTGAGTTCTATGTGGTTTCCTTAGTGATGTCACTTATGCTTGAGGTGTGAGAGTTTTATTATGTAGACATATAACAAAAGCTGCTGTGCCCTGTGTAAGGTGTGTAGCCAACCAAGTAGTTTGCATTTTAAGACTGAGAGCTGATAGGCATATATCAAGACAATATTCAAATTCACAGAGAAATTAAAGTTAATTTGAAATAGCCTTTTATTAGATGGTTGTTGGTAGATTTTGTCTGTCTCTTCAGCAGCACCCTGAGAGTAAAAGGGCACAATGGTCAATAGAGGGAAAGATTTGTCAGACTGGTACTGAAAGATATGCTGGCCTCTTTTTATGTTCACGTATTCAAGCTACTAACCAGGATTCCTGTGTATCTTTTCCAAAAATTAATTGTTCACTGACTTGAAACTTATTTTAAAATCAGTTTATAGTGTATTGATATTAGTATTTTTTCTTTTTCATTGTATATAATATATCTGGGTGAAGTTCAACTTTATCTTAAAAGAGTTACTTGAAGGGTTCAAATTATTAAATATAGAATTTCAACTATTATACATTACCTGGAAATAAAGTATTATATATAAAGAAAAAACAACAACTTATGATTTTAAAAATTATTTCTTTATTGTTGTCCTACCTGTATGTATCAGGCTTGAGGGAATGAGAGGGTTAAAAATAAATATAATTGCAGGAAAATTTTACAGACAAACATAAAAATAAAATGTACAGACATTTTATCTCTTCACCAAAGCGACAAGTAAAAAAGTTGTAATTTTCTGTTTAATTATAATGTAGAAAACTGAAATGCATGCTGTCTTTTGTACTATTTTGCATTATATTTTTACAGTACATTCCTTATTTCAGTAATACATCCTTTCTGTTTTCAGACCAACTTTAACACTGTTCTGGCAAGAGAGAAAATGAAAAAAGAAAACATAATTAATGATCTTAGTGACAAATTGAAAGTGCTTACACAACAGCAAGAAAAAGATAAGGGTAAGCAAATTTCTGAAGAAATACTCATATTTTCTAATAGGGCTATTCCATTCTTTGCAGATTGGTTTTGATCCTTAGTGCTGCTATAATTAAAAGAAATTTTGTTTATTTGTGTCATAGATTTGATTGAAACACTTTCTGAAGATCGAGCTCGCTTACTTGAAGAGAAGAAGCAGCTTGAAGAAGAAGTTAATAAGCTGAGAAGTAGTAATTTTTCTCCATCAACCTACTTGGCAGCAGTGTCAGAAGCTTGTGGAGCCTGTGCAGCTGATGTGCCCACTGACACAGACAGATTGGTTGCTGACTTTGGGGCTGAAGGGAGAATGGACTCCACGATGGAAACCAGTATGATGGCTGTGCAGTAAGTGTGGGGCATTAGAGTAGAAATACACAAAACGTGCTTTTGGGTGATATGAAGTACAGATGAGTATGTTTAATTCTCCCCCTGCCTTTGATACCCTTCCTGAGAATACTCTTTTAAAAATACATGTGCATACAATTGTGGTGTCACAGTCACTAGTACTGTGTGGGTTTGATGACCTTGAAGAATGCAGCTTCAAGGTGAAACTTGGCTCCACAATCATGGCATAAAAGAATATACTTAAGGATGCAAAATGTAAGTCAAGAGAAGGAAAACTGTAATGGTGAATGAGCTGGGAGGCTGCCTGTTACTGACACATCTTTTGAGCAGTGTCTCACTTTCATGGCACTAGTGTTTTAAGGAATCCCAGGCATCTCCTCCATACCTTTCACAGAAGAAACCTGACTGGGACCCACACAAGAGGAGCAAGGTTTTTACCTGAGGAACAAGAACAGAATTGTTAGATGTGTTTATATTCACTTTAGTCTGTCCATCACAACTGATACTGCCTAACCCAGAATCACATAGAGCACTGAAGAGCTTTGTGGAAGTGAAGGTGAAAACGATTTGTCCTTGTCAAACTAAATTTGCACTCATAATAAAACAAGGAATTGCCCTCTCTTTAGAAAAAGAGCTGTTTCTTATAGTAATCATTCTATCCATTCATTCATTTATTTGCACTCTCAAAACAGATGTACAAAAAAAATTAAAGTGAGCTTGTGAACAAAAAATTTATGGCTCAACGTATGATTAGACAGATGCTTTTACAGGTTTCTGTTGACTGCTTCCTATTACATGAGAGCTAAACAGCTTTTTAACTAAAATGAGGTAATGATTAGTATGGTTTATTGATTCTGATTCTTTCAGCATGTATCTTTCAATGCTGTCCCCTCTGTGCTAGAAAAAATATAGTACTCTTCACTAAGTGAAGATGGCACATGGGTGTAGCAAAGACAATTTTGATAATGAAAAAAATGTTAGTTTTTAACCTGTCCATTTTATTTCTCTTTTAGTGAAAATGTTCATATGTCGGAAGAAAAGCAGAGGATAATGTTGTTAGAAAGAGTGAGTAGATTGTTTGTTTGTGAGGTTAAGTGTTTTGACTAAGTACTTAAAAATATGTACATGTGAAGTTGTGCTGTGCTCAGTTATATGCTCTGATACAATATAGTATCTGCAAGAGGTATAAATATGATTTCAGGGAATGTTTTTTTTCATTGTGGTCACTGTAATTCAGTGATATCTTGTAATTCTAGATAACTATTAAAATATTATTCTTGTCCTATCCTTGTTATGTTTATGTAGGCTTTAGTATGAATGACTCAGGTATAATATCTCTTTTTGGGAGTGGCAGATCATTGACTCAAAGAATTTCTGTAGAAGAAAAAAGTTACAATTTATTTTTCTAATTAAGCCATACAAAACAGCTGGACAGGATTTGAGATTGTTTTATCAGTTTTTCATGAAAATGGGTAATTTCTCCTCATAGGCTGTATTCTTGGTAAAATGTGAGATTAACCCCTAGTAGTTACACTGGACTATTTCAGATACTAATAATTTTTAACTGTCCAGTCATATCTAACTTCATTTCAGTTGTCTTTTAAAAGTCGACTTTAAAAAAAAAAAAAAAAAAAGATATCACTAGCTTCCAGCTTTCTAGGATCACTTGGACTAAAATCTGTGACCAAGTAAAGAACAGAAATGGTTTCTGTTAATGGATTTTGTTAATGATGCAACTTCCTGGATGTTTCTGACTATGAGCACATACATGCTGTTTTCTGTCATCTGATTACAAAGGATTTGTTGTGTGTAGAAGCTATAACATAGTAATATATTACATTTCTTTTGCTGTTCTCTCATTGACATGTTTTTCTAACTGAAAGAGGAATATGAGTATGGAGGTAAAATTTTAGCAGTGGAGTTTGTAGCACTAGGATAATGGACTTCAAGGGGAGTTTTGCATGTATTTGTTCAAAAGATATTTTGATAATTGTTTTAGAACTGAAAGATGTGGTATTGTACAAGTAGGGCTCTAGTCATATTGGAACTTTTTTAAAGAAGTGTTTGTACTGTATAAAGTATAATATCCATTAATAACATTAAGATTTTCTTGTAGACTTTGCAGTTGAAAGAAGAGGAAAATAAGAGATTAAATCAAAGATTGGTAAGTATTTGTGTAATCCATTTTTTAAGCCTCATGAATACATAAGAAAAACTTAAAAATGTTAAGTTTGCTAAAATCTAAGAATGTTTTTTTTTATTAATTTTGAAAATATTTTAAGGGTTTAGCAAGTGGTAAATAGGTAACCTGATAACCTTCCAGAGGTACCTGAGCTTAGTCTTCTCATGGAAGAAGATTCACAGGACTGGAGAGTGGCTTTTTCCCAAAGAACAGACCATCCAGAATTTGGGTTATGGGGTGTTATTTTCCAGGGCACCATGACTCAGTTTTCAGCAGCAGTAGCTTGAAGGCCAGTTTACAAGAATATAAATATGCCTTCACTTTAAACATAATTGGCAGTGTTAGCAATAACTTACAGATTGTTTTGGGAAAACTGCACCTGCCTGCTTTGTAAGGTGTGAAACTGTAATGCTGCCTAGTAGCAGGCAGCCACCATATGAAAATGCTCAAGTACACTAAATGCCTATGGAAGGAAAAATAATTTAGTGACAGAGCACCCTTTATTCCTGCACTGTAATTTCTTCTCCTTTTATTTATTCCCACTTTATCCTTGCTAGCAGGTCTCAGTTTTAAGTCTTAAAAAATTCCTGTGTGTATAGGAAACAGGTGCATCCTTCAGTTGAACTGGCCACAGGCATCATACTTTAAGTAACAGGTGATGTCTAGAAGTTTGGTAGGAATTGATGTCTGTGTTGTGGGAAGTTACACTTCATGCCAGGTGTTAGAAAGGATTGCAAGACATCTACAAGTATAATTTTTAAAGAATTATTTATAATTCGTAATGTCAGTGAAGTACACAGAATTTATTCAAGTGTAGATTTTGCAATAACACTTAAAATACACCCAGACAGTTTTCTAAACCTCTCTGTAGATTTCTTGAATCAAACTGTTGATCTGTCATATTAGAGTAAAATAAAATGAAACAAACACTGTACAAGACAAATAGAAGATTATTCTTGTTATGATTAATACAAAGCCATGTAGGAGAAATTGGCAGCTCATTGGTCTCTAAAGCAATTCAAATTTAATTTCTGAATGGACCCAGGAACTTCATATCTTTTCAATTACTTACTTATAAAATGAGTTTTTACATCGATAAGTTTCTTTTCATCCTTCTTTCCCTCTCCCCCTCCTTTTAAATGCACTTCTAAAATTGAAAGATACATCAACACTTAAATACCAATGTTTATTTTAATTGAGGTACTTTAGATAAGGAGCTCAGAAGGCATTCTGTGTGAAAAAGTAAATCTTCATAGGTCACTGGCTTTTGCAGAACTTGTGTATTATTTCTACAATGAACAAAAAGGAGCTCCTTTTAATACTTGGAATGTTATTACAGGATTTTTGTTACAGTAAATTAATTCCTGAGAATTTTTTCTTTATAAAGGCTATTACAATTGTACTCATAAAACATTCCTAACTTGGTTTTAATGTAACTATTCTCAACACTCTAATTTATTCTATTTTTCTTGAAGTTAAAAATTAGGGGAAAATGCCGAAGTCAAGCTATTTTGTGTTTTCATTTAACACTTATTCCAGTTGGAAAAAATAGCAAAAAATTATTTGCTCTGGGTATTTGAGGAGAACTCTCAAACATTTTTGTGAACAGTCTAAGCAAATTTGACAAATGTCATGCTAGCTGCAATTTTTTCAAGCATGAAAGGTAGCATTAAAAAAATCTGAAGATGGATCGTGTAAAGAAAACTGCTAAGAGTGTTACCAGAATTTGAGAGCCTTCTGTGATGTACTGCATTCAATTTGGACTCATTCTTTGAAGAAATTAAGAAAATGAGCTGTGAATAGGCTTCAAGCTCATATGGAGACAGAGGCTGGTACTGCCTCTGGCGAAGGCAGGGGGCAACATTGACAATAGGAAGGAAATACACTGTAGGGAACAATATTTGAGTTACAGCTGAAAAATCACATGCTAATCTTCAAGTGTGAGCAATCTCGATTTGAATAGCATGTATAAATGGTCCAGGAAGTGGGAATGGATGGAAAAATCTGCAGGACCTCTAGTCAGAGTTTCTGTGGAGCAGTTATGAGTTGTCTTTTGTGAGGAGGTTACCAGAGGGTAATGGAACTGATACATTTCCATCTGACAGCTTCCACAGCTACTTGCCTGCCTGTGGAATAGGTGTTCCTTTAGAGATAGAGGTAGCATTAGTCAGCCATTGTCATTTCTAGTTATCACAGTTGTTATAGCAACTTTGTGTGCACTTACATATATTTTTAAGTCTAGTTTGTCTTATTGAAGTTGATCCATGTGGTAGTATGCTGTTAATTTAAACAGAATTAAAGGTAAATATACATGTATGAGAGTTGTTATGTCCAAAACCTTACAGAAGTGAACCTTTGTTCTCAGTAAATCTGACTCTAGTTTTGTTTCAGGGAATGCTGCCCTGTTGATTACAATAAAATTTAGATTTTGTGACCACTTTGTAGAAAAATTGAGAGCCTGTGTTGAGCTCAACATCTAGAGTTTAATTGTAATAAATGTTTAATCTCTGGTGTTCTATCATCAGCCTTTTCTAGTGGCAGTGACTTCTCTGTTAGAATGAACAGTTTTGTCATAGGTCTTATGTATGCCCAGAATCTTCACTGACACTGATATGAAAATCCTGGTTTTTAAATAATGAGGGAGAAGTTAGTTATGCAGGAACTTTTATAATCAAAGGTAGCTATTAAAAAAAAATACAATAATAAAAACCAGAACCAAATCACAAACAACCAAACTTGCTACAGAACAGAATGACAAAAGTATGGTCGGTTTTCTGAGTGAATATAAAATCTGCAAGACTAGGCACTATTTAAAATCAATGAAAGTTCATCTTGATGTAGTCTTACCTGCAAGGTACATTTCATCATAGCTTGCTTTTATCTTTTTTATAGATGTCCCAAAGCATGTCATCAGTATCTTCAAGACATTCTGAAAAAATAGCAATTAGAGAGTAAGTACATGTTAATTTTCATATAAACAGATATGCTTTCAATAAAATAAGTGTATAGTTAATGCTACAGTTCTTCTGTTCTTGCTCTGTGGTGAAAAGATGCATAAATCACTATAATTTAGTCCTCAGCTATTGAAGAATCCCAGTAGAGCATAAATCAAATTTTATAAAGCCTTTTTATAAACAATAAAATGGCCTTTTGGAATTCTGTCAGTGACTTTCTTGAGTTCTGTACTTCATGGGATTTCTAGAATTCTGAGGCTTTTTTAAGATTACTTTTTTTGTTTATCTTTAACCTTGAAGTTGTGTTAAGGAAAAGGAAATCTCTTCATCCTGAATATGCATAGTGCTGTATTATATTTCAAGAGAAATCTTACTTTCCTGAAGTTTTCAAAGTTCTTGTCTTACTCCAAGAGAATGAAATAAAATTAGCTCAAACATTTTGTTTTATCATATACAAACATTTTCTATTATCAATCTATTAGCAGCTGCATGTAGAATTGTTGCTGGAAAAGGAAGTATTCTTGTAAAATGTGAAAGCTACAGACAACTTCTTAAATGATATTAGGCTTATAAATTATTTGAGTAATAGAAAAAAATATTTTGAGAAAGAAAACCTGCACAGATTCCTCTGTTAATGTTTTCTGAATTACACCAATTTCCATTTTTGCTGTAACAAGATCAGCAGATAAAGAATCACTTTTCCCCTCTAGCATCTGAAAATTGTTGCCAGTATCTTGGTAGTTTTGAGGAGGAAAATGGTGTGAAAGAAGAATTCATCTGTTCAGTAGAAACGTTTTTATGTCAATATAGCCTGTCTTCAAAGTCAGTCCAGGCAGAAAAGCTTGGAATATTGTTTATTTAATTTAGAAATGAACTTTAAAGATGATGACCTAAATTTCTCTAGTTTTACTCAATCGACTGACTGTGTATCTGTAGTCTTCTCCTATGGAGAAATTTTTAATTTTCTTTGCACTTCCTCCCTTGTCCCTGGAGGAGAAGTAACATCTATTCTTAGAACTTCCTCTTAATCTAATGCTTAACTTGTAGCTATTATAGCCTTCGTGTCGTTAATGGGTAAATAATATACTTCCAACACTTTACACTGTGGAACAAGAAGTTTGGAAACAGAGGTTCTTCTCTGAATTATGTTTCTGAAATGAGTAATGAGAACTTCTTATGTTACCCTGGTGTCAGGAAGAAGCAGAGTTTTAAAATTTCCTTTTTTTTTTTTGATATACTTGCCAGTGTTTTCTTTGGCCTCTCATCATTAGATCAAAGATGAACACTTCATCTCTTCTTTGTCTTGTGTGCTTAAAATTCTAGGATTGAAAGCCGTATAAATGTTTTTGCTGTTCTTTTCGATGTTAAAATATGATTCAGTTTAAAAAACAACAAAAGAATGTTTGTAAACACTACTAGACAGTGATGGTTGCCTTAAGTACTGTTGAATAAAAATAATACAAAATTGAAACATTAGCATTTAGTTAGGTACTTCTGATTATCTTTTAAAGCAAAACTGGCAGTTCTTTTGAGAAAAATAATTTGAGCTGATGGGTGTAGAAGATTTCAAATACACTTTTTGAAAATAGCCTGCTTTTGTTGACTTCAGAAAATAGATGAATATGAGTTGACATAGCAAGTGGGAATGTCTGCTGCTGTTCAGCTTTGTCTTATGCAATAGATGGAGGGAAAATGTAGTGTAATTAATTTAGTTTTAAATTTCTGTACGTTTTTTTAGTTAAGTTCTGTGATTTTATTTTTTTCCCTAGTTTTCAGGTTGGCGATTTGGTTCTTATTATCTTGGATGAAAGGCATGACAACTACGTGTTGTTTACTGTTAGTCCAACCTTGTATTTCTTGCACTCAGAGTCCCTTGCTGCATTGGATCTCAAACCAGGTGAGTGTGGTAAGTGTCAGATTTTTTTTCTAATTATTACCTCCTCTTACAATTAACACTCTTAACTTTCTAATATAAATGTTTTTTATAAGTGTGTATGTGATAAATACATGAAGCATGAAATAGTTGTCAGCTATCTTTGTAGCTTTTTCGTCTTGGTCTGATGCAAAATGTCTTTCAAAGCAGAACATTTTAAGTTAAAAATTTATATTGATGTTAATCTCTTGGAAAACTGGGGGAAAATATTTGCCTCTTCAAAGTAAGTTGTGGAAAAAAAAAAAGAGAGAATATGCCGATTTGGTACATGAAGAGAGTATGTTAACATTCCCATCAGGCTGCTTTAACTACTCAGCATAAATAATAAATAAATAAATGTGGATAACAGTATATGGGAATTTGCAAGCAGTATCTTTGCTCATAGTTTTTCCACCAAATTTAAATGGTATTTATTACAAATTTTCAGAGAAGACTTTCTGTATTTCTTTATGTTCAAGTTGATGGCACATTTACTTTTTTCTCCCTTAATTTTTAAGGCTCTTTGTTGGCTTTTTTTTGGCAGCTATCTAAACTTAGCTAAATTGAAATCTTTTTAAATGAGGAAAAAATAACAATGTTTTCCATTAAAACATGAACTACGTGAAGTGGATTCATGGAAATGTCTTTAAACTATAATGTTTTTTTACAAACCCACCTGTGCTCTCAGCTTTGTAAAAACGTCTAAGAATATGCATCAAAAGAAGATATGAACTAATTCTAACTTATCAGTGAAAGTTTCTATGTTATTGCATGTCACGAGCTGTCAAATAATTTCCCTGAGCAGACTCACTTGTAGGTTGTAGTTATGATGCAAGATGATAGATCTTGAGTAATTGTGTAGTCTCCAGAAGACCACTAAGCCCTAGCTGGATTCTGAGTTTGCTGAAGGATTGGTGCCATATGTCATCTGTGAAACATAAGGGGAAAATACCTATCTTGATTCCAGGTGTAATATATTCTGAACTGTGGCATTAGTAGTGCATGCATAGCTGTGTAAAATACAGTAGACTTTTCTTACTGGTTTTTTACATATTATAAGGTGAAAGCCATGTCAATTTGTACATTACTTCAAGTATCTAATTCACTGACCTGTCTGTTTCAAATGGACTTAGCTTGCTGTAGTCCTTACCAATTGCTGAACAGAGTTAATCTCAAATCTGAGACAACTACACATAAAACAAACATGAAGACTTATCAATTGCCTGAGGGACGCATTTGTCTCTGTCTCAGTGCTTCAGGAAACCATGTCTTGATTCTATTCCTGCATCGGGGAAGTGTGGAAAATGAAATTCAGAACAGTAATTGTATTTGTGATAGGCTAAAATTGGTATTGGTCTGGCTACTGTGAATTAGCCACCAAAATGTTGTATTTAAACCTGACCTTACTTAATGTTGGTTTGTTTATTTAAACTGAGGGTTTTTTTAAATTCTGCTTATAATGAAAACCTAATGTAATATCCTGGTACCTGTAGTTGCTTGTCCAAAATAATAAATATATTTTCTCTTTAGCATCGGGTGCATCTAGGAGACCTTGGGTGCTAGGAAAAGTGATGGAAAAAGAATATTGCCAGGCAAAAAAGGTAAGAAAATAGTAATGAGAAATCATCTATGATTAATAGTATTTTTAACAGTTGTGACAAATTCTCTCTGCAGAAGAAGTTAGATGAAAATTGCCCTAAGTTCTGCTCTTCTTGCTTTTCTTTTGAGTCAGTGAATATCAAGAGTAGGGGAACCAGAAGAATGAGTGGGTTGGGTATTTGCATCCACACTGTCCAGAGCCTTGTCAGACTCCTGAGAGTCTCCTGAGTACTGAATAGTGGGAATCAGTTTGAGCTTAAAAATACAAAAATCAGTAGAATAATTCCACATTTTAATTTTTTTATTCTTTTTTTTGTAGGCACAAAACAGATTCAAAGTTCCTTTGGGTACAAAGTTCTACAGAGTGAAAGCAGTACCATGGAACAAGAAAGTATAACACAGCAAAGTTTTAGTTCATTCTGTCTATTCTTTTTTGACTTGTCCTTCAGTGCTCGTTCATCGCTCCAAATACCAGGCCATCTTTTTATACTGAGGTCATGTGACAAGATACGTCATTGATGTACTGCTTTTACTTTTTAACAGGTGACATTTTAGAAATTCATCAAAAACTCTGGCCCTAACTGCTTCGATTTTTTTACCCAGATAACTTTAAGAGTGTGGACCAAATGAGTTCATTTTCTCGAAGGGCAACCACATGAAACATGGTTTGTTTGCCATGTTAATTGCCTGTTAAATATACATTAGCTTGTATTTAGATGTTAAATGTTAGTTACCATTATTACCAGCATATGTCCTTTTGTGAAATCATTATCAAAGTACTTGCACTCTTTAACAGATTCTTTATATGTGTAAAATTCATCAACTATTTAAAGAGGGTGTTCATTGCATGCAGATAATCATATAATTTTTCTTCAACATGAGTTTGCCTCAGTAGATGAATAAAAATAACTACTGCAGCTTGTTTCATTACATGAAAATGCTCTTTAATGTTAAAAAACCCTTGTAATTTGATGGACTGATTTTGAAAATCAGTCACAGTTAGATCTGCAATCTTCAAAAGCACTTTCGATGGATTGATCACACAGATTCTGAAGGGGAAGACACCTGTGCCGTTTATTCAAGGTGGAGCACTTGTTCTTCCCAAGAAAACAGAAGTCTTGTATTAATCTATTTAGAAAAATCATATTGATGAAATTGTATTTCATGGTTGAGTTTCAGGAAAAAACTCATTGTACATTAACCATACAAGAGTCATTTAAGTAACAAATTATTGTAATTGTAAAAGACATGTAGAATTTTAAAACAATAAAGATTTGAAACTGTATGTGTTTGAAGTATTTGTGTGCCTTTTAAATATTCTCTCCCATATTTATTTCATGTTAATTTGTTACATCTTCTCTGTGATTTCTCCAGTAGTTTCATTACATAGAAATACCCAGATTTTCCATGAGAGGTAGTAATTTTCAAAAAATCTTTGGGAATTACAAGAATTACCTTGTAATCTTGTAATTACCATAAAAATGAATTTGTCAGCATATTAAATGGATAAAGGACATTTTTAGTAGTGGTACTGCCTACATTTTTAAAATGTAGTCTTATTTATTTTCTTTTTCATAACAGTATAAAAGGGATGTGCTATAAATATGTAGCCAGTAGGAAGTAAAATTATGAGGTCAGTTATGAGTTTATACCTAGGATTCAATCCACAGGGTTATTCAGCTGTGATTTATCTTCAAGTGTAGAGTGAAAGAGGAAGAAAAAACAAATTAAAATCTCAGTGCTTCTGCTCATATGTTGCAAATAATATTTCTCTAGACTAATCAGTCCAGAATATACAGAAACATCTGTGTATGCTTTATTTAAAATTTTGTTCCATAAAAATTTTAAGTTAAGAATTTTATGAAATGCATGAGCTTGTAACTGTATCATATCTTTGATTAAATAAATCTGAGACAATTGGTCTGTGGAAAACAGAATGTCGTTTCATCAAGTTGCATTCTCACCTGGTTGTTTAATTTACTAGTTGATGTACTGACTTTTTAAAATTAGTTTTCAAATATGCATTGTTCTTCAAGAATTGTATTGCCATAGTTGAGTACTGTGCAGTGTCAAATGTGTAAATAGCATAGATCTATAGGGCAGGTTTAATGCATAAAAAAGCAAGCCAAAGAAACAACCCATGATGCAATGTTTTTTATAATTGAATTTTTCATCTTCTGCTAAGTGGGAAGTCAGTTCTGTCTGCAGTTTGGTGCAGTCTTGTTCCTTAAGTCAGCTGAGTCACAAGTGGTTTAAAAATTGCACACATAGCATAATTCATTTACTTTTAATATGCCAAATATTGAGAAGCCTTGATGTCTTTTTACCCATTGACAAAACTTTCACAGCCTCAGATACTGCTGCTGTGAATATTAGAAGTCTTCCATGGATTAGTTATCTCTTGGAAGCCATCAGGCTTTGCTAAGAGGCACTGAATCCTTCCATTTCTGGGATTGCAGTTATTCCTTGAGTAGCACCAATGAATCTGTGTAGCAAGGGGCAGTCCAGTTCTCTAACATAAGACCCCACTCTTTTGTTATTGAATAGTCTACTTCAAAGATAAGTAAAATGTTGCCTAGAATTTTCTCCATGGAGGAAAGGTGTTGTCAATCAAGTTTTTCCAAATTGGATAAAACTGCTGATTTGGTGATGGCCCTACATGACACAGAACAAACAAGTGGCACCCCTTTTAGGGCATACAAAAATAAGGATTTTTCTTACTCTGTGAGTCATTAAGCACTAAGGTTTGTGTCTTTCTGCTTTGTGTTGATGACATACCATGAAGTTCATTTGTTGCAGGCTCTGGAGATGGTGCCATGAGTGCTGAAGTGAGGTGAGTACAAAAACTCGTGCTGAGAATTGACCTCCTTGCCAAAAAACCTCAGAAATTCCTTCATCTTTTTCTATAAAAACAGCTAAACTTTCTAGTCTCATTTTACTGTTGCCTAGATTAAAAATACTTTTAAGCTTATATATGGACAGTAGCAGTGATGATTTATGATACTATGAAAGTTGGCTTGATTTCTAGTTTAAGATAAAAAGACATGACTGAGGTTTATATAACTCAGTAACACATGAACAATATATGAAAGTGAACTTGGGAAGCACCTAAATAAATTGATTAAAATAAAGTGCTGTAATGCAAACTATGAGGGAAGAAAAACTCCTTCCCTGCTGATATCTGCCACTTAAAAGGATGCCAGGATGTATCTGTTATTGTTACATGACATCATATTTTTAAAATATAAATAAACAGCAGTGGCTTTGGGTTTTAGGAATATTTGTCATGTGTTTCATTTTATAATCTTTATGTATATTCAAAATGGAAATTCTGTCAAACAAACTCCTAATGTATTCAGTAATGATTCTGAACAGTCATTGAGAAAAATGTAGTTTACATATTTTTTGTATGTCACAGCCTTACTAGTTCTTGAAAGTATGTTTGTTATGTACCATCTATGTGCTTCATCTTGCACCATAATAAAACTTTGTGTATAGCTATATAATTTGGATGAGGAGTGTGGTCAGGAGGAATGGGGGAGAAGTTGGAGGATAAATTTGATGATCTCAAATTTCCCTAATTCTTTTGTGGAGCAGCATGTTGGAAACTTAACAAATACTAAAAATAAAAGCCTCTTGTGCTACTGCTAATACATGTTTATTCCAAAGTCTGGCTTTAAGGAGAGGAAACTTATTTTTCTGAACTGCAGAAAGGAAAATGAATGGTAGAGAAAGTTGATTGAAAGCAAATGCTGTCCTGCAGACTTAACACAGAAAGGATGTGATAATTTAAAGGGTTTTTTTCCAGTGTTCCTGGAAAGCTGTATCCATTTGAATACTGAGAAGCGTATCAGTTTTTGCACTGCTCTGCAGTTGGTCTCCTGTCAGGATCTTGTGCTGTTTAGAATTCAGCTGTGTTGCATTTGAATCTTAAAATGGTCTAAGTAGGAGCATTTTTACCCTGAAGTATACACTTTTCTCTAAATTACCTGTGTTGCATAGTAGAACTGGGAAGTCTGCCCTCTGCAGAATTTTATGTGCCTTTTTTGCAGTGCTAGTTTTCTCTGTGACCCACATTGCACCCCTTTTTCATGGAGTTAACTAGAAGCCAGATTGGCTGTAAGCAGCTATGGCAAAAATTGATTAGTACTTTGGAGTGCTGTTTCATTCCTGTAATTTTTTTCATTAGTCAATTGCAATGCAGGGAATTGCTGCTTAGTGCCAAATTAATAATTCCAAAAATGGAGCATTCTCCATAAAAGAACTTCCTTGTCTTCTCATGCCTTTTAAACTTCGGTGATCTATCTCAATGCTGCATTTTAAGGTCGCTGATGCCTTTAGCTCACTTTACAAGCCATTCTGCAGTCCTGAAGCAGCAATGATAAATTATAAAGAGTAAACAGTTACTTCCTTTAGCACTCACTCCATTAACACTCACTCATATTAACAACATCCACAAAAAATACTGAGTAGCATGGGAACATCTAGTCCCCAGATTCCAAATACTGGCTAAGACTTGAGTTCTATGTTGATGCTCTCAAGGAGCATCACGTTTAGAGAACAGTTGAGGTTCTAAGGAGCCTCCCAAAGTTGTCTTGCCCAACTCTCTGCTGTGGCTGGAATTTTAGGATATTTTTAATAAAGGTCTTCAATTTGCAATTAATTTGGCAATTGAATGTTTGCAACATTCAATTTAGTCCTTTGTTTGAAAGCCTGAATTAAAACTGCTATTGTAACTTGAGTAAGTTCTAAATTCTCCATATTTCTGGCTCAATTTTCTGATGTTATCACGGGTGGCATCCTTGCTTTCCTTTTCTTGACTTTTGCTTCTTGGACTTAAATTCACTGTCTGACTTTTGAGGCAAAATTACTTAGTAGTAGTTTTTTTTCTGCTGTGGGAGGAGCTAGTTTCTTACCTCGCAGTCAAAAGTTTGTACTCTTTGCAAAAGGGTGTTTACAAACTTTTTTTCACCATGCTCAGATCAGTAAATTGGGTTTCTGTCCAAGATCTCTACATGAGATCTACCTATTCTGAGCACATGGATGCATGCTTGTGCACACAGCTTTAGCAAATACTACAACAAGCATATAAATAAGCTTTGGGCTTATTTACATATGTGATGGGAGTATTAAAAGTGCAGAAAAAAAATGATAAAATGAGCAATGCCTCATTTTTATTTTTAGTAAAGAATTAGGTATAGAGCTATGAGTTACATATAACCAAAATATTCTGCTGTGTTGGAATTAAAATGGTAGAACAAGGTTATATTGAATACAGTACTGAATGCTGTAAATAACAAGTGGTAATTTTGTAGACAATGGGTAGCTTTTTAAGCTTTTGAAGAGACCTTTATATAACTATACAGAAAAAAAAAAGGTATTTCTTTTCAGTTGAAATCAGCTAGAACCAACTGTCTGCTTTTAAAAGGCTGTAAGTTAGAAATAGCCTTTTTTGGTATATACTACGATTTCTTGAATTGGACTGGAGTAATTTTTCAGAGATTGTATTTCTAAAAGTATTTGATCAACAAAACAGCTAAGCAGTAAAATATTCTTTTAATTTTAGACCTTGGGATACTAAGAATATTTCTATTCCTTATGTTTGTAGCTCTTATAAGTGAATTTTTGGAAGCACAAATAATTTGCACCAGCTATGATAAATGTAGTTAAATATGCTTCTGTTGACCTAGCACTACATTGTAGAGCCTGAAAAAAATTTCCCATTTAACAGTAGAATAACAGTGGAACAGTGTTGTTGCTGTTTTGGAACACAAGATCTTTTGAACCTAGGTGTAGGCTACAGTGTCTTGTATTGGTTTTAAACTAAAAGAGGGTAGATTTAAACCAGATAAAACCAGTTTTTTACGGTGAGGATGGTGGAACACTGAGACAGGTTGCCCAGAGAGGTGGTGTGTGCCTAATCCCTGCAAACATTCAGTGACAGACTGGATGGGGCTCTGAGCAACCTGATCTAGTTGAAGATGTTCACTCACATTTCATTGTGGTTGGACTAGACATCCTTTAGAAAGGCTCTGCCAATCCAGAATATTCCCATACAATTCTATGTATGGTTACAGTATGTATGTATATACTGTAATGGCATATGCTTCAATTTTGGCATTTTTTAAGTACTTTAAAAATTGAGAAATGTCAGTTTATCACTACTTGTCAAACTTGGATTTTATATGCCTGAGGATGCACTTTATAATTAGTTAATTAGGTGCTCTTTTCCTGTGCTTGTGCTTTCACATCTGTTTTCAGTTATGCATTAAAACCTTGCCTTGAACATATGATTACATTCTTGTCCTTTTTATGGTGGCAATTTCTGAGCAGAATGCTTGCTATGTGTCTTGTACGTAAGACCTGAGTTTCTCCAAATAATTTACTTATTTTTGGTACCTGACAACCAGGGTGACCAATTTGGGATACTTGGCCTGCTCTTTCAGACCAAAGCAGTTTTATATCTTCACATCCTGTGCTCTCACCATTTTGCTCTTTCCATTATGCAAGCAAGAAGGTAAAGCAGTGTGTTCAAAGGCATGTGACACTTCAAGTAAAACTTACAGCCTTGCTTCTCTGCCCTCTTTTATACTTGTGATTCTCAGGCACCTCTGGAAACTGTGTGTCAATATCTGTGTGGGTCAGTTCTTACTCTATTAACCCGTTTTCCATATTAAGATATGCAGCTGTAATGTGTGTGTGGTAAAACATAGTACTTTTCTTTGACTCAGACCTAATACACACACAAAAAATCAACGTTTTTACAGTTGTGTACCTGGAAATAGTAATTTATTTTCAGTGGACTTTGATTTCTGTCTAGAAATCTGCATTATTCAGCTTTTTATTAGACTCCTGTAATGTTTTTTTTTTAAATGTAAGGGGAAAAAATCAATATTGGTGCTTCTCCATCTGCCAGATTATATCTCTGCTAAGCTACAAGAATCATCTTGAACTTTCAGTTTTTGTTCCTATTATCACCTAAAAATCATCTTGAGAAATTTTGTTCAAGTTATCACCCAATACTGCACAGGAAACATGATGAGCCATAATTCTTACATGGTGCCTTTGGACTGTCTATTTTAATATTTCCTCTTCTGCCTTTTTAGTGTTGCTTGTCCTCTTCCCAGCTCTTCAGAGAGTTCAGAAAGAGGAACTTATAGTTGACAGCTCAAGTCCATTCCCTGTATCCCTGTATGGTTAAATGAAACAAGTGTGTTCGTCTCCTTGAGTAGATGAATCACATTTTCCATTGCATGTAGGTAATTTAACCTATTCACTGGTGACCAAAAAAAGTTGTGCAGAAGCTTTGAAGCACTGGTGCTGAAGCTGGTTGGTTAGCATGTAGAACAAAGTACTTTTCTGGAAAATCTCAACTCTTGGGAGCTTGAAATGTTCCATAGATGTACATGGAAGCTACTGTGAGTAGAGATGCCACAGTGTGATCAGGCATGAAAGGGGCTATCTGCCCTTGAGGGAAAGACACCTCACTTCTGACTGCTGGGACATTGATTAAATAGCTTTCTCCAAGAGGTCTTAGTTTTTGGGGTTTGGTTGGGTTTTTTGGGTTTTTTTTTTTCCTCCTTAACTGCAAAAGTTAACCAGCAAAATGGCAATGCTTTCTGTGCAGAGGAATAGCTGTTTAGTAGGCATTGGTAGCACCATTCTTGCCTACAAAACATTCTTACAACAAATATTTTAATGGATATGTTAAGAACTATGAGAAGGGGAGATATTAAAATGATTTTATTTTCTTTAACTATTAAAAAGTGAGTGTATTTTAAACTTTTTTTACCAACTTATTTTATTATTTTTTGTTCCTTACTAGACAGTGACTTATTTATTGTTTTGGTGTTTCTCAAGGAGCTGAAATCATCTGTTATCTAATATCTTTTGTTTTAAACAACAGATTAAAACAGTTTATTCTGCAGAAACATCTTGGGATGTCACAGACTCTCAGCTTAGATAATTCTGTAATTTCACTTGCAATCAAATTTTGAGACAAAAATAAACATTTTAGAGATGGCATTGTCTATTCCATCCTTGCTTTCTATGCTGTAGAGGATGAAATCATAAACCTATTCAGGTGTTCAGTGCATAAATTGATTTTTTTTTCCCTAACTATAGACATTTTTGTTCAAGCATCCTCGATATAGTTAACCAAAATTATACTAGGAAGTTGTAAGGAAAATAAATCTGAAAAGTATGTCTTGTACTACTAAGCATAAATTAATATAAATAGGAAGGGAATGTAAAGAAGGGATTGTTCAGTCATTGCCCAGTAGATGTTCTGGAAATGATTTAAAAGATGAGGTGAGAAAAATGGCTAACCTGCTGTGTTGGGTTAATGGCCACATTTTTCATTTGCTGAATTTTACATGTTGACCAGTGAAAGAAGAATATCCTTAAGAGTTTGATAACCATCTTCACTGGGGACTTTTCCTTTCTGCTTGCAACAGAATTTGCATCACCTTTTATAAATGCTCTTCACCTGCCCTGTATGTTTTCAGTTGCTGCAAATTTGTTATATTTAACTTGTTTAATTAATTCTCTGGGTTGGTGGGATTTTTTTTTTTTCCCTTGGGGGATTTCTACAGAAACCAAGTTGCTTTGCAATGGGCTGGATGTTGTTTTCCTTTATGGCTGTACTTTGCATGTTCAGTAAATGTGGCACAAAGAGGGAGTGGGTGTTGAATGCATGCTCAGGACTCAATGGGATCAGAGCTCTGATGCTGACAGTGGCCTGGGATCATACTCTCAGCACAGGGTCACAGGCAGGTTCTTTAGGATGATGATTTGCTGCTGGTTTTTCCTTTCATTGATCCAGGCTTCTGTGGCTGTTCTGTGACCCTGGGTGTAGGGGTGAGGAAGGCAACATCAGGAAGGAGGAGGGGATTGAAAAAGCTGTGTCAGAAGCTTCCTGTGATTCCTCTTAACAATAGTCACAGAAATTGGTACCCAGATGGAAAAACATTTTAACACTGTTTTTAGAGCCTTGGCCAGGGGAACTAAAAGTAATTTCTGAAACGGTTCTTAAGTTTAACCCTGAAGCATGTCTTCTGCAGGATCACTGGCAAAGCAATTCTGCACATGTTGTTCTGGAAGAAAGTAAACCCAGGACACTGTTGAAAGCTCCCCCCCTTTCATACAAAGTGTGATGCTGCAAGAGGTTGAGATTTATGAGCCCCCTCAAAAATGCAGTTGGCTGCTTTGCGAGCTCTGACGTTTCCCAACCACAAAATACTCAGTTCCAGTGACTTGTGGTTGTGGCATTTCCATATCCTTAACACACCTCCAGAAGGTACAGTCTCCACATTTTAGCTTCCTGGAATAGCTGAATAGTTTCAGCAGGATGATGTCTGTCACTGTTGCATAACTTCTGTTGACTTCTTTCCAAGTGAGGTTTTTTTTTTTAAAGTCTATGAACACAGTTATTAGATAAATGACAGAGCAATGGTAGCACTTCCATTTCTGCATGCTTAATTGCTCCTTTTGAAACAGGCATGTGATTATGCTTCCACGTGGAAGGAGTTGATTTAGTAGTTATTTTCATTTGAAAACCTTTCTAGATGTGGGGAAGAAAAAAAAAGAAATTCCAACTCAGGGGAGGTCTATTATTAAATTTTTGAATGCAGAAATGAATTGTGATGAGTTACTGTTTTAAATCCCAAGAATCCAGGAGTCTTTTTATAATGCAAAATCTGTGAATTACTTCAATGAAAAGCAGAAAAAGCCCCATGCTATTATTCTCATGCAATTCTTTGACATAAATAATGTTTAAATTAATTTTTAAATATCTAGAATTAGGTGCTTTCCTTATTTTAAAAAAAAAAATTCTCTTCTTTTGAACTGCATCCAATTCTGGATGCAGGATAGTTAAACAGTTATTTTGTGGGTTTGAGACAGTTTCTGGTTTTGGTGATCAGTAAAAGTAGAGAACAATTCTGGAAGCCCCTTCAGTGGAATTCCCTGCTTTCTTCCTTCTGTGCTTCATTCTTTGACTAAGGCAATATGCCCGAGCCTGCCTCTCTCATATGTTTCTATGTAGGTTATGTAGCATGAAAAGAGCATTGATATGTGGATAGCTGTGTTATTCTGTGATTTTTTGAATAGGCTTAATGTAAAGCTGATAATTCCCCTTGTCTGTTTCTGTCTGACTTGAGATTAGTCCTTTCATTAGACCAACTTCCTCTAGGCCTGCTTTTAAAAGTTGCATGTGTTGAAGACAGACATAAAAAACTGATAATTTCCTGCAAGGAATTAGTTTAGCCGCCTGCTTCCTCTCTTTCCACCAAGTTCTAATTTTGACTTGTGAGTGAAAATATATTCTATAAGTTATATAAAAAGAATTATAAGGGGAGCATGGGTCTACACACTTTGTGCTTTGAAAGGGGCAAAATGCATAGTTTTTTGAGAAATACCAGTTTTGGAGCAAATCCCAAGGGGAGAGCTGCAGATAATGGATAAAGTAACTTGCTAACTATTGGCTGTAGTATTTTCTTAGAATTCCTGAGAATAAGTAACAATATTTTACTATAATTAAAGGATACTTTCTTAAGGGTAAGTAACTCTGTTTTACTATACAGTAGTTTTACTTCTTAAGAGCTGTTACTCCTAATTCCAGTCGCTTCTCTGTATCCCTTTTTGGTAGGTGAAAATAAGGCCTCAGTTGAATTGCTTCTCCAGGTCCTTGTTTCATATAAACCAGGCCTTACAAGTCTGCAGATGCTCAGCATATTTTTTCTATTCTTCCATTTGAGATTTTTTTGCACCTTCTTAGCCTTCATTTTTTTTCCCCTTGTCTCCTGATTTCTCATCTCTTTATTTGATTCTGTGAGAGAATATATATAGATTTTTTTTTTTTGGCTGGTGGCTTAGGAAAGATCAGTGTTATGCTGGCTGGTATGAGGGATAAAATAGGCCCTTGCCTTACACTTTGACCCTTGATTTCTTGTACCATTATCCTTGTTGAGGCTTTGGTGCAATGTTACCTAAAACAGAGAAACATCACGAGGATGAAGGATGGTCTAATGTTTGTAGTGAGTCACAGTTTGAGCATGAAGAACAGGCCTTTGCAGAGAAGTTCAGGCTTAGATATGTGATTCCTTTGGGATTTCTCATCCCAAAGCAATGGGGGGAAGAAAATTTCCATAGCCTTCAAAGATCTAGGATCTGTACCCTCAAGGGTTTTTTTGCCATTTTCTGATTTGTTTAAAGGAAAACCCAGAATTACTGTGTTAGAAACCTACCCATCTGCAGTTCCTCTAACACTGAAGCGTCCAAAACGTGCAGTGGTTAAAAATTTAAAAAGAAAAAGGATCAACCAATCCTTGTTTTTTTAGGATGCCAGCAGCTGACGTTGTGGCAGTAGAATGATGGATGAGAGAGAAAGGTGGTGCTTTCTGATAGCAGTGTTTACAAATAAGATACCTTCCTTTTTTTACAAGATTATCTTCAGAGAAGAGCAAATAGAGGATTAAATTGCTTCAAGACACACAAGAAAGTGAATTAAAAGTGCCAGATCTTCTGTCCTGTGGAAGGAAAGTGTCTCTCTTGCTTTGAGGCCCAGTGATGCCAAATGGAATTGATGCAATGTCTCCTGATGGCAGAGCAGTGCTATTTAAAGAAAGATCCACAAATCCAGGCAAAAGCAAAACATCACCTATAAAATGAATTTAGAAGACTGATCCTAACAGCATTGGGAATGTTTTTTGTCAACTTTAAGGAGGCATAGATTTATCTTAATTTTTTTTTTGTCTCTTTTTGCCTATAGTAGGAATTTGTAAATTTACACAGCTGTTTCTTTATTAGTGGGAGAAAGGGGTAGAGAATATTCTTTGAGAAAGCAGTCACAACTGGATGGGCATCTGTGAGAACAGCAAATTTTTTTTTTGATGCTTTATAGGTTTAAATATCACAACCACAATAAAATGGGAAATTCCCATGAAGTTATGAAACTAATAAAAAAATCCAGCTGTTGCTTTGAAATATTGTTGTCCAAATTAGGAAAAAGTCATCTGTGACAGGAAATATGTGCCAAAAGACAACTGATTAAATTGACTTTGATTTTTATTTTTTCATTATTCATGAGAAGCCTTATCTGTAGTAAGAATGGTTTCTATTAGTGTCTTGCTGAGAGAAACCTTTGCCTGCTCTAACATCTGTAATGCCATGGACAAGGTTGTCTGTTAACTGATAATGAGTGTTCTGCAAGAATTCAAGCAGTCCTGGATATTAAACACACCATGGGAGATGTTGCAAGATCATGCAGCTTGGTCAAAAAAATGGTGCAGCAGCCTTTCTCCAACATATGCAAAATAATAAAGGGAACCAACAACCACCTACAAAGAAATAGGTGCACCAAAATAAAAATACTCTTGGTGCCTTTTGGAATTTTATTAAAGTTATCTGTTTTACTTAATTTAAATGTTTAATTTTTCAAGAATTAAAAAAATAAAAATCTAATCTTGTCTCTGAAAAAGACAAAAAATAAATTTGCTCCAACTCTGTTCTTAAAAATCATCTTGCACATCTGATATTTGAAGAAAGGTGTTGAAAGAGGGATAAAAAAAAGAGAGGAAAAAAAAGCTGCTGATAATTTATCTTGGGAAAAATAAAACAGTCATGTAAGAAACTCTTGGCATTATGTTGTGAGACTAAACAAGTGTACATTCATTATAACGATCTTAAACATCTAGATAACTATTTTGGGAACTGACCCTTTAGAGCAGTCTTCCACTAGAACATAATTAGATGAAGTGCCTTCAGAAAAAAAAACAGCCATTGAGCAGTGAACATTAGCTAAAATTTATGTCCTTAGAGTAATCTTTGTGGTGACAAGGTGTCTCAATTATGGACAAAGATTAATTTATTTTTAGTAATTCCATAGAAGTCCTTATGTTAAAAAGTAGATCGTGAAAAGCATAAATAATATTTTTTTCTTTACACTGATCTCTTGCTACAGTGTTAAGGAACAGTTTTAGAATAAAACCATTAGCCAGCATGAGGAAATCTTTCATCTGCTAGAAAAGCAAGTGATAACTTCTTTTGCTCGTGTTCTAATGAGTATTTTCATACTTATTTATTTATTTATGTATTTTTTTAAATTTTATAGCATTTAAGTCAGAAAACTGATTAGGTCACTTAATTTGGCCTTAGTTTGGCACTATACAGGCTATTATATTTTTTCTTTATTAGGACAGACCTGAACTCGACTTGCCTAAATAAAAATAGCTTAAAACATGAGTCTGTCTTCCATAAGGACACTCAGTCTTGATGTCAAGGCTCCCACTAATTCATAAGTATTTGTAACAGTGGTTAATCCTACCTTCTAAAAATAAGAACACCAACAAAAAATGTTCCTGACTTCTAAATCCAATGCATGTAGCTTATTTTCCAGCTGATGGTTTTTGGTTTTGTTTTTTTGGTTTTTTTTTGTTGTTTTTTTTTGTTGTTGTTTGGGTTTTTTTGGGTTTTTGGGGTTTTTTTGTTTTTTTGTGGTTTTTTTTTGGTTTTTTTTGTTTTTGTTTTTATTTACCTGGTTGCTGGCCCAGGGTACTTTAGAGAGGGCCTGGAGTGTGTGTTACACTCAAAAAATGGTTGAGTGATCCTGTGTCTGCTGGCCTGTGTTGAGCAGGAAAGCATATTCCCTTCCTGAAGGTCTTTGTGTCTTATTCCTGTTTTTTGACTGGCTTGCATAGATTGCATTCTCTAGAAGTATGTAAGATGTTGGTTTGTGTTTGTTGGGGTTTTTTTCCTGTCTGTGGGAATCTAATGTACATTCAAAACCATCTACCAGCCAGACTCTAACTGGATGCACCTCCAAGGGCAGAGACTCCCCATCTCTCAGGAGGGACATGTGGTCCAGTTCTTGTGTCTGCTGTGTGTGTCTGCCCATTCTCCTTTGGTGATTGTACAGCTTAGAAGTCCCAGAGCTGACTGCCAGTCCTGAGGGTGGATTTCAAACTATTTCTAGGTCTCTATGGCAGATCTGCATTGGCTCTGTTGTCAGGGGAGAAAATTATTGAAGTGCTCTAATTATGTTGAATGTGTAGACATCATACTGAAGTATTTATTTAAAAATGTTAGAAATTAGAATATTTTTTAAATTAGTCTCTATTATATTCAAAAGCAGTAACCAGAACTGATGTGTTGAGCTAGTTGAATACTGACAAAAAGTGACTCTTAAGTTTCAGTGCTCACATGACTGACAAACCTCCCAGGAGATGGTTCTCCCATTAGATATGATGGAAAAATGATTTATCAGTCTCTTCATGCTGGCCTTCTTGAAATGTGATGAACATGATAAGCTGGGTTTACTGTTTGGGTTTTCTTCTCTTAATTGTATTTGAAGCTATATTTAGCCTTTTGAACTCTCTCTGATCTGGTTTTTTTTAAGTAAAATGTTTGCCTAATTGCTTTGATAGTATAGGTAATATTCAGGATTAATTTAATGACAAGCTCCTTGACAGCCAATGAATGGCAAAGCTTCCCACACCTTGGGATTTGAGCCTCAGTGGAACAGCATGCCAATGCTGGGAAGGAGCAGTTGAGTGGGAGGTAGTGTGCTCCTCCTCTGTGAGCATCTTTGCAGCTGCTGTAGCTGCCTAATGTGCTGAGATCTCCAAACAGGGTACATCTCCTGTGACACGCATGCTGTGGGAGGTGGAAAACATCTGTACAGTGTGAGAGCTTGCTAGAACCCATGAAAGATAATAAATATGCCTTTTTTAAAAAAGAAGTTTTCTCAGATATTAATCCATCCAGGGAATTTGTCACTGGGATAGCAACAGCCCTATTTAGCAAGATATAAACTTCCCTTTTTCCTAAACATTACGGGCGTTATGGAATCTGCAGCTTAAACAGCTGAAAGGAACAGCTGAGGTATTTGAGGAACTGCATTGCATAGACAAGTAGGGTCATAACTTATTAAAGCATTTGCAAAACACATTCCAGTGAGATGAAGTTAAACTTTTAGAGCATCTTCCCACGTAAGAAAGACTTTGTGGAGCAGGATGGGTAATCATGGAAATAGGCTGCTCAGACACATTCCCTGGATTGTTGAACCCCTTTTGATACCTCTGAGCTCACTCTCACTGGCTTTTAGGGCAAATTCAATTGGTATTACAGGAAGTGGTGCTGGAGCTTATGTAAGAATTCTTTCCCCCATACCACACTGTATTTCTAAGCTGTGTGTGGTTGTAGGCTGCCTTGAAAGCATATGTTTTGGTCAGAAATAGAGCAGTGTGCAGCATACACTTCCTGAACATCCTGCATATAAATAGCACAGGTGGGAAAGATGAACTTCGCTGTCCTCTAGTTCAATGGCAGCTTGCAAACTGGTCTGGCTGTCCTAGTGCAGTGATGTAATATTGGCAGTGGTGAGCAGGAGAAGAGCCAGAGATTTCGAGATAGTGCACAGAGCTCCAAGGCTGCTTCCCTGTGCCCCATCCAGTGCCCAGTCAGTGCAGCAGCATGTCATGGCTCTCTCCCCTTCCATCCCTGACAGATATGGCATTTTGAGGAGCTGGAGCACTGGATGGTGTATCCTCCAAAGAAGAGGCAGAATAGATGGGAAGATTCTCTCTGTCATTTCCTAAGATAACTGTGCAGCTACCTGTAGTGGAAGTGCCTGTCCTGCAATGGCAAATGCAATGTTCACAGTGGTGCAGAAATATGTCCTGTTGCTGAAGATAAAAGTGAGAAGTTCTCTCTGCAGTTTCAGAGGTCTTATGTGAGCTGGAAACACAAATCTCTTCAGAAAGCTGCAGGCATTGTTCTCAAGGCATGTTAGAGAGATTTTGTTTATTTGTCTTGTGTCACAAAGTTGTTGTGAATATTAAATGATATTCACTGTCATGCACAGAATATATTCAGACTCTATACTCTTCACTATTAACCATTTAACCACATTAAATTTATTTAATCACCTCACTTCCTAACTGCAGAATTCGAGAGCATCATCATCGCTTGAATGCTTAATTGAATAATGCTTGTACACAATAATGAGTAAAATCTGCAAATAAATCAATGAATACTGTAACTGAAAGTGAGCAAATAAGCAAAGATCCTGGTTGTCATTGGCCAGTTCCTTAAGATGTGCAGAGCTAGGATTAGTTACTCTTTAATCAGCAATGCACTTCTGCAAGGCTGGGTACTGATAAACGTCACATTCTGTTGTATTAAGTGTAAAAAATGGATTGTTTTTCTGGCTCTAAGGCTAATTGCTATTAGGCCAAATGAGCTATCAAGGTGATATGATAAAGGCTCTGTTGAATATGTATACAGAATTAAATTAAATACGCATGTGCCACTTGCTCTGCAAAGAGCATAAGGGAAAATGTGACTAATACATAGGAGGAAAGATTAGTTTACTTGTCAGTTCATGATCATGATATAGATGGAATTTCCTTCCATAAAAACAGCATGACAAAGAGTTCATGAATCTTTTCATCAGTAGTTAATGTTTCCATTCCCAGAGGAGAGCTCTAGGCCCACAAACAAGAACGGCTGCTGCATTTGAGATTCAAGGGAATGTCACCACAAAATGTGAACTGCCTGTAAGAAACTTCCAGCTTTGATAGTTTTACCTCAAGTGTAAAGAGAGAGACAAGTGTATCCCAGCTGTGAAGTGCTTCATAGTACAGGCCTGACCCATATTAATAAAAATGTTTGGCTAATGCAGCATTTTGTTATATTGGAAATCTATGCTGGGCTCCACAGGGAGCAAAGAGAGTTTGTAGGTGGGGGGGGCAGTATTTTGTTTCCATTTTGTTATCATTTTCACATTAAAAGTGCATCTTCTACACTGCTACAAGTGTGAGGACATATTTTCAGAGAAAGGCATAATGAACTTCAGTGCATTTACTGTGTGACATTTGGGTTTTTTCCTAAATATAATGGATTCAAATATAGGTCAGAAAGTAACATGTAGGTGCAACATATATATGTTTTGATTTTGGCTGTGTCATAAAAATAATTGAACTGGTTTAATAGTTTAAACTAATTCCCTCCTAGAAAATGATAGCTCTCATAAGTAAATATGGATTAGTTAATTACAGTCTGACTTTGAAGACTTGTGTAAACTATTTATGCACTGAGGTGGTTTGAAACAGCATTATCAAGTATTTGGAGCTCTGTTAGCTTCTGCCAAAATGATACCTGTGTATTATTTTGATCATCCTTGTGTATTTTTCTTCAAACTTTTTATCCCTTCCTCTTGAAACTGGGAGGGAGAGGCAAATAAAATTGGAAGAAATTTCCCCAAATATGGGTAATAAATAGTGCTGGAGTAGATTTGCAGAAACTAGCACATAAGTGAGAGTAGCCCTGATGGTAAATGAAGGAGAAGGGTGAGGTAAAGTTGGAACAATATTCTTAAGAGTGGATACTTAGCAGAGTGAGTTGGAGATGACATAGGTGGGGGAATAGTTTTACAAAATGTATTATGGGAAAAGGCTGGCAGCTTTCAAAATGTGATAATGAGAAAATCAGCAAGTTTCTATAAAGGGAAAACATCCACAACCATCTAGAAATATTTTTATTTTCAGTTGAGTGCTCTGACATCTTTTCCACAGAAGGAGTACAGAAATTGAGGAAGTTCTTATTATAACTGCTGAGCAAACCCAAATGGGCAAACACTTCGTTTTTTCCAAATACACACAAGCTCTAATGTTGCAAGGTTCCAAGAAAATTAGATAATTAAGTTATGGGATCACAGTCATTCAGTCCTAAGGCAAACTTACAGAGCATTTTGCTACATTCCCATTGTTTATATTATTTTAACTTCTCTACTTAAGAGGCAGCTGGCCTATGTCTGTAGTCATGTTAGTACACAGTCTGTTACTATCCTGTTTCATGTGCAGTGTGGTCCAGCCAGGTTGTATCTGGAGTGGGACACAGAGTGATGCATCCAGAAGAAGCAGGGGGTCTCTGGGCTCCCCTGCTGATGCTCTGTGCTGAGGGGACACTTGGAGGCAGCTCCTTCCCCGTGTCACAGGGTGAGCCCACAGTGCCAGGTCCCTACACACTGAGCAGGGCATTGCAGCACGGGCACTCATCCCCTGATGCCCTCTGGAAATTTGTCCTGCCAGACTGTCCTGCCTATTTGTCCAGGATTTCCAAAAGTTCATGAAAATAACAGTCATGCTGGGAAATAAAAACCATGAGCAGAATGATAATCTCTGGGCTTTTCCAGCTGGGTTGCTAGACAGCAGCTGAAATCTATTTTCCCTGTCTCATTTGGAGATATTTTTTGCTAAATGCTGTGTTAGTGAGAAACAAGGCCCAAAAGCAGAGCATGAAGGAAGAGAGCAGAATCACATGAATACAGTTAGTATGCATTAATGAATCATATGTTATTATCTTGCTCAAAATCAAATAATTGTAGTGGATTTAATCACATGCAATCGATAGTCACTTGAGGGCTAAAACATTAAATTTTTGATATATGAGAAAGATGCTGCTTTTTGCCCTCTTGTGCAGCAAGAATTATCTAGGTCCATTGCAGTTTGGTTTGCTTTGTAATCCCTGGGCACATGCACTGGAAATACTCTTTATTTGCAGAATCTGTATTTTTGAAGCATCTACTGAGAAAAAGCAGAAACTACCTCTAAATGCTTTTTCTGCACTTCATAGCCTAAACATACAGACAGTTCTCTTTGCTGAGCAGCAACATCTGTTACTCTGGGAAAACAGATGTGTGAAGTATATTAGCAGTTGGGAAGTATCAAAAAAGGTGAAGATAAGGCTTCAGCAGCTTCAGAAGCAGCAAAGAAACTGGGACAGATGAACAAGGCATGCAAAAGAGAAAAAAAATACTGCATGAATTGGTTAATTTGGAATGATAAAGGAAAGTTCTAGGAAGAAAAGGACAATATTGTGAGGCCTTGCTTATATTTTGTTATCTTCAATCACATTCCTTATTTCTAAGAGAGTTGATGACTTAGAGGTTTCCCAGGAATCCTTTCATAGTTCTGGGTGCTGATTTGTGCTGAATCTCCAGGGCTTGCTATGAAGGGGATGCTGGATTAGTTGAACAATGGCTGGGTATAATTCTTGGCCATGTTATAACAATTCGTGAGATGAAAGTCTGGCTCCAGGAGACCAAATAGTAGGCTTTATTTGATATCAGGACTTTGCTCTGTTTTTTCATTTTTTTTCACAGCTTGATCAGAGAAGAGGAAAAAAAGAAAAAAAGTGCTGGCATGCTGAATGTTTGTAGTGTCAGTCGAACTGAGAACTGCCAGCCCTTGTAATCTTGTGATTACTTTAAACAAAATAACCTTTGAACCATGGAATTTAATGCTTTATGGGTATTTTTAAACCTGGAAAATTAGCTTGACTAAATGTTTTAATTTCAAATTCATAAATTGAAATTTAATTATGAAGAGAAAAATTATTACACTTTTAAGTGTATGAAGGGATGCTGACCCATGGTACTGGAATGCTTGAAAAAGACAGTCCTGGGTCTTCTCAGCCTTCTCCAATCCTGATGTCTTTCAAAACAGCCTTCTTGGTGGTGCAAAAGTTGGCTAGAGGTCTTTTCCCTTTCTATCTAAGTCCAGTATGAAAACCCCATTGTTCAGAAAAAATTATTAAATCATTAAGAATAGTCCAGAACAGCACATTTGAACTTCTAAAAGTTTTGATCTATTCTCAGTTTGAATATTTTCTTCTCCCTTTTCAGTGCTTAGAAACATGAAAACTGGGAGCTATTTGGATACATTTCTTCCTTGGAGTAGGGATTCCTGACCCTTATATGATGCACTGGCTCTTTGTGTGACTTTGAGAGTTTAGTTTAGGCTCAAGGCTGCAAGTTAAAACAAATGCTGGCAATAGTTGCTGTGTTTCTGGGCACCCTGGAGGGGGTTAGCAGAAAAGCTAAAAGTAGAATCGAGCTGGCAAATAGGAAACACATCTTGGATTAGGTCCAAACTTTACCTAATCCCATGCCATGTCTCCAGCAATGATAGTGTCATACCTCAGACAAAAATGGGATTATGTGGTCTTGACTAATGCACAGATATTTGAAGGCTTATTCTGAGTTGTAGTCATTTGAAATTTGCTTAAATCCTGAAGGCTGTGGTTTAATGTCTCATGCACTGAATTAGTTGTACTGTGGATGTTCCTGTCATCTGCAGAAATGACCACTCTGTCCTCAAACTTGATGTCTTGACCCTAGCAGTTTTCCATCACATCCATACTCTAAACACAGTTGGGATGAAAACAGTTTTGGAAGTCTGCTTTGTCCTGTATTAACAGTGAAGGAGCAGAGAAATTTCTTGACTACATTCTCTAGAGCACTGGTTATTTCTGGTTATTGTATGCTGTTCTAATGCACCAAATTTTCTCTTGTTTTCAGGATATTTCACATGACTGGGGTTTTTTTCTTGTTTGATCATTTTCAGGGCATTGCTTAGGCTTCCTATGTCTGCTCTTGTCTGACACTGATTTTCAGGATTGCCTAAGGTGGGAGGAATTTGTTAAGCAAGGCTCACTGCAGGTAGTAGGTTCAGAGAACCTTCAGTGGCAGAGTAAGGACTTTTTGGCTAAGAAAGAGCAGCGAAAAAAGTCTCAAAAACAAAGATGTGGGAGAGTGAGAGGCAAGTTTATATTAACAGAAGCAGTGACAAGGACTCAGAGCAAGGATGTCTTGTGCTAGGAGGAACAGAGCAAGCAGAAAATTTTGCAGGCACCCAATCTGGGATGAAATGTCTGAGAAAAAAACTATTATAAAATGTGATGCTGAACTAAATTTTCATATAATTTACTTTCATCCTACTGTAACTATTTCAAATTTTGTAGCAAAAAAATGACCCCATTTTTTTAAGAGTCAATAAAGACTACAAATAGTGCTGTGTTTTATATTGTCAAGATAGTGTTAGACAACTACAGATCATCAGCTACAGAAAAAAAATACTGTAAAACTACTGCATAAACCTTATTGACAAAATTTTTAAGTATGGTCTTGAGAGGAGGCAATCACCTTTCATTGATTTGGAAGCATTCAATTTAGGAAATGGTAAATGGCTTCTTTGTTTCGAAGAACAGTGGTTTTTCAGGCAGCTCTTGCATTTTGGTCTGTTGAGCTCACCTATGCTAAATTGCATGAAAGAGTTTGTATTATCTGCATCAAAATACAAGCAGCAGTTAACTGAAACAATTTCCAGCCACAGTCCAACAACCTCTGTTGCCTATTTTTTGTAAAATAGTTGCAGCTAAGGGCTGGTTTTTTTTGTGGTGATGTTTCAGCCTCTTTCAAAGAATCACACGTGGGGTATCTGAAATTGGTTTTTAGACCATGTACAGTTGTTTGGATAATTTCTTAACTCTGTCACAGTAGGAGAATGCTGTTCTCAGCAATCCATGTGCTGTCCCCAAAATACTTGTCAACCCTATGTCCTGGTTTGAAGGACAGGTGTCTGCCAATAAAGGCAGAAGCTTCTCTTTGAAATGGAGATTGTAAAACCCCTCCATCCAAATTATTATAATTTTGAAATTAAGAGGCTCTCAGGCAAAGATATGGGAATTAGGACTAACAGTTCTTTACTGGGAAAATTAAAATAGAAATACAGTATTACAAAGAACAATCCTAAAACATTGACAGAATCAGAATACAACCTGACACCCTGTCAGTCAGGTGTTGGTAGCAGTCCCATTAAATGGTGGCTGCATCCCCCTGCAGTGGCAGGTGTGGTTCAGCTGAAGCAGTGCTCCTGTAGAAAGGTGCAGTTTTCCTCTGAAGGTTCAGGGATGATGTGGAAAGGTTTGGCTTTCCTCTGGAATCCAGTGGAAAGAAGGTATCTTGCTGTCCAAAATCTCAGTTTGTTGCATCTAAAATGTTGCTTGGGGTGAATGAGCAGGAAAGGCCTTTGCAGGGGTTACAGAGATGTTTATTTTAGCCACGCATGAATTCAGAGTTCAGGGAACAAAGGCAAAGGGCTCAGGGGGTCCAGGCTGAAGTATATGGGATAAGCAGGGCTGGGAGAGCATCAGGGACCAAATACCAATGGACATGGGGGTGCTATGAGGGAAGGGCTAAGGCAAAGGACCAACAGGGAATTAGGGTGGGAGTGACTGAAAGGTTGATGGACAGGGAAAGGGTACGGGGTTTGTTCTAATTGGGAACTGGGTTTTCACATCAGATTTTTATCTAGGTAGGAAAGGCTTGGCTCCTCCCCCTGGCTGGAGCATCTCCCAATGGGATGATGTAATTTTATCAGTCACACAGTGGGACTCAATGGCCCAGCAGCAGATGATATCTTCCTGGAGGGAGGATGGGTTGTGGAAAAGATAAAGATGATTGCCCCCACCTGGTTTTAAAGATGGCCCATTAGCAGATGGTATGTGCCACGGAGATAAGAAATCACTGCCCCACCCAGCTTCAACAGATGGGGATAGAATACACATTTCTGGTCACATCCTGTATTGCAACCCAAGAGAGGCTGTCACACGAGGGTAACTGCAGTGCTCCTTGCTTTGCAAACCACTGTTACCAGCCAGGTGGGTGCCCTTACTGGCCAGGCTTGGGATGCTCCTGAGAGAGGCAGAAATCTGTCTCTAAGGCTGCCATAGAGGTACATACAGGCAACAATTATTCACTGGGTTTCTTGATACTAAAAAGTGGGGCAACCAAATGCAATTAGGAGGCAGCAAATGAAAAGCAAAAGCAAGTATGTTTCTTTACATAAAGCCTAATAAAATGGTGTTGCTTACTGCAGAAAGATATGTCTGTGCATGAAGGTGTCAATACAACTGCTCTTTGGGGTGCTGGAAATTTGGCACAGGCAGTGCTCATAGTTAAATTCCTTCTCTTGTCTTTTGTTACTGGCCATCATGAGAACTAATTGGGGGCAAAGCACCAGAGCTAAGGGCATTTGTCTGGACCTTATGGTTATTCCCAGTTTCTTAGCTTGACAAGGTTGAGCTTTGCAGGAGTTTAATTATTTCACACACAACCATTTAAGAATTGACTTCTTTGTTTTTTTCTGAGATGTTTCACCAGATAAGTGCTTGTGATTCTGAATATAGTAAATGAAATTAAACCAAATAAACCAACCAACAAAACCCCTTCCCCAAAGTACCCTCCAAACCTGTGGTTGCAACTATACATTAATTGTCTTTTCACTTGTAGTGATGCTATGGGCATGGAAGCAACTGCTTACCTGACAGCTCAGGATCCAACAGGGTTTTCAAAATGTGAAAGCAACTGCAAATAATAGAGTTGAAAACTACTTACCTAAAGTTTGTAATTTTTCTAGGTACTCTGTGAGGTGCCCAATTCAGTACCAAGCATTTTAAAGAGGAAACTTTTTCCTCTCTCTGGTATCCTTTTAAAAAAAGAAAGGAGGAGACATTTTTAAAACAGTAAATTAAAATAGAGTGTTGTGTGTGATTTTTCTCTGATCTATTGGTCTCGCAGCATTTTTCAGATGATTCTCAGTGTGAAAATTACTGCACCCATGTGCTTATTAAATGTCTTGTTTTACTTCAGAGTCAGTCCTGGGGCAGTTAGAACAATCTGTAAGCTCCAGGCAGCAACGAGGTAGGCTGAGTTTGTCTATCTAATGAAACCAGTCTAAGCCAAAGGTTCTCAGATGTCACCTGAGAAGTCCTCAAAGTTCCCATTGCATGTGACCATTTTCCATAAATCTTTAAGGGAAGGCAGTCACACAAGCAATGACTAAAACATCAACACCCTGTTAAGAGATGGGTCTGTGTTAGTGACCTTCTGGTTTATCTGTAGGTTCTACTGAACTTAATTCTGAACCACAGGGGGCCCACGAGGAAAAGGCATTTGGATAGGCTGATCTAGCTTTGGTCTACGTATTTCTATCTAGATATGGACCAGTTTGTGCAAATAAAATAAACTGAGAAATCAGTATGTGCCAGACTATTAAAATCTCAAGACTTAGTGATATCTGAAAGAATGCTCACGTCTTTATACTGTGTTGCCAGGATTATTAACATAAATTTTGTGCTAACTTGAAAAACCAGGCTCTGTCTTTTTCTAAGTCACCTCCAGGCTTTAACACAGAGCAAAACATTCCTGCTGAGTGAGCCAAATTTTTTTAAATAAAACAACACAAAAGGAAGTAACTAAAATTGTGTGAGATCTGAAATACAGCCTGTTTGATTAAGTGTTTAATATCCTTCCTTAGCTGGTTGCCTGTTTACTTGCTGTGATACTGCATCTTCTGTGGGGCTGTTAAGGCTCTGAAACACAATCCCAATCCTATACACAGTTCCAAATCTAATTCTAATAAACACAGTTCAGATCCAGTGCTTAAGCCTTAAGGTTTATGAAAGGACTGGTGAACCAAGGAGTACAAACCTATTACCTTCTGGGCACTGCAGGTGGTGTTTCAGAAGCTTGTGGGCTTGTTTGCTCACCTTAAGTGATGACTTTAAGACTTTATATTTATACAAAAGTAAAAATTAAGCCTCCACCAGTTCAAAACTTTGAACTGTTTTTTCAGCTGTAATAGAAACAGGCAAATCAGGTTAAAACTCAGCTGCATGTTCTGAATTGGATTAAAATCACTTTTCTGGTTTCAATGGATGTGTTGGTGCTGTAGAAGTCATCCCCCTTCTAACCACCTTTTAGCTCTTCTAAGAAAATTCAAGTATTCATTGATATTTTTAACAGAAATTGCTACAATTAAATAGGAAGGAGAAAAATTCTTCAAAATATTGATTTGGCTTTATGTGCAAGTTATAAAAACATTCAAACAGAAACTTATAATTTGGAGAAAAAATAGTAAATTTGAATGATTAAAGAAGGTTTAGTTGGAGTGATTCCTGCTGAGCTTTGTGTTCTTGCACTTCATTGAAAAGACATCCTTTCCTAGGCAATCCTTCACTATTTCAATTTATCTATGAGTCTTATAAATCATAATGAACTAGGTAATTTTCTGCCAAGGTCTTAGTTGGTATAAGCTTCTGAGTTCTCTGATTGTTAACTGAAGCAATTACACACTTTAAATTAATGGCTGAGCAGACTAAATTGACATGTATAAAATAAGTGTGTCTTTTCATATGGGAGGCATTTAATGATTTATCACAAGGATGTTCTTAAATCTGTGTTTCTTTGAAGACATTTAAAATATTACAAGAGAAATACATAAACCACTGCATTTTTCAGAATGGGAAAAAATGTCACTTTCCACATAAAAATTAACAGGAGGGTTCTTCATTGCTGCCCTTAGTGTTATTTACCTTGGTATTACAGAAATCTATTTACTGTATCTAAGTGTACTCTTGTTCTAAAACTACCACATTCAGTTCAATACTCAAATATTCTTTGACAAGCAAAAAAAAATTTGGTGAAACTTCTGGTTTGGCCTTTTAATCAAAAAATTAGATTTTGTTCACACTTTTATTTTAACTGTTTTTTCACCTTTTGGATGGGTGTGTTGCATAGTGTGAGTTTAGAAAGAAGAGACTGCAAAGTTTACCAGTTGAGGTATTTAATATATAAATCAGAGGTATTTGGAGGCTTCATTCTGCCTTAATTACAAAGATGGTAAAATGGTCACTGTTGCTTGCCCTGACAGCTCTAAGTTCCATAGGAAACTGTTTACAGGCTGATGACCCTTTTTTTTCTTTGCTGTTGTGGATGAGCTGGGATGTAGCCAAATATCTGAACTTCAGTTTTTTGAAGGCAACCCAATCTCTTCCAGAGAGTCCACAGCCTGCCCTGCTCCCTGTTTCCAATGCTAAAACCTACACTCTAGTCCTGCTGGAAAAATAGCAAAAAGGAACTTCTGAGTTCTGGGAGCTGCTGTCTGTTTAGGGAGCAGGTATAACATGAAAGAGTTTTGCAGACTTCCTCCAGATGATCTTCAGAGTGTGGCTCGTGCCCTGTGTGATGCTGTCAGTGCTTGGCCTCAAAGGATTCAAGGGTTCCATTTCCTCCTCACACAGTCCATCCTCTGCTCCAAAAATTATGTCACTATTCTGCCTTATCACTTGAAAAATTCAGTGATCACCAAATTTTCCCCACTTTTATGGTTTTTGGCCATTACAAATGTGGACTGAATTAACTCTGTCAGTACACATATGTCCCCATATGCTGGTTTAAAACTGATTATGGCATTTCTTTATCAAAACTCTACCTGGTGACACTACTTTAAAGGCATTTTTTCTTTAAGTTCAAACTTCATCTCAAAGAAGTTCTAAATTTATACTAGTGCCTTGTTCCTGAAGGCCCCCATTAAGCCAAAGCATTTGGTGGCTGTAGAGAGCATGAGTAGCTCCAGCACAGGCAGCAGGACTGTGAAATTTCTTGGCATTTTGTGCTCTGAAGGCTGGAATAGTCTGCTGGCAGTAATGCACATTAAAGTGTCTGACTTTAAAGACTTTACAGTTCCATTTGACCAATGAGGTAGAGAAAATTTAGGGTTCCTAAGCTTGTTTTGTCCCTTCTCAATTCAATTGTGCTGATTCTTTGTCCCCCAAATGTTGTAGCTGTCAGCTCACCAGGCAGGTCTGAGTTGCTCCAGCTTTGTATTTTTGTAACAGAGCAAGTACTTCCCTCCTGAATTCAGCTGCTGCTGGACTGGCCTTTTTCACACTAACTCAACTAATAGCATTGCAAAACAAAAACAATCCTTTTATTTCAAAGGATAGGATTGTTAAAGTTGATGAGGGATATTGGTTTGAATGCTCACTGACACAGACTACTCTTCCAAGGTAAATGAAAGTTTTATTTTTAAAGTTTAGCTACCTTTTATTGGCTTTTTACCCCATACTTATACTGTGGTAAAAGCAAACAAAGTCAGTTTCTGGGAATGATAAATCCTTCAGAAAAATTATCTTCTAAAAAAAATGTCTATTAGAGAAACAAAACCAAATGAAGATAGTAGTAGTTCTCTATCTCTAAGACCAATCAGAAAGAACAAATGATGATGGTTAATTTTGCTTTTATTGTTGCAAAAACTGGAATAGAAGAGGGTGCTATCTTCTTTATCTACCCTTGGAAAAATTTCTGTTGCTCTGGAGCCCTGTATTGAAGAGGAGAAAAGTGGGGCCAGTTGAACAGTTCAAAAGAAACTGGTTGGACTTCTAGCTGTGACTGACTGTGCACTTTCTTTTGGAGAATGTCTTTGTGCTGTCACTCCAGTGGAGCCAGGAGGAGCTGCTGGGATGCTTTCTGTAACAGGACTAGGTCACTTGGTTTATTTGCTTGGTGAAAGGAAGCATTTGCTGGCATTGACCTGATATGGAAACAGAAGAAGGTAAAGAAGAGGAGCAAAAATCATTTGATTTAAGTATGAAAAATAACGTGAATTTCTATAAATTATGAGTCTGTATAGATTCTATGATGTTTTATGAGATTCAGGCCCAGAAAAAATGCCTTTTCTACTAACATGCAGAGCCATGTGTGTTTTGTTACATTTATTTTCAGTAGCTTCCAATCAGACTAAGGATTACTTTTAAATCAAAATTATAAGGTTTCAACAGAGAAAACATCACACATTTTGAGTTATTTTCCCATAATTTTCTGTCCAACAGAATGTTTTGCAAGGGACTTTGCAGTGTGATAAACTCTGAGGAGTTTTTCTGTTCATTTGCAGATGTCCACCACAGAAAGAATGAGAGCATTTCCCAGAGGATGCTCTTCAGACATGTTATCCACAGATCTGAGTGCAACTGCTATGTAGAAAGTTCCATGTGAAGGAAAAGAGATCAGACCAAAGAGTCAGTACTTGAAGAGTCAGCTAAGTAATCAGGAAGTTTGGTCTTCTGATAAATATTTTCTCATCTGAGATGAAACAAAAGTTTATAAGAAACAGAAAGAAAAATGTAGATGTATCCCTCATAACAAAATTTGATTGATCTTTACAAAATAAGAATTTGAAAAATGTAAGTATTTTACCTTAACAACATAGGTACTCAAGAACTGTTAAAAGCTGTGAAAAAACTTGATGTATTTCGAAGATCTCAGTTTTATTTATCAGCACTGGAAACAAAATGCTACTTTGTTATGATCAAGGTTTTGCATATTAAGATTATAATGATTAAAAAACAAATAGATTAGGGTTGTAATCAGAAAAGTATCACTTTTTGTGATTTTAGTGAAGTGGATGGCAGTTAATCTCTGGCACAGTACATATCTGAGGATACTTCACATTCTAGCTACTTCTTCAAAGGTGAATTTAAAGATGAGCCTAATTGAGAATTTGGGTACTCAAAATTTAATAGAGGACTGGCCTGTGGCTTAGTTGAAGGCACTTTTTGCCCAGTTCTTGTTTGCTGCTGAGCTAAGAAATTATTGCTTTTAATTTGGTTCATGCCTGTTTTGGCAATTTTTAAACTTATTAGTAGTTATGGCTGAATCTGTGTGCAGGTACCCAAGTTGCCTGGTAGCCTGTGTGTGATTTAGGAAACACTTCTCTTTGTCTTTGGTATGGAAATCACCCCTCCTCTCACACTCCCATTATTGGGAATGTCTGTGAGCACCAGCACCCAGGGAATGAAGTCCTGCCCAGGCTCTCAGTAACCCACAGAAAACTGATGTGTGACTGAGACTTTCCCATCTTAGCAGTTCTCAGCTCCATCAGGAAATGCTGGTACAGACTGCTCTGGGGTTTCTCTGACCCCATAGAGGAACTGGGCGCTGCAGGCTCAGGCAGTTCAAGAAAAACCAGTGTAAGGCTGGGAGATTTCATGGGGAGAAGGGAGGAGATGGGTGGCAATTTCTTCTTTGCCCTATCACCCTCTCACAAATGGATGGAACAACAAGTGTATTCAAGTGGACAAACATGTGCAGATATGAACATGTCAGCTGTAACAAATGCCTTGAAATTAATTACATGCTTAGAGTCACAGTAGCTAACCAGCAGTGGCCTAGACCCTTCAGAGCATTGCCCTCATCAATCCAGGACAACAGAAACACCCCTCAACAAGTGAACACTTTCTGCTGGGAAGAATGCCACAAGCAAATTAGGGGAATTGTAAACAACACTGGGTTTATGTGTTTGACATCAATGCTAATATTAAAAAAAAGTTTCTATCTTTTTCTATTTAATTTCAGCTGCTTATGTTGTTCTTTCTGGAGTGTGCTGCCAACATCTGTATGTTGCTGACAAAACAAACTGAATTTATGTTGCTGAAATCATCACAATGAGTCATTAAAATCACTAAAATGAGTCAATAATATGAGTCATCGAGTGAGAGAGTTACACCTGCAACCAGCTCCTACCCCTATGTTATGCAATTAAGCTTTTGATGATGGGCTTAAAACTCATGACTGTCACATTGAAGTGTTTCTTAACAGCTCATACTGCCACTGGAGTTATAATATTTAGTACTGCTGAATGAATCTTTGTGATTGAATTAAACTGTTAGTCATAGAAATAGAACCTGCCACACACAAAGGGAACCTCATTGCTCAAAGTGAAGTGTTCTTCTGAAAAAGTTGTAATGAGCCAAAGCTTGGGCAGAAATTATTGATATATCAGAGCTGGCTTTCAAAACTAGTATGTATTATGAAGATATACCCTACTTTCTAGATTTGAGTTTATTTACACCTTCATTCTGTTGTAATCATTTTAGCAATTCTTGTGCTGGTAAATTTTTTTGTTTATGTGAATTAAAATGGTTTCACTTTTTTGGGGAGGAAAATCCTATTTGAGAATTATATATGTATATACTTGTGTTATATAAACTAAGCACTTGAGCTTTTTAAGGAAGGGGACGACACATTATAGGTATCTGTAAAATGCCTGCTATACCTGTCTCCCTCTTATACTTGGTGCCTTATTAATTAAAAAAAGTACAAGTATTATCCTTATTTTTTATGTGCTGAGTATTATTTGTCAAATACTGAAGATTAGAATAAGTTTCAAAACTTCTAATGATTGAAGATGCATTATTCATTTTAACAAAAATTTGGTCTGTGCAATATTGGAGTTTTTTTCTAACCATAAGACACATTATTTAAAACAGCAAATTTTCAAATTTGCTTATGTAAATACTGACTTAAATTCTTTTTCTCTTTCTAGATTCTAGTAATACTTTGCTTGATTTCAGGAACCTAAACTTTTGTTGTCTACCTTTACAAAGCCATTAATGAAAAATTTGGCTTTAGGTATTGACATCAGGTTTTGGAAAGGTTAGACTAGAAAAAAAAGAATTGTTCAACCACTCTTTTTTATCATTCTGATAGTCTCTTTCCATATTTTCTCTGTTAGTACTCTGAGATATGAACAAGCTTGTAAGAAAAAACACATTTACAATTCTTAGCTGATTAATAAGAGGAAAATTAAAAAGGAAAAAGATGAAAAAGCCCAGTGGATCAACTCTTTAATAGAGTTTGGGCTGTTTCATAAGCAGTGTAAGATGGTGGGGAAGGAATTTGCATCTTTCTTGTGCCTGCCCAGTGCTTTTTCTTGAGTGGCTTTAAGAAGTTCACTGAGAATTAAGGAGTTATAGCCTTTCTTACAGTTTGTTCAGCAGAAATTTATACCATGCTACAAAATGCCTTTTCTAGACAGATTACACATTTGTTCTATGAGTCTATTTCACAGTCTGTCAGATCACAGAGAAGTACCAATGGGAACTGCCTTTTCTTTTGCTAAACTTCTATTTTAAAAGTGATTTACAATTCTTGCACAGAAAATCAGAGCAATAGAGCTATAAAATTTATTATTGTGCTCATATCACCTTTCTCAGTGGACTTCTGAGTATTTAGTAAGTAAAGGAGAGAAAATCCATCTTTCATGGGTAGTATATAATCTACACAGTGATGGCAATTTTTCATTTTATTTTGGCTTGCATGAACAGGGGGATACCATTTCTATGGGGAAAATCTCTGTCAGGTGGTGACATTATTTGGAGCTTTCTGGAGCAAACATTGTGCTTTTAGTTCGTTTTTACTAGTCACATACCATGAAGCAGAATAGTGCTTTGGCCACTAAATAATGATGTTCTTCTGCATATCTGTTTGCTACTCAAGTACACTGATTGTGGATGGGCATGTAATGAATTACATGGGATTAGCATCCAATGCATCTTGCTTAGAAGAGGGAAGCAGAAAAAAGGGGATTTTGAGAAGACTCATTTTTGGAGGAACCCTTTCTGTAAGGCTCTTTGTGAAGCTAGAGTCAGATTTGCTAAGCTAAGGCAAAGCAAAGATCTGTGAAAATGCTGATACTTTTACATTACATTCCCTTGCTTTTCTAACTGCTAGTGTCAGAACTTTTCAAGTAAATACATCTTCCAAAAATAATGCCTCCAGCTGAATTCTCTGCCTTGCTTTATATTTGCTTTCAAGTTAAATAACGCAAGACTAAAATCAAGAGCACTTTTATTTCTGTTCTTTTCTCAGTCTTAATGTTTCAAAAGTCTTAAGGGAAATTCTCAGAGGACTCTAATAGGCAATTTCAGTAATACAGCAACGTTATAGATTCTTGGCTTTTCTGTAAGGTGGACTATGATTTAAGAGACAGTTCTTTTTTATTTGCCTTGGTCTTCTATTAAGGGGTTTCTGCCTTCCTGGAAAAATGCTTATTTCTATCATTGATTGATGTCTTCAGTGAATCACAGTTTAAAACCTGGTTCAAGGGTTAGGTAATTCTTAGTGATATGATTTAATATTTCTAGACAGTAACTTTTGCCTTCAAAATCTAAAATACTTATATATTTTGGGAGATGATGCAGACTTTGTTGTTTAACCAGCCATAACAAGAGTCGAGCCTGCAGCAATGGTTGTGAAAATTTTCTTGCAGAAAAACCCTCCAAATGATAAAAAGTCAGTTTCTCTGGGATTCCCTATTATGTCATAGGCCCTCAGAAAGAAAATAATAGTCATGGTCACTTGTCCCCCATAAAAATGGGTGTTACTGAAAGGAAGAGAAGATTTAAGGAAGATTTCACAGAATCTCTAGGTTGGAAGAGATCTTCAAGATCATTGAGTCCAACCCAAAGACTATTTGAAAAGTCTTCAGTTATGTTAAAGATAAATGTGGAAGAGTAACCCTGTTTTAATTGGGGTCAGTAATAATAGGTTTAAACTATAATTAGTGACAATAAATTATATAGAGTAAAAATTTCTCACAGCATTGAAGTAGTTTGCTTTTAGAGATGGGAGAGTCTCCCAGCACTGCAGGCTCTACAGAATAGGCTGTGCAAGCATCTGTCAGAAATGGCAGTGCTGTGTTTTGGAGAAGGCTTAGAGACTAGATGTTAAGTGATAATCACTTCCAGCCCTACTTTCTTATGAGAAGAGGGAACTCAAGAACTTCATGTAGGAAGAGCAACACTCTTCTAAACCAGGAGAGTGGGGAGCATGCTCCCCATGGTGCCAATGCTAGACCATCAACCCCTATGTAAGGCAAGAGGGAGAGCAGCATTATGACCTGTAATGGAAGGATGACGAGGAAGGCAGTGCCATTTTTCTATTGTGCCTAAGCTCCCTCTGCTTTCGTCTGTGCTAATGGAAGAGGAAGCATTTACTGGCTGCAGGCTGCCTCCAGAGGAGACAGTGACACAATTCCTGCTCACACAGTGTCATCCCTGCAGGCAGCAGCCTCTGAGAACTCAGCCCCTGCTTCTGGCTTTCAGCAGTCACCACTTACCCAACACAACTGCACTTACACAAAGCCTCTGCTGAGGATCTCAGGGTGCTACTCAAGCAATTTCACCCCATTCTGCAGAGAAAGGAAATGGCTCACAGAGTGCCTGAGTGACAGCTCAAGACCACACCATAGCAGTCAGGTGCTCACTCCCTGCCAACCTTGGGTAAAACACAGGAGTTTGCTCTGTAGTTTTTCCCTGAATGAAGCATACTGTTGTCCCTATTGCTGAATGGACCAGCACTGTATTCCCAGGAGACCCTCAAAGAAATTTGCTGAGGCTTCTTCAAGTTTAAGCATTCCTTACATGTGCTGAATAATTCCAGCCTCAATAAATGCAGAACAGTGAAAAAATGCCTTCTCCCTGGAGGTATTTAAAACACTTGTGGCTGTGGCACTTGGGAACATGGTTTAGTGATGAGCATGGTGGTGTGGAGTTAAAGGTTCAACCCAGCTATCTTGGAGGTATTTTCCAGCCCTTACAGTTCTATGATTCTCTATTACTAAACATAAACTAGGAGGATTCTTTTAAGATATTTTAAAACAGCAATGGAATTACAAAAAAAATTAAAGAAAATGGGTGATTTTAAGTACGTGTTACTGAGTGTACTGATGTTGCAATAATTTTGAGAGACTAAAGTTGTGAAAAAGATATTTCACACCCAGGCTTCTTCCCTTGTACAATCCATCAGTGCCTTGTTCCATATCCACTTATGATGTTTAAATTAACCATGGTGGACTAGTAGAACATGTCAAATTTAAACTAGAGCTACATTGAAAGTTTTGGTGAAATTGAAAACTAAGAAGTTTACAGGAAAAATCACTCTGCAGACCTAGTCTGAAGTTCAATTGGCACAATTCCAATTTTCCCCTTGGATGTCACTGCAGATCCCTTCCTTTATGAGGTGAATGAACCTTGCTTTAGGTACCTGCTGCTTGTGCTGTCTCTGTGCCTCACAGTCAGTGCAACAGGTAGTTAAATGTTTGTGCAGCCTTTCCTGATCTTGAATTTACATTTCTACCAACTGTGATGGGTGACTGCAGAGAAGATCTGTCTCAGGTCCCCTTTGAAAGAAAAGTGGCAAGAGAAGCAAGTCAGAGGGAATGGGATGGTTCTGAAACTTATTCTCCTAGCGTCTCTTTTCTGTAATAAAGATCATCTGACTTTACCATCCTTTTGATCAGACTTGATCAGAGCTCAAGAGGAAGTGGATCAGGGATGTTTTGTCTTGAAGGCAATAGATGTATTGCCTACTAGGGAATTACTTTTTCTCCCAGAGTCCTATTTAGGGCATTTGGATTCTCAAGTGAATGTTGGTATGTTAGCCATGTAAACCTTTTTTTTTTTTTGTCATCCAGTTGCATATCCCTAAGGTCTGCAGCTGTAATATTACTGTTTTTACCACCTTTTTCTATTTGCAGCAGCTCATACTCTCAATAACTTGGTCAACTCTAGATCTAATATTTTCAAAATTTATTTAGAGCATATAATTAATTATTTTTCCCAGATGATAATTTTGTTTTAGTAATGTGATCTTTATTGCATTTACCTTTATTAAACTTTGTAGGTTAGAACTGCATGGTGTTTTAAAAGTAAGTACTTTGAGTTTTTAAGGTCTATTTATATGCCTGAGAATGTGTTTATTCTTCTAAGATTTAATTCCTGTTTATGAAAAGATTGTGTTGTGTTTTTAATATTAATGGGTTAATATGAAATGATTGCAGTTCAAAAATAAGATTTTTCTAATTAGAGCATAGCAAGTTAGCCAGAAACTAGGAGAGAAAAGTATTATATATCTACATGATTGAACAAGTCTATGTTATCACCAAAATAACTATTCTAGGACACATCTTATATGCCAGTTGCAAATTTTGGGTGAAATATTAGAATTAATTTGGTTTTTTATGGCATGTTGAATTTGATTTTTTTATTTTAGCCTAACCATTCCTTTGAAATGAGAAGATTGAAACCTAGCCCCTTTCTGTAAACTTCATTCTAGCTATGTCAGAGGAAAGGAATCTTAAAAAAAACTACTGAAGGAGATAAACCACCTACAGTTACCAGGATGAGCATCCACTGGAACTTCTCTGTGTGACCTGGACGTGATCCTGGCTGGTGAAGATGTTATAGCATCAGTCCCAGGTTGTATCACTTTGCCTTCCCTCCCATCCTGGTCCATTTGGTAAAAGAGAACAACACATATATATTAGCTCAACTAGTGTTTCAGTTAATTATTTTTTCAACTCAAATGCAAGCTCTGTTGTAAAAGAGGGATGGACAGAGGAGCTCTGACCTTTGAAAACCTTGGAATGATTTGCTTTTGTAAAGAGATATCAACCAAGGACCAAAACACATCTCTGTCACTGACTAACAACCCTGGGTTGATTTTCTCTTTTAAAAGTCTGTATGTTGTGCATGGGACCTCATTAAATAGAAGGCTGCTCATCACCCAAATATAGGTCATATATATATATATATTTATAGTTGAGCTGCTGTTGTGTTATCTCTGTGCATGTCTCACTGAATCAAGAACTTTATGGTAAGACCAACAGTTTGACACCTGTGCTCAGTTACCAGTCTTAGATTACTAATCTTTAAAAATCTTTATTATGAATGCATTGATTCTAATATATTAAATGCATTATGAAATATGCTTGTTATAGTTCTCAATTTAGAATTAAATATCTAATAATGTTTTCCTACTTTTACAAGAATTCAAAATTTTAAGTGTGTTTTCAGACTCTTAATGACTTCATTTCCTTTGAGATTTATTTTAGATTACAGCAATAAATCTGACACTCTGATCTTGAAGTCAGTAAAACCATAAGTGTTATTCTCAAGCCAATTAGATGAAGAGCATGTATGTTTTAGAGCTACTGTAACAGATTAAAAAATGAGGTAGATTCTTAGGTTTCTGAAACAAAAAACCCTCAGACAGATTTAAACCATGCAGTAATGACTCTGGAATTATTCAGAGGTGAATGAGAAACCAATGGAATTCATAAATAAACAGAAGTACTGCTGTTCTGGCAACTCTTCTGGCACAGTCTGGACACTCAAGATATCATCAAGGCAACCTGTAGCTGGAGTTTAGGAGTGAGAAGTCTGAACTTCTTTCTAAAAAGGCCAAATAAAAATTGTTGACACTAATCAAAACTCGCATGAAAAAAGGCATTTTGAACTGAGAAAACTTCCTGGCATCTTGTCTTGATGACTCTAAGTTCTGTGTCATAAATTACATTATTTATGGATGTCTTCCACTGAGTCAGCTGTGAAAGTCTGGGCCACAGCTAAGTTAAATATAAGTGGAATAAAGTCTAGAGAAACACATGTCAAAAGTATGATCTATGATTCTGGCTGATTCTTTAGTCTCAAAGCAGAAAAGAGGTCTAATGAGAAATTAAACACAGATTTATACATGAAGAGAAATTAGGCAATACATGTACACTCAATTCTAAAAGCTTCCTGGCTAATTAGTTATGAAAGCTCAGGCAGGAGGGCAGAGAAAATTCAACCAATTTTCTTTGTCTTCTGTTTCAGATTCTATCTCTTCTTCTCCATTCTCTTCTCCTTTTGAATAGTATTGAGAGTTGAATATTATTGGTACCAACTATGAAACATGAAATAAAGCAATGAGATGTTATAAAGGAAATTGGATAAAAGTTCTGTGTTTTGGTTTCAAATTTTGCCCAACTCAGCTGAGCCTGTCATGTGCGAGGCATCCTAAAAATACAATGAATTATTTGCTATTTTCCTTTTTTCTTTCATGAGCTGTTTGTACCATGGTAATTATTAGTTCTGCTGAGAATTAGATTAGTTTACATGGGAAGTAATATCAGATTACATTGGTTTCTACTTCAAAAAAAAGTAAGGGAGGTCTCATTTGAAGTTACTCAGTTCTGTATCTTGTACTTTCACACCTAAACTATCACAGCTTGAATTTCATTATTTGGGTTGTAGTGAGTGAAAAGTAAAATTGGGTGGCTTAGTTTCATTGAGCCGGGGAGAACCTATGGATAACTTAGAAATTTTACTGCATTTTATCATGTGCCATTTATACAAACACAAATTTAACAAGAGGCAATTGTGTTATAGTTAATACATTTTATAATAATAAAAAAATATTTCATAAATGTCATGGAAGGAAATGATGCTTTTTTTCATTTTTGTAACAGGACCTAGAGTCAGCCAAAGCTGCCTGCACATTTCCTAACATTGCTAAAAGTAAAGCTTTCAGAAGATGACCTTGGACAACATCCTTTTTGCATTGCTCATCTGTTGTTTTGTGACCTCTTCAATTGAAGTATTCACTTGTGGTCCTAATGTATAATATGACAATCAAACTGCTAAAACTGCTGTCATCACCATCTCTGGGACTTTGATAATCTTGGGGCAACTCTCAGGAGAGAGGCTAGAGGTAAAAAAATTAAAGTTCATGGTTTTTTTTCAAAATAAAAAAAACAACTTTGCATAGATTATTTCATTAGCTCCCATAATTTCTATTACTATTGTTGCACCAATCTCTCTGGTTTGTCTTTTAAGTCTGTTCATTCACTTTGAAGCTCAGACTCCTCTCCAGCAGTCTTCCTATCCATGTAAGGATGCTAACTCCTTTTCCATTGCAGTGTTCTCCCTCCCCTTTTCTCCTGCTGCTTCTGGCAGTATTTCTGGCTTTGTCCATTGTGTCTGTCTGTCTGCAGTTTCCTCCTTCTTCCTTGCACCTTATGTTTAAACTGCACCCAATGCTTTCTGTCTCCTCAGACATAAGTGTTCAGAATTCCTCTTGACATTTCTGTCCCAATGTTTTCAAATCTTAATGGGTTTGTTCTCTCCTTAGCCAGGAAAGAAAATGAATCCTTTCAAGGTTTAGATTAAGGAGTCGATGCAAAGTGCAGAGTGGAGGCAGCACCAGAGGCAAGAGGCAGGAATTTGATGACAACAGATTAAACATGTGCTTGTTTGTGTTAACCTCTTCTCTTTTTAGGACAAAGTAAACCAAGTTTTTTGAATAGGAACATAATATTTAGGTACTGGTCTTTTGTGCTTCAAGGTAAGGATGGAAGCAACCAATTCCAAAAATATATTTTCTGCCACATAGGCAAAACAAATATATACTTCTTTTAGAGGAATAATGTAAACTTTTCAGTGGTAAAAATAGTTCAAATGGATGTAGTGAGATGTTTTCTACAAGGGTTGATCAAAATAGTTAGTGTAAAAATAGTAGTTTTTTTCTAAATGTATTGTGCAAAGAAAGAAAAAAAATGAGATGAATCTGTCTCTTACAAAGTTACTCAGAACTGTTTAAATTGTGAACATATTTGTGCATGTTTTAAGACACATTTCTTAGTGCAGTTGGCAACCTTTGACTGATCTGTTTTTCTGAAGGCTTGTTCTGTCTTCCTTTAAATGTTTTCTCGTGTATGGATGCATTCTCTGAATTAGGGGAAGTGGGAACCTTCAAGCCTTTCAACAAAAATGGACCATGAATACTTTGCTTTCCATAGCATCTTTGCCTTCCAGATGGGCATGCTAGTGCAAATATCAAAATGTCTTGGTTCTGGTGATATTTCGGATCTAAATGAAAAACCCACTATATCAGCTGATTCATTACTGAGCCAAAGAGAGAAAATTACCACCTATGTGCTTAGAATGATGCATTTGAAGTTTGGTAGGTGAGAAATGCCTGTTCATCCCTGCCATGATCTGTCTTAAACCCCAGAGATGCTCCCATTCTAAGACACTAAAATTACTAACTAGTTCTCCTCACATATTTACCAGTTCATCTACAGATGAGACCTGGAGAACCTAGTTCTTTGAGTAGAGGAGACCTTTGTGACTAAGGTATGTGTGCTGGATCCAAATTCAATCAGTTGTACTAGAAATGAAGCAGAAATTCAAGTTGGTACTTGCAGTACTAGAGGTGCACATCCCTTTTGTCTTTCTCTAAGTCTCTGACATGGATCTTCAGCCATCACTAGTTCCTCTAGGAAGTCTGACATTATTCTCAAGGCTGGAAAATGGGTATTTCTTCTTATAGTGTCCATATCCATGATGCTTGTCCTGTAGTTAGGAAAACATTCATGCAGTCTAAATGGTGGTGGGAAAGAGAAAAGAGGTATTGAAAGGAAAAATGAGTCAATGGCTTGGGAAATTTTTAGAAAGGAGGAGAAGTGTGCTCACCTCCTGTGAATTCCTGTGAATTTGCAGCTGTACAGATTGGAGCAGCTGTCAAATTTCAAAGCTTTTTATTTTCAAACAGGAAAGGGAGATAGCTTTGATTTTCTTCATTCCAAGTAAATTTTTATCCACAATATTAATAAGCAAAAATATGCTGCCATTGTCACTTCCCTTTTGCTGGCGTGTGTACAAATTCTGTTCTGAGAGTTGCCTCATTCAACTCGGAAGAGAAGCTCCAAACTTGTTGGCTTTGCTGGAACTCCAGTACAGTGACAATGTCTGGCTGATCATCAAATATATAGACTCTATAGAAACAGAAGTGCCTTCAGACTACAGATGGAACCATGATTAGGTTACAGATAAGTGTAGCATTTTGAGGATCTAGAGATTTGACTTAGGTATTTAAAGGAGAAATAAAATGTCTAAGTCCCTTAATGGATCTGTGGTGATTAGTCAATTTAAAATCTCCTAAGGACACAAGAAATGTTTGGGAAGGTTCATTTTCCTCTAAGACAGTGGAAGCTAAACAACTGAGAGTGGTCATGGAAGTAGCTAAAACAAAGAAAATGGTTAACTCCTTTACCAAAGCTATGAGATGTTTTGATATGGACTGAAATATGTTGAGAGAAGATACATCTGTCAGAGATAATATTTGAGCTGAAGTCACCTTGTGTCTTGGCAAGCTGTACAAATGCTGAAAGTGAAAATTTTGAATGTGTTGCATATTTCACCATTTGCATGCTCAGACCCTTCAAGAGGCTGGCTGATCTTTATGAAGGAGTGAATGTTTGCGTGCTCTGAGTCACTCAAGAAAAATACATCCATTCTGCTGAGAGCTGCAGAGGACTCATCCCAGTAGGTACCATCTGGATCAGAAAAGAACCCACCAGTGACTTGGTGAGGATTTGCTTTTCTCTTCTCTTGCTTTCATGCTGATGGCACAGCAATCCCAGCTGATTTCTGTTTTGCTTACAGGAAGGGAGTGAAAGGAGAAATTCTGAATCTATTTCATACTCCAGATGAGGAGATCTTTGCATCACCAGTGACACAAACAGTTCGGGCAGTTCACCATTCTCATGCCCCAAAGCTTTTTGTCCATCAAGTCTGCTTTTGACAGCACCTTTCCAAAGAGAGTGGCTGCTGCCTGCTGAGTCACCCTTGGCAGATGCCCATTAAGCAAGAGGGACATGCCAAAACCAGAAAGGGAAGTGGTAAGGAAGACATGCCTCCAAACCATGTGATATGGGCTAGCAAAGGAAGGACACCTGCCTGTGTGCCTCCTGAGGAGGGATGAGTAGTGCATGGGGAAGGCTTCAGACCAGTAGGCTGACACCATGCCATGAAAGTGACTTCAAAGGAAGCATCAAAAGAGGTTTCCCTAATCCAAGGACTACCTGATATTGGAACATATAAAAGTATGGAAATGTTCTGGTTAAACGCCCAATAGTAATAACTTCAGGACTTACAGAAGGGTCTGCCTGAATACCTATCCATCTCCCAACATTTGATTTGTTATACAATTTTTATTACTGAAGGAAACTAAGTGATCACTGCCATCTATTGGCAACAAATAAATTAACATTTCTATCCCACTGAGAAAACGCGCTAGAAATTAAACAGTTGACCTGAAATTCAATGTGCTGCTACTAAAGTTGTTTTGTTTTTTTTTTTTTTAATGAGAGTATTACCCCATGTGAAATGTATTCTTCTTATGGTAGTTTTCTTTGTCTTAGTTGGATGTTTTTGTCTTTTACAACACAAATTTCCATTTATATGATTCGCATGAGATTGTGCTCCTGTTTCAAATAAACACCAGGCTAGGACAGCTCAAGGGGATTAAAAATTTGAAATAACCAAGTAGGAGACAACTTGGTTGCCTGAGAGAAAAAAAATGTGTTCATGACACAAATCTTGTGAGAAGAAACACCATGAGATATTCTCAAAGAAAGCAATCATCACCACATTTAGTTCCTTGCTCGTGGCACAAATCTTGTGAGAAGAAACACCATGAGATCTTCTAAAACAAATACACTGATTGTTACATTTTTGTTTAATATTATCATCATACTGATCTTAAGAGAAAAGAAAACCTTTGCTGCATGGGTTTAAACATGTGAAGGAGAACTGACCCTACGAGCAACTATCAAATTAATCACATGCAAAACAATGTAAGTGACAAACCCCTTATTAATATCTTAAACATTTGTCTTTGATATCTGAATATTTAAGAGCATTAATTGTACAGAACTAACAAATGTAATAATGCACGAAGTAATGTTCTTCAAAACCTTTGTTTTGAATGTTCTGTATTCCAAAGATTTCCATACCTACATGTAATAATTCAAAACTAAAAGAATTTAAATAATTCAAAACTAATTTTAGACACATCCTCAATGGCTCAATGTCACTAACTTTATTAGATGCTGGAGCTATTTGCTCTAGAAATATATAATATAAATTTACCTTGAATAATACCATAACTGCAGTTGTGTTGTAGCTAAGACAAAAATAAGTTTTTCTGCTGTAAGTTTATACTTCAGTGACATTATTGCGACTATAGATTAGGGAATTGGTCAAAATAAATTTGGAAGAAAGAATTTTTTTTCCAATTTTTTGTCAGTGGCATATAGATGTTCCTAAACACATTGAAGGAAATCAGTTCCTCTTGAAAATTAACAGATGTATTTTTTCAGAAGCCCCCAATTTTATCCATATTTGTGTTGCAATGATAGATTGGAATTTGAATTAGTTCAGCTGACATACTTTCCTCTAAACAACCACTGTAGATTCACCAAGTAAGATGAAAACTGATAGTCTGTGTAAAATCAGAATGGTAATTCAAATAGCCTAAAATTTAATTTCTCATTTGTTTATGATGAATGTTTTTCAGGTGCTTAGAGCAGTAAAGAAAACTTTGTCAACTTGAACCAAAATAAAATTTAAGACTACTAGCTTGCAGGAGGAAACTGCTCAGCACAGACCATGGATTTCAGGATCTTGTGCTATGGAAGTACATGGCAAGTAAAGCTACCTGACAAACTTTATGAATGGTTGTTTGAATTCTGTAAGAGAATATTTTCATAGAGTTGTAATCCTTTTATCTTGAAAGGATTGCTGCTTAAATTACTGCTAACAAAATCAAGAGTGGGAGGCAACAGAGGCCTGCCAGTATTAAGGGGATCAAGGCATGCTGTCATCAATAGATATATTTATGTTGCAGGTGTACTGTATTAAATTATTGAGATATTTCAGAAGAGAAGAAAAATTCACTATCAATAAAAGAAATATTATATTGTTAACTTTGAACTTATTTCTCTTTAAAAAGAAAGTCTTGTTAATTTGCTATTATCTAATATCAACAGCAGATTAGGAGGAATGTCAAATCCTTCAAGGGCAGAGAGGCCCTGCAGAGAGACCTCAATAAATTAGAGGCCTGGGAAAGCATCAACAATATGAAATTCAATGAGGAATGAGCTGGATTCTGCACCTGAGATGGGGCAACCCTGGATGTGTGTAGACTGGGGAGGAAGATGCTGAAGAGGAGCTGCAGAAAGGGACCTGGGGGTCCTGGTTGGTGGCAAGCTGAGTGTGAGCCAGCAGTGCCCTGGCAGCCAGGAGAGCCAGCCCTGTCCTGGGGAGCATCAGGCACAGCATCACAGCTGGACAGGGGAGGGGATTGTCCTGCTCTGCTCTGAGCTGGGGCAGCCTCACCCCGAGTGCTGGGGGCATCATTGGGCACCACAATGTAAGAAATGCATTAAGGTACTAGAGAGTGTTGAGAGAAGGAATAAGAGCATGGTGAAGGGTCTGAAGGAGAAAACTTATCAGGAGACACTGAGGTCACTCAGGGGGAAACCTCATTGCACTCTACAACTTCCTTGAGAAGGGAGAGGAGGGGACAGGTAACAATCTCTTCACTCTTGTGACCAGTGACCCAAGGGAAGGGCTGGAGCTGTGTCAGGGGATGTTTAGGTTGGAGCAGTTGGACCTCAGGAAGAAGTTTTTCACCCAGAGCATGGCTGAATGCTGGAACGAGCTCCCCAGGGCAGTGGTCACAGCACCAAGCCTGACAGAGCTCAAGGAGTTTTTGGACAATGCTCTAAGGCCCATGGTGTTTCCTTGGGGTGTCCTGCTCAGGGCCACAAGTTGGACTCAAGGATCCTGGTGGGTCCCTTACAATACAGCATATTCTATGATTCTATGAAATAAAATTTAATTTTTTTTTTCTTTAAAACAAAACAAAATGCAACATTTTTCTGTACTTATTTAAGGCTTAGGGGAAGGAATGATTTCCATATCAAGACAACAAATCTTTATGTGAGGAGGTTTCCTGCATATTTTACACTTGTATGTTCTACATACAAGGGGAGGAAAAGAGTTTCTAAAATGCAGTAATTGTGTCTTTGTATTTTCCTTTGGGCCAGTAACCTGTGCTTTCATGACATGGAATCACAGAGAACCACAGAATGGCTCAGGTGGGAAGTGCCCATAGGAGCCATCTGGTCCAACCTCCCTGCTCGAGCCATCCTAGAGAACATTGAACAGGATTGTGTCCATTCTTGAATACCTTCAGAGAGGGAGACTGCCAGCCCCTCTGGGCACTCTGTTCCAGTGCATGGTCACCCACCTGGGAGACACCTGTCTGTCTCTCTGCCCCCCGACCCTGCTCCTTGGCTAGACAAAACCACTGGCTGCTGGACTGGCAGGGCTGCATTCCTCAAACACTGCTTGTGCTTTTGGCCAGCTGAAAGCAGCATCCTCAGGATATTTCTATGGCTCTGCTGGCCACTTCCATCAGTAGCTGCCAAAATGGAGAGCTTGCTCCTCTGTCTGAAGCAGTGATGTACGTATTACAGCTTTTATTTTTTTTTTATTTTCAGCTTTTGTTATTGTTTCTTTTAGTATTTCTGTTAATTTGCCCTTTGGTTTAAAGGATCAGGATCAAAAAGTCCTCAGAAAGAGTTTATAATCCTCTCAGCTCATGCTTTATTTTTTTTTCTCAATCTTGCCAAACCAAGGAATGTTTTTTCTTACAAATAGGAACCAGAGAAATGTAAGAGCAAACACTGCTGACATGAAAGCCCTACTTCACATAAAGATATATTTTTTAAATTTAATTAAATTACTTACATTTATTTCCTATTGCCTTCCTATTTTCCTCACACTTAATAAAGCTTGGAAAAGCATTTTGTGATGATTGTTTAATGTAGAACTAAACAAGTCTGCTCTATCAATTTAACCTTGTGCCCTAGATCATGTTTTATTCTCATAATTTGCAGTGACAACATCATGACATTTTTTATAATCAGCTGGGGTCCCTGAAATTATCTTGCTTAGTTTTGGCCTTTAGTTGCCTCCTTAGAAACTTTGTGGCAGAGAAGAGCAAAAATTCATGATGGTCAACTGGAATAAGAATTTCATTTCTCCCAAAAAATAGCATTTTAAAATAAGTGTACATATATGCAGACATATGAATAGATGACTTTTTTTTTTTGCTTATACATAGACATATATACACGCATGTGTATGTTTTATTCTGGATCTGGATGAAAAGTCAGAAACCTGACACTTTTCATGGGAATGAGGTCCTTCTAATGTCTCTCTTGATCAGCTAGCTGCCAGGCTCCTTTGCTTCCCACCCCTCCAACTGCTTTCCTGGATGCTCAGCTGCCCAGCTGGCTTGCTGGCTGCCCCAGGGGCCAGCTGCTCCAACAGGGAAGTGCAGGATTATGGGGGAGCAGGCAACCTCCCCACCCCACTGCCAACTGCCCGGAGCCTTGTATAAGGGAACCTGTATTATTTCTGTCGAATTTTTTATGGACTCCTGCAGGATCCATATGTGCTGTTTAATTCCCGATGGAGCAGCAGCCCTTCAGGGACAGAAAGTAATTTTTCTCAGCAGAACAAGTAATTTTCTGTGGCATGCAGGAGTGCTCTTTTCAAAGTGCACTTTAGCTGAGCCTGCACTAAGCGTGCTCAGCACACTTCCAGGATGTCCCAATGTATCAGAACTGTATTCAAATAGGGCTCAAGAAAAACTGAAAAAGAGCCACAGAGGTCCTGAAAGCAGACAATAGTGAGAGACACTCAGGTATTTCAAGATATGAGCAAGCAGGGCATTTCAGAAAGATGGCAATGGGAAGAATCTGGGGGGGAAATCCTGACAAGCCAGTGTCTTCAGCTTTTAGACATAGAAAGCTATAAGTGTGTCATGCTTCAGAAATGCCCAAAGTCAATTTATAAAAGCTCAGGGTTGTTGCATGAGTAGAAGGTAGCTAAAGAGCATCACTCCTGGTCATGCAACAGCAAAACTGGGTTCATCACCTTTCATTTACCTCAGCAGCAAACCAAATTCCTCTATAATGCCCTATGCCACAGAAAATGTTTTGCTTTGGGATTTTTTTCAGCTAGTAAATGACATAAAATCCAACTAACTTACCAACCAGAATCTATTTAACACAATTCATATTTGAGAAGAGTGCATGAAAAGAATCTGACGTGTCTGTATATGTCTATATTTGGTGACATTTTGACAGTGGTCTTTCTCCATGAATTATTATATTTGAAGTGGTATTTCTCCTGTAAACACCTCTCCCTCAGTCCATAAAAGTTGTTTTCCTTGGTTTTTATAACTCCTGTTTTCAGATGTTCAATTCCAGCTTAACTCTCCCTGTGAAAAGACCCCTTCGTTTTCTAAGAAAATATAGTGAATATAATATTTAAATCAACACCTCAGCTTCTTCCCCTTCATATGTTAAACACATGCTTTTGCTTTTAATAATTTCCTTTCCTACCACAACCTACTATTCTTTTCTTCTTGTCTATCTCATGTATTCCAATTCCTCCATTCCTTCTTAATTTGCTTCAGTTTCTTCACTTTGTAAAAAAGGTGTGGAGCAGAACTTCCTTCCTTCAGCCTATTCAGCCTATTCTGTCTTTTCATTTCTTTCTCCTTGCCATTCTGATTTCACTGTAAGAAAAATCTTCCTTCCTTTTCACATTCAACTTTTTGTTTCTTCTTAATCACCTCCTCCTACTCTGCATTGACTCAGACTTTATTTTGCTCCTCTTTTAACCCTTCTGTGCCCTGCATCTTTCCTCCTCCCTGCATCACTGCTCTTCATTGCACTCACTCAACGTTCTTTTACATTTTTTATTACCTCCTCCACTAGCTTGTTACCTTCCCTAGTTAAATTCTCTCCTTGACTCATTCAGTGCTATTATTTACAATAATAATAGTAGAAAAGAAGCTTTCCATAGAAAGCAAAAGAAGTCTTTGCCAATGAACCTGACAATATAGAAAGAGATCATGGAGACAAAGGTGAAGTGAATAGAACTGAAGAAGGCAATGGCACCTAATGGGACAATGAAGTCCTTGTTTAGCTCTGCATCATGTTGTTGTTTCTGTAATCTTCTACTGGGGGAAAATTGGGCTAGTGATTAAAGTACTGCAAAGCTCACTTTAGATAGGTAGCTGTTTCAGATAACCAAGTGGGAGTGCTTCGACTGTGTCACTGGAGCCATTTGTCAGAGACATCCATATTCTTCTTTCTTTTCCAATATTGTCTGTAGTATTTATTCTTCTACATTACAGAGTTGACACTTTGTCATAAAAAGCAAAAGAAAGTTTGTCCTTTTTCTGTTTTTACTCTAAATTGCTCTTCAAATATTTTTTAGGGCTTACATCCAAATAAGTTAAACCTACTGAAATCAGATTTAGTAAAGGCCCATATGTTGCAGGCAGGCAGTGTGGCAGGCTATCCCTAATCTTAGTCTTGCTCCTCAAACAGCTGAGGGTCTTTGTCTGGGCCAAGGAGATCTGCTTATCTTAGATCCACCAGCTTTAGTAACACATTTTTTCACAGTGTTTTATAAACTGTATAAACATTGCATCTGGCAGATAAAAATCTATTTAATCTTATTTATTTTTTTCAAGAAGTGTAAGGAAGAAAGGGCTTGGGAAATATGGTCTTTGCCTAGCTTTCTGTTAGTTTTTGCATGGCTTGGTGTTGCCTGCCAGGTGAGTAGGCAGCACAGGAGGAGCCCAGTGCAGTTTGCTGAGCAGCATATTCAAATTCCTGCAATGATGATGAAATGAGAGTTGTGGAGGAAGGAAAACAGGAGACGAGGCAGGAGAGATGGAGCAGTAGTGAATACAGTCCTGGGTCCACCTCCTGCTGAGTCAGTTCTGTCTTGACCTGGGAAGGAGAACAGAAGAGCATGGCATCCCTCACAAAGGTCTTTAGTTCCTTTTGCTCTCCATGTATTACTGAATTGCTCTGTCTGCCTCTGCCTTTATATTTAGAAAAATATAAGGATACCTTTAACTGCTATACATTTGTCAAAATGGTTGAAACCTCCAGTGCACTCAAAACTTGTAGAGATGGGCAGAGGGCATCACAGTCTCATCTGCACCCACAAATTTATGAACAATGTAAGACAGCAGCCCTTCTGGAAGAGGCACTCCTGCTCTCCTTTGCTACCAGCAATTCACTGACTTCTCCATGGCATCTTCTTCTTCATATTCTTCCCAAGAGGAGTTGTGAGCTATACAGTGGGCCTGGTGGGGGAACCAGCCATTAGGAACTAATTTCAACTCAAAATGGTTACTTGAGCCAGTTCAGCTTCTTTTTTCCTAACTGAGGTTATTCTATGACTCTGTGATCATGGTGTGCCTCGTATTAATCCTGTCCATGACTGGAAAGGATTGATAGATACTTGGGGTTTTTTCTTTACTTTCTGCTTTTTTTGTACTTTCTATATCAGAAGTGGTCCCATTTTCACAGAGGTGACGCTGATGTGAGGTGGCTTACCTGAATTGTGGGGCCCCTTCAGTGGTGAACAGAACAGGATCCAGTGGAAACTATCAGGTAGGCACAACTTAGCTCCCACAGGGTCTCACTGCCAGGATCTGTGGCAAAAGATGCAATAATTCAGAATAAGGAATGTACAACCTCAGCACAAGTTCCAGTTTTAATATTAGTTTCAACTAGACTGAAAATAATCTCCAGCAACAATAGACTGTGTAATTAACACAGCTTGATTTTCTGCCAGTCAATCTTTATTCTTTTAAAAATGTCCAAGCCAATTTGGGAAAAGAACCCCACAGAAAAAAAACCACATCACTACCACCAAAATTAAATTATTACTAAAAGGAAATAACTGAAAAAACATTAGAATTGTTACTGAGATTCTTTATTAAGGTGTTGTAGATGACAAAAATTAATGTTTGGTAGAAATTTTGCATATGCTTAATATGGTTCCTTTTTCCTTTCCTTGGTAACAAAAAACTTAGTAAATGGGTTTCTGTTTGTTAGAAATACGAGGGACATGTAAAAAACTGCATGAGTGAACTCATTTGATATTTCAGCTGTAGTGTCATGTCATTTTAAATGAAAAGAAAAAGAATGGTGCTGGGGATGGATGGCTGACAAGAGGAAGGCAGGATCAAAAAATGTATACCAAAAACAAGCTGAGGCAGTTGAAGGAACAGGTTAAGTGATGTTTTTGGATTTAGGAATAGCATGACAGAAAGGGCATTAGAAAAGAGGACAAAAAAGGACAAAGTTGAAGAGGGTTAGGAAGATCTAATTTTTAATTTTTTATATGATTTTGGAGCTGAATTCTTCAACACTCTTGCAACAGACCAGAAAGGAAGTAAAATTAAATGCTTGCTCTTTTCAAACTTATCAGAAGAAACTGACATATAAATTACATAATGTGTAATTGATTAACTTCTCTTATGATAATCAAAAGCTTAGTTTGGGATCAGTGATATGGCAGGGTCCTAAAAGCATTTCAAACCTGATGCTAACAAATTAAATAGTTTATTTCTTTTATTTATAAGGTCTAAAGACACTTTAACATATTTTAATATAAGGTGAATTTTCTCTGCAATTGGCAGAGGTTTTTAGAAATTAGGTTTTATACAAGGATGGAAATCTTAAGAAATAAGGAAAATCTATGATCAATTATTTCTTTGAACCATTATTTAATTTAATAAGAAATCTGGGTAGGTGGGAATGGGGAGGGAGAAGATAAAGCCATTGGTCCCACTGCCCCTGCTACCAGAAGAGTGCTAGACCTAAAAGAAGTTAAAAATAACTATGACTGTATCTAGGTGAATTTAGAAGTTGTAGGAGCACTGCTCACCTATTTCATTCCCATTGCTTCAACCCCATGTTCTCACCTGATGAAACAGGAACTATTCCTTAGGCATCCCTTTGATGCCTGCTTTGCCTCAGGAGGCAGAGAGGAGGAACAGATTCGTATTTTTCCCTTCCCTTTGAGTCACTGGAGACTTTCACAGCTGGAGACAATATGTCAAAAAGATCCATTAGTAATTTATAAAATTCTCAGCTGCTTTGCTGTGTATCATAATCACAGGTTCAGCTTTAAGTCAGTCACCAGACCTGGAGTCATCATGAAATTCTTCCTCTAGGTCAGGTAGGCAGAAGAATTCTGACAATCACAGCAAGGGGATGACCTGCTTCCTCAGGTTTGTTTATTTTAAAAATCCCCTGCTCCTTCAAGGCCTTAAGGCTTTGGCATTGTTCTGGACTTTTTTCCTGATTTTTTTGCCTTCAGACATTATAGATTTGCTTTTGGCTTGTCATAGGCATTTAAAATTTGCTCTAGACTATTTAGTGATACTGTGTCACGTGAAATCTGTAGGGGCATGTGTAGGGCAAGTCTTGTACTCCATCTGAAATAGGTCTCTAATCCACTCTTACAGCTTCAGATTTGTGGACTGAATGACCATGATGGTCCTTTATAAATTCATGTTCTTATATTAAAAAGATTTATAACATCAAATTTCTGTTTTCTGTGTAGGTATGTTTAGAGAAAGCTCAAAATTCTTTCAGATAATTTTAAGTTTTTTGCTTTAACATATTTTTTCCAAACGTAAAAGTATATTCCTTATTTTTCTTCTGTTTTTGTTATTCTACCTGAGGTCTGAATTGACAATTAAAGTACAAGATTTGACCAGCAGTCTCACCAGAGAGAAACAGTTTTATTTGAGATTTTTCTTTCTGGACATCAGCAGCATTGCTTGGCCAACTCTTTTTCAGGCAGGAATCCACCCTCAGAGATCTTCACTCTCTGCATGTGGCTGTGTTCTGATTGATTGTGCCCCCTCAGTCTCAGCACCCATGTTGGCCTGCAAAACAGAGCAATTTTCTTTACCTCTTTCCATATAAGAATCAATTCCTGCTGAAAATCTCTTACCAAGTCAATTGATGTGTGTTTTATTCAATAAACATTACTGCAGTAACATTTTTAGTATGGAATGTCTCAGAGAACCAGTTAATTCACTGAATTCAGACCATCTTAACTTTCAAAGTTCTCTTCTAAACTGTCAAGTAGCACAAATGCTTCTCAGAAATTTTTTGCATTGAAACCTTCAATATGCAGCAGGTCTGGAAAGTTTGCCAGTCTGATGAGAAATCAGACAGGAAATCAGCAAGGATTCACAGGAGACCACTGTGGAAATCTATACTTAATGTAATAGATAATCAGAAAATTTCTTTGCTGTAGGGAATGGCATCAAAAGTCTTAACTTCTACTTTGGAAGTAACAAGAACCTGAGCTGGAGGACTTTTTCATTTCAGGTGGTCCCTACAGTTCATTTTTTTTCTAAAACTTTTTGAGCCTCCTCATTCACCAGTGGCACAACACTTACATTCAAATTTTCTTTTTTGTTTTTTAAAAGTTAATTACTTCAGCAGTGGAGGTTAGAGAGCTCTGAACTCAGACCACTCAGCTGCAGCACACCTGGAATGATTCTCCATCTGCAGTGAAGACTGCCCTTGAACCTTTACATCCACAAAAATCCCTAGGTTCAGGTCCCCTGGTGAAGGCTCTCATTGCAAGATGAAATAAAATATTTTTTTTCTGAATCAGTGACTCCATGATTTAAATGTAAAGTCTTGATATTGCCCTTGTTGCCAAGCCCTGAAAATGTCACTCAGTCTTTGGTGCTGTTGAAAGGAAATGTTTGGGTAATGGTCCTCATGTTGGTCAGACAGACCTCTTCAAGGAACCCATGTCACCTGCACAGTTATTCTGTCACCAACAGCTTTTTGGTGCTGTCAGAAAGTTGCTTTCACAAATCTACTGTCACAGAGGGCATAATGGTGAAGATGTCTTCTGTGCCAGGCAAGAGATTTAATTTAAACCTGCTGCATCTGCAAATAAACTCTTTTAGCTGCTATAATGACAGGTGTTATAAGCTGTCATTACCTCAGAAAAAGAACTTTTGTCTTTTTCAGTGCATCTGACAGAGATGAGGATCTGGGTTTAAAAGAAAAAGGCTCAAACCAGTGGGACAATTTGGTATCTATTTTTGGTATTCTGGGGTCAGATAACAGCAGGTGCCTGCAGCAGGATCCTTGTGGTGGAGGGTCTGCTTTGTCCTTCTTAAATTAATTCTGCTAAAAATCAAAAGGTGCCAACAATCCAAGCCACTATTGGATATTTTCTAAAAATAAGTTCAACTGTCAATCTTCAGAATCATGGTAACACAAATTATTGCCTTCTTATCTTCCATGTTCCAGCATTTGTGAAGGACTGCAAGCAGCTCAAAGAGTCCTTTGATCAGACAGATTGTTTCTCAGCCCTTGAGACCAGTTGTCCTCAGCATACAACTCAGGTCCTGGAAAAATCTTTCTAGGTTTTAGTGTCTTTCTATTTTTCGTCTTTAAAAATCTTGTAAAAGATTTTGTCCAGGGAACAATTTAAAAGGCAAGCCATATTCATTTCTTGCTATTAAGTTCTCAGTATCAGTTAGGATAAGGGAAAAACTGCTTGGATGGGATTCTTGTGAAATAACATCTATAGACTCAGACTGGTTAGTTTATATCATGTGCCATCTTCAGCTGAACCGTCCCAGCTGCAGAGACTCAGTGCAGAAACAAAACCTTCACTACTGAAACTGTTTCCAGAAAAAATAAAAGAATATAGAAGGACTTCTTTCACAGTCCTCCCAGATTTGTGTCCTCAGTGTTCTCCCTAGATCCTCTTTGCTTCCTGCTGAACAACTTGCAGGTTAGTTTTCAGGTTATTGTTTGAAATCTCTGTGTCAGAAACTTCTTCATATTTTCAGCTTGGCCTTCTAGAGCACAGGGGAGACAAAGGGCCTAAAAAATGACTCCTTATATGGTAATTGCAGGTGCAAAATACTCCCCCAAACCTTAAAGATGGTGATTTCATTGTAGAATTTCTTAATAATAAAGGCCAGTAAAGATCATTAGAGCTTTGTCATTAAAAACGCTTAGATATGTTTGTAACAATAAAACTTATATGCTATTCTTTAATGGGTAAGATGATGATCTTTATGGTATGGAATAACTACTGGAAACTGCTGTCTGAAGTTCAATTAAGAATACACCACAATTCTCTACTGTGCTACTTCTACCCAAAATGTTCAAAAAATAACATCAAGTTACGAGATGCACTAACTTTTCAAGATATAAATACAGCACAGTGATTCTCACACTTCTTTTAGTAGCTCTGTTTCACTTCTTTAACTGTATGGACTTCCCATCAGACAGCTCATTAGTATGACCTGTGCTTTAAAAGCCACTTGCAAAAACCTCTAAAGATTCATAGAAATAAAGCACTGCAAAAAGTATTCAAAAGGCCATCTGGTCAAGTCCTCTGCACTGAGCCACAACAGGCATGTGTGCATGTGGCTGTGTAAAAACTCTAATTTTAAGGAAATGCTGTGATCTGAAAACAGCTGGAATCCTGTGTTACTTATCAGAAATTACAGCAGCCATCTATAATTTACTGCCTTGGCTAATACATTCATATTTTTGAGATGATTTCTCACTTATTCACCTCTCCTTTAGTAGCAATCCTGCATTAAATCCCTGCTCAACTAAGTCAACAGGAAAATTCCCATGAATTTCAACAGAAACAGGCTTTCTCTGTTTTTCTTCTTGATTTAGATGAGTGGCCATCTTTGGCTGACAGATTTATGTAGAGACAGCAAGACACCTAAATTTTAAATCTTCACTTTAGCCTATCTTTTATTTGAGTGTGTGTTTTGGGAATACATTTAGATAATTTTTATATTTCAGTGTAAATCCCGAGGTAAAATGTCACTTCTAAACCCACATTTACCAATTTTTCATTTAATGGATTTGTGATGAAGTGTTGAGCTTGACAGGAGAAATTAAAAGTTTTTTGCTGAGCCCTGATGACATAGGTACAATTGTCTCTGCACTGAGCAATGGAAAGCACTAGATCATCTCTCTGAGTCCCTGTCAGCCCTATGATACTTCAACATAACTAGTTTGCTTTTAACATCTATCAGACACACTTGTGGCTAAGGCAGAGCAGAAAATAAAAGGAACATGTAGCAGAAAAAATAATGTGATGTACCAGTTTAAATCCATTAGCTACAGAAAGCAAATAACCAGACTTATTTAGGCTCACTACTAACAGGTTTTCTGTTCCTAGATAAGATACTGAGTGAAGCCTTAAGAAGGTCTCTTTGATGTAAATCTCATGCTGAGATTCTTTCTCCATATAATGATGAGGAGAAACATTAGAGCTACTAACAAAAAAGCCAATGAGAATGGGGTTTCATCCTGCCAGAATTGCCTAGGATTAGTAAAACATCATCCTCTGGATGCAGTCTGGTCTTCCTTCTTTCAACTGCTCTCTGAAGAATTCAAATATCAAAACAACTTAAAAGGATACAAGGCTTTGCACAATAATAGAAAACAAATCTTTTTGTTTGTTTTGTTTTTACACGAGACTTTAAGGTTCTCGAGCAAAGAAAGAATCTGAAAAAGCTACTTAAAACTTGTGATTTAGATGTGCTATGGTTCTAATTGGTTCTTTTCATTTAAGGCTTGTCCCAACTCCTACTGAAGTGAATGAAAATCTTTGCAGTGACTTCAAGGGCTGAAAGATCTGCCTCTCAAGCTGCTCTTCAGGGACACCCACTCTCTTGTTTTCTTGGCTTCTTGATTATTCTTTCAAAAATACCAAAAGATAACACAAAAAAAGGTAAGAAATTAAGCAACCTACCTGTTTTTTTCGTCTAACTTAAAACTAATTATAAAACAGTTCATTGCCCTCTGGGTGGGTATAATGTCCATCCAAGGAAAGAAGGGTACAACTCTTCCAAAGGAGAAAAACAAGTTACAGCAGAGGTAAAGGACAAGGGTAAAACTGGATGGCTCATAATGGCAAAGGGCCTAGTTGGGTTCCAATGCAAAACCTCAAAATCTTAAATAATCAACATGTAAACTAAAGAATACAAAATTTAATGGCCTTTGTATTTGTAGCACCATTTGTATCTTAGGAGCCCACTGAATGGGGGTGAGTATTTGAGAATCTTTGCTGAAGGGGTTAGAAATTTCCCAAACTGGCAGCTCCAGGATGTTTCCATCAAGATTGCACACTCAGGCATGCCAGTCTGCAGAATCCCTAGATCTTCTCTGGAGATGTGGGTGAGAAAAAAGGGACTGTTTGCTTGCCTTTTCCAATGCTGCTTTGAATCCTTATGAGTATTCTGCTATCTGCCTCAAACAGACATCCAATAAAGACTTTGGGGTTCTTATGAGCAGCAAAATTATTCTGTCTTAACAGTGCCACATGGATTTCCTTCCCATCTGCTCCCAGGTCTAGAAGATGTAAGCCAAGTCCATGACTAGTAATGAAGTTGGGCAGAGGAGCTCGAGTCAAGGCAATACTTTGGTAGGTTCCATGGAAACATTCAGTCCCATTCTGTGGTGTCAATATATGTCTCTGAGGGCAAAATAAAAAATAAGAAGAGAATAGAAACAAATAAGCAAATGGAGAGAAAAGTTGGGATTTATTTTGCAGCTGGTTAATTAATATGCTGCATTACTTCTCAGATGATTACTGCTTCCCTTTCCCTCTTCACTGAACTTAACCATCAGCTTGACAAAGGTAAACTCCTTGCATGCCCTCTATAAAGATGTAAAAGCAGGAAATCACCTAGCAAGAAAGAGAATGGCACTTTGCTTCAGTTATCCTGGGAATCCACAGGTCAGACCAGTGTATCTAGTGCAGTACAGTGACATCTAAAAAAAGTTTTTGTATGATAAAACCCTTTGCAAGCCTTTATTAGCTAAAGATGGTTTGATCTCCGATCTTTGTGGGATCACACCTCCAAAGGTGAGTGAAGATAGCCCAAGCAGAGGATGATGTGGGGAAGAAGCTGGTTCCCATCACCTCACAGTCCCTGTGAGATGCAGCTCGGAGTGTGTGCTGCCTGAGACAACCAGAGAGGGTAAGAATGAAGGAGCTTGGGGAAAGAGACACAGTTCGTAGGGAAATGTTGTGTGCCAGACAGATTCAGAATAGTCAAAGTCTCTAAAATCTAAATTCTCCACTTTCACATCTTAAAGGATATCTCAAATCTTTTTCTTTTTGTCCCACTCTTATTAGGTAAATATACGTGGTAACTTATGACAAAGAGTTATACTTGCAAAATACCAACCTAAAATATTATCTGGTATAATTTGAAAAATGTGTATTGCTTTTCAATCTATCAAGCCCACCTGCAAACAACTGCTCTTTGAAAGTTGAGTTTTTATTCACTAATTTTTGACCTATTTACTTAGGGCTTTAGGAGGCAAGTTTTTTAACCTGTGGGTTTAATGGTTTAGTTAGGTCACTACCTTTTCTATAAGCTTTTCATTAAGTTTCATTTCAAAAATGAAAACAGCTGTTTTGAAGAAACAAACTTTTACAAGGTTCATAGTCTGTGAATTCACCTGCCAAAGACAGATTTTCCTTGCCATCAAAACAGAACCAAATTTACACACACTTCAGACTTTGCTCACTGCTTCTTGGTTCAATAAAAAAGGGAGGAATTAAATAGTTTCCTTGTTGTACTCCCAAGGGAATCCCGCTAAGTTAAAGCACATTTTAATCTCTTGAGCCGGCAGCTTTATTAGTAAGCGTTCCCCAATCTTCAGGGAAATCTAATTTCGCAAATAGATCAGAGTCACTTCAAACGCAGCTTTCAGTTGCCATCCACCGGGGGACAAACGGGGAGGAGGAAGTTTGTCAGAAAAGACCCTCTCTGAGCCCAAGAGTGATTACCAGAGGTGTCTCCATCGACTGCCACCCACCTAAAGTCGATAGTACTCAAATGAGTACGCCGGTGTGGACTATATAAGAGAGGCGCATGGCCCTGAAGGGCGCATCCCCCATCTCCGGGCGCAGCACCGAGCGCCCCACTCCGCGCCCGGCGGAGCCTCGGCGGGGACGCGGGCTCTCCGGCGGCGGCACAGCCCCTCGCTGCCCAGCCCGGACCACCCAGCACCCAGCCGGACTCGCCTCTGCCTGAAGGTAAGCGGCCGCTCCGCAGCGGGCGGTGCCGTGGGACGAGCGGGTCGCTCCCCGGGTGCTGCCCGGGAGGGAGGGAGGGAGAGCCCGGCACCGTCGGGGAGAGCCGGCTCCCTTGGGGTTCCGATTAACTCCTTCGCCCAAGAGGATTTGCAGGGCAGGCCAACTAGAAAAGCGTTTGTAAATAACAGAATTTCCCTCCCTCCCTCTTAATCCTACCCTTTTCTATAATTAGAATAGCTTACTTAGGGCATTAAGTGCTGCTCTCGAAGCCCCAGCCTGCGGTAATTGTTTTCGCCCTTTACACCCTGATTTGCGGCACTTCCACTGTAACTCTCCTCTCACTGAACTCCATCCTTTTGCCGTCCGTGCTCGCTCCCCGAAGCCCCGGTGCGGCACTGGACGAGGCTGGCCCGTCGCGGGGGCTCGAACGGCACAACCAGGAGGCACCCGCGGCCGCGGGGACTCCGGGGGCCAGGGGAGCCGAGCGAATCCCCGCGAAGCCCCGGACCGCGAATCTGTGCGGCGCGGTCCATAGCCTTCCCCGATCCATCAAGCGCAGCCCGTCGGGTCCCGCTCCGCGGCGCTGCGGGCGGGCGGGGGTGCCCCGGGCGCGGCATGGGGGGCGGGCGGCCGGGGTGCGGGCCGGGCCCGGCGCTGACCGCCTTCGCTCTCTGCCTCCTCCCAGCGCCGCAGAGATGCGAGGGGCGAAGAAGCGCCAGGCGCTGCCCGCCATCGTGCTGCTGCTGCTGGCCTCGGCCCCGCCGCCGCCGGGCGCCGAGGGCCGGGACGTGCCCGCCGCGGGAGCCGAGCGGGGGGCGCTCCTCGACATCCTCCTGCAAGCCCTGGGCGACCACGGCCGCCCGCTGCCGCCCCGCCCGCCGCGCAGGGAGCGGGTGATCTCCCGGCGCTTCAGCGGCGGCGGCGCCCCTCCGGCGGAGCCCCGCGCCGCCGCGCCGCCGCCCCCGCGGCTCTTCGCCGCCGCCCGGCACGGAGGTAAGAGGCGCCGCGCTGCCCGCAGCCCGCGGCTGCCGCCGCCCCGGTCCCGGCCCGGCCGCCGGCCCGACGGCTCCTCGGGCGCGCATCCCGCCGCGGGAGGGAGCGCAGACGGGCCGGGGATGCTCTACCATCGGGGCTCCGACAGCCCAGCGCCGCTCCCGCTGGAGCTGCGGCGGTATCCGGGGCAGAAGGGAGGAGAGGGTCACCGGGGCTCCGGCACCCTGCGGCCCCGCAGAGCAAGCTTTCCAACTTCCCTGCACTCTGCACGGGGGGAGCCCCATTTCTCCCCAGTCTTAGGACTGCTGCTCTGATCTGCACAAAGAGGATAAATGGCCAATCTGAGCGACAGCTCTCTGGACCTGCTTTAAACTTCCTCTTCAACTTTGCTGGTTCCCATGTGATGCACTTTAGTTTTTCAGGGCAGGTGCGGAAGATCCAGACCGAGCTGGGCTTGGGTCTCGTTTCACCTTTCAGAGGATGCTCAGACTGGGGCAGGGAGCCGTCTGCAGCACTGGCACGGGCCAGGCGTGGCGGTGATAGCAGGGACAGTTCAGGGCCGAGCACAGCTGCTTGGTGCTAGTCACACTGCCCTTTTCCAGGAGACTGACACTGCTAGGCTTGATGCAGAGCTGTGCAGAAACATTTCCTCCTGGAGTGGAACTGCCTGAGCGGTTTGTGTGGGTTAGGATGGTGCAGTGCTGCAAAAAGAGAGAATCTAGTGACTGTCCCTGGCTGTAGCCCACTAATATTTTTCTCTTGTTGCCTGCCGCAGACCTTGCTGGAGAGAAACCAAACTGAGGAAGCCCAAGGAAGTGCGGTTTCTTAGGGATTTGTGTCCCTGGAGAGCGCCCTTGTGGCTGGTGGCTGGTAATGGGTAAAGCTGAGATGCAGCCCTTCTCAAGTCTCACCGGCAGACTTACTCATTTCTGTTCACTACTCTGTTCTAAATTAAATTAAACCCCATTTTGGGAAAAACTTGAAATTGAGTGACAGATTCAGAAGTTGATAGATGAATAACTGATTGGTAGGATGGCACTTGAACAGGAGATTGCTGCACATTCTAAGGAAACTAGGCTAAAATTTATCAATGAAAAAGTAATCAGTGCTCTGGCCTTCAAAGCTTCTCAGTCTGATCTGCTCTAAGTATTGAACTGTACCCGTGTAAGGGGTTGTCCCAGTGAGCTTCCAGGTACTCTTGCTTTTTCAGACTGTTAAGTCTCTGGTAGTTATGGAAAACCAGCCCAAACCAGACTGCCATGGATTTGTGTGCTGACTGAAGATGCTGCAGGTTATCAGCATGACTGGTCATAACTGCTTATTTACTGTGACTGGAATTCTTTTTGTGCTATGGCCCAAGAAAAAAGTAAAATGATCTTTTCAAGGCAGATAACATGAAGGCTTACATTCTTCTTTCAAAGAGAATGAAATATAGAGTAGCATAAACCTGGGAATTAGTCTCAGGTTTATACTTTGCAATGATTAATGCAATAATTACAATTATCTGGTGATTTGAATTAAAATTCTGTTTCGGACAACAGTCTCTCCTGTTTGAGATGTTTACTCTTAAATAAATAATTCTATTTAACTATAGAAATCAAAAATATTTAATAATATTTATGCAACTTCGAAGGGGAATTTTCTTAAATCCGTCAGTATTATACACACTAAGATTGTATTTTCTGTTAGTTATTACTTTTAGTAACTGTGTTGTACGCAAAATGAACAGGTGAACATCCATAGAGAAATTCTCCAGTCGTCCCTGCATAGGTACAGTGTTCTCAGGGCAACCACAAAGGTAGCTGTCTATCCAGCCTAGAAAAGAGCAGATTTACAATTTAAATAATAGTAAAATTTTTATATTCATCTAATTTTTTGTTACCAATACCAAGGATACAAATTAATACCTGTCATGATGGTATGTACTTGGTTTTTTTTTGGATAGAGGACTGTGACAAGGCTTTTCTTACAAGTAATTAACTTTTTTAATAACTCCTGTCACCAACACATTAGTGGCAGCTTTTTACTCCAGCTGGTAGTGCCTGATCATCAGCTGAGCACAACGGCTTATCTTCCCCTCAGAAAAGAAAGTTGTTGCATTCAGCTGAGCATTTGAAACTGCAGTTATGTATTTTGATTGTCTGTAGCTGCTGAAAATCAAACCCAAGTGTCTGATTTAAAAGACAATTGAGCAGCTCATTACTTCTTTTGTTTGAAATAAAAAGCATCCGGAATAGTGCCATATACAAAACAGAGAATGCAAGACAAAGAATTTCTGTGTATTTTCTCTTTTCCTATTTTTCTTTTCTGAGGATGCTACTCTTTATTATCAATGACTTGAATAGCAGGAGGACTGAAATGTGCTTCCCCTCCTGTTCTCTCATTCCCTCACTCTCAGAACTCCAGCTTTAGTCTAGCCATTCACTGAGCTGCACCTCCACACTCACTTTTCTTCTGTTTCATTTAGGGGCTTGGGTAACTATTTGTATAGTGAGAAAGCTGACCTGGGGCACTACTGGGGGAATTCTAGGGGCAGCACAGGGCACGTGGCTACAGCACATGTCCGGGGATGAGTTTTGAGAAGAGGATGGGACCTCCTCCTTCGATTGCTGGGGTCCTGCTCACTTAGCTCAGGCTGTGATGGAAAGGCACAGCACCCATAGGGTGTCTTTGGTGAGGCAGGAAAAAGAAGAGCAAAATACTTACCTGTCAGATATTGTTTAGATACATGAAGAGGATATGGAAGCAAGAGTGGCTTTGTTCTGTGACACCCCATCTGGATGTGGCTTGCTGGTGGTTCACAGACAGGTCCTGGGCCAGAGCTATGCCATGGGGATGAGCAGTGCTCTACTTCATGTGTTTTTGTCACAAAGCAAAGGGGCAAGCCTGAAATAGAGTGGACCCTCAAACCTGCCCAGCTGTGTGTGACAGTGAGATGCTGTGACCTGCCTGGAAAGGACTCTTTAGGTCTTTCCTGCCCCTCAATGACCAGGGGAATTCCATATATTCCATGTCATGTGCTTCTTAACCATTAGAAAATTTGTGTCACGGTTCTTGTATGACCCAGGACGCTCACATATGCAATAGAAATACCAGTTTCACCATCGCTTTAGGTGTCTTAACTTCTTATCTATTTTATCCCTACATGTTCACAAGTCTTATCCTACACAGATCTGTCCCTGTTTTTCTTGGTGATCTGATTAATGATAGTGAGCACTTTGAACAGTACCTTTAGAAGAAATTCCAACAAACCAAAAAGCAATCTTCATATTTTCTAGGATTCCTGGTAGGATGTTGCTAAAAATACAAGTTGTTCCTTTGAGTTATTATATCCAGTGAGATTAAAATTTCTGTCATAACATCCTTTACATGCCTGATTTCCATGAAGTTTCTATGCTTGAGTGTGATTTCTTTTTTTCACTAAGAAGCATCTTAAAGTTTTTTAAGCTTAGCGATGAAAGCTCTTCAATGGATAATCTTTTTTATAACTATCCCCTGCTTCTGATGCATAACTGTGGTCAGCTTTTTTTATGAAGAAGACATGCATTTTCACAAAGAGAAGATTCAGCTTCAGGTTATTTTTGGATGTCACGTCAGGGGAACTAGAATAGTTTGTCATTCTTCTTAGATTTTCTTTGTTACAGTTATTCACTTTCCTCAAAACCAGAATAGCTTCCATGTAATTAGATTTAAAGAAATATTGAGAAATAAAAAACCTGCCTTGACTATTCTTTCCTCACATATTGCCCACCATGGTGGAGAAAGGAGCTATCGAAACTTACAAGCTTTAGGGGGCTGAAATTTCCCTTTTGTCCTGGGGGACCAGCGAGACATTTTAAAACATTTTGAATAGTCATTTTTCCAGCATGAAGGAATGAAGATAAATATTGCTCTGAGTTTATGAGTACATTCAAATTAGCCTCCTGAGCATATCTACTTCAGATTTAGAATAACATATCAGAGAAGGGAATTTGGCCCTCAAAATATTTAAACTTTGAGGTTGCACTTATGAGTTCAGTTTTATGCCAAAATTTCTTACACATCATCAGCAGAAAATTGTAAGTTGTCCTACGACATAGTGGCAGTTTAGCCATTATTCATCATGAATTAGATTTGAAAGATATCTTTGAGGTTTATTTTGGTTTATGGGTAAATCAAACCCTTGTATCCTATATAAGGTATAAGAAAAGTTTTGTTCTTTTTCCTTACTTACAGACATCTCCTGTAAGTGTAGTGATAATTATAGCTGGAAGTTCCTAATTCTGCAAGACCTGCTGTGCCTAATACTAAACTACTTCAGTGAATGTAAGCACTGGAATAAAAAAGGAGACAATTGGGGAATGTAAACTTTGACTCTAAGAAATTAAAATGTATGGAATGGCATAACACAGAGTTATTTGTAATACTTAAGCATCATCTAATTATTTTTCCTGTGAATAAGATAGCTTTTTTTTTACTGTGTTGTGTTTATAGGAATTGCTGGTCATTCAGGAGACTTAGAAGAAGATGAGAGTTAATAATATTACCTTCTCTAAAATCACATTTACCAAAACCACATTATCTTAGAAATTATCAAACCAGTGGATTAAACTGGTTTAAAAGAAGAATAACTGTTACATTTAAAAAATACAAAAAAGTTCTTCTGATTTATGATAATCATTCCCAGTTCTCTAACTGACATTTTTGAATCAAGTATTTTTATAGGCAAGTTGGTAGGTAGGCTTTTCTGAAACAAAACCAGAAAAATATATTCTGCTTTTGAAAGATTAATATAATCCATATTCCAAATAGGCAAGGGGCTTGTTTTCCTTTATTTTTTAATGAGGTGGACATGATCTGGAAATAAATTCTATGCTTGTATATTCCCGATCAAGTGGTTAGAAGAAAATATATTCTCATAAATTAACAAATGTAATGAATCATCAAATTCTGTTCATCTCAGCTGAACATCTATATGGCAGTGCCCTTGGGACAGGGCAACTGGCTTGGGTGCTGGGAGGAGTGAGGATTCCATGGGGCAATATGCTTCCAGGCCAGTGGTTCCAAGGCAGGATCAGAGGGGCTGTGAGGACCTCACCACACCACAAAGCAGAAATACAAACAGTCCCAGAGGAAATAACCTCTATCTCTGCTTGTGCCATGGCTAGGTGTCAGTTCCACCCAAAAAATACAAGTGAGCAGGATAGACTTTGATCCCCTTTGGTGAAAGGAAGTCCCAAATGCTGCAGAGGTTGTATATTCCTCCAGTTCTGCACAGTGCTCGGGTCAGTCGTGGTTACGATGGCTTGGTGATCTGTCACACCACTGCTGCATTCCTTTCCCTGCCTGCTTGGGTTTTGGGTGCATTGTGCAATATGACTTTTAACAGCGATACTCTGTGTTTGGCAAACATAACTGCCAGACAGTAGAGCAGGGCCACTGAACAAAAGGCATCTGAAATCTAGGATGAGACAGAAGCCTTCCAGTTCGTGGTGGAGAATTCCAAATCCATGGAGCAACCTTGAGAGCTGACGAGGGAGTGAGCAAAGATAAAACATACTTGTTGCATACATGGAGACCTAAAATCTAGTGAAGTACCAGAGCAGTCCTTCAAACAGTGGTCTCCAAGAGGCTTTGCTCTCACTCCCTTTAATCCCAGTGAAGGGCACTCCGTATCTGGGATGTGCTGTCCTGGCACAAAAAGGGAGAGGCCTCGTTGAGCTGCAGTACCCTGAGCAGCAAACATTTCAGAGTGCACTGTGCTGTCCCAGGAGCACGACAGGATGTCAGCATATGGAAAAGCTTTTCTGTCGAGCTATTGCTTTGATCAGTAAGCGATCTTTTGGGGTTTGTTTTAATCCTATTCCATATTTTTATGAAACTTGTACTATCACGACACAATTACTAATGTGTGCAGCTCTGGCCCCAAAAATGTGAATGTCAAAATTTTCACTGTATTACATCAGGGTTGGGCCTGAAGTCCACCAGGACTTCTCCAATGTGGAGCGAAGTGAATAGCAAAGAAAACAGAAGTTTTGTTTCAAAGTAGATCTGCATGCATTACTACCTGTAATTCAGGAGCAGCATTAATTTTTTATTAATCTAGCTTGGCCCTGAGCCTGAGCAAACTGAAGAGCTGATACATTCTGTGTGTTTTTTTTCTTTGCATTACGTACAATTTGATTTTTCTATGAAGAAAGAATGGCACGTCTCTGTGTTTTTGTGGTTTGTTATTTCAGGTGTTAGTCTGCCAGGGAAAGCCTCTGAGAGGTGGGAGAATGGCAGTGCACAGGTATAAGGCTTTGTAATACATATATTGTTCAATAGATAGTCTCTAGCCTTGAAAATACACTGCTTCAAGTGTGGAGATGACGTAGCTTTTTAAATAAGTATGTATACAGGGAGAAAGATATAAAAAGAGAATTGTACATTCATCCCTACATCTAAGCACACAGACTCCTCTTTTAATTAATAAGGTTTGAGGGCAATTTGCATGAGAATGACGTGATGCTTTAGACCCACTTGTGATTTCAGAGTTACCTGTGTGACTTATAAAAGTTTATATTTTCCAAAGTGCTTTACACAGCAAAACAATTGCAAAGTAGTTGTCACTGTGGAAAGCTATAAGCCAAAATTCCTAATCAATGAGATACCCAAGAAAGTGATCCAGCTACAAAAAGAGCCTTTGAAAGGCTGCAGAGAGAAAGGAGTGACTGGTTCCATGCCTAAAGTATATGTAAGGCCACTGTCTGCATTGGGAAAATTTTATTTTTAAAGATCTCTCCAAATTACCTGAAAGTAGTTTTTGGAAGGGGAACATATCCTCCTTATTAACACCTGTTTTCTAGAAAACTAAAATTTTCAGAGGTTTATCTTTACATTTCACGGAAGTAAAAATACCCAAAAATTGAAATGGAAACTTATCCTATGTTAATATTTTGTAAGACTTGTTTTAAAACATACCAAATAAGTACACTGTAATAGTCATGGTAAATATCTTATTTTTCATTACATGCATTCAGATGACATTGTACTGAAGAAAAAAAAAGCTCAGTCACCTGCTTATGTTTGCTTTTGTGGTTGATGGTTAGGCTTTTCTATTCAATTTAAGGATGACTGCTTCATTTTGTCCCTTGTGAATTAGAGATTACTACTTTTGTGTAAGTCCTACAGGCTATTTACTCAAGTTTTGTGGGTTTTTAGTGTCGGCCAACTAGAAAACAGTTGCTCTAGTGAGGGGCTTAATTGAATATTGATTACATACTGAGGGCACATTTCTTTAGGTTATAAACAAGATTTAATACATGGGGGATCCAAGTATTTGATTGATTAGTGGCCATTTTGATACTATCCTACATTTTGTTTTGTCTGCTTGTGCAAAAAAATCATTCATGTGCAGTGCTCCACTGATTTTACCAAACAGTGCTTAAAAATGTGTTTCTTTAATATAGGCTTTAACATCAGTGGAAATTACTGTTTGGAGTTACAAAATTGTGGCTACTTTTTGATCCTAATACTTTGTTTTTAAACACACAGTTAAAATGTATGTAGCCAAGGAAAAACCACTCATGGTAAAGGCACAATTTTGAATGCTAAGAATATTTAAACTTTTTTTTTTGTAAGTTTCTTCTTGCTGTTTTTTAAAGTCTATTAAAGTTTTTCTTTCTCAATTGAAATTAATTGGTTCAGTTGCATTTTAGTACATGTTATCTTACTACATGATTTGAAATCTGTGTCTTTGGCTTAAAGAAAAACATTTAAAGTTACACCAGCAAAGCAATTGTTGTCATGTTCCTTGCAGATTTTAGACAACATCCTGAGTGCCATAGCACAAATCTAATTAATGCTTTGCTACTCAAATTGTTTTCTCCTTTTTTACTCAAGCCTGTAAAATAAAGTGAAAAGCAAAATAAAAACCCCCACTGGAAAACAGTCAGACAATTTTTCCTCTTTAACCTATGCTCTTTTATGATGACTTTGAAATGAAGTGTTAGAAAATGCATTCTTGTCAGTATATGTGGCAGTAGTGGATATGTGCTCTGGATTAGTAAAACCCTTAAATCCCATTGGATTAAAATAAGTAAGGAGATAGCTGTGATTTTGTTACTCTAATCATGAAAGAGTAATTACTTCTTTGTCAGTTAATGACATAGCATGCCTAAGACATGAGCGACTTCTCTGCTGTCACAGAAGTTTCAATTTAGGAAAGCGATTTTCAGAACTTGTCTTTTACACAGTAAACAAAGAGCTATGGCTGAGACATACTAGTAAGAGGATTTCTTGTGGCCTTCAGGGAAATCTCCTGGGTCAGAAGGCAGTCTAGAGCAGGCTAATTGCTTGCATTTGGTACTATGTACCTAAAGTTTGAATGGACCTCTTGGTCAGTAGCAAATTAGCAAAGCCCACCATTTGGGCTTCCCATTATTATATGATCAAATGCTGTGTTTGTATATGAAGAGAACATATACAGATTTACACCTTTGTTAAGTACCAAGTCACTTTTCCAAATATCAGGCAACTTTCATTTTTTCAGGGAGAGACTACTACAAAATAAATAATTTGGGTGGATAAGACTGACTGGCAAAGGTACAGCAAATTTACACTCAGATCTACTTCTCATGAGCAGGGTGGCTCTACATTACCTGCATGATGGAGGCACTTCATGCCTGGATGTGTGATTCAGCTGCATGGGAGTATGGAGGATCATTTATGTAAGATGCAGTCAGGGCTTTCAAAATCCTTGAAACAAATCCAAATGACACATTTATACTGAAGTCCACTGTCCCAGAGCTCAGCAGCACCAGAAAAGCCTTGCTTCTCCTTCTTTACTTTTGGCTGGGATTGCTGTTTCTTTCCTGTCAGAACAAGGAGTGAGAGAAGGAGGAAATCTGGAGATTAAGTATTACAAATATGCCAAGTGTTAATTTAGAATAAAAAGAAAAACCCTCAAATATTAAGGGTAGCTCTTTCTCTGCAGTTACACTCTATCTCAGAATGCCAGAATATTATAAGATTGACAGTGGTATTCAAAAGTTAGGGAAATATTAAAGTTATTCAGTCACAAAATATGGAAATTTTTTTCTGTTTTTTTATTTAAGGTTAGCTCTTTCTACTCAGCACTTTGTGGCCCACTGAAATGTATGTTTGCCTGTATATGACACCTGTTAATGGTCCTTGAAGATAAAACCTCCAATATTATTATGTCTAAGTAGCTCACTATCTTTGATTAATTTATATGTAGCACTCACAGAAAATATTTTGATCTTAGTTATACTTGATAAGCAGTCTCCTTATGTAACTATGATAGGGTAAAACGACCTTAGTCTGAGTATAAACCTGACATATGGTCACTGGGAACATCTTTAATGTAGTAGTTTAGAATAAAGTATCTATAATGGAGAAATAGTGTATTATTAATCCATTTGTGACAGTTCTGTATCTGTTCTAATTCAGAAAGAAATATAAACATTTCTAAAATAAGCACAGGAAAAGTACAGTTAAACATCACCATTTGCACAGCAATCAACCTGGAGCCTATTCATATTTAGAAAAAAGAACAGGGTCTAATTAAGCCCTGGAAAACTCAGTTCTATTTCCTTTCACACCAATAGAGTTTGCCTATGTTTGTCAGTGCTGAGTTTGGCTTGTAATGCAGCTAAGCACATGTCATCAGTTTTCATTCAGTCAATTCAACTAGTTCATATACTGCCTTTGATGTATTGCAGCTGTTCTTGTGTTTAATTTATGCAAATATTCCAGAATCTACATTTATTAGCAGCCATGATAGCTAAAACAGAGTGCTTTGCATAGAGTCCTGCAGAATTGCACAAAGTGAATTTCCTCTTAATCCTTACAGAAATGTAGTCTCTGTATCTTATGCTAAGCGTGGTTTTGCCCTCAGTCAGGAGCCCTCCAATAACTTTCCAGGCCTAACTTGGAATCTCTGGATTCATCTGAAATATCATCTTAACTATCTTGATAGTTAAGTGATTCCAACTAGCTGATAGATGAATTAATGAAAATTGTTTTCTGTTACAGAAAAAAAATTATGAATAGGGAAAAATAGCTTCAGTAAATAATGCCTTGAGTAGTTTGACTAGTCTTTCCTATGTGTTTCATTTTTTCAGTGAATAACCCTTTTATAAGTTTAATGAACAATTAGTATTGTAATACATCTTTCCTCTTGGAAAGGGGGAAGTACATATTCATGGCTTAATATTCAAGATAGCAAGGGTTTCATAAAACCCTACATTTTCTCATTCAAATTGTTTGAGGGACATGCCATCCTATTTACAAGGCTTCCTTTTAAAAAGAGGGATCTTTTGCTTAAACTCATAGATCAGATCTGTGATAGTTTTGAGACTTTTTTCTTTGCTTTTCAAAATAATATGTATTTTAGTGTTTTACATGTTCACATCTCTGACAGAGAAGAAAAGATAAACGGTGAAGTATGCACACATTGCTTCTCTGTACGTATGTGGTGCTGCTCCAGCCTCATAATGCAAAGTATAGCTATTAAATAACTTTTCATATTTCAAAAGAAAAATTAACAGAATATGTTAACCTAGATCTTTATCCTTTCTAGTTTAAACTGTTTTCTAAAGTGATCACTAATAGTAATAGCAGAAAACTAAACATATACACTACAATTTGCTTATTTCTTCATAGAATAAGCATTTTCTGGTGGAAACAGGGATTTGCTGAGAGGGAAAAAAATAAATACATCCTTCTTAATGTTCTTTTACCAAGCTAATATAAGGGTCTCCACAGGCAAGGATTAACTAATACAAATATGCTTTCTGAGCAGCTATTGAAGAATTACTAATAAACATAATTACAGCTGAGTTCAAGGTATCCAACCCTGTAAATATATCCTGGTATAATTTCATTATGCTTGGCTGAAGCCCTAGAAGAAGCCCATGCTTCAATCTTCTTTGTTCAAGTCTTAATGAATTATTGGAAAGTGGCTGATTAAAAAGCATTGGATCAGGAGAGGCTGCTGCACTCTGAATGTTGCTCTCTTTGATGTTGTTTACCTCCCAAGTTGACTCATTTCCTTGGCCAGCAATCTCTGTGCATGAAGCTCTGGGTCTGCTTTTTTGGACCATTATATTTGGAAGATAAATGTGGTAGGTAGCTGTTTAGTGAACATTGTTTGTTGGAACTCACACCTTAGAATAGAATTCTCCCCAGAAATGGGGCACAGCTATACGGTAACTAAAGGGGATACAACAAAATAAGTGAGATGCCCAAGCAGACCTTTAGTTTCTTCTTAGAAACCATTCTTTCCACACTTACTCCTGCGCTTCTGCTTGATAAACCTGTTTGCTACCACTTTCCAGTTGCCTCCGAAATCAATGACTCTTCAGCAGTCCAAGGCAGAGTCTATAATGTGAAAATATCTGTTTGTGACACTGAAGCCACTGTGTGGCACTGGGAAAGAGCTATGACTACATTATGTACCAGCATATATATACTTGTGGAGAGCTACAGATTTTAGTTAATCAAAAATGAGCACAGGCATAAGGGATTGGGATGCGAGTGCATTTTGAGATTGGACTCAGATCCTTGACTAATTCTTTGACAGTCTGAACATATTCAAGGGTTTGGATGAAGTTTGAATAATTGGTGGTCCCTTCACAAAGCCTTGGCAGTATTCCATTGCTTCCCTCAGCACACATAGGAGGCAGTCTTTCTGTGAGGATCCAGCAGATCAGTTCCACACTGCATCGTTGCTTAGACTCAAATAAGTGCAGTGTTAAACTGCATCCTGATTTTTTTCATCTCCATTAAGTAGCCTTACTTAAAGTTATTCTCAGTGCATTCATCTCCTACAATAATGTGGAAGGAACCATAACTTTCCCCACTCTAGCAATTGTTGAAAAACACACTATTCAGATTATGTGGAATTTTTCAGTTGAACCTTTCTTCAGATTATTCTTTCACACAGCCTTTCCTCTTTTAGAATGGAGATGGGGGTTAAAAAGTTGGCATTCTTGGATTGAAGCTCTTTAGGGATGACCTTGCATTATGATTAAATTATTAAGCATGGCCTGCACAGATAGAAGTGACCCAGAGTACATGGGTTTAGAGCTGAGGTATCTCTCTGGTAACACACCTTGGAAGGATCCTCTGTTGTATGTCTTCTGAAATACCCCAGAAGGAGAACCAGAGCAGACTTTGCTTTTGCTTCAGTTACAATAGCCTAAGGATTATTTCAAATTGACCATATAGGTTTAATTTGAAGAGGCAAATATATAGGCTAAGGATACTTGAAGCATGGTAATGAGAAATGTAGCCCAAGAGGAGTTTTACTCTTTCTCATAAAAGTATGGTAAAGATTCAGAGGGTGAAATAGAGGAGGAAATAACAAGAAAGCTGATTTTGCCAGACAGGTATAGACTTATTCATGCTGGTAGAATCTCCAGCTGGGAAAATCCATGGTTGTTATAGCCTTTGTGCCACCAGAACAGAAAAAAGGGTTGGCTCAGAGAAGAGAATCTGGCTCAAAGAACTTAAAATAAATATCAGATGTCAGAGCTGTGACTTAATTGTTTAGCTAAGTAGATCATGTGAATTACACACAGATTGAGGACCTGGTTTTGCTCGTGTTGAAATCAAGGAGAACAGAATCAGGGCATACTCTCCTTCCAGCATTTTTCAGTCCTCAAAAATGTGTTATTTGAGAGAACACCAGCTCCTAGAATAATTGTACCAGCGGGGAATCCAGAGAGTTGCTTCTACACAACTGCTGTGTGGTTTATTGCTGTAAACATAAGCTAAGACTCTAAACAAAATCAATTTCCTTAGTTGCTATTGGTTTTTATTCCAAAATTTGGCATTCAAACAATGGATTCTGTCACTAACCACAGCAGTTGGAACTCCCCATTCAGACAGTGGTTTTGACAGTTGCCAATTGCAATTCAGGTGTACACTTATTTTCCTCCCTTTATTGTAGTCTTGCCTTACAGCTCTTCCAATCTTGAAATTAGACCTGTTCCCCTGCTCAAAGACATTAAGTTATAAATATCTCCTCAGGAAATTGTAGTTTTGAAAGACACATAACTTCATTGAGATTTTTTGTTTCTTGTAATGAACATCTAAGAGATGCTTGTTACTTTTATGAATAAAGGAGTATTTTTTAATCTCACTACCTTTAGTCTTACACTAGTGAATGCTTCCTTTGGTATTTTTGAATTCTCTATTTACCCTCCCCCCCCTCCTCCCCCCAATTTAATCATGAAGTCTTTATAGGAGTGAGGAAACTATCCAAAGGACATTAGCACTTAAAAACTTGAAAGGAGTTTTTAGTTACAACTAAAATTAAATTACATGGAGCTGACTGGCAATCTTACATTCAGGAAGGAGGGGATGGTTTTGGGAGAAGGCTTCACATGTGCAATTGAAGTACATTTCCATGATCTGGCTAAGATCCTTCACATAGTACTAGTGACAAGGGGAAACACTGGTAAACGTGTGACAGAAAAAAATATTTGGAAACATCTACAGCCAATTTATAGACTGACATGTATTTGTACAAATTCTGTCTGAATGATGAATGACTTGGTACAGCATGTAACTGATATATTATACAGGAACAGAGCATAGAGAAATTATTTAGGATCATGTTTCTGGACATACTTGGAAGATGCTGTGGGAAATATTCTGATTTAGATAGGGTGGTTCTTACGTGCTCGTTTCTGCATTCATACTGCAGCTAGGGCTCAGCTTCTTCAAGTTTGTGATGATGAAAATACCGTTACAGCAGTCTTTTAACCGGAACTGAACTGTGATTTATTTTTTGTGAAATGAAAGTACAGTGTCTAGGCACTTAACGAGCAATTATGTTTCCTTCACAAATGGTGAATTAATAAAAGAAAAATCAAAGTTTGAGGGGAAGAGGAGGAACATAATATTCCCAGTGTTGAAAACCATGAATAGTTCGCAGCAGGAGAAACAATCTTCCCCATTCCCAGTCCACCTATCCTGACACTTCAGACATGATTAAATGTTTCTCTGTAGTTTGAGTGAGTTATCTCCCTCCAGCTTCAGGTTATGTCCTTCCCACAGTTCAGTGCCCAGTCTTGGAGGAGCCAACTCTAGGGATAATCTGTTGCCCTTAAGAGGATGTTGAACTGGTGGCTGGCAAGCCCTTCCAGGCCGTAAATAGCTGTGGCTCTGCTGAGGTGGGAAGGCCTCCCTGGAATTACTGTTCGTGCCGTTAATTGTCTTCATAGCAACAATGGCTAACTGTTCCTGTCACTCTCTGCTCCCACTCGCAGCTCAGCAGAGTCCAGACAAGGTGTGCAGAATGCAAGGGAGGGGAGAAGGCAAAGGGCAATGGCTTGGCAAGAGTAGGGCAGGGACAGGGAACAGCGGGGGAAGAATCTGTATAATCCTCCCCTGATTGCGAGTCAACCTTTTCTGTTCTAAGGCTACTGAAGGGCATTGGTTAAATGAAGTTGCCATCCATAGGTTCTGGAGGATTGACCTTGGTATGAGTAAAGGAAGGAACGTGTTTTGTATCCACTGAAAATGCTCCAAGTGATGCAAGATGAACACCAAATACTCCTATGCCAGTTTCTCATATTTTGTGCCCTTACATCTGGATGAATTTTCCTGTCCCCGCCCTTGCACTGTCACAGGTGCTTCCACTTTCAAATGATACGGAGATGTGGATCAAGGAGAGTGGGAAACTGAGCCTGCATGAACAGTTGTTGTATCTCAGAGGTGGTCCCTGGAGTTCAAGTCAGAAAGCTGGGAAAGGAAAGAACTCCTTTATTCTTTCCAATTAGCAGCATAATAAAATGAAAAAGGAAAGTCAAGTAAAAGTCAATCATGCGTTTGCTTTGTTTTCTCTTAATCTGATTTTGTGTAAATTTTATTGAAAAAATGTTTTCACCTGAAACATAGGAAAACCTGGAGACAAAAGTTTGTCTCAGAGGACTTTGTGTCACTTCTCCTTCCTGCACTTGCATCAGAGAAGGCAGTTTTCCCACAGTCCATCCCACATTATGCTTGGGATGGACTGTGCTTGCAAGACTGCCATGATCCTAGCTGCAATAGCACAGCATCCCTGACTGGGGCAATCTGCTCTCATTATGTCCTGTGATGTTTAATGGAGAGGTACAAGGATTACTGGACTGAAGGTCTTGCTTTCTCAAAAAAGACTTCATTCATTTTCTGCCACAGATGAATGGAGAAAAAAACTGCAGCAGTGAAGATAATTTAGAATACAAATGAGCACAAATTTAGAATATAAATTTAGAATAGAAATGAGCACATAACGCCTTCTGAGACAGCAGCACAATTATGGCTCTAGTGCTTCAGAAAGAGAAACTTGAAAAAAATGGACTGCTTTAAAAGTTATGTATCACATGATGTACACCAAAGTTCATTTGCTTTTCTTAAAAACAGTGGTGATTTACAGCTTGAAACATCCAAAAAGGGCCTGAGTAGTGGTGAGTTTTTTCATAAAAACTAGAGCTGAATCAGTAGGGTGTTACTTAAAGATTTGCCAAAAATGTGGCAAGGAGATTGAGCCATTTAATTTCTAATCCCATATACTGCTTCATATGTAATAGTGAATTAGTTCAGAAATTAATGCCATTTAATGATTTGCAGTAAACAAAGAATGGGGGATTTAGGGGTAAAACACTGTGGCAAATAAATGTACGTGTCAAAGTTTAAGAACGTGTGTTGGTTCATGTTTACAAGCTTGCATCAGTTTTAGGTAAAATGTAGGATTTAATCAGAAGGACTCCAGGAGAGAGGTAGTAGTAGGGATTTAAGGAGAAATTATCCCTCTTAGGTGTTCATAGGCCATGATCCAATGGGGAAGATTGAACATTAAACATAACTGAGACAGTTATTTTGAACTAAAATTGATATTTCCCACTTAGAATAATTTGGCTGGAGCCTATTGGATTTATTGAATCCAGCTATGTGCTATTTCGGGAAGCACATTCAAGAATCTTGTTCATAACTTTTTCAAATAATTGGAATGTGCCAAGCTAATGTAAGACTTCTCTTGCCTGTTTATCAGTTATTAGAGATAAACCAGTGCCCTTTTATTTTTGAAGAAAGGTCCTAGTCACGTCTTTTGTGCTACTATTTATATTACAGTATGTAGAGAATCTCCCATACTATAACAGTGTTTCTCAAGTTTACTGCCCCATTTCTCAAATAAATTTTACAAACTAAACTGAAATTAAGTGTTTACATTTGTCATTTTTTTTTCTTGGTATCCACCTGAAGGTCTCTGTAATAACAATAAAGCTGAAAGCTACTTGAGTATAAAAATGCCTTCCATAATTCTATTGCAATTACATGAATGGGGTGTCGATGAGTGAGAGGGAGTATACGACCATCAGTGAGAGTAGAATTTGACTCTGGTCACTGCAAAAAGTCAGCACTTCAAAATTAAAATTCAACACTATTTTTAGAAATCTCAAAAGAAATAATGAATATTACATTCCAAGCAAAAGGTGAATAATGAGAAATTTGAAATACTTCAAATTTATTCATATCTGTAGTGTGCAGGTGTCAATCCATCAAACAAATTTGATGAGGACATATAAACACTAGATCTACAGACAAAAACTAAGCATGCAGAACTAGGAAAGCTGTATGCCTTTGCTCTTTGTATGTTTTTAATGGGCTTACTTCCACATTTTACTACCATTTGTAGGTGTCCTTATCTGTTTTGGGGGTTTTTGTCAGTTTTAGGAATCCCACTGTACGATAATTTGCTCATTTTTTCAAATACCCTGTATTTGCAATACTGCAGTTTCAGTAGAACCAAATTGATTGCAATTATGCTCATGAATGCCCTGTGGATATTAATCCCTCTGGTTTTAAGGGAGTAGCTGATGTAGATAAGACTTACAAGGGTGAATAAGAGAGATGGGACATACGTGAGTAGACATTCTGGGATAAGAGTGAATGGTTGACTCTAGACTGCAGAGAGGACAAAAATAGAAATCATGACTGTGATTTTGAAAGCTAGTGCTTCCTTTTTACATCCATCTTTAGCAGAGTTAATAGCAACACTGATGTTTTTTAGTGCAATACTCTTTACAGTGGTGGCTGACGTGATAAACTTCATCAACCCTTATGAAAGCAGACCCTGGTAGGCTTTCTCTTTGGGGTCATTCCATTGTACTTCTAAACTGCCTGATGTCACAGCCCGCTTCATTACTCAAGTTTCTGGTGAATATTCCAGAATAAAACCTTGAAATTTGATATATACAAGACCAGATATTGTGTTCTTAACTAAGGTTGAGAGAATTTGAAGATATATCAATTAATCTGTATTTAAGAGGAGTATTGTTTGCCATGTTCACATCAGAAAAGTATTACTGGAATGAATACCAGGGCAAGTAGATGTTAAGTCACTGGGTTTTAGTATCCTTAGCAGCACTGTTTCCAGTCTGGACAAATGATTAAACATGGAAGCATTTATTAGATGTGGGAGCAGAATTAGTATTTTAGGACTCCACTAATGTTGTACAATAACATATCATAATGTACTTTTCAAATTTTTATATAAATAAAGTTATAATTCCAAACAAAAATTTTATGGACAGCAAATAAGTCCGAAGAGATTAGAATAGTGTTATGTCTACTCTTTGAGAGGATAAATTGACCAAGTCATTAATTATGAATTCTTAATTGCACTCTATGTGTAACCCTTAAGCTCTGGAGTATACTTTGTGCTGTGGGAACTGAAGGGGCTCCTGTTAGGCAGGGTAATGGGAAGCCTGGTAAACTCTGCTCTCAGAGCAGGAAGGTATGCATGACTACTTTCAGCATATTCTACATTCAGTAGATGGCAGTGGTATGCAGTGATATATTAATTCCTGATTCTCTCTTGAGCAGACACTCTTCACTCTGTGAATCCAAGCAGTATTGATATTCTAGTATCAGAAAATACTGAGATATTAGATAATTCTTCACTTGCTAGAGTAGAAAGTGATAGAAAATGAAAAAAAATTCCTAAGTTATTGTAATCTTCATTACGCAGCCCTTGGAGGAATCTGGTGAGTTTTGAATTTCAAGCAGCAATATTACATGCAGAAAGGAACGTGTCTGTCTGGAGCACTGACTCATTTTCCATCTATGCTCAGTATGTACACACCAAAGCCTCAAAACAAAAGTATTCAGTAAGTGAGAACTGTGTGTGTTACTTAACAGGAGTAGTAACACAGTGAATTCTCAGAGCACTGCCCAAAAAAATTGATATTTTCCCTTGTCTAAAGGAATGAATTTCAGTGGGTGAAAGCAGGATATGTGAGTTGGTGTAGGGGTATATAAACAAACAAATTCCTAAGACAATTGGAAATTACTGTAAAACTTTTAACTGTGGAAAACTGTAAGGAAAAGAACAAAACAAAAACAGAAATGCAGTTTATGTAGTAGAAATCACAGATGAATAGTCTAAGAGAATTAAAATGCATCATTTAAGTAGATATTTTCTCATATGGCAGTTATTTCTTACACAAATAATATAAAATGTTTAATGATTTATGGTTGATAATGAGGGAAGGAATTGCTCCTTGTTGCTCAAAGGTTGTTTTTATTCACTAGTCTATGGGAGACTGCAATAGGAAAAGCATTAAATCTATTAGTCTGTGAACTGAGTTGTAATACAACCAAAAAATCATCCCAAGGATTTTGAGCACTCTTAAGGACCTCAGAATCAATTGGTGGTCCCTTAGCAGGGAATAAAAATGTCACACATTTTCAACAAAGTGCATACTCTGTTTCCCTGCTGTTTGAGACACCATATGAGGAACCAGAGAAACATTTCAATCTATACTGATATGTCTATTGTGTACAGAAAAAAAAAGGAATATAATTCTGGTAGCAATGGCACAACAGCATAGAAAACATTGCATTTCCAGCCTAGCCAAAGCTGCTGGAAGTCCTCAGATTTTCAGGTAAGGACTTTGTCCAGCCCTGGGCCCAGAAGTAATCTGGTCACAGCTGAAGTGTAATAATGAAAGGAGGAAATTTAATTGGTTTGGGTAATGAGGAAAGGAGTATATGCTAGTTGATTCAACCATGCTTCATGTTACCTGCTGCTGAGGGCTGTGTGGGGAGCTGCTCTCCTGAGCACCAGGAAACCTCAGTGTGAAAAGTGCCCAGCCAGGGACAGGGATCAATTCCCTGTCACAGCTGCCCACAGTGGTGACCTCATATTTCTGCCTACCTCTAGCAGTTACACCCAGGACAGAGCTCTGAGCACACACTTCATGCTCCATTTATTCACAGGGTATTTTTTCTGTGATTCTCAAGTTTACTTCACACCACACTGAATTCTTATCAAATGAACATTAACAATTTTTTCTCCACTAGGATGCCTTATCTTTACACTTTGAACTGTTTTCTATTTTGAGCAAAACTCTTTTTATTTTTTTTTAAACTGAGGCAGTACATCCGTTTCTAAAAGTTGCAAGAATAGTTATGCATGTTGATTAAATATAGAGAAGGGATATTTTTGGACATCAAGTTCTTGAATATATTTTCTTTTTTTTTTTCCTTTTTTTTTCCCCAAGCACCATATTTCTAGGGTTTCATTTATATTTGGGACAATCATACTGAAGATACTTTCATCCTAGCATTGCAATGTCAATCTATTCACTCATCTTCCTAGCCGATCACTTTACTTGGTTATTATTATCTTGTTCCAGTTGAATTCCATCCCTGTTGCTTCAATTCTTCTTAGAACTTATAAAAATTCTTTAGAAATTTACATTTGAAATATTTTATTATCATTTTATCACCAAACATTTTATTTTCAGTGCTAACTAAACCATCTTGACATGGTTGAAAGTATGGAAACCTGCTCCTAGTAGTATTTGCCTTGTATTGTTGCAGTAGAGAACAGTTGCCATCTCTAGGCAAGGTGGAGAATTTGTAGTAAAGAAAAGCTCCATCTAAATAAATTTGACTTTTTGTGTAAGTACTTGAGACAGTTTTGCTGACAGTGTTCCAATATTTTTGGGAACACGATATTTCAACCCTTGCAAGATTTATTTGTATACTATGAACCAATATAGCCTTTTATAAGCAGAAACTTAGGAGAGTCTTGCCCTTTAAAATGTCACATTTATTTAAAATGTCTAAAACATACTGTGTTGTAAGCAGTTTCATGACAAAATGTTCTTTCTAAAAAACAAACCAAAATAAAAGAAAAAACCCAAACCCACATGCTATTTTCATGCCAAAATGTTTTGGAAGCTTGCATCTGGGTTTATAAAAAAGAGTCAGCTGCAACTTACTGCTAACAGTTTTCTTCTACCATTTCACAGATAGAAACAGGAAAATGCTCAACTGTAGTGGGTTGACTCTGGCTGGATGACAGACACCCACCAATGCCACTCTCTCACTCCCTTCTGCAACAGTTCAGGAGAGAGAAAATGAGATCATGGGTTGAGATAAGGACCAGGAGAGATCAGTCACCAAATACTGTTATGGGCGAAACAAGGCTGGAATTAGAGATACTAATTGAATTTACTACCTCCAAAATCGGAGAGGGATAATCAGAAGTAATATAAGGCCTTAAAAATAAAAACACCTTCTCTCTCCCCTGTCACAAAGGTGTCACCACCATTTCTGATTGGCCCAGCCTAGACCAGTGGAGCACTTGTAAGATTGAAACTAATTCTCCGAATAAACTAAAAATGTACAAAAGTTGTCTGTTGGGAGCATAAACAGATGGAGATCTTGATTTTTTTCTGCCTGAGGATGTGGAGGTTTTATGTTCCAAATCAACAAACTGTTGTGTGGAGTTGACTTATTTCAGGGCTGTGATCACAGGATTTTTTTATTTATACTCCATTAGGACATGAATGTTCCTGGCACAATTATGGTGACATGATTCTGGAGACAGTGCAAACACAGGGTAAAAATCAGCACCTGCTGTCACAACTTTGCAGTCTGAACAGATAAAACACAGAAACTGAAGGCACAGGAAGGTGAAAAGACCCATTGAAGGTGGAGCTATGTCTTAAGTTGCAAGCTGAGGACAAATCTGAGACCAAGATGTAGTTTATTTATTTCCCACCTTTTTAGCAATTTCACTCAAATTAGTGAAAAATTAAACATTACTTTCAGCTGCTGGGTGCTGAATAACAACTGAAAGAATAATCTTCTAGGGAATTATCTTTACAACAGTGGTTAAATCAACTTTGGAAAGTTTATACCAAAATTTGAGAGAGGAGAGCTGGATCAGCTGTTGCTTACTGATTCCTAGCTCAGACCTGGCTAGCTCTGACAATCATCACATTTATCCCAACCAGGATAAAACTCAGGCTGATCTAGTCATATCTTACCTAAAGGCATGAGATCTCTGAAATATCAGCTTTATAAAACTAACAGTATGGATTGATTTAGAACCAACTTTGCATTATAAACTTAACCATTTTGTCTGTGAAGCAGAGCTGGAAAACCCTCTAAATTTGTCTTGTTCCTAGAGTTTACCATAAATATTTCTGCTATTTTAGACAGAAGAGCCAGTAGAAAATCCATCTTAGCACCATTTAATAGTTGCCCATGGCCAGTGATGTCTGTGGAAGAACAGGTAATATTTTGCCCCAAATGAGTAAATATCTAAGAATACACATAGAGGTCGTAATGTAAATAAAAAATAAATCCTTGAACTAAGGTTATTTATGATTATAAACTGAGATTATGCCCAGAACCAATACAGGGTCAATAGCTCAAGTGCCTTTTAACTCAGATGTACTCTGTGGAGAGCAGTGCAGACTTTGTAAGTCTGGGCACAAGAATGCCACAGTTTAAATATTCTCCCAGCTGATTAAAACCAATATTACTATATCACATAGGATATATACTGGCTGTATTTTAATAGTTTGTGTAATATTGTCTTGGGGCAAGGATGGATTGAGTAAACTTTCCCCACTCAGTATTTCCTGTTCATGAGGGTTTCACACTTAAAACACTTTATTTTTTCATTTTCCTGTTTCTCTTAGTTTTTCACAGTGTGATTTTGAAGTGTTTTGATTTTAGTAATACTTTGCCAATCTATCTTACTATACTAACACTTTTGCTTTTCTTCTGTGAAATTAGTATGTCAAAGAAATTTAACTTGCATTGTGAGGATATGAGCCTTTGTTGTGAAAATGGACACCTTAATAGGTGATAAATAACACATGAAATATGACTGGAGCAACTAAGAACTTGTCAGAAGCCAGAAAAAGCTAGTTTAGGAGCTTTTTCATGGTGATTTTTTCATTGCTTTATAGAAGAGCTTGTTAGAAGTATGTATGAACCTGATATCCTGCTTCTGGCTGCAGTGTGATCAGGAGTCAGTGACACATTCTCTATTCAAAAATGTTCATTAGCTTGATTGAAATGCTGGGTCCTTTGAGACCTCAGACTCGCAGCTGTGTGCAGACAGAAGGGCTTGGCTATGCTGCTGGAAGGAGGGAGAAAATGACTGTGCTTGTGTTGGACAATTCATAGTTCAGGGGGAGCTGCCTCTGCCATTAGAGCCAGAAGTGTTCCAGTAACCTGTGCTGCCCGTGATTCTCATGCAAATGAGCTTGGGCTGTTTTTGCGCGGGGCTGGGGGCTCTCTGATGGTGTTTCACCCAGCAAAGGAGCACTTGAAGGGAGCCGGGCCATGGGCACATGCTGAAAAGCTGCTTGCTGCCCGCAGGGACAGGGGAGCAGCAGGGGAGCAGCAGCACGCAGGCAGTGTCTCTGGGCTGCTTTTCAGCACACCACTGACCTACATTTTCCTGCTGGGCTGCTCTGAGCCCTGGGCCAATGTGTGCTACTCGTGGAAAGCACACTCTGCAGTTTTTGTATTGGCAATTTTGTACTGGCAATGCGTAGCTCCTTGAGAGAGCATCAATCTGTCCTGCTGTTTCACCTTCTGAGCATTAAGGGATGGGGTTTTGTCTGTATACAGACTTTTCCTAAAGAATTTTATGGGGCAAATAGAGAATTTTATGGGGCAAAAAGCAGCTACTGTTCCCATAGGAAATTCTATGTACTTTGCAAGTGTCTGTATCTAAATGTTCTTTGTCTGTCAATTTCTAACCCACCCTTCACCAGACTGTGGTTATTCATCAGTGCTTGTCCACTTGAGGCATCTCTTTCAAAACTCACACCAATTGTTTACCTATTTTAACTTTTTATATTCTTCATTCTGTATAATTTTAAGCCACCTCACATTTCTTATTAAAATTATAAGTTTATTGGAGGAGGGGTGACATTTCTTCTGCAATAAGAAAAGAAAATAGTGAAAACTGGTATTTTTAAGGAATCTTCAGTAAAGTAGGTCTTCTAACCTTGATGAGTTGCATTAAGACTTGGGCATTTTATCTTAAAATCCCAGCCTAAAAATACGCCCATGTGACCTCTGAGAAACTGCCTAAAGCCAGTGGTAAGAATTTATCTTGGCAGATAACCAACATCTTCCTATAGTATGAAAGGAAACTAGCTCTCTTCCGAGCTAAATGTTAATTCAGAATGGGAATTGAAAAAATGTAGAAGAATCAAAGATTTAAAATTACTTTGGATGTAAAGAAATATTTTTAGTGAACAAATATATATAACTGCAGGTCCTAATACTGCAAGTTAGTCATGTTCCTTGTCTAACTGCCAGGGAAGGTTCTTTGAATTTGATATAACAGGCAGCTTGTGACTGTTTCCAGTAATAACTGCAGGTACCCAAAAATTTACTAATGGGTTTTTTCAGTGGAAAATTCATGAGACTGGGGGGAGGTGTACTGGTTCTGAGGGTATTTACTAACATTAAGAGTTTCTGCTGTCAGCCAGAGGCAGCATCCCATTGAAAAAAAAGAGGAACATAAAAGAAAAAGGAACTCTATGTTTTTGTGTTAGTTCCATTTTCTTTTCTTTGTGATTCTTTTGTATGTTCAGAGGCTTCTACTCTCTTGTACTTTCTGGGAAAAAAAAATGCCATAAATGGAAATTGAATGTTTTAAAATTCACAACAGTTTTCACAGGAGAGGAGGACCATTTTTTTAAACTAATATTGCAATGAAAATTTGTGATTTGTAGGACACTTTTCAGGTACTTGTTATTTCAAAACCCAAAAAGTGATATTTAATTTGTATTTATCTAAGTATTTTACACAATTTCTTCAGGTACTTACATACTTGTAAGTATGATAGTGTATTTATACTATTTGCAGTATTTCTATACTTGCAGACCCACTCAGACCTAAAATGTGCAGAATTAAGTGTCAGAAAAATCATTGTGCATTGTAGGATGACCATTTAGCATTCATCTGGGAATTACCTGAAATACTTCACAATGTTTACATAACCCACACACCCACGACTATGAAAATTAATTCTGTGGTTAATTTGGGAAGCTATTTGGTCTCTGGACATTAGGCATCTTGGCGTATTATGCTTTCAAAGTTTTTATTGCAATTCCTAGGCTACATAAGTATAATTTTTTTTCCTTCTCTCCTCAGAAATTTTTCCAAGAGATTCCAGTCTAAAAGACAAGTTCATTAAACATTTTACAGGTAAGGCAGCTGCTTGTGTTTTCCCACATGTGCATATTCTAAGTAGCTATGAATGTCACACCACTAATTTTTTTGCAGCTCAACACCAAATTAACATTTCTGAAGTTAAATGTGCATATTTTAGAACTAGAAATTTTTTAAGAACTCTAGTTTCATTGAATAATCAACCGAACTATCTGAAAATAACTTTCAAAATGTTGTAAGTTAAGGCATTATTTAAAAGTCATTGTTTAACTTTTATCCTCCTATTGCTTTCCATATTTATTTTCACATTCAGTAATTTTAGAAATTTTTGTTGGACTTCACATATCTTTAAGAAACAGACCTTTGTTACCAAGTAAGTTTTAACCAAATCAGGGAAGATTTTTTGGATCTGTCTCATGATGTCTATGCGTGGATACTTATTTTAATAGTGAAAACAGGTAGAACGAGGAAGGATTACATTAATGTAAATGAAAAATAAAAATAGCTTGTGGTTTCAAATATGAAAGTTTATGATGCTTACAGCCAATTGAAAACTGAGGTGGAGGTTAATGCACTTAACTTTGGAACTATTTTGTAACTACTGAGAAAAATATTGCACCCTCTGAATATGTGCAATATGAATTGCCAATGACAAGGTGCTTGGATTGATTCTTTGCTCTCCAGTCCCAGCTTTCTGTAACTCAGAAAAGTTAAGGTCTCAAAGTATGACACTGCAAATCTCGTGGTGATTTTCAAGGTTATTTGAACTATTGAAACTAAACGCTAGAGAAATAGTTGGCCATTGGAGCATTAAACAGAGAACTGGAAATAATTATGTATTTCCTCTTTGCTGGAAATTTCAGGCAGTGCTTGACAAGAAAGGAAGGTATTTGTTGTCTCTTCTGCATGGGGGAAGTGTACCCAAACCTTTGGGATAAGCACAGCTTTAGGGATCTTTCTGCCAATGGCTCCCTGCAATCCAGCAGAATCTACAGGAAATGTGCCAGAGCCAGCTGGCCCTTCACCCTTGCAGTAAACAAGACCATTTTGAGTCCATATGAGAAAGAAATTAACATAGAGCTTCAAAGTATGCTATGTAACACAGCAACACTGAATATTCCTCTCCTGGGAAGGACAGACAAGAAACATTTGTTTATGTTAGTACTTAATCAATTTCCTTTTCATTTTTAGCTTTGGAAACTCCTCAGCTACCATAAAAAGCTCAACATAAGAATCTGGGGAAGCTAAATAATGAATACAGAATAAATTTCATTGCTCAAAACCAGGGAAAAACAACCATGAGTTTAACAGAAGATATTTTGAGCGTGGTAAATCATAGAAAAGAAAAAGAGGAAAAATATATTTGATGGCCAGTCTCTGGAGCCGTTCATTAAATTAATAGTCCTTTTCTGCATGAGTAGTTGCCATCAAAATTGCTGAAATTGCTTGAGTAAGATTAGCTGGAATGAATGAGGAAAGCAGGATCAGTCCAAAATACTAGAAGCTTGTTTGTTGGCTCAGAATTTCTGCCTACAGTTAGTTTCTTTCTTCTTCTTTCTTCTTCTTTCTTCTTTTTTCTTTCTTTTTCTTTCTTTTTCTTATCTATCTATCTATCTATCTATCTATCTATCTATCTATCTATCTATCTATCTATCTATCTATCCATCTTTGTATTTCTCTTTTTCTCTTTCTGTCTCTCTCTTCTTCTCTTTCATTCTTTTTTTAAAAATATATCTTAAGATCTTCAATGATGGAGTTTTCTGCTTGTTGCTTTATTTTATTTTATTTTATTTTATTTTATTTTATTTTATTTTATTTTATTTTATTTTATTTTATTTTATTTTATTTTATTTTTCATGGTTTTATTAGATCCTGTAATTCATAGGCATTTGCTTAAATACAGTGTAACTTTGGGTTTTGTTATTCTGTTCCAATTGTAATTTTCTAGCAGCCTTCATTAATTAAATTGTTTGATTATAGTCCCTTACTAGTTCAAGAATTAGGACATCTTAAACTAATGAAGTTGTGGGAAAAAAAAAAAAGAAGCTGAAATCAACATTATCTTTATAGTCCATTATCTTTACAGTTTCAGGGTTAAGAAAATTATTGCACATTTCTCATATGCCAGGAATAATAGACACATTTTAAAGCCAAATAAGAACCATATGTAACCGTCTTTGACTGTAGGAAAAATCATAAATAATCTTGTGAGTCATAAAGCAATCTATCAATTTAGCTTGGAAAGCCAGCTGACACAGAGTGTTTTGTAAGGCACAAATAAAATTAACAGCCTATTTTTTGATGACAGGGAAGAGTGCTAGAAAAGCATCTATTATGTGAAAGGACATGGAATTTATTGAGTGACAAAAGCCAGTGTTGTCTCCATATATGCTGGATAATTTCAAATTACATACTTTTCCTTGAGCCTAATTACTCACTCAGATAAAAAGAAAATGGCAACGATATTCCAGTTCAGACTTGCAAAGGCTGCTCTTCCAGTTTGTTGAAAAGCTTATTTGTGGCTGCAAAAACCCACTGAAACCCATGTACCAGTGTAAACTATGTCTAACCTCCAAGTATGTTCACTGCCATAGAGAGGAATCTTCTCTGGAGCTCATGGCAGTTTGGCTTCACTATCCAGAGAGAATAAGCTTGATATATTTTACCAGGCTCATAAACCATCTCTTTCAAGTCACCAAACAAGTATTTTTTCCCAGAAATGCTTCCTGTATTCCTCTGAAAGGAAAGTTGGCCAACAAAGTCTGCTTCAAGTGCATAATTTTGTGGCATTGCTTGAAATAAGCTATTCTTATTCAGGGTTCCTACTTGTACTAAATTTAGATTTAAATTTAGTCTTATTCACTTAATGTCAGTTTATGTCAATGTTTTCTGTCCAAACCACAGGATGCTCGTCCCCAGCTGTCAGTGACAGTCTTGCTAAGCAGGTTACATGATGCAAATATTACATTTTGCTCTCCTTTTCAACTTGAATGTCACCAGTAATACTTTGCCAGGGTCATCAGAGATTTTGGAAGGGGTCTTCAGCAACTTGCTACAGTTGAGTTTTTTTTGAGAAAAATAGAACCACAGAATGGTTTGGGGTGTAAGAAACCTTAAAGATCATCTAGTTCCAACCCTCTGGCCGTGGGCAGGGACACCTTTTTTTATCAAATATTAATGTAAACAGATGGCACAGTATGTCCAGAGAAGAGAGCAACACTCTATACCCTGGACATGCAGGGATTTGCCTTGCCAAAGATGAAACACATCCTGCATTCTGCACATCTGTATGCTTTTTTACTAGGATTATTTTAACAGGAGATCAGATTCCTAGATGTTACTCAGCTGTCATTTTTTTTCCCTCAACACCTACACTGTATATTAAGAATTTTATAAACTATCTATGTGCAAATTAAAAGAATTAGTATGTGAAAGTACTTTATCTTTCCAGGGGTTAGAAACTCATATTTGCTTAAAATCTTGCTTTTATTTATCTTTCCAAATAGTATCCTCAGTCCATGTGCATTATGACTTCTACATTAGATTACAGACAGCTATTGAACAAACTAGATTCTATTCTAATTGTCAATCTATTTTCACCATATAAGAAATTTTGCTGCTAATTTTGAATTACTGGAATTTCAAGGCTAAACCAGCCTGTCATTTACACGTGTCATTTTCTTGTTTTTTATATCGTGAGCATAAAGGCACAGCAACAGAATTTCTGTCCATTATTTCATTAGCATTACTGTACCTGTGTGTTGCATCATAGTTGTTTAAGGTACAGTAAAAAACTAAAAGCAATTTTTGCCAAGAAAAAATGATTAATGCTGTTTGTAATTCATTGAAGCTGCAGAGCAGTGACACTCAGATCTTGTTGTTAACTCCTCCTTGTTTTCAAACAGGGCCAGTCACATTTTCCTCAGAGTGTAGTAAGCACTTTCATCGACTGTATCACAACACAAGGGACTGCTCAACGCCAACCTGTAAGTAGCAAAGTGCCTTTTAATGCTAGCTGTGATACTTGTTTGAAAGCAACACACTTTTCCTATTAAGTCTTTGATGTCCTGGTCCTTTTTTAACAATTGCTCTTTAGCACTACATTACAAAACATATCCAAGGTCTTCTAATATATAAGGATTTTCTATTAATGCACTTGCTGCCAGCTGAACATTGTGGAGTTCCTTCAGAGAGATGCTGAAATAAATGAAATGAAAGCTACATTGAAAAAAAATCAGTAGAGCGTGCTTATGAGAGGGCAGACGTGAAACCATATTCTCCTTCCTGCTATCTTTTGCTTTACTTGTGCAAGATAAAAACTGAACCATTTTTGCTTTTTATTAATGCTTAATAGTAGGGTTATATATTTGGGGGTTAGTATATTTCAGCTTGTGAGTATAATTTTCTGTTTTATGCCCATTGTTAAACAACATAGAATCATTTGATTCATCATTCTGTAATTGATACTTTTCAGTTCTCATCAAACAACCTTCCTCACTGAGACTGCAGAAGCTTTGCTTTAACACAGACTGAATATAATTTTGTTGGAGACACTGAAAGATAGAAGAGTTCTTGGATAAAATGGATATAAAAAGCAAAATAAAATCCCCAAACCAAAAGGGAAATTCCTTAAATAGAAGTTACTTCAGCATTCTCTAGTGCAATGGACAAGTCAATTAAAGTCAGTGGAAAATAAGCAGTGTGTTTTAATTAGAGAAGGTGAATCTCATTAGGGATGCATAAGCACAAACTGTGGATAAAGTTTGGTGCTTTGGAAGCTTTTCAGGATTTAACATGAAAAAACAATGGCACTTTCTGACTGCATCATTTAGAAGCACTGTTTGTGAGCAGCTGAGATGCTCTCTCACCATAGCTCAGCACCTCAGAGGATTTAGTGTTTGAAAAGGGATGGAGCAGCCCTCATCTCTGTTTGCCTTTATGCTTATCAGAATCTGAAATGTAGGAATTCATGGCTGATCCTCAAAATATATACAGGCAGATTTCTAAGTACACAGAGGAGTAGGCAAGGCATATTTCTATTGCATGCTGTGGAACAGAAATACCATGTTGGTTTTTGTATGCCCTGATACACAGATCCAGAATATGCAGATATTATTTGGACTCTTAAGTATTACTGGAGCATTTCACTTTATTTCTAAAGAAACACAGTAATATTCTTTTTTCTTCTAATTAAACATCTTTTCTTAAAGTTAAAAACAAACTGTGATTTTTGAATGGTTTTTTAGTTCAACTATCAAAATAAATGTAAAATAAAAAAAGCGATTCAAACCACAGCACAGTTTTTGTTCCCCCTTGCATCAAGAAGACCAAAAGCAGACAATGGGCTACATTCACCTGAAATACTCTGTTCTAAAAAGGAGAGCTAAATCTTCAGATTTGTCTCCACCTTATCCATCACTCAGGCTGCTCAAGATCTTTCCCTGTGTCTTTAGAGGGGTTTGATATATTCTTTCAGGGACACCTTAGTCATTACGGGATGGCTGAATATGAGTTATTTCCTCTCCTTCTGACATGGTTATATACTGTACAAATATCTTCTGAGGAACTGAAGTCCATATAGCAATCACTTTTTTGCTGTTTGGCACAGTTTATGTTAAGTTTTATTAAATTACTTATCAAGCAAGAGAAGAAATTAGCACCTATGTGTTTCTTGTTAGCAAATATCAGAAAGGATGGCAGTGACTATGGGTCCACTTGAACCAAATGGTCCTTTGAACCAAGGACTTATGACAGAGGGATTGGAAGTGGGAGGTTAGTATCTTCAGTCTGTTGATTAGGAGATGTACTTAAACGTAAAAAATATGCAATTAAATCAATATTAATACTAAATGGAACAATAAAATGTTTGAAACAGCCTGACTTCCAACTGTGTTATAGTCTGATAGTTAGAATAACCTCCAATTAATGAGTTAAATTCCTGGTATTCCACATCCCAGTAGGAAACTACCTGCTCAAAATTTAAATTCCTGCCATCACTAGTACTTTTCCTCTAGAGCACAGATTATGCTAAGGTATAATCTAATATTGCATCTTGCTCACACAATTGCATGATTTTTCATCAGATAACAACTTCACTGTGTAGTGTCTGAAATTCAAGTACAAACTTTAAATTTCATTTTATGCAGTTTTTTGAGGATATCAGGCAACTGAGATTCATTATTACTGTGGATAATTTTATTTTATAGATTACAAAAGGTGTGCAAGATTGCTAACGAGATTAGCAATGAGCCCTTTGTGTACACAGTCCTAGGATGTTTGCTATGTAAGTACCATTTTCCTCACTAATTTTCTTATTTGTTGAATGGTCTAGTGATTTATTTCACACTTGTACCTTGTTATCAGTGTACATACAAAAATATGGTATTATCAGAGTATATCAGCATGCAGCTTTGGCATTGCAGAACTGACTGGCTCTGCCTGGCAATGCATAAAAGCATAAATACCTCTGACAAACCTCACTGTAATTTCCTGCAAGTCACTTGTGGCACTGCAGTCCATAATTATGCACTGGGTGGCCTCTTATTGTCCAAAATTTCAAGAAGTCTGCTTGGTGAAAGAAAAATGCTCGAGGACATTATCAGCACATTTATTTCAGGCCATTCTGCAGAGGACTTTGTTGTTAATCCATGGAAGTAACAGAATTTCTTGGTCTCGGGTCTACCAATGCAATCTTCATAGATAACCTGTCACTTCATTCATTTCTGGGACCACTTTTCATTCCCATATTGTCTCCTGAGAATTTCTAAAAAGTTAATAACCACTTCATGGTGATGGAAGGAAACTGGACATAAAGATGTGGAAGGCTAAAGGTTTCACTAAATAGTCTGAGGAAGAAACCAGTCCATTCATGTTTGTGAACAGCGTGTCAAATGTGTTAATTAAACAACATTGTCATGGATAAAAGTAACATCTCAAAGTGATCTGTTTTCTCCTATTGTTTAAATATTAATAAGGTTCAAAGGTTAATTTGAAAATACACACACTGGTTGTTATTATTAACCACTAAAATGTATAAAATCAGTGAATTTTATTTATTTAAATGTCTTTAAAGATAGTTTCCTTTCACCACCTCCTCCTGACAAATACAGCAAGCTTGGAGCTTGGGGGAGTTGTGTATGTCACTTCTTCCTTCATCAAGACTTCAATTCATACTAATCAAGAATAAGAAAAGAAGAGTAGGATATGAGTCAGTGTTAGCTGATTTGATTTCTCAGTGGAGGTGGGATTCATTTTGGTGGCTGTGCTTTAAAGAATATGGCAATGTTTCAGTTCTGGGAAGAAATGACATAATTTCTTTCTCTTCCTCTCTTCTTAACTATTTCCAGTCTCTTTGGCCTCTTAATTTCCAGGTGTTGCAGATGGTTTTGAATATACCAGGGACAATGTGCCTGAGACTGACTAGGCATCTCATTGCTTTGCCTGTATCTCCTTTTCATGACTCAAGGCAGGAATCTTTTTCTGAATGCCCTATTAAAAAAAAAAAAGAAAATAAGGGGGGTGGGGTACTTAAATTCCTGTTTGTTTTTTAGTGTTCTCTTTTAAATCTCAGGTTTTTCAACAAATCCACCACTCTCTTACTTTCTGCAGTTTTATCTTTTTATTCTTTGGTTTTCCTTTATCTGTATCCATTTACACCTCTGGATTCATGTATCAGGCATTTTAGAGAGATTTATGGTGTTCCAATTTTTTTTTCTTTTTCTTCCAAGAGAATGAGTCAAAGATCTGCCTACATATCCACAGCACAGAAGTATCTATCTCATCCTATTTCCATCTTTAAAACACAAAAGGATCAAAAGTTGCTATGATTTGCAAAGCCAGGTGTTTTAATTTGCCTGCCAAAAATACACTCAAAGACATGAAAAATAGGGAAGGAAGGTTTTAAATGGTAAGCATTGCTAGCAGTTCGTGTGCACTGCATTCCCTTAAAGTTGTATCTAGGCTGGCTTTCTCTCCACTTTGTTAAAAATAGAGAAAACATTATGGGATTGAGTAGAGCCACGATCTGAGTGTTTCCCAGCTGTCTCTGTTCGTCCCATTCCTCCACTAAGTACAGTGGATAGTTTCCATTATAAATAAGACATCCTGAGATCTTCATGTTTACTCATACCCACTGATTCTTGGAATGGAAACATTTTCTTGAGAAGAGTGATGAGTGAGCAAGAGTTTTTTCTCTCTTCTCTGTTATTTGGGAGTGCAACAAAGGAGTTACATGCGTTCATCCCCCAACAACATTGCATTTCTAACATGATTCTCTGATTGCTTTTACTGCATCTTTTGGCAGAAGGGATCTCTTTTCCTCGCCACCCTCACACTAGCATAGAGAGGACATAGGCATAGATCCTGTTGCCTGTAAGAAAACTTGCCTTCACTTTAACATCTAACGGAGTCTTGGAAATTCTTGTTTGCCTTGAAGAAGGAGGCTCTCTCACTTGAAGAGCTGACAGCTATTTTAAGCCTTTTCCTGCCAGAGCACTAAAATAGGCTGCCTTTTCCTCATTAAAAAAAAGCTGCAGTGCTATTATGCAAATATTTTCCTTCCTCGTCTGTAAATATCCGAGTATACAGAGAAGACGTGGTCTTTTCCTCTTCGAAAGGAACTTTTGCTTGGGGGAAGCCAGTCGTTTGGGTCCGTTCCTGGCGGCACCAGCCGTGGCGGATGTTTCAGCACCATGGAGAGGCGCCGCACCCCGGGCGCCGCGGGGCGTGGCTCCGGGGCCGGGATGCCGGCACATGCCGCCCTTACAGCCCTTAAGAGGTTTTGGGTGGGTCTGTTTTCGTTTCCTGAGTCGGATCCCGGCAAATGGAAGTGCAGCATTTGATGAAGCCCAGAATGTAGAGCTGCACTATATGTGACTATGTGCATGGGGAGCTCCCCTGCAAGGTGCAGCAGCGCTGCACTTTGTGTCAAACCTCTTGGCATTGACGCTGAGGATTTGCCACGGCAAAACTCATTAGTGTTCACAGGAGGGAAGGACCCAGTGGCATTTGAAGTTAATCTTATGATTTATGCAATCCGCAGGAAAACTGTGGTTTGTGAACAGAATTTTACTAAGTAGTTTGCTTCTCTGGTTTGAAACTAGTTATAAAATGACATGTTCTTTTCTCTTGCAGACTTTCTACCAAGGAGAGAATTCTGATTTGCCAAGAAAGTGCCTTGAAATCTTCAAAAATGGAGAAGACACCTTTTATCTTTTTGATTTACAATGTTTTGTTATTAGATGCATTTTATTTTCATATATTTGTCCGACATTCCATATTTGTGTGAAGCATTATTTTATTTTGTAAATTTGTTGCCTATAGTTCAGACAAGCCAATTATTTAAATACATTGTATATGAAGAATACTAATGATAATGATTAAATGTTATAACTGTATGCAGGGAGTTGGTAAAATTTTGCTGTTTCTCTTGTTCCGTTGTATTTACATCATTCTGCTCAGGCTCTTACTCTCATTATTTGCACTAACTTGAAATGCAGAAGTCTGTGTAACTGAAATCTGAATAAGCTGTAAGTGGGGAAGTTTTACTTGCCATGGAAGATATTTTATATTATGAAGCTTTGTTAATATATACATATATATTATTGTGCATCAGAAAAAATTTGCTCAGAAATGCACCTTGCTTTCAGGAACATTTGTATGACTATTTTGGATTTTCATCAGTTACATTTGTACCGGCACTTATGGAAAGAGTTGCAAATAATGTAAATATAAAGACTGGAAAACTGCAATGCAGTTTTGGTGGAATAAAGAACATAAAAAGAAACTATTTTACAGGAGGGCTTATTTAAGCATATTAAGAGGTCACTTATTTAATATATATATTTAATCTACTGGTGAACTTGAAATAATGTTCCACTGAGAACTTCAAACTTGTGGCTTTAATATTTTGCAGCATTTCATTTTCACGAGGTAAATTTTATTCAGGTATTTATATTGCAACTAAATAAGTGCAAACAAAAATGTATCAGATACCTAGTATGTAAACAACAGAAAACATCTACAAGTATGCAGAGAGGGTAATAAAAAAGTCTAACAGAAGAAAAAATATGCATTAAAGTATAATACCATAAATCCAAGTGGTATAATGAATGAATTTGGCTGGTGATACATCAGTCTTAAATATTTGGGAAGACTCCAATATCTACATATTTTTTATTTAAAATCAAGTTATATTGGTCACATTTGCTCTCCATTTTATATCTCATCTCTTTTATTGCAAGCTCCTCTGATTGCTTTTCAAAGAACCTACTATCCAGTGGAGGTTTTATGGTCCGACCCAGAGGAATTGACAACACACATTGATTACTATGCACAAAACTGATCAATCAAGATAATCCCTTCAGATTAAATATTATCTCTACCCTTTCCCTCAATGTGGGCTTCATGAGCCCCTCAGCTTCTATGCCCTGCACTTTTCTCTCTACAGAAGAGCAGGAAAACTTTGCCCTGGGATTCCTCATCAAGTAGTAAAGAGCTGCCTTGTTATCCAAAGGGTTTTTCTTCCTTCTATCAATATGTTCTGTGCATTACCCCACCAATGCTGCACAGTGTCCTCTGATGCTCTAAGCAGTACAGCCCTCAACTTTTAGAAGTACTTACTCCATTGATAGTCCCAGCTAGAAGGTTTTCCTGTGCTCTTTGTATTTGTGATTAGCTGGATGAGTTTTCAAACTTTCTGCAATCATGTTCTTTTGGTAAAAGCAAAGTTTTCAAATCTCCTAATCCACATTGAAAGCAATATTCATAATGAAAAACCCAGTGTTTTGTATGGTGAGAATGAAATCTTTGTATCTCTGTGAGTAACATACTTCACAGAAGGATTATTCAGCAGAGGAGAAAAGATGAGGCTCAGAACAGGCAATCAGGCTCCAATAAAAGCATTTGTCTTTAGTTCTGCTTTGATATTTCCACTCTGGTTTGCTAGCTTCTCAGTCTAAAAAAAAAGTTTATTCTATCTTTCCTCAAGGGACTGAAAAGAATTCAAGTATTTGTGGGGTTTTTTTTCAATGAAAATTACTTTTTGTGATATCTGAATTCCAATGGGAAGACCTAATTTTGGTTATTTAATAAAAATTTTGAGCTGAAATCAAATGTGCTAAATCAAGAACTTCACCTCTGAAAAAATAATCTTCTTTCTATTGAGTAGAGAAGATCCACAGATGTTACAAAGATGCAAAGCAGAGATTAGTATGACAAGTTAAAATATTTATGAGGGAAAAAAAAAATCATGAAAGTATTAAAAGGATAAAATTCCATAGTTCTTCTTTCCCAGAAGTCAAATGGCTTAGATTTGGGTTGTTTTTTTTTTTTTTTTTTTCTGGAAACAAATTATTCTTTGAGACATTTGTGGCATGGATCCCTTCTTTTTGTTTGGCCCCTTTTTGATACTCAGTATGCTCTAAATAGCTGGAAATAAAACCAGCTTTTCTTAACCACCCCTCTACACCTTTGCTTGTCACTATACTCCATAATAATTTTTAGATACTAAAGGGGTACTAAAGTTAGTAGCATAAAAATCACAAAGTACAATAATACAGTCACTTTCATGTTTAACCTGAAACATAAGCTTTTGTCCTTCTAAGATCTGCTAATGGTCCTGCATTTTAGGAATCATTCTAGAGGATGGTTTTTGGAAACACCAAAGTAAAGAGCCAAATGCCATAGAAGCTGAGAGGAGATGATACACTCAAGTAAACTGCAGTTTTGTCACATTTTCACATGATCACTTTCTCTTCCAGATTTTCTTTCTTTTTTTTCCCATGCAATTTAATAAAAAATATTTTGGCTTCAGAAATACTTCTGGTTAAGGCTTTTCCCATTACTGTGTTGTCCTTCCATGCTCAAAATTTTTGTCCAGTTTCTGTCCTGGTGGAGAACATTGGATAGGGACAGAACCAGCATCTACAGTAACGACTCATCCCAATTTTTCACTCTGCTAAACTGTTCACCTTTTTCAAACAGCTTCATTGCTCCAGACTTCTGAATTACTAAAGAAAACCAGTCAGCAAATACTGTTGTTGGTCTGGCATATTGCAGAGAGGCCAACAGCATAAGGCCAACAGCAATTTAACCTGGATCTGTGTGAATGGATGTCACAACCCAAAGTTCAAATTTCTGTCTTTATTACTGAGACCATCTTAATTTTTTATCACAACACTGTAGAAGTTTTCCTAGTCTGTGCTTTGGGTGCTATTCAAATGCAGGACAGAGACCCTATTCTCATCTCAGAGGGGTTAAAGCCACGGAGTAAAACACTGTGAGGAAAGTGTACATGAAAACAATGAACTTTTGATGATTCGGTGAGGTGGAAAATGACTCCATTGTCAGCTGTCTAAACCCATCACTGGGAGATTTGACAGAAAGAGCAAGACAGCCAAGAAGAGTTTATAAGGAACTGTTCCTGTGATGAGGGCTTTCATTATAGAGGGGCTTTTCTAAAAAACAATTAAAAGAACCCAATGCTACACATAGGAACCCAACATTTCCCACATAGAAAATAAGTGATGGCATGAACACCGTGTAAGTTTCAGAAACTGAAATTTGAAGATGAAATGAGACATAGTTTTAAAAAGAAAATTATTCCATGGAAGACACCAAAAATGAGAGTAAGCAAAAATGTGGAAAAGATTAACTGTCAGATTCACCTCAGACACATGCACTGGTCACCTATTGTGAAGACCAGCAAAAGTGTTGGGAGAGCAACTGAGACGTAAAACAAAAAAAAAATTAACATATGTTATGTTGGTTTTCAGCTGCAGGAGGAAGTTGGTAAAGTTGAGACATTAGAAAGATGAATACACTAGGCATAGGAGATGTAGAAATCCTAATTGTTTCAACATGGCCAAAGAAACCAGCACCCTCACAGACATTCTTTTTCACCCCACCTGATCTTCCCTGTCCACTATGGGATCTCTGATTCACCTGGGTCAGAGGCTTGCACTGGTCAGCAGAAATAGAGATGTTGCTTATAGATCTGTCAGAGCTACCCAGCACTAGGTGGTTTGGCATGAGAGACTCTGAACTGTGACAACTGGTCAGTGCAGAAAATGAGGAAGAATACCTGCCATGCTGGGAAACAAAGTACCTGCCTGGAACAGGTCCCACTGCTCTCCCCATTATCAGGGGCAACCTGCACTGGACCCAAGCTGGGAAAGGTAGCTATGGAGAAGCAAAGGAGAGGTAAAAATAAAAGGAGTGACACTAGGCAGCACTTAATACCCTGGAGTATGGGTTTGAATTCTCATGGCTAATATTTGCTGCTGGCCTACATTTAATTTATTTCCTCCTCCATTAACCACCTAATAGCTGAACTTTCCACCCAGTCTTACCTCCTCACTGTCTCTATGAATATGAAAGCCTTATCCTCTGCTCACAGAAAGATATTTTAAAAAAAAGTCAAATATAAGCTATGAGCATTAAGAGCCCACCAAAGAAAGAAAATGGCATAAATAATTTGTGAAGCTTTCATGTATCTTCCCTGTAAGATGATAATTCCTAAATATTTTGGCAGGAAAATTTATACCATTTGATAGCATGGTTTTTGCTTTGAGACCCAAGGATGAGAATTTTTTTCAACCATACCAGCATCATTTTACTATCCATGTAGAGTGTTATTAATATAATTACACTGCACAAAGTAATGAGTGTAATTAATTTAGGTTTGGTGCTCACTTGTCCTTATCACTCATGTAATTCTATGAAAGTGCAGCAATTCTGCCCCTTACTTTAGTAGCTGATTCATTTGCTTACTTTTTGTGCCCTCCTATTAAAGGCATTTTTTTCTAAAAAGAATAATGCTGTCATTACAATTTCTGTCTATTTTTACATTGAATATGGTGTTTTTTGCATTTTATACATGAGCAACCAGTTCAAGGAATAATTACTAACTCATTTACTACAAACAGAACTTATCTTTATTTGTAATATTCACTTATGGTCATGCACTTCTACCTGTGAAGCACATTTTGCAGTAGTCTTCTGTTCTCTGCAATATGAACTCCATTTATGCTGTTTGCCTCCCTTAGAATTCATTGTCTAAACAGCATATTAATTAAATATTTCCAATTCATGTAACTGATATTTCTTTTCTAGTAACATCAACTTAGAGCTGAAAAATGAATTTATGTTTTCATGGAAGTATTGCACTTCCATATCTCAGAAAATGTTAGCTTGGACCCCATCATTATATGTGTGCATAAAATGTAATATGAATTTCCTCATGTGCATCACTTTGTGATTATCCAGGTTAAATTTATTGTTTTCATTGTTTCCCTGTCACTCACTATCTTAAGGTCTGGTAGGAATATTTTACAGGTCAGCTTTCATCTTTGGTGCCCAAAGTGACTTATCATCAACAAAAGTGCTTACAATTGATCAAATTTTGATTGTGCTTTGCTAGAGAGGGGTATATTTCACATTTGGTCAAAGAGAGGGCTAAGAAAGCAAACAAGCTGCAGTCTTGCCTCTCTTTTCCATTTTGAACCCTGCTTCTCCCAATAAATATGCCCCTGCCTTATAATATTCTCTCTGCTTCAACTAGAAGACATGTGGATATATATAACTCATACAGTCCTGAATGCCACTTTGAGTGCTATAGGGAAATGCCACTTAAACCTTTTGTGTCTTTAAACTTCTGTGAACTTGAGCTATTTAGGGCTTTCAATGGACATAATTTCTTGTCACACGATCTCCACATCCTTAATGCCTTACCCATAGAGCATCAATCACTAACTCCCTGGTGTAATTCACAGTCTGTAGGAAGATGTACTCTATAGGAGTTGCCTATGGACAAACTTCAAGATGTTTGAAAATAGAAGACTCTGAATAAGCTCACTGTCAGATTCTGAGAGTCTCATAATGGCAGTTTTTACCTTTTTTTATTAGGGGACTCAATTATGTTTATTAAATTATGTCAATTAAAATATTATTAAAAACCTCGGTCTAATAGGTTAATTCTGCATCTTAAGAGGTCTCTCTCATTCATATACCCCAAAGAAAAGTAAGAAATATCACTGATGACTGTTTACAAGATAGGGAAAAAGGGTCTTAAACCTTACTTACCTGCTCCTGAAGAGTTCCTTTGTCTTTTCCATGCCCTGAGGATAACTTGTACCTCTCTTACATGACTTGTGCAGCTTTCAGGGCACACTAACCAGGTTAAGGTTTATTTACAGCTGATAACCAGAGACAAAGTACAAAAAGGCTGCTTCTGAACACTAGAGCTTTGAACCTGCCCAGTCACACACAGACCCAGGGCACACAGCAGACTGACACAGCACGTAAATTACCAGCTGATATTGTATTGTCACTTGAAGAACATAAATGTGTTTTTAAGTTGATCTGGGGCTGAATTGCTCTTGGTGAGACTGGATTTTTCTTGGTTTATGGAGTTATATTGCATTTTCCCAAATTAAATAAGTGTATCCATGATACTGCTTGAATTCTTGCCATTAATCTGTACAGTCTCATGGCTGAAGGCTGACACCAAACTGAATGTCAGAGTTCTGAGGAAACTGCCTTGTTTTCCACTATCTGATATTCTCAGGCCAGGATGGATAGCAGTTCCTCAAGCCCAATGCAAATCTAATGGGGAGTGCCAGAGTCATTGCCATTGCTTTGCTTAAAGAAAGCTTTGGATTGAGACTTTTTTCTAGTAATTTTATTAAGACTTGATGGCATCAGTAATAGAGACAGTTTGAGAGAATTCTCTCTTCAGTTTTAGTTTTCAGCCCCATTGTATAATAACAAGTAACAATGATTGGGTCACACTGTATCTTTCATGACAATACTAGTTTTTGGAGAAGCAGCAAAAAACTTGGATACTTAGCAGCACTATACAAAACAACATATTTCAGGCATTGTTTGTAGTTTATTAGACTAGAACTGAACTAGAATCTTGTTAGACTCAAAGAGACCCTGGAGACCCCACAGTATGGTGAAGAATAATGTGCTTTGCAAGAGAAGTAATCTTTGTTTTCATGTGTATAAATTATTATTGGAAAGAATAGAGATGAGTTCCAGACTTGCTTATGTTTGAAAGGAAGGAATGATTGTTAGAACTCCCAAAATTGTATTATATGCCTTTAAATTTGTAAACAGAAATGAAATAGATACCAATGGAAAACTCCTCTGAGTAAGTCAGTGAGAAGGAAAGAAACCTATGAAAAAATGGTCATGGAAATGACAATAGCTTCTGGAAATTATTAAAATACAAAATCTAAATAGAAACCATTCTAAAGCTCTGGAAGAAGAAATATAGGGCAAATTACAGTTTTAAAAAAAGGAAGTTCAAGGTAACGTGGATGAGTGACAATGAATCATGTATGCAAGTAGAAAATTTAGAGCTTAGTTATCTTTTTCCTTATTAAAAGAAAACAAACAACACAAAACCAAAGCAAAATAAGTAACACCAACAGCTTTCAAAGGTGTCCAAGGCAATGGCAAATTCCTACATGGGAACTGTCAGAAACCTGGTGTCTCAGGTGTAGGTTTAGTTACATGCATCCTCTTTTGGTGAATAAAACACAGTCCTTTTGGTTTGCTTTAATTTTACTTTTTCATTGTAAAATAGTGAACTATGTTATTATTTAACATTAGTAGTACATGTGATGGGAGGACAGGGAAGAGCAGAGAAAAAGGTATAAGATGTTTTCAGAGGACTCTGTAGTGGACTAGGGAGTGCATATTCCAAGGCTTCTTTCCAGTTGGTGCTCTGCCCAGAATAGAAAACCCTAAACCAGAACCATATTATGTGAAGCTGCTTCAATAAATCTGGCTTAAACAAGTGTTTAAGTTTATTAAGACTTCACTGCCTAAAAGCTGCTTGGAATTATTGCTACAGCTGGGTTATAACATTCTCTCACTGGTCCAGTACTCTTTCCTCCATGGAAATCTCATAACTTATGTCTACTTCATCATGATGATTGATAGCTTTGAGCCAAAGGAGCACATGCACGATAATATTTTTGTCAAGTGGAATTTTTATTTTTAAATTAACATAAGGTCTAATAATAACTGGCAACATGATATTTGCAAAATATCTCAAAGAAGATGAAATCTAGTCAAAACTTCCACTAGAAGAAGCTGTCTGTACAGTAAATCTGTCATTCCTAAATAGAATTCCTGTCACTTGTTAAGTAAAGTAATGCAATGGTAAGAAAAAGTTTTGGAGGTGACCTTGGAACTCGGCTCACACTCTGTAAGATTTAGCACCTCTCTTCACTGATAAAACTTAGATTAATTTGTTTTATGTTTTGACATCTAATCATATGGAAAAGAGGAACTGAAGAATGGGAAGAAAAATGTTTAAACTTGCCTGGGCATAGCAAAACCAGTAACAGCACAGGTTTTAAGGAAGATACTCTGATCCTAGGTGTCTTGGAAAGTGCATTCTGGTTTTAAGCATCACAGTGTTTCTGTGGCTGTAGCCTTTGCTAAGAGTTATACACTCTCTACCTTTTTACCACCTCCTAGAGCAAACTTGAGTGTGTAAATAAGCAAAGTGCAGTTTGTTTTAGCAGGCTGAGAGTCTGGAGAAACAGATTAGAAGTGGGAGGCGAGCATGTCTATTCACTTCACTGCCTCACAGTCTATGAGATCCTAACTGACAATGACTATATTGGGATCCCAACATGAAATAAAGACTGTTCAGATTTTTCTCCCCAAATGGTAGACACATTTATGTTTTATGTGCTTTATTGGGTGAATTCAATCAGTTTCTTTTTAAGAAGACAGTATGAGCTCTTTTCTTATTTTAATAAACTTTATAATTTCATCAATCTCACTTATAATTTGCTTTCTATGCTCTATATAATCTGCATTTTGTCTTTGCAGACAGATTGCAAACAGCTGACAGGCTGATCTGAAATGAACTGCCAATGACAACTTGTTATTAATTGGGAGAGCTGTTGAAAAGGGGCTCCACATCAATTAATGCTTTTAAAGCTTATTAAATATTTTTGATTTATAATTTGGAGCTATGAAGTTATTGCTGGTAACAGTCATGTTAAGTAATCACAAAAATATAATCATATGGATTATTTGATGTCCAGACTGATTTATAAGAAAGACCTGCTTTAATATTGCATTAATATCAGCAAAACTAAGGCTACATATGTAGAAATACTGAGTACAAACCATAAATACAGAATGAAGAATTACTTCCTGAAAACCCTGGGAAGAGTTCTAGGTTCATATTAGGTGTGCTAAGAAGTTTTTTACTGGGGGAAAAAACGTGGTGCTATCTTTATGGTATGTCACATCACAGTGTTAAACTTATCTTTTTACCTCCATCATCTGTAGTTTATCTGTACAGCTACAAGATAAGTAGATTTGTTGCATAAGTGAGGAGAGAGTTGAATACGAATGTCTGGGAGCTGGAAAGTATACATTAGAATGACAGAATTAAAGGGCTCTGTCTGCCTAGTTGATTTTTAAAGGCTACCAAGTAATGAATAGATTTCCATGTTTAATTACTTTCCCAAGAGTAAGGCACAAAGGGACTTCATAAATTTGTATGGAGAGGTACAATAAAGACTAAAAGCTGGAAGCTGGTATTATGCAGATTTAAATTTAGAATGGCCTTAAATCACTAATGATCTGTGGAAAAAAGTTAATCTATTGAGGTATGTTTGAGTCTCTGGGAGCATTAGGAAAGAATTAAAAATGGAGGGTTTTCAAAAAAATGTACTTGGATAATTCATAAGTTATTAGGCTTAGTAAGTAGCTAAGCATATTAAGATGTGTTGGCCTGAAACACATAAAAATTTGGATAATCTAATGATCCTTTCTGGCCTTAAGGCCTATGCTTTTACTCTGCCCCTTTCATTCTAAATAAGACTTCAGGAGGCTGGCAATGGCTATACTCTGTAATTAGGAAGTCCTGTGAAACATTTTAGGCCTACATTTTCCTGCAAGAAAATGAAGATTTTTGGATGCTGTTCAGATAGCATGGAGATAACCTTGATGTATCTGAAATTTCAGATACCAAGGTATGTCTGTCAAAAACCTTTTTGTACTTCTAGGATAAATTATAAAAACTATATTGAATGACAGTTCTCCTCCCGAATTCCTTAAACTATTAAAATTGTTTCTTGACAGCTTTTTTCTATACACAGGACAGACAGGAACAAGCCAACTATCCCTGCTATATGACTGAGTTAACAGGTAATGAGACATCTCATAGTTTTGGCTTTCCCTCTTCGTGGCTGTGTATGTGACAGGAGATCAGATAGAGAGAACTGTTTTCTGTAACTGAACTTTTTCTGAAATTGACAGAACACAGTGAATGTTTCTTTTTTACTTAAAAATATTTGAAACACTTGCATGCTTTCCCAACATCACTCTAATGTTGTACTCACTAACTGTGAGTAGTTATGTGAGTCCTGGATAACTGCTGGACAGAGAAATGGAAAAGACAATGCCTCTCCAGAGTGATACAAACTGCAAACCACCCAGGAATTCTTGCTGTACTGTGGCATTAAATCATCTGAGGATGAAAACCAGGCTATGACTAAAAATTCCTAGTCAATAATTTTGTAAAAAATAAAGACACCTAGTATTTCAAAAGAGTTTTCTGGTATTAATTTTTTATTGGTCTGACTTCTCCTCATGTGATTTACCTAAAAAAAAGAAATGTACAACAGTCTTTAGCCTGATGATCACTACAGAAGAGGATCAGCAGCAGCATTAAAGTATTGCCAATGAATAGCAGTGGAGATGGTATTTTGTGCACTGAGTTTATATCAGTCACCATCACATTGGCAAATGTTTCTGATGTCTCGTACAAAAATAGAGAAATAAGGGAGTCCTGCTAGCACTATTTACTTTGGCTGTCATGAAATAGGCTATGCATCTTCTTCCATGCTGAAAAACCTCTACATAAAGGTCTGCTAATGTCTAGAACAGTTCCCACAGTCTTGGCTTGTGATGAAAGTAGCATTCTCTCTGTGTCCTTCATGGCTTGCTTCCCATTTGGCCAAATCTGAGTGCCTGCATGCCAGAGATCTGCACCATATGTCCTTTGTATATCTGAATGATGACAAGGATCAGCTGATATAAAACATGAGGAGAGACACGAAGGCCATGTTTGCAGGAGGCTGGTGACTGCAGGGGGCAGATTTGCACAAATTCACATCAGTGACATGTGTCTTCAAAGAATGAGAAGCTCCAGTTAAGTGCAGGAGGGGAACATCACATCAGCATTAGGTTTGTGCCATCTGGCACAATGTTCAGACAGACCTGCTCTGAGGTAGTAACACATGTGCTGTGACCCTTTGATCTTATGGGTGATTATATAGATCCTCACTTAGGAAAATATTTGACTGTGCAGCACAGATGTGATTTGAAAACCAATTACTTTAGTTACACAGATTACTCCAGTGGGCTGGATCATCAGGGCTGAGTGCATTGTCTTATGAAGAACACTGCAAGAACAGGTAAACAGTCAAAAACCAGAGCATAAGGTGGTTCTTAGCACATCATTAGGCAACCTTATGGACAATATATGAATAGTTCCACACACCTCTTTCATTAATGGGTGTGGAACTTCTGTTTCTCTGCTGTACTCATGTCCTGTTTTGTGTGCTACTATTAACCAGAACTCTCTGAGCACACCACAGAGTGACCATGTCGTGTAAGAATCACAACTGGCTTTTTGCTACACACTAGTTCACATGATGCAAATTCTTAACTTCTTCAAAATAGGTCAATGAAATGCTAGTAAGCTGCTAGAATAGTGAAATGCTTAATTGAAATTTTGGGTTTGCTCAGTTGTTGAGATAGACATGGCTGGCACCATCACCAGTCCCTTATTAAAAACTCTTTGTGCCTTTTTTCAGGAGCTCCACACAGCACTGACTTCTTCCCTCCTTCTCTTCACAAGTTTCCTTCTGCATGACTGTCTAAACCCCAATTTGTCCTTTACCCAGCTGCCTAACCCTGTCTGTCCCTTGCACAACCACACATCCCTTTCTCCTCACAACCAGCAGACCCAATCCTAAGCTCCACAGGCTCCAACTTACTCTAGCCCAGCTATCCCACTCCTTTATAACACCCATCCTCATTGGGCAGGCAAGGCTGTTTCCACTGCTTGGCAATCAGCACAGCTGTGATTCTTTGAGGAAAATTGCCTTCTGCACTGTCCTTACAAACCACCTTCCCACAATTCCCTCTTATTTCCTTCCTTTTGGTGTGACTAAGCAATCCTAAATATTCTAACTGCTATTTCTAAATGAAATTCTGTTGTCAGGCACCACTTGTGTTTCAAAGAAGTCTGGATGTATCTGGAGAGTTCAGAGTACTATTCTGTTGTATCTTTGCAGAGGTGGAATGATCAGTCTACTTTTAAAATGGTAATGAAATTTAGGAAACTAATTTGTACAATAAACAGAACTTTTCACCCTGAGGGCATAAAATATCATCCAAAATGAATACAGTAAATCTGAACAAACCATCACACGTACAAGACAATAGTCTATCTTTAATTTTCAGTCTATTCTATGAATATTTGTCCAGCAGTGATTTTCTTCATTTGTTGTCTTTGAAATACTGACTATTAAGAACAGCAAAATAATACAGTCCAACAGCTTTGGCAGTACTCTTTGCAGAATAAACTCTGTTTGCTACTTAAAGCCAAGTTAGAAACTGGAAAAGACAGCTGAAATTGCAACTGGACCAGGTAAAAGGAGTATTGCTTGAAAAGTTGGGAAATAATTGCCCTGAGTTTGCTTCTCTTTTCTGTTTTTATGTCTTTTTGCCCATACTATCTCAGAGATGATATGTGGGGCACACATGCTGAAAAAGACACACTTGCTTCACTGTCAATAAAGAGGATGCAATGAGTTTTTCCAAAGGGAGTCAATATAAATATTTGAGTACTATTTGATTCTGCTTAGGCAAATCTTTATTCTGGTCTTTTATTTCAGGTTTTTTTTCAACTTTCCTGATTTTCTGCTTGTTCTATGTCCTTACCTTGTTTTTCCTCTCTTATGCAGATGTATATATCCCTACAAATATATTGCACAGGAAACATTACCATGTCAGAAGCCGAGTTGTGCTAAAACTGGCCCTAGAATTATTGACAGGAAGGTATAAAAGGCCAAGGAGGTTTTCTCTGCTTGACATTTTTCAACCTTTTATTTTTCTTTCTTTACTGCTTTCTTCAGAAGATGTCTTGGAGCTACAGTAGATGGTGAAGTTCTGTAAAAAGAAAATATTATTAAAACCATGGAGTTATTCAGCTGCCTCCTAAATTTTTAACATTTGTATGATCATCTTTTTTTCAAAATGGTGAATGAAGTAAAACACAAAAACTAAAGGAAAATCATGACCAGACTTTGTTTGCTTTCATTTTGTGGCTATTTCTGTAGAATTATTTCCCAATTAATACAGTGGAAGATTTACTGGTTGAATATTTAAATGATAATGGAACATATATTGTAGGCAACACTCCTGCTATCAAAAAATGTATACTATGTCTTAAAAGCCTGTCCATCTGAATTAGATTCTGCTCTCAGAAGAATCTATTCTCATCAACCAAATCTTGCAGAGCTTATCTCTGTTTGCTGCACCTGGTCTGGGTAGTGGACTTGAGCTGAATATGAGCCTGTGATCTGAGGGTTATTCAAGCCTAGGTGATTAGAGACTCAAAGGGTAAATGTTATTTATGATTTAAAAACAGATGGTGTACAGCTGAGCCAAGGGACATTGGAAAAACACAGTTGGCAAGCAATGTCTCACTTTACTTTGGTTAATAAGACATTTAAGATTGCACATGCTATGTCAGAGCTCTCTTTGATTACACAAGAAATGTAGAAGACAGATAAGACTAAGCTTTTCCACCTACTGGACTGATTCCTCAGCTGTCTCCACAGAGGCCTGGAGATAGATGCTCTGCTCTCTTCCCCGGCCCAAGTTCTCTTCCTAAGCCATTCCCCCCTGCTCCATTTCCAATCAACATCTGAAATTGGAGCTAAAGAGTGATTGCACTTGCATTCCCTTGCCTAAGGACAGGATGATGGGATGACAGGGCTTTCCTAAGATTTCCTGGCCATGCTTTCTTTCCTGCCTGAAATATAAACCCATGAAACATGCAGGGAGCAATGGCCCGAAAAGGGAACTGCTGTTGGTGCTCTGCAATTTTGCTTCACTCCTTGGAATAATTTGTTTAGTTTTTATTCTGTAAAAAAGCCCACACTTTGCCCAGAGTTGTAGCCACTGCTTTTATTCTAGGTTCACAACTCTCACCTATCTCTATAGTGGTTAGTAGTAGAGTGAACACTTAAAATATCTCTGTATTTGTATCTTAGAATATTTATCCTTTTAAGCTCGTGATAGCATGAAAATATATAGAACAGTAAGTGAGCCATGCTTTCTGTGGTTCAGTAGGAATGTGTTCTGTAAAATAATAATTTCTCAGAAGTGCTTTATTCTCTAAGCCACCTCACGTAGGGTTATGTTACTGAATCTGAGCAGCAGTGTATTTTCACTTGCAGGTCAGGAGTACTGATCTCCTGCAAACTCCTTGTCATATTTACCTTCTTAGGCTGCTGATCAACTCAGTCATTTTCCCGTTGCCAAGTTCAGTAGTCAAATCCCTGGATCCAGATATGTGAGTAGATTTTGGCCAGCTTGATAAGATGTTGGAATTGTATTTGCATCTATAAATATTTATATTTTAGTAAGCTTACTGGCTAGAATAAAACAACCCATCCTCCAACCATTTAACCACTGGGATGAGAGAAATATGATGGTAGTGTAGCCATGGCAAAACGCCAGTGGAAACTAAGGTATTATGCTGTGTTTGAGTACATGCTCCTGGAAGGCCACCAATTGGTTAGAAGGCTGGGAGCAGTTAAAGTCACAGAATAATGTGTTTGCATCACTTCATAACACCTACAGCTAAAGGTTATTAAAATCAAATAAGAGTTAATACCTCAGTTGAGATTGTGACAGAGACTCAAACAAAAGCAGTGATAGTGTTAAAACTTTAGTTTAACTAATTATACTCATCTAAAGTTTCCTGATTTTAGTGTGTTTTCAACCTTATGATTGGAGTAGCAAAATGTTCATGTACTTCAATGTCTGAGGAAAAAAGAAAGCAATGTTTAAAAAGATCTTTCAGATGAATTATGTGATTTTTTGTTTCCACTGAAGCAAAAAAAATTCCTATGGATCTTGTTTCTCAAATGATATTTTACCAAACTTCTCATTGTAACTTAAAAGAAACTGGCAAGTTCTAACTAGGTTGTCAATATTTATTTCAGTAATGCTATTGATGGATTTGGAGAAATCTCCTAAATGTTGATATATGGTGTTTTCTATAGTTGTATTTCAAGAATGATTCTTCTGGCAAACCTGACTGGAACTTCAGAAAGGGGAATCCATTGAGATGAATTATCAAATGTCTGAATTCTTTGCATTTCTTTGATTCCTTGAAGGTTATTCAAAATAGCAAATTGATAATGACAGCAATAGGTAATATATCAGTTGTGGTGTATTAACAATTAATCTTTTTTTTTCCTCAAGCACACCACTTAGAAGGGGATGTGCACAGATTAGAAAACTAATTCTTTCTACTCAGACATGAGATTTTTGTGGTACTGCTCCAAATTTTAATCAAACTGTAGTGTTGCCCCTCATGAAATAATACATATTTATAATTTATTTCATTCCCATCTGTTTAATATCATTTAACATGTGAGAGGCTTTGATCCCATTAATATATGTCAGAATATATGTCAGGGATAGAACACCTTCATATAGGCAAACAATATTCTGGCAGTAATCTAAAGCTTATATGAAACACTTGTGGTGTGATTCTTTAAGTATCAGGGCCAGAAGCTGGACTTAATGGTCCTGATGGATCCCTTCTGATACAGCATATTCTGTGTTTCTATGGTACTAAGCAATTACACCATCATACAAATTTCTATAGGCCTTGTTCTTAATTTTCGTTCCTCCACCTAAATTGTGACCTGAATTACTGCTTGATCTGGTCACTGAAAAATTTGAACTTGAAATTAGTAATTGAAATCCCAAATAGTCAGTAGAATTGTCCCAGAAAAAAATAACTTGAAAAATTAACATGTAATTATTTTAAGTTATGTGAGTTTTGGTTTAATGATTTTTTTTAATTAAAGGCAAATAAAACTCACTCCTCAGACTCCTACAAATGACTTCATATTCAGAATTATTTAGAGAGTGCAAGAAATGTCAGTTTATCTTTTCTGGCAAGATTCTGAAAACCAAAATAATTTCTACCATACGCAGTCTTGAAAGTATATACAGCAACTGTACATACTGGGTGGAAATAAAATAGATTTTATTTTGTCTAAAATTTTGACATGTTCTCTAAATTTCCATCATTAATATCCTAATTAGGCTGAGCAGAACAAGCTAACTTTACACTGTAGAAATAGAATGTTCAATCTAAATCTTATTTAAGGTTATAATGCATTAATATGCCTTTAAAATATTCAGCTGCTTTACAAGACTGTGGATGAGATGGACAAATACCTTCTTGTCCCTAAGCACTTAGCTGGCACCCAAGCTGCCTGGGGAATATTAAATCTCTCAAGGTGTTTGAGTTTGGAGCAGAAAATTCCTAGGGGTGCCTTTTCTTGGCAAGTACAGCACTCTTGACAGAGCTGGTGAGCTCCATTACCTGGGTAGCCAAGGGACTTGCAAGCAGAGATGTGGCTTACACAGGCAAGTGCTCTTGTCCTGCCCATCCTGCAATGGGCCATGCTTGCTCTTTGCAGCCCAGGCATTAACACAGCTCTGCTGAGGCAAGATGTTTTAGTTTGGGCACAAAGCCATGCTAAATTGGATCTATAGCTTCCAGGCCACAGCTGGCCTGTGTCTCTGAGTTCAGAATGCTGGCAGAGGATCTCTCAGATGTCTTTGGAAAATGTGTTGGGTAGATTTATGTTTCTCTGGACCCCACAGAGACACGAGGCATTCTGTTAGATAAGCATATAATGCTATCCCCCAATAAAGCACAGCAGGGGAGAAAAATACAAGCTCTTAGGTCAGTCCTGATTACTCTAATGTCCAGTCTGAAATCCTTCAATTTCTTGGGATGTTTCGTAGCCATTGCCAAATTCATACTCCTCGTTGCCAAATTAGGGGGCAAAGTTGTAATGTGGACATGATTTCCCAGCTCTTTTGCTTGAACCAGGTCCATTTAGAGGTAGACTGATTACACAGAGAAAAACCAAGCTCATTCAGTGTTATAACATCCAGAGCTGCTGGTGGGGGATGTTAGTGTTTCACATCAAGTGGGAGAGCTTCACCTAGAGATTGTGAATAAGCCCCAACCTAGAACACCTTGTGGTTTTAATGGATTGCACATTTCTTCGTATGATAAGCCAGAGTTCCAAACAGGAATTTAAAAAATAAAGATGCTAGAAACACTTGTAATTTTCAGTGTTGATCTACAGGATGCACAGCATTTTTTTCATTTTAATGAAACAAAAGGATAGCCTATGATATTAGGAAAATAATTAAGAAGAAGTTTAGCAGTTATTTCCCCTCAACAGGTTTCTATAGCTGAATGGTAAATCTGTTCCTTTCCATTATGCCAAGTCTAGTTAATTACCCAGGGATAAATCTTGCCAGAGATGTTTTAACTTATATCAACTTAGCACATTGCCTCAAGGCTTTCATGCAAATTTTCAGTGTTTTGAGAACATTACAGGGCTTGACTAAAAGCTCAATGTGGCCTTTCTTAAACAATTTAATAGCAAATACTGGCAAGAATGTTTTGCCTTAAAATAGTTCAATACAGATAGCTCTGTAGCAGCCCACGTGACAAGCCCAGTTCTTTGAAGTAGTTAAACTTGGTAACCATGTCATTCCTTTTGCCTTTAATAACGTAAAGACAGCACCATCAACTCCTTTGTGAAATTGTCCATGGGTATAAAGTACCTGACACTTCTGACATGTTCAAAATCTCCTATGGAGCTTAACACCCTGCAGCACCACTTAAATCTTGGGAGCTGTCATTCTTTTAAACTCTTTCCCACCATCAGGAAACTGTCCTTCACATGGCAGTGTGGTTAATTCACAAGGTTCAAATGTAGATTTGAAACATGCAACAGATTGGACCTAAATAAAACAGTGAACATTGAAGGTAGCTGGAGGAAAAGAAATATATCCATTTGTTTTAGTATTGAAAAAGAAAAAAAAGTTGAACCATAGTTTTAAAGGCAAAAATGCTCTCAAGTGCTATTTGATCACAGACCTAAGGTACTATTACAATGTGAGGTGGTATCTCAGGCAAAATGATTTGTCTCTCTCTAGTTACACACTTAACATCTGAAGGAAGGGGAAATGTTATTAAAACAAAAAATTATATTGTTTCCTGTTAGGCTGTTTGACTCAAAATTCTTCTGTCACTGGCATAAATCCATGCATTCCTTTTCTCCTGTGACCTGCATTTACAGCTTTTTAGACATGAGACAGTATTCTGTTTATGCTAAGCAGACATGACTCTGCAGAACCACCTTAAAAAGTCTATACAATGTATTGGGAATTAAGCATCTGTTAAAGCAGTATATCTGTAAGAACTTGAAGAATCCTGGTTAGAAGAAAATGAGTTTTTCTTTTATGCTGGCTGGTGGCTGTCTGCTCTTGAAGTTTCATAGATCCAGCCAACGCATTCTAATAAAATGTTTTTTTAAAAAAACTTTTTAACTCCTGGAAGCCCCAAAAAAATTTTAAACTGCTTATAAGGCAAGAGCTGTAATGAACTCTCTCTGGCAAATTGATGACAGAGGAAAAAGAAAAACTGTCTGGTTCAAGATTGATATCTTCAGCCCTCAGCAACACAACTGGCACTAAGTCACCCACAGAAATAAAGACTTCATGTTTATTTATATAGGCTTGAGGTGTGTATCCTTGACCTGGGATATGAGCATTTCATGTTTCAGTGCTGCAGCTTATAATTGACTCTTATAAAAAGTTGAGGATATGGTTGAGAGAAAACGGATGTGCATACAGGTGAAATTGGCACAGTAGTCCCAGATAGTACAATCATACTGTGAAATAAAAATTTAGATACATGTTCAGATTTAGAGAGTCAAGAAATTTACTTTTAATGACAGGAAAAAATCCAGAATATTTACTATAGAATAGAAAATTTTCCTCATCCATGCACAAAGCCAGGAGAATTAATCTTGGGATCTTTTTCTTCATTGTATAACTGGTTTGCATCAGCAGAGAGGGAAGAGCCAAATAGGATCACACAAATTGATACAATGAAAAATCACTGCAGGATAATATCTTTTTATTTCTCTCATATTTATGAAGCTGTTATAAAAAAAAGTACTGATTTTTCAAAGGAGAGGATGCAGAAATTTGGTTTATAAAAATACTGCTTGTATGTAAGAAGATGACATATCGAGATTACATATTACACCTAAAAAAACTTAAAGTTTTGCAGTTGTATGAGCTCTTGGTGAGAATGCCCCTCCTAGTCTCTGTTTGCCAAAGCTTTAGAACAATTTACAGAAAAAAATGTAACTGCTCAAAGGATAAAAGATTTTAATTTTAGATCAAGTGCTGAAATACACTTTTCATTTGAAAAAAATGAATGCTAGGGGTTCTTAAATTAAAAATTGGCTAATTATTATGTTGTTATCATCAGAAAATTGTCTCATAATTGAACTTACAATGAAATAAAGACAAAATTCTGAAGATCTAACAGAAGAAATGTTAATACTGGAAGTTAACATACTCTTTCCAATGTTGAGGAATTATTTCAGTTTCTAAGATAAAAATGTTTGTCCAAAATTTAACATTTGATCATATAATCAATGTTTAGCTAATTTGCAATTACTAATTTAAAGAGAATATAAAATAATAAAATAATTTGAACATATATTTTAGTCTTTAAGGTGTTCATTTTTCAGATCTGTGTGCTAGGTGGAATACATTGTGCTCCCATTTCTTTGAAGAACTTTTAAGAAGTAATGTTGAGAAAATCACTAAGGTCAGCTCAATTTGATGGGAAAGTAGCATTAATCTGGATGATTTTGCCTGAGGAGATTACAAACAGCTCACAAAATGCCTTACACTTTGTGAGCCATACATCTGTATGCAGCAGAGGAGGACTGGGAGATGGACGAAGAGGAGGGAAGCAACAAACATCTGGGGAATATGAATTATCCCAGCATTATGACTGGACCTTGGAGAGGGCACAAGGCTCCAGTGTGCTGGCTGCATCCTGTGTGGCACATCCAGCAACAGCTGCTAAAGGTGCAGCTCCTGCCAGACGACACCATGGTCTAAGGAAATTGAATGTATGGGCTTGGGGAATTACTGCAGGAGGGAAGCAAAACTGAGCAGCAGGAGAGTAGCTGTCTCTATACCCCATTCCAGGAATAAATATTGTTGTTAATGAGCTCATTCCTATATCCTTATTCCAGGGAATTAAGTGCTAATCCACCAACTATTGACCCTTCAACTGCACAATATTTTTGTAGAATTTTATTTCGAGAATTTTGATACTTTCTTGGAGGGAGTCAGAACTAAGGCACGGTTGAGTGCCACTTGCTGCCTCTCCATGCTGACTGCTTGATGACCAGATATGTTTTTGTTAGTTTGATTGTACAGTGGACAGATTAGGCAGATAAAGACAGCCTAAATGGACCACCCCAAACCCTGATGGCCAGCAGCTGACTTTACATGGAACATATAAAAGAGTAATTTATTTGCTTCCATGTTTTTGCAGATGTTACATGGGCTGCAGTTATGTTCTGAAGACCATTCCATGACCCTTCTCCTTTTTAAAGTAAAATCAGAGTGTTCCTAATTTAGTTTGTGAAGCAAGGACTGTACCTTCATTCAAACTGCAAAATCCACTGACTGGTGGAACACTATGTATTTACCAGTGAGAGAATTTTACATGCTCAGTTTATGTTCTGTCTGAAAAAGAAGCCATGTGAAGGGGTACCATAATGTTCACTTGTTGGGCCTGTTTTCAGCACATCCCCTTCATTAAATGGAATTTCCAACCACAGCTGGTCTCCTCAAAAAAGAATTAGAACCTAATCACTAATGGAAAGCAGGGCAAATCAAAAGTCGGGCTCTCTGCAGCCATCAGTAAAGACCAATAAGGACTCATTCTCCAAAGTAATTACTGAAATGAAAAATAATTAATTCTGTGAAGGTTTCTTTGTTGATGCCATTTCTGAGTTTTTTGAAATATTTGTATGAATAAACCATAAGAACAGCATCAAAGTTGTGCATGCATCCTAACACCTGTAGCTTTAGAAGAGATTCTGCAACATTGAAAAAATTTTGAAAAATTCTGGAGGTTTTTGGCACTTCCCAGTAAAACCTGATGAGAAAGTAGTATTTCGTACTTGCGGGCCTACAGCACATCTGTTAGTGTTTGAAAAGTAGAACCAGTACAGCTCATAAAGGTGAAAATAGTAGGGATAAATGGATCTAGGTTTGTATTAAAGTTTATAGTAATCAAAATTTTGGATCTGCCACAGTGAACAGCAGTGATGAGGGTAACAAGAATGAAGAAAGATTAGAATTAAGAATAAGTACATTTTTATTTTTAGACTGTAAATATACTTGCCAAGAACACTGTAAATTCAGCAGAACATATCTCTGAAGTAACAGTTTCCTCAGCAGAGATTATTGTCACCTTGTGGCTTCAATTGTTCTCCATATTGTAAATACCATGTTTTAATTTTTTTCCCAGTAACATTGTGATTATTGTACAGGGTATTTTTATATTCAACGTTTAACATTTAAGCCTTATACACCAGAAATTATAACACCTTTAATCAATTTTGTGGATATTATTAATACTACAGGTATGGATGATGGTTTGTCATGGGCTGGGGACAGGAGAGCAGGATCCTGCTCTTACATTCAACCTGCAGCTTTTCAAGTCCTGTTGTTAGAAGATAGCTGAAAAGTGACCAGGATGGAGAGAGTATCTCTGAGTGGTGGGGTCACACAACCCCTGATAGTGTCAATTGTCTTTGGAAAGGATTTGTTACCCACATGGTGATGTATTCAAATGACAGTCCTTCGATTTGCACTTCTAAATAGTGGACTGCTCTCCAGTATCACTGATTCTTAACTCAGAGCTTTATCCTCCTGTCCTGTTCTCTAGTTTCTACCAAGAACTCACAAAATCACTTTATCACTCTCTTTCATCACTTTGAAACACATCTATGTGATAATCTCCAGATCATCACATAATACAGAGAGTTGAAGCAGATGTTCATAAATCTACCTAAGGCGTTGTGTACAGACAAATGCAACATGGTAAGTTCCAGAGCAAACTGAAGGCACACCTCAATGTGCAAAGCAATTGCACGAGTCTGATCCTTCCTCCACACCAGGCTCATTACAAAAGTGGAGCATGCCAGCACAGCTTTAGTCAAACTCCTGAGCCCAGCTGTGGCAGAGATGCCAACAGCCATTCTTCCTGTAGGTCCACATCCAGCACATCCTCCAATGCAGATGATTAGTGTTTTTAGCAAATGGTTGCTGAAATTGATGGGATTGTAAGGCTAGCTTCCAAACAAGAATGCTACATAATATGGACTATATCTGACCGCCCAGTTTAGCACCTCTAGTAGATCTGAGGATTGTTATATTTCAGCCTGTCAGTTGAGCCATACTAACTAGCCCAGCGTACATGCTTCACCAAAACCAGTAGGTAACATTTGTCACATTCAGCCCAGGTGACTCAAAAAGCATCCAAGCTAATGACTTTCTCTTTTCCCATAGGCTGTATGTGTATGCATCTTTTACTGTGGCCTTGGACAATGCACAAGATGATGCATCTTGGTGTTGAAGCTGCTGCTGTCAATTTAAGAATCTAGTGAGACTGCAAAAGCTGAAACTTTTGGGTATTTTCCTGTTTTATGTGCAAAAGTTTTCTAGTGCTGCTTGATAATAAAATTCAGATATCCAAAGTATTCATCACTAGACTGTGTTTACCTAATCTCACAATTTTTAGCTAGCCAAAGTGAGGTATGTTCATATAGACTAATATTCAGGAGTATACCTCAGAATACACTTCTTCCTTCAGGTATAACTATTCTGAACAACAAGACAAGCCTTTTTGGGCATATTGCTGAAATACAATCATGCCCTCAGAGGAATGCTTTGAAGAGAAGTGTTTATGCTTAGTTAGATTTACAAATGTCTAACACAAATACATCACTTCCCAAGATGTATGTTATGCTTCAACAAAACGATTAGTTATGAAATTGTGCATTAATAAAAACAGTTGGTTCTCTTTGTAGCTCAACTCCCTTTGCCCTCACTCTATATACAATAATGTCAAATAGCTCTCTGCAGTACTTCTGAATGACTATAGCTACACTATAATCATAATATGTGAATTTATATTATGCATGAAAGGTCATGACCTATGAGGAAGTCAGTTTCTTTTCATGCATGTGCTCCTTAAGAGTTGGAGCTTATGGAAGTGAGGCAAAAAGGAAAAAAAAAGACATTGCATGGAGTGAGGTCTAAAATCTTGATCCTGTAAAAAAAGAAAGGTGCATATATAACAGGACATTTGGTGAATAATGGAAAACATGCATAAAAGACTCCCATAGATCAGGGAATATCTGCATTTCAGTACCAAACAGAGGCCTGGTTCTTGTAACCCAAATGAAAAAGAGACCTATATCATACAGCTGTGAGATTGCCTCTGTCAGGCAGCAGAATTTACTTGTACCTAATTAATTACTAGTGTAAGAGATGAAAAGATTTACACTGGCATCTCTTGTTCAAAATCCTCTAATATCAGAACACCATGAAAATTGTAAAGAAATGGCAGATACAGACAAAACAGTAATTTAAATATTCTGGCATGTTGTAAACATCATGATTCAAAGAGAAGTATTACTCCTTTGATTTGAGATGTCAGCTACAATTGTTGTACCATGAATATTTTCAGTTTGGAAAATAAGGTGATAATTGAATAAATACAAAGTGATACTGTTGTTTATTTACTAACAATAAATTTAAAACTTCATCAAGCACTAAATGAATAAAAAAAAAGAAGGCAAAATTCCATTTACAGCCAGAAGAATTTAATTGAGAGCATTTTTCATTCTTCTTGCCCAAAGCTCTTCAAGCTCTCCCATCTTCTCTAAAACTGTGGCCTTCATTTTTAGCTACTGCCCTTGACATTTGCTCTTACTCAGTTGTCCCCACAAACTTTTCCAGGTTGCAGCTACAGAGGTAGAGGGGCAAAGGACTTGTGCTGGGCTTACCCCTTTTGAGAATGGGGCAGAATTGTGCTCATATTATCTGACCAGTGGGATCCTGTTCTTCCTTCACCTCCACATTCATAGGCAGCAGCTAGACTGCAGAACCATCCTGAGCATCATCTTCTTGAGAGAAATAAATGCCCTCTACCCAGGCAGCACCTGCTTCACCCATGTCCACATCTGATCCTGTGAGTATGGCTCTTCAGGAACTTTGCAATATTCTGCCCTGTCACTGTGAATTCACAGCACTAAAAGAAGGCAAACTTTGTTCATCTGTTTTCTATGAGACAAAAGTTTTATTTTAGTCAGTACAGATGTCTTTTATACAATAATATCACCAGTATATTGTGTTTTATTTTCTAAAAATACAAATTATTTTGTATCAGGATAGGAATACATATATTTAAAGCAAAGGAAGGATTTATTTTCAATTATATAAAATACATGCCCTCTTGATTTTTTGAATCACAGAGTTTTCATTTCAAGCAGCAATAACTTCTTTGGCACTTGCACTAATGTTTTAACCAAAACCATTAAATTCAGGATATAAATAAATGAAGGAAGGAAGCAATCTTATTTTTACAGGCAAACATGCACAGGTGCCAGCTCCACAAAAATTAACTAGCAGATTTTGGGTCTCCCTGTAACTAGAAATATGCCAAATCGTTTGGCAGATAATGTGTAGGAGCAACACATCCTGTTAAAGAAGATGTAAGTGGCAAAGGAACAGAAAATTCAGATTGTACATAGTGTAAAAACCTTACAAGAAAGAAACATTTTTGCAGTCATTTCTTTTTCAAAGCAAATGTGTTTCAAAAGCTCACATTTGAATGCATACTTGGATAATTTTTCAACCACAGTCCAAAATTCCTTTTGATTTTATCCTTACATATGCAAATACGGCAGTTTTAAAATTTTTAAAAAATTTTTCAGTTAAACTTTGAATGTTCTTTATCAAAAATAACATGCAGCAGTAACTAAATTATTAACTAGATAATATAATTGCTGTATTCAAAGTATTTTTTTATTTTGGGGGGCTTTTTGCAAAGTGTGCGTTTATGTGGAACATGCATTTATTATGCATGTTCTCAGTTGTCAAAAGTTCCCAACCAAATCACCATTACAATAATTACTGCAAGGAAATATAGTGATTATTTTTAGTAAAAAGCAAGCATCAGCAATATATTCTATCAGAAAATCCCTGCAGATACTCTAATTATTTACTCTACTCTTACTCTACACTTTGCCATCTCATTTTAATTTTCTCCTTAGATTTCATTCATCATTATACAAAAAAAAAAAATTTCATCCCTTCAATGAACCTAATTCTTCAACTTGCCCTTTACTGTTTTGATACAGCAGTTTCTCTTCTAAAACACAGAACTAATGCTCACTTCTTAAACTCATTCTTCACTTTCTCTGCAGAGCCTGCTCACCTATCCCTGTTTGCCAGCCTGGACAGACCTTCCAGCTGGTGACCAGAGTGCAATCCCCAGCTCTGTGGGAAGGACTCAGCTCTCCCTTCAGCCCCAGGGCTGGGCACCATCATCCTGGCAGGGTTCAGCTGAGCTAACTGGTGTGAGAGGGGCTGCATCCCTCTCTGCTCTTCCCCATAAGCCACACAACCTCCCACCAAGGCTTCAGCACCTGCATTTGAAGCTGACAGAAACTTCCACATGGATTCAGAGCAGATCTCTGTAGATATTTTATTATAATACTGATCACCCTAATCCATGAAGAAGTTAAATACTATTTTTAGCTTCAGTACCGAAGTCTTCTGTCTGCCTTTTAAACACAGCAGTTGAATTAATATCTAGGGTAAATATATCCTTTAATCTATTAATTTGTTATAGTTTCTTGAACTTGGCCTAAAATGTCTTTAAAAAGCTCTTGTTAATGTCATTATTAATTAGAATCAGAGTAAATAACCCCAAACTTATATGTTTACTCTACAAGGTAACATTATAATTAGTAAGCTTCAACAAGATTATGGCAGGGCTTCACAAGATATAAGTGGTTAGTGCTGTTCAGTGCAGTGCATGTACTGGCATTTCTTTTCTTATTAATTAAAAAGGTAAAATTTATTAACAATTATTTTTATCTCCCTTCTGGCAAAGTTAAAGTATCCAATAAGTCAATGTTATGATTTTTTCTGCTGAGTCTGATGAGAAAAGAATGGGTTATCATGAGGTAGTAACATCACAAATAAATGAATGTAGAAATGTTAGTGAGACCTGATCTTAGCCTCTTTCAGTTGCATGTTCTTTCCAGACTTGTCATAGACAATAACTTTAAGATACAAATGACATTGTAACTCTTGGGTACATATTCTTGAAATTCTTATGTGCAAAATCTTGTTAAAGATCCTGATATAAAAAAAAACCAAACAAATCATCTGCTCAAGCAAATGTTTATTCAGGACTAAGGGTTTCTTTGTGATGTGATAACTCAGATAAGAATTAATATAATTCATAACTTCTGTTTGTTTGTTTTGTGCTCCTTCCTAGAAGTGAGTACTTGGTAAAGTGATGTACTGCACCACAACAGAGGACTCCTGTGCAATTAGTAGTGCCCTGCTTTCTCAATCAAATAGCCCAGGTTAGAACCACATAGAACAGCTTGGAGCTGTGGAAATATCCCCCATAGAGCACTTGGTGTTCTGTTTCCATGTAAGTTATCCTGACATTTCGGTCATGATTTGGGAATTCTCATGCATGGGATTGTTGGTCAGAATTCCTGCCTCTTTCATTCCTACTTTTTAACAATAGACTGCCTTGCAAAACGGGGTGAGCAGAATTTTGTTAAAGTTTTTCTAAAATGGCTCTTCGTGTTAATACATCAGCAAAGAATTGTTGATAAACAGGTTTACTTGCTGTAAATTCTTTTCTTTTCTCAACAGATTGACCTCTCAGTTTGGAAAGTGACATGATCACCTAGAGAACACAAAATTGAGAGATGTGAGCTGAAAAATGAGAGCATCTCCAAGCACCTATAAATCAGATAGAGTAATTAAAAAATGGGCATATTCAAAACCCATAATTTATTTTCAAGAAACTAAGCTAGGTTCCTGAAACATTGCTTTTAAAACAAGCCAATTAAAAATCTCACACATCTCTGCATGTAAGTGCTTCTGTGGAACAGAAAATTGAATGAAACATGCAGTAGGTTTCACACTTGCTCTTTAGTTCCTCTTTAACTTCAGTAAGCTAGGTAGAATAGTGTGTTATTAGTGTTTTCCTTGGATGCTTAGGAACAGAAGGTCAAACTAACCTTGTGAGCTATTCCAAGAGTTTATAGCACTGAACCAGAGAAAGGCAGCAGCGAGACCAAATCTTACATCCTCTTCAGAACACATTTGGCTGGCACCTCAGCTAGTCAAACAACTCTGAACTCGTACAGTTTTGTATGTCTTTTGAACAAGGTTCTGAAGGACTTTCACTTTCTCTGCTCATCACAGCGAAAATTAACAAAAAAAGTCTGTTAAATCACAGCTTGTCCCTGTGAATACCTCCCTAAATGAGCTCCAACAAGGATTAGGCTTCCAAGGCATAAAGGCTGGATCTGTAGAGGAAACTTATGCTTCCAGCATAAAGGAGTCCAGAAAATAAATATCCATGGCTTTATGGATATGATAACATGATTCCTTGTTAGCTTATGTCAGTTTTTAACTCCATCTTTTATATTCAGTTCATAATCTAAGGCAGTCAAATAAAGGTCTCTTGCACTTCCAATAAATTCTGCAAACTGAAAATAAAGATTTCTCTGTGAGGCAGCAGTTATAAATATTGCAAAAGATACTAGAAATTTAGAGATATCACCAGAAAAAAAAACCCAAACCTTTATAGAAACAGACTACTAGATTTTCCACTGATCAATACAGATTATAAATTGTATTATAGCGACACTTTGGATTGTCTGCAATGATAAAGGCACCATCTGCTGCAAAGTTTTCATTCAATCAAGACTTGCTGTTCATTTAGTGACATTAAGGCATTATATCATCTGTGTTGACATCTCCATCTGTCACTGTGATCTTACCTAATCTCTTTTTACTCTCTAGGTTTTTGAAACCATATAACAGGAATTTCAAACTACTTTAAAACTTAGTAGAATAAAAGATTGCAAAAATCTTTAATTTTTGATACTGATTGTCTATTTTTTTCTTCATCATCTCCTATGTTCACTGCTTAGAAATTTTTAGTTTCCAAGTAGATGACCAATGAGATCTGACCTCTCTTGTTTCCTCAATTTACCCTCTGCATTTTTAGTTGAGAATTATTTCTCCTGCATATTGAAAGTACCTTTAACTAAACTTTTTGTCACCTAACACTTTTATTTCCATTTGTTCATGAAATCTTTTCCAACCCTTTTATTGACTTCCTGCCACTCATCATTATCAGAGTTCTTTTTTCACTCTGACCTCCTTTGACAGCCCAGTCTCCATAGTCTCCCCCTGTACTTGAAATAGTATTTTTTGTTATAGTTTATCAGTGCAAATACATAACTTCTTATTTATTATAAGCCACCTGGCTAAAGTAGCTATAAATTCACCTCTCCTAACTATCCTCTGTCCTTTTTTCCCCTTAAATTTCTGGAAAACTCAGATTGGGTGATCTTGCTTTGTCTATTGCGTACTGCCAAATTCCAAGCCCAAATCCCTATTTATCCTCATGACACTGCTCTTCTGTGACATAGGGTCAGGACAAGAGAAAGATTTGTAAAATTAATGTAATTTGCTCTTTGAAGGAGACCTGAACATCATCTAAGAGAAAATTGACAAAATGTTAAGCAACTTTCCTCTTCCCTTTGTCTTGCCTCCCCTCCCTTCATCACAGATGCTAATCTGGAATCCTCATAATCCAATCTCAGGCCTCACTGATTATATCCCTCCACCTGATCTCTCCCATGATCATTATCTCTCCTGTTCCCAACTCTCTCTTTGTTCCCCAAATAAAAGCATTTTTAACATCTTTGATGTTCTTGTATTAACAAGTTGTCCTGTTCAGGTCTTGCTACCAGTTCATTTTTCTTTTATAAATAAAAAAAAAAAAAAATTGTGAAGAGTACAACTGGCATGCAAAATGGTCCTGTCTCCACCAAAACCAGTCTTTACTACTGCCTTGATTCTAACAGACCAGAGACATCAGACTCCTTCATTAGAACCACTTGACTTTTTGTCCTGTTGAATTTACTTCTGAAATATTGTCCTACCTTCATTTGTGTTTTGTCATTTGGGGGTTTAAAATTGTTATTTTTCCACTATCTCAATCACCACAAAAAAAGTACAGTAAGTAATAAGGCAAGGAGACCTTGATGCTAAATCATCTTGATCTAGCAAATAAGCATTCAAAATTTGGCCTTGCATCCCTTAGATCATGACTAGTTTTAGGAAGAGATAGATAAAGTGGTTTTCACCTAGAATTTGGAACTATACTATTGCTTCTTTTGGCACCTGGATATAATGTGACCTAAAGTTAAACTTTACAGTGGTAGTAACATGCTTTGTCTCACCTACTAACATTTCTATCATTAATTATTAGACTTCATGGCCCATCAGACTGAGGCAACTAAAAAAGTAGAAAGTCAGTACACTAAAGAAATCACAAAGTAACTTTCCAGCTATTGGCAGTGCCAATGTTCTCTGTCTTTCTCTGACTGCTACATTAATAGAAAAGAAAAAGAAAATTGCCTCTTTTTGAACGGTGAGGAGTATAAAATTGTCAGTTTGTTTTTTTCCCATGCAAATTTTAAAATTGTGTTATAATGGGGCAACAGTGATTACTTTCTAAGGGATCTAGAGATGATGCAAGCAGTTCAGGAGGCTTGTTAATATCTCTTAACTTCTTTATGCTTCGTAGAATTATGGGGTAAATTGCCTGTTTTGGTTTTTTTTTCTTTCCTTTGCAATGTTCACTGATTATCCAGTGAAAAACCCAAACCAAAGAGTCTGCCTTTTAGGGAAAATAAGTCAGTAACACCTAGTAATTTGATGCCTTGTGCATGGCACAATTTCTCTTAATGGTTGCTGAATTTTGTACTGTAGCACCTGCTTTCCACAATTTCAATACCTTACCTTCCTGTCAGGCTGGGATGAGAATCTTGTTTTCAAGCATTTCTGTTCTGTGTGTGAACTCACTGAATGGTATTAAACTCCAGCTTGTTACTGTTGCTTGCAGTCATACAAATGATATGAGTACAATTATTTTTATTCTTATCTCTGCTTTCCTCAGTCTCAACAGTTCCTGAAGGTTTCATTTAAACAGAATTTCATTATTACAGAATCTAGAGATGGTGATAGTCATAAATAAATATATAAATAAATCCTGTTCTTGATTAATATAATGTATTACTGAGCAGGTTTGTGTTTGTGATGAATGTTTTTCTCAAGAAACCTTGTGTTAGTTTATGTCATCACTGGGTGAGATGCTCATATGAGCTACAGCACAGCTTCCTAAGAAAGTTTTAAATTTTGGAACTAACTACATAAAACATTTACTTTTCAAGTGATGCAGCCAATTTTTTCATAATGACACACTTAAAATTATGCCATTGATTTCTGTAAAAGCTTTCACTTAAAAACAACCTTATTTTGTGGTTTATTTGGTGGATTTTTTTCTTTGATGATGCAAGAAGCAGTCAGATATCCTAATCTCAACCCTAGTAAACATTCTTTTTTTCTTCAAGAGTAACCACATTGCTAAAGCCTTGTTCATTACATGTTTTCAATATGTTACAATCTGAGAAACCAACACCTCATAACCTAAATATCTGTACTGGTGAATTTTGTGTCTTTTGGTTGACACTGATGAACAATTTTACAGGACAGGTAGCCAAAAATTCCTCTAGCATCTGAGGACCATAGAGCATCTTTCTTGAAGTCTTTTTATTACAGTTCAATTGGATATAAAGATCTTGAGTTTCATTACATATAGTTTCCACTGCATGTTATGTGTGAGATATGATTCTCTCCAGTTCTTCTCTCTACTTGCTCTACTAGTGGTTTTATTTTCATTTTTGCTACAGCTTATCCTGAGTTGTATTTCACAGTCTAGACATAAAATCATCCGTTTTCTTATGTCAGAGGAATGTCTAGAAGAAATAATAATTGGAGATCAATTGAGGATTGGAGGGAACTCCTGGAGATGGATATATCTGCCCAAAACAGAGTCAGATACAAAGGTATCCCAAGTCTGACTTCAGTTTGGTTTTGAATGCCTCCAAAGATAGAGAATTTACAACCTCCCTGGACAGTGTTTGACCTGTTCCAGTGTTTGATCACTATAATGATAAAGAATGTTTTCTAAACTTTAAATGGCATTTATTGCAGGTAAATTTGTTCCTTTTGCTTCTTTTCTTCTTACCTACAGCTCAGTTTTCTGTATCCCCTTCCATGAGGTATTTATTCACGTTTGTAAGGTCCCCCTTAGCTTTCTGTTCTCCAGGATAAACAATGCCAGTTCTCTGGGCCTTTTCTTGTTATTACAGATGTTCTAATCCCTTCATGATCTTCATGTTCCTTTGCTGAACTTGTTCCAGAATGTTCATTTCTCTCTCATCCAGGATAATTCAGAACTGGACACAGTACTTCAGGTGTATCTCCATTTACAGAGGACAATAACCAATTTTGGTAAGGTTCTGGATGAGCTCAACATTCTCCCTAATGCAGACCAAGATGCTGTGGCCTTATATTCTGCAAGGACATACTGTTGTCTCATGTTCAACTTCTTGTCCACCAGAATGTGTAGGTCCTTTTCTGGAAAGCTGCTTTACTTCTCAGCTCCCAGTCTGGCTGGGGGCTGTCTGGAGTCCAGTCCTCCGTGGGTGCAGGACTTTGCAGCTCCTTGTGCTGGACTCCCCAGCACACCTGTCAGCCCATTTCTCCAGATGATCGAGATCCCTCTGAAGAGCAGCACAACCATCTGGTTTATCAATCACTTTTCCCAGTTTGTATTATCTGCAGACTTGCTGGTGGTGCACTATAACCCATGTCATCAATGAAGGCATTAAACTATTTTGAACTCAATTTCAGCCTCTGTGGGACCCCACAACTGCTTGCTCTCTAGCTAGATTTGAGCTTGTTAGTTTTCAGTCCAGCTGAAACTGTCTGCTTATCCAGTCTCTACTTCCTCAGTTTGTTTGTCTGCAAGGAAGCTGAGAGAAATGGTGTTGAAAGCCTTACTAAAATTGAAATAAGTAACAACCTCTGCTTTCTCCTCACTCACCAAGTCACTAATCTTATTTTAGAAGGCAGAAAGTTTTTTAGGACAACTGGATGTGGGAGTGAAGCAGCACATTAAATATCATCAGTTCAATGGGGTTTTGTGCCCTCTTCAAATTATGTGTCAAGAAGAAAAGCTATTTCAAGCTATTTGTCAATGGTAAGAATGTTTGGCCGAATTCAGCAAAAGAATGAAAATTACTCTATTTTTAAATTGACTTTAAGTCTCCATATTGAGCTCTGGTTTTATATTCTTAAAGGCTCTTGCTGCTTGCTGTTGAGAAATTGGCTCCTATTGCCTTTTTTATCAGAGCATACTAACATTTTTCTCTTGAAGTCTTCATAAGCAGGGAAGAGAAAAACATAAACTTGACTTTTTTTTTTTTTTTCTCTAAGTGGCCTTGGATGCAGTAGCACAACAGAGATTCAACTGCTTACCCACATGTTTGGTTTCATGTATTTTAATCAACTCTTTGAGAAAAGCACATTTAGAATGTTTTCCTTCTGTCCACAAAGAGATTTTACAACCCTTCTAAAGAGTGTATGGCTCCAACAGGCAGGAAATGTGAATTCCTTAATGCTCAAAGGGAAAAATCAGATTCCACTGAAGTCACTGGCTGAAAAAGGCATTTTTTGAATTTGTTTTCTAGCTAAAACTTGATCACTTAGAAAATCATTAACAATAAAGAATAATTAAACAAATAGAAAACACCAAAAAATGTCATACTTGAAAAGATTCGCCCACTTGCCATTTATCTATCTGCTTTAAATGCAGTGGAGGGCCAAGATTTTTATTTATCAACCCTGACTAATGCTAGAAGCACTGCAAATACCTTTCTGTCCCTTTCTTCCTACTCTTTGCTTTCACAGACTTGAATCCAGGGCTGAAGATCTCAAAATATGTCAAAATATATTTATTTGATGTCTGGCTGGCCCGTTGTAGTCTCTGTGTGTTGGCAGCTGTAGTTGGATCAGCATGGATGGATGGGACAAAAGCATAAAATGATAAAATGTTGCCCCACAAGCCATGTGTGATGAAACCCTGCCTGATTTTATAAAGAAATAAGACCTGGTTAAAAACCTGACATCAACAACTTTCCTACTTTCTCAATCTGGTTAGAGCTGTATATTCTAGAAGCATGCTAAGGACCTGATTTTTTAGGCAGAGTATTTTCTTGAATGTCATTGGAATCGGATACATAAATTTTACAACCATTATTTTATCTCTTACAGGTTAGAGGAGGATTCTCTGTGTGTGGCAAGAAACATGTAGGAGCACAGATTGCTTTATTGATATGTGATACATATGACACAGAAACAGGATACAGGTGCAGTCTTATCTTCTTCTAAAGTTTCCTGCTTTTGTAATTTATATATATTTTATATCTAGTGGTAGTTTATCACAGTTGCTTATTTTAGTTTAAAATTGTTTAATGGAACTTTTGCACAGGAATACAGCTCAGAATTCTGTGTCACATATTCACCAGAAAATGTAAAATAATTTTGGGTAAACATCAGGGAGGTATTCCTGCAAATATTTTTGCAGATTTAGCAGCTATTTAAGAGTAAGTATGGGAGAAAAAGTTCTTGCAAATTTGAATGGTAAAGATATGCAAATTCTTTATTTCTGTCAGCAGAATCACATCTGTAGAAGAAAAAATACTTGTGATATTTGCTGTTGGCTTCTCTTCTGGAGTGAAGATAAATAGCCTGGTAGTCAAGACTATGAAATAGTCAAGAAGCCACACTTAAGTTTAGACTTTGTAGAAAACGTGGCTGTCTGTAAGTAAAAGTTTTCTGTTCGAAGGTTGAAACAGATGCAGAAACAGAATAGGTCATACAGACATGGGACATATGGGACATATGGGAAGGAATTATTTAACATTATTTATGCTACATTAACATCTTAGAGCAGCGTTTCCTACCTTGTACCTTAGAGTTATGTGTAGTGTATACTCACACTACAAATACTTTGCCAAATCACTGGGTTCCCACAGCAATCTGTGTTAGTATAAAACACAAAAGTATGCCTGGATCAGCACTGATGGGAAATTCCAGGTGACAATATTTGTCAGTGTAGTGGGCAGTTTCTTCCACATTTAAACCATAGCAAGGGAATATTCAGAACAGTAGCTTTCAGTGAGATAGTCCCACCATTTATTAAGATATTGACATTTGCTTATCAAGGAGTAGGACAGAAAAAATAAAGTTTGTGCTACCAGAAAATGATAAAGATATTTTTTCCAATTTCAGATGCAAAGTGTTGAAATTATGTGTTTGAGTCTGTATTGATAAGCCTCTGACAAGCTTCCTTTATTCTTAAATGTGTTGAATTTAATTGTTGTAGCCAAGGTGGTTGCTGTTCACCAGACTGGCCTCATGGTATTCAGTAGAAACTGTTCCTGCAGCTGTAGACGTGTCATGCTGGATGTTGTTTCATAATTAAGTTAGAAGATTTCTAGGACATAGATTAATATAAGTAGTAGGGAAGTGGAAGACCACAGGCCAACTGGTTCTAAAAATTGAGCAGAACAGCAATTTGGAGAGTCTCATCCAGTCCAGCTGAAGACTAAGCTGCAAGGAACCTTGCAACATAGGCTTTCCCAAAAGCAGTGATTTACTATGTAGCCATCTGCTGATGGTGATTCTCAAAGAATCAATATGATTGCACATGATAATTATAATGATGAGTAAAGCATCCTGTGCTGTTCATTGTGAATTATCTTCCAAAAGAGTGGTAGTTTGTCACATTTAGTTTTTACTCACATTGGCATTTCTTCCAGCATTTACAATATCCCAAAATCCTGCTAAATGAATCAGTAATTACATACACATTACTGGTTAGGCTGCTAAGATACTTGTTTTAGGCACTGACTAAAGCTTGCCTGGCACTTGCCACCTTTAAGGGCCTTGCATGTAAACATATCTAATGGATAACAGAACTGGAGAGACAACTGCTCTCATCTGTTTGCAATTTAGTTACTTCCCTGAATCCTAGTCCTAAATAGAACTGAGCTTCCAGATAGTAGCTGTTATTCCAATTTCCTGCTGCTGCCGACATTAGAAGTTATCTTTATTGGCTTTCCTGGTTGACCATGTTCCAAACTTTGAGAAGGCACCACAGGTCATTCAGGGTTCAGATTCTCTCTAACATTCAGTTAAATGCCTTCCTTTTTATTCATGTGACACATTTATTCTACAGGTATGTTATCTTTGTAATATTTCTTTCCTCCTAATATAAGTGACTTTTTAATAACTTAAATATCTTTTTCTTTGAAAAAATGAAAGATATGAAATAGTTTTCTCTCTGAGCAGTGAGGTATAGTCGCAGGTCTTCCACTTTTCTCAAGCTGGAAAACATATCTAGCTAATTTGCCTGGTAATTATATTATCAAATACTCTTTAATCACAATATCATGTCTTCTTTGTTGAAAATCCATTGTAGAATTAATTCTGTTCAGGTTTCTTAAACTTCTGATCTGTCAAGGATCATCAATAGTCAGCCTGACTAATTACAAAAGAGCTGGAACAGCTCTGTTGTAAGTGTTTATATCCTTGGAGATAAGGTTACCTTTGGGGATTCTTAGAGCACAGTGCAAAGCAGATATTCAGAGTTTTTTATATGTCCATAGCTACAAAAACTATAATAACAAAATAATATAGAAAGCTAACCAAATTGAAATTATTTGAAGATTCAGCTGCCACACACATCTAGCCCTTCATATTGGCATTTATACTGTCTAGTTTTGATTCACAAATTTTTCTTTCCTCTTTTGAGAACTGGACTAATGTTTCTATAAAATCACTGCTTGTGATTCTTCCAAGTTTATCTTTTTAGTAGTTACATGTTTTAATAATTAAGTCTAAATTGGCAGGTGTGAAGTCTATTTTGGTGGGCTAAATGTGTAGCATACTAGGCTTTACTTTATTTTTTACCCTTTCTGTGACAAACTCCATATCTAGTAATCTGGATTTATGAATCAGATCCTTTATCCATTTATTTCAGTGGTATAAGATCAAAATTCCTAGAAAGAAAGAAAATAAAAGTAATGCAGGTCAATATACCTGTGATAATACTTTCCTATTGATATATGTGAAAATGAGCATTATGATAAATTTTTTTAACTGGATACTAATCAAATCCAATATAGTTTATTGAATGACCAAGTTTCAAATTCTCAGCATAGAAGAAAGCTACAAGCTCAGGAAAATCTTGGAATTATTGTACCTTCTCATTTTGTTGATAAAATTGGCCTGGCTATAGGACTACATTCCTATTGACTTTTGTGGCTAAAGTGTATTTCTTATTAGGTACTGTTTATTATTATTTCTTATAGGTACAGTTGCTGTTTGATATTTGGCAGTAAGGCTCCTGGAAAGAACATAGCAGGCTAAAATGGAATACCTAAGCATCCAAACAAAAGATAAAGTTGTACACTGTGCTCTTCTGAGATTTTTGTCAAATGTAGTACTTGTATTTCTCTTAGGTTAGGTGATTATGCTTCCTGTTCCTTTTCCTGTAATGCTTGCCTAATACAGAAACAACACAATATATATCAAGATGTTTAAACATGCGTTGAATTTACTATTTAGACAAAATATTGGTGTTTCTAAAGATCCCTTCACCTCTTCATTTCTGCTCCAGAGTTTGGGTATCTCTACAGTATTGGGGTGTTTTAGGACTTCCTACATCTTAGCAAAGTGAAGACACATGGTGTAAGAGGGCAGAGGTTGCAAAGGCAGAAGCAGCTCCCCAGCAAGCTCCAGTATGTTACATCCTGCAGTGCTCAGGGCTGCAAAGCTCGATAGGAAAATTACAGCTGTGGATCTCGAGCAGTGGAGCAGCCCCTCCTTTCCTGTATGTTCTCTAAGCAGAGTAAGAACAGGGAAAATCTCCTAACAGACTGTGTGTGGGGCAGAACACCTGGTGGCTCTGCCTGAGGAAAGTCCTGAGTTTAACTGCCTGTTGTCTGCTGTGGCTGCACGTCTCTCAAAACCAACTCTGCTTCCTGCAAGAACATTTCCCAACCCTAACCTAGATGGTGGAGACAAGTCCAAGTACTACTGTGTTTCAGATGGGTTTATGGAGATGATTTCCTCACATACTGAATGTTCTCTTCCTTGGGACAGTTGGATTGAATGAGGCTACTTACACTTTCAGTATTTGTCATAAATGACTAATCCTAACTTCAGCTTCTGCATTTGTTATCAAAATGGAAGTTTTTGAATTCCAAGTATGAAATCTATTCCTTCTGAGGGAAGCCAACTGTAATGACAATTAGTGTACAGGCCTGTTCGTTTGGCACATCCCCATATGCCATTAATTTCCATAACTTTTATCCTAACAGCCTTGATCTGTGTTTCAACATCTTTCAGGTGCTAGTCTCTTTTCCAAGAATAATGTCCATACTAAGTAAAATAAATTTATTGTCAGCACTTTAAGTTGGATGCTAAAATTAATTTTTTGCCCATCCTTGTCAGGATGAAAATTGAATTTGGTTTGAATGGGTTAATAGTTGTGACTTGTACATTGTACAATTGTGTTGAAAATATGAGGTTTTTTTAACCTTTAGAGGGTATTTTAAAAGTAATAGAACATTTATGAAGTGTCTGTATTGCTGTATTACTATATTACTGTAGCTAATCATTAGAATTCCATCAAGTAATCTTTTTTCCCTTTCAACTGAAATGAATATAACTGGTTTCTTGGTAAAAGACAAGAAATGTTCATGTAAGACATACCACCTGCTATTTTTGTATTTATTGGAAACGTGTGTGTATGGCTTTTTAAGTTGTATATGTATACATTATCCATCCCAGCTACTTATGAAGGAGAGAGGCCAGTTAAGTTCAGTGTGCTCTGGAATAATCTGCAAAATTGACTTTTGTTTAAATAAGCATTTCATAGTCTATTCATGATTTATACACACAGGTCCTGATAATGAGTGGATGGAATTAACTTTCCAGCATCTTTGGTTTTTTTTCTTAAAGAAGGTCACTTTATATCTATAGTTGCTTAGTTTATAAGATAATCAAACTATGCAGATATTTCCTGCAGTTTTGTTATATTATGTAAAAGATTAAAGGTGTCCTTTAGTTCTAAAGGGCTCCACTTCTAAGTGTATTTTAAAGAACTCTGCTGTGTCAGTAACTGTGTACCTTCTATTTATATGAATAAGACATAAAATATGTCACATATGGAGAAATTCCATCACATATAAGAATAGCAAAGATTAAAAAGACTTCTCCAGGCCATTCAGAGCCTCTCCAATTATCCTGAGCAGTTAAAACTGTTTTTAATTGTTTTAATTGAATTTTAATGCAACTGAAAATGTTCTCTCTAAAATAAATTGTATTACATTTAATCCTTCTTGACTGATTATCGTTTGGCTTAATATTATGAATTTTTGCAGTACTGTTTTTAGTATTCTGAATCAGTCCAAAACTTCAATTTTCTTTTGAAAATGTTTGAACCTTTTCCAAACCAGGAATTCTGTTATTTAGCTAGCTCTCTTTGGAGATCTGTCCTTAATACCAAACTTTAATGTCTTTTATTGCAAAATTTTGTAAATTATTGCTTGTACTGTCCTTGGTGAACGTAGACAACAGTTGATAATTTTCCTCTATTGAAAGGGCATTATACATCCTTGCAGATTGTTATCATATCCCAGTTCAGTTCTTCTAGACTAAACAAGCTCCATTATTTCAACCTCCTCTCATAGGTCATTCTCTGCACCTCTTATAACTTTTATTACCCTTTTCTGGATTCTATCTAATTTGTTTACATCTTTTGTAATGACTCAAGTCTGGTCTGTGTCCACTAACAGTACCACATTCCTCCTAAAGTAGTTAAGACCCGGTTTTAAAACAATTAAGGCTGAGTTGTTGGATCATCAAGTGACTCAGGTGTAAAACATGTTTGTATGAGAGCTATCTCTTCCTTACTCAGCCTAGAACAATGCTGATACAATTTTGTTGACTAAGTCACACAAAAAGATATGGTTTATAACTTATGGGAGTGATTAAGCTAATTTAGGAAAAACTTGACATTTCTGCTGTTATATATGAACATACCTGTCAAATAGAAGATGTCTACACAATTTTATATCTTGGAGGATTTAGGGTTTTTTGTGAAAAATTATTAATATGGTAGTCCTGATCTACATCAGTACTTAGAATCTGCTGCTTAACTGGAGATGTTGTCCAGCTGCAGTAGAAATTACATTCAGTGTAGTTCTAGAATGCTATGCTTTTCTCTTAAAAAAATAAATTCTATTATGTGCATCTAAAAATATTTACCCATTAGAAATTTGCAGGAAAATCATAGACTTCACAGTCATGCAAAGTTCAACTTTGCCTTTGACCTGATATAAATGAAAAGCAAATAAAGAACTTGATCTAGCATTTGATATCTGCTCAGAAGAATAAAATAATGAATTAAAGCAGCTTGTGCCTAGAAAAGAAGCCTTATGAGGAGTGTCAGGGGGAACTGAGCTAGTTTATCCTGGAAAAAAGAGGCTTAATGGAGACCTTATTGCTCTTACAGCTACCTGAGAAGAGGTTGCAGTGAGGTGGTGGCTGGTCTCTCCTCCCAGGTAGCAAGTGACAGTATGAGAGGAAATGGCCTGAAGATGTGCCAGGGAAGATTTAATTGGATATTATGAAAAATTTAATCATGGAAACAGTTGTCAGACATTGGAACATGCTGCCCAGTGAAGTGATTGGTACTGTGAATTACAACTCTTTGGGAGCAAGAAGCTGCTTTGGCTTTGTTGTGCTGCTATGCAATGTTGTGTGCTGTTCCAGTGTGGGACTGGAAAAGTTAAGTTGGAAATGTCTACATTTTCCTTTTTGGTGACAGCTTATTCTTATTGATAATTCCTTGGAACAGTTTTTATCTAGGAGATACACTTTGAATTGAAAAATTGATATCACTCATCTCTCTCTCCCCTAAGCATTTTCTGCCTCCTAACTCCTGCTTTGCTCTTATCAATACCTTGCTGTTGCTTTTGTGAACAACCCAGCTACAGACTGCCTACTGCTCATTTACCTGAATCTTATATACACCCCTTTCAACTTCTTTTGTAAGTCTGTAATACAGGTTTAGATCCACATAAGCAAAGATTAGAAATAGCAGACCATTAGGAGTAGCCACAAAATTACAGCAAAAATTACATAATGCTCTTTACACCTTACAGCCAGCAGACTGGCCTGATCAAGTTCAATGGTCAGTACAGAAGTTGGGAACGGGGACAGGAGAGATTAATGATTAGAAAAAAAAAAATAAAATAGAAAAAGAAGAAAAATGGAGACTGAAATTGTGTTATTTCTAAAAAAATTCTGATGAATTTCTTGCTTTAAATTTCTGGCTTTTTTCACTTTACTGATAGCCTGAGTAATTAGCTTTTTGTTTTTTATGTAGATGCAAGTATTTAGCCTTCAGCTGCCCACTGGTAATAAAAATGTATAAGCTATGGGACATGATTTTTTTTGCTTCTCTTCTTAGCAATCACTTGAGAATTAGAAACCATGGCTAGGGCAGGAGAGGAATCAAAGGGATTTTTTAACATTCTAGTTTTGCAAATATTTGAAAAAGGCTAGTTTTCCCCCTAGTCTTCAAAGCTCAGCTTTTGACCTTGTGAGGCTGGTAGATTCCACTGAAGGCCAGATTTAGTGTTTTACGTCATCATTCCCAGCTCTCCTTATGTTCATACTTACTTGTGCCAGGCTTAGTATGCAATGTGGGTCAAATTCAACTGAGTACAACTGCTTTGGTAGCATGTCCTTGAAAAAAAAAGCTTTTTTCTTTTAGTCTGGTGATTTTTTGATTGTTTTTAATCTATGTGTCTGCAAAAATGGTACAGCACGGACAGCTACTTAACAGGTTACACATCTTTTGTCTGTGCTCAGTACAGCATGGGAGTCAGCTTGAAGCTGACAGCTGAATTTAGCTTTCTAAGGCATGATAACTCTCTGGGCTTCCACTGCTGTGGAGATGTAGCCACTATCAATGAGATCTTAATCCTGGGCTGAATCTTACCCCTAATGTTATCCTCATTTTGAAGGATTTCTCCCTGCACTTGATGGGACTTTAACTTGAAAGTCATTCTTAAGCTGATGCATCTTTTCTCTAGGAAAAAAAAAATAAACTGTTGAAGAGAAAGTTTTGGAATTTCCCCTCATTTGCACTAGGGATACAGAGGTTATATACCCAACCAAAGAAACACATACAGTTAGAATAGGAAACTCCTGCCAAGTTCTCAGAGCATTTTTGTATTTCCTTGCTTGATCAAAACCCCAAATGTAAGTTCAGCTATGGAGGAAAAGTCCAAAAACAATATCTCAGCATCTACATTCGTGGATAGTGATAAATTTCACAATTTCAGTGGAATGTATCTGTTCATGAAACTTGCTTTTTACAGTGCTACCTAAATAATGGTAGTGGTTGTTTTTGTTGGTTTTGTTCTTCTGTAAAGTACAGCCTCCTTTCCTTGTCCAAAATATCTTGCTCCTTGGAAGGATGTAAGAAGAGCTAATGGGTGACCTGAAACACAGGGAATATATTTGGAGACTGTGTGCAAAACCAAAAAGCAACAAAGTGATCTAAAAGCAAAAAACCATTTTAGCTAAAACTAATGGCCTCAGGTCCTGTGGAAGGAAAAATATAAAAAGACTGTATAGATTTCATACAATTCAACTGTTCTGTCAGGTCATAACTCTGTGCTGTCTTGTAATTTGAAATAAAAAAGCAGGTTTTCCTTGGGTATGTCACTCAGGAAAGAACTAAATGAAGTGTATGTAGGGATGTATTCAAATGTAGTCAGGAGCTTAATGATCAGACAGAAATTTTCCATTACTCTTAGTCAGGAGGTAGTGATGTGGGCCAGTGATACAACCAGGCAAGCTCACATGCCTTGCAAGCAAGTTCTAGTCATGCTCTAAATGTTAAAATAATCCTGAGTACTCTCCATTTTTAGGCATGAGGATGAAAAAACCCTCAACATTTTCGATATTGTCTGTCCATTCCATTCTTCTTTCCTCAGAGGTTTGGAAAGAGAGACCTACCACCTGCCTGCCAGACAACATGTCAAGGGATCCTTATCCTTTTTTCTGACTGCTTGCCAGAAACTGGGTTAAGGAGAAAGAAATAGGCAGAAGATGGGAATGTGCTAGTCTTGGAAGCTTTCCCCTGCCAGGAACATGCTGAGGGACCAAAGGCACTCCCCTATCCTGAGCCCTGCACTTTGCCACCACATGGCTCAGTGCCTGTACATTAAATAGGTTTTGCCTATGCATCTTCTTTCTCACAGGCTTATCATCTGCAATGTTTTTCATCCACAAATAGATGACAGCTGTGTATATGACCCAGTCAGCTTTAAAAGAAACAGGCACTCTATGTACTCGTTTACTTGATGGGAGTAATATTTAGGTTAAGAACAGTGAGTCCTTTGGTAGTACTACCAGCAGTCCACAAGATGTCATGCTATGACAAAAATGGTAATTTCCTGTACCTGGAAAGTACTGCAACACTAACCTTCCAGAAACAGCACAGTCTGTTCAGGCAGCCTCAGATTAAAGCGTTCAGACAAGCAGAAGGCCACCCCTGAGCAAGAATGTTCTGAGATTTATTGTAATCTCTTGCCAAGCACTGTCGTGCCCCCTTGGTTTCATCTCTAAACTATTAAAAGAACATGAGAAAAAATGTACCCTCAAGCTCTAACTCATTGTTCTACACAAGTTGCACAATCAGTGGAAGGAAAAGGAATTTTTCCAGGTTGTTCCAATAGAACTTTGGTCCTGTTCTCTATTTTGGGTACACTACATGGTTTGCAGGAATGGATCATAAATTTGCCAAAGCCAAGAAAGTTTATGGCTACTCCCAAAACCTCTGTACTTCTGAGTACTTCTCTGAATACATCTAGAAGTTCCTGGTCTTTTAAATAAAAATCACTTACTTCACTGTACAGTTTACTCTGCATGCAAAATTAACTTTTAAAAGATCATACAGTTTTTCCTTTAGTTTTGTTTGTGTCCTGTATTGATTTTTGTCTGCTCTCCATACATTTACAGGCTTTAAACTAATTTTTAGGAGTTTTGTTTCTTATTTGCAATAAGACATCTCTACATTCAGAATAGAAATACTGTGTGGAATCACCCTTTCTCCAGTGTTCATGGAGAGACAAGAAAAACTTTAAAGTGGAATTGTGAGCACTCTTCAACATCAAAGTGTCAAAGGAAGAACTTTATATTGATTAAATGGCAGGTCTAAATGGACTTGTGAAAAGGATTAAAAACTCAGAAAAAGTAAATGCCAGTATCTTGGGGTCCATAAATACCATTTTTGGTGAAAACTTTAGTAAATGGTAGCTATAAATTAGTGTCAAATTAAGAAAAAAATAACTTTCCTGGTGCATGTTTTGATGTCTGGCTGTAAACTAACATATTTTAAGACCACTTGCAACTTGGAATGATTTGTAACATTCTGTTGATTTTTGGGGTTTCATTCAGTAATTTCTTAAGGTTTGGAATGTAGAACATGGTGTATAAATGTGCAAGGAGATAAACTGAAGAAAATCTGGATGCTTTGTTGAGATAAGATATTTTCAAGGCTTATTAAGAAAAAATATTTTCTTTTTCTTTACTGAGAAATATTGAATGTAGTTGAGTTGGAACAAAATTAGATAACAAACAAACCCCTCTAAGTGAATCAGCATAATTTCTGGAAAAAACTTTGACAAATATTTCTTCTGTAGACGAAACTAGCACCTACACCATATTGGTTAAGAGTGCAAGAATCACCAGTCAGCTTGGCAATAGGCTGGAACAGAGCTGTGAAAACATCTGCTGGGTTTTGGCATTCTCCAGGAAAAAAGAATCAGGCATAGTGAACTGCAGTTATTTCAGTTTTGGATCCATTGCAGTAATCATAGTAATGTTTGCTTTTTTTAAAAAAGGACAAAATATTTTTAATATAAACATATATTATCAAAATGATACTTTTCTTTTCCCAATCCAGACTGAAGGATTCCTTGTCATTCTTTGGAAGTTTTTACCAAATTATGGATGATTTTCAAGGCCACTACTACATTTTTTCCCAATTGTGAGCTGAAGCCTTGCTGTGAGAGGGTGTTCATTCTCAGTGGGGCAAGAGTTTTAGCCAGACTTTATTGGGGTGACTTGGTAATGAGCTGTAATGGGCTTACCATGGATCTCAGCTTCGCTGAAGTTTTTAGGTGTAGATTTTTTTGAACCATTGACAGTGAGGAAGAAAGTAGAGGAGTTCTGTTAAACACACTGTCTATTTGGTGAATTTTGGGACACTAAACTTTGTTCTTTGAGTAATAATAAAAGGAGCTTGTTTGATCTCCCTGCATGTTGCAATTCTCTGCGTTTCCCCTTGTGCCCATGCTCAGTTGAGCTGAGTAAGAAATATTAACTTGCCTTAAAGCTTTGTCTTATTACATTTTTAAGCTGCTATTGTCAAAAAGATCAGTCTGCCATGAGGAACGACTAGTTAGGACAGAGAAATTAGATTCTTGATAGCAATATGGTTTAGGAGTCAGTTAATAGGGCAGGGAAAGCTAGCAGCACTGAAAGATAAGCACTGATTTCAAATAAAGTTATTATTAAACAGCATCCTCAAGGACTTTAACTCTGCTGTTTCCTGTTAATGAGTGTGCCAGGGAATTTGCTGAGGATGCAGGGCTGGGAGGTGTGATCAATATAAAGGACATTTGAGATCTCAAAGATAACTAATACCTAGATCATCCTGAAGCCTCAAGGAATAGGATTGGAATAAAAGTAATTAGTATAAAATGTAATATTTACGCTGAAAAGTTACTAAGAACAGATGTAAAGTAGGCACATTTTGGCTTTCAGCAGCTGGAGAGAAGGACATGAAGTAGTGATTCAGTTATCTTGTGAGCATGAGTCATTCATAGTGCCAGGAGATGGTAAATTTAATTCTTATTTACCTCAGCAGAGGTAGGAACATGCAGGATCATTGTAGAAAAGACATGAGTTCTGAATTGCTTTGCAAGATTATGGCTAGTGACATTCAAGGAAGATTAACTTGGCTCAGGATAAATGTAAGAAAGGGGTATTAGTATGAGGCAAGGAAGAGATCTGAATTTTCTTGTTTGTCTGTATCCTTATCAAATTAAATTTTTCTTAACAATCTCTAAAAATACGTTTGTGGAAGAAGGTGAAAAAAGGCACAGAAAGAAGTGTATGAAAACTTATCAGAATTGCTTTAGCCTGAAAACTAGGCAACACTAGAGAGTTAAAGTGAGGTTCCAAAACTATTTTCTAATAAAAATAATGAGAGAGATACAGTGTAAGAATAGGATTTAGTGAGCAATATGGTCACAGGGAATAAGCAGCAAGTCCATCTGAAAGTCTCAAAGGGATCTTGATTGTTCAGACCAGTAGTTTTAACAGAAGTAGGCACACATTCTTTTGGATTATATACATATGCTCAAGCGTCTCCAAATTTATACTTTTAAGTACTTAGTTTAGAGTTTTTCAGTATTTCAGCCTCTGCAAGAAGTTTCCTGTGCAGAACACTAAACAGAACATTAACTGCAGCAAGCTTTCCTTCTTCCCAAATAGCCAAAGTAAGCACTGCAAAGAAACTGACTTCAATGGAAAAATGGCATCCTTCCAAGTCACAAGGAGATAAAATATGTGATTCATAATTTGTACATGTACAATCACCAGAATTATGAGAACAAGGGCTGCAATTAATTTCACTGGCATACATAAATTCCCAAGATTTTGTTTTTTTGCCTTTCAGTCTTCTGGATTCCATATATGTATCCAAGTACTTGTCAGCTTGCTAGAAATAAATTCTTTGACATCCTGGACACTTAGTCAGACAGAAAATAGCAGAGATGTTAATTGGGTGAGCTGGTCACTTTAAAAATATTTCAAAATTTGCTGGCAAAGGTCTTAAACTCAACTTTTCTACGTGCTTGACTGGAAGATGTTTTAGTTTGATTAATGTTTTTACTTATGAACAGTAATACCCTCATGTGAGGTCATGATTCAGATGCCTGGCCTGAATGATGAACATGCCTGATTTAAACTGCAATTTATTGCCTCTCAGGTGAGAATCTGAAGAATCACTTAAGATCCTCCATTAATTCCTGCTGTTAGTGCTATTCCATGGTGTATTCTTTAGAGTTCCACACAGAGATTTCTGTAAAAGTTAAATAAAACCTGAAACAGAGTTAGTAGCAGCACCTGAAGGAATTCAGATGTCCTGTCTGATGAACAGGATTTCCCATGGCTTAGTTTGCCATCATCCAACAGATGCAGAGCTCTGTGCTGCTGCATTCTGTAGGGGTCTTTATCAGAAAGCTACAGGCCAAGGTGGAAAAGGTCCTACACCTTAGAAAAAAGAATGAAAATGTTGCCCTTGATTTCTTTCAAAAATGGTAAAAAAAGACCCTAAGCCAAACAAAACCACGTAAACAAATAAAAAAATCTTTAGAGCTTTAAATTAAGTTGAACTTGTTTATTCCATTTAATTATCTTGACTTTGTAAATTTTGTCATATTCTCTATCCCAAATAGGCTTAGAATCTATTAAAGAGACCTTTGAGGAAGAGGTGAATTTGTTTGAACTGAGTTGGTTTCCTCAGACTGATGCATACTCCAAATGCAACTAAATAATTTAACAGGTCTTTTCTGCATTTATATTCAGCACTGATTTATCACTTACATATGATGTCACATAAGTGAGATTCCAAAGTTTGTTGATGCAATTAGTTCAATATTTAAACACATGAAAGGAGGAGATTCTGTTTCTTTTGTCTTATGTGAAATTAAATTATGAATAATTAGTTTGTTATCATGTCTTATTTAGTGTTTAAAAAATTACTAACGACATTTTTTTTTCTGAAAGAAAAGGTTATTTAAAGAAAAATTATTTAATCTTCTTTGATACTGGATCAGTAAAACAATGTATTTTCCTATTCACCTAAATTTTTAAAACATATTGAATATAAAGTCTACCTTTTGCAATCTCTTTTAACAATACAGAAACCTTCTGAATTATAATTTATACACACCACACCTCATGGCATTTTTTTGATGGAAAATGTCAAGGCCATTACATCACAAATATAGGCAGAAATCTTAAAATTATGTTTATTTGGCTAGATATTATGTTTGCTTAAAAGAATTGACAATCAAATAATAAATTGTTCTTCATTGGTGAACACAGTTCTGTTAGCAAGCAAGATATTATTTCATATTTTTCAATCTCCTGGCTTGAAAACTGTGGTGTCCTGTCTGGTGGTGAGAGAGCCTTGAGGGAATTCATCAATTCAACAGTTATTTATTTTATTGCCCATGTATAATGTAATTACTATTTTTTTATGGATCAGAAATAGAAAGAAATAACTAATTTAACCTGCCTACAGGTGAAAAAAACCCTCTGGAATATTTCATTCCAGTGTGTCATTCCTTCTCCCTAATTATTTTATTGTTTACTACCTGCCAGTCTCTGAATTAAGGTTAATTGGAAGAATTAGCCTCTGCCAATTCTTTTTTTTTTTTTTTTCAAAAATAGCAAATGAGCTAGAACTTCAATATTGATAGAGGAATCCTAAACATAAGGCTGTTGGAAGGAAAGCTTTAGAAGAAAACTTTCCATCTCTAGAAATGCGATGGTGAATATAAGAAAACCACAGAGACTTTAAAGGAATCTCCCATTTTAAAAATAAAGGAGATTTCATATTACTTATGATTTCTTCAGAGCTTGCAAGATGGGCCTATAAGCTGTGGAATTCTTATGGATGTTAGAAATGGCAATAAAATTCCAATCAACATTTTGGAGCCAATAATCTTCCAAACTGCCTGGGAAAGAGCCCATAAAACAAGCACTATGGAAGTACAGGCAATGGTGTGGTATTTTATTATAAAAATATTCTCTTTATAAAAATTGCTGGACTAACAGCCTAGTTTCTATAATATTTATTCTTTTGTAACTGTATATTGTGTCTTGGAGACATTGGCTGAGAAGAGCAATCTAGTTTGTGTGTTTAAACAAAGGTTGTTGTGACTTTCTTTGGGTCTAAAATGATGTCATATGGAAGTGAAAAACAGTAGTTGAACATTTGTAAGTGGTTCTCTCTTGCCAGTGTTTAAATCTCAAGGGGATGAAGTGGCACAAGCATCAACACATGCTACTTTCAGGGCAGGAGAGGCCCTTCACAAGTGGAGCTGTCAGCCACAATCTCACATTTTGGGTACCTGCAGGAAGGTGTCACCTCCAGTGTGCTGGCACAAGGCTCTGAAAAAAGCATGGCTGAAAACTTTTTGCTGCAACATGGGTGGGCCAGAAAATCCTGTGCAGGCATTCCTGTTGCCAGCAGCTCTTGCCAGGCATCAGTCTTTTCCTCAAACACAAAACTCTCACATCACATGTACAGGTACTGTTCACCACCTGGTGAGCAATTTCAAAGAGCCAGTTTGTTCCCTCTCCATGTCTTTGTCCCACTCCCCAATACTACACTGAATACCCTTTGACTTTTGTAATAATCTTCTAAACTGTTTTAAATATTGTGCTGCTGTTTGCTCCATCTGTTCCTTGCTGACTATTGTCTGACCCCCTCTGCTCACCATATTGGCAATGGTGAAACTAATGTCAAAAATGGCAAAAACATGTTACCTTCTACTCCTGCAGAGCTGTTTATCTTTCCCTTGTTTATCATTCTTTAAATTAGAAATTGAAATCCTTGCTTCATATGCAGCCAAATCTATCACTGGTCCTACAAATAAGGGAAAAAAAAGTAATAAGGGTGATATTTCAGTAAACAAGGATTGTGGTAGTGCTTTCCAAACCTGTTTTGGAGTCCATTCAGCAAAAGGGTTTAATTTTCCCAAGGGCTGATATCACAGTAGTCCAGAAGTACAATGCACAAATAACATAAATAAAACATGAAAGTTCAAAGGCATATAAATACTATCAACTCTTGCTGTTGTGGAATAAGATTACAGAAGGCATGATCAAAATCCCCTGAAACAATAGTAACATGAGTGGAGAATTGTTCTGACTAGTCTTGGGTTTTAATAGGAAAAAGATGCAAATAAAGCATTTTGATTTGGATAAGCTTTAAGTTAACATTTCTGCCAGTTTCAGGTTAAATCAGACAAGATTCTGATTTGGCTTTGGCTGAGGCAAAAATATTCTGAGCTCTTTTCAGGAGATTTTGGCAATCTTGCTTAGCCAAAATGAAACAGAGATTATTACTTACCTTCCAAAATTCTTAAATGTCATCATTCCTGGCGAATCAGGTTTAAAAGAAAAAGCATTTTTATGATTTTATGATGGATTTCAACTAATTTTAAGAGAGGAATTCCACAATAATGATTTGTGATGATTTTTTTTAATGTAAAAATCAAACAAAGAAAATAATCTTAAATAATAAACTGCTCTCTTTCCAGGAAAGCTTTTCAGAATACTATATTAAAATATGACTCTTGATATTAAAAGTGGCTTACAGAGAATGAACGATGAGCTGACATACCCTATTATTCTTAAAATAGGTTTTAAAAGAACAAATTTGAAAAGTATGAAAAATGAGATTTTTTTTTTTCTTAGAAGTTCTACAGAACTCACAAATTTCTGCCATTCAGAATAGCAGAAATAACAGCTTGTTGAGGCTTCAGCAGGAATTTGCCTATGGCATAATTTATTTGTCTGGTTTTGATAGAGTACTTGTTTGTGCCTTTCACCCACCATGATCAAGTGTACTTTTAAGTGTGTAAGGTGGGACTGCTGGCTAAGAAGTAAGTATTATTTTAATTGTAGGTTTCAAAAAAATCTTTCAAAAAACAACTTCTCATCACTCTTTCCTAAATCATTGCACAACTTCCTGGAAATCTCAGTGCTGTTAATTCTCGGTGGCCTTGAGGAGAGTCAGTGGCTATTCAATCATTCTTTCTTCATTAGGAACTGTAGTTTTTTCCTCTCCTGGTGAATTTCCACCAGCATAAAGTGTTTTTCCTTCACTCAGTTGTTCCAATCCAAGGAAATTCTTGCTTCCCATGGCACTCAAGTTTCAACTGTTCCCTACGATCAACAATCAATTGCTGATTGCTATAGTTTTCATTGTCAGGGTGGGACTATTCCCCTTTCACCATCAACTTTTGACCTGCAAAATAGTAATAACAAGAGATATTCCTCAGACACAAACCCAAAAGAAATGCAAAAAGGATTTTCCTGCCGAGGATCTTTTGCTCTAATCAGACAGACGACAGATTTTCAAAAGCAGAGGTAAAAAACACCAGTGGATATAGGAAAATAATAAATTAGAGAATAATTAATAATCACTTAGCTTGATGAGATAATTTTATTTAAAAAAAACAATGCTAGAAATATGGGGAATGCTCAACTTTATGTCAATTCCTAGAAGAAGAATGTTGGAATAAAACATTGTTGGACACCTAGGAAACAAAACAATGAATTTGTCAGGAACTAGCTAGATCACACTAATGTACCTTTCTTCCAAAACCAATAGGCCTTTTGCATAAAGCAAAAGCAATTAAAACAATACTAAACTGTAAGAAGCGCTTTTGGCATAGTTGCTGAATACACTGTTGTAAGCACTGGAAACCTGATGAAAATAAAACCTGACATCTCTTACAAAAGTGCATAATTGGAGAGGGGAGCATGTGCTTTTACAAATACCCATTGGATATGACTCTGGAAGAATCTCTTTTATTACTGGTCCCTACTTTTCAGTTTTTTCTTGGGGATGGGATTGGAAGTAATTACCCAATATGCAGTTATAATTGCATTAGAAAATAAAACTCCCGTTATGAGTAAAGTAACATTTGGATAACCATTTCTGGAGTGAATTTTTGATATTTTTTTATTCCAGCTGCAAGTCCAACTAGAAAAATGTATGGAAGCACAGCCTAGTAACAGTAATCACTGGTACATGTAAGGGTTTCTGGCTGCATTTAGAGGCATTCAGTTTAAGAAAGGTGTGGATCATTGAGAGGATGTTGAGTTGAGAAACAACGAGAATAATCAGAGCCTGGAAATGCTCATGTGTAAGGACCAGTTTGAGAAATAAGAATAATTTACACAGGAGAAGACTGAGGGGAGGGTGGTCTGATTATACCCTTAGAAACTCTAGAGTTGCTAACCAGGAGAGAGAAACAAAATCTTCTCCACAGACACTGTGAGATGAAAAGATGTCTTGAGTTTGAATTGCTCTGAGGAATGTGTAGGTTAGCTGGAAGAAAACACCTTTCCATCTCAGATGAATATAAAACAAATAAATAGTCTTTTCTGATCATCAGACCAGTGATGTTCTATGCAGAAACTCCAGTCATCATTACTGAGCTTCTTAGGAGCAGATCAATAGATACTTGCCAGGAGTGCAATGAAAGAAACTGGTCTTGCTTGCATTGGGTGGAAACACTCTTAAAGTTCCTCCACTTTTGTCTCTATCATTCTCCTAAATGATTGACATAGTCCAGCCTACCCATATAACTGTAGCATTTTTAAATCGGGGTAGTCTTTGTCTGGAATAGAAGGGGTTTGGTTTTTTGCCCCTACCTAGCTCAACAATCCACTGGTACTACCGGGACACCCACAGTAGTTTGATATTGTTGATAGATATGGTCAGCTCTCCCTCTAGTGGCTTCACTCAGTTGGGATTTATTTAATGGGAGGAGGTTTTATTCCTCAGGCACAGGGAATCCAGGGTCAGATGTGCTGTAACCTCATATGTGGTTTAGCCTTTCCCGCTGAAATTAATGTTGTCCCTTTTACCATTGCTGTGATCACACTTAGAGACTCACCTGGGACTCCTGGTTGAGGCAGAAAATGTAAAGGGAGCAGTGAGCAGCTTTATGGAAAGGGCATCCTCAGCCCAAGCTCCCCTTAGTCCTGGCAACAACAAATAGGATCTCACTTTTTGTATCCCAGTCATTTTAATTTTAAATTCATGATGTACCTAAATCTTCAGTAGATTTCTAAGGAGCAGGCAGAGATATTGGAAGGGAGGCAGACTGGCCTTTTGAAAGTCAAGCCACAAAATGGCTGATCAGAATCAAGGGAAATTGCAGATAGTTTACAGACCCTTCAATTAGTTTCCAAGTTGATATTAGGAATCAAAATGTTTTGACAAGCTACTCAGTTCAGTTTTCCACCCACATTTGCAGTGGCAATCCTAGGTGCTTTGCAGCTTCAAGGAATTGTACCCAGTGCATGGGTTTTGATGAGGATGAATGTGTCAGGAAAGGCACCTACCTGTGTTTGACTGCTGGAACTGATTCAGAATTTGTCTTGTGGTTTCCGTGGTACTTTTATTCAGAAAATTTCTTACATGCCAAAACAAACCAAACCAAACCAGACCAGACCAAACCAAACCATGAAAGGAACCTGATCACATTTATCCAATGTTTTCCTTTGTAAAAAGCTATAGAGAAATTAATCTGTGGAAACATTGTACCCTCATGGAGAATGAGGGTACCGTTCAGAAACTCTCCTGCTGCCAAGTTAATTTTTTTTTATGTGAAAATGTAGAATTTTCATGAAAATGTATTTGTTATATTGGTCCACAGTTATTTTTTCTCTCTGAACAACAAGACTGCTGTTTTATAAACTAGATTTTGTTTACTTCTGTCTCTATTTGACCATAGCACATAAACAAACTTGGAGTGAAAAGAAGCTCAAGATAGAAGAGGCAGGATGATTGTGTAGCTCAGACATTACTGAGTTTTTACTGAGCTTCTGAAGGAAGTTGAGGATTTCAACTTTTCTACTTTGCAAAGTTTTCATAAAGAATGCTATTCCTCTTTAGTAAGGTATTATGCTTTTACTGTTCATTATTATATATTAAGGAAGACAGATTATATGTACATATATAAAGTCAAAACCTTTAACTATGTATCTGACTTACATTAAAAGTAAGGAAATTTTATGTTAATACCAATATTTTAAATAATTATTCACAATAAAATATAGTGTAAATCTTTTAGGTATTCTGTGTTCTATTACTGAATTTTACCCTCTTGAATGAATTATTTTCTTCAAATTCACGCTAAGGAATTAAAAATTAGTCATTTCAGGAGCCAAAACTGACCATCCCTACACCATAACCCAGAGTTCTCAGGCAAGTTACTGGTATCTATATCCTTATGAAATTAGAAATTGGACTCTGTTAAGGTCATGACTGCAGCAGTTGTGTTTTCTCACTGCTGAACCACGTGTTTTCCTTCCCCCCAAAGCCACACTCCCTTTTTCACAGAACTGAGAATCCCTTAGCTCCATCCCCCCAGTGATGGAGTGCTATAGAATAAAAACCTAGACACACCCACACAGCTCCAGGCTCCACCCCCATCCCATCATTGGCTTAAAATTAGGACAATTATATTTCCAGACTGACATTAAATCAAACTGCTACAGCCTGCAGATTGTTCGATTGCCCTTTCATATAATAAATAATGATTTTAAACCCCAACTTAGTAAATAATATTCAGAAGATGAAACAGAGAGATCTGTTCTGAAGACTGAAATTTTCTATAGGAAGGTTATTTCTGATTAAACTAGTTAATAGTTATAAACAAAGTTGAAAATGAATGCTGAATGGGAGAATATATAAAATGTTACTTTTCTGTGACCAATTGTATTAGTCATGCAGACTATAAATGACTGATGACTAATGTGCACCTGCTCTGAAGAAAATATAATAACATTTTATCATCACTTGTTATAATCTTCTGTTAGAAATGTGGAAACATTCTGCTTCATTCTCCAAAAGTGGTTTTAACACTATTCAAGTGCTTCAATTTTAAAGCATTTCTAACTACTCCATGATGATCTTTCAGTAATTACAGAGAAACAGGCTTAATGAATGAGGGTGAAATAATACTATCTATATTGTGTCAACACAATAAATCTGCATCTCTGCAGGTGGCAGGTTGATATGTATTTTGTTCACATTATTATTTGATGAGAATGTAGTACATTAAAGGTGAATTTCAGATCTTTTGAGAAAGGGCAAAATGTCAGAATTGTACATAGACCTTTAATTAGTGAATTATGCCTTGCAAATGCCTTAATTCCTAAGTGGGAGGAAAATATGTGAAGTGTTTAGTTCTGCTTATGTTTTTCTATGTTTATTTTCTACGATTTGACAAACCTGTTTAGTTGTGTCTTTCTTGTTTAAAATGAATTTTCAACAATAACAGGAAAGTCTCAGATATCAATTTCTAGATTTCCTGACCACTATATGAAGCTTTAAAATAAAACTTAAAGGTTCAACAGATGAACAGCAAAACCACTGAAACTTGTTTTTTCCTAGTTCCATAATTATGACCTTTATGAGATGGGAATTCTGCTAACCTCAGTAGTATGAAAGTTGTGTGTCTAATCTATATATCATGCACTTATGGTTTGTAGAAGTAAGGAAATATTTACCTCCAGAGAATTTAGATTTTTGCTGTGGTAGAATAAATCAGACATAAATCTAATTCGAATTATACTGCTAGCAAATTCTAATAAATGAATTTAGGTGCACTAGGATGCAGTTTGGAATCCCTTGGGGCACTCTTCTTGTGACACTCAGGTCATTCTGATGAATGTGAGGGAGGTTTCAGTGCCACTTTTGGTTGCCTTGCCCCTTGTGGAGCCCCCCCTGTGGCTTTGCCTGGCTCACACAGGGTTGATCCAACATGCTGTTGGATGGAGTGCAGACCACTTGTGCCACAGTCCAGTTTTAAAGATCCTCCACAGCCTTGGATGAAGAACAAACTGTATTTTCTAACTTGAAAAATGTTATTTTGTCCAAATGAGATTAAAGCCTAAATACATCTACCAACACTTATTTACAATAGCTAAAAAAGGCAGCACACTTACAAATGTTTCTACCTTTGCAAAGTGATGCAGGTGGACAAACAAGACAATCTGTGTATAGTTTGCTTGTACCAAATTAAATACTTTTTACCTTCTCATCCACTGCTTTCCCTCTTGATCCAGCACTGCCCAGGGGATCTGCATTCCTCCTTCCTCTGGGAGGATATCCCAGCTTTTATACCCAGTCTCCCTTCCAAGGCTTCTAGGAATGATTGTTACTGATCCCTGCAGCTTACATAGGAGGTGTATATTTTTTCCTGCAGCAACAAGAATTTTCTTCATTAGTAAACATACTTTTTCTTCTCTTTTTTTATTAGGTGACTATGTGATATTCCTCACAGAAGAAAGCAGCTTTCACTGGACCTTGTATAATAATATCACTGTGTGAAAGCGTAACAAAACCAGCCAGCTAATTGCTTGAAGTTTCCTGCCCTTTTCTAGTCAGATAAACTATAACATAAAGTCAGGAAGAAATTGTTAACTTCAGTTTGTACAAACCATATTTTTCTTCAGTGTGTTCTGTGGCGGCTTATAATCCTGCTTTTCTCTATTTTCAGCATGCAAAATAGTAAAAGTCAATAAAAGAGCCTTCACTAAAGACTTTTCATGTCTTTTTCCTGGGCACTTTTTTTCACAAACACATAAGGAATTCATAGAAAAATGTAGTGTGTGCCTACTCACAGCATCAAAGAATGACTCTCAATAAAAGTGGACTGACACCATACAATAAAACAAATGTTTTCCATTTTAGAGAGGTCATGTTCAGAACTAAAACTTCACCCTCATTGAGCTTACAGGTACTATGAAAACTGTCCATGATAGGCAGTGGCAAGATGCTTGGTGACAACTGTTTGAGGGATATGCAAAAAGCAGTGGAAGGGATGAGCTCTCAGGCTTTGCATACAGGCAAAACATTTTCATGAAAACATTTTCATGAAAAGGAACCCTGTGTGCTCAGAGTGAAATGTCCTGTTGAGTTAGACATTAAATCTTCCTATACCACTTTCTCCATGGTGTGAATTCAGCTGTAAAATATTTCTAATCCTTGATTTACTGTTCTTATGGCCAAGAGCACAACTGCAAAAAGTGCATCTGAGAAAGTTTTAAGAAAAAGCTGCAAAAATTGCATTCGAAAAGAAAATAACTATGCAATATCGCAGGGCAAATCAACAAACTGAACAACTGCAAATGGAGCTTCATGAAAATAAATCAAGATTCTGTGTTTATGTGAAAAATATGCCTCCATATTTTCTTCCATTTGTCTCCTCATGAGAATCCTGATAGGTAATTGTGTCTGAGGCGATACTTGAACAACTCAGAGAAGTGAATCATATGAGAATGGAAACACTCTTTTCTGTTACACATTCATAGCAAAAAAAAAAAAAAAAAAAAAAAAAGAATATTAATTTTTGACATCAGCTCAAGCTTTGCACTAAACTCTAGTAACTTCTTCATAGTACAATTTATTGATCAACAACAGGTGTAATATTGAGAAACAACTGTGAGAAGAAACACTGCAATTCTTATATTTTTTTTTGTTTCATTTTCATTTGAAAATTATGAAGTTAAATGCTCATATCATTGTTTTAATATTAGTTATAAATTATGCTTATGTACAAAAACTCTGAAAACACTCATGGCAATTATTTCACAGTTTCTCTAATTCATTAAAATATCCTTCATCTCTGTGTTTGCAAATAAAAAATAATATTGGATTTTCTCCTTAGAAATAATTATAATTAAATTCAGTTCTTCCACCCAAACTGTTTCTGACATCAATGGAAGTACTTTTACACTGATTCAAAAGGGACAAACAAAGGAGTTTACTAAGAATAGTTTATACCTGGCAAGGTTAAGTATGTGCTCTCCTCACTTGGGTATTTTGTATGAAGATATTCCATGTGTTGTGGTGCACAGTTTCCAATAATAGAACATTACTCTAATTTCCTAGCTGGGGAAATATGAATTAGCAGTCTGTTGAAGGCATGCTGGCAGTTCTGGGAAGTGATGACTGTTCTATTCAGACAAGGCTGTTTATATTTTAGGTTAGTTTCTCCTTTCTTTTTACTGCTGGCAGTCTCTGTATGAAGAGTGTGTTCATTGTGATTTCTGTGGGGCTTGTAGTCCCTGAAACATTTTGATTTATGACTATGGAAGCAGTTAGGTCACAGGCATGTATTTATGATTTTGAAAGGAACAATTTCCCTCACTAAGAAAAAAATCCAAATCTGATGCTTTGTATGCAGCCAAAGGCAATAGTTAAACAAAAGCAGATCTGCATCGACTTTTAAACATCACATTTTGTGAAATAAATCTGTATATTATACACATACAAGATTCTTTTCATCCCAGTGTTGTGTTTACAGTATGGCAATAAAAACTTTTGGATACTGCAATTAACTTTTTAAGTAAATGCTGGAAGAAAGCAGGAAATCATCCTCTGAAGAAACTAACCTCATGAAGGCCGTAGCAGGCAACTATAGATTAATGGAATATAAATTAAATTCCACTGGGAATGAAATACCTGTGGAGTTGCATGATTAATTAAAACCCACTCTTATTTTAGAGCCTTTGAAAAGACACTTTTCCATAGGCACCTATGTTGTGACCAGGAGAATTCCTCTGTTATGAAATATTCTGTCATGGTGTGATTTCAATTTGTGTGCTGGAGTTGTTCATTTTAAGAAGATTTAACAAGATTAATGTCACTTACCCTGAGAGGTATTCCACTGTTAAGAATGAACAGGATTTTTAAGTTTCATGGCTAAGAAGTTCCCATAGAGAAGACACATAGGGTTCAGAACTTTTGCATATGTTGCTGCCTTGTCATTGAAACAGAGTCTAGTCCAATGCATTGAATAAGGAGATGATGTTGCAAATCTTCTCATCTTTGACAGACATTGGTCTTATGAAGAGCTAAATGTGCTGTTAAGCCATTTTAAAGTGGTTCAGGATAAAAAGTCCTAGTGTTTAATGTAATCATTTTACAGAGGAGGATTACATTTTGATATTCCATGATCCTTCCATTGCTTCAGGAGAAACCATCACCTTCCCATGTGTATACTTCAAGTGCTTTGCTATTTCATGAGACCCATGAAAATGAAATGCACACTTCTAGAAGATGTTAGAGTAAAAAAATATCTTTCACTTAGAAACTGTTATTTTAATTTTCTTTAAATTTCCATCTGAGATTTTTTTTTTAATAGTTTTACTACTTTTTTTCTCTTTGCACCATAATCTGTATACTGCCTGTAGGGTCTGGTCAGTTCATACAGTCAATCCTAAATTGCTTCCTTATATTTAAATGGTGGATTTCATTTACTTTACTGTGGAAGCCATTACGGAGTTTCTTGCCTTCAAAAAGCCTAAAGAAATAATGCTAATGTTTTATAGACTAAAAGAACTGTGATTAACCTTCACTTTTTTATAACTGTAAAGTGATTTTCATTAACAAGAGAGCTTTAACTTTCTTTTGAAAAACCTGACTGTTTTATCCAAAACATTAATATATAAAGTGAATTTGTGTGGGGAAAGTTCTCTCTTTTAAAGAGGTGGGGGTATTTTTTGGTGTTCGTTTTTGGTTTTTTGGTTTTTTTTTTTGAGAACTTGTCTCTAGAAGAGTCCTATCCACAATGCAGAAGGTTTTTCTGTTCTTTCTTTCTAATATGGAAGAGGTTGCAGGAGTTAAAAATGGTAGATCTGCTTGTGATTGGAAACAATTGCCAGACTTCTCCAGAAATAACCTGTATTCTGTATATTATTGATGGTTGCACAAGAATACAGTAGAAGGAAATAATCCTATTTTTAATGGGGCTTGCTTACTGGGGCTCTATATACCAGTACTTGAGTGCTTGTGATCCCAACCATTATTCCAAACCACAGTTCCCTCTGCAACACCAGCAGTGCCAGTGTTTAACAGAGCAGTGTTAATAATGCCAAGGTGGTGAGTTTGATCTCTGTGTGGGCCATTCACTTAAGAATCAGACTCAATGATCCTTGTGGGTCCCTTCCAACTCAGAATATTTTGTGACTGTACATAGGAAGGCAGATGTAGCAAGGTGCCCTTCCTGTTTCTCATAGTTGCCCCAAAGAGCTCATGCTGGCCCTCAAGTGCTGCAGAATTTTGTCAGAGGCCATGTAGAGAAAAACATTCTGAGAAAATGAGCCTACAGCACCCTGTATAATTGTGATGGCTAATGACTCCAGTCCCTAAATACAATAAATAGATTTAAATATGTTCTGAGCATTCAAAGAGGAATTACCAAACAGAAGTAACCCCCCTCCCTTGCTAGAGAGGTAGGGTTCAACTCTTAATTTCAGAAGTGCTCAGTCCAGTAGATACAAGTTGTAAGTGTTCATTCATGTATCTTGTTTTTTTTTCTCACTAGTTTCTGGCCCTCATTACAAATAAATCTTGACTTTACTCAATATGACTTATTTCCATTAAGTTTCAGCCCTAAACATTCACTGTTCAAGTGCATGCTGTATGCATCATTATGGTAATGCCTGTATAATCTAATTTCACTCTTTATTGTGTGTATCCAAGTTCTGGAGTGACAGAAACAAATAGGAAGAAACATTACAGAAAATGAGGTTTTGCTGGAGGAAGAAATGAGTTGGAAATGTGCCAGGCACACTTTGTCAGCACTAACACTCATCTTGAAAACTTCAGAAACCCACAAATCCCACCCTACAAAGCAGAAACAGAGTGAAATGGTATTAATACTACTTATGATGTAAGACTTCAGGGAACAAAAACCAGATATTCAGCAATATGTCAAAAAAAAAGGAAATAAGTACCCCATGGAGTACTCTGTCTGAGAACTTGACAAAGTTTAAATGTACAGCAGAAATACTGGAAAATTCTGTTATTTGTCCCACAAAGACTGTTGCTACAATATGTTGTTTGCTACTTAGAGAGTCCTATGGTGTTCTTAATAGAGAAATAAAAAGTTAATTCTCAATATATTGTGGGAGAATGGATTGTAAGAGAGTAGAGGTAGTGCTGCAGGCAGCCTTGCCCTGGTAAGTTGCAGCTGTATAAGACAGGTGACCAACATTAAAGAAGAAGCAGGAATGCTGATGTGTATTGACCAAGCACAAAAGAGCAAAAGGGCACACAGGTGTTAAGCATGTGAGAGAAAATAATAATACATTCAATAATAAAATAATTTAATAAACTGCTGATGCTTGCTACCATGTTCTGTGTCAGCCTCTTGAGCCCACTGTCAACCAGGGGAAAGGTATGAAAGTTTTTAGATAAGGGACTGATGCTTGTGTGAGTTGAGAGTTCACCATCACTTCAATTAGTGTCCCATGTGAGGAGTGAGTGACAACAGTAAATAAACATGGTGGTTTTGATTTCTTAACAGACAGGAGGAAATGAAGAATTCCTTAATTTTAAAAATAAACACATATTAGATCAATATGATTTATGCATATCTGTCAAATAGCCCTTAGCTCTGTTCAACAAAATATAAGACCATTTCTTTTCTCTTTACTGTTTTTAGTGTTTCAAATATGCCCAAATTATGACTTTTCCTGGTCAATTTTCAATTTTCTTTTTTTAAATTTTTCATGGTTTCCATGGTTTTTTGATTACTGATGAATATGTAGCATTTAGTTTCTATCTGATATCTCTGATATATATTAAGCATCTTAAGAAATCTTCCAATAAAACTTTTAGAGTTTGTAACAGAACATAATGTCTCAAAGTTAACCTTAAATAATATCTTTAAGAGTGGGTAGACTTCTTGCTAGTTCCATTTTCAACTCTTCTGATTTACTCCAAGCTTTTCCTGATCAGAGTGATCCTTGAACTGAAATCAGTAATTTGCAAAGTGTAGAAGAAATTAAAATTCAGTTCTCAAAACAGCAGTAGAACAGTTGCTTATTTTTATCTCTGCCCCAAAACAGGAACCTCAGAGCATTTGGTTATTAAACTAAACTAAGGAACTCTGTGATCTTTCACTGAGGGAAACAATTCAGAATGACAAGAATTTCTGTCTTTGAGAAGAAAATCTGCATCTTTACAGTGTATTCCACATGTAACTCAGATAAATGTGTCATAGATTACCAAAATAGCAGCTCACAAGGGCCAGGACCTCCATTGACTCAACAGGCAAGCAAAAAAATTATCAGAACAAAAGTGGCATAAAATTGTGATCTTTTTTTTTTTTTTTTTCCCACTCTGATAAATCTGTATTGTATTGGAAAAAATTGCCTTGTTTCTTGATGTAATAGGGAAAAGAACTAGTAGGGGCATCTGCCCTTCTTTCATTTGATAATATCTGAAAATGTAGCTCTAACTGAAGTAAAGTGATGTGGTTGTGAGAGGAAAGGGGTGGACAAGCACATATTTAATCCTGTTATCCCTGCTATTCTCTCTGTTTCATGGTCTCTCAGAGGCAGGGGTTTTGTAACTTTGGCTGCAGAGATGAGGTAAGAGCTGAACCACCAGCCTTTGAGGAGGTAGAGTGGAGTTTATATTCGAGGAGATTAACTCAAAATGCATACATGGAAAGGAAGGAGGTGTACAGATACTTCTCCCTTTCACATGTTTGAGTAGTCTGACAGCTGAGTCTGCTGCAGCATTGCTGTGGGATGGGTAAGCAAAAGGATGAATTCATCCTTGCAAAGCAAGCACTAATAATAAAAGATTGTGAAGAGGGTTTTGTGCTAATTTTAGCCACAAGAAATAGAATATTTTATTTCCTCTAGTAAATTTTATTTTTAATTTAATAGTTTTTAATGAACTAAATTGAATATTTAATGTCTAATTAATTTACTAATTAGTGCTTTGGAGGGCTAGATAAATTAAATTGGAGACTCAGAAAGTTTTGTCATTTATTTGACCTTTCCCTTACTCCATTTCCATGAAGAATTGGCAGTTTCCCTCCAAAAGGGAACCATCTTACAAAAATCCCTGTGAGAAAGAGAACTTCTATATGGTTAGTTCTACCAAGGTGTGCAGTGGTGCTCCAGACAGAAAATATAGTATCACATATATAATTCCAACTATGATTCTGGTTTTTAATTCTGGGATGCCATTTTGAAACTGGTAAAGATAAAACCAATACTCTTTTTCCAAGACCATTCCGTTGTTTTCTGGGCTTTGTAGATTATTTTCCCATAAGCAAGAAAAGAGATTTATACCAATGTATTTCTCCTATTCTCTTCTCCCTTCGAGTTAAGTACTTGACAGCTCCTGGCTCAGATCCTGGTTCGATTTTTTGGCAAAATCTGAAAGACTTTGGGGAACTCTGGAGGATATTGTCCTGTGATCACAGGGTGCCTTTTTAAAGCTGATGTAGCTTCCTGTATTTTTTTTTTTAAGAGACTGGAAAGAATGATCATATTTAATTCCTCACTTATGATAAATGAGTTTTTTTTGGGATTTTGAGAAGGACTTCTGGAGTAGCTGTACCAGGCTGCAGAATCTGTCACATTTTTCTTTATTTTATAACGTCGCAGGTAGTGTGGGTAAGAATCCAATCTGTTGCTAAAAAAAGAACCACTTCCTCCAGAATAGCATTTCACTTCCTTCTCTCTCCAACCCCCACAAAAACTTAGACATTTCAGAAGCCAGTTACTTTCACAGAAATGCTTTAGTTCACCACAACAAATTTGACAGGAACATCAGAGGAGAACAGAATAAATAATGCAGGCAGGCCTTTTTGTTTATCTCACAGCTTTAAAAGATGAGCTTTTCCTAAGCAAATTTAGGAGATATTTTAATGAAATTTGTATATGTGTGGTTTATGTTGAGCAATGAATTAACTTTTGAACTCGATGCTTATTCTCTGCAGCTTGTAAGCATCTTTATATGAACATGCACATCAGTTGCACATCATTATTGTTACTATTAATATTATTAATAATAATTTATTTCCCCTCACCTTAAAAAATTGCTATGAGTACAGGCTGCCTATTTTACGAAAAAAAAAAAAAAAGGCAACAAAATGTCTGTTTAATTCAATTTCAAGAGATGTGTGCTATTTATAAGCTAATACCTGGAGTTTAAATTCTAATCTCCTTTACACTGTTAATTCTTATTTTCTCCCATGTTCTGTCTAAAAGGAAAAATCCATGACTGATTTACATTTATTCTTGTTTCCTCATTTTCAGCTTTGACTTTTCTTTCATTATATGCTTTTCTTTCATGATAATGTTTAGTCCTCTGCTTTATTCTCACTCTTCCATTTTACTCCTTTATGATTGCTCAGTATTTTATGTTTCTGTTCCTGCAGCTGCTATCACTTTGAAGTGTCCCTTAAGGAACTTTGACTTCATACAGATTTTAATTTAAGGTTAATTTAAACCCTCTCTTTTTCAGTGACTTTTAAGACACTAATTATGTGATTATCAGTATACTGTGATCATTATGCAGTGAGGCCTGTTACTCTTGTTTCTGTTTATCACTCCAGGATAGTCACTATTGCAAGGGACATGGGATAATCAGCATGATCTATGCCAACATTAATACCCACAGTATAAACCTACAGAGAGCTGGGAATTTTGATGGGTAAAGTTTGGAAGAGACATTATCTGACTCATTTCCTTCTGTCAGTAATGTGAATGTCTTTTTTCTGTCAGTGTTTCCCAGTAACATTACTCAGAACATTGAATTTTCCCCCTACAGTTATTTCCACTGGATGTTGTGTCAGTTACCATTTGCTCAGAGCCAGCCCTGCACCAGGACTTTAATCACAATTTTTCAACAAGGTTTATGGAAGAAAACACTGAACACTTACTCAGCAATCATCAATGCAAAACTTTTCATGCAAATAACTTAGAAAGCAAATAGGTGTTTTGGCTGTTATATAAATGGGTATTTCCTAATTGCTGATAACCATAAATTTTACTGTATATTAAGTCTCTTTTCCAAACCTCATAGTGAATGGATCTCAGTAAATTCATTTCACACTGGCCCACTCTGGTCCAGGCTTCCAGAGTGTTCCTGTGAACCTTACAGGTTCATTTTCCATTCCAAGAGCCTCAGTGCTGAGGACTGGAAAGTTTGACCAGTTTTCTCCTCCCAGTTGCATTCAAGAGTGTGCATTTGACAGAACAGAAATGTGCTGCGTTGATTAAGTGTGCTGCTCCTTTGGCAGGTTTGTCCCTGCCCCCCAGTTTTAACCAGTCCCCCCTCCCCTATTACTGTAGATATTAAATCCCTTTTAATACTTTCCTGTCTGTGATTAAATTAGAAAACTTCAGATTAAAAGCCTTTTTTAAACTTTGGTGTTTCTCAGAAGCTGAAACTTTTGTTCCATTTTCTGGCTAATTAACAGAAGGATTGTGGTATGAGGTAGGTAGGTATTTATTTTAAGTTGTGCTGTGGGATAATATATGGTTTTATCAAGAGCACTGTAAAGTCTCTGGCATACCCCTTAACTTGTGATTTGTTTAATTTGTGTTTGAGATAAGCATACATTTAGATGCTTGCCTGAAGTAACACCAAACTGGCACCCTAGAGCTTTTACCAAAACTGGGGAAGCTACATAATGATTTTTTTTTTTAAAGTGAGTTATTTTTACTTTTCATTTCATGAAAAATATACTCAGAAGACCTGATTAGGGTTATATTTGGTGCTGCAGGATCACCTAAATATTTGTGATCCTTTGATTATTTTAGAAACTAAAAATTATTTCCCATATTGCATGTGGAAGAAAACAATACAAAAGAAAACATCTGAGGGTGTGAACAAGAGAAAGTCCAAAACCTTTTCAATTTCCTATCTTTGTCTGAGATTGGTTCCACCATCCCCCCCACTAAAAAATAACTTTTTGTTGTTCTATTTATGTGCAAAATGTATGCAGAGTCTATGTTCAATAGTACTAATAAGACTCTAAATAATAATCAGAGTTGATGGACATGGAAGTAATACAGAAATACAGACCTTACTCTTCCAGTTCTGTTTTTTCACAGATGTCACTAGTGGGAAAACTAATGCTAATTGTAATTCTTCTATAACAATTTGCACTATTTGAATAAGGAGGGTGCTTAAGATTCATAAAGTTGAAGTGCTGAAACTTGTTCCTGAACACTTGCAACAATAGAAGTGAAGTTTTCTTGTTAGGGGAAAATGGAACTCATCACACTCCCAATCATCCACAGCACCTGAGACTTTAACAAACAGGTGGGGCCACCATGGTGGGAGCTCCACTGAGCTGCTGGGTGCCCTGTGCTGACTTCTAACACTCACACTAAGGCAGATGCTTTCCCTTCTGGCTCGACCCTAGGCTGCTCTGAGCTAACGTTAAGGCAGCATTCAATTAATTAATTTGTAGAGCACAGGGACCAAATACGTTCCAGCAGAGTGCCTCCAGAGTGGGAACCAGAAGAAAGAAATGGGCATTTAAAATCTCACAGTCTGTGTTTCCTGCCCCTAATGGGGCTTGGTCCAGTGATCCAGTTAGGATCTGCAGTCTTCGTGTTCTTTGCTGGGTCTCTCCACTGCCTCTAGGCAGGCTACTGGCTCTCTTACCTCCCCAGCTGCAGCTTCAACCTTCCTTGCTTCCTTATCTTCCAGTATGAACCAGCTGTGGAACCTCCTTAAATAGGTGAAAACTCAGCATATCTGGGTGAAAGTTCACAGCTTGTGGCCCAAGGCTTCAGCACATGCAGCTACATTATGTAAAGCGACCAATTTCCTTTCTTTCTATACATCCCTGGGAAGAGAAATTCTCCACATGGATCCTATTTCAGCATTGCCAATGCAGGAAGTCTTACTGACATAGATTTGATGTTTAACTATAACAAGTAAGTCGCTTCTGAGCATATGCAAATCCTTCTGAGCATATGCAGATATTATAGAAATTGGTTTTGATCATATTTGCTACATACAATGCGAAGTTAGACTAATTTTAGTCACAGCTTAGTAAAAAAATCTGATAAAGGCAATTATAGCTATATGAATAAGGATGTATGAATGTATCCTTTTTCTTCCCTTCTTTTCCCTCTCATATGATATGCTGCACTGGTATTTAAGTTCTGGTGTAGGCCAGTTTGAGCATAAACAGAGTTCCCCAAAGGAGAGCGTGTGAAGCAAGAATTTTGTCCTTGTTGCTGTAGGCAGACATGGACACTGAATAATGGAAGGTGAAAGCAGACCATTGTTCTATAACTTAATAAAATGCCCTCAACATAGGCATAACAGTGTTTGAAATCCACAGTTCATTAACATTTTTCTCTGAAGAATATAAAATAATCAAGGTGGGTTTGACAAGAAAGAGCCAGTGGAGGAGATTCTGAAGGCCAGAAACCAAGAGGGTTTTCTGAAGGAAGATTTATGCCTTGCATAAGCTAACTATAAAATCAAATATTAACTGAACTATTAAAATGTTAATTTCTAAAACATATTCAATATTGAATTCAAGATAATATCAAGGAGACATTTACATGTGGCTTTCAGACTTCCAAGTCCACTTTTAAGGCAGTTTACAAGGATATTATCCCGAATAGATGTAACTAATTTTATCTTCTATTTTGCCTGGAATATTCTAATGATGTCATATAATAAAAAATAATATAGCTCAGGAAAAGACCTTTAAGCTCATAGAAAACAACAGAAAACCACTCTTTAATTAAGTAATAAAAGCTTACTGGTGTTGCCTCTGCTTTCTGAAGATGTACTCCCCAAAAGGCTACAGTTATTTGGGAGAAAATTCTTAGGCTCTGCACTGAGGTATAGAAGTATTTGCAGGGCCAAAGGACTGGAAGTAAATGCAAAGTAACCTGCAGGCAGTAAGTAAATCTGTGTACACTGGAGTGGAAGTTTTGAATATGAATCCATGAGAAAAGAAGAAGCTGCTGCTGAGGATAAAGTTGGTCACATGGGCTCAAAGTTTGTGGAAACTTGTGTGTCTGTGTAAGGCTCAGGTTTTAACATCAGAGTTCTTCAAAAGTTTGTCATTATAAGCTTCCCTTTTGCATAGTGTCACCGTGCCCTTGGAGCTGTTTTATAACTTCTAACAAGTAAGAGTCTCTTTCTTTCTATTTAAAGAAAACAATTTTTTTTGTAAAATGTTGTTATTATGGGTGTTTAAAAGAAGGTGGGAGCTGAGGAAAATGCTAAAGAAAGAAGGGGAAAATGTTGAAGAAAGTTAGCATAAAACAGTGCTAGCTGATGATTTTATAATTACATGAAAGAAACTTTAATGCTGTCCTTGAGTTTTGTAGGCAATTGGAACTAAAAGGTGTTATGTAGATCCAGATAGGAAATGTTATGTTTTCAAAATGAATGTTTTTTCTAAAATGATAAAACATGAACACATGACCTGTGGTGCTAGAGTGGCAACTTCCCCTTTGGCTGTCACTGAAGGAAAGCTGTGCTTGTTTTCATTTTTAGGTTTGATGGGTAAGAGCAGACACCTTTCTCTTGGAATTGAGGTAGTGATTTAGATAGGATGAATTAAAATGCAAAAAGATTTTCAAAAGTGAAATTAATGTATTTAGTTTGTTTCAATATGAATATTTGTGAATACTTGAGGTGGGTGGGTTCAGTTGCCCCCCACCCCATTCTCCACTTCTTTCAAATAGTTTGCAAAACTGAAAATATTTTTCACACACTCAAGGTACAATTTTCATTTATGGATGCCTTCAGAAAAATTTCCAGAAGGTCCCTCAGAGAAAACTATCCTATTGTCAAATCCTTTGTCATAAAGAGTATTTGTAGACTGTGCTCTCCTAGAATTTCAATCAGCCTTCAGTGGAGTCATCAAAAGATTTTATTAAAAAATATGACAACAGGCAAATTATTTACACTAGTAAGTTCATTTGTATTATCACATGTACAAAACACAAGGATGATGAATTTTCCTAGGAATGACTTAGATGCTTGCCTTAGAAATAGCTTTTTAATATTTTGCTTCCGCAAGAATGTGTCAAAAACATTTATTATTTTATGACTTGTTGAAGATGCAACTCCTGACAATTCTTGGACTCAGTGACCACAGAAGATCATGAAGAGGCAAGTGTGATTTATACTCAGTTTTCTACAGTGTTGAGCAGAGAACAGTTGCACAGGCCAGTCCAAAACTTCAAGTGCAAATAAAACTGGATCAGAGATATCTGATATGGGGTTGATACAGGGCAGCAATGTTTTACAAAACAAGCTCTCCTTTGAGGTTTTTTCTTCTTTGTTGGTGTAGCTGTTGTCGGGGGTTTTTCCCCGATTAATTCTGATTTATTGACTCTCCTCTAAGCTATAATCAGAAATAATCATTGCTTTGGCAAAGGCTGCTTTATAGATTTTACACCATTATAAAAAATCCCAGCTGCAGCACTGTTACACATGTATTCAGTATTTTTCCTTCTCTGCTGTTCAAGCTGCCTTTACAGAAATAGCCCAGGTGTTAACCTGTTAATCTGAGGTAAGTGAAGTAAAGGGCTAAAGAGAAACTACCAGTCCTATAAAGATAAAAACTTTGCCATACTCTTTCATCTGCACATCTTGCTGGGAAAATATTCCTCATCATATAGAGCAGAATCCCAAAAAAATTTTAGTTTTACCTCCAGGATAAAAATTTTTCAGGACCCTTAAAGAGGAACAGTGGATTGATACTGCTTTATGATTTTTAAAATAGTGATCATAATGACACCTTTTATCCCTCTCCCAATAGATCCATCAGATGCTCCTTTTATTATTTTAGGTAGACAATAAAATGGAAAAGTGGCTGAAATAAAAACATCTTCTCCATCTGTTTTCATGTGTTTGAGAAGTGGGAGAATTACTGTCTTTGTAATTTTATCCTTAGACAAAATTTTTAACTCTCTTACCATGTCTCTTATGACATGACACCCCACTCACACCACTTACCCATTTATGCAGAATCTTCTCTCTGCTTCACATTCTGTTTTTGCTTTTTCTCTCTTAATGATGGTGGCAACACAATGCTAGTGGACAATTTATGAATGCTAAGTACTAATAAGCTAAAATCTGAGCTCAAAATCAGCACCTATAGAAAGATTATATTTTCTAAATAATCCTATAAAACATGAACATTCACAAAAATAGCATATGTAAAATTTCATTCTACTTGCTGAGCTGCTAATAAAGAGCTTCTTGTTGATGTTCTCTTTCTGAACACCCTCTCTGCTGAGAGTTGTGCACTCTCCTGATTTTTAAAGTGGAATTGAGTCATCCTAGAAGAATTCACCACTCTGTTCTGGGATTGGCAGTCTTGAGACAATAGCCTGCCATATTATGGGTGGATCCACCTCTTCCACCTGATGGCAAATCCAAAACCAGCTTCATTAAACTCACTCATCCTTTGTTTGGGAGAAATCACTGTCTGCCCTGATTCCTTGTGAAGCTGTGCATTTCAGCAACCTCCATCTATTGGTGTGGGCAGCCAAGTGTTGAAGCTAAGTGCCATTTTTCTTTGTGGGTGTTTGAAGGGAGCATTCAGGAAATTCAGTTTTCCCTGGCATCAGGCAGCATCAGGATGAGGTATCACAATTCATCAGCCAGATTAGAAATCTACATGATTCAAACTTGCATTTCAGAAAAGGAGTGCCTCAGCTCCAGATCACCACAATGAGTAATACCTCAGTACCACCTGCTTTATAACTGCACAAGTATTTGTATACATAATCTCTGTTCCTTCAGTATTAAATTACTGAGATTGTCTCTTCATTTTCTGAATTGCCCCCTCTGCCTTCACTGTGAGAATGAGCATTTCAAATATCTCCCACTCTGAGCTTCAGCTTTTCTGGATTAAGTCTTCCCTGCAGAGTTTATTTCCTCTGAATGACTGTAGTCCTGTAAAATTTTATTTATTTTATTAATTAATTAATTAATTTAGAAATCTCAATGCAACTGACTCAACTCCTTTGGTTTCTGCATATTTTTAAATAATTACCTGAGTTTCACATTGTGTTACTGACTTTTTGACCTGGATGAAAAGTGTTCAAAAGGAAACACATAACTGCTTTTTAATCTTGCTGCACAGAGTTAGTTGTAAGTTGATCTCTTCATGTATTGGCAGTTGCTCTGCTAGGCTGCTTGAAAAACAAAACCAAGAAACTGTTTTGATCACTTTCCTTTTTGAAAACTCAAATTAATTTGATTAAGACTCCATGTAGCAATAAGCTCTTTACATCTTTGTGCTTCCTATATAAAAACCCCACTTGATCTCTTCAGAATATTCTCTCAGAGATGATAACTGGCTGTTGAGGGCTTCCTTTGGAAAAGGAGTCAGATGCTGAGATGGGAAGATAAATACCAGACATGATTGCTTACGTGTTACACAGACTCAAACACACACTGCAGTACCAAATGTACATTTATTTATTTCTAAATGTGTTGAATTATATTCAGGATGTCATGCCATGTCAACAGTGAGGACCTGTCTAGAAACCCTGTCTACCTGAGCCAGGGTTTTCTCTATTCCAATGTACCTCTCTGTAGGCAAGTTTAATCACTCTTATCCTCTCTCTTAAGAAGAGTTAAGGTAGGCTGAAATGAAAAAAAGGTTGGGTAATGTCTTGTAGTGAAAGTTACTTTTTCACAAATACTTTTCTCTGTAGAAAAAGAAATTTTAAAAGTCAAACACCCTTGTAGAACTATTTTTTTTTCCTTGAATAGTCATAATTTGAAAGAAGTTTCAGGTATCATAAATTTTGAAGAAGTAATTTTAAGGTTTATAGGATTTTTTTTTTTTCCAAGATAACACAATAGCAGGGATGTTGGTTTTCTTTTCTGGCATGTACTTTGCTATTCATGGTCATTGGGGACAGCCACACCCCTTGGTTTGGAGCCTTGCTGGCAGTTGTTTGCCTTCACTGCATAGTTTCTTGTAGATAACTTGTAAAACACTGTGATCAAGAATTTTAAGACTTCTGAAATTCATCTCTTTAGTATTGACTTTGAAATTTTTCAAAAGTGCTAACCTTGGAGAAATTATTGCAAACATAACTTAAACAGTCCAAATTCTTCTTGCTTGATATATAAAGTTATGATGATGACTTTAATTAAAATTCCAAATAATAAAGTGACTTTTTATATGTGTAGTGATCTCTACACATTTTTTAAAAATTTCTTTCATTATTTCAGTATTTTATTTGGAGTAATTTTGGCAAGTTTCTATCCTTTTCATTGCCCCTCATTCCATCTCAGTCCATTTGGTTGTAGTCACTCTGTTTCCAAATTTTCTGCTTTTCTTCAATTGCATTTTAATCTATCATATCTCCTTTCCAGAGTGTTTGCTAGACTTTGTTCTCTGATTCTAAGATTTCATTTTCTTTCAGGAAAGGGAATGAAATTTCACTATTTCAATGAAGGTTATTTGAGCAAGGTTCAATCATTTCCCTGCACTTCTTATCCCATTCACTTTTAGTGTTGTAACTTTTTTTGGAATTTTCCCTTTTTTATTTAGCCTTAAATTTTCTTTAGTTTCCTGTCTACACTCTTTTTTTTACCTTTCTTCCATGATTTTTGTATTTTACTTGGTGTATTTTTGGCAAGGTTTTGTCCTTTTCACTGCCCCTCATTCCATCTCTGTCTATTTGGTTGTAGTCACCCCATTTCCAAATTTTCTGCTTTTCTTCAATTGCATTTTAATATGTCATATCTCCTTTCCAGAGTATTTGTTAGACTTTGTTCTCTGATTTCAAAATTTCATTTCCTTTCCTGAAAGGAACTTCTTCCTTCCAGAAAAGGAAATGGAATCTGACGATTTCAATGAGGATTATTTGGGCAAGGTTCAGTCCATTTCCCAGCACTTATTATTATCCCATTCACTTTTAATGTTTTCACTTGGTTTCAGATTTTCTATTTTTTTTTCCTTAGCCTTTCATTTCCTTAGCATTTCATTTCCTTAGCATCTTATCCTCACTCATTGTTTACCTTTCTTGCCTGATTTCAGTATTTAAAAATTTTGGGCTTTTTCACTGCATCTCATTCATCTTGGTACATTTCTTTGTAGACACTCCATTCCCGAATTTTCTGGTTTTTTCAACTGAATTTTATTTGATCACATCTGCCTTCCAGACCATTTTTTAGTATTTTCTTTTTCCTTTATTTTATCCTGTCTCTTTTTTTAAGTTTCTCTCCTGAATTTTTGATTTCAATGGAAATAATTTTGTGTAGTTTTGGTCCTTTATACTTCAGCTCATTTCATCTGGTTTTAACCAGTTCATTTGCAAACTTTTGATTTTTTAAATTGCATTTTTTTGCTCATTTGTCTTTTTCAGATTGCTCGTTCTAATTTCTTCTCTGATTTTAAGACTTCATTCTCTTTTCTTGAAAGGAAGCATTTCCTGTGTTAATTAACTAGTAAAAAAAATATTGAAATTAATTTAGCAGTTATTAAGAATTCTAGATATGTGTTGCCTGCAATGATTATTTCAAGACCACAAACCCACATTTAAATTCAGTGCTTTTCTCAGATCATGAAATTCTCTTTTTTGGTACCTTTTAAGATATTGTATGCATTTATGAATCTCACACTGAAATTTAAAATTTTGAAGAACATGAATTTTTTTATGTTATCCATCTGTCTTCTCCTTTGAAATTAATTTTGTATTCTTTATAATTACCCTTGCAATGTATTCCTTGTTGTGTTTCTACTCTGTTGTTTACATTACTTTAAACACTACTAGTAATTTCTACTGTAGTGTTTTGAAAGCAAAACTTTTTAAAATTCAAGTTTCATAAATATCTTGTTAGCATTTCAGGGTTCAACATAACTTTCCAGATTCTCTGACACAATAGCATAATAAGCACATGCCAAAAGCATTTTAGAGCTATTCAGAAATATTTTTTCTTATAATATCAAGTATTTCAAGTTTATAATGCTAAAAAATCTTCACTACACTACAAGTGGAGATTTTGAAAAAAATAATTAAATTAACCCATTTTCTCTGCACTCTTCTAACATCACTGGCTTCAATTTCAAAACAAAGTGTTTCAGTTGTTTCAAAACCAGTCATTCTCAGTAAACAAAAGCTTGTCCTGATGGGGCTGAATTCCTTGGGTTTTTCTCCCTTTCCCATTAATATATTTCCATCAAGACAAAACATATTTTGATTCTGCCCTCTGGGCAAGTTAAATTCAGCTTTGAGCAATTATTGGCTAATTCAAAATGCATTGCAATGGTACTACATATCCTGGTATACAAGTATATCAAAATTCTGCAAGGATTTCTTTCAAGAGGTTAATTTATTTGACTGTTAACAAATGGTTTTGTAAGGCAGAGCAACGTATTATTTCAAAGGACTTTTGAAAACGAGTTGAATAACTCCATAGTTTTTATGCCTTTTTAAGGAAATACAGATCTGTTCCATTTGACCCATAAAATGAAGGGGGTTTTCTGTATTGAAATAATGCACAAACAAAACTGATTTTTTAATGTCTTCAAACATAAGCTCATAAGTGATGACTGCAGGGAAGTTTCTCAACAGCTGCTATTAACAGGGCTTCTTTTGCTTTAAACTTTTTCTGCTTTCTGTCTTGCATTCTTCTTTCTTTCCCATGTTCTTCAGTTTAAGTTTTTAGAAATTGCAGAGATACGAGTTTCAACAGCTGACAGAACAACTACTATCTCTAGTTTGCCTGGGATAAGTCCAAGTGCTGAATTAAATGTTTGAATTCATGCATTGCTGTCAGCACAGCTGTTCAGCACTGCAGTGTTTCCTTACCTTGGTTTATATCACTATTGGTACTGGTTTGCAAATGCTTCAAGATGTAGTGCAGCTTCCAGTCCATTCTGTGATGTATTTAACCAAACTGAGCTATACTGCAGTCCTGGAAAAAAAATTATGCTAAATTTTATTTGATTGGCAACTCAGATCAATCCAGCCACAAAAGTGGTGGAGAAATGAATTTTGAGGCATTGCTCTGAGATAAATCAAATATAGACATATGCTTAGGGGATATTCTTTATCCTTCAGTGTTGCAAGTTATTCCATCAACAGAAGTTTACGGACAAATGGCTAATTATGAAATTTGATACCTATGATAACACAAATCAACCATATATCTGAATTTCTTCTGTCTCAAAATTGTAGCAACACTTCTCTTAGGATGGCAGTGATAAATGGCTAAAATAAAATGCTGGTGCCATAAAAAGTTTATAGAATATCAAGACCAATCAAATGGGAAATAATTAATAATAATTTTCCACTTCTAAATTCCTAAAACAAATTTTTTTTTTTTTCTTCCCTGAGAGGGAAGCTTAGAAGATCAACATTTGTATTATCTCCTTCATAGGTTACTTGGGATTTTCTTGCATATTTCCTTCTGTGTACACCAGTGGAAGCCTAATGCCCCTGAATTTTAAGTGTGTTTTCTCTGATGTGGTATGGACTAGAAAGTCCTCTGTGCCAGCCCATTTGTTTCCAAAACTAGTATTGTGTTCATGAGAGAGCAAATGGTCTGGGTAACTTTCCCTATGAATGTAATTTACAGGGTGTAAAGGCATTGGGTCATTTTACGTGAAGAAATTATGTTCTCATATCTCCCCCTTGTGGCATGAAAATAGAGTGATCAGAAATTGATAATCAGAACCACAGGGAACGAGCACCCCACTTCATGATTTCAGATTTATTCATTGATACAAATTTTCTAATGTTTGTGTTGCAAATTTTTGTCCTCTATTGAATTGAACTGTTAAGAATTCTCCTAGAGGTGCAGGGAAATTTTCAAGATTTTTTAATCAATCTTAAACTTAATCATGTTAAAATTTTTTAAGAAAACATTGCTTCATAGCTGAGTGTAAAGAGTGCCTGAAGATAATAAAATGTTTTTATGTCCCAAACCTATTGAAGTAGTTGTGCAACGGGAATTACAGTTCAGAGGGAAATGAAAACACAAAGCTGTCCTTCAAACATGCTTACAAGCATGCAGAATTTATCAGCAACAAACTCTTAAACCACTAAATAACTTCTGTCCTTGTAAAACACTGATTAGGACAGAATGAACACACAACCAGAGCAGTCAGTGCAGTCACAGAGTTTTAGTCTCCCATTTCAGAATAGAAAACAAAGTGTTTGGGGTGATGTTTTCTTCTAGACTTTAGATATAATGCAGAAAACAAGGGAAAACTCCCTTTGACTTGGAGCCAAAGATTTTTCTATCTATGTTTCTCTAACTGCAGTCCTACAAACTCACTTGCTCTTATATAAAATACGAGAAAATATGTATTCTTATATTCTGTAACCTGACCCAGAAGGGATGCTCCTGGGAACATTTTCTGGTTATGTGGAAATGTAGGGGATTTTTTACTCCATTATATAAACAACATCCCCTGAAAGAATGAGAGATGGGCTTCAGAACACTCTTGTTACAATAGAAACAAGAGTATGAAGTTTATGTGCCCTAGATAAATGTCTTAACCACAGAGCTTTAAAGCAGATTGATGTTGTCTTGTCTGGCGAATAAATATCACAAGCAGAATAACTTTTAACAGAAGAAACTGCTAATAAGCAAGTACAGGATTCCTGATCTGGTAGTTAATGGCATTCCAGAAATCTAAGCAAAACTTTCTTAGTATGCTGAAGCACAGTAAATATGCTGAAGCATACTGAGTATTTCTTTGTGTGATGAAGTGCAGATTTGAAAGCAAGAGTAATACCTACAAGGAAAATTATCTTATTTGGAATCAAACAAAGCATTTGCACACCTGTCAGAAAAAAAATTGCCAAGATACCAGAAGCTTTCTGTAAAATCTGACATACCTGGTCAGAGAGTTGTTTTTCCCCATTCACAGCTTGGTAAGAGATTAGATAGTTTAATTTTGTCCCTGGTAAGTTCCACTTTCTCGTTGTACACAAGAAAGTTGTTCAAAATACTGTTTGAAATACTATTTTTAATGCTTTAAAAATAAAACCAGTCGGTAGGTAGGTTTATGCTAGAGCAGCAGTATGCCAAATAAGAGTCAATAGGAAGAAAAATGATATAGCACGTACATAAAGCAATGTAGATGTTGAATTGTGCTTAATTTTTCTTTCTAATGCATGGGATTGAAATTTCTTTCTTATCTATCCTGACAGCACTTCAAGTCTGATTTAGAGGATTTATAGGAATATCCTTTGTTCTTGCTGTATATTTTTGCTAGTAAAATTATACTGCAAGTGATCCCATCTGTGGCAAATCCTACATTTGGTCATAAAGAATTCCTAACAAAATGTAGAATAAAAGTTATATTATGGCTGAAACAATAATATAACAAGTATTTAGCACTATTTCTTTAGGAAATTTATTCAACAATCAGTCTAATTTTGTCCTACAGAAATTACCACTGCAGACATGCAAGGTAAAATTTCAGTCTAAGATCCCAGGTTAGTATTTTAAAAATGTGTTTGAACTTTTGGGTGGAATATCGTGATCCTGAATAACTGGTGGGCAGTAAATAATAAAATCATTAAGGTGTTCCCTTTCCCACTACTGGAGAGCTAGAGAGTAAACTGTCCTGTGACTGGGAAGCTGAATTGGTACAAAAATTTGTGCCAGTCTCCACTGGGTGGCAGCCCAAGCTGTTCTCAAACCCTAAAGCAAGTGCTGAAAAAACCACCACCACTCTCACCTATCTGCACTTTGTAAACCTCTTAGGACTTTTCTGTACATCCAGTGAGTCAAGTGTTGGCCCCTTCATCCTCAGGGGCTCAGAGCAAGATGATCTCTCTTCTTCTGCTGGATCTCCAAAAAAGCAGCTCCCATATTCTTAATTAGATCGAGATTAGTTCACACAGACTGTTTTTTTAAGTGAGGATTCTTGAAATGAACACATTCACTGTGAACACTCTACTCACAAAATTATCTGGAGAAATCCGCACCTAATGGATTTAAGTAGCTTATCTGGAAATTGAGGAGAAACCCCCACACACTGTGTGCCCCACACAGCCTTGTACTTTAAAGCATGGTGAAGCACCACTGAACAAAGTGATTCTTTAGCTCAGTGAGAGGCAGCACTTCTGATCTGCTGTCCTGGGAGGCTCCTGCCCGTGACTGCAGTCACCACTGTTGTGTGTGCAGCTGCATTCTTTGTGAGCCTCACGAGTGCTGAGCCTCTCTGGCTCTGCCTCCTGTGACACCCACTGGTGAGGGATGCATTGCTAGGGTTCCTTCCTTCAGCCAGCAAGAAACTTGGGTCTCAACAGCTCCAGGTGGCAAGGACTCCATTGTCTTTCCAGTATGCTAAAGAGAAATTGCAGTGTCCTGGCCATGTCACATAAAAAGTAATTTTCCTTAGGTATTGGAAGTCTTTCTGAACTTTCTGTTGGATATAGTTTCACTTTTCTCTCTTTTCACTAATTTTAATGGATTTTCCAAAAAGTTGTTTGGCCTCACAGCATATATCACAGTTTGGTCATTATTTCACTAAAAACCAATGTAAATTGGGAAGGAAAATTTTGTAAGGCTCAGGTGTACAAGCCATATTCTTTTCAGTAGAAGCCTTTTAGTTTAATCTATGTAGCCTTGGATTATTTCAGATATTTTCAAAGATTCCTTTAGGAAAGATTGCTCTGTTTACCTTCAGTAGATAATTAGGGTAATGGATCCTTTCCTTTTTCATGGAGAGGCTCAGTAAACTGGATAATACTGAAAAAAGACCCTAGTTTGGAGTTTACCCTGATCTCAGAACCCCAAATCAGTGTGCTAGCAGCTTCAGAGCTGTGTCATGCAGAAAGACACATTGCATATCACTTTTTTGCATCTCCTTAATCTCCAACTCAGGACCTGAGAGATTTAGGAAATCAAACCCAAGCAAGAATAACCTGTTGAGGAAAAGCAGAATCTCTGAAGAATTTATCTACACCTTAATCTAAAACTCTTACACTAAGTTTAGGGTCTCAGTCTGAGAACATAAGAGTCCTTGCAAAGTTTTCAGTTTTCTTTTAAATGTTTTCAGCCGAGTTTATTTAGAGATTGTCACTGAAAGGGATGCTTCATATCATAAAACACCTGAAGGAAAATGAAAGCTATCTTTATTTTCATAGATGAAATTTCAGTTTCTGAAACAGATGTGTTTCTAATAAAACTGTCTTTGGGAGTTGGATGACTTTTTTTTTTGCTGCTGCATTAAAGCTACAATGAAAATATTTTTCTTGCATTATTTTCCTTCTTGTTCTTAAAAGATGGGAAGCATCAAAGGCCTCTGGTCCCCTTTTGTGATGTAGACTGCCCAGAGTACAATGATTCTGACAGTGCAAGCTGCTGTAGCTGATTGCAGCCCACCAGGAAAGGTACAGCTCTTCACACTCCCTCCTCATCTGCACAGGAGGTTTCTCATACATCATTCCTAATGTCTGGGAGTGATGTCACAAGCTGTACAAAAATCCAGCCAGAACAAACCATGGAGCATCCCCTGGCAGCAAAGGTCACCAGGGACATGCCACCAGTGGCAGCTGTGCCAGCCCTATACTGTTAATGCCAAAGCTCATTTGGCAGCATTTACTCAGATTTCCATGAGTTACCTGGGGGTTTGTGGTCATGTCTGTGATGGTGATTGCTGACAGCATTTTGAGGCAACAGGCTTTCAACCAGTGACAATTTTTGGAGGAACTTCTTTTAAGAGTGAGACTCAGATTGTAATATTTGCTTCTAAAGGAAAGGAGAGTGAATATGGACGTCTACTTTATATCCAGATATTTTAACTGCACTTGAAATATCTTCCACCCAGACAAATTACTTAATACCTGCAATGAAATGCTGCAACACTCCAAGAGGAGCACTAATGTTTCTGTGCCTGTTTGTAACATGTATGCTGCCAAAGGGTCTTCTGGTATTCTGTGGTAAAAACATGGTGTCTACCTGCCCACAGGTGGGTCTCTGTCCCTCACCCACCTCATGGAAAAGATCATTCACAGCTAATTTTTGTGAAGCTTTGCAATTTCGACCCGCCAGATGCCTAAATGTGAGCTGTGGTTGGTATAATAGAGTAACTAAAATGACCTTTACAGAACCATTTTTGCTGTGAAACCTCTCCTCTCAGTGCACTCTGCTTTAATGTTCTCATCTTCTTTCCATTTAATTGTCATTTCATACCTTTTGTTTCTTTTTATTGACCCTTCTGGAAACTGTTTTTGGGAAAGCCTTTTTATATATCTCTCTTTCCTTTCTCTCTCTAATAGATACCGTCTTCTTTTAAAGAGCAGGCTCTCCCTCCCTCAGCTAAGTACCATCTTGGCAGGCAACTGGGGAGGAGGAGTCTTCTTTAAAAGGCCCTGAAATTGTGTTGTTAAAAAAATATATAAATAAAGCAACAAACCTTTTAATAGGGCTTTGAACAATCATCCTTTTCATTCCCTTATGGCCTTTTGTGCTTCTGGCTTTTTTATTATTTAGTGTGCTTCAAAAAAAAAAAAATTCCAAATGTTTTATGTTAAGCCATTAAGAGTTTATTTGGGTTGAAAATAAATAAATAAATGTGATGCTAGCAGTTGGGACTGTGAGCACATGCACAGTTGCCTGGCAGAGGCAACCTATAGGAGGTACATCAGAAGGCCAGAATAAGCTCCAGTAAAAGACCAGAACAAAAGCATCAGCAGCATTTGTTTCTGGTTAAGTACTTTTTCATGAGCCTGACTACTGGAGTGGTTTACCCAGCTTTTATCTGTTTCAAATTCACCTCAGTCCCCCCAACCCTCTCTACAGAGTCACTCCAGACTGTAATTCATGGTAATTACATGGAACAGGAGGAAGCATGGGATTTTTTAAAATCTTTCTTTGTTTTATTTTTTAAACCACCTGATGGGAGCATGTGACTGGTTGGTATCCAGTATTGCTCCTGGAGTTATGAGATACCTAACTCTTTTATCCATGATCTGCCTGATTTTTTTTTGTGTATGTGTATTTTGATCTATTTTTAAAGTGATAAGTATATAGCCAGAAAAAGCATTTTGTTCCTTTTTTTTCCTTTCTGCTTCCTTCCATTTGTGTTTGCCAGCTTTGTCTGTCATCCCCAGAGAATTCTGTATCAGGCTGGTGACTACAGCTAGGTGTCCTCTCTGTGCATAATTAGTATCAATCTTTCTTCATCTCAGTTCCCTGGTGGAGCTATTTGGGAGAGAGAGAAGAGTCTTGGGCATTAAACACGTTATTAGGCTCACATCTTAGCTCCCAAGGGAGGGATTTGGAAAATCATTGTCAAAACTTTAACTTTCTAGCCCTGTTTCTCCATGAGATTGAAGTATATGGCAATTCTTGAAAAACACACATATAGACTGCAGCTGGTCTTCTTAAAATTGTAAGGGTAGATGGGAGGAACTTCTAATCTAAGCCTGACTTTGGTGTCTCAGTTTTGAGACTCATGAATAAAACAACCTGATAACACTTGTGAAATTGAATGGAGTCAATTACAATGCAGATCTCAAAAATTTAGGGAACAGTTGTCAATCTCTAGAAAGGATTCAAAGGAAGGAGAGTGCCTAAAGGGCACCCTTCAATGACTTCTATTTTGTATGTGGGACCTAGAATGTCAGGTGGCAAATGACAAAAAGAGCTTCTGGCACAGATAACCTCAGGTGCATCAAAGAACAGAAATCCACAGCATTAAACAAGAGAACATGAAACTCTTTCTCTAACACAGTGATATCTCCACTTTTTGCTCTCTTGCAACAGTGTTGCTGATTTTTAATAGAATCGTGGAATATCCTGAGTTGGATGGGACCCACAGGGGTAAAAAAAGTAAAAAAAGTTCTCTTGGAATTATATGAAGGAGTAGGATCTGAACACAATTTTAATTGCTAGAATCCTTTAACTCACATAGTGTGGTAGAGTTCCCTATAAAAGCAAAATGTACCTTTCAAAATTTTGTTGTGGGATCAGTAACAGAGAAGAAAAAGTCATCAGATACTTGGACCTGAGAGGCTTAAGGTTTTATAGGCCTGGCTCTTGTGTACAGCCTTCTGTATGCTGGTTCTAACCTATTCAAAAACAGATACTAGGGCTCAGAAAAAGTTTAAGAGGAAGACCTAACTAAGGTTTATTCCAGTCCATAAAACAAGGGATTATAAACTTTCTGACCTCATAGTGATATGTGATAATAATCAATTTACTGCATTCTGCAATATTTTAGTAGGCAGGATATGTGTTCCTGAGATACAGAAAATTAAGTGGAAAATTGAGGTTATTGGGAAAGGGGAAGGCTATATGTATACTTTTCTACAGTGCATGCTAATTTTGATGAGGTGGGAAGAACCTATACTGAAAACTTGAGATGTAAAATAAAACCCCAAAGATCAGCGGAAAACATCCTATTGGCTTTTTAAAGTCTAGACTAAAAATCAATAACAACAGGTACAGTATCTTAACTATCATGGGCAAGTGAAGGTTTGCTTGATACCTGTAAATAGTTGCTTTTGGAGAATGGTACTGCTTGATAAGGCTGAATTCTAGCCAAAAACTGGTTGAATGTTGGATACTTAGAAGCAATCATATTTGTTTTAAAAATCCTGAGTTACTTGGACAAATCTTATATTTTGCTCTTACAAACATACATTGCAGGTGTTTTAAAACATCTGTCTTTTAGACCTTTAAAACATATATAAAAATATTTACTTAGGAACTGTTAAGGAAAACATGAAGAATGAGAAGGGATACCTTGGAGATAAGAAGTGAGGATGGTTTGGATTATGTGGCAAAAATAGGATTCGAGTGCTTTTCTGACAGTTAAGGAATGGAATTACAGAGGAATTAATGAGAACAATTATTTATCCCTCCAAATCTGGAAACAGTTGTTTGTGATTTATTGTAAGTATAATGAAAGGCACTGGAGTGGCTTGATGTGAGTAGAGGCCAGTGGTCAGTACTGAAAGTGCTGGTCTGTATGGTAATTCTCTCCCTATAGGGGGCTGAAAATGACATTTCTGCTTCTCTGTCAAGGTGTGGATTTGTAACTAGTGGGTAAGAACTAAGAAACAATAGATGAATTTAAAATAATATTTAGACTATTTTGTTTGGTTTTTTTTTCTGGTGATGAAGTAGAGCAAGTCACTGAGTTTGTCAGTTTCTGTGAGTCTGGACGATTCTGAACTAACTTCTGCTACTTAACTGAGCTCCAAGATTCCGTATCTAGATCCTGTACAAATTCCATGTGCTCCTTTTAGATCCCTTCTGGAAGAAAATAAAGCTTATAATGAGGAAAATCCTGTGCAAGGACTATAGCAAATGCACCCAGTAGACTAAGCAAGACTGAAGTTCTGCTTCAACCTGATAAAGCAAAGCGTAACGCTAGGACAGAGTAAGAGTAACACCCGCCTCCTCCTCCTCCTCCTCCTCCTCTGCACACACAACTTGTTTACAAAAGTGCCTTGTAGTGACTGCTGGTGGTGTCACTCCGTCCCATGCCCCAGAGCTATCACCGGGCCTCATGGGAGATGTGACTGCAGCATCGGACATGGGACTGTTTGTTCACTCACTTTCTGTGAAGAGAGTTTTGAACTGTGTTTTGAATAGACAGCATTTTCTTTGTGTGGTTGGTAAATAACACAGAGCAAAGTTAGTCAGCAAGTTGCATAGCTTCTGCATTCTGATTCTTTGGAGCCCTTTTGTACCAAGCTTGACAGGATGTTTTTAACAGAATGTGACCTCACTGGGATACCAGAGGTAAGGAAAAAAGTTATTGGGGCTGTTGTGGAATATTTTGCACAGAGCTGGCCGAAAGTACTGCTTTAAAATGTCTTTTGGAAAGAAGATTCTCTCATGATGATCCAGTCAACACCTTGTTCAGTGAAAATCAATGTCTTTTAGCCCTTTGTAAGTTATAGGAAGTCCTAACGAGATTTTCAATTTCCCACATGTGGAAAAAGAGGCTGAATTGCAAATCTCAGAATGATGATGTACTTGCTCATTGAGCAAAGGCCCAGTTCTGGAACAACAAAATGTTTTCTTTCTAACACAGCACAGACCAAGCAGATCAGACCCAGTAGTTCACCCAAGTCCCAGGAGCAGCAGCGTGCGTGTGGGAGCGGTGCCGAACCCAGCAGGACCAGGCAGCAGCATCCTTGCGGACACCCATCCGCAGTCCCCGGGTGGAGGTAAGAGGAAAGGCAGCACGGAGCAGTACCACCCATCTCTCTGGGGAGCACCAGGAGCGTGTTTTCTCCGCTCGGGGCTGCGCTGGGGGCCGCGCTGGGCGCGGTGCCCCGGGGTGCGCAGTGCGGCTCCCCTCGCCTCCCTCCGCTGGCCCCAGGGTGCTGGGGGCCCCGACCCGCTCCGGTGCCCAGCGCTCCCCTCGCTGTGCCCCGGCTCCGAGCACCCGCGGCATGGAGTGGGGACAGCTCCAGCTGCCGGGAGAGAACGGAGAGACATACGGGCGCTCCACAAGTCGGGGATCATGATTTTACCTGAACCAAAAAGAAAGAGGGTGTCAGATAGAGATGTTCATTCAGCATACGTGCTGAATATCTGAGTGATTTTTTTAACATTCAAGGTCCAGAAAGGTTTTTACAGAAAATGAAAGAAAAATGCATTATTACACAAAATAGCTTCATGAATGTGAGGGACCTTGCTGTTCTGAAACTGAATTAACAATATGTGATCAGCTTTACTATCTCTATGAACAGAACAACAAAGCTTCTTTGTTTTTGTGGTCAGCAATTGTAGGGATTTTTTTTTCCAGACAGTATAGGTGACTTAAAAATATTAGAAGTTTGTTTCGAGTCACTGGTGGAGCAGTGAGAGGAAATGAAGTTCTCATGATATGTAAAACTGTTATTCTTACTTAAAGAATTTCGTAACAAAGAGATCTAAAAATATGCTTTTAAAATTGGAAAGTTTTGAGTTTTGCTGACAACGAAAGTGTTCTTTGGTAAATGAGGATGGAAAAGTTTACTCATTTACTTACAACTAACTAGAGCTGCTTTTTACTGTAAAACACATAAAGAACAAGGGCTTTTTTTTCTTTCTTGTGATCAGATAAAAAATGAATGGTTTGAACTTCATTCAGTTGCTTAAAAGATGTATTGAGTGCATCATTCCTCCCAGTAAGACAGGGTTTGACAAACTTTGGTTTGGTAAAGCATTTACAGTGATACTTTTACATTGCCAAGCCTGCTGCTGTACTTTGATCCACTGGTGTGTGGTTATAAAAGCTGCAAGGTCTGCCTTAACTAAAGCAGATATTTGTACTGAGGAACCTTCTAGAGAGAAGCATGTTCTGTGAAGCAAAAGTATTTCATATGGGGGTGATTAAAGATGTTAAATTTATATTCACAACTTTGGTGTTTGCTGCAGTAGTACTTCTGATCTTTGTCATAGGTTAGAGGCCTGGAATTGTATAATAAAACCAAGATTTTAAGAAACAATCATTTAATTATGACACGAGACATGAGATAGCAGTTAAATTTAAAAAATAACAAATGAGTAACCATAATTTGTTAAGATAGAGTTTTCAGATTTAATATCTACCTACAGCTGCATATAAACTGTGAGGTGTTTTTTAACAAATGATTTTTCAGTGTCTCATTCACTACAGATAAACTGCCATCAATAGGTGTAATTGATCTTTTTGTGACCGTCAGTCAGGGAGAAGTTATCAGAGTGGGATGCAATTTACCTCATCCCTGAATTTGAAGAAAAGAGTGTAAAAGTTCAATAAAAGTGGATTGTTTCTGATGAAACATAAAGTGGAGAAACCAGTAGAGGTCAGTGCAGAGTGTAGAAGTGGAAGGAGAGTGCCAAGGCTTTGTGTATTTATGCTCTCTACTTTTGATCTTTAACTTTTCCTTTAAAATGGGGTAAAGGCTTACAGTGGCTTACAGCCAATATTCCTATCCACTTCAAAAGACAGATTAAACATACTTGTGATAATATGATAATGTCATACTGCTTAAACAGATCAATTTAAGCAACAAAACAGATTTTGCTGCATTTTATAGCTAGCAGACAGATTCTGGAAACCTTATTTGGTGGAATCATTATTGAAACCAATATGTAATACTTATTTCATATATTCTAGTGATAAATACATCTAGCTGATGGCTATGTAGCACAAAAAGTAGGAGAAAGTGTAATTTTTAGGGAACAAGTTTTCAAATGTTTGAAGTTAGAGTAAAAGCAGAATTTTTCTCATTTTTGGTAACATTTTTTGATAATTATCATTATGTGATGTTTTAAAAGTCTTTTCTTCCTGTATATACATAGATATGCAGGGAGATGTGGGGAGGCAGACTCTGTATATAAAGTTGAATTATCTTTTGTTTCTCTTTTTAAAGCCATTGTTTGCTCGTGGTTTCCTTTTGTGATTGAAAGCAACTAAAAGAATCACTGCCTATAGTCTGTGCATGAAAAGATCCTTCAATATATACTAGCTGCAAAATCTCCTCTCTGAAAAGCTTCTGTTCAGGCTGCTTTCTGTGGATCTAGAAAGAGCAACCTGCCTGTCCCTATTTTATTTCCTTGCACTTTAACTGAGTACTTTGAAAAGTAGTAGAATTGTGATGGTTGAATATCAAGGAATTGCAAAAAGATTATCACCAGATAAAAGGGGTTATGTTCTACTTTGATTCTAATACCAATTTACATCTGCTGTCCATGATGTTACGGGGAAATTTCCTGTACCTTTAAAGAGAGTGGAGCCACACAAAGAGTAAATATTCTTGAAAATCCTCTTCACTTGTTCTGCTTACCTTTCATGTGCTTCTTTAAATTGATCATGGAGGCATTGGAAAGAATCCAACACCTTTGAAAATCATACTTTCTTTTCATTTGCTTTATCATGCTCTTAAAAGTGATGGGAACCAGACAAAGGCTCTGCAACCTTTCCTCACAGGCACTTGTGCTGTGTGCCATGAGTGAAGGAAACTCCAAGGGCTTTAACCGGAGGATTACTGAAGGGGAGGGATTCCCTGCAAGTGCAGCAGTGTAAATTGAGATGGGAAGGAGAGAGAGAGCTGTCATAAAATGCTGTTGCTTATCTGACCTGTGATATGTTTTTGCTATGTGTGTAACATCACACACAGGTTTTCCAACCCACGGGTTTTCATGTCAGTGTCTCCCTTTGTACATTTAGCATAAAGTGCTGGATTTGCTGAAGCCAATGGAGTGCTCCTGTTCAAATCAGTGGTGAGACCAGAAGCTCTACAGACTTGTTTCACCACTTTTTTTCCCCTGGGGCAAAGGAAACTTGCAAATAATCTCACTTCTTTCATAACACAGGATCCAACCTAATAGAGCAATGGTATGTCAAATGAAAATTTCCAGTACGAGTTCAAATTTTTACGAAAACTTTGCACTTAATTCTTCGCAATTCTGCTCTTATTTAAAAAATTAAATAATAACTTTATAACTGTTTTCATGCCCGGATTAGGTTGTGTTTTGAAAAAATAGTCTTCAGTCCAAAAGTCAAATCCACCTTCTTTCCCCACATATGCTTCTGTTGTCCAAAGCATTTTGACAAATTGTATTTTCTAGTTGGCTTTTACATATCTCGCTCATTTTTTGTTGTTTAAAAACGCTATGAGAAGTTGTATTTACCTGAGCCACAGTGCAAGTGCTCAATTGCAGTAACTAATTCTCTAAAGTTGTTTTTGGGAGGGACCCTTCTCCTCAAATGCCTTTCCTGAAAAGTAGTGCAGAGGTTGAAATTAAGGTACTATTTATAATACTCAGTGCTCTGGTTTTAGGCACTGAATGTTGAAGTCCACAAGTCCAAGCAGACCCTTGCTTCAATTAAGTTTGCTTGATTGTTAAATTTCATCAAAAACTGTTCTGCTTTTTTTTGTTGTTGTTGTTTTTGTTGTAACATATTGAATACAAAACCCCAAAATTCAGAGACCAAAATAATATTGCTGAAAATGTGTAGTTTAGTCAAGTGTAAAGCTATACTAGAAATTTGGTGTTCTTATTTGAATCCTGACCAAAGATAGAAGATTCCAGCCAAGCTGTTCATGACCAAGAAACAGAAGGTCTGTCTTACCACTGAAGTTCCCAGTCTCTCATAGATCAATACTTCATATTTTCTTGATTGTGGCATCACATTCATACATACAGGTATGGTAACATCATGTTCTGATTTTAAGTTTCCTTCTCTCCTGCTGTCTCTGGTAGATTTTTTTTTTTTCTTCTGGTTTGTAGAAGTTCTTCCCTGCAAAGTAGCTATGCATAGTTAAATTATCCTCCCATTGTATAACCACGTTTATGTTTGTTTAACTCAGGGATATATTTCTTCATTTTTATTGCATATGTGTGTAGGGCTGAAGACCAGTATCTTTATGTTACCTGAAATGAAGGTATCTGTCATTCAGGTATAAAGCTTTGTATCCTGCTTAGGAACATATCAAAAAAATGTGGGTTTGCATCCAGATGGGAAAAGCACTGATCCCATCAGTGGTGATCAGTGACCAAGACAGCAGCATTAGTGAAAATCTCCTCATGTAAACAAGAAAATTGTGGCATTTGCACCAGCAATTTAATAAATTCAGGCTCCCTACTGGTAATTACATTATCAATCTGCGGATTGTGATATAAATAAATTAGAGTCAATAAATTGGAATGATAAATGTAGGCAAATAAACCCTAATTTCAAATATTTGATAGAGTGGGAAAAATAGATTTTTCACCCATTTAGTGAAAAAAATGGACAGCCTAAGAAATTGGTATAATTTCAGGAAATGCAGACATATATCTAAAGAAAATGTCAATATAACATTTTAATTTTTGGTGGTTCTGTCATTTTACTGAAACATATATATGGAGGCACCTTTTTTCCTAATATGCTTTAAGAATCAGAAATGGTGATTTTCCCTGATTATATTAGATTGTATCATGTAGCAGGTAGTTTGGGTGTTTTTCACTTTATCCTGGTTTTCTGTGGTTTGTGTGTTTTTTCACTTTATCCTGGATTTCTGTTGGGAGTTTGTTACCTGCCCTTTTCACTGTGTATCTCAAGTCAATACTATGATGTTGTTTTTCATTTCTTCACTTTCTCATTTTTCAAGAGCAAACTTTAGACTCCAGTCTAAAGTCTTGATATTCTGTGACTTACACTGAAACCCACACAGAGCTGATACAAGACTTGAGTGTCCTACATATCCTGGGAACAGAAAAAGAAAAGAAACCAACTTAGGGGTTGTGATGACCTACAGCTAAGGAGCTGTATGGTCTCAACATTAAATCTGAGGAATATGCAGTATTAAGGCTTTCTAGAAATTCTGAAAATCACTCCCATTTCCTAGAAAATTTCTGATATTTCTCTTACACATATGTGTTTCTAAGAGTTTAATATGCACACTGCTAACTGTAAACAAAATAAGTGTGAATTCAGCTTTTGTAATACATATTCATATTTATGATTACAAGCCAAATCACTTCAAAAGATATTTATGGTTTTAACAAGTCTCATCTAACACTGAATCCTATATTTTCCTCTACTGCACAGAATAACTTTTCTATCAACACACTGTAACACATCAAGGTCTTCTGTAGTAGATGTTTGTTATTAGTCAATATAGTGCAATGGGTTATTAAGAATAGGCTTCACAAAACAAAAATTTAACAAGTACATTTCCTTTTTATTTTTCTTACTTTTCCATTGTTTACCTTTTCCTTTTTTATTTTGATGGCACATCACAGTTTCAATTTTATGAACTAGGTTTTTCCAACACTGTAAAAATACAATAAATATCATTGTTATTTGAATACTTTATTTTACTATTCTTTAGGGATTTCATGTTGGTCCAGAAAAAGAAGTGTGTTCTTCTGAAAACTTTTACTCTATTTTTTGACACATTGTATTTTTATCAATACATTCATATTTTGGGTCTATATATGTATATGAATCTGTACATAAAATTATAAAATTTCTGCAGGGAAATGATACCTAGAAGCTCATTAATATATTTTGTGATCTCAACAAGTTAATATGGATATTATTTTTTTCCCCGGGAATTAAGACGTTAAACATAAGAAAACACTTCATTAAAATTAGATGAAATATGGGTAAAGTTCTGAAAAAATACTAACTGCAGCTTTAAACAGCATGAAACTGAACTTGACTCACAGAAATATTTTTTCTATTTTTCTCGGTAATAATTTTATTAGTAGTGCTCCTATAGAAGTGTTAATCATGTGATCGCATGTGTCACAGATATTCCATTCTGCTAGCAGATTTATGCTACTTCAGAGAAAACATATGAGTAAAAATTTTCTGGCAGCTTAATTTTGGTGGTAAAGATGACCACAGATAATAAGAATGTTTATACCTGATATCATTATAGCAAGGTCTTTAACGAAAAAGTGATCTGGAGTAGTGTGGGTTTTAATTCTTAACCAACGCAGTAGTGTCTGCAATGAGATGACAGAGTTGACTGGATTCATGTTTAAGGGGAACAGGGGATGTCATCTGCCTAGCACAATCTCTCATGACATTCTAATACTGATTCAATGTATTTATGGACTAGATGGATGGACAAGTACATGAGTAGAAAACAGATGGATCATTGAATTCCAGAGTCTAATGGTTCATACTTCCTCTTTTTATCTGAGTTCCTTAGGGCACTGTCCAGAAACCCACCCTGGTTCAGTAACTTCCTCAGTGTCTTGGTGGACAGTGGGTTAAATACTGTATGCTGACAGTGCTGGAGGGAAAAAAGCAATGGGCTGAGTCAACAGCAGACTACCAGTAAATCAAGGAAAGTTGTGATTTCCTTGTACTTGGTACTAATTAGGCCACATCTAGAACAACACATCTAGTTTTGGATACCTTCATTCAAGGCAGAATTTGATCAACTGGAGCAAGTTCAGCAGGGAACTATCAGGATTGTTGGAGGCAGCAGCATATGTCCTGTGTAGAAACTCTGTGAAAGCAGGGCTTGTTTAATCTAGAAAAAAGATGCCTGCAGGTAAAAAAAATAAAATTTAGGCAGAGCAATCCTGAGAAAATAATAATGTGGCAAGAAAGAGTGGTTTCCTTTTAAGTGGGTAGTGCCTCCTGCTTCCTAAAGAAGCTCACCATTCATATGCATCAGGTGAGCTAGGGCTGCTAAGCAGCTCTAATGAAACTCTAAATATTGCAAGAGATTTCCTTCAAGTTACATAGTAATAGTTAGGTAGTAGTTTACTAATGTGTAATGTTAAATTATTGTTTTCACATAGACAGTAAAGAGAAATATAAAACATTTGGCATTCTAGGGTTTATGCAGGTGTCTCTGAACTTCTATGTCTTCTGGGAGGATTCTTCCTGCAGAGTAGTTCTTGCTGTTGTTCCTGGAATGCTGGAAATTTAGAGTAGAGCTGTTTGGCTGGGGTGGTGAATGCTCTTGCTAGGGAAGTGATGGCTACGGATTCTGAGCTGTGCCTTGGTTTGATTTGATGGTGCTAATCCTCTGTTTTGTTCTTGTTCCCTGAAATTTTATGTGAATATTTTTGCTAAGGAAGAAAATTGTGTAAAGAAAATCAAAAGAAATCTGATGCATTTTCATTTGCTTGGAAACGAAAAAACGACAGTGGATAACAAATATTTTTAAGTCTACCTTTTCCTTATGCCAAATCAACATGACTAAAACAGTTGGGACTGGGAGCAAAAAGTAGAAGGAAAGAAACGAAGCCTCTTGGGTCATTGGTAGAAAATACTCTACTTGGGAATTATGCATTATAATCAATCTTTTACTGTAGAGATTTGTACTGTGAAAGATATTAGGAAGTGGCTGGGAAGATACCAATGTAATCAGTCCTGGAGTTGTGCCAGAATGTTCAATCTGTCTGGTCCAGATGTTGTCCTTTCAGGCCAAGGAAAATACCTCTGCCCAGCTCGCTTCCTCCTTATTGCAGAAGCAGGTTTGATATTTGCATTGTCTGTTTGCAAGTTTGGTTTGTAGTCCTGAGTCAGGCTGGGCTCATCAAATTCAGGACTACCCTGTAAGGCAGCACTGCTCACAGGACTTGCATAAATTCTAATAACTATTTTTAAATGTTCTTTTTCACTTCTCTGATTAATTCTTTCCTGCTTCAGTCTCCTCCCAAAAAAACAACCTACCCCATTTCCACCCCCCCCCCCCCATTGAACCCGGTGTGCTGTATCACTTTGCCAAGTCAATATTTCTGAAACCATTGGTAAATGTGCTCATGGCCTTGCATGGGATTTCTGGTACAGCTACCTGGGCACTGTTGACCTTGCATGACTGCACTCACCAGAAGGTGCCCACTAGTCCTCTTCAACTCTATGAAGTCTGACCTGGTGACTGTCTCTCAACTGCCTGTGAAATCCACCCATTCTTCATTGGACTCTCTTTATAGCTTATTATCTTCTCAATTTATAATCTCTCAATAATTTTTTTTAGCTTACATAGATAGTTTTAGCATGTCCTGTTCAGTTAACTCCAGGTGGAAGCAGCCTTGTTTTTTTCCTGAGCCCTAACCCCGATATCATCATCCTCAGTTATTGCTCTTGGTGTCAGCTGCACAAAGGGAGATGAGGAGATAAAGGCACGGCTGGTGATGGGTGGTTGAAGCCTCTTCAGGTCCCTTCCATACATTCTGGCACAAGAACCCATCTGCCAGGGCTACTTGGGAGTCACAATGTGTGAATGGAAATGGGAGCAAGCTCTGCCTAAGGTCCAAGCCAGCAGGAAATGAGAGCTCTAATATTGTGTGAGTAGATGCCACCACAGTGGCTTAAGTAAGCCTTGTTGAAGGGCTGGATAGGGCATCACATTTATCAGTTCTTGAATGCAATATGAGAGTTGGCTGACTTAAAATATGGCAGTGTGAGGTCTCATCTGCCCACAGTTGCACCAACAGACCGTATCAATGAGACAGGAAATTTTTTCTTGTCATTCCTGGTCACTGAGGGCAGGAAAAGCAGAACAAGTAGGAGTAGCTGTAGTCTCAGCTGTCATTGCAGCATCAGTGTAGGAATAAACACTTAGAAACTGGAAAAGTCCCTAGTTCTAATCCATAGTTAAGCCAGATAACTTTGGGTAGTCAGCTGTTAAATGGGAATTAAATGGGAAATGTGCTCTGATTATGAGACATTGGATCCTACCACAGCTGTAAGGCAAAACTTAAACACTAAAAATCCTGCTGGTATTACACGACAAAATGGGTCTTCAAAGTCACTGTTCCCACTTTGATTTAAAAAAAACAAGCCAAAACCCCCTTTCCTAAATTATTAAATTTGAGACTTTAAGAAAATGACATTGGTGCCACCCGTTGTTATCTCTTGTAGAGACCATAGTCAAACACTTGCTTAATGGGTGTGTACCTCTTAACAATTAAAAAATGTACAACTTGAGGTTTTTTAAAAAAATTCTTTAATGCTTTAGAAATAGCATTGTGTTGGTTCATTTCTGTATTATGAGATATTCACAGTACTTGGCTGCAAGCACAACAAAGAAACAGAATGCATAATCATTTCTGTGATTACCATGTCTGCTGCCCAGTTACACAAACTCTAGAAGGAAGAGAAAAGGCATCACATCCTATACACCTGCTTATACAATCTTATAGATATTGCTATTGCAAAGGCATCAGGGTTTCTTTAATTGGTTTCTGGAGGTCAGATTTCATGAGCAAAGTGAATGAGACACAATGGGCAATGCTGATTAAAATGGAAAGATAAGGTTTATTCTTTTAGCAAGAAAAAGTTCATGATATTGGTATCAATAAAACTACTTCTCTTTCTGAAACAACACTAGGGTTGCCAGTGGGAATTTCGGTGGGGTTATACAGTTGGAATATGATTATATTCTTGGATGGCTTTTGTTTCCTTGTTAAACACTATCAAAACCCCCATTAAAGATATAAGCATTTTGTTATAATTTTAAATTTTTTTTGTATGTACTGCTATAGGATTGGCATCCTTCCTTTAATCAGCTGACAAATTGACCAGTGCATGTACCAAGTTCTACAACTGCATCAAAGTATGGCTGAAAAAGGACAATTGTGAAATCTCCAAGGGTTTGAGATGCAGTTAATTTGGTAGATAAAGAAAAAATCTTGAGGAGCCAGTGTTTATTCTGAGGATTTTTTCACTTGGGGGAAGAGTTTTTTTAGAACCCTTTTTGGGTGGTTTGTACCCATTTAACTCTGGATATTTGGTTACTTGCCTGTGGTGATTGTGAAAGAAGAACACTGTGGTGAATTAAATGTAACTATAATATAGTGTGTTTAGCCACCTTTATGGATATAATCTGCAGATACATAGCATATGTATTAAAGATACTTCAGTATGAGAAATCAATGTAATGTGCAAGTGTTATGTAAAATGATTAAAAAGCAGAAGTTCTTTGCTCTTTAGAACTTCAAAACTTGCAACTTTCTGTTTATCTGGGCTATGAGGGAGAGAAGCACATTTTCCTCCTTTTTCTTAAGTTTTTTTATTATGAGAACATTCCTCAAACAAAATATACCTGAAGTCTAACATTCCATCTCCAAATGCAAAACACATTCTATTCTCAACATACTAGAATGAAGGACTGAATCATACTTTAAATTATTCTCCTTTTGCCAAAATATCTGCTAAACCTACTTAATTGAATAAAAAAAAAATCCTGAATTCTCAAAGTACTTTTGTGAAATATAATGTATGTTATGCATGTACAATGACAGCGGGAAAGGAAGAAGAAGAGATTGCCAAGGACATTCTGAGAACATTTATTGATTGGAAACAAATCAGTGGAATTTTTTTTTGTTGTTGTTTTGTTTTGTTTTGCTGGATTGTTTTTTTCTTCTCCATATTATACGAAGTGGTCTCTGTCTGGGTGTAATTTTTACTTTTTAGTGCCATCTGCACCTGTGGCCTTTGGACTTAATGTTTATGACAGATGGACTGGACTGTGTTTGCACCATTTAGTGTATAATCCTTCTGTATGTATCTATGCCATGCTAGGCAGTGGCACTGGCCCAATGGGCATATTTATTAGTGCAGACTTCCTGTCTGCTTCCATTGTTCTGTTGCAGTGTCCTTTGAGCCTAATGGACCTTGCTTTGTGCTGGGCCCACCTACAAAATATTGTTTCTGATTCGTGCCAGATTATCTATTGCAGACTCTGGTTTTTTTTTTTTCCCTCTAACACATTTGCCAACTAGAATGCTTAAAATGGATCAATTCCATATTGTAAATGCTCTTCCTCTCCTCTCAGCCTGCAAGCTTCATTTTGGAACAAGCTTGCTAGCTTTGTTTGCTAGTATCAAGATACTTGATAAAAACAGGAGAAGCATTTCTATTGAAAAATGTCACCTCTCACTACCTGAGCTGCTGCTCTACTGGAAGCAGAGGTTGTTCCCAGTAAGGCAATGGTCCCTGTAGAAGAGGGTGCAATAAACACAGCCTTGGCTGCAGGAGCTTGGCTGGCTCATGGCCTGCAGCCCGGAGATGGGTGGCACATCCCATCCCTGCTGACTTCATCAGCCCTGTGTGATGTGGGAAAAAGGATGGGCTACTGCTGAACAAGGGATGCTGCCTTCTGGAACTGAGCAGCAAAACAAATGCAGCACTTGGGCACTTGCAGTTTTTCAAGTTATTTGTGAGTGTAACAATCCACAGATGTGAAACCAGAAAAACGAAGAACAATTCGTTATTGATCATTTATCTCTTGAAACCATGAAGTTGCCTCTCTAAAATTTTTGGGCCTGTTACAGAAAAACGTGAAATTAACCTCATATTTTAGTTGCAGTCACATTAAATTAGTGGCAAATTTCAAGCAGACAATTGAGTATTAACTCATCCTCTTCTAAAAATAGAATTTTTCAATATATATATATATTCTAACAGTTAAAAAAGGCTTTGTAAAATATTTCTAAAGAGAATAATCATGCCTCTGCAAACCCTCTATGGAGAGAGAGATCACCTATATATCTCCTCATATTGCATAGCAAGACTATGCAGTATGGCTCATATTATCATGATCATGAGAAAAGGCAACATGTTCTGCATCATACACCTGGGATAACAGGGATAGTTTCTGGTGTGGATATACCTGCCAATCAGACTTCTGCAGGATGAGAATGAAGACCTGTGAGGGAGAATTTGTCTTTTCATAAATAAAAAAGCAATAATCAGCAACGATTTCATGTCTAGAAGAGGCTTCTTTATATTATTAAAATAAAGCTGTATAGTAAAAACGAAGACATTATGGTGGCATAATCATGACTAGGAACTAGGAATTTTTTTTTCCATTCAGGCATTTTAAATTTTGCATTTATTTTTCTTCTTTTGTTGTAAAAACTCAAACAATCAAATAAATATCCTGAATATATTACTTGTGATCTTGGCCTTGAGAAGGAAGTATGTAGAAGTCCCTATAGAAATATTCGTGTGTGCTTTGTATATCTGCCTTTTTCTCATTCACCTTTAATGCTGTTGAATAATTAGAACTTTTGAAGATCAGGCAACCAAATTATCAAGGTGGAACTCCATATAGGCAATCTTTGCAGAGCAATATGTATATTTTCCACCCTGAATTTAATATTAAAACACATTCTTGAAATTTGAAAACCTCATGGCAGTATGTTTTACAATTATCTTCCACACACCAAGCAATTTATATTTGTTTTTTTTAAGTGATATCTGGAAGAGTTTCATTGATTTAGCCTATTAGTTGCACATCTTGAAGGAATATTTTTAAAGAATGCAGTGTAAAAAATGTGCAAGCTAGTTGTAGCAAATCCTGTTTAATACCCTTCAATTTGAATTAGCTGTGTGATGGTTCTGATTTTTTTCCCTGTATTTATTGTGGCAGTATCACAATTTGTTTCTGATAGATTATTGCTCACCTACTCCATGAAAAAGCAGTTTTCTAAGTTGCTTTTCTCTGCTGCCAGTCAGTGTGAGGATGAAGTATCTTCTCAAAAGTACTGTAAAAGCTGCAGTATCTCCTTACTTGTAAAAGATAATTTATAAATTTTAAGGTGAAAACAGAGACTGGTACAGTGGTGTATCACAGAGGAGACAAGATATTACAGTGCTTATTTTTTTTATTTGATTTTCTTTCTTTTGCTTTATAGAGTTCATAGCAAAAATTCAGGACAACAGATATTGAGAGATATTATAACAATAGAGATATTATCCAACTTTGCCAGAACAGAGCAGTAATCTTCTCCCACTAAAGTCTGTTGGTTACGTGATAAGATTAGCTTTAAGGTTATTGCAGTGTTTGAGTTCCTGATTTGAGCCCTCTGCAAATAATGACCTGAGGGGTTGTGTCATCATGTAGACAAGCTGCAAGGCCATTCAGCTGTGATTATCCTAACTTCAGTGCCAGTAATATACTGTGCCCCAGCACTGTGGAGCTAGGTATCATGTCCTGCAAATGGAATTATTCAGTTAATCACGGAAGAGCCCGGGGACTGAGCTGATGGAAGCACATAATAGCAAGGTTATGCCTATCAAGGATATGCAGCCTAAACCTCTCAACTGTGAGGCAGGGTAGAGAAAAGTGTTATGTGACTGCCCTCCCTTGTGGATCATCAGCATCATATCCCTTCCCTAGACAGTACCTGATTGCCAGCCAAGCCAATATACCAGACTGTCATCTTCTACCCTGGCATCTGCAGGGCTGCATGTGAAATGCACACAACCAAGGGGATTTTTCATTACCCTGAACATTACAGTGAGCCTTATCTGGCCTTGACTGAATTCACACTTCTGTTAGAGGAACTGTAAGTTTAAAGAGCTTTGCAGAGCTTTCAAACTAGGCAATAGGTACCTGCATGTCTTTGAGAGCATGAGACAGGAGGCTGTGATCATCTGCAAGCAGATAGACTGGCTTTCCCAAGCCATGACTTTCCAGGGAGCTAACCAATGGATTTGGACACTTTGTCCTGATGTCTCTAGGCATGTTCAAGTCTGTTTTTCAGAAAGACAAATCTCCTCACCTCTAACCAGCTGAGGGATTCCACTGATGTGGTTCCCTGTAAGATCCATTAGGGAGACCTCCTTTTGTCTGCTGAAATGCCATTTATTGGTGCTAGATCACCTGTGACTTCAGGAGGTCCCGTGGCCAGATTACTGTGAGCCACACCTGGCACCTCCTGGGGGGTTTCTGAGCATTGACTGATGGAGGATCTGCAGCTTTTTGCTCCTCCACCAATTTTCTTCCCTAGTATGTCTGCACATTCTGCTTAATGCCATTATATTGTTCTGTCTTTGCAGGTTATTTTTAGTGTTAATACATTTCAGATGCTTTATACCTAGATGTTACAAGCAACCTGATCTCATTTGTGTTGCAATTCAATCATTCTTCATATCTGCTCCTTACAAAATCAAAAAATTTCTCCAATGTTGAACACTAGATAACAGGATGTGGCGATAAACTGGTGAAACATGGTAGGAAGGAAAAAAGCTCAAAGGATTTGTTTTACAAACACATAATATGGCTGCAGCTGCTTTCTTTTAAAAGTTAATCTCACTTTGTGGTCTCAGGAAGCATACTTAAATTCTGAATAACTGTTCCTAGTTGAAACAGAAAGAAAAAAATTGCATTTCATTTATGAGGAAAGAGAGTAATACAATGTGATTTGTGTGCCTTTTTACTATTTTAGAAATATATTTTTTCTTCTTTTTTTTTTCTGTAGACTGATATATACAAATTACAATGTATAAAAATATTTGCATCATAATAAAATTGTTTGGAAAAATAAAAGAAGCAAATGGCAAAATGGCAAATACTGGAATAACAAATCTTAAGAGAATAAAATGAATGGACCTGTACAAAGCTTTTGTGAGAGATCTGTATAAATTCTCTTGTTTTAATTAAAAGATCCTTTTGCATAAAGACCTAAAGTTTTCATTGGTTCTGTTTCTCGTTTTGTTAGATATGATCAGGTCCTGCCTAAAAAACAAAAAAGACTCTGTGCACATACAACCCTCCTGTGTTTCTGCCCTGGTGGTAGGGAAGGGGAAGGCTGTGAACTTGTTGGAATCAGTTGTTTCTCTGCATAGGGACTCATAGAGTGTGATTAATTTCCTTAGTCAAAGCCAGTAAGCAGTCCAACAACTTACTTTAAAATCTGTTCCTGTGATAGTCTTCAGTGCTAGGAAAAGTAGTTTTTGTTTGGCAGCCCCACATGTGAACCTCACAGCACAACTGCATGTGACTGAGACTGATATGGCCAGCAATGGACTCTGTGTGAGATTATTTCCCTTGTCTCCCTCTCTGCTCTCCATCTTTTTCTCTTCTGTCAGTGGTATTTCCATTCCACAAGTTAATGCTGCAGTTAGTGAGAACGAGAGAATAATTCATCGCTTTTGCAGGTCTTAAGTCTTTTCTTCCATCTACTTACATGTTTTCCCTAACTCCTGTGATTGCTTGGGCTCAAGCAACAGAGACAGATGGAGGTTGTCACATCCACATAGAAGTGATGAAGAGATGATGGCTGTTGGCCATTGACTTGCAGTGGCAGATGCATCTTTAACTTGCATCTCAAAGGAGCCCCTTTTAGGGATCTTGTCACCATCTTTGCTGAAAATGCAAAAACTGATCCTCAGCTCTCATGTACTCTGCCACTGACTCATTGTGCTGCAACAACAAGCCATTTACACAGCAAAACTCTCACCTAGAAAAAGCTAAGCTGAGGAAAATGTGAGAGACTAGTGCATATTGAAAATATATTGTAACATCTAATATCAACATAGAAATCTGAAATGCAACATATCTTTCAAATGAGATAAATTTTAAGGTGGTATTGCTGTATGTATGCATCACCAGAAATCTGAATTTGAGAATAAATTACTACCTAATGTCTCCTTAACTGAAGCTGATATCAAAGTTAGATTCTTTGTAGCATTACTGACAAATTTTATGAGGATCCAGATAGCTCAGTGAAAATGTCTTCACAATATGGTATTATTAAGCTAAACTTGTAGATAAATACTTAGGCAAGTTTCTGCAACATTGATGCCTGGAAAGGCTGGCCTGGAACAGAGACAAAAAACAGAGCAAAAGGAATAAAATAGCTATTTATTTATCTAAATATTGGGGTCAATTGTCCAACCACAGCCCCAGGTTATGAAGTCTCAGCCCCCTGGCTTGCCCCCTTTCCCTTGCCATTGTTTATGCTTTTTGGGTACCTTGTCCTTAGTTCTCTAGCTAGGAAGGGATTGTTTTTGTCTAACTAGCCTGTGAAGAGACCTTAATAACACCTAATATGATGTTTCAGAGTAACACACCAAGCAGGAGTAAATCTGAAAAATATAAAAGTTAAAACCCAAGGCATAATTTCCCCCTTAAAAAAAAGGTAACTGATCAGGTCAGTGTGGAAACTAATAGCTCAAAGCTTTGATAAAAGCTGCAGCATTGACTGCTTGTATTTATGTTACCTAAAATCTTCATAAATTAATAGTTGTTTCCATTTAAAATAGTAGCTGAATTATGTTTTCCTTGTGATAGTGTAAAAAAAAGATGTGTACTTGGGGGGAACAGGAGGGAAGGGACCAATGAAGACAGAATTTCCGCTAATTAATCAACTTTGCTATAGAAAAATAATGGGTGAAATAGCAAGTAAAATAATATTTGTGTGTTTGTGTGTGGAATAAATCCAAATGTATTAAAAGACCCATTAATTCTAACTCCCAGTGGTTAATACTAGCCTCTATTTTTGGTACACTGATATTTGAATTTATAGAATATATATATTCTCTTCCTTCTGACTACTCTGTAGTCTTTTCTGTTAATTATCATCTGAAAGACTATGTAGTCCACTTCTAAGTGACATAAAAATGCAATAATTTTCAGAAATTGTCCCACTGATGCCTATGAAGTTATTTGCAAAGGAAACTGCTGGCCAGAGCAAGCTAGGGCTCTGTTAAAGAGTTCAAATGGAATATGAAGTTAAATGTATGTTTACTTGATATATTCTCGTTCTCTAACATTCTTTTTGTTTAAATCCTTATTTCTTGTTCTACTTATGTTTTTAACTCCTAACTCTTGCTCTGTTTCTTCTTGCTTTTCTCTTTTTTTTCCTTATATTTCTCTTTCCTCCTCCTAATATTGCATTTTAACAAGATTTTGTGAGTCACACTGATTCCAGGCAAACAAGCTGCTGTACTGTAAAATAAATAGCCTTGAAATGCTACAAAGTAAATCACTTGCCTTCAAGATTAAGCTTAAATGTTTGCTTCAGCTTCATGTCTGAACATCCTTCCACTTAACCAGATGATAGCAGACTTTTTGCCAACAAAACATATCTTTGCTAAACCAGGGCCATCTTTCAATAAGAACAGAGCAGTATGATGCCCTCTGCCATCAAAACATGCCTCTAGCCCTATTTATTTATGAGGAGCTTTGTACTGGATACAAACTGATCATGAATGTTATCCAGCTTTATATAAGACATCACATGGTATTGGTAATCTGATACAGGGTTTTAAATGGATAGCTACACTGCCAGTTTGAAGTGCCAGGATGTTTGTTTTTTTTTCATTTTGCTATCAAATGGCATAGCATGAAGAAATAGTCAAGCTTTCACTGAGTTTATGTCTCCTGCAGAAGAATTGCTAAGTCTTTATTTTGCCTTTTATTCTTTGGAACAAAATAATCTACTTCGTGATCTTTATAGAGAATCTTGCAAATAGATTTTTTTAGGAAGAATAATCTATGTTTTACTCCTTTCACTCAAATATGTCTTTTTCACAACCTTGTGTTTCTGCATCAATTTGCTGTATTTTATTAAAATAGTTACACTTTGATTGTACAGGTCTGGAGAGTCTTGAGAAACAGAGAGGGCTGCAGACATGAAACACTGACTTTTCTTGGTGTTTATTCTCATAGAGCTGTATTTGCTCACATATACTTGTTACTGCAAATCTACAGAATCAGCTTTACATGTGGATTAGGTATATAACTGACATTTGCTTCATGCAAGCATGGAAAAATCTAACCTGGTGTGAGAAACCTGAAGTGTGACTAACATCCTGAATTTTTGCTTTGCAATATAATCTAGAGAATGGATGAGCATTAACATGGAAAATCTAGGCTCTTTTTCCCAGAGGGCACCTTTGCATTATTGTAGCTGAAATGCTTTGTGTGGTGTATCACTTTGATCTGAAAGCAAAAATCTGATGAACACTTCTTTGAGTGTTTTAAAGGTAAAGTTAGTAAAGCTTTGATGATTGCCTTGAATCTCTAGTTTAAATCATTATAAGACAAGTTAAAGTAAAATTCTGGAACTGATCTGTGCATACTTAAGGGAAGGAAAATGGGCTGATTTGTGCTTGACTTACTTACAAGCAGGTATAAAAAAAATATGACAGAGGGAACATCTAAAAACGTGAAGTGAACGTAACTGAAAATTTTGTAAATGATTAGATGGTAACGTAGGTAAAAGTGTCTCAAGACAGCATTTCAGTAGCCAATTATTTAGCAACCACTCATTTGCAATTGAAATAGCTTGAGTAGAGATGTGACTGGGGGCAGGGGGTGGAACTGGTAAGGAGAATTGCATGCTCAATATCTGTATATATGTTTCTTCTACCATGACAGAAAGACCTGTAGGTTTGTATGCTTCCCTAAGTTTGCACATTAGAGAAACTGAATAGCATGACTGGGTTTAAAAGGGGTGACATTAATGTGAGGTCTAAGGATTCTTTATGTGCATAAAACCATGATGGTTCATTCCATGAACAGCTGCTAGCCAATAAGCCTTTTAAAAAGCCTTTTGGAGACGACACTGAAAATCAAGAGCTTAGACTCTCACTGCAGGATTTGTACACTGAGTTTTCAAAAATAGGGCACCTTCAAATACATGTTTAAATGGTGATGTAAGCACCTCCTTGGGACTCAGGATGATATTAATTGTATATCTCACTAACATAGTTTGAGCCCAGCCTGCAGCTAAGCCCCACACAGCCATTCATTTACTCCCCTCAAATGAGGCTGGGGAGAGAATAAGAACAGTAAAAGAGAGAAAGTCCACTGGTTGAGTTAAGATGGTGAAATAAGTAAAATAAAAGCCACACCTTCAGGAAAACCAAAACAAAGAATTGATTTGCAACTTCTCATCAACAGAAAAGTGTTCAGCCAGGAAAGCCAGGCTCCATCATGTGTAACAGCGACTTGGGAAGACAATGCCAACACTTGAATGTCCATTCTCTTACTCCTTCTTTTTCTCCCAGGTCTATATGCATGGTGCCAAACAGTGAGGGATGTATATTTAGTCAGCTGGGGTCAGCTGTCCCAGCTGTATCCCCTCCCAAGTCCTTGTGCACCCCCAGCCCACCCACTGGTGGGGAGGGGTGAGAAGCAGCAAAGCCCTTGGCACTGCACGAGCCCTGCTCAGCCAATAACCAAAACACCCCTGTGTCATCAATAAAAAAACACCCCTGTGTCATCAATAACGAAAACACCCCTGTGTCATCAATGCTGTTCTCAGCACAAATCCAAGACATAGCCCCCTAGCAGCTACTGTGAACTGAAGGAACTCTCTCCCTGCCAAAACTCCTGCACCAACATGACATTGGAATAACATCTTTACTTAGCATCTAATAGAGAAGTTGTACAGTGTTAAGCGTATTTAAACATAATTAGATGAAACTGCTTTGAGGTGATGACTTAACTGTCCAAGATTATATCTGATTGAATCTGTCTCTTCAGTATTTTTGCTCCTGAGTTCGTTCAGGCTGCAGAACTCTCACAGTTTCAGTGAGAATAGAATGCTGTATATAACAGCCCATTAGTGAAGCTATGTCAAAGCTTCTAACAAAATACTTCTTCTTGGCTATTTATGTTGAGGTTATGGTTTTTGGGGGACAATATTTATACTCTACCTGCACAGTGTTTCTGATTATTGAGTAGTACTCTGCTATAAGAAATAAATAATAAAACTTAAACATTTGCTTGTACATTGGGAATTGCTGAAAATTCCATACTAGCTCTTCTTTCCTGCACTGAGAGAACCTTAGATATTTAAAACATCATATCTAAAAATGCTAAGCCAAAGGAAAACAAAAACAGCTGTTTGTAATCTATGTTACTGCAGAAATGTGGAATAAAATAGAAGAATGAAAGACATTAGGATGTTAAAAACCTTCCTTCTCTCTTTCTCTAATGCAAAATATTCTAGGAGCTAAAGGATGGGAGTGCCAGTTCCAAATCACCAAGTGTTCAGCAGTGGTGGAATTGTCCATGGAAAGGAGCACCACATTTCAGAGTTTCTATCCTTGTACATTCAGCACTAAGGATTAAGGAGCTGCAGCTTAATTATGGAGAGATGAGGGCAAGCTGGTGAAGGTACAACAGTCACATGACCACTCCACAAAGATAAACACAATCAGCATTTTTCTATACCTAAATAAGATATTTTTAAAAAGTCTTTCCTTTTTTTATTAATTTAAAGCTATTTAAATTGGAAGGCTTTTTGGGACTGGTATCCTACATGTCCTGACCAATGCATGGGAAGAAAAATTATATCCCCTTTTAATGAAATTACAAAACATTTCCTCGAGATCTGATCCTGTAGCTTAATAGAATTGGCTCATCTTATGGACAACTTAGCTAATGCTAGTGTAATCAGAGATGACTGTCGTAGCATGAGTTGGAAATACATCATTAAGGATGTAACAGCTGCAACCTCTGCTTAAAATTTGTCATTATATCTTGAAGTATAAAGCATGCAAAATACAGTTCAAAAGAAAATAGAAACTTCAGTTAAGTGACTTTCACCACTGAAATGGTATTAACAGTAAAAATTCCAATGACAAGTAATATCTTCTCTCTGTGTGTTAGAAATTTGCCCCCTTGTGTTTGATGATTACAGCTCTTGGGGGGAATAGGACGTCTTTAATCACAGTCCTAAAAGATATTTCACTCTTCCTTTTGCATATTTGATTTACCTCTTGTATGCAAGTATATTTGCTCTATATTTGAAAAGTGTCTCCTGTTAATCTGCATAGACGTTATTTTCTTTTCTTTAGCAGATTGCTTTGTGTAAGTTACACTGTAAGGACAGCTTTAATAGTTGAATTGGATGGTTGGTTTGCTTTTTACAGTACATTTTATTAGACTGAATGTACGGTAGACAGTCTTAAAACCAATACCTACAGGTATCTTTTCAGCACAGTGCTCAGGAAATTAACCATGGAGCTCTCATTAGCATTAATGGGTGCTTAGTGGTTAATTTACTGTGCACCACACTAAAAACATTCCCCCCAGGGTGCTCACCAGGCTGTGTGGGAGATTTCTCCCTGCTGATGGTACTGTAATTGTATTTTATTAGATCAAGTTGCAACTGAAAGATTTTGATTTCTATGGCATCTGTGACTGAGTCAAAGACAAAACACACCTGTGCTCATTATGAGTCAGCTATGACAGCAAAATACTCCTCTCAAGGAGTTCTTGTGGAAAGATACAGTAGAAAAAACCCCATACTATCAATGCTTCCAATTTCTTGCAAACAGAAAGTTACAGAATTTTTTAATTATATATATTAAACATTAAAACCATAAACTTTCAAAGTAACATTCAGAAATTTGGAATAAACCTTGACATTTTAATTTATTCTTATTATTCATGAATTTTCAATTAAAAATAGAAGACTTCAAGAAATTAGGAGAAATTGACTGGAATCAAGAGTTTGGGAAGTCAAGTCTTAAAGAAATAAAAGTTTTTTCTCAGTCCGAGGTGCAAAAACTCCCTGGAATTCATGCTCCAGTGCAAGATGATTTCAATTGAATTCTGTTCAGAATAATGAATTTTAAGAAAGAATTTACCTTAAGCAGAAAGCTATAAAAATGGGAAAACGAGAAAACAAGAAAGAGTCCTGTGCTTTGTTGAATAGAAATTGGTGGGATAAAGGAAAAAAATCAGCCCATGTCTTTGCTTTAGAAAGAAGATTCTTAATTTCTAAATAGTCCATGAAGAAGGCAGATATGCTTAAAATTATCTTTTACCCAAAACAGATCCAAATTGTATCTGTTTCATTTATTAATGGGACCAATGCTAAATACAAAAGCAAAGGCAAGCTTATTGTAGCAAATCTCACTAAGCTCATTGTATGTGTATGTGAAAGAGATGGGAGACAAAAAGATTATATCCTTTCCAAAATATTGAGTATAAAATAGCAATCAGACAGAAAGTGTTAAGAAATATGAATGGCTCCACCATAAAAATGTGGAGTAATATAAATGCTAGCTATATTTAAGACAAGAAAAAAAATAGGGAGCAGACTAATATGGATTTATAACTGTGACCTCATCAGAAAAAAAGCTAGAAAATGTTAATGATATGAAAGAGATGGAAGTAAACAGCATAAAACAAAGGGCTCATAGGTCATCTTACATCAATCTCAGAGAAGATTTTTTTTGTTGTGAAAAGAAGTAAAAGTCAGTCTAATTTGTGGACTTCACAAATGGGACTTCAGAGAGCTATGGGGAATCACGAGTTACATTGAGAAAAATGGGGATTAATAAGGAATTCTTGAGTGAGTGAAGAAGTGTCTAGAAGGGAGATGAGTAGATTTTACTCTAATACTAGTACACTGCTTGTGTATTGCTGCTTGTCTGATAATATAAATCCAAAAATGTTATGTATCTTACTAATAGTTGGCCACTGGGGGTTTTCTAAGATCTTTTTCATCACCATTGTCTATAATGTTGTACTGAAAAGCAACTGTTACAGTCTCTGTCACTTAAATCTGTGTCATAAATGTCACAGATCCTCATAATTCATAATGGTAGTATCATTCTTGTGAATTACAGGCTTTAACATCACTAGTTTGTGATACCCATGTATTATTATTTTTTTATCCTAACATTCTTCCCCATTCTTGCATATGTACATGCTGAAGTGTTTGCTACTCTTAAGTGATCTGCTAATACCCTGGGTCAACCTCACATCAGAAAGGTACATTGAAAATGTTTAGGACAGTGCTTTGCACTCTAATAGCTTCTAGGAAAGTTAAGAATAAAACTGAGGTTGAGTTGCCTTTTTTTAAGACAGAGAAAGTGGTTGCCTCCAGAAAAAGATGTTTCATTTGCTTCAGATATGTTTACAGGATATCTTTATAAAACCTGGAGGCATATTTAAAGTGGGTATCTGCCCAAGGGTAGCTAACAGATATATTACCATCTCCAATTGTGTATGAACTCTAACAGATGTAATGAAGTGAGTGGTGCAGGAAAAGCACAGGATAAAATATGATATATCACAGCAGGAAGCCTGTCTTTCTTTTCACAGATATACAGATTGGCTGCATTTGGTAGTTCACAGCAGGTAAAGGTAGTAAAGGTAGTTTCACCTCAAAAGGGTGATTCCAAAGCAGCTTTGCTGGGAATAAAGCAATTGTAGTGATACAGACAGAAGAAAACTGCAGGTCTTGCCTAGCTTTCCCTCCCTGGATGTAAAATTTATTGCTGTGGTTTAGGTGATCACAGTCATCTGTTCCAAAATTTTTCAAAAGAAAATGACACAGCATAGCTTTTGTTGTTCCTGTATTTTATGCTTGTTATAAAAATGCTGGGAAAGAGACTTCCACCATTTATTTTCAGAAGTGTCTGTTATTTAAACACTGTCAACCTATCAACGAATGTTCCTCTGTGAAAGTGAGAATTCCTGCACTAGAAAAAATTATGACAAAATATATTAACTGTTTTAAATGTTTTATGCTTTTTCTCCTCAGTCAAGAATTTATTTTCCATCACTGTATTCTTCAGTATTAGCAGTTTTGTTTATCTATTTCTTCTTAGCTTGAAGGAAGATTGAAAATGCTTGTTGAGTGGGTGAGGCATTGAGCAAATAATGCCTGTAGGAGAGTAGCAGGCAACAGCCTGTTCTTAAACAGCATAGGAAGAAATAAAAAGTGCTACATTTATCACTATTATGATGAGACCAGGAAAGAACAAATTATCAAAAGAAAATTCCAAAATTGCAAAATTATTTTGTTATATCTGAAAAGATGTATGTATGGCAAAATAAATAAAACTGTTCCAGAAGTGTAGCAATTTTGGAGTAGACTGTGTGTAAAGGGGCATTTAGAGCTCCTAGAATATGCCCTTCACTGAAGACATCCTGCCCTCTACCAGATGTAAGGCTAAAGTTCTATCAGTGCCTACAGAAAAGCTTAGATGCTTCAGGAAAAAGTAATAAAACTTCATAGGAAAAAAATCCTGACCCCACTGAAGGACATGGAAGCTTACTCACAGACAGCTGAAGAGTCTGATTTTTCAGTCTAATTAGCAAAAGGTCAGCTGGAAAAATAGACAGAACTTGATGCATTTCTTAACAAAGACCGGGTCCATCTTCAGTTTTAAAGAAAGTGAGGACTGAATACACTTTTTTGCCATAAAAATCAATTTTTAAATTCTTAACTGTGCAAGGAGCTGAAAATGTGATGGCAAAACTACTGATAGAGAGTAGGGTATAGTATGAGTAAGGATAGATTGTACATCCACTTTGAAGATGAAGAATATTTACTGAAACCGCAGTTTTTAGTTTAATAATTGAAAATAAAATTTTCTGTGATATACTTTCAGTTTTTACCAATATAAAATAGTTTGATGAGATGATCTGCTAGGAAAAAAAATCAAAATATTTTACAGCAGAAAATTCTCATCTAATGAAATTGAAGCATATGGGGGGATGGACAGACACATGCCAACTAAATTTATTTAAATTGAGACATTGATCTGCACCTACACAGTATTTTTTTTCCCAAATTATAGATGCTGCTTCACAAAAATAAAGCCAAATAATTCACTGAAATGAAAAAGACTATTTTAATATCTTTGACATTTCCCAGATATTATTTGCTTTGACTGCTTCCTCTTACTCTTTTAATTCTTCATAGATGGATATCTCTCATTCCTTGCAGTGAGAACTTAAAAGTAAATGATAAGTTTTTTGCAATATTAGTTTCTGTTAGTTTTGAGCAAGCTCAGAATTTCCCTTATGATTCTATATTGAACCTACTTCCTGTGGACACAGGCATACATCTGTTTTTCTTCATGGACTTTCAGCTAGAACATGAGATTGAGTACTCTGTGTGGTTTGACACAGGGTGTGCACTTGTACTGCAACTGCTACAAATTGCCAATTTCCTAGCAGCTGCATATTTTATCTTTAGTTATAACATCAAAAATAATTCTTATCTGGTCTCATCACTGCCTGTTATATCTAGAATACAGAGGTTGTTGGTTAGGAAAAATGCAGTACAACGGGATGGCTTCTGTACTAGAAAAACACATAAATGTTTAGTGGGTCCCTTAAATCTTTTTGTAAAACACCTGACATGCTGCTATCCTGCATGGAAATGCCAAAACTTTCTACTACTCGAATCTGGACTGACTATGAGCTGCCCTATACCAGCGTGACTGATGCCAGCTGAGAGCATGCTCATGTTTTTTCAACTACCTGCTGGTCACATCCTCATTTACAATTTCCATATCTAAGTCAGGCTCATCAGTGCACCATGCAGTATGTGCAAATCCACATTGCTGCACAGTAATAGGCTCCTGTACAAGCTGCCAGCACACAGGTGCCCACCCCTTGCCTTAGGTGCTAATTTTGGATTATCACATAAGATTCTGGATTTTAGGGTGCTAATTTTAGCACTCTAAAAAGCCTCTGTAACTTAAAGACTACTGCAGTCAGGTAACATAGAATTCCTCCTATATAATATTTCCTTTTTCTTCTTCCTCCCCTTTAGCCCTCTCTGCACCACAAAATGAATAAGTACTATCTCATAGCACTAAGTAGAAAAAACAGCCAATATAATGCCCATAGAGCATATGCCAATATATGGACTATAGTCTGAAAATTTTCTATTCTCATATTGCAGAAAGCTCTGTACCTTTTACCATAGATCTGTGGTGTTCTTTCCAATGAACATGTGGGTAGTGGTTTCCTGTGTATATAATCTCAGTGATGCTGTAGCTGCATGGTATGACACAAATATATCTCGTGTATATTTACAGGGAGCAGAATAGTCTAGTTTAATTATGCAAAAATATTTATCTCCTCTAATACCATATCTGAAAAGTGTATTTCCCACTTCCACAGTTAAATGTATCCTCATATCAATTTCTCATATGTAGTTCTCAACACAATGCTTTACATTTTCAAAGTGCTTTAGAAACATTAACTAATTAACTAATGCATGTCATTATGGGCCTGTGAATCTTGGATGTCAAAAGGTAAGAGACAAGGCAACCAGAGTGAATTAAATGAAACACAGATTAAATTGCCAGCATAGCAGCCCCCAACAAATTTCTCTACCCCGTGCAAAACTCTTTGATCTGCACTACACTTTCTTGCTTCTTTTGTCTTTCCCTCCAGTTTAGGTCCCATAATTCATGGCATTTGTCTGCTCCTTCTTTAATACATATGAGCATAAGATTGTACTGTCCTTGATATGTGGTTAAGATAGTATTTTTTCCAAGACATACTGCACAGTATCAGAATAGAAATCAATATAAATGCAGCAATCTTGACTTCTGATTAATACAAAAATCGTATTTGTCAACTTTGATCAGTCATGATCTGAAAGTAAAATCTAAATATGAGACAATGATAGGAAGTATTTATGTCCTTTGATACACTTCTGATGTTGAGCCGACTGTCTGTATGAAGGTGCCCAGCCTTTTTCCTGGGAGAAACTCCCTCGTATTGGATACACTGCAATAGAAAAAAAGTCATTTGACTCACAGCTTATTTTTATAATAAGTCTCTTTACTTGAACCTCTTCAGATATGGACAGAGAATAAGTTCCTGTCTAGATGAATTTTTATGGCTGTTTGTTCCTGGCCTCCTTTTTCCAAAGTTCTTTAAGCCTCCTCCTACATGTAATATATGGTATGTTCCTCAAGTGACCCAGCTAAATGCTCTTTATTCAGAGGAGAGTTCCTAATACTTAATGGTGTTGTATTTTCATGTCTGGAATCACGTTTTTTCATATGCAACTGAATGTAACCCTCATTTGACCAAAATAAAACCCCGTTTTACAGTCCCTGGACATATTCTCTTTCAGTTACAGTGAGAAACAACATTTTGTGCACATACTGATGAATTTGTGTGGCAGGTGAAAAACCTGAGGATCCAGTGGTTTCATAGGAGATGGTGAAGCCAATCTTCTCAAGGGGATAGGTGGATTGCCCAGCACAGTTCCTCCTCTGCAAGGTCTTACATGGTTAACAGATCCATTGAGAAAAACAGATCATATATTACTCATTAGATTTCATTTAACATAATATAACACCCAAAGAGCTCCAGGAAAACAGAAAGTTGCAAATGGAGAAGGGAGAATAGTGAAACGCAGCAGAGCATGAGTGTGGCCATCAGGACAATATAGCAATTCATTCTTTCTTTGGGGATGATGAGATGGGCAGCTTTTCTGAACTGATGTGAATTTGTAATAGAAAAGTTTGCAAAGAAAATTACTTGCTAGAGTTATTCTTAAATTTTCTGAAAAATTATAATTTACTTACGGTGGTTTTATCATCTTTCATTCTATATCCTCAAGCCAAATTCTTCAGCATTCCTAGGGGGCAAATAAAAGTTGTAGGTAAAAGGCATCTTAATAACTGCTGGATAATAACAAAAGTTCTGACAATTTAAATTGATTTTGTACCTCAGTATTAATAACTGCAGAGCCATTATACAGCTATTAATGATGATACAGCTATTATAATTACAGCTATTGTAATAAATGAGGAAATTATTTCACTGGCTTAAGCAGAAACATTATAGTATAATCTATATGAAATGGCAGCTTTCCCCCTCCTGCAGATACTTCATTAGCACAATCATACTTCTCTAGTAGTAGCACCTAAGAGTTCCCTTACTGGTATGAAAGAATTCCTGACAGCAGTGCCAAGTTGCCTTGCAATGTGAAGAGGCCTGAACTATAAATATTTTTGTGATCTTTTTGAATGCAACCAGATTGCTAATATTAAATGATAAGTATATAAACAGGTTGGAAAAGCTGGACTGTACTGCTGAAAATTTGCCATTAACAATTTTTTTTCCCAGAAATGTATGTTCAAGTGATTAATTACTTCATGTTACGCTTGTCATAAATCTCCCTGGTGCACAGTGCTCCCCCATCTGTCTGTCTCATTTTCACAGTATCTCTTGCTCTAAGTAGAAGTGTAGTTCCCTCTCCAGATATGTGGTTAGATATGCACCCAGAAAGACTTTATAGAAAATGGAGGGCAGAGGTCCAACAGAGTACAATGTGCTGTTGATGGGGTTGTTTTGCAACAAGCTTTTAGGGACAGGGATTGTCTTTTAATGGTGCTCACAGTGCCTCATTAAATGGGCTTCTCCCAGACTTGCCACCCACAGCTGAGGTGTCTAATCTTTACCACAATCCAAAAATAACTGTACTCAGTTCAGACATGTTCCTGGTTTTAATTTATCTTTAATAACAGTCTATAGATCAAATCTGCCTGTTACATTATGGCTAATAAATAGTGTCCCAGCACAGAGGTTCTAAACAAGCTATTTTGGCTGCTAAGATGGAGACAGCTTCTCCAGAGCTAATGAAACTTTTATAAATCCGGATTGGTCCCTGTCTATCAGATCTTGGGGGAGAATTTTATAATCAAGCCTTAACGAGATAAATGTCTATGATTGGCACAGTACATTCAAGGACATCTTTCTCAGCTTTGTGAATAAAAGATATTATCACCTCATATAAAGTAGGAAAGAGAGATGAGGTGCATGGACCTGAACTGTGCATCTGGGGCTAGTTTAAGGAACAGTGCTTTGTAAAACGTGATAGTAAAACTAGACTTCCCTGAAGCTTTATTTGCCAGTTAAAAAAAAAAAAAAGCCGTTTTATTTCTTCATGTAATATCCCCATCTAATATATATCCCTAGGCCAATGCTAGATGGAGGGACTTAATTAATTGAAAACAGTTTGAGATTCTTCCAATAACTTCTGTCTTAGAAGTACTTTGATAGGTGTGTGATGAAGCAGATATCTACTTGTTAAAAAACCAGTACTATATTTCACTCCTACTTTACACAACTGCTGCCTTTATACTGCCTCAACTTTTTAAATTCAGAACTAGGCAGTGATTTTGTCTTTTTGGTCATGTACAGATTAGCAAAGCTGGATCTTTCATTTAAACTAATGCTTCCTTTAACATACTGCTTGAGAATCAGGAATGTTTCTTGTCTTTATTATGTCTTGGGCTATAATTCTATAATCCTTTGGTGCCCACCATTTTTCTTTTTCTCTCCTAAAAAATTCCAACCACACCAAAAAAAAATATAAAATCCCAAACCAAACAATTTTAAAACCCTAAGAAAAAGTCTCTGGTACAGTCTGAAGAGGGAAGTCCTTTGCAATAATGACAACATACCCACAAAGGTCTGTGTTTACTGCTTCTTATTTCTACTTTATTCCATTTAAGTGAACATGAAACATATATTTTTTTCCCAATTTCTCCCTAGAAATGTTCATTCTTATATAACTATAGAGTATGTATTGAAATGGAGTACATGCAAATAAGTTGTAATAAAATCTCTGTTCATAAAGAGATTAAATGCGATACCAAATGTTTAGTCAATTGTTAGTCTCTTTGATTGGATTCAGCAGATCAACGGGCTGTTATTTTCATGAATTACTATAATTCTGACAGTTTTCTGTTTGTTTATAACGTGTTGTTTGCATTTATATTGTAATTTGCCTCGTAATTTACAATATATTCTTAAGGAAACATTGAATTTTTCCTTGATGCATAGGGTCCCCTAGAGTTAGATTTTCAAAAGTCAAGCTCAAATAAACCATTTGGATTTAAGTGGAAGAAAGGAAATTAATAATAAGATATTAATAGAAACTTTTGAAAGGAATTTCAGAACTTTGAAAAGAAAATGATTGAAATGTGTCTGTGTTGACTACACCCACGGCTCAATATGATATCATTCCTAATTATGGTCTTGAAAACTGACTATGTAGCATTTGAAACAGGATTTGTGTCGTTGACCATATTGGGGCAATATCGATAACTGACTACACTGGGCCTCCATGTGAGCCACAATCTCTCACCACAAGGTTCACTGAGTATGAGCAGGATCACACCTAGAGATCATCAGGACTTCTCAAGAATGCATTAACTCAAAACCAGGGATTCGATGTTACCAAAATTTCTGCTGAGAGCTAAATTCCTGAGTACCTTTATCAGGAATTGAATGTAGAAGTGCAGCAGACCCTCAACCTGAAACACCTAACATTCCCAAAATTAGGGAGTTCTTTATGAGTGTGTAGTAGCAGTTTAAGACTGCCCTTCTGGCTTTGACTGGGACTAGGACCTGGATAATTCTGTGCCTTGAGCATATGATTAACATGGATAGCCTATCTACTCGAAAAGCTATTAAAAAAATGATAGTACCTCTGGTAGTTTTAGATAAGGTATGAGGGAAGATATTAGGGAAGATTCTAGCTCTGTAGAGTGCTATGGTAGCACTGAAACTGCTAAGACAAAAATTTTGTCTGCATATAGTTGTGCAGAAATATTCTGTCTGACTGTTTCAGGAACACCTACTCTGCCAACCTCCCACCCGTCACCACCAAGCTAGAGCTATAAATGTGCTATAAATAGTTAAATATTTAGTCACTTACAGAGAAACTTTCTGGGAAATTTCTTTAATGCCTGACTTGTAAAACACATAGTTTTAGCTTCTTGTCTTCACTCAGGTAGAAATATTAGCTTTCCTGAAATATTTTCCTATTCTCTCTGCCCATCTCCTCTCAAAATCTCTCTCTCTTTTTTTTCCCCTTTGATTCTCTGTCTGGTGAAAAAAAAAAAAAAGAAACAAACCATTATTAGATATCAAAGAAAATTTTGATTTTCCAGGTAGGCAATGCCTCATCCTCAGATTGCATCATGCAAGGCCCATAAACTGCTCCAAATCCCATTCTGGAATCTGTCCACTCTCCAGTAGTTGCCTGAGAGAGAACGACCCTATCTTGAAAATCAGAGCATTTATGAATTTATGTTGAATCTGAGCACCTTCCTACCACAAAGTGTAAAAGGTGAAATGTGAGCTGCTATAGGATAATCGGATGTCCTACAGTATAGACTGAGCTGAGGGAGGAACACGACAATAGAAGGAAAAAAAGATACATGGAGCACCATGATTTTATAGAGGCTTGAACAAAATCCAGGTAGGATCCAAACACACTGCAGAAATTTCAAAAGAAAAAAAAAAAGACCTGGAACTCTTGGGATATTTCCATATTCGTTTACTGTTTGAGGAGCTGTTGCTTTTAGAATTTAACAAATTAATAAATGCTTTAGCATTGCTTTATGATCTCTACTGTAGGAGCATGTGTTGGATATCTGCCTACTTGTAACTCCTTTCAGACAGCCATTTCCCTCCTATTTACCGGCTTTTTATCATTTTAATTACATGACAAATGCTACAGATTACAGATTTTTTTCCTGATTAATGTTGCTACTGAGGCATTCACTCTTGGAATACTGTTACAAGAAAAATATGTATTTATTCAATCTTTAGGATTGCTTAAATAATAAAAAAAACTTGTCACTTTGTAAATCTCCTAGAAAAACATTTTTGTTTTGCCAGATCTTATGTTTCTTACAGACGGCATGCACCATGCTACCAGTCAAAATACAGTATTACTGTAATATCAATATTTTATACACAACGATTTCATAAGCAATAACCTTGCAACTTAAAACAATGATTCTCTGTCATAATACAGATAATTAGGGATGAGCATCCTCATTCTGTTCCTTTTTGATCGCCTCCTAATCTCTGTAAGTAAGAATATTACACTCCAGTAATCCATAGATAATATGGTGGGAGTGACTCACCACAGTGTGTATTGGGATCAAATTAGTTACCTCAGAGGCATTTTGTTTCCTACAAATGACAAAAACAATCCAGGAGACGAAAATAAAAAAACTAGTTTGTATCCCTTCTTCTCCCCTAGCCCCTCTGAAAAATAGCTATTTGTAACAAAAAATTAAGCACAGTTCTAGATGTTATTCGGAGATTTAAATTAATTCCACCACAAAGGACAAGTCAATAGATTACAGCACTTCAACCAGTCAGAAGCAAAATCAAAATACTATTGGGTACTTTTATTCTCATCTATTGAGTATCTAATAGGATTTTTGTGAGCAACCTCACACGTAAAATACATAGACAAGGGTTTAGAAGATAAGACATGTAACCTGTAACTGTGAACCTAGGCATACAGAAATTCTGAGGGTATTTTCTCACATAATGCTTGCAAAACTCCAACAAACAACCTGCATGCTCTGAAATTTCTCACTTGTCTAGATAAACAAACTCAGTTTCTTCAGTCTTTATTTCCAAATCTTGTTTTCCAAACCTAATTCATTGCTGTTGCTTTCCCCTGGACTGTTTCCAGTTGATCCACATCTCCCTGCCAAAAACTCCATGTGATAGAGCCAGAACCAAGTAGAGTGGAAGGATGACTTCACGAATCTAACATGACACTCCTATTTGTACACTGCCTCTCCATCTTTGTATTTATATATCACAGTACAATGTTTGCTTTTTTCTTCACACCACTGAGGTGCTTTTAAAAACCTGTCCATCTCTTATCCTCCAAACACTTACACACTTAAATTGACTTAAGGGGGCAATTAAGGTGTGTGAAGCAATGCACATATTTAAGCATTTCAATGGTCAAAGGCAAATATTCCTGTCAATGAGTTGTTATATCAAAAAAACATAAATTAAGAGCCAACCAGAGTCAAACATACACTAACACAACAACAGAGTTCTCTAATGTAATTAAATCTTTACTGGTCTGCACTTACATGGGATCTAAGTGTACCATTGTGTGAAGAACTAAATACTGTAACGACAATATTCTGCATCCCAGATCTGCTGTTGTTCATGGAAAGGACAGAAAATTATCTTATTTCTAATTGAGTTTGAGTTTACTTTTTAAGTAAATAGAATATATTTTTATTCATTGACTTTCAAGATTTTTTTAAGACACTAGCCAGAGTGAAGGCAGTCTACCAATTAAAAATTTACATAAATGCTAATCGTATTCTGCTATCAGATTAAGCAACAATGGATTGCTCAAATTAAACTTGTTTATTTCAAATGTGCTTAGGAAAAAAAATAATATCTGGTGTTCAGTTTACTTCTATTTTGTTGCAACACATTTCAGTTAATAGAAAGTTTAATTCTGATTGTTAATTTCTTCACTCATGCTATCTCAGATGTGTAAATTTGAGCTGCTTTTTTTGCTTTTTTCTTCTTTGTAAATATTTTATTACCATTTTTATAGACACTGTCAAGAAGCTTTTCATCACTGATTTTCCGAATATTTAATAAAAAACTGATATCGCTTAAAAAAAAATTGTACATTTTTTACCTATGTGATTATGTAAATAAACATTTAATTAAAGGTACCATTATTGAACTGCTTTTAAGGATGTTCGGTACACAACAGCTGACCCATCATGATGTGATTACTCATGTTGCCTTCATTTTCATTTCAACCAGAATGCAGGGTTTTCTTGGTCCTATTGTAAGAGCAGAAAAACAATTATTTTATGCATGACTGATGATAGTGATGGAGACTCTATATGGGACACAGCAGGAAGCTGAGAACTGCTTGATGCTTCAAAATGCCGTGTATTTACAGCACATTCAAATGTTGTAAAACCTAAATATTCAGCTTAATTTTACTTCTAACTTTAGATTTTCTAATCAGCTGTATATATATATATTTATATATATATATATTTAATTCCAATGACGTGCTGAAAAAAATAATACTTTTCAAAAAATGTATAATGCATCAGTTTTAAAGCACAAATGAGTTCTGACTAAGTGGATGCTTTACTAGGCAAACTGGTGTTAGAAGTTAATTGGGTTTGACTAGCAAGTCCAGTTATTGGCACAATTTATAAGCTTTTGCAGAATTGTGGCCATTCTGCTATCATACAGTAATATGCACAATGTGAGATCTGACAGTAAGTGCTTGCTGTCTGACAGTAAGTAATGAATACAAGTAAAAATATCCCTATAAAATAGACCCTTTTTGAAATGAAATGTAGTACAAGACTATTTTTCAGGATGCTTAAACATTTATTACATTGGCATATAATTAACTTTTCATTGTCTTTCTGTTCTGTGCCAAATCTCTTACAGGAATGGTCAGTTGTTGCTCCACAGTGGAGTAAAAACATTCCTAGTGGAGGAAAGATTTTTTAGAAAATATTGTTATAAAACTATAATAATTATTCTATATTTGGGGAGACTTTCTGGCTCTTTCTGAAACATAGTGCTATAGCTTTAAATTCTAAAATAGCATTCCATAAATCCTGGTGGTCTATTGCCATATAATACTTTTTTTCTTTATGTGCTTAAATTTCTGCAAACGTTTAGACATGCAGTGGTTCCTATAGGATATAGCAAAAATTGGAAATGACTGAAGAAAATCATGCATATGTGAACAGTTGTGTGATGCATTTTAGTTTTATTTAGTATTAAGTAAATTAATCTGAAGAAGCATTTAACCACCAGAGAGGTAAACATTACTGTGAAGTGCATAAAGTTTTGCAATTAAAATGCAGCTTCATTTTGGAGAAAAATCACTTAATTTGTCTCTACCTTTATGATGGCAAAAATTCCACGTTTTAAATTTTTTTGGGGGAGATTGTGATGATTTGAGGTTGGTAATACATTTATCCCCCACTATTTTTCCCTCAATTATCCAAAGGCTGGAAGAACCTACCTCCCTTGAGAGCTTAACTATTGTTAAAATCCCTGTTTTTCTGCAGGATAACCAACTCCTGGCAATTGCCCTGGAGCCCAGAGTTTGCCTTTGCAGGCTCATGCGTGCACATCACACCACCCGTCTCTTTTCCTGACTGCCAATTCCATCCCAATGAGCTGGCAGGGTGCTCAAATTCACATCAATTCTGTTCCATGATATTTTCATCAAATTGCCAAGCCTTAATTGCATAAGTGGGCTACATGTTTTTTTTTTTTTTTGTGCTTGCACACCATTGTAAATAGGGCTGGCTACATGGAGCTGTCGGTAGGATATTTTGCATTTCAATGTTCTCTTTTTTTTTCTGGGGGATCGATTTGCGTTCATCCCTTCATAAGATGCTTTTCTAGGTTTCTCCCTTGTATTTCACCCAGAGAATTTAGTTTCTGCTTGATTTTGCATCTCAGAGAAAGCTAATTTTTTCACTTTATCAAGGAATTTACTTGATTCTCAGAAAATATGCAGAAATTCTAGTTTTTTATTGTGATGTTACACTCATACTTGGTGGATTACGTTAGTTGACCAAATGCTCTTACAGAATGGGACTGATTCACCATCCTCAGCTGTACCTGGAATTGTGGTCTGACTTCTTCACTGTGTGTGCTCAAGCCTGAAATCAGCTGCCAAGGTGATGCCAACAGCAGTTTTGGTGCCACTTCAATGCAAATCCAAGGGGTTTGAGAAGGGGGAAGGATGTGAGTGCTGTGGGTGTGTGTACTGACTTCTGAATGGGATGGTCTTGAGAACTAGGCATTAATATTTTTCTTTTTGGCAACTTAGTTCCAACACTGATGTTATGAAGTGTGTTATTGTGATTTTTCTCTGGCTTGTTTCTAAAGTAGTAAGGAGAGCAAACATTTTGCTGTCATAATTTAGGTGAAGAAAAAGTAGACCAGCAGATTCTTATACTGATGTTGAAAATGAATTTTAAAAGAGAGTTTGCTTTTGCTTATAATAAGCATTTAATAAATTATCAGAAGTCCTGAAGTAGAATTATTTCTAGACATTTTTAGAAAAGTACAGGCAGTGGTGACTGTTTCCATATTATACACAACTGTAATAAAATGATGGGGGATTTATTTGGATGTTGATCTAACAGCAAAAATTCAGGGAAGTAGCTTAAATAAAGCTTAAATGCAGCACTTGTTTATTCAAAAGTTTTCTGATTCCATTACCCTGAAATACATCACTACAGGCCTGTCAGCCTGACCTGAGGCAGGTCATGGAGCAGATGATCTAGAGTGCCACCCCACACCATGTACAGGACAACCAGGGAATCATGCCCAGCCAGCACAGGTTTACGTGAGGCACGTCCTGTCTGACCAGCCTGATCTCCACCTAGTAGCAGGTGACCAGTCTAGTGGACAAGGGAAAGGCTGTAGATGTTGTCATCCTGGACTTCAATAAAGCCTTTGGCACAGCATTGTCCTGGAGAAACTGGCTGCTCATGGCTTCAAAGGGAGCACAGTTCACTGGGTAAAATCTGGCTGGATGGATGAGCCCAGGGCATGGTGGTGGATGGAGATACATCCAGCTGGTGGACAGTCACAAGGGTGACCAGCTCAGTATTGGGGACAGTCCTGTGGTAAAAACACCATCTTTATTGACAGTATGGATGAGGGGTTGAAGAGCACGCTCAGTCTGTTCACAGCCAACACCAAGTTGTGTGGGAATGTTGAACTGCTGGGGAGTAGGGAGGAAGACTCTGCAGAGGGATCTGGACAGGCTGAATTGATGGCTGAGGCCAGTCATATGAGGTTCAACAAGATGAAGTATTGAGTTTTGTACTTGTAACAACCCCAGGCAGTGCCACAGATTTGAGACAGAGCAGCTGGAAAGCTGGTCAGTGGGAAAGGGCTTGGGGGTGCTGGTCAGCAATGGCTGAACATGAGCCAGTGTGTGCCCAGGTGGCCAAGAAGGCCAGTGGCATCCTGACCCGTATCAGAAATAGTGTGGCCAGCAGGACCAGGGCAGTGATCATCCCTCTCAGTACTCAGCCAGTACTCAGCACTGGTGAGGCTGCACCTTGCGTGCTGTGTTCAGGCTCCGTATTACAAGAAAGACATTGAGGTGCTGGAGCATGTCCAGAAAAGAGCAATGGAGCTGGTGAAGAGTTTGTAGCACAAGTGTGATGATGAACAGCTGAGAGAGCTGGGAGTATTTAGTTTGGAGTACAGGAGGCTCAGTGGAAACCTTTTCACTCTGTACAACCACCTGAAAGCAGGTTGTAGCCTGATGAGGTTGGGTCTCTTCTCTAGGCAACCAGTGAAAGGACAAGAGAAAATTACTCCAAGGTGTGCCATGGAGGCTTGAATTAGAAACAGGATAACAGGAAACATTGCTTCATGGAAAGGGTTTTGAAGTATTGCAACAGGCTGCCCAGGGAAATGGTGGGGTTATTAATCCTGGTTATTAATCCTAGAAGATGTGTTGATGTGGCACTTAGGGGCAGGACTCATGGAAGACTGACAGTTCTGGGTTTGAGGTTGGGCTCGGTGATCTTAGAGGCTTTTTCCAGCCAAAAAAATGGCATGGTTCTGTGATTCTGAATAGCCAAAGGTCTAGCTGTGCTCTACTGGCTGCAGCTGCCTGCTCGTGAGGAAACTGCTGCTGTGCTGTTACCTTTGGTTGCCTATCACTAGCCTTGGTTGGGAAAATAATTACATTACATCAAATGTAATATCTATTAAATTACTCAAAACAGAGAGTTGAATAAAATTAATTGTTGAGTTAAAACATATGTTCTTGCACTAAGTATTGATTTTTAACTGCAAGAAATTGCTAATTAAACTGTTTGCCCAGCAATAAGCAGTAGCAACCGATAGCTATTCAATGTTTAGCAACTGTTGTCCATTGTATTTCTGTATTTCCCTGAAGATTTAAATGTTGAGCACAGCTCAGTGTTTCCAGATCATTAATCACTAGGTTGTGTAGAAGTTCAAAGAAAGACCAAATCAGCTGGCTTCTTTGGGTAATGGTATTAAAACCTCTTGAGAAGACAATCTCTCTCAAGGTTTCCAGAAACACTCAGAGATTTCAAGAAGTCTTATACAGTACCATTCATCTCACTTTCTGCTTTCATTGACCATGTTCACAGTCAATATTCTCCTAAAAATAAAAATTAAAAAAATCCCTAATATTGATTTCATAAATATACAGTTGATTTATTTTCTCATAATTCCTGTCTATACTCTCAAAGAAGCACCTTGAAAATTCGCTATATGGAAATTTTTAGCATTATATTCTGAGCCCTGCATGGAGAGCTCAGTACCTCTGGAAACCACAATGTGTTCAGAAAAGCAAGTGTGTCAAAAAGACAAGACAAAAAAGTTAGACTGAAGAACACAACTTGACAGGTTAATTTTTTGTTCCTTCGCAGTCACTGAGCAAACAAAATGTTATACAAACCTGGAAATGCTCTTTTCATTCAGTCATATTTTGAAATCATTATTGACTTTTGTCCTTGCTGATGTTTAGATGGAGACTCTTTTTCTGTATTGTGTGACTCTGTATGTCCATGGCATATAACTTGTTTTCCTAAAAAAAATCATTGTCAGCCTCTTCAGTGCTGTGAAGATAGAAGCCAAATCTATTGGTGGTAACAGCTTTGGAAAAATAGTTCATTCATTTGAATGGAATATCAAAATGTACAGTAACCTATACATCCACCTGCATTAGTAGAATACATTTCACATGCCCACTGGGTGCATCACACAGCACTGAAGTGATCAGAGTGACAACCAGTGGCTATATTACTTGTACTAGTGTCACATGAACGTGCTCAAATAATTGAATAATTTGGTTTTGGGGTTCAGATAACATGTAACAGTAAATACTCATGCTATAGAAGGTACTCATGCTATAGAAGGTACTCATGCTATGGAAGGTGTGTACTAAAAGGTATTATTATGCCCCTTTGAGGTAGCACTGCTGTTAATCAATGTAATTTAAGTAAATTTAAGAAAACTCAATGCTGTTTCAATGTTTCATCAGGAATTTCATGGGTGCCAGCAGTACCAAAAGGTTTATGTGGTTCTTGCATAACTAGTCAGGGAGCGGCATTTGGGATTTTTGCAGGAGTGAAGTCCTGGCTGGCTGCCCAGCCTTCCCTCTCTTTTCCTGGGGGTTGGAACTGTCAGGGGATTCCCCAATAACAATCAATGACCTGCTGGCTCTTCTGGCAGCATGCCATCAAGTTGTGAAACTGCTGAGAATTACATGTCCTGATTCACCCTCACATATGCCAGGGAGCTTCCAGCCAGGAGAATATTCTAACCTGTTAAACAAAGATAATGCATATATTCTACCCCTAGTCAACCATTTTTCCCCCCTTATTAACACAGGCAAAAATATGGCTTTTGTCTGCTGGACTTTTGTGCAAGCACATCCTGAGGTCTCTTTTCATGTTAGGTTTTACTGATTCAATAGGGGTTTTGAGTAATATCTTTCACAGCATTTTTTTCCCTTTAATTTTCATGTAAATACTGAAAAAATCTAAATACCCACACAAGGTTTTTGTGTTTGTGATAATGCTAAACAGTTCTTAACAGATTTTAATCAAAGGTGATGATAATGATAACATCTATTTTACCTAAACTTTCATTTCTCATTTTACTTATTACCTTCAACTATCTTCTGGCTACAAATGTTAGCTTGATTTCAGTTTGCACGCAGCACCTTTTTTGCACTTAATTTTAAGCCTACTTTTTTTTCAGTGAAATATTGGGTTAATAATTACTATCTTGTGCTTATCCAGCTTTTTTCTGAAGAAATTTCACTTATCTTGGATTACAAAAACTCCATGCAATGGTACAGTCTGGGGGCACATTGGCTGCAAGGCTGCCCAGCAAAAAATGACCTGGGGGTGCCTGGTCAACAGCTGGCTGAGTATGAGCCAGCCTTGTTCCCAGGTGGCCCAGAAGGTCAATGGCATCTGGCCTGTATCAGAAACAGCATGGCCAGCAGGAGCAGGGCAGTGATTCAGTGATTGCCCCCTTGTGCTTGTCACTGGTGAGGCCATACCTGGATTTCTGTGTCCAGTTCTGGGCCCTCCACTGCAAGAAGGACATTGAGATGCTGGAGTGAGTCCAGAGAAAGGCAGTGAAGCTGGTGAAGGGTCTGGAGCACAAATCTTATGAGGAGAAGCTGAGGGAGCCTGGAGAAAAGGAAACTTACGGGAGACTTTTCACTCTCTACAAGCCCTGAGAGGAGTTTGTAGCAAGGTGGGGTCAATCTATTCTCCAGGCAACCAGGAAGACCAGCCAAGAGGTTGTCCTGGGGTGCATCAGGCACAGCATCAGCAGCCCTCCTCAAGGGAGGTGATTATCCCACTGTACCCTGCACTGTGGGCAGTTCTGGCAACACAATAAAAAAAGACTTAAAGCTATTAGAGACTGTCCAAAAAAGAGCTATGGAGATGGTGAAGCACCTAGAGGGGAAGCCATACAAGGAGCAGCTGAGGTCACTTGGTCTGCTCAGCATGGAGGAGACTGAGGGGACACCTCATTGCAATTACAACTTCCTCATGAGGGGAAGGGCAGCAGCAGACACTGATCTCTGCTCTGTGGTAACCAGTGACAGCACCCAAGGGAATGGCCTGAATTTGTGTCAGGGAGGTTTAGGTTGGAAATCAGGAAAAGGATTTTTACCCAGGGGGTGGTTAAGCACTGGAACAGAATTCCCAGGGATGTGGCCATAGCACCAAGCCTCACAGAGTTCAAGAAATATTTGGACAATGCTTTCAGGCATGAGTGATTCTTGGGGTGTCCTGGGCAGGCCAGGATTTGTGGTGATCCTTTTGAGTCCCTTCCACCTCAGGATATTCTATGTTTCTGTAAACTAGCAACAGAACAAGAGGAAATGGCCTCAAGCTGTGCCAGAGCAGGTTCCAGGTAGACATCAGGAAGAATTTTTTTACTATAAGTGTGGTTAAGGGTTGGAACGGACTGCCCAGGAAGGTGGTGGAGTCACCATCCCTGGAAGTGCTCAAGAAATGACTGGGCATGGCACTTAGTGCAGTATTTAGTTGGCAGGGTGGTGTTCAGTCAAAAGTTGGACTTGATGATCCTGGAGGTCTTTTTCAACCTTAATGATTCCATGTTTCTATGGTTTTACTGGGAACAGGACTAAGACTCCTGTTATGAAACCCTCATGTGGCATACATTCTGTAAAAGCATTCTAAGAGAATCTAAGCTCTAAGAATTCATAGAGATTTAATGGCATTCTTAGCTGTGAAAGTTGATATAGTGAGTTGGACTTAATAATTATTTCTTGTCCTTTGGGGCCTTGTCAGGTACTTTATCGGGGTTCTAAAAGACTTTGATGATATATTTTAAGTTCCAGAAAAAAAAATATAGCAAACTTTGAGTCCTTTTAGGTATAGTAGTTATAGGTTATAGATAAAGAAGGATATCATGTATCAGTGGATCAATTACTCTTACATAGTCAGTCATACATATCTCATGCTCTTTTCAACTCTTAAGAGCAAATGATTCTGCATACAATTGCATAAATCCTGCAAAATAACTTTTTGTAAAAAATGAAAATTCTCCAGAGATTTCGAACATATATTTTATTATGGCTTCATTTCTAGAACACTTTTGGAGTTTATTGCAAATTGATTTTAATGGTTAGAATTTTTATGGCTTTTTAAATTAATGCCCACTCAAAAAAAAACCCTTCAAAAACCACATCTAAAGTAGTTACTGACTTATTAAAAATCAATGTACCACATTTTATAACATACATTTAAAACTCATCTAACAGCATGCAACAAGTTATCTTACACTTTTGGTGTATAAAAATGTTTCACTGTGAAATTAGTTTGAGCCTCTCTAAAGAAGAAGGTACCTTCTTAGGTATGTAGGATGAACAAGGCATGTATGTGTGATCATTTTTCCTTTTTTTCTGAACCAGCAGAATGATTAATTTCCCCTTTAAAAAAAGACAAGAGATTAAAGGCAGTATTTGTTCAAAATCACTCAAAAGCTTTCAAGCCACTTAAGTGATTTCACTAATCTTGCAGGGTTGGGTTTGGATTGTCTGTTTGTTTTTCAAATAAACCTGTCTTTAATAAATGTGTATTTTGACTTTTGATGAGCAAAAACTGGAATTCTTAGTCTTAAGGAAATCAAGGTAGCTCTAATCAAAATGAACATTTTTATTATTTTCACTTATGCACCATCTCAATACAAATGAAAAATAAAGGAAAAAAACACAAATTAAAATGTAAAACCCCCACCAGCTGTGTCTCTAAAACCCTTCCAGTCTCACTATGCTAGATTTTAGCCAGCCACCTAGTGGAAGTGTAGAATTGTAAAGTCCAAAGCTTTTCTAACTTCCTGATTCATGTTGCAGATGTCAGACTGTGTCTCGAGAGCAGGAGAAAGAGCAAATACTGTACTCTGCACCATATATTTTCCCACTGACCTGCACCTTTTTCCACCTAGAGGTGTTGGCCTCTAAGTACATAGGTTTGTGATTGCATTCTCATCCAAATGGCAGAGTTGACCAAAATTGTACGGCAACAAGCCTCTACAAATTGTAAGTCATTCTTTCCCCCACAGATGCATAGCTGGACAAGGAACTGTGACTCCTGTGGGTCAAACGTCCTTTCTGGTACAGTTCCTCACATCCAAACTTGCCTTAGCTGATCTCACATTGGAAGATTCATTGAAGAAATGGCCTTAAAAACACCTAATGCAGGAAAGCAAGTGGCAGCTAAAATTTTTATTTTATTATCATTCTGGCAAACAGCCTCAAACAAATGAAATTCACATTTGAATTGAGATTTCGTGTATTTGCTTTGAAAACAAAATTGTTAAGATCAACTTGAAACATACTGAAAAGAAAAAAACTTTAATGAAAATCCTGAACCAATTTAATGTGCTGTGACACACACTACATTGGAGTAATTGTGTATGTGAAGAAACTGAATGCTACTGTACTGCTGTGAAGGCATTACATACCTCAGCAGCTTTACACATTTCATCTCTGTTACTAATACTAATGATACCTAGATGGCATCCCAGAGGCATAATTACTTTGCCATCACCACTCCCATTGTACTGTATATGAAAGAAAAATGAGACTAGCTTTCCTACAATCCAAGCATCACAATACCATGAACATGAAGCATAACTGAGGAACTGAGAAAACATATTGAATAGAATACAAATCAAGAGCTCAATGACATAAGCACAGCTCCTTCATGTGCCAGTGAGGATGTCCTCTGTGATGACTTCAACATGAGCTGAGCAAAATGAACTTTTATTTTCAAATGCACTTTGCCCAGCAACACAGACATGAATGAAACTGACTGTGATAATTTTCAGGTATGTGGTACTTAGTGGTACTGTTCATCTAGGTCAGAAAAAAATTTAGCGTTTTTAAAACATCCACCCTACTACATATATTAACTGCATGTTAAATGCATATTACTCTGAAAATATGCTATTGCCTATTGCAAAAGCACTTGCCTGCCTAGTTACAAACATCCTGAGTCAAACAGCAAGGCTGCCTAGATGTTTTAATACCAGGACACCACTTTGTTGTTTACAACCAAACGTGTAATTTCTCTTGACCTCACTGGGTATTCTGTATGTATGACACTTGATGTAACTTTTCCTGCCATGGTAAAAGATCATATTTGCTGTTCAGTAATAATACCTTTGCACTTTGTGTTTGTGTCTGTGAGCATGAAACACAATCTGCCTGAAGAATTCAATTGGGAGTTTTCTTTTCTGAACAGGAGATAATACAGGTTCAATACAACATATTAAAGCATATAGCATAGCTTCCCTTTCATAGCAGAGTTTACTATCAGCCATGTTAGAGAAACCATTCTATTCCTCCCTTCTTTTTTTTTTTTTTTTTTTTGGTTTTTTTTTCTTTTAAGGAGAGAATAAATGATATTTCTGCTCCAGCTAATGCAGTGGCAAGGACTGTCGAGCTACATTTCTTCAGTTATCATGAGCCCAGGTGTTAAACATGGCACATGACACCAACACACACCACACAGTGAGGCAGGGGCACTACATGCTGACAGAGAATCAATAATGAAGTGGAAAAGACAGTGACACTCTATGGCATTCTCTCTTCCTGACAGATCTGTTCAGCCCCAAAAGTATTAATTCAATTGCTTCTGTAGCATCAGACCCTGATTTCATTCAGAAATCAGCACTCATGGGGAGACTGAGAACAGCATCTATCATGCAGAAATATATTTCATGGTCCTTTCTTTTTAAATACTTAGCTATATAAATTGCTGTTACTACTGATGAAGCCATAGTGTGTTCCAAACTTTGCTTCTTAATGATAACCTTTTCTGTAGGAGAAATCCAGCTTTAAGTCAGAGAAACGCTTGGCTTGATTCCATACTTGAGTATTTTAGGAAGAATCCAGTGACAAATTTAGTTAAAAGTTAGTTAATTCAGTTTAGACAACAGAGATATTTTACTAGTAATAACAAAGTTCCATTTTTTCATTTTTCTCTCTACTCTATTCAATGCAATGACCACTGGGAATGTACAATGCTTTCTACTTTTGTTTACAACAAATACAGTTGCACTCAATATTTTTAAGCTTACTTCTACTTCCCTGTTTCTCCCAAAGTGATGGCATCTATGTATTCAGAAATCTTAATCATCAAATCCAAAACAGGGAACATCTGAGTTATATGTTTGTAAAACACATCTGAAACATATAAGCTGGAAAAGCTGAGGCAGTTTCTGCAAACAATATATATCTGATCTACAGATAAATAAACAACTTGACTGTAGTCTTTTTTAGCTTGCACAATTTTCACAAGTTAATGTTACTTAAATTTTAGATCAAAGTATCTAAATTATATTTGGTTTTCATTCACTGAATTTTTGTTAGTTATACTGGATATCGCACATTTTCAGAATTTTTTTCTTTTTACCAATTAAGCTTTTCAAACAGGTTACTTAACCTTTATTTGCATGTCTGGCAATTAAGGATCATACTCTATATACTTAGACCTCTATTTTTGTGGGTTGAACAGAGAAATAAGAATGATAAATTTAGACTTCTTTCATAACATCAGATCTGGTAGTACTTGAGTATTCACAGTGAGCTTCAGTTTCTACAGGAGGCCATATCAGAGTCAGATAATGTCATTCCCACATTAGAAAGTAAAAAATACCAGTACTGGAATTGCATCTTAGGATGTGTACTCACACAGACATTTTAAGAAATAGTCTGGAATGTAAACACAATTTGTGGTAATGAATCACACAGGACGTTCATAGTCTTTACCTGAGATTTTGTTTTACATTTATCTTAGTTCTGATGGCTAATGTTGATGAAAAGATGTAAAAAATCAGCATACAGCTATCAGTACAAAAGAAATCTGAAAAAAGTTGTTGAATCAAGATCTGCTGAAAAATCAGGAAGGGAGTCTGAGTTTTAGACAGTCATAGAAACTTTAAGCAAAGCTAAAAGGACACACTGAGGTTCTGAAGGCAAGTTAAGATTCTGTCTAATTGCTATTACAATTTAGTTGAGCATACTTATTTTCTTTACTGAAGGTATATTCTAATGCTAAAAGCAAATGTCCACATTGCCTGTGTGACCTGCTTGGAAATGGTATTTCTGTTAAAGTTGTTATTGGATTTTTCTCTGAGTGAAACTGCCTTAATGAAGCCTTATTCTGTAAGAATTCAGAGCTTTTAAAACCTTTAATTCTTCCTCATGCTAAACCAGGAACCCTGCAAGATGTGCCAGAGAGATACCATTTTGAAACAAGATTATGAGAAGTGGACGTTTGCATGATTTTGTGAACATGACTGTATGTAATGGAGGAAAACCAGATCACTTTTCACATCAGTGACTCCTTTTAAAAAGATTATTTTGTCTTTATTTACTTTTAAAAGAGCTTCAAAAAAGGCTGTAGCACTATCCACTGATAGGAAGAACCAAGGTCACACTAGAGACAGGAAAAGAGAGAGAAAGGAAGCAGGGAAGAAAAGCGAGCTGCTATCATTTTCCTCTTGAATAGGCAGTTATTTTTGCAGTTGGTATTTATATCTGTAAGGTGTGAACTACTGAAAATGTGAAGCCACCTTAGGAGCATGCACGTGCAATCTTGGTTTTTGTATTAGAGAAATAAATATTGTTTACAGGATCTGAAGGCTGGTTGTGCTGTGTAGAGCCTTGTTACTCTGACAAGGGTTCCATGTCAAACTGGGGAAATTTCATTGTCCCAAATTTTCTCCAGCAAGACATCACAGTAGATTATCTGGCTGCCACCACTCATCAGGCTGCAGCTGTTGCCCTGATCTGCTTGCCTGAACCAGCTCCCTCCACCTCTGCTGAAGTCAGATGGGATGCTTGAAAGCAAGTTGCATTAGCAATAATAAGGAGGCAGACTGTGAAGCCAGTAAAGAGTCAAACATGACTGGTGGTGCAAATCCAGGCTCACCCAGACTTTTAGTTTGGTGCTTTGGTACAAGGGCTAGTGGAGTTTATCCATCACAGCATTAAAAAGAAGAGAGTACATTGATGGTCTTGACCTTAACATTATCCCTTTGATTTAACTTTGACCTCATAATTTTGCACCAAAACGATGAGGTACTGCTGAAACATGCCAAGAATTGAGAATGTAGGGAGTACTAGCAGGAATTTTGTGGCAATGTGTAGAAGCAGTGTATTGCTGCAGACTCTCTCTCTACTTCAAAAGGTTTCGTAATTCTGCAGCTGTATACAAATGATCCATTTTGTTAATCTGAATTCCTAGGGTCATTAAAATTTTTTTCTCTCCTCTCTGAAGTAGTTTATTACTTTGAGAGAAAAAAATCAGTTTAAAGCCAGGTAAGGGAGGAAAGCTGACAAAAACATAAATTAGAGGAAGAACTTAATTTAAAAAGTGTCAAAAAGGATAGATAGTCTTAGTTCAATAATAAAGCCTGGTTCAAGAGCCTTCTATCTTAAAATAAAGCATTCGAGCACTCTATTACCTGTATACAACCAATCTTTGATTTCCAATCTAAGCCTATTTTTGCTTCTTATGTGATTAGCATACAAATGTAACAAAAAAGAATGTGGCTACTCTGATGACACCTAGGATGGGTTTTTGACTTTCATGTCAGTGTTAGCAAGAGATTCTGTATGATTTTGAAGGTAAGTCTTTAATTAAAACCTCTTGTTTTTCTTGAATCTAAATACCATCACTACTGAGTCAAGTTATGTCTACACTTCCTGGAATATTTCATGCTGTGCCTTGTGCTGCTTTATGGAGATGCCAAAGAATCTTTAGGGATTTGACCTTTCCTGGGCTACTATACTGTGTCTCTGAATGTGAATACCTGAAGTCACATGTATGTGAAAAAAGGAACTGTACTTAGAGAATAGAAGCACTATCCAGAGTTGCACAAACAACTCTTGTTTTCCTTAGGATTTAATGCTTGCTGGAATTCTTCCTGATAGGATATCCCTTAGGGTAGTCCCTGTAATTATGGTAATCTTATTTCAAGATATTATATATAAGTATAATCAAAGCAACATACCACAAACTTGGGGGGAGAGTTGCACTTTGCATTATTTCCTTATAAATATTTTGCTTCTTCTGATATTATAGACCAAGCCTAAATTTGCATCCCAAGCCAAAGATCAGCAGCAACCTGTAGAGCCTGTTATCATAACTTTTATGCCAAGACAATTGTTGGGTGACTCCACTGGAGCCAGTTGATTTTCTTTGAATATATGTTGATTTCTAGTGATGTTATGCAGTGAAGTCATCATATTCAAAATAAAAGATGTAATCCTATTTGTAATTCCACAACTTGGTGTAAGGGGCCGCTAACAAATAAACAGAAGCAGTCACTGCAAATAGAAGTGTGACTCTTCCTACTGGTCCATGTCATCAGCTTGCTTTTTTAGTGGCACCAATTGTAAGATCAGATGTGTGTAATTGCATCTCTGTGGTTTTCTTTGGCTTTCTGCTGAGATTGGGAGCAAAGATGCCTGTTATGATGGTGAGATTTGTGAAGTCTGTCATACTTTGTTTGCACTGACCTAATATAATAAATATATTTCATGTAGTTCATGCATTGAGATTATTTCTTTCTCAGTGCTGAAGGCTGTGGGGTCTAAGGAGTTTGCAAAAAACTCTAATCTTCAATTCTCTCTCAAAAAAACAAAAAAAAAACAAAACTAAAATTAAATTTGTTGGCTATTTGGTTATTTAATTATCTTTATAGCAACAGCTGCCTCATTTGCAAACACTCAAATCTGATTAAAATTAAAGATACTGAATTTACTAGCCAAATATTTCAGTCTAATGATCACTGAGATGGCAGTTAGCCAAAATATTTAACAATTTAATTTCTGGTAGTTTACACTGTTTGAGTTCCTTAACACCCACTGTCTCATTAATATTTCATTTGTGATGAGTTTCAGAAGTTCTTTGTAGCTGAGTTGCAGCACCACGAAGCTGATTACTCCGCATTTTTTCTCATAAAGGAAATTGTCTCCTAGGGGATGATAATTGGCTGCTTGGGTTGGTCTCTGAGAATGTTCAAGGTCTTCTGGGTTCTTCATAAGAGCCATTTGTGCCTAATTTGTGGTTTTCTAAGTCAAGCTGAATGTCCAAATGGACCTGTGCTCTTGAGTTGCTCAGCTGCAGTGAGGTGACCTCTCTCTTGAGGGAATGCTGAACCCATCTTCTAAAATACAACTTTTGGTAGGGAGGGTACTTGCTCTCTTTGTCTCTAGACCATCTCATTAGGAAATATGACTGAGAATGTGATTGCCTTCTACAAATGCCTAGGTCAAAATAGCTTGCAGAGGTTCCCCCTAAGTTTTGTTTAGATGGCTGTATTATTGCTTCTTTCTGCCTTTGTTTTGCTTCATCACTTTCTTTGACAAAGTTTTGTTCTTTCTCTTGCTTTGACTCGCTCTTATTTACTCAGACCAGGAAATTCGGTATTTTTCTCTATGTTTAGTACACAGACTCATGGACATTATAGATGTTGATATCTTGACAATTTTCTTTTCAAGAGACAAATAGGTGTTATCAATATAGAAGTCTAAATAATGAATAATGACCTACCTGATTTCTCCCTTCAATCTTTTTTTTTATTGTCATACAATATTAAATTTTTCACATAGTTGCATTTTCAGATATTGTGTCTTTTAACACCATTACTCTCTTTCATTTGTACTGTAGTGCACCATGATAATTGTTCAGAGAAGCTGATGCTGACAAATGCACAAACACAAGAAAATGTTCTGTATTTGCAATAGCAGTATAGCAAATATATATGTGGTTTTCAATATGTGGCTTGGAGGCACTTCATTGCATGTACTGAAAGTAAGATCTTGCAGAAGTATCACATTCTGGCATCATATTTACTGTCTGGCTGCAGGATGCTTACCTGGACTTTCCTCTATGTATGTCCAATTTTCTTTTCATTGTTCTTATATTTTAAAAGTCTGTGTAACCTGTTTATGTGAGGACGAAGAAAGAGAAATGCAAAGAGGAAAAGTAAAGGACACATATAAAGCCAGGAGGAGAAAGAAATTTTTCGGTGTGAATGTTTTTTCTCCTTTATTTCTTCATTGCTTTTTTTTTCTTTTCTCATTACCCAAGATTTTGGTTATGGTGATAAATGTTACCACTTACCTGGCAAATTTTTTGAAGTGGATGGAAAATAGTTGATTTACAGTGTCCTTGAGTGATGACAAAACTTTTGCTCTGCTCTAATCTCAGCCAATTTACAGTAAGACTTATGCTTGCTCTTTGCAATTGCACTAGTTGTTGTTTGGGACTGGGAAGAAATATTTCCCTCACTGATGAACTCATACATGAGTGTCCACTTGTCTATGAGGCTTAGCTGTGTAAGTGATGAAGTTAGGTTCAGAATACTGGGTGACAATGACTGGCAGAGATGCTTGATGCTCTCAAACAAAAAACAACCAAAAAAAAAACCAAAAAAACCCCAAAACCACCAAAACCGCACCAAAAAAAAAAAAAAAAAAAAGCCCAAGAAATAAAACAATGAAAAAACACAAAAAAAATCACAGCAAACCTTCCCTGTAGCACCAGCTAATGGGGCATTACGTGGTGTAGCAGCTGCCTGGCTGTGTACTTCATGCCTTCCACCCAGTCATACCAATCTACATCTAACTCAGAAATCCCTCTCTTGCAATATCTTATAAGCCAAGTCCATAAGTCCAACAAACTCTGAGAAGACTGGTTAAACAAATAAAATCTTGGAGGGTACAGATGACATCTGAGTGGTTTTCACAGGTGCTTTATTAAATTTATGGCATCAGTAAGCCTCATTACTGGCATCTAAAGGTACTGCATGGTCAGGCTTCCTGTTGCTCCTATCTTGTAGGATCCTGTGTTATTTGTGGAAATACCACCACTTTTTACTGCACAGTAGCTTCAAATTTATACTAATTCAAAATTTAAAATATACTTGTCCAGTTCTTGGTAATTAAATATTTCAAGAAGAATAAGACCTATTTTAAGTCTGAATAGTTAAATTTTGTACTGAATGCATAGTTAATTATAGCAATTTTGACCTTTGCAGTAAATAAGGAAGTTTGTAAATGTAATAACCCACTGCATGAATACAATGCTACCATGATAGAACAGAAGGTAGCACAGAAAAGAGGGTTAATAAGGTAGACATTATAATAAGTATATTTTTATGTGTAAATCAAAAGATCTAAAATGTAAAATATTACCATGCATGGGAATTGGCAGTAGAAACAACAGAGCTTTAATCTAAAGTACACTAATGCAGCTCAAGTATAATCAGGGTTGAATAAATATTCATCACCTGCATTATACTGTACTCTGAAGAGAAAGGTACAGAAAAAAGTACTGGTCCATATTAAAATTCAGTTTTTGGCTTTGCAAGCTTGTTCAAGTCATTAATTTATATGCAGCTTTTTAGCTAAGGGCTGACCGGTGTTGCTGCTCAGAGAATGTGCAGCTCTGTCAAAGTCAAAATGTGTCACTGAAGGGGCCAGTTTTGCATGAATTCTGTTTGAAAAGGGAAGGTGTAGGGGGAAAATCCAATTCTGTCAGAACAAAAAAAGGTTAAAACATTAACTTCAAGCTGATTTTTCTTGTTGACATTTGGTATTGTGCCTTAATACAAAATAACACAGTTGTTACTGAATTCTGAATAATAAAAAAAATCATTTGAGGTTTTTGTTGTATTAGGCTTTTCTTTGGTTTGCAAAAGAGCTATGCTTAGAGTCTTAAGTTTGTTTACGTATTTTGCAGTCCTTTTCAGATTAAAATAAACAGATATCTGACCCTCCAAGGTTGAAATTATACTCTTTCTCATGTCCTGAGAAACAATTTATTTTATTTTTAATATTTTACAACAACATTGCCCTTTTCTTTATTCTGGTTTCCTGCTGTGGTTCCAGTGTCCTGTTTCTGCTAAGAGCAGATATCTCGCACCTTTTGAGCCTGCTTTCTGCTCAGGAGCTGAGAACACAGACAGTAAGCTGAAGTGGATGAAGATAATCAGGCAAAGACCCTTTATAAAATTCACCCAGTATTGTGCCCTGGAAAGTCTTTCCTGCTCACAGTCTGGCTAATAATAATTAGAAACAAAGCTCAGAGAGAAGATCTGAATGCTGCTCATCCAGGGTGAAGTTACTCACAGCTTTCCAAGCCCATACCAACACTGTACTGAAAGGACACTGCATCTTCCAAGAACTGGCGTTTTCTCATTGATAAAGACGTTGGGAACTTGACATTTTCAATACAGTGGGATTCCTGATGAAAGGGATTTATTCATTGCCCTACACTGGTTAAGTGAACTTGAAGATTGCATTAATCACCAGTTGCAGATGGCTCCCACAGTTTTGCATTTGTTTTTCCAACCACTCTGGTTTCATGAGTTTCAGGAAGATTATTTTTTAAGGTGTCAAATAACATCAGCAACTGCTGGAGTTATTCATACTTAATCATTGATTTCACTCACTGGTGAAAGATCCCCTCGCAAGACCCCTTGAGGAAGCTGAAGTGAGATACCTTGTAAGCATGTTGTTTCTTTTAAGTACTCCATTCTTCTGAGCCTCATTTAATTATACCCGTGTTACTACTGTTGCCCTAACTCAAAGGTAGTTAAGGGTACTTAGTTATTCACCCGACCGTGAATAAAGCCCATAGCTTCACCTTAAGTAGAAGTAATTAGCTCAGAAACTAGTCATTTCCAGCTAGGGAGGTGAAAATCCTGTGAAAATAATTGATGATAGGACAAGGAGAAGAAAACAGGTCATCTAGTTCTTGGTTCTGCACCTAAAATACGAGATAATTCTTCCTTCTGTGCTTTGAAATGTCATTCCATTCATCAAGTTAAATATACAGTGGATTAATGATACCAGTGTGTTCTAGCCAAATTATTTCCCTTTTGAGATTCTGTCATTGTAAATGACAATATTATTTCAGTAAGCTTTCATATTCTTTGTAACAATAACAAAAAATTTGGACAATATTACAGATATTCATCAGATCCTCTTAATGTAGGTCTGATTTGCAAATTGTTTGTTTCCTTTCTTCTGTACTAGATGAATATGTTACTGGTGAATAAATGTTTCCATTATTCAATTAGTTGTATAGACAGTCAAATAATGTTTAATTTTGTGACCTATTCACATTTTTCATCAATTGGTACTAAAATAGTCGCAAGTAATTATTTCCATTATTCAACCAGCTTTTTAAATGATCAAATAATATTATTAAGTTAAATTCAATTATTATCAGCAAATGAAGGACTGAGTATTAGGATATTGTTTTTCATTATTTGCTTCAATGCAGTTGCCTATGCCATGAACCTGCCTTGAGATATTTCCTGTAAAAGTAAAATCTTTTGTACACTCTCATGAGCCACCAAAATAACCTCAGACTGAGAAATAAACCTAATAGACTGGAGGAGAAGTATTCCAGATCTGACATCTCCACTGTTGATATGGATGTTGACCACTTTTTTTAATTGTGCTTCTGTCAGTAATTTAACATGTGCCTTTTTTTTTTTTTTTCTCCTGTATGAGGAACTGTAGACTACTATTTCAATAAATACAGTATTTATATTTTAGCGCTCTTACTTGGAATTAATTGTTCAGCCTGAAGGCAGGATCATTTGCAAGTTGCAGGCTTATTTCTTTCCAAGCCAGTTCTGGATTTTTACACCACTAATTGTTTTTTGGTATATTTTGAACTCTGTCTAATATGGGGTTTAAAAACCACTGGTATAAATATAAAAGAATATTAGTGTAGGCACAAGAACACTGCAGTGCATTTGACAGATGGAAAAAGTTTATGGTGAATGTATCATTGCCCTATGGTGGAGAACAACACTGTTCATAGATTAATATTCGTCATAAGTCATATCTTACTACCAACCTGTGAGTGGAACTGTGATCTGTGTGCATGAATCAAGGGTAGTGTATGATATTTAGTCTGGCTCTTGGCATCTGGAAACCCTCTCTTAGATGTCCAAAACATTTATTTATATGTGCAAATATTGGTGATTACAGAATGTTTTTGTAAGTGGGATAGTGAACCTGAAGTGTTTGAAAAATTCACTGATTTTGATTTACCTATATAAGTTAAATTGAGCCTAGGTTAAACCGGATGGACTTTTTAAAATCAGTTCCACAAAATTTCCATTCCAATGGCATTAATGTAATTTCCAGCTGCATGTATGACAGTGCAATCCCTTTGCCATGTAGCTCAGGATAATAGCTGTTAATTTAATTATTAAATCTATTAAATGTGGGTCTGTATAAACCCCGGCAGCAATACCACTGTTCTGAACAAAGGCCTTGGTCTTTATGAAGCCTGATGTCAACAATTACTCCAAAAGAGTTTTGTGATTTGAGAACCTGCCAATTTGCATTGTTTAGATGTAAGAAACTTCAGTTTGCCACCATTTCTCATATCTCAGACCTCAAATAACAGAAGTAAAAAAATGGTCCCTGGTACAAGTCTGGGATAATCTCTACTTTTTAGTGTACAATCAAATGGAGAAACAGTTTTGTCCACACTTGCTCATTATGACCTCTACACTCTGTGAAACCAGCAATGACATAGAATTGTATTCTTCTAAATTGATATTATTAGAAAAGTCCTCTAACTGTTGAGATTGAGAGGAATAATTTACTGTCAATATAATTTCCTGTCTCTCCCTTTGTGATGCTCTAATGAAGTTATTACAGTTTGGCCCTTCAGCCTATGACAGATTGAATTTTCCATGACTTGATGATGTGACAAAGTCATTGCTCAAAGGCAAAGATACTTTGTAACTGATAAACTAATGCAAATTAACTTCTACTTCAAGTAAAGTTTTTTAAAAGGCATCCTATTTTATTTTTAAACTCAAACGAAAACCCAAGCACTATCATAATTTAGTGGTCTCAAGAAAGCAATAAATACAATCTATGATGTGAAAAGAAGTATTACTACAGGATTAGGGAAGTTTCAGAACTTTAATCTCTTATTTTCCTTACTGTTCGACTATGATGATGGCCAATGTCCTTTTAAGAAACTTTAGCTGTATCATGGGCTGATTTAGGACAGAAGGGAGAACTGGAGTAATTTTCACTTGTCATGTTCATGCAAAGAATATGTGAATTATTACTCTCAACAACAAAAGCTTTACCCAGATTGTCAATTTACTTATTTCATTGCCTTTAGGCCAGAACTCTCGACAAGAGTTTGGTGCTGTCACATATCCTTTTCCATCTCATTTAAGTGATCTGGCCCCTGTTTTGGGAATGTATTTTTATTGTGCTGTTAAGCCCTGTGTCCTACACATGAATATTTCATATCTGTACTAAGTGCTTTCACTGAATATATTAGGCCATGTTTTTTGTTTTTTTTTTTTTTCATGGCTGTTGCCACAAATAAAGTAGTAAGCATGGCCTAAATATACACGAATAATCCTTTATGGGATGGGAATTTTCAGATGTCAATAATAGCACTTTGTCAGGTTTTGGCTAGGCTATTGAAAATGTTTAAACATAATCTGTCCGTCATACTACATAAGCATTTTTCTATTTATATCTGCTTTACCAGTCCACAACAAACATAATGAGCAATAAATGAAGCAATGGCCAAAAGACACTTTTATGACTCATGCAGATGCCAAGGGACCATCCTAATATGGGTACTGCTTGGCATTTCTATTAGCAACAGACCAGAGTGTAACTCTTATTTGACAGTAGTTTTTAAGTTTACAGTCAAAGCCCCCAGACCTTACTCATCTTAATGTAAATTAAATTTACAATTTACTTATTCTGCTTAATATTAGAGACATCAAGAGCAGAAAACACTAGCAGTTCAAACCAGTATTTTACATCCAAAGCACAGTACAAGCAAGAACAAAATTGGTCCTGTACTGTGCTAAAATGACAACATGGAAGTGTGCCCATTTGGTACTCTTCAGACAGATCTAAACTAAATTAACGCTGGAATTTAGCTTCACCTATTTTCTAAGAAATAAGCTTGGCTGTGGTAGTGGTAAAGATTCATAACCTCATTTCAGCCATTCTTGTGACGACTAGAATATTTCTCAACAATGAATCTCCTGATAGTTTATGCAGATTGCATCTATAGAGCTGAAAATATATGAGCACTTCCCATGAGTGATTTCGAGATGAAGATGGAAAAGGAGCAAAGAATGAGTTAATAAAAGGGCAAGAAGGATACCTTGCATCATGTTAGAGAGCTATGATCTATGTTTTGGGCCTCCTTCCATGGTATTCTAACCTAAGTTTTAAAAAGCATTTGCTGGGGACTTGAAATTCTACTGTCTCCCTTTCTCACACTGGAGTTCTGAGCTGCAGAGCAACTTCAGAATTCAGCCATATTATAGTACTTCTGTCTGACAGATAAAGTGCTTTCATAAAGTCCACTTCTGCTGATACAAACTGCTTGGTTCATTCCCTGTACTTCCAGCGAGACCGATCTCCTTTATTCCATGTGAAAATCCCCTTGATCAAGAAGTTTACATGAAGCTGTACAGTAGGATGCAACATTAGTTAGACAGGGAGTCAAAGAAGCAGTGTTGTTACCCAAAGAAGAGGAGCCCAGATATTAACCACCATGCAGGTTTAGAATTGTTGACATCTCTGCTTCAGACTGGAATCTTGCCACCAGTTTACACTAAAAGCTTGAAGCATGCTGAGTTCAATGGAAGCTTTCTGCATTAAAACCTGAGTGCTGCGTCTCAACCTCTAGGTGCCTATTTGTTGACTTTTCAGAAATAAACATGTTAAAAACCCTTCTTAAGGATTAGAAGAGATTCCATATCACCAAATGAAGTTTTTATCTATATGTTTTATTTTGTATTTATTTTTCAATCATCTACATATTCGCATCTGATTAGCAACCACTTGTTTAAGAGAGCATATCAGGTTATCTGGCTGGAGATAACAAAGCATGTTTTCCATGGAGGCTTCCAGACTAGAGGCTACACAGATGTGCCTGAGTTAAAAGGATCTCGCTGTGTACTTTGAGAAGTGTAGATGGCTTCTGTATTTAGAGAAAACTCATCTGAAGCATCATAAAATAAAATGTACGGAAAATATAATATTCTATAATTAAGATTTCTAATGAATTGCCTTGTTAATCCATACAGTGTATGCATGTTGCAAAATTTTCCTGGCCTAATTAGTGCACTTGCTGATTATGTTTATTTCCTGATGTACACACTGATTAAGCATTGTCCATACACTGAAGCTTGAAGCGGGATCTGTCTACAAAATAGTACCTAGTCATTTAACTGGAGACTCAGAATGCAAATAGATCAACTTATGTAAAATTAAATTAGTTCTAATAGAACCCATTTTGACTGAGCAGCTGGTGACACATTATAAACAGAATTCTCTTGTTATGTGAAATAAAGGGCTTCTGCTAACAGATGCTTATATACTTTTAAGCCACAAAATAAATATTGTATTACGTTTAAGGTCTAAAGTTAATGAAAGAAAATAAATTCTGAGCTTGTTAGGTAACACTTCTGCAGTGGATCTCAGCATTCCTATCTCAATACTGTATAAGGTCAGGTAGCCTTTTGTTCCATGTAGAAACCTAAGGGTGAGTAATCACTAAGTCATAAATCTCACAGTTAGCATATCAAACCTACTTCCTTAACAAGCGGTGTCTCTCAGTTGATTTTTGAAATACAATATGAAGATTTGGTACTGACCCCTAAATCTTAATTATTTTGTTCTTTCTATATAAATGACAATTTTTTGTTTGCTATTTTTTGGAACATAATTTCTGACTTGTTATAACACTCAAACTAGCCATTACAAAGCAGTTATGTGCCATTCTTAATCAACATTTCACAATGAACTGCAGTTTTTTCCAAGGAATGTTGTCAGACATCCTGAAATGTGTAAAGTCCCTGTGACAGGTATTTTTCTTGGTGACAGAACATTTAGTGTTCTGTATGAATGAGTCTGGTGTGTTTAAACTCCTGGATGTACTGTTTATTTATGGTAAATTTGAGCCTTCAAGAAACGAAAGAAAATAACTTTAACAGAAATAAGTAATTAAGCAAGTGAGTAATACATTAAAGGTCTAAATTTGTATTTTATGGCTGTAATGGATTTAACTCTGATAATGGATTTATTAAAGACAAATTTTTTGTGAAGAAGGCATTATACTTACAGACTTCTTGATTCTTCTTCTGTTTGACAGTGCTTACCCTAGTAAAATCTCTCTTCTTAACTGACTTTCTACTTACAGAAATATGCAAATTAGGACATATGGATGCTTTAAAATATTATAAAATTAGTCATATCTTTGGTAACTTAATTAGGAAAACAATCAAATGCTTCTTTTTTTTATTCCATTCCTAGTGAATTTGTGATTGCATTTTGTTTTTTAGTCAATGGCACCCATTAAGCTGAATTAAAAATATTGGTTGATCCATTCACAGTCTGGTAGGTTTTCTGGCTTTACTCAGTTTCAATTTAATATCAATGTATTCCATGGAGTTAGAGGTCTACAGAGTTTATACCACAGTATTTTAATCAACTATTGCAAAACCTAGATGAATAAAGACAGGTGAAACTCACAGCAATTTCAATATTTAGTTATTACTATTATTTGAATAAGTGAGCAATAAAGCTTAACTCAAGGAATTGCATTTGCACTTGTTTTCTTCATGCAAGGTTGAACTATGAAGATATGGATTTTCAATTAGCAAGAAACTTGTACTACATTTGCTACTTCTTTTTGACAACCTGGAAGGTACACTAGCTTCACATTTGAATAAAATCATCTGAATTTACATTCCTTCAATTACTTATTTTTATCCTTATAATGTGAGTCACTGTTTCTGTGGGGAAATGGGAACTCAGTGTAGTACATACACAATCAAACATCGGTATTATAATTGATACATAAAATTATGGTTAAGATCCATTATAAAAAGTACTGAAACATTTTACACTTGGAACTGATTTGTGAAACAAAATATGTAATAATGTGTTCTGTGTATGGTTTGATGTGTTGTGACTAGTCTTTCCCATGTTTATTCACATGTTTATTCATACATAGACTTGAAGAGGAAAAAAGTGTTACTGATTCTTCAAGACCTGATAATTAAATTTTTTTGCACTTTGAGTACCTAAACCAGAAAGGAAGTTTTTTTCCTGGATACCCAAAAAGGCATGGTTCCAGTTTTCTGTTAGTAATGTAATAACACCCTTTTCAAGTGTGAAATGCCACACTCTTGTTTTCTGAATAAGACTTTTGAAATATAATAAAGCTGTTTATATTAATATTTGGAAAGGATAATTTTAACACAAAAGGCTACTCTTTAGATTATTCTAGAGAAAGAATACACAAAAAATACATGTTATATACTTAGGCAGTAATTTTAGAAGAGATTTTGTAAATGCGAAATGTAAATTTTGACTTTAAATATAGTCCTTTATTCCATCATTTCAATTAATAAATGTGTGTGAGAATTAAATTTTTAAACTAATTTCCTCCATATTCACTTAAGATTTTAATACTGCAGAAAAGAATTAAAATGCATTAATCTTTTAGCAATCCTCACTTGGTACATTATAGTTCAGCTCCAGAGTTTCCAAACTACGAGAAAAAACCTGTCTTTTGTACAAGTGAAGTTTTCTGGCTGCTGTCTCCAAAAAGGCAAGAGCCTTCATACCCAGTGCTTTTTAGTGTGGTAGGCTCTTAATCTGAATGCCCTAATGCAAAGCTCTGTAAGTTGGAAGGTGTTCTCACCTGTCATTATTATGAAAACATTTAAAAGTGTTATGTTCACTAATCATAACACCAAATCTAGCTCCATGACTTTTTGCAGAGATTAGAAGCAATAGAGCAATAGATATGAATGGACTTAAATCTACACCAAAGTTTTGGAGAGCAAACCATACATCTGAATTTATATGCAATTAAATCATTCCTCCAAGGATGTCCGTTTTACCACATCTCATCTCCTTTCTATTCCCTTGAAGACACTGAAAAAGCCCCATGCCAACATGACTTATAATTATCTGAAAACAATCCCAATTTAAATTTGCATAATCGCATTCTTTTACTTGCTCTTTGTTGTTTGTCAGACGCCTTTAATGGTGGTAAAACATCCAGATGACTGAAAAACATTTACTGCTAGTCAAACCTTTATGAAATAGAAACTGAGGCTAATAATATCATACCTGGGCACTGGTTATTATGGTCACAGTTTACATTCCTGACACTGTCTCTCTGGTCTCACCCATTTTATGCCCAGAAAAAAGAAAAACTGCCAGCACGCATTCCAGACTGAAATTTAAGCAGCCAAAAATCATTCTACCGTTAAGCAAGAAGACAATATGAAGCAAGCAAACTAAATCCAAACATGTTTAAATTGCTGCTTTAGCCTCCATGGCCTTTTCATATGATGCATGCAAAAAACAACAAAGAAAACCACAAAGAACAAAAAACCAAACACAAACAAAATTAATAAACCACCCCCCAAAAACCAAAAACCCCCAAATAAAATAACACAAAAAATCCCCCGCAAAAACCACTAACCCCAAACTAAATTGGGATCACAGCTTTGAAAATGTGCAAAGCTTCATAATTTTCCCTATTTCTAATACGTACCAACTGCAAAAAGCCAGTGTGCTAGGATCAGAATTAAAACCACATGAAGTGAAATATCAAACTTTAAAAATAAAAGAACTAAGAAAGTTCCCAAGACATAACCTTAATTTAAAGAAGCAAAATTACAAGAAGTCCTGCAGAGCAGTATTCTCCTCCCCTCCTCAGAAATGTGCAGCTCTTTATTATGGAAAGGCAGTAGCCCCTCTATAGTTAGGGCTGCAATCAACTTCCATTATAAAGCCCTATTTTAGCCCCCTGTAACTTTGGCTAGAAAAAATTGGAATACAAATTGCCATATTTTCTCCAAAAGCAAAGAAGAATAGCTGAGGATTTTTTTTGTTTATTTAGTAGGGTGTGATGATTAGGTTTTATTTTTAGCTTTTTTTTTTTTTGAGGGGTAGAGACAAATTGTTTAACTGTTGCAAAGTCTGAGTAAGGGAAAAAATAACACCTTTAAATTTTTAGGTTCTTGAAGTTTTTTAACAGTTGCTGCCATATCTGTCCTAATTAGTTGAAATTATTTTTAAAATAATTTAATAAAAATTTTCTCTAGTAGGAGGGATGGGCCTAATTTTTCTGCTGCTGCTGACAGTAAGAATAATTTTTCTGGTGACTTGTACAAACATAGGACTAGGCAATCTGATCTATATATTCAAAGGCAAGCCATGTCTGGGAGTGTGGTGTAAATCTCAAAGTGAAGCATAATTCATTTGTTGATCTAGCTGGAGTTTTTGAGCAAGTGATTAGTTTATGGGGGTCTCTGCATATTCTTGGTTGACATTTCCAACACAGAGGGAATGACTGAGCTTTAAATTAAAAGACTGCTTTTAGAAATGCCAGAAGAAGACATATACTTAGTTACTGAGGGCTAGTGACTAATGACACAGTGGTTTACACTAGCCACTCCCAGCATCCAGCCTTATTTGTCACGCTTGGCTCATTTCCTAGGATTAGGTCCAGAATAGCCTCTGGCCATCTAGGCTGTTCAACAAAGTGTGTAAGAAAAGAAAGCAAGTCTAGTCCATGGAAACATAGTCCCCCTTTCTTCAGATGGTTGTTATCCCTTTCTGGATTTAAGCTTTTTAAGTACTTTATGATTAAAGGCCAGGCATTCTTGTAGATCTCATTGATTCACCGAGGGGAAAAAAAAATGACAAAAAAATCCCTCTCACGGCTCTCCTTTACTTTTGTGCAAACTGTTTAGAAAAAGTTTATAGTACTATTTCCATTCTATTAAAATTATCTCTGCAACGTTAGAAAGAATGGTTTTCTGCCCTGAAGGCTTAATTAAATTATGCCTAAAATTTATATACATACATGCATACATACATACATATATATATATATATATATACACACACTATATATATATACACGTTTATATATACAGGTTTATATGAAATATTTATTTGTATATAGATATTTGAAAGCAGGGTTGAATTTACATATGCCGATTTATAATGGTTTGGACAGCCAAAGTTTGTATACACTGTGCTATAACATTAAGTATTGTAATTGTTTATTGCATTACTATGATGTTTTAAAATCCTAACAAGAAGTATAAAATGTAAATTTAAATCAAATTGTGGTCATACACTTAAAATATTGCATAACCACAGACTCTGGATCCTTTTCATGCAATGCTTAAGATTTCCTTGTGAGATTACTGTGTCTTATGGCATAACTCTCTGAACACATTCCAGTAAAGTTATTCAAAGTTCAGCGACATTATTTTAATGTTGTTAAAAAACACCCCAACAATATAAATTTTAAAATTTTAACAGTGAAACCTGACAAGGTTTTAAAAATATAATAGAAATCGCTGTGCTAGGAAGATGGTTCCACTGAACAAGTCAGACTGGTTTTAGTAGGATATATCTATAAAATAGATTCTAAAAATTTAGAAGCAGAAGGAAAATCCTGTGCCAAAATCCTGGCGAATTAAAGGAAGGAAGAAAATGCCAATATTTTCTGTCTTTATATCCACAAAAGATATGTTTAAAAATACTTTTTACTGGCTTCTTTCATCATGATAATTAATGTTGAGACCCCTTTGAATTTTCTTCACCATATAGAATTTTCAAACCCAGGAACACTAAGATCACTTTTTTTACAGCGTCATTAGGGTTTTCTTTGGAGAATAAATATGTTCTTTACACAAGCAGAAAGGAGAAAGGAAAGTGATGTGCAGGATTTCCCTGGAGGAAGCAGCTGTCAGGGATCAGGTAAAACATTGCTGGCAATAGGTGTAGGAGTTTTGTGCATGTAGCTGAGAGCGCAGCAGAAAAGGTTGGCACTTTCCCAAGGCATGGCTATCAACTAGAAAACTCTGAAGAACCACAGCTGGAAGCCTAGGGAAATATGAGGACAGGAGCTTTTAGTCTGCAAGACAGATGGGTGTTTACCTGTTGAATTCTTTAATCTGGAAAACTGTGGAATGCAAACAACAGAAACAGAGCAAGCAGACACACTTGCCTGCAGACAATTCCAAATCAGAGAAAGAATGTTTCCCAGACAGAAACTGGAATGCTCCTAGAAGCCACAGGTAGGCTTTAATAAAAAATACATAATGAAAAATATGAAGGGAATTGAGGGAATGACACAGTTTTCAGAGATCAGCATATTTACACAACTATGTTGAGTTTTGTACTTCTCATGACTATTTAGATTAGGTGAGCTTAGTATTGACATTTTCAGGGCTCATTTTCTTTCTTAGAAATAATTATATTCCCAGAGTCTGATGCTTCAGATACCCACCATGAAGTTTTTCGAGGTTAACAGTAGAAGGTAAAGGTGTCACCCCTACTTCTTACAAAATTTATGAAGGTGTGTGAAAGGTACGAATGGCACATACAGTCACAAACCCTTAAAATTGGCAGCAAACACATCAATAATACAGAAGTCAAAAGTTCTATAAAATAAAGTTTACATAAACAGAATAATTTTGCTTTCTGAGTCAAGACTTAAAAATTACTAATTTATGACAAGATCCAACATTGTGACTCAAAAGAATTTTTCCGGCTGATCAGCTCTCTAAAATGCAAATTAAAATCTGGTAGTATCTAGGATAGAAAGTTACCACAATAGCAATATGATTATTGTTTTTTTATTTATGCATTTAATAATACAATGATTAGGAGAAAGATGTGTGTGAGAGCTTTTTTTAATTAGAAGCAAGAGCTGAGAAAATTTGTTACTATTTAACCTTATTATGGGAGTTTTTGAAAGGCTTAATCCATATATGACATCACCTACACCTAATTTTCGGTGAATATTAAATAACTGCTTTCAGTTACTTATTAAGGTTATATATTAAAATAAATAAGACTGCAAAAAGACAATTCCCACCCCCCCGGTTTTAGATCTGCCTGAATTTCATAAAACTGCAACTCTAACCAGCAATATTCGAATCTTGCTTACAGTGAGGTACAATCCCAACAACAAGCCCCATTAAGATTACTTTTTACATCCTTTGCTTGGAGAATTTTCCGTAGTCCTTTGAATATTTTTATAGAAAGCCTAAGAGAATTGGGTGCATGCCGGCACTAAGGGACTTCAAGAAAACTCACCTGAAATGTCTGTTTTCAGCTTTCTGTGCTATAATTTATTGGCAGGAAAGGAGTACTTCAAAATTTGCTGGCTTTCTCTAGGGCAATGTTGAGCAAACATTTAGGAAAGAAATTGGCTAGAGAGAAGATTAAATCTTTCTGTTATTTCAGTGAATAGAGTATTTCACAGAGAATATGCTGAAAGCCTTTACATTCCCATGAGCCAATATATAATTTTAATTGGATAATTTTTCCCTTGTTAATATTAGTTCAGGTGTCTTTTCTCCTTCCTCCTTTCTGTTCCTCTAAACTGACACTTTTGAAGTAATATGTTGTACAAACATGGTTAGTACATTTTCTAAATGTCATTTCAAAGTTGAATGCTTAATGATTTGTAGTTTTTACACTATATATATATCTGCCAGCTTTCCTCAGCATAAGCCTGCTAAAATAACTCACTCCAGACTGATTTATTATTCTTATTCAACCAGGTACTTCACGGTTTTGGCAACTTTGGCAATGTTACTGTCTATAATGACTCTGCACTTGGTGCCTGAAGATGTCAATGTGTGCAAGGAATTTACTGGCACCAGCAGAGAATATTTCATTCTCTTATCTCTTTGTAAAGAAGCAAGCTTCATCTCCCATATTGCTTGTTTTTCAATATGTCTCTTGTATTTTCTCTGATTTCTTTGATATGTCTCCCTTTCAAGAATGTTTAGTTATGATTCTGCTGAGCTATAGCTGTTCACAGCAGTATAAATACATTTGTTATATTGAAGTTTCTTCATAATTATTGTCACTCTATTTTTTGTCTCATGATGTCTCTTGGGCATCCTTTGTTTGGGAGGTAGTATCATAAACAAGTTTTTCTCTTTTAAGTAGATCTGGAATATAATTTGGTAAGATGTGGGCATACAGAAGAGTACATCTGTATCTGCAGTGGAAGGAAAACTACCTGTTTTCATTGTATTAGTCTCTCCTTCATAACCTGAAGATAAACTTCATTCAGGTGAAAATATTGACATTTTTAGTACTACTGAATGCAATATTCATGATATTTATCTAAAGTTCTGTGCAATTTTTGAAGTTTTCCCTGAACTTGAATAGCAGTCAGGTAACTACTGCACAGTCGGCAAGGAAATTTTCTTTGTCGCTCTGGTTTGTCTGCTGTATTGCCACTATTAATTTGAAATTTTTTCTCTGGTCTTTGAGGAGTATTTTGCTTTATCAGTTGAAGATTATGAAGTCTTGTATCTGACTTTGAATACACAATTTCCTACCATAACAAGTCTGAATAGTAACTACTGCATATTGCAATGCACATTTGTTACATTTGTATTTCTGTAACAAGCCATCACTCTCTCCTATTATGTTTCACTTTTGCTTAAGTAGCAGTTTGAGGGATAATTTAGCTTTTTTTACCTTTTCCTCATTAGTCTTGCGAGTTTAGAACCTCCTATTGCTCAGAGGATTAAAACAGGATGGATGTTGCAACCTAAAGTTTTACTGAGTTTTAAGGTCCTACATCTAAGACCATTTTTTTAAAATGGATACTGAACACAATCCAATCTGCCAGTTTTCCATTAGTTATGGGACTGCAAACCATGCAAAATGCAAAGTTGTGTTAAATCTGAACTTTACTTTGGATTGATTTAATGATAAAGACTTCTCTTTCTTACTGAAGTGTCTCAGCGGAATGTAATAAATATCTTTCAAATCCTTTTTAGGAAGAAGTTTTCAATATGCATAGCACTAACATTGCAACTATATAGATAGTTACTATACAGGGAAAAGTAATCTGTATGTACAAATTTTATTAATCTTCCCAGTCCCATGTTTCTCCCATTTTCAAGAGGATCTGAATATCTCTGCTAAGTGAGTTGTATCTTTAAGGTAAATGAAGTACTTGTACTTGACCCTGGAAAAAATAAAGACAGTGACCTAAATGCCAATCTCTATGATCAATTAAGGCCATGCACAGCAGAATACAAAGAAGAGGAAAAAAAAAGACTAGGAAAAAAGCTCCATCTGGTTCAGAAGAGAGTGGCCGGTCCCATAAATAACACAAGCTGTCAGGAAAACATCATTCCTGAAGTACTGTCTGTATTGGCTTTCTGTCCTACTACTGCTCCACTACAAGGAGTTTCAGAGCCTTGCATAGGCTTCGACCAAAGCTATCTCTTCATCTCACCATAAGTGCCTCATTTATGAGTTATTTCAAATTAGCAAAGTGGAGAATGAAATGTACAGAGGTAAAGAACATTCTAGAATCCTATTGCACTTGCACACATACATGGACACACACACAAACACAAAAAGCTCACAAAAAAGTCTGGGTTTCCATTTCAGCTGAGTTTTTCTGAAACAGGAAAACAAAACTTCGACATTGTGTTTGGAAAATGCAATTGCAAACTCCATACCAAAGTGTGAGGTAAAGATGAACAGTAAGCTTTACATTAAATTTATTTGTTTTTTGATTCATTGTCTTGGGAGCTAACAACATTTGTACTCCAGTAATAGCTGGTCAAAGGTGAGAGTGCTGGGTGATGTACGATCATAAGGTAAATAGATAAATAAATGTTCTGGAAGTTTATGACATTGGTACATAATAGAAATATGTCCATCTTGGTGGTATTTTCAGTTGGAAGATGGCTTTTGTAAAAAATGGAAATGCTTACAGAGAACACGAGCAGTGCTGAGATGGTGTTGAGCCCTGACACAACACAAGAATCCACAGGCCCAGCACTGCCTCTGTAGTTTTCTATCACACACTCCAAGAAAGCATCCAGCATCTCAATTTTCCTCCAGATACCATTTGTTGTTTCCTCTCTGTTGCTAAGTTCAGGGCTCAGGGTTTGTGGGCTACTAGGTGAGCACTGAAAATTGCATTCAACAATCTTACCAATCTTGATGAATTATCTTATGTAAGGGGTAGCAAGCTTCCTTGATTCAATTCTGCACTACTTGATTCAACTTCCTTGATTCTCCTCTAGCACATGATGGAGCCACTCCTTTCCCAGAATGTTTCATGACTTTTACTTAAACATTCTCCCCCCTACTGCAGAGGGAGACAAAGGATTCTCCATTTTTCCAAGGTCTACCCTGGGGAAAAGAACAAAACACAAATAGTTTCTTTAAGTATATTTTCTTAGTTAAACATACAGTTTATAGCTGAGCTGTATTTCTGAGGAATCAAATGGTTACTCCCACACCCAAAACATTAAAGCATGCAGAAGTTGTGGCATGAGCAGGGTGAAGAGACGCTGGAGATTTTGCTTGCTCAGGGGTAAAATGGAGATCGGTACTCCTGCCTGTCAACCTGTTAAAGTCAAATAGCAAACTGCTGCATTTACTTCTTCCTTCTGCATTCAGAAGACAACACATAGAAAATTCACTTTGAAACATTTCTTTAAAGGTGCATGATCAATCCCTAGGGAGAAATTCTCAGCCCGGAGAGAGCCCTGTGCTTGGGTTTGATAGTGACAGATAGCAATGGAATACAGTACTTAGTGCTCAGAACTGAGAGACCATTATGTGTGCAACTCACAGCCAAACCATGGCAGAATAAAGCTTCCCCCAGCCCCACCCAGAAGTGTGGCTGCCTTTGTAATTTTAATTGGTCTGTGTTTGTGGAGTGGGGCCTCTATTTACTTATGGCTTGGGGCTTGTGTTTACCAAGCCTGGTGGAGGCCAAGTGTCATATCACTGAAGCTTAGTTCCTGCAAGCTCTCCTGCTATATCTTGAGGCACTTTTCTTTTCAGTATCTGTGCCTGTCTAATTCACGAGCTTCTGTGAAACAAGCACAGGAGGGTACAAGGCCTACAGGGAGGAATTACACCTAATTACTCAAATAATTGCTAGGCTGTTGCCTTCTTAGTCACTGAAAATAATTTCCAGGTCCCTGGCTTTTATAGATAGTCTTCTAGAGGCAGGAGGACACAGCCCCCTTTTTAACTCAGCCCATTCACTCACAAAATCAGAACACTCGAGCCTGCAAAATTAATAAGCACCACTTCCATTACATATATTTTAGGTTGTTGTTGCCGTGGCGATAAAGTCAGGGACATTGAATCTCCTCTGTTGAGCCATTGTTATCATCCCTGGCCATCTGCTGCAGAGGAGTGATATTCCATCTCATTTGCATGATGACTGATATATGGGAGGTTTGGAAGGACATATGCCACAGCAATCATGTGATGAAAATTAAAGTGAAAGTTTTGGGCCCAGAGCCGAAAAAAATCTGTGTATGCGCATGAGGCTGTTGATGTGCAAATGTGAATCATATTGAGAAGGTTTGAATAGGGAGGTGTGACGTAAAGAGGGGACACAAACGCAGGTGCTTATCTCTAGGCAGTCAAAGGCGCTGGATGTCATATCATGGGAACTACCTTTCAAAGACACAGCTTTAGTGCACAGTTCAGCACACAAGGGAGGAGAAACATATAAGTTTGGAAACAAAAATAAAGTAAGTTTAACAACTTTTTCACACTATGAACCCATTGATGTTTAAGCAACTTGTACTGTTAGTAACTTTCTGTCTTTTTATTTTTTTGTTTGTGCTCTAAGCTTGCAAAAAGCAAAAAATCCTATCCATGTATTGATGTTAAAATATTGAGAGATTTGTGTTAAGAAGTTTAAGGGGTTTTAATCCATGTTTAAAATGCTCTCTGCAAACTTTTTCTTTCTTCTTCTTTTTTTTTTTTTTTTTTTAATGACACTAATGCTGTTTCTTCCACAATGTAGGCTTGGTCATTATCTTAAATGCTATTTTGGGCCTCAATTAAAAAATAGCTACTTGTAACTGCTTTGAGACAGCTTTCTGAATAAAATGTCATGGTGTAATTGCATTTATACTGCCTCAGTAAAGCCTTTGTTCATATACATTTTACAATTGTGCAAATTTGCAGTTCTAGCTATTTGATTTGAGGAAATGATCACAAGGACACTTTTTCTCTCATTTTGAAAAGTTACTGAACTTAAATACTGGCTTTTTAAAAAAGAGAGAGAAAAAAATGAGGCAGGAGAGGGAGAGTGGGACCAGTGTATTTGTAGGAACTGTTCGATAGATGCAGGTTCATTTGCAGTTCTGTATTAAAGACCAGAGAGCTTTCTCAGGATGCTTTAGAATGCTTTAAAATCATCTGTAATGCTTTTGAAATGGAAATTATTGATCAATATGCTTATTAACTTTAAGGGAAAAAGGGTGTTTCAAAGCATGGCATTTCTGTCCTTTAAATTATTTGGGATTCAGAGAGTGAATTGAGAGCTTCTGATTAAAAAAGCGAATACTGTACTTCAGAATGAATGTATGTGTCAGAAAAATCTTTAGAAAGTTAAATGACAGTAATATCAGGCAAGGTTGAAGAATGAAATGGACCTTCTGGGACAACATTTTGCAGGAGAATAATTTTTATGAAGTAGCATTTGATACTAGAGAAAGTCTGTTTAACACTGATCAGCAATAGCTCTCTCTCTCTCTGACTTTCTTTTGTCTTTAACAAAGCACTTAGTTCAGATGTTTGTCTTCCTTCATATGTAAATAGCAAGACAATCTTGTGTAAGGTGCTTTGAATTTTTCATTTAAGAGATTATAAAAGCACAAATCCCAGATTTTATACTTAAACTGTAAAACTGTATGGGGTGAACTTTGTTAGTTAAAGATCTTTGTATGATTCAAAACGACCATTTACTACCTCTTTTGTCAATTAAATTAGTTAAGTTAATTGTGTAGATGTGTCTTCTTTGGTTTGGCTGTGCAATGGTTTTGTAAGTCGTGAGGAAAATTACAGCATTTGTGATGAAAGCTTTATCTGAGACAATAATATATTTCTACTCTAAGGTGGCTAACAAATAATGCAGATTCCAAATGAGGTATTTCTAAATATAGGCTTTGCCTCTTAACTTCTCAGTTTGGAGCATTTTATTTTTTACTTGTAAATATCATCTTTGTGTTATAGTACTTTCATGCCTGCAGGCTAAGATTACCAGTCTTCCTTTTTTTCCTCCTCCTTCTAAATATTCAATTACTCAATGGTAATTATTATTATGTGGCCTTCTTGGCTTACTGCATTATTAGATTAATATAGATTTCTTGTGCCAAATTAGCGGAAATCACTGTTATACACAACAACGAATCACTTTTTTGTTGTTGTTTAGTTTTACTTACTTTGTTGAATAACAGGAAGACTTTGGCATGTTTTATTCTTAAGGCTTTTAATATAATATGTCTTGGAAGCCTGAGCGGGAGAGGGTATCTTTTTGATTTGCTTTTTCTCTTGTAGGTTTCTAATAGAAACTTTGGTTAAATTGTACCTTAATTTTTTCAGAAATCTATGAATAGGGATCTTTGTGAGCGAAATTGCAGTCCAAGCCCCCTGATCTCTGATTCTCGTGACAGAGGTGTGTAACTGAGTTGAGAAAACTGAAAACGAAAGAAGAGGAGCTGTCCAGGGTACTGCAGCTGACTATTATTTCCTGTTACTGCACCGAAAAACATCTTTACTGAGGTGTTCATAAAACTGCCATAATTTGTTACTTTTTCTTTTCCCCATCAGAAATAGAAAATACCACCCACCTTACAACGAAGTCAACTATAAAAACAATGTGCATTATAAACTTAATTCAAGAGCATGACATCTTTCTCTGAATAGCAAATACACCTTCAGATCACAAATTGCTTAGTAAGATTAAATTTCTATGCAAAGGTTTTTGTCAAAGTTACAGGCAGCAAACTTTAACCAGTCTAAATTAATCTATGATTACAACACAAATGGTTTCTATGGTAGTGCTGTAATGTAAACAAAACAAAGGGGGGGGGAAACCCCGCAGATCCCAATCTTGCATTACTTGATTGCTTTTGAAATGAATTCTTGTCCTTATGTGACCTGAAATGTGTGGTTATAAAGCTATAGAAATCCAAACGATCATATTTGTTTGATATGAAATGAAAAAAAAATAGTTAAATTGAAAGTTTAACATCATGAAATTCAAAATCCCAAGCGGTATATAAACATTAAAAGAAACTTTGGACTGCTAATCCTAGGAAATGAGTTTTATGGATTGAATTCAACAAGGCTTCAGAAATGGTTCCATCTGCTGCCTAGCAGCTGGTGAAAGGATAAATTTAATTCATTAATTCATTTGGAAAAAAGGATCCAAATAGTAAAGACTTCATTGCTCATAATGCACATAGGTGAAAATCAAAACTGAAATTAGATCCAGTTGATCATCTTTGTAGTGAGAAACATTTTCTTTATAATTGTTATAATTATCTTGATCAGATCATTGCCAGCATATTAACTGTTAACCAGTTAACAAGTAACCGGTATTTTCATGTCTTAAAAAGTTGAGAATAGTTCTGAAAGCGTAACTCCTCTTCCAGAAGGAACATTCCTACTCTGGGAGTTGCAGATTGTGTGGGTTTTAAAAGTTAGGTGATTTCAGTGAAACAATACTGGTATCTTTCTACGAATATTTGCAACTTGTCTCTTATTAAGTCAATTTAAGAATACAAAATAAGGGACCACTGAAATTAGAAAAAAACCTTATGCGTAATCAAGTCACCATAATAATCCAAACCTAGAACAGTAAATGCAGAGTTTATTACTTTACTTTTCTATTAGAGTCACAAGTTTTCACTTAGAGTCACAAGCTTAATCTTTTCTTTCTTGTCTTCACCCATTTGAGTTTCATGTTAAGTGCTACAAACTTAGAGTACGAGTGAAAAATACAAGTTAACAACTGAGAAAGGGTGATATTTAAAAATCGAGGGTTTTAAAGGCAAAATTAATTGGACAAAGGCTTCAATAATAAATTGACATTCAAGTTCTAGCTATAAAGTTTTCCAAATTACCACAATGTCCAGATAAAGATTTTTTTTTAAAGTGGTCGCCTCTAATTTAATCTAAATCACAGTGAGTGCAAAGTTAACTAAGGCTTTTGAACAGTAAGATGGTCAGGTGGAAAAATGTCTTGCTCATCTTATACCAGACACTGAACCTGTGCCTCATTACTTGCTGAGGAATACACAGAACTGATGAACCTGTTATTCTGAAACCAGCTAAATATCTTCCAATGTCTATTTTCAATGTTTCTGCTTGAGATGGTGATTTCATGAATGATATTTGGCTTTTCCTATTTCCTCTGTAGCCCATAGCTCACTGTGGTGGGTTTGTTGGATTTACTATAAAGGTTCTGTTCGCACCCTGTGGGTTGGGTTAAGAATTAGGATTTATGCATTTACTTCTACTGTTGCTTTGTTTATACAGCTTTGGTTTAGTTTTGATCCCTTTTTTTTTGCCTTTGAGGCTCTTCCACAGTGTCAGCTGCTGACTGATAGTAGGAGAACGGCCTCGTGGTGTGAATGAAAGGGACCTAGCGGTTGGTAAACAGAGATAAGGAATAAATAGAGCACAGGCAAAAGGAGATAGTTCTGTGGGAGCCCAGATTGCCGCCAGTCTGTTCAAGTGAGATGCAGTGCCTGTCCTTTTCCCAGATTAAATTAGTGTGCGAAATCTCCAGTGACCTCCTCCCCTTCTCCCCATACTCTTTAGCCAAGCTGAACAGCCTCTGCTGTAAAGTATTCATTTTATCCAGGGACAAGTTGGACAATAGAACTCTCCCTGTTACTTATGGACAGCTGTCGTGATTCATGGGGCTTTTCAGCATTTCATTTTTCATAAGAGTTAAAAGGGTTTTACCTTGTAACTGACGAGAGGTTAGAAATGCAAAGATGCCAGCCCTGAGGTTGCCTGTAGTAAGGAAGTTAATAAATAAATATCACACACACATACACACACACACAAACACATCCCCTCCCCAATGTGCGAGAGGCTGTGGTTTTTGTTAGTGCTGCTCTTCTTATTTAAAGGGGTTTAATTGTGATAACATGATTACACTGAAGCATGAACTGCATGGAGAAATTAACAAGCAGAGACACAGTGATATGCAGGGCCCCCAAGGTTCCCTAAATTAAAGGTGACCAATGCAAACCCAGTGAGTGCCCTTTTTCCTTCTTTGCCCTTGCTTTTGCCTACAACTCCTGTCAGTTTATTACCTGCAAATAACTCCCAGGAAAGAGTAAACACTCATGAGATACCTCTGTGGTCCCGTATTTTTTTTTGTGATTTACTGCAAATATATTCAGCATTTTGACTGATTAAATAGACCTTCGGCAACCTTGAGGGTCACTGTGTAGAGTATGTACATAGAAAATGCATCAGCCCATTGTACCCTGGCAGCTAATGAGATTGGTCGTTAAGTAAATGACACAAAGCCTACAAAAAAAGCTTAGCAGCTCACTAGAGTATCACAGAGTGTCCCTGCACACCACACAACGACACAAACAGTGGACTAACCTAGCCCACCCCTGCTTTATTCTACATCACTGCTTCCCTGATGTCAGCGTGAGAGGCAGAACAAAGGCTAAAAGGCACACGGTAAGTCAGTCTGACAATTATGCCCTAGGGAGAAAGTAGAGCAAATCTTAGCCTAACCATGGGGTTGAAAGTCCGTTTTCTAGACAAGTAGGTCATAATGAAGGGATTTTTTTCCCCCCCTGTCACTTCATGAAGGGGAGAAAAAATGTCTCTGGAATCAAGGTTGGGTTTGTTTCTTGTTTGTTTGTTTCCTTTCCTTTCTATCTGATTTGTCAGCTTACAAAAGTTTCTGGAATTCCGAAAGTAATGTGAAACAGTATGTTTTGTGAACTGGATATTTCAATTATAGCCTAATGAATTAAATATTCCTTGTAGGAACTGCCACACAGCGATCATTGCCTCAGATGTACATGACATCTGATGAACTTTAGGTAGACAAAAAGTTTCTTTTTACTTCTTCTGCTGAAAATGTTTTATATATATGAATGCAAATTTCAATCCACTAGACAGCTACTTAGACCCTTAAATTCCTGGTACAGTTTTTTCAAGTATGTAAATATAAATGAAGTTGCTATTATAATTTTGGGATTTAAAAAAAAGATTTTTACATTATATCTTTCTCTGTGTTGTCTTTTACCTGAGCTGAAATTAAAGAGTTGAAGATTACTGTTTATCAGTTGCACAGTCATTACTTATTTTATTTGCACAGCAGCAAAATATTCAGCTGATATCTTATAGTAGCAGGTGCCTGACTGTGTAAGCAATGATAAAATCTTTTCTAGTAGTGTTTCAGTGTAGTACCTCAGCACCCTTTATTTTGCTGAAAAATGGCAACAGGAAGTTGCCGGAAAGTCTTGTTTGCATTACTAAAATGTTTCTGTCTGCTTTGCACTTTGGAGGCTCAGGGGATGTTAGCTTCAAAACAACATGATATTATTGCAAGATGCCTGTATGCATTAAGTAATGCTTCTTCTCTCCTTCCTGCAAAACCACTGCAAATTATATGTTTTAAGAATGCTTTATCGACCACAGACGGTTAAAGAAGTGGGGTTTAGCTATCAGTCTGCATTACAACTGATTTTTTATTGGTTTTTTTGGGGGGGTTTAGTTGTTTGTTTTGTTTGGGGGCTTTTTGCTGTTTTTTTCTTGTTTGTTTGTTTTGCTTTGCTTTGCTTTGCTTTGCTTTGCGAGGCTTATTTAATTTAGAAAAAAGAACTTGTCAATATATGTGTATTTAGACATCAGGGTAACCTGTTCACTTAATTAAAACTCTTCACAGGTCACAGAAGTCAGTTTGTTAAGATATGTCGCTTACCCAGGAACATTCTTTTTACTGCATGGGCAATAGAATTATCACCACAGCTTACAGACACTAAGATAAAATGTGGCATTCTGACATATACATTTGATGACTCCTTGCAAAGAGATATGAGCATATGCATATATACAAATATGTGAGCATATTTATAAAAAAAGTGCACCCATTCAAAACACTATATTCACCTGTATAGCATCCCAGTTACCTGACACTCAGTATATATTAGGTATATCTGCAGTTATATCTGCTTTTGCATTTCCCAATAATTCCAGTCTGGGAAATATGATGAAAAAGTAATCAAACTCAAGTAAAATTGTGTATTTTATTTTATTTTCTATATTTTTTAAAGTTGTGTGCATCTCAACAATGTTTTACCTGCATTACCCCAGCAAATAGGAGATATTCAGGCATCAGAAAACAAGCTTTCTTTCTAAATCCTATAATTCAAACCTAGATTAACAGAAATTTATAAAGCTTCAGTCCTGCAATACAGTTTGCTCTAAAATATGCTAACTGATATTAAGTTTTCAGTTTATTTTAATAGAAAATATTCCAAGATATTTGATGTTCAAGTGCATCTCCACAGCTTTTAAAAATTAGCATATCCCTGTGACAGTTATGTATCCTTTTTACGTATCTACACCAACAAGAGTAAAGGATATTTGATATTTCAGCATTCATCTCTTTGATAAGTTCAGCTGTTTACACTATCAAAAGCAAAGAGTGGTTTCATAGGGGTAATGCACATGCAACAGTGTTACAGAAATCATACTGCTGTAATCTGACAATCACATTCTGTAATCCAACAGGTTGAGCCTCAGTTTTTGTAGTTTTTCACAGCTGCATTTTTTTTTTCTCATGTTTGTAATTTCTTTAGTACACCTAAGAGCAAAGACAAAGAAAACCTGATTTCTGATAATTAATGTCATTCATCTGATCTCCCTGATGAAGTATGAAACACTCCCAATTTTTAGAAATTTCACTCGAATTTTTGGGTTTTGCAATCCAACATGAGGCCTCTACGCTTATCTCAGTGCACACTTTGAGGGTACAAATAGTATGAGCTGTGCATCCGAATCTGAAAAACTCTGTGGTATTATGCAGCTGGTTTGAATAATTCTGAATAAGTTTTTTGCATGTTTGTAGTTTTTCAAGCCAGTAATCCCAAAATATCTGATATTCCTGACAAGCGTCTCCAAAGTCACTGACAATCCTCACGAAGGCCTGATGCAGTCGCTCCAAATTAAAATATAGCAGATGACATGCAGAATAAACTTTATATTCTACTATAGAGAATCTAGACCAAAGTCTTTTACTGAACTGATTGATTTTGGAAGCGTACATAAGTACCTGAAATCGAGTCACTTTGTAGTTACTGTGCGGATAGTGGTGGATTATTAAAAACTACATAAGCAAAATCAGTGTTTCTGGATTTTAATTAACTTGAAGTACTTAGGATTTCAGATGCTCTTTAATTAATAATAAAAAAGGTTTTCTCCCGCTTAACTTTTTTTTTTTTTTAGTATTTGCATCGAATTTCTTTGTAGGAGAATTGCTCTCTCTCATGTTTACGGAAGATTTTAATACTACCAACCCTTGCCTTTCTAACTAACAGATTTCTGTTTCAAAAAAAGGTGATAACCTAACAGCAAAAGTTACTTGAGAATGAAAAAAGGGTTTACCTTCTTGGGTAGGTGAATATTTATACACATGAGTGTTTCCACAGAGGTGAGGTCAATGGCTCACTTTAATATTGTAAAGCAGGTGTGTAAGTGTTTTGAAGATGCCAGTTTTATTGATTTGCTTAAGAGATTCAACTAAGTTGTTCTAGCACATATTTCAGCTTTAGTTTCATATGTGAACTTTTCGCTTTCGAACTTTGGTGGGAAAGAGCTAGATTTTCATTTATTGGCATGGTTGGTTGGGCATTAGATTTTAAAAAATGCTTTAGAACTTTTCCAAAACATCAGTTCAAATGAGGACCGGAGATCCCAATTTCTTCTAAACAGTGCTTTTCTTTTTCTAGTGGTAGAGTCACTAGTTCCCTAAATCTCAAGAGAAATTTTGACACTTTTGCTGCTCCTCCTGCCCCCAAGTTGAAGCACATGTACAGCATCTGGATTGGCACAGCAAAGTAATAATGGCTCCAAAGGCACTGTTATGGACTATCAGGTCAATAATCCTTATGTTAAGAAGGATTTACATGATACAGAGTAATGGCTTTGTCATTTTTGAAGTAAGAACCCACTTTTTAATGAGCATAAAAATATTGTTTTGCATTCTTCACATCAGAGATACAAGAGGAGCTAAAAAGACAAACATATTTATAACTTCCTGAAATAAAAGTTCTCATTTAAATGCTTGAATAAAATAAATGTTAAAATACTGTAGGTAGACAGTGTGCTGAATAGGGACTTTAAAAAAAAATGTAGTTACTGTTCTCAAATTTTTTCTTCCTGACTATATTAGAAGAATTATAGTATGTGTATATTATGTCTTCAACTACAATTTTTTATGAGGCAGTCCACAAATAACTTTGGTGTAGTTTGTTTTGGTTTGTTTTTATTGTTTTGTTTAATTTTTCTGCGGTGCGATTTTCTCCTATTTCAGGCAGAGGTTTGACACAATCTAACACACATGATCTTGTTACAAAAGTAAGTTTGAAAGTAAGATCAGTGGTTGTAGAAAACCATAGTTGCAATTTTTTTTCATACTATTATGTTTTGTGTACTTGAAAACAAACATTTTCTCTGATTGAAAAAAAAAAAACCAGACCACACACACACAAAAAGCACCTTTCTTAAATATCCCACATTTGGGGATAAAGTATTTTCTTCACTAATAATGTGGTTAACTAAGACTCCGTAAGAGGCACGGAAAGTCACCAAACCCTGAACAGAAGGAATGAGCACTGCAACAAAAATGAAGAGAAGGAGCACACATGACATTTTCATTGTATCTCTAACATTTTATAAAATTAAAGACCATTTTGAAGTATGTGTCTGATGGGAATCATCCTATATATAAGCATTCAACATTTCGTGAACAGAGTGCAACTGAACACATAAATCACCCTAAATAGCATTGACACTTGGTTAAAAGAAACATATATTTATGGCTCAAGTGTATGTCCAAGCTAATCTATGGAGAACCTTGCCATTATTTTTGTGATAAACAGTACTGTCTACAAAAAGGGTTAAAGAAAATGCATTCTGTTGCATCTGCTTACTAAATCCCTTACTTTAGTAGAAATTCAAATTTTGTAAAGATTATTCGTTTTATTGATGCATATAATTATAATCACAAGCCATCTGCTGATTTGGCAGGCATGGTTAAAATTCTCTAACTCTCATAACCTTTCAAGTACAGTGCCCTTGGGACTCTATTTCACTTTTATATTTTGGAAAACATGTAGGGACAAACAAGAGAGGTCATCTGCCGAAAGTCAGACCTGTAAAACATAAAAAGAATAAAGATCATGTTGACTGCTCTTGTTTTAATAGGGAAAAAAAGTATTTTCTATTTTGTTTCTCACTTCAGGAAGGATTATACTGGTTTTCATCACACACTTTGGGAATTTAAATTTTTTTCTGGGGATTAAAGCTCTCTCCTAACACCTCTGGGATCTGGGTTCCAAGTTTAAACTAAAAGAACAAATATTGTTCAGTTTGGTTGCCACAGGTGAATTAAACGTATTTAACCTTGGCCTTAATTTTTCTTTTTACACAATTCTCTTTGCATTTCTATTTGAAATGTTATAACAAACACTATTCCATTTAAAAAAAAATTGTTTACTGAGTTTTACAGAGAAGCATGTATTATATATTTAGATTTTTTTTTGTGAAGCTCAAAAGAGCATTTTGATTTAGAGGGCTACATCCAATAAGGCATAAAATGAATGACTAACATTCTTTGCCATAGCCCTTTAGAAACAAATGAGTTTATTTATATTAGCATACCATTGACTGGTAGTTAGCCCCAGTTGCAAATGTTTGGGCTTTTGGTCTGTGGGAAGTTTTTTTGTGTCCATCACCCTGTGTAGCCAAACTATTTTATGCTTGACAGTTCTTTTATTTTAAAAAATCCTTGTAGCTGTCATTGCAGTAAATGTGGCACTATGCTTCCGTTCTAGCAGAAAACAACCACAAGGGGAGAAAAACCCCAATCTCTAAGGTGATTTCTTTGTCAAAAATGAAAAAAAAAATCCCATTTCAATTAGTTGCAGTATATTGACAATGCTGTGATTTAGGAGAACGAGTGTTTTTGAGAAAAAATACAGGAAGGTGGAAAACTACATGCAGAATGGGATAGTCCAGTGACTTCCTGATATTAGCAGAAGGCAAAGGCAGTAACCCTCCAACAGAGTTGTCTTGGATCATTCTGTATTGATGTGTATCTCACAGGGACAAAAGATGCAACTCTCACTTCTGCTTAATTAGTGTATCTGAAGGCCTGTATGCAACATGCATGCTGCTTTACTCCTTTTGGAGGTTTGATTCTCACCCCACACCCTCATTATGAGAAGCAGGAGGGAAATGCACATGTTTAAAAGTGTCTTCACAGCTGAAACTAGGGAAACAGGCCGAGAGTAGCTCTGGTTTATTTCACAACCAATTAAGTATGACATCTGTTGAAACTCAGGAAATAAGTCTCCCTTCCCCCTGTTCATATACTTAAGCTGCCAGTCTTTTGTTTAGATATGATGAATTTCACCAACAAGAGTTTTTTCTTCGGGGTAAATGCATAAAATAATTAATAATAATAATAATAATAATAATAATAATAATAATAGTAATAATGTAAAATTTTTCTTCACTTTGTTTTGTTACACAGCATTTCACTAAGTGCATATGACTCAGATTTGTCTGACACTCACAAATCAAGCAAAGAATTGTGTTAGTAATTCTTTGCCTAAACACTCACCTTACATGCTAAAAAAGGGGCGTGTTTGTGGCCAGCAATGCAGGCATGATGGCATGTTAATTTTTGAAAATCTGGCCCTTATTAGCTCCCAAAGGCCAGCAAAAGTTGCAAGAAGGAATTTGGATTTTAATTTATTTACTTACATGCTTGAAAATTTGGCTCGGAACAGAAGACACCAAAGAAAACAGGACAGGTGGAATTATGTATGGTCAAAACAAAGTAATACAGAAGAATTAAATGCAGATCCACTGTCACTGGTGACATCAGGTTTCTCCCCTGTGCAAAAGTTCATAGTAAACCAAGCAAGAAACACAGATAACCTCTAATAATAACTTTTATTCATATCTTACCCTTTCAATTTATCAGACATTAATCTATGTGATGAATTTACTTACTTTTAATCCTTCCTGAAATATTGTCTTATGCAAACACTAAAAGGATGGTATTTCAGTGCATACGAGCTCAGAGTTCAATTTCCCTCTGTTCTGCTTGGAGCTTGATTGTCTTCTTTCTGCTATATCTAGATAAGAAGTATTTACAATTTCATGCTGGCTTTTTCCTTTGCCTCTTGGCACTGGATTCTCCTGTGTCTCTGAAACCACACTGCTCATGTCAAAGCTATGGCCAACTCTCCTTCTCTGTAAGTTACACCATCTTCCAGTGCTCCCTTTTATTTGTTCATCAGCTTCGCATTGTTTGCCAGTTCTTTCCTACAAGGACTGGCACTGCCTTGGTTCCTGGAGGATGCTTTCCTACTCTATTTCTCTTGCCTTCCCAGCCCTATTTCACAACACAGCTCACATACGTGTTATTTAAGCTTTAAGATGCTGTTCAGGGATTGCCATAGGTTCCTTCGTTAGGAGTCACCATTTGGAGAAATGTCAGTGTGCACAGTGGAAGTGGCTAGACCTGAGCCAGTCATCCAGATTCCCTTTAGAGGCAGTGGAAAGAGACATTTATTATGTGCAATCCTTCTCACCCTGAAGCAGGGCATGAAATGAGTAAGATGTATTACACATCTACACAGCCCCAGAGATGCCTGCAGGTTTCCTACAGGCTACCCAGAGACCATGGAACCCAGCAGTTGCATTTCAGGCATGTAAAGTTATGAAGGTGAATCCTGTCTTTCCCACCCAGCCTACAAACTGGACTTGATTTCTTCTTAAATCATCTCTTCACAGAAACATTTCTCACATATTCATACAAGACAGTGATATGGATAATATGGTATGCCTTAGATTAAAGGTCTCCTCTCCCTCCTCTCCTCACACGACATTGATGAAAATCTTTGTCTGCTTAGCTATTAATGGAGTGCAGAATAACAGAGCTGAACACTGCTGTGCAGCTCAGAGGACTAAATTTTACTCCTGAAATATATTTTTTACCAAAGGGAAGGTGTCAGTTCCTTCTTTTCTTCTTAGAAGACATTATAGTTCCTTTTAAAAAAAGTTTCGTTTCTTAAAACTACTTCTTACAAAAATAAAGAGAAATGAACTGTAAAGATTTAACAAAATCCATTAATTCAAAAATATCCTGAGTCTGTTAGATTTTTTAAACACTGATGATAGAAGCATTTCCAGACATTTTCTTTTTCCTGTTGGTCACGACTTAGCATCCAGAGACACTTTTAGGGGTGGTTTCTCTGTCTCCTCAGGCTTTCAAGACTCTGTTTCCCAAGCTTCAAAGTAATAGAAAGAGTGATTTGGTTATGATTTTTCACTGTTTCACTGGGTGATTATAGTGATTCATTATGTCCCATGCTTTCATAAAAAACCATAAACAAGCTTTCAGATTAAAATTTCAGATGCTGTGCATACTTTGCATAGATTTCAACCATTTTCTTTTATTTTTCAAGAGATTTGATGGTGCAAATTTAGATTTTTACAGAATTACTTATCATGCCATGATTTTAGAGCATAATTGTGTGATTTTTAAACAAAGAATCTTTGACATTTCTAGGGACAGCTTCTCAAAGTTCTTCAGGTCAAGGCAAAGTTCTTAAATTCTCCAAGTGGGCAGTTCAAGATTCCTTTGGGGTTCGAAGTTGCATGTGACTGCACAGATCTGCTGTAACCCTTAAGTAGTGGTTGGTCCCCAGGGGACACTATTTGACTTTACACTTCCCTAATCCATGCCATGGAAGGCACAGGTGGGCCTTGGAAGCTGGGAGCCATAGCTGGGTCTCTGACACTGTTTTGCCTTTTCAGACTCTTTCCCTGAGGGTAGGACAGACACAGGAGTAAATTCTGCTCTAAGATAATCCTTGATCTTATTTTGAAATACTGAGTTTTACAAAGAGTGAGTGACTCTGCATCTCCAGTAGCACCTCCACAGATTCAAAGTCAATGAAAATCATGCACAAGACTGTGGGCATGTGAAGTTTATTATGGTATAAATTAGCACCAGTTCAATAAACATAAACTTTTATAATGTTATAATGTTTTCCCTGAAAACTTAAACATAATATTCTCAAACTTTTCTTCCCCAAAAACCAACACTTTAGTGTCTATCATTAAAAAGTGTCTTCTTGCATATCCCTAAGTCATTCTGAATAGCACGGGAGAATAAACAGCTTTAACCCTGAATGCTTTGTGCCCAGTGTTATTTATAGCAACAACATTAGCAATAGCAGTTATTTTTATTGTTATTAATGTGACTTACATGCTACTATAGTGTGATCATGGGGAATAGTACTGTAATATTGAAGAAGCATAAACTGCTTTCAATCGATGATTGCCGGCGTACAAACAGCAAGTTCAGCATTGCAGACACCCTCCAGCTCACAAGGCTTACTTCTCCCTGTTTATTTGGAGCTTGGTATCTGTTATGCATCATGATCCTTGTCTTTTAAATTCACATTATACTTTAGGAGTAAAGAAATCAAGTTTATAAGAGGAAACTGTATGGAAGACATCATGTTTTTTGGAACCAATATTTTTCCTTCTTCCTGAATCTCAGCAGAGACCTCCACAATAAGATCATCAGCTCACTAGACTCTTTAGAGAAGCTGCCTTCTATCATCCCAGTCCCTCCTTCTAGTAGAGAGATATTTAGCCTGGGTACTGACAGAATTCAAATGAAGCAGACCAGGTCCCAGAAATGTGAAACTCATTCCAAAAGTGAAGGTTTTCTATTCACTAAGTGGAAGAGGATTTTTTCTGTATTTCCTGCCTGTGGATAAAGGAGCAATAATGAATGTTCTTGAGAACTCAGGAAACCTAAGGCAAACCAGTAACATGGGAAGACTTTGACTATTTGGAGAATAGTCATGCTATCCCTGGGAATTATTTTTTTTTTCATTGATAGTGAGTGAGATAAATGTGTGGGGAGAAGGAGTAATCTGGTCAGAGGAAGAATCAGAGACAAAACGAGCATTACATAACAGTTTTCCCTGACCTGACCTGAGTGTTCAGGGGTTTCTGTGAATCATTAAGCCCAATTAATGCACCTTCAGGAAATTCACTTTCACTTAATCCAAAATCAAGCACGAGAATTGCTTTTAATGGTGCAATAAATAAATATCTGCCTTTTAAAAGAGCATGACCAACACAGCTTACATTTTTTCTCTGCTCAGAGTGTTTGAGCTGTCAATGCAACTTGCACAGCCTAGGGTGCCTGAGAGAAAGAGGTGGTTTGTTACAGTAATGCTCTAAGGAAAGTGTACTATACATTTCCTAGATGGCCATAGAAGTTATCCCTTAGAATGCCATGGTGCTTTTGCATTGGTGTTCTCAAAAGGAAATTTATCATATTTTGAGTGTCAGTCCTGTAAGATCTACCTGGAACTGGAAACTTAAGTTTCTTCTTCCATCATCATATTAAGATGTCTATGTTCCTGCCATAAATTTCTCAATTTTCATTATCTCGCGTGACAGCTAGCAAGGAATTCAGTCTCAAATAATAACTTCATAAGCAGACCTGTTGCAGATAAAACTGCAGACAGCTGTGTACATTCTTACATGACATGGATGTGCATGTCGTCACTTTGGTGTCTGGTGAAAATTTGCTTTCTCTGCTAACATCTGCAGATCTTACACTGAGGAAATCTCAGATCATAGCAACCTCCATACAGATATTATCAGCATAAAATCATAAAATCAGAACCAGTTTAGCATCCTGCCCTCATTTATATGAAAACCATTTTCTGAATGTTGACACAAACAGGACTTGAATTTTGGAAGAACTGCCACTATGCCTGACTTTAGACATAGTCTTTGTGACCTCCCAAAACAAAGCTGAAATAACAAGTAGTGAGTACTACTCTTGATTCTATATGGTCATAAAAAATATATCCTGTTCAACCTAGCTAGAAAATGATGTGCTCTATTTACATGCTATTGAATTACATGTTCGAATTATGTAAAAACATGAACCATTTACTGAAATCTTAAATCATTGTCTCGTTAAATTTTGCCATATAAAATAATACAAACTCTTTCCCTAAGAGTTAATTAACTGCATTAATTCTTGTGCTGTTATTGCTTATGTTACTTAAGCCAATATTTTATAAAGAAGTTTTCTAGTTCCTAGATCAGCAAGCTATAAATAAACATCCTCACTCAACAAGCAGGTAAGACAAGCTAGATGACTACAGGGATCTAATCTCCCTTATATAAACTATTATGCAATATTGCATAAAACCCCCTTTCATTAGCTTTTTTGTTCTTAGATTCCTATTCCTGTTGATGCATTTAGTAACCTGGAGAATATGGTGTTTGCCCCAAAAATAGTGTTGTTTCCCAAAAAAAAAAAAAAGAGAATGGAAGGAGTTTTAAGAATTTCTTTTTTTTTTTAAACTGCTTTGCAAATTCTTTGCACAACAAACCTCGCCAATATGTAAACAGGGCTCTAGCTACTGTGTTTGTCCACAGCTAGAGCTACAGATGAACACAGTGTAGTTGTGTGATGACAGGAACAGCTGACTCATTAGTAGAGAGCAGTGAAAGGTAATTAACCCTGGGAAAAGTACAGCTGCCATGCGAGCTGTTCCTTTCTGTAGGATCTGATTAGAAATTAGTGTTAAACCACTGATTCTTTAAAAAAATGTCATTGATAATTCACTTTCTCTCTCAGGTGTAGCCCCTGAAAGGGGCCTAAGATAGAACTAGTGTACAAAAGGTCTTCTATCTAAAAAGGCCTTTTCTGAAAGAAGTGCCCACCTGTTTGGCTGCTTCTGGACTTTTCTTAACCATGAATATTGTCCCAGCTTTCAATGTTTTGAGGACAGCCTCCAAGTACATGGGCAGTGCAGAGAATGCACTGTCAAAATGATTTAAGGTTGTTGGTTGCCATAATGGAGTCTTTAGTGAGGCTGATTTTTTAAAAGTCACAGCTACTACTTCTTGTATCAGGACACAGTTCTGATGCAAAACAATCATACCTCTTTGAAAAAAAGGCAAAAATCTGTCTCCTGAATAGGTAAGCACAGCATATGAAAATAAAAAGAGAAAAAAAGGATTATTCCCTGAGCACAGAAATCACCCCTCAGCCTATCCCTTTTCCTGCACACACTTTGGCATTTGAGGTACCAGCATAAGACACAGAGCCCATGATTTAATCAGAGCCCGAATAGCAAGCCAGACTATTACATTGATATGCAGACACCTGATTAAGGCCTACTTACCAAGAATGAAACAACTATCACCTAAAATAACAAAATTTAATTCAGTGTGCCTTTGGAACTTCTAAACTGCTGTTTATTATTTACAGCTGTCACATGCAAAATAGTTTTGATCACCTTACTTTGTCAGAGCTTCTGACCAGGACTATGTGTTTGCATACCTATGTGATTAACACCAAGAGTGAATGCTTTCACATGCACATAGCTTGTGTTGTTGAGGTCCACCAGAGTGTCCTGCTTATTTTCAATGCAGCCAGGCTTACACTAGAGAATCTGAAGAGTAACTGAGCTTTAAGTGACAAAGTTTTAAGACATCTTTCCATAAGATGATTTTTTCTTCTTGATGTAGTCCAGTTTGCTACAATAGAACTATTACTATAATTTTTTCCAATATAAAATAGCAGTACAAAGATATGTTCCTGTAGCATTATTTTAACTCAATATTGTTTAGTGGTACCACAGATCACATTCTTACCACAAATCTCAGGAATTCACATTGAAAGAAACTTTCCTCTTTTAATTTCTTTTAAATTAAACACAGTGCTTCTTGTGTGTGATATTAGTGTTAACACAAACATATTAGTAAATTTATAGACACAGAAATATACATATATTTATCTGCACACACACACACGCACACACGCACACACACACACACATATATATTCATATACACTCATAAATATATATTTATATATGAGCCTTATTGACATTTTCAGCAATAAGAGCAAAAGTACTCAAAAGAAAACAGCTAAAGATATTTTCACAGAGAATGTTTCTCGATACAGGAAAAGAAACAGACTTTTCAGATAAGGGTCTGATGTGTAAAGATTATAGTTATCTCCAGATTGCCTAAGATATCAGGAGAGAAGAAAATGGAAATGTCTTTTATTTTCCTGTGTACCATACATTTTTTAGTACCCATCCTTCTCAGCATTGTCCTTTTTGATTTCTTCCTTTTTTTTTTGAAAAAATAAATAAATAAAAAATTAAAAAAGCCTGCAGTGGAAAAGGAAACATTTTAACTTGAGTTTCAGAGGAAGTGAAATGTGCAGGATACTAAACTGATGAATACATGATGACAAAAATAATATTTGCTACATTAAAGTATTAAAGTATGTTTAGAAATATACAAAAGCACATTACAGCACTCTACATTGTTATCCTCATTTAACTGAAAGGTGAAAAGACTTGCTGAGGGACACAGAACAGATCAGTGGCAGAGGCAGGAAGAGAATTCCAGAATCCTTTTTTTCTAGTTATTTGCTCAATCATGGTGCCTTCTATTTATGTCTATATCAGAAGACAAGTTTCATCCTAGGAAATAATCGTCTCATTTTATAACCATAAAAGGCTCTGAAAAGAGAATTTGAACCTTTTGTGGTGACGCCGACTTTTTATCATAAGTTTGAATAAATTGAACATGCTTTTTCTTGCTCACTTTACCTGATGCAAGCATATGAAGAGGAAAACCTTTTTCATAAGAAGTCTATCCCAAGGAACATTTGACATGCACGTTTTGGTGTCTGACAAATATTAGTCAGTTTTTTGGATATCCTCTACTGTTTGATTTGCAAGGTGGTATTTTTATTCTTGGCATTTTTTTCCCTGTGCTCTTCAACATGTTCCTAAGATCTTCAGGGCAGAGCAGTAGTGTAAGAAAGCCCCTATTATCTTTAGCAGTTAGGGTCATTGCAAGTCTTTTAAATGGTGGCAGACTGTACTTCACATGGCACTCTTGAAGTTAATGAACATATGTGATTTGCATGTTGAGGGAAGGCACACTTCTTCCCTTTGTGTGACTTTCCTGGGACATGCCTGTCATACTTAATGAAGAGAACTTGCTCAGAAAGGGCAAGCTGAATACATAGGATAATAGAATGGTAGTTATATTTCTTTTAGTAGAAGTAGTTTGTATTTCTAGGTTTATTGTTCCTTTTGACTCCATGTCAGAAAAAGTCCAGTCAGATATTTAGCCATGGGTTTTGTCCAGCATAAGAATTACAATGTTCTAATCCTGACTATTAAAATACTTTTAAAAATATGGCTGGAATAGCAAGAAATCACAGGGAAGGCATAGAGGAACATAGATTAAGCCTATAAGTGTTGGATGAAGTGACCGAACCTAACCAGCTTCAGAACTTCTACAGAGATTCAGTGCAACCGTAACAATGCCCCATAAAATTGCCCTTGCAAACCCATCAATTCCTAACTAACTCTCTGGAAATCAAGTACAGTAGAAAGACTGTAGCAGTGGCAGCCAAACAGCAGGTGTGTAGGAACATCAGAACCAGACCAGGATCCTCCTGCTACCGAGGAAGGCGGTGGTAACGGGGTGATTAAACCCACACAGTCTGGCTGCTGTGCTGATCGGCGTGCTCAGGCATCTCCTGCTGGCTCCATCCTGCCCCAGCTGGGCAGCCCTGCGGCGAGCAGAGCGCGGGCATCTCTCACTGGAGGCAGCAGCGGTCCCCCCGCACCAGGGATGGCTCCGCGCAGGGACAGCCATCCCGGCTGGAAAAGAGTAAACACGTCTGAAAGAAAACAAACCCTGTGTTCCAGAGTCAATGATGCGTGCTCTTTGAACTTTCTTTTAAAATTGCTCTGAAATCATAAGGTTGTTATGGAGTGGTTTTGCTCGAAATAATGCATATCGTGGTAACACGAGCCTTGAAGTTAAGTGGCTACTTTAATGAAACATAGTTGCCATAGTTACTGCCGGAGAGCAGAGAATAACTTTTAGTTCTTTTGAAGCTACAAATTAGTTTAAAAAGAGGAAAAGGAATAAACAAGCATGAAAAAGTTTGTTATTCAGTGTTTCATGCCTGATCAACTCTTAAAAAGGAAAACTCTCCCTAGACTAGGACGTTAACTTTTTCTAGCCAAAATCTATAATTGCCCATCAACAAACACAAAATTACTTTTCAACTCTCCACTCTGTCTGTTTTCATGTTTTCCCCCATTTTTTCCCCTGAAGAAACAGAGTTTTTCAAAGTTCTGCTTCCAGAATTTCGTTAATAACTGTCATTTTACAGCATCTAAATTGCCATAAAAATAATGTTCTGAAAGGCAATAATGTATTCTTAACACAACTAATGAAATCTATGGTCTAGCTCTATTATGCATTATAAACACTGTCTTAAAACTGATGAGAGGGAAATGAGAATTTATCATAGTGAAGATGTCTTCTAGGACCAGCTTCATTGTTTTTCAGTTTAGCATCGGGATGTGCTCTATCCCTGAAGTGTTAATGGAGGTCACTGCTGTTGCTCCCCTTTACCGTGTCAAAGCAAAAGAGTTCCTACATAGTTGACTATTGAGAAACAAAATTATGTTCTTTGCAGTACATCACCTTCAGCTTATGGGCCTCCGGAGCAGTCGTGATTAACAGGACTTTTACAAAGTTTCTGTGTAGTTACAAGGACAGCTTCAATCTTCTGTCATTTTTTTGCATTAGCTATGATTATGCTTTTACCACCAAAATGCATTTATTCTAAAGGTAACAATACCGACTCAGAGAATAGCTTATGTTTCATCTATATTTATCAGCACTCACTGTACATTTGTGTCTTCATTACCAGGAAATATTAAGGGACATTGTGCCATCTATTCCTGTTTACAGTTTATTATGCAGAGATAGGAAACACTTAGCATGTAAAATGAATGTAGAAATTATTCCTGGATAGAAACACGGACATTTCCCACTCGTTGGCTCTTTCTCCTCCATCACCGGATCAGAGTGTAATTGTCAGTAATCAGGCCTGCTTGCTGCTGATAAAACCACTCTGAATGCTAGCAGCCTTCTTTGTGTGATGACTCAATTATTCCAGAAGTGCCTCATCAAATCTGCCCCATCAGCTGGGCTAATAAATAAGGAGAAGAAACTGGCCCCCCAAAGCAAATTATAAATCCATTTGCATTAACCATTTCGCTGGTCCATGATCTAGGCAGAAATAAGCATGGCAGATTGTGTTAAGCTTATTTGAATATGTTTATAATGTTTACAGCTTGCAACCTTTTTTTTTTTTTTTTTTTTTTTCACAAGGTGTTGGAATTATCGGTCATGAATAGCATCTAAATGGAGTTATGTTAATTACAGCAAAGCCTCTGGCATCTTTGAGGGTTAGTTTGTTGCTTAAATCAGGTGAAAGTTAAACTCCTCTGCTAGGTGAAATATGATCTTGGCTTTGGAGTTACTGCTCCTGCTTAAAACAGAGGATGAGAGAAAGTTAAGTTTTTTACAGGTACTAGAAGGGCAACTGCCTGTCTCACACTGCTAATGTGACCTTCTGTTCATATCATGGTAGAACAAAATAAGACAAAAGTTTAGCATTAGAGCTGAGAAAGAAAAAGCGATTGTTGAAATAGCAATAATTCTGCTTCCTGTGTACTTGGTACTGAATGAAACAACTGCAAAGATGAGTATTCTGCCCCAACAAAACTCCTTTCTGAAGCTCAAATTGTACACACACACACACAAAAAAAAGATGTTTCCAAGTACAGCCCTGCAGATTTCTTGCAGGGAAGGTGTAGACCAAATGAAATTCAGTTACTCATGAGCTGAACATTTTACATGTACTTCAGATCTCCCCGAGGCTTGTGCAGAACTTAATGTGTAAAGTCACAGACTCCGTACTGTGCAGGATAAAGATCTGACTGAATTCCAGAGTTGTCTTTATTTATTTGTAATGGTATTTTCTTTCACATACTATTTTCTCAAATACTAAGTACGATGCAATTATTTTGTCTTGAGAAAGAGAAATAACTGTCACTGTAGAAACAAAAAATGTTCAGAGATCATAATGGTGAGCACATTGGATTTTATTTCCTTAGATATTACTTTTATTCTGAGTTAACAAATCACAAACTGAAGCCATTATTCATTCCCACGTTTGCAATGTATCAACCAGTGATGTGGTAAATGAGAGAAAATCAAATTTATCTATTGGAAATGGAATGCATTATTCTTAAAAAAGCTTTTGGAATCTTTCACAAATATAGTACAGTTTTGAGTATTGAAAAACTGATAGAGAAAACAACTTCAGACTTCTGAGATAATTTTGTGGTTGTACAATATGTCTTTTCACATTTTAAAATCATCACGAGCTCTGGTAATCTGACCTAAATGAGTGGACTTGTACTCACAGATGATAGAGCAACAAAAATAGTTGTTTGAAGGGATTTGTCACACACATCTGATGTAGAGGATCAGGACCTAAACTGTGGTTCACATCAGTATCCTGGTATGACTCATGGATCTCAGCAGGATGGCACTTCAGAGTCAGTACAAAATCATGTTGCACTGGAAGTGACTATAAACCAAGGAATGAATTGCAAAGGCTCCAGGTGACTTCACTGAACAATTACACTGACAAATCAAGCAATGCATATATTCCATCTTTGTGGGTTTATAAAGTTTATTGCACTAGTTGAACTGAGATGATATTGAAAAGGGTGGAAGTTTTCTTTATCGGCAGGCAGGCTTCACCTTCTAAAATAAAAAATACTGTTCAGACACACAGGCAGTTAAGTGTAATCATGATTTGCTGTCTGTAAATTATTTTGAGAACAGAGAAATTAGTTAATGCAAGCTATGAATAGATTGGGCCAAATGAAGATACATGTGAATCCTAGGGGAGTGACCCCACCGAAGAACCTTGATTGACAAATAAGTTAGCTCTGTTTCATTTCCATCAACAATGATGTTACCATCACCACCAACAAGCTAGTTAGATGTTCTTTGTGGGCTCTTGAGGTTGAGATCTTATTTTCTCCAGCTGGTACTGCAGATTTCTGCATTTCTTGCAATACCTCAAAATTTGGCCCACGATCAATTTTATAACTCATAAAACTTATTAAATAAATTCAGTATAAGACCTTGATACTCCTGTGAAATCAGCACCAAGACTTTTTTGCTACCAGATCCCTACATTTATATTTGAAATATAACTTACTGCTTGGAGTGTGGACAGGGGTGACACATAGTTTAAGTTACATTAAGGCTGTGTCACATCCCATGATGCAGTATAGTCCTGCAGACCCTGTTTATAGCATGACAGATGTGTGACACTGTATTAGGCTTTTATGAAATACCACATCTTCAAATTTGGGTACTCACCCACGAATCAGCTGAATGGCAGCCAGCACCCTGTTATGTGAAAGTAATCAAGCCCAGCACATTTAAACTTACTAACCATCAACTTCTGTTGTGTTTAAATACAGCAGAGGGGTGCAGCTTTTTGTGTTTTGACACTTGCATGTAGTTTTTCAGTACAATTCTAAAACCTGCCTCCCAGCCCATCCCAGCCCATCCCAGTCCAAACTCCTTTTCTTATGAGGAGGATTTTCAATATACTAGCTTATTATGTAAAGCTAAATCTGGAAAGTTTTGTATTTTTTTCCTTGTCCTTTGTGCACTTTCCAAGTGGATCTCAGCTGTGCTGCCTTAACTCTCGGTCCCTTAGGATGAGAGAGACAGCAGATGGGGTTAGGGCAGAGGGCTGATGCTTCTGACAGCAAACGGCCTGGTTGTTGAGTGGAAGCTGTGAGCGTCAGGAAGCTCCTTTTCCCCAGAGAACCAACCAACCACTGAAGAAAGTTGAAAATGAGCCCTTTGAGAAACGCTATTAAAAGTAGTAAAAAATTGCAATCGTGCAGATGATGTGCTGCTGTGTGGTTATTCGGATGCTAATGAGTTTGACATTAGGGAACTCAAAGGGTTTGCAGCTACTCCCTTATGTGATTTAGTTCTTTATTGGCAATCTCTGAGAGTATAAAGGAAAAATATATTGTTAATAAATACTTAAGTTGCTAGAATTTTAGACAGAAATCTGCTAAGTTTAAGTCTTTAGAAAGACCTTTGCTCACTGTCGTAGTTATTCTCAGAGGTCTTTTGTTTTAGGTTAGAGTGTTTTGAACAAAGAGGAAGAAGAAGGTAGAAGGCTTTAAGACTTCTTTTGTGTGTTTTTTTATGAATGTTGAAATAGAATAACAGGAAAATAGAATTTTGAGGATAAACATGCAGGCTAAAAAAAAGCTTAAAAATTCTTTTGATATTGGGGTGGTTTGCTCTGAATTTTCTTCATTCTTTATCATCTTAATCTATTGCCTGTTTCATTATTTGATAAAAGTTTACTGATTATAATTAAAAGTTCTTGATGGGATGAAACTAGCATCCTATCTATTGGGACACAAGCATAACTTAGTCACTCAAGAAACTCTAGCTTCCTTGAGAATCTTCGCAATTTCAGAAATGTAACATTCAAAATTTTGTTAGGACAAAAATCATCAGATATAATTAAAAGAATAGTTAAAGTTCTGAAAGTTGATTTGCAAACTTTGTCGTAATTGGAATATTTTGAATAACAGATCTATACCACTAAACACACTGGATGATATGTGAAACAGACCTCTGAATTTGCAACTGATTGCAAAATTTGAATGTTTTGATCACTAGTGTTAGGAGCAGCCTTTAAATAAAACTTCCCCTTAATAACTGCTCGTTGGCAGATCCTCCCAGGTTGCAAGTGCCTAGAACTTTAAGTTAGAAGGGTTTGGGTATTCAGTATTTCTTAAAACAAGGTTCTCAATGTTGTACACTCAGATGTAAACTTCTGAAGCTCTACTTCCCTCGCTTCCACTGTTGATTTAGCATTAAGTCCCTCACAGAAAGGAATAAAAATTGAGCATGGAGAAATGTCAAAGATTTCCTTAATTTGGCTTATACTAAGAACACTTGCAGCCTGCCAAACTTTAAATTTTAATATTTGAAGTCAGAAAAAAAGAAACGGAGGGGTTTTCTTCTGTTTTAAAAATATTTCCGAATGCTTCTCATTTATTTTGCATCATGAACTGAACCATCCCACTCAGACAAAGGGGTTCTCATGCAATTGAAATACTTGACTAAGGATTTCTATATAAAGAAACTAGATTTTTGTCCACACGAGACAAAAAACTTTTCTGAGAGTAGGTCTATTTCATAAGCTATCAAAAGGACATTAATGATGCAAGGAAACTACTATAAGAAAAGAAAAAAATAAATATTTACGTCTTTTAGAAGCATCATTGATGCTTCTACACCCTATCTTTGTAAAACCGCTGAAGAAAATATTGCACCTGGATTATTTACCCATTTGATTTAGAGTGTCTTGTTACATCTATATTTTATTTAGTGTAGTTGGGATATTTTTTGTTTTGTTTTGTTGGGGGTTTTTTTGGTGGGGTTTTTTTGTTTTTTTTTTTCATTTTTTTTTTCCAGAGGATGAATTTGAGGATTATCTGATAAATCAGGCAAGGAATCTTGGGCTGTGTGACAAATTTTGCCCTTTGGAATCTGCACGCATTTTTACCTGGAAACATGCAAAGGTGGGATAATTTATTTGCAAAAATTAACTTGAGTAGAAACATGACTATTTATTACTAATATAATACAATGTGGTTTCTCATGCACTGGGACTACTTTTCTTGCATGATAACTGCTGCTTTAAGAAAAGTCTTCAATGCTCAGGCATAGCAGTACTAAACAGTTGAAGAGATGAAAATCTTTGCAAATATGTAGAAATTCTAGTTCTTAAGTTTGTGAATTATACTCTTTTAGCCATACATATTGTCAGTAACAGAATAACTTTGAATCTATATGACTCCAGGAACGAGAATATATTTCACAATGCACTGCTAAAATTTAACCTTTGATTGAACATTTATTAGTCATATATATATATACACATATATGGTTTATTGTTTTGAGTTTTTTTAACTATATAGCAGTTAAGTGAGCTAGAACTTCAGAGTACTTAAAAAGATCTCAAAGCATCAAAGCTTTTTTTTAATATTGACTCTTTCTTCTAAAAAATTATGTTTAACATATACTAGCAGAGGAAAAAATGACAAGACTTTGAACTACATAAAAAATAATAATCTAGGATGAAAAACCTCCAGAAAGTAGCCTGGGTTGAGCTGCATTTCAGCATAGTATACTATATAATTTTTCTCTGAATTTTAAACTAGCAGTTGCCCCTTAATTTCATGAAGCTGTTACTCTGCCCTCTAAAGCCTTGGTAAAGAAGACTAATAGAAATACTTGGCACATGTTGGTTACCTAAGGGAATAATAGAACTATTTGCTGTAGTCGTTTGGCAAAAGGACATAAACATATGGCTTTGGTTTATATTCAGCACTGCCAGTTGTGCAAAGTTGCATGGATGAAGTATACAACAGCAGTGACAACTCAGAAATCAGAAGTGAGAATCAAAATAAATCATCCTCATTACAAAGCTATTCAAGCTTGCCTTTGATCTAGGGTTTATTTTGTCTCTGCATATATTCAAGTAGTGAATTCAATATTAAAAAATCTACTTCTCAAAAACGGGTGCACCATTCAATCACACTATAAAATGCCAAATTTTTCATTATTTATATGTGTTATAAACATGTCTTAAAGTTTGAATGTAGTAAATGTATTTATTTTAATTCCCACAAAATTCAAAGATCTGAACCAATTATTTCCATGTCATTAAAGTTGTTGCTAGAGAAATCAGGTACGGCATTGAGCAAACTAAAGCAAAATTTTTACAAAAAAGATGTGATGACTCCTTGGTTGAGAATAGTCAAAATCACTAAACAAGGCGTATTTTTAGTGATAGTCTTTAGGAACATAGTTCTAAATATTTTTCCTTTCTAGTCGTCAACATATTATTATTAAAAAAAAAAAAAAAAAAAAAAAGAAAAAAAAAAAGAAAAAAAAAAGAAGAGCAAGAAACCACATTACAAACAATGTTCCTAACAAATTTGTATTTGGATTCTGGATTATTTTTACCGCCAGCAGTGAAAATATATAACTTAGTCTAGAAGCTGTTATATGTGTTCTCGGTAATTCTTTCTCTCACTATACTCCTCACTGTCAGTGTGAGATTACTGTTATTCATATTAAAAATGTTGCCATAGACTAAGAGAAAAGTTCAGTCACACACATATACACAAATACTGCTCTACTCTTCTGGGCGGGCTATAGGAAATCTTACTTTCAGATTTATTAAATTTTTTTATTCTCTATGACTTTAATCTCTCTTTATGTGGTAGAATCTTATGCGAGTTAGTGAAAAGAAATATCAAAATATGAGTACCAAAACCACAGAAAATCTTGCTCTCAGTGTATTATTTACTGTAGGGAGAAGTGCACAGAGGATTGTGTCACCTTGGAACACAGTATAGCACAGCCCTGTTCATTGTCCTTAGCAGAATCTGACTTCAGCCTCGAAGTTTGTGGCTTGTGTTGGAGACTTGAGAATGGATTTGCATGTTTTAAAAATCGGCAAGGTTTTTTTCTTCCGAGTTCTCTAAGCTTCTGACAGAAGCTGTTGTCTCAATACTAACTTAAGTAATTCATAAATTAAAAATAGTAAAGAAAAGTTATTCTTTTTCCAGACTTCTCAAAATACAGTAAAGTTTGTCCTAGTGAAATGATTCCCCAAATTTAATTTTGAAAATCAGGTGTAATTTTAAGTTACAAACTCACAGTGCTATGGTAGAGCTTATATTTCCTATCTATAGATACACTGGCTATTTCTATTCCTCTAGCTGCTTATGCAAAAGGAAACAGTCTGACACTGCAGCAGTGTGAAACCCAGTCCAGGAAAGTCATACTTGTATGAAGATTGCAATGGAAACTACAAAGTGCATAGCTCTTACATGAGCTCTTTGCAGGAGATGCATTTCACTTTTACCTATGTCAGCAGCACTGGCTTCATAGTTTATTCACAGTAATGTGCTGTGAAACTATCCTACCCAGATAGTAGTGCCAATTTAGTTTCTGAAATTCAAATTTTAAAATGTGCAAGTAAACTGAAATAGTAGCTATTAATATTATTGTCATTATTGTAAATTATTGCACATGCCCTATTTTCAGCTGCTAGTCATATTCTTGGATCCTATTATAACATCAGTGCATGCACATGTGCACAGGCAGACTCCAGGCACACAAAAAACCAAACTCAGAGCCAAATCCTGATTCTCTCACTCAGGGAAGTATTTCCAGGTGCTGCTCTCGAGTCTGTTAACTGCAGTGGGATGGTACAAACAAAAGAAGTACCATTTGATTCCTGCAGCCAGGAACTCTGAAATAGTTTGCTCAGAAAGTATAATTGCTGCTATTGCACCAGTAAATTAATCTGGAGAAACATGAATACCCTGTAGCAGTTAAATAACAAATTATTACAGTTTCAGCCAAGCAGAATTTGGGGTATTGTCAGTGACTCCAGTCAGTTTTCTGTGATCTAGTTTTTGATTTATAATTAAATCCCAATCCCAGCACTGACGGACAAGTGAAGGAAGGATCAGAATGAACTTCACAAAGTCAGAGGGCATTCATAAACCTCAGGGGATTTGTTGGAACATGTTTTCAGAAAATAATTCAACACCAATATCTTCAGTAAATTTTGAGATCACAGAAATGGAGTACTACTGAAGCAGAAAGCATTTATTTCTTACCCTCCTTGCTTAATGATTTGGGACTGCAGAGCTGTTGTGCCTCTGTCCTTGTGTTTCTGACTGCATATTTCCCACTAATTCCTTTGGAGTCCATTAGTTAGCTTCCACAAATTCTGAAAAGAAAATGTTTAGATGAGTCTAAAATCCATCAAATCAGAGAATCTAGCTATAAAACACAAAGATTAAGTGGACTTAGTTCCACTATTAAATTGCCATTATCTTTGTAAAGCTTGCCCTTAAAAATTATGGGACTATAATTCCCAATAAAATTTTCCAGGCAAACATTTTATTATTCTCATGATACTTATGGCTAAAAAAAAATTAACAGTGAGACACTGTGTGAGGATTTTGTGCAGACATGAACATTCTATTTACCCCTTATGGTTTCCTGACTCAAGACAACATATTTAATGGGAGGGTGACCTTCCAGAATCCACCCAACCTTTAGAGTCACAACAGAAATAATGTATGTCTCAAATTAACACCTTCATAACAATTACCTCTAAAAATGTTGGCTAGAACTTCTCAGAATTTAATCCTTTTGTTATTCCATGGGTGATTTGAAAGTTTGAATGCTTCTTGCTGACTATTCTTTGCTGTAAGTTCATGTAAAATTATCACTGTGTAGATGAAAAACAGAAGTGAGACACTTTGTTCACTTTGTATCAGTATCAGGCAGTCTCTAAAAGAGCTACCAAAACCTGTAAAAAGATAGTACATTTAAGTTTTGAGCAGGAGAGGGTTTTTTGCTGACACAGTTAAGAAATTTCAGTTTTATTCAGTTACTTTTGTATTTCAAGTTAACGCATAGGACTGTTTTGTAAGTTAAAGTGTCTTTTATGCAACACAGACATGATGATTATTTTGATATGTGTAGGCACCAGGCTAAACTTTCCCATAAATTATAGGTTTGAGTTGATAAAAAGATATCTCTCATATTGTGAAACTTTTACAAGGAAAGAAAATCAATTGAAAAATCACCTGCATGGATTTTATCCTTGGTTTTCACTCTTTGTGCAGTTTTTAAATATTCATCACAATGCAACCTGCTGTTTAGACCAAAGTAACTGCTGTTCAGTAGAAGCAGTGGGCACTTTTTGTTTCATAATTAAAAGAGCAGCACTGTGATTGGTGTGGTATTTATTATGAAATGATGACAAAGGAGTACCAGTGGTTTTAATAGTTTTAGCTTACAGGAGCTGTTGTTAATTTTGTCTGTAGAGTTGCAGGTGAAATAATGCACAGTGGATAAATAGTCTATATTGGTTTAACTGAACATAATATATAGTGTGTTCTGGAGTTGTTTGTCTCAATAGACTATAGTAATCAAAAGTAATGAACCTATTATGTGCAGGACCTTGGAGAGCATAGAATGGCAGTAAAAGTGTGGCACATAAAAGGTTTATTAAAGGAAATTAAAGTCCATCATTGCCACACCTGCTCCCCTATTATAAGTCTATGGCAGGTCAGTGCCTTCAATCACAACTCAGCATCAGAGAACAGAGCCATGTTTCCCATTACCATTGCAGTCACATTGCAAAAACTCGTTCTCCAGCTTTTAAGGATAGTAACAAGTAAAGGCTACCATCAGCCCCACTACATAAACAGAAGCCCCTCATGTTTTTCCCTTCTGATAATCAATATCAGATGCAAATTTAAACAGAGAAAAGGTATCATTGTCTGGCTTTGATGTGCATTTCCATCAATTTATATTTTCATTTCAGACATCACTAAGCTGTGTTCTAGAATTACCCTTCTTTATGTCCATGACAAACCCTTTCAAATGTTTGTGTCCTCTCCTTCAAGCAGGTATTTTGATTCCAATAGCTGCTTATAATGTTCAAACAAGTATAAAAACAAATAAACCCCAGGAAATTATAGAAATGCTTTTTATCCCCTAGAAAGGCTGACTTCACTCATTTTATTTCGCAGGTCAATTTTGTCATATTCTGCAATGTTCTTTCAGATAAGACCTTCAAAACAACTCAGTAATCTGAGTCATATAGAGCTAAAAATAAATCATACTCAGAGATTCAAACTGTATAAATGGAAAAAAGCACAAACAGGACTTCTTGCATCTTTCCTCAGCTCAGTGCAGTCCAGCTGATCCTCAGAAAGAAAAAGTGAAATAATTGATATGATCTTCTGTTGATATCAGTATTTATCTTGCGACATTTTGCAGGGAGAGATGTCTGGAAACTTCTGGTCTCCACATCTACTTATTGCCCAACACAGTCTTATAAATCAGACACTTAAAAATCTGCAAATTGGTCTTCAGAAGCCCACTGGAGTTGCTTGGTCTACAGTATATTTTATAATTTTTTGTCATTTTTATCATTTCACAAACAGGGAAACTGAGATTCCAGTCAAAACAGATAGTGAGATTCCCTCTGAAACTGAAGACATAGTTCCCAACATTTTGCTTAGACAAAAATTACTGGTGATAGTGTTTTCCTTACTTGAAAAGTAGGTGTTACTTTTAGAAAGGAGTTTGCCTCCCTGGACATGGTCAAAATTGCACCTATGTACAATCTGCTATATGTCACTGCAGTTCTCCACACCACAAGATGAAATCTTAATCCCTTTGAATTTCAGGGGTTTGCAATAAAATCCATGGATTGAAAGCCTGCCCCTATAATTATGTGTCTGGGCCATATCCAAGACCAGAAGGTGCATATTTCCAGCTTGGGTTTAGATGTAGCCAAAAGGTTAGTGAGAAGAGCTCATCTTGAAAGAACTCTCTTATATCAGTTAGAAAACTTATGTCAGTAGCTGACTTTCTGGGAGAGGTCTGGGTGTTTGATTGCTTGCATTTGTTTTTTTTTAATGTAAAATACAAATCCAGGAACTACATTCTCCCAAAAAACCTCCTAGAAATCTGTAACTCACTGTCTCTTCAAGCAAAATTTCTTAAATAAGTAACTGATTAAGTGATCAACTACTAAGCTGTGTTGTTATGAGAAGGTTTCATGTTTTAAGAATAAAGTTGTCAGAAATGCAGGTTCCAACATAGCTATAGAGCTATGCTTCAGTTACAATAAAAATGCAGAGTTCCTGTATTCAGGGCAGCTTTCTGGGATATTTTGTTTCAGGAGGTTGATGCTGAAAGCAGCACTCATGCAGCATTACTCTTTCTAACCTTATGCCTTCAGCTAACACCTGTAGACCTCGTCATTAAACCTTACAGAGTCACTCATAACCATCACTTTATTAAACAAATCTGCATCATTAAAGGTATCTCCTAGGTATTTACTAGATATTCACAGATGGCTTTTTATCTCTTTGACAAGATTAATAAGGCATGATTATTCTTTTTTTTTCTATTACTGCCTAGCATTTGGAAATGTGAAAAAAAAAAGCATTGGGCTATTTTTTTTTTTCTCAATGGCAAAAGGTATGAATTAAAGACCTTGTGTTAATATTGCAGATGGATGCAGATGGGGAAAATAAAAAGCTGCGCACACGCTCCAAAGGAACCAAGGGTGAGTTAGCAAGCATGCTCCACGACCCTGTGCCCAGAACACCATGAAATATCACAGTTCCTGTGCACAGCCCTCAGTGTGCACTGAGAGGCTCTGCAGCTTCCTTACGGCTGCTTTTTTAATCAAGGCAGGACACAGACTGCTGGCATCAAGAGGCATGATGTTATTAGCTGTGGTACAAAAAAAAAAGCCAAAAAAAATCTACAGATGCTGTTTTCTTTTAGTTATTCTTCAAAGAAAATGAAGGTTACTCTTTTTGTTATGCAAAAAAATCCCCAAAACCCAACAAAACAACAAACCTCCCCTCCTAAATTTTTTTTCCACAGGGAGTAGAGTTGACAACATGGAATGGATACTTTAAAAATAATCTGTCAAAACTTTGTCTCAGCCACCTGAATGTTTTTTTTTCTGTCTATTGTCATTAATTATCTATAAAATAGTTGTGTAATATGGTGCAGAAGCAAATTTTCTTTAACCAAAAGCTCCAGATATATGTGGCAGAAGAGAACCTTGCAGGGTTTTTTTAAAGTATTGGTGCTCGTGTTTCATTTGCAAAGTTATGACATAGTTGTATTTCCCAGATATTACTCTCTTTTTGTAAGGAACAGATGGAAATGCAGTACTGAGAGATAAACAGGCCCTTAATGATCTCAACATCTGGAAAACATGATTGACTAGCAGTACAGCCCTTCCAGGAAAATAACTTTTTATTGTAATTCACAACACTTTTTGTGACTTGATAACAAGTGAAAAATGGATATACTTAAAAATAAATGTTAAAATTTGCCTACTCTGTGAATATTTTTGCTTGTGACTATTTTTAGAGGCACAAAACACCCATCCCTCCCTCTGATTTTAAAGAGACTTGTGCATTCTCAGGATTGTGCAAACCAGACAACTTCTATTTGTTGTCACAACTCACTAATCTGAATCATTAAATTTGTGTCTTCATGTTCAAGTTATGGTAGGAATGAAAAATTAGAGTGATTTGGCATTACTCTCTATTTTCAAATGATCAAAGGGGCTAAAAGTGCTAGACTTCACTCAGGAAAAGACAGAGGAAGAGCATTGAAGTACCAGAAACTGACTGCAGATAAGAGGATAAATACAGACAAACCTTTCTAAAAAACAGAATCATTGTCATATCAAAACTTTGATGCAACCCTCAGTGGTGATCATTGAAATTATTATAAAATTCATACGTGTTTCAAAAGCACCAAACAGAGAAATTGGAAAGTCTCTGAAGAGGGAAGTTATTCACACCTCAGTATTAGGACATGTCTTCTCAGTTGGTCAGGACTGTGAGTGAAAACAGTTTGGCTGGCATAGCAGAATTTAGTTGTAGTTAATAGGAGTTTCACACCCTTTCACTCAAAAGGCTAATAACACGATTTTAAAACTTATGGATTTTTTTCCTCCAAGTTTTTATGCATGTGCATACACTCTCATAGCAATTTATATATCAAGAATATTTTCCTCAGAAATGGAAACAACAAAAGTTGCCTCTGCAATATGAGTAATCCCTAGAGACACCTGTTGGCCTTGTCAATGTGCTGTATACTCTTGTGTGGGCAGGAATTTGTAAACACTAGCATTTGCAATTCCCAAACTGATTTTAAATTCTGAAAAATAAGAGATTTTGCATTCTATTTTCAGGAAAAACAAGGGTCTTTGCTTTTACTTTTATTTTTTAAAATTTATTTTATGGTTCCACTAAACATCATAGTCCATGTTTCATGAGTCTTAAAATAACTGTGAGAATTACACGTTCATTTAGCATTTGTCACTAGTAGCTACAATCCTGTGGTTAGCATGAAATAACCACCTGTGTTTTGATAGCCACTCCTCTGTCATTACAGACAGGCAGGTGCAAGGCTGCAGAAAGCACAAGTCTGGAAGTGTAAACTAATTAATTCTTTCTTGCTTTTATTAACAGTTCAAGTGGACTCTATAGCTCAAGAGCTCAGGTAAGAACTTACATTGTTTATTTTTCAATTTTATTTTCTTATTATATTGACAAATTTATGCCACTGCTACTGCTATAAAATAAAGAATCAAGCAAATATATTTTGAAAACTTTAGCATAGATCTGAAAAAGGATAATTTGAATGGATTCACTTTTTAGATATACAAAAATCTAAAGCAAAGTGTTAGCAACACTTATGCAAGCAATATTTATAGTTTTTATCAAAAATAATGTGAAGTGGGCAGGATTCTGGTATGTTGTCTTTATCTTCAGCCTTTGTCAGGGTACACAAAAAGTAATTTCTAGTGAGTCTTCAGATCTTCAGTCTTCTTTTCCTTGTAACATATATTATAATATTTCAATATCTGAACATTATAAGAGATATTAATATATTTTACTAGGTGGCTTTTATAAAACTGATCCGTGTACTCCTGTAAATTCTGAATGCACTAATGTCTCATCCTTCCTTAAGTATTTGCTGAGGTTTCATAGTTTATGGAAGTAGGAGGGAGTCTTTCTCCAACTTGCAAAAAGAATTTCAGTCCATTCAAATCCAAAACTGCACCAAGATATTTCAGACTGAAAATATTCTAGTAAAATTTCACCATAATTACTTTGGTCTACCTATGCGTGAAACTCTGAAAAGACTGGCAGATTATTCTGTACCAAATCTTCAAGAAAGAAAATATTTAGAGGTACCTGAAAATTCCTAGAGTTATTTAATCAGAATTGCAACTCCATAGAGCTTCAATGTAAATACTGGAAAAAACTTTTGCAGGAATATCTTTAGAGTTTTTGTAAATGAAATTATCTTCCTGGTACTCACTTTCCATCCTATGTTACTGAACTACTTGCTTTATCACAGCAGGCATCCAAAATAAGTGCTTGTGGGTTCATCCATCTAGAGAACAGAAACATAATCATGTGGGTTTTTTTGATCAACAAAAAATGCCCTATCTATTAAAATATTTACAAGAAGTTATTTGCAGTGAAGACATATAATATTTTAAGGTTTTGTTTTATAATAAAACTGAGGAAATTATAAGCTTCTTATAGCTACTCCATGAACAGAAGTGAAGGCTAACTTTCTGGATAAATTATTCATGGTGAGTCACTCATTCAGTTCTACTGTGAATCTCATTTTTCTGTATGGCTTCAGTTTCCTGAGATTTAGTGCTTCTCCTTTTTTCCTCTGTGCATTCGCTAATTTATGCACCAGAAGGATGCATTAATCCGAAGAGGCAGCCATCCAATAAACGGGATGGTCCATGTGTTCCTAAGAGAAAAATGTTTGAAAAATAGAGGATGTGCAAGTTTCTGCAACATCAGGGAAGCTGTGACTTATGTATTATTGATTGCTATAGTTTTTCCCAAGCAACTTTATTTTTCCCTGTGAAATACATGCTGTCTTAGGAACTACTGTGTGGCAGATCACTCTGTCGTAGATGTGGACTACCTCCATAAGGAAATGTACATTGGTTTCAAAGAGTGAGTTAAACAGCACAGAAAAGCATTATCCAGTCCCTAAGAAGGTATTTATAATTTCTGCTGTACCAAATCCCGTATTGGGTATCTCCACAGTCAAGTGACTGGCATAAAGTCAGGTGATCAACTTCTATGATTCTACTTGTCCATGAAAAAGTAGAGGGAGAGAACAGGGACTACTTTTTGGAAATGCAGCCACTGGATTGCATTCCTGTTAGTCATACCCATATATATAATTGTGGGAAAACTATTGAACATTCCTCAAGAATTAAAGACTGAAATAGTCTACAGTGTTCCCTGGATACAGATATTGGAACCACTGTCTTTTCTGACCAAGGATCTAAATGCTGTGTTGGCTGAGAAATTTAAATCCATGCTTAATTAATTTCCCCTTTTCCCCTGGCTTATCCTATCTGACAAAGCACTTTTGCACTCCTTATTGAGTTTCTGTTACGAAGTGCCTTGGGATACTTCTACATGAAAGACACTGCATCAGCTTACATGCTCATTTTGTATTATTATTAATTTCAGAACATTGATTGGTTCTAGAGCATTTGTTAGCCTTTTCTTATTCTGTAACTCGCGTTTCGCAAAAGTAGAGAATAAAATAAATGAAAAGCAAAACAAAGGCTTTCAATCACCAATTACATTCAACAAAGCAGGAAAATTTTTCTTTTCTAAATTTCATGCTTTGAAATCTTGCTTAACAGAATTCAATGCCAAAAAACCTCTTGATTTCGAGAAAGCCAAAATTTCACTAAGAAAACTGTTGTTGTTGTTGTTATCATCCATCTTCTCCTGAAAAATAGAACCACCTTTCTGTTTAAAATATATACTTTAGAAAAATATTATCTTAAGAGAAAAGCTGTCTTTTTTTTTCTTAGTAAAATAACTAAAAATTCTCTTTCACTGCACTGACTTTTCAGAGAATAGTCTTTTCTTCCAGGTGTGCACAGCAATTTATGTGTCAAACTTGCACTTATTTCATATAACTATATGCCCTAAGGAATCCCAATTTTCAGTACAATATAAAAAAATTTCTTTATAAATGGACACTATTAACATTTCTGTGTTACTAGTTCAAATTTATTATGGTTATTTTAACAATCTACTGTATGTGCTGTAGTGTTGAAGCATAGTACACTGCACTTAATAAGTCTTTCAAAATAGAACTATTTCTCCCTGAAGTCTTGATCATTTATTTATTAACAACATGATTTAATTTTTTATTTGGGAATGTACTGCTGTGGTGTTTTCATTGTTAGCTAAGCTACCTTAGGAAAAGATGAATCTTTTTATCACAAGCTGAACATAGCAAACAACAGTATGTGGTAGAAGCCAGTGCTGAAGCTGGGAGATCCCTGTTCCATACATTCAAGTTTGAATCTGACACCTTTTGGGCACAGAAGCTCTGTTGCATCCATCTTCTGCAAGAAGCAGAATGGAGAGGTCTTCTCTTAGACAGTTTTGTCATGGACCACTGAAAGGACCAGGCCCTTCAGCTGTGTTCAGGATTAGAATGGAAACCAAAGTAAAGTGAGGAATATTGGAGTGATGTATTCTCATTACTGTGTTTTATTTAACAGATGGGATACAGTACAATGAACCATCTGTAGGTTATGGAGTGGCATCTGGGTCAGACCAAGGAAGAGCAAATTGGATTGATCCAAGCACAGGATTGCGAAAAGAATAGATCAGTTTGGCTAAATCCATATCCAAATAGAAAGGATACCTTTTCTGGGTTAGGTACAGGTGAAACTAAGTCTGTCACTGATGATTAATGTAGAGTCCACAAGGTGTTTCAAGACATGGGGAGCAGCATCACTGTTTGGTGGCAATAGTTACACTTCCCTTTACTTTCTGTGCTTTTGCATCACTTCTTCAAAAGTAACAAAAACAAATTTTTTTATCTGGAGTTCTTGTTCCAGGTGTTGTGAGACATTTTAGATATTCAGAGAAGTTGAACTGTTCATTGTGAATGTATGGAGTTTCGAGTATCTTGAATCCTTTAGCAGAGAGAGGATTAACAGAGCTGAGCTATCTGGCTGTGTCCTTGTTAGAAGCAGGAACTGGACAATTCACTCTTTTGCTGCTGTCTGTTGATTAGGAGGGTGAGAAACCAGCAAATCAACCCTGAAAGCAATGGAACTGAAGTATCTCAGAAAGTCTGTGTTAAACTTCAAAAAATACTTTGTTAAAATGTATTCCTTACCTTTATCTGTAACGTTTTAAAGCTGTTGTATACAAGTATATGACAACATGCTGAAAAGTATTTAAATAACTGAGGTAGTTATTCCTTATTCTACATTTCTGAATATTTTCCTGGTTTCATTTAAGAACTGTTAAATTACATGTGTGCAATAGTAACTGAGCTCTGTTTCAGTGATAGAATGAAGGTAGAGAGTTTGGTAGATAGAAGGGAATTTGGCCAGTCAGGAAAAGCTCATGGCATGAAAGAAAAGGTCTATTCATTCCTGGCTGCATTTAGAAAGGAATGATAGGCAACTTTTTCCCTGAACTTCATAAAGCAGATTTTTAAGAAGTATTTGTGTGAAAAAAAGCAGTAGTATGGCAGATCACTGGAGGAGGTGAAAGTAGTACTCAGATGATGGAAGAAATGAGCACATGAAGAAAAATCACACAAAAAGGCTCCAAGGTGTTCCTCAGTAAGAATTGAGATTATGGTTGATTTGTGTAGCTATCACCTTCACAGTGGTGTTATCCCACAGCACTGCTTAGAAATGAGACAGAGACTGAGAAATCTGTTTGTTCCTAGCTGGCATCTGGAAAAACTGTCAGGTTTGTCCTTTGGGCTTGGCTTCTGTTTCCACAGGAGTTGGTCAGAGACTGATTTTCTGGAAACTGCTGTGGAAAAACACATTTGACATAATCCTGAATAAGCACATTTGGAACAGAAACTGAGGTGGACTCTTGCATTTCCTGGTGTCTCATCTGTCTCCCACTGGCAGAGAGTGTGGGACACTTGCAGCCTTTAATGTGCTTTGCTGAAACAAATTGTATCTCTGAATTCAAGCAGACTTAGTAGTAAATGTTAAATGAAGATGGTCAATAGTTGCAGCTACTGCCAGACATGTCTGAGCTTCAGAGAAAGTCTTTTTTTGCAATTGAAGGATGGATGCTGACAGCATACATTTCCAGCTCGCCTCCCCTGTGCTCCCCATGATGCTAACTGGCTGGGGCAGAGCTGTGCCACCTTGGCATTTAAATATTCCTCCATGACATATTGGATTAGGCATTCCACCTGAGTCAGAGATCTGTATCATAATGTTTCAATTGATAACTGATCTTCAATTAAACAATGGGCATTGATCCTAAAAGTAGCTATTCCCAGGGTCTGTTAACAGAATGGGTTTAGAGTATCTGCTGCTTGCTCTAGCTTGGAAAAGGAACTTCCTCCCTGACTAGCCATTGTAGAAATTGAAATGGTTATGGGGTGCTGAAAATATTAACCTCTGTCTCTTACTCTATGATTTCTGGTACAAGAAAGTCTGTCACGTTATTATGAATCATGCTTTTTTAATTTCCCATTAAATCTTTGTTCATTTACTATTCTTATCTGACAAAATTGCTAGATTCCTAAGGAACTTTATCTGTTATGCTAAACCTCTCCTCAAAGAATCTGTTAAAATCTATGCTTTACATTAAGGAAATGGTTTTGTAGCTGATGTTTGATAGAAAACATTGAACAAACAGACACACTGAAAAATCATGCAGTGCCGTTTACTGCAAGGCAAAGGTAAGTATATAGTCACAGTATATTGTCACAGTCATAGTGGTGACAAAAAATAGTGTTATAACTCACCTATCCTTACTATTATATCTTTCCTGTATGTCAATATAGTCATCATAACTAAAAAAAAAAAAAAAAAAAAAAGCATTAATGAAAATTGTAATGACAAGTTCATAGTCTGTCATATCTATGCTCCTCCCTTGTTTCCTTCTTCATCTCCCAGTTGCCCTCTAATTAACCATCAAATTGTGAAATCTACAGAGTTTTCATCCCTCCTCTCCCTTCACTCTGCCTCTCCATCTCATTTCTTTTTCTCTTTCAATTTTCCTAGAGTTTGAATGGGCTGATAAACCTCAGGCTTTTTGACTTTTTTATAGTACCAGGTGCTTCCATAGTTCAGAACCAAATCAATATTGTTAAACCAGTAATCAAGACAACAGTTAATCACAAACAAACAGAAATAAAGTCAAAATCCAAACATTTCCACTTCAAGTTTTCTTCTTTCAACATTCAAATTAGTGGATTAAGGCTTACATATGATATTTGCAACTTGTGTGTAGAGAAGATCAGATAGGATTTTTCACTCTTGTTAAAATGTCACTCCCTGAATGAAAAGTATTAAGATAATAAGAACCACCATTCTGTTTTAATAAATGATAACATGGTTCTGGGTGATCATAAGTAATGACTTCTAATATTTTGCAGGTAACCTTGGGGTTTAAAGTCCTTTAACTTGAATATTCAGTGAACTGTTCTGAATGAACCACTAAGATGGTTGAAATAAGAACTGTGTCTCATAATTCTTTTGAGACAACTTTGATTGCAGCTGTTACTTATGACTAATAATTTGCTTAATTCTGATACATGTTGAGACCTTTTGCTCTGTGTACTGTGACATCTACCTTTTCTCCCTGGATTTATTTAGAAATTTATTTAGAACTTTTAGAAAAAGTATTTCATGTTTTCGGGTTTCTATTTTAGCTTGCTTTAGTAGATACTTCATGTGCATTTGCTTTATATGTGACTTTTATAACTCTGTTTAGCAACAACTGCATTAGATATATTTCTAGCATATTATAGGCCTCTTTTGATGTCTACTATGTTGAATCCTTTCTAGCCAAAATCCACAGTCTGTGTCTCTTTTCTCTTCATTATTATATCTGATTGTGGCTTTACATTTTTTTTTTAACTTAAAGCCTCCATTTAATATTAAAGGGTAATTATAATTTAGTTTCAATTTATGTTTTTCAGTAAGAGGCTTTTTATAATACATGTCAAATACATGTCACTTTATTTTGGTTCCTAGATTGAGATAGTTATTTTCAGGTTTTTTTCTACTTGAGAGCTAGCTGTATCTTAGAATACTCCCTGCCTTGGACTGAAATTTTTATGCTATTTAATATATTACATGAGTAGCTGTCTTCCCCATCACAACTTCTGTGCTTATCAGCACATAGTAAATGTTATCCTCCCAAACCTACACAGAAATTTAGGGTTGCATATGCCTTCCTGCCTTCTGCTTCATGACAGAATGCATCAGAACATTACAGCCCCAAATGTTCGTTTCCTCTTATGGCAGATCTTTTCCCTGTAGATGACCACAAGCCACACAGAGATGGAAAAGCCAACCCGTAATTTCTGCCTCATATATATCAATCATGAGTTAAATATTATGGCTAGCTAAATTGCTGCCTCTGACTGATGTCAAGGGTTGACTCAGCCAAGCAAAAGTGAGCAGAAACAGACTGTGCACAGCCTGGAGATAGCAAGGAAAGGGAAAGAAAGCAGCCATGGGACCTCCTGCCACATTAAAGGGAGGTGCTGGCTGCTGACAATGAGTTGCTTACAGTCCCATTCTCTGTTGGCAAAAAAAACCCCACAAAGCTGATCTTCTTTACATCTTCTTTAACCAGACTGTAGTTACCAATATGCTTTTTATTTAAGCATTTACTCAGCTAGCAGGCTGACCACTCATGTGCAAGGCTTTATGGAAGCAAAGGTTGTGTGGATGATCTGTAGATTTGCCTAGAAACTTAATCCATTCTAAGCCAAATTCTTGGCCTGGGTCCCACTGGAATTTATTGACCTACTGAACCTGGACAGATTGAGTGAGTAAATGAAAAAGAGGCTAGGGAGGCTGATTTGGCCCAGATCTTGAGCATCATTCATATTACTGAGTTTAAGAACTTCTTGAGCTCCACAGAATGAAAACTAAATTTTCTCTAACTGGCTCTTACTAAAAATCACTTATCTATTAGAAAACATGCAACTTTAACCATGTTGATTTCTTGATTTATGGAATGACACTCCGAAAAAGCCACCCATTTCATTGACGTAGTATTTCAAATTGAGGGTTTATATGTAATATTTATCATATGATCTGAATATCCTCATGATCCTACAAGCTTGTTAACTGAAAACAAGAAAATCAGAGAAGTTAAATCTCTGTTGTCTTCCTCTGAGTTGCCTGTTCTTCATGGAGAATCCTGACAAAATAATAAAATAGAGTTGAATAAAAAATGAGAATATATTAAAAAAAAACCAAAAACCTAAAAAGCCATTTCATGAACATCTTGCAGCCTGAAATTTTTGTCCATAGAGGCATGAGATGAGATGTGGGCAAATTTCATCATAACTGCATGTCTTTTTCTTATGTTGCTGCTGACTTACCATTGCTCCTCTCTTTTTACATGCTTCTTTGCATTTGCTAAATCATTTCACAGTCCAGTTGTTCTTTTTGGTCAGGTGGCCTGTAACATTCAGTTTACAGCCTGAAACATCTCCAAGCTCAGTACATAATGGCCCCACACCATTACCCATTTCTCCCCAGCCTCTTCTTATGGAGTCTAATAAATCCTTTTTTACCAACAAGGCACTGACAGTTCCTTTGCTTTTTCTTATATGTCTTTTTAAAATAAAATACGTCTTTTAATATCTTGCTCCAGCCAGCTTTCAGTTATGATACCATATTTTCTCCACATTATTATCTATCCAGTTCTGCTCCTTGTTTTTTTTTGGAGCCAAACCTTCCATTTGTGTATATAGAAGACATTTAATACCCCCAAGTTACTGATCTTGTTTTTCTCTATACTAGTGTTCATAAATATAAATATCTCTTTTATCTTTTTCCCATCCATATCTCATGTCCATTCCTTTCATCTTGGTCCAAGCCTGGACTGAACTTCTGACAACTCTGGCATTTTAGAAAAAAGAACATTGCAATAAACTTCCATAGTTTTAGAAGGTCCTTTAACCCTGAAATGGTTGTTACAGGGCACAGGAACAGTCTCTCCCTTTCACAGATACAACTTCTAAACCAAGTTGTATGAGTTACAAAGGGATGACATCATTATTTTGTGTGTGTGTGTTTTGTGTGCTGTTTAAAAATAAGAATCAGTGGGATTTTGTTTAATTACCACTGGAGTAAATCCTCTAAGTTCTAAGCTTCATTGCAACAAATTCTCTCTGTCCAAATGAAGAGCAATTTTTTTTCAACACATTTTATTGGTTTATATGCTTACCATTTAAATGTTTTAAAATGTTGATGGTAGAAAATGGGTTTTACTTGATGAATTCCTTCATAAATGTATTTTTGGGGAATTTCAGGATGGAATACTTTTCCAAATTCTTTTCATCTCCTAGTCTGAATCAGTATAATACAATACACTCAGTCATGTTATAAATTATCAGAATGATATGAACTGTTATAAATTATCTGAAATAATCCTACATCTTGGTTAATTCCATAAAATGGAAGAAACCACTAATGCCAATAACTCTGGCTCCAGATGAGCAGTTGGGGCAAGTATACCTTTAACTTCTTGTCAGTGATGAGAACTCAGTGGTCCTTTCCAGGACTAGCCTTCTAAATTTTAAAAATCTCATATCAGTATTAACAAATGTCCTTCTTTAATATTTTCACATAAAGTCATAAGTTTTTATTTGCATAATTTTGGGGTACTTTGAACAATTGTAAAATTATTTAAAATAGCTAGAAAAAATCCTCTTGTTTTCTGATTTAACTTGGTCTTAGACTGTTAATGAATTTTAGCCAAAACCTTGATGGCAATTTTCTCAGCTGCCAGTCACAGTCTTAGTCTTTGAAGTCCTTCAGGTAGTCGATGTGTGGCTACCTAAAACTTGCAAATCAAACCATTGTTTCTGGACATTTGCAATTCTCCATCATCTGACAGTTCACAAATCTTACTTTTATTTATTTTAAGTAGGTATAATGATGATTTTACCCCTTGCTCCAACATATTCCACTATTCAGGGATAAATTCATGGACATACAAAACCTCTGTAAACATAATTTCATATGTTGAGTAGAAAGATGTTTGGAATTGGAAAATTCATTTCAGGATGGAGCATCAGAATACAGTGCAGTAGAAATCCTAACATAATGAATTAACATGTTTTTAATCCATACAGCAGACAAAAGAGGAGGTATTGAAACACAAATCCTTCTGGGATTGAGAGTTGAAGGGTACACAAATGGGTTGAAGTCATTACAGCCTTTTCTTAACTGGCATTCTCACTAATGAAAAGCATCTCATCAAGTATCTTTCTTTAAAAATATAAAAGGGATGGGTCAAGAAATCCTTCTTCATTACACCAGTAATTTTCTTTTTGTGCTTTGAGAAAACTGTCTTCATTTTGAATCCAGTAAATATATGGATTTTAGATCCATGGGATAAAGTAAGCAGGATTACTGTTTAGCTGTCATTTTTTCCAAGTGTCTATAAGCCTTGTAAATTTTATATTTTAGTATCCATGATCCAAAGTGATGCATTTTTCTTTCCTTTTTTTAATAAAACATTCATATATATATATATATATATATATATATATATATATATAAAAATTTTAAACATATATATATATATATATATATATACATATATAAAATCTAGATTAATCTGTGTTTCTTAAAGTCACTTGTATCTAGCTAGGATTTGATTTTGCATACAGGAAGATTTTGTGAATTCTTTCATATTCAGTAAGTGATTTCGTAGCATTGAAAACACCACCCTAGACCCTGACTGTGGAAAAATTCTTGCAGACCCGACTGGTGCTATGGATTTTCAGACTTTCTGTGGAGACTCTGACTTCTTGAAATTGTTAATGCCACCTTTCTCTCTGTTATCCTGTTTAGAGCAACCTAAGCTGGCAACACTTTCTCTGAGCTACAAGATTTACATACACTTTTCACAAACAAGGAGAGCCAATTAAGAAAGTGCAACATAAATCCATTTTACCCTGATGACAAAACCACTGAGTCCCAGTAACACTCCACCAACCTTCCCAACCTCTGTTGTCCATCTGAAGTTACTGTAATTAACAACACCCTTTTGGGTTTTCAACTGCAGAGTCTACCAGAACTCTTTTTTGAACTCTGACATTAGAGCTCCTTTCATGGACCTCTGTCATTGATGGTCGGTGTAAGTTATATCAGCAATGTAACATGAACTGACACGTGATCCATCCTAGGAGCAAATCATCCCCTTTCTGTGTTCAGGGCTAGTAAATTCTCCTAATCCTCATCAGTTCATGAGGAACTCAAAATTTTAGGTGATGATATTTTCACTGCTCTAGCCTAAACCCTAACCTTTGTGCTAAAGAATTAGACAGCATCCAGTTCAGCTGTGTTTTAGAGAACTGATAAAAAAAAGAGATTAAGACGGGGAGATGTTTAAAGTTTACTTTCCTCATAGATACTTCTGATTCTTAAAATTCTTAGAAGGGAGCCCAACCACAACAGACACTTGTATATAATTGCTTCATTTTGAGTAGCAAGTGTCCCTCAATTTTCAAATACCAACTCTTCCCTCCTGTAAGGAAAATGTAGTATTCAAATACATTGTCTTAGGGCATGTGAAAGTTTGGGGGGCAACAAAAACCTAATCTAGGTCAAAAGCATCTGACAGTATCTTCAATCACCATATGATTTAGGAATAGTTAGACTAACTTTCTCTTTGTAAATACTAGCATGAAGTTAAATGCTTCTGCACATCAGAAGATGTTGTCTCCTTCAATCATAATTCAATTGTTAGCAAACAGTCAAAATCCAATTCACGTTACAAATTTAAAATCATTTTCTCCACAATTACAAATTTCCACTAAGTTTTATTGCACAAACTCACATAAGGTATAGGATCCTTACACAGTAGTAGAAAATAAATGTGAGTGCCTTGGTATTTAAAGGCATTTATTTTCCCTCTTGAATCTAAGAACTGTATGTGAGATGTGTATTGTTCTGGTCTCATTATTTTACATGGCATTTACAAGCATTATTGAAAACCAGTTTTACCCTTAGTTTTACCCACTATGGCAATTCTTTGCTCTGTTTTCATGCTTTTCCAATCTGCAGGCTACTGTGAATAGGAAAAAATTGTCAGAGGTCTTGAATTCTTGCCAGCAGATTAACTGCAACAAATCCTTGCTGGATACAACATAGTTAAAGGTTGGGTTGAAGGCTTGACAAACACATCACTTAGATGAACCATGTACAAAAACAAAACAAAAACAAAAACACAACAAAAAACAAGCATGACCAGTTTTAAAGAAAAGCTTAATGTGTTCATGTGTTGCTTAAAACCCCTCCTTTTCTCCTGAGACATTGTTTTGTGGTGAAGATCTAGTAGACAGTACTGCCTGCATACTACCAGTGTCTTCAAGACATGAAAACATGAAAAGAAAAGAGGAATTAAATTCCCTCAAAATATATTTAGGTATGAAACGTCTATGAAAGATTTATCTTGGGGATTTTTCAGTATATGCAGCCAGATCCTAAGTGTCTTAGATTTTAATCTCTTGACTCACACTATGATAATTGACACAAGACTGATTTTGGTAACTGAATTACTGACTAAAAAGATATAATAAAAGCTTTGCTCATTCGAGATAGCACAACCATGATTTGCTATCCATAAAATTTAAGCACAGTTAAACTGGGAAAAAAAAACCCCAACTATGTATTGGCTTTAGGCTCATAACAAAAAGAGCTTCTCCTGTTTTATGAGCCTTGGATTACCAAATAACCTTGACAGCTGAATCAGTGTTCCATGACAACAAGCAGGCCATTGATAAATAGCAACAAAACTATTAGATGTTGAATTTAAGAGATGAGTAATAGAGAAGCTAAATTATAGGTTTACCACTTGACAAAGTACAGCTTGACAAATCAGTGATAACCTACATGTGTGTCTAAGTATGAATGCACACAAGGAAAAGAGAGAAATAGAAACTTTTAAAGACAAAGGTCAAATTGACATGACATGAATGTTACAAAGGCATAAATATATTCTTTTCATAGTACTAAAATTCCTCTTTTCCATTATCAAATCCTTAACAAATCATGTGTACTTGAAAAAGCTGCTGCTTGTGATTTTTTTTTCTGGTTTTATTTAAATTTTTCATTTTAAGCACTGTAAGGTAGAAAAGGGAAGGAATTTCTGATAAGTTATAGAACTTTAAACTGGTTTCTGCAATCTAATAAATTCCAATTAAAGCCCAAAATCAGCAGTTTAAAGACCATCAGCAAAAGCAAAAGCTGAAAAATCTCTTCCAGGAGAATGGAGGGCAATTTGAACTTCCTAGGAAATAAGTGACATCTGTGTTTGTCAACTTCCTTTAACCAGAGTTTACTAAAAGTTGAATCTTATGCATTTTTTAAAAAATGATGGGCTCTGTCTGGATGGGTGACTGCTCGTGTACAGAAAAACACACAATAAGGACAAGTTAATGCATCAGTCTTTCACAGAGGAGAAATTTTCTAACATGACCAGTGTGCTCCCAGGAAGATCTGTGGGCATCCTGCCCTGACTTTGATACAGCAACTTTTGGTTTACTGCTGTAAACTGTGGTGGCTCTGTTAGGTGTGTTCTTGTGCTCTGATTTCCCAGAGTAGATCTGCAGTGTGGGAGCAATACTCCCACACTGGTCTTGACCATGGTCTGCTGATGTCTCACATTGACTCTCTTTTCCAGTTGTGGTGAAAAAACCAACATGTTGAATAAGTGTTATGCCAGTCCACATTGTGGGATTTGTGATATTATGTTGCTAGAATAAGACTGTACTCAGTGAGCAAGAATACAGAAATGAATTTTCCATATTGACATGTTTTCCTTTAACTTGAGGTTCGTCAAAATCTTGAAAATACTTTGACAAATTACAGGATTAAGGCTGAAGAACAAGACAAAGTTCTGTGACCTGTGTTGCAGAGGAGGGCATATTACATGATCCAATTTGATCTCCTGTTCCAAAAATCTATTAATTATTCTGTTATTAAGAAACAGCTGTAGTTTTGTCTATGAAACACTGGAAATTCATCATATCCTGAACCCTTTCACAGTATCTACTGGAGGGTAAATTGACAAATAAATTATAAACATCAAAAGCAAACCTAGGGATGGTTTTGGTTAATAAAAAGTTATGTATGAAGGGATTTCAAACTTTTTAGATTTATTCAGTTTTCCTGGAACAAGACAACTTATATGAAATGCCATTCACAAATATGAACTAAGTAACTGTATTTCCTTAGAAACAAATTATGCATTTTTTGACACTCCATCCATCTCTGATATCTGTTATATGGGCATTATTTCCAGTGCTATACTGATACTGCTACACTGATACTGCTACACTTTATTTTGATATTCATGATATCTTCTATTCATAAGCAGAGAAATAACACAGAAGCCATATTTTATTCAACAACAGCATATGCTTACCATCCCATATTCAAGGATTCCAGATGCTCATAGCATTTCAGCCTTCTGAAGATCAAGATTATCCAGTGTTTGAGACGTATATGGTGAAATTTTAACATTCCCCCTAAAATGCAGATATTTGTATTTACACATCCTTTATATTTGCCATGAGGGATCGCCAAAAGGGTGCCTAGCCAAAAATTTTTGGGATTTTTTTAACAATAAGCTCAAGTTAGTCATATGCTTTCGTCCAAAACAATCAGAACCTGAGCCAATTTAGTGCACATAAGATACTTTGGAAGGATGAATTTATGCTGTTGAGCTTCTAATACATGTAATGAAGAGTTCTCTTCATTCATGGGTTTTTTTGTTCTGTTTTGTTTTGGTTTTTTTGTAAATCTTGCAGCTAAGTCAGTGAACCAAATGCAAAATCCAACACCTAAGGGCATTGTGTAGATTTGTAATGCACCCTGGGGGCACCTAAGGTTGAGAAACCATTGAGTGGATTACACAGATCCATATATGTAGTTTTTTCATCTCTGACAGATATAATATGAGCACTATTATTTGTACTACAAAAATTTCCTAGTATACTGTGTGTGAGAGAAAAAGAAAATAATGTAAAATCACTTACATGAAAAATTATTAAGAAAAGAGTGTTGAAGATTCCAGCCTCTTCAGGAAAGTGTCTTATGTTGTAACATCCATGGAGATTTGTATAGTGACAAAGGTTTGGCTAAAAAACTGTAGAACCAAATGAATATTCAGATCAATATATTAAGGTCTATTAGGAGCAGAAAGAAGTGTACTAAACCTGCTAAAGATCTTCCTCTCTAAAATCCTGCCATTTTTCCTGTGTGCCATCTGAAAGTTAGGCATCTGAACTGGATAAGACCTTTCCCAGGGAACAGCTCCCCCTTTTATCACATAGAAATAGTCTCAAGTGAGATGAATAGCCCTTTGCAGGAGCCTTTTTTCATTGTCTTTACAGAGACCTGCGTACTGCTTAAACCAGGTCTTTATGGCTGGGGTAAATTAAATGAAACCAATGCTCAGAAGTAATATTAAAAGAGGGACTGGTGTTGCAAAATGTTATCAGTGTACAGTGTGTTTCTCATGGGTTTTATGCTGTTGAACTCAACGTGTGTAATTGGATATTCATACTGATGTAAAGGTTAAGGACCAAAGGCTCAGGATTTTGTAATACAACTGGTGATATAATTTTCCCTATAGCAGTTTTCCTGGATTATCAACACAGGCTATAATTTTGTTATCCTTTCCTGGAGGCTGTTGGGTTATGGATTTTTTTTTTTTTTTGTTTTGCTGTACTACTCATTCTGAGTCTCCAAAAAAATTTTGGCAGCAGTGAAAAGAAATGGGACTTGCCTGTGGCCTGGACTTTCGGTACCTGAGCTAAAATTAAATATCTGCTAGACAGAGTTTGCTGAACTGCAAGTGATTTAACATTTAATCAATGCTCACTTTTATACTTAAACTATTAACTATTAAACTATAGGGTGATGCTATTTTTAAAACAATTTGTTTCTCATTTTCTCCCATTTTTCCCTGTCTCTGGCAATTGATCATTGCAGTGCCTACAAATGCTCCATGGCTAAGAAGAGAAAAGGTGAAGATCAGATATCAGGAGTCCCTGTCAACAAAAGGAAGTCCCTGTTAATGAAACCCCGCCACTACAGCCCCAGCTTGGAATGCAAAGAGGAAAATGAAGACAGGACAGAGTTACAGGAAGATATCAGTGTCCTTGAAAGCAGCTTAGCTCCAGGTAGTTGCTTGAACTCCACTTGAACATGAATTCCACAAGAAGGGAAATAAAAACCAGTATTTTGAAAGAGGGTGTAAAATGTTTGACTTTTAGGAGAGTTGGAATGGTACCTTTTTGTCCAGATTTAACCATCATACTTCCATTTGTTTTGTACAATAGCTTCTCCTGGGGTCTAGTAAATGCTTTGTAGGTCACACAGAGACAACGACTGCAGCAGGTCAGATATGGAGCAGCATCTGCTTCTCCACTGCCTCTGTCAAAGAACAAGCTTAAACACACCACCATCACACACATTTCTGAAGAGTGGATTTTCACTAGAATATATAGAGCTCTTAGGAGGGAAAATAATGCTTAGCAAAACATTGTTGACTTTAACATTTAGCAAAGCAATTTCGTGCGAGTGACTGCTGTGTGTGTTCTGTTTAACACGATTATTAGACTCAGCACTTTTATACTTGTTATTCCAACACTGGTAAGCCAAACACACCCAGCAATTTTTAGCAGCTTCAACAATGTGCATGCTGCAGAATATGGACAAGGATGGGAGGACAGAAAGATACAGCTATAATATGTTTTGATTACCCTTCCTTTCTAATATATTTTTATATATATTCAAGTTGAACAAAAAGTCTCAAACCAAATTGTTTTTCATGTATTTGTTTAAGAAGTCCTGCCAAAATAGTTAATCAGACAAGTGAGAAGATATCAATGGATGGTATCAGGAAGACAGTGGCAGTCACCTGCATACAGGTGACATAAGAAAGGTTAAAATAAAAGGAATGTGATCTGACACTGGGAAATTAGTAATCATAGATAATAGGTAAACTGAATGAACTTAAATGTCACTCAGTTGCTGGTTGCTATTGGAATTAAAAGATAATTTATTTTACACTTAGTTTCTTCTTATCAAATGCTTTTGAAGGACAGAGTGGTAGATGATATCATCTAGAGTCCCTTTACCACAAAAGAGTGGACCTAGATGATTTTCCAAGGCTCCTTCCAGCCTGGGCTGTCCTGATATTTTATGATGAACTGAGATTTATTTGTGTATTTGTGTGTATTTGTTTATTTGCATTATTTGTGTATTTATCCACTCTAAATTGAAGTCCCTTAAAACAGAACAAACCCCACAAATTTTATATGTATGATTACTATAAAACACACAGAAGAGGAAGAAGAATTTCAGATTAAAGAGTTAAATCCTGATTCTACCAAAATCAGTGGAGGCCTTTGTGGCATTTCTATAACAGTAAAGTTTTCAGTCAGCTGTCACTTGCAAATCTTCTAAGAGATTTTTCCAAAGGTCTGCATCCCATTGCTGTGAAAGCCTAGAAGGTAGCTCCATCTTCAAGCAGAACATTAGGTAGCAAGGTGATACACAATGTCTCTGTCTTTTGGGTGACATTTTAAAGAAAAATCAATCAAGGAAAAAGTCCCATCTCTCTCTGTCTGTTCAGGCTGCAGGGAGTATTTCTAGCTCCTGACACCAGAAGAGAATCTGTTGGAGTAAAAGTTTCAATATGGTTCTTGTCTTGGGGCTTTGTTATTGTTCTTTTTTTTTTTTTTTTGTTTAGATTTTTGGATTTTAGCTATATTTTTTGTGTCGATTCAGCCTGGTTCCTGACCATACAGAGTTGCACTCAGTATTATCTTTTTCTTCCCCTTTTTCTGTCCTCTCCACACCTTAAAGAACTCTATGATAGGGAAATTACTAAAATGGATGCAAAAATAGACTCTGTGTCATATGTAGACAAACCTAAGTTATTTAACTTAAGTTCCCTTTTTAAAAAGAGACAAGGATTGGGCCAAATCCATTGATACAAACAGTAGGGAAACCATGCCCTTCAGTCCAAACAAAAAATGTATATTTCTAAAAGATTTATTTGATACCAGTATGATATATTCCAACCTGCTTTTGTCAGTGATAATACAACCTACAGCTTTTGCATAAATTTTACCTGCTCCAAAACAAATTTCAGGGAAAGCATACAGCTGATCTTGATATATAGGTTTACTTGGGTTTCCTAGTGTAATATTGCTCACTTTATTATGAACCCAAGATTCTTTTCAGTTGATCAGTTAATGATTCAGTTCATGAATTGATGCAACTGTAAACCAAGCTGAGTTTTCATTATTTTAAAGGTAAATTTACAGCCTGTAGATGTAAAAAGCAAAGCTGGGACAGCTGAACCATTAAGACTTATTCAACAACAAATTTTAAAAAACTTCTGATTATTTAAGGACCAAAATATTTTTTATCATGAACTTATATTATTTTTCATCTTTCACACATAAAATAACTGAAAAAGCCTTTTACCATCGAACATTTTGTTTGGTTTGTTTCCTTTTGATAGGTGGGAGATTTCTTTTATGATAGATCTTGTTACTTTTTGAAATCACCCACTGACAGTATTCTGCTCTTTTCCAAATGGCAGAAGAGCAAATAATGGAAACCCATTTGACCAAAGTTAGTTATAGAGCCAAATCACCATTCTTCCTTGTTGAGATGTGAAGAGATGGCACACTTTATCCAGAATACTGCAATGTGTGTGGTACTGGACCACATTGCTGAAAAGTTACAAGAAGGTTTACAGACACTTCTTTAAACACAACTTTAGGCACACAGTGCACAAGGCCGCCTCTCCCTGCACGAGTCCAATTTTCTGAAGAAGAATAAGAATTAATCAATATTTTCTTTTAACATATAACAAACAGTTGAACCAAACAATTATGTAAACTGGAAATGACCCAAAATGCTAACAGTTTGGCAGCAGTAAAGTGAAATGCATTGTGGTGCACATGTGCATTTTTGTCCCCCTTTTCCCCTCCACAATAATCTGCACTTAATAGGAATATTTTAAACTATGTAGCTAAGCAACAGAGGTAATTGTTGCTTTCTAGAGCTTTTGTTAGGCACTCTAACACAGCCCAAATATGCATAATTAGGTATAATGTCTATAAATCATTATTGTACACATGTGGGTAGTTAAGTGGATTGAGAGAATAGTTCAATGAATTGGACATATTCACTGAAAATGCTTTTTATTTGTTTTCTGTAGTTCATAATACTTTAAAATTATCATAACCCTTTACACTTTCTCTTAATAGCTCACTGTGTTATTGAGAGAAACTTCATTTGCATTTTAGGCTATGCTTAATTTATTATTTAAACCTGGAGTTCTTCTGATTCAGGAAAGGACAGACACATCTTATGAAATAGTCTAAGCTTGTTTATTCATCCTCCTTTCTAGGAAGTAAAATGTTAAATTTTTCAGTTTATGTTGAATAGATCCCAACAAAAGAATGTACCCTATAATCAGCATTATTGAAGGGGCTAGTGTTGTGACTAAATTCTTCCCTTCATCCAAAAATGCTTTTAGTTACTATGGCAATATTTACTTGATCCTGGCAAAACCAGTGTTGATTTTAGAGAGATAATTACCAGAAAGGAAGATGATGGAGATGTATTTTTGAGTGTCCTTGTCAGAGGAAATGTTTATAAAAAATTAAATGAGATACAAAAGGCATATTGTCTTCCACACTGACAATCTCTCCTACATGCAGCCTTTATTACCTGCTGGCTGCTGCTTTTCTTCTGAAGAAAGATGTTTATAAAGACAGGATGCGTTTCAGTGGTGTCTCTAACAAGTCCTTTATGAGTCTGTACATAACAACCATTTCTGTTTGCCTGTGCATGACCTGATCTATCACTTAGTGTGGCAATTTCAATGGTGACCAGGAGCTTGCCCTTTGTGAAGTATTGTGGATTTTTCCATCAAGGTCTTTCATGGGATCTGGGGTGACTGGGAATACAATTAGGATTTATTTTAAGAAAATATTTGGGAATCTTAGATGAAATAAAAGTGAAAATAGATCAAAGGAGTATCAAAATGTGTTTGTGTTCTTGTATAAATACATATATATACACACAGAGATTATATAGATCATTTACATATATGTAATATCAATGTATTGCACATTATATTTGCATACATATATATGACTCTGCGTGTGTGTGTGTATGTGTTCTAAAAAGTATATGTTTTCACTGTCAGTGAGAAATGGGGATATACTTTTTTCTCATATAGAACTATAATATAAAGTATATATAATCTTAGAAGGGTTTTTCATCATGCTACAAGCAGTCATTTCAAACAGATCCTTGGTGTGAATTCAATCATTTCTGAGTACTTTTCTGAGTAACAAAGCAGCAATTGGTAAGCCAATATCTTAATGTCATTTCCACAAGACACAAAAAATAATTATTCTTTCATATTTCTCTTGCCTTTTTTCTCATGTAGAGGAGAGTACTACAAAATCATCCGAGGAAACCCCTCATTTGGGTGGGCAAGAAAATTCCAGTCAAAGAAAAGACAGCTACTCCAGCTATCAAGATGCCGTGGCCAAATCATCGATGAACATGGGAAAACTAGCAAAAGATGCACCCAGTCAAACAGTGGCAGAAAATCTAAATGATAGTGGCATTCAATCCTTAAAAACAGAAAGCGATGACACTGATGAATGTTACCTGATTAGCTCAGCTGAAGGAAAGGAAAAGACTGCTATTTCTGACCCAAAATACTGTTCATCTGAGGAAAATGAAAGTAACTCTGAAATTATGGACAACGAGTGGGATAGCTCTTCGAATTTCTCAGAAGAAACTAGTGTAAAGCCCCATGTAACTCAGAAATATATTGTAGAGTGTAATCAACCCAGCATTCTGGAAGTCCCAGAAATTAAAAAGGAAGAGGTGGAATATGGTCCTTGTGAAACACTCTGTGACTCAGAAACAGAGCTAAGAGCACCCCAGGAGCCTCCCTCCGATCCTTTTGAGAAGAGAATTCCGAATCTCTTCCCTGAAAGTGAGGAAGACGACAACGAGTGCCTGTCAGAAACCACAGACGTGTCAGTTGAGCTGGACAAAACAAAAGGCAACTTGAGCTTGCTAGAGCAAGCAATTGCTCTGCAGGCAGAGCAAGGGCATGTGTTTCACAGCACCTACAAGGAACTGGATAGGTTTCTTCTGGAGCATCTAGCAGGGGAAAGGAGACAAACCAAAGTTATTGACATTGGTGGGAGACAGATATTTAGCAGCAAACGTAAGGAAGTATTTTTGGCTCTTCTTGCTGGCTTAAGCATTTGTCCTGTGACTGATAGACGATTCTGAGCTGGGTTTTATAGCAACAGTAAAGAATCTGGAATTTAGCTGGTAATTTTGTTAATTATGTACCTTCACACTAGTGTCTCACGTCTAACCAGGTTAAACGCTAGGTACTTGGCTTCCTGCCAAACTGCTATGTGAAATCATCAGTAATGGGTACTAAAAGGCCTGTGTAGCTGGCACTGATATTCCTCCTCCTCCTTTTCCTCCTCCTCTCCTTCCTTCTCTGTAGGATGCTAATACAAACCTCCAAAGTTTCAGCAGCCGAAAGACAAGGCATTAAAACAGTGTTCAAAGGCAAGTTTAGGGTGAAAAATCGGCCCCTCCCAAACACACTACCTAATTCCTAAGATATGTGATTTCTGAGTTCAGTCTACTTCACGTATCAATCATTATTACATCAACCAACATTACATTTTGCTACATTCAACACTTCTGAGCCAGGATAGCACAAGCCATGCTCTTCTGCCTCAGTTGCCATCAGTAGACATACCAGGAAATTCCAAAATCTTTAGTTTCTGAGGGTTTGTGGTATCCTACAAGCTCGAAGGATCATCACTCAATTTTCAACATTTAATCAGGAGTCCAGAAGTGGAGATTTAAAAGATTTGGGTTTGATATATAAACTGGATTGTCTTGTATGAAATTCCTCAATTGAGGATAATTACAGAACATCAAGAGATGTCATTTTATAAGCACAATCCCTTCTGTAGTAAGTAACAATACATTCATCTGTCCTTTGACTTTTCCTTTTGGCCTTCCAAACATCCCGAGGTCACCCTAGCATTGATGCAATTTCTGCTTTTGATAAATGATTTACTTTGGTATTTCTAATGTAACTTTAGTGTAGTCCCTGTGGACATTGCAAATATTATAGTAATTTACTTATCTAAAGCATTTATTGTGAAAGAGAACTGACAGGCATTTTTAGGAGCTGCAACTATAAAATATTTCCTGCAGTATTAGGGGAAAAAAATGCAGACATTTCATTTTTGTGTCTCAAGCAGTGTTTTCCTTAGGTTTTCTTAAGCTGTGCATGCATGGTATTAATCTACCTTTTTATTAAACCACACGAACCTTTATTTGCTCAGATGACTTTGGCATATGCAGGAACTTTATAGATATCTTTCCTACCCTGAGAGCAGCTGTGTTCACCAGACTCACCTTGGTGTCAGTGTGACTTTCTCATGGCACACATAGGAAAGAGCAGTGATGTAAGAATGGCAGAATCTATCCTTTCTATTTCACCTCATATCATAATTAGCTGTGGCTGCCAGGTGAGTTCAGAGGTAACACACCAGGCTTTGTTTGGGTTGCATAAGCACCACAAGATTGCAGTCAATGTTGTATAGGGCACATAATTTTTCCACTTTATATAATTAACTGGGTTTTATTTCTATAAAATCTACCACCAAATCCATCAGCTCTTAATTTTAATTCTTGCATGCTAGATCAGAAAAATATCTATTTCATTATAAACCTTTCTAATTACCAGAGGAAACACTAAATCATATTTCAGGGTGTCTCTTTATTTTCTGTTCACTATTGTAGCATTTTCCATTTGCAGTGATTCTAAAAAGCATGTGGTCTCCTGATGATGCTGAGTCTATTTTCTTTCCTCCTTGCTTATTTATTTTATTTTTTTAATCTAAAACCTTGCCAGGACGTTTAACCCTCAGCTGTCTCTGGTGATTCTGTCCCTAAGCACATTCTACCTCATGGTCCAGAAAAATGAGCTTGAAGGAGGCAGCTCACTGTGCTGGCTGCAGCTGTTTTCTCCCCCAGCACCAAATGCTGTTGGCAGCCAATCACAGATGGAGCTAAAACCATCCTCAGCAATTTATGCGGCCACTTCCTCCAGATTTCTCACAAGAGAATTTCTGGACCAGAAATCATTCCTTTCTCGCCCAGACTTCAGATCCTGCATTGGAAATCAAATAAAGGTTTTCTGACCAGTGAGTCCTGCATAATTCTAGGTGCTTGAAACAGAGACTGGGGGTGCAGCGTGGCTGTTACAGCGTGGTAGCTGTGGGGCTGGGCTGAGACCTCGCCTTTGAAAGGGTATCGGCTGCTCCATGTTTGCAGTGCCTTTGTGGGCTGCTCCACAAAGCAGCATTGCCATGTGTACCAGAGGGAGCTGCTTGCCTTGCCTCTCAAATGTAAAGTGGCATGTATTCAGTCTCCTAACAAAGAGCCTACAGCCTAGAGATCTGTGATATTTAAGGAATGGCTTCTGGTTGAAATGCTTTTTGTTTGTTTGTTTATTTGTTTCACACCTCAGCTTTTATTTGGTTGTCCCAGCTTCCTGGAGTCTGACATTAACAGAGCAAAAGATTGTTTCTCCTTTTTTTTATTTATTCCTTTATAGATCTTGCTGTTGGCTCATGCTGCCAGTTTTCTGGCTTATTGGATTGTGGCTTCTGTCCTGTTTGAGGCTCTGAATGGAATAAATGACACTGCAGTCCTAAAGCTATATAGTTTAGCACATAAATGGCATATTGGGAGAGGGAAATCATTGTTTAAAGGACACAGCGTGAAAACCTGAAGATGTTTCAGTGCATACATCCCTGTTAAAACTTTGTGCAAGAATTAAATCTGAAGTATAAAATAGAGAATACCACACTTCTAGGATCACTCAGCTGAGTGCAGACAGGGGCTAAACCCAAACAAAATCTTTATCTGATTTCTCTGCAGATTCACCCAGGCCTGAAAAGAGAGAAACCAAATGCCCCATCCCAGGATGTGATGGCACAGGGCACGTGACTGGGCTGTACCCTCACCACCGCAGTCTCTCAGGCTGTCCACATAAAGTTAGAGTGCCACTAGAAAGTGAGTATCACCACCCTGCAGTCCAGAATAACAACTGGATCTGTCTCAGTATTGTGGGTAGTGTGTGCTTATGCTGGAGAAGAGTCTCCTTTTTCCTGCATGAGATTGCAGGATGAGACTGGGAAAGAAGCCATCACACCTTCTTTGCTCCCCAGCTCACAGTCACAGTCCTGCTACTTGTGCAGCTCAAGTGCTCCTCAGCAGCATCCTTACAAACAGCAGCAGGCTCCTTAGGCAGCCTGGGAAGAACAAGATCAGACAACCTACCCCCACCTGCATGCTGTAGTCCCCTGAATCTTCAAGATGTTGCTAGCTCACACCTTTGCTAAGGCACAGAAATCACCTGCTTGATTCGGAGCCGTGGCCTCATTTGCTGCAATAGCACAGGGAGGCTGCTGGTTTCCATTGCCAACAGATGAGAGAGGCCTGGGCATGCTTATGCAGAGATGTTTCCAGTGTCTTCCTCACTGCTGAGCCCAAAAAGGTTATTTCCATCAGCACATCCCAGTGCTGGTCCACAGCAGGTCCCTGTCCCAGTATCACACTAGCCATTTTATGCCCACTCTAGCCTGAATTTCCCTGCTTATTTCTAACTCTGCTGCTCTGATTACATTGGCTTGACTGTGTGTGTGCAATCCTGCAACATGATGCAATGAAATGCTATGTAATAAGCCAAAACTTAATGTGAAACTATCCGCTTAAACAACCTAGTTAGTCAGATTGTTCTTTGTGGGGGTATGCATAACAACAAATTAAAAGGATATTTGCACTTTACCAAAATCCTCTTCCTAACTGTAGCTCTCCTCTTTCTTAAATCTGGTACTAAACCGTACTTATGGAAACATCTGCTGAATTAAGCAGGCTGCATTTGGAAGGCCTTAGCAACATTAACTTCCTAAAAAGTTGAAATTAACAAGTCCTTGTTAATTATCATGCTTCCAATTAGATATGTTCTGTCCTGATGGGGAGAAAAAAAAAAAAAAAGGGAAAAAGAAAAAGAAAAGTGTTAGAATTTGGTTCCTGGCAGAACAAACCTGTGGACTGAACAGTCAGCTTTTGTGAAACTGTGTGCCCTAAAGATGCGTAATGATTAACACAGACATATCTGTCAGGTTTAGTGAAGATGATCCACATCCAAGGGCATAAGAAATGCACAGGCAAGAGGTTGTAATCCCTACTAAGAGTGTAAACTGATGCTTGGAACCATTTCTGGTTGGTCCAAGGTAGTTTCAGCACAGCTCAGATGACAGAAGGTATAACGTTCAAAGGAACATACTAAAAATATCTGATAAAATACATAAACAGCCCTCCTGTACCTGGGAGCTTTCCTTCTCTGGGACACAGAGGGACTGCAGCTCCATGTAACATGGACAGTGTGGCCTAGGGCTCCTCTGGCATCTGCATTTTCCAGTGTGGGTGTATAAAAGCCTTCATGATTTAACCTCTTTGCTGACTTCCACTTACAGTCTTTTAAAGTCTGTATAAACAATTTTATGCATGTGGGAAGCCACACCATACTAATATAGAAATAGACTGGTTTATGCTGGAGGTACCATGGTCACTGTGTTGAAGGTCGTTTGTTTCTACTCTTCTTTTGTGATAAAAATGTGAAAGAATTGAGAATCTGAGTTCAAAGAAGATATGTTCATTTTTTAAAAGATATGTGGTTTTAATTGATGCATTTTATTATCAATTTTTTTATATTTCTGTTTAGTTCTTGCCATGCATGAAAATGTTTTAAAGTGCCCCACCCCAGGATGCACTGGAAGAGGACATGTCAACAGCAATCGCAACACACACCGAAGGTAGATCAGAAATATTCCTGTCCCCTTAAAACCTAACACGTTCTTGGGAGTTAATTGATAGGCACATCTTGGAATTAGCTGCTAGGTACTACACTGAAGAGTGTCTATGAACTGCAAGGGCAGCCTGTATTATTTATAACCAAATAATTGTGTTTAATTCCATTATATTAAAAAATGGCTGCAGCACAGAGGATGGCAAATTCCACTCGTATTTTCATAGATGAGATTTAAAGCTACAATTTCATCACAGTCCTCACACTGAAAATTCTTCATGTGCAGGGGGAAGGAATGGAAAAATATATTATTATTGCTACAACTGGGAAACCCCATGGAAACCAAAACCCATTTGTTTTGCACTACTATTTGTTTTACCACCACTAGTTGTTGACAGGAGCTTCCAATCAAGGCATATTCCCTTTTAGCCAAACAGAAAATTTTAAGTGAACTATTTGAAAAGTTGTTTAAAAGCTCCACTTGTTATCCTCAGGAATGGAATCTTCCTGCCTGGAACCCCCCTGTCTGTTTAGCATGCTGCCTGCAGGGAGAAAGTAAAATTGAGAAAAGACTTCCAGACAGGCAGCTGGGGAATCACAGCTGGACTGCAGGTGAGGCAGAGAGCCACACTCTGTCTCCAGCAAGCCATTGCTCTCTGCACAGCTCTTGTCAGTACTACTTTCTGCTGGAAGTAGTATATTCCATCATACTGCTTCTGGGAAAATATAGTGTCAGTCTTAAAATCAAACTCGGGACATAACAATTTCAAAACAAACTTTCTTTATTGATCTGAATTTTTGTGAGATTTTGGGGGGTTTTATTTATTGATTGATTTGCTACTGCATGAGTACACCAAAAGTAAGATCTATCATATTGTGTTTAATACTAAAAATAGTCAGTCTTTATCAGACATATGACAAGTTTGTCTAGAAGAATATATAAGGCACAAGCAGATTTTTTTCTTTGTTTTTCCTTTTTTAAATCCCTAGTCATCTTTGAAGCCCATCAGCTGTATCATGAGCAAGCCATGAATAGGATAAGAAAACATATTCTAATCTAATAAAACAAACAGGAAAATATAAGCTAGCACAACTTGAAACGATAAAATGTGTTCTTTGGTAACAGTCTCTCATACATCCCTCGTTTTTTTTTCCCAAATTCACTTTCCTTTTAATCAGCAGGAGGCTTATATGCATGGTTTAGCTGATAAAGTAAATGTCATTTGTCAAAAAATTTACTAGTGACTTGCCAGACACAAAACATCAAAGCTGAACTGTGGAAAACTCCTACATGATTCAGTTTCCAGATATATCACCTAAAATACACAGATTTCACAGTTTTGCATTAAGGATTGAAAAACAGATGAATCTGAGCTATAACAGCAGTAGTTCCCTTAGATGCACAGACCATCAAAGTCACTGGTTTCCACAGAAAAACAGCAGACATCTCCTTTGCACAAGAATGAATTTCAATGTTTTTTCTTGTTTCTGTTCTTCACTTTTGTTTTTCAACAGCCTTTCTGGTTGTCCAATTGCTGCAGCTGAAAAGTTGGCAATGTCCCAGGAAAAGAACCAGCTCGAGTCTCCAAAAGCTGGGCAGTGCCATGATCAGACTCACAGGTAGGAGCCCTCACAAGCCAGTTTCTATAAACAAACAAACAAACAAACAAACTCTTATTTATGCACAAATTCTGTTGACTGGTCCTCATATCTTTCACCCACTTCAGCTTTTGGCTCCAGTGGTAACCCAGTTTTACAAGATGAACCTCTGCAGAACTATCAGATTCTCAAAATAAACCAGCATCTTTCTGTTGGCTGACATGAAAGACAAGAGATGCATCTTTGGATAAGCAATCAAATATACCCTATTAAATCTTCCACACAAGTAACCTGATCAGAACAATCCATAGAATTTCTTTATTTTTAGTTTATTGGTTTAATTACTTTAATTTATTTTTTATACAATGACATCAAAAAGCAAAAACACTTTTTATTGCAATTGTATTTTGTCTGAGTTATATGGACCCTACAGACACACATAATTTGCACATCATTGGCACCACGACCATTACAACCTATTATATTCAGGTCTATTTGGGGACACTTTAATTTGTGGATTATTGACATGATCAGCTCTAATGGTTCCTTCAGAGCCATTACAGAATATTATGTCCATGTGTCTGCCAACTGCACGTGCCTTAACTCTACACATGAAAAGTCCTAAGGAAATTACTAAAGACAAGTAGTTACTGGACATTAACTAAATGGAATAACACACCATAAATCATTTGTTCCTCCCAAATAGCACAGATCATCTTATATTATATTTATACCATACTCATTCACAGTACAGTGAGAACAATACTGATCTGAGAAAAATAAAAGCTAGAAAAAATCTAGACAAATTTTTAGGACTAAAGGAAGTGGTAATCTAGCAGTAAGTCAGTAACTTCCTTGTAAATAGCCCAAATTGCTATTAAAGAATATTGCATTTTTTAATGTCCTTTAGTTTGTGAAGTAGTTAAAGGACTTTTTGACTACTAATCAGCCACCATGTTCATGTTGTTTATTTCTTGTATACACCCACCAGTAAGTTTTGCATGTGATAGTAACACACTTTTGGATTATGAGATGCAATCATATCCTATTCTTCAAGACAAGGTTATTTAAAGACATTCTCATCTTTCTCCTTCATTCTTCTCCTCCTCTCTGCAGGACAAATTTAACAAAACAGCCTGAGGTATCTCATTACAATTACAGAACTTCACAGCCAGTCACTTCCTCCAGAGGCACCCTGGTGAAAGAGCAGGAGAAGTTTGGGAAAGTCCCATTTGATTATGCCAGTTTTGATGCACAAGTCTTTGGCAAACGCACAACAGCACCTGTGTCACAAGGTCGAAAAACACCTCAGTTTCTTGAATGTAAGCTCAAAATTAAATTTTCTCTTGGAAAAGGGGCAAAATGTCGATGATTTTTTTTCCTATTTGCTTGTCCTGCTTTCAAACTTCTAGAATTCTAAAAAGGTCTGTAGAAACTATCTTTAATCACTTGTGCCTAGAATGTTAAATAGAACACTAATTTGCTAAATATAGAATTTTAAAACACTAAATATAATTACTACAAAGTTTAGGTTTTTGATGCTTCTTTTGAAAGCAGTTATCAGTGGAAAAGGGAGTAAAAAGGAATGCTTTATGTTTTACCCATTGCCTTCTTCCTTGATTAAATTGTAATATCTTTATGGGATAGGTGAGAAGTCCCATAGAATGTATCTGCACAACATCTAATGAATTACAGTATAAAGAAATCCAAGTTAGGTTTCAAAGGTACTTCAGGTACCATTTAGGTGAATCTATACAGGTATTATGCCTCCTAGATGAGCATGTGCCCAAGCTACATTCATTCTAGGCCTGGGCTGAATTTGTTTTGGTAGCTCATATTCCTGTACTAAATCATATTTGTAGCGCAGTCATATCCAATGCATCAAATTGTTATCAAGATTCCTCTGCTTGAATCATTTACAGATTTGCTGAGATCCTACTCTGTACAAATGAGATACCACAGTTTGAACACTGATGGTTTATTGCAGATGCTCTTCAGAATCTGCATAGGAAATATCAGCTAGGTTCTGCCATTGTACTGACAATTATAAAATATTCTTTAGTTTAAAGAAGCAAATGATCCTGTTGCCATGAGGGAAATGGAAATGTTTCATTGCACCAAAACTTGGGTCAGAAGAAAATAGAACCAAAACAACGTTAAAAAAGACTTTTTGGTTGGCTTTTGTTTTGTAAATGACAAAAAGGTTAGCAAAGGAAAATAAAATAGGAAAACAAATTTTGTCCCACTTACTCCAACAAAGAAGAACATTCATAGTAAGGTGAACAGAAAAGCAATATATTTTGTTAATGAATAAATCAATATATAAATTAATTTTACATATAATCCTATAAAATATTATATATGTTTTATATATTTATAAAATTTTGTAAATTTTAATATTTATCTGTGTATGTGTCTGAGTACACAAAAGCACACATATGTGTTTGTAGGTATCTGTTTGTTGTGTGTATGTATATAAATACTCTCTTTAAAATTGCAAATGAAAAGTAGATATTTATCTGACCTGGAAAATAGGCTTGCTTAAATGAAAGCAAATATATGCATTGCCAGCTTCTTGGGTGGCAGATTTTCCAATTTTGTTTGTAAAATTGAATATTCCCTATTAGCTGTCTCTTTGCACAGATGTATGTCTATTTCACAGGTTCATTTCAAGGAAAAAATGATTGAAATGTTTTTATACAAATGCAAATACATATATATGCAATTTATGTATGAACAATATCAGAGCTGAAGTTTACAGCCTGTTGTTCTTGCAAAGATTGCAATGTTCAGCTATTATTTTAATGGAAAGGTGAAAGTAAAAGAGCTGGGGAGTGATTTAACTACTCAGGTATACAAAAGTTGGCAATAAGAAGCTGATGATGTAGTGATGGGTTCAGAGTCCTATGTAAATATGTAGCCAGACAAAAGCCCATCATTAGCCCTCTGTGTATTCTGCACTTATAAACTTGGGGTTTTTTTAACAAAACATACACCCTTTATAGCCTGGGGTGGTTTTTTAGTTGGTTGGTTGATTGGTTGTTGGTTGTTTTTTATTTTAGGATAGGTAATAAAAAATACCCTTTCTGGTCTTTAAACACAATTTAAATTCCATTGTAGTAACTGTTAAAAATGTAGACTATCTTGTTTGTGCTACAGTGCTGTGTTTACAGCAGGGTAGATAAATCCTTTTTAATTTTCACTAGAGAAAGGGAGGACTGAATCATGAGGCTTTCATGTATTGCTCTACTGAGATGCCTCCAGTGCTTAGAAAAATGGAATATAGCATTCAGCCACAGTCAAAGCACATAAACAAGCGTTTCTTTCAGAGCATCCCAAGTTTGAGGGAAGATGAGTCCTCCTATGCCTTGTGTAGCTCTTAGCATTAAAAAGCACTCAGCCAAAGCTCTACATCCAAAGGGATCCAGAGCCTTGGGGCTCAGATCTTTAGGGAACGAGCAGATGGCCATATGCAGAAATGTTCTTGATGTATCTGGGTGTAGGCTGAGAAATTGGATTTTACTTAGTTTATCTTTGTAGGACACTGTGAGGGCTGCAGACAAAAGAAGTGATTATTGCTTCTTTACAGCTGAAATCATGATGCTGTGTTCTCTCTGCAACAGTTTATGCCATCTCAAGCTCCAAAATCCAGAAGAGAGAGCAGAGTTCTCTCTAATTGTTTTAGAGTAAATGCTACTGATGAAGAAAAAGAAGCACACATACCACTTTTGTATGTGAAAGTGCTTTTCTGTTCACCTGTTAGTATTTAATTTTCAGCTGACATCCCTGTCCCTAATAAATCTGTGTATTATTCCAAATGTAGACAACAAAAGATTCTAAACACATGTATGTTCATTATATTGTAAATTGTTTAAAGAGTGGACTTAAATTTCTAAATATTTCCACAAAGTATTTAGTATTGAATGTGCCTTACAGGTAATGCTTTTATCTGATTTCTCTGCTTCATTCAAGAGTTTTGTGGTCCTTAGTCACATAAGCAAAACTATTTAAATAAGAGACTTATTCATCTAAGGAGAGTAAGCAGTGTTGTTTTAGCTAAGACTGGACAAGTCACAAGTTGGTTTTTTGCACAATAGATCTCCAAGAGGAAGCCTTTATAAGAATACATTTGCAATTGCATTTGTCCACTGGAGTGGTCAAATCATGATGGGTGCCCACTAATGCTTGCTCAGTCTTTCCTTGGACATCATTGTTTTTAATGCCTGAGTTAAGGATAAGCAAAATAAGAGTAAAAATCTCAGAAGGTTTGTTGACAGATGTGTATTTCTCAAGGAAAAATTAAATTATTGCATTTCTGAAGCCATTTTTACTGTAAACCCTTACTGGCAATAGCAAACGGATTGTTTTAAATGTAATCTTTGACTATTTTTTTTTTTTTATGTATGAAATCGCAGTCTGAGAAGCAAAACTATTTAATGGGAAAAATTTCATACATGCAATTGCTAATCAAATCTCTCTTCAACAGCAAAGCATTTTTCAAATCCAGTGAAATTTTCTAATCGACTGCCTAGTGCTAGCGCCCACACACAGAGCCCTTGCCATGCCAACTCTTATAGCTACGGTCAATGTAGTGAAGACACCCACATAGCAGCAGCTGCTGCTATCCTGAACCTTTCCACCCGCTGCAGGGAAGCAGCAGAGATCCTCTCCAACAAACCACAGAGTCTGTCTGCCAAGGTAGGGTAGTCCAAGAACCTGGAGGGTGTGCTAGCTACTGAACTGTGCGAATAAACTGTCTTTCATGTTAGTGACTGCATTAAATCCCCCAAAAGGAGGCTTCTGTTTGCATGCTCTTTTGAAGAGAGGCAGAGAAAAAAAAAATCAGTAATGCAATGACCAGTTCTGATAAAAACTAAATAAATAGCAGGAATTATGTTGTTAATTCTTTTCATAATTGAGCCCTAATTACAAGGGGGGAGATTTCTGGGAGGAAAAAGTAAAAGGTTATTTGAAATCCAAAAACAATCTGTGGTGGATAATGAGTAAGATCTGTTTTAAGAGGGAATTTTTCTCCCTCTGAAACCTGCCATTAGTGATCATTTTGGAGACTGATTTAAAAAAAAAAAATAAAAATCATATGATTAATCAAGAGGATATTTTGCTAGCAATGGAACAGAACTACCTATGGAGTCTGTTGTGTTTGGAGCCCCTAACAGTTTGGCAAGGTGGAAAGGGGTGAATAACAACTGACTTTGGTACAATTCCCCTTTCTGCTGGCAAGAGTGGAGAATCAGGCCCACTGCGTTTGGAGATAGATAATTTGGGCAAGTCTGTCATAATGGAAAGCTGCCTAATTTTGTAGATGTTTGTGTGGCTTTCGTGTTTTGGTTTCTGCTCTGCGTTTCCTCACAGATCTTTATGATTTACAAATGGTGCTGGGTGAGCTATGAGCCTTATTTTCTGTGCCATTACATAGTATTATAATGCTGATGAAAACAGACAAGAATTTCTTCTGATGACAGTGGTGTGGGAGTACGGTTGTTTATCATTTGCATTAAAGTCACACGTGTTCCACAGTTCAAAAGAAACTTTTGAAAGCTCTTTGTAGGTAAGAGGGAGTCATTACAAGAACTTACGGACAAATCACTGGGGAGTGAAAAGAGGTGCATTTGTCAAAACACAGCATAGCAGGTGTGCTTTTGCTGTGGGACTCTGACTCACGATGTTTGCTGCAAAAGACAGATGATCTGTTTTTCTGCAAGTCAGTGTCACTCTACCTTATCTCTGTTATCTGAGCCTCACAAGGCTCATTCTGGCTAGATGTCTTCCACAGCTGTTGATCTACATTTTGGTTGAGGGTTTATTCACCACTGCTAGGAGGTTAGCTTTTTTTTTTTTTTTTTTTTTTTTTTGTGTGTGTGTGTGTATGTAATCATTAATTTGGCCACCAGCATAATAGATTTTTAGGTATTTTGAGCCTTCTGCCTTTGGAGAGTGCTATCCCCTAATTTGCTGCTTTTGATTTATACTTGTATGTGAAGTTTTGGACATTAAAATCAGCGTTGGGAGATGCCACAGGGTAAGGTTTTTAGAGTATGTCCACATACATTCCCTGTAACTCATTAGCTGTGCAAAAGACTGCTCATAGAACCTTTCCTAATGACAAATTCATCCTTGATATCTGCTGCAAAAAACCTCCTTCCATCAGTCTTTAATAGAGACTTCTTCTAGTAGGGAAATGGAAACTGGTGCCAATGGTTGGATTAAATTGCTGCAGCAGCCTTTGGCTGACCTCAGCAATAGACCTTTGTTGCCAGAGAAGAGCAGTAAAGGGACCAGGCATAACCCAAAGATTTTCTCCTATGTACCTGCCTCACAGTTGCCAAATCATGGGGAAGGATTGAATGGAAGTGAGCATAACAGTAATGATGCAGAGGGACACTTGGGGCACATAGCTTATTCCTTTTTCACAGCCAGGAATCCAGCCTAAAAGAAAATCACCTGCCTACCTTGCTATCTGCCTGCCTCCACTTTTGCCAGACTTTCTGGAGGGCATACTGCTACAAAACATCTGACAGAAGAGTCAGAATTAGCTTCTGGCCAAAACACAGACAAGTAAGCCCCAGACAGATTTGGTGTCCAAAAGTACACAAAACATTTTTTTTTCGGTTTTGGATATTTATTACCTTGATCATACAGGATTCAAACCAAAAAAATTGTGCCACTACCAGCCACAAAACAATTTAGAAACACTGATAAATAGTATTTTATTGTTTCATATTTTAAAACTAGAAAGGGTCTTCACTGAAGAGAGTCTGACAACTTAATTCCACAGTTTTTTTGTTTGAATCCTTTAAAAGTAAATGTTTAATTGCTAGAATATCTTACAAAATTTTTAGAATATTAAAAACACCCCTCTTGAGAGCTTATCTGTATTTGAACTCAAATAAATGCAATACATTACTACAGAGTTAATAATTTCCCTTTTCTACTCAACAGCACACACTTTCAACAGGTTTGAAAATAACTGTGTGGAGTGGCTGTGTTCAGATCCCCATAGTATCAAACATCTAGTCCCTGCCCCTTGGCACACCCTTTTGTTCCCTTTTCTAAGAAAACCTGATTAGCATCGTCCATACTTTAGTAGATCAAAGCTCCTGACTTGTAAAGGTGTTTGAGCATCAGGCAGCCTCCCAGAAATCCAGTCCTTGGCTCTTTACAGATGGGAGGCTGTGTGGTGGTAGAACGAGATATGGGAGACTGCAGAGGACTTCCCACGCTTGCTGGAAATACTTTGCCAGTAGCACAATTGTCAGAGATGTAAAAATATTGTGCTTCTATGTTTTAAAAGCAGAACTTAAAGTTCAAACATTTCAAGTAAGTGGCATTTTCTTGTATTTGCTCAAGGCATGCATATGTTGCCTTGCTTAAACAAGTGGGGGAAACAGCAAAATGATTTTTAGCACAAATGTGTTCCCAAGTATCTTTTTTCTTTTTGCTTCTTAAATTTTATTTCTTGACCCTCCCAAGGTATAGTCCCTCTCCTAGAAAGAGTTGGATGGTTTACCCTGAATATTCACCACTTTCCTATATGTACAGATAACGCTTAAATGAAAAAGTAAATGAATTTTATAACATAGTTCAAAATTTCAGTAACTTAATGAATATTCAAGTATGTATCTCTCATCCTTTGCACATCAGTTCAAAAGGGAGAGTCCTAGATAACAAAAGAGAAAGAGAAGCATAGCAAGAATAGAAAAGTCACATTACACATTAACAGTACCACTGGTGAGAAAAACTTCCAAAGAGACCTTATGTTCAAGGTGATCTGACAAATATCACAAGTTTAAAAATAACAATTTAAAAATTAAGCCATTAAAAAATGCATTTATTCTGAAATGTGCAGTAAAATTAATCTTAAATCTTCTCTATGAATTATGTATCAGTTGCATACAAAATAGTAAGATCATCAGATACCTTGATGATACAGCTTTCAAAATAATTGATATCACATTAATGTTGCACTGTCTGAGCCTTCAGCCTGGGACTGCAGTAAACTTTTCCCCTGAATATAATCCCAACCAGGCAATTCTCATGCAGTCAATACCCCAAGCCAGTCTCCTGGTTGTATTCTATTCTAGTTTATGTAGCTTCATTCAGCTCCCATTGAAGTCACCAGAAGGGCTCTCTTAGGAGACTTAGCTTGCAGCTTCTAGCTCTGTGTAAAAATCCACTGCATCATAACTTGCAGGGATCTCCCCTGTTTACAGCCCTCACTACACACGTCTCAGTGAGGTAGCTGCAAGCAGCAGTTTATCTGTATCCTCATCACTACTGCTTGCCAAACATTTTGTTGACTGTTTTGGTGTTTTTCCCACCTGTTTAGACAAAATGGCATATGCACACTATGCCTTGAAAGAAAACAACAAATATAAAAATATAAAACAGCAAAAAAAATGTAAAAATAAAATCACACTTGCTAAAAATGTTTAAAGTTTAAATTCTGGTTTCTGAATAAAATTGTATCATCTCTCTCCGTTCTTGGATATTGATGATGGTGAAAATTGCATCAATTATTTAAAACATGTAGTTAGCACTCAGCATGTTTTCAGGCAGTGCTTTACTCCAAATACCTTAAAGCCTAAATACAGGATGAAAAATCATCCAAGAGTATCACTAAGTACCATCCTGTAATACCGCTGTGCATATTGCTCTCTAAGTACCTTCTTGGCTTGGTTTTTTTAATTTGTGAACTGCTCTGGGCTTAAATTGTGACTCCAGTTTTGTCTCAGATGTTGTTGGGCTGCTACAAGTTTTCTCACTTTGACCCAAAATTAATATTTTAATTTTCTGCAGAAGTAGTCAATTGCTTAAATTTAAGTGTGAAGAATTGAGGACCAGGTGCACGTGTTTTTGTTGGCTGGAAATATAAAAGATTCTACTCTTTTGGGTGGACTTGTATTAAGAATATTATTCATACACACGGCAAGATACAAGTCACATTTACTCCCAATACCAGAACTTAAGAGCTCTTTTGAGCTTTCCAAACCAGACTGAACTGCTAGGGGGAATGCAAAATCGTTGATCATGTTGTTTCTTTGGACTTGCTTAGCATTAAGTTCCATGGCTGATGCCAACCAAAGAATACAGGAGTTGCCTTATATGTCATGACACAATCTCCAATGTCACAGGTTTGAAATAAAATCCATGCAGACAAAATAATTTACTATTTCTGATCCAGCTGAGACAAAGATTAACTTGTAATCATTACTGGAGACACACTGGAGAGTATTAAATGTTATGAGTGATCAAATGGGCCAAAAGCATATGAAAAAAATGGAGGAGAAATTTGACACAAAAAACTAGCATCCTTTATTGTCCTAGCTGTTGTAATTCAGTTCTAAGGACAGGACCTGATTAAGGAATAGAAAATATTCACTAATATTTATGCCATAAGATAAACAAGGCTGAAAAAAGTTGGCTTCATTGTACAAAGTAGTTGGAGATTATATAGACCATTTTTTTTTTAAATTTTGGTTAACATAATTATATTAGTCTTAATTTTTGGTAATAAAGTAATATTTGTACCTTATCTTTTCACTGAATATCTACTGGAAAAAAGAAAACGTGTTCCTATCATTTTTCTTTCATTTTTTATTCTGGAATCCCTTTATCAGCTGCTTGTAAAATTTGAGGTGGGGAGATTAGACTACCACTGATGAGGTAGTAGGTAAGAAGTAACCTGACTTTAATTACTGTGTGTATCCTATCATGCTCCTTGATTTTTCTTCATTGCTTCATTCAATATTTTCCTGATTTACACCAGTGCAAATAAAAACATAAAATCAAAATCAGGCTGCAAAGATTGACACAGCTTAAAACAAACATAAGTTAGGAAACAAAAATATACATTTTCGTCTTTGTTTTGCTTACAGTTTTAAGGAATAACCAGAATAGTTTACATTGTTTCAGTAGCTGTATTTTAAATATATCATCATAAATGGATAAATATAGGCCTGTTCCCACAAGCACTAGAGTCAACAGTTATAAGATCTTGCCTTCAGTGAGGAGAACACAGCCTTTACAAGCCTGAGCTAAGCATAGTAAGTGCCATTTTCTGTCAGCATGTCAGAGCACTGCTCTAGCATTTTTTCCCATTTCCCATTTTTGTCTTTTTAGTTCCATTTAAAAATTAATGTAAAAATAAACGTGGAAAAGCAAGCAAAGGAGACATATTGAGAGGAGGGTGGGATCCGAGTAGGAATGTAAACTGGAACAATAACTCTGACTTCCCTCTTTTTGCTCTGCCATTTGGAGTTTGCTAGGAAGGCACCAAAGCAATAGCTCTTTTATACCACTCTGAGTAAAAAGCCATGCTGTAAACGTGTGATCAGCCCTGCAATGGGCAAAGCCTCATTTTTCCCATGACTTTATTTAATTGTTGTGTGCATCTGTGAGCACACTTAAACCCCATCTGCACTCTACTTCACAAACACAACCCAGCCTCCCCTGATCTGAATTAGGTATGTGTTGGGCAACCCAACTTCTACATGAATTCCTGCAAGTGTTGAGAAAGCTTTAAATATCTGTGTTAGCAAATGTTCTGCTTATCAGCCAGAGCTCCTTGAGGAGGCTATTGGTATCTGTTTCTCAGAGAGAATGATTTTTTTATATTATTCTATGTCAAGTTGTATTTAGAAGGGGACCTTGATTGTTTTTGGTCCTTTTTGTTGTTGCTCTTGCCTTCTGAGTAGTTGATATTTTGTCAGTGACAGAGAATCTGCACTATTTATGGGTTTTGCACTATAAAACTACTGCAGCCCAGTCACATGGCTTCCTTTTCTAAGCCATCTGTCACAGAGGTCTGGAATTTTATGTGAATGTTGGTTGTGCAGACTTAACCCAAGTTTTTTTATTACGAAAAATGTCAGCAACTACAATATTTAGCATTTTACTTTACATTGGTCATTAAACTTGATTACTGTAGCTCTGTTTCATTGCTATAGTTACATATCAACTATGAAGCCAAAAAAACACTGGGGCGATCATGGCAGAGCTATATTGTCAGATCCTGGAGTGTGTGCTTGGCACTGATATGGTTAATATCTTGGATTTTTGTAACTAAGGTTTATTAATGCTGGTATAAAAATGTATTTGATATTATACAGATGGCATAAGATGTTGTGGTTACTAAGTTATTATCCAGGATAAGCTGCACTGTCAAATTCAGGGCTTAAAACTATCACAGGAGATTAAACTATTTACTAAAAAGGGACAGAAAGATATAACCAAAGCGTCTTAGTATGAACATATTAGAAGTGTATTTACTTCCCATAAATATAATAAAACATCTCTCTTTTTAAGCTGTATGATTGAAAATGGGAACTTGGCTATGTGGGAGAAGCAAACATAAGAGATGCCTGAGTTTCTGAACCAGGAACAAGCAGATGGTTTGGTGGTGCTTTGGTCTAGGTGGGCATCTGTGTCAGGCTCATGGATGCAAATGAGAGTCATGCTGGCTGAGTGAAGAGGGGTTGTCAGGCCTCAGATTATCATCTACCACCAGTATTTTCCTTCTGATTCAGAAGACTTAATCAATCATATTTTATGTTTAAATGAATTATCACTGACAGTGGTAGAAGGCAAGGCTGCAGGAAGGAAGCTTGCATCCTCAGTCCAGCCAGCGTGGCCAGGTCACACTTTCAGCATGGGAGAAGAACTCCCTGCTTCACCACAACTCCCAAGATCCTCAAGCAAGGGCAGGTTTCATTGCCCTATATTTAGGAACTGAATGGTTGACTAATCATCATGCCCCAGCAAAATTTAATGGGCAGAAAAAGAGACTCCTTCTGCCAATGTCTTTCTGAGAAAGGCATCTAAGAAAGACAGACAAACTCTCCCCCTGACATACCTGACCCTTTTCTATTTATAACAAAACATCTGGGTGATTCACTTACTCTGTGAGTTTCCTATGATATTACTCAAGATAGGATATCTTGGTTTATACAATTGTCTCCTACAGTTGCATAGCACCAAACACATCTACCCCAAATTCCAAGTGTTATCCAAGCTTTGTGGTGATGCAAATTAAAAATAGTAGTGATGACAATAACAGGAAGACAATGATCAGTGTTAATTACAATATTCTGTGTGTAGATCTTTGACATTGCTATCTATCTCCATAGTCTTTGAATGTTTTCCACCTCATTCAGGAAAACACTGAATTAGACTACTGAGTAGTTCTCCAGAAGCCAGGTTTCACTTTTTCCCCTACCTGCCTTCAGTAAATGTTGACAATAGCAAGGACTACTCTTATATTCATCCCTATACAGAAGATATGTCAATATGCAGTGTAGCATATTAAGCATGAGGGCAAATTTGTTGCTGCTTACATTAGTAAGTGGTGCTTTCAGCAGCTTTTTACCACTGCAAGAGAGGAGTTTGTCCTCTTTTTCTGTGATCGAACAGAAAGAACAGTGACATTTTCTTCCTTTGCTCCTGTACAGCCAAGCAGCATTTGCCCCTTTTTGTGAGCAGGAGAACTTCTCCCAGACTAGAAAGAGAGATTGGGTCTCTCCCAAACTGAACACACCTCTGCAGTTAGAGGCTGCTCTTTGCTGGAATTCCCAGGAAGCAAATGGTTTGTTAACTCAGGCAGAATGTCTCCATTAGGGAAAACCTCCTTAGGATCCTCCTGTACTTCCCAGTCTAGTGGTCTCAGTGCAGACCTGTGCCTTAGTGGCCTAGCCAAATTATGATAAAGGCAGTATGTTATTTCAAGTGATGTGGAAAACCCTACTGTGCTACTTTCAGATGTATTTCTTTCCCCCTCCTTCTCCCCCCACCATGATGCAGATGTTGTAATGTTTCCAGGGTGTAGGGGGAAGGGAGGATATGTAATAGTAATGCTGTTGATGACCTAAACAATGCATTAATGCTTTTAACTGTGAATTGGGGTCATAGTTCTCTGTAAGAGTGAAAAGATCAAGAAGATTTAAAGCTAAACTTTTTTTAAATAAAACTAGATTTAGGGTGTGTAGGTTATGGTTTAGTGGCATCTTATTTAAATTCTACTTACTATGTTTAAGCTGAGATGCAGGGATACCATTACTGAAGCTACTCTTAAGTCTGCCTAAGAGTTGGACATTAACTGACATAATTCGAAAAGCTGGGTTTAGATTCAGATAAATTTAAATAAAAGCGTGCATTTATATTTATCCTTTAAAAGCACCACATGGTTATTTTACAGCCTTACCGTGTCCATATCTAAACATGTCTCTATTTCCTGTTGCATGTCAGGGAGCTGAGATAGAAGTGGATGAAAATGGCACACTGGATTTGAGCATGAAAAAGAACCGAAGCCAAGACAAAGTTATGCCTCTCACTTCTTCCAGCACAGCACTTCCCACTCCTTCCTCTTCTCCTTTCAAAGCAAGCAGCATCCTGGTAAATGCAGCCTTCTACCAGGCACTTTGTGAACAGGAAGGCTGGGATGCACCAATCAACTACAGCAAGACCCATGGCAGAAAAGATGAAGAAAAAGAGGTATTTTTTCAGTTTCTGAGTGACTTTTTTCCTTTGCATGAGAGACCATGTGATAGTCTTTAGGACCATGTAGTACAGTTTAAAGGGAATCAGTTTCCACAGGTAGAGGCTTGTGAATATTCATCTGGTTTTAATGGTCTCTTGGATGGGATATAAAAACCCCTGTTACTCAGTTTGAAAAATCTTGCTTTCAGAGCCTACTTGTTAATGTCTGTAAGTCTCTAAGGTAAAGGAAACAAAGGCGTCCATCATTAGAGTCTGCTTTTTAAATTTTTTCCTAATGGCTCAGTCTTGTAACACAGACACCCAAATGGACAAGCAATAACCAGGGAAAAAGGAAAAAAGAAAAAAGGAAAAAAGAAAAAAAAAAAAAAACCACCCCAAAAACCTCCAACAAGTAAAATCAAACCAAGACACTTCTTTCATGCTGAAGCAAAAGACAATTTTTCCATACCAACTCTTTGGACTTCCAGATAACTTGTTATCTAAGCATTTAAACTCATACATAAAACCTTGCCTGTAATATTCTTTCATTGGAAAACTTCTTATTTTATGTACTGCAAGAAATTTCTGCCACTGAGTCTTAGATCTCCAACTGGCAACTTATGTAATCAAACTTCTAGAGTGTCACTTCCAAATCAGTAATTGTCTTGATTTTGGTTTTGTTTCTGTTTTGCTCTTTCATGTCTGCTTATCCTGTCTTGAAAACAAGGCAGCATAGTCTACTATGGCCTTTCTTTCTTATTCTTCCACTTTGATGGCAAGTTTGATTTAATTTTTTTTTTCTCTTGAGCCTGAATTTCAGGATATAGACTGCTTTCATTTTTCTTAAATCAGGAAGGAACCACTAGCTCTTTAAAAGGTTGATTAGATAAAAGCCTATGTTACAGTTTTCAGAAATAAACTAAAAGATGTCCTGGTTGGGAGGTTTTATACTACTTACTACTTGTTTGGTTTTATATATCTAATAATAGAATTTGATTATTGTATTAATATGAAATTATCTTTAGTTCAAATATCAAATCTGACACTTCAAGAAGACATAGATGGGATAAAGCTATTTACAATTGAAGTTAGGGGATCCAGGCATCCAATTCAGAACCCACTCAGAATTAAAAGATAATTTAGTTGGGTGAGGAAAAACCACTGGGTAGTGGGTTGCAATGTGTCCACTGAAAAAAGCTTGCATTTATTGGAGGCTGAGTTTTCTTGAACCCTTTGCAGTCTCCCCCTTGGGGCTAATGATGGTCTTTATCTCCCCAATGACAGAACAATCCGTGTACCAGGGTTTTGGGGTGGGTTTGACGTGAAGCAGGAGGCTGAGGGCCCAGCCCCTGCCCATTCATGCTGCACGATGAGCAAGCACATGCAGCTTTGAGAGGAGTGCCTTGCTGCTGGGATCAGGAGGTGTCACAGGCTTGGCAGGGGACCTGGTGTGTCACTCCTCCCTGCTGCACCACAGCTCAGCACAAGAGCCAAGACAGGAGCATCTCCAAACCCTCCTCAGTCCATACCTGACTTTCACAAAGCTATGATGGGTGTCTGGATGTTTCCCTGCCCCTTTCCACCACAGGGAATTGGAGGCAGCTGAAGTACCCAACAGGACATAATGCTCCTATGCACTTAGGCACTGGTGCCCCTTGCACTCAGTGCTTTGACATTTTGTATTTTGTCCTTAATTGAGGATCTGGCCCCAGATCTCTGCTGTGAGATTTTGCCATCCCAGGGAGCCTTGATATGTCCAGTGATGTCAGGGCCAGAGGCTCTGTTTTCAAAATCAAAGACTGGCAGTTATCCTTATGCAAAGAAAATGACTGATTATATCTATTTCTAATTCATTGTTATCTGGTTCATATGCACAACAGTTGCTTAATTTTGGTGGTAATTTCCAGAAAATATTGTGTCTCTTTCTCTCAGCAAAATAGCCTGTCCAGATGCCCCCTTAAAAAAAAAATCTGAGTTTGGAAAAAGCTCAAAATCTCTCCAAAAGGAAAGCACTGAGAAATAACTAGAGCTGTCAGTTAGTTCAACTGTCAGTTCTCCAAAGATTTCAGGGCTTAAAAATGTTAAAAGTGCCAGATGCTATTATCTGTTATTCATGTTACCATTATGTTCTGGTCTTTGCTGAAATCAATATAAACTTCCATCTGTACATTAATGGAGTATCATTGCTTGCTTTCTTTCAGTAGTGTGCATGCATGAATACACACATGCTTTTTGCAGGAAATAGCAGTGCTTGGACCAATTGGGCTGGTTCTGATTTTCCTTTTAGTCTGAAATTCTTTAGATTTTAATAGCATTTAACTACGAATCCATTCAAATGGAAAAGGAAAAATTATACATACAGATAGGCTTGACTAGCTGTGACGATCATCACACAGCATTCCAGAAAGAGAGAAGTGCTAAAGGTGTTTTCCCTCTCTCCCTCCAAAGATAAATGGCTGGAGAAGCACACAAGCCAAGATGTGATGCTCTGCTTTTAGTCATACATGCAGAGGTTTAAAAAATATTTGTTCTTTGTTTCTGACCTTCTGTGTTTCAGACAGATGCACCAACTTTGGGGCCATGTGTAGTGATGTAAGGTTCTAGAAAGGCAGACTTTCAGTATTCCTTTGCCTCCATTTCCTTTGCACTGTCCTGATTTTGTAGTTTCTACACATATGAGGATTTTATTCTGCTTAAATACCACCAAGTGTCTCTTAAGGAGCTAAGAAAATGCTGAAGAAGTCCCCTGTTTAAATGTCTATATATCTTCCTTACTCCTGGGCAATATATTAAGAAATAAACCTATAAAATTGTTGATGTTTCTCTATGTATGTGTGTATATAGTTTTAGTTTAAAAAATTGCAAATCTTAATATCTTGATTCTGGAAATTCACCACTAAGATTTGAAAAAAACCCAATTATTTAAAGACAGAAAATGACAATACTGCAATTCTCACCCCTCTAATATCAGTTATACTGGTGGCTGTAGGTGTACTCCTGTCAGTCTTCACCACAAAATCTTGTTTTATTAAATGACTCAGTGAAATGGAGCTGTGAACTGCAATACTATAGAGTTTTGTCAAGCCTTGGATATACATAATTCTCATCAGTCTGCTCTGTGCAGCAGGTATCAGACAGTGACATGATGAATAACACTCACACTCACACTCACACTCACACACATACACACACTCTCACACACACACAATTTTCCCAGCTCATTACCAGCAACATATCAGGATATATTTCATTTAAAACAAAGAACACAAGTAGCACATATGAAAATATTAACATATCCTGGAGCACAAAGAGTTATGGCTGCTCTGGTGTGCTGCAGGTGAATGACCCAGATAAGGATCACAGTGGAGTGCCACAGGGCTCTTTTCACCACCCCCTACTCCAGGCTGCTCTCAGAAGAGCTGGAAGAGGCTGATGCATGCCTCTCAGATACACAGGATCCAGGCAAGGGCATGCTTTAAAGTTTTAGAAACACACATGAGTTCAGTGATGCAGCTGTAGCCTGGCAGAGTTAGACAGGAAACTGATAAACCACCCTTCTTCAACCTCCGTTAAATTAAGTGGAAACCATTTTACCTGTGTTTTTTGAAGTTATTTTGACATCTGATCCCTTCCAGCTGGCAGCAGGGGGTTAAGCATATTTTTTTTGTTTCTTTGGGGAGCATTCAATTCCACATTAACTTGTACAAGGTGGGTCAGAACTTGTGGACAGAAGTCAGGAATTCAAACCCTCTCGGCAACATCACCCCCATATACCACTGCCAAAATCACCCCTATGTGCCACTGGGAACAAGACTTAACCCAACTCTGAAAAAATATCTTTGGTGTTCCTTAGATCTTGAACAAAGCTGACATCCATTTTTCCACTTTTGCATTTTAGCATTTTAGTTTCCATGTTTGGAAGACTTTCAATCATTTATTATTTCTGTACTGACATTTTATCAAGACCTTCTGTAGTTGCTAATTTTCTCTTGCTCCTTATCTGAAGTTCTCCTTCAGAACTATAATTCCCCAAGCCTGAAATATATGAGAGGTTTTTTCTATTTATTCAAAATAATTGCTCATTAATTACTGTGCAAGAGTGTTTAGTAAAGCTGAGTATATGTATTTTTGCTTTCTATATTTGTAGCAGATTAGATTATTCCCAAACAAATTAACCCCACAAATGTGGTTGAAAAAAACCAGTAGTAATTGATACAGGAATAATATGGCATCATTTCTATATATGTGTGAAGTGTGAGTTACAGCAGGCAGTAGGTAACCAGTAGCAGAAAGCAGAAGAAAGTCATATTGAGGATCCAGCCTCCAAGCAGGCAAAGATGAGCTGCCAGGATTGAGGACCATATGGAAGCTTTATCAGGAGAAAAACCCCTGCAGAGCTTACAGGACCCAGGAGGCAGAAACCCCATTTTCAGTCCAGATTGGGCTCAGCCCTGCACTCTGTGTTAACAGCTCTGCAGACAGCCCTGCTCCTCTGTCCTGGCACGTCTGCCAGCTGCAGAGCCCAGAGCATCCGTGGCACCAGCTCTGTGAGTTTAGCAGAGGCTGGGACCTTCCCCTCTCCACCACGGGCAGCAGTTTCTGCTCCTACAGATGGTAATCTCTGGGAAACACCTGAGCATTGGAACGGAGTCACAAAACCAACATGAAGCCCAAGAAGGGATAAATAGAGGTCTGATAATTGATGCTATAAGCTTTGGAGAACTCTCAAATGATAAAACAGTCACAGAGCATCTCTCCAAAAAGATAAAGATAATAATAATTGAAGGCTTTAAGTCTCAAAACAGTATAAACCAAGCTGTTTTGAAATGATCAAAGAAAATTTTTCAGAAAACAAAAATATAATTTCCTTCCAGGACTCCAAGTTTCCAAAATGGCTTCCCATGGGAGTGAAGTCTCATAATTCATACCATCCACCAAACAGTATGATAGCAGTGATCTTTTTGATCTACAAATAGTAGAAACGAAGAACTACCCTTAGCAGCCTGCTATTAAGAAAGCTCCAAAGTTTTTTGTTCTTTATGATTTTTATTTCAACAAGAATCTGCTCTTTCAATAACAAAACAGGACAGTCCATTCCACAGAGCTAAAAAGCTTTGCATTTTCATTTGCTTACGTAAATAACACTTTTTAAAATTTATGATTGCAGTTTTGTAAATTATGATACAATGGTCACCACTTCAACTGTATTCAAAAGCCATCAATGTACTTACACAGCAAATAAAAAGAACATAACTGTCAGTCTTATTTGGCTCTACCAACAATCACTTTTATTTTCCCTGCGTATTTTCTTTGGCCTTTATCATCATCCTACAAAACAAACACAAATTTCTCCTATATATGGCTGAAACTAGCATCTGCTTTCAGAAATATTTGCACAACATTTATAAAATCTGCCTGTAAGAACCTGAAACTATGATATACTAAACTTTCTTAATTTCTCTCCATCATTTCTTTTTAACCTTTTTTTTTCAAAGTTTACAAGAGGTTCTCTTCTTGCCATGGCAAACTGCTTCTTGAATGTGTGGGAGGAATTGAAGAGAGAAACTTTTGTTAAATTCTCATCTAATATTTCAGAAAGATCCAGTGAGCTCTCCAGAAAACATGGAGGAAAAGAAGTACCCAGGAGATGTCTCCATACCAAGTCCTAAACCCAAGCTGCATTCAAGAGAACTCAAAAAGGAACTCATCACGTGAGTCACAAAAAATGCTGAATTTTCCTTTGCCCTGGTAAAGATTGGCTATGCTGCTGTTCTGGCTTCTATTTTGAAGTGAATTTGCAGGAGCTGAGCAGAGAGACTTGCACAAGTCACTGCTGGTAGTTAGTTCCACATTGTGGGTATGCAGACGAGGTTTGGAGATGCAACAAGCCAGAGTCTGCCTGGGGGTCTGGATAGATTAATGACTAAACTTATACTGGGTCCCACTCCTTATTCCTCAGATAGATAGGTAAAAAGTGGGCAACAGCTCCTTTGCAAAACACACAATTTCATAACATGCTACAGATTGCCTCTGCTAATGCTTACATAATTAAATAAGCTTTAATCGAACAATCGTCATTATAGATCCATTGCTTAGAGGTTGTGTAGCAGCAGTCAGGGTTTCTCAGACAGAAAACATGCAGAGTTCATAAGAAGACAGAATACAAGATAGAATGGGCTTCTCCAACCCGTAAGAAACATGTTTGAATCCTTTATCTGCTTCCTTCCAAGCAGAATTAGTTATTCAGTCTCACTGAAAATCCAGTGGCTGTAGAAATTACACCCTGGGATTATAGGTTAATACTCTCTTTTCCCAAATATTGAGACACACTTGCTCTGTGTTAAGTTCCAAAACTTTACTATCTAGAACTGCAAATAGTCTGTTAAATCTGTCTGCATACAACAGCTTGCTTCAGTCTAGAATTGTTCACTAAAATCCTCCCAAGCAGCTCATAACACAAGTCACTTTTTAAAAATCTCATCTAGGCTCTTCACAAAATCCCTTTGGGTTCACATCAATATCAATTTGATATCAACACAGAGTTTTCACTGTAATAGTCAACCTGGACTCAGCAATCATTTATGGCACTTTTCTTTTTGTCCCAAACCAGAGCAGGTCTCTCTGAACAAGTGTGGCTCATATCACTTAGTGATGACAGCCCATAGCTACAGGCTCACCCATAAATAAGAGAATCACGTCCCTCCAACTTGTGTCCTGCTCTCCAGACTCAGTGGCACTGAAGCAGTTAGAGCTGCTTCTGTCTCTAGAATTTACATTTCCCTGGGGCAAGCTGCTGTGAATAGCAACTCTTTCCCCTCATGTCATGCAGTCTGCTTGTTGTCTACTCACCACATTATATCTGCAGTCATAGTTCATGACCTAAATTGCTACAGGTCAGGTTGTTTTGCCTCTTCTCCTAAAACAAATGCATACAAAAATCACTGAGGGTTTATTTGCTGAAGACTAATGGCTTTTCTTTAGCAATATTTATTTCTTTGTGATACTGACCTGTTTTGAGATACCTGTAATATACTCTTCTACTCTCCTAAATAATACCACCAAAGTATTTACTAGGGCAATGATAAGCTTAGAGTGGTTGTACTCTATTATGTTCAAACAATATCTAAACACAGGTATCTAAAATGTAATTGTGCCAAAAATTAAATAAAGAATAGTTTTAGTTTATCAGAAGAATCCACAGGCAATATAGGGATCGAACTACATTCCTATGATCCCACTGAGCTCAGATATTTTACCAAAAAATTCAGTACAGTTGGCTCCATCATGAGGAAGCTTTTAAAATGACATAAGCACTTGCAGAGAAAAATTTTCAAACGTGGTTAGAGCAGCTGGAGTGAACTGCTGTATGAATACCACCGTCTAGCATGTGCTTTCTATTTTTCCATGCTAATTCTGTTGGCCATAACAGCTTCAATCAGGCTGAAATGGGCTGTGAAAATGAGGCTGATGTCTTCCTAAGGCTTTTTTACAGATTTGAAAAACTTCTTAGCATTCTACCAGCTCAGAGAAAATAGCCAGGTGAGCATCTCAGGCACCCCTTGTTCATTAGCATGGAGCACTAGATAACAGTTTTTGTGCAGCATCTGCTTGCCCTTTTTACCCACATTCCCAGTGAAAGAAAAACAGTTCTTTATAAGGCAACTCTGCAGGGTTGGTGTTAGAGTGTTTTAAAGTACTGCACAAAGGCATATTTAATTCACCTCCCCCTCCATGTACAAGTTGCATTTCTTGGTATCTTTGCCCTTTTGCAGAGGACTGTATCCCAGTTTGAAAATTGACTTCAGTGTTACAACTGAAGAAAGACTGAGGAAAAAAGAAACTGTGACATCTCCACGTGGAGCATGCCTCCATCGCTTGGTTTAAATGAGTGTATCTGTTCTGTTAAATGTACACCACTGTCTTGGTTCCAGCCAGGACAGGGTTAAATATTGCAGTAGCCAGGAGGTGGGGTGGCTGGAACCTGGGGCTTATTCCATAACCTCACCTGGGGAGAAGGCTTTCCTCCCAGTCGAGTGAGTTTGGCAAAGAGAGTGGCTGGGTAACACCAGCTCTGTTCTGGCAATCATTTGCCTATCTTGTGCACTTTCCTATGCATGTTTTTGCTGTTACCATTCATTTTGTTATCTCATTGCTGTTTCCATTAAACTGTTCTTATCTCAAGACGTGGCTTTCACCTTTTGTGCCTCCAATTCTACTCTCCAACCTGTCGCAGGGGAAGGAGAAAGGGGGGGCGAGAAAGCAGCCTATGATTTGGAGAGTCTTGGTGGGAACACTAATTTGGAGAGTAGCATTCCCACACCACAACAATCACCTTTGCATCACCTCTCAGTTCAGCTGAGAGACAGCTTGAGAAAGTTTTGTTCTCTTTCAAAACTTCAGATATGTGATATTGATGTGCTTTCTGTTCTGCAAGCAACCCTAACATCTTTCTCACTTGTATCAGTAAATACATATTGGATATGTTTCTAAAGAAGGTGCCTTATTTTAGTAAGGAGTGAAAGGAATTATTTTCAATATTACTGTTCTCTGGCCTCCAGTATGTTATACTAGAGGTCAGATCAGAAACTTCTGCTCCAACATTTATGAATTGCTATGAAAATGTTCTGTCAATAATAAAACAGTCTTTTTAAGAACCCACTGTGTAAGCAAAATACCTGTGCAAAGGTAGCCCTACACAGAAAAAAACCCCAAGGTTTTGAATTACTTGTATTGTGGAAATGGGAGAAATTCTTTCCCTCTGTTCTTCAAGTAAAAATTAAGAAATAGAAGTGAATTTTTTTCAGATTTCTGCAGTGTTGTGACAGTGTGTAATGATGAACGTGATTACCTCAAGGATCATTACATAATTCACTGCAGAGTATGGCGAGCTTTGTGGTGCATTATCTATACTGTAATTTCTCATTCCTTCTCCTTTGCACAGCTGTCCAACCCCAGGATGTGATGGTAGTGGCCATGTAACAGGAAACTATGCCTCACACCGCAGGTAAGAAACAACAGGAAGCCTGAAACAGGAAATAGAGCTTCTTCTAGCTCTGTCATCTTTGAACCTTTTTGTACTAACCATGGATTCAAAAGCAGTTTGCAGAAAATAACCCACAGAGAAATATGGTTGTTTTTCCTGACGTTGTTACATTTGTGAAGGCTGGACTTAGTACACTGAGGAAGTTAAGCATCATGTGCTTATTACTGTAGCTGCATTTCTCAGCTGAGACCTGCAGATTAGTCATTTAGTGAAGTTTGCATTTCCCTGAGTGTACAAGCAGTCTCTCTACAGATGCTGTTGCATGTGATTATAAATGAGGTTTCTGCATACCTCCCTATGAATGTCTTTGAAATTCATAATCTGCTATTATAAACCTGAGGATATTAAGTATTTTCCTCAAAACAGTCTCCTGTCAACATAGACAGTAAATTATTGTTGAAACAATAATTTCCTGCTTTTCCCTTGGGAGCAGAATGGAAGTGTTTTCTGCTTTCTACCAACCATGTGGACCAGATCCTCTAGCTGTCTTCATATAGGAAACATAAAAGATGGATTCTGTGTACCACTGTCCTCACATAGCAAAGCTTTACAGGAGCTAGAAACCTTTGTCCCAAACTACATATTATTTTTTTTAGTGATTTAAGAACCACAGCCTTAGGTTGGGGTGGTCCTTCTTTGCCAAGAATAAATATTTGAGGGTATAATTTGAACTAATATAAATCATAGATCGTCTGGACATTGCTGTTTAAGAAAAAAATAAATGCCTTGGTTTAGTAAAATATTTCACATCAGGTTTTCTTTTCAGTGTTTCTGGGTGCCCATTAGCTGACAAGACATTAAAATCCCTTATGGCTGCTAACTCTCAGGAGCTCAAGTAAGTATTGACAATAGCACAAATATTATTGTTTTTTTATCTTGGACAAACATGCTCCCTGAGTAATTGAAGTTGTAAATTTGAATTGCTCAGAGCAGTATCAAACCTTTGTCTAAAAAGTGCAGTGAATTGGTTTGAAAGCTTTTGAGTGAAATAAAGTTTACTTTTCTCCATTTGTCTTTCTTCATTCTTGTACCCCTTCGTTTTCATTCATTATTCAGGACCTGGGGGGACAAAAATTGTAAACAGTAGGAAAGATGCAGTTTTCTCAGTATTTCTGAATCAGAGAGGAATAGAAAATATCTAATATGCAAGACTGATCTAGATACTGATCCAGATAATATTAATTGGAATTATTTAGTTAGAGATAAATCTAGATAGAATAAATCTAAAAATGAGACCAGAATACCTGCAAATCCTTTTTTTTTATTATTCACTACTCTATACTATGAGTTTAATGTGACTGAAGCAGACATCAAGTCATACGATTTTGTGCTGGCATAATTCTCACCATGAAATGTCACGTACAAAAGGACTGTGCAGGCTTTGCTATATAGACAGATGTATAGGGACATATGAATATTTCAAAAATCTGTAGTCAAGAGAGGCACTGGCAACCAGTCATCTAGTTATTGAATTGGCTTTGTCAATAAGGATGTGGGGAAAAGGGAAGGATAATTAGAGTTCTTTCATGGCTTTCCCTCTGCAACTTGTAAATTGAATCCCATAATAGATGGCTTGGAAAAACTCATGAATGCATGTAAAAAGGGGAGAACCCTGTGACTGTCCTTTCTGTCCTTTAGGCTCATCCCTAGTCTAGATAGGCGAAATTAAAGTCTGATCATGGTACTGCTTTCGTTTCTAATGATATTAATAGCAGAAGTGACTACATTTAGGCTTGGCACAGTTTGACTTCCCCAGATCAAATGTTAGTGGTCTTACTCCCTAGCCTTACAACCTAAGTTATAATTGAAATGCTGAACTAATGGTAGCTATGGAGTTGAATGTACAGGAGATGCAGCAAAATAGCAAGGAAAGACCATTTATACAGGCAACTGTCCAAAGCAGTTCCCAAAGCCAGTAGGTAAACTGGCACACTGGCACAATGATTCATTTTTAGACATCTCTGATCCTCAAAGGTATAAAATTTAGGTTTAGTTTATTTTAAAAGAGCAGAATGGTTAGCAAGGAACTGATTTGCAAAAGTGCTGACAAATTTGAAGTCATTTGCTGAGTCATATATATTTGTCCCTGCTTTTATTGGCTTTCTGCCATACAAAGACACTCATACAAATATTTTGAATAGTTGCTCCTCATGCATCACCCCCCCCCCCCCATTCATGTGTGAATAAGTAAATTTGCATACCAATATGGTTATTTTTCCACTAAAGCTTCTAGAGTTTTGGTCATGCCATAAGGAAAGAGGAGCAACAGCATATGACTTAAATGACAAACTGCACACTGTACGCCATGTATAATAAGTGAGTTGTGAAAGACAAAGTCAAAGTTCATGGACATTTCACAGACAGAAATATGTTGCATAACGCAGTTAGCATTTAATTTCAATTAACTAGAAAAAGAGCAAAAATCAAAATCTGTTCACAGACAATTCGCAAAAGGAAAAAAGGCTAAATCAAATTATTTTTCACAAATGCACCACCTTAATTTAGGTCCCTGCAAACGTAGTTAGGTGATATTTTTAACAAAACTCTGCTTCTGTCTAAATTAAATCTTATTCCAAAAGGCTGCAATCGTGCTTGTGCTGGTATAGTGATATCAATAGTTAATTTCAGCATTGCTATGTGAGCAGAGGGCATAAATGCTCAGAGAATCAGGCCAGGAAAGTACCCTCATGTAGTTAGGCATGAATATGGAAAAGCTGTGTATTTTTTCCAAATGTTATTCATGTTTAATTTGCCAGAATCAAGATAAGATTTTGGCTTTAATTATGAAACTCTATGCCAGCAAAGATACAAGGCTTCCATGTGATCCACAGTTTGGAAATAAGGATGATCTGCTCAGAAAGTGGGCCTGTGATTCAGATTCAAGAAAATTTCTATATGAGGATTCTTGCTATTCAGAGCAATCCGAGGTGGTCAATTTAAAACATAATAACTTTGATGATTACTCAGATTTTAAAGCTAAAAGGGATGATTGTGGCTGATATTCTATTTAATCAAAGAGCTTGCTTATCAAACTTTAAATAATTTTAGATGCATACTTTAGAGGTATTTACTTACAATTCAGAAACTTTTAGGAATAGGTATCTTATAGAAATCCTATCCTACCCTTGACTAGTTTTTGCAATGGTTAAATGTTAATTTTTAGGAAACATTTGAGTAGTTTTTCTACATGGCTTCCACATACAACATTGATACTGATTTATATTCCATAGGCAGTATAACAAATTTCAGAAAATGGTTTTCTCAGCTGATCTCTATGGGTTTGCCTTAACTGCAGCTCATATCCAATGCCTCTGGTGAGCTTTTGAGTGAGAAAATGTACCAGAAGTGCTCCTAAACCTGCAGCTCAGTGTTTAAATTTTACATGTAGTTGTAGTTCATCTTCCTAAAGATAAAGCAATCCACTTGGAGAAAGGGACAAAATAGGAGGTACTCAATGCCCGTTTGCAAGAATTTATATATGAAATCACTGAGAGATTTTTTGAATAAAAAATGTGGAAGAATTGGAAAAGAACTTATACTCACCTGAGGGTTGGCATCTCTTAATTTGATGTCCTGAGACCTCTGGCCCTTCGATGTAAATCCTATTTTCTTGGCTCTGTGCAGGAATCCATTATAGAGGATGACTCCCTAAGCTGGGGCACCAGTCCAAACACCACTTAAAAGCTGACAAAATTCCACAGCATTACTGATTGCAAGGCAATCGATTTTTGGTGTCTTTTCTGTCCTTGAATTTCACAATCCAGACAAAGATATGACCAATATTTAGAAAACCGAACCCCATGCTAATGAAGTTTTTTACTTATTTATCAGTAGCCCAACTTTTAGAGTTTCATTAGTACTGATAGTATCTCAGCCTCAAATCTTCAGTGACCTCCAGAATAGCTAGACTCCAATACAGTTGGATATCTGTCTGCTGCCAGAAGTGGCAAATACAGATGGGGTGGTATAAAATTTAGTTCAGTGTCTTTTTAAAGTATATTCACAACTCCCAGAATTTCAGATCTGAATGTCTCACACAACGAGTTTTTCTTGAATTAAGGTCCACCTCCAGTCTATGCAGGGAGCCCTTCCATCTGTGATCATCTGATAAAACAAGTAGCCAAAATTAATTTCCTTAGCTTTTGGCAGGTGTTCTGGATTTACTTGTGAACATTCACACTCTCCAGACATCTGCCCTTGCTGCCTGCTCCACAAGACATTGTGCCCAGTCCTTACCCCACACTTAAACAGGTCAATGTTTAGTTCTACACAGGCATGCCCTGGCACTCTGCAAACCCCCACCTTTACCTCTGCTGTCAGTGGGAGGCAAGTCATTCTGCCAAAAATATTTTGTTCACCAAGTGTCATCATGAAATGTTTTGACATTATCTTAAAAAAAAAATTCACCCCTTTCTCAGTTTGAAATTATTTTCTGAATTCTACTTGAATCAATGCATAAATTTGTTCATGTCCAAAAGAAGTCAGATTTTTGACAAATTAATTGTTCACAGAAAACTAGTTTTAAATATTATGTGAAGAGATGCACCTGCACACTCAGATGTGCTTATTGCAATTATATTTGTAGGTGTTTTCCATGGCAGCCTACGAGTGACTAGATGGAATCACGAATCTCTAACTCAGGAAAGATTCAGTAACAACTGAGACCCTTAATGGCACTTTGAACCCTGCAAGTTTTCTCAGTGGTTCAATACAACATTATTTGGCACAACTCCTTATGTAATTCTGATACTCTGTAAAAATCATAGCATTTCAAAGTCCCTTAGGGTTGCTTAGTATAAGAACTTTGTGTTGTATAATACAGAAACATAGAAAAGACTGGCATAAGTTCTAAGGCAAATGTTTTTTGGTGCTGCTTTGTTTGCTGAGATATGTTTATATTCTCTGAAAAAGCCTCAAACCAAACCACCCTACAAATATATAACAGCCTTAAATTAAAAAAATGAAAACCAACAAACCACCAACAACAAAACAACAAGAAAAATTAAAGAAAAAAATAAAACCTCTGTACTTCTGAGATGGCAGGTGTTACCAGTGAAGTCCTGCCCAAACCCCACAGAAGTCAGTGGAAAGACCTACTGATCCAAGCTGGCTTTTGGGGCACAGCAAGCAAAAAGCCCACCCTGCCAGCCTGCTGGCAAAAGCACATAACAGGCAGGTGGTTTTTTTTATTGTATGGATGTTTCAGTATTAAACATTCATACTTGAAAAGGCTTGTTTGTCACATATACACAGAGAAACCCCTTAACTATGAGAAATAAGCATAATCCAATTGCTCAGCTGAACTGAATCTCAAGCTAGAAAGAGACTTTCCTGTGGTGTGCTTACAGGGCTAGAATACACAAATTATTAAATTCCAATTCTGGCTATCTTCTACTGATGCCCAAAAGTAAAACTGCTTCTCTGCTTTCATTTCCCCTTCTGCAAATACTGGCAAAGTGCTTATTTATATCTCTACCTGAAAACATCATACCAATAACAAACAAACACGTAATAGCAAATTTACAGAGAGATCTATATCAAGCTGCTTTTTTTCTTCTCTTTGTAATGTTGATTCTGTACAAGGAAAAATGTTTGATGCAAACATTGATATAAACTAAATCTGCACATCATATACAATATAAATCACATTCCCTATTAAAACTCTGCTTTAAAAAAAAAAATCCCTCCCAAAAGAAGGAAGCCTGCTCATTTAAAAAAAAGACAAAATTCAGAGAGAAGTAGGTTTAGTTATTCAAAAAAAGCTCTGGTGCTCTTTCTTCCACTCTAGGCAAAATATAGATTGTACACATTATTTGCTCCCTATCTTTGTGGCTGTATTTTGTAAGCTTCCTGTGTTATTCCATAGGTGCCCAACACCTGGCTGTGATGGCTCTGGCCACGTGACAGGGAACTATGCATCCCACAGAAGGTAACAACCACCCCATCCCATCCCACGGGGCTGAGTGCTCAGGGCTCCTGGCTGGCAGCAGCACAAAGAGGTGGCTCTCATTCTGTGTGCTTCTTTCAGCTTGTCTGGCTGTCCTCGTGCCAGGAAAGGAGGCATCAAAGTCACACCTACAAAGGAAGAAAAAGAAGACCCTGAACTTAAGTGAGTGCAGAAGCAGGGGTCCACCACCAGTGGAGGGGGGGAATGGCCTGTAAGAGCTCAGGGCTTGAGGAATCATAGGGAGATGCCCCAGTTAATCTCAGCCATGTGAGAATAGTGCCCAGAGCTGGAACCAAACCAAGTGCTTCTGCTTCCAGTCGAGTTGGTGGAGTCCATCACCTAGGAGACTGAACAGTGAGGAAGGATTGCTGTATCTGCTTGCATTGCTCCAATTATCTTAAAGAGTGCTAAGTGCCAATTGGTTGAAAAATTTGGCAAAATGAAGGAAAATTATTACTGACTGAGGTGAAACATGTCAGCTAATTAAATCAGAGTGACATGTTCAGAATATGTTCCAGAGAACTTAAATATCTGTAAGTCTCATGTCTTTATCTGTGAATGAAAATTTCACTTAAAGTGAAAACTGGAAACATCATTAGAGATTCACTACATTCCTGGCTTGAATGCACATTTCATTAAAATTTGTAACTGATAACTGCCAGAATATAAAAGTGAAGACTTAGTTGTGTGGAATGTTGTCTTAATACTTGCTGGTGACCTATGCAAAACTGCATAACACTGACAGAGCAGCACATAAAATTCCCTATCCTTTCTTTGCAAGTATTTCCATGGATTTCCATGCAAGTTTTCCAGTTGCAGGAACCCACCCTCCGCTTCATACCAGAAACCAAGATAGAAAGGAGACAATGTTGACTTTCCACACACTTGAAGAAGTGTGATTTATTGCCCATGATAGAACTTCAATTTTCCTTTCCAGTAAAATACTGTCTAAATGAATGTCTTATTTTCTTAGTCCCCATAACTGTATTTTAAATTGCCTTATTTTAAATCAGCTGAACCCCTATAGCTCAGCTTGACAAGATTTGGGTGCTCTGGTACAGTGTGCCACCAGGGACCAAGGCTTACTCCATTAAAGCAAAGTAGCAAAGGCAGCCAGAAGGATTTTTGGAATTTTTGAGACTCTTTGCCTGCTCTCTCCAATGAAAACGAGGTTTCCTTTGCTGTGTTTCTGTAGATGTCCAGTGATAGGCTGTGATGGCCAAGGTCACATATCAGGTAAATACACTTCTCATCGCACTGCTTCTGGTTGTCCTTTGGCTGCCAAGAGACAGAAGGAGAGTCCTGTCAATGGGTCTTCACTATCCTGGAAACTGAACAAACAAGAGCTGCCACACTGTCCTTTGCCAGGCTGCAACGGGCTGGGTCATGTTAATAATGTTTTTGTCACCCACAGAAGGTATAACTTTGTGTTTTCTCTTTTCATTTTTCCTTAACATTCCACTTTGAATTGGAAACATGTGAGTTTAGAGTCAGAATAAATTGTGTGAAAGTCTTTCGAGTAATAACATTGCAGCTAAAGTAATACAAAACAGAATTACTTTGAGAGACTTAAACTTTTATGTCTTTTTCTATGTTCCCATTGAAGCATGACTTTCCAAGGTGTTCAGATTAGCACAGTACATAAGCATTTTAAAATTAAGTAGATTTCTTTCCTAGGAAAACAAGGAGTTGTATCTGACTATCTTCAAAAGAATAGAGAAATATAATTGAAATGTCACCAGAAAAGTTTTAGCCAAGAGTCATTCATTTCATCTTTCTACCAGTGGAAAAATTATACTCATAAGTTTTGCATTTAAACAGATAAAGTTAAGCAAAGGAAAAACAATAAGCACGCAGCACTCATTTGGATTAAAGAATTTTGAAGTTAAAACAATCTTACAAAGAAAATTATCATTACAGAGAAGGAGTTACACATATAACTAACAAAAATGAACACTATCTATCACTGTGAAAAACAGTGTTGACAATATTGAATCAAGAATAATTAGAGTCTGATTGACAAGTTTGATTTTCTGTCTTTAACAGTAATTAAGTCTACATTCTCTATCTCCTTTACTTTCTTCCTAAAACCTTGAGCCAACTTCTCCAGAACAAGAAATGCCCAGGGTCATTTGAATGAATTCAGTCAGAGTCCAGTGTTATCCTAATTTTACTACCTACATCCCATCTGCAAGTCTTTTCATTAGGACAGTACTGTAAATTGTGGCTAATTAAGCAAGTAGCAAAAGTTGTATGTTACCTGGTAGCAATTCATAGTAAAGATGATTCCTGTCCTACATAAGACTGTGTCACTCTCAAGATCATGTTAGTTAAAATAACATAGCAAATATAACTCTGTTTGATGTTCTTTCCAAGGACATTTGAAGTTGCTAACAGGTAACTCACAGCTGTCAAACAATTTCCCAGTTATCTATCTGCTCTGGGCAGAGATACTAAGCAGAAATTTAGAACTGAAGGACTACCTGTATAGCTTTTAGCCAAGCTAATAAGAGCTTGGGTTTTGCTGCTTTGGTTTTTTTTTCAGGTTATTTTCTATGTGTAAAATGCAATTTTTGTTAGGATTCTCTTTTTTCTTTTTTTTTTTTTTCCTTTTTTTTTTTTTTTTTTTAGTTTTTACACACACACACACACACACACACAGCAGCCATTTTCCTGTGGAACAAAATTTTCCCTCACTCCTTACTCAGCTACACCTAAAAAAATCCTTCTGCCAGTTCTTCAGCATATGGGTATTTCTTCTTTGTTATTTATAAAGGTAGTATTAAGACAGTGCAATTCCTCTCAGCCCTTTAGTGGGCTATAAAAATTGCCTCAGATAATTACCAGCTGATGAAATTGTAAGCTTTGAAATAGCAAAATGTAATTTAATGTGAACAGTGGTTAAAAAGCAAACTGACTATATAATAGAACCATTCAAAAAAGCTATTACAGCCTATAGGGTATATCCAGAGTTACTATTGTATTGATCATTATTATGTATCAACAAAGTGATACAATAATTGTGCACTGTGGACATCATCCCATTAACTAATATTTTTTAGGATAGTAAACTTACCATTTTAAAGGACCATACTCTACTCTCCTTTGGAGCACAATCCCTTGATAAAAACAGTTTATAAGTGTTTAAACTTTAGGAATTCTGTAAATGCTTCTTCATATAGTTTAACAGTAGCTGCTACTGCAATTTTGATTATTTGGAAATACGCTTAAGAGTTGTTTACTCATAGATTGAGATTTCTGTGCCAATTTTCAAGCTGGAATATACAGCTAAATGACTCTATGAGTTATGTCATTCCCCGAAGCCAGGCTATAATGGAGATACTGATGTGACCTTAGGTACAGAGGTCTGTCCAAGTGCATGATAATATTGCCTGAAAGGATTATTGCCATTTTCAAGTGGGTGCTAATGTTTTTTTTCCTATCTGTTTCAGCCTGTCTGGTTGTCCTCTGAATGCACAAACCATAAAAAAGGGCAAAATTTCGGAAGAATTAATGACTATCAAGCTTAAAGCAAGTGGCGGTAAGGAGATCTGTAAAAAATGATGACATTTATTTAGATAGAAGGGCCCTGACTCCCATTTATACTTGTGCCCCTTTATGCCATTCTGGCATTAATTCTCATTACTTTCAGTTGTCTCTAGCAATAAAAAATCTTGACTAAAAAATATGTTTGCATGAGAGATTATAAAATTATTCTCATTTACATCTTGATAACATTAAGGATATGCTCTTGTCACAGAGCATAAGTTTTTATTTGGGTATGCTTTCAATATTGTTTTTATTAATAAACAATTAGTTACAGATCAGGAGGACTTAGCTGTCTGATGAATAAGGCAAGAAGGGAGAAATATGGTGGGCAGAAATGGACTCATCTCTTTAACTTCATTCCTACAGAGTTTATATCTATGCAGTGCTTGTGCAATTTAGCTAACCTAAGTGCAAAGCAATAATTACCAAAGAGTTGCAGGGGGAAATGTGTAGGAGTCTCTACTCTTATACAATGTGCTTTAGCAAGTTGGGCACTGAGCCATAATTCAGGAAATTTAGCTTTTCTCCTCCAACTGCTGAGGAAAACGATTGCATTACTGCTTGAAGATTTCCCAAACTGGCTTCCCCAGTGGACTCAGTTCTAGTCTTTAAAGCAGTAACAATGGCACGAATCTCCAGGAAGGGTTGGGCTCAGAGTGATCCTAAGCAGGAACAGGCACATGTATTGCCAGCAGCTGCTACAGCTCAGTGTTTTTCAGGACAAGGTTTTCATTAAAGAACTGAAGCTTATTTTTACTTGTTATCTAACTTGTTGGGATGAAAAAGACAGGCTTCATTTTTCTTTTTTTCCCCTGTAATACTTGTTAGCTTTCTGAAAATTTCACCCTTTCCTGTTACTTAGATTTAGCTGTTTATCAGATAAAACTAAGGCTGTGATATTGAAGTTATTCTTGCAAGATCAGAAACATGAATGAGCAATTATAATACTAGTGAAGTTGTTGCCCTGGTTTGTTTCCTGAAAAAGGAAAGGTTGCTGTTGCATTCATTTTAAAACAAACCAACCAAACAAAACCACCCAAACAAAAACAAACAAAACCCACAAAATCCCCAAACAAACAAAGACCCAAAACCAAAACAAAAAAAACCCCACACCCAAGCACCATAAATATCTTCTCATGTTTTATGATAAACTTTCCTCTTTCTGGGCAATTTTTCCTATCTGTACCCTCTAGCTTGTAATTGCATGATGCAATGAAAAAAAAAAAAGAAATTGTGAAGAAGTGAGGACTAAGATAGCCCCATCTGTTTCAGCTCATATAGATGCTTAACAGGTAGGAATGAATTTTGGCAGTAAATTCAAACTAAAAGACAATTTATCAATCTATTTGTTGAAAAGCTTATTTTCCTATGGTTAAGTAACAGGTAATGCAGCTTGTTACTCGTATGCCCACTTACATGTGGACACTTTAAATCTGATATTGTTATTTTCAACTATTTACAGGTATTGAGAGTGATGAAGAAATAAGACACTTGGATGAGGAAATAAAAGAACTGAATGAATCCAATCTTAAAATTGAAGCTGACATGATGAAACTTCAAACTCAGGTATGCCATAAATGTGAAAACTTTTCTTATGCTACGTTTAAGCATGATAAATAAATTAAATGCTATATAAATGCTATGTTTAAAAATAGCTAGTCTCCTCTGCACTTGTTTTTCCAACCTCTTGGGTTTTTTTTGTTTTCTGTAAATAACTAGCAGGTATTGTCTTAAAGATCTAGTGAATGACAAATTCAGGCCAGTTTGTAGCTAATCTTAGCAAGCAGAAATAAAACATACTTACCAAACAAAACATCAGTTTTTCTTTATTGACTGAATATTTGCTTACCAAACCATGGAGATCCTATGAGTTGAATTTTTAGGGATGATAATTCCTGTTACAAATCCACTCCAACTCTTAATGAGAGTTGAATTTAATTAATTCCTATGTGTACCTAAGAAAATTTTCAAATAGTTTAGTTCCTCCACTGTCAATTATTCAAATAGTTTGAATTTTGCCTCCAGGCAACAGCTGGTAAAGAATGTATACCTTTTACTAATTTGTGTAGCAGAGGATTTTGATGGGAGTTATGTACAAGAGTCATTCTCTTTCATGATTTTGTGTGTTGGAGAGATTGTTTTTAATATGCTGGTAGTGGTTCTATGGAGTGATCTGTATAGCTTCATCCCTTCAGACTCCCATATGCTCCTGGAAGTTAAGCTGGGCAGACTGGGTGCAAGCATGGGCAGAAGCTTCAGAATTTTCAGAAAAGAGTGAAATAAAATGAAATCTGTGAACTGAATATAAACCTAAACTGATCTTAACCAAACTGAGTGTAACCATACCCCCCTGTATTTGCACCACACTGGAATGAGCAGTGTTGACTCCTGCTGTTTTTGCAATAACACTGCGTGTTATGGTCTAAACAAGGTAGGAGCCTGTGCCACCTGTCCTGGCTCTAAACAATCTGGCTTCACACCTCAGCAGTTGTGGGGATATCCAGCCCAAACTGCACGGCAGGGGGGCTGTGCTCACTGTCTCAGGACACTTGCTTCTCTCTGATGATCACTCTGCTACTTGCATGGAGACTGCCCAGTTTGTGCAGTCAGATTTCTCCTGCCTGGACTTTCTCCCTGGGGAACAAACAAAGCCTGAACTGAACGACAGCAGAAGCCACAAATCTCCTACCTCCTTTTACTCCACCCCAGCCAGGTGTTAGGTTGCTATGAACACCCTCCAGAGGAGAGGCTGTAGTGAGTGACAGGCACACACGAAGGGGTTTCTCACACTGGGGAGCTTTGCTGTGTGACTGTGTGGGAGCAAAGGAAGCAGAGTGGTCACAAGAAGGAGGCAATTCAGTACTGCAAAGAGGTGGATGCTAATGAGGATAGGATAGGATAGGATAGGATAGGATAGGATAGGATAGGATAGGATAGGATAGGATAGGATAGGATAGGATAGGATAGGATAGGATAGGATAGGATAGGATAGGATAGGATAGGATAGGATAGGATAGGATAGGATAGGATAGGATAGGATAGGATAGGATAGGATAGGATAGGATAGGATAGGATAGGATAGGATAGGATAGGATAGGATAGGATAGGATAGGATAGGATAGGATAGGATAGGATAGGATAGGATAGGATAGGATAGGATAGGATAGGATAGGATAGGATAGGATAGGATAGGATAGGATTGGCATGACGATATGACTGCACCTTGCCTTGTGGAGCTGTGGCAGGGAAGAGGGGTGGCAGCCCTTGGTTCTGCCCTGCTGAGCTGTCTGCTCCTGGGACAAGGAGCAGGGCAGGAGGGAACCAGACTTTGCCATTGCTGTTTTGTTTTTTAAGCACTGCTTTTGACATCTAAGCCTTCAGACCTGAGTATATCCCAGAGCTCCCACTTTAAAAAGATACCATTTTTTCTACCGTGGCAGCTTTTTTTCCTGCTCTCTCCAAAACCCTCCTTTCCATTCTGTTGGTCAGAGATCATCTTTGTGATACGTGCTCAGCCTCTCAGTTTCCTTTCCACTCTGTATTTTTCTTATTGTTCCCAGCACCAGGCCTGTTGCTAAACCCAGCCAGCCCAGAGCTCACCCAGGAGCAGGGCAGGAAAGTGGCACAGCAGTTAATACCCATGTCCTTTCTATTGTGGTCGAGCAGCAGGGATGCTGTAAGAGCAGGACAGCAATATAAACATCAACCTCCTTTCTCCTTCCCTTTGCCAGACCTGAGGCCACACTCTCCATCCCAGCTCCACACTGACCTTCCTCTCCAAGCTCATTCCCTCCTCCCACTCTGGGGCACTCTCTAGGGCCTTGCTGCCACAAGGTTTCTCCATGAACCAGCAGTCAAGTCTGTCATTTCAGAGGAAATACAACCTCCTCTTTGCTCTGAATGCTCTGTGGAGAAGCTATGACTCTCTTAAAAAAAGCATAGCTGAGTTTCAGATTCATCATGACCTCTCTTGAAACCACCCAGCTGATATTTTGGGTTCAAACTGCAGTAACAATGCTGCCAAGGGTTTGTCTGTCTGTGTTTGTTCCTGCCTGTCTCTTCTAGATCACATCTATGGAGAGCAATTTGAAAACAATAGAAGAAGAGAACAAACTCATAGAGCAGAACAATGAGAGCCTGCTGAAGGAGTTAGCTGGCTTAAGCCAAGCCCTCATCTCCAGTCTCGCTGACATTCAGCTCCCACAAATGGTAAGACCACAGCCATAACACCTTATTTTGAGACTCTTGCCTGCACTTGAAGCAGATGAGCAAGCTCAGGGACCAGCAGGAGCACTGGAGCTGCATTAGCAGAGAGCACTTTTAGGCTGATTTGCTTTGCAGAGATGCAGGATCACGAAGTCTGTGTGAGTAGGTGCAGTTGCTTTCAGGAACGAGCCAGCCCTGGTATCTCTGCCCTGCACACACCATGCAAGGCTTTTCTCTCAAACCTCCCTGTCTGAACACCCACCCTGCACAAAGGGTGAAAACTGCACTCTGGTGAGAATACTTATTTACTCAGCTCCCAGATCAAAACTATAACCTGTTTCACACAGATAATTTTCCTGGAAACAACCAAGCTCTATCTTCTCAAAAATTTCACATCTTTCTCTCAAACACAGCCAAATCCACAGAGGTACTTGTGTTTCCAGTCCCTGTTCCAAATGTCAAGAGTGCCACTGGAAGATTAAGAAAGGACAGTTAAGGGGAATGAATGTCAGACACAGTCCCAGAGACAAACTGGCCACCAAAAAGAAAAACCCCTAACATACCATAAAACATTAACCATATCTCTGACTCCTTTTCTTGCTTGTAGAGAGTGTGGATTCCCCAGGGCATGCAACTCCTGTATACCCACAACCCCTCCATTAATTTGGATGGCTGCCCTGTTTATGACTTCTAGTTGCCATATCGCTCCTTTGACATGCTTTGGGGTTGGGTGTTTGGGTTTTTTCAGACTTAATTTTACCTCCTACAATTATAATCTGTTTTGTCTCCATTTAGGGGCCAATCAGTGAGCAGAATTTCGAAGCATATGTAAATACACTCACAGACATGTACAGCAATCTGGAACGGGACTATTCCCCCGAATGCAAAGCTCTGCTGGAAAGTATCAAACAGGCAGTGAAGGGCATCCATGTGTAGGATGTGAAAGCTGCTGGGCAACAGAAATTACTTAACAGCAGTAAACTCCAGATGGATCTGTTAGGAGTTCATGTACTGCTAAGGGGTGTAGGTTGCCATGCTGCATTTACAATTGCAACATTGCACTAATTTTTTCCCAGCTGACATAAAAAAAAAAAGAATAAAACCACAACAGACTATTTGTATTAACAGCAATGCACTCTGTTAGTATATTGTATTTATTTCAGTACAATTTCTTTTTTTTTCTTCTTTTGCACTCAGTTTTTGTAAAGTGAATGTAAAAAGTGTGTGCGACTATTTTTTATATTTTTTATTTATTTCTAATCAAAGAGTTGGTTTTTTTATCTTTTAACAGCATTTTTGCGGCCTGCCATATTTTTACAAATGTGTTTATTAATTTATTTTCCAATGGGATTTTAAATAGACTGAAAGCTATACTGTAAATTAAATAACTTGCTGGGTTTGTACAGGAAGAAAAAAAAACCTATGAAAGTAACAAATGACTGAACCGTGGTTCTAGTTTTATTTTCCTCACATCCTGCTTTTTTATAATGGCTTTGTATCAGAAAGGGGTTTGCAGTAACATGAGATGTGAAGATGCATGGAATGAGAAGATAAATGGTGCCCACTAGTGGGGAACTCGGGCTCTTAAAAGCACAGTATGCTGGAAAACAGTGTGTTAAAGAATATGTTAGCAATAATGAAATATAGCAATCAGCAAAGCACTTGACTTGGCTGCGTGATTTAGCCTATGAGAATGATTATTTAAAATGTTTCAAGAGAACTTCAGATTTATTTTACCACTGCAGTTTTTGTTCAGAGTTAGCTCATGGAGGGAAATGACAATTATCTCTAAACAAGAAGGGTAATTAGGTAGGTACTGGTACTTTTTTAGTATGAGACGCTGAGGTTTTAAGCAAGTGACCAGTATTGCAATGGATTTGGATTTTAAAAAAACGCAAACACATCCCAAGCTAAAGGCTTTGTACATAATGAGTCGAACACATCTCCCCTGAAATGGCATTTGAAGGGTTTGAAGGTAATGGCAGCTAGAAGGCAGCGGCCTGGAGGGCACCAGCAAACACCCTCTGGCACCACGGCGGTCGCTGGTCCCTTGAACGACCAGCAGCAACACCGTGACTGGTTTCTCCCATCCTTCTTCACTGAGACTAGGCTGATACTGAATTTGTCACCAGCCTTCTGGTAGGGTCCCAAGTGCAGGTGGAGGTGTGGACAGACGAGCACTTGCGCCTCGGAATCCGGTTAGCCTGGGTGTGGAACTCCTGAATCCGTCAGAAAGCAGCGGTCGCTGTAACAGAGGCAATGTCTATTTCAGGGATTGTAAGTAATTAAGCATTGTTTCAGAAGTTTTTTTTATATTTATTTTTTTTAAGAAAAAGGTATAAACAACCAGCTAAACTGCCTTTTTTGTATGCACACACACCTCATGTGCATATGTGCCTCAGTGTAAATGTATACATGGATCTAGCGTGTGTTTAATTTTTCCGTGCTATAATGAAAGTGTTTATTTTTATTAGCCGCATTTATATTTAGATTGAATATGATGGCATTCACAGGCTTGACATATACAATTATATTATTACTGTTCCTGCACAAAAGTACTATTCAGAAGTGATTCAACTCTCATGCACTGTGGTCACTGTTCTGCATTAGGTGGGGCTTGCTTTTTGTTGGGGAGTTAATTCAACTCTCTGATCTTAGTTTAGACAGGGGAAAATGTGTGTTCTTAGGAGCTGTGTTTATTTTTAAATTGATTTTTCAAAAGCTACCATATGTGCTGTCTAATATAAATAGGAGAACACCAAACAAAAATTTGCTATTAAAGTTATTGTTCTTGCTAAAAACACAAAAAGCAAACATTTGTTATACTTGTTAAATGCATACAAAATGAGTTCACTCATTACAGAGATTAAAATTTAATTTACTAAATAATTTAACAAATTTGTTATATATTTTATTTAAGTAAAAAAAACTCTTACTGACCTATGTAATTATTATTATGATTTACTATGGCTTCAGGTTAATTTATCTGTGTTTGGTTGTTTGCTCAGGATGTTCTGTGAAGTATGTTTGTATTTATTTGCCTCCCTTGTACTTGATGTGTTTTGTAACGTGCACTGTTTTTTTCATTTCTGTTTTTCTCTTTTTTTTTTTTTTGTGTTTAAATGCATTGATGAGCTATACTGTAAATTAGACCTTTTGTAAAGAGCAATGATGTATGCATTTTTTTAATTTGGAGTAGTTTGTATACTGTTTCTTCATACAATTAATATTTCTTACATCAAAACAACAAAATTGTGTTCTGTGCTGTACATTTGGTGTATGGTAGGAAATAAAATTGATAATGAAATATTGCAGCAAGTTTGTTGGGTTTCTTAGCCTCTAGATGCCGACTTATATTACACTTTCTTAACTGCACCTGGCACTATATGATGTGTCAGATGTTTCGCTTGCTTTGTGTACAAAATGTGTCATCCTCATAAGTAAATTTCTGATATAAATATTTTAATTAGTGTTTTGCTTTGTCAATTTGAAATAAGGAGGAGAAAAATAGAACCGCTTAAGAGGTCCTTTTCACTTCTGAAGGGAAAAAAAATTCAAGATGATAATCACTGCATTATTTAATGCATTCTTTTCTTGGCACTTGTAGACTTCATTTATACTGATAAAGTACAGGATTTGTGCTGACCTTTAACAGCTGCTAAATGATGTTTAAACATAAAAGCCATTGTAAAGTTTCCAGCAATTCGGAACCGCCCACTGTTCCAGTGCAATTTTCTGCTGAGAATTGCAGTGCTTAGACATTGCAGAAACAAAAATCTGCTGGTTTTAGAAAGACAACATTTCCCTCTAATGGACTTTCTTTTTTCGCTGCTCGTTGTAGCGAAAACAGGCCAGTTCTATTTAGGATGTGTGCTAATGGCTACAGGAGCATTTCTTGTCTCAGATTCCAACTTTCCACAGATAGAGAATAATTTTCATTTGGAAAATAAGTCAAATTCAAATGTCATAGAGTAGCTGATAATTATTTATTTGAATAGACATATTTAGACAAACCAAAATGGACAGACACATTAAAAAAATGACATGTCCTGCATTTAGCTAGAAGGGAATTTAAAAATTTGCATCACATGAATCCAGGATGCTCACAAATATTGCCAGGTTTGAAACTGTAGAGTCAGCAAAGGGCTGGAATGAAGACAAAATCTGTCCTGGGAAGCTCTGCTCCAGTGGAATTCAGAGTTTTCTTTGTTCTACGACACTTATCCAAGGGCACCATGAACTGGTTCTTTTTATTAAGCCAATTATTAGTTATTTATGCAATATGAAAATGAATAAAATAATAATTTAAGGGTTCTAAAAATTTACTATTAAACTTCTGGTGTGGATCTTCATATCATGAGGCACTAGTGGACAGTTTCTTCTCACACGTCACAGACAAAGCAGAAAACAGGTCTGTCTTAGCAATGTGCCTTAATGCTAAACAGATAAAGAGTGAGGCAAACATTTTCATTTTTTCTGGCTGCCTAAATTCAAATCACAAATTTAGAAAGCCTTATTGTCAGACAGACAACTCTTATCACATAATTTATAATTATATTATATTATACAAATATGCTAAATACGATTATCTGCTGTTTATAAGATTGGGGAAAGGCAGTGGTATGAGGATGTTGGGCTCTACACACACTGAAGAAATCTGTTCCCTAATCTCAAATATTTCCAGCAATCTGAGACAAGGATTGCAAACAGAAAAACACTTTTCCTAGTGGTTTTGGATAGAAATATGATATCCACAGTTAAATGATTATCTAAAGACTATCTATATTCATCTTTAAAGAACTTGCTCTAATAATGATTGGGTGTTAGAATTATAGCCTTTTTCCATCAAAAAAGAAATAATAAACACAATCATTATAAAGTCATTCCAAGACAGCTATATTCATTATTAAACTGATATAAACTGGGGGATGGGGATATCCCATAACAAGCCATTGTGCTTGAACAACTTTTCAAACCATTTTCATCTTCTGAAGTTTCTATTTTTAACTATTGTTCTGTAACCATGCCTACAGAAGGAGGGAAAATGCATAATTCAGTAAAAATACATAAATTCCAATTTCTTAATTAGCTTGAAAGGAATTGAAGCTTTAAATACGAAAAGAAGGAAGGGGAGCAAGAACAGTCAACATCTGTTGTCCTGACAGCTCAGGAAGCCCATCCTCTCTCTTAACTAACCATGATGAAGAGTTTTGAGTTCATGATGTAGAAAATAGATTCTGTAGAAAACAGATTCAGTTTTCTACTGAAATTTTATCTCTATTTAATAATTAAGCATCTTGTCTCTCTTGCTGACTTATTATATATATCTAACTTTTCTGCTCAATGCTCCTTCATCCTTCTTACACTGTACTTTTAATAAGTCACAGGATTTCTTGATGGGAATTTGTTATCATGCAGTGACACAGAGTTATGACACAAGTCCTCTTCTTGGTTTCCTCCTGTGTTTATTCAGCACAGTACATTCTACCTGTCTCAGAAATCCTGCTGTGCCTAAACTTTTTTTATGATTTATGTAGCTGTATAACTTGGATTCTGCTGGGAGATCTGCACCAGACAAAGTCCTTTGTTCAACATGCTCAGGATACTGTGGGATGATAGAGCTCCATTTAGCTTTTGTGTAATGTAGGACAGTGACCTACTTTCAGCACCTTTCAATATCTCATTCTGGCTTGGTTTTCTTCTTTCTCTTTTGCTCTAGTAAGTCTTAGACAGCCAAGCTTACACATAATTGCATCAGGGATTAGTCTGATTTCCTGTCTGACTTCATGGTACAAATTGCTTCAACTGCATTTCATTCTTAACAAATGTTCCCAGGGACATTGTCTAAGTAAATCTCAGGACTTTCCAGTTATGTGATAGCAATTAGTATTTAGGTTGCTGCTGTCTGCTCCTGAAACTGTTACTGCACAAGATTTTTTCCAAACAGCTTTTGGTGCCCAGCTTCACATCCCTTGGTGGAACCTAATTTTTAGAAGCTAAATACACAGCTGTTTTTGCCAAACAGGGCCTTTTCCAAATTCCTTTCTCTGGCCAATCCAAATTACCAGCTACTAAGTTTTCCTTTTATTTCATAGCATTGTTATCTATATCTATATATCCATATATCTATATATCCATATATCTATATATCTATATATCTATATATCTATATATCTATATATCTATATATCTATATATCTATATATCTATATCTATATATCTATATATCTATATCTATATCTATGTATCTCAAATATATATATATATATCTTATTAAAACTTGTTTGCACAAACAGTACATCATATAATTCCAGGTGGGTACTTGTATCCATCCCAAGTATTGAAGTAAACATCACTCTTGTTTCCCTAACCCTGGTTCTAAAGCTTATCAAACTCCTTGTTTACTGGTTTGTGCACACCTTTTTTGTTTAATTTTTTTAACTTTTTTTTCTGAGAGAAAATATTAAAAAAAAAAGGATTTAATATTATTTTTTCTTTAAATGACTACTGTCTGTCCAAACATTTCCCTGAAGCTGGAGCTAGGATTGAATCTATCTGGCTAGCAATATTCCCTAATTACAGTAACATGTAGCATCTGACATGCACCCTCTGCTTACTTCTAAAACAATAAATAAAATTTGAATCAGGACCCAGGTTCTATCCTGATTTCAAAATTATTGGGATGAAATTGATCTGATCCTTCAGGTGCAGGATGAGCTTAGCTCCTTTGGGAGGGAAGTGCCTAGAACTGAGTGATGGTTTCTTTAATTCTGATATATGGCCAAAAAGGTCTCAGTGAAGGAATGAAGGTTGTAAAAGGCTCATAAAAACTTACCAGGAAAATGGGTGTAAATTGAATTCCTGCAGTGGAAGTGCAGTGCCACCTCCACAGACTGAAGAGCTGAGCTCTTTGCACAGACACACGTGGCAGAGGTACCGCACACAAAGCACCAGTGCCAAAGGCTGTGAGGGATATCTCGTGTTTTCCAGCTGGCAGGAGACAAAATGGACCCTAGAAACCCCAGACTGACGCCCTACTCAGGCTTCTATGTAACCCTGAGCAAGACACTTGATTCTAGCTCTGTTTCCACATCTGGAAAAAAAAATTACTCCAAAGTGCTTTGAGAATGAGCAACACCAGTCTTACACATGGGCATGAGATAACAGACATGCAAACAGTGAGGGAGAAAGAGCCACAGTAAATGTGTAAGGGCATATAACAAGCCTCCCCCCTCCTTTTTTTTTTTCTTTTTTCTAAGATATTATCACAGTCTTCATTTTATTGCCTTGATTCTTACATGGTTTTCCTTGAAGATATGTTCCAGTTAGTGCTGCCAGCCAGCCCCAAACTAAATTTTCAAAAATGCAGAAGCTAAATTTCAAAACAACAGAAGCAAAGGCTATAAAAGCAGAAGTATTTTTATTGAGATAATGGAGCTCCTACAGATTCTGTAAAAAATCAGCTGATTGTTATGAGAGCAAAAATTATGATTCATGAGAAGAGGGAAGAGGAGGGAGGTTCAGCTGTTAGAGCTTCTGTTTGGCAAGGGCCAGCTCCAGATCAGCATGACGTATAACTCAGAGTAGCAGCAAGAGTTAGTGCAAGGCTGGCCAGAAAATTGTGCTTGAGTGCTTGGTGCAACCTCAAAGGATGTAAACAGTGAAAGTCTTATGTGTGAGTGTAAATATTTGAGCAAGAATGAAGGTAGATAAGCAGTGACTATAACCCTGACACCTACAGGGTTGGGGCACAGGGCAGAAAACCACAGGAGTCCCCTGGGAGCCAGACTACAACAGCTGCACCCAGTAGAACAGGCCTGTTTTCCAAATGTGGGTCTTCACCCATTTTGACACACTAAATAACCTCTCCAGCTTTCTAGGGGATCATCAGGAGTAGTGTTACTAACCCTCCTTCCTGGGGAAGCACATGCTCCCTCTGGGCCCTGGCATGGGTTTTTTTCTGGAAGAATGAAGGCAGCATCAGCAGGGCAGGCTAAGCCTTGCTGGGGAAACCCCAGAGGTGCAAAATCTCCGAGGGTCAGCACTGTTTCTGCAGGCTGAGGTTTGGTGGGGGTGGCTGGTGGTGAGGAGGAACCAAGGTGCTGGGTGAGTGCCTGCTCTCCTCTACCTGTGCACCCTCCCAGGTACAGCCAGCCCCAGCGAACACCCAGCTGCATTTCCTCCCTTTCCCCCCTCCATACCCAGGCCAGGCTGGAGGCAGTCCTTGCTGGGTTTTTTTTCTGCAAGAGGTTTAAATCTCCTCTCCCCATCTTGGGAGCATGGCTGACGGCAGCCTTGGCTGGCTGGCCCGGCTGCCAGGGCTCATGATGCCCTTTTTATTGCCAGATTAGAGGGACATTGTCGTGGTGCACATGAAGCCTCCCAGATAAGGCGCTGTACAAGTTCCAGCAGGTTCCAAACACAACAGCGCGGCTTTCGCATCCAGCCCACAGGATCAGAGTTTATTTCCCCAATGCAGGCAGCTTTGCACTGCCTTCCTGTTAATTAAAGTAGTGATTACAATACTGCACTGTTTGCAGGCAAGATTTTGCATGGTCTTGGCCATTCACGTGCAAATGAACTTGTAAGCCTTTCTGTGCCCTAAAATCTGCTGATGTCAGTCTTCCAATTCTAACTCCATGTTGTAGGACATGTGGCTTTCTATAGCTTAGCTTTGATGCCCCCAAGTCATATTATCTGCATTCTGAGCTTCATTATGATAAATCTTTCACTGGTTTTAAATCAAAAACTTTAATTGTACCCTACTTATTCAGCTTAGGTTTTGGCTCCTGAAGGCAGCAGTTTTAATTGCATCATTTGTATAGTGGCCCAATATGTTTTGGTGTGAAAAGTGCATTACCACTTTTAATTTTGCATTATTTTCCCCATATGTTTTAGTTACACTAAAACTTCAGATGGCAAGTGATGAGGCTTTCCCACTGTTCCCTCATTCTCTCCTCAGTGTTTTTTAATGAGCTAAGACCACACTATTTTCTTTTGTTCTCATCATTTGAGGTTTTTAGGAGCTGTTTATTTGTAGGGCAATTCTTGTATTTATGTAGAGCAAGGCATTAGACATTTTTATCCTCTACTTATTAACAAGCCAGATGGTACCGGCTGCTACCCACACAATTCCAATTATCAGATGGCAAACTGAAATATACGTGGGGCAAATGGGAAGATGTATATTAAAGAAGCCTCATGTAGAATTGGCTTCTCAGAGATGTTGATTCACAAAGGGGTACTAGCAATTAGGGTATGACAGCCTGCTGCTGAATGTACAGCATTGGCCTGAGGGCACAAGCGTTCAGCTTCCAAAATTTTAATACTCTCTCTCTTTCCCCTATGGTAGGAATACACATCTCTGAAATCTGATTCAGGTCCTTCATCCTTTTACACTTCTTGTCCACTTCAGAGTGATATGTAGTATCAAAGCCAGTCAGTAAGTTAAGATATCCCAGAAAGATGCAGAAGAGCTAAAAATCAGCATGAAGTCTGTTCAATGCATCTCCTAATACACTCTCATATGGCATATACACTTGGCATGTACCTCAGTAACAGGAATATCTCTAACACTGAAATCTAGCATCCAACCAAGTATTACTATTCCAGGTCTCAAAATTACCTAGAAGTTACAATATACACATGGATTTTTGCATAAGAGCAACTCTTAACTTCAGGTTTAAACATAAGGAGGTCTGGTAATCCCAATTATGATTGGCTTCAAAGTCTTTTGAAAATTCAGAACTTAGACCCAGTCCTTACACAGGGATTCACCCTACATTATTGTCACAGGTGATAATAAAGAATGAGTGTTTTAATGGGAGGTTTTATATCGCTTTGCTGTGTTGGGGGTTTTCTTTGTTTTTTGGGTTTTTTGGGGTTGTTTTGGTTTTTGACAGAATCTCTATAGGAAAAGTGTTTGGGTAAAAACTGTGCTCTTATGCCTCCTTTATTTTGACACAGAAATAAGATACATGAGTTGGCTGGGAAGATGATGAATTATATGTGAAACTTTTTGTGTGACATTTTTATTCCTTTTCTCTGCTGGCTCCAGCTAAAAGTGCTAAGTCAAATCAAACTGTGAAGAAACTGATATCCTCAGGTCAGATCAGCTAAAGGAAAAAGCAATTTAAGTTAAAGTAATGGCTTTCTAAAGTTCTTCAGTTTCATACAGGCTACTAACAGATTAATCATCTAGTGGACTGGATTTTGCAAAAGTTGTAGTTAAAAATTTCAGATTGTTTCTAGTTTCTGTTTATAGTACCCAATCAGGAGAACACCTCTTTCAACAGCTGCTCTCCCAGTGCAAGGGGAGAGGTACTCTCCTTGCAGCTGTTCCTGGCTCTAACACTTATAATCTACAAGTCTTGGTGAAGTGTCTTAATGGAATGAGTTTGAAAAGCAAATCTGCATGGTTTGGCACCATTTACACTTCAAACAGCTGACCACATGTAAATGGCTCATGTGCAAATTCTCACTCCTAGTCATGGAGGAGTGAAAGATGTGCACAGGCATTTGTCTGCCATTTGCTTACACAAGTGTATGAATCTGCAACTGTGAAGAAGCTGCTGCTGCTTCTTTCTCACCTTCCATCTGAGAAATGGCAGGCTAATAACATTGCTTTCATCTAGCTGTTAGCAGTAGACTTGAGCAAGACCTGCAGTTGTCTCTAGAATGCTCTTAATGAGATCCTATGGGTAAATCAGTGGTACAGCTATTCACACAGTCTTGGGGAGTTCAGACAGAATTTGATTAAATTATCTGGCTTAATAGGTGAAAAAAATCCTAAATCAAACCCAAACCATTGTCTAGTACTTGTTCATTCCAGTGAAAGAAGCTGACTGCCTTTTTTATGTTAGAGATATTACTCAAAAGGGTTAGGCAAAGCAGAGAGGTTCAAAATAAACATCTCCTTGTAGATCAAAGATGCAGTTGCCAATTTCTCCCAGTCTTCACAAACATCACTTTTTGCTTCAGGACCCTAAAATCCACCAGGCCAAAGTTTAATTTGATTTCTCAAAATAAGAAAACCAACACTGGATCAGGTGCTTGGAGATCAGTGACATCCTAATTATTGTCAGATCTGGATTGCAAAGAAGTGATTCAATAGCTGAACATCTGTGTACTTGCTCACATAGAGTTGCTGTTTCACCCACAAGCAGCTGTGGAGTAGACAGGCAAAATTCTCTGCATGGTGATAATTACAGTGTGCATTACAAAGGAGGCATAGACATAAGAGCATGCAATCAGATTGGGTTTTTTAACTTTGGAACAGAGAAACACTGCTAGATCCAAGGCTAATATACATAAAATAGGTTTTTCAGCCAAAAGAGAGGAACATTTAGTTAGATCTGAATGAGGAAAATTCACTTACTAAACAGGAAACTTTCTCCAATCTTAGTTTTGTTTCTGTAGCAGCAATGGCTAAGAACTACCTAAGCAGGCAAACTCTTCCAGAGACTGGAATACAATTGATTGTGTATGGATCTGCAATTTTCTTTAATATGCTTTTATTGCTTGCTACATGTGCCTGCCTGCTCTGTCCTAAGCAGTGGTGTTAGCTGTTATATCATCATTACTGACCACCATGGCAGTGGTGACAGCTGAGTACCCCTATCACAGCTCATGATCTCTTCATCTCCTATCTTATGCTCTTTCAGCCCCTCAGTTGTATCTTTACTGCATCTCAGAAAAAAAAAAATCAATGAAATCTTTTTCTCAAGGCAATCTTTCAAGGCAAGCAGCTGCTGAAAGACTATAAAGTAGAGCTTAAATGAAACCAAATGGAATTTCATTAATGCATGATCCTTGTGTGCAGGACTGCCTTTTCCCTACATTCTCCATCTAGAAACTCAACTTCCTTTTTCACTGCTAGGAGCTGAAAGGCATTCCAGTATGAAACAGTGCCTTCCTTGGGTTAATTCTGACACTTTGAATTCACTGATCCAAGGCTCACATAGGAGTATGAGTGTGCTAGTGTGGTGTTTTGGGGATCACTACCCACACAGCCAGAGAGAACACTCCCACCTCAGGTAAACAGAGCATCCTGGATGGTGGCAGGAGGGAATATATCATAAAACATAAGGATTATGCCAAAGTGCAAGAAAATTAAATGGGTTCACACTTACAGCAAAATGGCTGCATTTTATTATCACAGGGGTTTCTGGTATAATAATGACTGCACAAGAAATTCCTTTTCTAAGCAGTAGTTTAGTCTGTGTGTTTACATCACATTTAGAGAGAAGAGAAATACAAACCAAGTATCTAATACTGGATTTTTTTTTTTACAAAAGCAAGTCTTGTTTTTGCACCTGAAATATTCAGGAACTGTATTTTGTTTGTCATCATAGGTTCCAAAATGTCACAATTTTTTCTCTGAGGGAAGTTATTAGGTAGAGCAAGATTTGTTACAGAACGAAAAAGATACGTCACTCTCTATAAAAGCAAACCAGCTGTCAAGGTTTTGGTTGTTCCCTTAATAGGTAGCTGTGGAAAAGCATTGTTTGGATAGAATAACTGCAAATCTGGGATTGTGGCACTAAGCAGAAGAGTGCACAGGAGGAAAATAAGGAAATGGAAGATTTAATTTAAAGTAAAAAAATTAATTTAAGGGAAGACCCATTGGAGAGAAAGAGAGATGAGGAGCAGTCAGGGCCAGACAGAAGACAAAGGCTGGACACTGGCTGGATAGAATTTGTCTCTGCTGAGACTAAATATAATATTCTGACACACGTGGAACAAAACTGTGTGTGGTCAGTGGGTGCCTATTGATGGCTCTGGACACAGGTGTCCAGCAGTGATGGTGTTGTGGGTCCCCCACCAGGGAAAGCTGATGAGGTGGGTGCAGGCAGCCTCTGGCTATGGGGAGAGGCCCTCTGGGTTTGCTGGCACAGGAACAGACCTGCAGGGCACAGGTTTGGCTCAGAGGGCAACCCCCTGACTAAAAGCCTGCAGAGAAATGCTGGTCCATCATTGCCTGTGCCCCTAAGGGGTACTCAACACTCTTGTGTCCCAAGGGGGACTGTAGCAATTTATACTAGCTGAGGTTCACCCCCTTGTGTTCTGTATCCCACAGCAGAGAACAAAAATCCAGCAAGATGCTCAAACGTGTCTGTGTGAGTTAACACAGTTGTTCTGCTGACCTTAATGGTGCTATTCACATGCTCAGAGCAAGGCCTGTGCTCAAGTGCACTGCTGAATCAGCTCTTGTGTGTGTGCTGAAATACAACAGTGATTTCTGCAATCAAGGCCAGTGCCAAGCTCTGGTACACCCCTGCCTGGAGTCAAGATATTAGACCAATGCTGCTGTGTGTAGTAGCTGGCATTGCAGCTCCTCTTCCCAGGGCTGCTGAAGATGAGCAGGAAGCATCCACACAAATTGGCTCATGCTGCTTCTTTAATAATTCATGTATTTTTGCTCTCTTCTATAGTTAATGAACCTCCCCCACTCTCACCCTCGTTCTCTCTCCCTCTCCCATTCAGTCAGTTTGTTGTGGTTTCATGTATCTAATCCATCTGTCACTCGATTATAGCTATCGAGCACCTGTTATGGATTTCTAGAGTTTCATTCAAGCTGTTGACAAGTTATTCACAAATTGGCCCTTGTCACACTGTCATCGTGTGGAGTGCACTTTAGTGAATTCTTTTGGGTACACAAAATAATGAACAGAAGACAGCAAGGCTTGTGAATTAGGCAGTTTTCTATCCCAAATATTTAAATAACCGTTAACTAATTGGAAGTTTCTTGAGAGTGATATATTTTTAAGGTCTTTTCTTAAAATATGTTGTCTTCTCCACGCAGACCCTTTTGCATGAATAAGCTTAACACAACTTGATTGAGCTGTCAGGGCAAGCTTTGTTGACAGTGATGCCTTATTCTATGTGTTGCAGCTGTGACAAGTTGATCATTGCTTCTTCTGTACAATGCTACTTGCCTACACTGCCCTGGTACTAGCAGGGAAAGAGAGGCCTGGCTGACTGACTAGCCCTCAGTCTCCTCTCCTCAGGTGGTTATTTGTTTTATTTTGCTCCTGAATAAAGTGTTAAGAAAAGTTAGGTTAAAAGCAGGTTCAGCTATGTCTTGAAAAATCCTCACTTTCATAGGAAAATTTCAAATATCTTAAGAAGGTCTAGAAATATATTTTTTCACCCATTTTTTACTTCTGCTCCTGTATAGGTGATACTTACTCCTTAGACTTTTGTTGTGCACTGTTCATGTAACTCTTAACTTCTGTCTGTGCTTTGCTTTCACTACCCAGATACTCTTATTACAGCTAGTTTTTAGTTTTGTAGAAAGGACCTTGAAAGCAACGTGGTACCAGAATAACATTAACATAAGCTACAAGAGGATTCTAAAATATTCTCCCAGCGCAGTGTATTAGTGGTACAGAAGAAGGCATTTGCAAATACAGGCAAAGTGATTGATCTGTTTGCAGCTATGAGAGAAGTTATTTATGCACAATTTGGCTCAAAACAAGTAAATGTAGTGTATGCATATCTGTATATTTTAAAACTATTTTGCATCAATGAACATATGTACATTTTTCTAGTGTAGTCTGCAAATCCTTTGAGTAAGATTCCAGGGCTTCAGTGTTTTGATTACTGAAGAGGATTTTTTTCCTAAATTCAAAAGGAGAGAAACTAAGGTTTAGCAATTGCCTTGTCCATATGGGGTGCAAATACAGCACTACAAAATTATCTGGCAATTGCAAAGGGGCTAAATTACTTCTGCTCACTTGTTAGATTTCTTGGTGCTTAGGGGTTCAATGCTGTAAGATCCATTTTCCTTTGTGGTTTCACAGGGAGACATCCAGCCACCCCAATCACTGCTCTGATAAACCAATAGGTGGCAGGACTTCAAAACAAACTGTGAAATAATAAAGCCATATTCTGTTATAAAGAAGCTTAAAATAGAAAGCACGGCTGCCTCAATAATGAATAGCTTAACAGTTATCTCAGAAGAAGCTATTTTTATTTTTTTAATATGTTTATAATAATTTAATGTTCAAATCTATGAACTGCAATTAGATGCTCAGAACAACTTCCAATTTAAAAAAACAGAGTTTCAGGGAAGTTATGGGTTAACTTTGAAAGGACATTTAGGTATTAGAGGATGTTGATAGGCATCCATTATTTTTAAAGCATGCAAAATTCAGATTCACACAAATATTTAGATATCTAAATATTTAGTCACTTACACTGTGTGATACTGTGATACCAATCACCTTGAGGAATCCCAGCGTAAATAAGTTATGAAAATAAAATCCATTTCCAGAAACAACTTCCTTTGAGCCAGGTCATACAATCAAACTATGCATCTGAAGAGGCTTCACTGAGCATTTGAAAACCAGGTCACAGTGAATCCATCAGTGCAAATCAGTAATGATAACTTCTCACTTGCTGCTGTCCAGCACATTCAAATCAGCCCAATCCCAACTTCACTTCCACAGTAATGAGCTGCTCTGAGCCCTGCCTCAAGCAAAGATCCTGCAAGCCATGACACCAGGGTTTTAGCCTGGATATCTAAACATATATATCCTTCTATCTAAACAATATCCTTCTATTGCTGGCTTACCCATCCAGCAGTGTCCTCAGCATGCCTAAGGCTGGCTGTCACCCAGCACCATGACAGAAAAATAAATACAGGGACACCTCTAGATGGAAGAAAAGCCCAACTCCAGACTACCTGACTGCTGAGGGATAATGAGAATAACAGAATAACTGAGCAGAGACAGCCTTCAAGACAAGCAGAGGTTTTGACAACTAGGGCACAGGCTGCTTAAGTAGTTGACTTGGCTGCAGTGCCCAAGTCCAGCAGAGCTCCCAGCCAAGGATCCTGAGCGAGGGGAGCCACCTCTAAACTGGCATCACATCAGTTGCTCAGACACATAAGCCCCATTTTTCAGCCTTGCACTATTGGCTAATTCAGGCAGCTTCCTCGCTCAGCTGTTTGCCTTAAAAAGCTGAAAATCCCTTCCTTACAAGCTTAGCAATTCCCATGTAGGGACCCCAAGCTGCAAACAGACACTCAAGTTGGTGCTGAAATTCCAAGCTGTGAGCAGTGGAGGAGTTGTGCTGTGCATCTCTGCCAAACAATGCTGAAAATCATCTAAATAAATCCCTTCAAATCCTAAATCTTTCTGGCTGTCAGGAAACTAGGTTAGGGGGGCTTAAATCACTTTTAAAAATTAGTGTAGGATTCTAAGTCACTTATGTGCCTTTGAAAAATTTATCCTTAAAAGTTGGATGCTCAAAAGTGATTTTCCTTCACAAGTACCACTGCTAACTTCAGAAATCATCCCTGAAGTGAGCATGAATAAAAAATTATTCATAGAAATAAGGGTATCACCAGCTGTCTGAAAAAAAGGGAAACATAAAACAGGCCCAATACCATATTGGTGTTCAGGTTTTTGCAATGAATCGCTTTGAAGCAAATTGGTTTTCATTGACTTAAAAAAACCCAAAAAATTGTAATGTGTTCCTTTAAATTTTTTTAACATATAAATCCAAATGTATTCTGAGTATCTCTCATGGGTGTTGAGAGCCTTTGATTATAGGATTCTGGTAAGGATGATATTTTGGCACTTTGAATTATGTTTTTGGGTGACTACAAAAAGAAGTCTCAGGTTTTACAGCTGATGAAGTATTGTACTGTAAGAACATTTGCAACACCTCTAGTCTTATTTTTGCATACAAATAAATAAAAATTATTTTATAATTTATTTCAATAAAAATTATATGCTATGCCTTCATTTCAGTTGTTGCTAGTCTTTCAGTGTGATTTAGGGTTGTTCCTTTCTAGTCTGAAATAATTCAAGAAGTGAATAGCTTTGAGGAAAAGAAATAAGTATCATTCCAAGAAGCAACTGTTGAAGATTTGGATAGATCTGTATAAATCTGTGCTAGATTCAACTGCTGGTTACACCAATGAAAAATCAGCACAGATTTCATTCTTCTGATGATCAGCTTCTATGTTGATGCATTTCTATAAAAAGAACCTGTAGTGAAACATGAGGCTGAGCAGAACACTTTGTCTTAGTTGCCTGCTCTCTTGGGCAAAAGTAGTAGAAAAGTATCTACTCATTTCCTTCAAATGCTTTTTCTTCTCAGCAACTCTCAAGCATTTTTAAAAATGGACTTTTTTCTTGAATAATTTGGTCATGTAGGGTCATGTATGGGAGTATTCAATATGTAGTGCCATCTCTAGCTCATCCCAAACTTTACATCCTAAGCTCCATTTCACCTCCCATTTTCATGGTGTCTGCTCCCCATAAAATAACATTTTTCCATACTTTAGAAAAGCCACTACTGACAAAGCAAGCCCACATTGTCACAGCCCAGCCCTGCTTTGGAAATGGGAAATCTGTGAAAAAGTTGTCAGAACAGAACATGAGGGGGAAAGTGAACCAAGACAAAAAAAAACCAAAAACCAAACAAATGAAAAAAATCCCCACAAAATAAAAAGTCTCCAAAACCAAGATAAAAATCTTTAGATCTTCTCCAGCTCTGAAGATTCATCGAGTCTTTCCTGTACATCACCATTTCAAGCACTATTGGTTTGAGTTATCTCTTTGAGCTATACAGGCACTGAGGTGGCTTTGTAGCAGGCAGTTGTGCTGTTTCTTCCACTTGACAAGTATAATCTCCTGCCATGTCTCTTTCCATTTGCTTCTCTTGTTACTGAAGGAATGCTCAATTTCATAAAAGCTGACATGCCCTGAGAAATACCATGTACTCTTTCTTTCACAGAGCTTGTGCATGTAGATCTCTAAAGGCATACAGGAGATTTTTGACTTTGCATAGAACAAAGGCTCCCAAATCCATTGCTAGGGAATACCTGTGGGGGAAAGAAAAAAACCAACAAAACTCATCCTACTTGCCTTTTGACATGTACTATAAAAAGACTGAGTTAGTGAGAAATAGCTTATGTGCACAAAATAAAAATGTACTGTATCAGCCTTTTCCTTCAGGGATCAGCAGAATGAAAATTGATTTCTTTTTGGTGGTGTTTCCTCCCCTGGGCCTAGAGAAAATCAAAACTAGATCATTCCAGGTAAGGGTTTTAAAAAATGCATATGTGTAATTTTTTTCTCTTAGTTAATATTGTTGAATTTAAAGCCCGCATTAACTAATTGCTAAGACTTAAATAGGGACTACTTCCTCATAAATTTCTATAAAAATATTAAAAATCTTATTAGCATTGCAACAAACATTGAAATAAACATTGTGCTTATTGCTTATTTTGTTCTCTTTAATTCAGCCACAGTCTTAGATGGAGAGGTTCACAGTAATGTAAAAATGTAGCAGATGAAGTCTAAAATGGATTCAGTGTAGATGGCAAAGTGGACCACTGCTCACAAATACATGTATATGTATGCATATATGTATCTATATATGAATAACCTGAGCAGCTATCAAATATATATAATAGTTATAGTACTCTCATAGGTTTACATATAAACATAAATACATATATTCTGATTTTGATGAGAATTATTTTGATTACCTCTCTATCTTAAGACAGTTGTCAATAGTTGCACAAATAGGACCGTGCCAGAATGGTACATTTTTGCCTTTTCTGCAGAAGGGTTTAGAAACAATATCAAAACCCACACAAGAATGATGAATCAGGCTTGTCACAGGAATTTTGACTCATTAGTGGGCCAGGTATACAGAAGGATGAGTGCATGTTTTTAACAAAAAATTTGTGTCCTTTAAAGCCACTGTTTAAAGTGTTTATTCTAACTCACTTGCTTAAGAGCACAACACTAAAATCAGCCAGGTAGGTAATGAGCAAGATTCTTTTTCAGTGACTTCTCACAGACAAAGACTTTCACTGTCTCTACACATTGACCTTTCAGCAAACACAGGGCACCATTAAAGGTTTTTTAGGACATTATTGGTGAGTGCAATTTTTTTACTTTAATTTTCATGCTACTTTGCTTTTGACTATGCACCAGGGATATTTTTAGATTATTGATGACTGCACCATCTGGCTGTAGTCTATTAATATCAGTATAACTGAGTTTTGCAAACTCTTTCTCCTTCAGTTCAAACCCTTAGGCAACACATCTTTCCACAGCTACAGCAGGTACTCCAGAGTGAATGACCTTGGTTGCATTAAGCAACAGAAAGTATTTGCTCATGTTTTAAGCAGCATTTCTACCTGTGCTTTCTGGCAGTTGTGAATATGGGACTTCAAAGTAAGTGGATGGAAACAGATTTCAAGGTTAATTATCTCATACCCTCAACTCTGAATCCATCTGGATTTTGCTGAATGCAAAAACTTGACGGCTGGGGTGTTGTTAGGAGTGTCATGGTCCAAAGAAACTCTGAAGGACCTGGCTACTATGAAGTGCTGTAAGGGGGCCCTCACCAAGGAAGTGCAGAGTCAGATTTGTCAGTCAAGAGGTGAGGCTGTACATGGAAAAATTCCAATTTTTTCAGCCTGGAAAAATTCCTGCTTGGTCTTATACATTGATCAGAAAACAGTGTAGAGGGTCGGGATAGAGATTTTTGCAAGCTCTTTTTCTCATGGTTTCCAACCACCTCTTTAAGAGAAGGATTCAAATATTTCAGTGCTCATTGTTTTACTTTTAAAACCAGTTTAATCTGGCCTACCAGCTTAGTTTTCAAGTTCTGGCTACATTACATGCTATTTTCAGTGCTTTCATAATTTTTTTTTAAAGCATAGAATTCCCATGAATAATGGATTAAGCACTTGACAACCTAGTTATACAAATGCTGTACTTTGTTTTCACCGATAATAAAGCAACTGTTTCACCACAATTTTATAATCCTTAGAACAGTGATGTTTTCCTGACTTGTTTTCCTGAGACTTAATCACTGAAAGCAAAAATTCATTTACACAAGAAGTTGTGATACCACAGTGCTGAATATCCATGAACCTAAAAATAAATGCTACTCATAAACTGAATTGCAAATAATGAGTGTTCTGGTTCTTCTGCTCACCATATTTTAAGAAATATTTACAAAAAAATAATATGAAAAAAATCTCACAGAAGCTTTTGTGGGAAACTTATTAAGAGAGAAAAGTTTTGCTATTGATACTGATTTTTTTTTGAGAAGCATCATAAATTATTTGTCAAGCTCAACTCTGACAAAACCAAACATTGTAGTGGTATTGTCTCCTGGATATATTGCTGTGTATCAAAGACAGAGAGCAATCCTTTTTAGGGTGGTGACAAAAGGACTTGAAACAAGGACATTTCTGCTGTATGAGCTGCAGAACATTCTTTACCTGAGAGAAGGGCTTTACCAACTTCTATTCAGCCACACTGGAGAAACAGTTGGCTTAAAATATAGTATACAATCTTTGTGTTGGTTATAAGCCCATGAATATAATTATTATGGAAATTATTTTTATCTTCTCTAATGAAAAAATGTTTTGGAAACTCCTTGTGGGTTTCTCAGACTGTTGGTTCATTTCCTGGATTCCTCCTGCAGTGCTGTAGGCTCTTACACTGTGGATTGTGATTCTATATGTATCTCCACTTCTTTCTTTTGCTGCCTTTTTCTTTCTCCAACTCATATTTTTCCCCAATGGGAACTAAATTGTTTCATATTTTTCATTTGAAGCTAAGGCTTCTTAAATAACTTCCATTGAGTTTTTCCAAATCAGGTTCCATTAGCAGAACAAAAATGAAAACAATTCCTGCTGTGGTGAGCCTTAAGAAATGGTTTGTGTAATGAACCAAGACATTGGGTGAATGACAGTCAAGAATTTATGAAGCCAGGATACATAAAAAAATCCCTCACTAACGAATGGCCTCCCATGTCTTTCCTAATGTCAGCAAACAGTCAACCTTATACACCAGGTAAATAATACTCAGGTTTAAGGATTTTGATAGTGTATGTCCCCAAGAACAAAAAAGCACCATGAATACTCTTTCTTGGGGTTAAAAAAACAAAATTAACTTCAGAGCTACCATTGCAAACTCTGTGATTTAGGACTAGGACACAAGCAATAGTTGGATGGGGGAAGTCCTAATGTGGGTATTGCTAAAAGCACAAGGAAACACAGACCATACAGCAGGATACTAGGAAGAGTAGAGATCCCCAAGAATTTATGGGGGAGAAAATGCAGAGCTCTTTTGTGCTGGCCACTGCCAGCACTTCAGGAACCAGACAGGATCCTGCAGAGCCACTTTGGTGAGTGGTTCCCACAGCAGCTGACACTTTATCTTCAGGGGAAGCCTGACTAGTGTTATTGAAGCACAGCACATCCACAAGGACCAAGTTCAAATTGTGTGATGTCCTGAACCACACAATCTTCCCAGAACATGTCTTGTGACAGACCCTAGCACTAAGGTAAACCAAAGGCACTTCAGAAATTTGGCTTAAAGCAGTGGAAATCAGATATTCTGGTCAACCTCATCCTACAAGCTCTTGCACTGCACCAGTGATGGCAGACACAGGGTGGCTCTACAGAGAACTGCTCCAGCATTGCACAGAGATCCCCACAGCATTAGCACGGTACCCACCTCATTCTGCATGTCTTCCTCAAATGTTTGCACACCTAGACCTGGAACACTGTGAAGCATGAGGAGAAACACATCCGACTTCAGAGAATCCTAGAATCTAGCCTGAGCTAGAAAGACAATCTAGTAGTTATTACCCCATGGCATTTACAGCTTCTCTGGGCAACCTGTTCCAGACCCTCACCATCCTCACAGTAGAGAATTTCTCCCCAATATCTGACCAAAACCAACCCCCTTTCATTGTGAAGCTGTTGCCCCTTGTCATGTCACTACATGCTCCTTTAAATTGCCTCTCTCCATCATTCTTGTGGCTCCATTTAGATCCTGGAAGGCCTCAGTTATGACACCCTGAAGCCTTCTCTTCTCCAGGCTGAACAATTCAAATTCTCTCACCCTTTCAGTCTTTCTAGATAGAATGTTCCATATTCTGAAAATCTATCTTTGATAAGCTTCAAAGAGTCACTTAAAACGTGGAATGGCAATGTCTACTAGATGACTATGAAAAGTGTGATCTAGGCTTTATGAAATGCTACAGTTCATCAACAAATAATCTATTAAAATTACAATCATCAAAAGTATGGAGTATGGGATTTTTAAAAAGTGTTTGGTTTAAACCAAACAAATTTAAAGTGTTTGGTTCCTATTCCTTTGTTTGCTTTTTTTCTTAAATCTAATGAGAATGTAGCACTGCAGGTGGAGATCAGCATAGGAAAGGAATTAAATTAGGAAAGAGTACGTAGACTTTTTGGTCCAGAGGGTATCAATTACACTATTCCACAAAATGTTCCCGTGGGAATCTCTGAGTATCACATCAGAGACCCATTTATCTTTTGTAGGCAGTGAACACTTACAACTGCCATAGATTTAGAGGAAACAGAAAATCTAGAGCATTTCATGGAATAGGCCCTTTCATTTGCATTTTTTCCACCCTAAAGTGTAGACAATTATCTGCTGACAATTATCTATTTTGGTTGCTTGTTACTGGACTCCTCAAGATTCCACCTCAGCATCTGGAGAGATTCAGATCTTAGCATTGAAAATCAACTTTTAATTACAGGCAAGGAGGAGAGAAGTGGGATGTTGCAAGAGGGGCTCAAGCAGCTCTTCTACACCACAACTGCATTTTATTCAGATAACTGGACTATTACAGCTTTTCACAGGGAGATACTCCACACTCCAGTAGTGCTACCAAAAACCATTTGATAAGAAGCCCTTCTCTTTCCTTGCTCCATTTCACTTCATCAGGCTTTAGTTGTAATACTTTTGTCTCTAATTGCCCTTCAAAAGTTTACAACCATATTGATGCTTGGAAGAAGTCAGGCAACTGGAACAGGTAGAAAGTCTTCAGCATAAATAATGGAAGGATTAGGCTGTAATTGAAAGGAAAGCAAGCCTAACCAACAGAGAGGAAATTCTTGTATTTATGAATCCAATGTATCTTGATCACCTCAACTACTTTTATCTACACCTGCTGACTGTAGCAGTACTGGAGAAAAAATCTTTCTTCTTTGGAATACCATGGGAGGGGATTGTCCCCTGCAAAGAAGGTGTGCACCTACAGACACACTCTGAACTCTGAGCATTGGCACAGCTTTTACCACATCTATTTGCTACATAAAGTGATTACAGATTGTTTTGTACATCCCACATGTGAGACACTATGAGAAACCCAATCAGGCTGGCAAAAGCAGGATGAAGTGGAGACAAACTTAATTTACTTCTAGAAAAGTGGACTAGAAGCATAGGCCTTGAAAACATTCATGTCAAACAAGGTTGAGCTGTCAAATATAAATATCGCCATATTAGGGAGGACTATTTTAAGTCTCAATTTGGGATTTGGGAAGCCTTCATTCTAGCCAAGTCTTTCTGGAGGATATCCTAAACTCAATAGAAGGTATTTATTTCAACTAATTACAGACAATCTGTTCTGGAGAAAATGAGAATTAGTACAGGACTGGAATGCAATAGAAGACACATATGAGCCTCTATGCAACATTCCCACTTTAAAAAGCATCAGAAACTTTTGTTTATTACCTGAAAAGGAACCTCAAGTCACCTGACAATATAAGTAGCCCTTCCTTCTAGCTTCAAAAGCCACAATCCCCTGCAAGAGTCTGGCTCTCATCATCTTGCTCCTTTTGAAAATTTTCTGTGATTCTTTTTCTGATGACAAATATAAGCTCACAGAATGAAAACAAGGCAACCATGAGAGTGCCCCTGTTTCAAGTGGAAAGCACAATCATGTGCACCCTGCAAATTTCAGGTTGTTGTGTAGAATCTATAAAAAGCCCATCCAACAGATATGAAGGAGTTACCCTAGTCTGGGAGTATCACCCACATTATGACTTGTGCTACTCTGCAGGTATGCCTGGATACAAACTGCTAAAATTTTTAAAGTCTACACTCGATTACATTTTAAAAAAAAAAGACTGTGAAAAAAATACAAATACTAAAATACCACTTGTTTTTGAAAAAATCCATTGGAAATTAATTTTATACTACTCAAATAATTTCTACTGAGTTAGACACAAACTAAGCACTGGTGAGACCCCACCTGCAGTGCTGCATCCAGCCCTGGGATGCCCAGCACAGGAGGGACATGGACCTGTTGGGAGGGAGTCCAGAGGAGGCCACCAAGATGACTAGAGGGATGGAGCACCCCTCCTATGAGGAAATGCTGAGAAAAATTGGATTATTTGGCCTGGAGAAGAGAAGGCTTCAGAGTGACCTAATAGTGGCCTTCCAGGGTCTGAAGGGAGCCTGCAAGAAAAATGGAGAGAGACTGTTTACAAGAGCATGTGGTGACAGGATAAAGGGTAATGGATTCAAACTGAGAGTAGTCTCTGGTCTAGTGAAAGATCCCTGTCCATAGCAGGGGATTGAAACTAGATTATCTTTTAGGTCCCTCCCAACATGAGTGTAAGGAAAGATAACTAAAACCAAGTCACAGTCTAGCATTTTATTAGTCTTGCAGTTGTAGAATATCCCATGAAATGTCAAAAAATTATTGAAGATAAGAGTTGACTATAGCATCCTAATAAAACTTCATAAATAAATTTTAAGGGATATTTACAAATCTCATCAGACCACATGCTGTAATGTTTTACATAAATCCTTTTCAGAGTAGGTAATTTACATGCACAAATAATTACTTTGAAGGAAGTGAAGCAATAAAGTTTAAAGCACACTATTGTTTCCTCAGGCAGGCTGGTAGTAAAGGCTCCTAATTGTCCTTAGGATAATGATGGGCCATAGAATGCCCCAAGTAGAGATAATATAAGGGTTAACCATCTGACAGAAAATTCTGAAACATAAAGCATGATCTCCATTTTGCTGACCAAGTTTTATCCTGAATTTAGTTTTTAGAATTCTTGTTTTAGTATGCTATGTAGACACAGAGTTATTCTGCTATAAGGACATCCACATTTTTTGTTTATTAAACAAATAGGGCAATATCTACATGTTGTAATGCTAGACCATGGTGAATTTAATTTACTTTGTGTAACAATGGTGTATCAATGCCAAAAGCACAATGTTAATAATCCAAGAACATTCATACCACAACAGTGAAAGGTGGATAAAGATGCATTTCACTACCAGAAGGCAGAATTTCTTCAACATTCTTTGGCTGATCTGCAAATTCTCCCATTGCATTAAAGTTGTAATCTTACCTTTAATACAGATCCTCATCACTCCCCTAATTTTTTCCCCTCTCTCTCTCTCTCTTTTTCTCTCTTCCTCTCAAATATCCTGAAAATAACCTTCAGCTTCTTTAAAACATAAAGCTTTGGTGTTTTGGAGAAACTGTAATGAGCCAATAAACCCAATTTGGAGGCTGGTTAGTACCACATAAATTAATTTCTCTGCTAAATGATCAGAGTCACATCCACCTTTTTCACTACCATCTGCCTCATAACAAAGTTGGCACTGTACTCCTTTGAGAGGTGGACTGTAAAAGTGTCATTTAGGAAAGGCTTATTAACAAAATCCTTTCTAAGTTCCAATTTTCCTGTTCCAGGGTAATGATCACAGGCAGCATATATATACTGTTAGCAGGAAAGAGTCAAATGTCCATATGGCATGCACTTTAAATAAATAATATTAAAAAAGACATTTTTAAAAAAGTAAATAGAATGTGTATGGATCTATACAAATATTCACCTTCATTTTCAGGGATTTTCCTATGTAGTTGATCACAATAATTCTGCTAGCTGTTAGTTCTGCCTATGAAGGAACAGTCCCTGCCAGCTGGGTATTTCCCACTTGCCTCTGGACTATCTAAACAAGCCCTTTGCCACACCTATAAAATGGCACAGGAGCAAGCAGCTTTTCCTGAGCTTGCTCTTAATTCCATGTCCCTGTTCTGATGTGTGACAGACATTCAAAGTCACTCACTCAGCCATCTGACTTGGTTCCTTACCAAGCGTTGTAAAGCAGGAAAGCATCCAAACGGGGTTGCTAAATTCTGATTAAAAACATTGTTCTGGAATTTTTTACTTGTTGTGAGTACATATACCTGGAGATTAAGGCTTTTTTTTATGTTGAGAAGCCTGCAGTGGAAGCAAGGAAGACTTAAATTTTGACAAGAACTTTCCTTTTGTTTCTCCAGTTATGTAAAATACAGGGTGTGAAAACTGATGCATTGGACAGTAGAGTAATAAGTTTTTCCATGTGAAGTAGGTAAGGAAGAAGTTGAATACTCGAGTTAAAATGTACTTTTATGTGTTCTGCTTTTATGAAGCAGTGTCAGAATTAAGCAGTTCCACCAAATGGGATTTTACTTGCAATGAAACTATTTTGCAGTTATTGGTGCTGTTCCTTCCTGGGCCAAGGTGCCATGAGCTTTCAAACAGGGGACAAGTACCAATGTGACATACAAGCATCATGTTATTTTGTTCTCTTTCACTAAATGTCCTGCAGCTTGCTGTTGTTCTACCACACAAAGTGAAGATAGTAGCCTTTTGTTTATTTTCAGAAATTAAGATGTATTTTTTTTGTCATATTTTCAAAACGTCAATTTTTCCCCCCTTAACACTAGCCCCAAATGCTGAAGTAGTAATACTAATTACTTGGGTTTCAATGTTCTCTCCTTTTAAATAACTGGAAAAAAGACATAATTAAAATAGTTTCCATAACTTTCTATCTTATTAAGCATAATTAGACTCTTTAGCATTATTTTCCCTCTTAATATTTATTTAATCTGTTTTGTTTTTATAGGTGTCCTAGGGAGAAATGTGTTTTAGGAAATGATTTTCAATAAATCTACTTAAGAAACTCATCAGACTGCTTGAGCAACAAAACCCAGCAGCAGTAACCACATGAGTCAAATTTAACTTCAAAGAATCTTTTGAAACTGCACTGTGGATTTCTAATCTGCTTTCTGTCCTCAAAATTGAATCTAAATGACCTGAATGTAAATTTAAAATAGCAAACTATACAACTACAAAGTTCAAAACCAACACGACAGAATTACTGTTTTTCTTTCAGATCTACTGTCTCCCTAAATTTAGAATGAATTGAAAACCTCCTTTTTCTCCACTGAAAATCAGCACTGCCAGTAGATCATCTAGTAAACTTATTATATTAAATCTTTAATTCACCTATCTCAAGGCCACAATGATACTGGAAACTCCAGAGCAGATACATGCATGTTGCAGTATGTCAACACTCACATTAGGTAATAACAAATCCAAACTATCTCCATGTCTCAGATGCAGTAAACTGAAGAGGCAGAAGCTTCTGTTTGCTCCTGCCAGTAGCTCAGGATAATCTTCTCTATTTAATCCTTCTGGAGATCAGTGCAGGTTTTCTGGCCATTATGGGAGAACATCCTTGTTCTTACTCTGTCTTCACTGCATCCTGCCTCTCAGATCCTGAAAACATGGATATGCCTATTTTGAGCAAGGAGTTTGATAAAAATCATCGCTGGCACTATTAGCTAAACTATGCTCTAGGACTGGGATGAGCACCTTGAGGTCTCTTCAACTTGGTTAGGTCCAAAAACTGGAAAATAATTGTCCTGCATTTTCCAGGAATCCCAAATAATTTCAATGTGAATGAGGTTTAACTGAAATCTCTGGGCTCCTCACAGTTAGTTTCTGTTTCTCCACATGAATTATGCAGTTCTCCAATGTCAGACAAATGGAAATTAATCCTGGGACAGAAAACTCTGGGTAGGTTTCTGTCTGAACCCATGAAAAAATGTGCTTTCAAGTAACAAAAGGTGGCTTTCTTAGAGCAGGAATTGTAGCCACCTATCCCTTCATGGCCTCCTCTTCCTTGAATGCTGGGTGGTTGAGAGCTCTTTGCTACCTGGCAGCATTGCTGAGCCACATTTCCTCCCCTTAAGGATCAGGGCACACTGCTCTTCTTAAGAGAGTTTAAAAATGCATTTTCCTGGGGTTTTTGGTTGGTTTTGAGTAATAGGAAACATTCTACCAATGCTTTAAAATCACTGCTTGCCTTTCTTATTTTTATCCTCAACATTTTACAAACACAGCCTGTATTTCATTCCTGTTTTACAGCCTCAGAGCCATTTCACTGCCAGCTAAAAACATAGGATGTGTTTACACTGGTCATTAAAACACTGATCAGAGTATCCAAAATCTCAGTCTGTCAAGAGAACATTAATCTGGTCAATTTTCCACCATGTATATGATCAAAAGAAGCAGAACTCTGCTAGCCTGCCATGCATATAAAATTATGTGCACAAGGCACACTGTTAGTATTATCACCAGATACACACTGTGTATTCCTATAAGGCTATTTTAATGTTTCTGGTGTATCATACCTTTTTATAGACATGGTTGCTGATTTTAAAACAAAGCCATTTCTGTTAGCTTGATAAAAAACAAACCTAAAGCTTGGAAATATTTTTTGTGTACATACTTTTGGCACAAATACAAATTCTTTTAGGGTACATTAGTTGGTATTCTGCAGATGAAAATGAGCCTGATCTTTGCATGTTTTCAGCTGACTGGATGCAAATCTTTGAAGATGCAGAAGCTACATAACAATATTTAAGATGACATACTATTTGGAAAGCTTGCAAGATATATTAACCTGACCACAGCACCATGTAAATGTGTCTCTGCCATTTCTTATTTTGTTCTGAGCATATCCAGACATGAGGTATCCTGGACAGCTACATTTGGAAATCCAACTGTGAATATACAAAGCTCATGTGAATGCTCAGAGAAGGAAGGCATAAACAAGTCCACTCTTAAGTGTCTGAGCTTTCTGCTTGGTTTTTACAGTCAACTAACTTCAGCAAAACAAGCAGCAGGATGAAGCTGCAGAGCATGAACCTGTTCCCTCCTTCTGGAGTGCAGTTAAAGGCTCCAGTTACTGCCACCAAGAAGTGCTGGAGATATATTTTGGAACTGTTTAGATGCTCATCCTGAATACACCCCAATGTAAGGTAGCATATCAATCTCTTTCTTAGAAGTAACCACTCTCAGAATATTAAAGGAGTTATACATATATATATATAAGGATTTTTTATATATATATAAATATTTATTTATTTATAAGCCAGTTTATTTTGGAAGAGATGCTATAAGAGCATACTTTTATATCTGAGAAAATTCAAAACTAAAAGAAAAGGCAGAAGATAATTTGAGGGTTCCAGTCCCAAGTATCACAGCAGAGGCAGCCTTCACATCCAGTCTGGGTTTCAAACTCACAACTCAGTGACTTTCCAAGTGCCCACACTGCCCTCTTTCAAACCTTAGGGAAAGGTGATTTTTAGCTCATCTCCTCTTTTGGCTATGATTTTGATGTTGTTCTCTTCAGGAGCCACTCATACCTGTTTTCTGTGCTATTTCCTTGCTGGATCTTCCATTTATCCTTCTGTCTGCCCTGTTCTCCAGTTGTGAATCCTCCCTTCTCTGATCATGTCCATGAATTCCAGGGGAAGGTGGCAACTCCAGAAGGCAGAGGAACACCCAGTGTGTGAAGCTAGGATAGGGCAAGGAGACTTCCTTTCCAATGATCTGACATACACATTTGAAAGGAATTAACTGACAAACTTCTTATATACTGATATATATATCCTCCCCAAATAAAAATATATATTTATATATAAAAACCATATATATATAACATATATATATATAATATAAAAACATATATAATATATAAATTAATATAAAGATATATAAATTATAAATATATATAAATTATATATATATATATAAATCCTGTAAAAATAAAAAAAAAGAAGGAAAAAAATTCAGAAAGACATCTAAGATGATACAAAATTACAACAAAGCTTAGTGTAGCTGAGCAAATGTGCCATGACAGTATGTACTGGTACATCTAAGAGATTCCTTCTCAGCTGGAGCACAGAACAAATGGAGTGAATTGGCAGGCAGAAAAAAACAGATCACTCCTTTCCAAGCATCATTACATTCCCCTTCTGCCCCACACATGTGCACTCTAAAGCAGTGATTCCTGGGCTGTGCTCATGTCAGGCCCTGCATGTCCCACACATCAAGCCCCAGTGCATAGGACATTTCCTATGTGCCTCATTCAGCACTTCAGTGGTGCCCACTCAGCATTTGACACATCAGTGCCCTGCTGAGTGCTCTGTTCATGGCTCCTGGAGCAAGTTCTAGCACTGAGCAGGTACCCCCACACACAGACCTGCCTGGCTTCAGGCACAGGTTTGCTGTGGCTCAGCTGGGCCCTGGCACTGGCTGAGCACAAACACCACTGCCTGCTCCCTGTCGGTCATACCCAGAGAGAATTTGGCTTCTTTAATATAGGATAACAAAAGCCAAGAGAACATTTGTCTTCTAAATATATAAACTATGTAAACTCTGGGGACAAACATCTGCCTAAGTTTAGATTTAACCTTTGATCAGAGACAGGCATAGTCTGGGTTCAGATAAACTTGGATTTAAACACGTGCACAGTGAGGGTCTGAACCAGCCTTTTGGTGGGAACTGAAGGCAGCTGTGGAGGAGAAGGCAGGAGAGCACAGAAGGAGGGCAAAGCTATATTAAAGCTGTTTATGGACTGTAATTAGGGGTCAATGAGAAGCTGTGAAGAATAAACAAACAAACAACCCAAACCAATGGCAAAACCAGGAGGAAAGTAAAAAGGGTGGTTATGGTTAAGCTAACAGAATACCATCCTGTAAACTGTTTACAGTCTGCCTGCTGTAATAGATATATTTTGCTGGGATTGGAAGCCTAAAGACAGAGAGATACAGAACTGGTGAGTGCATAAATGTCAGTCTAAGAGTGTGAGGAGCCAATGACTGTGCAGGGAACAAGTTACTCAGAAGCTGCTGCCACTCAGGAAAAAGTAAAGTTTATTCGGCTAAGAGGTAAAGATGGTGTTTTCTGTGTACACATGATGGTACCAACCATGTCACTATTCTAAAATCCTTGCTTCTTTTTTGTATTTCATGGTTCTACTGCCTTGAAAAATTTCAGTGGTTAGTTTGCAAATACCTGATTTATGGGGTTTTTTGGTTTGGATTAGGTTGGGTTGAGATTTGGGGGGTTTGGTGGGGTTTGTTCATTTAGTTGGTTTCAGTTTTGTTTTGTTTTTGTTGATGTTGGTTTTTTGAGGAAAAAGCTTGAACTTTGTTGTGAGGGAAATAAATCAGTTAGAGCAACAGCAGAGCTACTCTGAGCATCTTGTTCTCCTTTATGGTTTTGAGGAGCAGTCAGGAATATCACAGTCTCTCCCCCAAAGACACAGGGCATAACACAGGGAAAGAAATCAGTGGGGATAGATGTGGGGAAAGCAATAACTGCTGCTGCTCCTGTTGTCCTAAGATTTTATTTGCTTTGGACTTATTTTTGCTGGCGGTGAGCTTTGGGGTTTGCTGCTTGGGATTTTCTTTTTCTGTTTGACTTCTTGATGTAGCTGCAGCTAGGGAGTAGCTCCAAAAATGGGTGAAGGTGTTACCTCTGTAGATGCTCTGTAGAGTTACCTCTGAAGGCCCCCAGGAGATCCCAGTGATCCACCTACAGCAGGGAAGTAGGCTGCATTTGGCCTTTCTGTGGTGGAAAGATAAACACTGTCAGTCCTGCTGACTTCTGCAGTTACCCCAGCGCTTCCTAGATGGTGGTGTTCTGTGGTTTTTTTGTTTTCTTCCCCCTGAAATTTATTGCCATTATGTATGTCTGTGATAAAATTTATTACCCTTGACTGGGTAAGTGATCCTCTCTGATTCTTTGTATAGATGTATCGTGGCAATGAACCACCAGGTACTGAAGGTGGAGTGCTCAGATATTAGAATGGTAGGGAAGTTAAATATCTAGAAAGATCCCTGATAAATGATACACTCTGCAGACAAACCTCTGCCAAATTCTATTCAAATAGCAAAGGGATAATGTGAATATGACTCTAATGAAGGAAGGCTGGAGTTGCCATAATGCATGCAGGTGCAATTGCTCCAAATCTCTCTTAAAATCCATTTTCCTGCCAGTGCTCATTCTTCCTTTAAACAGAAGTTAATACTCTGCTGACATTACTGAACTCCATCATGCTCATTATCTCAGGCTAGCATTTAGATCAGGTTTTTGGAGGTGAAAGACCAATTCATTAACTCTATTGTGTCACTCAATGACTTCCTGTGGAGAGATCATAAGTCAGATGGGGGTGTCACTGCTGGAAGATAAAAGACAGCTATAAAGTAGGAAGACAACTGGTATAATTCACAAAAATGAGGGAAAAATTACTCTATAGCCTTTAATTTCTATTCATAGTTCAGGTTTTAAGTATGTTATTTAGATAACAGTGCATCTGAGGGTTTTTTTTTTTTGACTTTCAGAAATGGAATGGAAGAGGTTATTGGTTGGTTATTTGTCTTTGATTTAAAGGAGAAAATTAATATAGGCAACAAGTAATGTGGTAATCTGTATCAAAAAAATATTTAAAATGTTCCTTAAAGCTTCATGTGTTAAAATGCCCATATACATCAATTTGTCTTGGCTTAAAGGTGAAAAAAAGAGTGTTTGGAAAGTTATTAATTTGTCAAAAAGAAAGTATTATGAAATTGTTTTAATTGTTGATAAAGAAAGAAATAGCTGCCAGGAATCAAAATCCACCTATTTGATTAAAATAAAATCTCCATACTCTTTCTTAAGGTCAAAGAAAATGTTTATTTTTAGAATACCCTTTGTAGCACTCTAAAATAATTTTTCTCTCTGAAAGAAAGAAAAATTCTCTTTGAAAGAATTTTCTATGACTTTTACATAGAAGGTGGTTTTCTAATGCTACTACTTATGGCTGAACATGAAATTTCTAAGCTTGCATGTGAGAAATAAACAAGCAAAAAATACTTCTTGTGCGTTTAATTGAGGTTTTTTTTTTTTTTAGAAGATTTTTAAATACCAGACTTTGCCACTGTAGTTAATTACTACTTAATGTGAAGAAGCAGTGTCAAATAACGAACACCTTTGCAGGGAGCTTTGCAGCCTCTATTCAGTTTTTCTTTCCCTGTGGCTCAATAGAACTGTGGGACATCCTGGAATGGTTTGGCTTTGAAGGGACCTTAAAGATCATCTGGTTCCAATCCTCTTGCCATTGGCAGGGACACCTTCCACTAGACCAAGTTGCTCAGAGCCCCATCCAACCTGGCCTTGAACACTCCCAGGGATGGGGCATCCATAGATTCTCTGGGAGAAGTTGGGCAACTTGTTCCAGTGTCTCACCATCCTCACAATAAAGATTTTCTTGCAGATACCTAATCTAAACCTACTCTCTTGCAGTTTAAAGTAATTTCTCCTTCTCTAATCACTACCAGACCTTGTAAAAAGTTGTAAAAAATTAATTAAATTAACCAAAAAACATACCTTAGCGTGTTCGTGTACTTCAGTAACTTTTGGTAAACACCCTCCTTCAGCTGATGGCACTGGGGTTTCCAGCAGCTAACTCAGGCTGAGGGCTGGGAGCAAACACAAAACCAGCAGTTGTTGATTAGTCACTGCATGAAAAACAACAGCACCACTTTTACAGCTTTTAAGGTCTCAAGCTATCCAAAAAACCCCCACGACTTGGGAAATCCAAGATCTTCTTCAGTTTCTAATGTATTCACAGAATCACAGAATGGGTCAGGTTGAAAGGGATGACAGTGGGTCATCAGCTCCAACCTCCCTGCTCAAGCAGGCTCACTCTAGAGTACATGGCACACAAATGTGTGCAGATGGTTCTTGCAGATGTCTGGTGAGGGAGACTCCACAACCTCTCTGGGCAACCTGTTTCACTGAATGGTCACTCTCACAGTAATGAAGTTCTTCCTCATATTCAAGTGGAAATTTCTGAGAATCAGGTTCTGCCCATTGTCTCTCGTCCCATGTTTGCCATCACTGAGAAGAGCCTGGCTTCATTCTCTTGTCACCCTCCCTTCAGATATTTATATACTGATGAGGCACTCAGACCTTCTTACTCCAATAAATCCTGGGATTTTTATTCCTATTTTTCACTTCATATCCATTATTGATAAAAATTAGTCAGTTTCCAAGCTGTACGTAAAAGAATTAAGTTTTGTTTTCTCCTAGCTTCTTTGGAAACAGCTACCTTCTCTTCCTCACCCTGCCCCCATTTCATGCATTTCTCTTTAATGCTAAGATATTACTACCATAAGTAAGAATCCCTTTCTCAGGTCCTTTACAAATGAAAAGCACAGTTGAAAGGAAACATAAAAGAAAATAAATTCTAAACTGTTATCAGTCTTCCATTATTGATCAATTTGGTTCTTCTTACTGTGTTATCTGGGAGCATCCTTTGTTCTGTTTTTGTCTGGATTGAAGCACTCTTCATAAAACTTTTCTTTACATTTCAACCAATGTTATCTCTTCTTTCCCCCCTCCTCCCACCCTGCAACTTTAAGTTGCACTCATTTGAAATATTTTCTGATCTTAACAGACTGGTTGTATTTTTTTTTATCAGGTAGCAGCTCAGTAATTGGAAACCTAAGAGTCACTTAATATTAAGATCACTGAGACTCATAAACCATTTTCTTCTTGACCTTTTCCACCAAAACATTAGCTTCTGAGTCAGCCTGCTTTGAAGCTACAGAAGCACTACATATTGTTATGTTGGTTTCTGACTTCAAGCAATTATTTTCTTCCATTTCCTCCTATTTTTAGCATCTGAAGGATGAAATTTTACAATATACTATTGCTCTTTTTTTTTTTATCCCCAGGAACAAATGTCAGCGCATCAAAAGCTCACTGCTTTTAGGATGTGTCACTTGAGATCACTGGGAAAATATACTTTGTAAGCCTCCTTATTGAATCATTAACCGTGGGCGCTACTATAAATAGCTCTCACAAAAGTTCTGGGATCAGTTATTTCAGCATCACTTCACTGCTAAGTAAAATTCATAAAGACTCTGAAGAAGAGGACAAAAAATAAACATTATCCTAAATGTGAAGAGGTATGCAATCAAAACATTTCTCTTGCATGTAGCTTCCACATGTGTTTTGGTATATACCTTGTGGTATCACACCAATCTCTATCAACTATGCTGTATTTGCAATGATAATAACTGTACACAGATACTTGGGTTGTTCACCTCCTCTCTCTGTTTAGATGCCAGTCTTAAAACTTCCAGACATGAAATGCTTTCTGCAGCAATCCAGTTCTCCCAAACAATCATACAATAGTTTATTAGGAAAAGAACTTTGAATTTCTAGGAAAATGGTTCATACCATCTCTCTGATCCATGAAGGCGAGGGTGGTGTGGGGTCACTGATTCGGCAGATACAGGAGCTCTCCTGTTGCCTTTGGTGTGCTGCCACAGAAATTCACCTTCTGCATATGCAGATAGTTATGTCATGGTCTTATAGCTGTGGCTGTGGACAGGGTCAATCTCTTCATGGCATATACAGCTACAGCTTCTATACAGCCTACAACACTAAGTATTTATTAAAGAGCTAGAAGGACTCTTTTTTTTTTTCTTGATAATCAATTAACTTTCCTGCCACCTGGCCAGAGGTGTTCACTGAGTGCTCAGAGGCATTCACTGAATTTAATGAATCTCTGTGAGAGGTGTGATAAGCAGAAAGACTTTGATAAATTTTACAGGAACAACCAGTACAGTTTTTCCTGAATGCTGTTCAATTTGCCATTCATCAAGTTTGTATCTGAAGCAACAAAGAAATCAAATATATTAAACATCTAAAATAGGGCTACTAAATGCCACCTAGTGGTCCTGTAATGAAGCTAGTATCTCCAGCCTGATGATTTGGCTGAAAAAATATCAGTGTGAGTTTTGTGTTTTTGTCAGGGGTTCACTGATGCCTTGCACACAGTGTGATTCTGGGCACAGCTTCCAAGCCAACACAAAACAGAACCATTGGGACTGCTGGGGTAGCAGGGGCAGCTTGTACAGGACGTAAGATACCAAAATGGAATTTCTGATCCAGTCAGGCAGTCTGTGTATAGGGTAAAAAACGTTGCCAGATAGGAGCCCAAATCTATTATCTTTTGGAAAGTGGCAGGGGATTGGAAGTAGATGATCTTTAAGGTCCCTTCCAACCCAAACCATCCTATGGTTCTATGACGATTCCAGAGGACAAAGCACTTTGCTGTGCTGGGGTGCTGTCCCACCTTCTGGTCTCACTCTGCCTGAGCCATATGCTCATCAGCATGTGCTGTTTACACAGAGCCAAGCAGATGAGAAACAATAAAGAAACACAAGTGGAACAGTTAGTTTTGCTAAGTTCTGCTTTTGTGATTGGTCTATCCAGAAGCAACTAAGAGAGACTAAAAATAATTTGCAATATGATGAACTGCATAAGCAAATTCTCTGGGGATTAATGCATCCTTAATCATTTCACCAATAATCAGCTGGGGAGAGCTGGACTGCACACTGACAAAGCTGATGCTCACAGGAGGTGGAGGAGGCAGAGGCCTCGTGTTGGGAAGCGCCCCGGAGCGGGGGCTGCTGGCTGCATCTCTGGGAGGACACATCAGTTGTTTCACAGATAAGTCAGAGATAAGTCAGCCCATGGCAGGCAGCAGAATCCAAATGATTCATCTTCCTCCTCCATCCTGTCACCTGCTAGGACCTAGTACAGTTAGTGGCTGATGAAGAAACATCAGCCCTGAAAGACAGTCTGAGAACTCTTATCGCACCTTTATTGAGCTCCTGGGTAGAAAAGGTGGCACATGAGTATAGCATTGGTCTGAGGATGCTGCATAAACTGAAATCCTGGCCAAAACACATCCCCTTGCAGATCACTTTCAGATCAATACCTCCATTAAGGTATTGGTAATTCTTGTGTCTTCTCTCCTCTTGGGATGAACTGAGAGCCCTGCAAGCAAAGGTCATTGCTTCCCACAGAATATGAGACGAGACAGGTCAGGAAAATGAGATGAAGAAAACAAACATGGCTGGGGCAAAGGGTAGGACTCAGGTAGCAATTAAAATAATCAATTGTTGCCATGAATATTGTCTTCCTACACTTCAGATTTTGTAATTGAAGTACAACTCACCATGTAAAGCACCATATGTAATTCTGTTTTTCCTTTCATATCACTCTTGGCCTGGTTGATATCAATCTGTTTTAAGACATTTGATTTTTATTTGTGGGCATTTTCCCCTTCCTTTTTTGTTCTTGTCCAGGGAAATTTGCACCTTGTTTCTCTTTGTTTCACAAATTTGATTTCCACACTGCTTACTTTTAAACAAGCACCTATTGTTATGACCTCACTCCATTAACTTACTTATATTTCAGTCAATGAAGTTCTCTGTAGAGTGGATAGCTATCTAAACTGATTTTTTTCTTTTTTTTCTTTTTTTTTTTTTTTTTTTAAAGGCCTCAGCTTCCCTTCCTCCAGTTATTATGGAAGCACACTAATAGAGGAAGCTGTAAACACACTCCATACACTGATGTGCCACTAATCCAAACCACCTAGTATAAAAAAAAGGCACTCAATTAAAAGCTAGTTTACTCCTTAATGTACTCCAGGTGATTTAATATTTAAGGAGTATACAATATAAGGTGAAAGGTAATCAATACAGTACTGTCTGAGAAACTGCATATTTAACTGCGTACCTGTTGTCAATAAAATTATCCAGGGGCAGAATGCCCTATAAATGCAACCAGCTTTTTTAAAAAATAAATGCTCTGCTCCAAATCGGAGAAGCTGGTAAGCCACAAAATAGAATCCGCATGATAATTACCCATTTGAAATTTAATGTGTGCCATGAGTTTGTTTCCCCTAACCTTTTCTGAGTTGGTCTCTTCAGGGCTTATTAAGATTGCCTTTGACTAAGGGATTTACCATACCATCAATCTGTCATTGTTCTGTTATCCCAGTAACTTCCTGAGTTTTCAGATTCTATTCAAATTGCCATGCCAAATGGCATCCATATAACTCTGGAAGACATGCCTTTGATTTCTGGGGCCTCTGGCCTGCCATAATTAATAGTGAACACCTTCAAATACATCTCTTGATATGTTTTACACTTTCCAGGCAAAAGTTCTAGTTCTTCCTGTTTTCATCCCCTCAAATAACCAGAGTTAATGGCTTGGAAATGTGCTAGATGGATCATTCAGTCCATTTTTTAGTTGATGTTTATACATTTACAAAATCACTGAAGGCTTTCAGAAGGAAGAAAGCATCATCCAGCGTTACTGTGCCAGCATTGAGTAAGAAGAATAACTATTCAGTTGTCACATGTAGAGAACATGCAGTAAGAACTTGTTTGTGTTGGCTCTGGGATTGTACACTGTCTGTCTTGTCTTCATCTTATGGGCTATGCAGTTTTTACTCAGAGCAGTCAGATTGAACTTGTGCCCCCCCTAAAATACCTAAAGATGTGCTGCAAAGGGTAAGTTACCTACACTCACTGCTCTGGCAGAGAGCTATCTTAAGGCTTTTAAAAATTGGCACTTAAAAATGGACCTTAGTTTTCTCAGCCAGTGGACATATGCCAGGTTAAAATGACAGAATAGGAGTTTCACAGGAATTTCTTTGACAGATCTTAGATGACATGAGCAGGGTAACAGAATAGTCGTGAAATAAGATTGTTCCCTGAATACATGGAACGGTATTCAGTCAAATAAATGTAAACGTTGAAGTAAACTGAATGTTGTGGGGTTTTTAAACAATTTTAAATCAAAATTGTGAGTGAGACAAGCTTAAGCTTTTGCAAAGCAAAGTTGCTGTTATGTATTCATTGTTTATTTTCACTTCGTGTGTGTGTGTGTGTCACCTCCAGGAATAAAAACACTGAAGTAAATTCCCTTCTGCCTTTCTTTATATGGAGCTGGTATTTATAACGAGCCTCCAGTCAGCTCTGTCATGTTAAAATGAGCTTTCTGAATTATTGTTGTTCGCCTGATTTCACAATCAGCCCTTTGCAACCCACAACACTGTCACTAGCAATCTAACCAAAGGCAAAAATTTCTTTAATGTCTAGATTAGTTTATGTTGAATAATCTCAACACCTTTCAGCAGCAGTAGTATTTAAATACAGCTGGAGTGAAACAAAACAGAATGCCTGAATTTTTAAAAAGCCTCATACATCCATGCTTCTTTTCCTTCCTGCTGAAATCTTTAGGTTAGAAATGTTCAGGGCTCTTTTTCCTCCTCTTTCTATGTCTTGCTAATACTTGGTGTTTTGCCTTGGGTATAAAGGTTAAAAACTTTGAAGGTTGAGGGTCGTTTGCCATAGGAAAGTGATTTCTCCATTAGAAAGCCAGTAGATTTATAAAGCTATATAAAAACCTCCTAATTTAACAACTCAGGCCAAGAAAAGTTATCCATTTTTCTAGCATGTATGTCTCTGTTATCCTTCTGATAGACAGAGCAAAAAAACTATTGTCTTTTGGAGCACTGAAGGAATAAAACAGCCAGAGATACTACCTTTACTTGCAGCTTGAAGTCCATTTCCAGTTACTACTAAATATATTTTTCTTTGACTTTTTCCATTACTATTTCTACTTATAGTTTTTCAAAGAAAGACAGCACCAGGTAGATAGGACTGGGGAGGAGGGGAGGAGAGGGGAAGAGATTGTCTATATCCATTTTCTATTCATCATCTTTTCAATCATCTTTTCATCTCCTAAAAAAATGGAAATCTTCACACAAACACAAGCTAGATTATTCTTCTTTCCATGTGTTTCCCTGTTAGGGTAAAGAAATATTTTCACCATCTGATACCAATACCTGTGCTAAAAAAAGACTGATTCACAACAGGTGATTTTAACAAAATGTATCAGTGTATAAAGCATTAATACAGTTTAGAAAATAATTTTTTAATTTCTTATGTCTGACAGCAACAGTACTGTTTAATTCTATGCTCCAGGTTGAGATGAACTTTGCAAAAATCTAAAGACAGGCCTCTGTGCATATTGCAAAGATAAATTCCTTTCTTTGCTATATAGTCCTCTGTGCGCAATAAAGATACACAGGACTAAATTCTGAGTAAGACAGTGTTTTATTTCTAGTCCTATGGTAGAGCAATTCAGAGCACAATCTGACTTTAACTGCTTCAGCACTGGCAGGATTCTTACCTATTCCAAGGGCAGTGTCACTCACTCTTGGCAAGGCTGCAGCTCTGTAGCTCTTTGAGGCAGCTCTGAATAAAGCCTCACTGCTAACCTCAGCCACTTGCCAAAAGTTATCACAACTGCAGATGGCTGAAAAAGCTCTGTCACTGAGCTAAAAATCAGAGTGGAAGAGAGGCTGTACACTCAACTGTTAATTCCCATTTTTCCAGTACTTTAACTTGCCATAAAGCTTGTGCTCCACCAGAGGGCATTCCATGCCTCAATAAAATGCAGATCGGTAAACAATTTGAAAGCAAGGGCAAGTAATTCCTTTACTCTTCTTAGAATATTGGACATTTCATATTACTAATCAAAATCCTGCTACAAACTGAACTATCCCAAGTGCAGCATCCATCAGGTATTTCTCAACTGCTCTTTCATTCCAGTAGCTCCTTCACTGGGAAAAATAGTAAATTAATTAATTCTCACTTGTAAACAAAGATGGAAACTAAATTAGAATTGAATACGTATTTTCCCTTCACAACAAATTCATACATGGAAAAACTTAAGAGTATGTTGATTTTTCAGATATTAATTGCATAGTTTTAGGTTTCATTTCTTCTAATGCTTAGGTAACACATTGCAGACTTTTTCTAGTTAGTGAGCCATGTGTTTATGTGGATTTTGCCTTACTAGTGACGAGTAATACTGAATTCCATCAGCTGAGGAGCAAGCCTTTTGCATATTATTAGTTACAGAAATATGGCACAGCTGGAAGTACACTCGTCCTTTAAAATTTTTATTAGAAAAATATGCTTTCATTTTACAAGTGTGCAATCTTGTATTAGGATTCTGAACATTTTTTCCATCTCAAAGAACTTAACATGTAGACAGCCTCTAAACTGATTTCTATAAATTCTAATTTTCTATAAATCAAGCAAAATGAATGCTGTCACTAAAACTGAAAGAAAATGACTGAGGAAAAGACAAAGAAAACAGCATTTCTCATACTTCCGTGCAGCTTTTCATTGCAACTGACTTAATATTTGCATTTTTTTTTAAAGACTGATAATTTTAGCAGCACTTGTAATGATCCCTTCGCTTCACACATGAAAACAACTTTACTGTCCATCTCCAGATTCAAAACTAAGTTATCTCACAAATTCTTTTACCAAGTAATGTCTTGCCACTTTGTAATATTACTGCATTTCTGTTCTTCAGAATAGAAATAAGGTCTTCAGGGAAAGCAATACAACAGGAGAATTCACATACTAATGTATCAATGCAAAATTATATGTTTTATTAGATACTCTAATAGCCACTTCTTCAGAGCAGCATACTAACAGTTTTTTAGAATGTTCTTAAAAAAATACAGAAATACAAATAAACAATCTTTTTTTTTTAACTCAACATATCAGATAAAGTTTGGAATTATCTATATTTCTGAAACACAGGAAAGTATATTGAATAGACTATGAAAAATAATATATTTCTTTTTACAAAAATACTGAATCATCATTGAGGTCATTGATTAAACTTTTTATGTAAGAAAATATCTAAAATGTGGGTAAGTCATTAAATAGTAAGAATGGAAAGTATTTTCTTCAGCACAACACTTATTTTTACACAAGGATGTAAAGAATATAGCAACCAGTGATCTTCACATTATACAATGACTTCAGTTTTCAGGTTTGTAGATAAGTACCTTGCATCAGATGTCAGAATGTAAACATAATAATTATTTGTGTGTTTACAAGACTAAGGTGTGCAGTGACTTAAATCTATTCCTTGGATAGCAGAAGCCCATTGGGTCATTTTCAAAGTGATTTTCAGAACATCATTGCAGGGTAGGATGCAATCACTTGCCTGTTCATCCAGTGAGAATTCACTTCCTTACTTGAATACTGGCATAGTCAATTACTAGCTTACTAATCATGTCTATATCAGAATTCTACAATTTGAAAGTACAACATTTACATGTAAGTCCAGTCCTAAAATTAAAATATCATTTCATTCTGCTTCAGTGGATCAGAGGAAAAACACCCTTCCAAGGGAAGGATAAATGCCCAGAGGCCTGTGTAAAAATGACTCACTGACACTTTCTGTACATTTTCCTTCTGGTTGTTTCAGAACTAAGCAAAACACTTTGTTGGTCACAGATGAGAGAAGTCCTTGTCCAGCTAAACCTAAAATGATCTCAGCTTTCAGCATCATCTAGGCTGCTCTATGAAGAGGAAGGACTATGCTAGGAAGCAAAGGCTAATTTGCCTGAAAAACAGATGTTCTGATAAGCAGAATATATATTAACTAGAAACTATGGGGAAAAATTAATTCAAACTCTAAAGTTAATAAGGACAGTATTTGAGTTGTAAAAGTCTCTGACACAAATAAAAAGTGCTTTGAGTTTAAGCACACTGATTTCTACCCACAAAACCCATAAGTCACTGAACTAGAACTGGCTCAAAGCCGATTTCTGGATATGGGCCTGTAGTCCCTTGCTATGGTGCTACAAAAACTTACGCAGGTGCTCTGAAATTTGAGCTACCAAAGTCAAGGAGATTGCTCTAAGGAATTTAAAAAAACCCTTCTTCTGCTTCATGTTGGAAGGTATGGCTGGAAGAAAACTTTCAAAATACCTTATATTTCTTACTACTTTTGCTGACCCCTTTTTTATTTTTTTTAAATAATGCCAGCTTGTTTATCACACAGGCTAACCTAGCCGGTATGCAAAAAGGTTTATTTGCCTCAAGTGAGCCAGATGTTCTTAAGTAAAAACTTCTGCAGAAATTAAAAAGAAAGATTATAGATGCATCTGTATCTTAACCTAGTAATTAACCAACTGGAAAGTTACGCTCTCTAGCCAAAAGACTGGCTTTCAACAAATGTTTTGAATCGTTATAGTTACTACATGCTTACTGGATATATATTTTCTGATTGTGTTTGGGGTGGCTTTGTTTTGTCTGTCATGTAACAGTTGGGTTATTTTTTTTTCTTTTTGAAAATGATAGAAAGGACTTGCTAAGAGTCATCCCAGACTGTAGCAAAACCTGAAAAAAAAAAAAAATTTAGGCTCTAATCAAAGGGGGAAAATCTGTTGTCCTTATCACTGGTGCAAAGAATAAAAAGGGCAGGTCAATGGCAGCAGCTGGAGGGAATCAAAAAAAGAGTGAGAGGATGGAAGTTGCATGGTCAAGGAAGAGATGCCTCTGCAACAACTTGTAAACAAGCACCTTAATCATGTTTGCTATTTCATTAGCATTTGAACAACTCAGATTGAAATATGAAAGATGGTTTTGTCTCCCTTCTCTTTTATGCAGACCCTGGACAGCTTTCAGCAAAACACTTCTCATCTGAATGATGAGGATAACAATAACATTTCTCTGTCTCAAAGGGCTGATTATGAAAATAACTTAGATGCTCAGATGTTATCACAATGAATCTCAGTAAATTAAAAAGAATTTTCAAAACAAAATTTACATTTACCACATTTACATTATTTTAAGATACCTTGATTTCAAACATTTTTTTGGAAATCATAAGCTGTTTGTATGTAAGCAAGGAATTTCTGGATGGTTAACCCTAGAAACGTGAAGAACACTTACTGGGAAATACTTCAGCTAGTTGACAACAAAATAGATAAAGAGGAGACTACTAAATTATTAAATGACCTACACTACAGCTTCTTATATGCAGCTTTGCAGCTGGAGGAGAAGTGACTGCTAGAATGCTTAGTTTGGTGTCTTCAAAATGTCTACAGTGAGGCTCTGGTTTGAAAAGTGATTATGTAAAAATAGCACTTCCTACTCAGCAGATCTGTTCTTGTATGCTTTAGTAGGGAGAGAGAAAAAAACCCAATAAACCACTGCGTGTCTTCACTGCTGAGCCACCATATCTCGGGGAGGGGGGGAGAAACTGCATTATGATCTAGTTTATGCAACTTCATCAAAATCACCAATTTAAAGCTATAATGTACCTAAGCAAAACACATCATTTCAAAATTGTGTCCTTTGAAATCAGACCTGCATAACCTCATTACCTTCAGATGAATGGAAATGAATGAAATGAAAGGAAATAAACCCTTCAGATTGAAAAATCATGATTGGATTTCCTCCAGCTTCCTATCATCACCCAAACTAATCAAGCTATTTTCTCCCCAGGTGGAAAATGAAAAGAAAGAGAGAGGTGATGATGATTCTTTTTTTAAATATTTGGCAGGTAATCTCAGAGCATGGAGCCCATATAAGTTTCAAGAGGTTACATGAGGACTACAGAAGGCTAATACTATGATATCAGCTGCTAGCACAGGAATGTAAGCAATGCAGAAATCAGACTCATGCAGTTTGGCCAGCCTGTTTCCAGGGTTGTCAGACTCCTAAGTGATGGAATGAGCTTTGCCACTATCAGCTGCTTCCAAAGGATCAATATTTCATAGCAAATGCTCCTCTTTAAGCTTTTCAAAAGAAGTCTTCTTTGTCAGTATGATTTTTTTTCCTGAAGAAGAGCAGATGAAGAGGCTCTTGTAAAAAGAAAAAAAAAAAGTAAAATTTTGAACATGGAAAAATACATACTTAGTATCTGTCTAGAGATTTGAAAGGATACTTTGATCATTCTTGCCAATTACATACCTGTTAGAGGCGAGTATATTTACATATTTAATATTCAGCTAATCTCCAAAATCTTTGATAAAAAAGATATGCCATTTATCCTCAAACATCGTGCCCAAATTTCATCTCTAGACAGCCTAATGTGTGAAGTGATGAATTTGTTTTCAAGTCTTTTACAGAATGCCTTCCATTTTTCACTTCAGATTAAAACACCTACCCTTTTAACAAGTGTACTGCTTCTCCTGAACACTATCTTTAAATATAAAAGAAATCATAGCACAATGGTTCCTTCAGGGTTTTGCCTTTTGACATTTCTCTACTTAAAAAACATCTCAGAAAGAAAACTAATGGCATAATGCTTGCAGACACAATCCTTCCTAAATGAACAGAAATATCTACATATTTCTTCTGTGACACATTTTCATGTGCCTTATAGACACAGATCCTGAGTGACCTTCATTAAGTCCCTGGACAAGAAGGCTGACTACCTCTAAAACTGCAAGTTCTGAGCTTGTGCATTAATGGAAAATGAAAAGACTATCACATAAGTTTACAAAAAACCCCAACATGAAGTCTGACAGAAGACAGTCCCGCAGCAGAGTTATTGCAACACACTCTGGACTCAGGTCTGTTATGTCAGATTTAGATATAACAAATCCCAATAGAAAGCATTATTCTTTTCTTTTATTAAATTGTGTTCTCATAGAATGCATGCTTTCCAAGCAATATCTAACCTTGTAATTCTTTCCTTTGCCTGTACCAAGATTTCTCTTAAATCTTTTAAAACATCTCTTTCCAAAACAAGAATCCACCCAAGTGTGCTTTATTCAACAAAGAGAGAGATGCAAATGCAACATCACAATTCCTTTATTGATTAAGAATGCAGCATTTGCTTTGAACGGCAGACTCGATCTTGGAGATGTTTCAAGCACAGTCTACATGTTTACTGAAGTACCAGGCATTCCTCTCCTTACAGTGCCAAGGATTCTAACAGTAGAGTGTTCAGACCTCCAGCAAGTAAGATGTACAGTCTGGTAACAAAACTCTAATATATCTGGAGCCAGTGCCAGAACAGCACTACTTGTTTATAGTCCTAAAATGGAACTACCATGACACAGTCTCTCATGAAAAAACAAGTTAAAAAAAGATGTCATTTTCAAGTCTTACCTGAATTACTCTAGTATTTAATCAAAATATTCCTCAGTGTTGCTGCTTTGGGGAGCCAGTGTAAGAATGAAGCTCTGTTGGGAGGCAGCTCTGACCCTGCCTTCCACCATGGTAAGATGGGGTCCACTCTGGCAGTGTGCCTCACTAGTGGCATTTGGGGCTTGAAGAAAGAACTGATTTTGTACAATTGTTTTCAGGGTTCAAGGTGCAACTGGACAGACTTATTTAAGCATGGGCTAGAGAGCTTGCTAACCTACAAGGTGAAAAACAGGCAGTAGGAATATGGGAGAAAAACATTTTGTTACAGAAGAAATTATCTTTCATAGAGTATAGCAACATTTTTATTATCCTCATCTATCAAGAACTATTTTTAAGGTTGTAAAGCATTTTTTCTTACCAATGAATAAATCAGTAAACAGGAGAGCTTCCTACAAGAATATAAATAATAGTCTTAAAAAATGTAAAAAGATAAAATTAAATAGCCTTTAGCAAGAACACTATTTTTCTTTCCCCATCACTAGATTTGTTACTTTTTTTCCTTTAGTCATAAGACTCATTTTCTTTGTTTTTTCTACCTGGGACAAATTTGTAGAAACTGATTTACTGAGAAGAATTCTGACACTTTCCTGGCAACTTGCAGTGATGCCTGGTGAAAAGAGCTAAATTTTGCTGTAGAAGAAAATTGCAAAAACTCACGAAAACAGCTTTTGAACTCATCCAAATGTGATCTCCCTAAAGAAAAATCTAAATAGAAATGTCAGGATTGTAGTTTTTAACTCACTTCAGGAACCCCTTTTGGTATACTGGCTATACAGCTTAATATTAAAACTGATTTTTGTTTGGTTGGGCTTTTTTCCCCATAGAAAAAAAAACCAACACAAATCAACCAAAAGACTGTAAGACTTATTTTTCTTGTAAAGCTGCCTAGACTGAATATCTGTGAGACAATTTTGCCAGAAGACTGTTCCACTTCTAGTAATTTCACCTTGAAGTCTACAAAATCTGATAAAATCTATCAAAGAATAAAGAAACATAGATGCTGGGTGTCCCTGTTTTGCCCAACTCCCAATAATCAGACACAAGCAAGTAAAAGCAGGCTCACAGAAAAGCCAAGAGCTCTGTCCCTGCATGCCATAAATCAGAGATCACTCTCCTTTGCCTTGAGAAAAATGTAAGGCTTGTAGTGCAAAAGCTACCAGAGGACGATACCAGTATTTCGGGTTCCCTACAACAGCAGAAAACTTGTTCTGCTTCAGGGAACCCAGAAGCACCACAACTTAGGTATTTCTCCTATATAATGACATTTTGGATTTTGTTTTGGTGAGCTCTCCAGCCATGAAAAGAAAACCCAAAAGAAATTAGCATCCAAGCAAGCAGAATGACAGGGACTTTAAATTGTGTACACTTGACAAAACTCACCAGCAGTTCAATGCATTTTATATCCCCCGTCTTGGTAGTTAATTTCCTAAATAAACTTTCAAAGCCTCTAATTTAAATTCTTCATGGGTATAACCTGTTAAAGGTGCTTCAGATGACAACTTAATAAAGGCTGATCTTGTGAAAACAGAACAGAACAAGATGACAAGAAATTAGAGTGCTATTCTTGGTTTTCCTTATTTTTTTCTAGTTCTGAAAAATTTGTTTAACCTTGCTGTGCTTCACTGTACTCGAAGGCTAATGATACATGCCTATTCTACAGAGAACTGGGGAAATAATTATCTTTACATTTCAAAGCTATGGGAATGAAAATTATCATTACTTCACTGTTATTTAAGAGTATTAAAAATTATCCTTCAACTTCCATTAAAGTCTTTGGTATTTAATATAACAAGAGAGAGCAGAAGTAATGAATACCATAGTCCCTTATTTTCTCTACAGGTTATATGAATTGATTGGCAAAGCCAAGTCTAAAGGAGGAAGAACCTCTATCAATCTTGTATCACCAGTTTAGGTTTTTCACAGTCATTTTGTAGTGTTTCAGGTCTGGGAGCTTCTGGGTTCTGTGACCATTGCAGTGCTGCTCCACTAATTAGACTGCAAAGAAAAATTATCTAAACAGTATCTAAAGAAATCAAGCTCTCTGGTGTTAATGTCCCAGTAGCAAGCTGAATAAACACAGATTCCTATATAGAATTTCAATAAAGTTTTCTCAATATTGTGCTAATTTAAATAAAGTATTTCAGAGAATTTCCTGTCAAACTGAAATCAGATCTAAGGGCTCACTGAAAATTGAAATAGTAACAACTATTAGTGCCACATAATTTCCACCTTCCTTTGCACTAACCAATAACTGTGCTTCTGAAAACAACTCTAGTAAAATCAGAAGAGTTGTCAGCAGAAAGGTGACTATGACTGATAGTGATGTCAGAAGCTAAATGATCTATTAAAAAGGAACATTCTGATAGTTGAGCTATAAGGTAAGATGCAGTAATATACTCAGTAAAGAAATCCCTGATTCCCAAAGAATTTACACTCTGTTTTAGGCAGAGGAAATAGTGAGGATATTTTGGATGTCATAGGACTTCGCAATAACACCATCTTTGGGTGTTACTGACCCCTATAACTATTGGGGGAAAAAAAAGTGTACTACAATAACCCTAAGAATATTTATAGCTGTTTACATATAACCATCAAGAAAGAAATTTATCAGAGTTAATTTTTTTTTATAATTGATATTTAAAGTTTTTTATGGTTTTGGATAAAATGTAGGTATTAAGTTGGTTTGAAGTTTTTGAAACTGGTGTTAGTAGGTCACAGCATGCTGAAAGGTTTACACCACGACTCACTAAGAAGGCAGCATTATTCAAATGCTGGGTCTTTATTTTTATGTGTTTCCGTGTCTCTTTTTTTTCTATGAAATGAAGAGCGTATTTCATCCTCTAACTAAAAGTGTTCAGACATTACAGTCACCTGCAGCTCTGAGTCACAAAACAAGTATTTATTACAGTCTAGACTCTCAGTATCCAATTGTGTTTTGATTCCCCAGCTCCGATTGCAATGTATGGTGTCGCTCTTCTGCAACAGCTTAATTAGTTTTAAATAGTCACACAAATACTACAACCATATACTTAGTTTGTCTTTGTTGTGGAAAACTAATTAACATGTGACAAAATAAATTCTTATGTTTGAAGGAGGTCAGTGAATGAATTAAATGAGGGATCTGTAACATCTCCCACATTTTAAACACCAGAATAAAGATGAGTTACTGTTATTATCTGAAATGACCCTTCTTGGCTGCAGGTGGAAAGTCAGAATAAAGAAATGTAGTACATTTACTTTATTAATGTCAGTGATAGTGCAGATGGTACCGAATGAAAGGCAATAAAAAAAGCCTCAGGGTCATCTGGCTAAATGAACTTTTAAGAGAAGCATACCCACATTACACAAACTGAAGCTATTCTGACAGTCAAGTTCTAAAGCACCCAAAAGTTCCAAGCAGAAAATTTCAGAAAACATTAAGTATCTGGTATAAAGTAGGATTAAACCATCAAAAGCTGCTTCTGTGGCATAACAGAGAAGAAAAAATCCTAAACTAGAATCCAAGGAAGTGTGACATTTGTAAAATTATTCAGAACAACTCTTAAGTATCTAGGATGTATTTTCCATTGTGGCTTTCTAAAATCTGTTTCTTGTGAATTATTCCAGAAAATGAGATGCTTTTACTCTTTCCTCTTCACAGCTGAGGTTCAAGAAACTATAGTTATTTCTTTTTCTTTTATATTCTAAAACTTCATCTAAAGATTCTAGAAACTTTTGGAAGGCAGAATACTATAAAAAAGATATTAAGAGCTATGCAGTAGCCTTCATCTAATTTTTTAATGTTAAAAGATACATATGAACAAAATGGAGCAAGATTAAATAACCTGAGTTCTGTGGGGTGTTTTTGTTTTGCCACTGTATATATCATATACCTATTTTTTAAATATACCCATGGAATTTTACCCTTAATACATATGTATTTGAAGAATCCCAATGAATCCAGTTGGATATCAAATAATTTTATTTGTCATACAAGTTTGACCTATGTGGTTACTTACATTCTGGGTAGTGCCTAAAGCCTTCTATTGCTCTAGAGACTTAAATTATTTGGATATAATTCTATTCATAGATCTTAACTGCTAACTTTGTGGATATTATGGGTTCAGGTCTCTATTATATGACAAAAATACAAGTAGCTTGATTCAGGTAAAACACAAGAAAAAGCACCATTCCATTAAGGGTGGAACAGACCACTGGAGGTCATTTAGTTAAAGCATGTTACAGACAGCTTTTGAATATGTTCACAACCTCTCTGGGCAGCCAGTTCCTTTCTACACTTTTTCACAGTAAAGAAAGTTCTTGAGCTTCATTTTCTATTCTACAGCATCAATCTTCTTTTCAGAGAACAGAAGTATCAAATCAGCAGAGTTTTCCAATTACAATTACTTAGAAGCCAAAGTGAGACTTTAGGGTAAACTTTCACTGATCTAAGCTGATACTGGCACAATCTAAATACACATTTACTTGCTACTGCTAGATTTACCTATGATCTAGAGTATGCTTTAAGTTCTACTTTTTCAATAGGAAATTATTATGTGAAGCACTGAAACACCCAGAAATGACCTAGATACAGACTTTAAAAACAGGAAGTTCGAAAGAGATAATTAGTGAGCATTCTCTAACAATAACACATTGTTAACTGTACACTGTAAGATATGTTCATGAGTGCAAATTTCAATTAAGTATATGCTAAAAAATGAAAAAAGCACATCAGTTAAATACAGTTCATACCTTGGGGGAGGAAAATGAGGTTTGTATTATCACTGTCTTTTTACCTTCTTCAGTAGTAGGCTATAAAGTCATACAGAGGCAAACTTAGCATGTAAAACAAACGAAATGTGATCTTTTTCTTTAATATACTGAGATTTTAATTGTTCCAGGACCAGATCCTAACACTATTATAATATATAGTACACTGTTAGCAGAAAACATTTACACTTTTCTCACTTAGAGTCCCCTGAACACTTCCTTGCCACTGAAAGTCTCAACACGTACTCAAGAAGAAAGGCTGTGTAAGGTATACCCTCACACTTGTGTGTTGCCCCATTGATATCAGGCTGTTATTTTACTTTGAGAAGTCACAGACTTTAGCTAAGTAATTTTCACACTCTCTCATGCCTGTGCTTTTTTTATTTTTCTTTTCATTTAATTGCTTGAGGGATTAGAGATTGGGTAATACAGTTAAAGGCATATAACCCCTGTGAAGATTTATAGTTTTTTATTGCCAAGTAGTTGATTATACAAGTTTTTTTTTTCTTTCGGTTAGTAGAAAATTGCCAAGAATCAAGATGAAACATAGAACCATATAATGGTTTGGGTTGGAAAGGAACTTAGAGATGACTTGGTCCAACTTCCCTGCAATGGGCAGGCACACTTCCCGCTAAGACCAGGTTACTCAGAGCCCCATCCATGGTGGCTCCGAGCAGTTCAAGGATATCCAGGTTCTCTGGGCAACTTCCAGTGTCTCACTGTGATAAAATCTTTCACATGATTTAAAGGGTGGAGCTTCAGGTACTCATGCAGATCTTCCAGAGTACAGAATGTTCAATCCTGTAGCTGCATGCAAGAACGAGTTAGCTTTAACAAGATCTTCCACTATTACCAGTATGCACTAAAGGGAAAAATATTGGCCTTCAGCATTTGCTCAGAGCTTAACACAAGATTACTCATCCTTGTCTTGCACATGAAGATAGATGCATTAGACCAAATTTAAAAAAAAAAATGAGAAGGGTCATAAGCCTATTTCTTATCACAATAGTAAGATAGAATTTTTACAAGAGACTAAATGCCTACCAAAGGCTGCTGAAACTATCAGAACCTTTTTAACTGAGCATACCTTAAACATGACAAATCAGTACAATCTTCATTTGGTTATTACATCCTGTAATTAGGTATTCACTGCAAAGTTTGGCCTGCCAAGTTATGGCTTTTAAAAGCTCCATTTGGGTTTGATCAGTTACAAAGCTCAACATCATGGTCTGGTGCACCCCAAGAGGCTGTTATGATCCTGATGAGAGTCCACTCACAAGCCCTGCCTGTGGCCTGAGAAGATTCATTTAGCCTCAGGTTGCTCTATCCTATAGGCATTACCTCCCACCCCCATACTGGTGTTCTGACTTGTTGCCTTGCTTTTGCTCTATGATCTCTCCATAAACTCTGTTGCTATTACCACTCTCCTCTGCTTATCCAGCTCAGGTGTGATTGGACTGTGCCCGGACAATGAGAGCACCACTCATCCTCCGGCTGTGAATACTCTCAGCTCTCCATTCCCCTTTAGCTTTGGAGTCCTTCTCTAGCTGCTGGCTGGTACTCAGTGGCCACTACTCCTGTCAAAATGAATCTCTCTCAGAACTGAGGCCCCTGAAAGTATTCAGCATATCATGCAAACAGCTGTGCATGGAGCAGCTCAAATCTACCACTCACTATAAGTATGCTCAGTTACAAGAACTGCCTTCAGTAGCTTGCATTCTTCTTCCACTTTAGCCACTCCTGTCCAAAATGTGATAGTAACTCTTCCTCTAATGTGCACATGCACTTGCAGGATGCTCTGCCTGGAATGGGGTAAAAAAACTCGAGCAATGTCCTGTTTGCAAAGCTACCAGTGGTAAATGAAGAAGGGGGCATCAAAATGCTTTTGGTGTTGAATAAAGCTGAAACCAGTCTGACACATCAACCCCAAAAATTAAGCATTCTGATAGTGAGATGAAGATGTGGTAGGACTGGTAAAGTACCCAGATAAAGGAATAAACAAGAGATACTTCCAACAACTTATCTGAAGCTGCTGAACTGGAGACATATGACTGACAATCAGTCACTCTATACAATAAAATTCCAGTCCTGAATTTTAGCAGCGGAGTCTTCTAAGACATTCATTCTTAGAGTGTATGTGTGGAGGCTCCTCCCATAAGTGGGGATGTCCCTCAAGGTTACTTCTCCAGGCTGAGCAAAAGGGATTTGCCCACAGTCATTGGTGTGTGTAACATCAATTTCTACTTAACAATTTTTGCTAGCTTTAATACAAGTGCTTTAATATAATTGCTTCAACATTGGTTTACAATATAATAGCTGCTATAGCTCCTCTACTATATAGTAAATTGTTCTGATTAAGATATTTTCATCTAATTATTATAATAATACATTATATATACTTATATAAATATATATGGTTTGCCATCCTTAATCTTGCAGGACAAAGTTCGATTACACATATATAATCCTTTAGACTATTGACAAATCTGGGAGTAAGACTGGATCCAGCCATACCCAGTCTCCTTTCTAAGAAGGAGTTTAGAGAGCAAAGGGGTCCTTTCTGCAGTGAACAGGAACTTCTGACTCAACAAGAAGGCTTCTTTTATAAACTTTATATGAAGCTCCCACTGCCCACAACAAAGGGTCTAGCTGCACTTCAATCTATATGGCTTTGTATGAGAACAGCTGAAGGAAGAAAGGATCTTGCCATTAGTGGTAGGGGAAACAGCTGGAGAAAGGGCCAAATAGAGAAGTAGAGAACAATAGAGACTATTGTTCCCCATAGCCATAATCAATTAATTGATTTCAGTGATAGTATCTTAGCCAGCAAACATCTCAAAATTTTTACCTTTCTCATATTGTGCCAAGAGCCAGGGGATAAAATAAGACAGTACTCAAGCTATTTAATTCCTTTTACTGTATACCTAAGCTTGTGTGTACAACAGCAGATGAGGGACTCTAAGGAAACACTTTAATTAATTGGTTGAGAACAGATCTGCTCTAGAAATATTTTGCAGCTCTCCTAACAATGACGCTGCATCTAACTTAATAAATAGTGTGCTCCTCAAACACAGTTATGAAGTTTCACTTTTAGTGCCCTGCCATCTGCACATATATCAAAGACTTAATACCTAACTGCATCATCCAAAAAGGAGGAAAAAAAAGTGCTAAACTTCTGCCAATTGGAGAAAAAATATCGGTAGTATTTTTTAAAAGCATCAGGAGTTTGGAGGAGGTTAACAGAAAAGATTATGTTCTGTTGGAACACTTTTCAAGAGCAACCTGCATGCTGCATCTAAAGCATAAATAATTTGGTAAGCTTGTTAAATATAATGTAATATTTGTCCATGTCTTACAAAAATTTCTTAAGCTGGAGGATATTATATATATGAACTTAACATATTTTTTAATATCTATAAAATATTTTTCCTTGTCTTTTCGGTAGTCTGCTGATAAAGGATGCTTTTATGCAACAAAAAGGGACCAAGTTTATGTTTGTAACAACTTAATCCTACTGATTAAGGGATTTAAATTCTCTTAGGGAAAAATATATAAATATAACCTTCTCACTTTGCCAAAATATTAAATGTGTTAGAAATGGAACTAGAAGCATTTTTGACACATTTACAATATGCAGATAAACTTTCATCATCTTTCCTACTTAAAAGTTGCATACAAGAAATAGAGTACTTGGAGACTATGAGGTATCTGGTAATCAGGTGATCTTAAAAGCCTCTGAAATTATGGAACCTAGGCCAGCTGACTATCAGTAACAGGACTAGTGTACACTGTTTACACTAATATACTACAGGATATTATCAGCCCAAATACAGAAGAGAGCCTCCCCAAATTAAATTTTAATTCATATAAATTAAATTACATAATGTTTCATATTTGATTAACAAAATCAGGCAAAAATAAAGTGAAAACATTTATTATTTTCAGAATAATATTTCTGCTGTTTGCTATAAATACAGCAACTTCCTTTAAATATGACTCATTCAAGGGAAGCTCAGAGACTGTCTTTAAAATATTAACCATGGTGGCATATAATTTTTCTTGGTTTGAAGGACTATGTTCCTTCTAAAAAAAGAACGTTATAAATTTAGAAAAACACTCTATTGATTTAAGAAAAGGATGACATAAAGAGTATGTTGTTGACTCACTGTCAGCTAGATCTAGAGACTAATCAACATATTTCCATGGAGAATGTCTCGTGCTTGCAGTTTACAATCAATAAGGAGGACAGAAGTGATAATATATGACACTTTCTGCTTACATATTCATTTTGTATCCTAATATACCTCTGAGACAAGTTACAAATAGTTTAAAGCAGAAATACTAAAGGAAGACATTTCTTTTTCCATCACAGGTCATGGAAAAAAGCAATATACATGAAATCTAAGTAACTGACACTTGCCTTAGTACCAAATTCTAAAGGATTTTTAAATATTTGATTGTGTGACTAGATTTTGTAGTATGTCAATCATTACATAAATGTGCTCAGTTTGTTGTATTTACGAGCAACATTTGGTTAAGCACTTGGCAGTGACTACAGGCCACTGGAATCCTTCTGTTTCTACATCCCCAGGCTTGTTCTTAACAGAGAAACAAAACAGGAAGGCACACACAAGAAGTTGGAAGAGTAATTGAAGGCTAAACAGCTGATCATGAGAAACACATCCTTAAGACCAATGTCTATGGCAACAGACTCCATTTAATTTCTTTCTTGATTTCATACAATCCTTTGCATCCTTTAGTTAAAATATGGGTTTCATTGTTTAGGTATTTTTCTTTTTCTAGTATGTGCTTTCAATGTCTTAAAAATCTGAACCAAACTCAGCTTATGCTCTGACAGCTAAGATACTTCTAGTGCCATACTCTGCCCACTGCCAGAAGCTCTCCCAAAAACTGCTCCAGAGGGGTTGAGAGTGCTAATACCACCCTAGCAAAGATTTCCTGGCAAGGAGAAAAAGCCTCATGCACCATCCAAACATGTGGTATGCAGGAATATCACTTTTGAACATCATCACTGCTATCACTGCCTAGTTGAAGCATCAAGAGAAGATGTTTTTGCTACCTCTGTATCACATTTCTTTTAACAAGTTGATAAAAAATGTGACCAATTAAATGGGGTGTGAGAGGTGGGATGCACAGATAAGATTACTGGCATCCCAAACAAATATATGTAACTCAAACCCCAACGCATTTTATTTGGTGTGATTCAGAGTAGTATGATTGTGATGCATAACATTAAAAACATTGTTAAATTGCTCAATGCAATTCATATTTGCAAAAAGTGCATTTTAAAATTTACATCAATAAAAATCCCTATCCATAAAAACTCAAAATGCCTTAGCAAGTTACAGTAACTGCCTCCCTGAAGGGTACTAGAGAGGAGAAAGTATGTGCAGATCTCAAAGAAAAAGTGGCAAGTCTTAAAGTCCAGCAGGAATACTAAGTGAAGGAATCTGGCACATAGACAAGGCCTTACTCCTTTTAAAGGCATTCTTTTCAATGACCTAGCTCTAGAGCTTTGGGAAACATTGTTCTGATCTAAAGCTTGATTAGCATACAATCACTTTTATCTAAGACAGTAATGCTGGGTTTACCCAAACTGCAGATTAACAAGGTCAAAGATGCAGAGACACTAGACATAGTGCATGTAGACCTTACCAGTTTTACAGGTGAAACCTTTCAAGTCTCACCTGTCAAAGCAATATTGTAAAAATGTGACTAAACTGCTTTCAGAGCCAGGCCACACCTCAAAGAAGTGCAGCTTCACAGCTACTGGCTCCAGAGGCCCACATCAACAGCCTATGGATGATGGTTTGCCAAGCTGGTGTCTGGCCACTCATGAGGACTGCAGGTTACACTCTGATCAGTCCATCACAGCTTAGCTATGGGTGTGTTCATCTTGTACATAGCACCTGAAGGGACTCAGCTTGGGCTTGGCACTCTCTGGAGGATGACCTAGTTCCATTCCTGGGAATTTGAACATTACTTACCACAAATCTTTGGAAATGGCATGATGACTGCTGGGATACAGATGAGAGCTGCAGATGCTACACTGGAACATCTGGGAACAAAGAATGGAAAACAGAACATTTAAAAATATATGAAAGCTAGGCTAAAAATTCAGGACAAATTAAACTGCTTTTTCAGAAGTGATTTCAAATTTTTTCCCTTTGCATTACTTGTGCTGTTTTCAGTAACCCAGTACTTATACTCTCTGAGATAATACAGTAATGCAGGAAAGACAAAGACTGCAGGACAGGGGAAACCACTGCATCATTTCTCCATTTCAGACCCTATTCCTGAAACAAGGTACACCAACGAAATGTGTGACACAGCCTCAAGTATGTGCTCACTGTATCCAACTGCCAGAAGTGGTATCTGCTGTAGAAAGCAGAGGTCAACATCTGAAAACTGGAGCTGCTACTTCTGTAGCACATCTTTTTTGTTCTACACCTGTAAAACCAACTGTCAGGAAGAAAATCTACCAAAAATAAAGGAAAAGAAAGAAGGCAATCAAAGGAAAAAATTAAAAAAGACAATAAAAGAGCTCAGAGGATGAATGGTAAGTGTCAGGAAGTTATCAATATGAGAGAATATGTAAAACAGATATAGGAAATCAACTGTAATTTTAAAATGTGTGATAACTAATGATGAAACAAAAGTACAGAATGAAATTAGTCTGGGGAAAGGAAATCTAATAAGATTGTGGAAACTACAGAAAAAAAGAGAATGCAAAATGAGAAAAAAAAGCAGAATCAGTTGCTTCAAAATGATACTGAGTTATAAGTATTTTCTAAAAAGCTGTGTCAACACACAAATGTATGCACCACAGTGTGAAATAACTAATTACAAATAGAGATAAACTCTAAGTCTCTAATATCCTTATCCTTGCATTGACTTTCCAGAGCTAAACAACAAAGTAATGAAGTTCTTTACTTGGTAGGAATAATCCAAACCTTAATAAATCCTACTAAACATCATACTATCACAACTTTATTAAAATTAGATGGCATTGTAGAACACAAAAAAAATATTTTAAACAGTATCAGTTTAAGCTCCACTAAAAATTTTACAAATTTAACCTTTATTAGATTAAGAAAATGGCATATATGTCTAAAAATAAATGCTAAAGAAAAATACTTTAATACCTGTTTTCTATGGTTTCTGTAGCAAAAATATTTTAAAATGTTTATTCAACAACAGAACATAAAGTTGAAACTGATTCAAATCAAGTACTTTAAATGCAATTACATATGAATGGTATTCATTAATTAGAGACATGTAAAAAATATTAGCAGTGCAAATGAGGCATTATTTGTCAGTTTTATGCCAACAGGATTGTATTCAGAGAATGGAATTTTCACCACTCTACTTTTAAGCTATTGCCATTGTTAGGAACACCAATATGCCTAAAGGACAACTTTTTTCTACATAAATAAGAAGTTAAATATGCTTACTCAGTATTTATGACATGATCTTTATTTGAAACAGTTTTCATTATAAATTGATCTGCATATCCAATTTTCTGTTCATTATAGTAACAGTTAAGTCTAAATACTTAGCCTTAATGATCCCAGGTAGCAAATTTCAAATTTACCTAAAAAATGGCAGTCTTGAGTACTTATCTATTAGATATCTGAATGTTAGAACCTTCACCAGAAGCACAGAATAAAGATTCATCAGAGTCTTCCACATAGTTCAGACTTTATCTGCATGATCACAAAAAAACCAACAAAGCAGCAGAGCAAAATACTGAAAAAGTAAATTATGCTTAAATCTGCAGATACAATAAAACAACCCCAAACTTGCATAGAATAATTATATCTGGGGGGAACTTTAGCCTAGCCCATTGTTTTATGAGGGTGAATGGATGTTCACTGTGCTTCAGTTAGGAAGTGGGTTTTGTTATTTCAATATAATTCAGTTAAGAAATTAAAAATGTGGGTTTTGAATTCAGCAAGCTTATACAGGGCTTTGATGGGCCTGTTACATAATACTTTAGCTTTTTTTGAGACTATTAATTTACATTCAAATGAAAACAAAGTTTGCCCAAATGATGCACATCTCAAATTTAAAATAATGTGACAATAGACATCTTTCACATCAAGACACAGAAGTTACATACTGCATCAGAAAATACACACCTTTCTTCTTTTTTAACAATGGATGTACAGAATTAGATTTGGAAACTATAATGCTTGAGCAGAATTTTCTGCTAGACCTGAATGCTGAAGCTTCTTGTCAACTCTGAAAGAAGATGGCAGAATGGCCTTCCTAATTGTATGTCCGTGTTCACTGCAAATGAAAAAAATATTATCAGTTCAAGCATGATAATTTACAGAGGAAAAAAAGCTATCTGAAAAATTCTCTTAAAATTGAATGAGCAAAACACGGCCATAGCATCTGTCCTGACTGAATACTGATTAAGTGCACCTTGTCTGACAGGTAATGACTACATGCTGCTCAAGCACAAGAATATCTAGGATGTGATGGAAAGAAAAGAAATCAAAACCAGGAAACCCTCACACATACAATAAGCAGGGAATTATACACCCTTATTACATCTAATTAAGAATTCTTAATAGAAACAAACTTGCAATACTCAAAGCCAGTAAAAATTATTAGTTTACTGATGCAAGTAATGTAAAAATTGAATTTACGTGTTTATTCTTCCTTCTATTTCTCTTATTCAAGAAGCCATCAGTTACATCAATAAAAGGGTGGCAATTTGTAGCACTACTTGCATCACTCACTGGCAGGAGACTTCTTTCTGAGTCCCAGCCTAACAGAAACTCTCCCTCTTATTATCAATTATCTTCACCTCAGCTGCTGCCATCGACAACCATTGTGTGCTCCCCATATTAACTAATCCTGATTCCCAACAGAGTAATGCTCACTCCTACCAGCGACACTTTTATGTCCTTCAATTCTCAGGACTTTTAGAAATCCTGTTCCACCACTACTCAAACTTTGGCTAAAGCTCAAAACTTTATGCCTCTCAGCTGCATTTCACAAAACACTCTGTGTTTACAACACTCCAGATTAAATTATCATTGTAAATGTCTACAAGTCATCTAAATTACTTTTATTATAACATCCACTCTACATCTTCAGGTTTTCATATCCATTAGCCTGAAATCCTTAAATACTACAACTTTCGCCCTGATTGTTTGGTGAATATAAACTTACTGTTCCTGAAGTGTGAATGTCATCCTTTTTCTGATACTGACCTCAAGTGTTTTTCATTCCTTTCCTCAAAGAAAACAGATTAGTCAAGTTGCTACAAGTCATGTGTAACTCTTAATTCTCCCAAGCACCAGCTGAGTTTATTTTCTCTACTGACTCTTGAAATCCCACAAATCCAATTCCTCCTTACCAAATCAAATGTGAGACGATGCCCCAGAAATATCACTTGAGACCAGGGCTCAGAATGACCCAACATCCTTCATCACCTTGGGCTTCAAATTTGCTCTGGGGCCCAACGCTTCCCTGACTTTCCACTTATGTCTATTTCCTTCTTCCTTTCCCAAATCCACAGAATCACAGAGTATCCTGAGCTGAAGGGGTTACACAAGGATTACTAAAGTTAAACGCCTGGCCCTGCAAAGGACCACACCAAGAATTACACCATGGGCTTGAGAGTGTTGTCTAAACACTCATGTCAGACTTAGTGCCCTAACCACTTCCCTGGGGAGCCCGTGCAAGCCCTCAGCGACCCTCAGGGTGAAGAAACTTTCTCTAATATCCAACCAAAACCTCCACAACACCTTTACGCTCATCCCGCAGGCCCTTCACTGCTCACCAGGAGGAAATCAAGGGCTCCCCCTCCACTTCCATGGAAGTTGCTGCGAGGTTTCCCCCCAGTCTCTTCTCCTGGCTCAACAAGCCAAGCGACCTCAGCCCTTATTGTGACATCCCCTCTAGATCTTCTACCGTCTTTACAGCCCCCCTTTAGACGTTTTCTGACATTTCTAATGGTTTCTCTGGCCTCTCCCCGCGATCTCTCTTGCTTCCTGTAGTTTTTCCAAATATCTGTCGGAGCTTCGAAAACACAGCCCGAGGCCCTTCCCTCGGGGCGTGGGGGGAACGCTGTGCCCCCCTTGCGAGAGGCCCTACGGAAAGCTCCTGCAGAGCCGCCGCATCCCCAGATAGAGGCGAGAAGGGAATCCCGGGGAAAGCGGAGCTATTTCGGACGGGCACCGGGGGCACCTTGCGCATGTTTTTAAATCCGGGCCTCCACCGTGACCCCGCCACCCACCCGCGGTGCCACCGCCGCTGCCGCTCCTCCCCGCGCGGCTCGGCCCTTCCGCAGGTCCTGCTGTCCATCCTGGGCGGCCCACGGGACACGAGAGGGCCGGGGACACACACGGCACGGCCGGGACACGGCACGGCCCGGGATCCCGCCCGGCGGGGAGGGGGAGGGCGAGTGAGGGGGAGGCCCCGCGCGCCCCCGCGACCCCGGGGCGACTGGTGACGAGCGCCGCGAGCGCCGGCCGCCCATTGGCTGTCGCTCGGGAGCGAGCGGCCAATCAGGGCCGGGCGCGGAGCGGCGCAGCGCTCGGCCTCGCCTCGCCCGGCGGCCCCGCGCGCGGGGGGCGGGGTCACGTGACGCTCTGTTTACATCCTCTCAGCTGTCGGGCCCCGCCTCCCCCGTCCCGTCCCGTCCCGGCCCTCGCACCGGCACCGGCCGCCGAACCGACCCGCCATCCCCGGCCCGCGGCCGCCCAGCGCCGCCCTCCGCTCGCTCGGCCATTCGCCCGCGCCCGGCCGGAGCGCTCTCCTGCCTGCAGTTCTCAGCATCCCCCCCCCAGCCCCAGGCGGGTCTCGCCGGTGGCCGCCCAGCGCAGGGTCCGGGGCCCGCTGCGGAACGGGTGAGTATCCGCACTGTGGGGCGGTGGGCAGCACTGCGCTGCGGCCGCGCTGTGCGGCGCGGCGGCCCCGTCGGGCGGCCGGGGCGGTTGGGTTGCGGCGGGGGAGGGGGAGGACGCGGCTCTCCGGCCCCTGCCCTTCGCGGGCTCGCAGGCGCTCCGGTGCCCATTGTCCGCGGGCCCGCACGCAGGCGCGGGGGAAGGTGGGGTGGGGGGCGGTTGTTTTCGCGCAGCCGGGACGGGGCGAGGGCTCGCCCTGGGGAGGGACAGGACGGGCTCTGTGCGCACGCCGTTGGCAGCCCCTTCTCCTTCCTCCTCCTCCTTTGCCCGACCCTTGTCACCCCTCACGCCGTCTGCGTAATAAATAATCTCTGGCCCGAAAGGGGCTGGTGCAGCTGGCGCGGGCCCGGGCAGCTGTGACAGGACGGGGACAAGAGAGAAGGTTCCAGCCTCGGGATCCCGGCGGGGGAGGTGGTGGTGCAGGCAAGGTGAGGGCAGCGCTGGTCCCCCGCTGCGGCTCAGCGCCCTGCCTCCCCCCGTGACGGCGGTGCGTTTGCTTTCTGCCTTTGAGGAAATGCAGCGAGAAGGGGAGCCTGCGTTTGGGAGGATTTGTTTGTGCTTGGTTTGTTTGGTTTTTTTTTTCCCTATCGAGACTTTACAACCTCAGGGCGTGTGGGGGCTGCGTCTTCTTGGCCGTGGCATTGTTGAGGGGTGCGTGAGACGACGTTTTGTTTTGTTTCCAAAACCCGTGGGCTAATGAAGGGTATTTATCTTCCTGAGAGTGGAGGAGGCGGTGCGGCTGCAGCGGGCGGAAGATACTTTGTTTACATAAATAAAGTGTGTGAAATGTGCGATAACTCGGCTTTCGCCCGCAGAGCCGGGGTGAGTCGGTCGGTGAGCATTTCTAGCCGCAGCCGCCGGGGGAAAAGGAGAAAGCTGCCACTGCCCTTTGCTTTGCCATAAACGCACATTTTGTCTCTGTTTGTATTGTGGTCTGTGTTTTGGCTGGGAGAAGAGTAAGGGGAGGAGCAGGAGCTGGCTCCGGGGCTGCCACCTCCTCCCGGCTGTTTTCTTTGTTGTTATCTGCTCGAGGAGGCGTCCCGGGGTCACATCTGCAGCTGAGCTGCGGTCTGCGGTGTTAATGGGATTCCTCTGGGGCCCGAAAGCTCGGGCCACCTGCGGGGCATGTGCGGGTCTCGTCTGCCCTCCGCCCCCCCGCCTCGGCAGTTGTCGGCGGCTCGCTCTGAAGTTGCAGGAAGGGGAAGGGAGGGCAGAGGGGGAAGGAATCTTGGCATTTATTTGATACTCGGTCAGCAGCCTGGGCCTGCTTTGTGCAGCTCTGTCGTAAAAAAAACAAAAAAAACAAAAAAAAACCAACGAAAAATAAACCAAACCCCAACAGAACAACAAAAATGGAAACAAGCATCTAAGGTGGAAGAGTGAGGGGCTTTCTGTTTGAAAACAAATTCTTTATGAAAGTACTGAACTGCTCTAGTGTGTGGAATATGCTTGTGTCCTTGCAGTTCTTGCCAGTGCCAGCTTACTTAGTGTTCTCCTAGGGGGTATTTTTTTTACCCCTGTCAAGTAATAAGTCAAGTACAGTTGAACTGCAGGCTTTAGCAAGAAGGTGAGGTTTCCTCTCATAAAGAGCAGCAAATGTTGAGACACAGACAAAAAATACCCAGAATAAGGCTAATCAACAGTTCAGCAAATTAATGAAGGTACCCAATTCCTCTTGACCATATGACCTCTGTGTTACAGAGAATGCTTTTTAAGATACAAGACACAAAAAATCCAGTGCTTAGAGTTAGTAAATTACAATAATGTGTGGTGCAAATGTCTTTGCAACCTTAATCCATTATGCTTGCAAATGAATTATAACGTGTGATACACTTTTTTTTTTTTCCCCTCAACAGGACTATTACCTTATTCTGGGCAGATGATCTCTGGAAGGAATCAGGCTTGGATAAATGGAGCTGTCTTCTCCAGAACTCCTGCCTGATTTGTTGGGAAAGTTTGAAAAGTATTTTGGATGTGTAGGTGGAAAAATGTGTGGCAGATCTATTGGTATTTTAACTGACTTTGGGTGAATAAATGAATGTTAGAAGTATGCGAGTGAGGTCAGAGAGCCACAATGAGGGCTTTGGAGATGGACACTTAGCCAGATGTTCTTTACAACAGTCAGTGTCTCTCAGAAATGCTAGAAAATACAATTGGATCTTGTTGGGAGGTCTGCAGTGAGGAGAATATAATGAAATTGCAGAAACAGAAGAAAGTATGTAATGCTGAACAGTCCTGGATGGCCAGATTTTATCACTGTGTCTGTGCAGGGTTAGGTTAGTTCCCTGCATAATCTCTGATCTTCATTCTAGAATTCTTGTAAAAATCTTTCTGCTTCTCTAATTGGCCTTTCCTCTGGATTTTCTTCATCTAATCTGTGTCATGTTGTGCTTCAGATATGTGACTGGCCAGTTTCAATTTTGCAGTATTCTATTTATAAATTATGATATCTTGCCATTTTTTATAATCATAATCTTGGCAGTTTGGTGGTTTTTATCGTTTAGTGTTCTGTTGCCTGTCAGTGACTGCCCCAACCTGTAGAGCCTTTTGCAGAGGCTTCTGCCTAATATGAGACCTAAGAATAGGACCTCAGTTTCGGGCATGTGTTGTAGTTTTCAATGCCTGTGCTGGACCATACCAGAGCAGTCACTTGGTTGTGTTTCTGTAAACTTGAAGCACTTTGAGATGGGAAATGTGTATTCTGAAGCTAAAGTTAGGCTTCTTAGGCATGATACCATGCCTGAGGTGGAAGTCTTAAGGCAAACTTAAAAGACGTTAGCACAAAATTCCTACTGCAAGACATTGTAGTGCATGATTCTTGCTTTTCCCCCCAGAACCAGGTAGTAAAATTTCCCCATGCAGTGTCTCAGAAAGGTTTATGTCAAGTGTTTCAGAAGTTCCCCAAAACAAATACATTAAAAGCAGTTCTGAAATATTAGGTATTATAGTAATGCTCATGATGGTCTTAGGTGCATGGAGAGAAACACCTGAGAATACAGTCATTTTTTTCTGGATGAGAGGTGTTTTTACATATGCCTGTTCCTGTCATTTCCTTCTTTATTCCCATTTTCAGCAGGAATATCACAGATCTGCTATTCTACCCTGCTAAACTGAAAGTCATGTTCTCTAGCTGATGATTAATTAGCTCTCTGTGTAATAAAAGTGCCTTGAAGTCTCCAGCACTTGGCACCCTTGAATGCAGATGTCATTTAATATAATCTCATTTATTTTACCTACTCAAAATGTAAACTCCTCAAAGCAAAAGTGGGTAGAATGTATGTGCAATTATGTTTTGCAAATGAATAATCAGGTATGTGACTAGCCTAAGGCACTCCAGGAATCTTCAGGTAGGGTCAGAAGTTGATCTGCATGCTGCATCCTCTCCAACCAACAGGTGTGGATTTTTTTGGATGGAGAATTCTTTTAATATATCTGCTTTGCAGAACTGTGTTCATATTGTTCTGCTTCATCATTTATGGAGTTATAGGGACTGAAGTGTGGTAGTTATATCAAATATTATGGGTATAATTACATAAGAGCATCAGGAAATAACTACTGTGCTCCAATTCCTTTGGGACTTATTTGTGTGCACTGGATGTTAATGAAAGCCTTCAGGCCTCCTTCAAAGCATTTTCTGCTGGTGTGTTGTTTAAGACATTTGGGTTGGACTTCTGGTCCTTGAAGAAAGGATAGACTTTATAGCAGCTCAGGATATTGAATATAGTTTTTGCAGAACTGAAGGATACCTGACTGGCATTCAGGAGGGTGATGTTGGTTTTCTGTCCTTTTTGTCCTGGTATATCATGCCTACTTCATATTTCAGAGAAAGTGTTGCAAAGTCTACAGTGCTGTTAACCTCAAGGAACTTGGAATACTTACAGAATGTATATGTGTGTGGATTCTTGCTGAATCTACTTCTGATCAGAACCTTATTGGAAATGTTGGACGTAAGACATAAAAGTAAACTGTGAGCAAAGATATGTTTAAAACTGGCAGTCAGTCCAAATCTTATTTTTGGAAAGAAGAAAAGGATTAGGATCTGTAGGATTTGAAATGGGTCTGGAGAACAACTGTAGGGTCCCTATCACTTGTACATTATGATTACAATTGATATGTGACATATTTCTCAATTAATTTTATCAGTCCTTTAAATTGAAGCACCAAAGTATAAATTGTCCTTTATTGTGAAGAAAATACACTGGTTTAGAGGTTATTACAGAACACTTAAAATGAACAAAAAAGACAAACTCCACGGCCCTAAAAGTGATTAGGTGTGACATCAAGAGTCACCATGGGAACTCACAGGCTACAGATTCTGGTGTATTCTCCTATGGTGAAGTTCTAGATTGGGGAATGACTGTGAAACTTTTCTTCTTAGAGGGGCTGTCTTGAGGCAGAAAAATACTTGGAGCCTGCTGCTTAGAAAATGCATTTAATGAAGGCTAATTTTGGAGCTCTGGCTTTGTTTTGTTAATATTTAGTGAAGAAAGGATGCAGAGATCTTGCTTTTACAAGTGTTGAGTATTGAGCTCATGCAATTGGAGATTTTAAGATACTCTAAGTGTTGTTAAGGTGACATAACAGGTGAGGTTTGGAAAGCGTCTCAAGTATTGCGTTTCACTTGATTTTTTTCAAAGTAGTATTTGCTCAGCTTACAGTTGCAAAACAAAGTTGGATTTGCTGTATTTCTAAGGTGTAAAAGAGTACAATTTGAATTAATGCTGAAAAGCTTGTTTAAAGAAAAAATTCAGAATTTGACAGCAAAACCTTAAAATCAGGTTTAAAAGGCAACAGGCTTACATCAAGTGGTTTGATAGCCACATGAGATATTTTTAATCTTGAGTGAAATACATGTATATGGAGGTGCTGCAGGGCATCAGAGTTGTCAGCATGGAGCTGCTAGATATGGGAGGATTTACTGAAGGTCTGCCTCATTTGAAATACTTAAAAAAAAAGATGGCAGACAGAATAAATCTGAAGTAGCTGAGCAGCTAGAGAAGAAAGCTCTTGTCTTGGTAGATGGCATACATGCTTTACTGGAGATGATGTGTTTAGAGAGACACACGCACAAAGAACACGTGGATAACCAACCAATTCTGTGGCAGTGTAGAGAATGCAAACAGGATCTCTGTTCTGCATGTTTTTAGAACCTGGTGATGAGAGACTGGTTGCAAGTCAGTGTCTCCAGGTTTGCTCTTTTGGTCTCTCCTGGCCAATGTGCCTTTTATCTGGTTGCTTCTCCAGTCCCAACTGTTAGGTTCCTTTCAAAGCAGTCCTGAAAGAGCAGCTCCTCTGACTTACTTGCAGAGAAGCAAAGACAGGATGTGGGCAGAAGGGTTTTCTGTTTTATTTAGCACTAATTGTTGCTGTGGCACCGGCCAAGTAGCCAATAGCTAGCATGAGCACCTAAAATAGCACTAGAGGTCTATGTTTGAGCACTCAAGTCACATCACAAGTAGCAGAAGCTTGGTGTTTTTATTACAAAACCTTTTCTTTGCATAATTTCTAAATAGATAAGTCTTATTAAAGCTGTCAGTAATCATAATTATTTCTTCCTTTTTTTTAACAATTCCTTCTTAAAGTCTTAAGTGATAGGTGCATATTTCTAATGGCAAATTAAGCAGTCTTGAAAACTATTTTCAGGATGAATACTGACAACTTTGTAATACTGGATAATGTTCCTCCAGGAGGCATCTGTCACTGGGAAGAATTTCTTCTTTCCAGCTGATGTCTACAAATGTCTTCTTAGATTTAGTGGTAAGAGTTAGAGTCAAATCAGAGTTTTCTAAAATACTAGTTTAAGATGTAGTGAAAGGCAGTATGCAGTAATATTGTAGCACAAAGAGAGTGTGACAATAAAAGCATGTATTGGTACCATTTTCAAGCAAAACAGAATTTTTTATGAGTTATCTTCAGAAGTGAAAGGGAGCTAGATTTCAAAGAGATCATCTCAGAGGCGATGTCTTAATTATTTCTTCATATTTTACGAAGAGATAAATCTGCCTCTCCAAAAGGAGATTGCTGTGTCAATGTGTAGTTTTTTTAAGTGAAGTGATAGTAACTGGAATTGTTTATAGTAATAGCTAGTGAATCACTAGCTAGTAAACAGTCAGCAGTTGATATGCCTGTGGCATCCCTGTCCCAGACGAAAGGCTTGATTCCTAAAAGTGGTTGTTTAACATTGGAAGAAGAATTGGGACCATGTGGTTGGCAGAAAATGAGAAGTGATTACTATTTTGAGAATTTTTTATTTCTATAGCAAGTATTTTTAGCAGATATTTGGGAATTACCATTCAGTTTTCTTGACAAATAAAAGAAAGAGCAAAGTAATACTATTCAACCCAATCAGGATGACTGTGCTTTTATATCATGGTCTGTATATCAAAGTAAAAAAAATTGATTGTGAGAGCTGCTATCCTCTTAATCATGTTTTCTGAACAGTTGTTTTTGCTTGATAATGCTGAAATGAATGCATGTCAGCATTGCTGAAAGACTGAACTCCAAAGCAGTTGCTAAAGGAGATGCATAATTTTGACAAATGGTTAATATTTCTGCAGTGCTAATAAGGAATCAGGAATGCTGTATTTCTACTGGTACATCACTTTATCATTACAGGATATGATTTTTGTTTGAAAGTCTTTGCATGAGATTTAAGAAGTTCTTGTTTACTCTTGTTGCTCTTGTTGGATTCTGGTGGATGGGGTTTTGCTGGCTATTCTGCTGGGCATGTGATTCTTCTCTTTTATTTGCAAAACCGTTTCCTCTACCCTTTTGAGACCGAGCTGCGGTTTTCCTTCTATTCATTTTAGTCCACTTTGTTAAGCTTTGCTTTGTTCTTCCTTCAAGAAACTATAAATTTGACATTATTGCGGTCAGAAGGTCAGTGAAAGTGGAAGGACACAGAAGAGTCAAGCTGCTGAGTTTCTTTGACTTCTGCTGAGCTAACATCTGCAGTATTATAAAATCCCATAGGCCTTAGTCTCTTGTTATTTGCTTCAGTTAATTATGCATTCATCATGACTAAGACTCATTACTGCCAAGTTTCCTGAGATTCGGTGATGTTTTCTGAAGTAATTCGGTTGTCAGGAAAAGTCAGTGTAAAGTTTGACTTCTCCATTCTGGCATGCTCTGGATAAACTGGAGTTGTCCATGATATAACTACATCGGGTTGCGTGAGTGTAGCAGCCTCTTGTGTTACATCTGTAAACGACACTTTTGTCAGGTGAAAACCATGTGCTTTGTATGACTGCAAAAAACCTGATACAGTAAGATTGTAGGAATGGTGATTATCTTGAGCTGTGCAAGTGCACAGCTGCTATATAGCAATGATGAAAGCTTCTCAACTTCCATTTTTTGCTGAAGTATTTGCATGAATATCTTGGAATGGTTACTGGAGCTTTCAGAAATGCTCCAAATCCTTTCCAGATGACATCTGCCATTGTAAGGACATTATAACTTTGGAGCAGCATTTACAGTAGTACTTGATTCATACCTGAAGACAAAGAAAACCAGTAATTCAGAAACATTTTCAAGTTTAAAATGTGCTTATGTACTTTAGTTTGCTTCTAGAGAAGGCCAAGTATTGCTGGTTTTCAGTTGAGGTGTCTGTGGCCTCAGGTGCAGTGAGTTGTGAGGCTAAGCACGTATTCTCAGTAGCAAACAAACACGTATTCAGCATGTACATACATAATTTGCCACCACACCGAAACAGGAGATGGCACTAAGGCAAGCATAAACAGCACCAATGGCCTCATGCTGTTACTCTTTCTGGATGGCCAAGCTGAATGTATGCAAACCTGTGTGTATATTATGAATCTTTCCAAGGTGCTGGATTTAGGTACTCATTGTACCCTGGAGCTCTTCAGTCTGTTTATGCCCCGTTGCCTTTTAGATACGCTCAGCTGCCAATCCCAAATACCACAGATTTTCTAGGAGCTCACTTTGGGCCCCACTTTGTTCCTCCAGCAGGCAACTCCCTCAGCTGCATCGCTCAGCTCCATCCCAGTTCCAAGGCCACACCACAGGTTTGCTGGCCAGTCCTGGTTGGTGCTCCGTGTGATTACACCTGCACCTACAGAAGCTCACGCCCTGCTTTCCTGGCACCACGGACCCATCAGCCCTTGTAACCTGTGATCTGACTCTCTGTCTTGTAGATGCACATGGGAAGCAAACAGAGGCCCAAGAAGGAGATTAATAGTCTCATAGGCAGGGCACAGCTGGACACACATACTCATCTGCAGCCTGTTCACAGGTGACCTGTCCCTCTTGTCACCATAGCTCTGGCTTTCCCAGGCTTGTTTCTCCCCTAATCACTGATTTTTTTTCCCTTTCCCCACCTCTGGTTCTTCCCCCAAGGATCCCCTTAAAGGACTTGTGCTATCCCCAAGTCCCTTTCCCTGCACTCTGTGGTAACTTTCATAGCTCTGTAAGTGTCACACCTTTGGATCTGAGAAATGCCTTGGAGAGGCACGGTGCTGATGGGCGTGTGGAGAGGGCTGATGGTAGCCTGGGTCAGGGTATTGCCCCGTGAGTTTCCCCCACTTGCAAGTGCATCTCCACTCCTTTGTGTGCAGAACAGCTTTCTATCACATAACCCAACAAGGTTAACTTTGATATGTGCGGGCAAATAATTTGTTTAATCATTTGCAAGTCCTGTAGAAAATTTAAGGTAGAAGGTACTGACTGGCCACAGAGGCATAAATTAAAGTGGTACTGTTACAAAATAAATACTTTGAAACATTACCTCAAAGAAGGGGGAATGATAAAACATTTGCATGAAGCTTTGTGAAACAGACTTTGATAAGAGTATTAATGCTGTAACCTTTTACATTGTAAACTAAAGTGTCGATTTTTTTTTTTTCTCCCCTGGATGACTAGAGTCTTTTTGTTAGAATTTTAGTGCAGATTTAGTTCAGACTTGATTCATATGTTTTGAAAGTTTTGATAAATCATCACTTTCTTTTGGTTAGAACCATGACAGGGAAGTTGATCTTTGTTTTATATAAAGTAAGCATTGAAAATCTTAAGTAATAGAGATTTATGGACAAAGTCACATCATTTTAGGTTGTACTGTTCACGGAGTTATGGTATGTGTGGCGACTGAGACAAATTATGATACAGATCCCTAAAGCCTAAAGCTTTTGGATACATGCAGGGTTTGGGGATTAAAAAGAAGAAAGTGGGTGGATATCCAATGGTTTCTTTGACAAGATAAAACTAATTCAGTGTGCAATTGTTAGTAAACAAGTTACATTTGAAAAAAAAATGGTAATTCCTGTGTGATGCTTCTGAAAGATTGCATCAGTGAAAGAATTTTGTTTCATGGTTCTGAGGAAAAGAAGCAGGAAACAGAAATAGACTTTCAGGGAAGTACTTTACAGGGACGTACTCATTCTTCCCTCTTGAGAATTACAGGACTAACTAATAAAATAACTTCTCAAAACATGCTGTTGTATTGCACTGTACTGTTTTAAGGATCAAGCAATAAAGAATTTGGATATTTTTTTTTCCCTTAAATTGTATTTATTTAGTATCTCATAAGAAGAGGATGCATAAATAAAAGTTGAGATTCTCAGGCTGTGAAAGTAAACATCATGGTAATAAAGTATTTATTTATGCTGTGGTTATTGTGTGCTATTTTGAAGCTCTTAGATACATTTGTGAAGATCAGAAACCAAAAATTTTAGTGTACTTGGAGGTTGGTAAAGTTGATTGATATTTTTGTTTTTTATTGGGCCTGGGTTTTGGGTTTTTTTGTTGGTTTTTTTTTTTTTTTTTTTGGTAGAGACTGAAGTAAATGCATAGCTCCAAGATGAAGTTTCAAGTGTCAGGAATGCAACTATCTTCTATTTTTACACTTGACCTCATTTCTATTTTCTTTTGCTAAAGGCAACAGGCATATGTTGTTCTGTTGCTGCTGGAAATGAGTTATTTAAATAACTTGAAATGTTTATGTGCAGTAAGTTTTTGAACTTTAGTACTGGCTGAAATAGTGAAAATTTTGTCATGGGGCACATTTTGCCTAGTCAGAGTTATATGAAGTGTGACTTGATCTGCTTAAGAACTATAATTTTTATGGTAAAAGGTTAGGAAAATATGTTTCAGTTCGTGTAAAAAACCCAGTTTGTATTTCAGTATAAAAGAGGATTCTCCCTTCCCATCCCTCAGTTGTTAACTGGTTACTCTCTGAAGATTACTCCCCAGTAAAGGAGAATCATTTTTGTGTTCTGGTCACCCAAACAAAATTATTAACCATCCTCTTTCATTAAGAGACATAAATTTTGTTTTAAAACTGTTGACTGTTTCACTCATTCTTTTTATCCATATATATATATCAAGGTATCTTAGATGGAAAGTGATCACAATATTGAAATTTGCAGAAATGTTTGTGTCACTTTTATGCCTTTTGCCTTTTCAGGCTAAACAGAATTAGGTATACCAGAACCAGTTCTTTTTGCACATCACTCTACAGCTCTTCTGATCCGTAACATTTGTCTATTATGGCTTATATGAATCTGCTTGAAGTGAATTCTCTGTTAAATATCCTTCTACAAAGCTGTGGATTGTGGCAGTGGGTTTTACAGCCTGGTCACTCTGTAGCTCACTAATTTGTGAACTATGTGCACAGACAGCAGTTTCTGATATGCAAAACAGGTGCATGAGGCAGGCGCAGTGAGTATCAGACATCTGTATGTATTAACCATCATTGATCCATATCTCCCACAAAGTGTTGATATTTTAGGCAGTGAACAAGCTGCTATTACCTGGTACCTCCTGTTTCTGTGGGTCTGTTAGGCCCTTGAGAGAAGCTTTTCAACTTTCCCATTTCTCCCAACCAGTCTGTGATAAAGTTCTTTGGCTAGTTTATGCTGGACAAACTAAAAATAGTTGTGGTCTGGGAATAGACAGAGCTGTAGGCACACCTCTCAGGAGCTGAGACCTTTACAAAATGTGCCGACTGCCAGGTTCTGTCATGGACACTGGTATTAGAGGAAGGATAGGGGATCTTCTGCGTGTTAGACATTGGGTTAAACTGATATCCTTTGCTTAGGAGATCTTTAATGAAACTTTGAAAGGTCACTAAATCACATTAGGCTCCCCATTGACAAGAGCATTTTGCACAATGTCTTACAACTAAGCAGCAGGAAATGTTTTGGGCTGTTGTGTGGAGAGAAGCAGTATTCGTTATTTTGAAGTCTGCAGTTCACGGTGCACTGTGTGGTACTCAGAATCAGGGCAGAGCTAGTGTTCAGTCATCAAGGTATACATGCAACCTGTTGAGATGTAATCGTGGATATGCCTATAGCAATTAATGAGCCTGTGTTTGAAGAAGAAACTGCTCCTAAAGCCTGAGAGGCTCAGCTTTGCAGAAGGTTTTTGGCTGCCTGGGATTTTAAGCAGTAAGGAGAGCTAAGTTAGGATGTGGGGTTAAGCTGCACATTAAAATTTTAGTCCGGGAAGTATGTAGGATTGTTTGCTTTACTTTGTAGTAAAATGTAATGAATTTTCAAGACTTTATCAGCATACCTGAGAACAGATCTGGCATACAGAGCTATGTATAGAGAGAAATGTTCTTTTTGGCATTCAGCTCTCGGTATGGTATGAAGAGGGTAGGCAGAATGTCAGATGAAAACAAATTAAGTACAAGAGACAGCATAGACTGAGAAAGGAATGTCTCCTAGTTCAAAGAAGAAAGAAAAAACAAACACAAAAGCAACTAACAAAATTCTATGTTGTTTTACTGTTTTTTAACTCAAGTTCCTGTGAACTGTCTCAATATTAAAAAAAAAGTTCAGTAGCTACTCAGCAAGTTAGTCCAAAATTATGCTCTTGTGTAGCTACCAAGGTTAAATTCATTTGATCATGTGCTTATATGCTTGTCACTGCTCATATATTTGTGGAATTCCATAAGTTTCAGAACCTCTTTTGAGAGAAATGCAGTACCGTGTCTGCTGTTCAGCATGTTCAGGTGACTGGAAGTGGAGGAAGAGTGAAAGCAGGCACATACCTGGAATCTTGTGTAAACAGCTGTTGAAAGCTCAAACAGGAAGATCAGGGCTTAGGCTTACATCAGACTTGACAAACATTTTCTGCCCAAGTAGGTCAATGCAATTCAGGTTAAGTCAGTAGTTGTGGCTGTTTACATTCATTTGACTTAACACTAATCCCGTGGTCTATTTTTTGTTCCATTGCTATATTGCAAAGAACCTTGAAGAATGCTCTGTGGAGTGCACTGCACTGGAGAGCTGACTCTACTTGGTTTTGTGCTTATTTCTATTTAACTTGAAGAGCTTCTTGAAGTGACCCACTGAACAGCAGTTTAGGAGTGAATGTTTTAAAGTAAGATTAGTCTAGAGTATAAACTTCAAAAATGTGCAGTGTTCTTGACAGAGTTTTCCTTAATGCACCAAGTAGCATCATATATCCTGAAAACAACTGTTTTTCTTCTTTCATAGGTGCTTGGAAGGCAGTTCTAGTAGTTGGGTTTCCAAAGCACTTATACTTTTTTGCTGCCTTTAATATCAGTTTAGCATCAAGGTATAGGTGTAAAAATTTTTTAAAAAAGTTTAGGAAGACTTCATTCCAAAATACCTCTGTGTGTCCCACATTTTGTTCTTAATTCTGTAGTCACCTACTACAGTTACTTTCAGCACATACTTTATATTTTGGTTTTCTCCAGTCTTTGCTGGATGAAAGTAATATAAGAATTATTCTTTTCCGTTTAGATCATAATCAATCATACTGTTTGTTTGAAAGCTCCTGCTGAAATCTTAAGCTCAGGTCTGCAGTTCGAAGTTGAATTTCCTTGTGTGAGTCACTATTATAATACTTGGGAGGAAAAGGGCAGCTAAACTGAAAATGGAGTCCTGTGGTTGTAGGAGTCATTGGATGGGATGAGGACAGATTAAGTATGATCTTGAGTTCATAACAGCTGCAGGGGTGTCATGGATTGAGTCTGGACAGAAAGGAGTAGGTGTCATACTAGACTGGTAGCCTGGGGAAGTTCAAATCTCTGCTGATTAGACTGATGTTGTTGATTTTTGGCATGAGTAAGCCGAAACTGCTAACTTGGCTAAAGTGTTTCAGGCCTGTGTGTGCATTCATGGTTAATTCCCTTCTGTTGCCAGTCACAGAATATTCCTTTTTGGAGAAACTGAACAGATGAATCCTATTATTAATGTGCAGCTCAGTGGCTTGTTGCTGTCTCCTCCCTCTCACAGGGAAGAGGGAGGATTGACTAAGCAAGGTTGTACTCTGTGTATGACTTTAAAGTAATAGATTGTACTCCTGATTCAGTGTCATGTTTCTCCAAGCTGATGTGTTAGTGAAAATAGTTGAGAGGAGGAGACTTCAAATGTGGCTATTTCCATTTATTTTTCTATTTTCGCTTTGAAACAAAGTAAGGATCAAGTTAGTTGGCTTAATAAGCTTGTATTTCTGAGTCATTATCTATATGGAGTCAGGTTGTGTCAGTATTACAAGGTACTAAATTTTAAGATACTTGACATTGCATGGATTTAGCAATATCAATGAGGTTTTGTCTGGCAAATTAACTGGATACCTTGCTAGCATGGTATTTAAACTGTATTTAAGAGAGTGTGCAAGTCCTTAGTGGCCCAGGAAATTAACTTGATGTATAAATATATTTGTGGAAATTCTGAAATGTACAAAACTTGGAAAAAATTTTGGTTAACCTTATACCTTGTTACTAACTTCTCAGCTAAGAGTTTTGCATATCTTATAAAATAGTGAAGAAATAAAATGCACTCAAATTGCCATCACCTCTTAGCCACATAGCCAATGTGATGTGTCTCACAACTAATGTGAGCATATTAAAGAAAACCAAAACCCCAAAAACAACCAACCCAAAAATCCCCAAAACCATCAAAAAACCACCCAGAAATAATTTAAGGTGTTTCACTGAAATTGGTTATGAGTTAGGTCAGAAACAGGTCAGAGGTGGTGTTATACAGTTGTGTGCATTGTTACAGAAATTGGAAAGTGTGTTTCCATTTCATTTTTATTGTGAATATGAGAAACTTCAGAACAGGGTTCCAACTTCTGGAAATAAATTCATGAGTAGTTTGGAAATGAGAAATGAAGGTTGTTTTAATTGCAGTGGATTTTACTAAGTGAATTAACTTTTTTATCAAGACTATATTAAAATTTTAACTCCTATACTATAATTTCTGTTATCTTCTGTATTCCAGAGATTCCTAAGGTTAAAAGCAATAGCTGTATTTTGTTAATTGGCAAACCTTCATCTTTCTTGTGAAGTTGTTATTCTTCACAGTGTAATAGGCAGCAGAATGCTGCTTATGTTCTTTGTGAGCTGTGTATGTTTCAATTTTAATATCAGGGAGTTTAACAGGATGTTTTCTGGTGAGCATTCAGCTGTGTAGAAAGTTTCATCATAGTATGCTCTGCTGTTTTTTATCTGGGTCCTGGGTCAACTGTCACAAGGAAAATTGGCTAACTTGCCTTTTTTCTCCAGCTGTGCTAAAATGGCTTCTGAGACGTTTTCTTTTGTGTGTTTAAAATAGCTATCATCTCTGCTAGTAGTAGTAGTTTTACTTCATAAACAAAAGTTTATGAACATAAAATAATTGGAGGAAAGTGAACTATCAAAAAGTATTTCTCTGCAGCACAAGAGGCCACTTCTCATGAAAACCTCTCTCTTTCACTTCCTAGGGCATTCTTTGTTTTTGAACAAAAATACTTTCCATTTGAGCAGCATTTTTGCCTACCTGTAGCTGTAAAGTGGAGAGTAGAGCACTGTAGATGACTTAATGAAAGCAAACCAGAACAAGATGCCTAAAAGCGAACACCATCACTGTCACCTGCCTAATGTCACCTGCTTTGGACAGGGGCCACGTATCCAGATTGAGATGTAGCCTTGAACTGCACTGCCAGACAGCCACACTGTTCTGCTGTGTCTCATTCTTGAGAGGAGACTCCGTTTCTCTTCTCCTCTATTTCCCTCAATGTTGTGGTGTTGACCGCACCTTTTCTGTTCTTGCCTTTGAGATTTTGTGTGATTATTCAAGCTGAGATACTTGGTGGGTGTCATCAGTAGAAAGTCTTGTGATGCTGCAATAACTTGAGCCATCATATGATGCCAAGAATACAAAATTGCCAAATACCTAAAATAATTCTGTTTCATGCTGTGAGTGTTGAAAATTAGAAAACTGTTATTTACAGGAAATAGATGTTATGTGAAAAAAGTGAAGGCTCTTGATGGAAATGCTAAAGCTCTAGGTTTTCCCATCCCCGGGCTCTGCACGTTTGTTGGTGCACTGCTGATGGCTAGCCGAGTTCTCCATCTGCTGGTGTGAGGTGGTGGATGCACCCCATAGGAAGAGCTGAAAGCGGCATTCCCATTTCTCAAATGTAGCAGCTGAAATAAGTCTTTAGGAAACTCAGTTCTTATTTTTGTGGTTTTAGTTAAATTTATTTCCGAATTTATCTCAAGATAATAATAAACATTTTAGTATGAAAGAAGGCCGGAACTATTGCTTTGTTCACTGTGGATTATTTAACTTAAATATCATCATTTGATTCATTGAACCTTCAGGTGTAGTACAAGTGTAGACAAGCAAGTAGGGCTGAAATATTTTTATAAACTTTTAAAAACTTTTATAAACCTTTTATAAACGATTTATAAACTATACTCTCTCAGGATTTGTGTTATCCAAGTTGTCCTGTAGTTTTTTCACAAGTAGAAAGAAATATTCCCATGCAGTTGGACACACACTAAGGTGTTCAGAAGTCTGGTTTTTCTACTTTAATCAAAGGTTTTGTTGCTGGATAATTACGCGCAGTGACTTATTGCCTCTTTTCACTCCTGAATGTTAGCGGGAATTGGTTTTGCTTCAGAGGGAAGCACACAGTGAATGATGAACAGCCATCGTTTAGCCTCTGATTTACCAGAGCTTTAACAGCCCTGAACATTCCACTCCCCTCCCCAGTAAATTCCCTCCAGTTGATATGCTGGTCATAATGCCCTATGGTATGGAATATCCCTTTGGCCAGTTCAGGTCAGCTGTCCTGGCCGTGCTCCCTCCTGGCTTCTTGTGTGTCTGCTCACTGCAGCGTGTAGGAAATGGAAGAGTCCTTGGCTTATGTTAAACACTACTGAAAAACAAGTAGAATTTCAGTGTGTTGTCAGTGTTATTCTGATACTCACTGTGTACTCTGTTCATGTAGAAATGGTATGTTAAACTTCTGTTTTCCTGTCTTCTAGTCTTCTGTTGCTATTTTACTGGTAATTCATGCAACATTAAAAATGTTAACATCTGGATTTTGAGTTTAGTAATTCATAATGAAATAACTGCAGATAAAATACAGATCTGAAGGAATTTTTTTTGAAGTTAATATGACTTACTGCAATGTTCTGTGCAGAACTTAGGAGCTGGCAAGCTGTTAAAAATTTCTAGGTACTTAAGGACTTTTTATTCTTCTAGTGAATATGGCAGGCATTAGGAAGCGCTCAGATACTTTCTAGGCTTTCCTGTTTTGATTCCAGAAGAGACCAGTGTGCCATTGTATCTGCACTAGTATTTAGTTTTGGCTCAAAAGTAGACATCTGAAAAGCATCTCCTGGACATCATCCCTTACTGGGCTTTGTTTCCCCTCATGGGGTGATCTTAAGACCATGGAAACCTCTTTTCTTTCTAAATTAGCTAAGTTGGTACATGCTCCAGCTGCTATTGGACACTTAGTTCTCAGGATGGGACTAGAACTCACCCAAGGGCAGCTGCTGGCCCATCCATGCCCCCTCAGATATATAAGCATGAGTGATGGGTTCTTGGCACTGTAGTGTTTGCAGTGTCCAGCAAGGAGCGCAGCATAAGGGTTTGCATAATGTAGACAGCCTATGTTGACATATTAAGTCAATGTTTCTCATTTCCGAGTTAAAATCTGAGGGGCAGAATTTTGATTGAATACTAGCCGTCCTGACTTAGTTCTACTTTGTAAAATTACCCAGTGCTAACAATATTTCATTAGCTACTAATAATTGTTAATTTCTTTATCTTTTGAAACTCAAGTTATGTAAATGTATCTGTTTTGCAGGATTAATTTGTGATGTCCTTCTGAACAGCTGAGACTCCATTACATACGTATACTTTTGGGAAAACTCTCCTCCTAATGTATTTTGCAAACTAATTGAATTACCACAGAAGTTCAGCATGGGAGGAGCTGTGAGTGCTGGAGAAGACAACGATGACTTAATTGATAACTTGAAAGAAGCTCAGTACATTCGCACCGAGAGTGTGGAGCAAGCCTTCAGAGCAATTGATCGTGGTGATTATTATCTGGAAGGATACAGGGACAATGCTTACAAAGACTTGGCCTGGAAGCATGGAAATATACACCTGTCAGCACCTTGCATTTATTCTGAAGTCATGGAAGCGCTGAAACTTCAGCCTGGATTGTCTTTTTTAAATCTGGGTAGTGGAACCGGATACTTGAGTACAATGGTGGGATTAATATTAGGTAATTATTAATATTAGGTAACTGAACATTTTTGTTCAAGTACAGGGGGTTTGCATATTTCAAAAGATTATGCAAGCCCTGTAAAACTGTACTATTACTTTTTTAACCCTGACAGTACCATATGTAAGGCTGTCTGTTTGGGATATGTTGTTAAAATATTGTTTGTTATTTACAAGCAGTTCTCTGATGCTGTAGTTTGGTGACATTTCATGGATGTTTTGGAAGAGGCAATTTTTCCTGCATTCTGTAGTCTAAAATTCTCATTTGAAAGGAAACAATCCTTATTGTTGTTTAAAAGAGAAAGGTAGAGCGGAACAACTTTTGAAGACTAAAATTTTCATCTTCATTTGCTCTTTGTGTCTTTACTGTAGGTTACTGTTTTGATCTTCAGTTTATTGAAAGGAAAAGCTAAATTGTAGAGGCTGAGTCTCTTGAAGAAACTTAACTGAAAATCAAATCTGTGTCAGTGTGCAAACAGTTACTTTAAAATAAATTTCATCAGTTTTTTAGTGACAAGGGTTTTGGCATGTTGACTGATGAGACTTTTTAATCAGGTCTGTCGGTTTTCTAAAGAATTTTACCATAGTAGCACTGTGTTTTTTCTTGTTTTCAAATACATTTCCTATATGGAAAAACATGCAACTAAATATAGTTGCCTAAATTGAATTTTAAAACCTGGAGAGAAAAATGCATTAAATCTGCTCATGCCCAACATATAGGTTATAGAGCAAATGCACCAAAAACTAATTTTTTTACAAATCATTTTATTGCATAAAACAGCTGTAGTTATTTTAATGTGTATTTATCGTAGATACAGTTTTCTTGACCATATTACATGCAGTTTTTCTTTGGTTGCAGAAATCTTGCTGACAGATAATACTCAGATTTTGCTTACATTTATTTATATACAAAACTAAGGTGTTAAGAGTCAGTTTGTTTATTTTCAATTAATTTAGTTACTTTCTATCATGAGCTCTTATTTATTGGAAGGAACAAATTATGGCTAATAGTGCATAAAAAACGTCATTTGTTGGTGTCTGCAGTATCATTTGTTCTAATAAATACTAATAAATAAAAAGAGATTCCACTGTTTTGTGGAAGCAGGAATTATGTCATTCAGAGGTAAAAATAAGGTAAAGCTATCTACTCTCTTAAAGGGTTGCTTTTCTCTGTTTGGAGGCATTTCTAATTGAGAGTAGGTATTTTAAATTGCATTGTAATATTTTAAGTTCAGTGTTAAAATAATTAGTAAATATTGCAGCATTTTTTCTTTAAAATGTTTCTTCAGGGTAGCGACTAATGGTACGTTTTTATTTCTGTCTTGTGGAAAGCTTTGTTACTTTGTTATTCTTTCTTAACTACTATGTTAAAAAAAAAAAGAAATTTATATTTAGTGCACTTGATTCTGTATATTGCATTTCTGTCTCTACTTAACCAAGTTTGAGTGGCTGTTCAACGTTCCTGGGTTTGACCTCTTCGTATCAAGCAGAATTTGTACCCTTCAGAGTAGTGTATGCAGAGTTGAGGGAATTAAACAGGAAAAGACTTGTCTTCTATGGAGGATGAGGTTGGCTGACAGTCCCTAAGGAGCACAGTTAACCTACAGATGTTCCCAGAAAGGCAGCTCAGGTGCTGATAGTCCTGCTGCCCAGCTGCTTACAGAAGTAGATTTCCCTTGTTTTGGAAACTTTACCCGTCACCAAAGTCTTAGTGTTGTAATGTGTTTTGAGTTCTAGGCTGAGGCATAGAACGTATAAATGCAATTTCTGTGCCTTTATTTTCTTATTATACTCCTTCTGATAAAATTAGTTACATATAATTATTCTGCTTTAGTGTTTGTTTTAAACCAAGGAACAGTTGCTTTAAAAAAGAAAAATAAACAGATATAATTTTCTGACAAATAAACCATATTAATTTTTAAAAGCTCACTTTTTTTTCAAACCATTTTCAGCGTACACTGCAGCGAGGAGCAGAACCATGTGGGTTTTGACAGTAGTTGGGTATCTTTCAATTTGACAATGTAGTGAGTAATGCTTCTGCCACATTGGCAGTGTCAAAATGATCAGGTGAAATTATCAAATTATTTGAAACTATGATCACTTCTAAGTATAGCAACATACTAAAAAGACCGCACACCAATGCACAGAGATTAAATTAACTGTTGCTGATACTGTTAAAACGTAAATGAAGCTTTGACTAGGTGGTGGAATTGCTATCTCATTATGCTGAAAGAGGCCAGTTGATTACAGAGTGGTGGTGAAGTTGGTTTCACATTTTTAGAATAGCTGACTCTGCTTACATGTCCAGCTGTGACTTTCCCAGTGAAAGAAGAGAACGCATTTCTCTTCTTTCCATTTAAATTACAGATACTGTGATGTATGATGATGTGGTAGTGTTCTGCATTCATAATTACAATTTCAGGTTGTTGGAGCAACTGACACTTGAAAGATGATTTAGTTGTTTTCAAAGTAAGGTACTTGAAGCAACGTAAGTGTGAATTTTTGGACAGATGATGTTTATGCATTTTAATTTGCTTTAAATTATGAGATTAAATGAATTTTGATTAGTTTTTGGATAAAGAAAATATACCTTGAATGCTGCTGTGTTTTGTAGAGCTATTAGAAACATCATAACCTATTATGGTACAAGAGAATATTAGACAAACAGCTAGAAAGGGGTTGCCTATGCCAATGCTTTTCTTAAAGTGACCAATAATAAAATGAATTTACAGTAAAAATGGATGTCAGCAGGAGGTAAATGTTTTCACAAGTTCTAAGAAAATCCCTTGGGTGATAGCTACCTCTTGCCTGCAATCACTGAGGTCTTACAAGCACTGCCAGTGGTAACCTAGTGGATGTCTTTTATTTCATCCAGCAGAAAGTGTTCTAAATTATGTTAAGAGTTGCAGTTATTGATCAAGTTAATGGTACATAGCTATATGCTATAGTTTTTGTTGCAGTAAAACAAAACCTCTCTTATCTGTGTCCTAGAAAAGACAAATTCAATTCTGTTTCACTGGAGTAACATCATGGAGCTAAATATTTAGGAAAGATTTAGAATGCAGTAGAGGATATAAATACAAGTTTTGTCTAATCTTATTGATGTTTACTTTCCCTCTTCCCCTGTCTTCTCTCTTTTCCAATTCTATGCTCCAATGACTAAAGACCCTGGGCTATGAGTGCATGTTAAATTTAGAATCCTTACAGCAAATGTGACTGTCTGATTCAGATTCCTTCCTGATATGGATAATCCTCATAATACTGTCTCATGATTTCTTCTTGTTCCTGAAATATAGCATTAACTTTTGGCACACAATTTGACTTGAAATTATACTTGGGTTTGATCACAGGAAGGCAATACAGTTGTGATGGGATTGTGATGAGTGAATATGATATGTGGGCAATTTCATTGTTCTAGGTGGAAATTAATTATAACTGAATCAGGAAAAAATTTCTGATTTTGCAACCTGCAAAATAGAAGAGTGTATGTGGCTAAGGGATATAATCCCCAATCTCTAAATTGTCAAAAGATGAAGTTGGCCATAAGAAAGCTTCAAAATCTAAGTATCAAAATACAGACTAAATTATAATTTTTATTTGTTGTATTCCAAGCAAGTAGTATTTCGAAAAAGAATTTGCTTACACTGACTTCAGTGTAGTCAGCTTATTTTCTGCATGCTTATATTTAAATTAATATTTTATGAATTATTAAATTATAAAGAACATTTGTTCTGTAATTGTTTTGTTGTAGTTGTCCTGGTTCTTTTATTGAACCTTTGGTCTTTTAACTTCCTCTTTAAGAACTGGTAATGCAGATGCAAAAAATAACTTTGTCTAGCAGTGTTTGGAGACTTCTGTTTTATGTGTTTTTAATGTTTTCACACTATAGTGCTGTTCCATGCAGTTCTGCTGTGCTTAGAAAAGAAGCATCGCAAGGACACACCATGCTATTTTTATTTACAGGACCTTTTGGGATAAATCATGGAATAGAGCTTCATTCAGATGTGGTAGAATATGCCAAGGAAAAGTTGGAGAGCTTCATAAAATACAGTGATAGCTTTGATAAGTAAGTATATAATTTGTCTGGCTTGCTTTGCAATAACATTTTTGGTTTTAAACTCCGTGTGTCATTGCTTATGAGCTTAGGGAGGGGAGAAGAATGGCATCACACAAGCATAACCTAGAACTTCCAGTTTGTGGCTGTACATCATGTGGTAAGTTGAGACTTAAGAAAGCACTCTCTGGAAGTATGGGAGTATTTTTCCTGTGCAGTGCTTAGCAAAGTGGATTTTTTTGCATTTTGGCGGCGGGTATAGGTGCACAGACACGTGTGTATGTGCACGTACATGCAAATATGCATTTGGCAGAGTGACATGACCTGTGGTTGTTTTTGCATGTGTAGAGCAATTTTTATCCATTAAATGAGTTTTTATTGTGTAATTTTTCATACTCTCTCTGTACAGTATTAGCTCTTTTCTAATCTGCTCCTGTTGATCTCTACATGAGTAATTTTTTTTGACTGCTTTTATGTTTACTTCCTGAAGAGATGGTCTTAAGAGTATTCATCTGTGTTCGTAGCTCTGCTCATTTTTACTTCTGGGTATAACTCTGGGTTCCAGGGCTTTGAACCTGATTGCTCCTGTTTATTCAAATTTTTTTTTATTATTATAAGTTGACCTGCAAGAGTATTGGGTGTCTCTGCCTCAGTGGAGAGGAAAGCGAGGTTCTGGCTAGGGCTGCCTTTCGTTAAGACTTCTTTTATTGCAGGCAATAAATTCTCCAACAGTGACTATAAGGTAACTTCTGGAAATGCAGAAAATATTTTGAATTCTAGGAGTAGCCTAAAAGTTGCACATTCTACACCTCTTTCTTCCCCTATGGCCAGCAAAGAAAATTCTTGCTATCCTTTTACCTGTGTAATGTGCTGCCATGTTTTTGATTATGTTGTCTGGAGCTCAATCCACTTTTTTACCATACCCCAAACTTCAGGAGCTCGTGTCTGACTGCTAGCCTTTCTATTCATGCTCCTAAGTAACAGAAGAGTATCATCCTGTGTCTGAAGTCAATTCCGTAATTCTGATAGCTGGCTAGGTTATTTTAGTACCATGTTAGCCCAATAAAATAAAATAACATAGGAAAATATGCATATCTTTCATTACTGTTGTGTTAATACAAGTATTTCTGTTGGCTGAGGTTAATCTATAACACAATCTAGAACAAAGAGAAATGGATTCCGTGAGAGGCTTTATGATGCAATTTATGTGTGTTAAAAAAATGTGTGTGAAATAGGGTAATGTGTGATCACTACTAATACTTCATTAATGGCTCTGTTGTGTTAGATGTACCTGCTAGCTAGTGAATTCCTGCACATACACTTGTGCATTACTGTAGGTGTTTGTACAAGACATGCAAAAGCTGTTTTTGATTGGATTGTCTTTCCAATCAGGTGATAGGTTTATGTACAGAAATGAAAAGAAATTAGGGTAGCAGTGAAGTTTTGTCATTATTGAAACAAAATTTGATTAGAATAGTTTAGTAAATGAATAGCAGAACACTGGGGGTGTTGATTATACTTTAAAACGTGTAAAAACTTGAAATAAAACTTAAATATGATGTAATCAAATGTCAGTGGTGCATGTGTTTATGATACAAATGATACAGCACTTGTGAAAGTGCTTTTTGATGAAATCTGCGTGTAAAAACTGCAGATAAGATAATGGTTGCCCAATTGGATTTTGTTTTGGGGGGAATTTCCAAGTTGTCTGTTATGGCTGATTCTGGCTGACTACTTTCTTTGTAAATATTATGGATTTTAATGTAGTTAATGAAGATGTGTGTTTTTTCCCTCTTGTAGGGTTCTTTTGTATTTGTTTTTACTGTAAGTGTTAATATCGTATCTTGAATTTTAAGCTGACTCTCAAAGTAATGTTTTTTGGCTCAATAAGTCTGGTTTTGCTTCTTATTTCAGTAACTTTTTCCTGCATCTTCATTTGTAAGTGAAAGATACTTATCCGAAGTTACAGGACTGCAGCATCTGAACTTAACTACTACTTTGGTCAGCTTAATATTTGGCTTAAAGACCACCCAGGGAAGAGGTGTGCAGTATCTGTCTGCTGCTGATCACTGGTGTATTCCAAGCAGGAGTCCTCACTATTTGAAAATAGTTTACATGGCAGACTGTTATGAATGAAGTTAATTGTCTCAGTGAATGTGTGTATAAAAAATAACTTTCACTTGACCAACAGCCTCTAACAGGGTACCCAGGGGACATAAAAAGCACAGAGATCCTGATGTGTTCCTGGCAATAATGGACTTATGCAAATAGGAAATTCAGTAAAGCTTTAGTTTGCAACTTCCCCGCGTTCTTTCTTTAGTGTATTAAGTTCTGCAGTCTGATCTGAATGTTCTAAGCAGTCTGGTTTTG